>OX589592.1:1989196-6789196 GCA_951329385.1 Polia nebulosa | reverse complement strand
TCTCTAGATGTCTTCAAGAAGAAAATCAAAGAGCACTTCCTTTCAAATTGACATAATATTAGTATATATTGGTATTTATTAGTATGTAGGTATAATATATATTTGGAATTATTTATGTAGGTTTTTTATGTTTTGTGCACTGGATCCTACCCTCAAATGTGATCTCTCTATATCACTCAAAGGTTTGCTGGGAGAAAACTCAACATTGAGTTAAGCTCGCCTTTGTACATGCATTGTGTAACTACTAAGTACTATGTGAAAATTTTGGTGTACAATAAAGAATTAGCTAGAACCGACACCCTGAAGTTAGCTATGGTCTGTGGTTCATGAAGAATGATTGTTTTCCTTTTGTAAACTTTGTGACACTTTGGTTTTTTATCTTGTTACGCTAAAGAAGTATAACTTCTTACGTGCGTACATAAGTACACACACACTTTTTTTACCTAAAGAAAATTATTTAATAAATATGTTTTCTTTTATTTTCAGGTAAGGACCATGGAACACATTTTTGTGAAAACGACCTTTATCGTAGTAAGTGACCATCTCATCATCATCATCATTTCAGCCAAAAGACGTCCACTGTTGGACATAGGCCTCTCCAAGTGTCGCCACAACGACCGGTCCTGTGTGTCTCGCACCCATCGGATTCCCACAACCCACACCAGCAGGTGTGTTCGCTAACTCAGTTGACATCAATTTGATAGGCACTTTGCAATATATTGCTCGGTGGACGTCGATTATAATAGGCACTACGTAGTACATTTTTGTTTTCTTATACGTCAAAGCAGTAATGTACTGCAAAGTGTCTATGAAATTGATGTCAACTGAGTTAGTGAATACACCTGCAGGTCATTCGGTCCACTTTGTGGGAGGCCCTCCAACGCTGCGTCTTCCGGTACGCGGTCGCCACTCCAGAACTTTTCGGCTCCATCGACCATCTGTTCTACGAGCAATGTTCCTTGTGCAAAATGACTACCTGAATTACATTGATTCAAGATTTAGTGATTGAACATTTTCTATTGAGATTCGTCTTGGAGTCCCAGATTTTATTATTTCCATGAAAAATTTGTTGCAATTGAATTAAATGATGAAACCAGTCGTTAAATTTTCCCATAGATTTTCAAAACCGGTTCCATACTTCAGACTTTAATAGGCTCGCGTTTGACCATTATCTCACCTGATGGTAAGCGATGATGTGGTTGACGATGATGCACGCCTATATTGCCTAGAAGTAACCTATTCACTCTTGACTTAAAGACCTTCAGGTTGTAGCTATCAGGAAACACAGACTCCGGCCTTCCTAAAATCCTAAATAACTACATAATCGTTTATCATCTTAGCGTTATTTTATATGATTTATTATGTGTTATATTAATATATTGGCTTGTCTGGACGGGATGTAGATCGGACGACGGAGATGTAGACAAGGGAAGTCTGGCGTCTAAGCTGAAAGTAAAAAATGCTATGAAACTAATAATAAATATTTGGTTAGGTAGATATTTCACACTTGCCCTTGGCCGTGACGTTGGAAATACGTCACCTTTGCCTTTTTTTTTCTTATTTTATTGTGTGAGTATGACTCGCTCAACTGCATAGCCACGATTATCATTATCATCATCGACTCTTCATGATAGTCTAACGCAATATAAATTAATCTACGTGCAAATTCTTATAGGTTTTCCTGTAGTTTACGTAAAGTACTATACATTTTATGAGTTAAATTTTTTTACAACTTTTTTTATTACATAGGTTAAACCAGGAATACGCCTTTATTTGGCCGGACAGGGTTTCTGTTACATGCTGTATATAGTATAATACAAAAAGTAATTTATTCTATATTTTCGTCAACATTTTAGGTAGTTCAGTAGTTTCAGAGATAAGATCAATTTTCATCTATTTCCTTAATGAACATTTATTTTAAAATTATGAAAAAATACATAGGAGAATATACACCCTCACAAAATTACCCTTTCTATTCTTTATTGTACACCAAACAATTAACATAGTACACAGTGATTAAATAGTTAATTACAAAGGCGAGCTTAACTCAATGTTGAGTTTTCTCCCAGCAAACCTTTGAGTGATAGAGAGAGATCACATTCGAGGGTAGGATCAACTTTTCTTTGATATGTCACACGTTACAGTTGAAAAACTTTATTTTCTATTTTTTCATTTTGCACCTCAAAAGTAAACCCATATTCTCCAATTCACAGATCAAAATAAAATAAAAGAAAAGAAGACCAAAATAAAATATCAAAATGACACATAATCCCAAATATTTTGACATTTTTTAGACAGTCGATGTCACCGACAGAATGCCACTTTGTCTCGATCCTAAAAACGAGAGAACACTTATGTGATAGCGCGCATGAGCAAGTTTTGTCTCCGCAACTATTTTGTCTCTCACATCAAGTCTATGGGTTCGTATTAAAGTGCACGCTCAAAAAAAATTTTTTTTTTAAGTGCTCAGGTTTTTTTTAACTAAAACGTCACGTTGCTGTCGTTCCCGTGTGCGCAACGTCCAAATCTCGGCGACAAAGACAAATAAATTGCTGGGAAACTAAGTTGCTCGTGGCCGCCATCCCTAACGTGAATCAAATTCACAGCCACAGCAACATTTAGCAAGAAATTTTTTGCCGAAAAAATTCGACGAAATCCGAATGAGTCTCGCGAAATTCTCGCTTGTAAAAGCAGTAGCAGACCAACAGATAGTTCGTCACACTTTTCCAATATCGCTGTTTTGTATCGTTTTGATGGTCAGCCTCGACGCCATTTGTTAGTGGCGTGGCTGCAAAGTCATACAGTTCGGACGTTTTGAATTTTTTTTGGCTTTTCGGCATTTTCCTGGGGACTTGGTTGGATTCCACGTGTAAAACGCATGCAGTTATACTTTTAAGGACTAAAAATTAAAAGAGTAGTAGATACTGGCATTTGAAATCTTCGGTGATGCATAAATATCCACGTTCTTTAATGAAATACCTAAATATTGCCTTGACGTTTCTATGCGATGCAGTAAAGAAATAAATTAATAGTAAATTAGGTATCCAGTTAGGAAGAAAACAAGCCACATATCAAACATTCTGATAACTGCGGTGCCCGATGCGGATCACACCGCCGACGACGGCGACGATGCTCCGGAGGTGACAGAGGTAGAACTGAGAGTGGCGGTACGTAGATTGAATGCCAAAAATACCGCCCCACGACCCGACGGCTTACCTGGGAAAGCCTGAATCCCGGCCTTGGAGGCTCTTGGGCCTCGACTAAGAGGGCTCCTAAGCGCATGCCTGAAAAGGGGCCAGTTCCCACTTCGTTAGAAGACAGGAAACTGGTCCTCATTAAGAAGCAGGGGTGCCCTGCGGACTATACGTCCACTTACCGGCCTATTGCGTTGCTCGACGAGGTGGGTAAAGCTCTTTGAAGGAGTCATTACAGATCAGCTCGTTGGGCGGCTGGTACGGGTGCGGCCGGAACTGGCGGAGAGCCAGTTTGGTTTTAATCAGTAATAATGCTCGCGAAGGAGGAGACGGTATGCATGAGGGAGAGGCAATCCTCGCGCCCTCACGACCCTAGCCGTCGCAGGAAACGTCCTGGGCGTCCGGAGTCGCAAGCCGAGTCCTGGTCATCGTAGTCGCGGGATTGCAGACGGCGAGTAATGGTTAAGCCACCGTCCGATAAAGACCCAGGCCCGGGTCGAAGGCGCGTAGTGTTCCACGCGCACTTCAAAGAGATGTCAGCAGTAATTGTCGGGGTCCGCTAGGGCCGATGCCTGGCCAGGAATACGAGAGGGTTTTAGTCAGTAAGAGTCTGACACGACCTCCAGGTTAAGTTATTTGAAGATTTCTCACTCAAAAAAAAAACAGATTTGACGCCACACTGCATCAATCTCATTGAAAAGTTTTTTCTTTTTGTGGTTTTTGCAGTTGGGTTTTTTTGAAGAATTTCAAATTTTACTTACTTAGTAATAGCTTAGGACCATGAAACGACATGAGAAATAACCAGAAATAAAGTGCAGAAACTATCTACATTAAAAGATATATTCTCGTTTTGTAGCGCAAATATATTTTATATAAAAGCGAGAACCGATCGTGCGGTCCGCCACACGTTGACGCTGGTACGTTTTTACTAGATGACCTATAATAATAATAATAATGTTCATTTTCTCACCACAACATTAAACAGTAAGTACATCATCGAAAATGTTAAGATAATGGCTACCTATACCTATTTACCTTTTGCACTTAGTTCAAGTATCGTTTTACTCCTTTATGCTAATGTAGGTAGAATTTAAGACAACTTTTAGGTAATACTATCAACTTGCTGTGCTTGACTCGGTGGAAAGAAAGATAAGAGTAGTTTTTATAGTCCACATTTTCTTTGACCATTTTCACAAACTCACATCAAAATACAACAGATTTATTTTCACACAAACGCACTTTATAGACCTCTTCAGATTCACAGAGCTGAATATCACCAATCATTGTCGAAGAGCAGTCTCTCAACAGGTAATAATGGGCTCTATTTGCACTAAACCTGGACAAATGACTTATGCATTTACGCCAGTGACCTGCATTGGCGTCACACTTCATAGGATATTAAAATAGCCCCTATGACAGAACTGGCACTGCAATATGTTATTTAGTAGTTTGTTCTGCTTTCACACAGTTTCAGACTACCTACGTCAAAATGAATGTCGAACGAGGTTAGAGGGAAAAGCTATTTGGGAATGTTGTTGGTCATTGTTTAGACTTGGGTATTGTAACTGTGGATTTATGAATAGGAACAGTGAGCATATGTGCCCAGCCATGTTACTTGAATTGTCATCTCTATCTCTACATGGTAAGAAATAAAATCGCTTTCCACGTCTGTCTGTTTTTCCGCTTAGTGCCTCCATAGATGGACTGCTTGGAGCAGTCAATGTCGACAGCTTCAAGCGGTCGCTGTTGGGCAGTCTGCAGTTTCCAACTGCAACTCAATAGAAATACTCCAAGCAGTCTGTCTATGGAGGCCCCAACCGCATCACGACTGCTCTCGTGCAGTTGGTCCCAACTGCTCTAAGCACTCTGTCTATGGAGGCCCCAACTGCAACACGACTGCTCTCGTGCAGTTGGTCTCAACTGCTATAAGCAGTTCGTCTATGGAGGCCCCAACCGCATCACGACTGCTCTCGTGCAGTTGGTCTCAACTGCTCTAAGCAGTCCGTCTACGGAAGCCCCAACCACAACACGACTGCTCTCGTGCAGTTGGTCTCAACTGCTCTAAACAGTCCGTCTATGGAGGCCCCAACCACAACACGACTGCTCTCGTGCAGTTGGTCTCAACTGGTCTAAGTAGTCCGTCTATGGCCCGTCCATAGACGGACTACTTAGACCAGTTACTACCTTACTCATCCTAAATCACGCAACGGATTATTATGCGGTTTTTACTAATAGAACGAGCAATAAACGAGGAAGGTTTGTGTGTATAATTTGCACCCGTGTAAAGCCGAAGCGTGTCGCTAGCAAGAATATGAGACACCAAGTTGGCATCACGTAACTTTTTAGCAGATTCATAGCAAGGAAATCCTTTTCCGCCGATTAGACCATTAGCATGTGCTTTTGAGAGCCATTATTGCTAATTTCTATGTCTCAAATATTAACACAAAAAGACTTAAACGAACTTCTTAAACATAAATAGACTGGCTATAAAATCTTTTGCTGCCGGCCGCTTACTGATTATTTTAATAATTCATAAAAATTAATAGCCCAGTAATTTTTCTAACTATCGGTGAAAAACTTCAAGCTCACCGCAAAATGAGCTCATCACATAATTTCCATGTGTTTTTCTGCCATCAAACCATCTGTAGCGCGTCACTACGATTATTTTAACTGTACAAATTCAAACGGCTATGTCAGACCGAAAATAAATCATTGGGCAGCAAATAGCTGAGAAACGACCAATAAAACTCCTTTGAGGTCGAACGTCTTAATGATTGGCGGTACAAATAAATATCATTCTCTATTTGAATTTTAAAAAGCGAATCTTAATTTGAAACTTGAATGATAATGTTTTGAAATTGGAATGTTTGATGTTTCGTTTTAAGTAACGTTTGTTAATTTGTAATTGAAATTTTTCATTGAGGGTTGATATTTGGCACGGGGCAGTAAGAGCAGCCATAATTCATTTCTTCAATTCATAATTCGAAGGCGTGTGACATCCACCCACCCGCAAAGGGCCCGCGTGGTGGATATAGACCCAATACCTCTCACAGAGAGGAGGCTCAGCTGTGTGCCAGTAGCGGGAACATTAATAAGGCTATTTTAGTAAGAGCAGGTACTTTAACTGCTACAGGAAAACGTTCGTTCGTTCTTAAATGGTTCAGAACTTGCAAACTGCATTAACAGGTAAAAAAAATACAGTCAGCGTAAAAATAGACAACTTACACAAAAACTTATCGATGCCAATGCATTCTGATTTTAATATAGGTCAAACGTCTTCTGGGCCAACCGAGGTTTAAGTACTAGAAAAGCCACAACCCGCAATTTTTTGTTTTCCGTACATTTTTTTGGCTTTACCGTGGTCAGTTTAAAAAAGAATCATCGTCCCATCCCTAATTCGAAACCCAGCAAATTTTGCGTGAACTTCCACGAGGCGAGACCAGGTTTAAAAATGTTAAATTTCTTTTTTTTAAACGTTTAAAATTTAAATAAATCCTCAAAGCTCCTCGTTTTATTTACACTGATATTGTGAAGGGACTCCGTCTGTTTGTTTGGTCTCGGTGAAACGTGTTTTGATGTTTGTTTTGCAAATTTCATTCTTTTCTAGGGTTCCGTACCCGAAGGGTCCAAACGGAACCCTATTGTTATCACTCACGTGTCCGTCTATATCCGTCTGTCCGTCTGTCTGTCTGTCCGTCGTCTGTCATAAAATTTGGTTGCGAAGTATTTTTTAACTTCCCATTGACAATTTGGGTAATAATGTTTATAATTACTTATATTTTACTATCTAAAACCAACATATTGATAAATCAGATGTTTTCTTTGATAATACCCACAGGTACGGAACCATAAACGTGCGAAGTCCGACACTCACTTGGCCAATTTTTTTTTTATTTCCGTGATAGGTTTGTGTGAGATTCGTAGAATACAGTATTTTTTATTAGCATGTATACTTTTAGTGTTAGTAAGTACCTAATGTTTTTTTCATTGTATACCTATGTTTTAGGAAGAGTTAAACTTAATGTTGGCAACGTTTGCATCTCTGTTCGAATAACAATGTCTTGCAATAAATATTTTTGCTAGTCTTCGCCTTCCTTCGAGTCGATGGTTTGTTTTGTTGTTTATGGCTCTGAAGCGAACCGTTTGGATTTACCTTCGTGGTGAAAGGATTTACCTACACTGCGTTACCGAGTGCTACCAGCCAGTCGGTTCTGTTTACAGCTCACCGTGAAAACTTAGGTGGAGTGAGCGTGAAGTGAACTGTCATTCCACCTTGATTGTATGGATTCACAGCCCACTTCACGTTCAATTCACTTAAGTTTTCACGGTGAGATTTTACAGAATAGCAGTACTGAACAGGGTGCGCCGGGCGTTTGAAATCGCGGTGCGATACATTTAACCCCACTCGGGGAGACTCCTTTCATGTATAGTATTCGTCAAATTTAATGGCGTGTGGGAATACCACCAACTTCCAAACTGAAAAAGAATGACCTTGAGTGGTTAGCTTGCGTGTTCTGCGCTGAGCTCACGTAACGCGTCGTATATCCACCCAGTAATAGGACTCGCCCATCAAGGAGCGCTGTCCGAAATTAGAAGCATTATTATTTTATTACACATAAAACAACAAGTATTAAACTAAAACACTGAGACTAAATTATAAATAATTAAATGATGTTTAAAATGGTGAAGGTTTCATAAAAATACGCTTTATAGTTTTTGCGTGATTCAATTTTTGATCCGCGTTAGACATAACTTTTCAAATTAATAACACAATGTTATAAAAATATGATTTGAAATATTCTGAGATCTAATTACGACGGAAATAGTCTAGAGTAACATATATTTTTTTCAAAGAAATAAGACTAGTCGTTTAGACGTGATGTTCAATGAAAAACCATTAAAGTCGTATAACTGCGTCTTAAAATTAAACACACAACTTCCACACAGTTATAAAAATCATTAAATGGTCTAAATTATTGTCGACTGGACTGTACCTGCGCGCAGTTACACTTGCAGCTAACTTAGCAAACGCCATTAGGTTTAACGAATACTATACGCAAAATTTGCAATGCACTCATTTTTCCAAATATAAACAAGCGTTTGAATTTTTTAGGTTTTTTTAATCTTCAAGTTTGAGTTACGCATTGGGCGCAGGACGTCGCGAGACGATCTCCGGCCACCGTAGACCCGGGCCTGCGGACGGCGAGCAGTGGGTATCTCGCCGTCCGATCAGCACCAGGCCTGTGAGTCGACGGCGCGTAGTGTTCCACACGCGCCTCAAAGAGATGATTGTCAGCCACCACTGACGGGGCCCATCATGGCTGGTGCCTGCATGCCTAGGGGTAGCGGATAAATTCTTAACAGAGTTACCGCACCCCTGGGTACTCAGGCAAGGAAGGAACAGGGGTGGGTTTTAGTCAGTAAGAGTCTGACACGCCCTTCATTCAATGTTGCATCATTGCGTCACTGGATGATTTCCCACCCACAAAAAAAGGCTTACCTTAAAAAATATTTTTTCTGTATATAATAATAAAATATATTCTGTAAGATACCAAAATCACACCTTCATCTGCGACAGTTTTCACAAGGGATTTTGTACAAAGTTGAATCATTACGTCCTCTCTACTACATATAAATAAGCTAATAGTATTTTTTTAAACAAGCTTTTAACAACATATACAAAGGGGAATGCCAAAAAATGCCTGAAACGGACAGAAACTACTAATAGTCATTAATTCTACTTAGAATAAAATAGTTATAATGAAATAATTCTTAAGTTTGTTTAACTAGGGTAAAAACATAACGATCACTAAATATGTTTAACTTGATATCCGCTTATATTTATATGGAGGTCGTGTTTATTTGACATGAACAGTAATGTCAAACTGTCACTAAAGCAAAGGACACGCGATTCATACAGCCTAGATACGTTTTCTATTGATTTAAATTAATATTGACAAGCATATATTAATTTAATTGGACTTACGGTACATATAGATCGTATAATACTAAATTAATGATAACTGTGCACTAAATGTGTAAAATAGTTCCATATGGATTATTTGATGATTCTTCTTTGGCTGAATGTCACTTACTCAGGTCAAATAAACACGATTTCCGTAAAAATATAAGCGGATATCAAGTTAAATATATTTAGTGATCGTTATATTTTTACACTAGTTAAACAAACTCAAGAATAATTTCGATATTCATGTTTTATTCTGAATAGAATTAAGAACTATTAGTAGTTTCTGTCCATTCCAGGCATTTTTTTGTATGGCAGATGGGCATTCCCCTTTCGTGTCTGTACTGTTGACTGTTGAAGAGTTCCTCTATCTGGCTAATCTTGGATGTCAATTCAGGTCACGTTTACCATGAAAATACATAATCATCGGAACTGAATCAACTTGTGAAAATTCGACTCCGTAGGATAAGAGGAAGTGCTTCTAATATCAGTATGCAAGTACTTAATTCAGTTTATTTTTTATTTTTTAAATATACATTGTATTGGACCATAGAAACAATGTGGTGCACTTGTTTGATTTTTTAATTCATCACATATTTTACAACTCATTATTTTATATTGCATATTTTTGATGAAAATCAGAAACGACGAAATAATATATGAGTCAAAATAACACAATTGTTACAGGGTTAAAAGTACTTTAGTTAAATTTCACTTAAATTTTATTATAATATTGAAATTGCAATTTCTGCTTAACTAAAGCACATACAATTAGTAAAATTATTGATTTAAGGACAAAAAAATAAGATGTAAACAAGGCGTATCGTGGTAAGTGACGTCACAGTACAGCTTTGACAGTCACGAAAGTTTGAAGTAATAAAAAATTGTAGGAGTTAAATTACGACCTGTCCTTACACAGATGCGACGCACAGCCTAGTTGTTTCGTGTTTGTTAAAGAAATTAGTTTAGTTGCTTTTCTACTTTCACCAGCTTTTTCACTTTTTATTTCTTGTTGATGGTTTGTTTGTTATCATTTGACAGTGTCGCAACACTGTATTGTCTTTGGTTGTTGGACCCTGTCATCAGGCAATAAACAAAAGATTTTCATTGGTTAAATACGAGGCTTTTAGCCTCATTGTATTTTTATATTATTTAATCAAATATTACAACTTTCCTTTCTTCTTTCTCTATTTGTTTATAAATATTATACACATACACACGCACGCACACATACACACACCGCACACACTCTATCGCACTATTTACACGTTGGCAATCTTTACTATTAGGATGTGATGGGGACCTGGAGCTCTGAAATACAGGCCTAGGCTTAGTTCAGACTCCAGATCTCCCACAAATTACAATTGTTTTGCCAAACTATCTGTCAACATAAACTAGCAATATTATGTAATTTGGTGGAGATAAATAAACATTTTTATTACTATTAAATTTTTTTTTTGAGCGATATGAAATACTTTGATTTATTTTTAAATAATTTTCTGGAGTATAAAGTACTGTATTTTATTGCTATACGTGAAAAAAAAATTACGTAAAAGCTTCTAAAATACCTAAACATCTCAAACACTATTCTATCAAATCCTTTCAGCCTTTCAGTCACATCTATACATAAATATCTTCCTTTACAAAAGCATAATGGCCTCACGAACAAACGGTCCATACGTCAAACAACTAGTAAACAGTATTACCTACCAGTCGTATCATCAAAAGAACCAATACATCCTTTTCTATTCAAAAACCCTGTTTGGTACATATGATCTTCAAAGTGAAATAGTGGAGGGAATGAAGAGTAGGTTTTACCACAGAGTAAAATTGTATAGACGCGACACTTGTACTTTCTTTGGTATGGGTAAACGCCAATGCCACCGTAAAAGTCAGGTACCTACCTGTTTCCACAATCTTGTTAAACAGGCTATAACGGAAATGCAAGGTCATATTTTAACTAATGAAAAACATTAATCAAGAAAATAATAGTCAATCCGAAACAATTTTGGACCTCCCATACTAATTTTGACCAGCTGATGATAACGTTGTACGGTAATTCCGATTTCAATTTTTGGGATTTGTCTATCATACCTTCCTTCACATGGCCTTTGTTAAACCCTGTACGGAAACCATGATCACTTCATCAAAAGATTTCCACTGGTCAACGGCTTCCTCATGTTATGATTTTAACTTGGACTAGAAGTTAAAATCATAACATACTCACAATAATTGTAATCCCTTTTATTTTGACAATTCAACAAATGTTTAATTCATTATCTATATTTTCCGTTGTTTGTTTCACAATTATTTCATACTTTTACCCTACTGCGCGACAGGAAAAACAGGGTTATGTTTTTCACGCATATCTGGATAAATATACACATAATTATGTAGTATATACTTAATACCTGAAGCATCCCAACTACTGATTGTATTTGAATGAATAAGGAATATCGATTTGTCTAAACCAAGCTATGGTTATATTACTAGATTTTTATTTGAATTATGTCTTTTGACAAAATTAAGGGTATTGTGATCGTGAATCAATCACGCGATTTGGGTATAGTCAATGTCATCGCTGAAAACACGCGTAACATGTAAGTGTGTGAAACCAGGGCGATATACTCGTACCTACGCCGCAAGTTATAACCCTGCTTGCGTTAACCGTCCCAATGCTCAAATTTTTACAAGAGGAAAATATAAATATATATAGAATAGAATAGAATAGAATAGAATAGAATAGAATACTCTTTATTATGTACACCATATAAATTACATAAAAATATGAGGAAAACACACACTACACTTCACTTCACACTACACTTCTTCACTTTATATACTTCTAGGCAAGCGTACTCCACTGTCGACCACATCATAGCTTACCATCAAGTGAGATAGTGGTCAAGCGCGAACCCATCAAAGTAAAATAAAAAAATTGCTTATGCATTTGAACCGAACGAGGGTTCCGCTTCTATACTTTATCAAGTCTATGGCAGTACCAACATGCTTCTTTGAAAAGGGTCCTGCTAAAGGAAATCTGGGATTAATATCTTAAAAGGTTTAAATAACGGAGGTTTAGGGTTGTTTTCATATTTGTAGGTTGTCTTGTTACCTTTGCCTATTTGAGATAAATCTGTCGCTGCCCTCCGGGGTGGAAATGTAAATAGACTTCAGAAACTGTTTTATTAGGGAGTTTATTTTTGATTAAGTAAGGTATTGAAATATTATATTGCGGTATTTACAATGTGGATTTCACATCTTTATAAAGGTACCTAGTTGCATGTTTAGGGTTCCATACCCGAAGGGTTCACACGGAGCCCTATTGCTGTCAGTCACGTCTGTCCGTCGTCTGTCACACAGGTTTTACAGCCAAACGGTTAGAGCTACGACGGCACGGTTGGCGTGGTGGTTGAGCTGTCGGCTGCTGCGCTGCGTTTCGCGAGTTCGCTCCCCGCACGGAACAAGTATTTGTATGGCCTACAGATAATTGTTCCGAGTCTGGGTGTCTTGTGTATGTGAGTTTAAATGTTTGTGAACGCACCCACGATACAGGACTAATTCCTAGTGAGGGGCAAGATTTTTATAAAAAAAAAAGCTACAGTCTTCAAAATTTTCACGGTATGAGCATCTTGTTGACCCAAAGCCATACAAATAGTCAAAAATACATTCGGTACGGAACCTTAAATGTGCGAAGTCCGACTTACACTTGGCCGGTTTTGTTTTTGTGGCTGGACAATCATTAGTTTACTTCTCCCGCTCTGGGTGGAGCGGAAGGGCGTGTCAGACTCTTACTGACTAAAACCCACCCCTGTTCCTTCATTTGACCTTTGCGTTCCAGGGTCGCCGTGAGTTTTTCGAACAATCGTGCGACCCTGGGTCCGTGTTGTACTTTGGCTACTCAATTTCATATTGCAAAGATGGTTAATGCAATTGTGTGCTAAATCCAAAGTTGCACCTTTTAAGGTCGTATCTCTAGCTCGTCTAGAGCTCTGTGCCGCTTCTCTTTTCACTAAATTCTTGACGAATGACTGACAAAATCTCCGTATCTGCCATGAATGTTTCCGCGAAACGAAGCTCAATACCTGTCGTATTTATTTTCTTTTAAGTTTCATATTTAAAGTTTAATTGTATAATAGAGTTAAGGAAATGTTAAAAGTAGTTTTCAGCAATAAAGGCTTATTTTATTTTATTTATTTATTTTTATTTAAGTTTCATATAATGACGATAAAAGTTCAAAGATTAGTAAGTCCATCATTACCTTTTTCCTACCCTGGGCAGCTCATATACTGTGTGTCGCCAATATTCCACTACGTTTAAAATTACATTCCCGCATTATGGTCCTTCGAAAGCCGCATGTACTTATATACCCAGTAATGTTTAGCACGTCACCGCCCAAAGCCTCACCAGTGGAGCCGTGCGAAAAAAAATATTATTATTTTTTAAAATTATAGTTATTTTTTTCGTTATATTTCTTGGGACCTTGAGATCCCGGACCTTTGGAAGGTGTACGAGGGGCCGAAGCCAACTCGTAGAGGCCTCTTAGACGATTTCTTTGAAATGAGGCACCAACAACCGACGATTATCCCTGTACGCGCTATGCTAGTGCACCAAAGGGCAACCCCCGGGTGGTGTGAATCTATTGCGAGATAAGGAAAACAAAGATATCGGGTTATGGTTTTAGGAGGCTAAAGTGGACTGGTTACCAAGAACTATGTAAAGACTATGGCCCCTGACTGAACAATGTTACTTACTTACTTTTATTATTACTTAGTTATAATTATTATTATTAAAAACCTATTGTCGCGCCGCGATAGTGATTCGTGCTAATTAGTAGCATCCATTACTACGCACGTATGTTTTAACGTGTCAATATTTGTTCCTCGGTCTTACTACCATTCCTGGTAAGTACATAATATTCAGTCAGTAGAAAGAGACTGTTGGGAGGCCATACAATTCCTACTTTTTGCGTGTATTTGGATATTTGTTAATGAATCGTGGTTCAACTTTGGAAGGATAAAAAAAAGATTATTTATTAGTATTTAAAAACTTTTTAAAAATTAAAATAAACTATGCGTGGCCAAAAAGGCGCCTAACTCAGTATATGCTGCCCGGGGGTGGAGGATAAATTCGAAAGAGTTACCTCGCCCCTGGGCACTCGAGGCAGGGAGGAACAGGGGTAGGTTTTAGTCAATAAGAGTCTGACACACCCTTCCGCTCCACCCTAGAGCGGAAGAAGTCATAGGATGATTTCCCACCCCACAAAAAAAAAAAAAAACTCAGTATATGCTGCAGCGCTGGTACCTATTCTGCTAGAGCCTGCTGTGATGCCACACACACAGTCACAGGACGTGGTACAGACTAAAAATACAGAAAATTAAATAGACTATAGATAAAAAACCGGTCAAGTGCGTGTTGGATTTCGCACATTTAGGGTTCCGTACCAATTATTGGTAAGTATTTGTCAGCAAAATATACGTAACAATAAACATTCTCCCCAAATTTTACGTATATAGGTCAATTCTTCGGAACAACGACGGACAGACAGACCGGACACTTGAGGGACAGCAATAGGGCTCCGTTTAGACCCTTCGCATACGGAACCCTTAAAAACACCGTAAGACCATGACCGAGATCAGGACGTAGGATACGGTACCTTTTGTGTGATTAATTGATTATGTTTACATCTGTTTTTTAAACAAAACTATCTAACAAAGTCTTTAGTGAATCCAACATTAATGCACACCCATTTTACTGAAGAACTTTCTGAGCTTTTAAAGCCTTGCAAGCCTTGCCTTGCAAGTCAGCCTTCGCGTGATTAGTGTCCCGAGTCTTATCCCTCAAAGAAAGATCCTCGACCGAAGAACTATGTTAAATTAGACCAACTTGAAAGAGAACGTGTATGGTTGTGGCGCAAGTTATGTGGGTCACATCCATCCAATCTCGTTGGAGAGAAAGGTGCAATATCATTTTCATGGATAAACGTTACGTGTACGTGCTGAGATGATGCTTGAAAAAAAAATTCAGATAAACATAATTCCCTTTTTGTATTAGTGTAGATGACTATAAAAAGATACATCTGGTCCGTCAATAAGATTACCAATAAATTTCGGATTTAGCACGTTTAGTACCAATTTTTGACAATTAATAATATGGCTTTGGGCACCCGGGCCTGCGGACGGCGAGCAGTAGTAGCTCGCCGTCCGATCAGCACCAGGCCTGTGAGTCGACGGCGCGTAGTGTTCCACGCGCGCCTCAAAGAGATGATTGCCAGCCACCACTGACGGGGCCCATCATGACCAGTGCCTAGCAGCAGGGGTAGCGGATAATTTCGTAACAGAGTTACCGCTCCCCCGGGCACTTAGGCAAGGAAGGGGTTTTAGTCAGTTCGAGTCTAATACACCATGACATCTCCCGCTCCACACAGAGCGGGAGATGTCATTGGATGACTTCCCAAATCAAAATGGCTCTTGGTCAACAAGATGCTTAAACTGCGAAAATTTTAAGACTGTAGCTCCAACTGTTTGGCTGTAAAACTTGTGTGACAGACAACGGACAGACGGACACGTGAGTAAAAGCAATAGGGTTCCGTTTGAACCCTTCGGGTAGGGGACCCTACAAATGAAGATGATAACTGTATCATCTAGTATCTGTAGTAGTATCTGTGTTGTAGGGTGGTGGTGGTTTGTTTGGTGGGTTTGTGGGGTTTTTGGGGGGTTTTTTTTTTTTTTTGGGGGGTGGGAAATCATCTATATGACTTCTTCCGCTCTAGGGTGGAGCGGAAGGGTGTGTCAGACTCTTACTGACTAAAACCCACCCCTGTTCCTCCCTGCCTCGAGTGCCCGGGGGCGAGGTAACTCTTTCGAATTTATCCTCCATCCCCGGAGGGTGGGTCTGCAGGGGTGGGGGGTGGGTTTGTGGGGTGTTTGGTGATGAAATGTTGCGTGTCGTCAATTATGTATAAAATGTAGTACTACTTATTACCTAGAAGTGACGTAATAAAACCTCACTCCCGAACTTTGATGAATTTTATCTTTTTCTTTTTTTATAGATTTGATAAAGCAAAAACTACATGTCCAATATTTATTGATAATCAAACTGGGTCCACCAGTAATAGTACTACATAATTTTCTTTTTAACCCAAGAACCATCCCTATTTTTTTTGAAGACCAAATCCTTGGTTTCAGAAAATAAAATCTACGCGTAGCAAATTTAAACGCAAGTGATCAATTAAAAATTTCAAGATTGTAGGTACTAATCGCACACACGTACTGACATAAAAAACATAAGCACATTAAACCTCTAGCTCCAATACACCGCTTACGAATCTATACCACACACACTCACACCATCACACACAACCACAAATATTACAGAATTGATTTTTACTTTTACTTTATTTTATTTTACACTAATTCTATTGTAAGCTTAATTTTAAAAATATTATGTATCTGAAAATACTTCATCCTAGTTATTGACTCTTTTATTTACAACATGTCTTTTTATAATGTCATCGCAACACCGGCCCCCAAGATACAGGCGCTGCCTAGTTTGGGGACCAATGTATCTCTTATTTTGTAATCAAAACAATGGTTTTAATAAATTTTATTCTTTATTCTTATTTAAATTGAATATCAAATCTTCACTCAACCTATCACAGCAACTAACGAGCGTTTGACGATTTTGTCACATTAATTTTGAGATAATTTTCATTCTGGACTACACAGCAGAAGAGGAAAGCGAGGATATCTTTCGCTAGCAGTGGGACAATACCGTCTACAAAAAATCATTTCATTCTTACTCCCCATTCCAACTCAAAAATTCAACTTTTTGTCACTAAGCCACAAGTACCACGAAAACTCGAATTAATAAAAAATAAATATGAAACGGTTCCATCACCACACATTCCGATTCGTTTAACCCAATCTGCCACAGTGTATTGTAATAAAAACAAAGTATAGCAAGGACAGTGTGGTTCTGTCTCACCAAGGCGGGTTGGTCTTGGATGTGTGTGAAGGTTCACGTACACATTTTTTTCTGTTACGCTCGGCTTCATTAAAAATATCTTACAAATACAGGAACAAAAAAAACAAAAGCCTTGAGAATCGATGCTGCGTTGCCAGCCTGTCGGTTTTCTATCGGTTACATTTAAGGGAGTGTGCGTAGGAATTACATTGTTCGACCATCGGACCACTAGACGTACGGTGATGCGCCACCGATACATAGTGGACATTCCATCCACACGCACAAAACGTTTTGAGAACACATTAATTGTGCGTACAGCTAAGGAGTGGAATTCCCTGCCGAAGTCTGATTCCTGATAGCTATAACGTGGGGTTCTTTAAGTCAAGAGTACAGTTAAATACGTTACTTCTGGGCAAGCGTATTTCATTGTCGACCACATCATGGTGAGATTGTGGTCAAACGCTGCCCCGCTTGGGCAGAGCCCCGCCGTGTCCTCGTACAGGCGATCGGCGGTAGTGACCTCTCGCGCCCGGCCCTGGTCCAGGCCATGGTACGGAGCGAGAGGGAATGGGAAGCAGTCTCCTCCTTCTGCGAAGCAGTAATGCTTGTGAAGGAGGAGGCGGAACGGGTGTGGGAGAGGCTGCAACGATAGGCTCGCCGTCACGCCCTCAGCAGCAGCCGCCGCAGGATACGCCAGGGGCTTCCGGCACCGCGAGACGATCTCCGGCCACCGTAGACCCGGGCCTGCGGACGGCGAGTAATGGGTAACTCGCCGTCCTATCAGCACCAGGCCCGAGAGTCGACGGCGCGTAGTGTTACACGTGCGCCTCAAAGAGTTGTCAGCATACATGACGGGGCCCGTCATGGCCGATGCCTGCCTAGGGGTTGAGGATAAATTCGAAAGAGTTACCTCGCCCCAGGGCAGGGTGGAACAGGGGTGAGTTTTAGTCAGTAAGAGTCTGACACGCCCTTCCGCTCCACCCTAAAGCGGGAGAAGTCATTGGATGATTTCCCACCCCTAAAAAAAAAAAAAGTGGTCAAACGCTAACCTATCAATAGTCTGCTCGGGGGTGGAGGATAAATTCGAAAGAGTTACCTCGCCCCCGGGCACGTAGGGCAGGGAGGAACAGGGGTGGGTTTTAGTCAGTAAGAGTCTGACACGCCCTTCCGCTCCACCCTAGAGCGGAAGAAGTCATGAGATGATTTCCCACCCCCCCCCCCCAAAAAAAAAAAACCTATCAATAGTAAAAAAAAACTAGAATCTACACAGAACCAAGACCTATTACCCCATTCATGAGATAAAACAACTGTAACAAACGGTTCGAAGCAAAAAAGGTTACAAAACCCACGATCTGTCAGACAATATGTACGTCCGTACGTTTAAGACTTGGCACCGTACAGTATTGTAAGGGTAATACTCCTCCTGAAAAGGTTTCACAATTGAAAAGCCAGAGGGATTAACGGAGTTTAAAAGGAGGGATTTAGTTGCTCGTCCCGACCTACATTCGACGAATGGTCGACTGTGGCAATCTTTCTTTTTGTCTCTTGAACGATTTGATATTTTAAATGGTACACACTCCGTTTTGATTTACGGGTGTTTGCATTTGCACGTTGTTATATTTGCACTTTTATTTGGTAATTCAATGTTTTGAGTAAGTTTTCAGATCTTTGCCGTATTTTAACTAACTAATTATTACCTTATTTGTGACCTCGTACTAGAAGATGAAGCGTTGGAAGGCCACCAACAAGATGAACCGATGAACTGATGAGGGTTGCGGGTAGCCGATGGATGCAAAACGCACATGACCGGTCGTTGTGCCGACACTAGGGGGAGGCCTATGTCCAGCAGCCAGTGGACGTCATTCGGCTGAAATGATGATGAGTTATTTATTGAAGTAGACAAACAATAGTACCTAAGCCATACACGAGCGAAAATAATAGGGAATTAATAACTTTGATAATATCTACCCCAAGCCAAGTTTTTATCACTTTTCTAGATACCTACCGAATCTAGTCTGAACCCAATACCCCACTACTGAACCCTTTTGCTGGGACACCGACATATTGTCAGTTATTCATGAAGACTATTCGATAAAGTTGTACTACATTGGCATGTGTTGCACCAATAATAACATTTTTACACTGAAGCAATACATAAAAAAATCGTAAACAATATTTGCTCATAAAAAAATCTAGTATGAACCGTTTCAATGTACCCCTCGTGAGTAGTTACTACTGTTTCTCGATTGGATATTGTTTTTCACCTTTTCTTCTTTCAGATTTTCTTTTGTTTTTCCTTGACGACTTTTCTTCACATTTGCCAAGTGTTTTGTTATGATCTTGCAAAGTCATATTACCAGTCCACAAGACTTGGATAGTCCCGCAATGGACTGAAAGTATACAGTTTTTACAAGGGATCTGTAAGAGCAGTGGTGGCTCAGTGGTAATGGTTCCGACTTACGTGCCGTAAGTTGTCGACTCGAACCCGGGCTGGCACTTTACTTTGTGTAAATTACTTCATTATTACAGGGTCTTCATTGCTACGGCCGTACCATGAAGTCTTAAAGCCATTATCTTTTCGGTGAGAGAAAGGGATAGTGCTATTCGTCCTGTATAACGACGTCTCTCTCTCTCACCGAAAAGATGATGGTTTTAAGACGCCATGGTAGGGCTGCTGCTCTCAAAACGGTGAGGGATAAAATCTTGAGGAGACCGGCATGTCCTAGAACCAAAAATTCTCAGACATGGAATCCATCATCTAGCCTGCACTGAGCTCGTGGTGGGTTATGGCCCAATCCTTCTCACATCCTATGTAATTTAAGCTGTACGTAACATTAGTAAGAATTTATCGATTTCCAATTTAACAGATATCAATGCATAAAGCTCTTAATTAGCCCTTTCCAATAAACGGATTCAATAACAATTAATAATTTAACATAAATGCCAGTTGTTTTCAATATCAGAGTGGAAATAGTAAGTCATACTTGGAATCGGCGTTGGATTGAAACTTTAGAATATAAAATGAACAAAAATAAATCAGCTTTGCGTACTTACGAGACGCTTCAAGTGTTTCAAAGTACCAGCTCTGGAAGCTTAATTTGCTAAGAGTTATATTAATATTGTTTGCTTTTACTAATATATTCTCAGAATTTTCTTTGTAGAAGGAATGCTGAAAAATTTTCGGAGAGTGACAAAATTACATACATAATATTAGACCTCTTCCATGTGCTTGATGGTGATTACCGAGGTGGTTTTATTATGGTGGAAATCGCACACTCGCTAGTATTTTTTCTCCAAAAGTTTAATCCTTCAAAAAATTCCGCCTGATAAAAGGTACGTTGTACTAATTATATACAACTAAAAAACATGTGTTGTTTTGTTATTGACTTGAGAAAAATAATAACGTTGGATTTTTTTATTTTTAATTCAATACAATCTTGTGAAACACAGGGAAATCTCGTTTCTGAGTCTATACAATAAAAAAAAAATTGTACGGCCTCCTTTTAACTAAAAATAAAAACAATTAACATTTGAATCCACAAACAAAAACCGTATACCGTTTATTAATTCGAGTTTCAATAGTAGAACTGTAAGGGGGAAGCGCCTGAATGGAATTCTGACGTCACGCCAACGATCTTGATTTATGATATTTTAAAAACTTTTTTTTTCTTCCACGCCCATGGAACTCTTCCAACGTGCACGTTCGCATCACGCGAGCACATCATGACATAACCATGTGAGATGACGTAGTTGCCTCGGAAACGGGGATCGGTACGGCATTTTGATTGGAAAACCGTGTAGGAAGACTTAAGATGTTTCAAGTGTGACGTCACTTGTAGAGAGTAATATTTTCAGTGTTGTGCGGGATCAGGAGTGGATGGATTGGTCTTATTTATGGTTTTAGGTAAGCAAGGTGTTTTGTAGGCATGCTAGATCAATGAGAGAAGTGTTTATTGTTCCCTAACTGGTAGCTGCATGATGATTGCGTTAAATTTTACAGTAATATCATGGAGTTTGGACCGTCAAACACATTATTAGGTTCAACTTAATATTGTGGATGATGTGTTCATATCAGCAACAACTTGTACAAAACTATGAGAATGCAGACGGGAAGTAATTTACTCGTAAATAAAACCATTTTCTTTCAACACAAGTGACTCAAAACAAAGATTTCTACACGTGTTTATAATTAGAAACGGTACGGTTAAGAATATTTTTGTTGAGCTCGAAACTGATGGCTGGCCCAAATGGCGTGTGGCATTGTGCTCTGACAAATGTCAAAGAAAATACTATATTTTCTTTTACCGTCCAAAGCTTTTGATGTTGTAGAAAATATAAATAATTGAATGCTTACAGAGTGATGTAGTTTGCTGCCAAAGAAGTGTAGACTGAAATATTGCAGTTTGTAAGATCCGCTTTTTTTGCGATTATTTTAGACTGTTCGTTTAGACTAGCGCAATTTGGGTGTAGGTATTATACATAAATATGGTCACTTCACGAGAGTGACCACGCTGGGAGGAATGAAACTCTTTCTAAACTATACTTTTGGAGGCAATAGGGATGTTTCTTGGATACAAAAATAATAATTATATTTAATAATTGTATTCTTTGCTTTACAAAACCAATACAAACATACAAAGATAAAACGCATAAGTTTCTAGAGTGAGCGCTTCGCTTCGTGGTAAAAGTGTACCACGGTGTGATTTCACGCAAACTTTCAATGCACTGTGTTGTTTTTAACCGACTTCCAAAAAGAGGAGGTTCTCATTTCGTCTGTATGTTTTTTTTTTTTGTATGTATGTTACCCGATTTCTCCGTCAGTTGTGAACCAATTTTCAAAATTCTTTTTTCATCTGAAAGAATATACTCCCCAGGTGGTCCCATATAAATTTTATCGAAATTGCTTGAGCGCTTTTTGAGAAACTGAACAAAAACGGAAAATACGTGAACCTCGATGACGTTTTGGTGTTCTCCAAATGTTTAAATTCCACGTTCCATTATATTGGGTTTTTAGTTCTGGGGTATAACAACTAAAAAGTGAAAAATAAAAAACTTTTTTACAAAAAAAACAACCGACTTCCAAAAAAAAAATTAATAAATAACTTTTTATACTTTGTCGACGTGATAAAAGAAAAAAAATGTATCCAATATTTTTTGGTTACCTAACTGACGGACGGAACAAGTGGTTTTTTTTAAAAAACTACCCTATACATCTTGTATTTTCCTCTAACCATTTGAAAACTGTACCACTTATACTACAGAACTCAGATAAGAAAACTCGCTAAAATTGTACTTCAGGCAGGTGAAAGTTAGTTAAAGTACATCTTCCCCTTTTTCCATCTTCTTCAAGAGTTTTTCTTCCTCGGAAAAACATTTGTTTTTCACCTGTACTTCTATTTACAGCCCACAATAAAAACTTTGGGGAGTAAACCTGAAAGTACTACGCGAAGGTAGAAAAGTATTGTTATTATATTGCTCATGATCTCTGTAGAATTCTGTTTGAAACAACTTTTTGGACATGTTTCCTGACTGGTTTAGCAAACCAACATGGTTGATTTGGCAATGAATATGGTACCGGTTTATTGTAGGTAAATACCGTAAGATTATAATAAACCTTGCGGGATTGTAAACTCACGATATATTATGAACTAGCGCCAGCTTCACACGGGTACAAATGGTACACTAAAACTTTCCTCATGAATCGCTCTGTATATTGGTTAAATCCACATGTAAATCGTTTGAGGAATTTAAAAGATATAAGCGTACATAAAGACGGACCGATGTTTTATACTATGTAGAAGATAGACCTATCTCTAAATAGTTTAAAACAAAGTCGATCCGTAGATAGATCTTTTAAAATACAATAAACCTCATCCAAATTCAATAATTTACAATGTATTGAAGTCTTTTTTGAAATTAAAAAGTTTATAAGTTTACATGATTTTTCATTAACTAACGGTGTTTGCAAATACTCAGTGACAAATATAAGAGAAACTTGTTAGCTAGTTTTTAATGCTGTTTGCTCTAAAGATTTCTTGAAAATTAATATCAAATTGTCTATTGTTCGTTATTATTAAAGCCTATAAAATCCTATTTTATTTGCTTGGTGATCGCAAATGCGTTTGGCTGAGCACATCATTAAAGTCGGATACATCTGTAGGTACTAGGAACGCAGAAATATTGAGGAGAGAGAAATCAGCAGCGAAAATTTATCGAACTGTAATGATGTTATAACTAGAATCGAGAAAAGCAATGCTTTTAGATATGTATAACTTCAAGAGTCTCTCCCGGATCGATGTGATAGATACTTACAGAAATATCTACTAGTAGAAGAAAGCCTATTGAAAGTAATTCGAATGTTACAAACTTTCTTCGGGGTTTTGCAAAGCCGACATTTTTCTGATATCCCGAGGGATACATATTTTTTTTTTAAGTCGAAGTCGAAGCCTGTTTCCAAAGCCTTTGTGGTTTCGAGATGTCAATATACTGTTCCGGTAAATCCTTTAATTCTTTAAGGCGTGATGTTTTTCTGCTTTGATCAGTACTGAAGGTAAACTTTTGTTATTTTCTTTTGTTATTTGACGTAAAATACTGGTATTCGGAGCAATGGTGGTACAGTGGTAAAAGCTGGGAATTACAAGTGGTAGGGCGCTTAACTTGGTGTACATTATTTCATCACCACTGCTCTCAAAACGGTGACGGAAAATATCGTGAGGAAACTGGCATGTCCTAGAACCAAAACTTCGAAGATATGTGACATCTACCAACCCGCATTGGGCCCGTGTGGTGGATTACGGCCCACACCCTCTCACAGAGAAGAGGCCTGTGCCCCAGTAGTGGGGACATTAAAAAGCTGATGATGAGGATCATTTGTCACAGCAAAGTAACTTTAGCACTTACATTATAGACCTATTTAAAGTTTATATATCCTAAAAATATAGTAGATGTGAAAGTCAATGTGGATTGGTGGATGTCACATGTCTTAGAATTTTTGGTTCTATGACATGCCGGTCAAGAGTGAATAGGTTACTTCTAAGCAAGCGTGCTCCATCTTCGACCACATCATCGCTTACCATCAGGTGAGGTGGTGGTCAAACGCATTCCTATAAACAGTAAAAATTATTTTTTTCCTTCACCGTTTTTGAGAGCGTGTGGGTGTTTTGGTGGTTTTTTTTTTGGGTTTGTACTTACGTCACGGCCGATACCACTCGGACACCACTGCTCTAAGTAGTGATCCTCACTGATTGTTAATTAAATGAACGATGTATCAAAGTACAATGTCAATGTCATAGGTAGTCGCTCTATGTAAAATACTGGTATTTAGCTGCATCCAGTTAGAATGGAAGACGACCCCAAGATAGTTGGGAAAAGGCTAGGAAGATTGATTGTATCAAAGTACAATGTCAAAATATTTAATAACCATCGTTAAGATTTCAGTAATGTAAACAATTCGTAGTTCTCATAATAATTACTTGCCTCCCAGCATAATTCACATAATAAGCCGAGGTAATATTAGTCATACGGTCATCTGTCAAAACAACTATTCATCTCTCAAAATATTTTCATTGCATGTCATTCTTTCAATTGGAAACATTATTTACGATTATAACAGTACATGGTTGATTGGCTTTACACATAACATAACATAACAATACATAGACCCATCTGCCAGGATTGTGGCAGGTGGGCACGCCGCAATTGCGGCGGTCCCCATCTTTGAGGAGTGGCTGGAGAGGCGCCACGGCGTCCTCACCTGCCGCCTGACGCAGGTCCTCACCGGACACAGAAGTTTCGGGAGGTTCCTGTGTAGGATAAGGTGGAGGGAAACGCCTGGGTGTCACCACTGTGAGGATCGCCCAGAAGACACGGTGGAGATCTGTCCTGCTTGGGCGGAGCCCCGCTGTGTCCTCGCGGAGGCGATCGGCGGCAGCGAGCCCTGGCGCCCGGCCCTGGTCCAGGCCTTGGTACGGAGCGAAAGGGAATGGGCAGCAGTCTCCTCGTCAAGGAGGAGCCGGAACGCAGCAGCCGCCGCAGGAGACGCCCTGGGCGTCGGACGTCGCGAGACGATCTCTGGCCACCGTAGACGCGGGCCTGCGAATGGCAATGGGTAGCTCGCCGTCTGATCAGCACCAGGCCCGTGAGTCGACGGCGCGTAGTGTTCCACGCGCACCTCAAAGAGTTGTCAGCAATGCATGACGGGGTCCGTCATGGCTGATGCCTGCCCATGGGTCGAAGATAAGTTCGAAACAGCGTTACCGCGCCCCTGGGCACTCAGAGAACAGGGGTGGGTTTTATTCAGTAAGAGTCTGACACACCCTCCCGCTCCACCCAGAGAGTAAGAAGTCTTATGATGATTTCCCACCCCTAAAAAAATATATAAAAAATGCCATTCTTGGCCATGAAGCAATGTAGCAAACTAGACTTTTCAAATGCGTATCGCCTCGGTTTTTTAAGGTACAGATCCCGAAGGGTAACCAAGGGAATCCTGTTACTAAGCTTCAGCTGTCCGTCCGTCCGTCTGTCAGCGGGCTGTATCTCATCATCTGTAAAAGTTTTGCACAGTGTGTATTTTTATTTTCGCTATAACAACAAACAATAAAATTGGATTAAATTAAAAATTACGAGTACCTACAGGAAACCTGTACAAGAAATGTGTGATATTTTCGGTTTATGGTACGGAACCCCTCGTGTTTTAGTGACTGTGGCAATCTTAATCAAAACAGGCATTTTTCACAAGCTGACACCTCTATACAGTGACCCAGATACAATTTTTCACCTCGCCACATCAAACTAACGTAAGCCATTGCTTTACGAGCGCCCGAACAAACGTAGTTTGTAGCTTTTACAGCTATTTATGAGTTAGACGAGTAATAACAAACAATGATTTACTATATTTGGGACATTGTAGCTTTAAAATAGGCTATTTACCTGTCGTTCTTACTGAGTAAATATACAGGTGAAGAATAATGCTTTTTCTTAACCTTGTTTACCTCACATATAATACTTATCAACATACTAGCTGCGGCCCGCGGTATCACCCGCGTAGACCAAGATAAAAAGTAGCCTATGTGTTAATCCAGGGTATAAGCTATCTACATACCAAAATTCATCCAAATCAGTCCAGCCATTTGAGCGCGAAGAAGTAACAAACATACACACTCACTAACTTTCGCCTTTATAATATTAGTGTGATGTTATGAGAAGGCTTAAAATCACCCAAAGACCAATCGAGAGGACTATGCTCGAAGTTTCCTTACGTGATCGTATCACAAATGAACATATCCACAGCTGGAGAACCAAGTTTACCGACATAACACGATAGCAAAACTTAATTAGCAGTGGGCAGGGCACATTTCTCGCAATACAGATGGTCGATGGGGCCGAAAAATTCTGGAGTGATGATCGCGTACCGGAAGACGCAGTGGTGGAAGGCCTCCTACAAGGTCCGATGACCTGGTGAGGGTCGTGGGAAATTAATGGATGCGAGACGCACAGAACCGGTCCAGCAGTATTTATGCAGTGGACGTCTTTCGACTGGAATGATTAAGATGACATTGTTCGGGGTTGGATTGAGATAGAGATAAAAGATGAAAGACAGTTTAAGATCAATAAATTGACTATATTGTCTGTTTCCACAAATATAGGATTAAGATTAATTTATACTAGGATGAATGGTGAAAGATATGGGATTATGAGCCACGCGTACGGTATGTCTCCGAACTACGTACTAAACTATTGCGGTGTAAATGCAATAATATAAATGATGGAAATGTACCGAGCGGGTGGCGCAATAATGATGACCCAGGCAAACGTATTGTACGGTGGTTGACCCGTACAGACATTATATCTACAGGTCTGAAATTACACTTTAGGATGGGTGGCAGCATCATAACTGTCTATTTTCTTCTTTAACTGTTGCTGGCAAATATTTCCACCAAGAAAAAATCAGTCACCATTTTAATTCTTTCGGCGTATTCAAGCGACATTCTGTATATTTTTTTTTAAACTTCATCCATTAGATAAAGAACCTAAAGGTCAGATGGCTAGCTATTTTTAACCTTGAATAGGTTTCGGGATAACAGGCAATTTTAAGCACTTAAAACATTTTACATTTACATGAAACGAATAGCCGCCAGCACCTTAATATTGTGAATACTTTTCTGAGTTTTTTTATGCATATATACCATCTATTTTGAGGTATAGTCCAGGCTTATCAAAAGGTTTTCACTTTAGGAAATTAAAGTAAATACAAAACTATCAATCACTAGCGACCATCCTCTGCTTCGCACCGGTACAAATTATACATTTATTGTGCATGAATCACTCTGTCTATTGGCGAAAACTACATGAAAATCCGTTCAGTAGTTTTTTGTTTTTTACTTTTGATAGGCACGCGTTTGACCACTATCTCACCTGATGGTAAGCGATGATGTGGTCGAAGATGGAACATGCTTGCCTAGAAGTAACCTTTTCACTCTTGACAAAGATTCCCAGGTTGTAGCTATCAGGATACCGGGAACTCCACGCCCTAGCTGTACGCACAATGAATGTGTTCTCAAAATGTTTTGTGCGTGTGGATAGGATGTCCACCATGTGACGGTGGCGCATCGCCGTACGTCTTGGCGGTTTTCCGGCTTTGGCAGAATCAAATTATGCAATTGCGTCGCACACTCCCCAAAATGCAACCGATGGAAAACTGACAGACTAGCAACTCGGCATCTATGCTCAAGACTTTGGAGCTTCGACTTGTCGAGCCTATTATTGCCGATGATCCTCTTGGCTCGTTTCTCAATTGCCTCAAGGGCGTCAAGTTGGTATATCGCAGATTTGGTATCTGGTAGATCTGACCCAAAGATGAGAGCAGTAAGTACTCCATACATGATCGAACTTGTGTTTGAAAAAGTTTGAGCAGCTGTTCCGGCTTGAAGTACCGTCTCACCTTTGCTAGGATACCCAACTTTTTGGCAGCCACTTGAGCCTTTGCCTCTATGAAAAGACCAAAATTGAGGGTAGATGTCAACGTAACACCAAGAAGCTCAAGTAGGTCGGTTATCGCTACGGTTACACCTCGGAAAGATGGAGCTGGGTGAAATTGGCTGTCTTAGCAGCATTGAACTTGACCATATTGGCATCGCCCCATTCAGAGACAGCCTGTTTTTGAGTTTATCACGAACAGACAGACGCGGTGAGGGATGTTCTTTTATACCTAATATGTAGTGATCAGTAAAATCTTCATCAATTTTTTTTTTTCAGTATACTCTAGCCTCGTGTTTTTATTTAAACTCAAACTTCCAGTATTACTATTAAAATGCCAGAGTGTACACAAAAAAAAAACCATCGTAACGTACAAAACTTTCCTATGAGAAATTCATAAGAAACCAGACCTCCTTGGCCCAACAAAAATAATTGCGTTTTCAAAACAATAGACTGAACACCATAAAAACGTGCATCCACGTTGTAAATCGTCCTTATTACCATAACTTCGTTTCGAGTAATAAAGTCCATGGGGTTTTCTGTCCCTTTCTTTCTTATGCTTTCCCTTATATTAATAGCATTCTGTCTCCCTCTAAAGTGTTATGTTTACGAATCTGATAGCACCACCTCCCTTCGTATATCGTTGGAATGATTATGTTATTGTTTTATATGATGATGGGTATTATTTTCACGGTTTCTTATTGTGGAGATAAGGAAATGTATGGATATCGATCGTCTGAGCGTTTTAAACCTGCAGCAAATTGTTATT
Organism: Polia nebulosa; assembly: GCA_951329385.1. Taxonomy (NCBI): domain Eukaryota; kingdom Metazoa; phylum Arthropoda; class Insecta; order Lepidoptera; family Noctuidae; genus Polia; species Polia nebulosa. The sequence goes on along the minus strand of OX589592.1, from coordinate 6,760,329 downwards.
TGGGGCAGACGATTTTTAGTGTTTCGTAGTCCTAAAGAGGACAGAAACCCTTGTAGTTTCGGTCTGTCCGTCTGTCCGTCCGAGGCATAGTTGCAACTTTGCATGAATATACAGGGTGTAAAAAAACACATCACAGAGCCGTTAACTACGCATACTGTACATCTAACAAAGTAGTTTTGCGCATAATTATTGCTGGTAAACGACTTTTATTTTTAGGTATGAAAAATAAAACTATTTTGTATTCCGCGCAATGTAGCGCTAAGACAGCCAAGTGGAGTTAAACCTCGCCCTTTCGCTCTAAGCCACGTAGGTACTTGTCGGATACGTTTGATATTCCTTGCGGTTTCGTAATTGTAAATTCGTAATTCCGAACTTTCGAAAAAAAAAACGATAATTCCGGAAATGTTTGTTTGGAAAAAAGTTTAGTAATAACACGTACAATTCATTTTTGTAAAAAAGTTAAAACAGAAATTGTGACTTTGGCCTTCAATATCTCCAGAACCAGTGGTTTCCCAGGTATGGTCTAGTGGAAAAAAAATATTCAAATAATGGGTAGAAACTGTCTATTTACACCCGATATGTATTATTTATGCGACAATAACTCTATCTAGCCATTTCCCAACTATCTGGGGGTCAGATTCCAGTCTAACCGGATGCATCTGAATACCAGTATTTTACATGAAGCGACTGCCTATCTGACGTCCACAATCCATCTATTGGGTAATACGATACCCCTTGGTAAGACTGGTTGTCAGATTTTCGGGCTTCTGACGACCAGTAGCGGCTGTCAAAGATCCATAATTGACAGCCGGGACCGACGGCTTAACATGCTTTCCGAGGCACGGCACACTAACGAAATAATAAAATCTTGAAAAATATATTTTATTTATTTACTTAATATGTACCTACTACTACTTTTTTTTTCTTATCTATCCTGTTGTATGGGGTATCGTTGGATATCCAGGTCTTTCAAAATCATTGCGGGATTAGACAGATTTTATTCAATTTAGTGATTCGTTTGGGAAACTTTAAAGTGATTTTTTTTCTTCGAGTCGAGCATCCCACCTCCCCTAAAAGTTAAACTATGGGCTTGAAAAATCTAAATAAATTCGTGATGGTAGTACGAGTATATATAATGGATTTTATAGGAAAACTATCACGACTAAATTAGCTGTTAGTTTAAGAGTAATAGTCGCCCAACTTATAAAATGTCGCTACTTGGAAAATTTCACGCTAAAGTGGATGCGAAGGCCTATGTCCAGCACTGGCGGCTTTTCGGCTGAAATAATGATGATGATGAAGTTAATGGGGTGATTTATATAGGCTATCATCGTCATCATCAACAGCCTTTTAATGTCCCCACTGCTAGAGCGCAGTCCTCCTCTCTGTGAGAGGGTGTGGGCCGTAATCCACGGGCCCAATGCGTTGGTGGATGTCACATGTCTTCGAAATTTCCTAGACCATTATAGGCCTAGACCATTAATGGTGATGAGTGTTTTGAAGGTGATCCTGTCTATTTGAAATTGTTCGACTGCTAAATAGTGCCCAAGTTTTGCAGTGTTTTTTTTAACAATGCCTGGTAATGACGCCGATTCTCGTGTTCAATAACTAAACTAAAATTAGAGATTCGCTATCTTTAACTAAAAGGCAGTGCGAGAAAAGGACGACTATAGCTATGAACTAAGTAAGAGATGTCAAACTAGTTTACGCCTTGCGTTTTACCGTGTTTTTAGTCGACATGTTTTGACGTGTACCTTCCCTTAATTTGTATGCAAATATTAGTTCCAACTAAATTGGACAACTCTAATTTTGCGTCCGTCTCTTTCTTGTTTTTTAGAGAGAAAAAGATAGCAATATTAAGTTTGGTTTGTGCACTACAGCATCACACAACACCATTGAATGGGTAAGGAAAATATTGTGAGGAAACCGGCATGTCATAGAGCCAAAAATTTGAATACATGTTATGTCCACCGACCCACATGAGGCCCGCGTGGGGCCACAAGAGGCCTGAGTCCCAGCAGTGGGAAAATTATAAAGGTTGCTTATGCTGTTATTGATTTATTAATTTCTTTAAAATGATAATTTATTATCACTTTTGTCTTTACCTGTCCTGCGCTCATCAATAAATGTTTTTTAGGGTATCCGAAGGTATCCGAAGGGTCCAAACGAAGCCCTATTGCTGTTACTAATGTGTCCATCTGTCCGTCGTCTCTCACAAAATTTTGTTCCGAAGATTTTTCTAACTAAATACCAAAATATTGATTTCCCTCATATGGTAACCCTAAATGTGAGAAGACCAACACGCACTGGGCCGGTTTTTTTTAAACTCCTGTATTTTGAGAGATACCTATAGAATCTTAGTAAATAATGATTGTTATGGGATGTGTCCGTGAGATAATACACACGTCCATTGCAGAGGAGTATTGAACTATTGAATTTCATCGTGTAGATTGACATGGTCTGGTCTTGGCAGGTTTTGACAGTTGGATGGGCAATCTCAATGCACAATTAGAAGCTGCTATTGGCCTTGAGGCTTATCTTGGCCCGTAGGCAATTGGCATATCCCCTAGCCATTATGGACCATTTTAGACAGCTAATAAACACGACATTGCTTTAAGAAAATGCGGGTGTCTTGTCATCATGAAAATTCATCACACTTAAATAGAAAAAAGAAATATCAAAAGAGTTACATCTCTAATCGGTGGTGAAAAAAGAAAAAAAAATATTTTGAGAACTTCATAATACGCCCTTTCTGTTGATATGTCGCTGACTTCTTTAGGCGCGTTGAGCAGTTTTGAGATGGGAAAAAACATTTGAACACGCACTCGTAGTGGATTGCGAGGCGTGTTGGGAAGTTTTGTTCAAGTTTTTTGTTTTCACTTCTGACGGTACCGTCTCCCGAAGAGCCAGGTTTTTTTTATCTTTCAGATTTGCACCCCAAAAGTGATCCCCATTTTACAAATTCAAAGTCACAGATTCATGTGCGTACCTAACTCAATCGGTCCAGTATTCAGAGCAAATTGGCTGTGACAAACGGACAAACTGACGGAGACACCAGTGATCCTTTATGGGTTCCGTTTTTTAACCGACTTCAAAAAAAGGAGGAGATTCTATGTTCGACTGTATGTATGTTGTATATATGTTCATCCATTTCTATTATTTCTAAGTATTTGGCTTGCTTCTCCCAGGAGATCGGCTTGCCATACATGGTGAACGGGTGGGGGGAGGGCTGAATTGTCTCGGTTTCGAGTAGAGAACCGCCTGACTCTTATCCGGGTTAACTTAGATTCTCCATTTCCTGAACCAATTCCCCAAGGTGGTTGCTGAGGACTGGAGGTTTCGGGCTATTGGGTTAGGATTGTCACCGGTATAGTAAATGGCCGCGTCGTCAGCGAATAGTACTAATTCGGCCTTTTTACTTTTCGGGATATCGCTTGTAAACAGCGTGAATTATAAGGGGGGATAGCTGGGAGCCCTGAGGGACTCCTGCTCGGATGGGGCCATCGTTTCATTAGCCTTCCTTTACTCTTATAGCCATCCACATCCATCACAAGACTTTCCCATGCCACGACAACCGATTTCCACACAACTTTTTAGTCAACGGTGCCACTCAGACTTCCTGTTATTTAGATCAGAATAACGCTCTTATTGTAACTTTGTCTGGAATGGTTTAGAAAAATCTTTCTTAAAAAGGTTTCCATTTCTCTCGAATAATTAAACCCGCTTATAGAATCTCGGCTTTACCCACCTCTAGTTTCTGTTAAACACACAATACAATTTAAATTAACCGACCTAAGCTACTGCAAATGAAACTCTTATCTAAACGAATATAATAAAAAGCAGAAGTTAGTTTTTATTACTTGAGTTAGAAACAGCTTGCTCTGTAGGCGTAGTGATAAAACTTGGATTATTTGAATAGTTTTCTCGGAGGAGGTGATGTTTTGTAACCTAATAATCTTTTTTTTTTTTGGAAAGGAGGATTTTTAGTGTGATAATTTGGATTTGAAAAGTACTGCAGTGCTATTCTGTAAACATATCACCGTCAAAAATTGTTGAAATGATCTTGTATTGAACTATCATTTCACCTAAAGCTTGAAAAGTCTCACCATGAAAACTTAGGTGAAGTGACACATTTTTTTTTTGGAGTGTGGGAAGTCATCTAATGACTTCTCCCGCTCTGGGTGGAGCGGACGGACGTGTCAGACTTTTATTGACTAAAACCCACCCTTGTTCCTTCAGTTGCCTGTACCAAGGGCTGCAGTAACTCTCATTCAAATTTATCCGCGACTCCAGCCAGGCATCGGTCCTAACGGGCCCTGCCAGATACTGCTGATATCTCTTTGAGGCGCGCGTGGACCAATACGAGCCGTCGACTCCTAAGTTATCTCCTAAGTAAGAAGTGACACCTAAGTTTTAATGGTGATATTTTTGCACAACAGACCAGCTGTAGCAAAGCAGTGTAGGTGCAAAGAAAGAAGCCTGTGCTGGTGTTCAACCACAAACATAGCAGCAAAATTCCAAGTTATTCTATTGCAAAAGGAAAAGAAATACCTATGTAACACTAACTTCTGCCAATGGATCCGCCCGCGTGGAATTAATACTTCTACCATAATAAATTATAGCTTAGGTGCTATTCCAGACTAACTATCACATATCTAAATAAAACATGTAGCATAAGTGAACTCTGCGCTGCCACCGACGACGACGTGAACGTGGGAACGTTTTAGGCCAAAAATATTTAAAAGTAGCAATTTAGAAAATACCAGGAGAATAGAATCATGAAGAAGTAAAATTGCCGAGCGTTATAGACTCACGAACTACAAGGACATCAGAATCACAAATGTATTCCGAGGCTGGGATTATGAGAGCGGAGACCAGAATCATGAAGAAGTGTTTCCGGGACTGGCATCATGAGAGGTATAGATTCTAAAACTACCAGGCGACCAGTCATGAATCAGTAGTACCGTTCGCTCTGAATGATAGTGATCGATGTATATCAAAATAAAACGTTCGAAATTCAGTAATTCGTCATAGCAAGCTTTCGAAGTTCCGTACATCGCGATTATGAACATTCTGAGTTAAAGTTAGTTAGCGTACTTTCTAACTGACGTAATTCTTACTTATAAACTTTATGAATACAGTTCATCGATATTGTAAACTTCGAAGTTCAGTAGTTCTGTCGTGCCAGCGACACGAAGAAGAGGAAGGTGAGACTGAGTAATAAACATCCCAACTCTCAACCATCCAAAGCTTCGCATTTATAATATTACTAGGAATAATATGCAATGAAACAAGGCAAGCCATATTTTCAAGCCTTTTAAACCTTTCACAGCCATTAACACGACCGAAATAATTAAAACGTTACATTTCACTTTTCAATATCAGGCCCCAAAAATTTAACCTTAAATTTTTCGCTTTTCAATAGCCCAAATAATTTTCCGTGGGTGACACAAATTAATTTCACATTAAATAAATCCTTCGTTCAAAAACCCTTTGTGTTCTCACGTAATACGTCACACGTACGGCTCTCATTATTCATGACGTCACTAGCTGAGTGGTGACGTCAGAAACTCGTGTTACAGATTTTCACGTCAATATTGAGTATTTTTCCGTTGAAATAATAAATGGTATTCCGTTTTGTTATTGGAAGTTTTGACAAATTTTAGGGTTGATGTTTGAGCGTTTTTAACGGTTTGTGGGAAAATTATGTTTTATTTTTAAACCATTGATAGACTCGTGTTTGACCACTATCTCACGTGATGGTAACCGATGATGTGGTCGAAGATGGAGCTCATGTTCGTTAAAATCTCTAGACTCTAAAGTTTACAGTCTCAAGAGGAGGTTCCGGGGTGGTTTTTACAGTTCCATACCTCAAAAGGAAAAAACGGAACCCTTTGTTGTCCATCTGTCTGTCTGTCAAGACCCTTTTTCTCAAGAACGCGTAGAGGTATCAAGCTGAAATTCATGTCACATACTCAGGTCTACTGTCCCTTAGAGCTGTGAAAAAAAAAGACGTGTGGCACTCGGAGACTGCCGCGGTAAAGCTATTGCATAGCATTTTTTATCAACTTATGCAATTATAATTATTTATTTGTTTTATTTATGTGTGTGTACTTATGTACGCACGTAAGAAGTTACACTTCTTTGGCGTAACAAGATAAATATCATCGTCATCATCATCACCATCATCATCATCATCGTCATCATCATCATCATCATCATCATCATCATCATCATCACCACCATCATCATCATCATCATCATCATCATCATCAATCATCAATATCAACAACACAATATCATCAAAAGTCAAAAGTCAAAAGTTCTGCTATTCATCGATACGAGTAGATGGCAAAACTAAAAAGTATCACCGCTGTGCCGGTCGGAGTGGGGGGTGTTAGGTTATTTTCGTTACGGAATTTCTGGATTCGGTCTCCACGCTCAAGGCCCGCGATAGAAGCTATGCAATAGCTTAAAAATCAAACTTCTAAGCCGACGCAATCAAAAGATACAGCCAACACTCGCAAGGGAATCAAAACCCACAGGGTACTTCCCGTGAACGCAAAATCTTGAAAATTTGGTACAAAGCAACGTCTTATAGAACAGATAAAGGTTAAATTGCGAAAAGCATAATTTTTTAGTTACATCAATAATAAAAATATTTTTTACTCATATACCTACAGGTTTGTACGGAACCCACGATTCGCGAGTCCGACTCGCACTTGACCGGTTTTTTTTTAAGAGGTCACGGTATTTCAAGAGTGAATAGGTTACTTCTAGGCAAGCGTGCTCCATCTTCGACCACATCATCGCTTGCCATCAGGTGAGATAGTGGTCAAACGCGAGCCTATCAAATATAAAAAAAAAAAAATATTTCTTCCATGTGCTGATGGTGATCATCGGAGTGGTTTTTGTGAAGTAAAAATCTGACACTCCCTGGTCTTTTTCTCCCAAAAGTCAAGGCACCTTTGAAGGTTTCCCCCCAAGAACAAAAAATGGTGATGTTTAACCGACCTTCGTATGTATGTTTTTTTTTATATATTTCCGCCGATTTCTCCGTCAGTTATGGACCGATTTTCAATTTTTTTTTTTTTATCCGAAAACATGTAGGTACACCCGAGGTGGTCCCATATATTTTTTATCTAAATTGCTTTAGCATTTTTTGAGAAACTGAACAAAAACGAACAATACGTATACCTAGATGACGATTTTGTTTTCTCCAATTACGAGTATGATTAAATTCCACGTTCCATGTTATTGGAGTTTTTAGTTCTGAGGTACTTATATCAACTAAAAATTAAAAACTTTTTTACAAAAAAGTAACAACCGACTTCCAAAAACAAAAATAACTACACCAAAAATTAGAAAATAACTTTAATTTCGGAAGTCGGTGTTAGTATTTTATTTCTTCGTTATTTGACGGTTGAAAGTCGGTTGTTTTTTTTGTAAAAAAGTTTTTTATAAAGTTTCTATAACAGCAAACAGTCTTTTCTTTCAACTACTACTTTTGATTACTTTTTTTTGCAGTTGAACCTGAAACCCGTCTTAGTACCAAAACTAACAGAAATTCATTTTAATTTGCAATTACATCATATTCAGGGATATATGATGAAAAATCAAACAAAACCTGAGCGGTAGATGAAACTGAACTTTTAATTGAAGACGGCTACCTTTCACGTCTATACGCGAACTTCTTTCATAATTACTGTCTGCGGGTTCTGATTTGGTCTAAGCGGTAAAAAGATGCGATTTTATGGCAAACCTATTCCTGCTTTGAAGCAGGAATAAACATGCATGTTTGAGCTCTCATGCTTTACCAGAAACCTCATCCATAGCTTACAGTCAGGCACGATCGAGGTTAAGAGCGGACTCATCAGGATTAAGAAATAAAAATGAAATGAACTGCAAATGTCGAAGATGTTAAATCGGTATATGTGTATGTATGTATTCTAACAATCATTAACCCTTATAGTCCCGATAACAACCCGGGTTGTCATCGGGCTTCTTCGACAACCCGGGTTTGTCCGCGGATCTTAAGAGGTAGGAGGCTGGTTTTTTTTTGTTTTCAAACTCAGTTGAGTTTCGGATCCTAAGAGGTTAAATTTTTTTCCAAGGAAACGTTAACCTAGGGTTGTCGAAGAAGCCCGGTGACAGCCCGGGTTGTCATCGGGACTACAAAGGTTAAAGATCTTTAAAATAAAATTATCGCTGTTAGTTTCTGATAAACCAATAGACGATGACTTCTAGCCAAAGCTTGCTAGAAAATTGTAAGTACAAACCCTATGAACCGCATAAAGCCAGTACGTTTGCTTGCGCATGATTCGACGAATCCGAAACGTTGACGTATGGATAGATCACGGCAATATATCTAGGCAAATGGACTTCGAACCAACACTAGATAGTTTACTTCATGTGGTATGAATGACGCTCGTGCTGTGACGTCACTCGTAGTAAATGCAATAACATTCCTTGCCTTCATTTGTTTGAATAAGCTTTGTCTATATATTTTACAACATATCTTCTGGCCTCTTGGTGTTGTTGAACACAGCTGCTGTAGTACCTTGAAAATCATGCTTACTAAAGATTACTTCAAATCGAACCTTTGATTAACGGGACTTCTCTTTTGTTTTTTTTTTTTCTTTCTCAAGATAGTATAATATAATAAGAATAACCTATGTCTTCTACATGCAAGCTTTATCCTTTTGCGTGCCTGGTGCAATAGCCTATTGTGTCGGCTAACTAGACACGCGACGGGTCACTTAATATTGCATTTGACGTGTCATGAGTCAGATTATACTTGACAAAATTCAAAATAGATTCATGATAGTTTGAATTCATCGCCATCAACTCAAGTATCGATTTTAGCTTTCGGTATTTTAAGTTGACTTTTAAGAGAACATTCGAATTAAAAAGGCCCTAAAAAGTGAGGGTTACAATGGAATTTGAAATTTGTTTTCTATTATCAAGTTTGTTGTTCAAAAATTTAAAAATATCTCGATTTTAAATTAGAATACAGAACATTTTCAACCTGACAGCATCGTCTACTGCTAAACTTTTCTTATGTCTACTTCTTAAGAGGCCGTACACGAAATTTTGCCTATTTCGCTGATTTACGTCATTTCACAGTTATAATAATGTATTTCTAAAAGTTTTATTGCACTACATGAAATATCATTTCAATTATGATCTAAATATGAGCTAATCTAAGTATGAGCTATTTTTTTATTTTTATTATAATTACGATTAATTGACCACAAACCGACGACCGTTTTGTGAATTTTTGCTGTAAGGGGTTTAGAATATCACATAATTACGAATCGTTATGACGTCTAAACAGTATAAAAAAATTAAAATGTATTGTTGCAAAAGTCGTATATAGAATGTATGAATCAGTTTTTACCATTTTATATAAAAATTTTGAGTAAAAAAATATTTAACTTAGTCAAATTTTAGAGAAAATGGGCAAATAATTGCTATTGATTTTGCCTATTTAGAACTCTCATTCATAAAATTAAAACAGCAAGAAATAAACTTCAGTTCACCATCAATCCATTTGTTGATAAAAATAAAAATTACAAAAACTGGGCAAAAAAAATATTTTAAAACAACCCAAATCTCGACTATACAAAGCAAATTAGAATCTAGGTCATTCATTAGATCATAATTGAAATATTCTTTCATGTTGTGCATTAAAACTTATAGCAATGCATTATTTTAACTGTAAAATCACATCTGTAAAATCACGTAAATCAGTGAAATCAGCCAAAATTTCGTGTACGGCCTTTTAACTGACAGATTCATGCCTTTCTTTTCTGCCTCCATCTTTTCCGGCTGCTAAAACTTCAACACTTATAAAACCAACGTTTACTCCTACCTCAATTGACTGCCCAGTAATCTAGTTTTGTATAATACTAATATTTGAATTCGCTGTTCCATATTTAGACTCCAGCATCATACATTTATGATCTCTGTAAACACAAAACCCGATTTCAGTCCGACATTTATATACTAGAGCCGTTTTAGTTTGAACTAGTGTTCAGATAAACAGATGCCTGTCTTTCTAGCGAGCTGAATTGATTTTAATAAGGTTTATGCCTTGAGGAGTTTGTTTCGCTGATTTATTAGTACAAGGTTGCATTTTATCAGTGCAGTTTCCATTAAATTTCCTTTGTGGAGTAATATACTCGTAATAGACTTTTACTTTTGGCTTAGTTTCCACACATATAATATAAATCAAAATCGCTTTCCGCGTCTGTCTGTTTATCCGCTAACTCCTAGACCACGCGACGGATTTTGATGCGGTTTATAATCATAGAAAAAGTCATGTGTCTGACATGACTATGTGAGTCTGACACACCCTCCCGCTCCACCCAGAGCGGGAGAAGTCACTGGATGATTTTCCACCCCTTCAAAAAAAAGTCGTTAGTTCAGATTTATAGCTGTTTGGCTTTTCTTTTTTTGGGGCTCGGAAATCATCTAATGACATCTCCCACTCTGGGTGGAGCGGGAGAGCGTGTCAGACTCTTACTGACTAAAACCCACCCCTGTTCTTTTCCTGCCTGAATGCCCAGGGGCGCGGTAACTCTGTTTCGAATTTATCTACAACCCCTGGGGACAAGCAGGAGTAGGAGACTGCTTTCCATTCCGTCTCGCTCCGTACTATGGCCTGGACCTTGGGCCGGGCGCGAGAGGTCGCTGCGGTCGATCGCCTCCACGAGGACACGGCGGGGCTCCGCCCAAGCGGGGCAGATCTCCGCCGTATGCTCCACCGTGTCCTCTGGGCGATCTTCACAGTGGGGACACCCGGGCGTTTCCCTCCGCCTTATCCTACACAGGAACATCTCGAAACTTCCGTGTCCGGTGAGGACCTGCATCAGGCGGAAGGTGAGGACACCGTGGCGCCTCTCCAGCCACTCCTCAAAGAGGGGCACTAGCGCCGCAAGCGGAAGCGGAGTTTCGCCCCGGCGTTTCGCCTCCTCGCGGCACTCATAGAGGTGCGCGAGGACCTTTTCCTCCAGATCCCATGACGATACTGACGATAGCTGTTTGGCTTAAGCACCTATTTAAAAAAAAAATTCGTTTGCCCAAATTTTCCTTTTGCCAAATTTTTTAATATGATGCCGAAGATTTTTTGGTATGCCCTCTTTGGACCTCTAGGGAATATTGACATAGTCTGTATTTTGATTTGATGTTAGCTAAAATTAACGAAAAATCTGTCTTGTACTTATATCGCTCTCGCGCCCGCTTTCACTTATGTTTCAAGCCACAACCAGCTTCTTGGGTTAGCTGATATCCCATCGGGAACAGCAATTAAATTCCGTACCTATCAATGTCTTGTTCAGGGCCATCTTCTGGGGTTCATTTTAACTTTTAGAAACCATATTGATTTGTTTCTTTTGTCTTATAAGCAAGACATAAAATAAAACAATAGAACTTACTCGTAGCTCTTCGGAGAAAAGTTTAACTGGTTTTGTTTTTAGTCGATGTGGCGGGAGAGAATGGAAAATTGCGAGTAGAATGTAAATCCTTGGAAAGCATTAGGAATGAACTAAAGAGTAATTTTTAATGGTGATAATTTGCTTTCTTCGTCCTTTGTGTCCTGAGCACGGCGCGAGAGGTCGCTGCCGCCTAAGGATTCTTCGTTACAGTTCTTTTTTAGTAACTGCAGAATAAAATACATACTTTTCTCTAGTTGATTGGAATTAGTCTTTGTAAACTAATTCGTTCGAGGAACAACTACTCTCGTACCTGTTTTTGTTATTTATAACATTGTTGTATTCCTGTTTAATAAAGGGGTGACAATGTTCCCACCGTTGGGACATAGGCCCTCTATGAGACCCATAGGAATATAATGCACTACGTGGGATAGGTCTGGGTTTGTGGATGTCACAATTGCACTTGAATGTTTTACTTAGTTTAATAGATTCAATGAATATGAGTCTAACTAATTATTATTTTTGCATCTTTCCGATTTCTCTTGACCCAGAGATCCTGGATCGTTGGAAAGCATATGAGGGGCCGAAGCCAACTGGTAGAGACCCCTTTTTTATGAAAAGAGGAAGCAACCAAGATTATCCTTGGACATTATGGTTGGTGAGAAGCTATTGCAAGATATGGAAAATAAAGATATTGGGCTACGGTTTTGGGAGGCTAAAGTAGACTGTTATCTTGAACTATGGAAAGACTATGGCCTCTACCTGAACAATGTTATAAAAATCAATCGATAAAAGAGGCAGGAGGTGACTAGAGCACTTAAAGGCAACTGGTGGGCAGTGGTGGGTGACTCAAACAAGGGGGCAACATATCCCTTTTTTTTGGGCGTGGGAATTCATCCTATGACTTCTCCCGCTCTGAGTGGAGCTCAGGGCGTGTCAGACTTTTACTGACTTAAACCCACCCCTAAGCTGTTCCTTCCTTGCCTGAGTGCCCAGAGGCGCGGTAACTGTGTTACGAATTTAGCCGCGCCCCTTGGCATACAAGCATCGGCCATAATGGGCCCCGTCAGTGGTGGCTGAGATCTCTTTGAAGCGCGCGTGGAACACTACGCGCCGTCGACTTTCGGGCCTGGTGCCGATCGGACGGCGAGCTACACATTACTCGCTGTCCGCAGGGCAGCGTCTACGATGGCCGGAGATCGTCCTGTGACCTTCTACGCCCAGGTCATCTTCTGCGGCAGCTGCGGCTGGGGGCATGACGGCCACTCCGTTGAGTCTCCCTCACCCGTTCCGCCATTACTGCTTCGCAGAAGGAGAAGACTGCCTCCCATTCCCTTTCGCTCCATACCATGGTCTGGACCAGGGTCGGGCGCGGAGTTGTTTGAGAATTGGAGAGCTTTATCACGACTATCAGGACAATTCCGGCAGAACGGTTAAGATCCCTACCAGCTTCTTTGAGTATATCTCAGTATTATTAGTATACGAAGTTCATTTAATTACACAAAAAGATCCAAAGCGCTTAGAATTTTTCTTATTTATTGAAAAAAGCGCTCGCCGAGTTTATTGATTAAGTTCAACTCGCTAATGAGGGTAGAGGGTCTTTCATTAGCAGTTTTAAGTGAAATTAGAGGAAGTGGCAAATTAAGAGGCCATTATTCTGCCAGGTTCGTGGGAGTGATCGACCGGCGCATGTACCTGAAGGAACACGGGTTAGTTTTAGTCAGTAAGAGTCACACGCCCTTCCCCTCCACCCAGAGCACGAGAAGTTGTTTGATGATTTCCCATCAGCAAAGTCCTCCCTTCTCTTCTTCCACTTTCCTTGGCCTTCTGTAATTTTAGGCCAGTCCGCTGCTCCTGCTATCTTTTTCTGGGCCTGCCGCGTTCTCATATCCTCGCGTTTCGGATCCACTGTGTGGTTATCTTTGCCCATTGCTCCTCTGACATGTGGCAGATGTTGCCAACTCAGTTTCACTTTAACCTCGCAGCTGTGTGGCCAAGGTCCGCTGTTTGTGTTTTGGAACGAATCATAGAATTTCTAATGCGGTCTGTGAGTTTGACACCCAATATACTTCACTTCATAGAGCGTTGGGAGACTCCAAGTGCAGATTTTGGAAGATTGCAGACTATGTCGGCGCCACATAGCTTAGAGTGGACAGAATGCACATGTCCACGTGCTTTATAGTTACATGTGCAATAGTTCTTCCGGATATTTTTGGTGCGTCGGGCACTTATTTGTCTTGTCTTACCAGGAAGGAGACTATTTGGCCGAAGTAAATGCATTCATGGACATATTTAATCCTCACACTATCAATTTCTATGCTGCGCTCGATGCTGGCTATGGTTTTTTTTTTCATGAAACTAGATAGCGGTCCACCGATACCTACTTGTAATTTAGCTAGTTTTCACAATTTATTTACTGAAAAATCTTATTAACTGGTGTTGAGTTGCTGAAAAGGCCAATAATTTAAAACAATCAGCAATTAGAACAGACAGATACCTAATTATTGTCCTTTTAATTTTCACTTCAAAAATATTGCACAATTTTCTTTCCAAGCAGGCTTTTTTTCAGTCCCAGACCATTACAACGATGCCTGTCATGATCTAATCATATCCTATTCAAACATTCCTCTCAATTTACTTTCAACTGTTTGTAGACTTTACTCTGTATTGTCAAGGTTCAATTTGGTTCAACAAGATATCTCATTATGTTCTCTGAGAAAAATTAAAGGGACTCGTTTGTAAGAAAATGAAGCCAAATGGCACGTTTTTAAGTTAGGAATTTGTTTGATCTATGAAAATGTTGAAGACAACGTTCTGTCGTCTATATAATAAGTTGAAAAGTAATTTTTATTTGAGAAAACTGTTTTATTATTTTAGTAAAGGGCAAAATAAACATGATAATAAGGAAATTTGTTTTTTTTAGATCTGTTTGTACAAATTTTGTAAGTACAATAATCAAATCAAATCAAATTTAAAACAAAAATCCTTCATTGTAGCTGCAAACGTACTATTTTTGATGCTTTAATTACTTTTTAATACCGAATTCAAATTAATTGGTCGCCGCGTTAAATACATGCCATTTGATTTTAACCCAGAATATTGACCAGAAGCAAAAAATTGGTTGTCTGTTAAGTTGGTTTACGGACAATAGTTTAACGTGACAACGTCATAACAAAACATTGATGAAATATAGATGCGGCGCATGCGTACAATGAGCGTAACGGGACACTTTTTCGTGCATGCAGCCGGCGTTCATCGATTTATTAGACGTTGTCACGTCAAAAAACTACAAACTGACTGAAATTGTTCAGGGAAAAGTTAAATATGAATGCAAGGAAAATTATCATCTGCCTGCCTTTTTTTTTTTTTGATCCCATGGTACTTGGGGTCGGTGCAACACGGGATTTTCTTCCCTTCTGACCTGTCAGCCGCCACCCTATCACTAACTCCCTTTTCTTTTATATCACTCCTCACACAATCCATCCATAAAAATGAAAATACTAAATATAAAATACAATACAATCTATATTTTTGTTAAATATTTCTGTTGATATTTCTGCTAAGTATAACCAGTCACAATTATCTAATCTAAATTTGAATTCGATAAACATTTATAGTTTTTATGAATGGTCATAATTGTATAATCCCGAGTCAATAGTGGATTTGATAAAAGGTATATAATAACAGTGTGGTCAGAGCAGTGGTGGCCCAGTGCGAGCAGTGGTGGCCCAGTGGTATTGGCCGCGACTTACAAGTTGTAGGTCGTGAGTTCAAACTCAGGCAGGCGCTTTACTTTGCGTAAATTATTTCATCACCACTGCTCTCAAAACGGTGAAGGAAAACATCGTGAGGAAACCGACATCTCCTGGAACAAAAAAATCGAAGACATGTGACATCCACCAACCCGCATTGAGCCCGCGTGGTGGATTACGGCCCACACTCTCTCACAGAGAGGAGGCCTGTGCCCCAGCAGTGGGGACATTAAAAGGCTGAGATGATATAATAACTCAATAGTTATACTAGTGCTGTAACTGCCCTAAATTTAATAGACCTATTTATTTTTATCAGGCGTTTGTAATGCAATTTCTGTAGGTTTATTTAAAACAAGCGAACTACCCAGACTTCGCACGGGTGCTTTATTGTTTTTTTTTTGTTGCCCGTTTATTTATATTTGAAGTTATACTTCTTTTGGCGCGTTAGGGAAAAATGATGAGGGTAAATTTTTTCGATGCGCGCGCACACCGTCACAAAAAACCTACAGCCTGAAGTTAGCTAGAACCGACACCCCGAAGTTAGCTATGGTCTGTGGTTCATGAAGAATGATTGTTTTCCTTTTGTAAACTTTGTGACAGTTTGGTTTTTTATCTTGTTATGCCAAAGAAGTATAACTTCTTACGTGTACATAAGTACACACAAACACTTTTTTTTATACATCCCTTGTCCTGACAATTACGAACACAACAAAAAAAGAATTTGTCAAATAGGTGCAGCCGTTTTGAAGGATACGCCAACATACATTCGGCATTGATTTTTATTTATAAAGACATAGCTACCCGCGCCAGCTTTACACCTGTCCAATTTTGTTTATTTTCTATACCAAAATTGAAAAGATGAGGAGCTCTTGGTTAAAGTAATAACAACCGCACGGGTCGATCCACCAGGTTAAGCTATGCTTGCCGGGGTTAGTCCATGGATGAGTGACCATCTTTACATACCGAGACTCCACCGTGCCTTGGAAAGCACGTTAAGCCGTTGGTCCCGGCTGTCAATCGCGGATCTTTGATATTCGTTACGGGTCGTCAGAAGCCCGAAAGTCTGACAACCAGTCTTACCTAGACGTATCGTATTACCCAGTAACTGGGTTGTGGAGGTCAGATAGGCAGTCGCTCCATGTAAAATACTGGTATTCAGCTGCATCCGGTTAGACTGGAAGCCGACCCAAGATAGTTAGGAAAAGGCTAGGCAGATGATTATGATTTCCCAAAATTTTATTTCATACAAACCTTGTCATAACAATTACGACGCCAACAAAAAAATAATTACTCAAATAGGTGCAGCCGTTCTGAAGAGATGCGCTTACATACATTCGGCAAAAGATTTTTATTTATAAAGAGATATATAAATAAACATTTAGTTTATGTAGTAATGCAGTTTCTGACCTTATTATTTTTATTTGTTTCAGGTATGTGCACATTCTACGATTATACAGAATAAATTTTCAAGAAAAAAGTGTAAGTAACATAAAAGATAATTATAAAAATAAACTGGCCAAGTGCGAGTCGGACTTACACGGAAAGGGTTCCGAACAAATCATTTTTTTCTCAGGTTATTTTTAAACTATGTACTTTTTATAAGTTTTCCTATAATCCGGTAAGTAAAGAACTACCATCTGTATTTTTTTCAAAATTTTAGGCCCGGTGATATCAGAGATAAAGGCCCCCGCCTTGATAGTATCAGGAAGGTTATATGTCATCTATTTTCTTAAATAACTTAAAAATTATAAATTTTAAAATTATGAAAAAAATATATTTGAGACCCTAACAGTAAACCCTATTATTAATTATATAGCACGGTACAGTTTAGAATACTTTTTTTTTAATTTTTCGATTTGCACCCCATAAAACACTCCCATATTCTAAATCGCACAGATGGACAGATAGACAGACAGACAAATACACGAGTAATCCAATAAGGATTGCGTTTTTCATTCGAACTTTCAGGACCCTAAAAATTATCTTTTCTATACTCTAATCTGGCCCAGCTGTGGGACATAACGGGCTTGGCCCACAGCTGGGCAAAGGCTTCACATTTCTGCACACATCTGTCCTCTGTCATTGCAAGCAACACTATTTACAAAAAATACACTTCAGTGCACGTACAAGGTAACAACTTTAATCAGCCAACAATTTGTTTCGTGTTGAAAATAAAAACAGTGTTTACTTTGAAATATTCTAAGAACCTAATTTCTTTTTAGAGAGTACAAAATGAACACTGATTAGCGTGTTAGATATGAAGGATCGAAGCTTTTCTTTGAATGCAACAGTTTTCAGTCGCCATTTTTAAAAGAAAATTCGGTTATAAAATACCAGTAAAACACTACAATACTTTGTTTAAAACTATCATAATGGTGCGGATTCTGTTGTGCATAAACTAAACTTAATTTAGGCTATTTCTATCTTTTTCTCTCTAATAAAACAAGAAAGAGACTGACGTAAATTAGAGCTGTCAAATTTAGTTGAATTAATATTTTCATACAAATTATGAGTACACGCAAAAACGGAAGCGCAAAGCGTAAACTGGTTTAACATCTCTAACATAGTTCATAGCTGTAGCCGTCCTTTTCTTGCACTGCCTTTTAGTAAAAGATAGCGATTCTCTAATTTTAGTTTGTTTATTGTACAAGAGAATATCTACTAATATTATAAATGCGACAGTTTGGATGGATGTATGTTTGTTACTCCATTAGGCCAGATTGACTGAACGGACCTGGATGAAATTTGGCAGGCAGATAAATTATAGTATGGAATAGCACATAGGCTATAATTTATATTGAGGAAGTACTAATTCCATGCGGACGAACCCGCTGACTAAAACTAGTAGTAAGATACATGATAGTGAAAGAGAACGCTCATATAAATAGATGTAGGAGCTACTTTTTCCTAAAACTTCTCGAACTCGAGTTTCCTGAGACTAAAATCGGGTCTTAGTAGTGAACATTACTGCGGCCTGCAACTCCAAAATCCTCCAGGTTTAAGTGTAATTGCAGCGTAGTTTCCGAATCTCCCCATATGCTATTGGAAAATCATTTTATAGCCAGAATTGGAACGGTGCCCGATAAATTGTAATAAGATTGTCACTTATATTGGAAAATAGCATTAGATTTAACCCTGAAATGCTGAATTAACATGTAAAGTTGACAGTCTATGTAATAGCGGAAAATTAAAAACATGTCGCGAAATGACATGAGCATAAAAACATGATATGTGTCATTTATCAAAAAAAGAATTTCGCTTTTTAATTTAAAAATTGACCGTTGCATGTTGAAATAGAAAATGTAATTTTATATAAAAGCTGAAATGATTAAAACTGTACTAAATAAAAAAAACGTACCCTTTTCCATTATATACCGATTGTAGGCTTCACAGGCCGTTTATTTCCATATTAAACAATGAAATATGTTCCATATAATGTGACGAGGGTTTCATAACAGTAGTTTTGTAGTTACAGTGGTGGACATCGTAAAGCATGAATATTTAATTTTCTCATTTTTTAAATGACTAGTAAACCTACTTTAACCTATGAATGTTTACGGCTTATGTGTGGTATTTGTTTTTAGACCGTCATGCTATATCGAGGTTTCATTTTCGTTTTTCGTATTATGAACCTTAATGCACATAATGTAGCTTATTTCATATACTAGCTATTAGTGATAACCACAATAAAAGCCGTTGCATGGTTTAGGAGGAATTAGCGGAGAAACAGACAGACGTGGAATGCGACTTTGATTTATACTATACAGGCAGGGCAGGGACTTTTATTGTATAAATATGACGATTTTTGTACGACAAACTGGGAATAAAATCGCAGACCCTAGTTTCAACGTCGAATTAACAATAAATTACAAGATAGAAATGTACTAAACCCTAAATAATCAGATAGCTTATTTCATAGCAAATTCAATAGACAGGATAGGGTTTTTAGAGCTACGATGCGTAATTTCTGAGATATCGTAGATTTAGTGACAGCGGGGAAATCGCAGAATTACCCGCGATAGTATGCAAATAATGCACAGTGACGTCATGAGGGTGTACAGTACGATAGGCTATGTAGAGATGGTGCAAATGCCTTCTTTTTAACAGAATAAAAACTTTAAAAAAAAAAATAGAACCGACTTCCAAAAAAAGTGCAAAATAACTTTAATTTCGGAAGCTCCTGTTTTGTGTCTTCGTTTTTTGACACCGACTTCCGAAACTAAAGTTATTTTGCACTTTTTTTGGAAGTCGGTTCAATTTTTTTTGTAAAAAAGTTTTTTATTTTTCACTTTTTAGTTGTGGTTCCCCATTAAACTGTGTTAACAATTCATAGACATACGATAGCAGCAATCGCGGTTGATTTGCTGTCAATTTTCGAAGAGTTCCGTTGTCTGTCTCCGAAACCCATTATCAGATCTTTTTGAAATTTAAATGGGACCATTTCGGAATAAACCCCTTTCGAACAAAAAAAGAATTTTGCAAATCCGTGAATATATGACGGAGTTATGAAAATACATAAAAAAAAAAAAAAATACAAACATCCGAATTGATAACCTCCTTCTTTTTCGAAGTCGGTTAAAAACATGAAATACTAGATTATTTTTGAAGAAAATTTTTCACTCTAATCTAGCGATAAAGAAGTAATAAAAACTATAAACTTTTTGATGTTACACTTCCTGTGCAAGCTGTGAAAAATCTTCAAAATAAAAAAAATAAAGTGAAAATGTCAACTGCCGTCAGTTATTTTTTTTTTTTTATGAGAAAATTACAACAGTAGATTTAATAAAACAGCGTGCCTGCATACTAGCCGTCTTTTTATGTTTATTTAAAATATAAAAAAGGTCTTTCACAGTTTTATGGTGATGCAGAGGAAATGTGTTACTACAACACTCGTAGAAAGAGAGTTGGCAGCGTGCCACTAATTTTGCACGTCTTTGTAATTTTTTCAATGCGCTTTTATTAGAATAAATGAGAGATGATAAAATAATGATAAAAAAAAAAAATATATAAAATTTTTACATAATTTTACTCTGGTTTCTTTATGAAATGATTTTCTGGATCAAATTAATTTATTTAACACACCAACAACACATGGAATTCACAATTACTAAATGAAAATACTGAAATTATGCTAAAGACGGTTTCTTACTGTTTTGTTTTTTATTCCTACCAACGAAAATCATTAGGTTTTGAGTAGGAAATAAGATAATATCAGTAATGTAAAAACTTTTTATATAAAAAACAACTTTTTACCTGTTTTCGTTTAAACAAAGAGCCTTTTAAACATTTATTTCCATCAATTTCATACAAATTATACGTATAGAAAAGATGAGCGTGTCCAACTCACATTTGGGTGTAGTGATCACGCAGCCAGGTTTTCCTATTAATTTAATGTCTGCCACTGAACGCTGAAGTTCTCAGGTCAGAAACTTACAAAGTGTAATATAGGACAGGCAATTCCATTCACAAAATATAGGTAGTTACTATAATTTTGTTGATTAAAACACGGCATAGTTGGTATATCGTTTTAGGGTTGGTTGGATACCCGAAGGGTAACCACCGGGACTCTATTACTAAGCCTCTGTCGTCCGTTCGTCCGTCCATCCGTCCATCTGTCTGTCTGTCAGAGGGCTGTATCTCATGATACGTAGTAAGTAGACAACGTCGAAATTTTCACAGAATGTGTATTTCTGATTATTGTGATAATCTAGAGCAGTGGTGGCCCAGTGGTATTGGCCGCGACTTACAGTTTTCAAACCCCGGCAGGCGCTTTACTTTGTGTAAATTATTTCATCACCACTGCTCTCAAAACGGTGAACGTAAACATCGTGAGGAAACCGGCATGTCCTAGAACTAAAAATTCGAAGACATTTATGACATCCACCAATCCGCATTGGGCCTGCGCGTTGGATTACGGCCCACACCCTCTCACAGAGAGGAGGCCTGTGCCCCAGCAGTGGGGACATTAAAAGGCTGATGATGTGTATTTCTGTGCCGCTATAACAAAAAATAATAAAAATAAATTCAAAATTAAACGGGGCTCCCATACCTACTAGTACCATGTTTTTTTTTTTACTTTTTTTGCTCGATCTTAATAAAGGCAACAAGTGGACGCGTATAATCTTGTACGATGTTGCGGAACCCTTCATGCCAGTCCGACTCGAACTTGGCCGGTTTTTTAATGATGGGACGTAAAAGCTAACTTTTATTAAGAAAAAGTGATAAAAACTGTCATACTCATATTCTAGCATTAAAAGAAAAGAAAGAAGAATATATTTGCCACAAATTAACGACATACACAACAATATGATTTTGCTAACTTAACCCTTATCGATAGTGTTAGTAGATCTTATATTTCTATGTTAGTAACAAGTTTAACAAAAAAAAAGGAAAGGTAGATAGTATTAACGTGCCTAAAAGCCGGAAAAACATTATAATGACATAGGAAACTGAATATTAGCAAGTAATGTTAGTAGTCTGCGCAACAGTCTAGTATATCTACGGTAATTACCTTAGTCATAATGACAAAACAAAAAAAAAAACTAGTCCGCCATATTGAATTTAGAATGACGTCACTTAACGAATCATGAATTGTCATCCAAACTAAACAGATATGTTGAAGCGTATAAGCAGTCATGTATTGGTAAAATATAATGTCAAATATGTCAAGAAAAATGATAAATGTATACAAAATTTCAGCTCAATGGGAAACCAGGAAGTTGGTCAAATTTAACATTTTTTTACGTATTTAGTTGCAGGTGATGCTAATAAGCGAATGTTAAAAACATAATAATAGCAAAAACCCAACATGCATCCCTTTTCTGGCTTTCACTGTGCTTCTAAAATGAATGACACAGTCGAGAAAGTTCAGTTCGTAACTCGTTCGAAAATCATTTATCTTAATTAAAAGGGAACCGAGACGTGTACGGAACTAAAAATGTTTTGACTGAACCCTAAACTTCTATAATTAACTACGATAGATGAAAACTGGCGCCTATGAAGCCAATCCAACATAACATGTATGGGAGTTTGAACTTTATTACGTGAGGCAATAAGTTCATAATAGTTTTGTGATTAGATGAAATCTGGTGCCTAGTACAAAACCAATACGAGAAATGAATTATTGCATATTGGACTTTATTGTTTTGCAAATAGAGTTCATATATAGAAGTTAGTTAATACTTTAGTTATTGGAAATAAAGTTCGGAGTAAATTCCTTTTTGTTTCGGGTATAGCTTAAGGGTATTGTTATGTGTATCATTTTGCTTAATTTACTGTGAAATAAATTCTTAACTTATAACTAAAAGTAAGTAAGTACTCTCTTTGTTATTTTCAGCTACACATAACAATTTAGCTAAAATATCGGATGTACTTTTTTTGCCTCCAAAGTCGTATCATCTTTGAAAAAAAAAAATTACCACTGTGTTTTTTTATTTTATTTTAAGTTTATATTTAATACACAGTTTGGAAATCCTATTACGGGGCTAGCACATGAACTCCGGTAGTTTTCCAGCCATAAATCGTTTAAAAGAATGTGACAAATATCCATAAAAATTCATACACAATGAACACCCAAACTATTCAAAATTCTTTCTTTGTTTTCCCACAAAGTTACAATGATTTATACCCAAAGAAAATAGTTAAAATTCTTCCCATAGACTTAATTGGAATGACACATTACCCACCAAAATAATAATAATAACTACAGATAATACACACGGAAATCCCTTTGATAAAAAAAGATTTACAGTGCAAGTTAATTTTATCGGCGCAGCAGACGTTTTTACAACACTATATCAGTTTTACAACATGTCATAAATGATTAAAACGCTATTTGCGTTCAGTTTGATGCTTCGAATTTTACTTTGAAATGCTTACCGGTGACAATTTCAGGGAATCTAACACACCTTTTTTGATGGAGTTGTAAGTACATCTAAGTTTGCTAAACAGTTAATTGTAAAAAAGCTGGAGCTAGTCCTGAATCAAGTCCATAGGAGAAGAGGAATTGGTTCTAATAAAATTCGGCTTGTAAGATTTGACCCAAACAAACAAACATTGCAAGATAAATTAAAGTTTGTAATAAAAAAAACTTTTTTACAAAAAAATAGAACCGACTTCCAAAAAAAAAACCAAATAAAGTGCAAAATAACTTTCTGGTTTTGTTTCTTCGTTTTTTGACACCGACTTCCGAAATTAAAGTTATTTTGCACTTTCTTTGTTTTTGTTTTGGAAGTCGGTTCTATTTTTTGCAAAATTTTTTTATTTTTTTACTTTTTAATTGTGGTTCTCCATTAAATTGTGTTAACAATACATATTTCATCAGATCTAAGTATAAGAAATTTAAATGGGACCATTTCGGAACAAACCCCTTTCGCAAAAAAATAATCATTTGCAAATCCGTCTATATACTCGTATGACGGAGTTATGCTCGAACATACATAAATACAAACATCCAAACTGATAACCTCCTCTTTTCTGAAGTCGGCTAATTAAACAAACGAGACTTCATTCATTCCTCCTTGCTATTATACTGGTAGATGAGTTGCATCAGTCACTGCATAGCAACAGGCCAAATAGACAAGTCATTTGTATTCACCAATAAGTCAAGTAATCATAACAGAAGTCCTACAATATTCCATTAGAATAAAATGCCAAATTATACATCGATGGCCAACCCCGAAGGCATATCGATTCACGTTTAGCTATCTAGAAAAGTTGACGACAAACTAGTGCCTAACAATTTATTTGACACTAGCATGCCCCGGGTCTGCACGGTTACAAATTAAACATACAAAACATCTTGATTTAAGGCCCAGGTTTTTAATTTCACGTCTAAACGACTAGTTTTATTTCTTTGAAAAAAATATATGTTACTCTAGACTATTTTCGTCTTAATTTGATCTGAGAATATTTGAAATAATATTTTTATAACAAAGTGTAATTAATTTGTAAAATTATGTCTAACGCGGATAAAAAACTGAGAATCACGCAAAAACTATAAAGCGTATTTTTATGAAACCTTCACCATTTTAAAAATCATTTAATTATTTATAATTTAGTCTCAGTGTTTTAATTTAATACCTGTTATTTTATGTGTAATAAATTAATAATGCGTCTAATTTCGGACAGCGCTCCTTGATGGGCGAGTGGGTTACTGGGTGGACGTACGACGCGTTACGTAAGCTCAGCACAGAACACGCAAGCTAACCACTCAAGGTCATTGGCAATCGCAATAGCGTCTTAACACTCTTTCTATTAGTGACAACTGCATTGAAATTCGTTGCGTGGTTTAGGAGTGAGCGGTGAAACAGTGAGACGCGTAAAGTGACTTTGTGGTAGAGATTTACTCTTACTTTCCGGTAACTGTCAGCCTGTATCATCCCAATCATCATTCTCCTGCCCTTATCCCAATTTATTTGGAGTCGGCGCAAGATGTCTTTTTCTTCCATACTTCTCTATTAGCTGTCATATCTGGTAGTCACCCCCTTTTTACCCATATCCTCTTTTTCACCGTCCATCCGTCCTTTCTTTGGCCTTCCTCTATTCTTATAGCCATCCACATCCATACACAAGACGTTCCCCACGACATTTTCTTCGCATCACATGACCATACCACGACAACCGATTTTCACACAACTTTTCATCATCATCTTGTATCATCCGAATACTAGGCAAAAGTCTCCTCAAACCTTTCTAACGGTTTGTGCGCAATGCGGCGTATTATTTTTACTAGCCCGTACTGTCCCACTACTGGGCAAAGGCCTCCCGCCAGTCCTTCCAACGGTCACGACTTTTTGCTTCATCTTTCCAATTATTTAGGAAGACATCCAGGTCGTCCCGCAATCTCCTTCGTGGACCCGTAAAACACATAATTGGTGCCCTGGCACAGACACATGGGGCTGTGACACACCACGAAGGACATGACGGGATGGAGGAGTAGATCCTTTCATAATATTTTTTTTATTGTTGTTAGGCACGCGTTTGACCACTATCTCACCTGATGGTAAGCGATGATGTGGTCGAAGATGGAGCAAGCTTGCCTAGAAGTAACCTATTCCCTCTTGACTCAAAGACTGCCAGGTTGTAGCTATCAGGAAACACAGACGCCGGTAGGGAATTCCACTCCCTAGCTGTACGCACAATGAATGTTTTCTTAAAACGCTTTGTGCGTATGGATGGGAAGTCCACCATGAACCGGTGACACTTCGCCGTACGTCTTGTGGGGTCGTTGATGAAACGGGTTTGGCGGAATCAAATTATGCAATTCCGTCGCACACCCCAAAATGTAACCGATAGAAAGCCGACAGGCTAGCAACTCGGCTTCTATGTTCAAGACTTTGGAGTTTCGACTCAATTATTCAAATTAAAAGTAGGTAGGTACTTATATTACCTAGATGATCTAATAGCTTAGATCACTGTGAGATTTCTGCATAAAATAGGTTTAATTGCGTTGTGAATATTCAATATTTATTGCAGTCACAGTAACCATTACAATCCTGCCAGGGCCGCGCTGACTCTTTCATAAAGGAACACGAAAGGGTTTTAGTCAATAAGAGTCTGACACTGTGATCCCGCTCCACCCAGAGCAGGAGAAGTCAACAGATGATTTAAAAAAAATGATCATTACAATGTCCTTAGCGATTTAATATAATACCACTTCTATTAAAATTAATCGCCGAGATCCTCAAAGTAACTGAACATTTTAATATCAGTCCGTTTTCCTGCGATTATAAAAACCTTAAAGCGTCCTTGCATTGTTCGTAGCACAGATTTGTATCAGTGCTAAATAAGAACAGCATTTGCAAAGGAAACAATTATTCAAGTAATTAAGTTTTGTTTTTAATCATCTTTGTTGTTATTGTGTGAACTGGAGATGTATGGCAAGGCGGATGTTTATCTTGATAATTTTTTGTTCAGCCTTCGAATAAATATGGCCAACCAAACTTTATTGTAGCGATAACAATTTTCTAGGTCTTTTACGATTAGAACAAATTGGTACTATAAAACTTATAATTTAGCTAGACGACAAGTATCTTATCACTTTGAAAGGAATCGATCTAATGTCATGTAAAAAATATTGTTTACTGATTGATAGCAATTTTCATGTTGGTCCCATATTTTTGTCCTCAACTGTACTGCCTTTTTGCATATTCTTAAATCTTTGGACAAGAAGATAGGAGCTTTGTCGTCACTTTACCCTAATCAATCACTACCCAGATAAGCATGCCTATTTAGTACATATTTCGTTCATATCCTTAATGCTGCACTAAATTTCGAAGCACTCAAACGTATTACATAATGACCGTCATTACAAATTTTCCCACTCACTACGCACGCTACGCAAATTACTATTATAATAATACGCCAGGACGTAATACGCCAGCTTTGTGAAACAGTCATGTGCAAAAGTATTTGGCAACCCCTTTATATTTAAGTTAATTGATGTCAGTCGGTTGTGTTTTGTATTATAATCAAGCTCTTGCCCCTAACTCTTGTGTTTTCCTTTGGAGATAAAAATATAAATAAAAACCAGACGTGCCTTCATGTAAATTTTGTATTTGTAAGTTTACTAGAACCATTGAAGGTTTTTAATTCTGTCATTCTTCGCAAATTTTTAAAAGTAATTGCATGCGGCTGAGATGAGAATGCTAAGAGCGATGTGTGGTGTTACGCGCATGGATAGAATTAGGAATGAGTATATAAGAGGAAGTCTGAAAGTTGCACGGCTGACTGAAAAGTTGTGTGGAAATCGGTTGTCGTGGTATGGGCATGTGATGCGGAGGAATGAAGAAAATGTCGTGAGGAAAGTCTTGTGTATGGATGTGGATGGCTATAAGAGTAGAGGAAGGCCAAAGAAACGATGGTTAGACTGTGTGACAGAGGATATGGGTAAAAAGGAGGTGACTACAGAGATGAGGACTAATAGAGGAGTCTGGAAGAAAAAGACATATTGCGCCGATCCCAAATAAATTGGGATAAGGGCAGGAGAATGATGATGATTCTTCGCAAACTTTGATGAAAAACAGTCTCAATAGTCCTTTTTATTAATTGATAATTATAATCCTAGCGTATCTTACACTCTTGCACACACCTGTATGGCAATAATAATATAAAGCAGGGGTCGATGTTTTTAACATTTTTATACGACACGCTTTCGACCTGTCACGGTGGGTCAGCATTAGCATAATAGGTACATTAATACGTGCCAGGTTTAACTTTCGTTGAGTGATGTAAGTTTCGTAATCCGACCGATCTAGGTCGAGATTTGATGGCATTAAAATTAGAATGATTGACAGTTTATTATTTTATGCTGATTGTGAATTTGATATTATAAGGGATTACTGCGTATTTATTTAGAACGTGTAGGTTTATGTTCGTGTTAAGGCGTATATATCCGCCAAGTGGCGCCCTCATTGAATAAAAAATCATATCTTAGCATAGAAAATAAAGATTAAAGAATCCTATGTTGCGTTCGTACAAAGAGGATAAGATATTTTTACGTTGTTAAAACAGGTCTCAAAATGTTTTGTATCCAAAGAAGTAAGCAAAAGTACCAAAAACGGTTGTTTTTGACCCGTTTACTTACTACTTTGGATACGAAACATTTTGAGATTTTCTTTATTTTCTACGCTAAGATCATCATCTTCCTGCCCTTATCCCATGTTACTTGGGGTCGGCGCAACACGTTTTTTTCTTACATTCTGTCCTGTCAGCCGTCACACTATCACTAACTCCCTTTTCTTTCATATCACTCCTCACACAATCCATCCAGCCTTTCTATTAATTTTCCACGCTACGATATGATTTTTTATTCTATGAGGGCGCCACTTATGCGGAGGTAGGCCCTTAAGAAACAGTAGAAGTGAAGACGCTAAATAGTTGCGTATTATTATTTGTTATAACGCTATGTTTTGCCCGAATACTCTAGAAAGAGAGTAATGTTTTGAGTAATTGTTGTTTTATATGTGTAGGCAATAGGCACTAGCCAAATAGATTAGGAAGTAAGTGACAGGAAGTAATAATATCTACTGTTATGATTGCTTTACATTTTTCATAAAATCTGAGATGAGAACATTACAAAATACCCTGCCTATTATTAAAAGGAAAAAAAACGAGTAAGCCTTATAGTCGCATCTTGGTAATAAACAACATTAACATTCTATTCTGAAAAATAAAATTAAACAAATTGAAGTTCCGATTTCGACCGCGTGCAGACTTATCGTGCGCGCGCTCTACCATCTGACGGCCAACTCTACCACCGTGCGCGCTCATTGATCACATCAAATAGCGTGCGCTTCCCCGGCTTCCTGTTAAGGCGTATATATGCGCCAAGTGGCGCCCTCGTTGAATAAAAATTTGTATCTTAGCATAGAAAATAAAGATAAAAGAATCCTATGTTACGTTTGTTACAAATAGGATAAGGTATTTTTACATTGTTAAAACCGGACTCAAAGTGTTTCGTATCCAAAGTAGTAAAGTAAAAAGTGCAAAGTAAAAAGTGCAAAGAGCAAAGTGGTAAAGTAGTAGTAAGCAAAAGTGTCAAAAACGGCCTTTTTGATACTTTTGCCTACTACTTTGGATACGAAACATTTTGAGTATTGTTTTAACCACGTAAAAATACCTTATCCTCTTTGTAACAAATGTAACATAGGATTTTATAATCTTTATTTTCTACGCTTTGCTACGATTTTTTATTCAATGAGGGCGCCACTTATGGGGAGGTGGGCCCATAAAAATATCCGTCCCTTTTCACGAAATCACTCCCACAAATTGTAGAAAAGCGAGTGGAAAGATGTTACAAATTAATAATTGATTCAACGTAGGTACCTACTGACCGGAAACTGCGAAGCTATGATAAGTTAATATGACGTGTTGCTGCTATCATTCTATCTACAATCAAATTATCCCTTGGATTAGTATGATGTACGTTTTCCGACTTTTATTTTTATTATGGTTGGATCATTTTATTTTATCTTTTAACGCGCGTCGGTGTGTTTTTTTTTATCTAAACCAACTTTGTGGTTTACAGAACAATAACGGAAAATATGTTTTAATTTTGTCACTATTGACAAAGTCAAAAAATGTTGCTCATTCGAATTCGTGCGTACAAATTTTCATCATCATAATAGGGTATTACGATAATTCTATTCTATTCTATTCTATTTTATTCTATTCTTAAAAATGCATTTAAATTTTACATTTTCAAATTTCGCGCGTAATTTGACAAAAACGCTGGACGCATTGGACGCTATATTGCTCTATGAGCAAGACGTCAGTTGGCTATGTAAATAAAAGTACAAAGCATAGATACGCTGATCAGTTGACAGTTGACACTTTATAGTTTATATAGCCGAATGACGTATAACATGGCGGCTACTAAGTATTCCATGGTGTTAAAAAACAGATTAAAAAAACTGAAAACTTTGAATTGTATTTTAAAATTTATTTTGTTATTTTATGAACTAAAACTAACATTTTCCGACTGCTTTTTGGCTAAGCTATCTCAATAATATATTTTTAGTTTTTTTCTCGTATAGAGTAAAATACGCTATTATATTATCATTTCAGCCGAAAGACGTCCACTGCTGGACAATGCCACCCCCGGATACCCGTGACCCTCACCAGATTATTGATCCACTTTGTGGGAGACCTTCCAACGCTGTGTCTTTCGGTACGCGATCGCCACTCCAGAACCATTCGGTCCCATGAACCGATGTTCTGCGAGCAATATGCTTACCCACTGCCGCCAGACTAAGTTTGGCGATTCTTCGAGATATGTCGGTAGCCTTGGTTATCCTGCGGATATCTTCAATCCTGATTTGAACTCGCAAGGAAACTCCGAGCATATCCCTCTCCATTGCTCTTTCAGTGACCTTCTTATTGTTAGCGACCTGGTTTTGGTGCCATATTTCATCACTGGGAACACGCACTGGTTATAGATTTTCATTTAAAAGACAGTCGTGTGTGAGACGAAAAGATACCGCACAGCTTCGAATTTTATTTTTACTAAAATTACTATCTAATCTTGATTTTTAATTGGTAACCTAAGTGCTTACATTTTTTTTGTCCGTCAACCTTCAAAGAAGTTTAATTATATTTAATTGAAGTAAAAACTTTACAAGGTAAACTTTTAATGAATGAGAATCAAAACACTTCACACAAAAAATTCTTCACGTTTATATCGAGTTTTGATAAGTCTGTAAACACGTGCTAGTTATGTAATTATTTTAAATTACTTAGTACTTAAACCAAAGAAAAAATGCCAAACGCGCCTAAAGAAGTTTTCACTTCAAAAAGACAAGAAAGCATAGGTACATATGCCACGTTCACTCCTAGATGATAAAATCAATAATAAATAAATGCTGAACACAGTCAGAAATCAGTTGAAACTATCACCACCACCATCAGCCTTGTTACGTCCCCACTGCTGGGGCACAGGCCTCCTCTCTGTCAGAGGGTGTAGGCCGTAATCCACCACGCGGGCCTAATGCGGATTGGTGAATGTCACATGTCTTTGAATTTTGGACCTAGGACATGCCGGTTTCCTCACAATGTTTTCCTACACCGTTTTGAGAGCAGTGGTGATGAAATAATTTACACAAAGTGTAGCGCCTGCCTGGACTTGAAACTATAAAATCTGGTAATTTCTGAACTCAGCTTGTATATTTTGATGTTTAGGCGTTCTTTATAACGGCTAGAACTATCAACTTGCAACTCTGGTTGACTACCTGAACTATACTATAAGTTATTATTATTACTAGCCCGTACTGTCCCACTACTGGGCAAAGGCCTCCCTCCATTCCTTCTAACGGTCATGATTTTTCGATTCTTCTTTCCAATTGTTAAGGCAGACATCCAGGTCGTCCCGCGATCTCCTTCGTGGTCTGCCGCGGCCTCGGGTCGCTGTCAGGGCACCAATCCTGTGTTTTATGGGCCCACAGCTCGTCAGGATATACTATAGGAGAACAATTTTATTAATACGCCATCTCTGCTTAACCCTACGAGAAAGAAAAGTGTTATATGACGGTGTGCTTAAATAATACGCCACTAATGTACTCCAACACTGATTTAAATACGTAAAACAAAGTAGGTAAATAGACAAACACTCAAAAACATGGTAATATAATTTCTTAAATATTCATTAAGCTGAAGAGCCTTGACTGGCCAAAATTAATGGGAAAAAATCTACTACAAACAACAATGGACGACCTTGGCCCGTTTCAAACACGTAATTATTTTAACGGCACTATTCTTGTGCTAACTGTTAAAGTCATCACGGTTTTGTTCTGTGGTTGTGGCAGATTTTTAAGTGCGATAACTATCATCATCTTTGCTAGTTTCAAATGATAAATGAGAAATGATGTTTATTCAGTAAATAGGTTACAAGGAACACTTTTACACGTCAATGGTTTTTGTCAGTTTAAGCTAGATGAGGCCGGTGTTTCCTAGCTGACTACCCTGAGAAGAAACACCGAAACAAACTCAGAGGTCAAAGTCTCTTTTAAAGTGTTCAAATCGATACAATGTGTACTGGTTAAATCATATGAGAACCATGTACGTTTATGTCTGGGATGAGCTTTTTGAAGAAAGCAACACACGAATTCGAGTGGACCTGTCCAGACAGTGCAAGCATTTGTCAGTCATCGCGAAGCTCAACTCAGAACTTTCATGAGCTCAACGAACCGACGAACAATACCAAAGTAAGGACATTTGAGTAGGCCGCAAAAATACTCAAACTGCCAGACAATCATAAAATCTACATGAATATAACGACATACATAGTTCTCGCATTCACATTATTCTATATGAAAAGCTTTGGTTGCTTGGTGCGGGAGTTTTGGTTTTTTTTTTACATTTTCAATAAATTCAAAGATATAATAACTATCGCTCTCTCAGCTGGTACCTACTTGGAAAACTAGGTAAATATCCAATGATTGGTGTTGTATTTTAATTTCTGCCCTTACTGTCCCGAATCCCATTGTAGATCGAAGTTCTTTCATTCAGGGCAAAGTCACCCCGTTCTTTTGCTGCCACTGGGACCTCATCATCATCATCAGCCTTTTAATGTCCCCACTGCTGGAGCAAAGGCCTCCTCTCTGTGCGAGGGTGTGAGCGTAATCCATTACGCGGCCCCAATGCGGGTTGGTGGATGTCACATGTCTTAGAATGTTTGGTTCTAGGACATGCCGGTTTCCTCACGATGATTTCCTTCACTGTTTCACGTTTTTTTTCTTTATCATCATCATCATCATCTTAGCCTTTTTTTAATGTTCCCACTGCTGGGGCACAGGCCTCCTCTCTATGCGAGGGTGTGGGCCGTAATCCATCACGCGGCCCCAATGCGGGTTGGTGGATGTCACATGTCTTTGAATTTTTGGTTCTAGGACATGCCGTTTTCCTCACGATGTTTTTTTCTTCATTGAGACCTAAATCTTATAAAAAAACGTTCTTAGGTATGTTTTTAATTTTTTTTAAAGGTAGGTATTATTATGTCTTTAGGAAAAAT
Source organism: Polia nebulosa (assembly GCA_951329385.1). Lineage (NCBI taxonomy): Eukaryota > Metazoa > Arthropoda > Insecta > Lepidoptera > Noctuidae > Polia > Polia nebulosa. Next base: position 6,727,636 of record OX589592.1, on the reverse strand, counting down.
TTGCCATTCAGCAAAGTTGATGGCAATGCTGTTTGAGTGCGCTAGACGTAAGCATGAAGATTTAAGTAGTTTAAGTAGCTCCGATGGAACCTCTTATTTATCCCAAACCGAAATATGGTAAAGATTTTGATATCGAACTAAAATTCACTTCAGTTTGTTGCACTTTCCCAAATCCCTAGTCGCACCTAATCATCTGCGTACCTTAACAGTTAGCATCACGATCAATACTCATATATTTATACTTCAATTTTAACGAGCAGCGATCTTATCGCAGTGTGTCAGAAAACTTGATGGATTAACAGCAGGGTAGCTCCTGTATTCGTCGCGGTTGAGTAGGCAAAAATAATTATTACTACGATTATAGTAGGAAGTCGACTCAGAAGCTTTTATGATTTCTGGTGGTTTGAAAAGAGGTTGTTTAAGTCAAGGAGTGGTCACTAGAAGCAATAGTGACATGATAAGGTTAAAGCAAACCTTCGATGCAACATTGCGCAAATATTTTTTTTGGGATAACTTAAAACTGAGAAGTAAGAGGTGGAGCTCTTACTGACTAAAACCCACCCCTGTTCCTTCAGTTGCCAGCAGGCGTATTCGCTAACTCAGTTGACATTAATTTTAGAGGCACTTTGCCGTACATTGCTGCTTTGACGTATAGGAAAACCATAGTGCCTATTATAATCGATATCCACCGAGCAATGTACTACATAGTGCTTATCAAATTGATGACAACTGAGTTAGCGAATACACCTGCAGGGCCGCAGTGACTCCTTGTAATTTTAAAGAGGCTATCTCAATAATAACTAACTTAGGTAATGACTAACTACTAACTACCTAATGCTAACGAGCCAAGAGGATCATCGGCACTCATAGGCTCCTTGAGTCGAAACTCCAAAGTCTTGAACATAGACGCCGAGTTGCTAGCCTGTCGGTTTTCTATCGGTTACATTTTTGAGAGTGTGCTACGGAACTGCATAATTTGATTCCCACAAGCCCGTTTAATCAACGGACCACAAGACGTACGGCAAAGTGCTACCGGTTCATGGTGGACATCCCATCTATACGCACAAAGCGTTTTGAGAAAACATTCATTGTGCGTACAGCTAGGGAGTGGAATTCCCTACCGGAGTCTGTGTTTCCTGATAGCTACAACCTGGGAGTCTTTAAGTCAAGAGTGAATAGGTTACTTCTAGGCAAGCGTGCTCCATCTTCGACCACATCATCGCTTACCATCAGGTGAGATAGTGGTCAAACGCGTGCATATAAACAATAAAAAAAATGCTAAAAAGCTAATAATAATACATAGAAACTCAATTTTTTTTTTAACTCTTTTTGGCTCGCGCTTGACCGCTTTCTCACCTGATGGTAAGCGATGATGTGATCGAAGATGAAGCACGCTTGCCTAGAAGTAACTTATTCACTCTTGACTTAAAGACTCCCAGGTTGTAGATAGCAGCAAACAAAGTCTCCGGCAGCGAATTCCACTCCCTAGCTATATGCACAATGAATTTGTTCTCAAAACGTTTTGTGCGTGTGGGCGGAATGTCCCTCATTTACCGGTGGAAATACTGAAACATAACTAGCGAAATGGGTGTTCGTAGGTACACCTTGACCTACTTACACGAGTATGTTATGTGTTAGGTAATCTATGAAATATCAACATTGAACGTAGTATCTTTGTTGCATCGTGTTCTGTACCTGTTGTTTGTAATAAAACCATTTTTTGTGAGAAAAACTTTTTTGCAGTGAAAACTTTTTTCACTTTTCACTTTTCTTGGGATGGGTATAAAATGTTAATGTCGCGTCAGGACACGTGACCTGATCGAAAATTCGTAAGACGATTCCAAAATATTCAAAAATGCATAACGTTAATGTTCAAGTTTTCACTTCTGCCGGTACTCCCGGAGTGCTACCCGTTGTTTTTGTCTGTTGATAGGCATGCTTTTACCACCATCTCACTTAATTTGTTCTCAAAGCTTTTGAGAAAAAATAAAGATCTTTCTGATGATATTGACTTCAGACTTTCCATCACCTCCTAGTACGTCTTCCCTTTCCCTTTCATTAAAATAATCACACAAATTCAAGTCATGATTTCCTACTCGATTCAATCCAGCTATAATTACATTACTTTTAATATTACCCTGACGTCAATCAAAAGCGAAGTTAATTGTTGAAGCCCAGCCGTCTGTAAAATAAAATCCCATTGTTTTAAAAATATAAAGTTCTCACATAAAGTATATCGTCCAGTAACGATGCGATGGTCGTATCATCCATCATTGGTGTCAGAATGTATGATGTGAACCTCTTATGTAGAATATTGTTTTATGGGGTGATGCTAGGCTTCAATGAAACCATGAACATGTGTGTTGTTTGTATAGTCTTCTTATGCCGCCTTGTTCCTAGGTTGCGTACCCAAGTGGGCCGCTGCAAGTACAATCTGGCGAAGTGGGGGATCATCGATCCATCTAATACACAGTGCGAGTGCGGTGCTCCTGTTCAAACTATGTCCCATCTACTGGAGTGTCCCAAATGTGCTTTCACCTGCACCCTCGATGATCTGAACAGGGCCTCCGATGCCGCTATAAACGTGGCCACTTACTGGGCCCATACAGTATAACTAAATTTTAAATATACCACGACACGAAAAGAAGAAGAATGTTGCCTAACTAACAATCTTCCTAGCCTTTTCCTAACTATTTTGGGGGTCAGCTTCCAGTCTTACTGGATTCAGCTGAATAACACCTCCACAATCCACTTTCAGAGTAACACGAAACCCCTTGGTATGACTGGTTAGACTTCAACACAGGTCCGGACGATGTAGCGACGCGAGTCCAAGGTTGGATGCGAGAGCACGTGGGACACCGTCGCCTCTTTTGCGAGAAAGTGATGGTCGCCAAGGAGGCGGCGGAAAGGGAGAGGGAAAATACAACTACTCTCCCTATCTGTAGTAGAAGTACCTGGTGCCGGAGGACGCAGAACGACCTCCGGCCGCCAACAGACAGCCTGTCCAAGTCTGTTATCTGAAAAGACAAAGCCCGGGACTAGAGCTCGGGCTAGAGGAATTGCGGCCCTACGCGACCGCAGAAGGTGACGAGGTCCGCATAAATTCATGTGGGCTAAATACCTATCCGGGGAGCGTGATGAAATTCGCAATTATTCCAGTGCCCTAGCCAAATCTCTCTTACTGCTTAAAACCACTTGGTTTTTGTCTGACAGACCCCTGCGCCCTCCCCGGGCGGGTAACTTCCGTAAGTATTTCCATACGATAAAACAAAATATATGGTGACCTACGTCCAGCAGTGGCCATCTTTCGGCCGAAATGGCTGTGGTGATGATGACCACTTACTCAGGGGGTTCTTGCCGGTGATCTGTGGCAGCGACCTCTCGCGCCTGGCCCTGGTCCAACCATGGTACGGATCGAGAGGGAATGGGAAGCCGTCTGTTCCTTCAGCGAAACAGTAATGCTCGCGAAGGAGGAGGCGGAACGGGTGAGGGAGACTCAACAGAGTCGCCTTCACGTCCCCAGCAGCAGCTGCCGCAGAAGACGCCCTGGGCATCAAGGGTCGCGAGGCGATCTCCGGCCACCGTAGGCGTGGGCCTACGGACGGCAAGTAATGGGTAGCTCGCCGTCTGATCAGCACCAGGCCTGAGAGGCGACGGCGCGCCTCAAAGAGATGTCAGCAATACGTGACGGGACCCGTCATGGCCGATGCATGCCCACGGGTCGCGGATAAACTCGAAACAAAGTTACTGTGCCCCTGGGTACTTAGGCAAGGAAGGAACAAGGGTGGATTTTAGTCAGTAAAAGTCTGACAGAGCGGGAGAAGTCATTGGATGATTTCCTATGATGACCCACCCCAACAAAAAAACGGGGGTCCTTGCTAGAAATTTTCAAGACTTTAAACAGATCATTTGCTATAAATTTGAAGCGAATAAAATAAACCGTTGCAACTGACAGTTTTATCTTATTAAAAACTAAGATAATCTCTTGATCGCCACCATCGATCTTCGTAAAGCATTCGCTGTCTTTCCCTAGCTAAAACTACAAAGAAACTACTTGAAACGAGTAGACGGTAATATAAAATAGTTTTAATACTTTAATCCAACAATAATAATGTCGTGTAGTTCATAATACGCCGCCACTACGGGCGTACGCCGCTCGTAAAACAGGTTAACTTGATGTACTTAACTTTCAACTTTGGGGCTGCTTTTGAACTACATGCTGTTTTCATAAATGTTTAAGGATTATACTTAAAAGTTTAAGGTTTCGTTATTTAATTATACTTATAAAACTAAATGAGAGTGACATTAAGGTCGTGTTACACGGTTCAACTTTTGTTTTGATTTACAGCGATATTTTAGTAAATTATGTTTTTGTGTATTTTGATTCAATTTACATGAATCATTCAAATTAAAAGCCATAAATGAACCGTGTAATATTGCCATTAGATGTTGTTGTTCAACCCGGGGCCGGGCACGAGTGACATAGCGTTATTTGAGTTTCCCTATGACAAACACTCCATTCCTAGTACCTACATAGAAATTCTATTGTAAAACATTTTAGAATGTAATAAAAACTCGATAAAAATCCACTAACAAAATAGACTAAGAGTCCTGTGTGTATTAGCACTGTCATAAAATAAAAACATTCTAGTTTGGGAATTCAGATTTATAAAAAAGCAAAAGGTGTAACACGGATTTTATTTTTTATAGCTTACGTAGGCGCTATAATTAATAGTAAAATTAAATTTAGGTAATCTTAGTTTCGTACTTTTTTTTTTTTGGGGGTTGGGAAATCATCCTATGACATCTCCCGCTCTGGGTGGAGCGGGAAGCCGTGTCAGGCTCTTACTGACTAAAACCCACCCCTGTTCCTTCCTTGCCTGAGTGCCTAGGGGCGCGGTAAATTTTACGAATTTATCCGCGAGGGTTCCATACCCTAAGGGTCCAAACGAAGCCCTATTGTTGTTACTTACGTATCCGTCTGTCTGTCCGTCCGTCGTCTGTCACAAAATTTTGTTGGGAGGAATTTTTTAACTTCCCATTGACTTAGGAACTTGGGTGATATTTTTTTATTATTATGTATACTTTACTAACAAATATCAATATATGGTCGGAACCCTTAATGTGAGACATCCGACACGGACCTAACCAGTTTTTTAAACAAGTTTTTAAATTCATACACTAAATTTCGTATCTGCGCTGTTGACTGCTGAACAATTCCTCTATCTGGAGCTACTCTTGGATGTAGATTCAGGTCATGCTTACCATAAAAACGCTTTGTCATTGGAACTGAACCAACATATTAAATTTCAACTCCTTAGGATAAGAATCATCATCATCATCTTCCTGCCCTTATCCCATGTTACTTGGGGTCGGCGCAACACGTTTTTTTCTTCCATTCTGTCCTGTCAGCCGTCACGCTATCACTAACTCCCTTTTCCGTCATATCACTCCTCACACAATCCATCCATACTTTCTTTGGCCTCTCTCTCTCTCTACATCCATCCACATTTATGTTCATAACTCTTTTAGTTACATGTGTTTCATCCCTCCTCTTCACATGACCATACCAAGATAAGCCGTTCCTTTTCAACTTTTCTGTGACTGGCGCCACTTTTAAACTACCTTTAATGTACTAATTTCTCACTTTATCCATTCTCGTTACTCCACACATCCATCTCAACATTCTCATCCCCGTCACGTGCAATCTTTTTTCATCCGTCTTTTTCACAGCCCAACATTCTGACCCATACAGTACGACAGGTCTAATCGCGGGCTTATAGATTTTAGCCTTAGGATAAGAGTGAGCGGTTCTAATTTAGCTTGCAAGATTTGTCCCCAGTAAACAAACATTGTAATTTAATTAAATATAAAAGCTTTCATTATAATAAAATAGCAGTTTGTGGAATCACGGTTTAATTTTCAATAGGCCAATCAAAACCTTTGTAAATCTGAAAATAATTACAACAGACGCTAATAACATGAAATTATGTACAGACCTACACATTTTTGTTAATTTTAGGATTTTCCTTGTATTTAATTTTCTTTTGTGTTATTGTTTTCTCTTATTTCAAGGTTGGGTGGTCATCAATTCGGATGTTTGTATTTTTTTCATGTATGTTCGGGCATAACTCCGTCATTTATGAACGGATTTCCAAAATTCTTTTTTTGTTCGAAAGGAGTTTGTGCCGAAATGGTCCCATTTAAATTTCATATAGATCTGATGATGCGTTTCGGAGACAGCAAATCAACTGTGATTGCTGCTATCGCCTAGATATCCATTGTTAACACAATTTAATGGAGAAACACAACTAAAAAGTGAAAAATAAAAACATTTTTACAAAAAAATAGAACCGACTTCCAGAAAAAAACAAAAAGTGTAAAATAACTTTAATTTCGGAAGTCGGTGTCAAAAAACGAAGAAACAAAACCAGAAACACCTTTTATTTTTTTGTAAAAATGTTTTTATTGTAAGTCGGTTCTATGTTTTTGTTAAAAAGTTTTTTTTTCGTATAAGTATAAATTTGAAAATAATAATAAAAAAACACACAAAAAAACACATAAAAACACAAAGTAAAAACATAAAAAAAAACAGTCGAATTGAGAACCTCCTCCTTTTTTTGAAGTCGGTTAAAAAATGAGGATAATACAGTGCGTTGAAATTTCCCGTGACGTCACACCTCGATACACTCAGTAGGTAGGTTTATCGATTAGTGACGTAAGAAGCCCCCATTTCTGAACTTTGTTACGTTTTATCTTTTTTATTGGTTTGGTAAAGCTAAAAATATTGTCCAATATTTTTTTAATCTAACCAGGAATCATCCATATTGGATACTACTTTGCGAATAGTAAGTAAATTTTATCCAAAATGATCAACTTTCTTTTGTTTTCATTTTATTTGCTAAGCTGTCCTCGTGAAAAGTTTGCACCCAATATTCTTCTCCAAGTGCCAAGTCACCTCTGCCAAATGTCATTGAAATCTATACAGTAGTTTTGAAAATTTCAGACATAAGCAATCATTTCTGCATATCAGGGAATATTGTTTGGCAAGTCGACTATTGCAACTTAAATTGTCAGTAAATCCAAATGAGATCTGTCATTATTTGTCATAAATGATAAATGATGTTTATTCAGTAAATAGGTTACCAGGAACACTTTTACACGTCAATGTTTTTTGTCAGTTTAAGCTAGATGAGGCCGTAGGGAGTTAATATTTTTTTTTAATTCAAAATTAAGGGGCTTTGTCGCACATGTGACTATGACACCCTGGTTAGCTTAACAATATATATATATATAAATTTTTTAATACAGCTTAGATAACTAATCGAATAAACTATATCCATATTTTAACTTAATCTTAGCATAGCTAATTTGTAAAGTTCCCTAGCTGCGTCAGAAAGTGGTACAGCTAGCTAGAGTTAATCATCTAAGCTGTACAAAAACCTGGTGAAAACATTTGGTTCCCCAAATTGTGATGTGGGTGGTTTTATCGATGTTTTTTTTAAAAATTTGGCTGATCATATGTTACTAATGGTTACTTCTAGGCAAGCGTGCTCCACATCATCGCGTACCATTAGGTGAGATAGTGGTCAAACGCGTGCCTATTAACAATAAAAATATTAAAAAAAACTTTTTTACAAAAAAAGAACCGACTTCCAAAAAAAAAATACACTACTTTTACAATTTCGATAAAAATTATATGGGACCACCTCGGGAGTATATTCTTTTGGATAAAAGAAGAATTTTTAAAATCGGTCCACAACTGACGGAGAAATCGGCGGACATACATAAAAAAAAGGAAACAGATACTGTCGAATATAGAACCTCCTCCTTTTTCGAAAGTCGGTTAAAAAAAAACCAGGAAGTGATGCTGCTAGCTTTGTTTATGACATGGTAATGTGTCGGTAGTTATTGTAAATTGATGTATAAACTTAAGTTAGATTATGATGGGGCTGACATGTCTTTAAGTTTACAAATCACTAAAAAAAAAGCCAAGTGCGAGTCAACTCGCGCATGAAGTGTACCGTACCATCGTACAAGATTAGACGCGTCTACTGGTTGCCATTACTCAAATTGAGCAAAAAAAGACAAAAAAAACACGTTTCTAGTAGAATGCAACAGAATACACATTCTGTGAAAAATTCAACTATCTACCTATTATGGATCATGAGATACAGCCCGCTGACAGACAGACGGATGGACGAACGAACGGACAGATGGACAGTGGAGTCTTAGGGTCCCGTTAGTTCCCCTTCGGGTACGGAGCCCTAACTCGTAAAAATCCGTTTTTAATTTTTTTTCTGACTGTCGGTCTATTCCGGCTAATCTTCGAAACGGCTGGACCGATTCTGATAAGGTTTTACTGGTAGGAAGCTGACTATATAGCTGACTATATAAGGAGTTACTTACTAATAAAATTCAACGCGGGCAACGCCGCTAGCTGAAGCCAGTACAAAATATATAGACAGAAAAAATACATACACACACACATACAAAATATATAGAAAGCTAACAATAATCACAACGACAGATACTGCACCTTTACGAGTCTTTTGAACACAGACAACGATTGAGCGCGTTTAATTGGGTCCGGCAATGCATTCCACAGACGAGCAGCTTGGACAGTAAATTAAAATTATATGTAAATATATGAACAACACATGTGTAAGTTAGATTACTCATTAAATTCTAAACAGCGTAGTCACTGGGAATTAACAGACGATACGATTTTTCCGAACAATACGAGTACTTAACGTTCTTACATTACTTATGCATTGCTTATAATAACTTAATACATTTTAGAACAACTTTAATTGAACTGTTACGATTTTATCTAGAAATTATTTAAATGAAGTCTGTAATATTCTTGGAATGAAAACATGTAGCTAACTTATTGAAAGCACATTGTATGATTTAGATTTATAACTTCAAATTAAGTTGTTTAGAAATTTTGTGACTGATTAAAAAAAAAAAACAAGTTTAGGGACACTGCCCAGCAATGGGACAGCATTGGTTAGAAAAAAAAAGAGCCTTTTAATAATACAATAACAAACTGCTCGGATTTAAGGAAAAAGAAATAAGATACCAATCATTTACTGGGAGCTTCCGTCCCAAAATAGATTTAATTGGGACAATGGACACTGTACTCGGAGATAGGAACCAGTAAGTATTGTTGCTTGGTACTTAATTATGTAGTTCTCGTGTGTAAAACGAAACGTCACAGGTACTTTTAAAATAGATATGCAACAAAGAATGAATGTTAAGAGCGATGTGTGGTGTTACGCGCATGGATAGAATTAGGAATGAGTATATACGAGGAAGTCTGAAGTGGCACCGCGGACTGAAAAGTTGCGTGGAAATCGGTTGTCGTGGTATGGGCATGTGATGCGGAGGAATGAAGAAAATGTCGTGAGGCAAGTCTTGTGTATGGATGTGGATGGTTATAAGAGTAGGGGAAGGCCAAAGAAACGATGGTTGGACTATGTGAAAGAGGATATGGGTAAAAAGGGGGTGACTACAGAGATGACGACTAATAGAGGAGTATGGAAGAAAAAGACATGTTGCGCCGACCCCAAATAAATTGGGATAAGGGCAGGAGAATGATGATGAAAGAAGTCCAAACACTGTTGTTGTTGGAACAAGGATATTCTTAGGTTTATAGTTCAACATAATCATACATTTCAAATAAGAGATTTACTTAGCTTTATACTCAGTATTACATTTAAGCAGACGTCAGTCTCAATGGTTGGAACCAGAAAGTCTGTCTGACAGCTGTGTCTAATAATTTATATCCATGTTGCAACTCAATTGAGATATCGCAAATAATTCGAGCCAACATTCGTTTGGCAAGCTGTAGTCGAACTAGCTATTACTACTAAATAGAGTATTAAATTAATTTTGGATACAGATATATTAAAAGAAAAAAAAAAACTTGAGAGGTGTCAAGGGGCACCCGGATGGAACGAAGTTCCTTTCGATTAATTAGTGAAGGAATTGTAATATAATTTTATTTTTTTTAATTTATAATATTTTTTTTATTATTAACTACGCACACACGCACGCACGTAAGAAGTTATACTTCATCATCTCATCTCATCTCATCGCAGCTCAGCTCAGCTCAGCTAAGCTCAGCTAAGCTCAGCTCAGCTCAGCTCAGCTCAACTCAGCTCAGCTCAGCTCAGCTCAGCTCAGCTCAGCTCAGCTCAGCTCAGCTTAGCTCAGCTCAACTCAACTCTTTAGCAATAACAACAACTATAACAAATAATGTTTGATAATGCTTGATCTGCTTGCAAACTTTGTACCTACCCACCAAAAATACAAGAAGTTTTTATTAGATTGTTTTTCCAACACAATCTTTTTGGATGGACAGCCTCATTAGTGTCGTGACAACTTTTCGTAAGAATTTTTTCCGTCGTGCCCCTTTCACAACGCGCGATAAGGAACTTCGTTCCAAAAATAAACAAGCTGTATACACTCGTCATCATGTTTAATGGAAAGTCCTCATAATAACAAAACATACTAGCCCAAATTCAACTGTCTCACCATTTGGCACCAGGAAGCACTCGCTACACCCCGATGCTATTATCAGATCAGCTCGATGGTATCATAATATTGCATTGTCACCGGACTTACATTGCTTGTAATAAGTTTAAAGTTAAAAAACAAAATTGAATATTTTCGGAAAACCCGACTGTAAAAAATAACTAAAAAGTTCCAAACAAGTCACTTTTCAAGCAGTCTGATGCAGTTGGTGGCTGTTATTTTAGTTCAATTGTTGATTTCATGCCACCGTGCGTTACGTTTTAGAGTCAGGTTTTTTGAAAAATTTTTATTTTTTATTTTCTATATTTTAGTGAGTTATATTTTCGGAATCGCCTCCTTGAACCCTATATTTTGATACCCCACTTAATATAGTTCGTCGACTTTTATTTTTTTATTTTTCACAATATGGCGTCTGGTAGTCGCCATATTGTATTTTATTACTGCCATGTCTTTAGTAGCACTCGCAAGGTTAAGACGAATATATTGACGTAAGAATTATCAAAAATCGGCTCACGCATTTAGTCTCTATAGTGCCACAAAGGAACAAACATACATACATACACAGGCTGATAAACACCGGTTATCTCAATTAAATGTATACACAAAGTTTCGTGTCCGTTCGGTTGAGCATTGAAGAGTTCCTCTATCTGGAGCTAATCCTGGATGTCGATTCAGGTCATGCTTATCATAAAAATGCATCGCCACCAGAACTAAAGGTGTATTATTTATATGCAAAATTTCAACTCAATCGGATACCAAAAAATGGTCGAAAAAATTGGTTGCCTGTAAAGTCGGTATACGGGCGAAAGTTTTACGTGACAACGACTTTGAGTGGTAAAATAATTTTAATGTGAATATTCATTCGTATAGTAGGAAGAAGGATGAAATAATAGTAACAATTTAAAACATTTATTTATACAAAGATATATATTTAAAACATTAATTTATACAAAGAATCTCGCACTGAATTTCATATTAACAAAATTTTATTTTTACCTTTACACATACATACGTATTTATATACAAATACTCTCTCTCGCTCTGTCTCTCTCGCTCTTAGGCGGGCTAACTGTGCTCAAGTGGAAGGGACGCGTGCCTTTCACTTTTTATGTCTGTCTCTCTCGCTCTTAGGCGGACTAACCATGCCCGAGTGGAAGGGACGCGTGCCTCTCACTCGCTCTCATTGTGAGCGGAGCGTAACGCAGTTTCTTGAAGTGTCACCCGGCAAACCAATTTATAAGACGTTGTCACGTCAAAATGGTTTGCAAATTATGACGGACAAGTAACAAACATACGAACGGTACAAGTTAACTATCAGCTTATAAAAACAACACACGCAGAGTCTCAAGCACATCCATCATTTATAATCGTTTATCGTATCAATTAAAAGTAGAATAAAATACAAAAACACTCATCCAAGTCCCGGGGAAAAACTAGTAAGTATAGAAACAGCTGCTTTTTAACCGCAAGCCACTTGGGATTATTAGGTCGGTAGGCGCGGGCGCAATGATTCTCTGAAATGTGACGTCACTAACTCGGTCTGTTATATTGGCTCGTATTTGTTTACAAGAATGGTGTGTCATTTATTTTTAACCGACTTCAAAAAAGGCGGAGGTTATCAATTCGGATGTTTGTATATTTTTTTTATGTGTATTCGGGCATAAGTTCGTCATAAATAGACGGATTTTCAAAATTCCGAAATGGTCCCATTTAAATTTCATATAGATCTGATGCTGAGTTTCGGAGACAGACACCGGAACTCTTCAAAAAATGACAACAAATCAACTGCGATTGCTACTATCGCTTAAATATGAATTGGTAACACAATTTAATGGCGAACATACACACAACTAAAAATTAATAATAAAAAAGCTTTTTTACAAAAATATAACACCGACTTCCAAAAAAAAAAAAAAAGTGCAAAATAACTTTAATTTCGGAAGTCGGTGTCTCTTTTATTTTATTATGCAATTTTCGCGTTGTGTACTAGTGTACGGTGTCTCGAATAATAAATTCAAGTACCTAAAGTTACTTCCTGACAGGCTCGTGGGAGTGTTTGAAACAGTCACCGGGGCCCGTGATTAGTTTAAACACTGATTAGCCGATTCTTAATAAACATTTTCTATGAAGAGTTTGAATTTAGAATCCGCTAATCAGTATTTATACTAAGCATCCATATGCTTGCGAGTTTACCACATCTAAAAAGTGAAAAATAAAAACTATTTTACAAAAAAAATAGAACCGACATCCAAAAAAGTGCAAAATAACTTCAATTTCGAAAGTCGGTATCAAATAACGAAGACACAAAACCAGGAACACCGACTTCCGAAATTGAAGTTATTTTGCACTTTTTTTTTGGAAGTCGGTTCTATTTTTTTGTAAAATAGTTTTTTATTTTTCACTTTTTAGTTGTGGTTCCCTATAAACTGTGTTATTCATAGACATATGATCGCAGCAATCGCGGTTGATTTGCTGTCAATTTTTGAAGAGTTCTGTTGTCTGTCTCCCGAAACCCATCATCAGATCTATACGAAATTTAAATGGGACCATTTCGAAACAAACCCCTTTCGAACAAAAAAAGAATTTTGCAAATCCGTCAATATGTGACGGAGTTATGCCCGAACATACATAAAAAACAAACAATTATTCAAATTGATAACCTGCTTCTTTTTCAAGTCGGTTAAAAATAAGGGTGTTAATGTTTAAAAAGGCATTGATTTTAATACATCTTGTAGCCCCGAGAAGTATGGCTACAGTTAAGTTAGTCAGGCAAAACGTTCCCCAATATTATCCATCTAGTGGTAACGATGCTGACCTGATGACCTGTCCATTAGTTAGTTGACATTTCATGGTGCTACAAAACCTTTTTGTTAGCTCGCCGTTTTAGTACCTAGGTTCTAGTGAAACTTTATATGGTACTTAAGTTTGGCATAGTATTTGTGGTGCTTGCTGATATGCAAACGTGCGTGAAATTTGGTTCAACCTAGTTTTGGTTAAACGTTCCAGAATAATGTTTTTGCCATGAATATCTTCTAAGGCTTACTTAAACTTTTTTATCATTAGTCTCACGTGATGGTACCCGATGATGTGGTCGAAGATGGAGCACGCTTGCCTAGAAGTAACCTATTCACTCTTGACTTAAAGACTCCCAGGTTGTAGCTATCAGGAAACAGCCTTTGGCAGGGAATTCATTTTGAAGTGACACACAAAGAAAAAGAAGATGTAACCATATTTTTCCTTCAAAACATTGAAAATCCAAGAAAATTCTGTACCAAATGAGATTGTAATATAACTTTTTCCAAAGATTAAACCAGACTCCAGTAGGGAATGCCACTCCTTAGCTGTACGAACAAATGCCCAAAAAAGAAAAAAAAGGGGTTGTGGATAAATTCAAAACAGAGTTACCGCGCCCCTGGGCATTCAGGGCAGGGAAGGAACAGGGGTGGGTTTTAGTCAGTAAGAGTCTGACACGCCCTCCAGCTGCACCCTAGAGCGGGAGATGTCATTGGATGATTTCCCGAACCACAAAAAAAAAAAAAAGTTGTACGAACAATGAATGAACTTATAGCACGATTTTACTATGTGTTTCCATAAACAAGGTTGTACTGCAATATGAAAATAAATGATAACACTGACTTTCATCATTATAAACAACTTTTACTGTGGCACCAACTCTGAGAAATTGCGAAAAAAAAATCTGCTGTTCAGTAAGATAATATTTATTTAAGGCCCAACTAACGGTCCAGTGGCCTCATTGAATAAAAAATCGTAGCATAGCACAGAAAATAAATATTATTTATTAGTAGGCAAAAGTGCGTGATTCTCAATTTTTTGTACGAGTTAGACTTAAAATTGGTTACAATTTGTTATAAAATCATTATTTCAAATATTCACGTATCAAATTACGAAGAAAATTGCCTAGAGTAATATATATTTTTTCAAAGAAGTAAGAGTAGTCGTTTAGACGTCATGTTCAATTAAAAATCATAAGAAGTCGTTTAACTGCGCCTTATGGTAACCGTTATTAAGGTTCTATTGTCAAAGACTATACCCATTTTTTTACCCATAACCCTGACATGACATGACTGTCGTGTCAAAGGCATGTTTTATTTTTAATTTAATTTATTTCTAATGTATCAATCTGCCTACCCTTTTCCCATCTATCTTGGGGTCGACTTCCAGTCTTACCGGATGCAGCTGAATACCAGTATTTTACATGGAGCGACTGCCTATCTGAGCTCCACAACCCAGTTACTGGGTAATACGATACCCCTTGGTAAGACTGGTTGTCAGACTTTCGGGCTTGTGACGACCCGTAACGACTGTCAAAGATCCACGATTCACAGCCGGGAACAACGTCTTAACGAGCTTTATGAGGAACGGAGGAGTCTCGCTATGTAAAGATGGTCACCCATCCTCAACCCCGGCAAGCGTAGCTTAACCTGATGGATCGACCCGTGCGGCTGTTATTACTTTAGCCACGAGCTATTACACCTTGTATTAGTAAATAATGAAATGTAAAAAAGTAACTATTATGTGACACGTCTTAGAAAGACAATGGTGCAAAAAAAATTGTAAGCAAATTCAAAAAAAATCGACGACAGAATATTAAAAATCAAATCATGTCACTTAGGCTAATACTTTTCTTTACATATTATTTATTACATAAGTTTTATGCAATAGGAAAAAAACCTATCATTAAAATGTGTGTCACCCATTAATAGCTGACGATATAAATGTTCACCTGGCGTTTAAATAAACCATTAGGAATATGTAACTTAATAGGTATATGTACAAATTGATAATAATAATAATATATGTTATTGTTGCCCCCTTGTTGCTACGCCACACTATTGAGTGTGCAAGTCACTGCCTGCCTTTTTTAAATATGTATATATAATTGTTTAGTAACATTGTTCAGGCCGGGGCCATAGTCTTTACATAGTTCTTGGTAACCAGACAGCTTTTTTTTTTTGGTGGAGTGGGATATCATCCAATGACTTCTTACGCTCTGGGTGGAGCGGGAGGGCGTGTCAGACTCTTACTAACTACAACCCACCCCTGTTCCTTCCCTCCCTGAGTGCCCAGGGGTGCGGTAACTCATTTTCAGAATTTATCCGCTACCCTTAGGCATAACCAGACCACTTAAACCTCCCAAAACCATAACCGATATCTTTGATTTTTTTATCTTGCAATATTTTCACACCAACTGGGGGTTGTCCTTGGGTGCACTTGCATAGCGCAAACAGGGATAATCGTCGGTTGGTGCCTCAACAAAAAAAAAAGGATACCGTCAAATCAAAAAATATATACAATATGTACTAACGCGTTCGAAAACAACTCACTGGGCATCATAAAAATCATCCACATCGCTGTCAATAAGATCACTGGCAGCCAAGCGACGTTGAATATCAATACTGATTCGTTTGCCAAAGAAATCCCTCTGGTGTAGTAAAGAGTCGACCAGCTGTTTACTGATAGGTATCCCAAAAAAATCACCTACATCGCTGTCAATAAGAACACTGGTAGCATTACCACGTTGAATAGCAATATTGATTCGTTTGCCAAAGAAAAGCCCTCCGGTCATATCCCAAAAAATTCGTCCACATCGCTGTCAATAAGAACACTGGTAGCATTGCCACGTTGAATTGCAATACTGATTTGTTTGCCAAAGAAAAGCCCTCTGGTCTCGTAAAGAGTCGACCAGCTGTTTACTGATGTCCCAAAAAAAAAACATCCACATCGCTGTCAATAAGAACACTGGTAGCATTGCCACGTTGAATTGCAATACTGATTCGTTTGCCAAAGAAAAGCCCTCTGGTCTCGTAAAGAGTCGACCAACCGTTTACTGATAGGTATCTCAAAAAATTCATTCACATCGCTGTCAATAAGAATACTGGTAGCATTGCCATGATGAATTGCAATACTGATTCGTTTGCCAAAGAAAAGCCCTCTGGTCTCGTAAAGAGTCGACCAGCTGTTTACTGATATCCCAAAAAATTCGATAAGCGCTCGAACCCCATGGCCCTAGTTTCAACCCCAAACGGCTCAAATATATAGCTTCTATCATTATAGTAGGAATATAACATAGTATGTTTTTATTCATTCATCGGCAATAACAGTTCTATGTAGGTACGTGTGCAAACCTAATTTTCCTCAACTACTAGGTACTTTAGAAACAAGACAAACGAGCACTTACTTGAAATAGGTACCTAAATGTATGTTTACATAATGCACTCTGTGTTTTCCTATACTTAATTCATAAATTGTAAAGGAAAATGACGGAACACGACTTGTAGGAGATTTTATAGATGATAATTATCTTTAGACCATTCAGAATCTTAATCCTAGGGAGTAAAAATAGTTTTTTTTTAGAAATGAAAATATCTTTAGGCTCGTTGGGGATTTTTGAGATGGGAAAAAACAATTGAACTCGCTACCGACACCGATACGCGATTCGCTTGGGCATTTTTGTTCAAGTTTTCACTTCTGTCGGCACTCCCGGAGTGCCACAATTTTTTTTTTTAGGGTGGGAAATCAGATTCGTTCTCCCGCCCTGGGCGGAGCGGGAGGGTGTCTCAGACTCTTACTGACTAAAACCCACCCCTGTTCCTTCCCTGCCCTGAGTGCCCAGGGGTGTGGTAACTCTGTTTCGAATTTATCCACGACCCCTGGGCAGGCATCGGCCATGACGGACACCGTCATGTATTGCTGACAACTCTTTGAGGCGCACGTGGAACACTACGCGCCGTCGACTCTCGGGCCTGGTGCTGATCGGACGGCGAGCTACCCACTACTCGCCGTCGGGGAGACAAAACAACTGTACCTTTTAATTTTTTTAGCTTTTGTATTTGTCTTTCTTTACGCGCACTCTGCAAGAAACAGAAACACATGAAAGTCCTACCTAACAGACACTAAACCATGATTTCACACTTATGTAACTACACAGTGCAATATCCAATAGTAAACACAATCCTATATTATAATTGTGAAAATTTGCATGGTTGGATGTCCGTTACTCAATGACGCCAAAACGGATCTAGATGAAATTTGGCACAGATATAGATTATAGTCTGGAATAGCACATAGGCTAGAGCCCGCGTTCCCCCATTATAAATTAGAATTTATAATGGGGGAACGCGGGCGAAGCCGCCTGCTGAAGCTAAACACGTTTTTTTTTTAGTAGGTTTTGGAATAATCCAATGATTTCTCCCGCTCTGGGCGTGTCAGACTATTACTGACTTGTTCATTCAGTTGCCTGTGCCTATAGGGCCGCGGTAACTCTCTTTTGAATTTATCTGCGACCCCAGGCAAGTCACGAATATATGACACAACACAGAATCTCATCATCATCATCATTATCATCATCATCATCATCATCAGCCTTTTAATGTCCAATCTGCCCGCGCCTTTTCCCAACTATCTTGGGGTCGGCTGCCAGTCTAACCTGATGCAGCTGAATAACAGTATTTAACATGAAGTGACTGCCTATCTGACCTCCACAACCCAGTAACTGGGTAATACGATACCCCTTGATAAGACTGTTTGTCATACGGGCATTCGGGCTTCTGACGACCCGTAACGACTGTCAAAGATCCACGATTGACAGCCAGGACCAACGACTTAATGTGCTTTCCGAGGCACGGAGGAGTCTCGGTATGTAAAGATGGTCACCCATCCATGGACCAACTCCGGCAAGCGTAACTTAACCTGATGGATTGACCCGTGCGGCTGTTATTACTTTAGCCACGAGCACGAGCTGTGAGAGGGTCTGGGCCGTAATCCACAGATTACGGCCCAGAGGACACAGAATCTACAGAAATACAATTAATGAAAATATCTGTTGGCAATAGTTGACATTTTTGCGTTTAATTAATATCGTCTAAATGAGACGTGAAACCATTGTTGTAGACAGAATTAGATTGAGCTGCCCTAGAGCTGTACTATCAAGGGCGAAATTATGTACACAGTTAGCTAAATACAAGCGCGAGGTTCTTGTCGGGCAGCGGTTAAAATGTCGATATAACGTGTTATTTAGATTAATTCATTGGTACAAGTGTATGTTACGTACATGACTGTACACTGTAGTGCAAAAAAACGACTTTGATTTGACATGATGGATGGACTTGTTTGCTAATAAAAAAATTACACTTTGTAAAATTGTAGTCGCTTCTAGTCTTAAATGTTTCGTAGGCCCGATAAGTTGTCTTGCTATGTTGTTTGACATTCGAAGAGGCTTGAACTCAATCGAATAAGGCACCAGGTGTACGGTACCTTTACGTACCTACTAGTTGAGTAGCCCTTTCTTGTTTTCGTTTTGTATTTCAAGTAAATTAAGTTCTAACACCACATATGCCATATTTTTGACGAAATGCGTTACGTATATCATTCGATAGGGAATTGAACGACGTAGTCTTTGGCAAAACACGAGGATTTAAACCAATAGTGACACGTGATATATCGCCAAAACCAATGTATTTCAGTGTTGTACAGAAAAGCTCTAGCAAAATCGTGTAAGTCAGTAGTTGTGCCATAGCAAAGCGGATAACTCAATTTTTTCAAGTGAAGTGAAACAATACTTCTGCTATTAAATGTATTAAATTAAAAACATTGGATCTCATTTGTTTTAGTGATATTTTTATTTTTCTTTGATTCTAGGTTTTCTTAAAGAGCAGGAGCTCGTGGCTAAAGTAATAACAACCGCACGGGTCGATCCATTGGGTTAAGCTGCGCTTGCCGGGGTTGATCCATGGATGCATACCGAGACTCCTCCGTGCCTCGGAAAGCACGTTAAGCCGTTGGTCCCGGCTGTCAATCGTGGATCTTTAAACAGTTGTTACGGGTCGTCAGAAGCCCGGAAGTCTGACAACCAGTCTTACTCATGGGTATCGTATTACCCAGTAACTGGGTTGTGGAGGTCAGATAGGCAGTCGCTCCATGTAAAATACTGGTATTCAGCTGCATCCTGTTAGACTGGAAGCCGACCCCAAGATATTTGGGAAAAGGCTAGGCAGATTGATCTAGGTATTCTTAACATGTCCTGTTCCTCTTTTCTTCAAGGTTTTCTTAACCAGTCAATCTACCTAAACTCTTCCAACTGTGTTGGGGTCGGCTTCCTGTCTAATGAGATGCAACTGAATACCAGTACTTTACATGGAGTGACTGCCTATCTGACCTCCACAACCCAGTAACTGGGCAACACGATACCGCTTTGCAAGACTGACAACCCGTAACAACTGTCAAAAATCTACAAATGACAGTCGAGACCAATGTCTCTGCCTAGCCTTTTCCCAACTATCTTAGGGTCGGCTTCCAGTTTTACGTAATTTTATTTTACGTAAATTACAAAATTTAGAATTTAGTACAGTCGAGAGCAATAATAAATAATAATAAAACTTTTATTTCAGACTAAGTCCAAAAAACTAGTGTTAGTAGGTACAGACATATAAAACTAAAACATACAGCTACACTTTAGCGTGGAGCTGCATCCCCAATTCCCACCGATCTGCGAACACACGGAGAATAGTGTTGATACTGCCGCGAACACGCATCATCAGATAATCACATCTTTTCTATATATATATCTATATATATAAGCACATCGTGTCTAATAATGGCTGCAAAACCATCAATGTTTGTGTCCGTAAACATCCCTGATGCACTGCAACGACATAGCAGCCTCAACAGTACTCTCAGTGCATTATTATATTGGACGTGTTTTTTTTTTTTTTTTTTTTGGGGGGTGGGAAATCATCCAATGACTCTTTCCGCTCTGGGGTGGAGCGGAAGGGCGTGTCAGACTCTTACTGACTAAAACCCACCCCTGTTCCTCCCTGCCCTACGCGCCCGGGGGCGAGGTAACTCTTTCGAATTTATCCTCCACCCCCGGGCAGGCACTGGCCGTGGCAGGCCCCGTCCTTTGCTGACAACTCTTTGAGGCGCGCGTGGAACACTACGCGCCGTCGACTCTCGGGCCTGGTGCTGATCGGACGGCGAGTTACCCGCTACTCGCCGTCCGCAGGCCCGGGTCTACGGTGGCCGGAGATCGTCTCGCAGCCCCCGGCGTCTCCTGCGACGGCTGCTGCTGGGGGCGCTAGGGCGATTCGGTCTCTGTTGAATCTCCCTAACGTGTGCCGCCTCCCTCTTCGCGAGCATTACTGCTTCGCAGAAGTTGGAGACGGCCCCCCATTCCCTCTCACTCCGTACCATGGCCTGAACCAGGGCACGGCGCGAGAGGTCGCTGCCGCCTATCGCATCCACGAGGACACGGCGGTGTTCTGCCCAGGCGGGGCAAACCTCCACCGTATGCTCCACCGTGTCCACGGGGCGATCCTCGCAGTGGAAACACGCAGGGGTCACCTCCGCCTTGATACGACACAGGTACTTCCCGAAACAGCCATGTCCGGTGAGCACCTGCGTCAGGCGGAAGGTGAGGGCGCCATGGCGCCTCTCCAGCCACTCCTCAAAGAGGGGCACTACCGCCTCGATGGTGGCGTGCCCAGCGCTGGGTTGCGACAGTCGCTCTCTCCATGTCACCATGAGATCCTGCCGGAGCTCTGTCCGCCGAGCCGCGAGTTGTCGCGGCAGCGGAGTTTCGCCCCGGCGTTTGGCCTCCTCGCGCCACTCGTACAGGTGCGCGAGGATTTTTGCCTCCAGATCCCACGGTGACAGTCCGGCAAGGAGGCTCGCCGCCTCACGGGAGATCGTGCAGTATCCGCGGATGATGCGGATGGCCATGACCCTCTGGGCCGCGTTCATCTGGCGCGTTGACCGCTGCGTCAACGAACGCGCCCACACCGGTGCCCCGTAGAGGGCCATGGACCGCACGATCCCCGCATAGAGCCTCCGGCAGGAGGCGTTTGGCCCCTTCAGATTGGGTAGGAGCCGCTTCAAGGCGGCCCCGGCCCTGTCCAATCTGGGAGCCAAACGTCGAAAATGCTCGACGAAGTTCCACCGGCTGTCGAGGACGAGTCCCAGGTACTTCATCGTACCCTCGACGCCGATGCGAACCCCTCCTACCGTGATCTGGGAACCCGCCGGTGGCTCGTTCCGATAGCCATGAAAGCACATGGCCTCGGACTTGTGCAATGCCACCTCGAGTCCCAGTTGCCGGATCCTCCCTATGACTGTCGCAACCCCGCGTGTCATACGGTCGGCCGCCGCCTCGTGCGACCACCCCTGCGCTAAGACTAGCGTGTCGTCAGCGTAGCACACTACGCTGACGCCAATGGGGAGGTCGCAGCGCAGCACCCAGTCGTATCCGATGTTCCACAAAGGCGGCCCCAGGACCGATCCCCGTGGAACACCGCACGACATCTCTCGCCGGTTCCATTCTCCCTGATGACCGGGGTAGATGACGGCTCTGTCCGTCAAATACGCCTCGACTACGCGACGGAGGTAGGGCGGCACAGGGTTAGTAACAAATTACTTAAAAAACTAGTGTTAGTAGGTACAGACATATAAAACTAAAACATACAGCTACACTTTAGCGTGGAGCTGCATCCCCAATTCCCACCGATCTGCGAACACACGGAGAATAGTGTTGATACTGCCGCGAACACGCATCATCAGATAATCACATCTTTTCTATATATATATCTATATATATAAGCACATCGTGTCTAATAATGGCTGCAAAACCATCAATGTTTGTGTCCGTAAACATCCCTGATGCACTGCAACGACATAGCAGCCTCAACAGTACTCTCAGTGCATTATTATATTGGACGTGTAGGTCGCTGTATGCGCTGAGAGAAACTAACCCACAAGCTGTCTCCGGCCACCGTAGACGCGGGCCTGCGGACGGCGAGTAGTGGGTAGCTCACCGCCCGATCAGGATCAGGCCCGAGTGTCGACGGCGCGTATTGTTCCACGCGCGCCTCAAAGAGATGCCCGCAACGCATCATGGCCGATGCCTGCCCAGGAGTCGTGATTAAATTCGAAACAGAGTTACCGCGCCCCTGGGCACTCAGGGCAGGGAAGGAACAGGGGTGGGTTTTAGTCAGTAAAAGTCTGACACGCCCTTCCGCTCAACCCAGAGCGGGAGAAGTCATAGGATGATTTCCCACCCCACAAAAATAAAAAGGCTGCATGAACAGAAGGACTGACAGTAAACTTTAAAAAGCGTTACTTTTACTGGCTTCCAATGTACAACCGACGGCAAAAAAAACTTGAAATGTTAAAAACTTTTTCCCTGGAACTAATCACAAGCGATCGGTCCCATTTACATTAAAAGGCCTTAACTTAATTAACGTAACGAGATAGTAGCAACGAAAATGTCACATCGAGTTTCCTCACGAACAAAAGTTATAATTCAGGCTATTGTCCCAGTCTTCATAATGCAAAATACATCCCTATTCATTCGCAGCTTTGTACAAACGCGCCCCTTTCCTCGATACTGCTTCACCCCCCTTGGTAGGTACGGAAGCACGTGTATCGCACGTCCTGCTCTTACTTGTACTGTTGGTCGTCTCGCCCTCTCTATTTACCGCCGCCGATCAGCGCACGCATTGCAGGTGAACTGATGATTTTCGTTTAGTCGTGTTCTGAACGTGGCGTGGGTGGTACGCGGTCGTGCGCTCTCCGTTTCCCGCGAAAATTTTACGTACGATTTAAAATCGCAATTTTCTAAGAAAAGACGCTTATATCGCGTTCTGCTATTGTTAATGTTCAGTTAATGTGTGGCGTTGATTAATTTGTTTAAAATTGTACTGTGGTTTAGAGAACTGTGTGCTTCCACCGCCAGGAGCGGCTGTTCGGATTATTTTTTTTTCGTGTTCATCTTTATAAAAGTAAGTACACGTTTTGTATTTTGGTCGGATTAGTCTAGGACAAGTGATAACGTTGTGAAAAATAAAATAGTGCTACCTTTTGTAAACAACATAAGAAAACCCTGCTAGGAAACATTATAAAAGAAAAACTGCGAATACATAATTATCATTTTGCAAAAATATTCAGCATAACATTGAATAAAACCGGTATTTGAAATTCAACAAAATTATCTTGAATTTCTAAATCCACCGCAAACGATAACATGAATTTGCAAATGTTTATTTTTCAACCCCAAAAACATCAATGTATAATGACAGCAATAGAATATTCATTCGCCGACCCGAAAGTTTAGTTGATAAAATATTAACGCTGTATCTCCACGGGGTCGGTTCAAATTTGCGTCTCGGACTTAATAAGGATCGTAGAAAATTCAAGTTTAGGTTTACAAATGCTGTTCCAATAAATAATCGAATTAATTGCGATAGCAAACTTCGAACTTTGAAGTCTCCTTGCGCGCTGTTCTTATTTGAATCATTTTGATTCCAAACTCAACCGTGTCTATTCCAACTGACGAATAGTTCGATTTTGTTTTCCTTCCGTGTTTTATATTCAATTTGAAATAAAATTGAATTTTTAATCTTTATTAAAAACATACGTTTGTATTGTTTTTTTTTTTCTCTATGGCATGGCAATGGTCTTTGTCCTCGACGTCATATTATTTTAATTCTGTCTGTAATTTTTGTGACGGGCTTAATGCCAAATTGTTTGTATTTCTTTTTCCAGCGCATTAGAATTTGTGTTATTGCCTTCAATTGTTTACAGTGCTCTGTAATTTGCGTCGAATGTATGTAATTGGAGCAGATTAACGAAACCGCGACTTACAGCAATTAATTCGAGACATTTTATTGTTAAAACAATAGAAAGTTATGACACATCGTATAGATTATTGCAACTATTAATTTTGCTTGAAAACCGTGTCTGTGTTGACAAAAATTCTCGTAAATAACATGCTCGATTACTTCCGACGCACGAAAACAATAAAATTAAAGAAATAATCCATGAAAGTGTGGCTAAAGAGACGTAGAGAGTACTGACTGATAGTAGCAGGTGCATATGTCCAGTAGAGAATCGAATTAGACTCTATATAACAAAGAGCTCTCTTCATATAAAACTATAATCAACTTCTTTGCATATACATTTAACCGTATAAAATATGCAGAAAAGAATCCCTATTTTATCTCGTCTAAATTCATTAGTACAATCATCATACGTATTCTGCGCTTCTCGCCTTATTATGAAAACCCGACGAAGCAAATTTTTCTCAGAATTCTATTCATTTCTATTCTCGTCTACAGTTTATTCACTTTTTGTTAAAAAAAAAACGAAAAAGTAATATCATGTGACTTTCTACGTTAACTCGTCCTTAGGTTAATTAGTTAGTATTACAATGTTTTCTAGTTTATTAACTTTGATACTTTGTATAATTTCGTATTCATTGGTTTCAAACGTATGCCTGAGTTTAATGTTTGAAGTTTCTATTCAAACTTTTACGTGCAGACGATCAACAACCTTGAAAATTTCAATAATTTAATTCATTTGCAAATCAATCATAAAAAAAATCAGACAGTTATTATGCAGTTTCAAATGTGATCGTTAACATCTCTCAAAGATACAACAAAAAAAAATGATTACGAAAACGCAGGCGAAACTTTGATCAAACCACATGTTGGTAGTGTTGGTACAGTCGAATTCATTATACTATAAATAACAATCAGTACACGAAGCAGACGGACAAAAAGTCAAACTAAATAATACTAATGCATGCCTAACGATTGTCGCTTTGACTTGTAAAGTCGAACTAGAAACTCAGGCTATTTTGGACACACATCCGACTACACCGCGACAGATAGTTGGCCGTCGCCAAACTTTCAGTATTTTATTTTCGTTTAAAAAAAAACATTCTTCTGTCCACCAAACCTTTTGTTACAGCATCGGCCTTTATATTTTTTAAATGTGTCCACGTTGCCAAGCTAAAGTTAAATCGGAATTGTTGGAGAGATTTATATTATAATTTGTGAGGTGTACAGCTGCTATCCCTATTATTATCTTGAAACACTAATGGTCTTGATTACTCAACGTTTTCGTTAATGGTGTGATAATTAATCTATGTTTAAAAGCGCGTAGTTTTAAAAGTTAACTGTGGTACTGAAGAATTTAGAGAAAAATGCAAAATTTTACAAGGCATAGTTTTCGTTTTAACGTGGTATTCAAAGTCATTGCAGACTAATTAATTGTTGACTATAACCCAAATCCTATGATCGTTTTAAGAAATTGCAGTTGACAAAACACAGTCTTAGTTTTGTATTCTATTTTATTTAGATTCCTCGAGATTATCAAACCAAAACATTATTCTTATGAATTTTCAAAATGTAATCCACCTGCATTTTCATCTAATATTTATTTATTGTTCTAACTCGATTATATACGATTGCAAAAACTAGCCTGCCGGCTTTCATGTTTATTGATACGATTATTTGAAAAATCAGAAAACCTTTCATGCCGATACCATTTCACCGATGACACGAATTCCATGATCTAATTCGTGCAAAAAAGTTAGGAATCCCTACGCGGAAGCGGTTTTGAAGTTTGAATTAGTTTAGCCAGAACTGCACTATTGGCGTTAGAAATTAAACTAGATTCATAAAGATTGCTTCGGTTTTGCACTGATTCTATTTGCATATAGAGCATTGAAAATGGTCCAAATCGTTTCGGAAGTTTTACTTTTATTGCATAAACAAACTGCAAATTAAAGCTGAAACTGAAAATATTTAACTTTGATGTCGTAATATTATTAGCCGGAAATTTATTGATATGATGAGGTTGAATGATGACTGATGAGCAAAAATCCGATCTGGTATAAAATTATAATTTGATATATTTGTATATATACAAATATATCAGCTGGTCGCACGAACCGCAAGGAATTCGATGTAAATAGAACTGTTTTAGTCATAGACAACATGTGTGGTCACAATGTAAAAAGGTGATTTACGTGGTTAAAATTTTTAACTGCCGTCTATTGAAAAAACATACAAAAAAAAATATTTGGTTTGTAACGGAAAATAAAAATATTTATACATAAAATAATCAAATATAAATCACAATAAAGAACAAATTACGTAGGCACAGCAAGCATAAACAAGAAAAAGGTAACAAGCAATATTATTAATGCCCCATTTAACCTCAATAAAAGTAACCCCCAAAATGAAATTGCCCGAAGCAATCTTGGAATTTAAAGAATACTTCGCGACCTCATAACGTTTATAAAAGAAAATAAAGAAATTGGTACTTTTGATTTTTCCAAAGAAGTGTCCGTCAAAGATGATGGCACTTTTGTCTGCAGTGTTTGACTACTCTTCATGTAAGACAAAATAGAAATGAAGGACCGTGAAGAGCGTTTGTTTGCTTGTCAGAATGTCAAAATTTCAAATTATTTTCGTGTCAGTTGAGTTGGAATTTGTTCAGGTCATTGCTTTTTCATTGAACAGATTTTTTTTCAGTTTGCGCGGCAACTGATTTATATATATCGCTCCTAGATTACATGCACCCGAGTTGAAAGTTTTTGCTTTTCCGTTGTAATTGGAAATAATATCTCATCAAGTATATTTGATTATATATATAATACAAATCATATCGACTGCCAGCCTACAGAGGTACCCCAGTGATTAGTACCTACAACAATGGGTAGGAAAAATTTCCATTATCAAGTTAGGAAAATCCTTACGGTTCATAATATATCATATTATGATAAGGATACAATTTAGTGCTGTATTCCCATTTCTGGAGGATGAAGATGAGTCCAATATTTTTCTTTGTGTAAATTAATATTTTTGCGGTAATGTGCCCATAAATTAATTGGACATAAATGGCCTGTCGCAACCTACCAGTTTCCTGAATAAATATTGTAACAGTACGAGATTTTGAGGATAAATATAAATTTTCCTGTTAAAAGCATCTGACATCACTTCAAAACAAAATATTTACTTGCCTCTCTAAATACTTCGTTAAACGTTATATCGTTCCTTATAGCATCAATGTTATTACCACTTTATTTAACTACTAACTTTTACCCGCGATTTCATTCGCGTTAATGTACATTTATCGGGAATAGGACTACATCATTTTCTGTACCTATGACAACTTGTTTGCGTTTCATGATGATCTGTCGAGTAGTTAAAGCATAATAAATTTGCATTTCTAATAATATTATATACAGTACTTGCTACTTATTACTTTAATACATTTAATTACTTCATTGACGTACACTGACCTAAACATTAATTTTGTTTAATAATTACGTTTTTCAATTAATATTCTCACGCACATTTGGCATGCTATAAACTGCTTCTCCCATCTTAAGGTCTATGTTGCTTTGCCTTTGCATCGGAAAATAATTACTGTATTTATTATTGAGATGTCTTTTCTACAGTTGGCTTACTGTTTTACGTCATACTCATTTTGAACTCTGCTTATTTCATCAAGATAGTCAATATGTGTATTGATAACATAAAAGTAATTTATGCGTTTATTTATTTTGGCGCTACTCATCTCATCTTGCGATCCTGTTCGACCCCGAAGGAACCCTACAAGTAAGGTATCTTTCTTCTGACTTTACTATGGCTACAATGGAAGATATTTTAGCTACACAACAACAAATCATTGAAGGCATAGATAGACTTTACTCCAACTTTAAGAAAGATGGAGCAGAGCGGAAGACCGACTACCTACGTCGACGATTAGAAAGCCTAGAGCAATATTATAAAACCCTGAAAAAAGATATTAACCGAAAGATGTGGTCGGTAGCTCATATTGAGAAATCGACCCCACAAATGGAAATAGCTACCTTTGAAGGAAGCTATACGTCCTGGATCTCTGGAACAGTATCTTCAAGAGTCAGTTTCTGAATAGTTTTCTGCATTATTGTTATCAATATCAGTTACCGATCTTATAACTTATCCTCATTCATCATCAATATTCACGTCAAAATATTGAAGAAATTAATCCATTAAAATTCATTTGGTTATACGTTTAAAAGTCCGCCGATAATTGTTATTCTAACACGATATTGTGTACTTTAAGCGCTTCATGTTTATTTCAACGATCTATCGCATCCACAGAGTATTGAGACGCCTTGGCGCCCACTGCTAAATAGGCTGTGCGCGTGTGTGCGTGTGTGTGTGGTGTTGTGTGTGTGTGTGTGTGTGTGTGTGTGACTGTATTGTGTCTTAATATATAATATCACCGTGTAATTGTATACGCTGTTAATTTATAAAAAATCACGTAAAATTTTAAACTCTTTATTTTCAAAATGACGCGGAGATTTTTTAAATTATCAAATTTGGATAAAATTTATTGTATTTGAAATTATCAATTCATAGTAAAACGAGAGTTTTAAGCGTTGTGTAGGCCACCGTTTATTCATAGATGATGGCCCCTGTCAATCAAATGGTTGTTCTCTTGTGCTTATTTTTGTACAATATTTGTTATGAAACAAAAAATACTTAATACTTACTTACTTTTGAACTAAACGATTTATCACGATAAAACTCCATAATGATTGAAAATAATTAGGCGTCCTCATAAAATGAAAATTGTGAAAAAAGCTACCCTCAATTGAAAAAAAAAGTTTTTTTAGCAAAAATATGTTTTTGTTTCATCAGTTTAAAAAATTTGAAATTTTTAGATTTTTTAATATTCTTTCCGTCGATAAAATTAAGCATAGATTCCCTCATTTCGATATGTGCTCATTATAAAGACTCACACAGTATTGGTAAAAAGGAAGAGTGGGGTCGTGGTGGCGACATGTGGGGTGCGGTGACATCATACACTAGTGTGTGCATCCTTTTTCTATTACTTGACAGTTTCCCCTTCCACCAGATTTGAAAGGTTTCTAACTTACTACATATTTTGAAGGGATTTGAAATATTCTTTCGATTTTGAATAAAGTTATTTTTCAAAACAAATAAAATAAAAAAATACTTAATGACTAGGTAGGAAGAGCTATGATAGCCGAAACATGTGCTCAGTGTACATAGCACAGGCTAGAATATCATTGGTAGTCAAAAAACATTCATATTTGACCGTCATCATCAGTCACACGCCAGAAAATCTGACACCAGACTTGCCTAGGGGTATCGTGTTGCCCAGTTACTGGGTTATGGAGATCAGATAGGTAGTCGTCCCATGTAGAATATTGGTATTGCATGGGTTAGACTGGAAGCTGACTCCAAGAAAATTGGGACAAGGCTAGGCAGATTAAATATTCTTAGAAATGGCGTCTTTATTAGGTTTTTTTTTTTTTGAGGGTGGGAATCATATCCGGGCCTGCGGACGGCGAGTAGTGGGTAACTCGCCGTCCGATCAGCACCAGGCCCGAGAGTCGACGGCGCGTAGTGTTCCACGCGCGCCTCAAAGAGTTGTCAGCAAACACAACGGGGCCCGTCATGGCCGATGCCTGCCTAGGGGTTAAGGATAAATTCGAAAGAGTTACCTCGCCTCTGGGCACTCAGGGCAGGGAAGGAACAGGGGTGGGTTTTAGTCAGTAAGAGTCTGACACGCCCTCCCCCACCCAGAGCGGGAGAAGTTATTGGATGATTTCCCACCCCCAAAAAAAAAAGGTGGGCAATCATTAGTTGACTTCTCCCGATCTGAGTGGAGCTGGAGGGCTTGTCAGACTCTTATTGACTATGACTAAAACCCACTCGTGTTCCTTCAATTGCTTGTGCGTTCCACCAGTCTTACTTAGCTTGGCGACGTCTTTATTAGCTGCCGGGTCTATGATTCCGTGCTCTGTAACCATATCCCATAAACGTGCGACCTCTCGCGCCGTGCCCTGGTTCAGGCCATGGTACGGAGCGAGAGGGAATGGGGGGCCGTCTCCTCCTTCTGCGAAGCAGTAATGCTCGCGAAGAGGGAGGCGGCACACGTTAGGGAGACTCAACAGAGACCGAGTCGCCCTAGCGCCCCCAGCAGCAGCCGTCGCAGGAGACGCCAGGGGCTGCGAGACGATCTCCGGCCACCGTAGACCCGGGCCTGCGGACGGCGAGTAGCGGGTAACTCGCCGTCCGATCAGCACCAGGCCCGAGAGTCGACGGCGCGTAGTGTTCCACGCGCGCCTCAAAGAGTTGTCAGCAAAGGACGGGGCCTGCCACGGCCAGTGCCTGCCCGGGGGTGGAGGATAAATTCGAAAGAGTTACCTCGCCCCCGGGCGCGTAGGGCAGGGAGGAACAGGGGTGGGTTTTAGTCAGTAAGAGTCTGACACGCCCTTCCGCTCCACCCCAGAGCGGAAAGAGTCATAAGATGATTTCCCACCCCCCAAAAAAAAAAAAAAAAAACTGTGCGCGGGCGCATTTAAAGTTGAAATGTTTCTAAAATAGGCATAGGTTTTGTTTAGATATTTTTTGGATTTACATTATTTTATTTTATTTGTCCCTGCGGTTTATTTAGATTGTGTTAGAAATTAATTGATTTTAGATATAAAAGGTAAAGATGTTTTGTTTTGTTCGTTTATATTGAGTTAATGGATCGCTTGGTTTACCTTGTGATATATTATGTAATAATTATAGGAACATTTTACCTAGACTTGTTTGAAAAAAAAGTTAACAACCACCTTCTTGTGCGTTAAAATATCAAGTTACACATTTTTATTTTATGATTTTTAGTTACTTTATTTTTTGCACTTTTCTTTTGGGTTTTTGTCTTATCTGTCCGTCAAAAATCTGCAAGGAGTGTGCAAAATCAACACTCTTTTTTTTTAAAGGGCTACCTCCGCATAAGTGGCGCCCTCGTTGAATAAAAAATCGTATCTTAGCATAGAAAATAAAGATTAAAGAATCCTATGTTGCGTTTGTTACAAAGAGGATAAGGTATTTTTACGCCGTTTTTTGTACTTTTGCTTACTACTTGGATACGAAACATTTTGAGTCCTTTTTTAACAACGTAAAAATACCTTATCCTCTTTGTAACAAACGCAACATAGGATTCTTTAATCTTTATTTTCTACGCTTTGCTACGATTTTTTGTTTAATGAGGGCGCCACTTGGCGGCTATATACGCCTTAAGTACTTAGGTACTCGTAAGATACGTCATGCACTAAAACAATGCTCAACAGTAAAAGAAAAACAAACGTAAACACAATGAAATTACGAGTTCAAGATAACCTTGAACTAACATCACAGAATCAGTCATCCTCACATAATCCCACTTATCAAGGCCTTGTAGAGTATAGATTAACTCCTAATCCAAACAAAAAGTAATTATTTATGTAACGAAAATGTTGATAAAAACGATTAACGTATTAACGAAGCACGGAGCCGCAGAGTAGCAATTTATTTCATGCAGTGGTTGAACGATGACGGTTTTTTTTTTTTTTTTGGGGGGGGGGGGTTGGAAATCATCCTTTGACTTCTTCCACTCTAGGGTGGAGCGGAAGGGCGTGTCAGACTCTTACTGACTAAAACCCACACCTGTTCCTCCCTGCCTTGAGTGCCCAGGGGCGAGGTAACTCTTTCGAATTTATCCTCAACCCCCGGGCAGGCATCGGCCATGATGGGCCCCGTCCCTATTGCTGACAACTCTTTGAGGCGCGCGTGGATCACTACGCGCCGTCGCCTCCCGGGCCTGGTGCTGATCGGGCGGCGAGTTATCCACTACTCGCCGTCCGCAGGCCCGGGTCTACGGTGGCCGGAGATCGTCTCGCGGCGCCCGAAGCCCCTGACGTCTCCTGCGGCGGCTGCTGCTGAGGGCGTTAGGGCGACTCGGCTGTTGTTGAGTCTCCCTAACGTATGCCGCCTCCCTCTTTGCGAGCATTACTGCTTCGCAGAAGGAGGAGACGGCTTCCTATTCCGCCTATCGCATCCGCGAGGACACGGCGGTGCTCTGCCCAAGCGGGGCATACCTCCACCATATGCTCCACCGTGTCCTCTAGGCGATCCACGCAGTGGAAACACCCGGGGATCACCTACGCCTTGATCCGACACAGGTACCTCCCGAAACAGCCATGTCCGGTGAGGTCCTGCGTCAGGCGGAAGGTGAGGGCGCCGTGGCGCCTCTCCTGCCACTCCTCAAAGAGGGGCACTACCGCCGCGATTGTGGCGTGCCCAGCACTGGAACGTTGTTAGGGTTCCGAAAGTCCGAATGAAAAACGGAACCCTTATAGGATCACTCGTGTGTCTGTCTGTCCGTCTGTCACAGTCCATTTGCTCCGAATTCACTGGACTGATTAAGCTGAAATTTGATGCATACATGTATATTGGTGACCCAAATACAGAGGTGTAACGTAAATGAATGAATTTGGAATATGGGTACTTTTGGGGTGCAAATCGGAAAATTTTAAAAAAAAGTTTTCCAAACTGTACCGTGCTACATATCAAATGAAAGGGCTTACTGTAAAGTCTCAAATAATTTTTTTTTATGACTTTAAAATGTTTAAGTTATTTTAGAAATAGATGAAAAATGATCATGCCGCTGCAACAAGAAATGATTATTTTTTTATTATTATAATTATTTGTTGTCATAGCGGCAACTGAAATACATTTTCAACTGTCTAATTACAGATCATGAGATACAGTCCAAAAAAAAAGACGTTTTTGAACCGTGTTTTTTTTTTGCTATTTTAGTTTATGGTACGGAACCCTTCGTGTGCGAGTCCGACTCGCACTTGGCTGTTTTTTATAATTTATCAATAACTAGCGACCCACCCCAGCTTCGCACGGTGTACACATTATACACCTAAACCTTCCTCATGAATCATTCAGTCACTTGGTGAAAATCCGTGCAGTATTTTTTAAGTTTATCGCGAACATACAGACAGACACGGCGGGGGACTTGGTTTTATACCTAATAATTTCAGTGACGATACATTAACATAATACACCCATAAATTAAAAAAAACACAGTAATCAAAAACAAAAGAACGCCTAATCCTGTTCCATTTTCAAAAACCATCTTTGAAGTTGCTGCTCTAAATAAAATATCGTAAGATGCACGTGCCTATATAAAACAGATAGTACCAACACATTACACGTGTTGGGCAAAGTTCATGCACTTGTATTTCTATAGTGCACGATGCTGTAACAGGTTACGAGACGCCCACGGTGGCCATGGTAACCCATTTTGGAGCTATTGTTTGTAGAGGTGAATTATTTAGTGAATGAATGGAGATGTAGTGCAACTGGAGGATAGTTTCAGTTGTAAGGAAAGATATGTCGAGTTCTATCGTGTTGTTTTTAACCGATTTCAAAAAGAAGGTTTTCATTTCGGATTTTAGTATTTTTTTTTCGGGCATAACTCCGTCATATATTGACGGATTTGCAAAATTCCTTTTTTATTCGATAGAGGTTTGTTCTGAAATGATCCCATTTAAATTTCATATAGATCTGATGATGGGTTTCGGAGACAGACAACGGAACTCTTCAAAAATTGACAGCAAATCAACCGCGATGGCTGCGATCGTATGTCTATGAATTGTTAACTCAGTTTAATGGGGAACCACAACTAAAAAGTGAAAAATAAAAAACTTTATTACAAAAACATAGAACCGACTTCCTAAAAAAGTGCAAATTAACTTTAATTTCGGAAGTCGGTGTCAAAAAATAAAGACACAAAACCAGAAACACCGACTTCCGAAATTAAAGTCATTTATCACTTTTTTTGGAAGTCGCTTCTATTTTTTTGTAAAAAAGTTTTTTTAGCAAAACACATCATATTCTTTCTATTCGTACACTGCTTCGAATCAGCTTCAAACAAAAATTGAAGAGTGTTCTCTTTATAGAAGGCAGGCAACATGTCTACACGGGCCTGAGGACGGCGAGCAGTGGGTAGCTCGCGTCCGATCAGCACCAGGCCCGTGAGTCGACGGCGCGTAGTGTTCCACGGGCGCCTCAAAGAGATTAGTGTCAGCCACCAGTGACGGGGTCCATCGTGGCTGGTGCCTGCATGTCTAGGGGTAGCGGATAAATTCTGAAAATGAGTTACCGCACCCCTGGGCACTCAGGCAGGGAAGGAACAGCGGTGGGTTTTAGTCAGTAAGAGTCTGACACTCCCTACCGCTCCACCCAGAGCGGGAGAAGTCATTGGATGATTTCCCTCCCCCCCCCCCTTCCCAAAAAAAAAGGCAACATTTCGTTGTGGACTGAAAAAAGTGACCAATTTCCACCAAGTGGTCTCTCTTTAAGGCATAAAAAAACCATAGTGTTAGCTATTAAAGAAGAATTCAGTTTCCGAAATAGACAATGTTTAAGAACACCTTTTCGTGACAAAACAAGGTTCCTTTTACTTTTCTGAATAAATGTACATATTTTAAATTCATCTGCATAAGTATTGCAATTTATTATGTTCTTACTTTCACATAAACCCGATAATTGCATTCACTACATACTTAAACCACTAATGACACCCGTTTTCAGAGAAAAATCTATTCACCTGCCCCGTCCTGCGCAAAAAATGCGTCCACTCTCCCAGTCCGTTAAAATAACTCGTATGTTTAGGAATTCTTTTCGCAGAGTAACAAAATATATCCCTACTTTTCTGCATTTATGTACCTAATATTTTACGTTCACTAAAAGAGTATTACAATTTATTATGTTCTCATTTTTACACGAACTCCATACTTGCATTCACTACATACTTCAACCATCTTTTGATTAAAGTATGAAGATGGAGTGACGATATGATACAAATAGCCGGAGCCTTATGACCCAGATGGGCAAAGGACCGAGCCACCTGGAACGGTTTGGTGGAGTATTTCGCCGCAAAAGGCGGCCTTTACACCTAAAAATACTAACCTTATTAAATGTAAGGGATAATATAAAAATAATAAATAATAAAAAAATATATATATCTTTTCCCCACTAATGACACCCGTTTTTAGAGAAAAATCTATTCACTTTCCCCGACCAGCACAAAAAATGCGTCCACTCTCCCAGCGTCCGTTAAAATAACTCCGACAGAGAAACTGTACACTTTCTCACTGAAATGCTTTACAATGGGCATACAATTTTCCATAAATATCTTGGGGACTATGGTGGACACTTTTGCTTACACTTCGCTTTTAACATCTTTATTTATAGCTCAATTATTGCCATTATCTAGTATAACAACGGCGGCGACTATTTTATTATAATTTAAGGCGTTTGAAATTGTTAAGGGCGGTGTTCACTGTGGAGTTATAGACTTAGACTGTTTTAATATTTGGGATTTTATTTAAAGCTAAAATACATAGTGTAATTAAATTAACGGTAAACAAGCGAATAATTAAGGTATATATCGATATGGAATACCTTTTTCGAAATTTGAACACGGTAAACCGAAAAAAAAAAATTTCTACTCTCTGTCTTGGGCGATTTCTGGCCATGAGTTGAGAAAAATGGAGGCATTTGCCCAGTAGTGAGACACAATGCAGGCAAAAAACTAAGGTCACTGCACCACCATTGACCATGGTTGTCAACCATAGTTCCTTGACGTGTCTTTTCCCAATACTATGAACGGGACCGTCTACTATGTATTTTGTTAGTCTCTAGAATTCTTTGCCAAAGACAAGACTGAAAAGGAAATGTAAAAGGAGGTCAATACTCTATACGTTGACATCTTGTAAACTTCTTCATACGCTTACCCTATTTATAGTTTGCTAGTTTCTGCCAGCGGCTTCGCCCGCACGGTATTAGTACTTTTCCCTATTATTATAAATAATAGCCTATGTGTTATTCTGATTTATAAGCAATATTACTGTAAAGTTACATCACAATCTGTTCAGTAGTTTTTGCGCGAAAGAGTAACAAACATTTATGTATCCTCACAAACTTTCATTTATAATATTAGTAGGATTAAAACTAATGACTTTAAACATAATCTGCACCTAAAACTAAATACGTTTGAAACTTTATTCACCTTGTCACGGAAAAAGCGATTAAAAATATGGTTAGTAATATTAGTTTTCGTCGTTAAATAGTTTGGCGATTAAAAAGTTACGTGCTTGTCAGTGAACGGGCGGTGAGTCGTAAAAACTTTTTTCAGTTGAATTTTAAATTCATACTATTTTGTTGTATGAAAAACTTTTTTTATTTATGTGAAAAATAAAAAATAAATTCAACCTTATAAAATTTGAAACAACAAATAATCCTTGGTTAGTTTCGGGCTAAATAAATCTCCAGTTCTTTTTACAAAATATGGGTATGAACTTTTTGTTAAAATTATTACAGAATGGATGATTTAACTGTCTGTCTACGTGACTCCGAGCGTGTAAAAGGGCTCGCCTCGTTGATAAATTAAAACAAATTAACAATAAACATGAATTCTTGCCACTAAACATCGCTCATAAAGTATGCTTTATTTCTAAACGAGCTTTATAACAAAATATTCAACTTACTCTAGTCCTTTAGTATCTTTAATTTAAATTAATAAGATGATTTATATATCAACTGGTACCTACATAAAAAATAATTGTTTACAAAGAAATAAATAAAGTCACAATTACTGGAAAAGCTATCTTTCAAATCCTAGTTGACAGACATAAATATTTAGGGCAAAGAATTTTATACAATTATTTTTCCTTTACCTCAAACAATTTTTCAATCAATGTCAATTTTTGACAATGACAAGATTAGAAATATGATTACAATGTACGATTTTATTCAAAATTGTGATCACTTATAAAGTTAAAGCAGCTTAATCATCTGTTTAACATCGCAGACATTTTTTCCCGTCACTGTTTATTTTTTCTAATTTTCATTCAAGAATCTCGATGCATAGCTTTGGAACTGGTTTAGAAATAGTATATTATAGGCTATTTTTGTACCGCATAAGTTCTCGCATGAAAAAAGTCGGGACGGCGAAAGCCAGTTATGTTTAAAAGCAGGTGATCGGCTAAACTGTGTGTGTTAGCCGCGTTCGCACGCATGCACTAAGCTTAACGTCTATTAATAAAATACCTATAAGGAGTTAAAAGAACTATTCTATATATTATACTGACATTCTAAAATATTTTATCCTACGTGGTGGAATACCTTAAAGGGCATTTCCTTCGGTTAATTGGTCTTAGTCGCATACCGTCTGCTGTAGAGATGGGAGTTATCGAAATAGTTATGCTTATTATAAATGTTCGACTAGACTTCTAATTCGATTTATGTGAATGTCAAGGTGATAAAATCGTAGAGACGATTAAATTAGTACATGTCAAATAAATAAATCGATTTGAATTAAATATTGAAACATTGTTTTCGAGGCAAATCCAGTGGCGTAGAAAAACCTGATTATTAAATCATACGGCTGGTTTTGTATTGTGTCAACTCTGAGATCGACAGAAGCTAAAGTGCGGGAGTAAGTTATATAAATAAAATATGTCGACAGATACGAAACGCTTCGAAAATCTCGACAAAAGTCGTGTAAGCCAACGTCGTCGGTAACGTTTGGCTTAACAGTTCCGCGAACCAATATTCTAACTGATATTTTATTTATGTTTTTAGAATCAGAATAGACATTTCTTTTTTTGACGCTCTTGAGTGTGTTCTCGGTCTAATAGATTAAGTATATTGGTCTTTATGTTATTTACACAAGGAAACATGAATGGATTTATCTATAAATGATTTTATTTATTTATTATATTCTTTATTGTACACCATTTATGATACATAACATAAAGAAGTAATAAATTAAGACAATAATTAATTAAATTAATTATTAATTTTTGAAGTTTTTCTTTTTAACACGCTTCACCTGTACCCAAGTAAAAAATCTTAGAAGTTAAATTTGATCCACATCGGGTTTCCCATTGAGTTGATGTTTTGCATACATATTTAGTTTGGATGACAATGCATGGTTAGTTAAGTGACGTCATTCTAAATCCAATATGGCGGACTTCAAAAGATGGCGGACTAGTTATTGGAACAAAGTTCCTTATCGCGCGTTGCGAAACGCTAGACGGGAAAAATTAGGAACAAAAGTTGTAACGACACCTTTTGATCCAAAAGTTGTAACGACACTTTTTGCTATAGTTGTTGTTATTGCTATAGAGTTGAGTTGAGTTGAGCTGAGCTGAGCTGAGCTGAGCTGAGCTGAACTGAGCTGAGCTGAGCTGAGATGAGCTAACCTTGGCTGAGCTGAGATGAGCTAAGCTGAGCTGAGCTGAGCTGAGTTGAGATGAGATGAGATGAGATGATGATGAAGTATAACTTCTTACGTGCGTACACACACACTTTTTTTTTGCGTCTGCGTAATAGCATTTTTACATAAGACTGAGTCGGCAGTGCGGTTAATATTACAATATATTGGTTAATAATAAAAAAAAAAATATTATAACATAGAAAAAAAAATATATATATTACAATTCCTTCACTAATTAATCGAAAGGAACTTCGTTCCATCCGGGTGTCCCTTGACACCTCTCAAGTTTTTTTTTTTTTATGCATTCCCATGATATGGATATCAAATGAAAGGGTTTGCTGATGTAAACCATGTCTTTTAGTTTTATAAACTATAATATTATTAAACCATGAAGCTTTCTTAGTATTTAAAGTAAAATACATGAAAGAACACATAATGTTAAAAGATAAAATTATTTTGACCAGTTTAATAACAGTATTGCATGTTTGTTTTCGTCCGTGGCATTTTATGTCGTGTCCTTTATAATTAAGGGCAAGTATTTAAACGAGTCACGTTGTCACACATAAATGACCTTTTTTGTTTCAAGCACAAAAGTTCAATCACACATCTGCTGCAGATAAAACTTGATTCCGAAGAACAACTTTACATACTACTGGCCGTATTTCCATAATTCCGTTTTTTTCAGGGTTCCGTACCAGAAAGGTCCAAACGGAGCCCTTTGCTGTCACTCACGTCTCCGTCTGTCCATCTGTCCGTATGTCTGTCTGTCCGTCGTTTGTCACACAGGTTTTACTGCCAAAGGGTTGGAGCTACAGTCTTCAAATTTTCACAGTATAAGCATCTTGTTGGCCCAAAGCCATACAAATAGTCAAAAATACATTTGGTACGGAACCCTAAATATTGATAAGGACTAGGACAACGTAGTGTTCTACGCGCGCCTCAAAGAGATGTCATCAATACCTGACGGGGCGCGTCTACGGTGGCCGGAGATCGTCTTGCGACTCCCGATGCCCAGGGCGTCTCCTGCGGCGGCTGCGGCTGGGGGCGTGAGGTAGACTCCGTTGAGTTTCCCTAACCCGTTCCGCCTCCTCTTTCGCTAGCATTACCTACTGCTTCGCAGAAGGAGGAGACTGCTCCCCATTCCCTCTCGCTCCGTACCATGGCCTGGACCAGGGCCGGGTGCGAGAGGTCGCTGGCGCCGATCGCCTCCACGAGGACACGGCGGTCCTCCGCCTAAGCGGGGCAGATCTCCACCGTATCAGTCATCTACCCTAATGTCTATATACTGATTGCTGTTATCACTATTTTATTGTAATTTGCAACCATGACTTCCAACAGTTATTGAGAAGTAATTAATATAACCTTTACGATCTTCAATACAAAACTCTACATCGAGATTCAAAATGTCGACACGCAACATCCCTATTCTGATAATAGTTTGCACAGTGTAGCAACGCAATAAATACCCTTCTAAGTTGAATCGTATGTCTTAAGATCAGATCATTAATTATGGCGTTGATTCCCCTGACTAATTAGTTTGGCTTTATCTGTTTGTGCACGCACTGCTTGAGGTGGCCACTTTTTATCGAGCTATAGAATAGGTATGGTTGAATTGTATGTTGATTTATAGGTATATGGTATGTGTAGTCTACACCAACATTATAAAGAGGTAAAGTTTGTGAACTTGTATGCGTAATCTCTGAATCTACTGAACCGATTTTGAAAATTCTTTTACCAATAGAAAGTCACGTTATTTGTGAGTTTCAAAGGCCGTCATTATCTGCCTAGCGTTTTCCCAACCATCTTGGGGTTGGCTTCCAGTCTAACCGGATGCAGCTGAATACCAGTATTTTACATGGAGCGACTGCCTATCTGACCTCCACAACCCAGTTACTGGGTAATACGATACCCCTTGGTAAGACTGAATGTCAGACTTTCGGGCTTCTGACGACCCGTATCGACTGTCAAAGATCCACGATTGACAGCCGGGACCAACGGCTTAAGGTGCTTTCCGAGGGACGGAGGATTCTCGGTATGTAAAGATGGTCACCCATCCATGGACCAACCCCGGCAAGCGTAGCTTAACCTGATAGATCGACCCGTGCGGCTGTTATTACTTTAGCCATGACCTCCTCTATACATTTTTTAAATACACGCGGACGAAGTCGCGGGCAAAGTGTTAGTTATTTTTAAAGCTGTATAAATTGAATCAATTTTTAAATGTACTCTCATCTTGTTAGCTATCTGAAATACAATAAATCTCAACCAAATTTGATAATTGACAATGTATTCGAGCCTTTTTGAGATGGAGATCACAATAAATTTTTCATAAACTAACAGTATTTACAATAATTTGGTGACACCTACGTAAAGTACATCATATAGACCAATTTTATTTATGATCTTTTGTTATCGATCATGACTCATATTTATAGATTCAGTGACCCGATTTGGTTAAACATGGCTTTCTGTTATTTAAACATTGCTAATATCTTCATGTTTCAATCAATAAGATTCCTACGTGCCATAATCGTAATAATTGCAAACCTAAACCGTTGTAAAGTGTATCTACCTTTTATTCACTTTACTAAACAAAGAATTATAATTAACTGTACATTATTCGTTGAACAACAAGTAAGTTCTTTTTATTTTGCAGCTGATGTAATAAAGTTTACACTATTACATTGCGGTTAGAATATAAAATATTGTTATTTTAATAAATAAAGTTTCAATTAATATTAAATAGGTACCATGTGATAAACAAACGTCGCAGGCACTAATACAATATATGTACATAATATCCTTTGTAAATAAAACAAATAGATAAATCTTCTACAATATAATAAAATTAATTGTTAAATAAATTATTGTTTAACAATTTACAATCCTAAGGCAATTGTACACAGTTCAACCAAACTGATTTATTTTGGTTGAAAGGTATAAAAATAAAATAAATTACTGACATTGAATGGTTCACTTTCATTTTTCAATTTAAATTGTGTGCAATGGCAAACGATCAGGTGGGTTTTGTTGCACACGGTTCAACCAAATTGATTTATTTTGGTTGAAAGCTATAAAAATATAAAATAGATGACTGACATTGAATGGTTCACTTTTATCTTAACTCAATTTATAATTTGTGAGCCTTTGATGGGCAAACTAGCAGGTGGGATTTAGTGCTTACCCCCTTATGTATGAGATACAATGACGACAGTTTACTTATACCATAAGTGAACCGTGCAATAATGCGTCAAGATAATGAAAAGAAATTAAGTGGCTTCAGAAGCAGTTGTTTAAATATTTGAAGGTTAATTATGACACTGTGTTTTTCAGTGGACTTTGTTTCTATGTCATTAACTCATTAACCTTTATTTAATTATTATTTTTTAAAGAATTACTTTATGTATTATTGCACTTCGCAAATTTTATTTTCATTTGCAAATTTTCAAATTAGTAAGTCTTTATCTAAATATTTTCATTGAACTTAACTCATTGGTGCTCTGTTTTTATTCTGGTCGTCTTTAGTATAACGACCACACGCGGTGCTTTTGTTTCTTATTTAACTTTATTGCCTCCGATAACTATAAAAATAACATAAATACAATAAGATACCTCGTAAAAATTACCCATATTATTACCAAAACATGAATTAAAAGCGTGACTGTTAGGTTTTATATCATTTATCAAACGTGCCGCCGTTTGAATCAAACCTTTTGGAATTAATTTAACCGACTTGTTAAAAAGACGTGTCATGACTTGATTCGGGTAACGTCGGTAATTAATTTAGTGTTAAATGTATGTTTACGACTATTTTGATGTGGGGTAAATAAGGAGTTAACTATAAATTTACTAGTAGAGAGGTAAATGCGTAACATCGAAAGGTTCATGTTATTTATCTATTTCTGTTGTTTATTTTTTGGTAAATTACGCAATAATTTTGAAATATATCAGCATAAAGACTAGAACTTAATATAGGTTTTACAGGAGGTATATTCCAAATATAACTAGTAATCACACAATAATTTGAATCATTTGATCATGCTGTAGAATCACAATAAAGTAAATCATAAACCGCTAAATATAAATATATTCTTAGCTTGCTGTTTACTATCTGCCCGTAAACTCAAATTCAATTATTTTATAATGCATCTGAGTTTATTTAATATGTTCTATGACCGATAATTATTCATTTTATGCATGTTTATTCCATTAATAATGTCATGCTTATTATTTTCTTTGCTGTCTATCTGTAAGTACTAATCTTGGATGAAAGATGAATGATTTCCCGAGAAGATAGCAGTTATATTAAAAGCTGACGTACCTTTAGCCTCAGTACGGCTAAACCTAGATTAAAGCGTGGGTACTAGGTATGGTTAGCTTTATAACGTTAATGCACCTAGTTTTTTTGTTAAGAATAAATTAACAAGGTGACTATTGCGTCTTCAAAAAATTCTTAAGTGAATCTTGTCTCATCTTCCTGCCCTTATCCCATGTTACTTGAGGTCGGCGCAACACGTTTTTTCGTAAGTGAATCTTGTCTAAGATATTAAATTAGAGCTTAACTTGTTTACCCAGAAGGCACCTTTTGTCCATTACGCTAACCGATGTAGTTTTTTTTAAGGATTTAATCATTCCTAGGTGGGTGAAGACTTCAATAATGCCAAGTCATTCTCATCTGCTTCGCATGATACAAAATATCAACTCTTTTATTCAGGGCAAAATACCTGGGCAAATTATATATGAACACTTTAATCTTATTCATGATACTTTTCTCTGTTCTAAAATACTGTAGACAGACAGACAAATCGAAAACAGTTGTTAGGAAATAAAATAGGCGATAAATAAAATTAATCGCTTGCCATCGAGAATTTGTTACAAACTGACTGACCGTAATTTTATTAAAACATTTATGTTTGCATATTCTAAGGGATTGGTCGAAAAATTTATTTGAATAACAGCTTTTGTTAATTTTGTATGATGTTTTTTTTTATAATTAAAATGACGGTTATTATTATTTAAGTGACAATT
Source organism: Polia nebulosa (assembly GCA_951329385.1). Classification (NCBI taxonomy): domain Eukaryota; kingdom Metazoa; phylum Arthropoda; class Insecta; order Lepidoptera; family Noctuidae; genus Polia; species Polia nebulosa. The sequence goes on along the minus strand of OX589592.1, from coordinate 6,684,139 downwards.
ATTATAATGCGAGATATATTCATGACTTTTTATTTATTTAAGGTATGTTGTCATTAAAACAACTTTAAAAAATCATCGCTTCCTCACAGATAGAAATTATCACAAGCGTTTGCGTAAAACAGACATTCATGAGATTTGTTTAAAATTAAACGTTTGTCATTAGACCGTGGCACACATCCCGTCATTCAGTCTAACTTTTTTGGCAACTGGACATGTTCAGGAGCCGTACGTACCTACTATGATTTATTAAACCATCATTGTTCTAGTGTGAGAGAGACGGATCTATACAACATAATGTTTTTTGTCCAGGCATTAGGTACCAATCATAAACACATTATGCAAAAACTAAACTATTGGAATTTTTTTTACTGTAGTTTAAAAAAACTTATTTTTTTATTTTTCGTCTGGTTCTCAACAAACCTTTGCATTTAATACTCATATTATGGGAATTCATTTAAAATAACTAGTCTGCCATATTGGATTTAGAATGACGTCACTTAGCTAACCATGCATTAACATCAAAACTACACATGTACGCAAAATTTCAGCTTAGTCGGAAACCGGGAAGTGGGTTCAATTTAATTTCTAAGATTTGTGTACATAGTTAGAAGGTGAAGCTAACAAGAGTGATCTTAAAAGTCTTTCTTACATTTCGTTGAGTTTTTGTTTTGCTCGCATTAAAAAAAAACTGAAAAAACTGTTTTTTTTTAACAACCTCTTATCACTATCCCTTTCACATAACGGTATCATGATGACATTGACACCTCTTAGTACAACCCCTGACTTTACCCAAAAATACAAAAAAAATAAGCTACGTTCTTTTCCCCTAGCTCCTATTAAACTCGTAAAAATCTCTATCTACCATACAAACGGTCACATTTCCTCAGTCCAACCGACATATTTCACATGGTTATATTTAGCTAGCCATCTTGCATGGCGTTAGAATTTATAACCATCGTTTGTTTCTTTGTATACAAACTGTGGATCTTGTGTGATTTAAAACATTGCACGTCATAATATATGGGTGATAGAGGTAATGCTGGTTGCTTCTGGTTTTTGAAAGTGAGTTAGAAAGAAAATATATTTATTTTGCACAGATTACAAAACGCACATTAATTTTCAAAAGCCTAGTATCCAACCAAAAAAAAAATAAATAAAAAAAAAGCAAAAATGAAAAAAAAAAGATGAATGATTGAATGAAATGTGTGGAAATTCGTATTCTATCCTGCATCGTATAAAATCAAAGGAAAATATATTCAATTTAACCCATGAGTAAATATAAAATTATTATAATTCAAGAAATTGTATGAGGAAAATAAGAACATCTTCGCTTCATTAGAACTTAGACACACGCAAGGTCATCCCAAAAAAAAACTAATATTTTACAAATACACATGCTCTGCATTCATTATAAAAAAGTTCATATCCTCATTCACAATTCACAACAAATAATAAATACGTCTTAATCTAAGAGAAGTCAACAGATTTATCGGTTTCTCTATCATCGTTTACATAAATTTATAAAATATTTATATTCTATTGAAATAAAACGTCAGCTCGTACTGTCCGAAGCCGAACTGTCGCCGATATTCACTTTAATCGGGACGAACTGTTTGAGAATAGCCCATACCATGGTAATTTGTTAGGTATAATTAAGGCTCCCGCAGACGGGCACAACGCGACCATGTGTGTCAACAATGCGACAATTCGTTTTTATACAATTAGAATTGTTTCTAGAACAAAGTTTTAAAATAAGCCCTGGCTGGAGCCTTTAATAAATTTAAGTCACCATAGACAGGTCCGATTAAGCAGCCGACAACCTCATAGGTTGACCTGCGACATGCCACTCAAAAAAAAAAAAAAAGTGCTGACACAAGTGAAAACTTGAACAAAAATGCCCAACGCGCCTAAAGAAGTTTTTACTTCGATCGCCTAGCGGTGTCGGTGTCGGTGGCGAGTTCAATAGTTTTTTCCCATCTCAAAAATGCTCAACGCGCATAAAGAACTTTTCATTTAAAAAAAAACAGTTAGAGCAATTCTAGATCAATTTTTATGAAAAGGCGTTGTCGCCTTGTCTCATTCTCGCGACGCGCTGCTTGAAGCTTTTAGCCAGAACTAGCTCCTGCCTGCGGCTTTTTTTTATTGTTGATAGGCACGCGTTTGACCACTATTTCACCTGATGGTAAGCGTCTTTCGTCCGCGTTAAAGTCGAAAATTGTCTCAAGGGAACATACTTTCGAGGTAAAAAAAACATTTTCCTGTTTCAAGAAATGGTCTACCCGTGTACCGATTTTCATCCAAATCTATTCAGCCGACATACTTACTTACTTTTGCATTTATAATTTAGTATGGATATACGGATTGCGATAGCAGGACTGTCTATCCACGATACGCCGGACGAATATTCATGCATGACCACCTGCTAGAATTTATTTAAGTGCCCATTTAAAACATCTTATTGGATTTTTCGTTTAATTCTTAATTATATTTTATCGTGACTCTAATTGTCCACGTCCTACATTGTTCCGCACGCGACCGACAGGTATTTTAATGCATTCACTATTATTTTCCTAATTGTATTATAATATTCAAGTAATTAATTCAATACTAATTATACTGCTTAATTTTGAACACGTCGTTGATTGTTTAAGCCATTAAAATGTCTTGATTAATTTTATAAACGCACTTAAGATTTACTCAGGTAATTGTAAAGTGTGAAAATAGTGATAATAAGACAAATTGTATATTTTGAATTTTTTTAGATGAATTTTGTTTTATTTACTGTATTCGTAGAATGTATAAAATATGATGTTGTAGATATTTTTTGTTAGTATAAAACCTGACATCCACCAACCAGCTTTGGGCTGCGCATGGTAGATTACGGATCACACTCTCTTATAGAAAGGAGGGCTGTTTCTCACCAATTAGAGAATAGAACATTATAGGTTGTTTATGCAATAAGCTATGCTAGTATTCCTAACTACTTTAAAGAAGTAGTCCCAATCAACGGACGGAGCTTTTAAAATTCTAGTTACAAATTAAAAAGGGAAAAAAATAGTAGTACTAATAGTAGTAGTAGTAGTAGTGTAGTAGTAGTAGTAGTAATAAAATAGTAGTAGTAATAGTAGTAATAGTAGTACTGGTAGTATATTAACTTTAGACCTAACTGACTGCATTTATTACCACAACACACTACAAATCGCGCAGTTCCTGAATGCGCCCTCAATAAATTAATTACGTCATTTAATAAATAAAAAAAAACCAAAAAAAAAAGAAAATGAAAGTGGTCAAACACGCGCCGTCATGTTTGACAAACACAGTCCTGGACTTGTTTAACGAGTCGCTTGTCAAACATATTCGTTTGTCAGACCCTGTTGACAAACGTTCAGTGAAACAGCAAATAAAAATGATCCATTTATTTGCCCTTTGTTTTAAAAATAAAACGAAAACGGAAAGGGTGCGCTTTGGCATCAAAAGCTTGGGATCGGAAGGTTTAAGGAAATATTGTCTTACCCTATTAAAACCTTCATTTACCTTATTTTTTGTGCGTTTACGTTAATAGTGTTATGATGAGACTAAGGTCGTTAGTCCAATGCCTTTTCGGTTGACCTATAAAGTCCCTGATACACGGTTCAACCAAATTGATTCACTTTTATTTTATTTTATTTTATTAACAGCGGCAGAAAAAATTGTTTTGATTTTTAAATATATAAATTTTATGGCTTCATCCAAATTATAAGCTTACCACTAAATATTTTCTTATAAAGTCTATCGCCATTTTTTTTTGTTTTTTTTTCTGTATAAAATAAGCATTTAACACACAGATAAAGATTTACCTAAGGATTATTAGAGATTAATGTTTCTCGTTACAATAATATATACCACTATGTAAAGAAGACGTCGACTAATGATAATGTTGGCGATTTCTTTGCTTATCCTATGAATTCCGATGTGCGTTCGATAGTGTAGAAAAAAATTGTTCATTATTTTTGTAGTTTTTCTAATTAAATAAAGTTTCTTAGAATAAATGGAAGATTCGTTTTCAAAATTATTGTGATTACATTAATTTGACTTATTTTACAGTTATTTTGTTAAAAAAGTGTTAGTTCACTTTTACACAAGGCAATCTTTGTACCTTTAATAGAAGTAGCAATGTCAGTTTTTTAAAACTTTGAGGAACGCTTAACTGAAGCTTACTTGTAATCTATTTAATAGGTCTTCTTAATATTAATTTCAAATCAATAAATTTTACGCTTTCAATTTTATGACACATTAAAAATCAGAACTATGCCAATTTGCTTGAAAATCTTCAAGACAAACTGCCAAAATAAATTACGAATCTCAATATCAAAGAGAAACAAATAAATCGGCAAATCATCGGGCTCATGATCGCAACTCTGTGACGTAGTAATTGACGTGAAATTAGTATCTGACGTCATCTGCACATGCGTTGATCTATGAAGCAAACCAGATGTCGGTTTGTTTGGTGTTATAGTTCTAATGTATTTGTTTAAGCTTATTTAACGTAATTAGAAGTGAAATGTATAAATGAATACTGTTGAATGAAGTTGAGATATTTTGCTGAGTTCAGTAATTTGAAGTCGTAGCACTTAGGAGTGCCATACCTTTTGCCAACCAAATTTCATCGTGATAATGTTTTGACTGACGCATTACTCATTGATATAGTTCAATTAAAAGTTGAGTGACGTGTGCCAACCGCGCTGTCACATTTGCTACTGCGCAGTGACCTGCGGAGAGTTCCGATCACCCATAAGCTGTAATTCTACCTGTACCGTACCGTAAACAACGTTAAAACGACTAAATATAATAGTTAAATATCTATATATAAACTTCCATGTTGTTTCTCCATCACAATCAGGTCGTATCTAATTACGCGAATAAAAAATATTCCCAGAAAAAAAAGCTACTAAAGACTTTGTTCCACTTAGTTCCCTTGTTTTGTACCTTGCGTGATATTTCGTCGGGCGCCACTTTACAGACACAAAATGGCTGGAAAAGACATCTCATTTTTAGGGTTCCGTACCCGAAGGATCCAAACGGAGCCCTATTGCTGTCACTCACGTGTCCGTCTGTCCGTCGTCTGTCACACAGGTTTTACAGCCAATCGGTTGGAGCTACAGTTTTCAAATTTTCACAGTATAAGCATCTTGTTGACCAAAAGCCATACAAATAGTCAAAAATACATTTGGTTCGGAACCCTAAATGTGCGAAGTCTGACACGCACTTGGCCGGTTTTGTTTTAAACGACTTCTTCCCTCTATTTTTACCCAACTTCCCCAGAAGAAGGGTAATGTTTTTTTCGATAATAACTGTCTATTAATTTGAGTCTTGATAATACAATTGTCAGACCAAGTGGCAGAAAGGTATCCGTCGCAAATAAGATCTAAGAATAACTTTTTCAAACCAAGTGTTGATTTTATACGATCCAGAGGGCCTAGTGTGAGTTTTTTAACGCACTCGAACGCGTTTGCGTAAACGTCAATTTGTACTAAAACTGTATAAGCGCCGCGTGGTGGCAATAGCGGGTAACCTCTTTTTTTCTATACGATTTGACATAAGCGAACGTTTACGCAAACGCGTTCGAGCGCGTTAAAAAACTCACACTAGGCCCACAGAACATTTTTCGACATTATGAGTAGAATCGAAATGAAAGCATGCCTTGCCCTGCAATTTCACTGTCATAGATTTTACCTTATATGCAGCTGAGTGCGGCAAGTGGTCCTTTTGAAATGAAGTGCAGCTATTTATTTTTGTTGTTCTAACTAATTTAGTTGGTAATGACGTGTAGATTTACGAGTTTCTTCTTACTTCAAAAGCTATTTTCTACTTAGCCCGTGGAAGGTTCCGGCGATTTAGATAATTACTGGGGCCGTCTAGTTTGCAGAAATATTTTTAAAATTATAATAACAAACTAACTTCATTTCAAAAAGTGATTGAGACACCACGCAACTTCGATTTTTTTTTTGTTGAAAAAAAAGCCATTATTCTGTCAATTACCTACGACACGATGCAATATCGTAACCGCCATTCACGCATGAAACCACAAAAACGACATTGCGACCTTCGCTTATCTTTTAAACGACATCATTATTTCAAAGGGACAAAGGTCACGGATTTTTCTTCAAAAGATTGCATTTTGACCTTTGCCTTGTCTATTGAATGGATAATCCTTATTCATACATGAATAGTCTTGGAAACTGACATAAATATACAGAATTACATTTGTGAATGTCATTCAGCGTTTGAAAACACGGTTTTTACGCATAGTTTTATGCCATGCTCAACGCATTTGCAAAAGATCGAACTAAGAACGTTGTAAAGGAGCAATGTATGCAATTCATTTGCTTTAGCTGACCAGCGAATAGCAAAATTACTTGTAGTTGAAGCATTAAATGAGCATTGCAACCATCTTATTGCTAATTCGGATTTAAATATATTTTAAGTCGTGCTAGGAATCGTGCGTTTTATCTTAATATGAGGTTATTCAAACACCTGAAACGATCAATATATTGACTCAAAACATTTTAAAAGTCAAAGCCTGTAGCATTTAAACTTGATAATAAATATGTATATCTGATAATAGTGCAAAAGTTCGCATCCTTGCGTGTATATTTGCAGTTAAATGAATATTAATAATATTGAAACCACCCATGTGCAAATAAAAGGTAGGTACAAACAACATTATATCCATTTTTTTTATCGAAAAATTGTATTTTTCACTTTTATTATTCAACATATTTTTATTACATGTATGATACGGTTATATAAATAATAAAATAATAATATATTGGCTAAAGCGATAAGTGTGTTGTAAAATTCAATTGAGGGAATCGAATTATTATATATCTTGCAGGTCATGTATTTGCAATCTGATACTATTTTATTGTTTTCGTTAACACCGTGGCTTTATTTTATTGCATTTTCAAATACAACATGGCCACATAGATGGCGATTATTTTATGAAAAGAGGACATTGCTTACCTACTATATAAATTACTATTTTGTTCATGGATGTTTTCAAACGCCTAGCTATTACACTAGGACATCATCGGACCACTAGACGAACGGCGATGTGCCACCGGTACATAGTGGACATCCCACCCATACGCAAAAAACTATATGGGAACACTTTCATTGTGCGTACAACCTGGGGTCTTTAAGTAGATTACTTCAAGGCAAGCGTGCCCCAACGTCAACCACATCATTGCGTACCATCAGGTGAGATTGTGGTGAAACGCGAGCCCAATCAATAGAAAAAAAAATGTTTTCAACCATTTTTTGTAAAACTCGTAATACAACATTTAAGGTTTTATTTTGTACCAGCTTCAATTCTAATTCACGTTATAAAAAATAACAAAAACCTTAAGTACACAATTTCTCCACGTTCTTCGTTTACTCAGTCGCAAACTTTTTCTCGCACCCATTCAAACAAACGGCATCACAAGTTCAAGCCACTTCCAGCCCCACTATCTCTGTGTAGTGGCCATTTCGCGACATTATGCCACTATTTGGGTCACCGGCGCAGTCTGCGATGACACAGGGTGCGCTTTATTGTTCCCCTACATTATGTACCTTTGCTACATTTTGTTATATTTTTTCTTTTTTTTTCGTCCACCGAACTTTGCTAATGGACAATATGTGGGTCAAGTTCTTTTTGTTAGAACTTTTTTGATCGCTGACCTTTTTACGGGTTATGGAGGGAATAAATCGGTTGTGGGTTTTAGTTTTTATTGTGATTGGCATGTTCGTAAATATAGGATGGAGTTTCTTTTAGACGTCGATTTAGATTGGGGAAGACAGACGGTGCAGACTGATTTAAAATTTCGTCAGAAAAATCTCGGTACGCTTGTTTCTTTTATTGGATTGCCCTGTTGCAATGCTTCAGTATTAAAACTAAATAAATATCTCATTAAGCTTGTGCCTTATATCGTGATATATGATAGACATAAATCGTCTTTATTAGTAAAGTCGAATACAGGTTGTTTTGATCCCTATTAACGATCTACAATTTATCAATTGCTTCGGGCAATGGGGGTTCCCATTGCCCGAAGGCCATTTGGTGATCTATAGCACAGTTCTGGTCTTAAGGGCTTATTATTTTGGGTTCAAGTGAAGGTTAACTGACGGTTCGCTGGTTTTTTTCTTTCTGTAGAAGCTTTTGAATTTATTTTGTTTTTTTGTAACTCCACGATATCATACGGTAATTTAATGCGGTGACCCTATGACCACTAAGGGAAAAAATGCCTTTTCTTGATGACACAAAGAGGGAGAGGTAGACCGCTAATTTTGGATTACGAGAGGCCAGATAGACATGAAGAAGTGTGGTTTATCTACTGAAGATGCTTACTAGCGGAACAAGTCCCGAGTAACGGGAAGTGGCGAGGTGGAAGAAGAGAAGAAGTAGTATCTCGACGAGCCGTCTTTTTCAATTTCATATGCCTTAGCTCATTTTTTTGTTTTTTATTTTTAGGTACCGAATAAGCTCCAAAAGTTCTGGGCCGATTTTAACTGCTTTTTCACTAATAGAAAGCTAAATTATCAGCGAGTAACATAGGCTACTTTTCATCCCGGGAAAAACAACAGTTCCCGCGCGATAGGTCACGGGAGCAAAGCCGCGGGAAAAGTGCTAGTGTAGTCATAGGAAAAGCCAATGTCGCCGAGGGGAACTCTGAATTTATTTGAGATAGCTAGTACGTAGTAAACCAGTGCCAGAACTCAGTGCTTTTCTCCTTCCTCCTCATCTATTCGGGCAAAGGTGTTTTCCTTGCATTAGGATAACTAAACGCTGATGTGCCCTGGTGCGCAGGGTGCGAGGTAGCACCAACAGTATCTTAAGCATGATAGCAAGTCGCTTGGACTGTGAGTACGTGGGTCGCTGTTGTGCCGGATAGGTACGCGTTTGACCACTATCTCACCTGATGGTAAGCGATGATGTCGTCGAAGATGGAGCACGCTTGGATAGAAGTAACCTATTCACTCTTGACTTAAAGACTCACTATAAATAAATTATTGTGATTTTTGTTTTTATGTTGTGTTGAATCGTTGCTTCGGTATTTAAGCTGGAATACTGAAGCAAAGGTTACTTACTTGTGTGTCAATGTTGTTATTATTTTTGTTACTAATATTATAAGAGTCTCATTGTTACTCGCAGTAAATAGATTATTATTATTATTTAGGTATTGGTTCCTTTTGCGTCTGAAACAGAAGATTCCAAAGCGTAGACCTAGTGTCAACGGTTGACGGCACGGTTGGCGCAGTGGTTGAGCGTTCGGCTGCTGCGCTGCGTGTCGCGGGTTCGATCCCCGCACGGAACAAATATTTGTATTGCCTACAGATAGTTGTTCCGGGTCTGGGTGTCTTGTGTATGTGAGTTTACATGTTTGTGAACGCACCCACGATACAGGAATAATTCCTAGTGTGGGGCAACGTTTTTTTGAAAAAAAAAAAAAAAAAAGTGAAGCTAAAATATTTCTTTAAATATAATTTACCTATTGTTGTAATTTATTTACACAACTGATTTCATGACCTTAAATGAATTCGTCTATCGGTTTCATATTTTTTTAAATCTGGTATTTTTTATAATGTGTGTGTTTTGGTCGGGTATCGTCCTGTTTCATTAAAAAAAAAATATTTATAATATATCTATGGTTCTTTCGCTTTCTTAAAATTGGTTTTTAAGTATTTTTTTTTATCGAACTAAACTACTAATACTTTCAGTAAATTAATTAAAATAAATCTGGGTACTTCGTCGTTTTATATTTGTTTCGTCCATTTCAATTAACATGTGCAAACAAGTGCTTTTATATGGGTCCTGTAAACATTGTCTCGGCACGGATTAGTCTGCCTAGGTACGAGTATTTATTTATTTATTTATTTATTTATTTAACAATTAATGTACACACACATACAAAAAAACAGACCAGAAGAAGGAAACAGAGAAATATGTACAAAGGTTATGCTTATTTCTATAGAAATCTCTTACAGCAAACCTGCGAAAGGAGAGATGGAAAAAAAAGAGAAGTAGACACGGTGTGTAACAGTGCTAGGACACATACAATGTAGAGATATAAAACTAACTAAATAATATAATATATATATATATATGTATATATATAGATAGGTACTAATACATATAAACTAAATAATAATACATACTTATATGCAACTATCATGAAAAGGAAAGATAGTGTTCCTTTACTCTCCTCTTAAAATCTGCAAGAGTTTGGCAGTCCCTAATGTCAGGCGGCAGAGAGTTCCACATCCGTACTGCGTGCACAGTGAAGGAGTAGGAGTAGAAGTCAGTTGTGTGGGGAGGGGATTTTAGGAGATTCCTAAGATGCGACCTGCAAGGCGCATCAAAAGGGCGGGAGTACGAAAAGCGTTCCCGCAGGTAGGCGGGCGTTTTAGGGTTGTGAAGGATATTAAAGAGCAGACATAAAATACGAGAGTTCCTGCGAAGACGGATAGGGAGCCACTTGAGTACCTTGCGAAAGTTGGAGACATGATCATACTTTTTGAGGTTGAAAACAAAACGAATACATATATTTTGCAATCGCTCAAGTTTATTTAGAGCTCAAGAGTATTTAACATTTTAAAATAAAAACTTTTTCTGGAACCTTATTTTTTTTTTATATATTAAAAATATTATTGCTATTGGCTATTGGCGTATTGTGTGTGGGAAAGTAAGTAAGGAAGTATATAATCATATATTTCGCAAAAAGAATAACCTCGTCTTAAAATCTTTACCTTTTTTAATTTTTCGTAATTTAAATTCCTTACATCTGCCTAGTCTTAATAAGTAATATATTGGGTACATACATTTAACATTAAAGGATGAGACACGATCACATGGCGCCTAACATATCTCAAACATGACCGACACACTCGACGGTCTATCGGTCAGGGTCAAGAGGATTTTTCAAGTTTATTGGGGTTTGAACATAACATCACCCTGTGTATTCAGTAGCTTTGCTTCTCTGGTACTGCTTGGTGATTCATTCAATTCAATAATGGAAGTCATACAGTGCTCATCTCAATCTTTCAAATTGGTTGAATCAACCAAATAACTGTCAGTCCCTTCTGAACCAAAATGACCTTTCAAATTGGTTGAATTCGCCAAATAAATCAGTCCCTTTTGAACCAGAATAATCTTTCAAATTGGTTTAATCAACCAAATAACTTACACTCCCTTCTGAACCAAAATGACCTTTTAAATTGGATGAATCATCCAAATAAATCAGTCCCTTCTGAACCAAAGTGACCTTTCAAATTGGTTGAATCAACCAAATTGAATCATTTACCGTAAATTGAACTGAATCTGGTTGAGCAGTGTATCAATGTTTTTACATGAGTTTCGAAGTGAACCGTAGTGTCCATTATCGTCGTTCTCAGACGGTCAGGAAGGAGTTAAAAAAGTTTTTATATCACAACTTGTGCTAGGAATAAAGATGTCATGTTTATGTTTGTTTACGGTTTAAGTCGAAGAGTTCTACTTACGATTGCTATTTTTGACCGTCCCTCGTTACGTCGGCCCAAGATATCAGTTATACGAACGTTCAAAGTTCATGCTAACACTACTCAACCCCACACACTAGTCTTATCAGGAAATAGGTAACGTCTGGTGGCTCTGGCATCTTTGACTTATATATTAACCACTTTTTTGACGATCCTTAACTACACTAATATTATAAAGAGGTAAAGTTTGTGAGTTTATTTATAGGATAATCTCTAGAACTTCTGAACCAATTTAGACAATTCTTTCACCAGTAGAAAGCTACAATATTCCGTGTACGTACGCGCAGCGGAATTTTGTTGAATTTAAAGATTTTAATTATGCAGATATTTAGTGTATGACGTCGTATAATTGTGTATGGTAAAAAAAAATTTGTGCACGCAACCATTGTGGAGAAATTCACCAAAAACTGATTCCGCTGGGCGAACGTTGTCCTGGCGGAACTTTTTTTAATCCATAGACTTTAGAAGAAAAGAGATGTGTCCAAAAATTAGTGTGTATTTGTGTGTAATTGTGTATGTATGAATAAAACTAGTGCATGCATAAACTTCGGAGAAATTCAAGTTTCCGCTACGCGAACGTTTGGCCATTAGCTAGTTTTCATATAAAGCGCTTACATAGGGAACTGTAGATTTTTACATACGTTGTTTTGAATTTGTTTATATTTGTTTAAAAAACAGATTTAGAAAAAATCGTAGGGCTTAAAAGATAAAAATATAAACGTAAAATACGCTTATTAGGTCTTAGTTCTTAAAGTATGCACTTTGGGGTCTAGATTTTCACGTTAATACAAACCTTATAAGTGTCTGCAACATGTTGCCAAGTATCAATGATGTTCCGTTAGTAACTAAAGAATTATAGGACAAATTTACCATGAACAGATCACTGTTTACAAAGCAGTCAAATATCACGACGTTCTGAAGGAATTGCATGGTAATATGTATGTCAATAATTAGTGTATTCATTCAACTATTCTTATGCAAAATTTCATGTCATTAAATTCAGTAATTAAAGAAAAACAATTATAATACTGACGAAGCATCGAAAACCTACATAACCCGACCAAGTTCGGATGGCTACAAAAAAGCGGCCGTGCAATATATTTAGGTAACATCCCAAAATTTACAGTATAATACCGGTATTTAATTGGTATAGGTGATAACACAATTGTTGTTTCGATATAATTTATAGGTCATTTATTTTTGTACACCTACTTTTTTAAATGTATTTGACTATGACAGAAACTAAGTACTATTTACGTAGGTACTTTATTTAAGTATGCGCTTGAGACTTGAGATATAATCTAAATATATTATTTAAGACAAATAAAATTCATCCTTAAATTCATTCCTGAGGCATTAAGTCCGCCTCTGTACTTGTATGTGCGTGAAGTGTTAAATAAATAAATTCATACAGCTAATTTCTATTGAAAATTTCACGGATCAGGATTCTAACTATAGACCCCTTAGGGAAATTAAATATTTACCACATGTAAGTATGTACTACTGTTTAGGTAAATATTTATCATATTGTAGCTTATTACACTATTTAACCAATAGACTAGGCATGCACGAGCGTTCCCCTTTGCAACTTTAGTGGATCAAACAATCTAATAACTTAAAAAAAACTACTTCTTGAATCGTTTTTTTTTTCTTATGTATGTGAGCGTGTTCCCCCGCACCCCACCAAAATATGCACAATTATTTTGTTCGAAGTTCGGTACGCTTAATCCTTTAGTTAAATAGTCTAAGTATTGTAGTTATGAATTGATCAAAAATATTCTTGTGTGAAAAAATAGACAACGCGCTGCGCGCAACGAGCGATAGGCGGCTTCCCGCTTGAAACGGTACTGTCATCCTTGAAGAAAAGAGAGGGCAATATGTTTTCGCGCGTATTCGTTTGCTGTTGAACTTGAACCTGATTTTGTTTCATCCCCAGTCACAAACAAATAAATGTGCAGTCAAGGACAATGTGCGTATGCGCTGTTGTTTTGCTATGCATCGCCAATTCTCTGTAATAATAATATTGACAAAGTGTGTTATTAATGTTATAGTGTAACAGTGAAGCATAACATAATTATGTAGTAGGAATATTGAGTGAATGATAGTGAAAAGCTGATAACAGATATAAGGTAAGATTTTATAATAAATTAATAGCTATAGACTTATTCATTTACGTAGGTAATTTATTAGGCAGATAAATTATAATAATTGTGTTATGTTAACATTGGACAGACACCATAAACCCAAGTTAATATCTACTGATTGATCTTATTCTATATCTATTTACTTAAATTTATAATAATAAATTATACAAGACATATATTATAATATAATCGTAACAAAGTAGATGTTTTTCCTGGTTAAAGACAAACTACTGAATAGATCTAAACTACTAAACGACCGACCAGATTATAACGAAATGTTGAAAAGAAATATTGTTATTAAATAATCACCTTATGTTTATTACCTACATGTAATGATATACGTATGTGGGCCTCTCACAGATCGTCAACTCCTCGGCAACCTGGAACAACTTCCAGAACAAGATCACCACCTTCCTGGGTAAGGATAAACCGAGTAACAGGAACTTGCTCATTTAGTTGCAATTTTGTTGTAAATTAGACCTTAGGTCTATTGATATAGACTTTAATTTGTGTACCTAATCGGTTTTTGAATTGAAATTTTGTGTGTGTTAGTACAACTCGGTCACATTAACTTGACGCATAGCGTCGATATAATAATGTCTTATGGTTATTATTAAAAAAATATTTTTCATTCAAGAAATGCAATTGTTTTACTTTTTCCTAACGCTTGTGTACGCAACTGTACCATATTAATGAATACTATATTGGAAGGTTAAGAACGTTTCTTAGATATATGGCACGGCCGCTTTTTGGTAGCCATCCGAACTTGGTCGGGTTATGTAGGTTTTCGATGCTTCGTCAGTATTATAATTGTTTTTCTTTAATTACTGAATTTAATGACATGAAATTTTGCATAAGAATAGTTGAATGAATACACTAATTATTGACATACATATTACCATGCAATTCCTTCAGAACGTCGTGATATTTGACTGCTTTGTAAACAGTGATCTGTTCATGGTAAATTTGTCCTATAACTCTTTAGTTACTAACGGAACATCATTGATACTTGGCAACATGTTGCAGACACTTATAAGGTTTGTATTAACGTGAAAATCTAGACCCCAAAGTGCATACTTTAAGAACTAAGACCTAATAAGCGTATTTTACGTTTATATTTTTATCTTTTAAGCCCTACGATTTTTTCTAAATCTGTTTTTTAAACAAATATAAACAAATTCAAAACAACGTATATAAAAATCTACAGTTCTCTATGTAAGCGCTTTATATGAAAACTAGCTAATGGCCAAACGTTCGCGTAGCGGAAACTTGAATTTCTCCGAAGTTTATGCATGCACTAGTTTTATTCATACATACACAATTACACACAAATACACACTAATTTTTGGACACATCTCTTTTCTTCTAAAGTCTATGGATTAAAAAAAGTTCCGCCAGGACAACGTTCGCCCAGCGGAATCAGTTTTTGGTGAATTTCTCCACAATGGTTGCGTGCACAAATTTTTTTTTACCATACACAATTATACGACGTCATACACTAAATATCTGCATAATTAAAATCTTTAAATTCAACAACATTCCGCTGCGCGTACGTACACCAATATTCCTGAGTGACATAGGCGATAGCCCTGCGAAGTGGGCACGGGTCAGCTAGTCGTTGATATTATGTCAATTTGTCTAGGCTCTCTTATTTTCATCAGTGTCTGTTGTATTAAAATTTTAAATTGTGTTTCATAAACTAATAAATAATTTTCTTTTTCCACAGGTAAGCACCAACTTAACAAAAGACTTCAACAACCAATAACGACTGTTTTAATAGTGAGTACTGAAAGCTTTATTTAGTACATTTTGGATACTTTGACAATTATTATCGCTGAAACACTTTAGTCTAAGAGGTCTTCGACAAAAAACGTTTTTTTTTTATACGATACCGACTATTTCGTGGCTAGAGTGATAACAGCCGCACGGTTTGATCCATCAGGTTAAGCTACGCTTGCCGGGCTTGGTCCATGGATGGGTGACCATCTTTACATACCGAGACTCCTCCGTGTCTCGGAAAGCACGTTAAGCCGTTGGTCCCGGCTGTCAATCGTAGATCTGTGACAGTCGTCAAAAGCCTGAAAGTCTGACAACCAGTCTTACCAAGGGGTATCGTATTACCCAGTAACTGGGTTGTGGAGGTCAGATAGGCAGTCGCTCCATGTAAAATACTAGTATTCAGCTGCATCCGGTTAGACTGGAAGCCGACCCCAAGATAGTTGGGAAAAGGCGCGGGCAGATTGATTTTTTTGACAGACTATTAAAAATACCGGAATACCTATGGATGATCAATCCCTAATATTCTGGTATTTTTTTACTTATTGCATGAAATGTCATCTATAGAATGTAACTTTTTTGTGGTAAACTTTTTTTTTAGGTCCCAATTTCTCAGAAAAAATAATGTGAATGTCTTAGATTCGTGGAAAATGACGGATTGTGTAAGCAATGATATGAATGAAAATGGAATCAGTGAATTGCGTGACGGTTGACAGGACAGAATGGAAGAAAAACGTGTTACACCGACGCCAAGTAACATGTGATGGCAGGGAAATAGGTTTGTTCCTGATTCGCCCCTCATTTTTAGGGTTCCGTACCCAAAGGGTAACCAACAGGACCTTATTACTAAGACTCCACTGTCCGTCTGTCAGCGGGCTTTATCTCTTGATCCGTTATAGGTAGACAGCTGAAATTTTCACAGTATATGTATTCTTGTTGCCGCTATAACAATAAATAATAAAATTCGTACGGAACACTTCATGTGCGAGTTAAATTTGCACTTAACTGGTTTTTGATATTCCGTTTTCGCCCCCACTTTTAATTCCATTTTCGCCGCGTTTATCATTTGTTTTATTCATATGAATATTTTAGTTGTGTTTCGACCCAGTTTTCGTTCCATTTTATGATGATGAGTCACGTGAATCTTACCAAGTTCATAGGTTTTCAATTGACTGAATGTATAGACTATTGGGCCTATTGGCTGATGTGATGAAGCAGCCAAAACACTGTATATTTCTTACAATCCCAGATTAGCGTGGCTATGCTGTACTGTATATATTATTAGACGGTACTGGCTAGCAGCCAATCAATACGCGATTGTGTTATGTTTTTATGTTTCCAAGGCATATACACGAATTATTTGGGCTGTCCTTATAATTTTCATAATTATAGCTTAGTAGATAACTACGAGTTGTATAAATTATGTCATCATTATTTAATGTGAAATTATATCGGGTATTTATTTCAGGGTTGCCAAGTTTTTAGAATGGGTTTGAA
This sequence comes from Polia nebulosa, assembly GCA_951329385.1. Taxonomy (NCBI): domain Eukaryota; kingdom Metazoa; phylum Arthropoda; class Insecta; order Lepidoptera; family Noctuidae; genus Polia; species Polia nebulosa. The sequence goes on along the minus strand of OX589592.1, from coordinate 6,667,187 downwards.
AGGAAAAAGTAATTTGAATTATTCTGGGGGGTGTTAACCGTTAGGTTTAGGTATTAGTAACAATATAAAAATGCCTTTATTTCTCATCTACCTACTGTGTAAAATGAAAAGTCTAAGAAACTGTTTCTTATATACGAAATTCGAAAGTTTTATTAAACCGTGTTGGTATTATTTGACGTAGGTATCGTAAATGTCATAAAGTAGGCAACCCTATATTCTAGCCGGTTCCAGGCATGTTTCAATCGCGTGATATGTAATTATATCTGAAACTTATGTAATATCTACTCGCAGTTATAGTTTTATTTTTAGGTTTAGTTAACTCCGATTCAACGAGGTAATAACCATCGCTAGAAAACCTACTTTCAAATAAAAATATGGCACTCAAATCGGTTCACCCGCAAAATTATGAACTACGGTGCCACAGACAGACACTCACATATAGTGGTCAATCTTATAACACCCCTCCTTTTGCGTCGGGGGTTAAAATATAATTATATGAGTAGGTAAGTAACTCATAGGCTCACGTATTTTTACAATACAGAGTCGGATACACAATAGCTCAACAAATAGGAAACGGCTCGAGATAATAGTATCGATACCAATTCTATTCTATTAAGGCACAAAAAAGATCAATTGGTTCGTAGTTAATTATGCAAAAACACGTTTTTACTTATTCACTCTTAGTAAAAAACTTTACAATGGATTTTAATTTTCTACAACCAGTAAGCGTGATTAAAAAAACCTGAACCGAGCGTCTTCATTTAATTTACTAGAACCTGCGCAAAATACGTGAATTATGAAGTGATATTAGGATTTTCCATTTAGGTAATTCTTGGTTAAAAGCCCTGATTCTGGAAAATGAAATGAAGGATTTACCGACATTAGGAACCCGTTTCTTTGTAGTAGTACTTTAGCTCTGTCCTATATTGACAACAGGCACACACCCCCTTTACTAGAAATCTGGAAGTTCCATTTGATACACCTCTGCTTCATCCCTTCGAAAAAACACTGTTATTTTGTCAAGGTCACTTTTAAAAATTTAGTGGTCAACTTTTGAGCACAAAAACTTTTTTTACAAAAAAATAGAACCGACTTCCAAAAAAAAACAAAAAAAGTGCAAAATAACTTTAATTTCGGAAGTCGGCGTCAAAAAACGAAGAAAAAAAATAAGAAACACCGACTTCTCTGTTTATTATTTTTGTTTTTTTTTTTTGGAAGTTGGTTCAATTTTTTGTAAAAAAGTTTTTATTTTTCACTTTGTAGTTTAAATTCTCCATTAAATTGTGTTATCAATGCATATTTATGCGATAGCAGCTGCAGTCGCGGTTGATTTGATGTAATTTTTTGAAGAGTTCCGTTGTCTGTCTCCGAAACTCATCATCAGATCTACCTACATGAAATTTAAATGAGACCATTTCGGAATAAAGCCCTTTCGAACAAAAAAAGAATTAATAACCTCCTCCTTTTGGAAGTCGGTTGATAAATGCTACTACACTATTAGCGACCCGCCCCGGTTTTACACGTTTGAAAACTTTATACACAAACCTTCCTCGTTTATCGCTCTCTATATTAGTGAAAACCGTATCAAAATCAATTACATGGTTTAGAAGGAGTAAACAGAGAAACAGGCAGACGCGGAAAGCGACTTTGCTTTATTTTATATAGAGATATTCTTAGAATGATAAAAGGTTACCGTGTGATATTTCAACAGGGATTTCTGTCCATTTAAACTGTCAGAATGTACTAAGACTAGTCTTTGTGGGATCACACAATCATAATATAATTCAACCGTTCCACCTAACTAATCTCTTTCGACAAGCAATGCGGTAGTCTATTCCCGACTACGTCGCATACGACGCACAAATCTGTTCCTATTAGAATATGTCAGAATATGTTCGTATATCAAACTTGTCAGAAGTTTCTAACGACCATTTATGATTCGATGACAGACGTGCATAGCAGTCAAAGTAATGGCGCAGTTACACGTGGTCGTGCGCCCGCATTCGGGTGTGTATGGAATTCGGGGAGTTAAAGTGTGAATTATGAAGGACTAGCTTCTGCCAGCGGCTTTGCCCGTGTGGAATTAGTACTTCCCCCGCTATTAATTAAAAAATAAAAATAAATTATCCAAATTACCGCATTTCTATTATTATTTGGACTTAGTAAGATATAGTAGGATGGAGGATAGTGGGACTGTCGTATAATTCCCCCTGTTTTACCAGAGGAGACTTGTTATCCCGTTACTGGTTTGTGTAGATTGGATAGGCAATCACTCCGTATAAAACCTTCCTTGAAAAATATGCATTTGAATAAGAAAACCCAATCCAAATCGGATCAGTATTTCCAGAAAATCGCGGACAAACAAGCATACAAACATTTATACTGATCGAATACAGAACCTCCTTTTTCGAAGTCGGTTATAAATATTTCTACTCAGCTGCATTCGGGATTGGGAGCTGACCCAAAAAACAGTTGGGATAGGGTTAAGCAGATTGACTATCGGGTAGTACCCGACCTCGGGCAAGTTCGTCTAGCTTTGTCGTTTGAAGCCAAAGACACTCTTCAATTTGCCAAGACCTACCTGTGTGATGTATCAGGTGTCTGAATGTGTAAAAAGTCATTCGGATACCCGTATGCAGGTTAGCAACTAAGTGTAATTATGCCTCGCTTCGTGTTTGCCGTCTTACTTTATATTCAAATGTCTATAATAAATTACATTGTATCTAACAATAGATGTGAGAGAATTCGGTTTATGTAAATCTGGTACCTATTGTTGCCGGTTAGTGGTGCGAATGACTTTTTAGTTGCCGGTCTGCATTTCATCGTTGATAACTAGTACCTTTATACTAAGTCTAATAAAAACAATTTTTATTGGAACTTTATAAAATATTAGAGAGTCTCGTTAACCAACTTAATTAACTGCGGGAGAAGACAAAACTGGCCAAGTGCGTGTCGGACTTGAGAGAATTACCAAAGAAAAAATCTGATTTGTCAATATTTGTTTGTAAAACATACGTAATAATAAACGTTAACACCAAATTTCAAGTTCATAGTCAATTGGAGGTTAATAAATTCTTCGGAACAAAATTTTGTGACAGACGACGGACAGACGGACATGTGAGTGACAGCAATAGGGCTCCATTTGGATCCTTCGGGTATGGAACCCTGAAAATAACATAAATGCATAACTATAAGATCTTAGTGTGGGCTACTAATGCTTCTACGTGAGTTAATAACAAAATTGTATTAAAATAACAAAGCAAGTGGTCACGTAACGTTTATTTTTTGCATAGTTCTTTACATATTCGTATGTGATCTTCAAAGCAATGATTACTCGCATCAAAATTGGAGACTATTTCCGAGTAACTTATTGTTGCCACCCTGTTGCTTTAAACTGGCCCGTCTGACCTTTTAAAAATTTGAAATTCCCTATACTTTGTGTAGAATTTCCTTTGTGTGTTGTAACACGCGATCCAGCTATTAAGTGACGTGTCAATAACTGGAATTATGTAGCTCTGTTTTGTATTCATTGATGTTTTTGTTCGCTTTCCGTTTTTGTTTGGCATTAATTTTTGGTAATGTATTGCGTCAATTCGCTTCGTTATGGAAGGTTAATTTTGAGTTGACTTTATGATTAAACCTCGTGGGATCGCGTATCATGTCTGTTTCCATGTCGTTTTTGTAACTGATACATTCTTATATTGATAGGTACGAAAGCTTCTATAGTAAGTTCAGTTACCGTAATATAAATTAACAGCTGTAGTTTACAAATCGACTTAACTGTTATTACTTTTTTTCCTAACAGCTTAAAGCGATGCAAAAACACCGAACTTTGAATCATCAACATCTGCACAATGCTCAGGCAGAATCAAACAAGAATTATTGTCTCCCATCCTATCCCATTGATACCTACCATGCTTTTGAAGTCCAAATATACGTGCAATAAAATTTCCATCCAACAATTACTGGCCTGGATCTTTTTGAAGTGCACCGAACAAGTGGCCGATCAGATGGTTTACGATCGCCGGGAATAGAACCGTTTTGCGGCAAACGTGTCGGTAGTTACAGAGCAATAATTTTTCGATGTTACTGTCGCTGACTACCTAATTATATTGAATGGTTGTCATCTAGGTAGTATAATATGCAAATTATGAGCCAGGGACTCCTCAGAAAAAGTGACATTCTATCGGAGATATCAATTGTTAAATGTTCGAAATGGATGACGGGACATTTCGGTAGTTCATGTCAAAACCAACTATAGTTTTGGAAAATCTTTTCAATTATTATCGCCCATAGAATATCACTCACTCTCATAAACATCATGATTACAAATACGAGTAAAGATATCCGCAGGAGAACCGAGGTTACCTACTAGGTCGAAGAATCGCCAAACTTAAGTGGCAGTGGACACACATTGCTCGCAGAACAGATGGTCGATGAGGACGAAAGCTTCTGGAGTAGCAACCGCGTACCGGAAGACGCAGCGTTGGAAGACCTCCCAGAAGGTGGGCTGATGACCTGGTGAGGGTCGCCGAAATCCGATGGATGTAAGGTGCACAGAACTGGTTGTTGTGGAGGCCTATGTGCAGCTTTCGGCTGAAATGATGATGAGTTCCAACGCCACGTTATCGGTTACAAAGCAAGATTCAGTCTTTCTCAGAGTCTAGATTTGTGCCTGATTAATGGCAGCAGACTCGCTCCCACTTAAAGAAAACTGGCAAAATACGGGTGTACTAGGCTTCATTGCCTACTCCTTCGGCCTGCATATAAGTTGTCAAATGGTCGGGTTTTTAACGAGCAGGATATGCGTGATAGAATGTTGGCCATTCAAGCGTCCCACGCAGTTTTTGGATGTCATCTTAAGGACGATAAATGTTCATAACTATGCTTGTGTGATATTTCGTTGGTAATTTTAGGCACGCATTGCACAGGGTGTAACCGAAATGTGTTGTCATATTTTAGATAGTGCTCTGCTCATATAAACGAAACAACCTGGGAGTCTTTAAGTCAAGAGTTAATAGGTTACTTCTAGGCAAGCGTGCTCCATCTTCGACCACATCATCGCTTGCCATCAGGTGAGATAGTGGTCAAACGCGAGCCTATCAAACATAAAAAAACCGCTTTCTTCAAGGAAACCATAGTCAATTCCCAAAAAAAAAAATGGCACTCCGGGAGTGCCGACAGAAGTGAAAACTTGAACAAAAACGCCTAACGCGCTTAAGGAAGTTTTCACTTCATAGCGGTGTCGGTGTCGGTGGCGAGTTCAATTGTTTTTTCCGATCACAAAAATGCCTAACGCGCAGTTTTCATTTCAAAAACGTTACTGAACTTACCGATCACCAGCTGATCAAAATGGGTATGGGTGCACCAATTTTTTTTTTATATGTAACCTCTCTCTTTCCTGCAATCTGTATGAGTGATTTCGTGAAATGGGATGGATGTGAGTAACAGGAAGCTGGGGAAGCGCTCGGTATTTGATTTGACCAACGAGTGCGCGCGGTGGTAGAATTGGCCGTCAGATGGTAGAGCGCGCGTACTATAAGTCTGCGCACGGTCGAATCGGAATTAAACGTTTTTATTTTATTTTTTAGGATAGAATGTTAATGTAGCTTATTATCAAGGTGAGATGTCGAATGTTACACATCATATGCGACTACTATAAGGCTCGCTCCTTTTTTGAATTGACTTTTACTTTCTTGGAGAAAGTTATTCAATTCTACGGGCAGAAGCAGTATTTAAAACTTGACCATGCATTTCCGGTAAACACCACGTAGTTCCTAACAATAAAGTGTCTTTTCTGACACTTGTTCAAATAGCTAATAGTTTTCTCCATGACATTGACAAACTGTTCCACTAATCCATTGTGACAATAATTCTAAATCAAAATCCCGTTTACAGGACAATATGTTCCACATTATTAATTTTACTATATGTTTGTACTGGTAAAATAATGTAATTCTGGGTACTTGTATCACAATTTGCTTTTCAGTTTTCATGTGTCATTTGATCGGTTGATATCTGTATATTAAAATAAATTGAAACCACATACTGAAAATTGTCACATGAACGGACTGTAAATGCAATTTTCTGATTGAAAAGTGCAATCGATTGGATGGTTATTTATCAATGAAATGACGTACTTTTATACTGCCGTCCACAAGCTGTAATCCCGCTATCTGAAAAAAACATTTTGAGTTACGCACACAAAAAAGAGTTGAATTACACATATAAATCAAAGGAACTTAACGGTAATTTCTTTAATTGATTTCGGAATCTATTGATAGTAGCAAAGTACTGCTTAGACAGATCGATAATCGAGACAAAAAAAAAAGGCTGATTACCGTGGCGCCAAAAAAACAAAAACACGCCAAATGTCACAATACTTTATAGGTTTGGGCCCTAAAAAAAAAACAGGTGCCATAACGGTCATTCTTCCATCCAAACGTAGTATGGCTATTACTTTACTATTTGATGGTGTAATAATAAAACAAAATAATATATCAATTTATTTTGCTATTATTTAGCCCGTTTAAGGAGACAGAAGTAAAAAAAAACCGGCAAAGAGCGAGTCGGTCTCAAATCATATTTTTTTCAAGTTTTTTTTAAACTGCCTCCACCATAAAGGTTTTCCTGTAATCTATAAGTATAAACTACTTTTTATTTTTTTTCAAAATTTTAGACCCAGTGGTTTCGGAGATAAGGCCGGCCATGGTAATTTTTCATCAATTTTCTTAAATAACTTCAAAATTGTATATTTTAAAATTATGAAAAAAAAAATATTCGAAACCCTCACAATGTGACCCTTTCATTTGATATGTCGCACGACACAGTTTGAAAAACTTTGATTTTTAATTTTCCGATTATCACCCCAAAAGTGACCCCCATATCCCAAATTAATTTATTGAAGGTCACACGTCCGTATTTGGGTCACAGATATTGTGTGTGTATCAAATTTTAACTCTATTGGTCCAGCAGATTCGGAGCAAATTGGCTGTGACAGACGGACAAACAAACAGACACGAGTAGTCCTCGTATATATATTTTCGTTCACTTTTTTTTTAATATTTCTACATGGTGTTGCTTTGTTTGTTTTTTTTTTTATGCACCTGCCATATTATCTCTCCACCACCCTTGGTTGACTGGTAGAGAATGCCTAATCCATTAAGTCCGCCTTTGTACTTTAGTTGCATGAAGTGTAAATAAATAAATAAATAATCCTATAAGGCTTCCGTTTTTTCAATCTGACTTTCGGAACCCTAAAAATAAATAAAAATCAAAAAAACATTTCTTTTTTCTATTTTGTCTCCATATGTAAGTCGCTGCCATACTGGGCCACTACTGCTTTGTTTATTTCCAAACCTGTCTAAATTAGGTCTTGGCGCATCTTATCTAGATATACAGTCTTTTTGACATTTGAAATTAGTAGAGCATAACCTTGGTCTGATGCAATCGATTAATGATCTTGTGAAGTTACGCAAATGCATCATAATGATCAAATTATTATGAACGTCGGGTATGTAATTTGGCTCTGTTCATATTTTGTGATTGATTGATTTTCAAGGTTAAGTCGTGACCTTGGCTGGGTTGGTGGGTAACCGTTTTTTACATTAAGGGTTTTAAACCTATTTATTAAGAAATAAATGTAACTACTATACGAGTAGGTGTATCCCTTTCGGGATCATATTTAAGAAGGTTTTGACAAAGTGAAATTTTAGAATTGAAATTCTGAATCCTGAATCTATGAAATTATTATTAAAACCTAAGCTTTTCTGACAATCAAGATCGTCTTATTACAATTCTTGTTAAACTATAGTATCCTAAAAAGTCGCCATACCTAGCTTTCAACTTACAAAGTTCAAAAAACCGATTGAAGTAAGTACTTAATCGGTTTCAAAAAAATAAAATCATCAAAATAATATCCCAACAAAAGATTCTCCGCCAGTAAAAACGCCGATCGTAACCCACATACGACCAATGTCAGCTGTCACCGATTACGCGGTGTTACGCAAACCTGCGCGTACGCAGGCCCCTCTCCGCATTTCTACTGACCTCGAAACAGCCGGCACTTTCGCTGGAAACGATCTGTGCTATACACTGGAAGCGGTCTGTTTTTGTATACTTATGTGTACCTTAACTAACACTTAAGCACAGATGATTTTGCACCTATGTTTACAATGGAGTGCTGTCTCACACATAGCTGAGAATTATGTGTGAAGTAGAGGATGTAATTAAGATTATTGCTGTTATTATCTTCGTACACTTTTTTCGTTACCAAGAAATAGCAGTGTAGTGTAAATTAATTGGTACAAGTGTAAGTGGGTTACGTACATGACTGTACACTGTAGTGCAAAAAAAAAACGACTTTGATTTGACATGATGGATGGACTTGTTTGCTAATAAAAACACTTTGTAAAATTGTAGTCGCTTCTAGTCTTAAATGTTTCGATGGCCAGACAAGTTGTCTTGCTATGTTGTTTGACATTCGAAGAGGCTTGAACTCAATCGAACAAGGCACCAGGTGTATGTTACGTACCTACTAGTTGAGTAGCCCTTTCTTGTTTTTTGTTTTATATTTCATTTATATTAAACATTTATTTTTACTTTCGGTAAGTTTGTATAAGCTGGTGAGGGTCGTGGGAATTCGATGAATGCGAGACCGAGGTCCGGTCGTTGTGGCGAGTTGGCGACACTTGGGGGAGGCCTATGTCCGGCAGTGGACGTCTTTCGGCTGAAATAATGATGATGATGAAGCTTATATTATATTGACATTTTTTGGTACATGTTCAATTTATTTAGACCTTAGAAATTTTAAATTTTAAAATGTGCCTTACTCAGTTTGAAGCCTAATCAGTAAAATAATGACTTACAAGTCATTATCAGCGTTTGGTGAAACATACAATTGAAGCCAATATTTACAAATGAAGCGAGGCCTTGCAGACTCATCGCGCTGGTATCGTGGTATCGTACTCGTTATGTTGAAACCGGTTTAGATACTAAGATCCACAGCATTAGTAATTGCGAAAAATACGATATTTTTGTTTTGAAGATGTGTGTTTTGGCTGTGTAGACACAGTATTAGGGAAAAAATTTGATAATAAATATTACCTGCGTAGTTTTTTTTTTTGCTGGCCAGTTTACTTTTATTTTTGACCACTAGTAGATACTCGTACCTACCTGGTCTCATGAGGACTGAGCTTTGATTATGATCACCACATTGGTTCACTGCACGCCGCTTCAATTTTTACTACCAATCAGTTAACCGCATAATAAAAATTAGGTCACAACGTGGTAGGTGGGTGAGGTTTTTTTTTTTACACTAGGAATTAACCCTGTATCGGGAGTGCGTTTACAAACATATAAACTTAAATACTCAAGACACCCAGAGCCAGAACAATTACTGTCTGTAGGCCATACAAATATTTGTTCCGTGCGCAAATCGAACCCGCGACAAGCAGCGCAGAAGCCAATCGCTCAACCAATGCCAAGACATATAAATTACCTACAAAAAAGTATCCTAGACTACTACTTGCCTAGGTTTTGAGCAACAACACAAATTTCTAAACACTAGGCGGTGTTTAGATTTCTTTTCCTTTTTTAATTTTTTTTTCGAACTTAGATTGCCCAGTGACGAGGCAATCTAAGAATGGAATATAAATAGCCTAATTAAATCAAAAAACCTATCTCAACTCAAAATGATGAAATAAAAGCGTTGCATTACTTGTACGCTCATTTATATGCCTACAGACTTTCGTCATAAGTCATAACATCAAGACTACGGAAAATGATACAAGCATTAAAAGCGTTCATCGCGCGCAGGCTGGCAACGTCGCATTTCTAGAGGTTTTTTGTAATTCATCATCATCATTCTCCTACCCTTATCCCAATTTATTTGGGGTCGGCGCAACATGTCAACATGTTTTTTTGTGATTATTTTATTAAATATAAATGAAAGTACAATTTTTCTCACCCAATTAACTAGATATATTTTACCATTATTTTTAACAGTTACTCTAAAATATTTAATCGCAATACTGCAAAAAGTACATACCACTGAAACGATAATAAGAAGAAGACTGCAAAAAGATAATAATTGATTGTAATGTTATTTTTCATGTTTATAAATATATAAATACAAACGATCTAGTTAATTGGCTGCTGTTTATACATAAACATAAACAATAAGAAGTAGACATTCGTCTCACGCCTCTCAATAACAAGCGATTTGACTCTCAATCGATAGCCAACGGCTAAGCCGTAGGGTATTCACAATATCACATGTTCATCTATATCATAACTTATCGTTACAACAGAAGTTATAAGTGTTTCTATGTAACATGTAAAGATAAACACATTGGACAGCAACTTTTAACCGACTTCGAAAAGGAGGAGGTTCTCAATTCGTCTGTATGTTTTTTTGAAGTTATACTTCTCTTGGCGCGTTAGGGAAAAATTGTGAGAGTAAATTTTTACGATGCGCGCGCACACCGTCACAAAATACCTACAGCTTGAAGATAGCTACAACCAACACCCCGAAGTTAGCTATGGTCTGTGGTTCATGAAGAATGATTGTTTTCCTTTTGTATACTTTGAAAGTTTGGTTTTTTATCTTGTTTCGCCAAAGAAGTATAACTTCTTACATATATAGATATCATAGCTTATCAATATAACAGTTATATCTGTAAAAACAAAATAAACTACATAAAGCCCGTAACAAGTAAATATAGTGAAGTGGACAGCTATTTCACGTCGTTTCACTTTTGTTTTGCCTTTAAGCGATGGGTCTTCAAGCCAGTAAGCAAGTAAGTAGGCAACTTGCTACTTATTCAATTGGAACTACTAGAAACCCTGTAGGCTACAAATTATTCGCAGTAAGTAATGTCTTCTTGAAACTAGGATAATTGTGAAGTAACAGGAATATCCAGAAAGCAACGTAGTCTAGTTACTGTTTTAATAGGCAATGTTTTTTTCATAGTAATTGTAACAACGTTGTAGTAAGTACTTAACAAGTTTAGTATCGTTATGAAGGTTAAGTAAACTTGTCAGATGTATGAGAATTGGTAGCAAAAACTATGTTCTGACGTACCTATGATATTGAGTTTAACTAAGGTTATCGTAAAACACGTTACAGCATCGTAACCACATACCTTCATGCATTTCTCATCATCATCATTTCAGCCGAAAGACGTCCAAGTTTCGCCATAACGACCGGTCCTCTCCAGGTCCCGTGACCCTCACCAGGTCATCGCTCCACCTTTTGGGAGGCCTTAAAATGCTGTGTCCAGTACGCGGTCGCTACTCCAGAACCTTTCGGCCCCATCGACCACCTGTTCAATGAGCAATGTGCCCTACCCACTACCACTTAAGTTTGGCGATTCTTCAAGCTATGTCGGTAACCTTGGCTCTCCTGCGGATATCTTCATTCCTGATTCGATCACGCAAAAAAACTCTGAGAATAGCTCTCGCATCCGCCATCGCCTCCGAGCATACATTTCTATTGTTACTTTATACTCAGCGCAATCGTGGATCTTTGACAGTCGTTTCGGGTCGTCAGAAACCCGAAAGTCTGACAACCAGTCTTACCAAGTGGTATCGTATTACCCAATAACTGGGTTATGGAGGTCAGATAGGCAGTCGCTCCATGTAAAATACTGGTATTTAGCTGCATCCGGTTAGACTGGAAGCCGACCCCAAGATAGTTAGGAAGAGGCTAGGCAGATTGATGATTGACTTTATGCTCAACTAACTTTTTCTCGCGACATTTTTGCTCCCATGGCATTTTCCTCCAAAACCGTGCTCTTTTCCAGAATTAAAAGTAGCGTATGGCACTCGAAAGTGTTGCTTTGTAAGAGTGAACGAATTTTAGTAATCTGTTTAATACACAAACAAACAGATTTATTTCTTTATTACGTTAGTTTCGAAGAATGTATCAACTACCTGGAAAAACAATTAATTAGTAAAACGACGAAGAGCACTCTCTTAAAATGGGTGATAAATTAAAAAGTGTCTAATTGATACTTGTGTGTTCGTCCGTTAGTGCATTCTTAGAATTAGTATGTTTTGTTGGCACACATTTACCTCTTGAAAATAACTAGTTCAGCTAAAGTACTGCCGTAATCTGATCTAGATTGCCAACAGGCAAGTATTCCTAATATCTATGATATGTGGAGTGCTTTGTCGCCAGAAAATATGCCACTTGAGGTGACAGAACATGCATTGTTCGTACCGCTTTGGAGTGGAACTTCTTCCTAGATACATATTTGTTTGCTGATAGATAATAACTAGCGAACTTATTTATAGAAACAACTGTGTAGTGGTGGCCCGGTGGTAACGGTCCCAACTTACGTGGGTTTTTGCGGCCCATTCCCTCTTCTGGACAGGAAGCCTGATTCCCAGCAGTGGAAATATTTTATGGCTGATTATTGTATAAAGGAAACAAAAAATCCAAAAGCATTAAAAGCGAGAGTGATATGACGTAAATTTGCTTATAAAACTGTATCTATCCTGCTTAAACTTGCACTGAGTGTAGGAGACAGAACAAGAAAGATATATTGTCTCTGTCTATTACTCTTTAAAATCAACGAATGACGCGTAACCTATGGCAGTGCGTAACCGCGGGGCAATTGAAAAGATTTGAAAGATGCGAGAATTTGACAGGAGTCCCTCTACGGGAATTTGACAGTTAAAGGTCACGTTTTATCCATCTTAGACCTTACCCGTTGCTTTTCATCAGGCGCAATCGATTGCGCCTGATGAAAAGATTTTTTTTTGTGATGAAATTGCTCTTGACCTCGAGGTCAAGAGCAATTTCAAAAAATCTCTGAGAAAAAAAAAAAAAAAAAAAAAAAAAAAAAAAAAAAAAAAAAAATCTTTGAGGTTTAAATTTGGCACAACTTTATTAATAGTTTAGTACTCGTATGTAAGAAGTGGGAACTTGTTTTATAAGAGATTTTCATTTCCCGCACATCCATAAGTGTAGCATCAACTTAAATAAGAAACGTGGAAGAATTAGGACAAATCCGTATCGCCACTAATTCAATTTAATAAACAACTAAGTAACTGTGTTTTTTTGTAAGCAGACATGTTCGGTGTGGTTGTAAAGAGATGTTTTCATATTATGACAAAAAAAGTATATAAAAAAATATAATTATTTCCATTTGATTCTCCATAAATCAATAAAATTTGACATGCCTGTCATTATCTGTGCTAGTAAAAAGACTAAAACCATTTGCTATATTATTTTATTGTTATTGTTTATGGACATGTTTCACTGTGTAGGTAAGTCGTAAATGTAAACTATGGTATCACATCACACTGTGTATTAAAAACTTGTAATCAATTCATATCTTATTAGTATGCATAATTTAACGCATACTTAGTAATAACTAACTAGGCACGAAAAATAACTTAATTCTTATCCACGTCAGTTTTACTATAAAAAAAAAACTTATGTGAAATTTGATTTACTATTTTTGAAAAATTTATGAATCTATAAAAAGTCAGTCTTTCTGTTTAACCGCTAACTCCTCCCACACAACGCAATGGATTTTGATGTCATTTTTACTAAAAGAAATAATTTGGTTTCTTTATTATTTGACACCGACTTCCGAAATAAAAGTTATTTTTCTTTTTTTAGTATTGATCTATGGAAGTCGGTTGTATTTTTTTTGTTGTAAAAAGTTTTTTATTTTTCACTTTTTAGTTGTTGTACCCCATTCTAAAAGTAAATTAATAGTAAAGTTATGCCCGAATTTATAGCCCCAAAAATAGGGAATTCGAACATAGTTGGTGATATTAGGGTGTACCAGGGTGAACTAAACAAATCGGTATACCCTTTCAGAGCGTATCAGCATGTTGTAATGTTGTGAAGTGGTGAAAACAATAGACAGACATGCGATTGCAGCAATTCTGGAAAGTTTGCTATCATTTATTTAAGAGTTCCATTGTGTATCTCCGAAGTTCTTCATCAGATCTTCACCAAATTTAAATGGGACCACATGGGAAGCGCCAGCTTTCAAAAAAAAAAATCATCAAAATCGGTTCACCTAGTCTAAAGCTATGAGGTAACACACATAAAAAAAAAAATTAAAAAAATACAGTCGAATTGAGAACCTCCTCCTTTTTTTGAAGTCGGTTAAAAACTATAAACGAGAAAGGTTTGTGTACATAATTAATTACATACGTGCAAAGCCGGGGTAGGTCACTAGTATACAAGGGTGGCAACTTTCAGCGGGGCAGTAAGGGGAACTAACTACCTTAACCGTTGCAGCTACACACAAAGGGTATTAGGAGACTATCCATAATTTTCGTGAAATTTTGATCCCCATCCATCATCATCGCCTTCCTGCCCTTATCCCATGTTACTTGGGGTCGGCGCAACACGTTTTTTTCTTCCATTCTGTCCTGTCAGCCGTCACGCTATCACTAACTCCCTTTTCTTTCATATCACCCCCATGATCCCCATCCATAATTTCCAAAAAAAAAATTACAGTTAGCAAGAAAATGTCCATTTTAGCCACAAAATTTTATTGATGCCAATGGATCCTTATTCTAATACCGATCAACAACTTCTATCGGACCATTCCAGGTTGGAATACAAAAAAGTCACAAATTGCAAAAAAGTGTGTGTGTACTTATGTACGCACGTAAGAAGTTATACTTCTTTGGATAAAAATCAATCTGTCACAAAGTTTACAAAAGGAAAACAATCATTCTTCATGAACCACAGACCATAGCTAACTTCATGGTGTCCGTTCTAGCTAACTTCAGGCTCTAGGTTTTTTGTGACGGTGTGCGCGCGCGCATCGTAAAAATTTACTCTCATCATTTTTCCCTAACGCGCCAAAAGAAGTATAACTTCAAAGAACTTTCTTCATCGCTGTCTGCTTCTAACCTGCACCAAACAACTCGATTACAACATGACGATGAAGTTTTACCACCAAATGTCTATTAACGGCATTGCATTGCACGATGCACCTCGCATGCATTATCTTCGGTCAATAGTCAAGTGTTTGGACCGGTAATACAGCTGTTTTTTTACAAAACAGACGATGAATTTCTTGTTTTATACAAAGGCAGTTCAACTAGATTGGATAGGGAGAATCAGGTGTTATAACGAAAAATAGAGACGTAATTTTCAAGTTATGCATGTGTTCTTTTTGTTTGAAAAGTGGGTCGTTTTATGGAAACTAGATTGAGAAGGGATGCAAGAGTAACGTGTTCTACTGCTTCGGTGAGACATGCCTAGTAGTTAAGGTAGCCGATAAAATAGCTGATTAATTGAATAGCAGAGTATTAGAGAATCTTTGCGCAGGCTTTATTCGAGTTTGAAAATTGCTTATTCTTGACCGTGGTGATGATTCAAATCCAAATCTCTTTATTGCATTCGTATTACAATATAAGTAAGTTCCAACATGAAACCCGGTGGCACAGCAACATATTAATAATTTTAACACAAGACTTGTGAGTGCATTTATTTGACTTAATACTAGCCTAGCCGTGACTCCGTCCACGTGAATTCCAAAAATATTCATAGCCTATAACACTCACAAATGTAGCTATCAACTGCTGAAAGAATTTTCAAAATCGGTTTAGTAGTTCCGACGGGAGATTTGATGATGATGATGAATTGATGATGTAAAGCTGCTGTGTACGTGATTAATAAATAAAAAAATAAATAATCCTGTTTATTCCTTAGCGATTAAATACATTTACAGTTTAGCTAAAAGCCATTTAATTGCGATTAATTAAGGACCCCTCTTTGGGTGAAGGCTTCCATTGCCAGTGTTAGCCATTTTTGGCCGGCCATTTTGCTTATTTCATCGGCCCATTTTCCTTGGCACGTGGTTGGACGACTAAAAATAAATCAATCAATGAACGAACAACAGAAATCTTTGCTTACAGTTCCAGCCTGTTTGGTTCACAATACGGAGATGCTATTGAAATCTAGCAAACCACCTGTGGAGCCCAATTCAAAACAGCCCAGGAATCTAATCAACCGATTGGACATTTTCAAAACAGGCCGGTATTACATCGAGCGAATAAAAACAAAAGATTTGCTGAAATCAACTCGCATAACATCCGGCGGTACGCTCGTAAAAGTCGGGATGAATCCGGCCCGGATAGCATTAGCCGAGACTGAGTAATCACCGTCCGGGGTCATATGAGACACCTGACGTATTCAAATTTACCTCATAATGTATTGAAATTGGGACAAACACGGCAGCTTAAAATGGCGGAACAGACATGTGTTGTTTTTGTTTGCATGGATAGAGGATAAGCTAAATGAGGTGGGGCTGGAAAAATATGAAGTATTTTAATGTTTTGTGAGACTTGAACTCTTTTTTTATGCACGGTTAGTTTCTTTCCTCTATTATGAGAATTTGCGGCTAAGGTGAGAATTTCCTGTAAAAATATATGGGACTAGCCCTCTGTTGTTGATGTAACCGTGTATTTGCAAACACTGTTAGATTATGCAAAATCATGTATAATTGTAAACTTTTAATTAAAAAAAAGATACATTTTAAATGATCGAATTTGGATGAGATTGATTGTACCTACTCGTATTTGAAATGATCTATTCATAATACAGGGTGTAACGGAAAGAAGTGGTCATATTTTAAGAACTGCATCTGCCCATCGATATGAACAACTTTATTCAAGAAAACCTGAGGAAATTCTAAAAAAAAAACATTTACCTCCCATACAAAATATTGATCAGCTGATGATAACTTTGTATGGAAAGTCCAATTTCTTAGAGAAAGTAGTTCATTTGCATGGGCAGAAGCAGTTGTTAAAATATGACCACTTCTTTCCGTTACACTCTGTATATCGAGAGTTTATACTCACGTACGATTTTTTACAATCTTAGGTTTTTGCAATAATTATCCGGTGACACTGTGATGTTCAAAATAATAATTGTGGTTTATGTACAACAGGTAAGAGCAATTGTCAAGTAGTATATTTACCTTTGTAAAATAATTGTGTTTTTCTGTGCGAAGCTCAAAATAAACTTTTTTCTTTCTTTCTAATTGTCAAGTAGTATATTCACAATTGTCAAGTAGTATATTTACAATTGTCAAGTAGTATATTTACAATTGTCAAGCAGTATATTTACAATCGTCAAGCAGTATATTTACAATTGTCAAGTAGTATATTTACAATTGTCAAGCAGTATATTTACAATTGTCAAGCAGTATATTTACAATTGTCAAGTAGTATATTTACAATTGTCAAGTAGTATATTTACAATTGTCAAGTAGTATATTTACTCGCTGGATTGTTTGAAAGAGCCACCGCGACCTTGATGGAACGCAAAAGGCAACTAAAGGAATCATCATCATCATCATCATCAGCCTTTTAATGTCCCCACTGCTGGGGCACAGGCCTCCTCTCTGTGAGAGGGTGTGGGCGGTAATCCACCACGCGGGCCCAATGCGGGTTGGTGGATGTCACACGTCTTCGAATTTTTGGTTCTGGACATGCTGGTTTCCTCACGATGTTTTCCTTCACCGTTTTGAGAGCAGTGGTGATGAAATAATTTACACAAAGTAAAGCCCCTGCCTGGCTTTGAACTCACGATCTACAACTTGTAAGTCGCGGCCAATACCGCTGGGCCACCACTGCACTAAAGGAATACGGGTAGGTTTTAGTCGGTAAGTGTCTGACATGCCCTCCCAAAGAGGGAGACGTCATCTAATAATTTCACACCATCATCATCATTCTCCTGCCCTTATCCCAATTTATTTGGGGTCGGCGCAACATGTCTTTTTCTTCCATACTCCTCTATTGGTCGTCATCTCTGTAGTCACCCCCTTTTTACCCATATCCTCTTTCACACAGTCCAACCATCGTTTCTTTGGCCTTCCCCTACTCTTATAGCCATCCACATCCATACACAAGACTTTCCTCACGACATTTTCTTCATTAATAATTTCACACCAACAAAAAAAAACGACGAAGTGCGTGACGGACTTCTCACATAGATTATAGGTTTCTTACCAAATATTGGTATTTGTTATTAGTAAAGGATACCTACGTAATAATAAATATTATCTCCAAATTTCAAGTTCATAGGTCAATGGAAGTTAAAAAAATCTTCTTAACAAAACTTTGTGACAGACGACGCGCGACGAGCGGATAGATAGACCGACACGTGAGTGACAACAAAAGGGCTCCGTTTGGACCCTTCGGGTACGGAACCCTAAAAAACAGCCAAGTACATGAGGGACTTCGCAGATATAGAGTTCTTTACCAAATGAGGGAATTATCAAAGAAAAAATCTGATTTATTTTAATGGTATTAAAATATATACCTAGGTAATAATTACATAATTAAACGAACTTACCTGAAGTGAAGTTCTATTGTAATTATACGAAGGGCTTAGTCCGAGATATCTTCTATATTCACTATGTAGTTCCACAATCCTCGCATTGTGTGTGCCGCGACTATTTAGAGAAAGCGAAAAGCTTCGTATCCAAACAGACATATGCCTGCTGACAACACTATATCTGTAACTCATTCATTCAGAGCATTATTAAAGGATAATGATTTCCAACCTGACTCTAGGGACATTATAAATGATAATGATAAGGGCGGGTGGGAGCCCAGTATCTCGGACTAAGCCCTTCGTATAATTACAATAGAACTTCACTTCAGGTAAGTTCGTTTAATTATGTAATTATACTCAGGCTTAGTCCGAGATATCTTCTATATTCACTATGTAGATGTTCAGAGAATTGTTGGAAATCATTGCATGGTATATATAGTATACAATTAAACACTTATTAAAGATCTAAACAAAAGAATTTATGTGATTTATCACATCAATCTAATCATAGGTAACTAAATAAGGTAATTCTAATTAATTGACTACCAATCTTTTATTTTACAATTGGTTTTTGTTAAAGTGTTAAGTACTTTACTTTTCTGTATTTAAATAATAATAATAAACTTGTCTTATCCAACGACTAATTGTTTGGTTACTGACGCAGGCAGTTTTTTTTTTTTTTTT
This sequence comes from Polia nebulosa, assembly GCA_951329385.1. Lineage (NCBI taxonomy): Eukaryota > Metazoa > Arthropoda > Insecta > Lepidoptera > Noctuidae > Polia > Polia nebulosa. Next base: position 6,648,178 of record OX589592.1, on the reverse strand, counting down.
TTTACTAAATAAGTGAATTATTCTGGGTCAGTGAATTCTATGTTATTCAATCGGATAACTGACAATGATTGTATACATTAAGCAGTAGTAAGAGCTAACAAAATTACCAATTTCTTAGTTAGTTTTTTCTAAGTTAAGGCAACCATTTCTGAATATGATTCCGGACAACAGATAGATCCCATGTATCATTATACTTAGGTCTAAAAAGTTTCAATTTGAAAACACCTTAAAAATCTCTTCATCTGTATATCTGTTCCTAAACTTGTAGCTACTATAAATAGAGACAGCGCTGAATGGCACATGTTAAGAGTAGCGTATGTTAACATTTCTGTGAGAAATTTTAAACTCTAGTATGGACCACTCATATACATTTTCTCAGTTACAAAACTTTTTAAGTGCTGCTGTTTATTGTTTAATAGTTTTTTGTGATAAGGAAGCTAAAGCTACAATGACATTTTTTTTTTTTTTTTATCGCTTCCTTTTAAGATGGCAGGAAAAAACTGTTGTAGTATAACTTCGTCCTGAAAGGTGGTAGCACTTCCGAAATTGTCAATTCGTTAATAAAGGGGTACCAGGTTTGTAAGGTCCATGGAAGAAAAACTAAAAAACCTGTTGCCTCATCACAAATAATTTTTTCCATACATTTGGAAATCATTGAAAATGGAAGGAAAGCATAACATAAGTTAAATGTTGACCAGTCTACAGTGAGTGTCAATATTTTTTGTATATAGATCTCTGTGCCAGGATATGTATCTATAACATTTTTTGTTTGCTCTGGTTGCAAACAGATTCTTATTGGGTTCTCCAAGTGACTGTAATATTTAGATAAAATTTGCTACAAAATTCCCATTCTGAATCCATATTTTTATTCTGGATTCTTGTTCAGTTTCTTTTTTTTTTTTTTTTTGTCTTGATGTAAGTGGCAAATAACCGTATTGTACGGATCTCACCCCACTGCCATATATTTCTAGCTAGAGAATTAAGTTTTTGAAGTCCTTCAAGTACAATATGCAATTGCTGTGGTATTATTTATTCTGAACAATATCTGACCAGAGTGTAAATATTTGGCAAAATATTGCAACCCCAGAAAAGCAGCTTAAAAGTTCCCCAAAAATTGGTTGTCTAATGTCCAAAACCCATTTGCATCTTTACCATTACAGTATTCCGCAGCCTGTCCCAGATGCATCCGAATATATTTCCAAATTAGATTTAAACTGTCTTATTAAATTTTTTGACATGTTAATTTGACTACCCCACCATCTTAAATCATTAATACCCATGATTGCATCAAAGTCATTGTTTGATGCACACAAAGCCTGATGTTTCCTGTTCAAATGTTTTAGTGTACAAAAAACCATATGACACCGCTGGAGAGCATACTACCAAGTTTTGCAAATTCTCTTATAGTACAGAAAAATAAACAAATGTTGTGACCTGTTGGTCTAGTGGTTAGTGACCCTGACTGCTATGCCGGCGGTCGTGGGTTCGATTCCCACCCAGGACAAATGTTTGTGTGATGAGCATGATCATTTGTTCTGTGTCTGGGTGTAATTTATCTATAATATTTATGTATTTAGAAAATATATAAGTATGTTTATCAGTTGTCTAGTACCCATAACACAAGCTATGCTTAGCTTGGGACTAGATGGCGTTGTGTGATAGTTGTGGAATATTATTATTATTGATATTTGATTATATTTCTTAATCAACAAACAAATCGATTCCCTTATTAGAAGTTACTGACAATGACATTTCTTGTGTATTTAATAGGAATCCTAAAAATTCAGCAATATTGGATGGGACAATGTTACTCTTTTCCCTATTTATAATAAAGCCTAAACATTCCAGTAAAATTTAGGTCATCTGACAGTTTTGAAAACTTTCCTGGTAATTATTACTAATACAAATAATATCATTCAGATAACTAACTGATTTTTAACCTTTACTTCTAAGGAAATTGATTACAGGCTTCAGTATCTGTATGAATGTAAAGGGAGCAGTACTGAGACCAAATGGCATGCATTTGAAGTCATACATTGTATTCTGAAACCAGAACCTTAGATATTTTTTATCTTCACCCATATCAAGAAATATGTTTTTTTTTTTTTTTTTTTAAATTAACTTACAAAGTGTTCATATGTCTTTACTTTTAAAAAGTTCTGGTGAAAAAAATGTATTCAAACATTTTAGATTTAAAAATAAATCTAATTTCTCCATTCGATTTGGGTATGGTAGAAATCTTTGAAAAATATTGTCTATAACTGGTACACATTTTGTAAGTATTCCAAGGTGTAACAATCTATTTATTTCTTTCAAAATAATAAAATTTTCTGTCAAATGATTTGTTATCTTTTGCAACATATTCTTGGTGTGGAGCCTCTGAAAAGGGATGTAATGACCTTTGGACCCAGATAAGACAACTTTGTCTTGTGTTATCTTTAACCAACAAGAATAGATAAGTCTATCAGCAAAAATATATACCTCTAAGTTTGCCGTACACGGCTTGGCTGGAATACTTTGTGGGGGTCTCGACTTGTAGTGTTGTGTCTGCTGGTGATATCTGCCCCCCCCCCCCCCCTGTTTGATCTGAGTTTGACATACTCAAACGCGGAGGGCCCTGAAGTTGCCCTGTTTTTTTTTTTTTTTTTTTTTTGGGATAATTCTGAGACTTTCTTGGTTAATTGGATTATTTCTGCGAATGGAGTTATTTTGTTTAACGATGGTGCCAGCTAATATTTTAATTGCTGTGCCAGCTTTTACATTTTCTTGAAATTTCTCCCCAAAAAGGAAACTCATTCCATTTTTGATTATTAAGTTTTTCCAATATTTTTATCCAGATTCGGGATTATTAGCTTTTTCTGGTGATTGTGTCTTGATAATTGAGGTCCATCAATAAGCATGTGACATCACTGATTATTAAAATGAGTTTTATCTTGTTAACACCAACTTTTATAAGTTTGTGGCGGCAAATAGGGCCGCTATTGCAACACCCATCTGTTGTTGACATTCTTCAACTCTCGTGTCTCGGGCCTACATAACATCGTTTAACAGTCCCTCCAGGTCTTTGTTAAGCTTAGGGCATCTAGAAGCTTGATGTTAGTAGGTAGCTACTAATTACTTCTTTACAGGTGCTTTCATATCTTGTTTCAGGCCTCGGGTAATAATACCTTCAAACCTTTTTACCAGTTCTATATGAATATCTGGTCCACATACTCTTTCTGTAGATACAGTTAGACACCTTAATTATGGAATCATTTAAGATTTCAATTGGAGGATCATCTTTTGTGTTCTCTACACACAGCACCCATAACAAGCTCAAACAAATATGCTTCATTTTCTATAAGTTACACAGCAACCAGCTGTATACACCATTATGGTAATAATGTAAGCTATACATATTGCCACCCCGTGGCTATTTAGTAAAGAAAATTTTCCTTTACCACAATGAAAATTATGGTACCATATTGACACAACTTATGAGCGCTTTTTCCAGCGCTTCAGTCGACTCAGATCAGCCAGCGGCAGTGAGTCACACAAACAATATTCTATTGCAAAAACTGATAGGACTTTTCAGTTGACCTCACTCCACCGGAGTGCCTGTAATAACACGTACCACGTGTCGTAGAAAAATAAAAAACAGGAACGGTCACAAGTTAGGTTACAGCCATCGGCAGCAAGTCACACCAACAATGTTCTATTGCAAAAAACGGCAGGGCTTTCCCAATTTTCCCATTGACCTCACTCCACCGGAGTGCCTTTAATAACACGTACCACGTGTTGTAGAAAAAAAAAAAAAAAAAAAAAAAAAACAGGAACGGTCACAAGTTAGGTTACAGCCAACGGCAGCAAATCACACCAACAATGTTCTATTGCAAAAAACGGCGGGGCTTTCCCAATTGTCACATTGACCTCACTCCACCGGAGTGCCTTTAATAACACGTACCACGTGTTGTAGAAAAAACAGGAACGGTCACCAGTTAGGTTACAGCCAGCGTCAGTGAGTCACACAAACAATGTTCTATTGCAAAAAACGACGGGACTTCCCCGTTGGCCTCACTCCCCCGGAGTGCCTGTGTGATACGTACCACGTATCATAGAAAAAAACAGGAACGATCACAAGTTAGGTTATCAAAGTTATCTTTTGTAGAAAACTTGCCTGTAAGTTCTGTGCCCGCCATGTCGGGTATTTCATCGACATCATTTTCTTAATAATTGTACGAGTCGTATCACTGGTGTTGGCGCCGAAGTCGGTGATGGTGAACGACTTCCTCTGTTTTTATTTGCCTTTAATTTCTTTTGCAACTTATTAATCTTCTTTAGATACCACTCTTTTCTAGACTCACGCTTTCTTTTCATTTTTTAACGCTAAAAACCACAAAACTAAAATTTTATGTATAAAATTTGACAAGCACACACGGCGCGAAAATAATGAATGAGTTACAGATATAGTGTTGTCAGCAGGCATATGTCTGTTTGGATACGAAGCTTTTCGCTTTCTCTAAATAGTCGCGGCACACACAATGCGAGGATTGTGGAACTACATAGTGAATATAGAAGATATCTCGGACTAAGCCTGAGTATAATAAACATTATCACCAAATTTCAAGTTCGTAGGTCAATGGAAAGTTAAAAATTGTACGCAACAAAATTTTGTGACAGACGACGGACAGACAGACAGAGAGAAGGACACGTGAGTGACAACAATAGGGCTCCGTTTGGAACCTTCGGGCACAGAACCCTAAAAAATAGTATACTTATGCTGGCATTAGTAATTAAGTAGGTACTTAAATTACCAACCCACTAACAAAGCCGAAGTGCTAATAAAAATTAATAACTAATTAAAAACTATGTTCAGTAATTATGCCATATCGTAGCAGCATAGTTAAGATTAGCTCATTCTTTTGTTTATTAATTAGAAGCGTTCATAATCCATTTGCTTCAATTATTTAAACTTGTGCGGATTGATTAATTTTTGATAGGCTTATTTATAAAAAAATATTCATGTGGTTAGTTTAACCACTGATTAGCAAGTTCTTAATTCATGATTTTCTATGGAGAATTTTAATTTAGAGTCTGACTAGCTTCTGCCAGCGGCATCGCCCGCGTGGAATTAGTACAACCCCGTTATAAACTTTCAACCCTACTCTTCACAAAGAACACACCCTCCAAAGAACAATGCCCAATTTTTACCTGACTGTGTATGCAAATGAAATAAATCTTAAAATTCAGCTAATTCAATTTTATTAATTACGCATTTCACAATGTTAAAAGAAACGATGGTTTTTTTTTTAATCATAACTACCTAACTACACTTTTTACGACGTTTCATTTTACACACTGCTACAAGTAGCGGCACGTAAGTCTAGTGCTGAACGATAATTGCTGCGCATGGGTCGGTGGCGCGGGTGGCGCGCGGGGAACAGAATGCGACTGGAGAGCCAATCGGCGCTACGCACGCTCGCCCTTCATCCCGCTAGCCCCCTCAGGTACCTTAATTTTTACTTCTGCGCAATAACGGTCAGCGCTAAAGTTTCGTGCCGCTACTTGTACTTGACTTTATTCAACTCTGTTTCTAAGTTTTCATGTCTTTAGGACCATTGGTTTAGACTGTGCGTTGTTATATCAATCAGTCAGTCAGGGCTTTGAATTTTGTATATGTATACAGATTTTCTATCCGGCAGATGGGATATATGTGGGTGGTAAAAATCTGGAGCTTTTGTCTTATATGACAACTGAATGTGATGAGTGAGACGTAATTCGTCTTGAATTTTGGATCCTCTAATCAGTTTTAAAACATGGGATAGAAGGGTGAAAAATACTTTACGACCTATTCTCATACCTACCAATCAATCAACCTGCCCGCGCCTTTTCCCAACTAACTTGGAGTTGGCTTCCAGTCTAACTGGATGCAATTGAATACCAGTATTTTACATGGAGCGACTGCCTATCTGAATTCCACAACCCAGTTACTGGGTAATACGATACCCCTTGGTAAGATTGGTTGTCAGACTTTTGGGCTTCTGACGACCGATAACGACTGTCAAAAATCCACGTTTGACAGCCGGGATCAACGGCTTAACGTGCTTTCCGAGGCACGGAGGAGTCTCGGTATGTAAAGATGGTTACCCATCCATGGACTAACCCCGGCGAGCGTAACTTAACCTGACGGTTCGACCCGTGCGGCTGTTATTAGTCATACCTACCAAATATACTTAAAAAAATATTAGAATCGGTGGAGCCGTTTCGGAGGTGTGCAAACACAAACAACGTGACACAAGGTTTTTATATATTAGCAGATATGGGTAACTATTTCTAAAATAATCTTACTTTTTTCATTTTTACTAAAAGGGAAATGAGCTGATTATGATCGTGATTTATTTTCGCTTCAATCTTCTATCGGAATTGAAAAGATAATTATCTGATTTATCTTTAAATTAAACGATTCTTGGCCATGAATACAATTTTTTTTTATTATGTTTGACTCGCGCTTGACCACTATCTCACCTGATAGTAAGTGATGATGTGGTCGACAATGGAGCACGCTTGCCTAGAAGTAACCTATTCACTCTTTACTTAAAGATCCCCAGGTTGTAGCTATCAGGAAATACAGACTTCGGATTTATAACATTTAGGCAGGTTTCATTTAACATTTATGCGTGTGAATAATCGTTATTTATGGAAATATTTAAAATGTCACTAAAATGGTGTTATTTACATACGAATCGACATAATTTTTTGCTTAAACCGGTATTTTTATCTTCAATGTCAATATCATAGTTTTTTTTTCTTTTTTGTATTGTTTGTACATGTTTTTTTTTAATAATAACATTGCCCACATTAGGAATGACTCCTGTATCGTAGGTGCGTTCATAAGCATGTAAGCTCTCATATACAAGGCACCAAACCCGGAACAACTATCTGTTGGCCATAAAAATATTTATTCCGACCGGCAATCGAACCCGTGACACGCATCGCAGCAGCCAAACGCTTAACCACAGCACCAACTATGCCGTCAAATCTCTTAGGTACCCAGCTATCGGATTATTTAATTACGTATTTTCAAAATAAATTTTAGGTCTTTCTTCTACTCATTGTACTCGTATATTGACATTGGTGAGCAGTGACGGCCCAGTGGTAACGCCCGCGACTTACAAGTTGTAGGTCGCGAGTTCAAACCCAGGCAGGCGCTTTACTTTGTGTAAATTATTGCATCACCACTGCTCTCAAAACGGTGAAGGAAAACATCGTGAGGAAACCGGCTTGTCCTAGAACCAAAAATTCGAGACATGTGATTTCCACCAACCCGTATTGGGCCCGCGTGGTGGGCTGTGCTCCAGCAGTGAGGACATTAAAAGGGCTGATGATGATGACTGACATTGAATACATTTGTTTATGTAGCACAAGGGTGCAGATTATATACACAAACCTTCCTCGTTTATCCCTCTCTATATTCTTGAAAACTGCATTAAAATATGTGGAGTGGTTTAGGAGGAGTTAGCGCAGCAACGAACAGACGCGGAGAGCTACTTCGTCTTATATTATGTAGAGAAGTATTCAACGTCTATTTACATATAATCCTTTTTTTTGGAGCCATCGGATTCTTTATTTACCCCTCATCATCTTCAACATCTGTCAAGCACCGTTGACAGTCGGCCATCGTGTAACTACAGACTATGTCATGTTTCGAGTGTGTAAACCCTGCCATAGGTCTAAAGACCTTGGGTAATAGTAATAATAGAGGTTTGAAACGCGTGAATCGGGTTTTTGGTATTTTTTTTGGCAAGGTAAACGGCATTTCCGCACTGGCGCACTTGTGTGCCCATAAAGTCTTATGTGTTAAATCACGTATTTTCAAAATAAATCTCCGTTTATTATTCTACGCATTTTACGTTGACATTGAATACATCTGTTTAGATAGCACACAATCTCCAGAATTCTATATTTGATATACGCGATCGAACTACAAGGTCATAAAGGTACGTTCGCATTAGCGCAAAGTTCAAATCACCGCGTGCGGTAAGCGAACGCGGAACCTTTTCGATGAAACAAGTATAAACAATGAAAACAGGTTTTATTTATAACAAGTATCTTTAACGGCTATTGATATCTCATATCTGTAAAGGTATTATTGCAAATAATTTATATGGTAATAAAAAGAATGACACTTCAAATGCTTATTTCATGATGATGCTTAGGTACTTACTTGGTAAGTACTTGTCATTTATAACCGTGACGTAAGTTGAGGATAGGAGTGTAATCATATGAGTAATTTCTGCAGTATGACTTGGTCTGAGCGCGTATATCACGTCACACCTTTTTCGCCATTTTAGGAACTTTTATTGCTAAAGTATTATTTAAATTTTGTGTTTCGTGCTTTTAAGGACTGTTGGAAAATGTAGTTTGAATTTTATTGACTGTTAACTTTTTCTCAAATGATAAGCAATTTACTTCATTCATTAAGAAAACAATATACTAAAGTTTTACTATAAGGTCTTAAAATTGTCGGTATAATGACTAAAACCTATCAATTATCCAAATCTATCTATATAATATCTATCCACGTAAATATATTTAGTAATATTAAGTAAACGCCGCCCGCTCTGGGTGGAGCGGGAGGGCATGTCAGACTCTTACTGTTTAAAACCCACCCCTGTTCCCTCCCTGCCTTCAATGCCCAGGGGCGAGGTAACTCTTTCGAATTTATCCTCAACCCCTGGGCAGACATCGGCCATGACGGGCCCCGTCCTATTTGCTGACAACTCTGAGGCGCGCGTGGAACACTAAGCACCGTCGACTCTCGGGCCTGGTGCTGATCGGACGGCGAGTTACCCACTACTCGCCGTCCGCAGACCCGGGGTCCCAGTTCAGGTGTGAGCTATTTACAAGCTTCACCATAATTATTATTATTAGCTAACCAATCCAAAAAAAAAAGAAGATCAGTCGTATGTCTGTCTGTCTGTCCATCTGTCCATCCATGCTCCCCTTTATCTCCGAAACCACCGGGCCTAAAATTACATATTAAAAGTACAAGTGGTAGTTATGTACTTATAGATTACAGAAAAAACAATGAGGTTATAAAGTTTTAAAAAATACCTGAAAATAAATATGATTTGTTTGGAACCCTATGCGTGCGAGTCCGAGTCGCACTTGGCCTTTTTTAAATTTTGTGTTTGTAGTTATTATTATTTGTATACGTGTAATTGAATGATTGTGATATCTTTGATGTATTTTTTTTTCATGTATCCGCGCATCGGTTAATTTTAAAATGGTTACCCATTCGTCAGCGTAGAGCGCTAAGGGTCTTGACTACTTTGTTTTCTCTACTCGATAAACCCACTTCTCCTTCTTATCTGACTTCGCATTTTCAGTTTCTGTGCTCGACTCACGCTAAAAATCTTCGTTCAACCACTAATCATCTTCTGCGATGTCCCTCTCACCGCTCTGGGTTTGTCCATTCTTCCTTCCGTGTCCAGGCGGTCTCCCTATGGAATGCGCTCCCTCCGAACATCAGGACGGCAACCAGTCGGTTCTCTTTTAAGTTGGAGGCGCGTGAACACATTCGCAAGGAGTTCGATAAATCGTCACAACGCTAATTCGTTGTTTTCGTTTTTCTCAATTACATTTTTAATTTTGTTGTATGTATGTATTTAAGTATATATTTATTATTGTATTTTTATTTTCCGTCTATTCTTTCCCTTAAGTTGCACCTGCCACGTTCCGTCTCTGCACCACCCTAAGGTCGACTGGTAGAAAATGCCTAAGGCATTAAGTCCGCCATTGTACAGTGATTTTTACTTGTGCATTAAGTATAATAAATAAATAAATAATAAAATAAATTTATTATTTTTATAATTATAAAATTTACTAAAAATATCACCAACAAGTCCATGCCTCTGCATATAACAGATTATGTTCTAACCTTGAACCCATGTTAGTAGGTGAGCGATGAATTATGTATTCAGAATGTTCGCGTTTCGCGCGGAAGCGAGCGAAATCTAACACAAATGTGAAATAACGGGCCAGTGTGAATGGAGCTTTGTAGTTGTTTTTTTTTTATTTGACAGTTAAATTATGACATGTAGTAATGCAATGGTAAATATTAGGTAGGTGGGTATTATTTTTAAAAATACGACATGGCTCAGTCTTTCGGTTTAGTTGAAGCGATCTAATACTATCATAGAACTGAGTCTTGATTATTACGAACCATTTCTGTACCTTTTAACAAATGTTACTTTAACCTGTGAGGCACAGGGCGCAACAAACGTCAATTCGTCTAAATCTGTCAGGCACCACGGGCGGTCCCCGCATTTGACATTTTTACGTATTAAAACTTTTTTTTAAAATACCCTCTAAAAATCTATGGTTACTACAGACTGTATCATGCCCCGAGTGATTGAACCTTGCCACTGTATTAAAAACCTTGCATTATACTAATAATAGAGGTTTTAAACGCGTGAGTCGACATGTACAATTTTGAACATGCTGTGCCTGAGGGTAGCGGAGTCGACATGTACAATTTTGTACATGTCCGTGCCCAACAAGTATTTTATTGGTGATTTTTATTTATGCGAATGTTTGAATGGATGTATGGATGTTTGTGTGTACTCAATCACGCCAGAAAAGCTAAACTAATCTGGATAAAATGTAGCACAAATATAAGATAGTCTAGAATAGCAAATAGGCTACGATTTATAATGGGTAAAGTAATAACTCTACTCGGGTGAAGCCGCTGACGAAAGCTAGAACTGTCATAAAACTCAATCTTGATTATCACAACCATTTCTGTACCTTTCAACCAATTTGGAAATTATTTAATCACCACTGCTCCTAAAACGGTAAAGGAAAACATCGTGAGGAAACCAGCATGTCTTGAAACCAAAATTTCGAAGACATGTGATGTCCACCAATCCGCATTGGGCCCGCGTGGTGGATTACGGCCCACACCCTCTCACAGAGAGGAGGCCTGTGCCCCAACAGTGGGGACAATAAAAAGGCTGATGATAATGATGATGGCGTATTGGTCTATCATCGAATTTAAAATACAACAAACACGATGTTTATGAAGACAACCCGACGGGATAACCTAGGTCGTGATTTGAAAACCTACATTTTCAAACATTTTTTTCATTGTAAACCTGTAGCGTGTGATGGAAATGTATGATCATATTATTGTTAGGGTTCCGTACCCGAAGGGTAACCAACGGGGCCCTATTACTAAGACTCCGTCAGTCTATCAGCGGGCTGTATCTCATGATCCGTAATGGGTAGACAGTTGAAATTTTCACAGAATGTGTATTTCTGTTGTCGCTTTAAAAACAAAAAATAAATTAATAGTTGAAGGGAATAAAAAAACGTGAAACTACTAGAAACGTGTTTTTGTGGCTATTTTGCTCGATCTTAAAAGTGGCAACAAGTAAACGCGTATAATCTTGGACTTTGGTACGGAACTCTTCATGCTCGAGTCCAACTCGTACTTGGCTGATTTTTACATACTGATTCCGCTCGAAGACATAAACTTTCCGTAAAAAAAATTGGATTGGCTATACTGGCGATTTTGATCAGCTGATGATAATTTTGTACGAGTATTTGGCGGTTCAAAGAAAAAAACTTTTTAAAACAAACAATAATAATCTTGTTTCTATCTACATCGCCTAGAACATGTTTAGGTCTATCATATCGAGTACTACATGGACACTTATCTTCATACATTAAGTGGAGCCTTGACGAACCTGCATATCTCTAGATGTGTGCAAAACTGCAGTGTCTAGAAAAAAAAAATGTCTTCTATCGATGGCTGGTTTTCTAAGTATTGGTCTGCCTGTTGTCTCTGTTTTTCTTATGGAATAATTGTTATGTACTTGCTCATTTCACGATGCTTGATACTGACATGACGCATACGTACTTAAGACGCAGATAAATGCTAACGGCCTTGAGTAGTTAACTTGCGTGTTCTGTGCTGAGCTAACGCAACGTGTCGTACGTCCACCCAGTAATAGGAAATCCCCATCAAAGAGCGCTGTCCCAAATTAGACGTATTAATAATGTACTAAGTATATATAAAACAACAGGTATTATACTAAAACACGTATACAAAAGATAAATAATTAAATTATCTTTAAAATGGTGAAGGTTTTATAAAATACGCTGAATAGTTTTTGCATGATTTTCAATTTTTTATCCGCGTTAGACATACTCGTAAATTACAAATTAATTCCACTATGTTATAAAAATATAATTTCAAATGTTCACATATCAAATTACGAAGAAAATGATCTAGAGTGACATACATTTTTTTCAAAGAAATGAGACTAGTCGTTTAGACGTGATGGTAAATTTAAAATCATTAGAAGTCGTAGGTATATCTGCGCTTTCTTACTCCTCCGCTGTTCTTTTCTGATTAATTTCGTTGCAGAACCCAAGAATCGTTTGAGCTTCAAATGGAATATGTACCTTAAGTCTCTCGTAGACAGGCGCAACGACAATGCAAAAGCCTTAGACTATGAAAAGTTATAGACTGAGTGTCAAAATCCAACAATCTGAAGTACCAGAATGAGAAGCCGTCTTGTATCTGTACACGCGAAATAAGCTTATTTCGCGTGTACAGATACAAGTAGTCATCTAGTCATCGTTACGTTCGTCAAGGTCACTAACACATTTTAACGATCCTGTTTCATTTAATGTCTAATGACGTTCCGTCTATAACCTTTCATAGTCTAAGGCAATAGCAATGTAACAAGTTAACAACCCTTCAACGCTTGATCTAAATATTAACCCATTTTTAGTCTACCACTCGCTCCAGCACCCGCTCTGCTTGTTACTAGACTACTGTGTTTTCAACCGTACCCGCCACCGCATCTGAGCCCGCGCCTCTTGTTACTATGAACACACTCTTAGCTCCATCGGCTATTGCACTTGCGTTTGACCCAGTGTTGTCTTGCATCGTATGCGCAACATAGACGTTGAGGTATTCACTGCAACTATTAGGACGTTATAAACAAATACAAAGTAATTGTTGGAACAAAACATAGATTTCTATTTACATATAAACTCTAGAGTCTCACTAATCCTTAATTATTGGAATGTTCGGTTTTTATAATGGATATTATAGAAAAATTGTGGAAAAAGGAGCAAACGAAGACCGCTGGGTCGATGAAATCAAAAACACAGCCGGCGGACACTGGATGATGAGAGCGATAAACCGAAAGAAATGGAAACAGTTGGAGGAGGCCTATATCCGGAGAGGAGCCTTGTCTTAGATACACTATTAAATATAAATACATGTGAGTTTATATCTACTGTAAAGAACAAGGAAATAAAAGGCTTTATTATTATAGAAAAATTCAAGAAATATAAAATAAAGCATTACAGAATGTCCTAGTTCAACAAAGGAATAATATATATATACACATATGAAGCGGTGGGATATAGGGTGCGTTTCCACTGAAGCGGAGCTGAGCGGACACGTGCAGGGATCGACACATCACAACGGTTGAAATCCTCATCGCGTCACTCGTCTCGTCTGTGATGGGATGATTCCTAAACTGCTCCGCTTTAGTGGAAACACATCCTGATGGATGTGCTGGAGTACTGAAGTGCCGGATAAGTGAGGTTACTACTGTAGTTGTGTAGTAGTTGAAGCAATAAAATCAATAGAATATAGCTTGGAATGCTGCTCACCTTTAATCATTAATCCGACTTAAATTAATGAGAAGCACAGTTATTAAGGTTAACGATGATTTCGCATACATATCGTTAGATATGTTCCAAGACCAATTAAATCTAAATAAAGCTAGAATCTTGCACTACTCTTCAAGATTTCTAAATAACGATATCGACCTTGGCACTATAAGTACAGCAAAGGAAGCAGTAGTCACGACTTGTAACCGTCTTCATTTAAGTCTCTAGTAGGTTTATTTCTTGATCATTAATCTGTAGGTACCCAACGAGGAAAACCTTTATTATTTCCTAGAAAAATATCTTGCCCAGCTTTTTTCCGTGAGTCGTAATTACGCTTAGCACCAACCGCTAGTTTATATGCAGCTAAGTATACGCTGTTTCTCGAAGGATGCCTCTTGAGTTTTTTTATAGCTATACCTACTTAATAATTAATATTTTTACACAGTTTACTTCTGTATTTTTATGATTCAACCAAATAATACAAGGTGATACAGCAATACAACAAAAAAACAACCGGCCCATGATCATTCCCATGGGAATGAACAACTTTCTAAAAAAAAAAAATTGGACTTTCCACACAAAGTTATCATCAGCTAATCAATATTTTTAGCGGAGGTATAATTTTTTTTTACAATTTCCTCAGGTTTTCTTGAAGAAAGTTGTTCATATTGATGGGCAGATGCAGTTCTTAAAATATGACCACATTTTCCGTTACACCCTGTATTTTATAAAATTCCTACTATGTACCTATTAACTGCCTGCTAATTTCATAAAAATGCGAAAGTTTGGATGGATGAATGTTTTTTACTCAATCATGCCAGAACGGCTGACCGGATCTGGATAAAATTTTGCACATAGATAGATTATAGTCTGGAATATCACATAGGCTATAATTTATAGTGAGGGAAGTACTACCTCCACGTGGGGGAACCCGCGGGCAGAAGCTAGTATGTTATCATCATTCTCCTGCCCTTATCCCAATTTATTTGGGGTCGGCGCAACATGTCTTTTTCTTCCATACTCCTCTATTAGTCGTCATCTCTATAGTCACCCCCTTTTTACCCATATCCTCTTTCACACAGTCCAACCATCTTTTCTTTGGCCTTCCCCTACTCTTATAGCCATCCACATCCATACACAAGACTTTCCTCATGACATTTTCTTCATTCCTCCGCATCACATGCCCATATCACGACAACCGATTCCCACACAATTAAGAAGAATTGAAAAGCTAGTATGTTATATTTCATCAAATAACAGATGTTTCCATTCATCATCCATTAAACTAACAGTATTAAATCTTAGATAAATGCTCTCTACAGAAACCTATTAGTTGGCACCGATATGATCATATAATTTTAATAGGTGGTAAGTACATTAGTTTATGAGACACATCACATAGCCCTAAGGTCGGTAATTATTGCTATAATTAAGTTTAGATAACGGAAGCGCTCGTGGATAAAGTAATAAGCCGCACGGGTCGACCCATCAGGTTAAGCTACGTTTGCCGGGGTTGGTCCATGGATGGGTGATCATCTTTACATACCGAGACTCCTCCGTGCCTCGGAAAGCACGTTAAGCCGTTGGTCCCGGCTATCAATCGTGGATCTTTGACAGTCGTTACGGGTCGTCAGAAGCCCGAAAGTCTGACAACCAATCTTACCAAGGGGTATCGTATTACCCAGTAACTGGGTTGTGGAATTCAGATAGGCAGTCGCTCCATGTAAAATATTGGTATTCAGCTGCATCCGGTTAGACTGGAAGCCGACCCCAAGATAGTTGGGAAAAGACTAGGCAGATTGTAAGTCCTCTAGATAACATAACCTCTATCAACTTATTTTGAAATAATATTTGACTAGCCTATGCCAGTGGCTTCGCCCGCGTGGAATTACTACCTACTTTCCTCACTATAATAAAAATCTATTTGCTATTCCAGACTATAATCTATCTCTGTGCCAAATTTCATCTAGATCCGTTCAGCAGTTCTGGTTTGATTGAGTAACAAACATCATCTAAAATTTCTAATACTAGAAGGATTAATATATTACGGTGTTAACAATGGTCCAGTGACAGAATGTACGTTCCTCTTTTTACATTTTGGGGAGTGTGCCACGGAATTGCACGATTTGATTCCGCCAAGCCCGTTTCATCAACGGACCACATGACGTACGGCGAAGTGCCACCGGTACATGGTGGACATCCCATCCATACGCACAAAGCGATTTGAGAACACATTCATTGTACGTACAGCTAGGGAGTGGAATTCCCTACCGGAGTCTGTGTTTTCTGATAGCTACAACCTGGGAGTCTTTAAGTCAAGAGTGAATAGGTTACTTCTACGCAAGCGTGATCCATCTTCGACCACATCATCGCTTACCATCAGGTGAGATAGTGGTCAAACGCGTGCCTATCAACAATAAAAAAAATAGCACGTCACAAACAGTTTATCTATGAATGATGAATCTTGTCTTATACAATGGTACATTTATTGTGTACCTAGACACAATAAATGTACCATTGTATAAGACAAGATACTTATCGATACAAGTCTAGGTCACAAGACACTGAAAGACAAATAAATGGACCCATTTAGTTAGTTCACACGCAACTGGTCGGCTGAAGGTAACCAATAGGTAATTTTGCTAACTTAGTGGCCTTAATTAGCTATTATTGTAGGAAAACTTTGTTACTAGAAGATAACAAGTAGGTACCTTTCGTTCTTTTTTTTTTAAGTGTAACATCTTTTCTCTCACTTTCCTGCTATCTGTGGGAGTAATTTCGTGATATGGGACGGAAGTGTGTAACTGGAAGCCGGGGAAGCGCTCGCTATTTGATTTGACCAAAGAGCGCGTGTTGTGGTAAGAGTTGGCTGTCAGATGGTAGAGCGCGCGCAAGATAAGTCTGCGCGCGTTCGAAATCTGAACTAAACATTTTAGTTTTTACTCTTAGGATAGATTCGAAACAGTGCCCCTTACCCCTTGCCGTGCCCCTTGGCACGAAGGAACAGGGGTGGGTTTTAGTCAGTAAGATCTGACACGCTCTCGCGCTCCACCCAGAGCGGGAGATGTCATTGGATGATTTCCCACCCCCAAAAAAATTGGTTGCCTGTAAAGTCGGTATACGGGCGAAAGTTTTACGTGACAACGACTTTGAGTGGTAAAATAATTTTAATGTGAATATTCATTCGTATAGTAGGAAGAAGGATGAAATAATAGTAACAATTGTATGCAGGCGCCTAAGCGAAATAGAAGCGCAAGACATGAACCGGTGTGTATGCCTATCTCTCTCACTCTCTCTCTCTCGCTCTGTCTCTCTCGCTCTTAGGCGGGCTAACTGTGCTCGAGTGGAAGGGACGCGTGCCTTTCACTTTTTATGTCTGTCTCTCTCGCTCTTAGGCGGGCTAACCATGCCCGAGTGGAAGGGACGCGTGCCTCTCACTCGCTCTCATTGTGAGCGCATAACGTGAGCGGAGCGTAACGCAGTTTCTTGAAGTGTCACCCGGCAAACCAATTTATAAGACGTTGTCACGTCAAAAAGAAGACGGTAGTCTGCGACTGTAATTTTCTCCCTTTCCCTTTTTGATTGTTCTTTCAGTCCATCCCCAGGTTGTCTTGTAGATATCACTGTCAGCGATAAGACCGCCATTGTACCCATAAATTTAAGCTCGCGTATAACAAATGTGTAACTGTTTTGGTGTAAAATAAAGTTTTATTCTATTCTATTCTACGCATGGATGGTACTCGAATAAAGATATAGATCATACCGAGACATCAGAACATAAAAGTCCGTATAATCTTTACTAGATATACCAGATATCCTTTTACAATATCCACCCTATTCTCCCAGCATTGTAAGTAAAGCGAAGACTATTCCTCAAGTGATTTAATACCTTGGCAGTGGTAATATTCCCTGCCCAACCGCATAGTGTTTATCGGGAACTTGTTTTTAATTGATTCCATGAATAGGTACCCTGTTTTATTGTGGAATTCTTCGATAATGGAATATCTAGGATTCTGAGAGTGAATGTGTTTGTGAAAGTAAGAGCTTTTAAGAAGGGAATGTGGAAATGGGTATGGTAGGCACCAGATAAGAGTGAAATAACGGTCACTGACCTTTTCCTAATAACTCTTCATAGGTACCTCATCATCATTATCATCATATCAGCCGAAAGACTTCCACTGCTGGACATAGGCCTGCCCCAACTGTCGCCTAAACAATTAAATATGAATCGTTTTTCACTATCAGATAATGTTAAGGATCAAAAGAGATGTTGATTCAGGACAGCTTTGTGTCATTATTCCCGTTTTTCAAATTACAAATGTGAATAAATGTAGATGGGTCAATGACCGTTATTTCCCTCTTTATCTGGCGCCTACTATAGTGTACTACATTGTACTTTTGTATCACAATGATTTAGGCAATTAAGCCCAAATTTTATGTATATTATTTTTATGGTGATAGCGTGTCAGACTCTTACTGACTAAAATCCACCCGTTTTCCTTCAGTTGATTTTTACATATCAGCGTTGCGGTGATTCTTTCTAACTCTCCCGCGACTCTGAAACTTTATGCATACTTATGGTTTATTTTAAAAACCCACAGATTTGTTTTAGAGTAAAACCTCAGCAACAAAAACACCACTAAAAGTCACCACTAAAAGTCAGCATAAAAGTGATTGGTCTTAGCCTAGCTTCCATGCATTTGTCAATTCTCCTTTAAAACGATATCAAAATTTCCATAAAATTATTTGGTGATGTACCTACCAGTAACAATGTTCTCGTATTCACAAATTAATCGCCACTGAGTTCTAAGACTGATTTATTAGCAGGCTTATTACGATATCTATCTGTATTTGCCCCTTTCACTTAAAAACCGACGAATACAAAACTTTCACTACTTTTCTCACGGTGCCACACCAAAAAACACATCCTCTATACAATTAGTCTCCACGGCCTACTATAAATTAATTCTAAAGCAAGCATTTGTTTCACGCAGTTTATTTGTTTTCGTAGCTAAAAATGCACTGACTACTCCATGCAGTCCGTCTATTAAGGCCCCAACCGCAACACGACCGCTCTCGTGCAGTTGATCATAACTTCTCTAAGCAGTCCATCTATGGACCGCCTTAGACGAATTTACAGCAGCCTAGGTGATATAGAACAACTGTAAGCTGTTGCTTTAAATTCGTCTTAAAGGTAAGATGAATTTACAGCAACTACAGTTGTTCTATCTCACCTAGACGGGTTGGTCTTGGTCGTGTGTGTAGATTCACGTGAATATTGATTCTGTGTACGTAAGCTATTTTCTATAACACTGATCGCTTCGAACTTACGCACACAGAAAAGAAAAGTATACATGAAGCCACACACACATCCAAGACCAACCCGCCTTCAAGAGATAGAATATCTATACCAAGTTTGGTCAAAATAACGGTGAACTTACATTGGTGCGTAAAGCTTATGATAGCCAATAATTTGCTGTCGGTCTCTGCCTAGTGGACTAAGGGCAAGTGTTCACTACACCGTTTCTATTAAGGGCAAAACTACAATATCGGTATCAACTAGGTAGATAGGTTTTTGTTGCATTTCTTGTTGAAATAGCGAACGATACGAGTTTTTCTAGTGTGGTCATGCGTGTGACACATATTTTTAATGAGTAATTTTTTGCTAGTGCACACTGCACTGTTTTATTGTATGTCTGACGTTTTCTTTTGTGAAATAAATTATTAATCATCATCATTCACAGCCCTATTTTACCCCCTTTTTTTCTACTTTGCCCCCTGGACTGCATAATAATAAAAAATAAATATAAAATTTACTGAACCCTCTCCTTTTGCTACGGCGAAATCATCGGATACGTTGCAATAAGTCTTTTGTATTCTTTTTTTCTTCTTTCTGTCTTAATTGATTAATAAATTAGAGATGATCATAAAACTGTATACTTTAAAGTAGTAGTATTTTCAATTTTTATTTTTATGTCGAATATCTTACCTTTTGATTATGGCTGATTCGACAAAGTCGAGATCTCATTAATCGAAATAGCGCGACATTAAAACCTTTTTTCGCAAAACCCGCTGCGTTTATTCGCCATTCGATCCAAGCTTTACTTGCATTAATCGCCACACCATGTATGGTTGTGTCTACTAGTCTCATCTATCAATGGTTTTTTCTCGTCTTTCAGGTAAGTCCAGATCAACCCGACCGACTGGATGGGACGTGTGTATGCGAGAGGGTACCTGCAGCTGTTTCCTCGCGTTTATGCTAATATTGTGCGTTTAATATTTTATGTTCATTAATTCCGTTTTGTTGATGGTTCACTTTTTAATAAGCTGGCTGTTTGATGTGTGGGTGCTTGGTATGAGTATGCATTAATAAATGTGTCGGCGTAATTGAACGGGTAAACGAAATGTTAATCAGTTTTTTTTTATTGGGATCTGGTTTATGTTACGGACAGTATCTAGTCATGAAAGATCTACTACAAAAAAGTGAGATTATAAATTGCGACGATTATATGTAGTTTTATGATAATCTTATAAAACAATATTAGAATCAATTTTACAGATACATAGAAAGAAAAGAAAGAAGAAAGAAAAAAGTTTATTTTGTACATCATCTGGCCGCGCCTTTTCCCAACTATCTTGGGGTCGGCTTCCAGTCTAACCAGATGCAGCTGAATACCAGTATTTTACATGGAGCGACTGCCTATCTGACCTCCACAACCCAGTTACTGGGTAATACGATACCCTTTGGTAAGACTGGATGTCAGACTTTCGGGCTTCTGACGACCCGTAACGACTGTCAAAGATCCGCGTTTGACAGCCGGGACCAACGGCTTAACGTGCTTTCCGAGGCACGGAGGAGTCTCGGTATGTAAAGATGTTCACCCATCCACGGACCGACCCCGGCAAGCGTAGCGAGCTGTTCCTCCTCCTCCAATTTCACAGATACGTATCTAGTTGAAGGTATTTTTGGAATATTAAGCCATAATGAGTAAGTACAACGAAATTTTCGAATAAGTACCGTAAAATGTGGTGAATAGAGATGCAGGGGTGAATCGGGACGAAATTTTACAAGGGATTTTAACGCCGAAATAATATAGTTTATTAACAATAAGGACTTGAATATTTTAACTGAATTGTTTTATTATTTATTGTCCATATTGGGGATAAACTATATTTTTCAAAGTTTTGTCCCGATTCACCCCTGCATCCATCACCACGTTTTGCCGGTACCGGTAAGTGAATTGAAGATTCACGTCCAGATTGTTACTGTGTAAGCTACTTTCTATGATACCCAGCACTCTGAGCTTACGCACACAGTAATAAAAATGTACGTAAACCTACACACATATACAAGACGAACCCGCCTGCGTGAGATAGAACATCTACACTTCTGAATTATTCAATACAACACCAAAAGAAACTTGATAATTACAGATCGATGACAGACACAAACGGACAGACATTGCTACCTCTATTTATAGGTATTCAGTGACAAAAGTGCAAAGAACCTTTAAAATTTATGGCAACTACATATTAATTCATTCTCCATAAAAGGATTGCTATAAAAGCACATTAAATGATTATCAGGCCAGTTTTGTGCGTCTCACTTTCAATTTAAAATCTGCCGTGTGTAACCCAAGCTTTATAGTAATGAACTACTATTATGTAGCAATTTCACTAAGTAAGTTCATGAAGAAGGTTGGTTTTTTAACCGACTTTAAAAAGAAGGAGGTTATCAATTCGGATGTATTTTTTTTTGTGGCTGTCACACGTGTGCTGTGCTGCTGTTTTTAAAAATTAAAATAAACTGAAATGAAAAAAGTTGAATATTTTGGAAAAACCCACTGTAAAAAAAATTACTAAAATAATTTAAACAGTTAGTCTCTTTTTAAGTCTGATAAAGTTGGTGTCATATTAGATTGCTTAATAAAAACTTTTAAGTTATTTTCTGTAGTCGGGTTTTTTGAAATATAGAATGAAGAAAGAAAAAATATTTATTTTGCACAGATTACAAACGCACAAAGCCCAGTATCCAAGCAAAAATGCAAAAAATAAAATAAAACTAAACTAAATTGCCTAGTGATCTCATTTACGGTCACACCAAAGACAACCATAGACAATACATGTCTAGGGTGTGGTGAATCACTACACGCCGTAGATGATAATATATATAGCCTACGTCACTTCGACAGTCAAATCCAATTTAATGATAACTCATTTGTTGAAAACCATCCAGCCATTTAGTCAAACATTACTCTCCTTATAAGGCTGCCGGGCTAAAAGGTATTAAAGAGATATTTGTAAAAAAAAATATCCCTTCAAAACCGCTCTATTTATGTTTGTCATTTATATTAAGATACTTGACGTTTCCTGTTTGAAGTTTGATGCGTGACGTTGACTTTTTCATTTGGCGACGACGCATCGCAGTGGTGTATATAGGCCCTTATAATTATACTTTCTCCTAAATAACTGGCCATCACTAATTTTCCGTCCCAATTTTTTTGCTTAGGTGGGTATCAATAAAATCTATATGTATATAAATGAATCCCTAATTCCCTTGGTCACGGCATCACGCGTGAACGGTTGGTTATTTTTTTGTTGTGTTTGTTATTGTCCACGTAGTGTTGTACGCGCGCCTCAAAGAGTTGTCAGCAAACACGACGGAGGATAAATTCGAAAGAGTTACCTCGCCCCTGGGCATTCAGGGCAAGGAGGAACAGGGGTGGGGTTTAGTCAGTAAGAGTCTGACACGCCCTTCTGCTCTACCCTAGAGCGGGAGAAGTCATTGGATGATATCCCAAACCACAAAAAAAAAAAATCGTACGGTATCCTGAAAATCAGCTGCTCAGTACATTTTGGCGAGTTATATATTGTCGTTTCCACGTTGTGTGAGCCGTATTTGTATAGTGTGAAACTTCTGAAACATTCCTTCTAAGTGCCCAGCAGTTACTTAGGACGATAGTAATCTTCACACTCGCAACCGTACGATATCGTTTACAATTATATTTCATATACCTCAACACTTTTTACGATTATTTAAGATTCTATGAAAAGCGATACTGGTGCGGATTCTCTTGTTCAATAACTAAACTAAAATTAGAGAATTACTATCTTTTACTAAAAGGCAGTGCGAGAAAAGGACGGCTATATCTATGCACTAAGTTAGAGACGTCAAACTAGTTTACGCCTTGCGCTTCGCCGTGTTTTTAAACGACATGTTTTTACGTGTACCCTTAATTTGTATGGAAATATTAGTTCAAACTAAATTTGACAGCTCTAATTTACGTTCGTCTCTTTCTTGTTTTATTAGAGAGAAAAAGATAGCAATAGCCTAAATTAAGATTAGTTTGTGCACAACAGAATCGCCATCATTTCCCCGTGAAATGGAGTAAAATTTAATTTTAATTTACTACTAGCTACAAGATAAACTAGTAAAAACCGGCCAAGTGCGAGTCGCGCACGAAGGGTTCCGTACCATTATCTATAAAAACGGTAAAAAATCACGTTTGTTGTATGGCTCCTTAAATATTTATTTCATTCTGTTTTTTAGTATTTGTTGTTAAAGCGGC
The DNA here is from genome assembly GCA_951329385.1 of Polia nebulosa. NCBI lineage: Eukaryota > Metazoa > Arthropoda > Insecta > Lepidoptera > Noctuidae > Polia > Polia nebulosa. Next base: position 6,624,932 of record OX589592.1, on the reverse strand, counting down.
AACTGAAATAAATCATCTGTGAAAATTTCAACTGTCTAACTATCACGGTTCATGAGGTACAGCCTGGTGACAGACGGACAGACAGACGAACGGACGTTTTACCCTTTGGGGAAAACGAAAAAGAAAGTATTCTCCCCCTCACAAAATCTTGTTTTTTTTTTTAAATTTTTGGCTTCGCCCGGTTTGTGCATTTGGCCAGTGTCAAGCTTCATAACAGTCACTTTGTTTTCCATTAGAATGCGGATGTAACACATTCTAATGTTTTTCCAGTATTTGGTAGCTTTCTCGGCAAGCTTCGCCGAGGTAGTCTATACTACCTACAAGAAAATTCTCAATACTTTACCGAGATCGCGCCTGTTTCAATAATTGCACATATTGTGTAGACACTTGAGACACAAAACTACACCAATTTTACATCTACAACAATTAAAACAGCCACTGAACTTCACTCAAAAAAAACCCCGCCAAAACGCCCACTACATCTTGCAGACTCTTAACTCTGGGCAAGCCAAATTCTTGTACTTTAGCTTGAAATCCAAAGCCAGTTTACCGCTATAACCCCAAGTATTCTTAACATTATCTCCCATGTGATTGTCTGCCCTTTAACGACCATTTAAAATATAACGTTCTCACATACTAGAGTTTATATTACAAGCGTTAGAACCTGTTCCAAATTGATTTATCACAGTTAACTGTTCCCGAGGCTTAATTTAATGTTCCTAGCTACTTGTTGCAAATACTCGAAGCTAGTGCTCGACTCGCATTAATTGATGGGTAGGGCTGCTAGAATTACTCTGAGATATAATTTAAATGAATAAAAAGTTAATAGTAAAAAACATTTTTACTTATACAGCATGTAACAAAAACCCTGTCCGATCCAATAAAGGCGTATTTCTGGTTTAACATGCGTAGTAGAAAAAATAGTTAAAAAAAATTAACTCATAATAAGCAAAAGTTATAGATTTTTTATTTTTTTTAAATATGCGAAATTTAGCACTAAATATGGCAAATTTTCATAAGTTAACAACACTCTTCCGGCCGGCGAAATCTGTTAATGTTTACCTATTTTTATTTCAAACTAGCTGCGCCCCGCGGTTTCATCCGCGTGGACCAGGATAAAAAGTGGCCTATGTGTTAATCCAGGGTATAAGCTATCTACATACCAAAATTCATCCAAATCAGTCCAGCCATTTGAGCGTGAAGAAGTAACAAACATACACATTCACAAACTTTCTCCTTTATAATATTAGTGTGATGATGCCATGCACTAGCCGCGCTGTAGGCACTTAGACATAAAACTGTAGGTGAACTTTGTCGAGCGCTCTGTGTTGCCTTTGATAAGTTTTTCTTTTTTTTTAAATGAATTATTTATATTGGGGAAAAATAATAATCTCGTATTCATTAAATGATCACGTATATGTGTACGCAGTACGATACCAAATAATACCCTTCAGGATCGGACAGGGTTTTAGTTACATGCTGTATAGGTACACAATATTTCGTGTCTGTGTTGTTGACGACTGCTGAAGAGGTCCTCTATCTCGAGCTAATCTTGAATTTCGATTCAAGGCATGCTTACTATAAACATGCTTTGTCATCAAAATTGAAGCTTCTGGATTATTTATTTTACGTAAAACAGCTTCCTAAGAAAGAACTCAAAAAATATTGCACAAATATTTTTTGGTTTGAAAAAAGAAACGGCAAAGATGTAACGCTTCATAGTTTAGCAGTGGGGGCTTGTTACGTCACTGCTATGTGAAAAGTGGTACATTTTTGACGTCGGTGCGACGTTACGCGAAATTCCAACGCACTGTATCGTCCTCATTTTTTGGGTTCCATACCCGAAGAGTTCTAACGGAGCCCTATTGATGTCACTCACATACATGTCCGTCTGTTTGTCTGTCCGTCGTCTGTCACACAGGTTTTACAGCCAAAGGTTGGAGCTACCGTTTTCAATTATTCACAGTATTTATAAGCATCTTGTTGACCCACAGCCATGCAATTAGTATTAATTATTAATAGTCAAAAATAGATTTCGTACGGAACCCTAAGTGTGCGAAGTCCGACACGCACTTGGCCGGATGTACAATATTTTTTGGTAATCTAACTTTCGAACCAATTAGACATTTTTAGTCTTCTACCCTATTAAACACACAGACATATAATTCAAAATTGAAGCTGAATTAATCTCAAAGTCATGTAGGTCTATTTCCCTATCAAGCAGCCTAGCGCTTAAAGATAACAGTTTTCAATTAGACCAGTCCCTATTACTCACACATCACCCATAATCAGATCTGGCATTTTTCCGATAAGACCTAGATAAACTGCACACAAGAAAAAATGGCCGCAAGTGAAGTCCTTAGATAAAATAAATGAATTTATTGAAAGCTTCGCGTCTTGATAATGTTAAGATTAAATCGTGGGACAACCCTGAAATGATTAGGACTGGTTGTAATTAATTTTATTTTTTATTTATATTTTTATACTGGCTTCCGCCAGCGGCTTCGCCCGTGTTAAAGTCGGAAATTATTTCAAGGCATCGTACACTCGGGATAAATATTATCTTCTGTTCTTCCCCAAGGACCATCATCATCATCATCAGCCTATTAATGTCCCCACTGCTGGGGCACAGGACTCCTCTCTGTGAGAGCGTGTGGGCCGTAATCCACCACGCGGGCCCAGTGCGGGTTGGTGGATAATAATAATAATAACTTTATTTCACAAAAAATATACAGATTTAAATATACAGATCACAATGTAAAATAAGAGAATGTAAAAGAGCTTTGGTAGTAACACAATACAGTACAATCTAAATACTAATAACTAATCTGTACACAATAAGGAAAACCCTGCCTCTCAAACTAGGTAGCCTGTATCTTGAGAGACAGATAATGAGGGATGTCACATGTCTTCGAATTTTTGGTTCTAGGACATGCCGGTTTCCTCACGATGTTTTCCTTCACCGTTTTGAGAGCAGTGGTGATGAAATAATTTACACAAAGTAAAGCGCCTGACTGTGTTTGAACTCACGACCTACAACTTTTAAGTCACGGCCAATACCACTGGGCCACCACTGCTCTCAACGCAAGAGCAGCAGTCTTACGAGAAAGTTACGTTATTCTGCAAATTCTACTCCTAAAGAGGTGGAAAGAGGCAAAGTGTGTACTTATGGAACTTTTTTGTTTGTGGTTAAAATTTTTACTTTGGCTTTGCTCCCGTGAGCGGGTAAAGCCGCTAGCAGACACTAGAGTTCAGATAAAATTATGGGGCAACCCTACAATGATAAGGACTAGTCGTAATTAATTTTACTAGGCTATTAAACGTTTAATTGCAATAGCCAATGGGAGTGAAACTGTTTTTAAATAATGCTTTTAAAGTATTTAATTCCATTAATGTAGGGGAGATTTTGTTCTTAAACTTTTTGTTGCAGTTGAATTGAGTTTTATTAATACTTTGCTAACAGCATGGGACTTAAAGTAGCTGGTAGAAGATTTTATATCTTCGCGATGTTACTTTGTAGGATGGGTAGAACTGTAAAGACTGTAACGTCATTCAAGTCTTTTTTTTTTTGTGGGGTGGAAAATCATCCAATGACTTCTCCCGCTCTGGGTGGAGCGGGAGGGCGTGTCAGACTCTTACTGACTAAAACCCACCCCTGTTCCTTAACTGCCTGATTGCCCAGGGATGCGGTAACTCATGTTCAGAATTTATCCGCTAGGCATGCAGACACCGGCCACGATGGGCCCTGTCAGTGGTGGCTGACACTAATCTCTTTGAGGCGCGCGTGGAACACTACGCGCCGTCGACTCACGGGCCTGGTGCTGATCGGACGGCGAGCTACCCACTGCTCGCCGTCCGCAGGCCCGGGTCTACGGTGGCCGGAGATTTTCTCGCGACGTCATACGCCTAGTGCCTCTCCTGCGGTGGTAGCGGCCGGGGCCGTGAGGGCTACTCTGTTGAGCTTCCCTCACGCGTCCCGCCTCCGCCTTTGCGAGCATTACTGCTTCGCAGAAGGCGGAGACTGCTTTCCCATTCCCTCTCGCTCCGTACCATGGCCTGAACCAGGGCCGGGCGCGAGAGGTCGCCGCCACCTATGTTCAAGTCTGGTTTTAAAATTAACTAGAGACAAACCCCAGCTCCACACGTATATAAATTATGCAAACCGCATTAGAATCCGTTGCATGGTTTAAAAGGAACTAGCGGAGAAATAGACAGACGCGGCAAATGACTTTTATTTATAGGTAATATTTAGAGATTTAAAGAAACACCATGTTTAACATCCATCTTTTTCCATCGTCTTTCACCATCTTATTTTTCCTCTCCAACACGAATAATGTTGATCGTTGAACATTAATAAGCATAGATAATGTTTAGTCTCGCTTACGAATAGGTAGGTACTCCAAAAAGTTCACTTAGGGTGGTGATATTACGAGTATTACACCCATCGATCGGTGTGGCTTTGGCTGATCGACGGATACCGGTCGATAAACAATAAAACGGTCGACGTCGACTAATCCATTCTACCATCGATCGACGCTCGATCGATTGGTTTACCTCGTAGAAACTATCGATCGACGTCGACTAATTTTTCATCATACACCTCTCTTCATTATCATACTTATTTTTGCACACACCACATCCTCAGATTTACACACACTTTCAATACCGAATCATTTAAATAGTATTGGCACTCGGTAAATATTGCATAATTCATGGCTGAACATTACCCCTTGAGATACAGGTTACCACCTAGTTCAGGGGATAGGGTCAACACATCTTGGCGACTACTACAGCCACCACTTTATATTAAGTATTTCGAAATATAGTTCTTAAAAATTGTAAATTTTCTTTAGTGGTGAGGAATAAACTATTTTTTTTATTTTTTTATTAATTCATTCTACCATCGATCGATGGCATCGATCGACGGTCGATCGATTGGTGTAATTGAAACTATCGAACGACGTCGACTAATGCATTCTACCATCGATCGATGGCATTGATATTGATCGACGATCGATCGATTGGTGTCATAACGCCCTTATTAACCGATTTCAAAAAAGGAGGAAGCCCTTATAACGATAAAACTTCCATTATCTCCCAAAATACAAAATAAGATCCAGATCCTTCATTTTCCCATAATACGCACCATACACGCATCAACGCCTTGGGGTGATAGTAAGTAACGGCCCTTAGTTAGACCCTTATGCTCTGAAATGGCCAATAATCGCCATCTTTCATGTTAAATTGCTAAACATGGGTTATTCGATGTTTAAGTACGATTCACTGAATCGATTGCGTACCTAATAAAGGTAGAGATTATGAGGTAGGATATGAAATAGGTATGTACTCGTAGTTTGAAAATTAGTAGGATGGGAATAAAATAATGCAAAATGCATGTGAATATTAGACAAGAAGAACAGAACTTAAGGCCCTACTAACGGTTCAGTGGCGCCCTCATTGAATAAAAAATCGTAGCATAGCACAGAAAATAAATATTATAAAATCCAACTTGACGTTTGTTACAAAGAGGATAAAATAGTCAGTAGTGGCACAGTGGTATTGGCCGCGACTTACAAGTTGTAGATCGTGATTCCAAACCCAGGCAGGCGCTTTACTTTGTGTAAATTATTTCATCAGCACTGTTTAAAGTTATTTTGCACTTTTAAAGTTATTTTGCACTGTTGAAAGTTTTTTTGAAGTCGGTTCTATTTTTTGGAAAAAAGATATTTGATAGAAATCATTAAAAAAAATTGAGTCAAATAATCTATTTCACCGGTGTGAAATTAACTGTTTTAATCGGGTCTTTTAAAATAGACCTTCATTGTAGCTATTGTCACTATGAAAACACCAGTATTGTTGCAATACAATACAAATTATAATGAGGAGCATTTATGAATACAGAACATAAGTATCATGTTGAAGTCTTAACCTTGTCTCACCCATTATGAGGTTCTTATAGTGTACTTGACCAATTGTATTTAACATATAATTGGTCAACCACCCATAAGTGGCTAAGTACCCTATAATAATGCACGACAGTCGGTCACTCAAGACCATTCAGCGACAATTTTGATATCATTAAAATAAAAATTTGTTTAAATTAGCGGTTGACAAACATGACCCGAAAAACGTGAAATGACAGACAGAGAAAAATATCTAAAAGAAAGAAAAAAAAAATATTTATCCGGCGTCAGTAACCCGGTCCACACAAGAGAAATAATATACAAAGAGGCAAACATTAAACAAAATTGCATTGAATAATTAATAATGATCTGGTTGAAGACGAACAAAGCAAACATCATGTCGATAGAACAGTTGTAATGTCTAATGGTCTAATAGTCAAGAGTCTTAGGTCAACACCAGAAGAGGCTATTTTCGGGCAGTTGAGTCAAGGGCCTGATGTAGAAAGTGGTACTTATTGACACGGTTCAAATAGTCAAAAGGCACCTTTCTCAAGATTCATGACTGTCAGTAGCTTGGATCCCATTCATAATGCTGGTGATGTAGAAATTATCCAGACTGTCATAATTAAAGGCATTGATGAAAAATAAAACAACGTAAATATAATTCAAAATTGGATTAATTTGAAACCAACTCGGTATATTATATATAAAAAAAAAACAATTTAGAGCCAAACCAAGCAACACCGATGCCAAGTTGTAATTCTATAGAACGTCATTCCTTACCAACAAACTACTCAACAGCTCGTAATGACATTTCTCAGGCTTGTAATGAGCATGAAGTAGCTACACCCTTTGTACGGACAAGTAGAGAAATGATGTAATCACAAACGTAGGTATAAAGCTATTCTCTGTAATGTCAGGTCACGGCCACTAGACTATGAATTAGCTTCTGGTACATTCAATTTAGTATCATTACAGTCAGTTTTTACTGTAAGCTCCTCATGATTTGATTTATTACTATTGTATCTTGTTACTGAGGATGTTTTCTTGTTTGTTTTTATTAGCGTTCTTAAGTAAATCTGAGTCCAAAATAGCTTTTATATTTGTGTTTACTTTTTGTTTAGCGTGATTAGTACTTAAATATTCATTGTGCTCATTGTACCTGAGTTTGTTTGCAAGAAAGGAAATGATGCTGTTATTCTCAAGGTCAAAGGTTTAAGTGGCGTTGCAAATTAATTTGTGAATTTACGTGGAGCTATTATTCTTTACAAATATTCTCACTTATTTTTGGTTTAGGTATCCAAGCGAATTATACTGCTACGGTCTACTTGGTTTGAGAAACTAATTAATTTCTTTATGATTCTATATGAAATGTCATCTATCCAACCACCAACCATCCATCCATCCATTCATCCATCCATCTATCTATGTGTTCTTCTGTGTACTCTCTTGCAACTAGATATTGAGTATATACTTTTTTATTTCCACTATCTTACAAGCTTTAGTCTACTCACTACTTCACATAAGCCTTTGCCTGCTCCAAGTTTTTTATATACATTTCCCTCTCCTAAAATATCATCGCATGCTTCCAAACTCAACATATCATAAATAATATCTGCGAACATCTTCGAATCGCCAAAAAAATATGTCCATAGCGTGCCGGACGGACATATTTTTCTTGCTTATATTTTCGGAGGAAAACTGTCCGACCGTCTGCCATTTATTTTGACCAGCCAATTTGTTTGGCTATGTTATTGATGCTGTATCTTTTTACACACTTGTTGTTTCATTCGTGTGTTGAATTTTGATAGCCAATGAATTTGCAAGTTTTAAATGTTGATAGATTTTTTGGGCTGATTTGGTTTTCACTAAGTTGATGCCAAAGCAACAACCAAAAGCCCTCATACTATATAGTTTTTAGGAAAACCTATATATACATGTGGAGAAGCTTGGAGCTAGATTTATATGTGGTAGTTTTACTAAAATATTGTTATAGAATCTTTAAAAAATGTTTTGTGGATTCGTCGTACGCGTGTATATTATTTATTTATTTATTTATATAGGGACAACAAACAGCAGTGTAATAATAAGTAGACATAGGTTAGAACTTAATAATAGAGGTAACAAATACACTACTCACAACGTTATCCACATATTACTAAACAGATCTACTAGTTCTTCGAAGAATGGTATAAAATAAACAGAATAAAAGTAAACATTACCTACTTAATTATTAGGGTTATGATCACTTAAAATAGTAACGATTTCTTTTCTAAATATAGTCTTGCTGAGAATTATTATGGTAACCCCTCAAAGGAAAACCAGGAAATACAAATATTTAAATGAATTTTACTGTATTGATTTAAGTTGTATACATTACACATACTCACATAACAAACACACGGTTCTCCATTTTAATAAATTTATCGCAGGTTTACACGAAACTTTCTCAATTTCTTACCAGCTGCGAGTTTCTCAAGTTCCGCTCACATAATCGCTCGTTCATCGACTTATTAGTTTATCTTAAACATCTTAGTTCTTCGCTTATTTAATATCTTGTAGATTCTTTCTCACCAAGTTTTCCTTTAGCTTTATCTGGAGTTTCCTATTCACCCTTTTGTGGTAGACTTAATTTTCTATGCAGTGGTTATGTTACGGCTAAAACCCGAAGTGACGCTACACCCAGTTTTAGCTGGCTACAACTAGGTGTGGACGGTAGCTGTTGGTTAAACTTATCTGAGATTAGATCTAGTATCGCTTGACAGAAGTCTGGAGGTAAAAGGGGCTAAACCTGATACCCTACCCGGTTATTATTATAACACTACCACTTTTTATATTTTTCAGGTATTTATTAAAAAAAGTTTCAAACCTCAAATCATGAAATGATATATCATGAAGAGATAAAGAGCTCGTGACTTGGGGCACCCTGACTCAGATAGGTTTGGTTCGAAGGCGATGGTCGGGTTTAGTGAGCGAGCGAAGCGGGCGAACTCGGGCCCCGCTATCATGTTTTTTTTTTTTTTAAACCATTAATCCCCGCGAAGCTGAGCTCCACCTTTTCAGCAACTTTAAGGTGTTTTGAAGTTATGCCTAGAGGTAGCGGATAAATTCGTAACAGAGTTACCGCTTCCCTGGGCACTCAGGCAGGGAATGTACAGGGGTGGGTTTTAGTCAGTAAGAGTCTGACACGCCCTTCCGCTCCACCCAGAGCGGGAGATGTCATTGGATGATTTCCCACCCCGACAAAAAAAAAACGTTTTGAGGTTAGGTTACAGTAATAACCCGAATAAAATCGGTTGCACCTAGTTCTAGGCGTGAATTAAGAAGCTTTACCTGAGTTTAACCAAGTGATACCGACCACAACGAGTTGGAGCCGGCTAAAGCTTGGTGTAGCTGCACTTCGGGTTTTAACCGTAACAGATATAATAACTTAAATCTGATACGAAAATAATATTTTACTTCATTTGATCCTCATCTTCAGTCGTTGTTCTTTCTTCAATGTTGAACACTTTTAAGAGCTCAGAACAGGTACTAACGCTTAAGTTAATTGCCATGATAAACTAGCAATTAAAAGCTTAATAAGGTTTTGAAATTAAGGATTGCTAAGTTTAGTACGTCTTCGAGAAAACCCATCAACTGGTCATAATTCCTTTCATTACCATTAGCGGTGTCTTCATTCCAAGAAACATTAACTAATACATCTTATAGTTAGTTAACGTTTAAAATAGTGTTTTATAGTGATAGGCTGACTAGCTCTTTTGATATTAATCAGTCTTGTCAAGCTGCCTGGAGAACCCTGGAACCAAATTTAACGATTATAATTAATTTCTAAAACAAAAGATGGTTTTTAATTAAAATCAAAGGTTATAGAAACAGCATTCCAGCCAGCATGATCGCCCAGAGGACACGGTGGAGCATACGGTGAAGGTTTGCCCCGCTATGGCAGAGCACCGCCGTGTCCTCGTGGATGCGATAGGCGGCAGCGACCTCTCGCGCCCTGCCCTGGTTCAGGCCATGGTACGGAGCGAGAGGGAATGGGAAGCCGTCGCCTCCTTCTGCGAAGCAGTAATGCTCGCGAAAGCGGAGGCAGCACGCGTGAGAGAGCACCAACAACGGAGTCGCCCTCACGCTCTCAGCAGCAGCCGCCTCAGGAGACGCCTGGGACTTTCGGCGCCGCGAGACGATCTCCGGCCAACGTAGACCCGGGCCTGCGGACGGCGAGTAATGGGTAGCTCGCCGTCCGATCAGCAACAGGCCCGAGAGTCGACGGCGCGTAGTGTTCCACGCGAGCCTCAAAGAGTTGTCAGCAAGAGACGGGGCCCGTCATGGCCGATGCCTGCCCGGGGGTTGAGGATAAATTCGAAACAGAGTTACCTCGCCCCTGGGCACTCAAAGGCAGGAAAGAACAGGGGTGGGTTTTAGTCAGTAAGAGTCTGACACGCCCTCCCGCTCCACCCAGAGCGGGAGAAGTCACAGGATGATTTCCCACCCCAAAAAAAAAAAAAGCCAGCATGATACCAGGAAGGTAAGCATACCCAAGACCTCTATCAAAACTCTTTAAAATATCCATATCCATGCATGTCGACAAATGTAACTATCAATATAACTTCCTCAATATACAAGGATTATTTTTGAGAAAGCTCTTCATCGGAATGACAAACATTTTATTTGTATAAGCGGTCCGATGATAGATTACATAAAGTATGTACGTGGGCAACAAACTGAGTCCCGCTTTGAATATTTTGAACCCCTGTATTTTGACCTTTGAAGAGTAGCTATGAACTTTTATCAAGTAGAACTGTTATTTAGGTATCTAAGACATTTTCACGAACTAGTTTTTTCTTGGCGTTATGCCAGTCGCCAATGTCCTTTTCAATTGCATCTTTTTCACTTCGCTTAATCTTGTCTTTAACAGTCTGGTCGCTCTTAAGTACTTTGGAATCTAGTTATTCAGATTAGCTACGTTTGAGACTATTGTCAAAGACTTATGGAACTGTTGCATTTTTATTTTTGGTTCGCTATTTCAATGAAGTTAATCGCATAATTATGCAATAAGAATGCTTGTCGATTGTTCTTTTTTTTTTCGCGAAAACTCTGTAATCTGTATATGCTTAGGAATAGAATGAATCTACGAATAAAATGACACTGTCTTCGTGTTTTCAAACACTCAGGAATATCCTTCGAAAATTGCACACTTTCACCGCATTCTTATATCCTCAGAATGGCTTCTCCAAACTAAAATGTTCACTATTGAATTCGAACTCAGCAAAATTTTCGCCATAAAATCTTGCATTTCATAACTAGATCCAGACGTAAAAACCTCGTAGCTAACACTTTTGCACTCGCTTAAACCAAGTTCACGTCGATAAGGCCTGACCTTAACGAATTTATTCCCCGCTCCAGGGGATTAGTATTCCCTCACCGTTCTCTCACGGATGAACCCCTCTATGAATATAAACTGATTGAAATATCGGCGTTTAAATATTTGTGTTAATTTGGAAAAAAAAATACTTTTTATGGGGAATGTATTCATTTTTGGTAGAATCTTGAGCATTGGCTTTTTTATTACTAACAGTACTTTTTGTTGGAAATTATGTAAGAGCATCGAGTTGGTCTATTATTAAGATTCCCGGTTAGGCTCAGTGGATTTATTTGTAAAACTTTAGGTGGTTGGACGGATTTTTCTTTTCCATTCGAATCAGCATCATCATTTCAGCTAAGAGACGTCCACTGCTGGACATAACCTCCCTCAAGTTTCGCCACAACGACTGTCCTGTCTCGCATCCATCGACTACCCGTGGCCTTTCAACGCTGCGTCTTCGGGTACGCGGTCGCCACTCCAGACGCCTCTCGACCATCTGTTCTGCGAGCAATGTGCCCTGCCCACTGCCACTTCAGTTTGGCGATTCTTCGGAATATTATGTGTGTGTTACATTCCATCCGAATACTTTATGCCAACTGTATTGAGGTATGATTGCATGATGGTAAATTGTGTTAAATCCATGCTATAAAATATTGTTTATCAGAAGAGATGTCAGTAAACTTCAATATCTGTAACCACGATGAAATCTGGAATAAGGATTCCGTCTTTTAAGTATGTGTTCCGTGAGTGTATCCGTGGCTTCACAGGCCCTATCAAAATACTAGCGCTACGATATTTATTTTATAAATGTCGCATATTCTGAGATTGGTGCTTTTTTGGCTTCGCACAAGTCTTTGCTATGTTTTTTATTATATTCTTATTATTTTCATTTCATGTCGAGGCACAAAATAAACTATTTTCTATCTTTTTTTCTTTCCTTTCCATCGTTAGAAAAAGCATCAGCTTAATCCGTCAGGTACCAGAATAACAGACACAATTAAAAACCTATTGTTGCGTCTCCGATGTGGAACGCGCGGGAGCTGATGGAATTGAACTTTCACAATTAAATAGTTTATAAATTCCTTGATCTCTACATGGCATGTACTCAACAAAATTCACAGGCGGTGACCACGACAAGTATGGAATATTTACGACAATCCCGTACTTTAAGCGACTGAAGCTTTATTATCGGCCGATATACCATACTCAGAACCCCATAGTGCCTAAGGCCATAGCATGATCACATATACATAGCAGTTGTTCCCAACCTGCGCAAGAGCTAAAAATTTCAAACTTTCCTGCTGTTTTTAACATTGACCCGAACTTTTTTGCAACAAAAGTACAAAGGCAGACTTAATGCCTTAGGCATTCTCTACCAGTCAACCAAGGGTGGTGGGTGGTGGTAATCATTTATGTACATACAAACACCCGGTAACAATAGTGTAAATCAAAGGAACTGATTATTTCTTAGCGTGCTTGCTTGCTTTTTTAATTTTCTCTGAACTTCTGGTCCACGTACGGTACGCGAAACCAAAATAGTCCCCAGTCAAAAAAATGTTGAGAACCATTGACATATAGCAAGGAATATAAAATAATTAATTGCGAGATCATGTTAATAACACTCGTTATCGAAGAGACAGCAACGTCCTCTCGGGCGAAAAATTGCTATTTATCTTTGGTTTTATAGTATTAGTAGACGGGCAACTGTTAAACAATAATTTGTGGCTATGTTGTCGCACTGTCTGTGATTTTGAATGCTTGTAAATCAGTAGTTTTATGATAAAAATACGACATAGTGAAATAGGTAATGAACTAAGACTAAGGAATAAAGAATTTCCAATGCAGATTCCTTAAAAGGTCAGGATATTATTCTAAAATTATGAATCACATAAAATAACGCAATAAGTGGTACAGTAATATTTTTAGTACGCATTAAGGTATTATAGACCATTGGGTATTAGATAACAATTTTCTAAAATTAACTGTATAATGCGGATGCCGTTAAATTCTGACGTAATTATATCCCGTATGAGGTTTCATATTTGAGGCCTGTCCATTAATATTCAGCGACTTTTTAATGGCATGCCTGTAGCTTTAAAGTGGCCCGTCTGTACCGAAGCTAAATGCAAGTCTTGAAACATGTTCGTTATTGTAATTCATAAATTACTATTCCGTTCGTTTGTCCTCATGTCACTTTTAATAATTATGCATGTTTTTGTGTCTATTTTAAATATTATTGTCGTTAGTGTTTATTTTTCAATTTTAATAGTCTTTAATTATAGCTTATTATACAGTTTTATTGTAAAGTCGGTCTTATATAACGCGCACATCCATTGTCATATGAAGTTACGATTTCCGTTTGCAATGAGGAATTCTAAACATTTTTATGATTGGTGTTTTAGCTACAATTTTTACATTACATATGCTAATTATTTTAATAAGAATATTTTTACCTTGAATTTTTTTTCTGTCTATTATACATTTATTCAGCAAAAATAAATCGTTGTTGTACATTTGGACATTTATTTTTGTACACATTATTTCAAATACTTTTTCAAGACATGCTCATTATTTTAATAAGAATATTTTTACCTTGAATTTTTTTCTGTCTATTATACATTTAATCAGCAAAAATAAAAATATATCGTCGTCTAACATTGGACATTTATTTTTGTAAACATTAAGTATTTCAACACTTTTTCAAGCAATACTCATCACTGGACATAGCCATCCCCCAAGTGTCACCACAACGACGGGTCCTGTGCGTCTTGCATCCAACGGCTACCCGTTTTTTTTTTTTTTTTTTTTTTTTTCCGTTACCCTCACCAGGTCATCAGTCCACCTTGTGGGAGGCCTTTCAACACTGCGTCTTCCAGTACGCGGTCGCTATTCCAGAACTTTTCGGCCCCATCGACCATCTGTTCTCCGAGCAATACTAAGCTAGTTTATTTCAAAACCTTCATAGTTCTTCTGTTATTCAATGTAATGTCAATCACGCCTCTCCTTCTCGGCTATCATCAGTCTGATTGCCCTATTGAGCAATTGTGAGCCTCGCACTTGGTACAAACAATAAAATTGTCTTGGTGCCTCTATTGGGGTCAGTAGCAATTTATAGTATAAATAGATTCTGTTGGTCGAGCAATAATAGTCCTTATGGACTTGTATGAGATGTGAGAATGTTTTTATGATTGAATCTGGATGTTTCATTTAGCAAAAGTGTTATTTAATAGGTGCATGATAGTTTGAGGTTTTGTATGTGGTATGTTAACTTCCATTGTGATGCTTGTTTTTTTAATCAATAGTAAACTTGCGTTTGACCACTCTATCACCTTATGGTAAGCGATGATGTGATCGAAGATGGAGCACGCTTTCCCTTAAAGAACCTACTCACTCTTGACTTGAAGACTTCCAAGTTGTAGCCATCAGGAAACACAGATTCTGGCAGGGAATTCCTCTCCTTAGCTGTACCACGGGGTCTCATCTCGAACAAAGAAAATTTAGTTCAAACAAACAAACAATAGATAACGTGAATAGGTTACTTCTAGGCAAGCGTGCTCCATCTTCGACCACATCATCGCTTACCATCAGGTGAGATAGTGGTCAAACGCGAGCCTATTAAACATAAAAAAAAAAAATAAAAAAAAAATAACGTAACGATGCATCGATTTCTTAATGAAGTCTATGTAACATTAATATTTTGAAAAAAAATAGGTAAAAACGGTATTTTCCTATTCAATAAACTACCCTAAGCATAAAATTACGGAATCCTGGGCTCCTAATTCTAATTAAGATGTTTATTGGAACAAATTCTCAGGCATTTATATTTCTTGTACCAATAAATGGCGCTGTTTGAAGTTATAGACTTTATCCATTTACCTCTTTAAAATTTGTATAGTGAAACATTTTGAAACTGTAAAATTGTTGTGAAGTGCCAAAAATACTTTACAGTAATTCCTCTATGTGTGAGAGAATTTTGGTAACACTTTATGTTAATTCATTCAACTTGCAAGCCGTCGCTGCTAACACCATCTAGCGAGGTGTAGAGGACGGGCCCGAACGAAGAACAAAAGTTGCTTTTGCAAGTCGAAAACCCGTAGTTACGGCGGGACCGTTTCTTTGTATGGGATGAGGCATCTGTACGCTAGTATTATATTATCTGTGGCTGTACGCACAATAAATGTTTTTTTTTCTCTTTTAAAAAACGTTGCCCCACACTAGGAATTATTCCTGTATCGTGGGTGCATTTACAAACATGTAAACTCACATACACAAGAAACCCAGACCCGTAACAACTATCTGTAGGCCATACAAATATTTGTTCGGTGCGGGGATCGAACCCGCGACACGCAGCGCAGCAGCCGAACGCTCAACCACTGCGCCAACCGTGCCTTCAACATTTTATTCACAAAACGTTTTGTGCATAGGTATACATAGGTGGGATGTCCACTATATACCGGTGGCGCATCGCCGTACAATAGTACGATGATGGTACGGGCTGTAGTCAAGAGTTTTTGCATTGCAGTCTTAAGGCTTGCACAGTTATACGACTTTTAACCCCTCAACGCCCCCGCCTCTTATCGCAGTTTGACATATTTACGACCGGGCTCATAAAAAACAACTTGCTGAGGTTTCTATTGGAGCGAGGCACTTAAAGTAAACTTTTTTGGGTTGTTGAATAAACAGACCTTAGAATAACATGTAAACAATACTTGTAATTCAAGAGTTGAATTTTATTCAAATTCTGTTATCAACGATTTGTCGGGAATAGTGTGTGTGTGTGTGTGTGTGGGTAGTTGTTAAAACCACTGTATCAATTTACATGAAATTTTGCATGTTGCACTATGAATAGACAAGTAATAGAGTTGTTGTGTTGGAGTTGTAGAGTCCGATATCATATTTTCCTATTATTCACACTCAAAACTTCAAATTACGAAATCAAAACAACATAACGGCTTTTTAAAATTGCGTTTCTGCGTTTGCGTTGCGTTTTGTGTTGCGTTTTTTTTCTAACACTATGTAATAACTATCTAAGAATGCATGTGCACCATGCCACAGGATATAAGATCTTTAGTTATTTAATAATAGAGGTTTAAGCCGCGTAATCTGGATCGGCATACGGGTATGCCGTCGGGCGTTCAAGGGTGGTTTTTAATTGAAAATCACGTCTAAACGACTAGTCTTATACCTTTGAAAAAAAAATATGTTACTCCACACAATTTCCGTCGTAATTTGATCTGAAGATATTTGAAATCATATTTTTATAACATTGTGTAATTAATTTGTAAAGTTTTGTCTAACGCGGATAAAAAATTGAGAATCACGCAAAAACTATAAAGTGTATTTTTAAAAGAAAGAAAGAAAAAGAATATATTTGCCACAAATTAACGACATACACAACAATATGATTTTGCTAACTTAAGTCTTAACCCTTTTTTTTTTTTTTTTTTTTGGGGGGTGGGAAATCATCTTATGACTTCTTCCGCTCTAGGGTGGAGCGGAAGGGCGTGTCAGACTCTTACTGACTAAAACCCACCCCTGTTCCTCCCTGCCCTACGCGCCCGGGGGCGAGGTAACTCTTTGGAATTTATCCTCCACCCCCGGGCAGGCACTGGCCGTGGCAGGCCCCGTCCTTTGCTGACAACTCTTTGAGGCGCGCGTGGAACACTACGCGCCGTCGACTCTCGGGCCTGGTGCTGATCGGACGGCGAGTTACCCACTACTCGCCGTCCGCAGGCCCAAGTCTTAACCCTTATCGATAGTGTTAGTAGATCTTATATTTCACCAAACCAAACCTTCACCATTTTAAAGATCATTTAATTATTTATAATTTAGTCTCAGTGTTTTAGTTTCATACCTGTTGTTCTATTTGTAATAAATTAATAATGCGTCTAATTTCGGACAGCGCTCCTTGATGGGCGAGTCCTATTACTGGGTGGACGTACGACGCGTTACGTGAGCTCAGCACAGAACACGCAAACTCAAACACAAAACCACTCAAGGTCATTGGCAGTTAATAGCGCCTTAATTTTAAGGTGGTCATCGCTAACCATGAGGTGCGATAGTGGTCAAATGCGAACCTATCAATACAAAAAAAAAAATTATTTGCATGATTTCAATTACGAATGTTATACATTTATACTTAATATTATAAAGAGGAAAGATTTATATTTTTGTATGTAACGAATAAGCTCCGAAACTACTGGACCGATTTTAACCATTTTTTCACCAATAGAAAGCAAAATTATCAGCAAGTAACATAGGTTACTTTTTATCCCGAGCAAAATAACAGTTCCCGCGGGATAGGTCACGGGAGCGAAGCCGCGGTCAAAGTGTCATGTATAAAATTGTATATAACCGACTGCGGAGGAGTCCTAAAGGAGCATAAAGTTTTTAAAGATATTATGAGCTATAAGACTGTCTTTTCAGAATCCCTTTGAAAAGGACTGTCACTACAATAAAGGGTCTCGGAACATTGTTATGTACTATTGTAATTTCATCGCAACAAATATTGGAAGCCTGAAGTTTTTGGAAACCGATTAATCAATTTCAACGAAATTCTTTCATGACGAGCTTTTAATGAAAAACAAATGGCATTGCGCCAGGATCTTGCGAACTTACGGGGTTACCGATAATTCTGATTTAAAAACATCCAAGGAAAATATTTTTCCGTCTCATATCGGTTCATGAAGAAACCATTGGTTTTTGGCCAGTTTGGTAGACATTTTGAGATTCTGCTTACAACTGTTTGAAAATTTCTCAATTATTCAATTATGTTACTTACAGACCGGAATTACTAGTAAAATTTCAAAAATATGATAAAACGCAAAATAAACAAAATAATATAAAAAAAAAACCGAAACGGTCTGAAGGGGAAAATAACTAAAATTAATAAGTAACATTAAATCACTTACCTACAAAATCATTAATTTAGCGAAAAACCCATGCAAGAATCTAAACAAAGCCATTATTTTTATTGTATCCCTGTTTAGTTGAAGTATTTTCAGTAAAACTTTAGATAAATTCTCTCAAGGGGACATTTCATCTCCGTGAGATGGAAAAGCTTGTGTGTCACTGATACTACCTTGCGATTGTTCGCTTAGGATGCTGTTACATTTTTGTGGAAAAGTTTTGTATGTTTTGAATTTGTTTCATGTGAAACGTGCTTGAAACAGGTGAAAAATGAAACAGCTAGTGAGCACTAATGATCAGTTCAATATTCTGTAAAAATGTCACGTGAAAACTTATTTAAGTGAGAACCGGGTAGTAAGACGTGACGTCTTACTATCACACATCGACAGGTAGAAGTGGCAACGTTTTGGGCTCAGAAAATATAAAATACTACCATGCTGTCGACGTGAAAGCGGCTTAGAGGTTTAGAGCAGATTGGAGACGTGGTGGCAAAGACTGGAGAGTGTTGGCCTTAAGGGCCTTGTCGCGGTCCAGTGGCGCCCTCATTGAATAAAAAATCGTAGCATAGCACAGAAAATAAATATTAAAAAATCCAACTTCACGTTTGTTACAAAGAGGATAAAGAATTTTTACGTTGTTAAAACAGGTCTCAAAATGTTTCATATCCAAAGTAGTAGGCAAAAGTGTCAGAAACGTCCGTTTTTAACAACGTAAAAATTCTTTATCCTCTTTGTAAAATAAATATTAAAAAATCCAACTTCACGTTTGTTACGTGAAGTTGGATTTTTTAATATTTATTTTCTGTGATAAGCTACGATTTTTTATGCAATGAGGGCGCCACTGGACCGCGAGAGGGGCCTTAAATTGAGCAGAACCAAAACAGAATACCTGTTCTGCGATTTCGGAGGTCTCTCCAGTCCAATACCTATAGCTCTCACCAGAGCGCCTATACCGATCTGTCTGATAAGGCCGCCCATTGTGTCACCCTATGTAATGTTTTCGTCATAAATTTATTGTAATTTATATGGTGTACATAATAAAGAGTATTCTATCTATCTTTCTATCTATCTGCTCCGACTTTCGGTATCTCGGGTCGCTTGTCCAGGGGATGGCGATATAGACCGAGTTGAAAGTTTCATATAAATACGCTTTAAAGTTTTCGCGTAATTCTCAAATTTTTATCCGCGTTAGACATAACTTTACAAATTAATTACACTATGTTATAATAATATAATTTCAAATATACACATATGAAATTACAACAGAAACTGTTAAGAATAACATATATTTTTTTCAAAGAAATAAGACTAGTCGCTTAGACGTGATGTTCAGTTAAAAACCATTAGAAGTCGTATAACTACATCTTAAGAGACACACCAGGAATCAACGACTGCACGTGTGCATGCACACTTAATAACAATAATAACTGATCTACCTCTCGATATTAATAATGAACAATCAACTGAAAGGTTTCTAGTTGACCTTATTATTTCAATCGTACTATTAACTAGTCTCTTCTCATAGTGACAAAAACAGCTCTTAATTGCGCGATAAATTTTATACTGGATAAATCAATATTCATGAAAATTAATAGACAATTCATTCCGGTCCTAATTATCAGTTTTGATTGCTCATTACTCACAATAATCTGTTATTATGCACTATACCCGTTGCTGTGCGAAATGCCTCGTTATTGTAGTATTAAATATTCCGGTTTAATTAACTGCCTTATTGGCTTTGTAGTTGGAAACATTTTTGTTTGCATAGCTCAACAAAATGTTTTGAACAGCTGATTTTTTACCATAGTTAAATTTATTCATAGTGATGAGTATTTTCAGTTTTTTTTTAATTATTGTGGTAATGTTGTCTCCACCTTATAAAATAATATTTTTTATTGTATTGTATGATTTGTAAGAAATATTTGATATTATAATTTATGTGTATAGAAAATAAATAAACGGAATAATAGTTTATTTTCTTACGTAAACTTTGTGTAAAATAACAAAATACATAGATTGCAAGTATATTATGTTAGTAGGTACAAAAAATAGGTAGGTGTAAAGTCTACATTGAGAAATATCATGGAGGCGTAAAAGATATTTAATGCATTCATCTTCTATTCCCATCACTAAAAACAGCAATAACACGTAAACGGTGTTCGTGGCTATGTTTCTGGCAAAACCACAAACGTAACTAACATTTATGATAACCTTTATAATACTTAAATTGACGTATGCATTAGAACCCTAAATGTTTACTTCTAACACGACTAACCACGATTGACACACAAACAAACAGACAGATGCTGTGTTTTATAATAGATTGTGCATGTTTTGACCTTGGAGATCGCTTGTTCTTAGTAATATTTATCCTTATATGGAAATGTTGTAAGGAAAAGCGGATTTAATTAAAGTCCAGTAGCGCTTTAATTTAATTAAATCTCAGAAAACGCAGCAGCGTTTTTGTAGATATTATAGATCAGTAGATATTATAGTGCACAAGCGTGTGTGCAAATGCAAACACAGTTGCACTCTCTGTTACCAGGGCCTGCGGACGGCGAGTAGTGGGTAACTCGCCGTCCTATCAGCACCAGGCCCGAGAGTCGACGGCGCGTATTGTTCCACGCGTGCCTCAAAGAGTTGTCAGCAATAATGACGGGGCCCGTCATGGCCGATGCCTGCCCAGGGGTTGAGGATAAATTCGAAACAGAGTTACCTCGCCCCTGGGCACTCAGGGCAGGGAAAGAACAGGGGTGGGTTTTAGTCAGTAAGAGTCTGACACGTCCTCCCGCTCCACCCTAGAGCGGGAGATGTCATTGGATGATTTCCAATGAATCCACCACGCGGGCCCAATGCGGATTGGTGAATGTCACATGTCTCCGAATTTTTGGTTCTGGGACATGCCGGTTTCCTCACGATGTTTTCCTTCACCGTTTTGAGAGCAGTGGTGATGAAACTACTACTAATGAGTAACAATTCCTAATGGGAAAACCCAACAGCACTGACCCGGGAATCGATCCAAAGACCTCTTGAGACTAACGAGGCAGTTGCAGCATCTCTATTAAGTACTTAATATACAAACGTTCAACTTCTGGTCTACAAAGCTTCAATCTGCCTAGCATTTTCCCAATTATCTTGGGGTCGGCTTCCAATCTAACTGGATGCAGCTGAATACCAGTATTTTACATGGAGCGACTGCCTATCTGACCTCCACAACCCATTTACTGGGTAATACGATACCCGTTAGTAAGACTGGTTGTCAGACTTTCGGGCTTCTGGCGACCCGTAATGACTGTCATAGATCCACGATTGACAGCCGGGACCAACAGCTTAACGTGCTTTCCGAGGCACGCTTTACATAAAGATGGTCACCCATTCACGGACCAACCCCGGCAAGCGTAGCTTAACCTGATGGATCGACGCGTGCGGCTGTTATTAACTTAGCCACGACCTCCTCTGATCTGCAAAGCTTATAAACAAAAAACTGGTTCAATATCATGTACACATATTTATATTTGTATGTATGTGTATATTTGCTATCGAAAGTCAATGTCACATCTATTTAGATTACCTATTACATAATAACACTGATTTAAACGTGTTCTAGATTTAAAGGATATTGCATGTATATTTATTATTAACTGTTGTTTTTAAATAATTTATTAACATAATTATAATTATTATCGGGTAGAGGTACACTTTTAATTGATTTTATTTATTACTAACATTTTTACCTAGTTTCCTTCAGTCGTAAATAACGTTAAAGTTACTTAACTTTAAGTGAAAATGCTCTCTCTATCATAATATAATATTATAAATGCAAAAGTTTGGTTGTATGGATGGATGTTTGTTACTCAGTCACGCAAGAACTGCTGAAGGGATCTGGATGAAATTTGAAACACAGAGATAGAATTAGTCCGGCATAGCACATAGGTTATACTCGTAATTTACAAATATAATGGGCGAAGTACTAATTCCAAGCGGGTAAGTTAACATAATAATGTTCTATATTCTTTTGAAATCTCGACTACAAAAAGTCATAAATAAAATATGCTCTCAGCGATCCAAAAAGAAATTAAAAATTTGAATAAATCACAATTCGACTTTAATTATTCGTAAATATAAGGCGAGCTTCACGTTTGCGGTTTTATCTTAACTAAATTATAAATTTAAATGTCTTTGTTCATAGTCTTGCATTATGAAAATGAATCGCGATGTTATTCGGTGTTTTTTGTCTACATCTGGCGCATGCATCGATTAAGCCCCGCTTAGATGTGACGATTTTACGACTAAAAAGTCGCAGCGGACGACAGCTGTTTAGATAATACGAATAATGAGTTGCGTCAACATCTTTTAGTACCCATAAATTGTTTTTGTTATAGTAATTTAAAAGAAACTCTCAAATGTATGTCATATTTTTTATGGACGGTTTTAAAAACTATAATTATACATACGAAATAAGTGGGAGTCTGCAGTATATAATACAATTTTTACAGACAAAAGCATGTTTATTAACAGATATTTTCAATTTAAAAGTTGAAGAATATTGTAAACTATGTTACTGCTAGAAGTACCGACATTTCTTTTTTTAACCGACGAAAAAAAAGGAGGAGGTTCTCAATTCGACCGTATATGTTTTTTTTTTTTTTTTTTTTTTTGTGTATGTTCAGCCCTCACTCCGTCATTTCTGAACCGATTTTGATTATTCTTTTTTTGTTAGATAGGGTACACCTCAAGGGTGGTCCCATGTCAAGGAAATCAGGATCTGACAATGGAATTCTGTCAAAATTGAGAGAAAACCTCGAAAATTGTGGGCACGTTTAGCGTTTCTGTATGTGTGTTCAGCCCTCACTCCGTCATTTCTGAACCGATTTTGATTATTGGTTTTTTGTTAGATAGGGTACACCTCAAGGGTGGTCCCATGTCAAGGAAATCAGGATCTGACAATGGAATTCTGTCAAAATTGAGAGAAAACCTCGAAAATTGTGGGCACGTTTAGCGTTTCTGTATGTGTTCAGCCCTCACTCCGTGATTTCTGAACCGATTTTGATTATTCTTTTTTTGTTAGATAGGGTACACCTCAAGGGTAGTCCCATGTCAAGGAAATCAGGATCTGACAATGGAATCCTGACAAAATTGAGAGAAAACCTCGAAAATTGTGGGCACGTTTAGCGTTTCTGTATGTGTGTTCAGCCCTCACTCCGTCATTTATGAACCGATTTTGATTATTCTTTTTTTGTTAGATAGGGTATACCTCAAGGGTGGTCCCATGTCAAGGAAATCAGGATCTGACAATGGAATCCTGATAAAATTGAGAGAAAACCTCGAAAATTGTGGGCACGTTTGGCGTTTCTGTATGTATGTTCGGCCCTCACTCCTTTATTTATGAACCGATTTTGATGATTCTTTTTTTCTTAGATAGGGTATACCTCAAGGATTGTCCCATGTCAAGGATATCAGGATTTGCTCATGGGATCCTGAAAAAATTGAGAGAGAACCTCGAAAATTGGGCACGAATATTGTTTCTGTTTACTTTTCATAACTGAATCAGGTATTTGTATTTAGGAACCATCACATCATGAAACTGAGCTGATGATGGAAACCATACCTTTCCTAAACAATAGAAGTCAGATATAAAAACTGGTTTTAGTGACAAATACCACTTAATATGCTTTGACGAAAAGACGTCTTTACAATATTGGAGGTAACCTCAACTGGTCAATATCCTGGGAACTTCATGGAAGGATTGTTATATCATCAGCTCAGTGGCAAGACGAATGATGAAGAATTAGAAATTAGCCTCAGAGTGTTAAAAGATGATGCGAGCCACAAAAAATCATGAAATAAAAAACTTTTTAACAAAAAAATTAACCGACGAAAAAGAACTAAAAAGCAAAAAATAAATAAACCTTTTAAGTCTTGAGTAATGAGCTTATTTACCTACATAAAATATCAAATTTTATAAAAACTAATTTTGAGTCGGCGCCAATTAATAAAATGATTAATTACCTACTTACAGCCCTCTTCATTTGTAAGTACTTATAAAATTTAGATATTTAATAATCAGATTGTTGTTTGGCGCCGACTCAAAATTAGTTTTTATAAAATTTGATATTTTATGTAGGTAAATAAGCTCATTACTCAAGACTTAAAAGGTTTATTTATTTTTTGCTTTTTAGTTCTTTTTCGTCGGTTAATTTTTTTACTATGAAAAGCTCGCACTTGACTACTATCTCACCTGATGGTAAGCGATGATGTGATCTACGATGGAGCACGCTTGCCTAGAAGTAACCTATTCACTCTTGTCTTAAAGACCCCCATGTTGGAGGACCTGCATTTCTGTTTTACAAAACCTAAAAGTGAAATAATATACGACCTTACTTTTCCTTTTATCAATAACATCCAATATCTAAGAGAGCCATTCAACAAACTGAATACAGGTGCCAATAATTTTCGCACGAGTGCCTTCTTCAATTTACTCGCACTTCCTGGTACCCGTGTCAATGTTGTAATGTCGTACAAAAAGACACGTTCTAAGGACCTAGACAAAGTGAGATGCTATCAGAAATAACGATTGTCAAACACTAAAATAAAGAAACAAAAAATAAAAAGAACGAAAGGAAAACCGCCCAAGAGCGCGTTGGACTCACGCATGAAGGGTTCCGCACCATCGTACAAGAATATACGCGTCTACTTGTTGACATTATTAAGATCGAGCAAAAAAAGCCAAAAAATACATTTCTAGTAGGGGAGCCCCCTTTAATTTATTGTTATTACACATAATTGTTGTTAAAGCGGCAGCAGAAATACACATTCTGTGAAAATCAAGAGGTTACTTCTAGGGAAGCGTGCTCCGTCTTCGACCTCATCATCGCTTACCGTCAGGTGAGATAGTGGTCAAACGCGTGCCTCTAAATGACAAAAATAAACAATTCAACTGTCTACCTATTACAGATCATGAGATACAGCCCGCTGACAGACAGACGGACGGGACGGACAGACGGACAGCGGAGGCTTAGTTATAGGGTCCCGTTGGTTACTCCCAAAAAAAGAAAAAGTTTGTTTGTGAGTCGCACAGGAAAAACACAAAATACGCTAGCGGAATATCACGTGATCAAACTCGAGCAATTTAAACTTTTGACAATCGTTTGAATGCTCCTTGGTCGTTCTGTCGTACCGTCAGAACACATCCTTACGACACAATACGTAATGACCTCTGCGATATGCATCTGAGTGTGATGTATTTATGCATTCGTTCAGTTCAGGGATTTTTCTTTTGTTAACATTGTTACTTATCTGTTTTGCTTGCGTTTGCTATGTTTCGTTCATTGATAGTGTTTTTTTGTTTTGGATATTTTAAGGCTGCTCTATCGATAAAAGCTTGAAAAAAGTGTGCAGATGAAGCAGCTTGTCGTCGGCGCTTATAGAGAAATTATTCAAAAATGGTTAGTAATCTACATGATATGATACGTAATTTGGTTTAGCCATAATTTTTGTATCGGTATCACAAAATAAGAAAAAAAAACCACCAGATCACCTCCAAATTGTTGAGATGAAACCATTTCACTCCTTCATTTTATATCAAAAGAGTATAAAAAAAATATCTACTGCTTTGAAATACAAAGGAAAATCATTTGATTTTGTTACTTTAAAAAATTATGTATTATTTTTATTATAATAAATTAAAAATGCGTCTAATTTGTGACAGCGCTCCTTGATGGGCGAGTCCTATTACTGGGTGGACGTATGACGCGTTGCGTGAGCTCAGTATAAAACACGCAAGCCAACCACTCAAGGTCGTTGGCGTCTAAACAAGCCATAATCTTCCGTATGGACATATCCAGCCCGTTTGACTGTATTTATTGTGCGGTTATCTTTCTGTTTTTGGTTTATTTTGTGGTTTGGTGTAGTTGGGTATCCATGGAATTATAAATTAATTGCAGGTGCATTAATGTTTTGTCAACCATTTTTTGTTGTTTGAAATGGTCATATTTTAAATACTCCTCCTGCCCATAAAAATTAACAACTTTGATCAAGACAGTCATAGTAAATTCTGTAAAAAGTCCTCCCATACTAATTTAGATGAGCCGATGATAACAGACTTTGTGCGGAAAAGTCAATTTTTTTTTTGTAGTATTCATTATATTTATATTTCATCAAGGCTAGTTAGTAGTACCTATCCCTAGATTTACGAAACAAAAAAATACGTTTATTTGCGGTAAACATGACGCAAAAAAAGACCAAATACAACAAAAAAAAAACCAGCCAAGTGCGTGTCGTACTTCGCACATTTAGGGTTCCGTACCATATGAGGGAAATCAATATTTTGGTTTTTGCTAGTAAAATGTACATAATAATTAACTTGATCACCAAATTTCAAGTTCATAGATCAATGGGAAGTTAAAAAACTCTTCGGAACAAAATTTTGTGACAGACGACGGACAAACTGACAGACGGACAAGTGACAGCAATAGTGCTCCGTAAACGGAGATTCCTCCAGCTTTTTCTTTTAAGGGTTCCGTAACCCTAAAAAGAAAGGTGTCATTTAAGTCAAAATCATTTCTTTACCAGCTGATTCTACATTTTAAAGCTCGATCGAATACAAAAAATTCTCATGTTTAGTCGATGTTTTATTTGTTATTTATATGACCTGTATTTTTGTTGCAATAGTAGAAGGTTCTTGTTGTTTTTCTCTTAACAGTGATTTTCACACTGAATGGGTCTTAAAATTGCAACGAAGATATATTAAGTCTAAAGCTCACTCAGTTTCTAAGTCCCATTCAAGTGTATGAGAACAAACTGGCCTTGGTATAATTACCAAGCTAACAAGGTTATTGCTACTAAAGCAATTAAAACAGGTACGAGTGCATCGATGGCGGTTTTATTTGGGTTCAAAACCGGTTACTGTGAGGTCATGATTTCTTTACCGATTTTGTGCAAATTGAAAACCGGATTTTGTTTTCGACAACCTCCTGTGATGCTATTATCTTTAGTGGTTTATTGCTTGTTTCATTAAAGGGCTTTTGTAAGTTTGCCTTCATTGTTTAAGCCCTTTTTAATTTTTACCCGATTACCTCAGAAAGAGGGTAATGTTTTTCGAGAATATTTATTTATGTCTTTAGCACGCTCTATAGCCTAAACAGCTGGATTTTTTTTGGGAGGGGTGGGAATTCTTCCAATGAGTTCCCCCGCTCTGGGTTGAGCGGGAGGGCGTGTCAGACTCTTACTGACTAAAACCCACCCCTGTTTCTTCACTGCCTGAGTGCCCAGGGGTGCGGTAACTCATTTTCAGAATTTAACAAATTTCTTAAATCCTACTAAAAAGATTAATACGAATCTTTGGATAGGGAATGATATGCTAATGCAAGTAATTCAAAACTTTTTATTTTTTAATTATACATTATATTGGACCATAGGAACAATATGGTACTTACACTAGTTTGATTTTTAATTCATCACATATTTTTAACCGATTTCGAAAAAGGAGGAGGTTATCAATTCGGATGTTTGTATTTTTTTTTTTTTTTTTTTTTTTTTTTTTATGTATGTTCGGGCATAACTCCGTCATATATTGACGGATTTGCAAAATTCTTTTTTTGTTCGAAAGGGGTTTATTCCGAAATGGTCCCATTTAAATTTCAAAAAGATCTGATGATGGGTTTCGGAGACAGACAACGGAACTCTTCAAAAATTGACAGCAAATCAACCGCGATTGCTGCTATCGTATGTCTATGAATTGTTAACACAGTTTAATGGGGAACCACAACTAAAAAGTGAAAAATAAAAAACTTTTTTACAAAAAAATAGAACCGACTTCCAAAAAAAGCGCAAAATAACTTTAATTTCGGAAGTCGGTGTCAAAAAACGAAGACACAAAACAGGAACACCGACTTCCGAAATTAAAGTTATTTTGCGCTTTTTTTGGAAGTCGGTTCTATTTTTTTGTAAAAAAGTTTTTTACAATTCATTATTTTACGTTGCATGTTTTTTATGAAATTAAACGTACACTCATAACGTATCGTTCTCAATAATACCGGTAGCGACGAATAAATATATGTGTCAAAGTTTTGATTTTAATTCGTAAAAAGTACTTTTTTCGCAATTTTTTTTTTTTTATTATTATTGATAGACACGCGTTTGACCACCATCTCACCTGATGGTAAGCGATGATGTGGTCGAAGATGGAACACGCTTGCCTAGGAGGAACCTATTCACTCTTGACTTAAAGACTCCCAGGTTGTAGCTACCAGGAAACACAGACTCCGGTAGGGAATTCCACTCCCTAGCTGTACGCACAATGAATGTTTTCTTAAAACGCTTTGTGCGTATGGATGGAATGTCCACCATGAACCGGTGGCACTTCCCGTACGTCTTGTGGTCCGTTGATGAAACGGGCTTGTCGGAATCAAATTATGCAATTCCGTCGCACACTCCCCAAAATGTAACCGATAGAAAACCGACAGGCTAGCAACTCGGCGTCTATGTTCTATTATAATATTGAACTGTAGAAATAAAAATACTAAAGCACTTATAACTAGTAAAATTATTCATTTAAGGACAAAAAATAAGATGTAAACAAAGTGTATCGAGGTAAGTGACGTCACAGTACAGCTTTGACAGTCACGCAAGTTTGAAGTCATCATTCTCCTGCCCTTATCCCAATTTGTTTGGGGTCGGCGCAACATGTCTTTTTCTTCCATACTCCTCTATTAGTCGTCATCTCTGTAGTCACCCCTTTTTTACCCATATCCTCTTTCACACAGTCCAACCATCGTTTCTTTGGCCTTCCCCTACTCTTATAGCCATCCACATCCATACACAAGACTTTCCTCACGACATTTTCTTCATTCCTCCGCATCACATGCCCATACCACGACAACCGATTTCCACACAACTTTTCAGTCACGGGTGCCACATTCCGACTTCCTCTTATATACTCATTCCTAATTCTATCCATGCGCGTAACACCACACATCGCTCTTAGCATTCTCATCTCAGCTACATGCAATTGCTTTTCATTCATCCCTTTTGTGGCCCAACATTCTGAACCATACAAGACAGCAGGTCTGACCATTGTTTTATAAATCTTCCCCTTAAGTTTTAGGGGAATGCGGGAATTACAGATAGTCCCGGTGACCTGCCGCCATTTCATCCATCCAGTGTTAATTCTGTGCTTAACAGTCCGATCTATTTCGCCATCGCTTTGCACGAGTGAACCGAGATACCGAAAATCGGAGCAGACTGGGAGAAGCGCGCCATCTAGCACTACAGCTTCAGAACTGGAGAGACCGCCGAAATCGCAGAACATGTATTCAGTTTTGGTTCTGCTGATTTTCAAGCCACACGTTTTTCACGCAAGTTTGAAGTGTAGTAGAAAATTGTAGGAGTTAAATAATTTTTTTGAGTGACTCTCAATACTTAAATTAAATAATTATTCAATTATTTCTAAATGAATGACTTTCGATTTTGATTCTGATTTTGGTAAAGCAGAATAATTTGCTTAATGTTATTATTATCCCTCAACTGCATTTTGATTTAATATTCATGATAAATTCAATATTTCAGTACTTGGGTGGGTATTAAGTGCATAATAAAAACTCAATAAAACTTCACTACTCGGTTCACTGATTACAATATTATTAATACAACCATATTTTATTTTGATTGTGATTACAGATATAAAAATACCCTATAAACGGGAAAATGAACTTAAAAAGCCGATTATGGTTTATAAAATCGTTTGAAATATTATCTTTGATTCGAACGCAATAAAAAGTAATGGCTCCATTAATTTATTGGTTTTGATTAAAAAAATAAAGAAAATGTAATTTTGGCTTTTAAGATAATATATTATTGACGTGTCGAGTGATTACTAATAATAGCTTTCCTAACTCCACATACTTTGAATCGAATTTTTAAACATTAAAATGGGTATATGTTTTTTTTTTGTGGGGTGTGAAATCATCCAATGACTTCTCCCGCTCTGGGTGGAGCAGGAGGGCGTGTCAGACTCTCACTGACTAAAACCCATCCCTGTTTCTTCCTGCCCTTAGTGCCCGGGGGCGAGGTAACTCTGTTTCGAATTTATCCTCAACCCCCGGGCATCGGCCATGATGGGCCCCGTCCTTATTGCTGACAACTCTTTGAGGCGCGCGTGGAACACTACGTGCCGTCGACTCTCGGGCCTGGTGCTGATCGGACGGCGAGCTACCCATTACTCGCCGTCCGCAGGCCCGGGTAAAATAAGCTATCCTTAAAAGATAGACATATTATGCCATCGCGGACTGTTTTTGTAAGCCTATAAAAAAGAAACAATTGCACAACACATTGTTTTGGTAAATATCAAACGGATTGCAGCGTTTTTGATGCAAGCTTCCTGTCGGCTTGGTTTTTTCCCACCTCTTCAAAAAATCATCGTTTATTTCAACGAATTAATCTCAACAAATTATACATCTGAACCTTTCTCTTGAATCACTCTATCTATTTATAAAAACTGCATAAAAATTCTTTGCGTCGTTTAAAAGATATATGCGTACAGACAGACGGAGCGACATTGTTCTATACTATGTAGAGAAGACCGCAATACCGTCGTTGGTAGAAAATACTACAGGATCTAGAAACAAGGACATTCTATTTCGATGACGACTGCCAAAAAGTTGGAAATGTATGGGATATGGGAAGCCGACCCAAAATAGTTGGAAAAAGGCTTCTTTTTTAAGGTTTCGGACCCGAGGGGTCCAAACAGAGCCCTATTACCGTCACTCACATGTCCGTCTGTCTGTCTGTCCATCGTCTGTCACAAAATTTTGTTCCGAGGAATTTTTTAACTGCCCATTGATCATTTGACATATAAATTTGTTGATAATGTTTATTATTACGTATACTTTACTAACAAATACCAATATTCGGTACGGAACCCTTAAAGTGCGAAATCCGAGACGCACTTGGCCATTTTTAAGGTTCCGTAAAATAATCATTATCAAGTTAATGGGAATCAAAAAATTCAATGGGAAGTTAAAAAATTCTTCGGAACAAAGTTTTGTGACAAACAACGGACAGATGGACACGTAAGTGACAGCAATACTTTTATTAGGGTATGGAACCTTGAAAAAAGAAAAGGTTTTGTAAAATGATTAGGCTGAAAGAATAAATAATTGCCAAGCCATAAAAACATAAAGCCACCTTAATTTAGGCTGGCTAAAGCCATGAATGGGAACAATTCTCTTTTCATTGACACAATCTATCACTGAGTCCCCGTTTGTGGTTATCCTGCATCTTTTCCTCAAGCGCCCTTACTGAATTCTATGTTATCTTTTTTCTTTTCAGTGAAAGAATACAATATTATTTATGTTTTGCAAGCATACGACATATTATGTTTTTTATTTGGAAAAAACTGTCTTTGAACAGTTTTCTGTGACAAAAGTACAAGCAAAAAGAGTTTCAATTACGTATTTTACCTATATACTCGTACAACCAATAAAATACGCCTAAATATTTTTACGTTACTGCTCGGTTAAAACAGTGTGTTTTTATTTAACCAGTTCATTTAGGTGTCGCCTGGTACTGAAAGCCGACTCCAACTCAGTTTGGAACTACCCAGGGGTCGTGGATAAATTCGAAACAGAGTTACAACCGCGCTGGGCACTCAGGGCAGGGAAGGAACAGAGATGGGTTTAGTCACTAAAAGTCTGACACGCCCTCCCACTCGCGGGAGAAGTCATATGATGATATAATGAGGACAAAAAAAAGGCGGATTGATTGATTTTTTTTTAAGGTGTCAAGTAGGGTTACTGAAAACGGGCTACTTATAGAGTATCTTTTGCTTAAGTAGGTACCTACTTATTCTTTAAAAAAACACTATTGTTTAAAAAAAAAACTTGAGAGGTGTCAAGGGACACCCGGATGGAACGAAGTTCCTTTCGATTAATTAGTGAAGGAATTGTAATATAATTTTATTTTTTTAAATTTATAATATTTTTTTTATTATTAACTACGCACACGCGCACGCACGTAAGAAGTTATACTTCATCATCTCATCTCATATCATCGCAGCTCAGCTCAGCTCAGCTCAGCTCAACTCAACTCTTTAGCAATAACAACAACTATAACAATAATGCTTGATCTGCTTGCAAACTTTGTACCTACCCACCAAAATTACAAGAAGTTTTTATTAGATTGTTTTTCCAACACAATCTTTTTGGATGGACAGCCTCATTAGTGTCGTGACAACTTTTCGTAAGAATTTTTTCCGTCTAGCCCCCTTTCACAACGCGCGATAAGGAACTTCGTTCCAAAAAAACAAAAACACTTGTAGTAAGTATTCTTCGCAGCAAATCCTTTCATTTGATACACAAAAAAAAAATATCATGGGAGTCATCTTTTAGAGTCTTCCATATTGGATTTAGAATGGCGTCACTTAGTTAACCGTGCATTGTCATCCTAACTAAACACATATTTAGGTACATACCTATGCAAAATTTCGGCTCAATCGGAAACCGGGAAGTGGGTCAAATTAAACTTTTTTACACAGTTTGTTAATTAGTCACAGATGAACTAAAAATACAGCACTGTTACCTACTAGTAATTCTATTAAGAAGTCTAATATTATTAATCTATGAATAACGATGACTTTATGAACAGGAAAAACAATAAATAATCTAGGGCACATCCCTAGAGTGCTATAGTTATTAGCGTCTTATCATCGAACAATGGACGCAACAAAAAACTAAAGAGCCGCTCTTAATCTATGTAGTCATCTCGCTAGCGATACGCCCACGACTTTGCCTGCTTTTTTGTGTAATACCACGCTTAATTTCTTGCAGAAAAAGTGGATAAGTGCTGCTTTATTGGAATATTAATAAGATGCTCTTAGACTCAGCCTTCATTTTAATCTTTCCACGTTCTTTCGTCTGGATATTCTTATAAATGAGGTAGGCAGAGTATCTTATCAGTCAAAATGAAACTGGTCAATACCACAAGGTGTTTCTTCAAATGTGGTGTTGCTATCAAATTATTAACGCGTCAAGTCCCTCATTAGCAGACACAATTAAAAACCTATTGTTATGGCGACGCGAGGGGCCTGACGCAAGCTTTAATAAAAGCGTGTTAACTAAAACTATGTAAAAAAATCATAGAAATTAAATTTGATCCACTTCCCGGTTTCCGATTGTGCTGAAATTTTGCATACATGTTTAGTTTGTATGACAATGCATCGGTATCTAAGTGACGTCATTCTTTATCCAATATGGCGGACTTCCAAAGATCGCGGACTAGATATTTTTAATGCATTCCCATGATATGTGTATCGAATGAAAAAGTTGGCTTATAAGAATTCGAAGCGTATTTTTTTTTGTTTTTTGTTTAATTATATTTTTTTTGACCACTTAGTAGCTCCGTAGGAGTCCGTCATAACCATTTGCCCGATGATATCAAATAGAAGATTTGAGAATGCAATAAGTAATTATATAATTTTATTTAGTAAAATTAATGAACCAATTACTTAGTAGACAATCTTTGCAAAGATCTAGACAGTAAAACACCCGCCATTCGTCTCCTTTGAGTACCTACTTTTTCGTAACTACCTTTAAAACTGTCTGAATTACTTTCTTCGGTCATTCAATAGCTTCATATTTCTATATTTTTATAAAATCTAATAACTTTCTTCTTTACTTTTTATTATTATTTTTATATACACATATAATTTACATATACACATACATACATTTTAAAATATTTATAAATAAACATTTAAAGATGTAAACAATAGTAGCCCTCCGGTATCGGGAAGAGGGTTCTAGCTACCGGTGGTGGTCAGGGCTCCTGAGAGAGGAATCCGTGTCCAAGAGTACTGCTTTCTGGATCAAGCCCTTGATTCAGTATTTATTATTACATTATTAATATTGCTATTTTTTTTCTTATTTCAATGCTTTTACATACATAAAGTTATGGTAGATATGTTACCTTTGTTTTTAACTACCTACTAGCTGACCCGACAAACGTTGTACTATAATAAAAAAAATGGGGTATGGGGGGCTAAGAAGGTGAAAAATACAATACGACCTATTCTCATACCAACCAAATATACAAAAAAAACATCAATATCGTTTCGGAGGAGTGCAAATACAAACACCGTGACACTAGATATTTATAAATTAGAATAAAATAACACACACACAGACCAACAAATATTTGCAGGCGTCAGTACCTTCCTACTATATTAACATGCTTTGTATAGCTACTTTTGTTGCCAACCATACTTCGGAAAAGTTAAGTTTTTTGTCAAATAGACACTATATTCTAATTACGTAACAAAAGCATGAACTTTTTATACTCATACTTGTAGAAAATCGAATTACGTTTGATACGATCAAATAAAATGGCCACATGTAGATACATTGCACAAAAAAGATTAACGAATCGGTCTGAAAAGGTAACACCAATCTCCTCCTTATTTTCACATAGTAAGATTTAAAATTGTGTGAATGTTTTGAAGCCATTGTAAGAAATAAAACTATGTGTTTCGATTCGGAATTAAAAGTAATTTTGTTAAACAAAAAATATAGCACTAGCTCAACTATACGGGGTGTTACGAACCCGGGCCTGCGGACGGCGAGTAGTGGGTAACTCGCCGTCCGATCAGCACCAGGCCCGAGAGTCGACGGCGCGTAGTGTTCCACGCGCGCCTCAAAGAGTTGTCAGCCAAAGGAAGGGGCCTGCCACGGCCGGTGCCTGCCCGGGGGTGGAGGATAAATTCGAAAGAGTTACCTCGCCCCCGGGCACTCGAGGCAGGGAGGAACAGGGGTGGGTTTTAGTCAGTAAGAGTCTGACACACCCTTCCGCTCCACCCTAGAGCGGAAGAAGTCATTGGATGATTTCCCACCCCCCAAAAAAAAAAAAAAAAAAAACGGGGTGTTACGAAATAAATGCGTGGTCATAAATGATAAATGATTTTATTTTTGTAAGTAGGTTTTAGCAACACTTTTACACGTCAACATTTTTTTTAGCTAGATGAGGCCGGTGTTTCCTAGCTGACTACCCTGAGAAGAAACACCGAAACAAACTCAGAGGTCAAAGTCTCTTTTAAAGTGTTCAAATCCATACAATATGTACTGGTCAAATCATATGAGAACCATGTACGTTTTTTTTTTTTTTTTTTTTTTCTTATATCTGGGATGAGCTTTTGAGGAAAGCAACACACAAATTTGAGTGGACCTGTCCAGACAGTGCAAGCATTTGTCAGTTATCGTGAAGCTCAACTCAGAACTTTGAGAAGTTAAACGAACCGACGAACAATATCAAAGTAAGGACATTTGGGTAGGCCGCAATAATACTCAAACTGCCAGACAATCACAGAATCTACATGAATATAACGACATACATAGTTCTCGCATTCATATTATGCTATATGATACTTACAACTTGTCAATGGAAATGAACAACTTTCTTCTAGGAAGAAAGAAATTCCCAAAAAACATACAAGACCAAAATTACTAGGTAGAGAGTTCCAACTTTATTAAAAGCTTTTATTTAGTGTCACCTGTCCCGCTGTTGGTAATCAAATCTTGCGAGCTAACTTAGACCCACTTCCCGATGTCCGATTTGACTCAAATTTAGTGTACATATGTATCTTTAGTGACAATACAATAATATGATACTATGGTCTAACGATAAAGACGGAAGATGGCTTTAGGAACTTCTGAACTAAACAAGATATACCCATCGAGTTTAGGCTCGATTGATTTGTCTTGAGGAGCACTTTATGCCTAAATCATATCCAGGGTCTGATGATGAAGCTGGAAGGAAGCCACGGCATCTCTGTGATAAAACAACATAACCCCACCGAGTTTGGGCTCGATTGATTCGTCTTAAGGAGCACTTTACGTCTAGACGATTTTCAGGGTCTGATGATGAAGTTGGAAGGTGGGCACGGCACCTCTGTGATAAAACAACATAACCCCACCGAGTTTGGGCTCGATTGATAACTACTTTAACAACTTTTTTTAAAGAGAGCCATAGTCAATAGACTATGACTCTCTTAAAAAAAGTTAATGATTTTTATGAGCAGAAGCATTATCTAAAATATAACCACGCTTTTCCATAACATCCTGTACAGTTGAGCTAGTGCTCTATTTTTTCTGTTACACCCTGTATTAGAGTTTGATACGTACAGCAAAAAGTTCTAATTACTTAATTCAATTAATGAACAATAATAAAATGCTATGGGGAATTGATAGCGCAAAAAATAACGCTGGTATGTTCCCCTGAGGTTGGCAGAAGAAGTTATTAAAATGAGTTCTGTTTGACCTCGAGGTTAAAGTAATTTCTTTGTTGACATCAATTTGAATAGATTTTTAATCGCGTAGAAGGTGACACAAAATCCTATCATCCGCTTATTCAATTTCTTTTAAAAAAAGCT
Source organism: Polia nebulosa (assembly GCA_951329385.1). Lineage (NCBI taxonomy): Eukaryota > Metazoa > Arthropoda > Insecta > Lepidoptera > Noctuidae > Polia > Polia nebulosa. The sequence goes on along the minus strand of OX589592.1, from coordinate 6,588,344 downwards.
ATTAAAAGATTTAAAAAAAGCATTATCGATTATTACTGTTTCCTTTGATTTTTAAATATTTCTTATTAAAAAAGCATATAAAAAACATTTAAAAATATAAAAAATAGTGGTACGCTGTTGTCGAGAGCTGGGTCCAAGCTACTATGATGGTTAGGGCTCCAGATACAAGACTTTTTTTTATTGTAAGACGTAATCTCTGAAAGCACTGAAACGATTACAAAAAATCTTTCAGTTATAGAATGTTACACTTTCACTTAATTAAAATAAAGTGCCCTGGGTATAGTTGTTCTATCTCACGAAGGTGTGTAAGTTCACGTACACATTTTTGCTGTGTGCGTTAGTTATTAAGTTATTTTCTATGTCACTGAGCGCCCCGAGCTTACGCATATTGAAAAAAAAGCTGTACGTGGACCAACACACACATCCAAGCCCTACCCGCCTTCGTAAGATAGAATAACTATAACTTCTTTATTCTGAAAAAAAAACTACGGTTTCTGTGAAAAAGATAGTAGGTACCTGTTATATATAGTACGTTAGAGGCAGCTTTTACTGATCAATTTATTACACCTATTGAACTTCCCTAATGCTGGAAGTGGAACCGGCCTCATCTCAATAAAGTTACTAAAAACGTCTTTCTACGACATTACTTACAAACCATCCCCATTTTCCAACTATCCCCACAAAATCATTTTACCAAAGGCGACCCTTAGTTGGCTTGACATAATTACCCACAAAACCAACGTTTGACACAAGAAACCATACAAAAGTAATCACGGACCGTCGAATCAATGTGCTTTGTGTGCTCGACCTAAAATGGACGGCTTTGTGGAACAACGAACCAGTCAATAAAACCTTCTCTCATCAGCGAGTTAAGTAAATGTCTAAAAGTTAATATACAGAGTGTAACGGAAAGGTGTGGTCATATTTTAAGAACCGGTTCTGCCCATGGAAATGAACCACTTTCTCTAAGAAAACATTGAAAATTCCCAAAAAAGAAATTGTATTTTGCATATAAAGTTATCATCAGCTGATCAATACTTGTAAGGGAGGAAATATTTGTTTTGAGGATTTCCTCATTTTTTCTCGAAGAAACTTGATCATATCGATGGGCAGATGCAGTCCTTAAAATATGACCACACCTTTCCGTTACACCCTGTATAAAAAAAAAATATTTAAACAAGATTAATTTATTAAATTTATACACAAAATTCGTGTCTGTGCTGTTAACCGTTGAAGAGTTCCTCTATCTGGGGCTAATCCTGGATTTCGATTCAGGTCATGATTACCATAAAAATGCATTGTCATCGAAACTGAACCAACATGTTAAAATTCAACTCCGTAGAATAAAAGGAAGTGATTCTTATTCAGCTAGCAAGATTTGTCCCGAACAAACAGACTTTGCTAGTTAGCCTCTCGTACTGTACACCTAAAAATTAAAAAACTTCACTTAATTTTTTTTTTGTGTTTTTCTCAGCAAACCCTAGTCCACCATATTAGATTTAGAATGACGTCACTTAGCTAGCCATGCATTGAGGACACGGTGGAGCATACGGTGGAGGTTTGCCCCGCTTGGGCAGAGCACCGCCGTGTCCTAATGGATGCGATAGGCGGCAGCGACCTCTCGCGCCGTGCCCTGGTTCAGGCCATAGTACGGAGCGAGAGGGAATGGGAAGCCGTCTCCTCCTTCTGTGAAGCAGTAATGCTCGCGAAGAGGGAGGCGGCATACGTTAGGGAGACTCAACAACAGTAGAGTCGCCCTAACGCCCTCAGCAGCAGACGCCGCAGAAGACGCCAGGGGCTTCGGGCGCCGCGAGATGATCTCCGGCCACCGTAGATCCGGGCCTGCGGACGGCGAGTAGTGGGTAACTCGCCGCACGATCAGCACCAGGCCCGAGAGTCGACGGCGCGTAGTGTTCCACGCGCGCCTCAAAGAGTTGTCAGCAAGAGACGGGGCATATTTTCCACATCGAATCATCAAATTGACTATTAAAACTTGTTAATAATGCGACATTACTCGAGGGTTATTTACCGTTGTCATGAAATATGGGCTTTAGTGCCTTAAATATATTTAGCGACTAGCCCCGGCTCCGCACAGATACAAATTATTCACACAGATCTTCCCCATTTATCGCCCTTTCTATAAGTGAACACTGCATTAAAATCTCTATAAGTGAACACTGCATTAAAATCCGTAGCGTTATTTAGGAGGAGTTAGCGAAGAAACAGGTAGATGTAGAAAGTGACTTTGATTTATATATGGATGTAGAAATAGAGAAGGGACAACACCTCACAATTTGTTCAAAATCCAACTCTATCTCAAAACTTTGAAGTCTATTTCCACATTTTCACAAAACTGCCGCTTGATTCATTCTTCCATAACGCGGTCCAAGTAGGGTGAGAACATCAGTCATCGGCCTGACGCCCAATCGATGGATGACGTCACACGACTCATTATCGCGTGATTAACACCACCATGCCTCCATAACCTTGTTGTTTGACATGGCGGGTAATTATTTTGTAGCATACGTAGATATAAATAATATAAGCGGTTTTATTGACCTAAAAAGGGTTGTCAGTTCTATGTTTTTTTGGTTGTGTTTGCTGTAGGATACGGGTTTGCGGTCTTTAAAATCAACACTACTTAGATAACAGCCGGTCTTCCATTTAATACTTTAATAAAATTGCTCTTATTTTTGCATACACCAAAAAGGTATAAAAAAAACCATAGAACCTGTTACGATCCCTAAAATACTCCTTATGCTTCATTTACTTATAATAACATTATGTTAAATATCAGATATTAGATTGAGTATTCCAAGGCAGAAAAATTATTTTAGTGAGCGCTATGTACGCCTAAATTGTCATGTGTTAATGCACTGGAGGACTAATGTCCTGACGTAATTAAGATTACTCTTTACGAGTATATGTGAAATGTATGTGATGTGGCTGTACTATATCTAAATAAATCATCATTCTCCTGCCCTTATCCCAATTTATTTGGGGTCGGCGCAACATGTCTTTTTCTTCCATACGCCTCTATTAGTCGTCGTCGCTGTAGTCACCCCCTTTTTACCCATATCCTTTTTCACAGTCTAACCATTGTTTCTTTGGCCTTCCTCTACTCTTATAGCCATCCACATCCATACACAAGACTTTCCTCACGACATTTTCTTCATTCCTCCGCATCACATGCCCATACCACGACAACTGATTTCCACACAACTTTTCAGTCAGCGGTGCCACTTTCAGACTTCCTCTTATAATTATACTCATTCCTAATTCTATCCATGCGCGTAACACCACACATCGCTCTTAGCATTCTCATCTCAGCTGCATGCAAAAGCTTTTCATTCATCCCTTTTGTGGCCCAACATTCTGAACCATATACAAGACAGCAGGTCTGACCATTGTTTTATAAATCTTCCCCTTACGTTTAAGGGGAATGCGGGAATCGCAGATAGTCCCGGTGACCTGCCGCCATTTCATCCATCCAATGTTAATTCTGTGCTTTACAGTCCGATCTATTTCGCCATCGCTTTGCACAAGTGAACCAATATACCGAAAAATCTATATCTAAATAAATAAACATTAAAAATCAGTTCAGTTCTGCAATTGTCGATTCATTTAAATACACAATTCTTCACATGTATCTTGCCATAGTTAAACAAAATCCGTTCAAAATCGGCGCATTAGTCATAGATTTTAAACGCACTTTTTTGTCTTATTGATTGTTTCTATTACGGCAGTGTTGCTATAATTATAAAGTATTTATTGTCGATGTAATAGCTTCGGATCTTAAAGGCCGCTGTTTCATTAAGATGGTAATTGGAATGTTTAATAAAACAAGTTTGTTGTTACTTTTTTACTGAGTTTGTTAGTTGCACTGTAGTTTTTTTGCTGTGTTAGTAATGTAACCGGACGAGTTGGCAGTGTCTGTCTTTTAACTTGGATTCCGTTTTTTGTGTTTCCTGTTGTTAAGTACTTGCAGAGCTTAAAAGTAAAGTTGAGTACCCACTTAAAACTAATATAATTACCGAAAATAAATAACCTATAGTTATTTAGTAAACCATTTCATTTGGTACCCACGTCATGGGAATGCACAAAAAATAACTAGTTTGCCATCATTGGGAGTCTGCTATATTGGATTTAGAGTGACGTCACTTGTATGGTAATAACAGCCGTACGGTCGATCCATCAGGTTAAGGTGAAAGCTCCACCCTAGCCCGTGAAATTAAAATTTTCTTACGTTTTTTGCAATTTGCTGGTCAGTGTCAGGTTGTATCTTGGTCAAAATTTGATTTGCGGCCGTAGCAAGTATGTATTTTTACAATTATAATAATTAAAATCATCAATATAACTCTCTCAGTTAGTATTAGTGCTAAATCTAGTATTTCATGAAATCATGACATTTGATACTAATACAAAGCAGCTAAGATAAGCTACGCTTGCCAGGGTTGGTTCATGGTTGGCTGACCATCTTTACATACCGAGACTCCTCCGTGCCTCGGAAAGCACGTTAAGCCGTTGGCCTCAGCTGTCAATGTGGATCTTTGACAGTCATTACGGGTCGTCAGAAGCCCGAAAGTATCGTATCCAGTAACTGGGTTGTGGAGGTCAGACAGGCAGTCGATCCATGTAAAATACTGGTATTCTGCTGCATCTGGTTAGACTGGAAGCCGACTCCAAGATAGTTGGGAAAAGGCTAGGCAGATTGTCACTTGTATGCAAAATTTCAGCTCAATCGGAAGCCGGGAAGTAGGTCACATTTAACTTCGAAATTTTATTCACATAGTTACTTCTAAAATAAACACGTAACCCAACTTATAGGTCTGAAAACATTGGAAAGTGAAAACGCACACACAATATAATGTAAACAAAACATAAAAATCAGACTTTAGGCAGGTACATCCTGCCAATTTTACGGGGTACAGGTATTCGACCTTTTTCAATCGATAAAACTGTCTATTTATATTTCGGCCCTTCCGGCAACAGTCTCTCTCACCCTTAATAAAGTCCGCAACACACGACCTTTATATATTTTATTTATTAAAATAAGGACCTTCATTATTAATTCTAAGTTTCAAGTGTACTTTAACACAATTTCATTTCTTTTTCAGCGTGAAAGAAAAATAAATGTTTCGTTATTTAGAAGTTACACAACGGAGCTTTTACATGCGAAATCCTCACTTATTATACCTACAAAGGCCCCAGTTTTGCAAGGCTACAAATTATACACCTAACCTTCCTCATGAATCACTCTGTCTGTTGGTGATACCAGCATGCAAATCCGTTCAGTAGTTTATGAGTTTAACACGAACAGAAAGACAGTCGCGACGTAGTAGGTACTTTATTGTTTGTAGTGATATAAACTCATACTATTTTCAGGGTTCCGTACCCGAAGGGTCCAAACTGAGGCCTATTAGTATCACTCTCGTGTCCGTCTGTCGTCTGTCACACAGGTTTTACAGCCAAATTCAAGAAAATTCAGTTTCTCATACATTTTGTATTGAATAGCTTGTTTTTTTTATTGATTCTGAGGCGGTACGAAGTTCGCTAGAGGTCAGCTAGTCACACTAATATCACACTAATATTATAAAGGCAAAAGTTTGTGAGTGTGTGTTTGTATATGTGTTTCTTTCTTCACGCTCAAACGGCGGGACCGATTTGGATGGGTGTAGATAGCTTATACCCTGGATTAACACATAGGTTACTTTTTATCCCGGTCTACGCGGGTGAAACTGCGGGGCTTTGTTGGTATTATATAAAACAAAGTCGGGTTAGTAGTTACACCATTTATAACTCAAGAATGGCTTCGATTTGATTGGTCTCCGCTCCGGGTAGCAGAATAACTATTAAAACATCGAAAAAACTCACGAAAAGAAATAACCCATACATTGATATCTCGAGAATAAATTCATTAATTGATTCTGAGGCGGTACGAAGCCGGGCCAGCTAGTGATTTTATAGATAAAAGAAAAACTTCTTAGGACTTTAACTCTTTTGTTTTTTTTTCATCATCAAATTACTTCTCTCGCTCTGGGTGGATCGGGAGGGTGTGTCAGACACTTACTGACTAAAACCCACCCTTGTTCCTTCAGATGCCTGTGCCAAGGGCCGCGGTGACTCTCTTTTAAAGTCCACGACCCTTGGCAGGAGGTCTCTAGGGTTGAGGATAAATTCGAAACAGAGTTACCTCGCCCCTGGGTACTCAGGGCAGGGAAGGAACAGGGGTGGGTTTTAGTCAGTAAGAGTCTGACACACCCTCCCGCTCCATCCTAGAGCGGGAGATGTCATTGGATGATTTGCCAACACACAAAAAAAAAGGCAAGAGGTCTCTAACCGTAAAGAACACTAACACACTTAGTAAGTTAGAACATAATGTAACCGAGTCTAAAAATTTTAATGCGATGAACTCATGGCTGCGGTCCGTACACGTTTAATTGGCTTATTTGCGTCTGCCGCTGTATAAATGGTGTATAATAATTAGTTGTGATGCACATGTTAGGTTGTGTAAGTAAAGATGTACACACATTGGTGAAACACCTCCACGGTTCGCGAATTTTGAAAGAGCCTTTAAACTCTTCTGGATGTTTTTATTTTAGTTTTAATAGGAGGTTTACCTAGTCATCATCATCATCGTTTCAGTCGAAAGACGTCTACTGCTAGTCCCCCAAGTGTCGCCACAACGACAGAACCTGTCCGTCTCGCATCCATTCGATTTCTATGCAACCCTCATCAAGTCATCGGTCCATCTTCCAACGCTGCGTCTTCGGGGACGTGGCTACCAATCCAGAAAATTAAAAAGTGTATCAATTCATTTGTATCATTTAGACTTTCTCTGAATGTTTAAGATTTTTCGATATTATCAAGTTACATACAGTAAATAAAGTAGATGGAATCCTTTGAAGATGTCACAGTCAGAATAATGTTAAACTCCGTGTAACGTTAAATACATTTAGTGACTTATGGTGTGAATGTGGTCGTGCCCTAAGAATTCTTCTGTAAGAACATTTGTTTAGAATTTTAGGATCGCCGTACGTTGTGTGGTTGGATGCACATATTAGCATAATGTAGACTAGGTATACTTGTTTCAAGTGTTTTTATGTGAGTACTTAAAGCCTTAGAACGTTAAAGATTTTCAGATATCTTCAAGGTAATTTTAATACAAAATTTACGAATATTTCGTAAACGTGGTTTTGTTTTGAAATAGCACAATTTGAAGGCTTCTGGATAAAAAGCCTTCATATTCATTGTTTCGTCGTTCAAGAAACTGTAACATTACAGACTAAGTTTTTTAACCTTTCTAAACTGTTCTTTTAATAGACAAAGTGACAATTATAGTTGGCAGTCAAAATTATATGCGATGCATTTCAGTAACGTATGGCAATACCATTTAGTTTTTTCTTTTGACAACCAAATTTCAATACGAAAAACAAAAAAAAGATGATCGATGGGGCCGAAAGGTTCTGTAGTGGCAACAACAGTTTGAAGACCGATGACCTTTTGAGGGTCGTTGGAACCCGATAGATGCAAGACGCACAGGACCGGTCGTTGTGGCAACACTTGAGGGTTTCTTTTTTTTGGGGGGGTGGGAAATCATTATATGTGTCAGACTCTTACTGACTAAAACCCACCCCTGTTCCTTCCCTGCCTGAGTGCCCAGGGGTGCGGTAACTCATATGAGAATTTATCCGCTACCCCTAGGCACGCAGGCACCGGCTACGATGGGCCCTGTCAGTGGTGGCTGACAATCACCTCTTTGACTCACGGGCCTGGTGCTGATCGGACGGCGAGCTACCCACTGCTCGCCGACCGCAGGCCCGAACACTTGAGCCTACGTCCAGCAGTGGACATCTTTCGGCTGAAATGATGATGATAATCGCCAATAGAGTGACTCTTATTTCCGTTTGTGTCTGTGGTATTTAAATTAAAAGTTGTATTTCATAAACTAATAAACATTTCTCTTTTTCCACAGGTAAGCACCAAGTTTACAAAAGACTCGACAACCGATAAGGGCTGTTATAATAGTGAGTACTGAAAACTTCAGCCTTTTGGCGATGTTCCAGCATCCCCTCATCCGTGATATCGCGAGCTTTAAACTTGTTCTTAAATGGATAAAGTAAATGTACATCTTAACTTAAAAGTTAATAGGGAACATCAAAATATTTGGCACTTGAACAATTTTGCCTGTAAGTTATAGGCTTTGTACCGGGTAAAGACTTCTTCGCTCTGGTTTGAGCTTGAGGGCGTGGACTCTTACTGTCTCAGTTTCCAGTTCCTAGTTGCCCATTGCGTTCCAGAATGATTAAAAAAAAGAACTTTGAACAGTCCCACGAACCTGAGGGCAAAGGCTCTTGATTACTCTTTTTTGGCTGTTTCAGATTACCTGCCCTTGCATATTTCGTCACGATTTTATCAGATATTTTGAGGTTCAGTGAGATAAACTTAGAAGCTGTAAAATTCTAGCTTCTGTCAACGGCTTTGCCCGTGTGAAATAAGTGCTTCCTCCATTAAATGATAAATGATGTTTATTCAGTAAATAGGTTACAAGGAACACTTTTACACGTTAATGTTTTTTGTCAGTTTAAGCTAGATGAGGCCGGTGTTTCCTAGCTGACTACCCTGAGAAGAAACACCGAAACAAACTCAGAGGTCAAAGTCTCTTTTAAAGTGTTCTAATCCATACAATGTGTACTGGTTAAATCATATGAGAACCATGTACGTTTATGTCTGGGATGAGCTTTTTGAAGAAAGCAACACAGTGGACCTGTCCAGACAGTACAAGCATTTGTCAGTCATCGTGAAGCTCAACTCAGAACTTTGAGGAGCTCAACGAACCGATGAACAATACCAAAGTAAGGACATTTGAGTAGGCCGCAAAAATACTCAAACTGCCAGACAATCATAAAATCTACATGAATATAACGACATACATAGTTCTCGCATTCACATTATTCTATATAAGGACCATGCAGCTTAGTGTCTGTAATGGTCTTTTGAAGAAAGAACCACACATATTTGAGTGGACCTGTCCAGTCAGTGCAAGCATTTGTCAATAGTCGAATAGCTCAACTTAAAAACCACTAAGGAGCTCAATGACTTGATGAACATTCCAAAGAAAGGACATATGGGTAGGCCGCAAAAGTACTCAAACTGTCAGACAACGTTAAAAATTACAGTAAAAAGGAGGAGAAACTAATAATAATAACCCACATAGTCCTCACATTTACAATAATTAAGTAATAAAAAAAATAACATAATATATTTTTATATTACAAATGATAACCTATATGCTATTCCAGACTATAATAATAATAATAATAATAAGTTTATTGACATAAAAGTTATAGGTACATGAGTGTGAATCCCCTGGTCCCTAAACTAGTGCTAACTGTATTATAGGGGCCAGTGTCTTCGCCTGTTAAAGTTAATAAAGTATGTCAACAATAAATTTAAAAAAAAAAAAATAATAATAATAAAAATAAGGTTGTAAGAAATATTTAGTTCTACGAATACAATTGAACATTTGGTTAATCATGTGTGTTTGTGTTTTATGTGTTTGTGTTTTATGTGTTTGTGTAGTGTGTGGGTGTTTCGTGTGAATGTGCAGTTATGAATATTTAGTTACTTATTGGAGATTAGATTTTCGATTTCATCATAATCATACTGTTTGAGCCAGATTGTGAGTTTGGTTTTTAATTTTCGAACTGTATAGGTTTTGCAGTCTCTGGTAGTTTTCAGGAATACATTATATAATTTTGGAGCTAGAACACCAATATGACGTCTTGTAAAGGCAGTTCTAACACGCGGTACTGGGCAGCGGTCAACACGTTTTGTTGTGATAGGTAGTGCAGGTACGGTTTTTCTATGATATCTAATCAACATTTCGAGCACAAAGAGTTTCCTCACTGGAAGTACTTCTGCTCTTTCATAGACGTTCACTGTTGGGTGTCTAAAGGGCAAGCGCATAATTACCTTCAGTACTGCTCGTTGCGCCCTTTCTACTACGATCAGATGGTTCTTACATGTATTTCCCCAGGCGCAGATGCAATACCTGACTAAGCACTCACACAACGCACGGTAAGTTTGGATAAGAAGTTTGAAATTTGCCACACTTCGTAGGTTCTTAAATATGTAGATCATTCTTCTAATCCTCCCAGCAAGCGCAGTTGTATGAGCACTCCAGTCAAGTCTTTCATCTATTATTATACCTAGGTATTTGATAGAGGGGGTTCGGGAAAGCAAGTCGCAAGTACAGTTTGAGCGATTTTTGGTTCGGTTGCATGGGAACGAATGTATTTTTAGTGAAAAGTTTGGGCCTGGGTTTGTCAAATAGGACCTGCTGAAGCAAATATATTTAGTTTTAGAGGTGTTCAGTGAAAGAAGGCTATTTTCCAGCCATTGTGTAACCTTAGCTAACCCGTCCTCCGCCTCCTGGCGGACCATATCCCAGTTCTTCCCGTGGAAAACCATTACAGTATCATCCGCAAACATAAGGAGTTCCACTTGGGGTAGACTTAGACTAAAAAGGTCATTAATATAAATTAAAAATAAGGTGGGGCCAAGAGTGCTACCTTGTGGAACTCCAAATGTGCAGTGGCCACTGTTACTCTCATAATCATCCACCCGAATGGTCTGTCTTCTGTCCGACAAATAGTCTCTAAACCAGTCCAACACTATCCCTCGTATTCCCATGTTTTCAATCCTTGTCAGTAGTATTTTCGTCGAAACCGTATCGAAAGCTTTCTGGAGATCCAAAAAGACTCCAACACACCTTTCACCTTTGTCTATGAGCGTGGTTAATTTTGTTACTAACTTGAGAACCGCGTCTTCAGTGGACTTTCCCTCCCTAAAACCGAACTGATTTTCGTTTAATAATTGGTTTTGCTCTAAATAAGATACCAGTCTTTTATTTACAATTTTCTCTACTAATTTAGATAGCGTTGACAGCAGTGAGATGGGTCTATAATTAGTAGGATTATCCTTTGCACCCGATTTGTAAATAGGACAAACAATAGCTCGTTTGAAAATAGTGGGAAAGGTACCTGTTGCCAGACTTAAGTTGCACAGTTGAGAAAGTGGGGAGGCCAAAGACACAATATTTTGCTTGAGGATATCCGCGGAGATTTTGTCCCAGCCAGGAGTACAGTGTGACCTCATACCACTACTATAATCTATCTCTGTGCCAAATTTCATCTAGATCCGTTCAGCCGATCTAGCGTAGTTGAGTAACAAACATACATCCATCAGACCATTTATTCATCCAAACTATCGCGTTTATAAATTATAATATAAAGTAGGATAATACCACAAATGAAATTTTATCACCACAGCTAAATCACTATAAAAAATCTAATATATGCAGAATAATTGAGCCAGTTCTAACTTTGAGCTGCATACAAACGGCTGTTAATGCGATGACACCACGATAATCCAAGCGAGGTAAACAGAAATACTAGTTTTCCGTAATTACAGTGTGTAGTGACGTTACAAGTACACATTCTAGAGCTCCCAACATGTTTTTGACCGGGGACCACTCTGGTTTCTTTGTTGTTAGCAAGGATCAGAAGTTCAAAAGACAATTTTACTTTGTTTATCTAATAAATCAAAACACAACACAACATACTTTTTTTAGTTGGAAAGTTTGAGAATTTTAGTCCTTTTGAGATATTTGAGCTCTTACGGACCACCAGTGGTCCACGGACCTCAGGTTGGGAACCACTGTTCTAGGGGTTTAGTTCAATGTCCAACGCGTTGCGGTGTTCATATCTAGGGAGTTGATAGCCCTGGTCGCGTGTGTGGTCTTGAAGTTACATTTTTATCTCTTCCTATGTGTTGGAGAAGTTTTTATACACAATCTATTAACTTTTTTATCTTTGACTCGATTAGCCCGAAAAATTTCGAAATTAAATCTCATCATCATCATCAGCCTTTTAATGTCCCCGCTCCAATCTATAAACGTATATTTTATATTTGTGATTACAATTACAAAAAAGATTTTTTTTTTCTAAAACTGTTCATTATTTCAAAGTTACTTTTGTTTTTCTTACAATCCGTTACGTACAATTTTTTTTGCAATATAAATTTTGATTTCCATACATAATTTTAATTTTTATTATATTTATAATTATTGCACTTTTTATTTAACCATTCACCCGCCATAGCCCAGTTTGTTGCGAAGTTGAAAATACTCTCAAGCGCCATTGTCACATTTGAAGAGTAAGCGGATTGTTCACTTCAAATCGTTTTTTACTGTGGTCGCGTTGTTTGAGTTTTGAGAAGTAAAAAAAAGATGGCACTGTATTAAAGTCTGCGTTTTTTGTTATTGGGCACCCTCACGGAGGCATAGAGTTAAAATTACAATAAATAGTTCAAATATCGTCTGTCAAATGTCATTGTCAAAAATGGCGCGATGTATTTTTACGTGAATTGTTTATTTAACTAGAATTTACTTAAAATCGAGTGTAATTGTGTTTAATATTTAAAAAATCCACAAAGAATCAAGTTTTACGAATAACTAAACATGTCAAAGGTTCATTTAATTACCTACTATAATTTATAAACCTGTAATTATACCCACCTTGAAGACACAAGGAAACTTAGAAATTACTTAGAAATGACTAAGACACTTAAAACAAGTAGGTAACCTAGGACCGTGAAAAGATAACTAACTGATTAACATTAAACGGACGTAAATAATAACTCTTCGCGATTATAATAATCTTCAAGATTCTTGTTTTTCCTTCATAAAACCTTATCAAGATAATTATACAGCAATCGTGGTCTGAATGACTGTATCCTGGGAACCCTAGCCAATGGAGTCATCAGTAGCACGAAGGTAGATGTACCTACTTTGATTTATGTACTTTGATTCAATGCAAAAACAAATAGGTGTTTTATTTCCTGTGCTATTAAATGGTGGTTTCACCTTAGAGTAAAGTTGGGCGCACAACGAGATTTTACTAACACGCTTTTACTATCTTAACCTGTAAATAAGTATATAAAAAATCTTAGAAGTTAAATTTGACCCACTTCTCGGTTTTCGATTGAGCTGACATTTTGCGTAAATGTTTAGTTTGGATGACATTGGTACCGATTCTCTTATTCAATAACTAAACTAAAATTCGAGAATCGCTGTTTTTAATAAAAGGCAGTGCGAGAAAAGGACGGCTATAGCTATGAACTAAGTTGTCAGACTAGTTTACGCCTTGCGCATCACCGTGTTTTTAATCGACATGTTGTTACGTGTACCCTTAATTTGTATGGAAATATTGGTTCAACTAAATTTGACAGATCTAATTTACGTCCGTCTCTTTCTTGTTTTATTAGAGAGAAAAAGATAGGAATAGCATAAATTAATTTTAGTTCGTACAAAACAGAATCCGCACCAATGTGTGGTTAGCTAAGTGACGTCATTCTAAATCCAATATGGCGGACTAGTTATTTTGAATGAATTCCCATGATATGAGTATCAAATGAAAGCGTACGGCGAGAAAAACATGAAAAATAAAATATAAAGTGTGTTTTTTTTAGTTTTTTCTAAACTATAGACTTTTGAAGTGAAAAATTCTTTAGGCGCGTTGGGCATTTTTGAGATGGGAAAAAACTATTGAACTCACGCGTCACTTTCGCCGACCGTCGTAGCACTCGTATCGGATTGTATTCCTTTGAAGTGAAAACCGACACCGAAACCGCTACGAGTGCTACATCGTAGCACTTGTAGCGAATCGCGTAGCGGATTTGTTCAAGTTTTCACTTCTGTCGGTACTCCCGGAGTGCCACTTTTTTTACGGTAAGTACGGAACTGTATGAGGTCGTTGGTAGATGACTTAGATATTCTTTTAGTATAAATAGGTTATACGTAGAAATGAATGCATACCGTAATTTGCCCATCCCTGGTTTAAATACCCAGCGTCTATTGAGAAGTGTTAATCCTATTATAAATGGGAAAGGTTGGATGTTGTTTGTTACTCAATCACGCCAGAACGGTTTAATGTATGTGGATGAAATTTGGCACATAGATAGATCATAGTCTGGAATAGCACGTAGGCTATAACTTATCTACTAATTCCACTAATTCCACGCGGGCGAAACTTCTGGCAGAAACTAGTAAGAAAATAAAATAAATAGCTCTGTTACAATAAGAACATTATTTTATAACAAATGTATGATAACAACTGCCATTTGCACATTTAATAAATAAAAATAATAAAAGTAATCATACCATATTAGTAGTTAACATCGAGTACTAGCAAATTACCAGTATTATCATAAAAATGCCATAAAACTTCATATTAAGCTAATCCACTGGCATACTATAGAAAATATGGACATTTGTAAGCAAAGCTGGGAGCGAAATGTTAATTTGTTTTTATTATTAGTCTGATAGAAAATTATATCATCATTCTCCTGCCCTTATCCCAATTTTTTTGGGGTTGGCGCAACATGTCTTTTTCTTCCATACTCCTCTATTAGTCGTCATCTCTGTGGTCACCCCCTTTTTACCCATATCCTCTTTCACACAGTCCAACCATCGTTTCTTTGGCCTTCCCCTACAAGAAGAAAAAGAAAAGAAGAGACGAGCGACGACGTGGAGAGAGAGAAGATAGAGAATTATATAATATAATAATAAAAAATAAATTTATTTCAGACCAGAGTCCATAGTTGAAAACATTAGGTATTGTATTTTTTTTTTTGTATTGCCTTTTCCTGTATATTAACTTTAAATGGCAAATTACCCCTTTTGGGGTAATGTAGTGTTGTTTGAAAGTGTACCCGCGACCCTGGAACACAAAAGGCAACTGAAGGAACACGGTCGGGTTTTAGTCAGTAAGAGTCTGTCAGACATTTCATTTTGGAACGAAGTTCCTTATCGCGCGTTGTGAAAGGGGGCTAGACGGAAAAAATTCTTACGAAAAGTTGTCACGACATCAAAGAGGCTGTCCATCCAAAAAGATTGTGTTGGAAAAACAATCTAATAAAAAAAATTCTTACGAAAAGTTGTCACGACACTAATGAGGCTGTCCATCCAAAAAGATTGTGTTGGAAAAAAAATCTAATAAAAACTTCTTGTATTTTTGGTGGGTAGGTGCAAGCTACTTCGTTCCATCCGGGTGTCCCTTGACACCTCTCAAGTTTTTTTTGTATCAGCTCAGCAAACCTTTTCATTTGATACACATATCATGTGAATGCTTAGAAAATTACTAGTCCGCCATCTTTGAAAGTCCATCATATTGGATTTAGAATGACGTCTTTAAATTTACCATGCATTTCCATCCGAACTGAACATGTATGCAACATTTCAGATCAATCCGGTGTGATCGTTAATCAAATTTAACTTCTAATATTTTTTTAATCAGTAATAGTAACAGTAAAATAGTTAACTAGTTACAAGTGAAACTAAAAACGCATGTTAAATAAGTTAAAAACATATTTAAGTAAGCTTTATACCGGCTATCACAATTAAATTTAAAAAAGGGTCTACTACCCGCCAAGTGGCGCCCTCATTGAATAAAAAAGTAGTAAGCAAAAGTACCAAAAACGGCCGTTTTAAGTTGTATATAGTCGCCAAGTGGCGCCCTCATTGAATAAAAAAATAGTAAGCAAAAGTACCAAAAACGGCCGTTTTAAGGTGTATATAGTCGCCAAGTGGCGCCCTCATTGAATAAAAAAGTAGTAAGCAAAAGTACCAAAAACGGCCGTTTTAAGGCGTATATAGTCGCCAAGTGGCGCCCTCATTGAATAAAAAAGTAGTAAGCAAAAGTACCAAAAACGGCCGTTTTAAGGCGTATATAGTCGCCAAGTGGCGCCCTCATTGAATAAAAAAGTAGTAAGCAAAAGTACCAAAAACGGCCGTTTTAAGGCGTATATAGTCGCCAAGTGGCGCCCTCATTGAATAAAAAAGTAGTAAGCAAAAGTACCAAAAACGGCCGTTTTGAGGCGTATATAGTCGCCAAGTGGCGCCCTCATTGAATAAAAAAACGTAGCAAAGCGTAGAAAACAAAGATTAAAAAATCCTATGTTGCATTTGTTACAAAGAGTTTAAGGTAGTTTTACGTTGTTGAAACAGGACTCAGTGTTTCGTATCCAAAGTAGTAAGCAAATTTAATCTTTATTTTACGAATTTTATTCAATGAGTGCGCCACTTACAGGGTGGTAGGCCCTTAAGGTGTAGCGTAGGCGTAAGTTAGATAGCTGTAGAACACCTACAGCTATCTTTGGCCGGGGCGCTGAAGTGCTTGCGTATTTCATCACTTTTTTTTTATGTCCCCGAAGGGAAGGCTATAGTCTTTTGACCATATTGCCTAGTCTTACGTAGTGTATTTTTACTTTTTTTCATTAGAATGCAGATGTAACACATTCTAATGTTTTTTGCAGTATTTGGCAACAAATGTGTCGAGTCAGCCTTCTCGGAAAACTTCGCTGAGGTAGTCAATACAATAAAATTCTCAGCTCCACTACCGAGATCGCGACTGTTTCAATGATTCCACATATTTTGCAGTTGCGTAGACACTTGAGACACAAAACTACACCGATTTTACATCACAATATCCACTAGGAATCATCAATAAACGAATAATTAAAACAGCCACTGAACTTCACTCGAGAAAATCCTGCCAAACGCTCCCTCAACCTATAGGTATAATATAGTGTAGTGCATAATCGGGATCAGTTAACCATTAATATATTGGTTGATTGATCCGATCATAGAGGGATAAGATTTGTTAATCAAAGACTCAATTTGCACATAAATTATATATTTAAATTTTTAATCAATTGCTTGATACTAAAACCCTAACCTGAAATAATGCAATATTTATTACGTATTGGATGTCTCTATTCACTCTGTAATTCTTTAAACCACACTAGCTTCTGCCAGCGGCTTCGCCTGCGTGGAATTAGTACTTCCCTTACTATAAATTATAGCCTATGTGCTATTCCAGACTATAATCTATCTCTGTGTCAAATTTCATCTAGATCCGTTCAACCGTTTTGGCGTGATTGAGTAACAAACATTCATGTATCCAAATTTTCGCAATTACAATATAAGATCTCGTAGTTTAGACTAGCGGACGTCACGCGGTTTCACCCGCGTAGTTCCCGTTCCCGTGGGAGTACGGGGATAAAATATAGCCTATGTTACTCGCTGATAATGTAGTTATCCATTGCTGAAAGAATTTTTCAAATCGGTCCAGTAATTGTTAAGTTTATTCGTTACATACAAAAATACAAATCTTTCCTCTTTACAATATTAGTATAGATTGGCACATACCACATAGAACCACATAGAATGCCGTTTACATGCAATAAAAAAAACATCCTTTCAAACAAATTAACAACACAACCTAATAATCTTCAAAATAACTTCATTCCGTCTTCAATGTCCCCATCATTAGGGTGAAAGTCCCAATTTTCGTCACACACGTCCCATATTTTTTGTTCACAGCGTAACTAGGATGCCGCGGTTCGACCATGTACTTGTACCTATGCATTATAAATCATTTTCTCGTAAAAGAGACGAGCGTGTGCAGTACTCACGACTTTTAGTTTAGCTGTTAGTGATGCCATTATGTTATTCTGTGGCGTCCGTGTACTTGGGTATTGTTGGCTTGATGATTAAGTATTAGTTTGAAGCGGATGTTGAAAAGAATAGATAGGCCATGGAAGTGACGTCACTTAAGTGATTATTCCTAGGAGTTATTTTAATTGAATCATCATGATAATTTTGTGTTAAACTTACGGCATCTGCATGCATGACAGTACCTACCTACCTACTTGAAAATAATTATTCTGTCTACGAGTGCTTTAGTGGTTTTTACTGTAAATGTTTAACAAAATAATGTTTTTTTTTACTAGCCTACACTGGGCCACTGCTGGGCAAAGGCCTCCCCCAAAAAAAAAATTACCTGCACGATACTCTTCTCCCGGGCGTCCTCAAACAAGCCCTCGCGGTACGCGTCGAGGTCGTCTCGCCACCTCTTTACAAATAATACTGCTTTAATTATTTTAATCGTATCTAATTCTTAAAAGTCAAAACCATATTGGAATCGCAATTTTGTTTATAATTTGGTAACATTTTTAAATTATAATTAGCTGCGCAGTCGTTCTTAATCGCATTATTATCAAAATTACGAGTTTTTCCCACGATAAATGCTTACAATGTCAACTTGCTTTTTGTTGACATCATAATTATAAACATTTAACTCGTTTATGACCGTTTTAACTGCGCTTCTGCACATTGGCATGTAAATTAATACACAAGTAATTTATTCAGAAAAAGCTGATCTCAGTTTACTTGTTTTTTATCGTCTTCAATAAAAAAATAAACTAACAAATGGTACAAAAAAAAATAAACAAAAAAAATAAACTACAAAAGGTATGCAAAAATACACTCTGAAGAACTTTAGACCATCACTTTGTAAATAATCTTCGGGGCCATATAATTTTAAGGGACTTATTGAAAGTCCATATTTTTCTTTTATCATCATTAACACCACATAAAAGAGGCTTAGTACCACAATTACTTACACCACATCACAAAGCACATAGCACATCACAAAATCATGCAATTAGCAAAACCTCCCTCACAAAACAACATTAACGACATAAACATGATTACAACAACACAAAAAGAATAATTCTCTGACGAACGCTTATTATACGTCTCCGTGAGTCTGTGACGTCATCGGGACGTGTTGATTGCACATCATTACTGTGTCCGTGTCGTCTGTAATTGAATACACGACGGACGACAATATGAACATTCACCCTGTCTCTTGAGTGATCCCGGCGATTAGGTTTTTTTTTTTATTTTTTTTTTTATAGTGAAATTAATCGGTTAAAAAACAAATTTGTATAATTCCAATGTATTAAGAAGGTAGGTTTTGGGGATAACCGACTTCCGAAATTAAAGTTATTTTCCATTTTTTTTGGAAGTCGGTTGTATTTTTTTGTAAAAATACTTTTTTATTAGATTTAACTTAGATACAAGTTTTGTTACAGTTTTTTCTGGTACTACTTATTCATGAAAAACGATAACCATTATTCATGTACCTTGTGACCCGCATACACCTATGTTAAACTTTTTGTCCGATTCCTTATAAACGAAAAAACGAAACTCATAATAATATGTAGGTATCTATGCGTAAAATATACGGGTCAAATTAACCTCCTTACTTGAAGTAGGTTAGCAAACTGCCCACTTATCTTTTCAAACTCGTAAAATCGACGGAGGGCGAATCGGGTCAGTGTTTTGGTAGGCTTGCGGACTGCCAGCCGTACTCTACTTATTTTAACAAGGGGAGGAAACCCTCTAAATGGTAACAGTTGGTGTGAGACGGTATCTTTGTCGCTACAGTTTAGGAATATAAACTGTAGGTCAAAAGCACTAAAGTCTAATACAATTAGGTACCAAAAAAAAATCAAATTCAAGTCGTAATAATATCTCAGCGACTCAGTCAACCCGGGCCTGCGGACGGCGAGCAGTGGGTAGCTCGCCGTCCGATCAGCACCAGGCCCGTGAGTCGACGGCGCGTAGTGTTCCACGCGCCTCAAAGAGATGAGTGTCAGCCACCACTGACGGGGCCCATCGTGGCCGGTGCCTGCATGCCTAGGGGTAGCGGATAAATTCTGAAAATGAGTTACCGCACCCCTGGGCACTCAGGCAGGGAAGGAACAGGGGTAGGTTTTAGTCAATAAGAGTCTAACACGCCCTCCCGCTCCACCCAAAACGGGAGAAGTCATTGGATGATTTCACACACCCCCAAAAAAAAAATGCGACTTAGTCAATGTCAAAAACTTTTTAAAATGTAGTAGGTATATATTTTTTAATGTTTTTTTTTATTCAAATATTTAAAAATGTAGTTAGTATGTATTTGTTCTTAAATAAATATATTAGGAGTCCTGTTTTGTTGTTAATATTAGCGGTTTTATTATATAATGGTTCTTGCAGAGTGGGATAAGTTATTCGATTATTTCTCACGCTATAAAAAAATAGGTTGTTGGTAACAGAAATGGCTGGTCATATTTTAAATACCTAATGCTTCTGCTCGTAGAAATGTACAACATTCCTCAAAAATGTCATAGTAAATTATTAAAAAAAACAATTTGAACATCCCATACTAATTTTGATCAGGTGATGATAACTTTGTACTTCCGCAATTTTATCTCACTCCATCGTCGGCCTCTGAACTGTCTAGTTCAGAGGTCATCTCAAATAAAAAAATAACTTTTTTGGGAATTAACTATGACTTCCTTGAAGAAAATTATTCATTTCCATGGGCAAAATGTATTCATTTCCATGAGCAAAAGTTATTCATTTCCACGGGCAAAAGTTATTCATTTCCATGGGCAAAAGTTATTAATTTCTACGGGCAAAAGTTATTCATTTCCATGGGCAAAAGTTATTAATTTCCATGGACAAAAGTTATTGATTTTCATGGGCAAAAGTTATTCATTTCCATGGACAAAAGTTATTCATTTCCATGGGCAAAAGTTATTCATTTCCATGAGTAAAAGTTATTCATTTCCATGGGCAAAAGTTATTCATTTCCATGGGCAAAAGTTATTCATTTGCATGGGCAAAAGTATGATTATCATTGATAAGCTCGCTTTAGACTACTATGTCACCTGATAGTAAGCGATGATGTGGTCGACAGTAGACCATGCTTGCCTAGAAGTATAATTACTCTTGACTGAAAGACTCAGGTTGTAGCTATCAGGAAACACAGACTGACAGGGAATTCCACTCCTTAGCTGTACGCACAATAGTAGGGGAGCCCAAGCGGGGATTTCGGGATTTACTAAAGCGCGGCAGATTAATATACAGGGGGATACCTTGTACCCGGTTAAGTACCTCCACAAAACATGAGGCCCATATATAAGGCCGCCCGTGAAGGATACAGGATCAGATTAGTAAAAAAAAATTGACTATCAGAAATTCTCGAGCGCGTTAGATTAAGGTAGGGTGAGTTAATTACATCCTAAAAAGTGTATATTCCACTAATCTGACAATTTGAGAGTGACGTAAAAAAAGGGGAGGGCAACAAAGTTGTAAAAAAAAAACGTCATCTCGACATTCTCGAGCGTAGCTAAATTTTTTTTTTATTTTGAAGGAAATAATTCAAGAATAATGAAAAATATATAATCTGACGATTTCCGCAAGCCGAAATAACAAAAATTCGTCGATAAAGTTAAATGCGTGCAGCTGCGTGATGCCTACATTTCCTTCTCCGCGTTTCTATTCCTCTCTCACTCTTTCTCTATCTATTACTCTCTCACTCCGTCCCCACTCTGGTTAATTTTAATTTTATTTTAATTTTATTTAAAAACTTCATGTTTAGAAGCTCTGAAAAAATATAAATGAGATTTTTATAAATAATTTTCTATGTCTAGTTTATTTTTAAAGAAAAATCAAACAATTGTCAAGTGTCTGTTAACTTCAGTTTCATAAGTATTTATAGAAAAATTTTTTCATTGAAAAAAATTATTTAGTTTAACTTTTATACAAGTGCACGCGTTAGAAGTTGTACTTCTTTGGCACATAATAAAATATTGGCACATATATAATTATTAATTATCATATGAATTTAATTCAATATTATTTAAGATTTTTCTAAATCAACTAATTTTGGAGCTTAAATGCATAGAAATATTATTTCTTTGAACTCAGCGAGCTCAAAATATCACATAAATTATATTTTGAGCTCAAAAATGTCATAAGTACAATTTTAAGCGCCCTGGAATGGAATTAGCGGAAAGTTGCAGGGATGGCCTTTAAGGTGAACCGTTTTTCTAATTTTTTTTTGTCAGATCAGGCGAATCCCTCTAGATAATCGTCAGATTATGAGACAGTACGTTTAGAACATAAAGATGAACCATATATATCTTAAGGGCCTTCTCGCGGTCCAGTGGCGCCCTCATTGAATAAAAAATCGTAGCATAGCACAGAAAATAAATATTAAAAAATCCAACTTCACGTTTGTTACGAAGAGGATAAAGAATTTTTACGTTGTTAAAACAGGTCTCAAAATGTTTCGTATCCAAAGTAGTAGGCAAAAGTGTCAGAATCGGCCGTTTTTGTAATCCCCTACCTCTACTTTGACAAACGGACAGACCCACAGCCCTACAAATAAATTATAATCCTATGACGTCAACCCCGCAAACCCTTTGCATATTCATTACATTAAAATTCGTATCCCGATATTTTTACGACTGAACCCTTTAAAACAAAAAAAAAAAATTTGCGAAGGTCCTCTCATCGAAGCAGACTTCGAAAATGTTCCTCTAATCAGGTATAATGATGTTCCAGTGTTCGACGGTGTTAGGGAGATTGTACATGTGATGTGTGTTATATGCTTTTTTTTTAGTGTTAGAACTAAGGCTAGCCGCTGACTTGTGATTTTTGTCACCGTAACTTTTTGTTACCCAGTGACGTCATGGTGACGTGACAATACGGTGACACATATTTCCTAGGTGACTGAATTTTGAAGGATACTGACGTAGTTTAGAACATAGAGTGTAAAATTTTCTTTGAAACAATCCTTCAGTGTTTATGGGATGGACCCAGTAGCGTTTTTTTCGTTTCAATTTTCTTCTTCTTATTTTAAGAGCATTTATTACAGCAATCTGTACGAAATCCATTTCAAGAATGAGCGCGCTTTATTGCCCAGTGACTTTTCATGTGGGCGCATCGTGGGTGACAGTGACAAAAATCACATGTCAGCGGCTAGCCTAAATCATCAAATAACTTCTCCCGCTCTTGGTGAAGCCGGAGGGCGTGTCAGACTCTTACTGACTAAATCCCAACCGTGTTCATTCAGTTGTCTGTACCAGGGCTGCGGTGACTCCACTCCAGCGACCGTGTGTGTGTGAGTGCATTGTCTGAGCGTGTTTGGTGGTTGTATTTCGGTTTAAAGAAATTTATTCTCATAAGAACTTACAGTCCACTTATAATCAGATACAAAGTACTTAAAAAGTATGATAATAGTATAACATACTTTGAAAAATATAGAAATACAATACAATTTCCTCCAGAGTACTAAAAGTTAGATACATGTTTCTTAAGCTTATTTTTAAACATATTTAAGTTATCGCATTCCTTTAAATCGTCCGGCAGACCATTGAACAGCCGTGCTCCTTCGTATAATATAGTCCTTCTACCATAATTAGTGCGTGCGCTGATGACTTCAAGTTGGTTTTTATTTCTATTTCTCAGGTTATATGACATTGTTTTTTTCTTTAGTTGAATGTTAGTTTGTATTGAGTTAGTAGTTATGTTTTTGACCAGAATGCAAGTGTAGTAAATGTATAGCTGTCTAATATTTAATAGTTTCGTTTTTTCGTATATGGTCTTTGTCGGAGTAAGATAGTAATAATGGAACAGAGTTTTAATGATTTTATTTTGAACTCTTTGAAGTGAATTTAAATTAGTTACTGCTGCGGATCCCCATATCTCGATTAAATATTCTAAGTGCGATTTGACTAACGAGTTATAAATCAAACTGCGCACTTTGTTTGGAATACAGTTTGCTACTTTCCGTAATGCTCCCAATAACGAACGTATTTTGGGTTATATTAGAGATTGTTTGCCCATATTACTATTTAGTTATTACGAGTGTTGTTCCTTAACTATGTTTTCTTTCTGTGAGTAATCTAATGTTTTAAGCCATTTGTTTAGTTTCATCTTTGTTTTCTTTTTAGTTAGTGGGTTAAAGAAAATTATAGGAATACATACAAAATAACTAGTCCACCATCTTTAAGAGTCCGCCATATTCGATTTAGAATGACGTCACTAAGCTAACCATGTATTGTCATCCAAACTAAATATGTAAGAAAAATTTCAGCTTAATCGGGAACCGAGAAGTAGGTCAAATTTAACTTCCAAGATTTGTTTACATAGTTACAAGTAAAGCTAGCGAATAATATTAATGGTTAAAAAATAATCACTTAAATAAAATAGTTCATTGTAAACCGCCTGTCAAGGCTGTCTGCTGAATTAAGTTATTAAGTGGTTTCGATCTACTTTATCAACCACAGCTCGTATTTACCCACCTTCTTTTGTTTTTATCTGCAATCTGCCTAGCCTTTTCCCAACTATCTTGGGGTTGGCTTCCAGTCTAACTGGATGCAGCTGAATACCAGTACTTTACATGGAGCGACTGCCTATCTGACCTCCACAAACCAGCCTACTGGGTAATACGATACCCCTTGGTAAGACTGGATGTCAGACTTTCGGGCTTCTGACGACCCGAAACGACTGTCTTTAACTTTTCTTCTTTTTTTTACCCACAAAAAAAAAAAGTTCAGAAAAAAAAAAGAAATCATCCAATGACTTCTCCCGCTCTAGGGTGGAGCGGGAGGGCGTGTCAGACTCTTATTGACTAAAACTCACCCCTGTTCCTGCCCTGCCCTGAGTGCCCAGGGGCGAGGTAACTCTGTTTCGAATTGAACCTCAACCCCTGGGCAGACGTCACTTACCTAACCATCCATTTTCATCCAAACTAAATATGTATGCGAAGCGAGCCTATCAACATCTAAAAAATATTGGAAACCGGGAAATGGATCAAATTTAACTTCTAAGATTTCTTACATAGTTACAGTTTAAACTAATAAGCGTGTTAAAAATCGCAGCATCTTCTCGGTAATCATGCTATCCCCTTAATACCATCCAAAAGTAAATGGTGTGGATTCTCTTGTTCAATAACTAAACTAAAATTAGAGAATTGCTATCTTTTACTAAATGACAGTGCGAGAAAAGGACGGCTATAGCTATGAACTAAGTTAGAGATGTCAAACTAGTTTACGCCTTGTGCTTCGCCGTGTTTTTAGACGACATGTTTTTACGTGTACCCTTAATTTGTATGGAAATATTAGTTCAAACTAAATTTGACAGCTCTAATTTACGTCCGTCTCTTTCTTGTTTTATTAGAGACAAAAAGATAGCAATAGCCTAAATTAAGTTTAGTTTGTGCTCAACAGAATCAACACCAATGTCAAACTTTAAATTTATTTTGAAAAAGTATCCTTATTGTAATTTATTGTATGCGAAATAAGTTTGGAGGCAAAAAGTCGTTGCGGCTGGTCGCAATTTGCAAACATTATGCACCCCGCACCGATTTACGAGCCAACGCCATCTTTTTTTCTGTTGCTTTTTCCAACCCATTGTGTTACCTAATAAGCTGGATAAAGGGCGTAGGGATTAATAAGTCCCCATTTAGTTGGCACAATGAGATCTTAAAAATATATTCTTTTGGCTTTGGTTTTGGCCTTGGATTGAATTCTTTAGACCTTTGACCAACACCTACTTAATTATGTTTGATGTTTTTAGGATTCCGTACCCGAAGTGTCCAAACGGAGCTCTATAGCTGTCACTCACGTGTCCGTCTGTCTGTCAGTCCGTCGTCTGTCACATAGGTTTTACAGCCAAACGGTTGGAGCTACAGTCTACAAATTTTGACAGTATAAGCATCTTGTTGACTCAAAGCCATACAAATAGTAAAAAATTGATTTGGTACGGAACCCGAAATGTGCGAAGTCCGACACGCATTAGCCGTTTTTTGTTTACAAAATAACACTGATTTGAGTTTTAATTTCTCACACATATTTAATTACGGATTTTCACGCGGTTATCCTCAATAGATAGAGTAATTCGTGAGGAACGTGTAGGTGTATAATTTGTACCCGTGCGAAGCTGGGGCGGGTTGCTAGTCTATTCTATTTTCCGTCATAGACATAACTGTATCTATGTCCCCGGAAAAATTAAAATCAAGACCTGGAGCCGTAATGCGAGGTTGCAATGCCATTATGACTCCATAGGGAGAAAGGGATAGTGCTATTCGTCCTGTACAGCTACGTCTCTCTCTCACATCAGAATCATGTCGAAGTGGGGTATTATCGATCCATCTAATAGACAGTGCGAGTGCGGTGCTCCTGATCAAACTATGTCCCATCTACTGGAGTGTCCCAAATGTGCTTTCACCTGCACGCTCGATGATCTGAACAGGGCCTCCGACGCCGCTATAAACGTGGCCACGTACTGGGCCCAAACAGTATAACTACATATTTAAATGTACCATGTCACAAAAAGAAGAAGACCGGTGTCATGAAGGTTTTAAGACTTCATAGGTCCCTGTTTTATTCGTCCAAAATGTTAAGCTTTTTCAACTTTTGTAAGCACCAGCAGTCTGATCGATTGTAGTAAGCTTATAAACCCTTTCAACTAAACTAAGCTGTTTTAAACAGGTTAAGCTTTTACACGTGTAAGGATTGTGTTACACGTCAAAAGTACTAAAGGTTAGTACCCAAACTCATAACTTCTGCCTCGTTTATTGTGGGTAGCCGTAAGACTTTTAAATCTAAACTCTACCTGCCACTTATCACAATCATTCATCATTTAATCATCAAATTCTGGAAAAAAAACGTTTTTACAAAAAAAAAACACCATTTTCCAAAAAAATGCAAAATAACCGGTTGAAAAACAAAACACCGAATAAGTTGTTTGTGGTTTTTTTATAAGTTTTTTTATTCACTCTTTAGGTGTAGGTACACCATATCTAAAACTAAATACCTTTTAAAGTTATGCCCGAATTAATAGCCCGAAAAACATAAAATTTGAACATAATTGGTGAAATTAAGGTGTATTAGGGTAAACTGTACAAATCTGTGTACCCCTTCAGAGCGTATCAGCGTGATATTATGTTATGAAGTGGTGTAAATAATAAACAGACATGCGATTTCAGTAATTCCGGAAGGTTTAGGTACTATTATTTATTAAAGAGTTCCATTGATATCATCGAAGTTATTCATCAGATCTTCACCAAATTTAAATGAGACCATTTGGAAAGTATACCTGCCCTTTCACACAAAAACTATTTTTCAAATCGGTCCAGGCGTCTTGTTAGTTTCTTCTTGTTGGCGGAGATTTTGTTTTTAAGTATGTTCCCCATTACTTAAAAACAAAATCGTCCGAGGAATTGTTAACCTCCTCCTATGTGTAGAAGTGCAAATTCCATTGCAACCCATACTTTTTTTGGGGCTATCAATTCGGGGATAACTTTACTATTTAGTTTTAGTGATGGGGTACAACAACGAAAAAGTGAAAAAAAAATATTTTTTTACAAAATATATAACTGACTTCCAAAAGAAAATAACCTTAACTTCGGCAGTCATTGTCAAATAACGAAGAAACAAAACTAGAAACACATTTTTTTAAACGAACGATCACATAGAAATCAACAGAAAATACACAACGCTGAATACTTGATTTGTAGGCGTTGGATTACAATTAGAAGTATAAGCAAGCAGTTCTAGCAAACGACTAGTATAAACCAGTGGAAACCACTCTCATTTCAGAAAATAAAGACAACGTACGGCCCTGCCATCTCCCTACTATTCTTGTCCAAATTGTATGAAGGCTCATTAACTAAATGGACTAGCTCTCTAGGTCCTTCCTATTTTATTACCTATAAACCTAAAACGTTTGACATCATTTGACAGTACGCTTTTTGCGGCACTTTACTTAGATTACATATGTATATAGGCGCCTATTTACGCCGTAAAACTGGCGTATTGTCATATTACACTCGCTTTCTAACGCAAGTGTAATATTGGGTCCTTACATATGTAATGGGCGTTTTTTCTCACAAATAGAGTACCTCGTCACATCATATAATATTCGTCATATACATATATCATCAAATATTCATCAATTGCTTGATATTATATCGAATAATGGCCGTCATAGACAACTGCCAATAGTAAGAAAACCTTATTACTTATAGTTTTATAAACAAAAAAAATATATATACGGTCGAATTGAGAACCTCCTCCTTTTTTATTTTCGTCGGTTAAAAAATACAAATTACTCCTCTTTTTGTTAGCCGAAATGACCACTATATTTGTTTTAACTTAGCCAAAACTTATGTTTGTTGCTTAATCTAAGTGGCATACGTTATCTTAGTTGTTAAACATTATTTCATAAAAGTTTTCAAACATTAGTGTTCATAGTTGTTAAATAAATTAAGGAAATGTTAGTATGAAAAATGCAACTTCTTTAAAATTCTCCATGCAAAACGCTGATTTCATAGGTACTAATAAATACTTAAATATGAAAATTCGCTGTAAATCAGTCACCATTTTCGACGATAGTTCCTGATCTAAGATAGAATACTTAAACGCTTTATAAGATCTGGGAGTACGTTCCTAGAACTCAGGATTCATCATCATCATTTCTGCCAAAAGACGTCCGCTGAAGGTCATAGGCATCCCCCAAGTGTCGCCGGCCGGTACTGTGCGTCTCGCATCCATCGTATTCCCGCAACCCTCATCAGTCATCGGTCCACTTTGTGGGAGGCCTTACAACGCTGCGTCTTGGGGTTTGCGGTCGCCATTCCAGAACTTTTCGACACCAGCAACGACCTGTTTGCGAGCAATATGCTCTGCCCAATGCCACTTAAGTTAACTTAAGTAACTTAGCTTAAGTTTGGCGATTCTTCGGGCTATCTCGATAACCTTGGTTCTTCTGCGGATATCTTCATTTTTGATTGGACACTGTGGCAAAATTCTTCAAATACCTACAAATGTCGGCCGGTTTTGTGATTACCTCTCCCTGCAGCATAGGTGGTTACGGGTAGAAACTGCATGCGGATGCAGCTTTTACCTAAGTAGGTTTACCCACGTCCGTGCGTCACTGCGGGGTGCCAACTGAAAACCAGCGTTGGGTGTCTGTAGCCTAGCAAATGCTGAGATGGTAACCCTTTCGGTATGGGCACGCTCAGCACAATTTTATTGTATCTTTGTGGACTTCTCTTTTCCTTTCGTTTGTTGCTGTTGTGTTATGTCTGTGTCGAATAAATGTTTTCTTTTCTTTTTTTTTGTATTTAAAACTAAAAAAAACTTTAGTACTGTCGTTTTTTAAGCAATTTCTATTGTTATGCCTTTCGACTTCTCGGAGTGACGACATCAGAATTAGCAGATTACGCCTACCTATTATCCGCCAGGATTAAGCCATATGACCTTACTCAGCACTATAACTACTGCGTAGTATCCGTTCCTCTTGGCTAAGCACGCGACCTTGGGTACAAACCTTATATTATAAGTATTTCGACACAAACACAAACGCATGTAGATATTATAGTGATGTTACCCGGCACTACCCGGTGGTTTAACACGGCTTTACGCATCAGTGGGTACAGACCTCTAATATAACCTATGAATGACCGTCATTATGAATAATACGTGTGTTTCGATTTATATGCAGTTTCTTCACATACTTCTTTCGGTTATTGTGTAATGTATCTACCTATTGTCTAATTACTGCCTTGTGGGCTCTTGGTCTGAAACGATAACAAAATTAGATAAATTCGAAATGTATGGAAATGGCATAAGCATTTGAATTTCACGTGATCAATCGTTTTACTTTTTGACTTTTTCTAGGACCCCCTTTTATTTAGGTTCCGTTTCCGTGTGTCTGTCAGTCTGTCTGTCTATCCTTCTGTCCGTCTGTCACAGCCAATTTTCTCCGAATCTGTTGGACCGATAGAGTTGAAATTTGGTTCATACATGAATATATGTGACCCAAACACGGACGTGTACCCTAAATAAATTAATCTGGAATATGGGGGTCACTTTTGGGGTGAAAATCGGAACATTAAAAATCAAAGTTTTTCAAACTGTGTCGTGCATATATCAAATGAGCACATTGAGGGCACATTGTGAGGGCCTCGAATATATTTTTTTCATAATTTTTAAATATATAATTTTGATGTTATTTAAGAAAATAGATGAATAATGACCATTCCCCCCCCCCCCTTTCATCTTCAAGTTGGAAAAAAAATACAGAAAGTAGTTCTTTACTTATAGATTACAGGAAAACCTATAAGGTGGAGGCAGTTAAAAAAACCTGAAAAAAATATGATTTCTTCGGAACCCTTTGCGCGCGAGTCCGACTCGCTCTTGGCCGGTTTTTTTTGGGTTCGATTCCCGGGTCTGGCAAAAAATGCTAAGTATTGGATTTTTCCATTAGGCATTACTCTGTAGCAGCCTGAAGTTTGGAAGTTGGTGGTATGACACCGATTGCCGTCCCATGCTTGCATCTGTCTGCGCATGCGCTTGTGCACTATAATATCTGCTACGTTCTTGGCTATCTCCGTTGAGAATTTGAGATTGACCACCGTGATAGAATAAAATTCGGTCGGGAGGATTATTAATGTACCTATTTTATAAATTAAGAACTTGTGTTTCTGGATTAAGTATTTTGAGTCAAGAGTTTTTTGAAAAGGCGGTTCAAGGCAAAATAGAGTTTGAAAATCACTAAACTTCAAATTCATAATTTAGAAGTTATAATTTTAATACTTTGATGTGCGTTAGTAGATTATCTATGGTCATAAAGAATCGACCTATCAAAAGCGGAAAACAATTTTAACTACAAAAATATCGATAAAGCATTGAAGTACCGTCTATTATTTTCCTATTAATCTTCCAATAAACTTCATAAATTCCTGCTAACAAGCAATAAAATATTAAAACAAAATGGTTCCAACATTAAAAATCTTTAACGAAATTGTTGAATCAAGGGCACCTCTAAATCCGTTCTTTGCCCTCCGATATTAAAAAGAATGCGTCGTAAACTCGAATCGAATGGACAAAAATATTCGAGTTGACCCATAAACGAAATAAAGGCATTCGTTCCCACGATTTTTAATTATTAAGAGAAGTTACACTATTCCACATTGTTAAGTGGGTGGAACTGCCCATAAATTCCGGTCGGGTAATTGTACCCATCCCTATTTGTAACCGATCAGTTGAATTTCTAAATCGATGTATCGATTTGGTGATACGAATCATTAAGGCGTGGCTTTTGAATTCCGAATTCGAATGAATTGGGATAATGTTCTTTATTTGAATTTCAAAATAATATTAGCTTAAATAACTATCATGCGTAACTGACATCCTAGAGATGTGCTAAATATATACCGATAAAAAAAAAAAAAAAAAAAAAGACATACCAGATACTCAATATTACGTGTTAAATACTCATTTGTGACGCAAATACGCAGAGATCCCTTATAAATACTGTTATATTCTAGTAACATACTAGAGGACTCAGGTATCAAATTAGTTAAATACCTACGTCGTGTCCTGGAACTAGTGTCTATTTGTGTTTCTAAGCAAACACGAACCTTGTTCATACAAACAAATATTCACAGGTCGCACAAACATTCAGCAACTACTGACAGTACTTGAGTATTCCATATGTTAAATAACAGATGTTTTCGAAACAGTGTGGTAATACTTTCTTTTTACAACTTTGTTGACAGTGTGCCAACGTGACAATTATAGTTCAACCTAATTCCCTCAATTAACTGTGAAAATACAGAAACCAGACGTAATGGTTTTATGCCCAATTGACTTTTGTTTAGGAATAGCCGATAGCACCCATGCGTACTTACTTGAAATTGTATTTTTATTGAGGTGAAGGTCCACCTCAGTCTTACTAATTTTTATTTCTAACTCATCTGAATTTTTATGTAAATTGTTACACTTTTGCGTTTCTAGCGTGATATTATCTATTTTTTTGACAAAAAAACTTAATTTTCTATTTAAAAAAGCTACATGAAAATGTCAACAAACAAACACAAAGCGATGTTCGATTAAACCACATTTAAACACAAATAACTGCATCATATTGATACCCGAACAAAACCAGCCTAAATAATAGGGATGCAAACAATACGATACCAAACAATCAAAACCGAATGATGAATATCGAATCAAATATCTCGATCATCGAACAATACTCGGTACCGATCCCAGGTGGTATTTCGGCGCATTTAGCATTCCGTAATGAAAAGACCCAATCAGGCATGGGTAGCATGATTCTAGGTAATTGGGTACCGGTTTTGGTTTCATTAAAATTGAGACTATTGTTCCGTTTGGAAATTGACGATGATAACAGAATGGAATCCGGGTTCTGAGAATTATATCGGATAGTAATTTTTAAGGTATCTGTATTTGGAAAAAGAGGAAAGGTCAGTGGGAGTGGGACTATTCAAAATA
Organism: Polia nebulosa; assembly: GCA_951329385.1. NCBI lineage: Eukaryota > Metazoa > Arthropoda > Insecta > Lepidoptera > Noctuidae > Polia > Polia nebulosa. The sequence continues at coordinate 6,556,289 of OX589592.1, read as the reverse complement.
TTCCTTTGCTGCGAAAAGGGTCTTAATAATATTTTAGGTTGAAAGATTTTGATGTTCTTTATAGAATATAGAGCCGTTTATCAATACCTCAGATTCAAATAACTCGCCATCGTTTTCTAGGAAAAAGATCGTCTTTGATGTCTGATTTACCAAATAAAGAAGTATATATAAAAACCCCTAAGTTTTACTTGACAATTTGCAATTTCAGCGATACCTGATACAATATAATTATGTAGTATTTTTTGTGTTGTTCACTTCGCACAATCCATAAACATTGTTTTTTTTTAAATATTTCTCACAAACAAAGCATACTAAAAAACTTTTAAAATTATTAAAAACCGCCGGTGTCGGGAGCAGGGTCCAAGCTACCGATGGTTAGGACTCCAGAGACAGGAACCTCCTCGCAATGAGAGCCGTATCGAGGAGTACTGCCTTCTGTACCAGGCTCTTGATCCAACCGCGCAACGACAGCTTCGACAGGTAGTCGTCATATAATCGTTTTGTGTATATTATTATTGCCTTTTCTGTGGTTTTCCCAATAAAAATAACATTAAATCGCTACCACAATCCTATGTCACATCCCTACACTCGGTTCTGACGTACAATCGCGTCCAACAAGCGAACAAACCTCCCATTGTCCTGGTAATAGCCCATCGATCTGTGAAGTCAACTATGACCGACTTTGTGGATATTTACACCGACCAACAACGGTTCCGACTGAGTGGAAACATTTTGATTTTATGTTGAAAGTTATAAAGCGTGTCACATTTTGTTTTGTCATCAGATTTATTCACTTTGTTTAGTGATTTATGCCGTTATTATCTGTTGTGCTAACGCTATTCATTTAGTATGAATACGAACTGCATTGATTTCTGATTTATGGTAGCAGCAGTATGTGAATGTGCTGATAAATTACTTTATGTAACGTTTCTTCTATTAGGGCCCTTTTCCTGTCGGGCTGCCGGCATCCTATCATTTGGATTGGCTGCGGGCGCGCACCCTACGCCCGTGCCACCTATCTTTGTCCTGCGTGTGACCAGCAGGTATATTCGCTAACTCAGTTGACATTATGTTGCTAGGCACTATGCAGTACATCGATTATAATAGGCACTACGGTTATCCTATACGTCAAAGTAGCAATGTACGGCAAAGTGCCTATCAAATTGATGAGCGAATACGCATGCGGACCGGTTCCGCGCGCGGGCGAAAATGACAGGAAAATGGCCTTTATGCACTTCTGAAAATCAAAAAAAAGTACACTACAGGATGTAATGAAAATCCTTCGTCATATTTTAAACATCGCTTCTGCCCTTTGACTTTCTTGAAGAAAGTTGTTCATTTACATGGGTAGAAGCGGTATCTAAATACCTAATAATTTTCTATATTTATTTTATAAAAAAATAACTAGTCCGCCATCTTTGAGAGTCCGCCATATTTGATTTAGAATGACGTCACTTAGCTAACCATGCATTGTCATCGGTCCTTGATAAGTGTGCGAAGTTTTAATTCAATCCGACGTTTTAAAGTGGGTGAAAATCACGTTCAAAGCTTCCGTTACTTAGATACATACCAAGCTAATAAAAGCGATTTAAAAACATTACTCTCCTTCTGTGGCAGTCGGGTAAATATGACCATGCATTTCCTTTACACCCTGCATAGCCATTTCAACCAAAGAAACACTACATAATAGTATTTTCCTTTCATGAAGTTATGTACCTTTACAAAGCACAAGTCCGATCCTGCATGGAGTACTGCAGCCACCCCTGGGATGGTTCAGCTAAATACCAACTTGCTGCGCTGACTCAGTGGAACGCAGAGCTAAGAGGCTCATTGGCGACGTAAAACTGGTGGGTGCCAACCTGCATAGCTTGGCTCATCGCCGCAAGGTTGCCTGCTTGTCTGTCTTCTACAGAATGTACTTCGGAGAGTGTGCCCAAGAACTCAACGACCTCATCCCACCGGCCCCCTTCTACCATCGGACATCTAGATGCACTACAAGTTACCATCCCTACCTTGTTGCTATTTCACGAATTCGCACTAAGAGTTGTCGAACGTCTTTAATAATGCGCACCAGCAAAGGAGTGGAACTCTCTACCTGCGTCTGTATTTCCAAATGCATACAAACCTAATCTCTTCAAAGTTAGAGTGAACAGGCTTCTTCTGGGTAAGCTCGCTCCATCGTCGACTTTGTCTCTGTCACCTCTGACCTAGACTAGAGTCAAGAGCAAACCCATGTAAAATAAAAAAATACAAATGTTATAATAAATGATTTCCCAGCTTGGGAATGAACAGCAAAACAACGTACGCATAACTCCAAAGGAAGGACTTAATTTTCTGGGTCAACAGTTAAAGGAGAGGAAGGAGGTAATCTATCTTGTACTGTTGACTGGAACAGTTTCAAGCAGTGGGTGTAGTTAACTAAGAGGAAGAGAGGCTCGTGGCTAAGTAATAACAGCCGCACGGGTCGATCCATCAGGTTAAGCTGCGCTTGCCGGGGTTCGTCCATGGATGGGTGACTATCTTTACATACCGAGACTCCTCCGTGCCTCGGAAAGCACGTTAAGTCGTTAGTTCCGGCTGTTAATCGTGGTTCTTTGACAGTCGTTACGGTTCGTCAGAAGCCCGAAAGTTACCAGGGGTTATCGTATTACCCAGTAACTGGGTTGTGGAGGTTAGATAGGCAGTCGCCCCATGTAAAATACTGGTATTCAGCTGCATCCGGATAGACTGGAAGCCGACCCCAAGATATTGGGCGAAGGCTAGGCAGATTGATTGGGTTAAATGTTGTAGGAAATTATTGTTTAACCCAGTTTCTGAATCAAGAAGTTGAGAACTGGTCAAACACTTCTTGAGCACAAGAACTTGATAATAAGCTTAACTTTGACAAGTTATTTCGGTGAGTATACTTCAAAAGGCGCTTAGAGTTTGGGGAAAAGACCTGAGAGTATGGTATTCTTATGCGGGTGATAACCACTCCGGTGATCACCATCAGCACATGGAACCGTAACTTCTTAAAAGACCACCTTGTAACCCCCTTTGTGGAACACCTGTTAGGGCATATTATTTGTACTTTTTTTGAAGGGTGGGTAGTCATCAAATGACTTCGCCTGCTCTGGGTGGAGCGGAGGGGCGTGTCAGACTCTTACTGACTAAAACCCACCCTTGTTCCTTCAGTTGCCTGTGCCAAGGGCCGCGGTAACTCTCTTTCGAATTTATCCGCGACCCCAGGCAGGCATCGGCCCTAGCGGAAAGAATCCTTTAGCACCTAGAATTTGACAGGTTGGCAACTTCAACTTCTTAATTGAGGAACCGGATGTATGTCAAGTCGACACTTAGGTGACCTTTTTTTGGGGTGGGAAATCATCCAATGATGTCTCCCGCTCTGGGTGGAGCGGGAGGGCGTGTCAGACTGTTACTGACTAAAACCCACCCCTGTTCCTTCAATTGCCTGAGTGCCCAGGTGCGTGGTGACACTTAGGTACCTACCTATAGCTTGATTCTTAGGTCTTACAAACCCAGAGTCGAACTTTATGACAGTATGTTTCTTTATTAAAAGATAAATTACGCAGTAAAAACATGATCTTCAATCATTAAGAAAACGTTCAAGCTTCCTTTCCTTCCCCGATGTAAGAGAGAAAACCCCGTAAAAATACACAAAGCCATTCTCATATGAACCGAACATCTAAACAGTTCTTTGATGTCACGACCTCCACACTCAACCCTGTGGCCCAATAATGTTTATTCAAATAGACATTTAAGCCAATTTCCAAAAAACTTCCCCTTGAAAATGTTCTGCGAAAGGGGTGCACTGCCAAGCCAATATCATTACTGGTTTAGCCCTTAAACCACCATAAAGGAAGGGTTAGAAGGCTCAATCATGTGTAGAAGCATTCACAAGCATGTTGTTTGATCGCCTTAAGGCGTATATATCCACCAAGTGGCGCCCTCATTGAATAAAAAATCGTAGCAAAGCGTAGAAAATAAAGATGATTGAATCCTATGTTGCGTTTGTTACAAAGAAGATGAGGTATTTTTACGTGGTTAAAACAATACTCAAAATTTTTCCTATCCAAAGTAGTAGGCAAAAGTACCAAAAACGGACGTTTTTGACACTTTTGTTTACTACTTTGGATACCAAACACTTTGAGTCCTGTTTTAACAATGTAAAAATACCTTAGCCTATTTGTAACAAACGCAACATAGGATTCTTTAATCTTTATTTTCTATGCTAAGATACGAATTTTTATTCAATGAGGGCGCCACTTATGGGGAAGTAAACGACCCATGGATTGGTTAAATTTACTACATCTGTAGTTAAGGTAGGATTCGTTGAGATTTTTTTTCATAATCACTAAGGCTAAACGATTAGTCTGTATGTACAACTCCCAATATTCAAAAGTTAAAAGGTAGGACAATTGGCAAGTGCAACCGAAATAATGCACAACTGATTAAATAAAAAAAATCGATATTTAAATTTTCTCAAAACCTCGCGTCTGGTTCTCGACCTTGAAATATTCCTAGCACATTAATTTAAGTTGATGAATAACATCCGCAGTGTTGCCACAAACAAAAACGCCGTATTGTTTCTAGAAACACCGTAAAGTAATCAAGGAATGACTTTTACGGTCGCCATTTTGACAAACTGGCGTTTTCTGTCAGACATTTTGTTACGTAAACCACGTAAATTATTTTTTGAAAAAGTAATCAAAGATAAATAATATTTTTGTTTAACGATTTATGTTTTGTGATTGTTTAGTTTAATTGTTGCTTTATTTTCTTTGATGCATTTCGGTGAACATAAACTAGATCACAAAAGGCTCCCCACACTTCTTCATACATATGCACTGTTCTACCGTAGAACAAAATTCTATTGAAAAGCGTTATGTCGTTTATTTGAAAGAATTAATTTGGAAACCTATTTCTTTTTGTTCACGTTATTATAAACCACATTGTCAAAACAAAAGTGTTGCAAATATAAATATAGAATACAAAAACTCTGAAAAATATGTCACTTTGAAATTGCGTCACAGCTGAAAAATAGTTACAATTACAATAGTACAATAATACACTCAAATCTCGATAGTGTTAGTCACTAAGCATTGTTTTCTTTGTTAACATTCTTGAACGGAGCTCAAAACATCGATCTTTTTTGGTGGACGCCATTTAAAAATCCCGAAGAGTCGCCAAACTGAAGTGGCAGTGGGCAGGGCACACTGCTCGTAGAACAGATGGTCGATGGGGCCGAAAAGTTCTGGATTGACGACCGCGTATCGAAAGACGCAGCGTTGTACGGTCTCACAAGGTGAAACAATGACCAGCAGGATTGGCTAACTCAGTTGACATCAATTTGATAGGCACTAAGCAGTACATTGCTGCTTTGACGTTTTAAAAGGAAAACAAAAATTTACTACGTAGTGTTTATTATAATCGATGTCCACCGAGCAAAGCAGCAATGTACTGCATAGTGCCTATCAAATTGATGTCAACTGAGTTAGCGAATACACCTGCTGGTGATGGTCGCGGGTAGCCGATGGATGCGAGACACCCAGACCGGTCGTTGTGGCGATACTTTTGGGCAGCCTGTGACCAGCAGCGGACGTCTTTCGGCTGAAAATGTGTTAATGTTGGTGACATAACAGTTTATCAAAACAAAAGTCATGCAGTAGTGAATTACCGGTAGGTTACAAACACTCTGAAAAAAGTTACTTTTTAATAACAGTACTGAAAAAATTTCATGATAATGATAGTACAATAATACACTCAAATTTTAATAGTATTAGTCATTATCGCATTATTTTCTTTGTTAACATTCTTGGACGGAGCTCAAAACATCGATCTCATTTGGTGGACGCCATTTAAAAATAAAACTATTACATAAAATGCTTTAAAAACTGTTTTCAATATAAAATGCTGATGAGGAAATACTAAATGATCTTTGACTCACTGTGAAGGAATCCTAATTTTAATCGTGAAATCCTTTTATATCTTCGGTCAAAGATGAAGATTTTTTCAGTCAGGGCCACGCTCTTCTGATATTTAACTCGTTAGTACGTGATGAATATTGGTGTCAATATAGGTACATAATTTTCAGTAGCTTTAAGGTAATCCATATCAAGGAACAGATATTGGGTACACGGTTAGGGAAATAAATATGAGAGGATAAATAATATTATAGTTTAATAAAAGTAAAAAACGCATTTCATTTTCTTCTCGGCAAACCCTTTCTTTCATGATTACATATCATGGGAATCCATAAAAACCAGCCAAATGCGAGTCGGACTTGCGCACGAAGGGTTCCGTACCATTATCTATAAAAACGTCAAAAAATCACGTTTGTTCTGTCCAACAAATCGCCCCCCCTCTCCCCCCAAAGAACCCGATAGCACAAATCCCATAGAACAAATTTTAAGTTTATTCTGTTTTTTAATATTTGTTGTTATAGCGACAACAGAAATACATCATCTGTGAAATTTCAACTGTGTAAGTATCACGGTTCATGAGATACAGCCTGGAGACAGACGGACGGACAGACAGACAGACGGTCGGACAGCGGAGTCTCATTAATAGGGTCCCGTTTTACCCTATGGGTACGAAACCCTATCTATTTTATAAATGTCGCAGCATATGCTGAGATCGGTGCTTTTTTGGCCTCGCACAGGTCTTACCTATGTTTTTTTTTTATATTTTTTGATTATGTGGTTTTTTATGTATTATTATTGTTTTGATGGTATGTTGTAAAATAATTGTGTTTTTCTGTGCGAAGCACAAAATAAACTTTTTTTCTCTTCTTTCTTTAAAAATAACTTATCCGCCATCTTTGGGAGTCCATCATATTGTATTAAGAATGACGTCACTTAGATAGCCATGCATTGTCATCCACACTAAGCATGTATGCAAAATTTCAGCTTAATCGGAAACCGGAAAATGGGTCAAATTTAACTTCTATTTTTTTTTATATACGAGTAGTTACAGGTGAAGTCAGCTAAATAAATCGAGTTAAAATTATGTACAGGGAAAGGTAGAGACTACAGCAGACTGGCCCTAAGCTTCAATCTGCACATACTTTCATATTTATTGCTACGTTCACATCCCCACATGTGGACATAAACCGCTAGTTCTGAGTAAATAATTTTCTGTAGTTTAAAAAAACTAAAAAACAACCTTATTCTTGAAGTGAAAACTTCTTTGAGGCATTTTTGAGATAGGAAAAAACAATTGAACTCGCGCGACACCGACACCGCTACGAGATCCACTACGAGTGCTACGCGTCGTAGCACTCGGATCGCGTAGCGGATTGAAGTGAAAACTTCTTCAGGAGCGTTGGGCACTTTTGTTCAAGTTTTCACTTCTGTCGGCACTCCCGGAGTGCCACTGTTTTTTTATGATTGGTGTTCTCAGCAAACCCTTGATACCCATATCATGGGAATGCATACAAAATATTTAGTCCGCCATCTTTGGGAAACCACCATATTCGATTTACAATGATGTCCCTTAGCTAACCATGCATATACATTGTCATTTGTCATACAAACTAAATATAGACGCAAAAAATAAGCTTAATCAGAAACCGGGAAGTAGGTCAAATTAAAATTCTAAGATTTGTTTACATATTTAGTTTATTTATTTATTCAATTACATTATTAATTAGTTGTGAAACTAATTTAGGTGTGTTGTTAAGAATATTTTGCTCGGAGGTTGAGGATAGATTCGAAACAGAGTTACCTCGCCCCTGGGCACTCAGGGCAGGGAAGAAACAGGGGTGGGTTTTAGACAGTAAGAGTCTAACACGCCCTCCCGCTCCATACAGAGCGGGAGATGTAATTGGATGATTTCCCACCCCACAAATAAAAAAGGTGTGTTAAGAAAATGGCTATACGTATGCTAGTTTCTTTATCATTTACCTACAAACACAAGCGTTTTCGTGATAATCCAATCTGCCCTAATACCAATTAGCTTTGAACTTCTATTCTACAAAAAGTACAGTCGTGAAAAAAGGTGTATGTCAAACAAATTAAATGCACAGCACGGTCACGCTACTAATTGGAGTCCCTTTCAATTTCACGCCTCCAACCAGGGCATGTGATGCCAACTAGATCATAATAAAATAGTAAAACAAAAGTTTAACTTTGTAAAGAACGTTATTCTATGTAGAAATATATTTTAGGTCAAAGAATTAACTTAATACGACTACCATGTTAAGCCTCTTGGGACAAAACAAATTACAATCAAAAGAACAAAAGTATTCATAGGTGTTTTTAGAGTTCCGACCCGAAGGGTCCAAACGGAGCCCTATTGCTGTCGCTCACGTGTCCGTCTGTCCGTCGTCGGTCACATTGGTTTTACAGCCAAAAGGATGGAGCTACAGTCTTCAAATTTTCACAGTATAAGCATCTTGTTAGCCCAAAGCCATACAAATAGTCAAAAATACATTTGAATGCGAAGTCCGACTCGCACTTGGCCGGTTTTTTTACTATTAGCCTGTACTGTCCCACTGCTGGGCAAAGGCTGCCCTTCATTATTTCCAACGGTTACGATTTTTTGCTTCCTTTTTTCAATTCTTAAGGAAAACATCCAGGTCGTCCCACCATGTGCTTATGAATGAAAATTACCTAATTATGTAATGTTCACAATTACTGTCACTCACTTTAATTTCACTGTGAAAAATAAACAAACTAGATTTAAGGCGTATATATCCGCCAAGTGGCGCCCTCATTGAATAAAAAATCGTAGCAAAGCGTAGAAAATAAAGATTATAGAATCCTATGTTGCGTTTGTTACAAAGCGGATATGGTATTTTTACGTGGTTAAAACAATACTCAAAATGTTTCGTATCCAAAGTAGTAGGCAAAATTACCAAAAACGGCCGTTTTTGACACTTTTGCTTGCTACTTTGGATATGAAACACTTTGAGTCCTTTTTAACAATGTAAAAATACCTTATCCTATTTGTAACAAACGCAACATAGGATTCTTTAATCTTTATTTTCTATGCTAAGATACGAATTTTTATTCAATGAGGGCGCCACTTATGGGGAGGTAGGCCCTTAACTAAAGTCAACTGAAGAAAATATGCACGAACCGGTAAAACGGAATAGGTAACTCAAACTCAAGTCTATTTCAGTCCATCTAAAACGATACGACTTAAACTACTATCCATCTTTTACACTGACACGCGCGTATTTCGAGCGTTTTCTTTCAGTTTTCGCTCCAGTAACTGCACACGCAGACAGTCGCTATCTCTTTGATCTATACGAATAGACGTTTCCGATATTATGCTTAACAAATGAATAGGTGGTTGGGCTTTTTTTAGAAAGTTTTCCTAGTCTGGTGGAAGGAAAGTGTAATTTGCGTAAACACTTTTGTTGGTGATGTTAAGTACTTTTTAGTAGTTTGTAATTCAATTGTGTTGTGTGATTTTGCCTGGTTCCATTGAAAACTGGGTAAATGTAACACTTGTCTGTATTCACAATGTTGATATAAATATTTCATGATTTAAAAATAAGTCTGAAGTTTATTGGACAAAAAGGTAAATATTGGCAATTGACAATGACATAATGTTAATCATTCACATCCCTTCATTATCTTCCAGAAAAATATGTAAATTTTTTAAAAAGACTGACTAACAAAAAATTTCTAAATAAGTAAATTTTCAAGTAGTCTGATGCAGTTGAGGAAATTTATTTTAGCTCAATCCCAGATTTTATGCCATTTTTGACATTTTCGTGAGTTACACTTTTGGAATCGTCTCTTGAAGCCCTTTATTTTGATACACAACACGACCATGTCAGAAAAAACACGACTACACTTTACCTAATGGCGGTAGCCATTTTGTTTTTTATAGAAGTAAAACTTATTTGGTCGCGTTGGGCAGTTTTGAGATGGGAAATAACAATTAAACTCGCGCGCCACCGACACCGCTACGCGATTCGCTACGAGAGTGCTACATCGCGATGTAGCTCACATAGGGGATCGTGAGGCGCGTTGGGCATTTTTGTTCTAGTTTTTTGTTTTCACTTCTGACGGTACTCAAGTTTTTTTTTAAGGGCCTACCTCCCCGTAAGTGGCGCCGCATTGAATAAAAATTCGTATCTTAGCATAGAAAGTAAAGATTATGGAATCCTATGTTGCGTTTGTTAAAAATTGGATAATTAAGCTCTTTGTAACAAACGCAACATAGGATTTTTTAATATTTGTTTTCTACGATTTGCTACGATTTTTTATTCAATGAGGGCGCCACTTGGCGGCTATATACGCCTTAATTTCGAAATTCATATACCTAGCCTATGTCACTTCGACGGTCAAGACCAATCTATCTAAAGATGCCTCATTTGTTAAAACCCAGTTGTTTAGGTTACAGGACGTACCAGAGAAATAGATGTACTTACATACATAGTCTCGAATAACATTACCCTCCTTCTAGGGCATTCGGGTAAAAAGAAAGAAGAAAGAAAAAAAAAAGAAAAAATTATAGTAACTATCGAAAAATCGAATTCCTCCACCACATGTCTGTGAGAAGTCGATGAGCATCCAGGAACACAATAAATCCTTTGATTCACATCTAATGTGACAGCTTAGTGATGTGCTAGAAGTATTTCTATAAAAACTGGCTCCTTCGCCATATGTTTCTAAGTCATACAAATGTAGAAACCTGATTACTGATTACGGTCATGAAGGTAAACGGCTTGACATGTTAGGCTATGTCTCTGCAATTATTTGATATATTTATGCTGTATTAGCACTTCGCCCGCGACTTCGTCCACGTGGATTTTGAGAATAACTATAGAATAATGTAGCTTTCTACTGATGAAAGTATTTTCAAAATCGGTTCAGTAGTTCTAGAGATTACTTCATACAAACAAACTTTACCTCTATATAATATTAGTATAGATTAGAGATCGTTCTTTTGGTTTAACATTTTATATCTTAAGATTCAATTGGCAGCTTTTGATACTAAGGACTACAAAATGAAGGCTTGTTGCCTTCGTCAACCAACCAAAAAATTGCGTTTAGCATAATCAGCTTTTTAATGTTCCAACTGCTGGGACACAGGCCTCCTCTCTGCGAGTGGGTTGTAATCCTACACGCGGTCCCAGTGCGGGTTGGTGGACGTCACATGTCTTCGGATTTTTTCACCGTTTTGAGAGCGGTGTTGATGAAATAAATACACAGAAGATTATTAAGTGTGTGTTTTTTTAGAGGTATAGAACTTAAAATTGAAATAAAACACAGGAAAATGTTTTTAATATCAATGAAATTGACTTTAGTGGAGAGACAGGTGTATGGCATTTGTGTATATGTAAAATTTCGGATAAATGGCCAGCGTGACTAGCGGATACACATAATCTGGAGGTCCAATTTTCACACACTCTTCGCAGTGAATCAGGCTAAATTTCGGCAGTAACGCATCGAATGTTGGCGTCCAAGTGCTGAATAGTTTCTGGTTTATTGTCGTAGACTTGTGACCTTACATATCCCCAAAGAAGATAATCTAATGGCGTCAAATCGCACGAACGAGGAGGCGGAAAAACGAAAACGCACGAAAAAGGTAGAACTCATGTCTCGGACATTCGCATTGATTTGCCGGATTATGCCATATACGCGCTAGTTGCGGTGGTCATTTGCCTGAAATCATATTTAAACATAAATGCCATGAACATATCCTTCAAATAAAACTAATTTCATTGATATTAAAAACATTTACCTGTAATTATGTGAATTTAAACGACCTCTAAAAAAAACACCCGATATTTATGGTGCTTTGCAGTCAGTTGCATAAATACAGCAACCAGCTCCGCTACCCACCCTCCTTTTTAGGGTTCCATACCCGAAGGGTCCAAACAGAGCCCTATTACTGTCACTCACGTATCCGTCTGTCTGTCGTCTTTTACAAAATTTTGTCCCGAAGAATTTTTTAACTTCCCATTGACCTATTATCTTGAAATTTTGTGATAATGTTAATTATTACGTATATTTTTTATATATATCACAGATTTTTTTTTACAATTCCTGCCCTTATCCCATGTTACTTGGGGTCGGCGCAATACGTTTCTTTCTTCCATTCTGTCCTGTCAGCCGTCACGCTATCACTAACTCCCTTTTCTATCATATCACTCCTCACACAATCCATCCATCCTTTCTTCCTTTCCTTCTTCCTTTCCTTTCATCCTTTCATCCTCAATTCCTTCATTTAGTACGGAAGCCTAAATGTGTGAAGTCCAACACGCACTTGGCTAGTTTTTTCCCTTTATATAAGACATTCTCGTAAGTAAAATTAAAGTTACCAACTTCTTAAGTCGATACGGGAAAAGTTGTGAGACTTTTGCTTCTTGAAAACTGATGCTATCGAACAAAACCGCGAAACTCTTGAACGCAAAGCTCTTGCTCTCAGTTATGCATGTGATAACTCAACTAACCGATTCTTCTTTGTCCACAGGTACAAGTGAAGTGTTACAACTACATGTTAACAAGTCCTTTCAACGATAAGTGTTAGTGTTCATGTGGGGTGCCAGTAGCTGATCGCACTGGCGTGGTACGGGCCCGGGGGGGGCGCGATGCAGGCGGGAGGGGGGTGGTTCCTACCCTGGACAATGGGCCTGCAGAAATTTGCAGTGGCCCTGCCCATGGGTGGGGTGGTACCGCTGGTACCGCCACTCCTGGCCGCAATGCCTCCAGCCCCACCGCCTCTGAGGCTTATTGCGCCTCCTCAAATGCAGCATCAGCAACCAGGCAGAAAGGTATGGGTTTTTTTAAAGAGATTTGTAGATAATAAAGTGTGTAAATTTCAAGAAAGGTCAAAAGTTACTGAACTCACTGTAGGTTGAGAAGCTCATGTCTTAGGACCCGAAAATAATTTCACTAGAAACATGTTTTAAACATTATTTCTAGCTTAAAGCTATTCCTAGTAATATATAAAGGAGTAAAGAATTTACATAATAGGTACTGAAAATAGTCGTATAAAAACATACGCAATATTTTATCGAAACGACTAGGGCTGGTCTTGAGGAACCACCAAAATCGTTGTTTAGATTTAATCTTAAAATTGATGTGATTTTTTTTGATAGTTCCAACAAGACGTTTCCTAGAAGTATAATTTAAAAAAAAAATAAACAACTGAAAACGAAATTATAATTACTCTATTCTAACTTGGTTTTTATTATAAGTATAAAAAAGCTTAACTACATAACTTGACATAAAACATTTGCATTCCAAGCATCTTCTCACTTAACTTTTATCGTTTCAATGGGACCCATTTCCTCAACTTGAGGAACAGACTCCTTCTACAGATCAATTTGTTGCCGTAAATTCCCTCATTGGGTCTGATTGATTCGATGGAGTGACTCGCGATTTGTTGGAAACGTATTAGCAGTTGGGTCTAAATGATTGCTGTCATTACTCAAGCGTTCAGTGTTATTTTCTTCAAGATTTTATTGGAGTTCTAAGTGGGATAGTAAAGTTTTTAGTTAAGCTGTATTGGTTTACAGTGAGCCGCATGTCAGTCGTTACAGAAATAGTTAAGTTGGTCATTATCATCAGCCTTTTAATGTCCCCACTGCTGGGGTACAGCGCAATCCACCAGGCCTTACGTGGGTTGGTGGATGTCACATATCTTCGAATTTTTGGTTCTAGGACATGCCGGTTTTCACTTTTTTGAGAGCCTTGGTGATATAGCTGGCCTTTCAATTAATCAATTTGCCTTTTCTCTTTTTTGTTCGGGTCAGTTTTCAGTCTCGCTGGATTCAGCTTTGTACCCGTACTTTACATGGAACAACTGCTGAAATTATGACCTTCACAACTCAGTAACTGGGTAAAACGATACTTCTTGGCAGTGTATTTTGAATTATCGATTTTTGGTCCCGTAGAATAAGTTGTTCATAATGATTGCTAGTGTTTTCATTTGTTTATTTATTTGTTGTAATAACGACCCGCCGCGGCTCGGCGTGGGTATAAATTATACACGTTTAAACTCAAGCGGAGCTGAGCGGAGCGGAGAGGTGCTGGAATCGATCAATCACAATGGTTGAAATCTTCATCGCGTCACTCGTCTCGTCTGTAATTGGACGATTTCTGCACGTCTCCGCTCCGCTCCGTTCTGCTCCGCTCCGTTCCGTTCCGCCCAGCTCCCCCTTCAGTGGAATGCACCCTTAATCGTTTATCGCTCTTTCTGTTAGTGAAAACCGCATTAAAACTCATTGCATGGCTTATGAGGAGTTAGCGGAGGAACAGACAGACGCGGAAAACAACTTTGATTTATACATATTATCTATAGATTGTTGCCACCTTGTGTATAAGCTACTAAGGGCCGATTTCACCATTCGCTCTATAAACTAAGTTTTACTGAACTAAGCTTAGCGTAAAAATAAAAACCATAAAATAGATTATAGTGAGTTAACCTTAAAAGATAGACATATGCTGTCGCGGACTTTTTTTAGAACTTTTAAAGGAGAACAATTCCGTCATACATAATTTTTGCGTAACTTTAACCGTTTACGCAGCGCACGCAACTGAAGCTCTCAAAAGGATTTTTTTCCCCGTTTTTGCCAAATTTTTCATTGATGCTTCGCTCCTGTTGGTCGCAGCGTGATGTATTATTATTAATATAGCCTACCTTCCTCGATAAATGAACTATTCAACACAAAAATATTTTTTCAATTCGATGCAGTAGTTCCTGAGATTGGGCATTCAACCAAACAAACAAAAAAACTCTTCAGCTTTATGGCAGCGGCTAAACGCGTTTAAGCGAGCTTAAACGTCAAAAACTGGGCGTTTAGAATTGGTGAAATCGGCCCTAAGCTGGCCTTTTATTGAATTAAAACTTCGCACATCGTTAGACCAAGGTCAAAGTGGTATCACTAACTTGCTGTCCACTGTACCCACTGGCTGGTACATTTCCTGCATGACGCCAAGAGTATTCGGAAACCGTAAAGATACTCGTAATAAGCATGTGTACGAAATTGCCAGTACTTCCCATAATTATTCTCTATGTTTAGCTTTTTATGGTTATGAGAGGAACGGGTTCACAGAATCTGATGCCTTACACGTTGAGGTATTTAAGCTTAGTTCTGCCCTTATTTCTTAAACAGCAATCGAACTTGAACCTTGACGAAGGTGGATAGATGACCTGGTGAGAGTCGCGGGAAGCCGATAGATGCGAAACGCATAGGACCGGTCTTTGTGGCGGCGTTTGGGGGAGGCCTATGTCCAGCAATGGATATCTTTCAGCTCAAATGATGATGATGAATGGAACCTTATTGATGAAGATTTTGTAAAGTCTGCTTAATTCAACGATTTTTTTTTATCCTGGAATCATATTTTAAAATTTGATAGAGGTTAGAAACTCAATTTAACCTGAAGCAATCATCGTTTGTATCGGTTGAAATGAAACCTGTTGTTTGCTTTTAAAAATAAACAGGGTGTACAAAGACACATTACAGAGCCGTTAACTACGCATACGGTACGTCTAACAAAGTAGTTTTGCGCAAAAATTATTGTTGAGAAACGACTTTTATTTTTAGGTGTGAAAAATAAAACTATTATTTATTCCGCGCAATGTAACGCGAACACAGGCAACTGGAGTTAAACCCCGCCCCTTCGCTCTAAGCCACGTAGGTACTTGTCGGATACGTTTGATATTCATTGCGTTTTCGTAACTGCAAATTCGTAATTTCGAAAAAAAAACGAAAAAAAGTAATTTTTGTATGGAAAAAACTTTCGTAATAATACTTAGAATTCGTTTTCGTAAAAAAAAAAAAAAATGCGACTTTGACTTTCAATATCTATCTATATCTACGAGTATTCCCAGGTATGGTCTAGTGGAAAAAAATTACCCAAATAATGGGTAGAATATGTGGCTTTCGGCTTCGGAAACTGTATTTTTACGACGATCTCCGGCCACCGTAGACTCGGGCCTGCGGACGGCGAGTAGCGGGTAACTCGCCGCCCGATCAGCACCAAGCCCGAGAGTCGACGGCGCGTAGTGTTCCACGCGCGCCTCAAAGAGTTGTCAGCAAAGGACGGGGCCTGCCACGGCCAGTGCCTGCCCGGGGGTGGAGGATAAATTCGAAAGAGTTACCTCGCCCCCGGGCGCGTAGGGCAGGGAGGAACAGGGGTGGGTTTTAGTCAGTAAGAGTCTGACACGCCCTTCCGCTCCACCCCAGAGCGGAAAGAGTCATAAGATGATTTCCCACCCCCCAAAAAAAAAAAAAAAACCCGATACATTGCAAAATTCTACCACGCCCTTGCTTAAACTGAAAATTTAAAAAAGGGCATACTAATCACTCACCATTTCAAAAACCAGTCAAGTGCGTGTCTGACTTCGCACAATTAGGGTTCCGTCCAAATGAGGAAATTATCAAAGAAAAAAATTGATTTATCTATATATTGGTATTTGTTAGTAAAATATACATAGTAATAAACATTATCACCAAATTTCAAGTTCATAAGTCAGTGGGAAGTTCATAAAATATTCGGCACAAAATTTTGTGACAGACGAGGGACAGACAGTCGAACGGACTACTAAGTAAAACTACGAAGACAAAAATAAGGAAGACAATTTTATCCTGTTTCTTCAGTCCCTGTGTATAAGCCTAATAGAAAAATACGTCTCCTGACAAGGGTCTGGTATCCATTACAAAAGGCAATTTAGGTCTGGATCACCTGGACTGGAATATTGGACCTTCGACGGACAATGGATATTTATATTGGGATAAATTTTAGAAAAGGTTGAGGATTTTGTCTTTATTACGTTTTGTCTTAAGCCCTTGAAAAGGTATGGTATGGCCTCTGAATCATTCATACATTTTAATTTGTATATACTTTCGTTTTTAGGGTTCCGTACACGAAGGGTCCAAATGGAACCCTATTGCTGTCACCCACGTGACCGTCTATCCGTCTGTCTGTCTGTCGTCTGTCAAAAGCTTGGTCAATTTAAAGTAGCTTCTTGCTCTAGTTAGGCAATTGCTGTTCAAAACTGGACATACGCTTGCCTCAAAGTGAAAATTGCCTGGTTCTCTAATAAGATCTCTAGTTATAAATTCGTTGTTGGCAATTCTGTTCCCCGAGACCACATGCTAAATATTTCGTCATTAAATCTTATATAACCGCCAAGTTCTTCGATATATACATGGGTAGGTATTTCTTAATGAAAAAAAAAAAAAATTGTTTGGTAAATTTGCACGGAAGGATAATTATTGATTTGCTTTGCATGTGTAAGGCAAATCGTAATTATTGATACAAAACAGTGACTAAAGATAATTTGAAGATGTAAATATCACCATTGGTTTATGTGTTTCTTAAGGGTACTCTTAGTAGGTACTTCAGTTTATTGCGAGCTTGTATGATAGTTAAGTTTAGTAAAGGGTTTGATTGACTATAATCATATGATATAACCACTTATTCAGATCAGCTTGAGTCAAATAAACCTACATGTAACAAAGCTTAAAAACTATTCTATTATTTGATTTTTTTTTTCTGTTGATCTGTTTGCCAATCGGCAAAGAGTTTCATTGACTATAGAAAAAAATATATTTCCAACAACTTCAAACGCTTTTATTAGATTCACCATTAACTACGCAAAAATAAATTGAAGTTAAATCTGACCCACTTTTCGGCTCCCAATTCAGTTGAAACTTTGTATAAATGTTTAGTTGGATGACAATCCAAGTGACGTCATTCTAAATCCAATATGGCGGACTAGTTATTTCTTATGCATTTCATCATATGGGTATCAAAATAATGAAAGGGTTTCCTGAGCAGAATACGGCAGATGAAAACAACCGACTTCCAAAAAAAAATACACTAAATAATAAAATACACAAAAAAATACACATAGAACCTCCTCCTTTTTCGAAGTCGGTTAAAAAGGACGTCACTCTAATCGTGTCGTTTAGTTTGTTATTAAGCTATAATATTATTACTAATAGATCGTTCGTTTTATTACCTTACCTTAGCATAAGCACTACTTATCGGTTATATCATATTTTTAGGATGAGGCATATAACTATGTGTTCATTTTTCCTTCGTAACTTTTATTATTTACCTTCTTCTGGGCAAATGTTTTTTCTCACAATCCCTCCATTACAGAATTAACATAAAATAAAAATAAATTTTAATAACACATCGTCGAGGCATCTAGTGACATTGTTTACAAATGCAAAAACGAGCAGCTGCAAGATTTTAATATTTATTTCATGCAAACACATTTTCTATTCAGCCTTAAGTAAAACCAGGTGTACTATACTAACTGTCAAAATGAAGTCTACAGCCCGTCTATAACTAGAAATGTTTTATTTTATCTAAGTAAAGATCCTCCATGATGTCCATAGACTAATGTCCTCCCTCGCCACCATAACAGTCTTGTCTTCTTTTTCTATTTGTGTTCTGTCTCGCTCTTTCAATGGTGTCATGTTTGCTATTATTATCTGTGGGACTAGTTTAACTTGTACAGAAATTAGTTTGGTTCATGTTAAAAGCGTTAAGATTAAAGTGTTAGTGAAAATGTTGTAGTGAATTTAAGAAAATCAGTGGTGGAAACACTTTAAAAAAATACGAGACTACTTCTACTTTTAACTGTAATTTTTTTCGAACTTGTATGTTACCTAGGCTCGCGTGCGAGGTGTCAAAAGACGTGTCTCCGCGAGCTCTAGCGAACTGGGCTGGATGCCGAATAACATTATTTGCATTTTAACACAAGTATTTTCAACTGATTCATAACAAAATAAAAAAGAATGCAATAAACTTTGAATTAAATTTTATGCTAAAAATAGCTAATCCGACAGACGTTGTCCTGACTTAGCTATGAACTGTCAAACGCGCAAAGTTTAAATAGTCGTTAAGTTTTCTGAAATTTTCTAATTTTCCGCGCAACTGTCTTACTTTTTTCTTTCTTAGAAACGTTCTCCTGACAATAACAAACACAACAAAAAAAGAATTAGCAAAATCGGCCCAACCGTTCACGCGTGATATCGTGACCAAGGGAAATAGGGATTTATTTATATATACATAGATTGAAAATAATAAAAACTAATTCTCACATATTTGTCATATAAAATGTGTCAAAATCGACCATAGAAACATTTGTACATAAATGAGTGACATTAGGACCCATAACTCTCTCTTAGCCCATATATCAGTCAACCCGCCACCACCTACAAATTACACCACACCCTAAGTAATTGGTTCTAGTCTAGCCGATGTAAGGCGTTTAATAGTCCGGGCATCATGTCATCGGATTAACTACGTTTGCTGTTCATAGGCTACCCCTTAATACGGCCAAGACTCTATTGTAAAGCCTTTAATGGTGTTACAGTGTTGACAGAATAAATTCGGTTCCGCTTATCGTGAATGAGTGTGCGAACTTCGCTGTTTGCTCTACCATGCATATATTTTATGCTGCTATATTGTGGTAGGTTTATTGATAGTTTTGAGGGATATTATAACTGAACACTCACTTCCTTCTGCTTCGTTGTCGAGGGTCACCAGTATAGAGGTATGCGGAACAGGGTGTAAAGTCTCGCAAACCTCCAGGGAGAATCCTCCTGCCCAGGGGTAGCGGATAAATTCGAAACAGTTATCGCACCCCTGGGCACTCAGGCAACTTCTGACACGCCCTCCCGCTCCACCCAGAGCGGGAGAAGTCTTGGGATAATTTCTCACTCCACAAAAAAAAGGGAGGATCCTCCGGCCAGACTGGTGTTGTCTGCTCTGTCGTTTGTCCTCAATGCTGGGGGTCCTGACCTTTACGAATGACTTTGTCGTGGACAATATTTTTCTGTGTTGTTCTATCTTCGGCGATGTGGATGGCGTCACAGACTGTGGTCTCTAGTGTTGAGCTGTCCAACGTAACGGGCACCTGCCTGCCTGCCTGCAATAGCTTTTCCAGATTAAAGCCTCTCTTTCAGGAAATTTGGCCAAAGTATTCAAAGGTTTTCCATAGGCATTATGTTGGTAAGCCTCATAGATGTTTTGAGTTGAGATATTATGGAATCGTTTGGTTCGATGCTCTGTCCAGTGAATTCCGAGCATTTTCCTCCAACACCACATCTGAAAAACGTCAATCTGCTCACTAGCTTCTTCTTTTTTGACCTCTCCTGCTCCCATAATTTGTGGTCAACCCCCTAGCCATATTACTGTCATATTACTTTTCTATTATCGTTTACGCTGACGCTTAGTATAAAATGTATGGCAATGAAATGTCATTGGACTATTTTTGGATGAGTTGAATCTTGTGAGTTCGTGTCACCGACATGCTGTAGTAGCAAAGTAGCAGTTATCCCAAAGTTTCAAGTTTTTTTTGTTTTTTTTTTTTATGTTTGATAGGCTCGCGTTTGACCACTATCTCACCTGATGGTAAGCGATGATGTGGTCGAAGATGGAGCACGCTTGCCTAGAAGTAACCTATTCACTCTTGACTTAAAGACTCCCAGGTTGTATCTTACAGGAAACACAGACTCCGGTAGAGAATTCCACTCTCTAGCTGTACGTGCAATGAATGTTGAAGTTATCACTTCTGTCACCAGTCTCCAAGACTGTCTTTCTCTCTTCGACTATATTCGACTGTGGGTCAGAATTCAGATTAAGCTCAATAATAGACAAAAGACATGTCCGTTTACTCTCTAATCAAAATGTTAACATCGTCTAACTGCGTCCCAATCCCTTTGGGAATTACCCTGAATTATGTTACCCGTAATTTAAATGGGGTTCTCTACCAGACACTTGAGTTATTAGCTCATTCTTACAATTAATTCTCGAAATTTCTGAACAGTAAATCTGCCTTTAAATATCGTGGAAGCTTTTCTGACTGATCCACCAATTATGATATTTATCAGTTGATATGTTGTTCGAAGAAGATAGCTATATTTTTTTTAAATCTTTAGATCCTCATCATCATGTGTAAATTATTATTATTATTAATTATTTCGTTTATTCATTTTTTTAACATATTAAATACATTTTTAAATATTTCTTAAAAAAGAATATATAAAAAACATTTAAAAATATAAAAAATAGTAGCCCACCGGTATCGGGAACAGGGTCCAAGCTACCGGCGGTCAGGGCTCCAGAGAGAGGAACCGCCTGACAATGCGAGCCGTGTCCAGAAGTACTGCTTTCTGAATCAAGCCCTTGATCCAGCCGCCTAACGAGAGCCTCCTGAGGTGTTGATCGAGGCTCGTGGCTATTAAGCCATTGGCTGACACGACTATCGGTACAATGATCGCTGAGTCCACATCCCACATGTCGACAACCTCGCGAGCCAAGTCAATATACTTATTAATTATTATTATTATGTGTAATGGAGTGCGTGTCGAATTTCGCACATTAATGGTTCCGTACCTTAAATTGGGTATTGGTTAGTAAAGTATACGTAATAATAAACATTATAACCAAATTTCAAGTTCATAAGTCAATGTGAAGTTAAAAAATTCTTCATAACAAAATTTTGTGACACACGACAGACGGACAGACGGACACGTGACTGACAACAATAGGGCTCCGTTTGGACCCTTCGGGTACGCCTAAAGAACATAATAATCCAAATTCAATTGTGTTACCATTTACCATGCCAGCGCCATCATCAGATTAATTAAATTAATAATTTAAGTCATAATATCGCATTGTCACCGGACTTACTTAATTATGCCAAACAACTCTATCGGAAACCAAAAAGTAGTCAAAAATTGGTTTGCAAATTTTGAAGAGGGCAACTTTCATGTGAACATTGCAAGTTAATTCAAAACATTTTTTATACTTACAAGCTTTATACAGGGTGTAACGGAAAGGTGTGGTCATATTTTAAGAGCCGGTTCTGCCCATGGAAATAAACAACTTTCTCTAAGAAAAAGTAGAAAATTCCCAAAAAAAAAAATTGGACTTTTCATACAGTCATCATCAGCTGATCAATATTTGTATGGGAGGTAAAAATTTTTTTTTTGAATTTCCTCGCATTTTCTTGAAGAAAGTTGTTCATATCGATGGGCAGATGCAGTTCTTAAAATATGACCATCTTCCGTTACACCCTGTATACCGGTTATCTCAGTTAAATGTACACACAAAATTTCGTGTCCGTTCTGTTGAGTATTGAAGAGTGCCTTTATCTGGAACTAATCCTGAATGTCGATTCGCTTCATAAAACATATTTACAAAAAGAAAAGACACTAAAAATTAAAAATAACTTTATTCGGAAGTCTGTGTTACTCGTATTTGGAGAAAACTAAAACGTCATCTAGGTACACGTATTTTTTGTTTTGGTTCAGTTTTTCAATAAGAGCTGAAGCAATTTCGATAAAAATTTATATGGGACCACCTCGGGAGTATATTCTTTCGAATATAAAAAGAATTTTGAAAATCGGTCTACAACTGACAGAGAAATCGGTGGACAGACATTAAAAAAAAACATAAATTTCGGAAGTTGGTGTTCCTGGTTATGATTGTGTCTTCGTTATTTGACACCGACTAAAAAAAAAATAAAAAACTTTGTAAAAAAGTTTTTTATTTTTCACATTTTAGATGTGGTTCCATTAAACTGTGTTAACAATTCATAGACATACGATCGCAGCAATCGCGGTTGATTTGCTATCAATTTTTGAAAAGTTCTGTTGTCTGTCTCCGAAACCCATTATCAGAAATTTAAATGGGACCATTTCGGAACTAACCCCTTTCGAACAAAAAAATAATTATGCAAATCCGTCTATATGACGGAGTTATGCCCGATATACATTAAAAAAAAACATACAAACATCCGAATTGTTTACCTCCTTCTTTTTCAAGTCGGTTAAAAATGCATTGTCACCAGAACTAAAGATGTAAAAAAAATTTCGAATACCCACATACGGTCAAAAAATTGTTTGCAAATTTTGACGGACAACTTACAAACATACATACGAACAGTGCAAGTTAAATAAAAACTTGTAAAAAAAACTTTTTTACAAAAAAAAAACAACCGACTTCCAAAAAAAAAATACACTAAAAATGTATAAATAACTTTAATTTCGGAAGTCGGTGTTTGTATTTTTACTTCTTCGTTATTTGACACCGACTTCCGAAATTAAAGTTATGTATACATTTTTAGTGTATTTTTTTTTTGGCAGTCGGTTGTTTTTTTTGTAAAAAGGTTTTTTTTTTCACTTTTTAGTTGTTATACCCCAGAACTATAAACCCCAATATAATGGAACGTGGAATTTAAACATTTGGAGAACACCAAAACGTTATCGAAGTACACGTATTTTCCGTTTTTGTTCAGTTTCTCAAAAAGCGCTGAAGCAATTTCGATAAAATTTATATGGGACCAACTTGGGAGTATATTCTTTCGGATAAAAGAAGAATTTTGAAAATCGGTCCACAACTGACGGAGAAATCGGCGGACATACATAAAACATACATACAGTCGAACACAGAATCTCCTCCTTTTTCGAAAGTCGGTTAAAAAGAGCCAATTTCAAAACATAACACTGTCAAAATCCTTTACAAGTTTATCAGAACAAAACAGTACAAGATTAAGAAGCCTCGCTCTAAAATTAAAATGTTAAATGATCTCAGTTGGCATCCACGATAATAAAACCGTGTTTACATCGTAAATCATGGGGTAATTACCCCCATGGGACTGTACTACGGTCATTATTACCCAACTGACTTGCGAATTAATGGCTGGCGTTTTCTTTGGGCGTGTTAGCAACCATTTTTAAATGGATAACGTAAGTAGAGCAATTGGGGTTAAATTGAGTCATATACTCGTAGTTTTAAAGATACATATTTGAGGTCGACAATACCAATAAATGACAACAGAACTAGCAAAGCAAAGGCAAAATTGTGGCTCTTCAGACATCCATCTCTTTCTTTTCTTGACCTGCCTTGTATTACTTTGGATACGAAACATTTTGAGACCTGTTTTAACAATATAAAAATACTTTATCCTCTTGGTAACAAACGTGACGTTGGATTCTTTAATATTTATTATCTATGCTACGCTACGATTTTTTATTCAATGAAAGCCCCACTTGGCCGGTAGTAGGGCCTTAATGCATTTTTAACTAAATTTAAATCTAGTCTCTGTTCGAAGGCATACTGTTCCATCAACGACTATTTAGAAGATAAGAATAGTTGGTCGCTGTGTTTAACGCAAGACAATGTTACACTTGATCTTCTTCCTCCATAATCAGCTTATGGTTATGACAGATTATTTGAGTTCATATAACAATGGTTTACTAATTTTACTGTGATGGCCCTAGTTTATCACTTGTGGCTTCGAATCTCAGCCCTTTGATAGATTCTACCGTTGCACGTGTAAGCAGGCACACCCGTTATTTATAGTGGATTACTTACTTTGGTTTAGTGTTTATGCTTGAGTTCATTTTTAATGGCATATTTGAGTGTGCTAGCTAACAAGTGGCAGATAATTTAATTTTATGATTATATCTTGGACGATATATCTTTATTTTTCTGTTTTACATAAGTTCCATTCAAATTATGTAAAGATTGTTGCACATGATTATATAGATTTAAGTTCTTCAAACTTAACAGACAGATGTGTTACTGGGTAGTTTGTTGGCCACTTCATCTTAACAGCTAAAACACTAGGAAGTGGTGACGGGCGAGCGTTTTTGGAGGACTGTATTTATGTAGAACTTTGACGTTTCTCTAAATCGACTCCAAAGCCAAGTGGATCGCTACAGGCACAACTTAGTCTCTCCAATGAGCCACAAACGATTGTGGAGCTACGTCCCAAACCATGCCTCACCTCTTGCCATACCCTCTGTGCAACAACATCTATCTGCACTTTAAAAGATCTTTACGAGGCAAATGCTAACGCTGTCGACGTGGCTAAATTTAGGTCAAAACGGATTTAATTTAGGAATCATCAATACAATGAAGAAGAAGATAATTTTATTTTTATTGGTAAAAATATGCTGGAGCTCTAGACAAAGAGACATTGGTTCTATTAGAGATAAATAGTGTCAAAAGTCCAAAATTGACATTTGAATCGCGTGTCAATGCATGAAACGACTATAACACTTCGTATGTCAATCTCTTACATTGTCAATTTTCAGTGTCATTGTCAATCGTTACCACAAATAGGATGTATAGATCCTCTGGTATAAAAATGGGACAGGAATTTTAATATCATCATCATCATTATCAGCCTTTTAATATCCCCGCTGCTGGGGCACAGGCCTCCTTCCTCTCTGTGAGAGGGTGTGGGCACGCGGGCTCAATGCGGGTTGATAGATGTCACATGTTTTCGAATTTTTGGTTCTAGGACATGCCGGTTTCCTCACGATGTTTTTCTTCACCGTTTTGAGAGCAGTGATGATGAAATAATTTACACAAAGTAAAGCGCCTGCCTGGGTTTGAACTCACGACCTACAACTTGTAAGTCGCGGCAGTTACCACTGGGCCACCACTGCTCATGCTCGTGCTCATTTTAATATAACTCATGGATATTGCAGCATATTACACCCCAAATAATGCACTATCATTAAAGTTATATTGTCTAATATTTGTACATTATAGGCCAAATATTACTCAAAAATATTAAACCATTACCTATTTGTTGTTGGTAGTTTATAGCTCAGTAAAAGTAATATTCTAGTCGTTAGAGCTATTTAAATTTACTGCTTAAAAATTTAATTCTCATTTAAGAGTTGCAAAATAGTTTAATGCTACATTAAACCTTAATTTATCAAAAAGCAACCGCTGCTTAAAATATAAATTTAAAATAAAATAAAAAATACAATATCTCTTACAAAATTTTACGCAGCATAAAAGTATGAAATTGTACGCCTCTAGACATAAACCTAATAAAATAAAAACCAACCGTAGAGTGTGTTAAAAATTCTTAATATTCCACCACGCTGGCTTTACGTCGTATTATTAACGATTTTTTCATAAAACCGAGCTTGTTACAATCTAAAAGATTAATCCATTTAATCTCAACACATCTATTAGTTGAGTAATTTTGCTGCAATTGCCGTCATTCTTAGGGCTTAAAAAGTCGACTGCGAAAACTACTAAAGGATTAAGCGGTAAGTCGACTTGGAATATGAGTCAACTTATTTTACACCAAGTGTAATTGGTTCGGCATTTTTGTTACTAATTAAAAAATGCATCGATACTGTCTACTTCACGTTTTTTTTAACATTAATAGGCTCACGCTTGACCACTATGTCACCTGATGTTACTGTTGATGTGATAGTCAATGGAACACGCTTGCCTAGAAGTAACCTATTCACTCTTGACTTAAAGACTCCCAGGTTGTAGCTATCAGGAAACACAGACTCCGGTAGCTGGCTAAGTGGCGCCCTCATTGAATAAAAAATCGTAGCATAGCCTAGAAAATAAATGTTAAAGAATCCAACTTCACGTTTGTTACAAATAGGATAAAGTATTTTTACGTTGTTAAAACAGGTCTCAGAATGTTTCATATCTAAAGTAGTAGCAAAAGTGTCAGAAACGGCCGTTTTTGGTACTTTTGCCTACTACTTCGCATTTATAATATTACTAGCTGTGCCCGCGGTTTCACCCGCGGTTATGGTTACTGTGTCGTAGCGTGATTATCTGTAAAGTCTATAACCTTCCTCAATAAATAGGCTATACAGTGCAAAATGGTACCTCGCTCTCCACATCCCTCATAATCGCCCGCCTTGCACATCATGAATGTGCGCGTGGTACTTGATTAACACTATGATATCTCCTAAGATATTCTTTGAAATCGAATGATGTCAAGGGCAATTTTGTTCAAAATTAAATACTTATGATGAATAACGTATTTATTTGGATAAGGATTAATGTCATGTTTATAAAAACACCTTCGCAAATAATGCATTATTTTAGAACGAATTTGATTACCATATAAAAGATTATAGTGAGTTAACCTTAAAAGATATGCTTTCGCGGACTTATTTTTACAACTTTTAAAGGGGAACAATTACGTCATACATAATTTTTGTAACTTTAACCGGTTACGTAGAGCACGCAACGGAAGCTCTCAAAAGGAATATTTTTTCCACCGTTTTTATCACATTTTTAATTGATGCTCCGCTCCTATTATATAGCGTGATGTTATATAGCCTATAGCCTTCCTCTATAAATGGACTATCCAACACAAAAATAAAATTCAATTCGATCCAATAGTTCCTGAGATTAGTACGTTCAAACAAACAAACAAACTCTTCCGATTTATAATATTATTAATAATTAATATAGTATAGAGTATAGATATTACGATAGTAAGATTATGATTTTTATAATGAGTCTGTGCAGTTCTCTTACAGGGCAAAATAAATATGCACTTGTATAGTAATGTTAAATAGTCTTGCATTATTTATCAAATGGCTTAAATTATTCAGCACCTAAGATAACAAATCTAGTTAATATTTTTTTTTTCAATCTCATAAAGCCGTTTTCTTCATTACAAGAATTGATGTAGGTAGGAATTAACTTCTATTTATTAACATACCTACCAGCGTAAATAGAATGAAATAGATCCTTCATCAATTAGTTACATCTTCATTCCAGTTTTAATAAATAATTAATTAATTAACGAATGTCGTCATTGCAATTTGCGATTTCTTTAATTACAGTCTCCACAGACATAGGCATGTCCCCTGAGCCCGTCTCTAAAAATAACTCAGTATTAATTAGGTATCCAATGATCGTGAGATGAATTGTTCAGATATCGAGAAATATACCTGTTTTAATGACAAAAAGAAATCTGGATCGCGAGTCAATGTAATTTAATAGGCTGATCTAAATTTGTTCGCCCTTCGGTTTTACTCGAGTCGACGCGTGTTCGACAAAATCGTAATTAAAAATCTTAGGTAAGGTATTTTTAAGTAGGTCCTTTTGCGTGGCTTTAAGTGTGTGGCCAAAAAGATATTGTGCAGAATCGGCTCAAACTTTACCTTGAACGTAAGGCTTTTTCACACGTCTAGTTGCGAGTCAAGGTGCCTGACAACCTCTCGCGCCGTGCTCTGGTTCAGGCCATGGTACGGAGCGAGAGGGAATGGGAAGCCGTCTCCTCCTTCTGCGAAGCAGTAATGCTCGCGAAGAGGGAGGCGGCATACATTAGGGAGACTCAACAACAGCAGAGTCGCCCTAGCGCCCTCAGCCGCAGCCGCCGCAGGAGACGCCTTCGCTTCGCGGCTTCGGGCGCCGCGAGACGATCTCCGGCCACCGTAAACCCGGGCCTGCGGACGGCGAGTAGTGGGTAACTCGCCGTCCGATCAGCACCAGGCCCGAGAGTCGACGGCGCGTAGTGTTCCACGCGCGCCTCAAAGAGTTGTCAGCAAAAGGACGGGGCCTGCCACGGCCAATGCCTGCCCGGGGGTTGAGGATAAATTCGAAAGAGTTACCTCGCCCCTGGGCATTCAGGGCAGGGAGGAACAGGGGTGGGTTTTAGTCAGTAAGAGTCTAAAACGCCCTTCCGCTCCACCCTAGAGCGGAAGAAGTCATAGGATGATTTCCCACCCCACAAAAAAAAACAAAACAAAGGTGCCTGACAAGTATTTTTGAATTGAAAACTTCTTTAACCTCGTTTTTGGATGGGTAAAGTCTTGTGAGTACGTGTCACCGTCATGCTGTAGTAGCATTATTTTAATTATTTATACCATGTTGAAATAAATAATTATGTTGGCAGTCCCCATGACTGTCTATTTTTTTTTTCTTTGAACCATGTAAAAAAGTGTCGCTCCACGTGACGTCACGCGACATTTCAACGCACTGTATCGCCCTCATTTTTTGTTTACGTGGGAAAAGAAAAATACTTTAAATCAATCACAATAACCAAAAAATACAATCAATATTTTTTGGTTATTTAAGTGGCGACTAATCAGATTTTCTTAGTAAAATACCCCATTATATAAAATTCTAAGTCCTGAGTGACTGACTGGCTGATATATCAACGCATAGCCTAATCTGCTGGTCCTAGAGCCATGAAATTTGGAGTGTGTGTTTTTGTGAAGAGTACGTATCCCCTAAGAAAGGGTTTTTTATAAATTCCACCCCTGGGACGGTACCCGGGCCTGCGGACGGCGAGCAGTAGGTAGCTCGCCGTCCGATCAGGACCAGGCCCGTGAGTCGACGGCGCGTAGTGTTCCACGCGCGCCTCAAAGAGATGAGTGTCAGCCACCACTGACGGGGCCCATCGTGGCCGGTGCGTGCATGCCTAGGGGTAGCGGATACATTCTGAAAATGAGTTACCGTACCCCTGGGCACTCAGGCAGGGAAGGAACAGGGGTGGGTTTTAGTCAGTAAGAGTCTGACATGCCCATCCGCTCCACCCAGAGCGGGAGAAGTCATTGGATGATTTCCCACCCCACAAGAAAAAAAAACCCCTGAGACGGTGAAACGGGGGTTGAAAGTTTATAACGGAGGAAGTAGGTACTAATTCCACGCGGGCGAAGCCGATGGCAGAACCTATTAGACATAAAGATAGTGAACGGAATATCTCTGAATCAGGCTTGATGTATATCTATTTAACAAAAAAACTTTTTTACAAAAAAATAGAACCGACTTCCAAAAAAAGTGCAAAATAACTTTAATTTCGGAAGTCGGTGTTCCTGTTTTGTGTCTTCGTTTTTTGACACCGACTTCCGAAATTAAAGTTATTTTGCACTTTTTTTGGAAGTCAGTTCTATTTTTTTGTAAAAAAGTTTTTTATTTTTCCCTTTTTAGTTGTGGTTCCCCATTAAACTGTGTTAACAATTCATAGACATACGATCGCAGCAATCGCGGTTGATTTGCTGTCAATTTCTGAAGAGTTCCGTTGTCTGTCTCCGAAACCCATCATCAGATCTTTTTGAAATTTAAATGGGACCATTTCGGAATAAACCCCTTTCGAATAAAAAAAGAATTTTGCAAATCCGTCAATATATGACGGAGTTATGCCCGAACATACATAAAAATAAAAATAAAAAAAAAAAAAAAAAAAAAAAGTCGGTTAAAAATGTCAACCCCTAATATAGCCTTACAGCTTACTCGCAGTAATTTACGCAGCTTGATAGCAATGTTGTTCAATTATGTAAATGAGAAAAATTGCGCACATTTATTGTATGATAACACACAGACGGACACATTACTTGTGATTTCTAAAACGATTGCTGGGAACCAGAATAGTAATACTGGTATATTTTTACTACGTATGGAAATATGTGTGGGGGAATACCGATCTGAAGATTGCTATTTCATTTAGACTTGAACTCAAAAATTTGGTTTATTTAAATATCTCTCTATCTTTTACATTGAGTGACTGCCTATCTGACCTCCACAACCCAGTTACTGAGTAATACGATACCACTTGGTAAGACTGGTTGTCAGACTTTCGGGCTTCTGACGACCCGTAATGACTGTCAAAGATTCACGATTGACAGCCGGGACCAACGGCTTAGCGTGGTTTCCGAGGCACGGAAAAGTCTTGCCGTCTCGGTATGTAAAGATGGTCACCCATCCATGGAACACGCCGCCAAACGTACCTTAACCTGATGTATCGACCCGTGCAGCTGTTATTACTTTATGAAATTAAGCGTAGAACACTATATTTTAAAACTTGCTGATGCGTCGAACATCGTAACACCTCAGATTATTAACACACATCACCTTCACTTGTAACTTACTATGTAAACAAATCTTAGAAGTTAAATTGGACCCTATCCTCCTTCTGCGAAGCAGTGTTGCTCGCGAAGGAGGAGGCGGAACAGGTGAGGGAGCTCAACGAAGTCGCCCTCACGCCCCCAGCAGTAGCCGACACGATCTGACGGGACGATCTGCGGCCACCGTAGACGCGGACCTGCGGGCGGTGAGTAATGGGTAGCTGTCCGATCCGCACCAGGCCCGATAGTCGACGGCGCGTAGTGTTCCACGCGCACCTCAAAGAGATGTCAGCAAATCAGGACGGGCCCGTCATGGCCGACGCATTTTGTTTTTTTTGGGATGGGAAATCATCCAATGACTTCTCCCGCTCTGAGTGAAGCGGGAGGGCGTCTCAGACTCTTACTGACTAAAACCTACCCCTGTTCCTTCCCTGCATGAGTACCCAGGGGTGCGGTAACTCATTTTCAGGATTTATCCGCTACCCCTAGGCATGCAGGCACCGGCCACGATGGGCCCCGTCTGTGGTGGCTGACACTCGTCTCTTTGAGGCGCGCGTGGCTCACGGGCCTGGTGCACAGCGGACGGCGAGTTACCCACTACTCGCCGTCCGCAAACCCGAGTATGGCCGATGCATGCATGCCAAGGGGTCGTGGATGAAAACAGAAACAGAGTTACCGCGCCCCTGGGCACTCAGGCAAGGAAGGAACAGGGGTCGGTTTTAGTCAGTAAGTGTCTGACACACCCTCCCGCTCCACCCACAGCGGGAGAAGTAAATGGATGATTTCCCAACCAAATAAAAAAAAGTACTATGCCTCGGATGGACAGACAGATAGACCGAAACTATATGTGCTTGGCCAGACCGCACCGTACTCCAACATAAGATCTTGTTTCTTGTCTTTATTAGGAAGTTCGAAACCCTAAAAAGGGCCACTGGAGCACAGCCGCGGAAAAAAAATAGTATTAAATAAATGCTTACAAATTGATAAAACTTATTTTTTTTACTTTCTGTTTTATGTCTACATTAATTTAAGTATCTCCTTAAATATTCAAAAGAACTGTAAAACCCGTAGAATAAACTATAAAAAGTAATTTGAATAAAATTAATAATATATTCAGTTCTTCTTACTATCTTTTTGAGTGTTCAAATAGCGTTAAAAAACAGTGTTATTATTACAAGTTATTAAAGTTTCCAAATTTTCCATCGGCAAATACGACGAACTTTCGTATAATCTTTCATCTCCATTTAATTGAATAGGTACCTTTAGGGGATGATTTTAAAAAATGTAAAGGACACCGTACACCGTATCATACCATAACCGTGCTAGGAACGTATCAAGCACGGAAAGAAACACGACATGGACTACTATGTTCACTATAAAGTACAAACTCAACAGCCACAGTGTATCATACCCATGCATAAAGGTCATAAAGGTCATCATACGCGTTTATAACTCGTATGCACACCGTTTCGCCGAGCATAAACATTTTGCCAGTTTCTGATTTCCATCACATAACGTTATATATTTGTTTAAACGCTACTTTGTAACAACTCTATTACTACTCCGCTGTCCATCCGTCCGTCTGTCTGTCAGCGGGCTGTATCTCATGATCCATAATAGGTAGACAGTTGAAATTTTCACAGAATGAGTATTTCTGTTGCCGCTATAACAACAAATAACAAAAATTAAATAAAAATTAAAGGGGGCTCTTTGTGTTATTTTTGTTTTTTTAACCGACTTCGAAAAAGGAGGAGGTTATCAATTCGGATGTTTGTATTTTTTATTTTTTTTTATGTATGTTCGGGCATAACTCCGTCATTTAATGACGGATTTGCAAAATTCTTTTTTTTTCGAAAGGGGTTTACTTTTTTACAAAAAATAGAACCGACTTCCAAAAAAAGTGCAAAATAACTTTAATTTCGGTAGTCGGTGTCAAAAAACGAAGACACAAAACAGAAACACCGACTTCCGAAATTAAAGTTATTTTGCACTTTTTTTGGAAGTCGGTTCTATTTTTTTGTAAAAAAGTTTTTTTTTTCTCGATCTTAATAATAGCAACAAGTAGACGCGTATAATCTTGTACGATGGTACGGAACCCATTATGCGCGAGTCCAACCCGCAATTGGCCGGTTTTTTTTTTTATTTTCAATCAAAAAAGGTAACAATAGTGTATCATTAGATTTGTTTCTATGGTTACTGGTTTCCATACACCATGAAATTGTGAATTGTGTTTCTTGAAACTGCTCAATCTGAGCTGTGACAGCTTCGGATTGACTTAAAATTCAAAGTCCATCCGAAGTTGTCACAGCTCAAAGTGGCCCGTTTTAGGGTTCCGTACGCGAAGGGTCAAAACGCAGCCCTGTTGTTGTCACTCACGTGTCGGTCTGTCCGTCTGTCTGTCTATCCGTCGTCTGTTAAAAATTTTGTTCCGAAATTTTTCTTATTTTTCCCATTAACCTTGAAAATTGGTGATACCTAATGTTTATTATTACGTAAATGGTACGGAACCCTAAATGTGCGAATTCCGACACGCACTTGGCCGGTTTTTAAAAGGGCAACTTCATAGGCAAAGACCTATCTAATATTATTTTCATCAACACTATTAATCTATTCATACTCGTATACATAATTTTCACATAAATAATAAAAACTGCAACTTACATAGAATATAAAACGCTTCACTATAATTTAAACTGTCCGCTAAAAGCAGACTAGTCAAGTTACTATCCCAATAACTAGTGAGCAAGTAATCACAGAGCACAGAGCAAGGAGATGCCTACAGACGGCGTTGTACATTACATTACCACGGGGTCTCATCTCGAACAAAGAAAATTTAGTTCAAATAAATCTTAATAGATGGCGTAATATGCATCGATTACTTATTGAATTTTAAGTAATATTAATATTTTGTAAATAAATATGGTTGAAATTGTATTTTCTAAACTGCTAATATATGTCTATTTAATAAACTGCCCTAAGCATAAAATTGTGGAATAATTGGCTTGTAATTCAAATTTAGACGATTATTAGAACGAATCCTTAGACATCTATATTTCTTGTACCAATAGATGGCGCTGTTTGAAGTTTTAGACTTTATCCATTCGCCTCTTTAAAATTTTAATAGTGAACATTATGAAACAGTAAAACTGCTATGAAGTGTTAAAATACTTTAAAATAATTCCTCAATGTGTGAGAAAATATTGGTAAGACTTTAAGTAAATTCATTCAGCTTGCAAGCCGTCGCTGCTAACACCATCTAGCGAGGTGTAGAGGATGTGCCCGAACGAAGACCAAAAGTTACTTGTGCCAGACGAAAACCATTAGTTACGGCGCTACCGTTTCTTTGTATGGGATGAGGCATCTGTACGCTAGTATTATAGTGACATTACATACGTAAACCAAGTGCGTCAGTAAAAAAAAGAGTTATCAAAAGCGATGTTTCCTGGGTACCAAAAATAATAATTCTATTTAGTCCGTAAGTTAATAATCAAAATATATCGGACACGTATTTTTTGCTTTACCAAACCAATAAAAATTACAAAGAAAAAAAGCATCAAAGGTCAGGAGTTCGAAATCTGAATCTGAATCTGAGTGGAGGTTTGTTAATTCTCTTCTAGGTAAAAAGTGGTACATACCTTTTTGACGTAGGTGTGGCGTTGCGCGTAATTTCAACGCACTGTATCGTCGTCACTTTTTGTTTACGTCACATAAACCTATATCTAAAAAAAACCGGCCAAGAGCGAGTCGGATTCGCGCGCAAAGGGTCCTGAACATTTTTTTTTTCATTTTTTTTACATTCTCCTTTTAGGTTTTCCTATAATCTTGATGTACAGAACTACCTTCTGTATTTTTTCAAAGTTTTAGGTCCTGTACCAGGACGGTGACTCCTTCGATCCTCTCTCTCTCCCTCCCGCAACCCTGGCAGATGCTGGGATAGCTGAAACTTGTGCTCAACGCATCTCGCGCGAACACGAATACGATAAGTACCTAATGCCGTCTTTAGTTGCTGCCAACGTTACCATTCCGTGCTCTGTGCAAGTAATTATAAGAATATTCTAATTACATCTTAACTCGTTCTTAGATGCACAGAGTTTATGGCTAGATGTGATAAAAATCACAGGCACGTAGGGTGTTAATATTCTTGTAAATTAAAATAAAGCCCTTAGATTTTCTTTAGATACTCATTTATTGCATGCAAGATTTACAGACAGATAAAATCAGCATCTTATAAAATATAAATAGGCCTCTAGCACTTACCAATCTGCACGAATAAAATAATGTGGGTAGATTTTATTTTCTCTTATGAAAACTACCCGCATATGTTTATTTTAATGGTCAAGCTTTTGGTGGGAAATCATCAAATAACTGAGTGTCAGACTCTTACTGACTAAAACTTACCCGTGTTTCTTCAGTTGCCTGTGCCAGTGACCACAGTGACGGTCACGGATAAAGAATTAGAGTTACAGCGGCCCTTCATCCACCTAGAGCGGGAGAAGTCATTGGCTGATTTCACACCATCCATAAAAAAATGTAGGCGCCTCGGTGACGCTTTCAAACACACGCAACTGATGGCCATGCTGGCTCCCGCAAACAGGCACGTCGCAACATTGGGCAAGGTCCTGATACCATTTTTTTTTTTTTCGTGGGATTCGAAATTATCCATGAATGACATCTCCCGCTCTAGGGTGGAGCGGGAGGGCGTGTCAGACTCTTACTAACTAAAACCAACCCCTGTTCCTTTCCTGCCCTGAGTGCCCAGGGGCCAGGTAACTCTGTTTCGAATTTATCCTCAACCCCTGGGCAGGCATCGGCCATGACGGGCAACGTCGTTATTGCTGACAACTCTTTGAGGCACGCGTGAAACAATACGTGCCGCCGACTCTCGGGCCTGGTGCTGATCGGACGGCGAGCTACCCATTACTCGCCGTCCGCAGGCCCGGGTCTACGGTGGCCGGAGATCGTCTCGCGACGCCGGAAGCCCCAGGCGTCTCCTGAGGCGGCCGCTACTGAGGGAGTGAGGGCGACTCTGTTGTTGAGTCTCCCTCACCCATGTCGCCTCCCTCTTCGCGAGCATTACTGCTTCGCAGAAGGAGGAGACAGCTTCCCATTCCCTCTCGGTCCGTACCATGGCCTGAACTAGGGAAGGGTGCGAGAGGTCGCAGCTGCCTATCGCATCCACGAGGACACGGCGGGGCTGCGCCCAAGCGGGGCAGACCTCCACCGTATGCTCCACTGTGTCTTCTGGAAAGGTGCTGATCCCTACAGTTGGACTAGGTGAATTGCAAAAGATATTTTGAGGTTAAAAGACAGCCTATCAAAAATAAACAAAAACAATATACTAAACATTCGTATACATCAGTCTTGTAGTTTTAAAACTATGCTATCTATTGTGTAACTTTGCTGGGGAAGTATATTCATATCGGAATTAAAATCTAGCCTCGCAAAGCAAGCCACTTTTCCAGTATGCGGGTTATTTTTAAATGGTTCTCACTAAACCAAGATCTTTAATAAAACCTTCCTTTATTAAGGCATAAGATCCACAAGATCACAATACCGAGAAATAAAAGCAGAATTAAAAGCACGTCTTAAATATTTAACCCATGTCATTTTACAAGCCTAGACGACATTACAAGTTCTTATAGTGTCCACTCTATTTTGTTACCGCAATTACAGGTGAAGTTAACCCTCGCGCGCTCGGTATTAAAGACCAAGTTTCCATGTAAGATGTGGGTGCAAAACTAGTCTCTTTTTATAGATTTTTCTGGAATAACCGTGAAAGCTGATTATATTATAGTAGACTCGATATATCGCACGTATTCCTATAGACTAGTGCGTGTGGATTAGTAATTGCTTCATTGATTTTCTTATATTTTTTGCAAAGATGTCAGACTTGGAACTAACTTGAAAACTGGTTGTCAGATCTGTTACAGTAGTTTTTATTTTGTTTTTGTGTAAAGACAAGTTTGCAATTTTGTACGCATATGATGTACTTACATACGAGTAAGTATAAGATAAGATAAGATAACCATTTATTTTCTTAAACAGTACAAGACACTTAACAAATTGGCAGCTTGCAAGAGATGTTAAAATAATAATAAAAAATAGATCATCATGTTTGCCTTGGACATTGGCATGCAAATATTATTAAAAGAATAAATAAAAAAAATATCATTCCTGTATTGTTGTTTCGAAAACTTTTTAATAATTAAAATTTATTGTATCCAAAGTTGTGTTGCTGTATCCAATTTTGATTACGCATCAAAATATAATAACGCGGTCATAATTATACTATGTAATAAAATACATTATACGAAAACCCATTAATGTAAATGACAATTCTATTTTAATTAACCTTTTCATTGCCGTCCAAAATTATTTCAGAGTATCCTTTAGGCACACAAAATATACCACGCAACAAATAAACGAGATATTATTATACCAAATTGGAATAGACAGCTATTTTAAATTCGGAACACATTTGCTCACAACTCGCGAGCGAGCGACAGGTTAACAAACGGGAATCGAGTGTTAAAACGTTTGTGAATCGGTAATCGTTAATCGATTGATACACACAGCCTAATTTGCGTGGAACTGGCCATGTTTAATTAGAAACGAAAATGCGATTCGCGGTTTTCGATTGTTTGGCGTGTATTAATTTGCTAGTTTTTTTTTATTGGTTGTTGAGTTGTTAGTACCAAATTACTTACACAGGTTTTTGGTGCCGCAAAGGATGTTGCGCAATGACTTGATGAGTGGATGAGCTGTCGTTTTTAACCGACTTCCAAAAAGAGGAGGTTATCAATTCGGATGTTTTTTCGGCCATAACTCTGTCATATATTGACGGATTTGCAAAATTCTTTTTTTGTATGAAAGGGGTGTGTTCCAAAATGGTCCTATTTAAATTTCATATAGATCTGATGATCGGTCTCGAAGGCAGACAACGGAACTCTTCAAAAATTAACAGCAAATCAACCGCGATTGCTGCGATCGTATGTCTATGAATTGTTAACACAATTTAATGGAGTACCACAACTAAAAAGTGACAAATAAACTTTTTTACAAAAAAATGGAACCGACTTCCAAAAAAAGTGCAAATAACTTTAATTTCGGAAGTCGGTGTCAAAAAACGAAGACACAAAACCAGAAACAACGACTTCTTTATTAAAATTATTATTTGAAAAAAAAACCTTGCTTCACACTAGGAATTACGCTTGTATCGTGGGTGCGTTCACAAACTTGTAAACTCACATATGTACCTACACAAGAGACCCAGACCCGGAACAACTATCTCTCCTATATGTTTGTGTGTATGTGTCTATCTGTGTGTAACTCTCTGTAATTAAAGCCTTATTAATTATTTAATTCATTAATGTAAATAATAATATCAAGTTAAGCAGCTTTTTTAACGTTGTTAGGTTCGCACTTGACCACTATCTCACCTGATGGTACACGATGATGTGGTCGACGCTGGAGCACGCTTTCCTAAAAGTAACCTGTGCTAAAGTTAGACTTATGTTTTACTACAACTGTATTTAAATCATGACGTGTCTATGTAATAAACAATTTGTAAACTACCCGACCAATTACAACAACATTTCAGTTACCAATAAATACATATTTAGTTAGCACTTATAATTGAATGAACACAAAATACCTATAGGTATTGGCAAATCATTTACTCAAATAACTGTAGGTATTTATGGAAGAACAGATAATACAATAACGAGTTACAAACTTTTTGAATTCGACGATGCTTATTGAAAAAGGTTCGCCAAAGAGTTATTATTTATTATTATCATTTGGTTCGTAATTCTCGATATTCATAAATTTACCTTTCACTGATATTGGGTTTCGGGAATGGCCTCATAAATATCAGTTGTTTTGTGCCAATTGACCCAATTTTGAATGATGAATTGGGACTAGTGCAATAATAAATATTAGGTACCTAACCTAATGACTTTATTTTAACGTTAAATTTATTGGCTCCAATTTTTAGGGTTCCGTACCTGAAGGGTCCAAACGGAGTTCTATTATTGTTACTCACGTGTCCGTCTGTCTGTCTGTCTGTCTGTCCGTCCGTCGTTTGTCACAAAATTTTGTTACGAAGAATTTTTTAAATTCATATTGACCTATGAACTTGATTTGGTGATAATGTTAATTATTACCATTATTACGTATACTTACTTTACTAACAAATACCAATATTTGGTACGGAACCCTTAATGTGCGAAATCCGACACGCACTTGACCTGTTTTTTCTAATTTTGCTTTTAAAAAACAAGTTTTTAAAGCTAAACGTATTATTCTATCCCTCGAGAACAGTTAGACAGGACAAAGGGGTACCCCTTTTCTTTACCGCTAATAGCGTAAGTATATATATATAAAAATTTCATGATGATCGGTTCAGTGGTTTTTAGGCTTGAATAAGTAACAAATAAACAAATAATAATAATTATAATTTTTAATAAAAAAATTTTTTCGCCCTGCCACACTGGTGTGGTGTTGAGCGGTGACGTGTTAAT
Organism: Polia nebulosa; assembly: GCA_951329385.1. Classification (NCBI taxonomy): domain Eukaryota; kingdom Metazoa; phylum Arthropoda; class Insecta; order Lepidoptera; family Noctuidae; genus Polia; species Polia nebulosa. Next base: position 6,517,193 of record OX589592.1, on the reverse strand, counting down.
AATATCTGTAAATTAGGATCAGGATAAAGTAAATCGAAGTTTTTAAAACATTTTATTTAACTTGCAATGTTTGTATGTATGTTTTCTTTTTGTGGGTTGGGAAATCATCCAATGACATCTCCCACTCTAGGGTGGAGCGGAAGGGCGTGTCAGACTCTTACTGACTAAAACCCACCCCTGTTCCTTATTTATTTATTTATTAAAACTTCATGCAACACAAATGTACAAAGGCGGACTTAATGCCTTAGGCATTCTCTACCAGTCAACCAAGGGTGGTGGAGAGATAACATGGCAGGTGCATAAACTGAAAAAATAAAATAATTCTAAGACGAAAATAATTACAAAAATATATATAAATATAGTTAAAATAAACATATATATGTTAGAGATAAGGATTTTGAGACGACTCCTTTACATGTTAAGAAGGTAATTCCGCAACTTTCGCTGAAATGCATACTGACTGGTGGCCATCCTGATATTGAGATTCCTTCCCTGCCCTGAATGCCCAGGAGCGAGGTAACTCTTTCGAATTTATCCTCAACCCCCGGGCAGGCATCCGCCGTTTGCTGACAACTCTTGTTCGGCGCGCGTGGAACACTACGCGCCATCGACTCTCGGGCCTGGTGCTGATCGGACGGCGAGTTACCCACTACTCGCCGTCCGCAGGCCCGGGTATGTTTGTATGTATGTTAGTGTCAAATCTTGCTAGCTGAATTAGAATAACTTTCCCTTATCTTACGGAGTTGATTTTTTACGTGGTGGTTCAGTTTTGATGATAATACATCTTTATGATAAACATGACCAGAATTGACATTCAGGAATAGCTCCAGATAAAGAAACTCTTCAATGCTCAACAGCATGGACACAAAATTTTGTGTCCACATTTAATAAAGATAGTCCTTATAAAAGCTTGTTTATATTTTACGAAAAAATGTCTAGTTGTAAATAAAAAAAAAAATGTTTGGTAATTTCAAAGTATCAAAATCCCATAACATTGATAGAAAAGCACTTTATAATAGGAAGCTAACATTTCTGCAGAGCACACATTTCTATTTCAAAATCAATTTCATTTTGATGCCCATAACTACCCTATCATTTCCGTGTATTACATGCATCATAGATTTTTCAATAAACATTAGTAATCTGTCATTATATCTCATTGATGTGGGCCTAACCCATCCTGCACGGCCCACCAACTTACCTTTACACAACAAAAACTAATGTTATTCGCAGCCACGCCTTTAATGTTATTGTGTTAAACGTCAATATTGAATGATGTTTTTTTGGTTGTATGCAAGTTTATCGTGGTGAATCGATACAAATCGCGGGAAGCATTCATAGGAGTCGTGTGCTTGGAAACCAATTTCCTGTTCTCTTTCATATTGAAATGTAAGTGCCCTTCAATACGTATACCAGACGTGGGATTTATCGTCCCTAGTGTGGGTTTTTGATTACAAGTTTTTTGGGGCCGCATTTGCAGGGTTGACTGGCGGGTCAGTTTTGAATGTGACTCACTGAAGTGTGTTAGTTATGTGGTGCAATATTTTTGTAGTTTTAGTCGTACTGTAGTGGATATCAACTACTAGGTATTAGTGACAATGCCTGAAGCGGATGCAACGGTAATTCTATGTATATTTACAAGCTTTAATTTAAGTTACAATGTTTGTATGTTGGGGTCAAATCTTAGAAGCTGAATAAGAACCATTTTTGCTTATCTTAGGGAGTTGAATCTTTACATGCTGGTTTAGTTTCGATGAAAATGTATTTTTAACCGACTTCAATAAGAAGGAGGTTATCAATTCGGATGTTTGTATTTTTAATGTGTGTTCGGGCATAACTCCGTCATGTATTGACCGATTTGCAAAATCGTTTTTTGTTCGAAAAAGGTTTGTTCCGAAATGGTCCCATTTCAATTTCATATAAGTAGATCTGATGATGGGTTTTGGAGACAGACAACGGAACTCTTCAAAAATTGACAGCAAATCAACCGCGATTGCTGCGATCGTATGCTAATGTGGAACCACAACTAAAAAGTGAAAAATAAAAAACTTTTTTACAAAAAAATAGAACCGACTTCCAAAAAAAGTGCAAAATAACTTTAATTTCGGCAGTCGGTGTCAAAAAACGAAGACATAACCAGAAACATCACTTGTACTTTTTTGGAAGTCGGTTCTATTTTTTTGTAAAAAAGTTTTTTTTTGTGGTAAGCATGAACTGAATCAACATTCAGGATCAGCTCCTTAACGAAGAACTCTTCATCAGTCAACAGCATAGACACGAAATATTGTGTACGAATTGAAAAAGCCGGTTTAAATTGAAGTGAAAACTTCTTTAGACGCGTTGGGTATTTTTGAGATAGGAAAACACTATTGAACTCGCCACCGACACCAACGCCGACGCGGCGATCCTCTACGACGCGGACGCTAGGCGTAGTAGAACTCGCGTAGCGGATTGAAGTGAAAACTTCTTTAGGCGTCGTTGGGCATTTCTGTCGGCACGCCGGCGCCTATAGACAAAATACATTTCTGTTAACGTTAACGCTAACGCTTCGTGCAAAATGTATGGCATAGACATTACTGGAGTCACGTGACAATTCCCTGTTTAACGCTTCGTGCAAAACGTCGTTGCCATACATTTTGTACGAAGCGTTAGCGTGAACGATAACAGAAAAGTATTTTGGCTAAGGGGGCCGGAGTGCCATTTTTTTTTTTAAGAATAAAAAACATAAATTGTGTTGTATAATCCTCGATCTGTTTCTCACTCGGTTTACTGTGCATTCGAAACAAATAATTGAAAATATTAAAGCACTTCATTAATACACATTCATAATTATACAACTGCAAAGAGCGAAATAATAATATGTAACGTGTACCTATGCTTGTATTAATAATACGTTAACGTCAATAATGGAAGGGTAGAGTTTAAACTCGCGACCCCTGCTTTCCAATTCGACCCCTCGACTGTAGCGCTATCGGAACTTTTTTAAATCTGATCTTCAAAAAAAAGTGTAAAGTTTTAGTTGTTAATTGTTGTTGTTGTTGATTGTTGTTGTTGTATATTATTGTTATTGGGCTACTTTTTATCAACGCATGATACCAAAACATCGGGAGCCGAACCTCGTTTAAAAGCTAATAATTATTGTTACTTGAGACACCAAAGAAGTTGACAAATGTTCCAAAAGATAAGTTAATTTCTTTGGGTACAATTAGCTCCACAATTTATAAGGATTCCCCTTTGTAAGGTTTTGCTCGTAGGTCAGTGGTTCCCAAAGTTAACTGGACTGTAACCCAACCCACCCAACAAAAACTAACAAATACAAGTTTCACCTCTTGGCTATCATGAAGAAATAAAGCGCATCTATATATATAAAAGGGGAAAATTACTGACTGACTGACATATCAACGCACAGCCGAAACTATTGGGACTAGGAACGTGAAATTTTGCACACAGCTTCCTTTTATAATGTAGGGGAGCACTAAACAGGTGTTTGTATGAAACTTCGTCATACTATGCGGGCGAAGCCGCTGGCAGAAGTTAGTAACTATAATGAATGAAGAACTGTTAATCCGTCAGGCCCCGCGCGATCCCGATCTCCGATCGGAGACGCGACAATAGGTTTTTATTTGTGTCTGCTATTCCGGGGCCTGACGGGTAATAAAAATAGTGTACTTACGATCGATTATCTTACAAGCACTCCTTGTCATTAATATATAATGAAATATAATCAGTGCTATTTTAATAAAAAAGATTTTTTTTTCCTAATTTTTGTCACTACAGCTTTAGCATGGGTTTTTCAGGGCCCGTTTAATATTCGCTCGCGACTCACTAGTAGGTCGCGACCCATAGTTTGGGAAACACTGTCGTAGGTGATTGTAGATAGTGGCCGGTGATGTTATCTCCGAAAGTAAATGTGTACGTTTTGTTTGTAATAAATGTTTTCTGTCTGTCTTTCTTTTGTTAGTGGATTTTCTTTTGTACGTATGTTTCATTGTTGTTATAACTGAAAGAAGACTTATAGATCGCAATTAATTTTACCCAAATATTATAGCTGTGGCGCAGTGGTAACAGTGCGACTTACAAGTTGTAGGTCTTGAGTTCAAACCCAGGCAGGCACTATAATTTGTGTAAGTTATTTCATCACCACTTCTCTTAAAACGGTGAAGGAAAACATCGAGAGGAAACCGGCATATCCTGGAACCAAAAATTCGAAGCCATGTGAAAACCAATCCGTATTTGGCCTGCGTGGTGGATTACGGATCACACCATCTCACAGAGAGAAGGCCTGTGCCCCAGCAGTGGGACATTAAAAAAGGCTGATGATGATAACAGCTTACATGGTACGGAACCCTTTATGCGCGAGTCCGACTCGCACTTGGCCGGTTTCATTATTCTTATTCCTACTATTACACATCAGGCTTAGTAGTTTTGGTATCTATATATTATACTGTTTTATTTAATTAAGCTATTACTGTCTTATTTAATTCTCATGACAAGAATCAGTTACGAATTCGCTCACATCCAACAAAATATATTTAAATATATATTTATGAGAAGAAGAAAAACATGAACAGTAAATAAACGATCAAGTAATTCTACAAACTTTATCACCACCAAAACACCTGTGGAAAAACGCCCGCTTTTTAAAAAGAGACAAAAATAAAAAAAACGAACTGCCAACAAAATCACTTTGGCCAAGATCTTGCGCCCGGAGCAATTTGCGAAATGTATTCAATATAGCCCCATGCACGGGAGATGGGCAATTTGTTCCTTTGATCATTCAATCTACCTCGGCCGGAGATTCCCTCTTTGTTAAGATTATCAATCGGGTGCTGATCTTACCGTGGTCAGTTTTGATTAGATGGGAATAGATAAGGTAGAAGTAGATGCTATTTTCGATGGAGGAATATTTTGTATGTAAACAGTGCGGAAGTATTGGTTTGTGATAGGTTTTGAGAGTTATACTCGTATTGACTGTGTAATTCTTCCCGGTTTACTAGGTAGCTTCTGACAGCGGCTTTGCCCGCGTGGAATTAGTAATTCCCTCTATTATAATTAGCCTGTGTGCTATTCCAGACTATAATCAAAATTTTAATAAATAAATAATAATAAAAAATTATAATAATAATAACATTTTTTTTTACTGTTAGAAAATGCCTGAGGCATTAAGAGGGAACAGGGCCTGCGAGGAATTTACAAAATAGGTATTTGAAAAAAACTAGTGCCATCGTGCTCCCTCAAGCCTGCCCCTGTAGAGTGCGATAGGGACAGCTGCAACTCAGACCGATTTTATCACAAAATGTTTGACGAAGTCGATGTTTAGTATTCCCCTTTTTTCCTCTTCGAAAACTGAGCCGATTCAATTATTCTTGGCACCAAATTTTTAAGAAAGAGTATGTTTAGGCCCCTATTAAATGTTTTGTGTTAAAACTTTTCTAATTTGTCTCGTAGTCTTCTAAGAACGGCGGTAAAAATAGGGACATTTTTTGTCATTTTTGGAGGGTCAAATTTTCTTTTCTTATTAGTTGCTGAAAAAAAGGAAATGACAGGGACGTGTCAACAGCAGACCTTGACTTCTAGAAAAAAAAATGATTGCTCTAGAGGCATTATTCAGGAAGAAAACAGGGGAATACATTTGTATAGAGAATCGCTGCCCCTGTTGCCTCTTAAGTCCGCCTCTGTACTTGTATGTGCATAAAGTGTTAAATAAATTTATCTCTGTGTCAAATTTCATACAGTGTTCAGCCATTCTGGCGTGATTGAGTAACAAACATCGATCCATCTTTATAATATTTGCAGGATATGATTTAATTTGATATCAATGATAGCGAGGTTACCAATGTTTGACTGGATATTTTGGTTTTTTGTAGTTTAATTTCTTGTAAGCTTAAGCCATTCATAGATAGGTAATATAGAGCTAAAGTAATTTACTAATGACTCTCTCAATGCAAGACGTTAGTATCGTTAGGTTACTTTTAGGCAAGCGTGCTCCATCTTCGACCTCATCATCGCTTATTATCAGGTGAGTTTGTGGTCAAACGCGTGCCTTTAAAAGATAAAAAAAATTGGACTTTGTCATTTTTACACAAAATATCTGAAACTACAAGTTTTGAAGTTCACGCGTGTTTATAGTTTGGGAAGAAAACGACACAGTATGCGATTTATGCATCCTTCGTAAACTAGAACTATAAATAATCAAGAATGTTACAATAACTTTCATAACTGCACATAAAACACGAGACTTTAGCACAAACACATAAAATTCCAACATTTATGGATAACGAAACGCATGTATAACCAATCTCAAAGAAATATTGCAATTCACAAAAAATATATTCGCATTTCTCCTTCGAAGGTTAGTCGAAAAACCACCACAAAACGGAGCATCTCGACAAAGAGACGCCTTCTCCGATAAGGGTCAACCGATATGCCCTTTAATATTTTTTTTCGTCCAACTTTTGCTAACTAAACGAAGGACAGCCATGTTTTTGCGACAAAATGGCCGCTGCAAAGTTTTGGCGGGAATTTGGTCAGAAGTTTTGTTTGTCTCCCAATTAGTTTGGCTTTTCGTGTCTTTGACTCTTTGTCTTTGGGAATTTGACCGTATTATTTACTTATGTCCAAGTCATAAAAAACTAAAGGAACCGTTCACTTTATTTGTTATCAAAATGTGTTGGAGATAAAACAGAAGTTTTACCGACAATTCTGAAATTAATTTAAAGTACCCATGTAATCTATTTAGATTAGGGAGACACGTGAAGTTTCTTGCATCTTCGCAATCCTGATAATTAGATAAGTCCTACTTAGTTGAATTTCCGTTTATTTTTACGATTGTAGGACCACAAACTAAAGAATCTCCCGCCATGTTTTATATGCGTCTAATTGGCCGTCGCAAACTTTTCGCGGGAAACACAATTTAGAACAGGAGAACCGTTTGTTATAAATCAAATGAATTAATTGATTCTTGTGTGATCGAATATAATCGAAACTATAGAATATTGGTAGTTCTGTTGAAACTGTTTTGATTCTATAGCGTCTAGTTGACATTGATTTGAGATTTTATAAATTATTTATATATATGATTAAATTAAATTATTTTTAAAAATATGTTTAAATATAACCGTTAGTTTAAGAAAAGTTGCGTAAAATATTAAACTTTTTATTTTCAAAAAACCACCAAACCCACCACCACCACATTTGGAATTATATATTCATAATGTATCGCATGATGTATTAAAATCTTACTGTGTTGGCAATAATCCGGTGACTTATATATTCCTTTATTTTAATACATATTCACTGTCTTAGCTAACGATAATGTTTAAACAACACCATCTCGTGGGTAACAGCTGTTTATAAACAGGCTTCACTCAAAGGTATCAATTCTCCATAATGATAGTACCCGTACTAATAGTCATTTTTAAACTAAGCCAAGAGAACGCGTAGGCACATGCACAATGTTTAGGCGAATATAGAACGAGTACAGATAATGAGAATCATACCCTCTTCATCAATTCCCGTTTTTATAACCTACGAAAAAAAGGTGGTGGTTCTCAATTCGACCATATGAACCGATTTTGATGATTCTTTTTAGGCGCCGACTCAAAATTAGTTTATATTGAATTTGATAGTTTATATAAATAAGCTCAACTTGACTTAAAAGATTTATTTATTTTGAAAGAAAGAAAGAAGAAAGAAAAATTATTTATTTTGCACAGATTACAAACGCACATTAATTTACAAAAGCCTAGTATCCAAGCAAAAATAAAACAAAACTAAACTAATTGTATAGTGATCTCATTTCTGGTGTGGTGCATCACTACACGCTATAGACGAAACGTAGGTCTATGACGCCTCGATCAATGACATTAGCAGATCACGACACACAGCAAAACCTTATACAAACGTAAAGACAAGAAATATTACATAAATGAAACTGTGCATCGTATCCGTACAAAAATGGTCATTGCTCAGCGAAATACTGTGGCTTCGGACGGACCGAAAGTCAACAGCGCTGGTATTCTGCAATTCTGTTTTGTGCTTTTTAGTTCTTTTTCGTTGGTTAAATTTTTTGGTTACAACAGGGCTATAAGGCGTACATTATGCAGTAGGTTTTACTTTCAGTTTAATAACAGTCAAAGTTGTGACAAACAGATAACCTCTCGTCTAATACAGTGACTGATCTCGGTACTTTAATTTTAACATCATGCAACCATCAGTCAAGACGCTTGCATGAGCGAGTATCGGACGTTTCTTTCCCTCTTCAATGGGGTATTTTACAAAAAAAAAAAGTGTGTGTGTACTTGTGTACGCACGTAAGAAGTTATACTTCTTTGGCGTAACAAGATAATTATTATTCCATTTATTAAACTATAAGTACATACTATTTACATTTTTAAATATTCAAATATAAAAACATTTAAAAATATAAAAAATAGTAGCCCACCGGCATCGGGATAGGGTCCAAGCTACCGGTGGTCAGGGCTCCTGAGAAAGGAATCTCCTAACAATATGTGCCGTGTCCAGGAGTACCGCTTTCTGTATCAAGCCCTTGATGCAGCCGCCTAACTAGAGCCTCCTTAGATGTTCGTCGAGGCTCTTGGCTATTAAACCATTGGCCGTCACGACTGCTGTATCTACCTCCCACATGTCGATAACCTCGCGAGCCAGATCAAGATACTTTGTTTGTTTATCTTTTTCAGCTTTCACGAGGTTCTCGTCATGAGGGACAGCTATATCAACAATCATTGTGCGACGCTCTAATCGATCTATTACCACTATGTCAGGCTTATTGGCAACAATAGTCCTATCAGTGATGATAGATCGATCCCAATATAACGTAATATTGCCATTTTCGAGAACTGGGTCGGGCTCATACCTATAGTACGATACTTCAGATTCCACAAAATTGTATTTAAGAGCAAGTTGCTAGTGGATAATCCTGGCTACTAGGTTGTGTCTATGCAAATAGTCTCCGTTAGCTAGACGAGAACAACCAGAAATAATGTGTCGGATTGATTCCCCGGGCCGGTGGCATACCCGACAAATGTCAACCGTACCGTCCTTCACAATGTATTTCCGGTAGTTATTCCTCATCATAACTAATTAGCCCGTCAGTTAAATAACCAAAAAATATTGGACACGTATTCTTTCCTTCAACGATGAGTCGAGCATAAACTCAATAAAGCCAAAAACAAAAGAAAATCAAGGACTCTCTAAACCCGTCTTTGTTCTGTCATTCGTACTCCAGACATAATTCGATTAATTTGTCCGCGTCTGCAATTAGTCGAATCTCGTTCGTCGAATCGATTTTTTACCGAGTCGTCTCGATTGCGCTGGCTCGCAAATCGATACGTGATTGTATTTGACGTTGCGTTTGAAGTGCAATGAAATTAACCGACTCGTTGTAGACTAATGGTCCATGGAAAGATATACGTATCTATACTAATATTCATCATCATCATCCTTTTAATGTCCCCACTGCTGGGGCACAGGCCTCCTCTCTGTGAGAGGGTGAGGGCCGTAATCTAACACGCGGGCCCAATGCCGGTTGGTGGATGTCACATGTCTTTGAATTTTTGATTCTATGGCATGCTGGTTTCCTCAAGATGTTTTCCTTCACCGTTATGAGAGCAGTGGTGATGAAATAATTTATACAAAGTAAAGTGGCTGGCTGGGTTTGAACTCACGATTTACAACTTGTAAGTCGCGGCTGTTACCACTGGGCCACCACTCTCAGTAATATAATAAAGAGGTAAAGCTTGTGAGTTTGTAAGGTTGTAGGGAGTAATCTCTGGATCTACTTAACCGATTTTGAAAATGCCTTTACCAATAGAAAGCCACGTTATTTGTCATAGGCTATAAATATTTTTGAAATTCACGCGGACGAAGTCGCGGACGGAGTGTTAGTGTTACATATTATGTTTGTCTGCCTACCTGATTTTATATATCGTCTTCCATATGTTCGAATGAAAAACTGAACCCTAATAGAATCACTCATGTGTATGTCTGTCCGTCTGTTTTTGAATAATACTGTTATTTTTTAGTACTTATGAGCGTCCTAACCAACAAAAAGATTAAATTCCAAAGTAAGGATAAAGTAGACAAGTGAATTATATCTGCACCGCAGCAGCATTATAACCGCTATCGAAATTTCAAAATATATCTATAAAATTAACATCTTGGTTGTTAATATCAAAAGAAAACACTGTTCGCTGTTGCTAGCCTGTCGGTTTTCTATCGGTTACATTTTGGGGAGTGTGCGACGGGATTGCATAATTTGATTCCGCTAAGCCCGTTCCATCAACGGACCACAAGACGTACGGCGATGTGCCACCGGTACATGGTGAACATCCCATCCACACGCACAAAACGTTTTGGGAACACATTCGTTGAGCGTACAGCTAGGGAGTGGATTTCCCTGCCGGAGTCTGTGTTTCCTTATAGCTACAACCTTGGGAGTCTTTAAGTCAAGTGAATAGGTTACTTATAGGCAAGCTTGCTCCACCTTTAACCACATGATCGCTTACCAGGTGAGATGGTGGTCAAACGCGTGCCTATCAACAATAAAAAAAAAATACATTTGAAAAATTTAAAAAATCTTATCGCTGAAAGCGGGAAAACTAAAATTTCTCTTTTCAACGTTATTTTTTTTTTTTTTTATCATTTATAGGCTCGCGTTTGACCACTATCCCACCTGATGGTAACCGATGATGTGGTCGAAGATGGAGCACGCTTGCCTAGAAGTAACCTTGTTGATCTTAATCAGTTAAGATTTAAGGATACAAAATTGCAGACTCTCTGAAGAAATTGAACGATACTTGGATGAAGAAAAAAGAGCATGATTCCTTGTTCATTACAAACGCCCGATAGCACCATCTTCAAGTAATAATCAATTGTTACTTGAAGATACCGTTTCGTAAACAAGAGTTTCGAGATGAATTCTTGTTAGAATAATATTGAGAATGTGTAATCAAACGCGGTGGATTAAAAAAACCGGCAAAGTGCGATTTGGACTCGCGCACGAAGGGTTCCGTACCATTATCTATAAAAACCGCAAAAAAAATCATGTCTGTTGTATGGGAGCCCCACTTAAATATTTTTTTATTATGTTAAATCATGTCTGTTGTTATTATAGCGGCAATAGCAATACATCATTTGTGCAATATTTTAACTGTCTAACTATCACGGTTCATGGTAGCCTGGTGACAGATGGACAGACGGACGGACAGCGGAGTCTTAGGAATAGGGTCCCGTTTTACCCTTTGGGTATGAAATCCTAAAAAGGAAAAAAAATACATTTTCTCGTTGGTTAGAAGATAATTTATCTGTGTACTACTGGGTGGCGCAAAAGTAAAGACCCTATTTGGTTCAGCTATAACATTTTTTCTAAATTAGAAAACTAGATTTAGATTTTTTTAAATGTATATTTGTGCCATTAAATTTCGTACCATTAGGATTTAAAGATGATGTCTTTTAAATGGTGACCTCCAGAGTTGATACACATTTGAGCCCTATTTATGACATTTTGCATAACTTGCCGTAACACTTCCTGCGATATGTTCGTTATTTCTTGACGAATGTTTTCTTTTAGAGCTGCGAGAGTCTGTGGCTTGTTCACATACACCCGAGATTTCAAAAAACCCCAAAGAAAGAAGTCTGGACTGGTCAGATCGGGTGATCTTGCAGGCCAAGGCAAATCGCCAAAACGAGAGATAGCGCTGGCAGTAATCTAGACGAGCTCGGTGGTCAGCAGGCAGCAGCTGATGAGTCATTTGAGTTTTATACGGGAACATCTTTAAGTCTTTCACCAAAATACGCTGCAGGGTCCGTCTGGAAATGCCCAATTGCGTGGCACGTCGCCTCGTTGATGTTTCTGGACACTCTTCCACATCTTCGCGCACAGCATCGATATTTTCAGCTGAACGGCCTGTTCTTGGTCTCCCAGACTTAGGTCTATCCAATGTTGAGCCAGTTGCTTCAAGGCGTGTGGCAAAGCGTCGAATTGTGCGACCAATCGGTGCCGGACGGTGGGGAAATCGTCGACGAATTATTCCGTAAGAACATTGACACAATTATTCCACGTTCTTGGGGAGTAAAACGGTCCATGTTTATTTTCAGTGTATTTTACATTTGTTCACTACACAATTTTCAACAACAGAATGACAGAAAATGTCATATAAAAAAAAAAAAGGTATTTTCTTTAGTGCCACTACTTTTGCGCCACCCAGTAGTATATGCTATGCTAAGGTAGGTACTGTGTACCTTATGTTGGCGACCTTATGGTGAAGACTGGCATGTTGGAAGTTTGGAACGTTCTAGAAACTCTTGCAACGCCGATTGAATTTAAGAAGAATAGGGAAGACTTTTGTTTTGGAGTTCAGTTCTGCTAACCCGACCGGAGTTAGTCGACACATGTTATTTTTAATAATTTTAATACAGTTCCTCTGAGTGCGCTATTCCTCTTTCTTTTATAACACTACACACAATAAGCAGTCACTCTCATACACCACACTCTCGCGTTGCCAGCGAGTACGACAGCCCCTAGACGCTTACGAAGAACCCCCAGGGACCCTGCAGTACGAGAAGGTGCTCCAGGTCCCTACAGTACCTAGAGGCACCTACATTAGCGATTCATTTTACCAATTTCTTTACTTTTTATTGTTTTTTTTCTTTGTTTTTTGAAGTCAGCTATGAAGTTTTTTTTTTAATTAATCTCAGTATTCAGCTGTAACGAAATATTGTACGTAGTACACATGACATTTTAATATGACACAGTGATATTTAAATAATACGCTATTATGTCACCAATGTTATTTTAACTTCTTTTACGTCTTGAGAAACATCCAACTTGAAAACAATTACAATTTTACGCGTGGGTTCACTATTTACATCATCCGTATCTATGAAGATAATCATTTTCATATTGCATAAACACTTTTACCCCAGAGAACTTTAACTGTGTGTGTGTGTGTGTGTGTGTAGACTAAGGTGAAATAATGTATTTAATTTAATACCTAATATTTGTGTTATTTATTGTGAAATCGTAATGTATATGTTTCTAATGACAACCTATGAGGTGAACTATGAAATGTTTTTGTGTTGTTTTTGTTTATGTAATTGTAATCCTATCTAATATTTTTAATTTCGCATGTATGCATAATATGGACTAGTTCTGAAATAAATAAATTTATTATTATTATTATAACTGGTAGAGTTCATATTAACTTGTAAGCCACTCATGGGTCTACCTACGGTAGTTACCGAATACTGCCAGATAAATTTAACCATAATGTAAGTAGAAAAGTTTTGGTAAGTTTAGCCTGAAAACTGAAGTAAATAGCCGTAAAACGCGCCAAGGGTCATTAGGACCAAGTGGGGTAGAACTGCCAAAAGATTGCACCTATCTAGTGAAATATCTCCATTTGAGCGAATTTTGTTCGAAAAGAGGGTGGTACGATCATATGCTTGGCTTGTAGGTAGGTAAATGGAGTAATCTGCTGAGTTGGCCGCAAGTTTTTTATTGGATTAGAGCGCAAAAAATCTCGTATGATGGTCGTTTTTACCCGACTGGGCGACGCAAGGGAGGATAATGTGTTTATCAGCCTATGTATGTATGTATGTTCGTTCCTTTGTGCTTCGCTCTGGCTTTAGAGACCAAACGCGTGGGTGATTTTTATAATTCTTACGTCAATTGATTCGTCTTAGTCTTACGAGTACTACTAAAGACATGACAATAATTAAAATACAATATGGCGACAATCAGACACCATAATGTGAAAGAGCAAAAAATTAAAGTCGACGAACGTTGTTTTTGTTTACGTGGGATATCAAAATAAAGGGTTCGAGGAGGCGATTCTAAAAATATAACTCACTAAAATATAAAAAATAAAAAACGACTATAAAAAACAACTAAAAAGTTCAAAACAAGTCATTTTTCAACCAGTCTGATGCACTTCGTGACATGAAATCAATAATTGATCTAAAATAACTGCCACCATATGCATCAGACTGCTTGAAAAGTGACCGGTTTGGAACTTTTTAGTTGTTGTTATTATATTCGCATTTTTTGGTGAGGACAGTTTGCGGATTCAATACAACTGGCTAACGGTTCTAGAGTATAGATTGATCATGCGGTTTTTCATAGGATTTTTTTTCGGGATACACCTTATGACACTCTATGATAGTGTGGTATTACTGTAAGAGTTTTCTTAATCGGATCTCTACTTCTTAGGTGACAAACAAACAATTTTTGCTTTGTGTAATATTATGTAGTTTTTTTTTTTATCATAAGACAAAATTAGATGTATCTCAAGCCATTAACATGTCACTTATACCACACCTCCACCATTAGTGATGGGAAACACTAAAAATCAGCATCGGTTTTATTCGTCATCCAAAATTCGCCGACTCGCCTATCTGAATCAGGACCACAGTCACAATTTCGCAGAAGCACAGCACATAACCATCTTATTTTAATTCCTGAGCCGTCGTCACAGTTTAGCATTGTTGACTTTTTTCGGTTTCCAAAGTCGTTAAGAGCCGAAAATTCGTCTTTTACGTTTTTTGTGGCCGCGCTCCGGCGTCGTCGACTTTCGGATCGAATGTCCGCGTGGCGTTTCACTTTTGGACTTTTTACTCGCTTCTCCCTTTGTTAGAAGTTTTTTGGTTGTTTTTTCCAGCGTATTGGCATAAATGCGAGCAATGTTGAGTACTTAAAAAAATGAAACTTGATTTTAGGGGCTTGTGTTGTTTGCGTTGATGATACGAGTGTTTTCACGTTGAAACTGTGTAGTTATACCTAAGGATAAAAAAATGCTCTCAAAGCGGTAAAGAAAAACATCGGCATGTCTTAGAATCAAAAATTCGAAGACATGTGACATCTGCCAATCCGCACTGGGCTGCGTGGTAGATTACAGCCCACTCCCTCTCGCAAAGAGGAGGCCTGTGTTCCAACTGTGGGAAATTTAAAAGTCTGATGACGTTATGTGTATGTTTTTTTATTGTTAATAGGCACGCGTTTGACCATTAACTCACCTGATGGTAAGCGATGATGTGGTCGAAGATGGAGCACGCTTGCCTAGAAATAACCTATTCACTCTTGACTTAAAGACTCCCAGGTTGTAGGTATGTATAAAGAAATGCCATGTACAAAGCATACGGCGTTTTCTCCACGTCTTACTTAATATGCCTTTGCTATGTCCAAACTCGTTCTATAAAGCATCGCACTTAAAAGTAAAGACGACATCACTTTCATACCTTCCCTTACAAGGTGATAACAATTTATGTTTTATTGTTACATTATTTCTACTTAAAGTTTTCTTCATCTATCCGATTCTTCCTAGTAACAATATCCCCATTAATCTTATCTCCAAATAACAATGTTTCCCATCTCTATTACTCATACAACGAAATAAATAAAAAGAGAGAAAAACATATTCACTAAAGCGGTTACAGGAACACAGAAACCAATTGGAACTGAGGCCAGACACATAAAATATCGGTTTTTGTGTACCACATACGTCATAACCCTTTTCTTGCGAAACGTAAAACTGATTTCTTGGTTACTTTAAATTGTCGTGTTTTGTCAGTCGTGTCGAACCATTGTAACTCACTAGGTTTTCGTTCTGACTATATTTGATTGAACAAGGGTTTTTAAACGCTGAGTTCCCAAAGTCCGAATGTAAAACGAAACCCTTATAGGACCATTCGTGTGCCTGTCTGTCTTTCTGTCTGTCCGTCTGTCCGACCATTAGCCCCTTCTCCCCTTATCTCTGAAACCACCAGCCCAAAATTTTTAAAAAATTTCGGAGGTAGTTCGAAGTTAAGCAACGATGTGTAACCGTCCGTTAATTACTAAGACTTCTCTCGACCTCGGAAAGCACTTTAAATCTTTTTGGCTATCATATGTAAATTTTTGACAGTCATTACGGGTACTACGGTAGACACGAAATACTCAGGGTATCATATCCTTGCAGCCCAACATTTCACACAATACTCAGGGCATCATATCCTTTTAGCCAACATTTCACGCAATACTCAGGGTATCATATCCTTGCAGCCAACATTTCACGCAATACTCAGGGTATCATATCCTTGCAGCCAACATTTCACGCAATACTCAGGGTATCATATCCTTGCAGCCAACATTTCACGCAATACTCAGGGTATCATATCCTTGCGGCCAACATTTCACGCAATACTCAGGGTATCATATCCTTGCAGCCAACAGTTCACGCAATACTCAGGGTATCATATCCTTGCAGCCAACATTTCACGCAATACTCAGGGTATCATATCCTTGCAGCCCAACATTTCACACAATACTCAGGGCATCATATCCTTTTACCCAACATTTCACGCAATACTCAGGGTATCATATCCTTGCAGCCAACATTTCACGCAATACTCAGGGTATCATATCCTTGCAACCAACATTTCACGCAATACTCAGGGTATCATATCCTTGCAGCCCAACATTTCACGTAATACTCAGGGTATCATATCCTTGCAGCCAAAATTTCACGCAATACTCAGGGTATCATATCCTTGCAGCCAACATTTCACGCAATACTAAGGATATCATATCCTTGCAGCCCAACATTTCACGCAATACTCAGGGTATCATATCCTTGCAGCTAACATTTCACGCAATACTCAGGGTATCATACCCTTGCAGCCAACATTTCAGCTGAAAGACGTTCGTTGCTGGACATAGACCTCCTCTAAGCGTCACCACAACGACTGTTCATGTGCGTCTCGCATCCATGGGATGCCCGCGACCCTCACCAGGTCATCAGTCGGCCTTGTGGGAGGCTTTCCTATACTGCATTCTGTGTATCCTTGTAATATAAAGTTTTAAAAGAGAAAATATTTTCATAGTAGAGACCATGGCCGAAATCCCCATTGTCCATCGGCGGTGTCTGACAGAACCGCAAGTTTTACAATAATGATTTTTGTTTAATATCACATTGTTCCTCCTATGGCAGTCTTAACACTCAGGTCGTAAAATACACATATGGCACAAGTTGGAAAGTGGTAGAGTATATTGGGTATACTTTTGTGTAGGGCATAGTTATTTGACTTATGTTTGGTTAGATAATAATTGGAAATTAGAAACAATACATACAAATAAATCGCGTAAGGATGTTTTACGATTTTAAATTAGTTTCTTGTAACAAAATGTTTTATATTTCAAAAAATAATTGATAGTTTTCAAATTGTTTCAGTTTAGTACACTGTGGAATTTATTTTACTACCCACCTGTGAACATCTTTACGCGCGAAACCGCCACATCCGTCAACATCCGCGCTGTTTCCCGCCATTGACATGTTTACGACTTTGTTTACATAAAACGGATCGCTGACGCTTCTATTGGTGCGAGGCACTTGAAGTATTTTTTGTGGGTTGTTGAATAAACAGACCTTATAATAAAATGTAAACAATACTTGTGTTACGAGAGTTGAATTCTAATCAAATGCTGTTATAAACGATTTGGCGGGAATAGTGTCTGTTCACGTGATAAGTTGGTTTCTGATAAAACCACTGTATCAATCTACACGAAATTTTGCATGTTACACTATGAATAGACAAGTAAACTAATAACATTGTTTTTTTTGTACAGTCCGATAAAATATTTTCCTATTATTCATACTCAAACTTCATATTACGGAAACGAAACAAAGTAACTGCTTTTTCAAATTGCGTTTCTGCGTTTGCGTTGCGTTTTGTGTTGCGTTTTTTTTCTAATAGTATGTAATAACTACCTTAGAATAAATACATACCCTCAAACTTTGAATAACACATACAAGCTCACATCATTCACGCTCACAATAACAATACGAATAAAATCGGCTGACCTTGATAAAAATGTTATTACGTAATATTTCTTCAAAATATTTATCTAAACCGATGTTATTACGACGTAATAATAACACAGCAATAAATATAATACTCAACATAACACATAAACAAACACAAAACTGTTTAAAACACACAATTCTAGCAAAATTTTGTCCGCCATTCACAAACGTAAACATGCTACTAAAAACTTTTTTTAATTTTTTTCGAAACAGTATTTGTCTATGGAAATGTTTGTAAAACTACTATACTATCACTCTCCGAGTATGTTAAAATTTCCACAGGAATATGACCTTTAGTTAATTAGTAATAGAGGTTGAAACCGCGCTAGTCGGATCGGCACACTGGGGCCTATTGGACGTTGTCGGGTAATTCCGTTTACCGGCACTCTGGGGCCTATTGGATGTTGACAGGTTAAGGCTCCATGGCTCACCAGTGAGTCAGTGTGAATATGCCGTTTGCCTTGCCAAAAAAATATTGCCAAAAATCCAATTCACGCGTTTTAAACCTCTATTATTACTATTACGCAAGGTCTTTTATCCCATGGCAAGGGTCACACACTTGGAACATGATATAGTCTGTAGTTGCACGATGGCCGACTGTCAACGGGGCTTGACAGATGTAGACGTATGACGCGCGCAGGCCTTGAGAGGTTAAATCAATATGACTTGTTTGGAACTTTTTTGATTGTATTTCGCACTCAGGTTTTATGATCATTTTCAATTATTTTTCGACCTATTTTAGTTAGTTATGTTTTTAGAATTGTCTAATCGAGTAGTTAATTTTGATACCCCACATGACGATGTCACAAAAAAATACGATTTCACTTACCTTTTCACGGATTTCATTTTGTTTTTTTTTTTTTCAAATTAGGTTACGCACGTACTAAAAAAAAGATAGCGAGATATCCCCACCACGCCCCCACTCTTCCTCATACCAATATTTCAAATGCTAATCGCTTCTTTATTAAATAACCAATTTTGATGCCAATTTCAGAAGAAAAAGTTATTTTTAGTGTTATTTGTTGTTTCATAAAAAATATTGTACAAAAATAAACTCAGTAGAATACCCTACTAATAACTTGTTTACCCGACCCCGCTCCCCGCTTCTCCTTTAGACCACAGTCCACCTTTTCACCCGTCAACTTGACCTTGTCTGGAACAAGCGTCAGGTCTCAGGACCACACATTAACTCCAGCACTTATTTTATTTTTACATCTTAACCCTCTCTTCGTGATAAGACTTTATTATAAATTTAGGTATTGAAAGTGGAATAGAATAGAGAATTTAACTATATAAAAATATCTTGGAAGTTAAATTTGAACCATTTCTCGGTTTCCGATTGAGCTGATATTTTGCATACATGTTTAGTTTGGATGACAATAAAATGATGTGACTCAAAATAAAGTTTTAGTTTTTTTTAACTATAATATTTTGTTTAAAATAAATGTTTTAAAACATGTCTTATTTAACAGGTGCCTTAAGAATCAAAATAATAAAAAAATGCCTGTCACTTACAAAGTAATACAAAATAAAGTTTTTGTACCTTCTGAAATTAATCTTTATGCCGAAGCCACAATATATATAATTATATTAGGTATGGCTCACAAATTACTTACATAATTGCGATAAGCGCTAAACATATTAAAAACATAGTTCTGTTTCTGACAATAATTTGAAGACGACAAAGGTGACTTTTATTAAAATATGTTTAGCACAAAACACAATTTTTTTCTTTACTTTTGCACAGTTTAATACGATTATCGCATCGCTTACTTTTGCGATTTCACTGCGAAAAGCTACGAATAAATGTGAAAAAAATTTCATACATTTCGGTTAGTTTTCGCATACGTCGCTTCGGAATGCTAACGGCGCGCGGCGATCAACGTTGAAATTAAAACGCATAACAACGTGCTTCGACGTAAAAATTTCAACGCAATTAACACCCTTTTCGGCAGCAAACAAAACGTTGAAAAAAACGTATTTCACATGAAATTTTGTCCATTCGTTTGGTCGCCGACCGACGACTAAAAATTCTGTGTTTTTTAAAAACTGTTTGCATGTAAAATCGGCTTTTCATAAGTTACGAGGGGTTATGCGTTGTGGATTCGGGTCAAGCATATAGGAACGAGTACCAGGAACGTATAGTACTTGAATGCACCTACTCGAATGTTTAACTTTTCTTTTTTTTTGTATTTGCAACTGTAAAAACAAAATACCTCTGACTTTTTCCGCACCACGAATTTTTTACACAAGCTTTTTTTGTTTTTGAAAAAATATAAAGTGTAGTGCATATTAAAGCTATTTATGGGAAACAATAATTAAACATAAGTACTGGTATGTACATACCATTACAGATATACACAGCTTACACCATAATATGAACCACAACATTAATATTATTGTTTAACATAAAAATATTAAACACAAAAAAAATAAAAAAATATGTATTAAAATTTTAAAATATGGTGTATATAATTAAAATGCAATTGGGAGATTTGTATACACTCGTCTCTCCGAAACTGCTTCCATAAACTTCAACAATTTTGTAGTATTACGTACATGGTTCTCATATGATTTGACCAGTAGGTACAGATTGTTTTTTGTTTTGAGGGTGGGACATCTTCCAATGATTTCTGCCGCTCTGGGTGGAGCGGGACGACGTGTTACTTTTACTGACTAAAACCCGTCCTTGTTTCTTTACTTGCCTCTGTGCCAAAGGTAACTCTATTTCGAATTTATCCGCGACACCAGCCCCGTCTGGTACCGCTTTTTTTTTGTGTGGTGGGAAATCATCCAATGACATCTTCCGCTCTGAGTGGAGCGGGAGGTCGTGTCAGACTCTTACTGACTAAAACCCACCCCTGTTCCTTCCCTGCCCTGAGTGCCCAGGGGCACGGTAACTCTGTTTCGGATTTATCCACAACCGTCAGGTACCGCTGACATCTCTTTGAGGCGCGCGTGGAATACCACGCGCCCTCGACTCTCGGGCCTGATCCATATCGGACAGCGAGCTACCCGCTACTCGCCGTCCGCAAGCCCGCGCCTATGGTGGCCGGAGATCGGCCTGCAACCCCCGATGCCCAAAGCCTCTCCTGCGGCTGCTGCTGGGGTTGTGAGGGCGTCGCTGTTGAGTCTCCCTCACACGTTTCGCCTCCTTCTTCGCGAGCATTACTGCTTCGCAGAAGGAGGCCTCCCTCTCGCTCCGTACCATGGCCTGGACCAGGGCCGGGCGCGAGAGGTCGCTGCCGCCGACCGCCTCACTATCAATTTTGACAACAACTACACTTTAAAATGATTTCCCAACGATGTGCTTGCTACGACCAGCTATAATATTAACTACCAGCCATCTAATTGAATCGCAACCAAAATAGATCCCAGACACCATCAGACAAACCACTACAGAATCTGAATGCGTCTATGCACCTGATTATTTAAACCTAGATACCCAAAGGGCAAACCTTCATGGTATGTTATGCATTTTGACGGCGTCCTGAATAAGCAATTCTATTCTCGACCATAGAGACGATGATTGACGAAGCTATGTGGTGACGATCACGAGGCTATAAATTGACTTCTGCTAGATAACTTGTTTGATCGCATGGAAACTTCCATGAGGTTCTGACATACCTACGTCGATATTTTTTCTGAAAAACACGATGTGTTTATTTCGACAATAATTTCTGAACGCTGATATACTTCTTGCAACTTAGGTTATGAAACATAACACCTAAGAGTTTGGGAAATATATTAGAAAAATGTTCTGACTCAGATAAATTTATGTATGTTTTATATACAGGCAACACGCAGTGTGCACTATTTTTTAGAGTAGAAACAGGATCGTTGAAGTTAGAAAAAAAATCCTAGAAAAAAGGGCGACAAACAGGGTGTAGAATTTTGTACATAAACAAAACAAAAATACTAAGAAAAGAAACCTAAATTTTAGTAAGTTACTCGTATATTTATGAAATTGCCTTCTCAAGCCCTATCTATAATTTGATATCCCACATGACCGTGTCACAAAAAAAAAAACGACCACTCTTACTAATGAAAAAAATAAAAAAAATGGCGGCCGCAATTTTTTGTTTAAAGACTTTTCTAATGATACTCGTACCTCATTTGTTGTAATCCTTCCAGGCGTTTAGACTATACATACTACAGATAGAAACATACTTACATACACTCGAAAAACATTACCCTCTGGGGCAGTCAAGTAAAAAAGCAGATCATAAATATTACGACAACAAATCATTAAATGTGACAATATAAAGTGCTAACTAGGAACCATCTGCCGGCAGAGATTTTAAATAATTAAAAAGAAGCTATAGAGAGGCTCTTTTCCCACAGCAGCCATATCTTATAGCCGAGATTAATAGCCTATTTTACTAAGAAGCTGTCAGAATGCATAAACGCTAGCTAATTTATTTTTTACCGACTTCAGAAAGCAGGAGGTTCTTTATTCGGGTGTATATATTTTTTTGTGTAGGTACCTCCTAAATTATGACTTCGTTGTTTATGATCCGATTTTAATGATGTTATGTTGTAATATGTTAACTTATAGCTAATTAACTCTCACAATCTGCTATGTTGTAAGGGTAGGCTAAACCTCCTGGTTCGAAAGAGAGTTACCGCGGCCCTTGGCACAGGTAACTGAAGGAACAAGGGCGGGTTTTAGTCAGTAAAAGTCTAATACGCCCTTCCGCTCCACCCAGAGCGGGAGAAGTCATTGGGTGATTTCCCACCCCAAAAAAAGACTAATGCTGCGCACAAACGTTGTACAGATTTTTATAAATAAATAACACTTAATTTTTTGTGATCGTTTTATTAGCACTTAACATATCTTTAATTACTTATCTAGGAATTTAATTTGCAATAATATTGAAGTAGTAATAGCAGAACATTTAGAAAATTAAGTGGCTGTTCACAACTGTGCATCAAAATTTATAGCGTCTGTGACCCAAGTTTATGTTCTGGTTGTTTCATTTTTGCGATTGATTTTAACTATCATTTTGGTTCGAGGTTATAAACGGCCCATTTAGACTGTATATTTTTTTTTTGGTAGAGTTACCTAACCTATGCTGTAGAGTCTGCAGTACTGAGTTATCGCACCCCTGGGCACTCAGGCAGGGAAGGAACAGGGGTGGGTTTTAGTCAGTAAGAGTCTAACAATCCCGCTCCACCCGGAGCGGGCGATGTTTTGCATGATTTCCCACCCCACAAAAAAAAGAGCCTGCAGGACTCCAGGGGCGCTGCTGTAGCTGTGGGAGCTTTCCCACTCGCTGGCTGCGAGAGTGGGGTGTGACCTGAAGGCCAGTGCTCACACGCCGACTATAGGCTGTGTATACAAACGCTACAATCCCACTCGTCACAATCGTCACAATCTACTTATTCGACTATTTATTTTTTCTGCCTTTTCAGTTGGTTCTTATAAACAGTATTTTTATATGAGTGTGCTACGAACCAAAAACTCAAAAAAGATACAACGCATTTGGCTTTTCTGTACTAGAATTCCCTGGCTGATTAATTAAGAGAACGTTCCGCATTTTTATTCTAGCTGTGAGCTCCTGATTATTGTCTAGAGGATTGACTGCAGACTGCAACTTTTCTCGAATCTTAGAAATTATCGAAGAAGCATGGTTATGTTCAATGGCAACATTGAAGGCTGGTTAGCTCTGCTGGGACACAAGTCTCCTCTTTTGAGTGACCTATCATTTGAAATGTGTTCGTAGCATGAAAAACGAAACGGTAAGAGTGAGGCTAGCATTTCGACATTTAGGCAGGTACATATCGGAATGCTATTCTGTTATGAACAAGTTCATATAATTGAACGAAGAATTGGTATTTATGAATAAAGCGGCGCGGAATTATTGCAGACTGTGTCTGTCCATTGATGCGGAGCGAGGTACTGCAGTGCGGAGCTAGACCGACGTCACACGACGAGTAATTTGAGCCAACTACAATACCCTGGCTGGTTGTTTTCCGCTTCCTTGCTCCACTTTCCTGTGTTGTATGAATTTTAAAACTAGTTCGCAAATCCCTGTCCACTAAAATGGAGCGGAGATTTTATGCAATTCCATTGGTTAATATTTAGACAGCTCCGCTCCGCACGTTACCACTCCGCTCCAGTGGGCAGTCAGCCTAAAGCACTGCTTTATGAAGCGTCCGTTAAACCTCCAAGTGTACTATGATCCTGAGAAACAAATAAATGACGCGGATTTCGGGAACTCGTTACACCCCTAAATAATTTAAGTTCGATCCAGCCGTCCCTTGCTACCCGAGCGACACCCTAAGCCGAGGCCCGTACCCCGCAGGGGGTGCCCTTAGCGTGTTGTCGCTTAGTTTGTAAGTTTTTAATAAGCCCTGGCTGAAGGCTTTAATAAATTAAAGCCGCCACAGGCAGCCGACAACCTCAGAGGCTGACCTGCGAGATGCCACACAAAAAAAATAACTCATTACATACACGTTTCTGTTTCACAACACAAAAGAAATAATTATGCCGCGTAGTACAGTAGTGCATCAGTAACATTTAGCGGAGACTTGGCAATCGAGTTAACAATTATGCCCCGTAGTGCTGTAGTGCACCAGTAACATTTAATCGAAGACTTGGCAATCGAATTAACCGTTCGTTTAATGGGACTTCCTCAATAATGTAAACCTATCAATCAGGAATGCTGGCTGGACTCCAACCCAATAGGTCAGATGAGATTCTT
This sequence comes from Polia nebulosa, assembly GCA_951329385.1. Classification (NCBI taxonomy): domain Eukaryota; kingdom Metazoa; phylum Arthropoda; class Insecta; order Lepidoptera; family Noctuidae; genus Polia; species Polia nebulosa. The sequence goes on along the minus strand of OX589592.1, from coordinate 6,492,628 downwards.
TGTTATCAGATTTGCTAGATAAGTATCTGTCTGTCTTGAGTCCTAATTTTGAAGTGACATGAATACGGCGTCAGACAGACGAATTTACTGTTACATTCTGGGGTATTTTTCCGATGTTTTTTGCCTAAAAACAATATCTATTGCTTAATTCTGCGTGGTTTTTCTAAATTTCATGGCATCTGCAACGCAGTGTTGTTGTCTGACTCATCCTTAATTTTTTTAGGATTCCGTAATACTAGCAAGAACAAGGAACCCTTATAATTTCGGTCAACCCCATCCGTCCGAAGTAGCTAAGAGACTGTTAGTCCAAGAAAGCTGTAATTTTGCATTGGTATATACAGGTTGTAACAGAAAGGTGTCCTCATATTTTAAGAAATGCATCTGCCCATCGATATGAACAACTTTCTTCAAGAAAACCTGAGGAAATTCTCAAAAATTTTTTTTACCTCCCATACAAATATTGATCAACTGATGATAACTTTGTATGGAAAGTCCAATTTTTTTTTGGGAATTTTCAAATTTTTCTTATAATTATAAATTTGTTCATTTCCATGGGCAGAACCGGTTCTTAAAATATGACCACATCTTTCCGTTACACCCTGTGTATATATTAATCACGCCAAGAAAACGAAATAATAAAATCTTGAAAAATATTTTTTTTATGGTACCCACATATAGAGCGGGGATGACATTGTTTTTTCTTGCTTATCCTTTGCTGTGGAGTACGTTAGATAGGGATTTCATCAATGTGGGGTTGTGAAGACAATTTCTCGATTCGGGGATTCGTTTGCGAAATATTAAACTTAAACATCATCATTGAGTTAAGCTCGCCTTTGTACATGCATTGTGTAACCACTAAGTACTATGTGAGATTTTTGGTGTACAATAAAGAATTAAGAATTAAACGTAATATTTTTTTGTAAGAGACGAGCGTCTCCCCCCTCCCTAAAATTTAAAGTGTTGGCTTGAAAAATCTGAAAAAAATCGTGACGTTAGTAGGTATATATAAAGAATTTTGAAGGAAAACTATCTCGGCTAAGTTAGCTCTGTTAGTTGGTAAACGGGTAGTAAACTAGTAAAATTATGAAAAAATAAAATCTTAACATACGTAACATAGCATAATAGCCCCCTTCCGAGTCGCCATGTTGTAACTGGTGACTACGGAACCCTACACTGCGCGTGGCCCGACACGCAGCTGACCGGTTTTTTGAAAAAGAAGTTGCGGAACAAACGGGCAACTATTTTTTTTTTGCAATCACTTATTATTCCCAGACGTTGACTTCTCAAGAATCTGGTACCTAATGCATAACGAAAAAATGAAGACTTAAATATGGGCATTGGGTATTTAAAAAAAAAAGGATATTTACTTAGGAAATTGGCATTTTCCAAAACTGCTCACTTACAATTTGTAGTAACTTCTGATGAATCATAAAATCTAAAAAGGAATATAAATCCTTAAATATAAAGATTATTTGAACCTATAATTCCAAGTCGACCGAAGTTATCACAGCTCAAAGTGCCGTTTTATAAAGCGGCAACTTTATAACTAAATAACTAATAGATTCAAAGTGTATTCTATAAAAAAACCACGCAAATTACAAACATTCCAAGTATAAATATAACTCCAGAAGTCAATCACAGATATAAGCAGATTAAAGTTCACAAAGCAACTGAATCAGTCACCAGTTGTTTACCCATTCCAATGACTGAAGACCCCATATCATTTGACAACAGTCCTGGACTCCTGGTGCCAATAAATCATTCACTCAAGACTTTGAGGCGCGTTGGGAATGCCATTGGGATACGCTTAGTCCTAGCTCGCCATGTGCAATGGCACGCCAGCGTCTGGTCGGCCAGACTATAATGAAAAACTGGGACGTGTAGGTAGTACAGAATGAAATTAAGTTCTTGTTTAGACTTTTTTAAGTGCGTTTCGTTAACCGCTCGCGTCACCGACATGCAAGTGACATGTTGCGCCAGACTTATGCACACAGGTGGTATTGAAATGCTATGTCGATTCGCAGATGTGTTACTGTGAAACTCGTATTCGAGGCAGTAAATATCACAATAATGAAACCTTGGCACGTCGCAAACAACATTTACGTACACAATTAGTAGTAGGTAAATAGTTGTTGCTAAGCGTTGCCAATTAAAAGTGATACAAAAGAGAAGGCAGAGAACTAGACAAAGTGATATTCTATTGACGAAAGCTATTAAGTAAAATAAATTTAAAAAAATCAGACTGCTAAAAACAATAAAAGAGTTTTTTTTTATTACTTTTTTTTATTGTCGATAGGCACGCGTTTGACCACTGTCTCACCTGATGGTAAGCGATGATGTGGTTGAAGATTGAGCACGCTTGCCTAGAAGTAACCTATTCAGAGTTTCAAACAAGTAACGTTTCACGCAGTCTGATGCTGTTGGTGGTATTTGTTTTAGTTCAGTCGCAAACAAATTTTTTTATTTTCTACATTTTAGTCAGATATTTTTTAAATTGCCTCCTCGAGCCCTATATTTTTATATCTCACATGATCATAGCACAATAAACGGTCCCACTTATCTAATGGCGGCCGCCATTTTGATTTTTAGGCGCAATTATATGCCAATTGCCTTGAATGGTTAATAGTTCGGTCCGCGTTAGACATAACTTTACAAATTAATTACACTATGTTATAAAAATATAATTTCAAATATACACATATCAAATTACGAAGAAAATTATCTAGAGTAACATATATTTTTTTCATAGAAATAAGATTAGTCGTTTAGACGTGATGTTTAATTTAAAATCATTAGAAGTCGTATAACTGCTCCTTAATTTATAACTGATTACTTTGATATTTTCCACCTCTATCATTAATTTAATTAAATTCAAACTTTCCGAAAGGATTAACTTTTCCGGAAAGTATAAATAAACGTACTATGTGTGTGTGCGTAAAGCTTTACAGCTTATGTTTTATATGTGTAAATAAAGAATGAGTATGATGATATGATTTCGATGTATTTGCTATTTTATACGGGTTAATATTAACACTTATAAAAAACAGTTTGTTTAAAAAAAAAAATGCCGGACATTTACTAGGAATTACTCTTACATCTTCAAACATGTAAACTCACATACATAAGCCACCCCAGACCCATAACAACAATCTGTAGGCCATACAAATATTTGCTCCGTGCTGAATCCAACCCGCAGCGCAGCAGTCAATTGCTCAACCACTGCGCCAGCCAACAGTGCCGTCAACGTCGTTTAAGTAAATATAAAACCGCCCATGCACAACTCATTAAAAATGCAAGCCAAAATATTTAAGACTAGCTTTTTACGCGGTACGGTACGGGATAAAAAGTGCTATGGCACTCAACAGTAGCGAAGCTTTCTATTAGCAAAATCATCATCTTCCTGCCCTTATCCCATGTTACTTGGGGTCGGCGCAACACGTTTTTTTCTTCCATTCTGTCCTGTCAGTCGTCACGCTATCACTAACTCCCTTTTCTGTCATATCACTCCTCACACAATCCATCCATCCTTTCTTTGGCCTCCCTCTCCCTCTCCATCCATCCACATTTATATCATAATTCTTTTAGTTACATGTGTTTCATCCCTCCTCTTTAAATGACCATACCAAGAGAAGCGGTTCCCTTTCAACTTTTCTGTGACTGGCGCCACTTTTAAACTACCTCTAATGTACTCATTTCTCACTTTATCTATTCTCGTTACTCCACACATCCATCTCAACATTCTCATCTCCGCCACATGCAATCTTTTTTCATCCGTCTTTTTCAATCTTTTTTTATTAGCAAAATTATTTTTCATAATCGCATCATTAAGTACTTTAATTAAATGTTCTTCTTTTTTTAAAACGACTTCGAAAAAGAAGGAGGTTCTATGTTCGACTGTATGTATGTCCACCGATTTCACTGTCAGTTGTGGACCGATTTACCGATTTTTTCATAATAATACTATTTGGGCCCAGTAGATGGCCACGTTTATTGCTTCTTCGGCAGCGTTGCTCAACTTATCTTGGGTGCAGGTTGGTTTGGTGTGTGGACATTTGGAGTACTCTATACTCCATTCGCAATAGCATTAGACAGAAATTAGAAAAGGTTATTTTTAATGCACACCTTTTAATGCCGGCTGTACCCGCTCGTCTCGTTAACGTTGCGAGGAGGGCACCATCTAAAGGCTCGTACTCGGCCTGTCTCGACGAGCGTGTACAGCCGGCATAACAAAAGTATAATATAAACATGTTACAGTTACGATAAACACCGAATTTATTATAATCTATTTATACAGTCTGCAGCTGTCACACTTAATTATAACTATTTTAACTTTTTATCTTGTTTCATTCCAATTTTAAATTACCGTGTCAATGGTAAAAACCTAGAAGACGCAAGAGTGAACATACCCGGAAAGTTTTTTGATTCAATAGATTTCTAAAAATTTTACATTTTCCAATTTTACTGGTTTATGTCGTCTATTAAATTGACGTAAATAATGTTATGTGATTGTCATTCAATGTAAATACTGGTGAATGTGATGCCTTGATAATTGTTATTGCCGAATTTCTGTGATTTACTTGTTATTTGTTACTGTTTTAAAATTAAAGAATCAATAAAATTGTGTTAACTTAATTTTGACATAAGTAAAATGTTTTCCATCCGTGCTTTAACGTGCCCCTTTTTTCGAATGCTCTTGAGAATGGATTATAGCAAATGTGACATAGTCTGAATAGGAGCATTGCACTCGCAGTGGGTGTTTGATGGCATTAATAATAACAAACTAACAAATTTATCTCAAGTTTCGATGAAACAAAACATAAATTCTATAAATTGCCCTGCATTTTCAAGACTACCCACGTGGTTTTGTCTCCATAGCCGATTACAAGAAACGATAAATTGAAACGAAAACACGTTTGTTTGCCTGTAAAGTAAGCGGTAATATCTCGGCAATTAAAACGGCGTTGCGAGCAGACGGGCGACTTTTTTGTTGCAAAATGGCAAATGTGTGCGTCTTTTTATTTTTTTATTTTAAATTCATTGTAAGACATTAATTAGCTTGAGTATTGTAGAATGGATTAAATAAATACAATCAGAATGTTTTTTTTTTTGTTTTTGGGGAAATCATCCAATGACTTCTTCCGCTCTGGGTGGCGTGTCAGACTCTTGGGAGCGGGAGAGTGTGTCAGACTCTTACTGACTAAAACCCACCCCTGTTCTTTCCCTGCCTGAGTGCCCAGGGGTGCGTTAACTCATTTTCAGAATTTATCCGCTACCCCTGAGCATGCAGGAATCGGCCACGATGGGCCCCGTGAGTGGTGGCTGACACCCATCTCTTTGAGGCGCGCGTGTAACACTACGCGCCGTCTCGACTCATGGGCTTGGTGCTGATCGGACGGCGAGCTACCCAATGCTCGCCGTCCGCAGGCCCGGGTACAATCAGTATGGTTGTGTTTCAGATTTTGTGTTAACAGTCAGGGATATAGGTGCTACAACTTTAGGTAGCATTGCGTAAACTGTAAGGTTACCTATAGTTCATTTGCAACACGTCACATTTAAATAAATCAAATGAAATAGCGTAGTAGAATCTAAATAAAGTATCCATATTATTTAAAAATGTTTTCTGAGCACATTATACATTCCAAAAGCCAATTACGCATTACCTTTTGCATTTTTAAACAGATGTTACATTCCTAAATTATCTAAATGAGCCACATAAAAAAACTTCAAAAAGAAACACGTAATTGCCAAAAATGCAAAACAAAGATAAAAATAAACATCGTTTCTACTGTTTTGATGCTCGTGCAACAATTGGACGCAATACTCCGTCATTACGATTTGCGTATCACTACTAAATAACACGCAATCATTTGAATCGTCTCATTAAATCGCGAGTGAAATTACCAACTCTGCCAAAGAATCGATAAAAAGTTACTGTTAAGACCCTACTACCGGCCAAGTGGCGCCCTCATTAAATAAAAAATCGTAGCATAGCTAAAATAAATATTAAAGAATAAATATCACATATCGCATCGCATCGTTCCATTCCGTATCTGGAGAAGAGCGTTGTTAGCTGCGCTACAGTTTACAACTTTTGCAGCTATCATCGATTTACTTGTTGTACTTAGTCTTGTGTTATTGTTCTGAATAAACTTTTTATTATTTCTTTTGTATCCGTCTGTTTGTCTGTCTATCGTCTATCACACAAGGTTTTTCAGCCAAACGGTTGGAGCTTACAGTCTTAAAATTTTCACAGTATAAGCATCTTCTTGACCCAAAGCCATACAAATAGTCACAATTACATTTAGTACGGAACCCTAAATGTACGAAGTCCGACACGGAATTAGCCTTTTTTTTGTGCGCGTAAGCTTGGAGAGCTTGGTGTCATAGAAAATAGCTTATGTGCACAGAAACCATGTGCACGTGAATCCGCACACACAAACAAGATCAACCCGCCTTCGTGAAATATAATAACGATAAGCACTTTCATGACAAACATTGCTATAGACTAAGATTCAATGACTTAAATGGAAGACTAGTTTTTCTTCGCGGTTATGCTTAACTAACACATTGTTTGTGGATTTCACCATTTGTATTATTATTGAAAATGATCTAACTGGTTAGTTTGTTTAGTATAAATAATTACTCTAAAGCTATTTTTGTGTAAGATATATTTACCTTTTTTATATTTTTAGATTAAGTACAGTAAACCACATGTCAGTGGTAATACAACCAGTATAAACTGGTAATTTGTAAATTTGTTTCTGTAAAAAAAATACTATAAATTTGGATACAAACAGAATGGAGGAAACATATATAAACTAACATAACTGAGGTATTTAATACAAAATAAACTATTCTACCTTGTCACTACGACTTTTTTGCATATTGCTCATATATTCTATATATAGAGTTAGACCTGGTAGATTTCCTTTCTTATACCAGTCTTCTTGCTCCAGCGTCTTCATCCAAGCCTTTATCTTTGTATATTTGTCATCCACGGGAACCCAGTAATTCGTAGTAGAGATGCCAGCTATACATGAAAAATCAGCCACAGTCAAATGGTCGCACGCCACAAATTTGGTCTTCTGCAAGTACTTATCCAAAACTTCGTAAGAATCATTCACATCTAGGATTTGTTGAGGAGTAGGTCCTGGTTGACCATCACGTAGAACTCCATACGCCAACGCACTGGAGGCCTTGTTAAGGACCGTAGCCTCGAAAAACAATCTCTGGTTAATTGTCGCACGTGTTCTCAGATCACTAGGGTACAATTTTGATTCATCACCTCCATATTTTTCAGCCAGATATGTAATGATCGCATGGCTGTCAGCGAGGACAAAATTGTCTTCTTCTATCATAGGGATGGTGTGTGCAGGGTTTTTCTCCAAATATCCTGGTGTCTTGTGTTCTCCGCCCATTATATCCACATTATGAGTCTCGAAGTTCAGTTTTAGAGCTTCAGTTGTCATCAAGACTGCCCGCACTGGCGGACTTCCTTCGATTTTGTATAGTTTGAACGACATGTTGACTTGTCAATATGAACACTAGCACAGAACTGAGCGATACTAAGGCCAGCAGCGGCTTATAACTGATTGTGATAATGTCTACAAATAATGACTATGCATATTTTATGATATGGGTCCGGATAAGGTTCGATAACAAACTCAGCATGACGAGGCAGAATAATCTTCTCTAATATTCCTGTTTATGACTAAACTGTGACATGAATGAACTTCGCTCACAGTTTTGAATTATGACATCTGACAAAATCATTTGCAAAAATTGAGTTTCGAAAAAAAAACTGATGATAATTTTTCATATATGCTTCCTAATCGTCAAATTACTTTGAGCAATGATGGTGATCAATGCCATAGAAGAAATGTTGTGATCAACGCCCGCTTTCTGTGTTATATACTTAATTACTATGCGTTTCAGGCAATATTGCTTATTACCCGAGTCACTTTCTGTGTTCTCTGTGATATCATTGTCACCATGCCTTATCCTAATCAGCATTTATTTGCAGGGAATCACATTGTGCGTTGTGTTGATTTGCGCGTAAGCTTCGAGAGCTATGACACCAAGTCATAGAAAATAACTTATGCGCACTGAAACCATGTGCACGTGAATCCACACACACAACCAAGATCAACCCGCCTTCGTGAAATATAATAACGATAAGCTCTTTCATGACAAACATTGCTATAGTCTAAGTTTCAATGACTTAATTGGAAGAATAGATTTTCTTCGCGGTTATGCTTACCTTATTTAGGAACACATTGTTTGTGGATTTCACCATTTGTATTATTATTGTAAATGATCTAACTGGTTAGTGTTGAGTATAAATAATTACTCTAAAGCTATTTTTGTGTAAGATATATTTACCTTTTTTATCTTTTTTATATTAAGTACAGTAAGTCACATGTCAGTGGTAATACAACTAGTATAAACTGACTTCATATTATGTTGAAACCCGCACCACGCTAGGCTAACTCGAGGTTAAAATGGCAAATATCGCTGACGTGTGGCCTATTGTCCTTCACCTGTTTTAACTAGTTTCTAAGACAGTTTACGTAAAAGTTTCTAACACAAAATTCTTCAATTAAGTTATAACATATTGTAGATAGTAAGTCTTGAATTACTTGGGCATCCAAAATTGCGCACATCGGGTGTCGGAATTGCCTCTTTCTGTATATAATGAGCGCGCATCACGGGCGTCTTCGGTTGTGGCCCATTTCAAAAGTGTGCGACTTTAAGTTATTTCTTATCTTCAATATTAGTTACTACCTAGCTTCTGCTGATGACTTCGCCCGCATGTCAGTCAGAGATTATTAATAAAAAAATTGGATAACATACTCTATGTCCTCATGTCGTGGTCTAACTATGTGCCGAATTTTATCAACATTCGTTTACCCGTTAATGGATGAAAAGGAAACAAACATACAGAGTTACTTAAGGATTAATAATATTATTATGCATTTGTGAACCTGTTATCGACAAGGATTGCACTGTTTGTAATTTTATTGAAATAAAAACCCTAAATAAAGAGGTACTTACCTAAGTAGGTATATGAAGAACTTTGCGTACCTTACTTTTTTAATATTCAAAATCCAATGAACACTTGGGTTTTCGTCTTAAAACTAATAACAGCTGTAAAATATTGCTTGCCATCACCATCATTTTAATGAATTTCTGTAGGAATCATTTGAGACGCTGACAAGACCTAAAGCATGGTCACTATTGCACTGCAAAACAAAGAAGGAGATGTGCAATGAAATTAATATGAATCAGGTTAATTCAGTTCCCTTCTTTTCACTGACTCTTAAGTCACAATAATTTACACCTAGTTTAGGAGTCAGAGCGTTTAAATCCTCAGGTTTTTTAGCTTTCAAAAATGTCAGGTTGTTTAGACCTAATAATTTGTAAAACTGGCTGATGGTGTAAACGAAATATTTAAATCTTAATTGGTGGCCTCACTTACAACTTGCACCACATGCAGACTTGCTGATATCTTAAGGTACAGAGTCACGCGATTTAGTGTGATCAGGTGTCTTTGAACTGGTGCACGAACATGTTTTACCATGTTCCGCCATGTTCCAGTAAACACCGACAGGTTTTCGTTGCTTTCTGTCAACAGTAGCGCTACTTTATAATCGCTCGTCTATAAGTTAATACAGACGCTTACTTTTATAGTGATTTATTGTTAGGTTAGCATGTTTTTGGTTCAAAAGTGTAGTTAGTTGTTTCAACTGTTTTGCTTGATGATATTATGATGATTTGCTTGATGATGATAGGTACATATAAAGATAAAAGACGTAAGAAAAAAGAGGGGGTTGGAATTCAAGAGACGATTCCAATTTTTCGTAGTAAATTAGGTTATGTTTTGAAAGCTGCTGATGAAAACTAAATTACAAAATGTAAAGCGCCTGCCGGGGTTTAAACCCACGACGTAGAAATCGCAAGTCGCCACTGCTCTGCTATATCATATTGCCCAAAAAAAAGACAAACAGTGCATTATCCTACGCAATAAATTTTCAACATTTTGTAAATCGGTGCTGCTCTAAATAAAAATAACGTAGCATGTTTAAAATTCTTGTCGATCCATAAACGAGATATATTGACAATTGTGCTGTAATAACTGTCGTTGAATTGACAACTAAATATAGAGCACTGCACAGCCATAATCTATCGTGTCGTCATAATAGGCCGTTGATAGCAATAAATATTAATTGCTATGGTATGGTCCTTGATTGATAGGTGCTGGTCAATACTACTACAATACCACTTGTGTTGCATGCTGAATATTATAGATAGCATATTCAGCCTTATAATGTTCCACTGCAGGGACTCAGACCTTGTCTCTAGGAGAACCAAAAGGCCGTAATCCATCATGCAGTCCCAGTGCAGGTTGATGGATATCACATGTCTTCGAATTTTCAGTTTTAGGACATGCCGGTTTCCTCACGATGATTCACCGTTTTGAGAGCAGTGGTGATGAAATAAATTAATAATTTAATAATAATAATAATTTAATAATAATTTATTTCATCCACTTATGTATATAACATTATATAGATAGGAATTACCTTTTAAGCAAAAATTTGCTTGTGTTAGGTATTTCCGTTCTTCCAGTTTACAGTATCACATAAACATAAATGTGAGAAATTTAAACAATAAATTCAATTAAAATCAAAATCAGAATTAAAATAACAATAAAAATTAAAACCAGAATTGAAATTACAATAAAAATTAAAATCAAAATCAAAATCCAAATTAAAAATAATCAGAATCAAAAATGTAATTCAAACCGAAAAAAAATTAAAATCCAAATTAAAAACAATCAAAATTAAAACAAAATGTATGCCTACCAAAATTATATATTAACAAAATTAAGTTTGCGCACAGGATGTGTATTTGATGGTGTGTATGTGTGTGTTTGTGTGTGTGTGTGATTGTGTCAATGTATGTATCTTCCAAATTATGTGATCGTATGCAGGATTGACTCGATTTCTTCGTAACTTTTGTTTGTCAGCCATTGAGTGAGTGTTTTTTTGCAGTCATGGTATGTCATAGAATATATGTTTTGTTCCTTATTTAGAATATTGTATATGTGTGACGATTGTTTTGTATATTGTCTCTTAGCGAATTTGGTTTTAACAGGTGTTTCTGGAGCGACATTATTCTTTCTCCTAGATTGTGCCCTGGAAGAGATGAAGGGTAGGGATTTATGTTTTGTTAAGGCAATTTGAAGAATATATAATTTTCAAAAATTACACAAAGTAAAGCGCTTGCCTGGGTTTGAACCCACGATGTACAACTCGTAGGTTGGGGTCGTTACCTATATATGTCGTTATATTCATGTAGATTTTATGATTGTCTGGCAGTTTGAGTATTTTTGCGGCCTACTCAAATGTCCTTACATTGATATTGTTCGTCGGTTCGTTGAGAACCTCAAAGTTCTGAGTTGAGCTTCACGATGACTGATAAATGCTTGCACTGTCTGGACAGGTCCACTCGAATTTGTGTGTTGCTTTCGTTAAAAAGCTCATCCCAGACATAAACGTACATGGTTCTCATATGATTTAACCAGTACACATTGTATGGATTTGAACACTTTAAAAGAGACTTTGACCTCTGAGTTTGTTTCGGTGTTTCTTCTCAGGGTAGTCAGCTAGGAAACACCGGCCTCATCTAAGTTAAACTGACAAAAATACATTGACGTGTAAAAGTGTTCCTTGTAACCTATTTACTGAATAAACATCATTTATCATTTACCACTAGGCCACCATTGCTCAGAATAAGTAATTATACATAAGAAGATACCAATAATTGCAATACTATAGTCATGATTTTTATGAAACTGCTAAATACAGTGGTGTGCACTACGTTCTAGACAAAGTGATATTGTTTTCAATTATATATAACCATTGTCTCAAAGTCCAAAATGTTTTGAATAAATCTTTGGCTTTTTGACAGTCATTACGACTTAGAGAAAGTCAGTTTGTTCGTCTAGAACTACTTGCTGTATGAAACCAGTCAGTTAAAATAAAAATCTTCTAGGATTAAATCAATTAATATTTACCAATCAGTTTTGTAGGTATCTACTACAAAACCACACAATTTTGTTAACACTGTGAATATTTTTATTGAGAAACATTGACAATTTGACATTTAATTTTAATTTAATTTATGTTCTAATCACTTTATTTAATGACATAATAATAGAACTAATCAACATTACCTCATCTCATACAAAATGCGCATATAATCTAATAATAATTATTATAAAGTTATTTTACCCATTCTCGTACAAAGATCTTGACCCATAAAAGGTATAGTATCGTATTCACATAGAATGTTAGTAATGCCCGTACTTGACGGAGCGTTCACTAAGGTACGGTTCTGACACTGCGATTTATATTTATTTATTTAAACTTCATGTTTATTAGTGGTACAAAGGCGGACTTAATGCAACAAGGCAGTCATCTTTACCAGTTTCAAGTCAATATCTCAAGAGACTACTTTAACTCAATTTTTTAAACAATCTTTAGACCATCTTTATCATGCATAACGGAAAGTACCTACTCATAATAACAAAACATACTAGCCCAAATTCAACTGTCCTACCATTTGCTATCATGGAGTTTCAGTCCCTACATCCCGGTGCCATCATCAGATCAGCTCGATAGTAATATAATATTGCATTGTCACTGGACTTACATAAGTGTGCTAAATTTCACCTCTATCGGAAACCAACAAGTGGTCGAAAAATGGTTTGCAATTTTTGAAGTGGTAAAAGTTTACCACTTTAAAAATTGCTATCTTTATAAAGCTTGTATTAACGAATCACGCATTTGTTTTCCTATCTATTGCAAATAACTTAATTGAATATACGTATAGCAACGAACTTATAGATTGTTAAAACACTGAAGATATGCCAGATTAAAAACAGTCCGTAAATCAGTCTTAAAATCAATACTGACTCCTGTCTTTTCTTTTTATAGGGTAGTTTCCTACAAATATCGAATTAGTCCAAAGTCAAAAAATATTAGACTCGTGTTTTTTCTTTTGTCACGTAAACAGAAAATGAGGACGATACACTGCGTTGAAATTTCACGGGACGTCACGGTGTGCGACACTTTTTAACACAGAGTGACTTAACCAAGTCCCCACTCCTGAACTTTTATGCGTGCTGTTTATTTTTTATTGGTTTGATAAAGCAAAAAATATGTGTCCAATTTTTTTTGATAATCTGCCATACGGATTAAATATAATTATTATGTTCATACCCAGAAAACTACCCTATTCCAACCCCAAATAATTGGTACTTAATAAAATTAATATTTTCATTAACATTATTTGAACCAGTAGGATTTTTTTAAATATAACACCAGGACAGGATATATTTCGCCAAAACTTCATCGTTTAATAAGATGCAGACAACAAAAATACAAATAAAATCGAGTCGATCGAAACGGCACCTTAATTTGCAAACGAAATACCAAATCGAAGTAAGATTCGATACATAAAATATATGTAGAGAAATGACGGATCGTCTGTTTTATTACTATATAAAATACTCGCCTGAACGTATCGTAATAAAATTTACACATACATAAATATGTAATAACATATATGAGCAAATATTCGAACTTTTGTTGATACTAATTTGTTTATTGCCGATTGCCGTAAGCCAAATTGGTTTATTGGAGTCTTAACTGTCTTTTTCCCGCGGTTTTGCGTCAGTCACCTATCAACAGTACGGAGTCTCATTTCGTAGAAAGAAAATTTAGTTCTAATAAATTTCAATAGATGGCGTGATATATGTATCGATGTCTTATTGAAGGTTATGTTTTAATAAGATTATTAGAACGATTCTTTTGACGTCAAAACTTTTTTTTGCACAAATAGATGGCGCTGTTTGAAATTTTTAAGGTTTTCCATTCGCCTAATTAAAAGTATAGTAACATATTTTGATATACTTAATGAAACTATTTTAGTCTAAAAAAAAAGCTTCCTATCAGTGACAGAATTTCAGTGCAAAATCAAGAGAGTCTATACAAAATGTTATTCTTTATACAAAAGTCTAAAAGTGAAACAGAAAAATGTTAAATGCAAACAGTAATCCACACATTTATTACCAATAATATAGTCTAGTGGTCGCCTGGTGATCGTAATTCGACCATAATTAATTTGAAAACGTTTTATTGTCAAAGACCATAAACATGACATGACATGACTGTGAACCATAAACAAAAGAGTATATACGTGTCAAAGGCATGGTAGCGTGTGTAATGTTTTTTTTTTTTTTATTAATTTAATTTATTTCTTTTATAATGCAAATTTTATTTTTTTGAAAATTTGCTTTCTGCACTCCTCCTTACAAACTTTAACTGAGCCAAATTTCATAGTCTTCCGTCTGCGTAATTTTCGTAAAAAGGGGTTGAAAGTTTTTCCTTCACGAAATATGATATAGATATTTCATGAGACGCTATAATTTCTCAGAATCCCTTCGTATTGAGCCAATTCAGAAGACATTCCGAATATCTAATAACACAGCTGTTACCTGTTGTTTGTTTAAATGTCGTCTTGTCTTGGTTTCATTTACAAGATTATCTTTAGCTTCACAATATAGCTGCGGGCCTATTAGAGAGAAAAATTGTTTTTCTTTATCATTGTTATGCGCGCGCGTGACCACTATCTCACCTGATGGTAAGCGATGATTTGATCGACGCTCGAGCACGCCTAGAAGTAACCTATTCACTCTTGGCTTAAAGAACCCCAGCAGGCGTAGCATGACCAATTCTATCTCTATTCTACCAAGAATAGACAAAGTTCTTTCTATCCAACTTGACATCTCTTTTGCCCGAGCAAGGGGCGACCCGTAGACTCGAGTTCCTATAAAGCCAAAGACTTATTCATTGTTTCCATAGCAACGGGGAGGTAGTGTTGAAGATAAGCTAAGAATTCTTCGATAATTTTACGTTTACTTATCGAAAAAAAGTGTCAAACGGCAAGTTCTAAAACCTTTTGAACGAACCTCTCGAAGTAGTCTTCGGACTGTGTCGGCTGTTTGTTTGTTATACTCTATCTGGGGCGAGGTAACTCTGTTTCGAATTTATCTTCAACCACCGGGCAGGCATCGGCCATGACGGGCCCCGTCCTTATTGCTGACAACTCTTACAGGCGCGCGTGGAACACTACACGCCGTCGGCTCTCGGGCCTGGTGCTGATCGGACGGTGAGCTACCCATTACTCGCCGTCCGCAGGCCCGGGTCTACGGTGGCCGGCGATTGTCTCGCGACTCTATCTGTGGCTGTTGGATCAACTAATCGAAATAACAACAAAGTGAATAAATAATGAAACATTAGAAAAATGTAGTTTGTTTTCTTGATCTAAATTAATAATAATTAAATAAAACCCCTATGTGTTTAAAATAAACTTTAACCTATGATGCTCTGTGACTTCAACTCTTGATTTAATGGCTTTTGTGGAAGATTCACCACAATTTTGAAATACTGAATGAGTCACAGAATTGAGTTTTTAAAATCAATATAGATGTTGTCTAGGTACTATGTGATATAGTCTATATTTAACACTTGTTAAGAAGAATTTTTTCTACCTCCAAGTGTCAAAAGTAGAGATAAATTGGTCGTCATGCTTTACTTTGTAGACTTTTGTCGACGGAAGAATATAAACATTTCTTCTCTTCAATTTTAACATCGACATGCTTAAGACGGTAGAAATCGTTCTACAATCTTTCATTTTGTCTATTCTTCCGTCGGCAAAACCAGTTTCTATGGTAGTCATGCTACAGGTGCAGGTTGTAGCTATCAGGAAACACAGACTCCTGCAGGGAATTCCACGCCATAGCTGTACGCATAATGAATGTATTTCATTCCAATGACGCTATATTTATTTAGTACTATCTGTTCTCTCGGCTTGGATCTCTATTCCATAGGAGCTGCTCCTGTGGGATGTAGCATATGACACTCAGCCGTTCAGTACTTCCAAAGTTAATCTTTGACAAAAAAACAATCGATGTTTCCTCTTAATAACATTCGTTTAAAAAAAGGACAGCAGCTTCGCCCGCGTGGAATGAGTACTTCCCCCGATATAAAGTTTCAACCCCTTTTTCACACACTTAAGAGTTGAATTTCGAAAAACTATTTCTTAATGGATAGCTACTCATCACAAAGAACACACCCTCCAAATGCCATGTCTCTAGGACCAGCTGTTTAGACTGTGCGTTGATATATCAGTCAGT
The DNA here is from genome assembly GCA_951329385.1 of Polia nebulosa. Classification (NCBI taxonomy): domain Eukaryota; kingdom Metazoa; phylum Arthropoda; class Insecta; order Lepidoptera; family Noctuidae; genus Polia; species Polia nebulosa. The sequence goes on along the minus strand of OX589592.1, from coordinate 6,476,364 downwards.
CAGTCAGGGCTTCGAATTTTATTATACAGATTACCAATTGCCGTCAAGATTGTCGACTCAAGATAAGATAAATTCTATGTACCTACTGGTAACTGATATCGCACTATAAACAAGAACATAATAATCTAAAATGGACATATCTAACTATAGTTATAACGACGTCTAGTAGTATTTTATTAGAGCTCGATTAGGTAATCAATCGAATTCTAAAGAAGACAACATAAAAGCCATTCATTAAAAAAAAAACTATATATTTTAATACAAACAGAATAGAGGAAAACATACAAATTAACATAACTTAGATATTTAATACAAAATAAACTATTCTACCTTTTCACTACGACTTTTTTGCAAATTGATCATAAATTCTTTATATAGAGTCAGCCCTGGTAGATTTCCTTTCTTATACCAATCTTCTTGCTCCAGCGTCTTCATCCAAGCCTTTATCTTTGTATACTTGTCATTCACGGGAACCCAGTAATTCGTAGTAGAGATGCCAGCTATACATGAAAAATCAGCTACAGTCAAATGGTCGCACGCCACAAATTTGGTCTTCTGCAAGTACTTATCCAAAACTTCGTAAGAATCATTTACATCTTGGATTTGTTCGGGAGTTGGTCCTAGTTGACCATGACGTAGAACTCCATTTACCACCGCACTGGAGGCCTTGTTAACGACCGTAGCCTCAAAGAACAATCTCTGATTGATTGTCGCACGAGTTCTCAAGTCACTAGGGTACAATTTTGATTCTTCACCTCCATATTTTTCAGCCAGATATGTAATGATTGCATGGCTGTCAGCGAGGACAAAATCGTCTTCTTCTATCATAGGGATGGTGTGTGCAGGGTTTTTCTCCAAATATTCTGGTGTCTTGTGTTCTCCGCCCATGAAATCCACATTGTGAGTATCGAAGTTCAGTTTGAGAGCTTCAGTTGTCATCAAGACAGCCCGCACTGTTGGACTTCCTTCGATTTTGTATAGTTTGAACGACATGTTGACTTGTCAATATGAACACTAGCACATAACTGTGCGATTCTAAGGCCACCAGCGGCTTTTAACTGATTGTGATAATGTCTACAAACAATGACTATGCATATTTAATGATATTGGTCCGGACAAGGTTCTATAAAAACTCAGCATGAAGAGGCAGAATAATCTACTAGAATATTTCTGTTCATGACTGAACTGTGGCATATATGAACTTCGCTCACAGTTTTGAATCATCACATCTGATGAAATCATTTACAAAAATTGAGTTTATAAAAAAAAAATCAGATAATAATTTTTCATATATTTCCTAATCGTCAAATTGATTTGAGCAATCAGGTGATCAATGCCATAGAATAAATGTTGTGATCAACGCCCGCTTTCTGTGTTAGACGAGTCTTTTAACTGCAGTAACATACTTAATTACTATGCGTTTCAGGCATCTATTGCTTATTTCCCGAGTCACTTTCTGTGATATCATCATTACCATGCCTTATCTTAATCAGCATTTCTTTGCAGGGGATCACATTGTTGTTAGGAAATAAAACAATATTGTTTATCAGTTATGCAATCTTCTTGACTGGTTGGAAAGTAGAGGCAATCATTATCAGTTAATTAATATAATTTGTTGTCCTCTGAAATGCTGTCCTTTGTCTATCTATTATCTATATTTGTGTTTAATTTTCCCGTAGTTTCGTTGTCGTAAGTTCAACTGCAGAGCTTTGGGTCCTCAGTTCAAATCTCATTTTGGGAATTTTTTATTGAGTTTTGCACTTAGCAATTTCTCAGAAGCAGCCAGAAGTTTGGAAGTTGGGGGTGTGATGACCCCGTGTCCGGGACAACACATTGAGCTATTGATAATGCGCCTGATCTCTCTCAAGTTGTGATGAATTGCAGTCCCATTAGACTAGGAGAGTGAGGGAAGACGATAGTGCACCTCACACCTTTGAGCACCATAATATCTGCCGCGTCGATAGCTAATCTCTGATGAGACTGGCAGCCATGACCGATATTCGGTCACGAGGACTGTCATTGTCATTACGTTTGTATGTAAATCTTAAAAAGTTAGAGTCGTCATTATCATTTTAACCCAAAGACTGTTGGCCATAGGCTTGCCCCCGGGGTGCTTGGTCCCGTGCGTCTCTCATCCGCAGCCGCCAGGTCCACCTTTTGGAAGACCTTCCAACGCTGCGTCTTCCTGTATGCAACCGCCACTCCAGAGCCTTATAGCCTCATCGACCATCGACCAGACTCGTAAAATAGTAAATTTAAGAGTGGCCGTACATTTAAAGGTTTGGAACTGCTGATCTATAGAAACAATATTGTCACTACGCATTTTTTAATTATCTGGCGGCTAACGATGCACTGAACTGAAATAAATTGGTGTAAAGATTATTTATATTGTTTCTTATGGGAGCGATAAAGTGGTGCACCGACAATATAATAATATAAGCTAGTTAAAGACTTTAAGACTAAACAATCCACTCGTAAAAATGTCAGTTTAGTCACTAGCTTCTTGTACGAATACATTAGTAGACAGCAGATCGCAGTTATCCCAAAGACTTGCAATGAGTTCTGTCTCGTAAGCACCGTGGTACCGTGGGTAGCTTCCTCATATCGTTTTTAAGTTATTGGTTTCGTTCTGATAACATTAGTTTGGTAGCGCTGGCCTGATACTGCAGGTAGGATCGTTTGTTCAAGGGAACTCTGAAACGCTTATCTTAGTGATATCAAAATAAAACATCCTACTGATGACTTGTAGTGTGCCTATTCCGGTATATGGTAGAGCTCGGAACTCGGATTATGACAAGAAAAAAATACCCTTGTAAAAATATTATAACTTTAATTTAAAAGAAATAAATTAAAACTAGCAATAAACAAACATAAAAAGTTTAATGTAGATTATAACACATTCACTTATTTAAACTAAGAATTATTGTTTATATGAAATCATTAGATTTCATATAAGCTTCTAACGCTGCCAGTCCAGGAAGATTTTCATTTTTGTACCAGTCTTCTTCTTTAAACGCATTCAACCATGCCTTCAATTTAGCAAATGCATCATCCACTGGCACCAACACTGTTATTGAAGAGATGCTAGCTACACATGAAAAATCAGCGACAGTAAAATGGTAGCACGCCACAAACTTGGTCTTCTGTAAGTATTTGTCCAAAACTTCATAAGAAGCATTCACTTCTTCAAGTTGTTCTGCAGTAAGCGATGCTTCATTTCCACCTACAACTCCATACACACACATAAACGGTCGGTCGGGGGGTCGGTTCTGGTCGTAGAATTTAGCACTGTTGCATCAAAAAAAACCCTCTGATCGATTGTCGCACGTAGTTTTATGTCGTTAGGGTACAATTTTGATTGTCGTTCGTCATCATGTTTGGAAACTAGATACGAAATTATTGCATCTCTGTCAGCAAGGACAAAGTCGTCTTCTTCAATCATGGGCCGGCTATTAATTCACGTCTTGAGTCTCATAATTTAGATTGAGAGCTTCAGCCGTCATCAGAATTGTCCTGACGGCAGGAATAGCGTCGATTTTGTATATTTTGAGCGTCAAATTAGCGCTGTCAAGCGATGGTTTGTATGATGACAAGGCAATAACAGAAATTCCTTTAAAACACAATTTATCGTGACTGCTTGTTCAGACAGGTTTTCTCGAATTGAACTGTCATGGTTAGCTATAAAATTTATTACCACACCTAGCGAGTTAATCTTCTGTAGATATACAGTCCATTCAATGTTCATTCCTTATCACCTTCTACTCTTTACAACGAAATCAAAATTATTTTTGTTATATAGGCTTATCTAATCTTGTGTTTCTGTTGTATTGTACACTTTGTCATTGAACTAATCACCGGTCTTTTTTAATCCCACATCTATGAATGCTTTATATTTATTCAGTCCAGGAATGTTTCCCTTTTTGTACCAGTCTTTAAGTGTATTCCACCAGGCATGCAACTTGGTGAATTTATCGTCGATTGGCACCCAGAAAGCCGTACTAGAGATGCTAGCAACACAAGAGATATCAGCTATCGTCACATGGTCGCATGCCACGAACTTAGTCTTCTGCAAGTATTGGTCCAAAATTTCATACGAAGCAATTACGTCTTCGATTTGCTGACGAGTCGGCTCTGATTGACCTTCAAATACAACTCCATAAATTAGCGCCATGGATACCTTGAAAAGAACCGTAGCCTCAAAGAACAACCTCTGATTGATTGTCGCACGTGTTCTCAAGACATTAGGGTACAATTTTGATTGTTCACCTCCATATTTTTCAGATAGATATGTAATAATTGCGTGGCTGTCAGAGAGGACAAAATCATCTTCTTCTATCATAGGGACGGTGCCAGCTGAATTTTTCGCCAAATATTCTGGTGTCTTGTGCTCTCCGCGAAATATATCCACATCTTGAGTCTCGTAGTTTAGTTTGAGAGCTTCAAGCGTCATCGCAACAGCTCGAGTAGTTGGGGTTGGTTGTAGTCTGTATAGTTTGATCGTCATGTTGTCTTTGTCTGTTTGTGTAACGCGCGGAACTAAGCAATACTAATGCCATCAACGGTATTTATATCTGGTTGTGAATAAACAACGACTATTTAAAATTATATCATTCCGTGTAAGGTTTGTTAAAAAAAACTTCGCATGATGAGGCAACTTCGGTATTTTTTTAATAAAAGCAATTCATATCGTCTTGCGTTGTAATTATCGCACATGACCAATAAAGTTATTTCCGGAACATGTGCGCCCAGTGCTACTTAATTTAATCACTTTCGATTTTATCCTATTATATCATTAAATATTTATTTATCTGATCTTATCTTAGCTTAGGGGGGTCCACATTTTTTATTAACACTATAGCATTACGCACTCTCACTGCTTTTATTAATTATTGATTTAAGGAACGCTTCAAACTGAGTTAGTCCAGGTATGTTTCCCATCTTATACCAGTCTTCTTCTTCCATGGTATTTAACCAAGCCTTCAATTTGGTATATTTATCATCCACAGGCACCAACACAGCTATAGAAGAGATGCTTGATAGACATGCTATATCGGCTACAGTCAAGTGGTCGCACGCCATAAACTTGGTCTTTTGCAAGTATTTGTCCAAAATTTCGTAAGAATCATTTACCTTTTCGATTTGTCCAGGAGTAGGTGCTGTCTGAGTTCCACTCATAATTCCATGCACCACGTCCCTGGACGCAGTAGCTGGAACCGTAGCTTCGATCAACTCTCTGATGGATTTTCGCATGTATTCTCAAGTCACTAGGGTACAATTTAGAAGTATGCTCATAACCATATTTGGAGACCAGATACGTATTGATTGCGTGGCTATCAGCGAGTATGAAGTCATCTTCTTCTAGTAAAGGAACGGAGTGTAAAGGATTTTTCTCTACGTATTCTGGTTACAAGTGTTCTCTGGCCATTAGATTCACTTCTTGTGTTTCGTATTTTAGTTTGAGGCTGTAAATGTGATCATCGGAACGGCCCGTACTGGTGGGCTGAAGTCGATTTTGTAAATTTATGCTTCATATTGACTGTGTCTTAGTATGATAAGTGGGGAACTGAACTAAACTGTTGACAATAACAGTTTATATGTAGATGTACTAACACGAGGAGTAAGCATATTTTTTTGTGATAACACCAGATAAGGTAACATAAATAAAACGTAGCATGACGAAACATCACAGAAATGTTTTAGCATAACCTTTGCCAGGATTTAAGAGCGATAAGTATTGATCTGTTACAATTGAGAAAAAACTAAATCAAAAGAATTTTGATTCATCACATGATTTAAAGATGTAGCACACGACAGAGAAAAATTTAAGGAAGAAAGGGAGGCCTTAGCCCTACAGTGGGGCACAATAGGCTCATAATATTTTTTTAAATATTTTTTTTTTCAGCTTTTAAAAAGTAAATATTTAAAATTGTAATGAATATGTGTTTAAAATAAATAAAGAGATTAATAAACAACATGATTCTGCCAAATTATGTTTGTTTAAAATGGCTCACTCGTCTTGAGCAAGCGTGCATGGTTCTAGATGGTAAAACCCTCTCTGTATGAGAAAATGTCTTTGTAAGGGCAAAGGCATAATTTTACTTTCTTAGTAACTAATTTAGAAGAAATGATATATTTTCTTTTGCAGGGGTCTGTATCTATTTAAATAAATTTTTTACCGAATGTATGTAAGCGCATCACTTCAAAACGGCTGCACCTATTTGGCTAATTCTATTTTTGTTGTGTTCGTAACTGGCAGAACAAGGTTTATATGAAATATTTTTTTGGGTAATCGAAAACAAAAATATATTGCACCCGTGTGACGCCGTTTTGGAATATTGACAATAATAGTCCTCTTAGTTGGCAGCTGTAATCACGACTTTGTATAATCTAAAAACATCTTAAAAAATGTGTTTACTTTAGTAATTTTTTTCCATGCACGTTTTTAATGAAATATTCTGTTTACAAATTCTACTCTCCAGTACAAAAAAACTCGTATCTATTTCTAAGTTTTGTTAACTCACACAAAGACGAAAACACTTTTTCATGACTATTATTCCGATTTCATTTATTAAAGGAGAACTGAAAAATTGCTAATATCTCGATCGAAGACTATTAGAACTTCCATATGTCTAAACAACAGGTGTTGTCTATTCCTCTATCCGTCCTTGGGTTGTCACCTCCGAAACTATTTATTGACCATTACAAATCCCAGGTTTGTGAAACCGCGAGATTAAAAGTCGTTTTATTGTGGGCTATAAAATTTTCATTGTTCCACGATCAATCGTACGTCTTTGTAGAAGCTCACGTTTTATTTTTTGGTATAAGAAGGTCGTCTGGAACGACTAATGGTAACAGGAAAATGAAGCCAAAATTCTTTGTATTGATGCTTAAAATTGTGATCAAATTAGCTTCGTTTACAAACCGTAAACTTTCTTCCAATTTAGACAAAATATCTTCAATTATACATAGGTAAATCTTCAAAAGGCAAAATATTGTTATGGTTGTAAAGTTTTGAACCCAAAAATTATTTGTTAATCTCAAACTCACTCAAACTCAAAGCATTTAATTCAAATAAATCATTTACAGGCACTTTTGAATTGTCAAGTCGGTCAGTCAGAAAGATGAAGTTAGTTGCACATTCCAAACCCTAGATCTCTATGGAGAAGAACGTGCAAGAAACTCCATGGTTACATATATCATGTTGCTTATTTTATGTGAGAACAATGTTGAAAAACAAAAACCATTAAAAAAACATTAAAATAAGCCAGTGGCAGACCTTCGATAATCGTATATCTGTTAATAAATTAATAAAAAACATATCTTACTATAGAATTTATATTGATACTCGTATGTTGTTGGTATTTATTGTTTTAGTAGTTTTGCGTTTTGTTTGGAGTTTATCTTGCCAAAACTGTCTTCAAGCCAGGTCGGCACTAATTGTCAGTTGCAAATGAATAAGCCAGATTTTATGTGTGTTTCATTTGTTTGTTGGCCCAGTCTTCAGATTTGAGCCGGCAATAAAGTCATTACTGCCGCAAACGTCCCTAGTTACTACGGAATGTTTGTAAATAAACTAATCATTTAATGTTACTATAGCTTTTGCTTTGGCATTGCCTGCAGTTATTGAAGTTATACTTCTTATGCGACTTCCAACAAAGTTGCGTTAAACGTTCAACGCTCCTGGGGAGGAGGAATAGAAAGAGACAGAGGTGCAGGCGTTCTGAAGTGATGCGCTTACATATATTCGGTATTTATTTATATAGATAATTTTCCCAAGCGAATTTTGATCACCAAATCTCAACGGAGATAAACCAGAGAGATTAGACGCAGGAGATATTATAGTGCACAAGCGTGTGCGCAAACACAGGTGAACTATCTATAGGTGGTGGTGTCCGAGTGTCAGTAGTATTCAGCATACACGTGTATAATTCTGATAACTAAGGTTAGCCGCCGACTTGTAATTTTTGTCACCGTGACTTTTTGTCACTGTCACCTACTGTCACCCACGATGCGCCCATTTGAAAAGTCACTGGGCAACAAAACGCGCTCATTCTTGAAATGGATTTCGTATAGATTTCTGTAATAAGTTCTCTTGAAATAAGAAGAAGAAAAATAAAACGAAAACAACGCTACTGGGTACATGCCATATACACAGAAAGATGGTTTCAAGTAAAATTTCACACTTTACATTCTAAACTACGTCAGTATCCTTCAAAATTCAGTCACCTAGGAACTATTTGTCACCGTATTGTCACGTCACCATGATCAGCGCACTCCCATGTATCTTCATAGCACTCGACTGGGTGACAAAAAGTCAAAAGTCAGCGGCTAGCCTAAGCTTCAAAATGTATCCCCTCAATGTCGACCTTGGGCTCTTCACAAAGTGACACTGATACCGGTTGTCAAAAGTTTAATATATTCAGTATTGAATACGTGACATTCTGGTAAGTCATGTCAATCCCATACATAAAGGAAATTTTACCCGACTGACCCAGAAGGAGGGTAATGTTTTGTGTATGTGTGTACGTTTGTATGTCTATTTCTTAGGCACGCACTGTAGCCTAAACGGCTGGATGGATTTTAACAAATGAGGTATTATAAGATCGGTCTTGACTGCCGAAGTGACATAGGCTATATGAATTTTGAAAAAAAAAAATGTCGACCGCCAATAAGTGCAGTCGTATTTTTTTGTGACCATGTTGGGTGTCAAATTAAAGAGCTCGAAGAGACAATTCCAAAAATATAACTCACTAAAATGTAGGAAATAAAAATAATTAAAAATTTTAAAAAACCCCACTGATAAAAACAATTTAAAAGTTCCAAACAAGTTGCTTTTCAAGCAGTCAAGCAGAGTAGTGATGCAGTTGGTGGGATCAAATCTGTGATTGAACTTAAATAAATTCCACCAACTGCATCAACTGCTTGAAAAGTAACTTGTTTGGAACTTTTAAATTGTTTTTATCAGTGGGGTTTTTTAATTTTTTTTATTATTTTTATTACATTTCTAGATTGAATACGTAACATTCTGGTAAGTCATGTCAATCCCATACATATTGGACTTTTTGACGATCGTCGTCGCAGATTGAAAGTAACTATGTCTAGGCCCTCTGTAGCTGAAAACTGTTGTCGTGGAAAAATATAAGCATAATTTTGCCATTATCATTATACGGCACTGCTGGGACTCAGGCCTCTTCTCTAGAAGATAGAATGGGCCGTAATCCACCAGGCGGGCCCCGTGTGGGTTAGTCGATGTCACATGTCTTCGGATTGGCACTCGTAAGTCAGGATCGTTCCCATTGGGCTATCACTGCTAATAAAAATATAATAGAACAAAATTATGTTCTCTTCCATTCAGATAATTTTGAATACAAACTCTTCCTTCTCTTACAATGTCGGTGTGTAAAATTCTATTTAACTCGTACAAAATATTCTTAGAACTTTCGGCCTGATTAGCAGAAATCTACTGTTATGTCATTCTGTTCCGAAACTATTGTTATTTTTGGACACGACGCCCTTGCCCACTCGAATCGTTGAATTGACGCGAAAGAGAGAGAATTTCGCTGTCTCTGTCTCTCTTAGGACATTTATGAGGCAATGGACGGTTTTTTTTTTTGTTGAGCATTTTTATATATTTTGCCGCTGTTGAAGTGTAGAGATTTCATTGTTTGCGGTTAGAAAGAGATGGCGCTTTTTGTGTTTTCAGTCTCAGATGAACTGAACAACATTTTTTTGTTTAGTATCATAGTTTCTTTTAAGTAACTCTTAATTACAGATAGATTAATTCCAGGCCTAGGCAAATCTATGTAACCTATATATTAATAAATACGTGAAGCAAAATCTTTCCATCCCTTTTTACGAAAATCACGCGGACAGCGGAGTATGACAAAAAGAACGCGAAATTCGCACAGTTGTAGTTTATATGGAGAAAGAGTGCAGAAACCTAATATTTTTATAAAAAGTGCATTAGAAATAAAATAAATTATTAAAAAAAACATTACCACACACTACTATGCCTTTGACACGTCACGACACAACAGTCATGTCATGTCAGGTTTATGGGTAAAATCTTTGACAATGGTCAAATTTCGACCTATGAGCGACCACAGTAAATATAAAACAAAATAGTCAGTTTTTCTATACTATGGACGCTTGAAAACGAAATAAAAGTAATTTACTTTCCGCCTGATATGTTCCAAAAACCCGCGTCTTTCAATCTTGAGAAAGACAGCTAACACATTACATTTTATTCATCTGTCATCCATATTTTGACATAAAAACATCGTATGAATTGTTTATGCCATAACGTTCTTTATTCGAAGATATTTTATGAGATAGTAGTTTCTGCCAGCGGCTTTGCCCGCAAGTAATTAGTACTTCATCCAGATCTGCTCAGCCATTCTGGCGTGATTAAGTAACGAACATTCGACCATTCAAACTTTCGCATTTATAATATTAATAGGATTTTAACATTAGAATAATCTATTCTATTTTTGAAGTATCTCTGTTTTATTTTAAGCCTTTAATTATAAAGGAAGGTAGATACTGTTTTTGAAATATAACTCTTTTTAAAATAACGTTTCGAATTTATAATATTAATAGGATTTTAACAATAGAATTATACATTCTATTTTTGAAATATCTCTATTTTATCTTAAGCTCTTAATTATAAAGGAAGGTACGAGTAGATACTGTTTTTGAAATATAACTCTTTTTAAAATAACGTTTTTAATAACGGTGGCTAAAATTACTGGTATTGAAAGTTTTTGTTTAAATATAGTGTGAGAATTTTAATGCTTTTTCTTCACTGTTGTCTATATGTGATTATTATTCTTAGATAAATGAATAAATAAATGATATTTACTCTGAAAATTAGTTTTGAAAATATAACTTTTACACGCCTTTTTTAAATTTAAACCAGATAAGGCCGGTATATTTTAACCTTTTAAAATTCACCGTTCTTTTAACGCATCCCACGCCATTTTTAATTGTTATCTGCACACATGGTGTGCAATCGACAAAAGTTAATCTATGGCCACTTTTTAGTAAGAATAATCTTTTCTACGAGTTTAGAAATTCCTATTTGTTAACATTTAGCAATAGCTGAACGGGTAGATATACTTTAAAATAAAAAAAAAACAGCCAAGTGCGTGTCGGACCTCGCACATATAGGGTTCCGTACCAATTTTTGCCTATTTGTATGACTTTGAGTCAAAATTTGAATCCTGAGTAGCTCCAACCGTTTGGCTGTCATTGGTGACAGACGACGGACAGACGGACACGTGAGTGACAGCAATAGGGCTCCGTATGGACCCTTCGGCATCCTAAAAATAACTCTCCGAAAACGCCTGTCATTTTCCACTTAGCAACAACGCGTACTGGCGTCGATGAATATTACTAAAGGCGTTTGTCGTCTAAAAATGCGTCGTGTCGAAGCGAAAATTAATCAAGCCGAACAAAGCTTTCGACGGCTCAAGACTTTAACTTGTTTGCTTCCCAACCAATTTGTCAATATCCAAAGTTTGGAGTAACCGTTTCTCAAATATTTCTAACAATCAATAAACTCGGGGTACATGTCCATTGCTGGACCTCTCTCAATCTGTACTTCAGAACCTGGTTTTATAGATTTTCTTATATATTTTTATGAGAACCTTTTATTGTTGAAATGTAGGCATTGACTCACTTAAACATAAGTGCCGAAATTATATTCGGCCGGAATTATTTCTATTATTGGTACACCTTTTTTTTTGTTGTCGTTGTGCAAAACCTTCATCGATGTCCTTCGCCTGGGGCAGGCGAAGGGGTATGTCAGACTCTTACTTTTTTTTTCGTACTGCGAATCGTGAGAACTAGTACGCCTTCAACAATCCCCGGATTTTTGGTAAACCTAACCTAACTCTTCGGGAAAACCGGCGTCATTTTATAATATGTTATTACTTAAATGGTAAATACACGGAGAGATTGGAAGGATTTTTGCATTTTTTAGATGACCTGTACCTTACAGGTACATAGTTTTATCAAGATTAATAGTAGTGCTTAAAATAAATAATTAGATTATACAGGGTGTAACAAAAACGCGTGGATTTTTCTATTACTTTCTTGAATAAAATTTTTAGGTTATATGGGCAAACGAGAAAAAAAACTCGACTTTAAATAAAAAAACAACTAAAAATTTCCAAACAAGTCACTTTTCAAGCAGTCTGATGCAGTTGGTGGCAATTATTTTAGTTCAATTATTGATTTCATGCCACCAACTGCATCAGACTGCTTGAAAAGTGACTTGTTTGGAAAAACACGGTGCAGCTCAAGGCGTAAACTAGTTTGACATCTCTAACTTAGTTCATAGCTATAGCCGTCCTTTTCTCGCACTGCCTTTAAGTAAAAGATAGCGATTCTCTAATTGAATTGTTCTATAATTTTTTTTACTAACTTCTAACTTGTTGTATTGAATCCCTCCATAATGAGCCTATCAAAACTTTTGACTACCGCTGTCCATCACTATATTTCACCGAATTCATTACTCTGAGGTCAAACTCTTTCAGTTAAAACTTTCCTGAAATTGATGTTGTTTTCATTCAATTATTGAATGTTTACATTGTCAACGGAACGACGGACAAATAAAATTGTGGTAGCAGATTGTATGACAAACTTTACAGATGATGATGTTATATTTTATTAGGGTATAGTAATAGAAATATTATTTATTTTTGTTACTTTTGCAATGTAACAAAAATAAAGATACAGTTTCGTTAAGCCGTTGGTCACGGCAGTCAATCGTGGATCTTTGACAGTCGTTACGGCTCGTCAGAAGCCCGAAAGTCTGACAACCAGTCTTACCAAGAGGTATCGTATTACCCAGTAACTGGTTTGTGGAGGTCAGATAGGCAGTCGCTCCATGTAAAATACTGATATTCAGCTGCATCGGGTTAGACTGGAAGCCGACCCCAAGATAGTTGGGAAAAGGCTAGGCTGAAGGTGAAAGATACAGTTTCATCAATGATCCACGAATGACAGCCGGGACCAACGGCTAAACGTGCTTTCCGAGGCACGGAGGAGTTTCGGTATGAAAAGATGGTCACCCATCCATAGACCAACCCCGGCAAGCGTAACTTAACCTGATGGATCGCCCGTGCGGCTGTTATTACTTTAGCCACGAGCTCCTCCAAATATCAAAAGTGTTACTAAAAAACTAGTTATCTACTTTGTAGTAAACGCCAAAACAAACTAAAAATACTTGAGTCAAATTCATAACAAATACATACATACCAACATACATCACACTTACGCGCAATTCTTGCATCACCCTCTCTGTATTCATATCTCCTGCACGTGTATTCACCAAACATCAGTTGTCTCGTAGCACTGCTACGCTCGTAGCGCGTAGGTCGGCTCGTAGCAAGCGTAGCGTATTGATCGTAGACTCCGCCCCTCGCGACTATGATTATAAGCTTTTAACGATTATTTTATTTTTAGGGTGGATTTCTTTATGTTGTATTAATGTTTAAAAGGATTTTCAATGTTTTGTTTTAATTTTAAGAAGAAAAAGCAATGTTTTCAGTTGTTTTGTACATCTATAAATGCTTAGAATTTGTGTTAAGGTAACTCGCATGTGTGGTGGATTACGAAACTCTCACATACATAAAAGATTTACGCGTATTCTATAGGAAGTAGCATCGCCATTTATTTTTAACCTTTTCTTCAAAAAGCATTTTAACTTTGAAAACAATCGTATTCTTGGTTCAGAAGATTAAAAACCGGGGTTTTATTAAAGTGCGTGTCGGTCTTCGCACATCTAGGGTTCCGTACCAAATGAGGTAATTATCAAAGAAAAACACTGATTTATCAATATATTGGTATTTGTTAGTAAAATATACTTAATAATAAACATTATCATCAAAGGGGAATACCCATCTGCCATACAAAAAAATGCCTGGAATGGACAGAAACTATTAATAGTCCTTAATTCTATTTATAATTAAAACACGTATAGTGAAATTATTCTTGAGTTTGTGTAACTAGGGTAAAAATATTACGATCGCTAAATATATTTAACTTGATATCCGCTTATATTTTTACGGAAGTCGTGTTTATTTGACATGAGTAAGGGACATTCAGCCAAAGAGGAATCATCAAATAATCCATATGGAACTATTTTATACGTTTAGTGCACAGTTATCATTAATTTAGTATTATACGATCTATATGTACCGTAAGTCTAATTCAAATAATATATGCTTGTCAATATTAATTCAAATTATATATTTTTTTAATTAGAAAACGTATCTAGGCTGTATGAACCACATGTCCTTTGCTTTAGTGACAGTTTGACATTACTGCTCATGTCAAATAAACACGACCTCCATATATATAAAAGCGGATATCAAGTGTAATTTATTTTTAGTGATCGTTATATATTTACCCTAGTTAAACAAACTTAACAATTATTCATTATACCTATTTTATTCTAAATAGAAATAAGGATTATTAGTAGTTTCTGTCCGTTTCAGGCATTTTTTGGCATTCCCCTTTCAAGTTTATAGGTCAGTGGGAAGTTAATAAATTTTTCGAAACAAAATTTTGACAAATGACGAACAGGTAGACAGACGAACACGTGAGTGACATCAATAGGGCTCCGTTTAGACGCTTTGGGTGTGGAACCCTAAAAAACTATTTGTAACTCCTTGTCAAAAAAAACTTAGTGAGCGTCTCTATATTTCTACATAATGCAAGATTTAGAGATGATTGCTAGGGGCCTGAACAATAAATCAATTGAGAAAAGGGGGAGCCAGTGAGGTCAATAAGACGCAGTAAATTAAAGCAGACAGCTGACGGACAGGGCCTTCTAGTAAGACAAACTACGTCCAGTTAAACTACTGAGTATAGATACTGTAACATCTTCGCGGATAAATTAAAAATAACTTAACTTACCTTTACTTCTAGGCAAGCGTGCTCCATCTGCGACCACATCATCGCTTACCATCAGGTGAGATAGTGGTCAATCGCGTGCCTATAAAGAATAAAAAAATAAAAGAAAGAAAGAGTAAAAAATAAAAACGTAACAGTTACCGCGCCTCTAGGCACTCAGGCAAGGAAATATCAGGGGTGGGTTTTAGTCAGTAAAAGTCTGACACGCCCTCCCGCTCTACGGGAGAACTCATTGGATGATTTCCCCATCCTCCCTTGTGTGCAGTTCTAGGTTCTGGTGGGTGTGACAAATAACACTGGGTTCAATATTTTTATATCTAATTCTATTGTTAACTCCAATCCAACGGTGGCGCATCGCCGTACGTCTAGTGATCCGATGATACTACACATGGCTTTACTACTTATTAAAAACTTTTTCACAAAAAAAAGAACCGACTTCCGAAATTAAAGTTATTTTGTACCTTTTTGGTTTTTTTTTTTAAAGTCGGTTCCGTTTTTTGTAAAAAAGTTTTAATTATTCACTTTTAAGTTGTGTTTCTCCATTAAATTGTGTTAACAATGCATATTTATGCGATAGCAGCAATCGCGTTTATAAAGAATTCCGTTGTCTGTCTCCGAAACTCATCATCAGATATATATGAAATTTAAATGGGACCATTTCGGCATAAACCCGTCGAAAAAAATGGTCTACCCGTCTATAAATGGCGAAGTTATGCCCGAATATACATAAAAAAAAACTTAACATCTGAATTAATAACCTCCTCCTTTTTGATCGGTTAAAAATCTCGTATCTCGTGAAAATTAGTAATGGGCAGATACAATACCAGAGACTTTGATACTATATAACTTACAAAACAGTCCATTAAAAGGAAATCAACATAGAAAACTCAAGACTTCGTAACATAAAATAACGAAAAACATAGAAACTATCATCAGTTTCCTAGAAATACCAACGTCCCACCTACATTAATACATCTCATCCTAATTTAGCACATACATCACGATCAAAATAAAATTATACCCGAATTTTTCCCGAGATATGACTGACGATAAATCATGACAGTTACGCCTGACAGTTTTGCTTGACCCACGTATTGTGCCTTTCTGAATCTTATGAGCTTGATGGATGGCTACCTAGCTTCTTGAGGGTAGTTATATGAAGCTTTGTGACTGTGAAATATGACTCTTATTTCGTTACGTTACATTCTTATGTGACAAATTTAAGTGGCTTTCACGGGATGGCGTATTTGGGATAGGCTTCCCATCGTAATATTATAAAACTCTTCTTTCTTCTTTTTTGCTTCACTCTTCAAGTTTATACGTTTTTGCAATTCCTATTATTGGAATCAATTGTAACAGCTCACAATTTAGGACTCATTAATATTAGTGTTTTAATCTATGGTGCTTTGCTCTGTCTCCCGCTTGATTAGTGGAAATTATGTTTTTTCTTACTCCTGCGCTGTCTTTTCCTATTAATTTCGTTGCGAAACCCAAGACAGTTTAATCGTTTCTCTGGGACTCCTCGAGCTTCATTACGTCGGCGTTTTTTCTGGTGGTCGCCACTGTTGATTCTGGCTTACAGAAGCTACAGTGGTTTGAGAAAAGTACGGCGGGCTTGTTCCAAAAAAATAAAATTGCTTCGCTCTTGACTGAGACTCTTCCGTGCCTTGGAAAGCACGTTAAGCCGTTGATCCCCGGCTGTCAATCGTAGATATTTGCAAGTAGTTACGGGTCTTCAGAAGCCCAAAATTCTGACAACCAGTCTTACCAAGGGTTATCGTATTACCCAATAACTGGGATGTCGAGGTCAGATAGGCAGTCGCTCCATGTAAAATACTGGTATTCAGCTGCATCCGGTTAAACTGGAAGCCGACCCCAAGATAGTTGGGAAAAGGCCCGGCAGATTGATTTTTTGATGCACTAAGTGATCAGTACCTTGCCTTGCCCTGCGTATCGTACGTAATACGAGAATCTAAGTATGAATCCTATTTACCCGTCTCCAGAAACACGTTTCATTCATTATAATGTACACAAACATAAAATAATTATATAAACATGATACATTTCCGTCCAGATACAGCCCAGCACTATTATATAACCTTATCCGTCCTACCTACGCGACACTCAATTCAAAACCCTTGACCCATTTGACACGTAACCCTAAAATGGCAACTCATTGTTCACTCAACCCTCCGTTGACATGTGTGCAATCAAACTGTCAATGTGGAGGTGTACATCCACACGTTGACAGCTGTGTATGTATGTGTGTGTTTGTTAGTCAAAGTTCGTAGCTCACTAATTGCGTGGGACATTGTGCCGTGGCTTTTTAAACTATTGTGTTAGGTTTTTCTTTTTTATGGTAGGGAAATAATCAAATAATTTCTCCCAGTTACAGTTTTTCTATGTTGATTCTTTTTTTGAAGTGAAAACTTCTTTAGGCGCGTTGGGCAGTTTTGTTCGAGTTTTCACTTCTGTCGGCACTCCCGGACTGCCGCTCTTTTTTTTTAGTAAGTTACATAGTATCTAAGTCATAGTATTTAAGGGTGAATCTTCTGGCGTTTTGTAGAAAATAATGACGGAGTGTTGCCGACACTTACGAATCGTGGGCAATTCATCTTTAACACACTGGTATTATAGTACACTAGTAGTATTCATTGCCTAGTAATACTAGTGTACTATAATAAGAAAAGAAGAAAGAAAGAAAGAAAAATTATTTATTTTGCACAGATTATAAACGCACATTAATTTTCAAAAGCCTAGTATCCAAGCAAAAATAAAACTAAACTAATTAACTAATGCCTAGTGATCTCGTTTCTGGTGCGGTGCACCACTACGCACCATAGACAAAACGTAGGTCTATGACGCCTCGATCAATGACAATGACATTAGGAGATCACTACAGCAAACAAAACGGAACGTATATTACATAATACAAACGTAAAGACAAGGAATATTACATAAATTAAACTGTGTATCCGTATCCGTACAAAAATGGTCATTGCTCAGTGAAAATACTAATGTTTTAAAGTTGAATTTCCTACGATTCGTCATTGTCGGCAACACACCATCATTATTATCTGCAAAACACTAGGAGATTCACCCTTAAGTCTCTGGAAATGTACCTACCCATTGCTAATTTTCACGAAATACGAGATTTTAATAAGTAGAAAAGCCGTATAATATAAAATAGAAGAACAAAAATGTATTATATTAAGATTTCTTTATCTATCTATCCAATATCGGACCACTAATGTACGGCGATGCGCCACCGTTGGATTGGAGTTAACATTACAAGATATAAAAATATTAGGCCCAGTGTTTTTTTTCAAACCCACCAGAAGTTAGGGTGCTGCATGCTGCACATAAGGGAAGGTGGGAAATCATCCAATGACTTCTCCCGCTCTGTGTGGAGCGAGAGAGCGTGTCAGACTCTTACTGACTAAAACCCACCCATGTTCCTTCAGTTGCCTGTGCCAGGGTCGCGGTGACTCTTTTAAACACACCCGCGACCCTGGATTATGTTAGGGTTGGGTTATTTGTAATTATTGTGACGTGTTTTGTTGACGTTTGATGTTATGTAGTGATATGACGTACATATTGACAACTGTCATTGTCATGAATGCAAGGCTGTCATAACTATGTAGCATGTTCAGAGATACGTTCGATTTTTAAATAGGTTTAGACACGTATATGAGTTTGTTTTGTTTAGGTGTTGCCACCTATTTTTTTTTTTTATTGTGGGCTGGGAACTCATCCAATGACTTGTCAGACTTTTACTGACTAAAACCCACACCTGTTCCTTCAGTTGCCTCTGTGCTAAGGGCTGCGGCAACTCTATTTTGAATTTATCTGCGACCCAGGTCTTGCCACCTGATGATCTATTCAGTAAATTAGTTAAGCTAACAGAATAAATACAAATTAAGTACGTGCGCGATCATATGGTGACGGGAAATGTCAATCGACGACACGGTTGGCGCAGTGGTTGAGCGTTCGGCTGCTGCGCTGCGTGTCGCGGGTTCGATCCCCGCACGGAACAAATATTTGTATGACCTACAGATAGTTGTTCCGGGTCTGGGTGTCTTGTGTATGTGAGTATACATGTTTGTGAACGCACCCACGATACAGGAGATTCCTAGTGTGGGGCAACGTTTTTTTTTAAGAAAGAGAAAGAAAAGAGAAAGAGAATCATCAAAATTAATTAAAAATATTTTTTTAATGCTTTAGTGCCCTCCTCATCATGTTTAATGGAAAGTACTCAAGATAACAAAACATACTAGCCCAAATTTATCTGTCCTACCATTTGCCATCAGGAAGTTTCACTCCCAACATCCTGGTGCCATCATCAGATCAGCTCGATGGTATCATAATATTGCATTGTCACCGGACTTACATAACCGTTCCAAATTTAATTAGTTTGCAAATGAAGCGGATAAACTCACACACAAAAATTGACCATCGCAGCTTTATATTAAAAAACAAAAAACTTTTTTACAAAAAAATAGAACCGACTTCCAAAAAAAGTCCAAAATAACTTTAATTTCGGAAGTCGGTGTCAAAAAACAAAAACACAAAACAGGAACACCAACTTCCGAAATTAAAGTTATTTTGGACTTTTTTTGGAAGTCGGTTCTATTTTTTTGTAAAAAAGTTTTTTATTTTTCACTTTTTAGTGTTGGTTCCCCATTAAACTGTGTTAACAATTTCATAGACATACGATAGCAGCAATCGCAGTTGATTTGCTGTCAATTTTTGAAGAGTTCCGTTATCTGTCTCCGAAACCCATCATCAGATCTTTTTGAAATTTAAATGGGACCATTTCGGAATAAACCCCTTTCGAACAAAAAAAGAATTTTGCAAATCCGTCAATATATGACGGAGTTATGCCCGAACATACATAAAAAAAAAAAATTAAAAAAAAAAAAAATACAAACATCCGAATTGATAACCTCCTCCTTTTTCGAAGTCGGTTAAAAATATTGCAAGTGAATTATAAGTTTGCGAAAATTTGTAAAAATCCAGTATTTTAATAGGTATATACTTAAGCACACCCAAAACAAAATATAGACACTCAATTTGTAACCAGGACCACGACAACACAAAAGAGTATCCAAAAACACAAAAAAAAACACGCTCAAACACAGTGCAATTTGTTTTACAAATAAAACATTTACGGAATGAATTGCGATGGGCAACATTTTCGTTTAGTCGACTATTTTTCTTCATTTGGTTTGGCAACCCTAGGTTAGTAATTCCGACCAATTGTTTTCGACCGAGCATTTTGATTGGTGATTCCGATTGGTTTCGAAATTCGAACGTAGATGTGCTTTATTTGAATTAAATCGGTTAATTGGTTGTTTGGCAGAGGTGTTTGTTGTGGTCGGATTTGTTTTTTTTTTTTCGTTTTTGGTTTTAGGGATGTCCTCTGTGGGATGGTCGTCGATAACTGTGTTGTATCGTATTGGCTGTTAGTATAAGTTTGGGTAGAGTAGATTATTTTAATGGTATGAGGGATTTACTATAGTTTGTGGTTACAATGTTCTGAAAGCGGTTTTGCCTTGGAGTGGGCTAATTTCAGGATTATTGATATAAGGTTAAAACTAGGTACATCTATAGTTGATAAACACTTTTGGCTGGTGATTTCACCTTCTTGCGCTGCGTGTATGAAATAGTTGCAGCAATAAAAATGCGAAATAACTCTGCAATCATTCCTCGGATAATTCTTTTTCCTCCATTCTTGATCGGCGCACAAGTCCGTTCATAAAATTTGAAATATTTCATTATATACCTGCTACCTACGGGGTGCTGCATTAATATAACATTCCGTAACCCTGGACGCCCCTGAGGCAAGGGGCTATGAGGTTAGGGGGCTAGGTGGCTACCTGCATTCCTACTCGTTTCTCCGTCCTTCAGTTTTACATTAACCTTGGTAATGTGTTCTGAAGTAAAAGTTCGTGTAGGATTATTTTTGCTTAAACATACGAGTGGGTCAGTACTATGAATAATAATATTATATTTAAACAACCTTGAGAGGTGTCAAGGGACACCCGGATGGAACGAAGTTCCTTTCGATTAATTAGTGAAGGAATTGTAATATAATTTTATTTTTTTAAATTTATAATATTTTTTTATTATTAACTACGCACACACGCACGCACGTAAGAAGTTATACTTCATCATCTCATCTCATCTCATCGCAGCTCAGCTCAGCTCAGCTCAGATCAGCTAAGCTCAGCTCAGCTCAGCTCAGCTCAACTCAACTCAACTCTTTAGCAATATCTGGCTTGCTTTCTATAAGAGAGAGAGAGACAGACAGAGAAACATGCGACGCCGCACAGCTTACAATAGCTTACTATAGCAAAAAGTGTGGTGACAACTTTTTTCGTAAGAATTTTTTCCGTCTAGCCCCCTTTCACAACGCGCGATAAGGAACTTCGTTCCAAAAACACACGCTTAGGGTGACGTCATTTTTTTTGTCGTATTTTCCTTAGCAAATCCTTTCATTTGACATCCATAATGCATATAAAAATACTAGTCCGCCATCTTTAGCAGTCTGCCATATTGGATTTAGAATGGCGTCACTTAACTAACCATACATTGGTGCCGATTCTCTTGTGCACAAACTAAACTTAATTTAGGCTATTCCTATTTTTTTTCTCTCTAATAAAACAAGACAGAGACGGACGTAAATTAGAGCTGTCAAATTTATATGAACTAATATTTCCATACAAATTAAGGATACACGTAAAAACAGGTCGACTAAAAACACGGTAAAGCACAAGGCGTTAACTAGTTTTACTTCTCTTCTGCCTTTTAGTCAAAGATAATGATTCTCTCATTTTAATTTAGTCATAAAAACAAGAGAATCGGCACCATTGTCATCCAAACTAAACATGTATGCAAAATTTCAGCTCAATTGGAAACCGGGAAGTGATGAAGTTAATAAAAGCGTGATAAAAAAGGATTTTTATCTTTTAAGAGTTACTATAATAATAGAGTTAATCTGTTTCTATGTGAGGATGATGCTCACAAACTGAAATATAATTCAGTATGCGGTTTTGATAATACTTTAATTTGAAGTGTATGTTGATAAATATTAAAGGTTTTTCTAACCTCTTCTTTCCTTCTTTCCAGGGAGAAAAAGACAACGGGAAGAACTGCATATTATCCTGTGAGAAGAGGAAAGCGGATGATACTGACATTAATAAGGACTTGAAAAAGGTAAGAAAATAATTCAATTTAGACATTTTCATTTTAAAAGAGCCCCAGCAATAATTTGAGCCTCCTAAAGTTGAGGGCTCATGAAATATAATAATATTATTATACATATATACGTCGTCATGTGATTTGCTTCATTCAAATGTATGACTCACGATATTGTGAAATATGATATAGTAGTATACAGGCTGTAACGGAAAGGTGTGGTCATATTTTAAAGACTGTATCTACCCATCGATATGAACAACTTTCTACAAAAAAATCTGAAGAAATTCTCAAAAATAATTTTTTCCTCCCATACAAATATTGATCAGCTGATGATTACTTTGTATGGAAACTCCAATTATTGCTTTGGGAATTTTCTAATTTTTCTTAGAGAAAGTTTTTCATTTCCATGGGCAGAACCGGTTCTTAAAATATGACCACACCTTTCCGATCCTCCTTGCATATTATGTATCTTCATCGTGTATGACAGCCTTTACTACATAATCTTTACTTCCATACTAATAATATAAAGAGGTAAAATTTGTTTGTACGTTTGTGAACTAAAGATCCAATTCAATTTTTTTTTCTCACTTTTTTACATTACTTGTATTTGCTATAGGCTATACGAGTAGCTGTAGTGTATTAATAGTACTTATGTGCTGTATTTTCAAAATCCACGCAAACGAAGTCGCGGCGAACTATTAGTAACGTACCTATATTTTACATCAACTTAATTCCCTGGTCGGCCATCATACCAGCTTGTTTCTCTTAATCCACGAGTGCAGAAAGTACACAAAGTAATGCAAGTACCTACTACTCAGAATTTCAAATGTTCGCTCCAGAGTGTACTGAAGATAAAAGTGCTCTGCTACAACGAGATAGTTGTAAGATATTGTATGCACCTCTGCTTTTGTGTAACTGGACTTCATAAAGAAAATATGGGTTGGTAAAAGTTATTACTATGGAATGTTTTACAAAGGGAAACATTCTTCAGAGGAAAAAACTTCAATTCTAATACCAAAAATTATTAATATTACCTGATAGCTACAACCTGGGGGTTGTTAACACAACAGAGAATAGACCCTATTACCGGCCAAGTGGCGCCCTCATTGAATAAAAAATCGTAGCATAGCATAGAAAATAAATATTAAAAAATCCTACGTCACGTTTGTTACAAAGAGGATAAAGTATTTTGACGTTGTTAAAACAGGACTCAAAATGTTTCATATCCAAAGTAGTAAGCAAAAGTGTCAAAAACGGCCGTTTTTGGTACTTTTACTTACTTTTTCTATGCTATGCTACGATTTTTTATTCAATGAGGGCGCCACTTGGTGGGTACTAGACCACTGTTGTGTCATGAAATCATAACATTTTGCATCAATTCTAATTGAGGGAGATGTATTGATGATTTTAATGATTATAATTCTATAAATACATACTTGCTACGGCCGCGAATCAAATTTTGACCAAGATACAACCTGACACTGACCTGCAAATTGCAAAAAACTTAAGAAAATTTTAATTTCGCGGGCTACCCTGGAGCATTCACCTTAAAAATAATAATTATATTTTTTTTTGCACGGCCTCACTGGTGAGGCGTAGAGCGATGACGTGTTCATACATATCCGGGTAATCAAATCAGCAATGAAGATGGATATCTTTAAGAGGCTTCTTCTATCTAGCAGGAGAACCAAGCTTACTGAAACAGTCCAAAAAATCGCCAAACTGAAGTGCCAGTGGGCAGAACACATAGCTTGCAGAACAGATGTCGATGGGGCCGAAAGATTCTGGAGTGGCGACCGCGTACCGGAAGATGCAGCGTTAGAAGGCCTTCCAAGGTAGACCGATGACCTGGGGAGGGTCGCGGGAAACCGATAGATGCAAGACACACAGGACCGGTCGTTATGCCGATATTGGGGGAGGCCTATATCCAGCAGTCTTTCAGCTGAAACGGTGAAAATGATCATGATGATTTATCCAGATACATTTTTTTTTAAAAAAAAACCTTTCCCCTCACTAGAAATTATTCCTGTATCGTGGGTGCGTTCATAAACATTTAACTTCGCATACACAAGACACCCAGACCCGGAACAACTATCTGTAGGGCATACAAATATTTGTTCCGTGCGGGGATCGCACCCGCGACACGCAGCGCAGCAGCCGTACGCTCAACCACTGCGCCAACCGTTTGTTTTTTTGGGGGTTGGGAAATCATCCAAAGACTTCTCCCGCTCTGGGTGGAGCGGAAGGGCGTGTCAGATTCTTACTGACTAAAACCCACCCCTGTTCCTCCCTGCCCTGAATGCCCAGGGGCGAGGTAACTCATTTTCAGAATTTATCCGCTATCCCTAGGCATGCAGGCACCGGCCACGATGGGCCCCGTCAGTTGTGGCTGACACTCATCTCATTGAGGCGCGCGTGGAACACTACGCGCCGTCGACTCACGAGCCTGGTGCTGATCGGACGGCGAGCTACCCACTGCTCGCCGTCCGCAGGCCAGGGTCTACGGTGGCTGGAGATCGTCTCGCGACGTCCTACGCCCTGTAACTCTCCTGCGGTGGTAGTGGCCAGGGCCGTTAGGGCCACTCCATTGAGCTTCCCTCACGCGTCCCGCCTCCACCTTCGCAAGCATTACTGCTTCGCAGAAGGCGGAGACTGCCTCCCATTCCCTCTCGCTCCATACCATGGCCTGAATCAAGGCCGGGCGCGAGAGGTTGCCGCCACCTATCGCATCCACGAGGACATGGCGGTGCTCCGCCCTAGCGGGGCAGACCTCCACCGTATGCTCCACCGTGTCCTCTGGGCGATACGCGCACTGCGCCAACCGTGCCGTCGAATTCAAGTACATCAAGTAGTTACCCTTGTTTTTTTGGGTGGGAAAACATCAAATAACTTCTCCCGCTCTGGGTGGAGTGGGAGTCCGTGTTAGACTCTTACTGACTAAAACCCGCCCTTGTTCCTTCAGTTGCCTGTGCGAGGGCCGCGTTGACTCCTTCACATATATCCGCGACCCAAGTAGTTATCCTACTATACGATCGCATGGGCAGAAGCCAGCATTGAGCAAAACAAGCAATTTTTTACGGCCACATAGTCTATCTTCGATTCTTTTAGCAAGAACAACCTCCGGGTCACCAAACCCCTTAAAAAAAACTCACCCAGCTCAGCACGAACTGTCTGATCATAAAATTCACCTCAACACTACACTGCCGTGAGTATAAATAAAGACATTACACTGGCGAGCACATAAAGACGGCATTACTACACATCGGGACAAAATAACTTCGATCACGCGATCAAATGTGGTAGAACTGTATTACTTGGAGTGGCCATAAAACGTGAACACAGTAAGTGTGGATCTGGTGAATTATAAATTGTGAAATTGTGACCACAACACACCACATTTTGTGTTTTGTTGGATGTGTGTAAATGATGCAAGTTTTGTGGTCGGCTAAGTGGATTATCATGTTTTTGAACCAATGATTGGCAGCAATTACATTAAAATGAACACTGAAATAAAATTAATTTAATGTTAATTTAACTATCCGATTGTCTCTGTAAAATCTTGCCGTAAAATTGCAGACCGTATTAGCGATCCATGTTTACATTTGGGTACAAAAACACACAGTTACGACACTGCCAAATCACTGAACAGTTCTAAAGATGATAAATAAAATCTATGACTAGGAAACTAGGACCAGTGGTAGCCGCGACTTACGAGTTGTAGGTCGTGGGTTTGAACCCAGCCAGGCGATTTACTTTGTGTAAATTATTTTTTTGAAAAAAAAACAAAAAAAACATAAATATTATAATGGTTAAAACATTAAAATCGTGAAACAAAAAACTGTCAGGATGATATTACAAAATTTCCGGTTTTTTTCAGTTTAAAACATTATTTAATTATATTATTAAAGTATTTAACTTATTTCGAAAAACGCATCGATAGAACCTCAAAATTGTTTTGCCAAAGAATATCTGCGATATGGGATTACATGTGGAACCCATTTTTTTTTTTGTGGGGTGGGAAATTACCCAAGGACTTCTCCAGCTCTGGGTGGAGCAGGAGGGCGCATCAGACTTTTACTGACTAAAACAGGCCCACCCCTGTTCCTTCAATTGCCTCTATGCCAGGGGCCGCGGTAACTCCCGACATGTGGAACCCTGACGGAGCGCGGGCCTGATGCTGCGTAAGCGAGCGTGCGTACGCACCGTCGCCCATTTGGTGTCTACCAGATCACCGTCCACAGGATGTTGCAGATTCTGAATTAATTTGTGCTCCATTATTGTAATTCCTGCTAGGCGTTTTAATGTGAGGTTAAAACAATAAATAAATAATTTCATCATCATTTCTCTCAAAACGGTGAAGGAAAACATCGTGAGGAAACCGGCATGTCCTAAAACCAAGAGATGACAATGGCACTGGGCCAGCGTGGTGGATTACAGCCCTCTCCCTCTCGGAGACAGGAAGCCTGTGTCCCAGCAATGGGGACATAAAAAGGCTGATTAAGGTGATTGCTCCATTGTAGCCCGCGAAATTCAAATTTACTTACGTTTTTTGCAATAGTGATTTGCAAAAATGATTATAGAATGATAATTATTAAAATCTTCAATACAACTCCCTCAGTTAGAATTGATGCCAAATGTAAGTGTTTCGAGAAATTCAAACTGAGAGAGATGTATTGATGATTTTATGATTATAATTCTGTAAATACATGCTTGCTACGGCCGCGAATCAAATTTTGACCAAGATACAACCTGACACTGACCTGCAAATTACAAAAAACGTAAGAAAATTTGAATTTCGCGGGCTACCCTGGAGCTTCCACCTTAAGCTATACTGGGAAACTAACTTTAGATGCATTTCACTTCTAACTTCACATTGTGATAAATTACTTTCGTCCGCGAGTGTACCTATGCGCAAACAAACCCCCTCCACTTCCTTCCACCGTACTTTTTACATAACGCTTACTGTACTATATTTATTTTAGTCTAGTACCAATTGGGTACTAATTATTTACCAAATAAGGAAGCGATTGGCGAAGGTGGTCCTGCGATAGTTACGCGTACATTCGTTTCTGTTGGTCTGTCCAATCTCTAATCGTTCTCATGGTTAAAATTGCCGCATGCCATTGCCGAATGTTCGCTTCAACAACTCTTTGAGTATAATATCGCCAAGCAGTTTTAATAAAACATTACACTCCTTCCGGGGGCAGTTGGGCAAAATCAGAAAACTCAGATTTCCATTAGAAAATTTCTTGTTGGTTCCGATTTAAATATAACGTTATTACGTGATGCCATATCATTGGCACGTGACTATCTGAAGTCACGTGCCGATGCTATGACCTTTTCTCAGTTGCCATGGAAACAAGATTTTCATATACACTCTTGAACACTTTCATTCATGATTTACAATTAATTTTGCATGTTTCAACCTGAAATAATACAATAGTTGAAAAAAAAAAACTCGCTTTTTCACATTTTTCTGAGTCTTTTCATATACCCATATCATGGGATTGCATACAGAATAGTTACTAGTCCTACATCTTTGGATTTAGAATTGCAATCCCTTCGTATTGAGCCAATCCCGAAGGCATATTCCGAATATCTAATATCACATCTGTTACCTGTTGTTTGTTTAAATGTCGTCTTGTCGTTATTTCATTTACAAGATTTTTTTAGCTTCGCAATTTAGCTACTTGCTTATTAGGGAGAATAATATTATAGTAAAAAAAAACCGGTCAAGTGCGTGTCGGATTTCGCACATTTAGGGTTCCGTATCAAATATTGGTAGTTTATTAGTGAAATATACGTAATAATAAACGTTCTCACAAGATTTCAAGTTCACAGGTCAATGGGAAGTTAAAAAATTCTTCGGAACACAGTTTTGTGACAGACAGATGGACTGACGGACACGTGAGTGACAGCCGTCTAAACATAGCCCTATTGGCTCCGTTTAGACCCTTCGGGTACGGAACCCTAAAAGAAACTAAAAACACGCTTACAGTGACGCCATTTTATTTTTCATATTTTTGTAAGCAAACCATTTCATGGGAATGCTTAAAAAATAACCAGCCCGCCATCTTTGTGAGTCCACCATTTTGGATTAAGAATGACGTCACTTAGCTAACCATGCAATGTCATCCGAACTAAACGTGTATGCAAAATTTCAGCTCAATCGGCAACCGGGAAGTGGGTCAAATTTAACTTCTAAGATTTTTTTACACACAACTACAGGACAGGTGAAGCTTATGAACGCGTGTTAAAAACAATGAATATGGCATGTCCCTCTTCTGGATAAATTAAATGATAAATGATGTTGTGATGATTCACGAATAGAGAAAGTATGGAAAAAGAAGACATAATTATCGTCGGTGATACTGC
Source organism: Polia nebulosa (assembly GCA_951329385.1). Taxonomy (NCBI): domain Eukaryota; kingdom Metazoa; phylum Arthropoda; class Insecta; order Lepidoptera; family Noctuidae; genus Polia; species Polia nebulosa. The sequence continues at coordinate 6,447,864 of OX589592.1, read as the reverse complement.
AATAACGCATAGCTTTTCCCATATGGTCTTCTTTTTGATGTTATTTTATTCCAAGTGCGACCGTATGGAAAAAGCCAGTTATGCGGTTGCGGACGATATTACGCCTACCCCAAATAAATTGGAGAAAGGACAAGAGAATGATGAATGTTGGCATATCAAATTAAATATAGTATAGTTATTGGAAAAGGCGTCTTGAGTGTACAAGACCCACTATCACTGTAAAATTAACATGTTATAAAACAAAGTTCCCCGCTGCGTCTGTCTGTCTCTATGTTGGCGGTAAACACAACAACTACTAAACGGATTTTCACGCGGTTTTAATGAATAGACAGTGGTTCAAGAGGAAAGTTTGAGTGTATAATTTGTACCCGTTCAAAGCTGGGACAGGTCGGTAGTACCTACATAAATTTCCTTGATGTTTTTCTCCATCCACTAAAAACATTACGTAACCAAATTAAAAACAGATTACTTTAATCTAAGCCAAGAACTCTTAATACAACGAGCCAAACGAAACCAAAAAAACCTGAAAAGTGTGAGCCTGACTCGCATACAAAGGGTTCCCTATGTTATTACTTGTTGTTATAACGACGATAAAAATACACAGTGAAAAATTTCTACTTATTACGTTTCATGAGATACAGCCCGTTGACAGACAAACGAATGGACCGACGGATGGAAGGACGGACGGACGGCGGAGGCTTAGTAATAGGGTTACGTTGATTACCCTTCGTCTACGGAACCCTAAAAAAAAAGTCTCAAACTCAAACTTTTCGTAGTTCTTCAAGAGCGAGGTCATTTTATTTTCATTATCTCCGCGGGGGGCGAATTTACGACAAAGAGTGCACTCCACCTTAATTTAAATACATTACTCGTTTTGTAAGAGTCTACGAACAACTTTGTGGTACTAGATGCTAATTGGACTCGTAACGGACGGAAATCTTCACTTGTTGAGGGTTAATGAAGATTTGTGAGAAAATTGCAACTTGAAATAGGTTAAATGAGCGTTCTGAGTTGTTTTTCGGTAGCAATTGAAAACCAAGGCACTGTCATAACAGTGTTTTGGTTGTGGTGATTAATTGCAATGTAATGGTTTAACGTTTACCTCTAGCGCCCGGCCCTGGTTCAGGCCATGGTACGGGGCGAGAGGGAATGGGAAACCGTCTCCTCCTTCTGTGAAGCAGTAATGCTCGCGAAGGCGGAGGCGGGACGGGTGAGGGAAGCTCAACGGAGTGGTCCTCACACACGCGGCCGCTACCGCCGCAGTAGAAGCACTGGGCGTAAGACGTCGAGAGACGATCTGCGGCCACCGTAGACCCGGGCCTGCAGACCGCGAGTAGTGGGTAGCTCGACGTCCGATCAGCACCAGGCCCGTGCATGAAAGCGCGTAGTATTCCACGCGCGCCTCTAAGAGATGATTGTCAGCCACCACTGACGGGGCCCATCGTGGTCGTTGCCTGCATGCCTAGGGGTAGCGGATAAATTCTTAACAGAGTTACCGCTCCCCTGGGTCCTCAGGCAGGAAAAGAACAGGGGTGGGTTTTAGTCAGTAAGAGTCTGACATACCCTCCCGCTCCGCCCAGAGCGGGAGATGTCATTGGATGATTGCCCAAATCGCCAAAAAAAAATGGTTTAACGTTTACGTGTGTTTGAAATAAAGTTTTTTTCTTTGTGCAGTTTATCTCACGTACAGTGTAAGTACAGGGCATTTTGGTTTGAGTCATCAAACTACGAAGTTGTCGTCGAAACTAGATTGATCTCGTCTCATTTTGGCGGATTTCACCTCCGCCAAAGATGAAACTTTCAGGCTAAAGAGTCAAGAATACCTTCTAGCCTAGTAGTCTCCATATCTTCATGCTACATCAATTTTGACAGCCTGCACTTACTCCCAATGTATAGCAAGTCATCTTCTGCTACATAAGAAGTGTCAAACAAATATTGAAAAAACCAAAGTGGAGAAGCACTGCACCCATCAAGCAGATAATTATTGTGTTCATAATAGTCTGGATGCTCAAACGTGTCCCAATTTCTTGCAAATTCGCACTATTTCCGGCACCGGCTGCGTTTTGAGCTAGAAAAACCTCTTCTTTGGTCTGATAAGATTGACACATCTTGCTTTTCCGATTAATTTCGCACTAATTAATAATGAAGCTTATTGTAACGTGACACGACCATTATGCGCGGCTTGCCTGTGGAGGCAGGGTCGCCATGTAGGGATAGGTGTAATTGAGTAAACGAATTGATGTATAATACTAATCTTTATTAGCAAACCATTCTATATATAAACTTAGGATACTTACACATAAACATAGACATAGTTTTAACACCCACACTACACTACCACACTACACGAAAACAAAATCAGTCCAAGTTTCTTCTTAAGCTTTGACCACCGTTCATTATCACCTTTTCCAATAACTTAAAAAGATTTAACCCGTAAACATCCACACTATAAATACACACAGACATCTTTATTCGTAAACTCCAGACAGAACCACGTGCAAAACTCAGCGAGCAATAAATTGAAAGTTCCAATAGAAACTGAATACTAAAGTGGACATTACCATATGAGGTTCAACTCGAATGCCGTTAATAAATCAAATAGGAACTAACTTATGTGTGTTTGTTTGTTGTTCACTTCGAGGGGAATAAATTTAGCGTAGATTACCTGAGAGAAATATTGATAACTCGTAAGGGGTTTTGAGTTATTTTTGTAACACTATGTTATGTTTGTCATTGATTTGTTAGCTCTCTCAGTAGCTGCTCTGAAGTCAGATTTTTATATCAGATTAATGGAACTTAATATTAACTAGCTTGCTAAATTGTAAAGCTAGCCGCTGACTTGTGATTTTAATCACCGTGACTTTTTGTTACCCAGTCGAGTGCTATGAAGATACATAGGAGTGCGCTGATCATGGTGACGTGACAATACGGTGACAAATAGTTCCTAGGTGACTGAATTTTGAAGGATACTGACGTAGTTTAGAATCTAGAGTGTAAAATTTTCCTTAAAAAATCTTTCAGTGTATATGGGATGCACCCAGTAGCGTTTTTTTTCGTTTCATTTTTCTTCTTCTTATTTCAAGAGCACTTATTACAGCAATCTGTATGAAATTCATTTCAAGAATGAGCGCGTTTTGTTGCCCAGTGACTTTTCAAGTGGGCGCACCTTGGGTGCCAGTAGGCGACAGAGACAAAAAGCCACGGTGACAAAATCACAAGTTAGCGGCTAGCCTAAACGGTTTAACACCTATGCATGAACCTAAGCAGTAGTTAGTGGTTGGTGGTTGGTGGTGGTTGGTGGTAGTTTATAGTAATTATGTTTTATACTTATATATGTATTGTGTTTTATGGGCCATAGTTGTCTGAAATAAAAGATAAAATAAAATAAAATAAATAAATAAATCAATAATTCAGCCATTCAATGATCCCAATGTTGGGACACAGGCCTCCTCTCTTCATGAGGGAGTGGGCTGTAATTCAGCACACGCGCGGGCCCAGTGCGTATTGGTAGATTATGTTGTGGTTCTTGGACATGCCGGTTTCCTCACGATGTTTTCCTTCACGGTTTTATAATAATATAATAATAATTTATTTAATTAGGACTTGAGATACATCCATATAGTTGTTAGTAACAAAGAAATGTACCCAAGCGCATGTTTACTTGACTGCGTGCAGTCGTATCCAGCGCTCGAGCACTGGAGAATTACACCATTGTGAGAGCAGTAATCATGAAATAATTTACTGCTTGCAAAGCAAAGCGCCTGGCTAGGTTCAAACCGACGACTAACAACACGAAAGTCGCTGCTATTACCTCTGAGCCACAACTACTCTCATATGGGTGTCGTAGTAATTACGCTTCCGAAGAAGCACGGAAGACACCCAAACTTGGATGTCCATCATAAGCAACTTGAAAGAAGCAAACACATTTAGATGTCTTGAAGCACAGACACGTCTGGTGGTGAAGAATGACGAGGAGATCCGAGCCCAAATACTAGGCTAAGTCTCATCGAAGAGAGCCCTTTAAAGTTAGTATCAGGACTCCAATACCCCCATTGGAGTCCTGGTACTAACTTTAAAGGGCTCGACTATTACCCAGTAACGGGGTTGTGGAGGTCTGATAGGCAGTCGCTCCATGTAAAGTACTGGTATTCAGCTGCATCCGGTTAGACTGCCGACCCCAAGATAGTTGAGAAAAGGCCAGGCAGATTGATGAACAACTTTGACTGAAGGACCAAACCTGAAATCGATAAAACAAAAGAGCTGTACAGTACTTTTGTTCAGTTCATTTTTTTTTAAATGTTGTACTGTTTTGGTGTACAATAAAGTTTTATTCTATTATATTCTATTCCATTTTACCGAGTTAAGCAAACAAAAATGTATGGGGCAGCTAATTTTTTCTTTCCATAGCAAAAGTGGTTCATAATGATGAGTTTTGCCAGTGTTTTCATTAATTACTGTTGAATTAACGTCTCCACCCTGTATATCGGGTGTAAAAAGACAGTTTCCGAAGCCGATAGCCACATATTCTACCCATTATTTGGTTTTTTTTTTTCCATTACACCATACCTGGGAATACACTGGTTCTGGAGATATTGAAGGTCAAAGTCGCAATTTTTTATTACTTTTTTCCAAAAACGAATTCCAAGTGTTATTACAATTTCTTTTTCTAAACAAACGTTACCTGAATTTTAATTTTTTTTCCGAAATTACGCATTTGCAGTTACAAACACGCAATGAATGTCAAACGTATCCCACAAGTACCTACGTGGCTTAGAGCGTTAGTTCGCGTTACATTGCGCGCAATAAAAAATAAAAATAACGGCTGAACGGATCTAGTTGAAATTTGGCACAGAGATACATTATAGTCTAGAATAGCACAAAGGCTTTAATTTATAGTGGGAGAAATACTAAATCTACGCGGGCAAAGCTGCTTACAGAAGTTAGTTTAATGTATAAATAATTATTAACTTTACTGTTTTGTTAAGGCATGCACAGGCACACATTTTATTGCTCAAACTGTCTCTTAGTTCTAAAAACGTCGTAAAGTGACTTCCACACGTTTGTTCGTGTCATAAAATCGATAGTACAGTCTGAAGGCAAAAACCCCTGGAGACATACAAAAGTAAATTATAATCACTCTCACATTTTGTTTATATGAATGTCGAGGTGGGTTGGATACCGTTTTCACATCAAAATTTGTAAACATGATATCCTAAAAAAAATCTAAAAAACCAGACAAGTGCGAGTTGGAACGCAGTCGCTTCTGAACGAACCATATTTTTAACGTTTTTTTTTTAATATAAACTACTTCTAAGATTTCCTGTAATCTAGAAATACAGAACTACTTTTTGTATTTGTTTTAAATGGAGGGGGAATGGTCATTTTGGCGTTGCCCCAAAAGGAGAGCCTTTTTTTTTTTTTGGGTGGGAAATCATCCAATGACTTCTCCCGCTCTGGGTGGAGCGGGAGGGCGTGTCAGACTCTTACTGACTAAAACCCACCCCTGTTCCTTCCCTGCCTGAGTGCCCGGGGGTGCGGTAACTCATTTTCAGAATTTATCCGCTACCCCTAGGCATGCAGGCACCGGCCACGATGGGCCCCGTCAGTGGTGGCTGACTACATCTCTTTGAGGCGCGCGTGGAACACTACGCGCCGTCGACTCACGGGCCTGGTGCTGCGCGGACGGCGAGCTACCAACTGCTCGCCGTCCGCAGGCCCGGGTCTATGGTGGCCGGAAATCGTCTCGCGACGTCCTACGCCCAGTATGCCCAGTACCTCTCCTGCGGTGGTAGCGGCCGGGGCCGTGAGGGCCACTCCGTTGAGCTTACCTCACGCGTCCCGCCTCCGCCTTCACGAGCATTACTGCTTCGCAGAGTGCGGAGACTGCCTCCCATTCCCTCTCGCTCCGTACCATGGCCTGAACCAGGGCAGGGCGCGAGAGGTCGCCGCCACCTATCGCATCCACGAGGACACGGCGGTGCTCCGCCCAAACGGGGCAGACCTCCACCGTGTCCTCTGGGCGATCCGCCCAGTGGTAACACCCGGGCGTTTCTTCCCGCCCGATCTGATGCAGGAACCTCCCGAAACAACCGTGTCCGGTGAGGACCTGCGTCAGGCGGAAGGTGAGGACGCCGTGACGCCTCTCCAGCCACTCCTCAAAGAGGCCTCCGCAATGGTGGAGTGCCCAGCGCTGGGTTGCGACAGTCGCTGTCTCCATATCGCCATGAGATCCTGCCGGAGCTCCGTCCGCCGAGCCGCGAGGTGTCGCGGCAGCAGAGTTTCGCCCCGGCGTTTGGCCTCCTCGCGCCACTTCCAGAGCAGCGCGAGGACCCTGGCCTCCAGATCCCATGGCGACAAAACGAGAGTCAATATTGAAAATTTAGAAAGAAAACGAAAGAAACAAACAAACAAAAAATATTTATTTTGCACATATTACAAACGCACATTAATTTACAAAAGTACTAGCATCCAAGCAAAAATACAAAAAATAAACTAAATTAAATTGCCTAGTGATCTCATTTTTATGGTCACACCAAAGACAACAATAGACAATACATGTCTAGAGTTTACGTGTTTAAGTCATAGAAATTAGAAATACATGTGTATATCAAATTTCACCTGAATTGGATTCGTAGATTCGGAGCAAATTGTCTGTGATAGACGGACGAACAGACAGACTACAGGATCCTGTAAGGGTTCCATTTTACATTCGGGTGTTCAGAACCCTAAAAACATGACGGAAGTAAGCAAAGGTGTTTAATACACCCGCATTTTCCCATGTAATAAGGGGTGCTCCTATTGCCAATAACCGGGCATGAATTGAGAACCCAGAGTGCCACTAACAATTTGAAAAAAAAAAAAACAAACAACGCCTTGACCTGAGGACCTTACACAGTCACACCCAGTTGTCACGTTTGTATTGTTTATTACCCGACTGCGCGACGCAAGTGAGGGTATTGAGTTTAACAGCCAATATATGTATGTATGTTATTTTGTGGCGCTTTAGAGACCAAACGCGTGAGGCAATTTTGATAATTCTTACGTCAATTGATTCGTCTTAATCTTGCGAGTGCTACTAAAGACATGACAGTAATCAAAATGGAATATGGCAACAATTAGACGCCATATTGTAAAAAAAAATATAGTGGACGAACTATAATAAGTGGGGTATCCAAATAAAAGTTTTGAGAAGGCGATTCTAAAAATATAACTCACTAAAATGTAGGAAATTAAATCAAATATTTAAAAAAAACCCGACTGCAAAAATCAACTAAAAAGTTCCAAACAAGTCACTTTTGAAGCAGTCTGCCCACACAAAGAATCAACCCCTATTTAATATCTCACAATGTTCGAATTAAAAAGCAATATCGCGGTAATCCCGGTGATATGACGTCAGAGTTGATCGACCAATCAGCGCTAAGCCTCAGCTGTTGTACAGCTTTAATCAGGACACCAGCAGAGACAGTGGTTGAATTAATATTGTTTTCTGACTTTGTTTTGAATAAAAATATGTTATTTTTTAAATCTGTATATTTGAGTGTGTTACCTATGCTATTAGTAGGTGATGAGGAAAAAAACCATAGAAAATTTACCCGAAATTTAATTCTTGAACTGCATTTAAGATGGCGTTCCTACTTGTGACACTTGTTATACTTGTTGGTTACCAATAAGATATGCTTGCGGCCATATTCGTGACTCAAATTTTCTATTCATTCAGTTCTTCTCATTAACGTGTCGATGGCAAATTAAGTTTTTAAATATCGGGTGTAAAAGACAGTTTCCGAAGCCTAAAGCCACATAAAATATTCTACCCATTATTTGGATCATTTTTTTCCACTGTGTGTGGATTCCCAGGAATGGTCTACCTGGGAATCCACTGGGTCTGGGGATATTGAAGATCAAAGACGCAATTTTTTTTTTACTTTTTTACGAAAATGAATTCCAAGTGGTTATATTACTAAACTTTTTTCCAAACAAACATTACATTTTTTTTTCGAAATAACGCATTTGAAGTTACAAAAACGCAATGAATATCAAACGTAACCGACAGGTACCTACGCGGTTTAGAGCGAAGGGGCGGAGCTTAACTTCACGGCTTTGTGATGTGTCTTTTTACAACCTGTATAACGCCACGGTATTATTCAGCCACGGTAACAGCGTTTGCTGACGCAGCCATAAGGTCCTTACATACACACAAGACAGAACAAGTGGCGCAAAATGAGAGGTGGGTCATGGTCTGCGGCGAGACACGGCATAAATACCGAAGATCGTAGCCATCCGGAAACCCCCACCTGTGGTGGTTGTTACCCAGGTCGCCCACGACAACGCGTGTCCAGATGGAAAACTCCCCGATGGCTTTATGAGATAGTCAGGTAGCCTGAGCTTCTCTCGCCAGAGGTTGCATCTTTCCGAGGCGGAGTTGCCATCAGATGAACTCACGCATTCTAAAAAACGTGTTCGGCTTTTAAGTCTCTGGGACAGTAATTGTGTCAAAAATCCTTTATCTTTTAGCTTCCTCTGCCAAACTCGTCCAATCAATTCGATAGTACCACCGTAAAACTATAGCAAACAATCAGATTTTCTCATTAACAACAGCCTGTAGATACGATACTACCCGAAAAACCAATTACTCACCCCGAGTCTAAACCAAACTTTTAGACTTTCACCCTCAAACTAGTTACTAGTTTCGCTTATCAACAAAACTTTGATATTAAAAGTAAGAGCCGATTTCACCAATTCTAAACGCCCAGTTAAGCTCGCTTAAACGCGCTTAGCTGCTGTCATAAAGAGGAAGAGTTTGTGGTTGTTGTTTGTTTGGTTGAACGCGCTAATCTCAGGAACTACTGGATCGAAGTGAAAAATTATTTTTGTGTTGAATAGTCCATTTATCGAGACAGGCTATAGACTATATAACATTACACTGCGACCAACAGCGAAGCATCAATGAAAAATGTGGCAAAAACAGGCAAAAAAATCCTTTTGAGAGCTTCAGTTGCGTGCGCTGCGTAAACGGTTAAAGTTACGCAAAAATTGCGTATGGTTGAATTGTTCTCCTTTTAAACAACTAAAAAAAAGTCCACGACAGCGTATGTCTATCTTTTAAGGTTAACTCACTGTAATCTTTTTACGGTTTTTATTTTTGACGCTAAGCTTAGTTCAGTAAAACTTAGTTTATATAGCGAATGGTGAAATCGGCCCTAAATCGTAACTCCTAAACTATCTTCGTGGCAAACAAATGAATAGTTTTGAAACACGAAACATGAACAACAAATCGTTGTGCGAATAAAAATCGATAGTAGGCCAGGAGCTTTCGACGTGTTGGAGAAACGATTTTGTTACGGTAAAATTCTATGTACTTAGGTATACCTAGTCTGCAGTGTTTAGACGTTGGAGTCCAATGTCTTTATTAATAACTATCTTTTTCCAGCTTAAGTAATAACAGCCGCACGGATGCGATCCGTCAGGTTAAGCTACAACACTTGCCGGGGTTGGTCCATGGATGGGTGACCATCTTTACATACCGAGACTCCTACGTGCCTCGGAAAGCACGTTAAGCCGTTGGTCCCCGCTGTCAATCGAGGATCTTTGACAGTAGTTACGGATCGTCAGAAGCCCGAAAGTCTGGCAACCAGTCTTCAAGGGGTATCGTATTACCCAGTAACTGGGTTGTGGAGGTCAGATAGGCAGTCGCTCCTAGTAAAACACTGGTATTCAGCTGCATTCGGTTAGACTGGAAGCCGACCCCAAGATAGTTGGGAAAAGGCGCGGGCAGATTGATTGATTCCGGCAGCTTTTTTCGTTCCCGAGGATTTTCTCACAGGAATCGGGTATTTTTAGGGTTCTAAATGTCCGAATAAAAGAAAGGAACCCTTTTATTATCACTCGTGTGTCTATCTGTCTGTCCGCCTGTTTGCCTGTATGTTTGTCTATCCGTCTATCACAGTCAAATTGCTCAGAGTCCACTGGAACGATTATGTTGATATTTGATACACAGATGAATACGTGTACCTACGTAAATAAATCAATTTGGAAAATTTTAAAATAAAGTTTTTCAAACTGTGCCATGCTACACATACATATCAAATTAAATGGCACAATGTGTGGGTCTCAAACGTATTTTTTGCATAATTTTATAATAACTTTTTTATAATTATAAAATTACTAAAAAAAAAAAAATTTAAGGTTATGAAAGTAGATGAAAATTGACCATGAATCATCACCTTTTTGCTGAAGAATATTTAGTGTAAATTAAAAAGATATATTTTAACCTTTTGATGACTTGTAACACTGGTAGTACGAGTATTTTATATGTCAAATAAAATACTGATATACCGACACAAAACGTACTGTGAATTAATAATCGAATAATTAGTATCGATTGGTAATTCCTTCGATATGGGTCAGCATTTAGCTAATGTATTATTGCCGTAATTGTACACACTGCTGTAGAATTCTTAACAGGCTAGTCACGGATACTTCCTTATTTATTAGTAGCTGAAGTCAGCGTTTTCGTCCGCGTGAAAGTCGGAGATTATCCCTAGGGAACATACTCCCGGGTTAAAAAGTGTTATTTTTGACCCGGGAGTGCATTTACATACTATTCCAGAATTTGGTCTACCCGTGTGCAAAATTTCATCCAAATTCGTCTAGCCGTTTAGACGTGAAGGGGTAACAAACAGACAGACAGAGTTATTTTCAAACTTATAATATAGCTTTCTGTAAGCGTCTTTGCCCGCGTGAAAGTTGTAAATTATCGCAAGGGAATATACTCCCTGGATGAAAAATGTCTTATTCCAGGATATGGTTTACCCGTGTGCCAAGTTTCATCCATATTTGTTTAGCTATTAAGGCGTGAAGCAGCTCTGGGTTTACTTCGGGGAATATAGGCGTCATGTCAGTTGTGTGTAAACATAAACAATAATAAAACCTTTCAAACTTTTTCCATTAAACAGTGTTACTCCAATCAATAAAAAGGCTGTTACATTCTCGATTGTTTCCCTTTAAAAAATAAACTTTTCTAATTTTCACGCCACCCTAACGCGTCCCTATAGGTACAAGTTTTTACCGTTCCGTATTGGCTCCAATATGTGGACACTTTTGAGAAACCATGCCAAAACTTGGATCAAAAACTGGAGCATAAAAAATGCTACCAATATTTGGCACCCCGTCCCAACATGCCAACTTTTAGTGAATAGCACTTTTTCAACACCACAGAATATTCACCGCTGTTTGCTATGTCCGATAGTTTGCAAAGAAATTGACAAACATATTTTTCGTAAAGAACAGGCTTTCTATCAATGAAAAGACTTTTTCGACAATCTTTTTTGCGTTTCATTTTACAACATAACTGTAGGGTATTCTCAATAAACAAAATTTCGTGAAAATTACGTCGTCCAAGTAAGGCATTCTTAAGGGTAGCTCAAAAACTACAGGTCTCATCAAAATCGAATTCTGAGGACATAAAAATACAGTAGTATTCAGAACCTCCTCCTTTTTTTAAGTCAGCTAAAAACAAGAAAATTCCTCAAAGCTATTCTACCTCCATTGTCACAAACGTTACATACCCTGTACTTTAACTCCAAAGCCTATCTCTGTACAATTCACACAACTTCATAAAGGCCCGTGAATACAATGGTTTTATTATTTTTCCCCTTTTGTTTCAGGCAAAGTTAGAAACAAAGGCTTTGAAAGCAAAAAGGCCGGGCTTCACAGATGACCGGTACAACGAAACGTCTTATTATATTGAAAATGGTGAGTATTTTTTTGTAACTATCAACTATTTTTCATTAATGAATCGATAATAATACAATAGATAATCATAGATAATGTGAGAATGTTTGAACAGCAACATCAAATAACAAAGTATCAAACGATGGCAGAAGTAAATATTATCGTAACAAAAATAACCTAGCTAATGCCAATGACGTAGCAAAAGTAAATGCAATAAAAAAAGAAACACTCCCAAATACACAAATAACGAATAAAGCCCACAAAGCAATCAATGAAACAGAAACCCAAACAAATAATTTATCAACAGAACATTATGTCTCTTCTATAAATATTATTTCTCAGTAATCTTCGCACAAAACCATCGTCAATGTCGTCTCCCCGAAATATCTTTTTTATTTCCTCTAAGTACGGTTTTTACAAACCCCGACTGATATTGGATTACATGAATACCTATCTTCAATAAAGAATCCGTTCCTTTAATTTTTTTCTTTCCATTGATTTGATTCTTATCCTTATTTCTGTCATCTTTTTCATGATTTGCTAGCTAAGTCTTTATTATGTGGATAAAATTATTTGATGTATCCAATTTAATTGATTTAATTTCGTAATGTTACCTATATTGTTGCTTTTGGGTCGTTAACGTTTTGTTCTCCAATACCATCATCATTATTATTTCAGGGAATAATAGCTTTATTTTTGATTACATTTCTAAAAATAACATTTTCTACTTCAATGTTGCTTTAAATTATTTTAGCTACATCGACCTAATTGAGCAAAAAATAAATATGAATAGTATTGTAATAGAAAAATCCGTTTAAAAGCATTAGCCGTAAATAATTTCACTCATAATAAAAAGTGGTGGGTCACGTGCTCGTATCAACCCATTATGTAACCTACGTTGACACTAAGTGGATGAAACAGCGGCCACGCTAGTTTTCAATATGGCTAATGTTAGAAAGGCCCATTATGATCTAATGGCCTTAGTCATCCAGCCGCAATGGCGCGTTCTTCATTCAACCCCCGTTGTGCTTTACGGCTATGCAGATATTTCGAGGTAACGACTTATAAATTGCGATATACCCGCTTTTTTTAATGTTGAAAATGTTTCTGTAGTGTTTTTGGGACAATGTTTTCATGAATAAATTGGACCGTTTTTATTTATTTAAACATCATGTACAATAGATTCTAAGTGAGATGTTAAGTTTAGTTTTGAAATCAAATATGCGAAGATTTTGAATCTTAAAATGCTATCTATTTTTAAGTGATTTCGTAAATTAATCAAAGGCAAAAGAGTAAAATTCACAAAATGTTTTGACCTGCATGGATGCTGCTGCCGTTTTTACCATTTATTCATCTTTAATCTAGGATTTTCTTTACGAATTCTATTACAAAATATATTATGTCTATACTTAAAGCATTTCCATATTTCAGGACTCAGGAAAGTCTACCCATACTACTTTACGTTCACAACATTCACCAAAGGGAGGTGGGTCGGTGAGAAAATTCTCGATGTTTTCGCTCGAGAATTTAGAGCCCACCCTGCAGCTGAGTACGAGAGGTGCATCAGAGCGGGGACCCTTACCGTCAACTACGAAAGGGTTGATCCTGACTACAGATTGAAACACAACGATCTCCTCGCAAACGTCGTCCATAGGTAAAAAAACATCATTCTAATGTTCCACGTCGACGGTACCCAGTAGATCGCTTCAGATAGCTACAGCACCCTAGACTCAATATACACAAACCCCAAACACATCAACATTTTTTGTTTTACACAATACTCGTACAAACTCAGATGTTACTTTGATTTCAGTATTGTAAATAATAACTTTATTTTTCTCGCCTTATATGTATTTATTTTACTTATCCTTACATACTATCACAGTTACTCTAACTATAAATATATTTTTTTACAATAATGTGACGTGCGTCGAAGCTTGTTTGTATTTCAGGTCTAATTTGTATTTAGTCCACTGTAACAAATATAATCTTCAATAACGATATCTTGAGCACCGAATGAGCATGCGAGTGCATATTGGCCGTTTTCCAAAAGAGACACAGAGTTCTTTTATCACTTTATATCTTGAATTTCCAACTGCTAATAGTCCGACACAGTGTCTAGTTTAGAACGGCATGCATCTCACACGATACATTTTACAATATCGCTCAGGCATGTTCATTTGTTGTTTGGTTCTCGTCTAATCTTTATTTCATTCGTCACGAGAACTGATATTTAAACGAACTCTGAGCAAAAATGTTCAACGTTTAGTGAGCATTAATAATGGAGGAGCATCGGCGGCGGGGACATCGTGATTTTTCTGAATGTGTTCATAAATTATTATTCCCATATATCATGGGACAAACACGAAACACAAACACAATATTTATCAAAAATCTTTAAAACTATACTAATGTTTTCTAAACACTTCTTCACCATAGACTAAAATATTGTATTTTTTCTTCCTCACAAAAACGAAAATATCGTCTACGTCAACGAAATTTTCGCCTTCTTATATGTGGTTTTGCTCCGAGTCCGTTGCCCAGAAGCCGTAAGCCTGACGTGTGTATCGTTGCAGGCACGAAGTACCGGTCACCAGCCAACCGATCACCCTCGTACATATCGACGAGGACATTGTGGTTGTCAACAAACCGGCCTCTATCCCCGTAAGTGGCAAATGAGACAGCCATGTTATGTGTACGCTTATATCATACATCAAGTACTTGTATATCACCCGAATGTATCGCATGTTGTGCTAACATAGACTTTAGTAGTGCGCTAACCAAGCTTTCAATATACTTCATTGTAAATAATTCAACATCTTTTTCCACTGTACGTTATTTCCACTGACCAAAAGTTTACAAAATTATTAAGTAGGATCATAACTCACAAATTGAATTTCGGTGTAATACTTTAGAGAGCAGACAGACGATAAAGAACATCGCATTTAATATCTAAACCGGCCAGAATTTAATTTAGTTGGTCCCACAATTTTAGTGGCTATCATATTATAGGCTTCCATTCCTCTGAAATCCGCTTTCCTGCCCCTAAAAGCTAGCTTCTCAAAGTCCTTTGCGTTAGCGTAAAGCGGTCCCTTTTGCAAGAAATACTCTACAACGTTATATGACGGAGGACACCTAATATTATGAAGCACTTTCATATCGGCTTTTACGGAATAAAACCGGAATGTAGAAGGTAGGTGTTAAAATTTACATGTAAAGTAGGCGAAGGCGAGGCAAACTTGATTTTTTTCAGCACTCACTCAAGTTGAACATCGGGCTTTATAGAACGTGTATTTTTAGATGAAGGTACTGAATTATTATTCCCTACTCTGCTTTGAAGCAGCTTTTCAATAAGAAAATATGTTTCTTTAACAATATGATCAGGTGAATCTTGGAAATGCAAATGCGGTATTCAATTGAACTTAACATCAACTCTCATAAAATTGTTGACACCCAAACTAAAACTCATAGAAATATGGTCAGACGCCTATAGCTCTTCATTGGTGCGTCTAAAGTAGCTTAACGTCGAAGAATATGCTTCAACAATAAGACTGCCTCTCTATACATATCAATGTGATTTTCAATTACTCCCGGCGGCAGACAGGCATAAAATAGTTGATAGCCGAACGAAATCCATAGTAAGCTCTATTTAATGTGCAAATTGTATTTTTACGATTTGTTTCTTTGTTACCTCTAAGGAGAACCCATGTTTTCAATTTCTTGCTCCCATAAAAGTGCTTTTTGAGAGTCATTGGAAATCCCTTTGAGCATTAAAACGCGGTTTGAATGAAAACGAAGCTTTATTTATAGGATCCTATCAACGTACCTTATAAATTCTGTCTTCTGGTCATAAAAAACATGATTTGACGCCAATTTTCTTGGACGTTTTTTTAGTGAAACACTAAGTTTGCTCAGAAAGTAATTTGGTACGAATTGGCAACAGACACAAGATTAGGGTAATTTAGAAATTAGAAACCCATTCGGACACGTAATAAAATAATCAGCTCTCACTTAATACGATCCCTAAACTCCAACGTAAGCGTTTCGCACCCAAATATTCTAAACCCCTTTGAACCTTTAGTGGGTTCAACATGGTTGCCAAAATGAAACAACAATGTCGACCAATTACTTGTGCTAGCGTATTTCTACGTAGGTCCTCATTAAGCCTCTTGTTACACCAATACAATAAGCTCTATATATACATATCTAGACTTAGCACACATGTCCGTTTAGCTCCCTTCTCACGTACTGTTTCAGTAAAGTGGAAATTTCACGGATGATGTTGCATCGTGTTTTTTTTTTGTATTTTGAACACTGATTGGGATAATACGACTTGTTGGGGTTTATTTGCTGTTGTAAAATCGAAAGAGAAGTTATTACTTTACTGAAAGTAGATAACAAATTGTAAATAAGAAATATAATTAGATTAAGTAACCTTTAGAAAATTTGACTCTGTAGAAATTCGTTGCGTACTAGATAAGTAACATGAATGTAAAGAAGGCCGTACCAAAACAGTTTTAGAGTAGACTAATAAGAAAAAAAATTCAAAGCTCGGAATTTCTTGAAGAGATTTAAAATAACTCAGAAACCCAAACTAAATCGTAAGTAATAAATTCAGAACTTAAAGAATCGGTTACGAGGAATCAATATAGATTATACGAATGTAATTGTAAGGCGGATGCCGTAGAAAAGAAATATTTCTTCAGTTCGAATGTAAAAAGGTCCAAATGATCGACCTTCCCCCATCATAGTGATTGATATTACGACTCAATACTGGATCCCTAAGCTGAACGGTGCTAAGTAAAATATTGTGGCGTTGCCCTACATTCTCCCTTATAAAACATGGTAATCAATTTTATTAAATTATAGGATACTGGGATTTGGTCAATTTACATATATTGCAAATATACTATTTTTTTAGTTAGATCTTTAATGTAACCACTATTACTAATGCACTTAATATAATTATAATGCCTTTATATTTAATTTTAGTAGTTTTTTTCACTAATCTATTTCTTCTTCTAACATTACATTAAGTCTTCTGAAAACACAAAATATGTACAAAACGAAAGACACAAAATAAATAATATAAACCACAGCTTTATTTATTTGAAAACAGACCTAAGTTTACGTTAATTTAGATTTTACTGCGTTTGTATCTTGTACACAAAAGTTTACAATCTCAACACAACCCGGAACACTGTCAAACTTATTTTATGTGTTAGATAATGACGATCCCGCCATCAAATCAACCGGGATTAGTATCCTTAGAAAGTCGGTAATAACATTATGCACAGCTGAACAGTTGTTCTTTGTATACGATCCTATTTTGATACTGAATTCAAACGTATTTCAGTTATGTTTATGAAACACATTCCCCATTCACCATTCTTGCACGCTACAGAAATGTACCCCATTGAGAATATTAATGAGTTGATGTGACACATTAATATTTCATTAATTTATTAATTAGAGATATGATCTACAGAATAACTTCTACAAAATGTCATGCATATAAATGTAGGACTTTATATTATGTGCCTCCAGTGTATTAAATATTCACATTGTCTATGATGTTGTAATGCACTTTGAGTATCTCATTAATTTTAATGCTCCCATCCCCTCTGTGCATATTAGAACAAGCCATTAAAATCACCTTTGTATCGTTGTTTTGTACCCTTAATGTCCCAACATTTTGAACCTTTCCTTATACATTGTCAAAATATTACGCTTATAGATATTAGAGATTTTGTGCTTAACGTCATTAATCCTCCATTGAATTTGGATGGTCAGATATTACGTTTCCACTGACCGATGGATTATTAAAGCTTTTGCTATTGTACACTGTACGTAACAAGAACTTGTAAATAACCTGTACATCGATAAACTTCACTTTGAAGTCCAGCATTATTGATCGAAATATTTTTGGAGCATATTTTTCTGCATTATTAAATTCTTCAGCAGTCTCCGCAAAGGGGATATTTAGATGTTAGTAACAGAAAAGTATTATTTGTAAAACCTTAGGTTTGTATTTGTTTGGTGTGATCACAATCCGAATTCCTGTACCAAACCAAAGAATTTTATGTTTACGTCAGAAAGGAATAACTCTGACGTGATACAGTTGTTCTCAAAGGCAATTGCAACATCATAAGACTATACAAAGTCCGTAATGAAAATATGTTGTGTCCGTGGTGGGCCAGGCACGAGACGCCAGTGCTCGCTAGTCCCTTGCGCATCATACACGTGGATGAAGAGCTTCTCGTGCTAGACAAGCCTTGCTCGCTGCCGGTGAGTCATGCGTTGGGACCGTTTTGAAATCATAATCAGACTCTGACTGGCGTTTATACCCTAAAACAATTTTATAATATGCTCCAATGTTTTCTTTCCCAATCCAACTCCAAATCAGATAGAAATGTAAGATTTTCCCAAAACCTAAGCATGGCCAAAAAAGAAACCTTTGTGGAAAGGCAAAATCGTTGGCAATTAAATAATCCCTCAAGTTTGTAATACCTTTTTGTAACGTTATGATTTTTCTCACAATAGAAGATTTCATTTTTTTTCAACAAAGAGAACGTAACGTAAAAGAAATATCGTTGAAAGTACAATGAGAGAGGAAATAAATCTGCGCAAAGATAGCTCACAGAAATTCAGTGGGTTAATTTTTTTTTTCTCGGTTCGAACAAAGTACGCTGTCAGAGTCTGACTTGATTGTGATCTGCACAAAAGTTTGAAACATAATACCACAAACAGAGTTGAAAATGTGCGGTCTTGTCGAAAATACCACTTGAAAGTGGTTCCGAACTTGAGGATTGCGAGCCCCAAATACTTCTCATTTTATTTCATTTCTTTCAAGCGGGTACCGTGTTATCCAAAATATTTTAACCTGATCCTATTATTGTTGTTCAGGAATAACTTTACCAATATTTTCTCTTACATTTTGGTAAATTGAGTTGCAGAATCTTACGTCGATTCAATTAGGAGTTTGCCGTACGTCCCTTTTTGTCAATTCTGAAAACTTTTTACCCAAATAATGTTTACAAATTTTGAGGATGGTGCCGGTTTATACGATAAATAAATAAAAACTCGAATATATTACAGTATATGAAAGGTGTATATGAGATATTCGTGAAAGGGTCGACGATTTGCATGTGGAGTTTCGCTTTCAGATTTAAAACCCTTGAAAATTTAGACAATTCTATTGTATTACGGCATTATATTATCTTGTAGGGCTGCATGTGAGTTGTACTTTGTTCTCAATTTATATTAAAACAGGACTTCTTGTACTTATACCACGTTCAGGAATCAATTGGCTGATTTCGCTCAAAATGTAGTGCTTTTCGCCCAGCTCTGTCCATTGTATTAAGCAATTTCCAAGTCAAATGCAATTCAATCTCTCGAAATGTTAAATTCCTTTCTTGTATGGCTCGGTACTCGCTTCACTATACTAAATTGTCTTTGTTAGTTTTGCTTTCACACTTCCCTATGCATGTTCGTAAATATCAATTTATTGATTTTACTGTATTTTCATCTATGGCGTTCTTTTATCGTTTGAACTGCGTGAACGACGTATTATGTAGCTTTGCGTTCATATCATCATTTATTTCTCATGTATCATTTTTGCTTGCTTCATCACTGTTGCTTTCCTCGTTTTTAATTTAATTTTTATCATCATCAGGTATCTGGTATGCATAGTGCAATGATTTTATAAGTTTTACTTTCAATTTTTCTTTTCAACAAAATGTAATATTGAAATAATGTTTATAAATTTGATTAAATATTCCAAATTGTGTATGAATACATTGTTTATCAAGCCCGCCCTAATATGGACAATGTTTTGCTCCTAATTTTAAAGCATGATAAAGGTTAATCTCAAAAAGATTTTTATAAAGTATAAAACAAGATTAACATCCAATGTAATAAAAAATATTTCATTAGGTGCATCCATGTGGCAGATACAGGCACAACACAGTCGTTTTCATACTCGCTAAAGAGTACAACTTGAAGAACTTGAGGACCATTCACAGACTCGACAGGTTGACGTCAGGTAAGATTGCTCAAACCTGTGAAATCTTTCTTCTCGGCTTCAAAAGGAGCCTTTAAAAAAAGTACACTCGCTGGATTTTTAATTGGTGTAAACGTAAATCTGATCTCTGTTTTCTATAAGAGATGTTGAACGGGATTTTGTTTTATAAATGGTAAAAGGATGACCTTTTCATGTTGTTTTTTTTTCTAAGAGAGCGGTTTGGAGTTTTTATAAAAAGGCAACAGGAGATATCATTTACCAGAATAAAAGTTATGGTTTCGATTTTTTCTGTTTATTTAATGTTAGGTCTAATCTTGTTTAGCAGTTGAAAGAGAAAGTCCGAAATGTGGATCACGTTTGTCTAGGATTAACTCTTTCATCATAATATTAATCTTGTAATACTTCATACAGGTCTCCTACTATTCGGGAGGAGTCCAAAGAAGGCGAGGCAGATGGAACATCAGATCAGGAACAGACAAGTACAGAAAGAGTACGTCTGCAGGGTGGATGGGGAGTTCCCCGAGTAAGTGGCTTTTGTTTTTTTTTACTGTTTCATGGTTTGTGTAGAAAGCTACTCGTATTTAGAAATCATGATGGTGTAAATGGACTAACGGATGGTACGACGAAAAAAACCAGCCAAGTGCGTGTCGGACTTCACATATTTAGGGTTTCGTACTATATGAGGGAAATCAATATTTTGTTATTTGTTGGTAAAATATACGTAATAATAAACATTATCACTAAAGAAGGTCGGTCACTGCCCATACATCGTGCGACCTGACTATAAAATATCGCGGACGATTGTACGGATTAATTCGTTCCACAATCAATCACAAATCACAATCACTAATCACAATCATTAATCCTAAATTGAAAATATATATTTTTAAAAGCCGAGGATGTTAAAACTTAACATAAATTATTTCGTAACTTTTGAGGTTATGATTTAATACCGAAGTCTACAGCCACGACGTTCCAATCCACAAAATGAATACCTAAGAAATCGCATAGTACGCAACAGCGCAAGAGCAACGAACGAAGGACTGCGCGGTAGCCGGTAAACGCTTTGACAGCTCTCATGTTACGTTCCGTTTTATGCATTCTATATTACTGTAAACCTATCATTTCATTTTGGAATACTTAATCCATATCCCCATCTAAAAATGATGTTACTGATATACACTATAAAAATAAATAAAAATTCTTCAATAAAAAAAAGTAAATGTAAAGTGTAGTGCCAAGACGAAACGAGAACCACAGATAATAACGGGACTGATTTCGATGCGTTCAAAACCTATAAAAAGTAGTAAGGAAATGAGATTTTTTATGACAAAGCTAAATTATTTTACCGGGTCCAATAAAATAAGTTGAGCCCCGTAATTTAATATACACTTAAGTCACTATTTTTTAACGTATCACTCATTGGTGTCCGTTTCATATTTCGGTCAGGTTATATTTAGCCGATGTTCTTTCAAGTTCATAGGCGGGAAGATGGAAAGTTAAAAAATTCTTCGGAACAAAATTTTGTGACAGACGATAAACGGACAGAGACGGACACGTGAGTGACAGCAATAGGGCTCCGTTTGGACCCTTCGGGTACGGAACCCTAAAAAGTGATGATTTGACGAGATACTATTGCTGCTCATAAGCAGCAATAGTATCTCGTCAACAAGCATCACAAAACATCAGTTTAATAATTCTTTAGTGACTTCATTCCAATGTATTTTTCCGATCTGGGTTTGCAGTATTTTTAAAAAGATTCACGGGGTTTATGATTCTCGCTTTGTAAGTTATTATTTGGATTAACATTATCAAAGTGAACTTAAAGTCACTCTTCCACAATTTCTGCATATCCTAGTTCGCTTACTTTGTTATTTATTTTCACTGTATCGCAATACGCAAAGAAACCACTATTGCAAATGAAGTCATAACGAGTGTTGATCTTTTTTAGAGCACTGAACTCAATATCGAGATTGTAGAACTCCACCAATAATATTGATGACGTGACCAATTATGCATGTTCAGTGGATTTTATACTGTAACTCGCTCCTACAGAGTTTGATTTCGCTTTTGACTTTCTATCTATGATACTCTTCAGTTGACAAGCCAATCAAAATGTTTATTGATTCATGAACAGTCTCCTAGTTTGTACCTAAGTGTTATTAGTTAAGTTGCATCTTGGAATGTTTACGTTCGTAAATGCTTTTCAAATAAATACACGGAGAGCGATAGAATCTTAGGTTAGTAAACTTAAGCAAGCGGTTAATTTTATTTTTAATGTACTGGTTTTCCGATGTTTTTTTGTGTAATGGTTATAATGCTTTTTACAAATTAATAGTCTTATTTTTTATGTTTCTTTCAATCTCAGAAAATCATTCAAAATAACTTAGATTTTGAAGAAATTTTAAAACAAAATATATTCTAAATCAAGGATGTGAGAGAACCTTCATTATTTTCTTTTTGATTTGTCACTCAATAACGAATTTTCAATAGATTTGCAATCTTCCAGTCGAATCAACAGCTTCTTGTCAAACTAGGTGTAAATCCCCGCCTCGCGGCGTGGCACGACCGTAGCGCTGTCTAATATGAAGTTAAAATTTTGCTACCTTTTGTCATACGTAGCTTTATTTCACAAATAAATTAGAAGTAATCTGACGAGCCAAAGCTTAGAACTACTTATAGTGTTTTCTTTATGAGTAATAGACCTGTAACAATTATAAAAAAAAATACTTTCTCTATTCGACAGTAAAAGAAATATATTTTACATTCTAAGCAGACTAAAATACTCTAAAAAGATCAGAAAATGTTAAAAAGGCTCAAACTTAACATTTGGTACCCTTTGGAAAAATTACTTCCTTTCTAATTTAACTCTCAATTTCCAGTGACGAAATCGAATGCCTAGAGCCAATTGAGGTGGTTAGCTACAAGATTGGAGTGTGCAAGGTGTCACCGAAAGGCAAGGATTGCTCGACGGTGTTCAAGAGGCTGGGATACAACATGGCCAGCAACACGAGCGTGGTGCTATGCAAACCGAAGACTGGAAGGATGCATCAGATCAGAGTGCATCTGCAATACTTGGGTAAGTGTTGTAAAAAATACACAGAAACATAGACACAAGCAAACATACGAAAGATACACAGAATAAGTTTTATTGTGCAGCAAAATGCCACGGCTAGACTATCTCGGTATCGAAGAATTAGGATAAGAATAAATTAACTTATATGAATGTTGAGTTCATATATAGTACGAGTAAGGCGCGTTCGAACTTAGGTACCTTAGCCTTTACATTGAAAGATGCAGCTTTTCATGTTTTCCTATCTACCATACTGTCAATTTCTTTAAAAAAAAACCGTTATACTTTCCCATAATAATCCTTTCAGACCTAGAGATTTATGCTAACACTGTCTTTCCCTTACTAGGTTACCCGGTGGTGAACGATCCTCTTTACAACCACCCAGTGTTTGGACCCCTTCGAGGCAAGGGCGGAGATACGGGTGGCAAGTCGGATGAGCAGCTGGTCAGAGACCTCATCGCCATCCACAATGCTGAAAACTGGCTTGGAGTTGATGCGGCTGACGATGATCTGCTGTTCTCTAAACCTGTGTCAGATGATAAAGGTATGTTTGAACCAGTAAGACTTCGAAGTTTAGTGGCGCAACGAACATTATTTCTGTATAATCTAGTCTTTTAATTTTCCTGGTAGTCAGTTTGAGACAGGCTAAGAGCATTTACAATATTTTGACATATGTTTTTTTTTTATGGCTACGAAGCATAACTAATGAGTCCTTAGTTATAGTACTTATTTTTAAGTTAGTTCGGGATTATACGTGCAACTGCAGATAAAGATTCCATGATGTTTTAGTTGGCTAAAATGTATTTTGGTTTTGGATTTTTTATCTATAGTGAATAAGTCTTAAATCTTTCATTTCCATTAGATATACTCGTACTTTTCTAAAAGAATCATTAATATTCCCATTAATCTACTTGAAGGTAGTCGATAACGGCAGTTTGGCGGCAAAGGTTACTATGTTAGTTTCAACAGTTGGCGAGGATGACTGCGACACTGGTATTGCTTCGAGGGAGTCGTCACCGAGGCTGGAGTCTCCTGCGCCAGGAGTCACGCCTTCGTCTATCATGACCCGTAAGTGTTGATCTCTTTCTTTGTCTATCCATTTGAGTTGTGAAAGTTATGTCTTTTATCTTACCTCTCCGCTATTCCTTTCTGATTAATTTCTTTGCTGGACCCAAGACAGTGTAATCGTTTCTTCGGGACTCGTCGAGCTTCATTGCTTCGGCGTTTGTGGTGGTGGCCACTGTTGATTCTGGCTTTCAGGATTTGCAGAGGTTGGAAAAAAGTAGCGGTCTTGTCCCAATAAAAAAATATACATTTGAGTATTCCATTATTTGGGATTTTATTCTTGTCGGTTTTCACCACGGGTAGACAGAATGTGTGGACCCGTAAAGTATGTGCTTTAAATATTCTGAGATACACTTTTAGGGTATCTCATTCGTTCTGACACACAATCAAAAATTCAGATTTCAGAAATTGGAATATTTCTGCTTATTAAGTTTTGTCAAATGTAATAACAACGTAGACGAATAATTATTCGTCTACGTTTTTTAAGAAGCTATTCATTTTTCTGGGGGTTAGTATGCCAGCTTCTATAGAAAAAAGGAACTCCTTTAAAGATTACCTACAGACTGCATTGGCTTTAAAAACGACGTAGAATAAGTATTTACACAATTTAAAAATAACCAAAAAATCATACACAAAACCCAACTCCAGACTCTTCCAGCTCCGACACCACCATTGTCTAATCAGTACATTCTTCACCAGCAACCCTGCCCAGCCCATCAAGTGGTGCGGAGGCCCCATCGGAGGTGAACTCTCCCGCGCCGTGCACCATGGCGTCTTCGCCAGTCGCATCTCCGTCTTTCAATGAGGACTCCAATGATGCTAAGGTATTAGAACTATATTAATATTTTAAAGAGGTAAAATTTGTAAGTTTGTTTGTAGAAAGTAATCTCTGGAACTAGTGTATTATATAAATTGGTTATTTCCTAAAACTAAAACTGAACAATGTTACAACACACCACAACTAACCAAAATTCGGAAATTAAAGGCTTTATCATTATATTCTATGTTAGTTCAAAAAAAATCCTAATGTTAACCCGAAGGAAATGGCCAATCTTCTACGTAAATAAAAAATAATAGCTACATATGGTACTCGTATTAAGCGCAAAACTCGAAAACGGCTAGATCAATTTGGATGGACATTTTTTTAAACAAGAGTTCTGAAGAGAAAAAAAATTGTGGTAAAACACACATTTTTCTTTATTCCATTCAAACTTGTTGGCAGTCAATATGACAGACCGACGTCTGTCATATTGACTGCCAGCAAGTTTGTCGGGTCAGCTTAAACTTCAGTTTAGATTACGCTAAACATTAACTCAGTTTCCCATAGTAACACCGTATTAATTTTGCCAACAGTCAGACAAAGTGACAGTAGCCACACAGACAGGTTGCACACCGGCAGCACCGAGCTATGCCAGTGGGCTGGCGAGCAGCTCGGCCAGCGGCTCGACCGACGCACTGTCCACCGACCCGCACTGCTACGAGTGCCGCGTCAGGTACAGGGACCCCAGGCCCAGGGACCTTGTTATGTACCTGCATGCCTGGAAATACAAGGTAAGAAAGTACACAGCTCTTAAAACGGTGAAGGAAAATATCGTGAGGAAACCGTCATGTCTTTAAACCATAAACTTCGAAGAATTGACATCCACCAACCCGAATTGAGCCCGCGTGGTGGATTACGGCCCACACCCTCTCATATAGAGGAGGCCTGTGTCCCAGCAGTGGGAACATGAAGGCTGAATATGCTATAATTATGTCATGCTATGCTTAAATAACTTAGCATTGTTTTTTACATAGTCTGCGCTGGAGGTACTTATCTACCTATAGTTAAATTCATCACCATCATAATCATTTCAGCCGAAAGACGTCCACTGCTGGACATAATATGTAGGACTCACCCAAATGTCAACTCTGACTCTCACCAGGTAATTGGTCCACCTTACGGGAGGCCTTCCAACGCTGCGTCTTTCGTTGAATTCATAATTCGAGATAATTTCAATCACTAAAGTATCGACTGAGCGGTTGTGTATTTTAAGTTGAGTTCGAGTGACTATTGGTATTAAAAAAATCCTAAAACTTAGATTGGAATGGAATTTGAGCTATAGTCAACTGAGCAAGTTGACTATCGCTCGTATTTAACTGAAGCCAGCAATTAATAAATTCTACCTTTAGTGACTATTATCGATAATTTTATGAGCACCTCTAAATATATTTTTTAACATCAATACCTTGTGGAATGACTGATTAAATTTAGATGTATTATCTGTAATTTGTACGCATAATGTAATATTAAAAACTTAAATAAATGGTGTCGGAGTTTGGGTACATTGATAATTTCATTTCAAAGATGTCCAAAATCTTATAGTTACACAATTTAAAACTCTTTCATACTGCATAATATTATTTAACGTGCAAAGCTTTGTTGAAATATTAGCTAACATTTCAAAGAACAATCAAGAACTTTTAATTAATAGTTAATTAGTTAGTTAATTCTGAAAAAAAAAACATTGAACTTGGATTTTCGCGAAACCAATCGGTTTCCGCCTTGGCTTTTTCAAATAGATCACACTATTACGTCCTGTTGGGAATACGTCGAGATAATATGTTTCTCAATTCACCTTGTCTTGTCACAACTCGAATACGTTTTTTTTTAACTGATCGCCCCTTAAGGTTTTATCAATCATATCGTGAAATAATCTCTAATTTGTTTTGTCCTTCACAGGGCCCCGGCTGGGAGTACGAAACAGAGCTGCCACAATGGGCAAGCATTGACTGGGACGAGCCAGAAAGCTCATAGTTACAGGAATTGACACCTCTGGGGAAGCGCCTCGCTGCATCATTGGTCATCACGAATTAGCTTAATAAACTACATTCAAGACAAAACAATATTATATTTTTACAGTAATTTTACGAAATATTTTGACACTAACCCACAAATAACTAAGGGCCGATTTTCCAATTGTCAGATAACTTTAATTTAGTAATAAAACTGGTGATTTGACAGCTTTTTTGTAGAAGAAAAATATGTCAAATCGCCTTATTTTTCTGCAGGCAAAAGTTACCTGACTATTAATAAAAAATCAGACCTTGATGATACAATTAGCGCTAAAATGATTAAAAACATAACTCTGTCTTTGTCACCTTCAAACGATTCAAAGAAATAGAACGATTTTTTAAAAACCGTTGGCGTTAAATGTAATTTGTTCCAAAACGGTACTTTAATAGTCAAAATGATAAAAAATAAGCTTTGAAATATTTCGTAAATTATTTTTAATCATTTATCTTTGTTACAAATACGTTATAAAAGGGCTGTTTCCTGGGTATAAAAATTATAATTCTATTTAGTCCGTAAGATTATCAAAAAATATTGAATACGTAATTTTTGCTTTACCAAACCAATCAAAAATGACAAAGATAGAACACATCAAAGTTCAGGAGTGGGGGTTTGTTACATCACTTCGTGTTAAAAAGTGTAGCACGGCGTGGCGTCACGCTAAATTTCAACGCACTGTAGCGTCCTCATTTTTTGTTTAAGTGACAAAAGAAAAAAAATACGTGTCCAATATTTTTTGGTAATTTAACTGACTGACTAATTAAATTTAACTGACTGACTAATTAAATTTTTTTAGTAAACTACTCTATTTACTAATTAAATCTACTCTGTTCAGGTGTTAATATTTACAAACTGGGTTAAGCCTAATGGTATTTTTCTTGTTCCAAGAATAAAAAATATTTTCATATAATATTATGTTAAAAATATTCGTTGTTGCACAAAATTTAGTGATAATTATAGTTAAAAATGTTGAAATGGTGTTCAATCGATTTGTTTGTTGGTGTTAACAATATAATTATATCAGTACTTTATGTGATTTTTAATTCACTTTAGTTTTTTTGTCTATCCTTATATTGCTTTACCGTATTAATAAACTGGTTTGACACTGAAAAGTGATTAATCCAAATTGCGAGGCGCCAAAAAGAATTTGATAACTCGGCTGTTACTACTACAGTGCTCTAAGGTAAGTTTTGTAATTAACTTAAGTGAGAGTTAGTGTAAGGATACAGTTATTTTATCAGCGTTGAAAATCGCAGTTCTGAAAAAAAAACATTGAAAAATTTTAGTCGACTTTAGAGCACATTTCGATTTTCTCTTTAGCGTTTTATTTTCAATTATTTTAGATTTATATCATTTTGTCCGTTCAGTTCCTATCGGCCTAAAAATATTTGGTCAAAGCTTTCTAGTAACGTAGTTATTATAAGGGGAATGTAACAATTTGTAATATGTACCATTAAAATAGTTATATCGCTTAAACGAGGCAGGGTCAGAACCACAATCATAAATGAATTATATTAAAATGATAATCATTTTTAAAAAGAAACAATGGGATAGCTCTTCTACTCTTACGACGGCATTTTGGCTAACTTTTTACTGAATGGCCCGCCAAATGTAATTTTATCAGTGACTAAATGACAGAATATATTTTAGTCATTTTTAAATAAATTTTAAAGCTGGGACATCTTTGACGAAAACATTTGTGTAAGTCGTTTTTAAAATAACGTTTGGAAGGGTTGAAATAATTTTATTTCAATTGAATATTGGACCACTGCTATATTTTCTTAATAACTTGAAAAAAAAAATTATAATAGGACCACTGTTTAATAGAAAAGCTATCTCTGTAATATTAGATGCGTATGTTTACAATAAATGCATAGGTAAATTTAAAGTAACAATAAAAAAAATATGTCGCATTTTTGTAGGTGGCGTTTCTAGCAACACCACCACTTTTGGCTTCCATAGTTTTGAAGTAGTGATTTAAATATTTGAAGAATAACCCATAAAATTTTGTACTTTACATACATCAAAGGAAATTTTAAAAGTTCATTACTGACTTTAGAGGCCAGTTGTGATATGCATTTAATGTATCTATTATTTTTAATACCATCTTTTAAAAGACAGCTTTCAAAACGGTTTTTTCTTAAAATATGACAGAATACTAAAGACAAGGAGGTTAATTCCGCAAGTCAGTTCAAAGCAGCAGATCCTAAAGACATGTAAAAAATCGTTTGTTTTTTTTTTAAGTTTTCGAGTGTGTAGCGTTAAGTGGAAGAGGCGTATACAGTTTGGTTTTTTGTCAATTGTTCTGTTGAACCTGTGTAATGTAAACCTTGCCTGTTCCAATTTAGTTTTTGTCTTAAATTGGATTGTTTTGGTATATTTTTTAATCACGGGAACGTGTATGATCGTTTGTTTATCTATTAGTGTATTGTAGTATTAAAAATGTAAAAGACATTTTCTTGTGACACTAAGTTTTTTATGTGCGATGCTTTTAAAAGATTTATTAAAAATTACATAACAATTAATTTTAAGTCATATATTCTTCGGGACTAATATTAACTACCTAAATAACATACTACTAAAGTTTATAAAAGACAAACATAATTGTTTCAATAATTTGTACTACTACATAAAGCATCGCACAAAAAATCCCTAATATAATATTATTCTCACGAGCTTTCGTAATATTAGTTTGATAATATGAAAAAATATATATTTTTCTTACTTCTAGCGTAGTGGTAGCGAGCGATATACATTGTTTTTGTTGTTTATTACGAAATTACCTATGATTTTGGAATAAAATCTTTTACTAGGGGAAAACTTCTGTCTTCTTTTATTAAATTATAATAAGTATGATTTTATTAAATGTTTTCTGTTTCCGTAATATTAAATCCATTCAGATTCTGTTTAATGAGCGAACATTTCGTAGTAAATTATTCATTTAAAACAATGTTTGATGTTTTCGTCCTTATTCCATGTCATAGGAATTTTAACTGTTATTGCTATCGGCTATAAATGTACATACGCTGATTATTATTCTGCTATCCGTTAAAGCTAAAATCATGCTGGCAAATCATAATCTGTTTTGGGAACAAAACCATTGTTAGAGAAACGGTAATGTTTGAGTAAAAAAATATATTTAAAAAAAAGTCAAACAAAATACCTCTGTTTTAGTTCAATAATCCAAATATTTGTGTTTTATTTTTTATATTATAGAACAATGTAAAATACGGTAGTGTGTACAAAATAAGATATTGTCTGTGGCATATCAACGAGGTACCACTCGAATTTGTATGACGTGTTGATCAGTTGTTGGTTGGTGACAAGTCTATTTTAATAAAGGTTTTGACATATAATGTGTTGTAACAAACTGCAGAAATGAAAATAAAAATAACAATTTGATTTACGAGTAGTTTAGAATTTCGATAATAAATGAAATACACTATACAATATGTGTACCAAAATATGTCAAAACCCAAAGTACTTAAATCGTTTCAAACAATCAAATAGACATTTGCGGTCTTGCCTGTCGGACTTCGCAAATTTAGGTTTCTGTATTTTACAATCAAATACTTTTAAAGAAAATATTTGATTTATCTTATATTTTTATTTATTAATAAAATATACGTAATAATAAACATTATCACCAAATTTCAACTTAATTTATTTGGAACAAAATTTTATAACAGACGACGGACAGACAGACAGACGGACACGTGAGTGACAACAATAGGGTTCCGTTTGGACCCTTCGGGTGCGGAACCCTAAAAAAAGACATTTGCGATCCCACGCCAACAAGTAACGACCAACATGTGAAACAATTTATATCCGAAAATATATTGTTGTATTTTTATATAGTATGTAAGATCCGTTCATAATATTTATAAACTGTTACACAAAAAGTTCATTACAGAACGGTAATTGAGCTTGAAGAAAGGCTGGCGACGTATTGCGATTTTCTTTAAAGGTCGACACACTACTACGACTATTTAATCGCAGCCCCATTCTTACAAAAAAAGAAAAAAAATCCTTTTGGACATCAATTTATCTTCGCTTTTTAGTAAACACTAGAATGAGTTGAAAAGTTAAAGATTTTTTTTTTTGTCGTGCTGTCGATTCATTTATTTATAAGAAAATTTTCATGTGCCTTCTCAAAATAATGGTAAAAAAATAAAGATAAAATTGTAAAATGTTTTTAATTACAGTTACATATAATTGTTACACTTTTAACATAGGTAGTGTTACATTTGGCACTGATGAGCTTCATATTGTAAAATGTAGGTAGAGGACAGCGTTAAACTGACTACGAGATTAACTTTGCAACGAAAAACATTTTTAGTGTAGTTTTTTTTTTACCGCAGAAACTAGTTACTAAAATAACAAGTAATAATATTAGATCTCTTCAAAACTACGTTAATAAAAGCCTATGTAAGGGTGCGTTTTCACTGAAGTGGAACTGGGCGGAGCGGAGCGGAGGAGTCGTGCAGGAATCGTCCAATCACAGACGAGACGAGTGACGTTATGAAGATTTTTCGCTTCGCTCCGCTCCGCACAGCACCGCTTCAATAGACACGCACCCTAATGCGCTTAGCAAAGCATTTAGATTAAAAGAAATAAAGAGCAATTTTTATTCATTGGTATTTTTTACAAAAAAAAAAGATGTCCTCTACTTAATTGGGAAAGCTCGTTTTCGGCACAATTTTGCAAAAAAAAATCAATGTTTGTGATTATATTTTGCATAATTTATTTTGTAATTGTCATTTTTTTTTCTAATTATTATTGTCATTGTGGTCGTAATTCGTGCCATAAATAATGGCTTGCGTTTCTTTTTAGTTGACACAAGTTGTGTTATATTATTTGAACGATGACAAAATGAAAGACAATTTGTTAATTTAATAAGTATTTCGTAATTAAGAATATAATAGTGTTTCCTTCTTTAGATTCGTGTTATAAGAATTCATGTTTCCACTTAAATTTAATTAGAATAAAAGTCATCATTGAATTTGATGTTTTATTTTTTCCCTGTTGATAATACACAAACACACTAGGTATAGTATTCATCAAACATAATGGCGTGTGGGAATACCACAAACTTCCAAACTGACAAATAAGTAGGTACCATACGCCCCTAAAAAATATCCACACAGCTTCCACACAGTTATAAAAATCATTAAATGCCCTAAATTGTCAGCGTCAAATGTCAACTTGACTGTACCTGCACGCAGTTGCACTCGCAGCTAACTTCATAAACGCCATTAAGTTTGAAGAATACAATACCTACTTAAGTACCTACATTTTTCCAGAAAAAACAGGATAAAAAACTAACACCTTTATAAAATTACGCAGAAACAATCTTACATAGGTTACAACAATCTTAAATAGTTACAATGATAATTAATTAGGACTCCGTTATTTTGCAAGGAAATAAAACCTTCTCACTTTAGTCGGGTAAAGTTCATCGTTAACTTGGAACTAAGTAGGTACCTTACTCGTAACCCCTGGTGTCAGATCACACTAGTAGCCCTTAACATGAGTGGTGACCCCTAGCGACCAGCTTCAATTACACGTTCGAGCGGGAAGCACTTCGATTGGAGACGAAGTTCCACACGGAAACGCACATTGAGAGCGAGCATTACCGTCACAAAGTTGCCCGAATTTGCGATCAATATGTCTCCTTTTTAAACGACTTTCGAAAAAGGAGGAGGTTCTATGTTCGGCTGTATATATGTTTTTTTTTTATGTATGTCTGCCGATTTCTCCGTCATCTGTGGACCGATTTTCAAAAATCTTTTTTTATCCGAAAGCATATACTCCCGAGGTCGTCCCATATAAATTTTATCGAAATTGCTTCAGCGCTTTTTGAGAAACTGAACAAAAACTAACAAATACGTATACCTAGATGACGTTTTTGTTTTCTCCAAATACGAGTATGTTTAAATTCCACGTTCCATGTTATTGGAGTTTTTAGTTCTGGGATATAACAACTAAAAATTTAAAAATAAAAAACTTTTTACAAAAAAAACAACCGACTTCTAAAAACGAAAATACACTAAAAATGAAAAAATAACTTTAATTACGGAAGTTGGTGTCAAATAACAAAAAAATGAAATTAAAGTTATTTTTTTTAATTTTTAGTGTATTTCTTTTTTGGAAGTCGGTTGTTTTTTTTTGTAAAAAGTTTTTTATTTAGGTCCTAGTGGCAACGGTGACAATACAAAAATGGGAAGTTCACGTGGCCTTAAGAATACTGGATAAGTTTATATAAAAAAATAAAATAAACAAGTTTTTAAATACGTGATACAAAATTTCGTGACTATCCTGTTGACCGTAGAGGATTTCCTTAATCTGGATGTTGATTCAGGTCATGCTTAGCATAAAAAAATGCACTGTCATCGGAACTGAACCAACACGCAAAAATTCAACTCCGTAGGGTATGAGGAAGTGGTGCTAATTCAGCTTGCAAGATTTGACCAGAACAAACAAATTGCAAGATAAATAAAAGCTAGTAAAAGACAACTTACTGGTCGCACCATCGCATCGCTTTGACTCTCATAGGCGTCGTCCTACACGGTGGAGCATACGGTGGAGGTCTGCCCCGCTTGGGCGGAGCCCCGGCGTGTCCTCGTGGATGCGATAGGCGGCAGCGACCTCTCGCGCCCTGCCCTGGTTCAGGCCATGGTTCGGAGCGAGAGGGAATGGGAAGCCGTCTCCTCCTTCTGCGAAGCAGTAATGCTCGCGAATGCGGAGGCGGGACGCGTGAGAGAGCACCAACAATGGAGTCGCCCTCACGGCCTCAGCAGCAGCCGCCTCAGGAGACGCCTGGGACGTCTGGCGCCGCGAGACGATCTCCGGCCACCGTAGACCCGGGCCTGCGGACGGCGAGTAATGGGTAGCTCGCCGTCCGATCATCAACAGGCCCGAGAGTCGACGGCGCGTAGTGTTCCACGCGCGCCTCAAAGAGATGTCAGCAAGAGACGGGGCTCGTCATGGCCGATGCCTGCCCGGGGGTTGAGGATAAATTCGAAACAGAGTTACCTCTCCCCTGGGCACTCGAGGCAGGAAGGAACAGGGGTGGGTTTTAGTCAGTAAGAGTCTGACACTCCCTCCCGCTCCACCCAGAGCGGAGAAGTCATAGAATGATTTCCCAGTCATAGAATTACTTCCAATCAATAAGGAGTTTGTTTCATCGCGATAGATGATTTAGTTTAAAAGTTACACCGTTCTGTTTTCGTTTGTTTTTTAATATAAAAAATTGTGTGTACTTATGTCCGCACGTAAGAAGTTATACTTCTTTGGCGTAACAAGATAAAAA
Source organism: Polia nebulosa (assembly GCA_951329385.1). NCBI lineage: Eukaryota > Metazoa > Arthropoda > Insecta > Lepidoptera > Noctuidae > Polia > Polia nebulosa. The sequence continues at coordinate 6,413,831 of OX589592.1, read as the reverse complement.
CCAAACTGTCACAAAGTTTACAAAAGGAAAACAATCATTCTTCATGAACCACAGACCATAGCTAACTTCAGGGTGTCGGTTCTAGCTAACTTCAGGCTGTAGGTTTTTTGAGACGGTGTGCGCGCGCATCGTAAAAATTTACTCTCATCATTTATCATTTTCCCTAACGTGCCAAAAGAAGTATAACTTCAAAAAAATATTTATATTTTTTCCGTCTATAAAATTCAGCATAGATTCCCTCATTTCGATATAATTATGTGCACATTATAAAGCCTCACACTGTATTAAGAAGTCGCCTTACACTTTAGGAACCGTATTCATTTTACAGCCGGATAGGTAACAATCAGTCCATTATTCTATGTATATTCTGTGGTGAGAATGTTACACTAAACATGGACTTCTGAAAGAAATAATTAGGTACCTACTCGTACAGTCACGAGCAAAAATATATACACAAGCAAACTTTACTTGCAAACTCGAGTATCTTAAATGGATGGTGTTAAGATACGACCGGTTGACTCGTGACTGTACCTATTAAATGCATACAATAGGGATTTTTCGTGGGTATAAAAGTAATAATTCTATTTATTCCCTATGATAAATTATCAAAAAATATTGGACACGTACATACATGTTCCAAAGTTAGACAAAAGTCTTTCCCATACTATGTTCATATATTTATGGTATACCTACTAGCTGCGCCCTGCAGTTTTACCCGCGTAGACCGGGATAAAAAAATAGCCTGTGTGTTAATCCAGGATATAAGCTATCTACATACCCAATTTCATCCAAATCGGTCCAGCCGTCGTGAAGAAGTAACAAACATACAAACACACACACACAAACTTTCACCTTTATAATATTAAGTGTGACTAGCCGCCTCCATCTTCGACCACATCATCGCTTACCATCAGGTGAGATAGTGGTCAAACGCGTGCCTATCATATATAATATAAAAAAACGTAGATTTTTGCTTTACCAAACCAATAAAAAATAACAAAGATAGAACTCATCAGAGGTCAGGAATGGTAGGCTTGTTACGCCACTAAACGGTACAAAGTGTACCAAGGTGTAAAGTCACGCAGAATTACAACGCACTGTATTGTCCTCATTCTAGGTAACAATATAAATAAAACAATATAATACAGAATATATTTTAGTAATCTAGCTGACGGACTAATATAGGGTTTCTAGGAAACTAGCCTATATGGAAAAAGAAATACCTAATCACACAAAAGAATCACCAATACCTAAAGAAATACCTGACCACTAAGAGCTCGGGGCTAATTAATAATAGCTGCTGCACAAAACGATCTTTAAGGTTAAGCAACACTTTCCAAGTTCGGTCCGCGGATGGGTCCATTACACATCGAGAATCCTCCGTGCATCGAAAAACACGTTGAGCCGTTGATTCCATCTGTCATCTGTAGATCTTTGAGAGTCGTTACGGTAGTGGGAAGCCAAATCTGACACCAGTCTTGGCAAGGAGTATCTCGTAACATGATTACTGGGTTCTGGCGTTCTGACAGGCAGCGCCATATACCCAATACTCAGCTGCATTCGGATTGGAAGTTGATCCCAACAAGTTCAGAAAAGACTGGGTAGGTTGAAACCGTAACTTTAAATAGAATTATGCATAGGCTATAATTAATAAAGGGGCAAAGTACTAATTACTAACGGACGGAGCCGCGGCTGGCAGCTCTCTCTGTGGTCGGTCCCTCATGTCTGAGGATCGTGGTCAGCATCAGGGTTGCATCTGGAGCCGTTGATATGCCTCCACCCGTTTCTGTCCAGCGCGTCTTTTACGACCGTATAGAATTTGGAGGAGGACGAGTCTTTAACTTGATCGGTCCATCTTGTTGGTGACCGGCCGCGCGATTTTTGCCTTCGGTGTTCCCAACCACAATCAACTTCTCCAGATTTTTGTGCACCTCTGCGCATCGTGTGGCCGAAATATGAGAGGCTGGCAGCTAGTCACACTTATACCCTGAATCAACACATAGGCTACTTTTTATCCCGATCTACGCTGGTGAAACCGCGGGGTGTAGCTAGTATACCATAAATATATGAACATGGTATGGGAAAACTTTTGTCTAACTTTAGAACAGCAATAGTAAATAAATTAGAGAGAGTATTTTTTTTAAAACTAGCTTTGGTCCCTCGTCATCGTGTGTAATGGAACTTTCCATTACACACGATGACAAGGGACCAAAGCTCTCAATACCAAAACAGACTAGTCCAAACTTAACTGTTTTCAAATTTGCCATCAGGGAGTTTTAGTTTATTATTATTATTAATATTGCATTGTCACTGGACATACATAGGTGAGTATGCCTGAAAATGGCTGGAATTTGTAAAGAGCTGTGCCTAACTAAAAATGTTCATGTAACTTGACAAACAGTATGCCGTATTAAAACTTACAGCTATGTATTTACCTAAAATAGTTTAAGTTTTATGATCAGAGACGAAGCGAGAGACATTATAAATAGGAAAAAAATACGCCTAAACATTTTGAATAGCAATGTTGAAAAATTACGAGTTTTATTTATGTAGAAAAATAATATGAGAAATCAAATGATGTAAGGGCCGTTTCTTCACTAGTCAACACGACATTGACAACAGTTAAGTGTCGTTTGAGAATTCGGGAGTTAGACATACTCCCGAATTCTCAAACGACCCTTAACTTTAAGACGGAGGAGCTCGTAGCTAAGTAATAACAGCCGCACGGGTCGATCCATCAGGTTACGCTACGCTTTTTTTTTTTGGGACAAGCCCGCCACACTATTCCCAAACCACTGTAACTTCTGTAAGCTAGAATCAACAGTGGCGACCACCAGAAAAAACGACGAGGCAATGAAGCTCGACGAGTCCCAGAGAAACGATTAAACTGTCTTGGGTCCCGCAACGAAATTAATCAGAAAAGACAGCGGAGGAGTAAGAAAAATATAATTTCCACTTCCCTCCTAATCAAGCGGGAGACAGAACAAAACTAGGCCATTAGGCACAAAAGGGGTTTTTACAACTAGGGTAAGCCCAGTTGCCAAGCACCACTGGTTAAAAACACTAATATTAATGGGTCCTAAAATTGTGTACGCTACGCTTGCCGAGGTTGGTCCATGGATGGGTGACCATACATTTTCATACCGAGACTCCTCCGAGCCTCGGAAAGCACGTTAAAGCCGTTGGTCCCGGCTGTCAATCGTGGATCTTTGACAGTCGTTACGGGTTGTCAGAAGCCCGAAAGTCCAGTCTTATAAAGGGGTGTCGTATTACTCAGTAACTAGGTTGTGGAGGTCAGATAGGCAGCCGCTCCATGTAAAATACTGGTATTCAGCTGCATCTGGTTAGACTGGAAGCCGACCCCAATATAGTTGGGAAAAGTCTAGGCAGACGTAGATATGATATTAAATGCGATAGTTTGGATGTATGAATGAATGTTTATTTCTCAATCACGCCAGAATGGCTGAACGTATCTGGACGAAATTTGGCAAAGATATAGATTGTAGTCTGAAATAGCATATGGGCCATAATTTACTATGGGGGAAGTACTAGAAGTTGCTACTAGTACAGAAGCTGGTAATGTCATAAATATCATTGGCATTTATTGTGTTTATTGATTTCTAGTGCAAATGCCATAGATAAAAAAATATTAATAAAAAGCCTTATAGCCGGTGCCGATTACAAAAAGAAAAAGTTAAATTCTATGTTAGTATAAATGTGTGTGTGTGAGAGAGTTTTTGTGGTTTGTAATGTGTGTGTTATGTGTGTACCTATATGTTGCGTTTTTTGTTTGTGGTAGTTCTTAAATTTAGTAGTTTAGATTTTACATATATTTGAATTTATTTATTTTTTATTTTGTACGAGGATTAGTTAGTTATCTGCAAGGACCTCTCTCTGCAGGTAAAAGCTCCTCCAGAGATAGCCAGTCCTCCCTATCTTGAGCTACTTGAATCCAGTAGGGGCTAGCTATTTTTTGAGCTCATCTTCCCAACTAACTACAGGTCTACCTCTTCTTCTTTTGCCTTGTGGACCTACGCATGTGGTCACCCTTTTGTGCTATCTCTGGTCTGGTCCACTTCCATTTTAATTATTGAGCATCTACCAATTCATCACTTGCCTTTTTTTTGTGGGGATAGGAAATCATCCAATGACTTCTCCCGCTCTGGGTGGAGCGGGAGGGCGTGTCAGACTTTTAATGATTAAAACCCGGGTCCCTGTTCCTTCAGTTCCCTGAGTGTCTTGGGGCCCGGTAACTCTGTTTCGACTTTATCCACGACCCCTGGGCAATCCCTTGCTTTGGTGATGTGTCTTATCTTTTGATTTTTTTATGGGTCCGTATCTGAAGGGTCCAAACGAAGGCCTATTGCTGTCACTCACGTGTGTGTCTGTCCATCTGTCTGTTTGTCTGTGGTCTGTCACTTAATTTTGTTACGAAGAATTTTTTAACTTCCCATTGACCTATGTATACAGGGTGTAACGGAAAGGTGTGGTCATATTTTAAGAACCGGTTCTGCCCATGGAAATGGACAACTTTCTCTAGGAAAAAATAGAAAATTCCCAAAAAAAGAATTGGACATTCCATACAAAGTTATCATCAGCTGATCAATATTTGTAAGGAAGGTAAAAAAAAATGAGAATTTCCTCAGACTTTCTTTAATAAAGTTGTTCCTATCGATGGGCAGATGCAGTTCTTAAAATACGACTACAACTTTCCGTTACAACCTGTATATGAACTTGAAATTTGGTGATAATGTTTATTATTACATATATTTTACTAACAAATATATTGATAAATCAGAATTTTTCTTTGATAATTCCCTCTTTTGGTACGGAACCCTACATGTGCGAATTCCGATACGCACTTGTCCGATTTTTTTTAATATTCATCATACTGCGCTCTAGGAATAGAGAGTTGGCATGAATTTTTGTTATCCTTTGTTTTATATAATATTTTTTTTTTTATTTCAGACCAGAGATGATGTCATGATGGTGTGATGTGTGTGTGTGTGTGATGTGTGTGTGTGTGTGATGTGTGTGTGTGTTGTGTGTGTGGTGATGTGTGTGTGTGGTGTGTGTGTGTGTGTGGTGATGTGTGTGTGTGGTGGTGGTGTGATGATGTGGTGATGTGTGTGTGGTGTGTGATGATGGAATGAGTATATAAGAGGAAGTCTGAAAGTGGCACCGCTGACTGAAAAATTGTGTGGAAATCGGTTGTCGTGGTATGGGCATGTGATGCGGAGGAATGAAGAAAATGTCGTGAGGAAAGTCTTGTGTATGGATGTGGATGGCTATAAGAGTAGGGGAAGGCCAAAGAAACGATGGTTGGACTGTGTGAAAGAGGATATGGGTAAAAAGGGGGTGACTACAGAGATGACGACTAATAGAGGAGTATGGAAGAAAAAGACATGTTGCGCCGACCCCAAATAAATTGGGATAAGGGCAGGCGAATGATGATGACCAGAGATGATGTCCATTTTGTTAGTAACAATGTTCTTACAGACTAGTGTTAAGAGGCCAGTTACAGTCCACTAGCGCCGCCAATCGAAAGAATGTCATAGCTCGTAAAAAAAATCAAAAATACAAAATATGTTCTATTATTAGTGTGGAAAAGGCAATAACGTAATTGTATAACACCTTATCAACACTTGAAATATAGCTGTTTAGCTAAATCGTGCATTCAAAACATAAACGGCCGTTTTTGTTACAAATGCACGATTTAGCTAAACAGCTATATTTATAGTGTTGACAATGTGTTATAAAATTACGGTATTGCCTTTTCTACACTAATAATAGACCACATTTTGTATTTTTGATTCTATTTACGAGTTATGACATTTTTTCGATTGGCGGCTCTAGTGGACTGTAAAAGGCCCCTTAATAATACTTAAAATTACCCACAACCAAACACAAAAAAAAAAGACAGTAAACCCATCTCTACCTCGCCATTCCATGACAAATGGCGCAGCAATGACCGATGTAATCACAGTCCAGCCGACTAGCAATCATGCTAAGGATGCTGTTGGCGCTGCCACGTACTCTACGCACCAGGGATGCGCATCTTTTACGCATCGTAACGTAAAAGCAGTCTACACGATGTTCCGCAAACATCCCTGATGCACTACAGAACCGCCGCAGCCCCATCAGCACCCTGTTTTGTAGTTGAACTTCCACATTAAAATTTAGCAAGAGGGTTTAGTGCATTAAATTACCAAAAAAAAAACAAAACATATTTTCCCAAAAAAATAGTGCCAACAATGTTTAAATGAGACCCTTTACACACTTGACCTTTTGATTAAACACAATAAACTGAGCCCACTTGATACCTTAGAACACCTTTGTAAGGTTAAAGTGAAGTTTTGGGTCAGTTTAGTAAAGTATCATCACGGTCGAGCCTCCGAAGGGTAGACAGAAGTGGTTGATAACTGGTGGAGAGCGGTAACTGAGTGGTTTGATAACTGATCTTTAACGACCAAGGTTCTTATAGTAAGCATTCACTGGTGTGAATCAATTTCAAAACAATGATATTAACTAATTAGCACGTTTCCGGATGACAGCGATGTGGAGGAGTCCTTCGACGCCTGATGTATTATGACAGCGATGTGGAGGAGTCCTTCGACACCTGATGTATTATGTTCGTAGTTAGTTTATGGGTTTTTTTTTATTTTTGGTTTTAGTGTGTACCATTAGAATGTATGAGCATCAACTAGGTAATCCGCAAATTACCGGGTGCGATACGTTAAAGTATGAAATTTTAATTAAAATAGCAGATATCTATTAATTACCTAGTTAATCTGCATATTAACGGATGCTACACCGTTAAATCGCGGAAGACAGAAAAAGAATATCTTTTACTTAAATTTTAACTCGCACTTACACCTATTACCGACCAAAATAGTTTATCCTAGGCCAAATCGGTTTATTCTAAGCGTTTCAGAATATACTAGTTTAGCCCAGGACAATCTTGTTTGGTCTAGGTGGAACTTAAATATTATTTATTCTACACTTTTCCAAGGCATTCTATACAATGCCGAATGTTCAGCCGGTAATGTGCTAATGACGGTCGTAAGTAAGATAAGCCGAAGGAGTCCCGCTGCGCTGGTCTCCTATTTCTGTCTTCAAGGTTTAAAGGAACCTAACATGAAGGAAGAACTTTACCTGTCCGTGTTGGGATGCCCTATGGTTCCTGAGCTCGCTTCGCACGCTCAGTTACTCAGTTCAACTTTAACAATTTATTAATAATAAGTCAGCCAATGGCTTAATAGCCACGAGCTTAACAGTTGACCAACACCTCAGGAGGCTCTCGTTAGGCGGCTGGATCAAGGGTTTGATTCAGAAAGCAGTACTTCTGGGCATAGCTCGCATTGTCAGGCGGTTCCTCTCTCTGGAGCCCTGACCCTGTAGCTTGGACCCTGTTCCCGATACCGGTGGGATACTATTTTTTTATATTTTTAAATGTTTTTTTTTATCTTGTTCAGAATCAATATTTAAAAATATATAAATTATGTATGTACTAATAAATAAACATAATATTAATAATAATTTGTTTATCACTATATGGTTAGTCTAGAATAAATCAGCAAGCCATCTGTGCCTGAACTAGATAAATAAATATCTGTACCGTAGGCATCAGCGCTCTTCCTTAAAAATATGGACATTTTAAAGCTAGCCAGTTCTTTTTACTCTAATACATCACAAACAAAAGAAAGTAAGTTGAAATAGTGTTGAAATAGAGGCCTCCCTGTGTGCAGAATGTAAGTGAATGGGTGTGCGTGGGAGGGTGAGTACGATACCTAACAAGGAACAGATAGGAGGTTTTCAGTCTCATCATAGATTAGGTCATGAACATATTCAAATAATTTATTCTTACATCATTTGTGGGGTAAAGCATGTATGTCAAGAGTTTTATTGATTCTATTATACAAATACGGACCTGTCTAAACGCGGGTTTGACGGCGTGTGCTATATATTTATGTCGCCTAGTGTAGAGGATCCACCATCACCCCGGTGTTGAAAATGGCGCCATCACTCTGACCATAGCTAAATATAGCTAGCATAGTTCGTTTTTGTCATGTTTTAAGTATGCCTTATTATGTCCTAAGTATAATGCCTTATTATGTCCTAAGTATGTCTTATTATGTTTTAACTACGTAATATTATGTTTTAAATATCATAAGAATAAAGGTAAAAATATGTTCCATGTCAAGGTTTATGAGGTAACTTTTTTGTATAGCGCAAGTAGTGTATGCCACAGCGCTATAAATTGACCAATTGTGTTAAAGTCCGTCGTAAGAAATTTCGGCTAGTCAGCGATTGGTTGATCATATTCATGCTTCTCATGATTGGCTACAGACAGTGGAAAGTTTTCGGAGTCCACCATGTTGTTTTATGTACATATTGAAATACATATGTAAAGTTCCTTTGTTTTTATTGTAGTTTGTAGATTTGTGAGAATGTGAATTTAGAATCTAATAGTAAAGTATAACGTAGATTCAGTTTGTCCTTAGAATACATACTTTGTATTATGTAAAAATGTCAGTTTTGTTGTTAGTAAGACCAGTAAATATGTAAAAGTAAATATGCAGGTGTTCATTACATAAGAGATAAGTAAGACTTCTCTGATTGGTTATCGTTAGAATGTCGGAATGCCTGTGATTGGTCGAAAGTTAATGTTCAAGTTAATTTGTAGAATTAACAAAATGTATTGGCTGTCCGGGTCTGCATTTGCTGCACTACGTGCCCCATAGTATTTGGGTAATATATATAGGCACCCCTGGCAGTCAAAATTAGTCTCTCAGTGTTAGTGACTCAAGTGAGCTCGTAGGCATCTGGCTTCGCTCCTATCGCCTAGTACCACACCTTGTACGGCGGTTTAAAGTGTCTTGTACCACTCCTTGTACAGACATTAGTTACTGTCCACTATTGGGGCAGTAATTCATATTGTGTTTCAACTGTAATTCTGTGTAAACCTGTGCTTCATTTGACTCTTACCATTTTACCTTTTATTTTATGTAACAATATACCATTTTTATTTCATCTGTGTATCAATTGAATGACCCACTTGCTCAATTCATCACACGTGAGTGTCGCGAGACAACAATACGCCAGTCACACACAAATCCTTCAACCCTCGCGCCTTTCGCGAAAAGCATCGTCAACACCTAGGCTGTATAATAGGTTTGAGACAAATTATTTTTGAATGCTGATTCAAGATAGTCAGTAGTATGAAAAATTGCCGAACCGAGAGAACACCACATGGTTGGTAAAGCTAAGATAAGTCGGAAACAAGTAAGGTCGGAAAGTGCTAACTTTAAGAATAGTTCTTTGCACTATTTGAAGGGGTTTTATAATAGTTTTAGGCGCGCCTCCCTATACGGAAATGCAGTAACCCAAAACAGACTGAGCGAGCGCCAGATATATCAGCCCAATCAATCTGGGATCAGCAACATGTCTCAGATTCTTAAATACGTAAATTAGTTTTCTCAGGCGAGCTGTAAGTAGTTCAATGTACGATTTAAAAGATAAATTGTTATCTATTATAATTCCCAAATATTTAGCCTCTCTCGTTCCGACTAAAGCTGGACATTGGCAGACATCACTTTTACAGCAATTGTGAGCAATCAAGGAGAGCGATGGAGAAGGTACGTTACAGTTACGAATAGAAAACGTTATATACTGCGTCTTATCCGCATTAAGCGTCAAGATATTGCCTTTTAACCAGTGACACACCACGTCTAAACCCCGTTCCCCCAGCATCACCAAACACTTGTTCCCACGTATCAGCCGAGAACAGCAGCACGGTGTCATCCCGATAAGAGATTATTTTTCCACCCACAGATGTCATTGCATAGAGATCATTAATATATACGAGGAAAAGACTCGGAACATAAATAATTACAACGAATTCCAATATTTTATTCGAGCAAAGAACTAGTTTTACTAACTTTACCGTATGCTTGGTCGTTAGTCTGTAGATTAACTAGTCAATGTAAAGACTGAAACAATTTTTTCCACTTTAACGGATTCAGACCGATAATCTGTAGATTAACTAGTTAATCTGCAATCTAACTCATTTGCGCACATTAGCGGTAACATATATATGGTTAGCGCTAATGTGTTATTTTAATAATCTGTAAATGACCTGTATTATTTACATAATAACACATACTTAGTAAAATTCTTAAATTATTGAACCGCCGGGGGCGAAAAACATGAAATGCACAAGTGTTCCTCAGGAGGGTGCTCGCCTTTTTATCGAAAGTGAAAATGGGGTTACATAATAGATAGGGGTTGAAAGTAGAAATAGAAGTTCATCATTCTTAAAGTTAGAAATGTGAAAGTTGGTAAGTTACTTCAATTTACAAGTAAAAGTTATAATAGTACCTTAGTTTTTTCGAAGGCCAAAATTTCCGATGGGAATTCCCATCGGGCGTACCACATGTATGTCTGTCGCAGCCAACTAACTTAATTCGCCATTCAGTTAACAGCCTAACCTTTTCACTAAACGACGCCATTCAACAAGCCACCCGAATGATACTCAGCCATTCAATCAAACAGTTAGGCAAATGACTTGGATCGATAACGTTTTATTACTTGCCTAGCCGAGATATTTGAAAGAAGCTGTGGCAAGTCGTAAAATTAATTTGATTTCCGTTCAAACGGCAATATACCTACTAAAAATAATCTATGCCAAGAGCTTACTTATGGTTACTTTAGCAAGCAAGCAGTAGGTATTATTATCACAACATTCAGTAACAGGCACTGCAGGCCAGTAGTAACACTATGACATTGATTTTTTTTTTTTGTGGGTTGGGAAATCATCCAATGACTTCTCCCGCTCTGGTTGGAGCGGGAGGGCGTGTCAGACTCTTTCAGACTAAAACCCACCCCTGTTCCTTCCCTGCCCTGAGTGCCCAGGGGCGAGGTAACTCTGTTTCGAATTTAACCTCAACCCCTGGGCAGGCATCGGCCATGACGGGCCCCGTCATTATTGCTGACAACTCTTTGTCGACTCTCGGGCCTGGTGCTGAGTGGACGGCGAGTTAGCCACTACTCGCCGTCCGCAGGGCCGGGTAACACTTTGACCTTGAGTTTTTTTTTTTGTGGTGTGGGAAATCATCCAAAGACTTCTCTACTCTGAGTGGAGCGGGAGGGCGTATCAGACTTGTACTGACTAAAACCCAACCCTGTTCCTTCCTTGTATGAGTGCCCAGGGGCGCGGTAACTCTGTTTCGAATTTATCCGACCTTGAGCTGGCTTTACATCAGGTTTTATAACTACTGACTGTAGCCACATCATTGACGCAACATACGAACTAAAACACACAAATCCTCCACAAGCAGAGTTCTCCGCGCAACTAGAACAAAACAACAGTCATCAATCATCGGGCAGTGGCCTGGACCACACATAAAACTCGTCTGGTCAGAGGACTTCTCCCTTTCCAATGAAGGTTTGCCGGACTTTAAACTCTGTTCCGCATCCCTCTAAAGTACCTACTGATATAACCACTGGAGGTCACATCCTATTCTTACCCAATATACGTCAACCCTACTCAAGAACACAGATTTAAAATAAAAATTCTGCCATATTTTCTGGTAATTTGTTTTAAAGAATGAAATTGTTAGATTAATGGTTGGAGTAAGGGTGTTAAAAACGTAACATAACTGAAGGCTTCTAATCAGGTTTGCGTGACCAGGCCCCCTTTTCTGCCGTCCCCCTTACCCCAAAGGAAGTGTCGTGATGGATGACGCTACGGTTAGTATGCACGTTATTTTTTTTTTGTTTCGTTAAGGGCTGCCACGGGCGGCTTTTTGTCTGTGTTGATGTGGGTGTTGCGGAAAATTTATTTTAGTAGCGAAAAGAAATGTTTTTGTTTTTTTATCATTGATAAGCTCACGCTTGACCACTATCTCACCTGATGGTAAGCGAGGATGTGGTCGAAGATGGAGCACACTTGCCTAGAAGTTACCTATTTAGTCTTGACATCGGGACTCCCAGGTTATAGCTATTAGGAAATACAGACTCAAAGGTCAGTAGATTTAAAGTTCATACACATCGAAAAGTAATAACAGCCTCACGGGTCGATCTATTAGGTTAAGCTACACTTGCCGGGTTTGGTCCATGATGGGACCATCTTTACGTACCGAGACTCCTCCGTCTCTCGGAAAGCACGTTAAGCCGTTGGTCTCGGTTGTCAATCGTGGATCTTTGACAGTCGTTACGGCTCGTCAGACGCCCGAAAGTCTGACAACCAGTCTCGCCAAGGGGTATCGTATTACCCAGTAACTGGGTTGTGGAGGTCAGATAGGCAGTCGTTTCAAGTATAATACTGGTATTCAGCTCCCATTCGGTTAGACTGAAAGCCGACACCAAGAGAGACACATCAAAAAGCATCAGCAGATATCACTAAAGCACAGTGGTGGCCCAGTGGTTATTATACGACCTGTATTGAGGAGCAGAAGTCGAGGTGGTTTCGAACCCAGGTAGGCGCTTTACTTTGTATAATTTATTTCACCAAAACTGCTCTCAAAACCTTCACCGTTTTGAGAGCAGTGGTGGCAATAAAAAGTACGGCAAAGTGCCTATCAAATTGATGTCAACTGAGTTAGCGAAAACGCCTGCTGGACACCTCGCTTGCACACTACGCTAGATGGTACCACTAAAGTTTTCTCACACAATGAGGAAATGTTTTACAGTACTTTTTGGACTTCATACCAAAATGTGTTACTGTGCAAATTTTAATTAGGTTAATGGAAAACCAACTTCAAGCAGCGCCACCTATTTGTGCAAAAAATTATAGATGTTTCTTCTAAATGTCTTCTGAATTCGAATTAGAACCCCATTATTCCACTATTTTGTGCTATTCATAAACTTCAACAAGAAATCGATACATATCACGCCATCTATTGCAATTTATTTGAACAAAGTTATCATTTTTCGAGATGAGACCCTGCGACCAAAGCAAAAAAGTTGTTCTTCATTTTCTTCATATATATAAAAATCTGATGCCGCCAGCCCTATAAAAATACTTAAGTCTAACATATCTCAGAATGTCCATATCGTTAGATCTATCACGACATAGCAAAATCATGTTTGTTTTTATAATAAAAGCATGGTAAGAAAACAACATTGGAGGAGCTCGTGGCTAAAGTAATAACAGCCGCACGGGTCGATCCATCAGGTTAAGCTACGCTTGCCGGGGTTGGTCCATGGATGGGTGACCATCTTTATATACCAAAACTCCTTCGTGCCTTGGAAAGCACGTTAAGCCGTTGGTCCCGGCTGTCAATCTTTAACAGTCGTTACGGGTCGTCAGAAGCCCGAAAGTCTGACAACCAGTCTTACTAAGAGGTATCGTATTACCCAGTAACTGGGTTGTGAAGGTTAGATAGGCAGTCGCTCCATGTAAAATACTGGTATTCAGCTGCATCCGGTTAGACTGGAAGCCAACCCCAAAATAGTTGGGAAAAGGCTAGGCAGATGATGATGGTAAGAAAACAACAGTTATTAATAGATTAAAACCTTTGACCATAGATATATTCTGCCTTTGTCATCTCGAAACGATTGACAGAAATAAAAATAATTATATTTAAAAAAAAAAACATAAAACACGCTTTTTGGGTATCCGCCATATTGGAATTAAAGTGACGTCATTTTATGTTTCGTATTCTTCATAAAACACTTACTTTTAATACCCATATCATGGAAATTCATAAAAAATAACTAATCCGCCATATTGTATTAGGAATAACGTCACTTAGCTAACCATGCATTGTCACCCAAACCAAACATATGTGCAATATTTCATTATAAGATTTTTTCATATCAGTAAACATTTCTAGTAAGAGGACGTAATAAACAAGAAAATTTGACATCTACCGTGATTTCGTGGTATCCCTAGGGATTTCGTGGAATCCCTGGAGTCCTCATTTCTCTATGACATATATAAATTTAAAGAATATCAGTTAAATAAAACCTTGTAAAACAAATTAAAGTATTGTGAAAAAAAAAACTAGTTGCCGTCGGTGTTAGTCATTTAACAATTCTGAGAAGAAAAACCCGAAACAGGCTCAGAGGATAAAGACGTCTTAAGGTCCAGAAATTTATCTCTAAAAATCTGACCAGATCATCATCATCATCATCATCGTTTCAGGCAAAAGACGTCCACTGCTGGACATAGGCCTGCCCCAAGTGTCGCCACATCGATCGGACCTGTGTATCTCGTATCCAGCGGATTCCCGCTGGCTTCATCAGGTCATCGGTCGCCCTTGTGAGAGGCCATCCAACGCTGCGTTTTCCGGTACGTGGTCACCACTCCAGAAACTTTCGGCCCTATCGACCATCTTATTTTAAGAAAGATTATAAGAATAGACTTATCTTTATAATAGGTAGGTAATGAATAAGTACCTACTTATTAATTTTCAAGACTGCTGAAGATTACAAGAATAGACTTATCTTTATAATAGGTAGGTACCTATTATAAAGATAAGTATACATATATACATTTTCAAGAGTGCTGAAATCCTTTAAGAGTCTTTTCCATACACGTATATTCATCAACACTTACAATACTAATTGGTACAATAGGACAGTTTGATAAGACAAGTCCTACCGATAAGATAATTATCGAACCATCGATGCGTGAAAATAGTCTGATTAAACCTCCCGACATACTTATCTATAAGATATCTAACATTGAGTATTTTTGCTGTTAGCAATATTACTTTTAAGGGACTATTATTTTATTGAAACTGTAATGATTACCAATTTTCAGACAGATAGACGGACAGACAGACACGTGAGTGACAACAATAGGGATCCGTTTGGACCCTTTCGGTTCAAACGAAGCCCTAAATAGCAACAACCCATACATACGCACAAAGCGTTTTGAGAAAACATTTATTGTGCGTACAGCTAGGGAGTGGAATTCCCTACCGGAGTCTGTGTTTCCTGATAGCTACAACCTGGGAGTCTTTAAGTCAAGAGTGAATAGGTTACTTCTAGGCAAGCGTGCTCCATCTTCGACCACATCACCGCTTACCATCAGGTGGTCAAACGCGTGCCTATCAACAATATTTTTTTTTTTTTAAAACAGCTCTGTAGGATCGGAGGAAGTGGTTCAAATTCAGCTTGCAAGACTTGAACCGAACATACATACATACAAACATTGCAAGATAAATAAAAGCTTGTGAAAATTATATAGATACTCGTACCAGGCTTCGATCCGCAGATCGCAAAAGTGTTCATTGGTTTTTTATGACTAAACATTTGAAAAATCGTCTAATTTACTTTCAGTACAATACCTACAGTTTTGCTCGATTTTATCGATCGTTACTGTCGTCACAATCTATAAATATCAAGGTAAATTTCGAGGTAGGCGTAGAAATTACTTGTTGATAAATATCGATAGGCAAAAACTGTGCTATCGATTGCAAAGATTGCAAACCAATCAATCGTTTTTATTCGATCGTCAGTCTAGTAAATCTGTAGGTCCCTTTACATTGATAATTTATATTTTAACAATTACAACACCATTGTTTTGGTTCTGGGTTTTCGCAATCATTTCATCACGTTATTTATCTTCGTATCATTGCAACGATCGCACGCGAATTTTTTTATTGTGTCGAATTTATTTAGAAAATGGTGACTAAATCGAGGTGTCTTCTAAATCAAAGAAACACCTGCAATTAACGCTTCCTAGTGCTAAAATGTATTACATAACTGTTTTTATTTTGAGTTATTTTCAAGTTTGAAAAACGATGGCGGTTTCTGCGGACACCAAGTCGTATAACGTACGACTTTCGAATTCGAGGTAAGGACTTATAATGATAATATTTGAAAAATTACAGTTTAAACTTGCTGATTGTACTAACCTACACTAACAATAAAAAAAGAAACAATTTCCGAGTTACGGTACTGCCAATTTAAATCATTATATTAGTCATGTCAATAAGCAGCTATATTTAATTCATAAAAACTCGCCAAGTGCGTTTAGGGTTCCGTAGACCGTACTTCACCAATTTTTTTTGTAGTTTTTAAGAAATTTAACCAGTACAATCATTTTAAAAGTTGGGCGGCTATTACTCTAACTTATATTTATAGTTTTCCATTTAATTTCGTTATATAGGTACTACTGCCGTGATTTTTTTCACATATCCAAAAGCAACCATTCCAGCCAGCTAGGCTGGAGGGTGGGGACACTTGACTCTAACAAAAATTTTAAATTTAAAGCTTTATTAATTTTAAGCAAACGGATCCCTGAATCGAAAAACGGTTTTCACAGACCCGTAATATTTTTGAATGGCCTATCCAACAATACCAAACACCATGAGATAGACGAGAAAAAAAAAACATCCCCACTTTACGGGAACAGGATCCGAGGTAACCTAAAAAAAATATTTTTTAATGATTTTATCTCATCACTTTGTCGGCGTGATTAATATGTGTATTCATGCCAAATTGTCACTTTATAGTACTAAAACTATTTGAGATAAGCTGCGGACGGACGGACAGACGGACATGGCAAAACTTTAAAAAAGCCTAAAAATATATATACGGTCGAATTGAGAACCTCCGCTTTTTTTTTCGTCGGTTAAAAAGAGAAAACTTTTAGCTGTAGAAATGTTGGTACTTAAAGCTCGTCCGGGGAAGTGTTACTGCCAAGCGTTGCTAATGTTTGATTGAGGTAAAAATAATCCAAACAAATATGACTTTTCAAGGGCTTTGGTGCTTTAGCAATTAAAACCATGCCCACGTGAGCTAATTCCGCTTGGTATAATTATAAAGAAAAGCACCTGACATATCCCTCAGATGCCCATTTGTCATCCAACAAATTTGCGAAATACGGGTGTAAGGGGAACGCTTCTGAAGCCAGAACGTAGATTATATACAACCTAAATGCAAACGGATACCAGTAACCTTTCGCTTTAAATCGGCGTCGCGTGGACGTAGGGTCGTTGGCCGCGTGGCTGTCGAAGACCGCGCCTGCACTTTGATTTCGAAGTAATATGCGCGAGCGTCAGCTGATGCTAAAGTTGTGAAGAAAAAAAGTGTCATTAATCGCAAATAACGGTTTCATTTAACTGTTTTCACCAAAAAAATTTGGTAATATTGTAACTTTTTGTCCCAGTTTTTTTGATGGTATCCTATCGATAATCACTAGCCTTATAACCTGTCTCCGTTTTGGTAAGCGTTTCTCTTACACCCAGTATAACAGACAATGTCAGGCCCCTCACGTCTCCTTAAGGAGACGCGACAATAGGTTTTAGGGGCTTGACGGGTTAATACACGTAGCACGCTTTTCCTATTTTTTTTTGGGTTCCGTGCCCGAAGGGTAACCAAAATGACCCTATTATTATGCCTCCGCTGTCCGTCCGTCCAAGTCCAACTCGCACTTGGCCAGTTTTTTAGTACAGCCTGTAAGTAAGGTGTGATTAGTAAACTTTAACCTACTTTTGTTTCATTAAATAAAGACATATCAATACTAAATACATACTTTTTACCCCTTTTTCAATTTAGTCGACAACCTACCGAACCAGTTGAGGCATTAGGCTTTGACAGAGACGCACCGTACTATGACATGAGCGGGGATAAGTACCTGATCATTCTCAACCAGCACACGTTTGAATGGACCAACTATTTCAAGTTAGTATTACATTTTATTTCTTTTATAGATAGACTAACGTTTGACCACAATCTCATATGATGGTGAGCAATGATGTGTTTGACGATGAAGCACTTTTGCCTAGAAGTAACCTACTACCTTATTAGTACCTGTTTATTGTTTAACTCTTTAAATAAAAGTCCATAATAAGTTGGCTATCACAACGGGGGTTCTATTTGTAACTCTATGACGTAACAACGAACACCGGCCTATCAAATGGATGATATCACTACAAAAAACGGATAAATTGTAGACCTTTAGAATGGTTGCACTGATCGGTCGAAAAACTCACAATTCTCAGTCAATTGGTCAGTTCACAATTTCTTGTCACGACACGGAGAAAATGTTATCATCATCTCTCTAGCCTTTTGCCAACTATCTTGGGGTCGGCTTCCAGTCTAACCGGATGCAGCTGAATACCAGTATTTCACATGGAGCGACTGCCTATCTGACCTCCACAACCCAGTAACTGGGAAATACGATACCCTTTGATAAGACTGAATGTCAGACTTTCGGGCTTCTGACGACCCGTAACGACTGTCAAAGATCCACGATTGACAGCCGGGACCAACGGCTTAACATGCTTTCCGAGGAACGGAGGAGTCTCGGTATGTAAAGATGGTCACCCATCCATGGACCAACCCCGGCAAGCGTATCTTAACCTGATGGATCGTTTGTGCGGCTGTTATTACTTTAGCCACGAGCTCCTCGTGACTACTCTACTACCTCGGAGAGATTGTAAACTATCGAATTTTGATTCGTATCATTTTAGAAGAAATAGACCTAGACTAGAGTCAAGAGGAAATCCATCTAAATAAAAATATTCAGTTCATAATATTTAATGATATTGAAAATCACACATTTTTATAAAATACTTAAACTACATACAATATAATAATATATTTAAAAAAAAACATAATATACTTAGGCGTCAAAATATCCTCCACATCACTGTCATCTGGGCAAGCCGGAAACGTGCCCAGAAGACTGGCAGCATTGCCACGTTTAATAATTTGAAGAACAGTTCATAATAGTCCGTACGTTAAATAATCAAAAAATATAGGACACGTATTTTTTGCTTTAACAAACCATTTAACAAAGACAAAGATAAAAACGCATTAAAGTTCAGGAGTGGGGCTTGTTACGTCACTAAACATTACAAAGTGTATTGATCACGATACCGATACGAGATATGATGTCACGCGAAATTTCAACGCACTTATCGTCCTCATTTTCAGTTTACGTGACCAAAAAAAAAAAATACATTTCCAATATTTTTTGTTTTTTTGGTAGGTATATTTTTTGGTGGTTTTGGATATTTTAGGACATTAGCCTATTGATCGAGAGTCTATAATCTTCCACGACATTTTAAAATCTAACGGAGTTTGCAAGTTATCGACGACATATTTCTATTTAGGTACCAGTGGTTTCACCCACCTATAATTTTAAATTTTTTCTCGTCATATGACCTAAACACTTCAACTAATAGTTACTTTAATAAAAAGTTCATCCAAATTGGCCCAGCCGTTATTGAGTGTTACGCTTAGCGTGTTGCTAAGCGCAACACTCAATAACGGCTGGGCCATTTAGCCATTAATTCTATTTAAATTCATTAGTCTATTTAAAAATTGCGCTTTATCGAAACTATAAATATAATATACGAAAAGGTAAAGTTTGTTTGTAGGAGATAGCTAATCTTTGGAAGTAGGTCCTGATCCGATTCAAAACTTAATTCACTAATAGAGAACTACACTATCAGTCACTGCTATAGGCTGTTTTATCCCGAAAACGCACGATTCCAGTTAAAAACGCTACCGGAGCTAAGCCGCTGAAAAAAACTGGTTGCAAATAATAATAAATTCATTCTTAATTACAGGAAAAGGCCATTCCCGAGGTTCGGAAGCTACATAGACGAAGGGCGCTTAAGAGAGGTCTTTCAAAAACTCGGTTTTTTAATCTTCGTGTTTAGAGACATGAGGTACCAGAGCATTATCAACTATCTTACAGCAAGTAAGTTTTTTTCTGTCCGTCATGGAGTCTAATACATACCTACATAGACAGACACACCAAGATACAAAAGAAAAGTTTTAACGAAATCATTTACGATTAAAGCATTCATTACAAGGTTCAGCTATTCAGGGTTCCGTAACCGAAGTGTCCAAACTGAGCCCTATTACTGTCACTCATGTCTCCGTCTGTCCGCCTGTCATACAGGTTTTAAAACCAAACGGTTGAAGCCACAGTCTTCAAATTTTCACAGTATAAGCATCTTGTTGACCCAAAGCCATAAAAATAGTTAAAAAATACATTTGGTACGGAACCCTAAATGTGCGAAGGCCGACAGGCACCTGGCCGGTTTTTTTTTTAAATTCCATTTTATCCTATGACACTCCGTTAAAAAAAAAATTGGTTGCCTGTAAAGTCGGTATACGGGCGAAAGTTTTACGTGACAACGACTTTGAGTGGTAAAATAATTTTAATGTGAATATTCATTCGTATAGTAGGAATAAGGATGAAATAATAGTAACAATTGTATGCAGGCGCCTAAGCGAAATAGAAGCGCAAGACATGAACCGGTGTGTATGCCTATCTCTCTCACTCTCTCTCTCTCGCTCTGTCTCTCTCGCTCTTAGGCGGGCTAACTGTGCTCGAGTGGAAGGGACGCGTGCCTTTCACTTTTTATGTCTGTCTCTCTCGCTCTTAGGCGGGCTAACCATGCCCGAGTGGAAGGGACGCGTGCCTCTCACTCGCTCTCATTGTGAGCGCATAACGTGAGCGGAGCGTAACGCAGTTTCTTGAAGTGTCACCCGGCAAACCAATTTATAAGACGTTGTCACGTCAAAATGTGGAGAATATCTCCTGCTTCAGCTACCTTACCTTCTCCCGACTATGTTAGGGCCAATTGCCAGTCTAAAATCCTGACCTCCATTACTCAGTTACCGATGCCCCCTGACAAGCCTGGTTGCCAGACTTTTGGGTTTCTGTCTACCTGGGACGACTGTAAAAGATGTCAATGTCAGCCGAAACCAACGGCTTGACATATTTACTGAAGCTGGGTATATAATGGATCTCATTCACGGAGCAAACCCAACGAGTTTATTCAGAGAAGAATAAATGAGCAAAATATTATACATTTTTATTTTACATTGCAGTCGCGTCATT
Organism: Polia nebulosa; assembly: GCA_951329385.1. NCBI lineage: Eukaryota > Metazoa > Arthropoda > Insecta > Lepidoptera > Noctuidae > Polia > Polia nebulosa. The sequence continues at coordinate 6,393,010 of OX589592.1, read as the reverse complement.
AGACCACACCAGGACATCATGCGTCTGTGTCACAATCCTCACGCATGGAGACAAAGGGGGGAAGATCCTGGCAGCAGACCAGCCGTACCAACTGAGTGAAGTCATGGACATCTTCGGGAAGCAAAAGAGCCTCACCAACAAGCCGAAGCTGTTCTTTGTTCAGGTACTTTTCACATAGCCTGGGTTATTTTTTTTTTGATAGGCACGCGTTTGACCACTATCTCACCTGATGGTAAGCGATGCTGTGGTCGAAGATGGAGCACGCTTGCCTAGAAGTAACCTATTCACTCTTGACTTAAAGACTCCCAGGTTGTAGCTATCAGGAAACACAGACTCTGGTAGGGAATTCCTGTTGTACACACAATGAATGTGTTCTCAAAACGATTTGTGCGTGTGGATGAGATGTTCACTGATGTGGGTTTTTCTTCGATTTAAAAGTCTCTCTATTCTCTGTGCAACAATCGCAAACCATAGCTGGCCTCTCCCAAGTGACACCAAAGAGTCCTTCGCCGTTCTAATTCAGTCCATCCAAGCGTTCCTCACTTCACTTGCCAATACTTGGTCTCCTCTCTATCATTTATAATGAAACTGGATAAGGCCATTTCATAGAGATTACGAACTAGCTGCCTCTCATAGAGATACTAGCCTGTACTTATCCCTTGCGATACTGTACCAAAAATGTACCCTTTGTTGAAGAAATTTCAACTCGAATAAATGCACTTGAATAAAATAAATGTATATTTTCTTTTCTTTCCTCATTTTCAATGTTCCAATCTAAATATAAAATATCACCACCCACAGGCTTACAGAGGTGGCAATATGGATGCTGACCACACCGTGAACTTAGGCACTCAGAGTGACAGTCAACTTCTGAGACAGCCAAAGTTGCCTTTTTGCTCTGAAGCTTCTTATGAGGAGGTAATGAAGAGGATGGAGAAACCGCGGCAGGTTGATATGAGACCGGAGTCTCGTAATAGTTATAAACTCGATTTAATTAAGGTAAGGAAATACTAGTATTAGTACGGAGTAGATGATTGAGTTTTTAGGTTTCTGAGTCTCACCAAACTTAATCTAAACATTTTTCAATTCCAATCGCAGTATTATAGAGTTTATTGGCGCGGTCTTGGTGCCACCAAGAGCCTAGACGGTCAGAATAAAAGTTTTCTCACCGTGCCCACACATGCTGACACTCTTGTGGTGTGTCCTACGGTTGAAGGTAATAAATAAAACAAGAATATTATTAACAGCATAATTAATTGTAGGGGGCTAGAGAGGAGTATGCTCAACATAAGGAAGATAGATAGGGTAAGACATACTAAGATAAGAAAAACCACTAATGCGACCGACGCCCTAACTTATGCACTAAAACTAAAATGGAAATGGGCTGGCCATGTCGCGAGATATACAGACCAGAGATGGACTGCGAGAGTAACATCGTGGAGCGGCCCAGCGGGTAAAAGAACTCGAGGGAGACCACCAACCAGATGGGAAGACGACCTCAGACGGACAGCTGGCCCAAACTGGATAGACGTAGCACAAGATCACCTGGGCATCTTTGGAGGAGGCCTTTACCCATGCCGGGGTTCTTGCTAAATAACTTTTTAAATACAATACTTTTTTAATTTGCTAACATTTAAATAAACATTTATATTTACTATTTTTTTTAAACTTTGTAAAAGCAAGAAATAAATGGCTTATTTATTTATTTTAATTAATTGTATACAGCTTAATTTTTGTATCTCTTGCCGCAGATTTCCTATCTTACCACGAACAGAAAAACGGATCATGGATGATCGAAGCACTCTGTGAAACCATCCAGAACAATCACGAGTACCAAAATCTCCTAGATATGATCATCCAGATGAACCGAACTGTGGCTTACGATAAGATCACACAGAACCCTGTACCTCAAGAGATGAATAATAAAAAGCAGATGCCGGAGACACGATTCACTTTGACGAAGCATTTGAAATTTAGTCCTGGACGTGTCTCGGAATTCCAGATTATAAATCAACGCATATGTACTTCGGCTCTCGGTCATCGTCATCATTTCTGCACGAAAACGTACACAATAATATATACTAGAATAGAATAGGATAGGATAGGATGGGATAGGATAGGATACGGATAGGAAAGGAAAGAATAGAATATAGCAGAACAGAACCGAATAGAATTGGAAGGCCTCTCACAAGGTGGACCGATGACCTGGTGAGGGTCGCGGGTAGCCGATGGATGCGAGACGCACAAGACCGCTCGTTGTGGCGACACTTAGGGAAGGCTTATGTCCAGCTGTGGACGTCTTTCAGCTGAAATGATGATAATAATAATAATTATTATTCTATTTATTTATTTCCAATACATATTATTTACATTTTTAAACATTTAAATCAAAAAGAAAAAAAAACATTATAAATATAAAAATAGTATCCCACCGGTATCGGGAACAGGGTCCAAGCTACCGGCGCGGCGGTCAGGGCTCCAGAGAGAGGAATCGCCTGACAATGCGAGCCGTGTCCAGAAGTACCTACAGCTTTCTGAATCAAGCCCTTGATCCAGCCGCCTAACGAGATCCTCCTGAGATGTTGGTCGAGGCTCGTGGCTATAAGGCCATTGGCTGACACGACTATCGGCACAATGCTCGCTGAGACCACATCTCACATATCGACAACCTCGCGAGCCAAGTCAAGATAGTTGATTATTATTATTATTATTATTATCCTGTCTGTGTCTATCATCACGGACAGGACTATCGACGGCACGGTTGGCGCAGTGGTTGAGCGTTCGGCTGCTGCGCTGCGTGTCGCGGGTTCGATCCCCGCACGGAACAAATATTATAAGTGGTTCCGGGTCTGTGTGTCTTGTGTATGTGAGTTTACATGTTTGTGAACGCACCCACGATACAGAAATAATTCCTAGTGTGGGGCAACGTTTTTTTTTTTAAAAAAAAGAAAGAATTGTTGCCAATAAGCCGGTGATAGACCGATTAGCGCGCCGCACAATGATAATCCATGTCACCATTCCACATTACGAGAAAAGCTGATAAAGCAAATAAAATATCTTGATTTAGCACACGAGGTTGTCGATATGTGGAATCTGGACTCGGTTGTCAGTGTACTGATAGTCATTACCGCCTACGGCCAATGATTATTATATATACAGTCAGGGATATTAATTGTGTATAAGTATGAGTTTAAATATTACTTGCACGTCATAAAAAGTCTTATTTGTTTGAAAATTATTAGTTTCCAATTACTGAGAATTGTGGTGAAAACTAGTAAACGGTATAATATGCTGACTAATACATCACTATGTTTATTAAGTTTGACTAAATAAAATTCGTTTGTCTATATTCTGATTTAATTACCTACTTACCCTTTTAGCACTAAATGGCGGATACAGGCTGTAAAAAGACACATTACATAGCAGTCAACTACGCATACTGTACATCTAACAAAGCAGCTTTGTTCAAAAATTATTGCTGGGAAACGACTTATGAAAAAAAAAACAATTTTTTTACTGCCCGCAATGTAACGCGAACCTAGGCAAGTGGAATTAAGCCCCGCCCCTTTGCTTTAAGTCGCGTAGGTAATTGTCGGATACGTTTGATATTCATTGCGTTTTTGTAACTGCAAATGCGTAATTTAGAAAATTTGAAGAAAAAAATTCGAAATTTCAAATAATGTTTCTTTGAGGAAAAGTTTAGTAATAACACTTGGAATTCATTTTCGTAAAAAGTACCAGTGGATTCCCAGGAAAGGTCTAGTGGAAAAAAATATCCAAATAATGGGTAGAATTTGTGGCATTCGGCTTCGGAAACTGTCTTTTTACACCCGATATAGTTCATATTAGTCGTTTATTATGTATTATTAGTCCAGTAAGATCCTATTCCAGTGATATAAACCAGCACTGAGTTACAACTAATAGGCTCTAAAATGCATAGAATACACTGAAATGTACAGTATTGTTAGGATCATGGACTATGTGGAGGTTGGCAGTGCTGCTGATCAGTGTATTTGTGCAGCGTAAGCAATAAAACAATGGTTCACACGAGTTTATATTATTGATAGGACTTCGAAAAGCCTGTTGAGATAAGGTTTGTATTCTCATGCGAGCGCTTGCTTCAGATGCCACAGTATCTACATTTACTGGGCTGGTGATCTCCTTTAAAGTTATACCCAAAAATCCCGTTTCAATACAACTGGAAACGATTCCTGCAAAAGCACTGCATTGGCCGTCTACACGATGTAGATTGCTAATCCGGTGCTTTTTAAAATATTTTCTCAACAGTTGTAGCAAGTAACAACTATTCTACTCAAGTTCACAAATTTTGTCGGACCAATACGTCCTGTAGGGGAGCGTATGCGCCGTTGGAGATCTGCCCCGCTTGGGTGGAGCACCGCCGTATCCTCGTGGATGCGATAGGTGGCAGCGATCTCTCGCGCCTATACCTGGTCCAGGCCATGGTACTTTAGAGGTATACGGAACAGGGTGTAAAGTCCCGCAAACCTCCGTTGAAAAGGGAGGATCCTCCGACCAGACGGGTGTTGTGTCTGAACCGGGCAACTGCCCGATAGTTGATTTGGGCGGTTGTATATGTTCAAATCGCGCGGAGAACTCTGCTTGCGCGAGTTTAGTTCGTATATCGTGAGCGTCATAGATGTCGCTACAGTACGGAGTGAGAGGGAATGGGAAGTAGACTCCTTCTGCGAATCAGTAATGCTCAAGAAGGAGGAGGCGGAATGGGTGAGGGACACTCAACGGAGTGGCCCTCATACCCCCAGCCGCAGTCACCGCAGGAGACGCTCTGGGCGTCGGAGATCGCAGGACGATTTCCGGACACCGTACACGCGGGCCTGTGGTAATGGGTAGGTCGCCGTCTGATTAGCACCAAACCCGACACTCGAGCACACACAACACTTTCCACGCGCGCCTCAAAGAGATGTATGTCAGCCACCACTGACGGGGCTCATAATGGCCAGTACCTCCATGCCAAGGGTTTTTTTTGTTTTGGGGAATTGGGAAATCATCCAAGTACCTCTCCCGCTCTGGGTGGAGCGGGAGGGCGTGTCAGACTCTAACTGACTAAAACCCACCCCTGTTCCTTCCCTGCCTGAGTGCCCAGGAGTGCGGTAACTCATTTTCAGAATTTATCCGCTACCCCTGCATGCGGATAAAATCGTAACAGAGTTATCGCGCCCCTGGGCACTCAGGCAAGAAAGGAACTGGGGTGTGTTTTAGTCAGTAAGAGTCTGACGCGCCCTCCCGCTCCACCCAGAATGGTAGAAGTCATAGGATGATTTACCAAACCCAAAACAAAACAGGGTAAGCGCATGCGTCATACGTTCGGAAACAGCAGTTGAGTATCCAACACACACTACACTACAGTAGTATTTACATTAGTCGTGGGTACTTATTCAAACTAAAAGGGAGGGTAAAATTTGCCTCATTGGTTTATCACATCAATTTGATGAGCCTTATGCAGTCATAGTGCTTAACAAATTGATGTCAACTGAATTAAGTGAATACACCTGCAGGTCTCGGATTATACTGTTTGTGCATTGCCAGACACTCCGGAAGTCTCCGGACTTATTTTTTTCAGCAATGGCATCCATTTTCACCTGATTTGATGATCCTGGCACCATTTAAGCCTGGACTTGAATACTTTTCGACTTTGCTTCATATCGTCATAACCACACCTAGTTCTAGGCCTCGCCCACATAACCCACTCCAGAAATCTCAACCGGGCCTCCAAATGAGCCCCGCTGATGTGTTTACTCCATCCTGCTATGCATGAGCCCTTCCGACCACTCCCGGCATTGGTTTATCACATCAATTTGATGAGCCTTATGCAGTCATAGTGCTTAACAAATTGATGTCAACTGAATTAAGTGAATACACCTGCAGGTCTCGGATTATACTGTTTGTGCATTGCCAGACACTCCGGAAGTCTCCGGACTTATTTTTTTTCAGCAATGGCATCCATTTTCACCTGATTTGATGATCCTGGCACCATTTAAGCCTGGACTTGAATACTTTTCGACTTTGCTTCATATCGTCATAACCACACCTAGTTCTAGGCCTCGCCCACATAACCCACTCCAGAAATCTCAACCGGGCCTCCAAATGAGCCCCGCTGATGTGTTTACTCCATCCTGCTATGCATGAGCCCTTCCGACCACTCCCGGCACGAGTGCCCCTATCACTGACCATTTCTGCATCAAGAAAGGTGGCTATAATGTCGGAGTACAACTTTTCAAGATTATGCCTGTGACCAGGGTCTCCACAATAACCATCTGCACATTGAGAAAATTCTACAGGAAAGTTTATACAACTCAGTCTTCAATGACATTCTTTAACGTAGACTACCACTTGCGCCTCATCCTCGCGCACCTGTACGAGTGGCGCGAGGAGGCCAAACGCCGGGGCGAAACTCCGCTGCCGCGACAACTCGCGGCTCGGCGGACCGAGCTCCGGCAGGATCTCATGGTGACATGGAGAGAGCGACTGTCGCAACCCAGCGCTGGGCACGCCACCATCGAGGCGGTAGTGCCCCTCTTTGAGGAGTGGCTGGAGAGGCGTCACGGCGCCCTCACCTTCCACCTGACGCAGGTGCTCACCGGACACGGCTGTTTCGGGAGGTACCTGTGTCAGATCAAGGCGGAGGTGACCCCTGAGTGTTTCCACTGCGAGGATCGCCCAGAGGACACGGTGGAGCATACGGTGGAGGTTTGCCCCGCTTGGGCAGAACACCGCCGTGTCCTCGTGGATGCGATAGGCGACAGCGACCTCTCGCGCCGTGCCCTGGTTCAGGCCATGGTACGGAGCGAGAGGGAATGGGAGGCCGTCTCCTCCTTCTGCGAAGCAGTAATGCTCGCGAAGAGGGAGGCGGCACACGTTAGGGAGGCTCAGCAACGGCCGAGTCGCCCTAGCGCCCCCAGCCGCGACCGCCGCAGGAGACGCCAGGGGCCGCGAGACGATCTCCGGCCACCGTAGACCCGGGCCTGCGGACGGCGAGTAGTGGGTAACTCGCCGCCCGATCAGCACCAGGCCCGAGAGTCGACGGCGCGTAGTGTTCCACGCGCGCCTCAAAGAGTTGTCAGCCAAGGGAAGGGGCCTGCCACGGCCGGTGCCTGCCCGGGGGTGGAGGATAAATTCGAAAGAGTTACCTCGCCCCCGGGCACTCGAGGCAGGGAGGAACAGGGGTGGGTTTTAGTCAGTAAGAGTCTGACACACCCTTCCGCTCCACCCTAGAGCGGAAGAAGTCATAGGATGATTTCCCACCCCCCAAAAAAAAAAAAAAAAAAACCACTTGCGCCTCATCCCTCTCGCCCTATACAGGGTGTAACGGAAAGGTGTGGTCATATTTTAAGAACCGGTTCTGCCCAAGGAAATGAACAAATTTCTCTAAGAAAAAATAGAAAAATACAAAAAAAAAAATTGGAATTTCCATACAAAATTATCATCAACTGATCAATATTTGCAAGGAAGGTTTTTTTTTTTGAGAATATTCTCTGATTTTCTTTTATCGCTTCGTGCAAAATGTATGGCAAGGACAACTGAAGAACTGTCACGTGACTCACGCCCAGTAATGTCGTTGCCATACATTTTGCACGAAGCGTCAGCGTTAACGTTAACAGAAAAGTATTTTGTCTAGCCCCCTTAGCCAAATAACTATTATAATAGCGCTAACACTGTAACACTCACACTTGTGGGCATGCCTCATACTTGCAATGCTACGCCACCGTGAGGCCTCCCACGTAGTATCCAAAATCTCGGACAATGCTACAAAAATAAATACGCTTACTCAATGAAAAAAACTGGCCAAGTGCGCACATTAAGGGTTCCGTACCAAATATTGGTATTTGTTAGTAAAGTATACGTAATAATAAACATTATCACCAAACAAGTTCATAGGTCAATGGGAAGTTAAAAATATTCTTCGTAACAAAATTTTGTGACAGACGACGGACGGACAGACAGACAGACGGACACGTGAGTGACAACAATAGGGCTCCGTTTGGACCCTCCGGGTACGGAACCCTAAAAAGAAGTTGAGGAAATTTACCGTAACATGGCACGGTAAACTAATTCTAATTTAAGTACCCGTCCTTCAGTTAAACACCCAAGTTTAGCTTTATAGGTACACGTAAACAGCCAGGTGTATTACTGCCGTCTTGTACACACCATCCGGCATTGTGCCCGGCTCATTTGCCGGCTGATCCGGACTTCCGGCGGCCATTAGCAACTGCTTCATCGACCTCACAACGGTCCGGCTAAATTATTCGAAAATAATTTGCGCTTCTGAAATTATGCTTTAATTACTGCTTGATGTTTTAAGGTGAAATTTTGTATTTGAGAATACAGTTTAGAACGAATTACCGGGATAAAATTATCATTAATTCTAATAGTGGTCTAGCGATGTGCCAAGTTTCATACAAATCCGTGCAGCCGTTAAGGTGGAAGCGCCAGGGTAGCCCGCGAAATTCATTTTTTTTTAAGTTTTTTGCAATTTGCAGGTCAGTGTCAGGTTGTATCTTAGTGAAAATATGATTCGCGGCCGTAACAAGTATTTATAGAATTATAATCATCAATACAAATCTTTCAGTTACAATTGATGTCAATCATCAATTTCATGAAATCGTCAAGATTTGGCATCAATTCTAACTGAGAGAGTTATGAGTATTGATGATTATAATGATTACAGTTCTGTAAATACATACTTGCTACGGCCGCTAATCGTATTTTGACCAACATACAACCGGATACTGACCTGCAAATTGGAAAAAAACGTAAGATAATTTGAATTTGGCGGGCTATACCTTAAAGAGAAGAGTCTGATTAAATAACGGGATTACCCGTTGGTTACACTTCGGGTACATAACATCTAAAAATGCACACTTTCACTTTCAGCTGAGTAGAATTGGGTTGATGCCTAAAAACATCTAATTAGTACGTCAGTTAGATAACCAAAAAATATTAGCCACGTATTTTTCTTTTGCCACGTAAACATAAACCGGCCAAGTGCGAGTCGAACATACACTGAAAGAAAAGCCAAAAAAAAAACTTTTTTACAAAAAAAACAACCGACTTCCAAAAAAAAAATACACTAAAAATTTATAAATAACTTTAATTTCGGAAGTCGGTGTTTGTATTTTTACTTCTTCGTTATTTGACACCGACTTCCGAAATTAAAATTATTTATAAATTTTTAGTGTATTTTTTTTTGGAAGTCGGTTGTTTTTTTTGTAAAAAAGTTTTTTATTTTTCACTTTTTAGTTGTTATACCCCAGAACTAAAAACCCCAATATAATGGAACGTGGAATTTAAACATTTGGAGAACACCAAAACGTCATCGAGGTGCACGTATTTTCCGTTTTTGTTCAGTTTCTCAAAAAGCGCTGAAGCAATTTCGATAAAATTTATATGGGACCACCTCGGGAGTATATTCTTTCAGATAAAAAAGAATTTTGAAAATTGTTTCACAACTGACGGAGAAATCGGGTAACATACATACAAAAAAAAACCTACAGACGAATTGAGAACCTCCTCTTTTTGGAAGTCGGTTAAAAACATCTAATTAGTACGTCAGTTAGATAACCAAAAAATATTAGCCACGTATTTTTCTTTTGCCACGTAAACAAAAAACCAGCCAAGTGCGAGTCGAACATACACTGAAAGAAAAGCCAAAAAAAAACACGTTTCAAGTAGGGAGCCTTTCATTTTTTATTTATTTTTACTTTTATTATTTGTTGGTATAGCGGCAATAGGATCCCGTTGGTTACCTTTTGAGTACGGAACCCCAAAAAATAGGCTTTAAAAGACAATAAAAAACCCATCCTCTTATCACTGCACACTCTTAGACATAGAGAATGGACTGAACGATCCCGATTCCAGTTTGAATTGAATACTGTCGAAGTGTCGAGTCGAGCGTGCAGCTCAGTGGTGGTTACTCCTAGTGTGTGGTGTTAGGTTTCTTGTAGCATAAGTGCTATTCCAGACTAAAATCTATCTCTGTGAGAAATTTCATCCAAGTCCGTTGAGCCGTGTTGGCGTGATTAAGTAACAAACATCCATTACAACTTTCGCGTTTATAGTTAAAAGTATAAAGTATCACTATCACTACATAATATTATAAAAAAACTTTTTTACAAAAAAAAACAACCGACTTCCAAAAAAAGAAATACACTAAAAATTTATAAATAACTTTAATTTCGGAAGTCGGTGTTTGTATTTTTACTTCTTCGTTATTTGACACCGACTTCCGAAATTAAAGTTATTTATAAATTTTTAGTGTATTTTTTTTGTAAAAAAGTTTTTTATTTTTCACTTTTTAGTTTTTATACCCCAGAACTAAAAACACCAATATAATGAAACGTGGAATTTAAACATTTGGAGAACACCAAAACGTCATCGAGGTACACGTATTTTCCGTTTTTGTTCAGTTTCTCAAAAAGCGCTGAAGCAATTTCGATAAAATTTATATGGGACCACCTCGGGAGTATATTCTTTCAGATGAAAAAAGAATTTTGAAAATTGGTTCACAACTGACGGAGAAATCGGGTAACAAACATACATACAAAAAAAAAACATACAGACGAATTAAGAACCTCCTCTTTTTGGAAGTCGGTTAAAAACTAAGTCCTCCGCCGCGTCTGCACGCGATAAACTCAAAAACTACTGAATGGATTTTCATGCGGTTTTGACCAATAAGAGTGATTTATGAAATCATTTGTATGTATACAAATTTCAATCAACTTATATATATATATATATATATATAAATATATATGTATGTGTCATGCTAACCTTCCTTGGTTTGGCCGCCATTTTGTATTCGTTTTGCTGTTGACGCGGATAATACCTACTGTCCTCAATTTCTAGAAAAACAAAAGTATTTGAATTATTCTATAGGAATGCACTTTTACGTCTATTTTCTCACCTCAATAGATCGATAACTTATCACAGACTTATCAGAGCTCTTATCAAACAGTACTGTGATAGCTGTTTATCTAATGTGTGATAGTTCTATCTACCGGCTCAAAATACACAAAGAACTGACAGTAGGATATCGCGTTTTTCTTTAGTTTCTGAGTGCAAGTCCTATAGAATTTAATGAAATATTAAAGAGCACTTTTAAGTATCTAGTTGAGGAGTTTTGGTGTACTAACAATGGAAAACATGGATGAAACTTCTCCGGACGTCAAGGCATCAAACTTAAATGCTTCGAATACGAGGTAATCTGTCTATTTACTGTTGTAATGTTTACACTCGGTTTCTGGAAATAAATTACCTATGGGTTTTACAAGAAGTTAGGAGACGCATAGGAATAGCCAGGCTGTGATGTCTCAGCTGCAGTGTATATGGAAGGATCTCACGGTAAACTAGAGTCTAACTGGTAAATTCCTTGATGTTTTCCATATTTATCTAAGTTTTGAAATCATGAACTCTCATTAACATTATTTCTTTACCTATCACTCCGACTAACTGCATAATTTTTCCAGCAGGCAAACGATATGTGGTTTTTTTAATCTTATTTCATCACTTGTTTTTGTTTTAACATAATGACTAATGGTTTGATTTTCACGTTTTGATTAAGGACTTAATCTTCAGTTTATGTTTGTGACAGGTGCATCCAAAAAGCTACTTAAAATCAAACTTTTTACGGTACATTTTCAGTAACCCTCTGCGTGTGCCTAATGAAGGACTGAAGTTTAACAAAGATGCATTGTACTATGACATGAGTGGCGAGAAATATCTCATCGTACTGAACCAGCACACGTTCAAGAAAACGATTTATTTCAAGTTTGTATTCCATTTCTTTACTTCACTGTCATGTAATTCCGTGAAGGTGTCAAAGAACTAAGGATGAGCAACACTAGCCGAGCCGTGGATGGGTGACCTTAGCTTCCTTTTCATATCGAGACCCCACTGCACCTCAAGAACCACATAACGCCGCTGGTCCGACTGTCACTCGTAAACAATTGACGATTAGTCGTCAGAAGTTTAAACTTAGACATCCACTCAAAGCAAAGGCCAAACAAAAAAAGGGCCATCGTGTTATATAGTCTTTCTGTCACAGGAAGAGTTCTATAGGATTTTAATTGTTTGCTATTAAAGCGGTACTAGAACTTCACTCTATGTGAAAGTTTCAATTGTCTACCTATTATTGATCATGAAATACAGCCCGCTCACGTCTGTATGTCGACGGACGGACGGACGGACGGATATCGGAGGCATTTTATAGGGTTCCGTTGGTTACCTTTCGGGTGCAGAACCCTAAAAATCACGTTTCTTTTAAGGGGGCCTAATCATTTTTTTTTATTTATTATAATAGCAGTAATAGAAATACACACCCAGCCCTGTGAAATTTACGGTTCATGAGATACGGCCCGCTGACAGACAGACGGACGGACAGATTGCGGAGGCTTAGTAATAGGGTTCCGTTGGTTACCCTTTGGGTACGGAACCCTTGATAACTCTAGTTTTACGCAATTATCTGGGCACACATACTCGTAGTTCGAAGCCTTCTTGCCGATGCCGAGAGGTATCATTTTACCCAGTAACTGGGTAGTGGAGGTCAGATCTATAGGTAGTCAGCATCCGGTCAGACTAGAAACTGAACCCTAACATAATAGGGATGTTTCCTGGGTATAAAATATAATAATTCTATATAATCCGTAAGTTAGATTATCAAAAACTATCTGACACGTATTTTTTGTGCTTTACCAAACCATTAAAAAATGTCAAAGATAAAACGCATCAAAGTTCAGACGTGGGAGCTTGTTACGTCACATCACTCGTACAAAGTGTATCGTACTCATTTTTGATACCTACTCGAAACAAATACATTTTTCTCTCCTTTGTTTAATATTCGTTTCATAAATGATTACAGGAATCAACAGCCAACTACAAGAAACGGAACCGATAATGATGTCAAGAGCTTAAAGAAGGTATTTGGAAACCTCGGCTTTAAGGACGAAAACATTATCGTGTTCAGAGACTTGGAATACGAGGGGATTATCAAAAATCTAACTGCAGGTATGTTTTTATTTGTTTTTTTTGGATCTCCAACAAAGGATGTACACAATATACATGTATCACGTAATTAGTGTTTTGATATCTAGTTTGTGTACCCCTTCACTTACAGGACCACAGCATGCAAAAAAGAAATTAATCAACTAAACTAACAAAAATAAGATAACAAATAAATTGAGGACAGGACATTAAAATAAAAACAAAATTCAAACTATAAGAAATAAATTAAATATTTCAAACATTACCTATACTTTGACAGAGACTCACAGCTGTCTAAGCTTGTAGTTTTAGCCAATGTATTAATATATTAATATTGCAATTATTTCGTTGATGAAAGCTTAAAAAAAAAATTGGTCCCAGATGCGATCCTTTAGGTATTCCAGAAGTTGCCAGACAACTATCAGAAAAGTAAACGGTTACTAATACTTTTGACTCTCTCTTTTCTACGTATGATTTAATCCACCCTAACAACGTTCTGCCAACATCAATTTGAGCTAATTTTATAGTGAGAAAGAGGTGATCCACTTTGTCAAATGCCTTGCTAAAGTCAGTTTAGATTAGGTCTTCTGGAATACGACTATCTAGGCACTTAAATAAAGCTGACATAAAGTATGAGGTTAGTAATAGTAGACCTAGATCTAATAAAGTCATACTGAAATTCAGTTATGTGTTGTTTAAGGTACCACATCAGATGTTTGCAAACAAGTTTTTTGAATACCTTTCCAAACGTTACCAGTATTAAGATGGGTCTCTAATTAGCAACTAATTGATTCTCCCCTGATTCAAATATGCTTATCACGATAGCTACTTTCCAGGTGTCTGGACGAATACCATCGCGTATTTTTATCGTATCGTAGATCTATTAAATAAATGCAGTTTGTTGGGGTATTACTAAAGCTTTGGTTCAAAGTTTAACAAATATAAGAGGAATAACATCACTACCCGCGCTCTTGATTTAATCTTATCCAATTAATTTGCGATACAGTTCTTTGCTATAAAATTCTAGGTTAAATAGTATAACTGACGTAAGAGAATAACCTGTATTTGAGAGAATCGCGTCAAGCCCCTCATTAGCCGTCAGGCCCCTCTTATCTTATGGTAATGCGAGGGGCCTGACGCGTTAATGCCCGTCGTAGCACTAAAGGCAGTTAAAATTTTCTCCAAAAACATTGCAAATTTCCCTTTCACTCGATGTGTTTAATTGTCGTGTGACATTTGTTCCGGGTATATTAACTTTTCTTTTATCTTTTATGAATGATATAAATGTTTGGAGATTTTTTGTATTGTCGTTTTGTATTTTAGTGATATAGTTGTATATACATATTTCGTATAGCTTGTTTTCTTTTATTCATGTATTGGGATCCCTAAAAACCCTAATAATGCTGATTGTCACTGCAACAAGCTGCACGTTTGTGGTAGTAAGACCTGTATAAACTGGCCCTGTATTCTGTTGAAAGTTTGTTCTACGCTTGGCTACCTCAAGTTTTAGCACCATTGACGAGCGGCTTACAGTATACGACATCGAAGATAGTTACTGCGTCGAAAACTGCCAACATCGATTAGTAAATATATTGTATCAAAAGCTTTACCCCAGAACGCACAAATGTACCGGAACTTTCAACATTCCAATACTAACACTGTTAATAATTGTTACTAATCGCTTTGAGATAGGCTCATGCCGGTCACAAATCCAGACTGACACATTCACACACATAACACTTAGCCGATCATAAATAAATGAGTAAATATTCCCCATTTCAGTCGCCACACAAGACCACTCAAAGACCTCATGTATTTGTGTCACGATCCTCACGCATGGAGACAAAGGAGGTGACCTCCATGCGGCAGACCGGCCATACCTACTGAATGATGTCATCGGTATCTTCGAGAAACAAAGAAGTCTCGTCAACAAGCCGAAACTGTTCTTCATTCAGGTAGATTTGACATAGGATTTATTCATGACAAAGTATTGTGGAAAGGCTAAGTATCGCAAGGTTCGAATCAAACGATAATCCATGAATGGGTGATCTGGCTTAAATGGACCTATTTCATACCGACCCCTCTGTACGTTCAAAAGAAAAAAAAAATAATTTTAATTACTGTCGTTACGAGTTCTGTCAGTTTGTCTCAAAAAAGGGTCTCAGGACTCCCCTGTTGGGTCGCGCATTAATTCGAAACAGAATTACCGCGCCTTTGGGCACTCGGCAAGGAAGGAACAGCTGGAACGACTGGAAGCCGACCCCAATATAAGTAGGTGAGAAAAGGCTGGATAGGATGTATTGTATAAAAAGCTATAAAAGTAGGGTACCAAAGAAACTGGAAAGGATTGCGTTAACAATTATACGCTAGACAGACAGGAACTGGACTTATCGAAGGAGGGGAAATGTGCTGCCCCCAAACAGTTGGAACTAGGGTAGGAGGCTGATGAAAGTGTTATTATATGATTTCGATGGTGTATTGCCCAATTCACAACTACACACAACCACTACTACATAAGCTGTGCACCATGAGTGTAGCAAATCCATTTGTTTGCCAGTTTTTATATATGTGACGATCACGCCTTGATTTTGAAAAATAACAGTAGTTTTAAATGAATAAAAAATTCAAGTAGGTAACATCTAGCCAAAAACTGTCAATGTTTAAGATTTTTGTGCATAACCATAGTTCTAAGCTACTCTAATCGTTCATCATAGGCTTGCAGAGGCGGCAATACAGATGCTGGTAACACCGTGTCCTTAGACAGTCATAGTGACAGTGTTCTCACTATTCCTACTCATGCTGACTTCCTTATGCTGTACTCTACTGTTGAAGGTAATATGTAAATCATCTATAATTATTATGAATAATTTATGTAGGTTTATATATTTTATTTTTTAAATTACAAGTCTTAAACATTGTCACTCAACTCACTATAATATATTAGTAACATAAGTTTAAAACAACTTTCTGTCTATATTATCTTCAAACGATTGGTGAAAACAGAACGATGTTTCAAACACATACAATAAATCCCATACTAAATGTTTGTAACCTCTTTCCACAGACCACCTATCCTACCGAGATATGAATGGATCCTGGATGATCCAAGCCCTCTGCCACATCATTCAGCAACATCATGGAGAACTAGATCTCTTGCACATGATCACCCTTATGAACCGATTGGTAGCATACGAAAAGAGCACGTATACCCCTTCTAATAGGGCTTTGAACAATAAGAAACAAATGCCGGAGACAAGGTTCACTTTGACGAAGCTGCTTAAATTTTGAGTTGGTCCCGAAGTCGGCGTTCTTCGTATGTCAACTTTGTTAATAGAATTAAAGATATACCTACTGTTGCTCTTTTTGATTTGTAACATCTTTCCTCTCGCTTTCCTGCAATCTGTGGGAGTGATTTCGTGAAATGGGATGGAAGTGTGTAACAGGAAGCCGGGGATTTGATTTAATTTTGACCAATGAGCGTGCGGTATTAATCTGTCAATAAATGCAGTAAGCCTAAGTAAAAAAAGAAGTCGCCTTTGAATTGGGAAAAAAATTGTTTAATAGGTACTAATTTCCGCTCGCCACTTCGTCTCGGCGGATTTCAGAAAAAAAATATAATAGATAAGAAAAATGTGTATTCCTACTAATATTATTAAAGTAAATAAATTGACCGACATAGTCTGAAGAATCGCCAAACTGGGGTGGCAGTGAGCATTGACATTGCTCGCAGAATAAATTGTCGATAGGGCAGAAAAAAATTACATGTTGTAATAGTCGTTAGCCACTAAAATTTTATTCCTATACGATTCTAGTCTCTTGGTAGTTTGTGAGTCTTTACTACTCATGATTCCAGCCACTAAAATACTACTTAATGATTCTAGTAGATTTTGATAACATAATTTGATGTCTATTATCTACATAATATTAAGATTGTCTAACAAGCCTCTACAAGTTGGCTTTGACTCCTCGCATGGCCTTCTAAACGATCGGGCCCCGGCAAGATGATGTTAAATTTTGTTTGAAAATGTCTTAAAATCAAATGGTACTCAAGCTGCAATATAAAATCTTAACGGAAGAGCCTACTTTGCAGCACTTGCGCTGGTCTTTTGATCTTAGCAGCAAAAATGATCGTCATCCCGTCACCAGTGTCTAATTTTCCAAAACTACCTTTTAAAAAGAAGAGAGAGAGAGCTGTTGAATTTCGTATAGGAAAGTACTAAATCCGCGCGGACAAAGTCGCGAGCAAAGTTCTAGTTTTATGTTATTGCAGTATGCCACTAATTACAGTAAAACTACAATATTAATTTTCTGTTTTCAAGCAGCATTATCTTTCGTCGGAAATAAAGTTTTATGCTCAAACATATCCTTGTAGTATTTTTGTTTAAACACAAAACTGAGTGCCATAGGCTACTTTTTGACACGAATAATTCGAGTTTTCTAAAGAAAAGGCCGTGAAAAAAGCTTATAAACTATTTCTAATTGGAAATGTATTAAAAAAAAAAAACAATGTTTTATTTACTCCATAGCTTTCCAAGTGCTATCTCTATAGCACAATTTGGTAATGTTCATAATAATAAATCTACTTAATAGTAATGGCTCGCTCGTTTTTTGATACGTAACATCTTTCCTCTCACTTTCCTGCAATCTGTGGGAGTGATTTCGTGAAATGTCACGGAATTGTGTAACAGGAAGCCAGGGAAGGGCGCGCTATTTGATTTGACCAATGAACGGGCGCGGTGGTAGAGCTGGCCGTCACAACATTTGAACTAAACGTTTTAATTTTATTTTTCAGGATAGAATGTTAATGTTGCTTATTACCAAGGTGAGATGTCAAATGTTACACATCATATACGACTACTGTAAGGCTCGCTCTATTTATTTTTTTTGTTTTAACACTAAGACGGAATTTATTTTGAATGAAAAAACAACTCGCTAATTATAGTGAGTAGATCGGAACAAAGAAAAAGTCATAGGCATGTCAACAGCTATACAGGGTGTAAGGTACATGAACGCACATACGTGTACTAGTGATTCAGTACATGATTCTGGATCCCCTAGTGTTGGGCTTTTCGTCGGTTTTTTTTTCACTTTAAACTGTATAAAATCGTTATACCTATCTACCCCAAAGAAATTTTTAACGAACAAATTTAATTAATTATTATTTAATTTAAAAAAAAAATATTTAATTAAATTTAAAATATATTTAATTAAATTATATTTAATTTAAATTATATTTAATAAATTATTTTTTCATTTAAAATGTCTTGGGGGTAGATAGGTATAGCGATTTTATACAGATTAAAGTGAAAAAAAAAATTTTTTTTTTCAAAAATTAGGAAAAGGCCGACGAAAAAATCCAACGCTAGGGGGTCCAGAATCATGTACTGAATCACTAGTACACGTATGTGCGTTCATGTACCTTACACCCTGTATACCTATACAAATATATTGGCCGCTGCGCACCGCTTCGTAGAACGCATCATGAGCTTCTATCTGTGAGCTCGAGGTAGCCGTATTAGAAAACAGAGCCGATTTATGAACTTAATACGGTGTTTTCTACAAAACTCGCGCGCAAAGGGTGCCGAACAAATCATATTCTTTTCAGGTTTTTTTTTAAACTGCCTCTACCTTATAGGTTTTCCTGTAATCTATAAGTAAAGAACTACTTCCTGAATTTTTTTCAAAATTTTAGTCCTAGTGGTTTCGGAGATAACGGGGTGATGCTTTAAGGGTTCCGTTTTTACATACGGACTTTCGCAACCCTAAAAATATATATATCAAGAGTCGAACTCTAATCGACTGTAAACTTAAACGGCAGCTTCCATTCTGAACAGACGCAGTCTAATTATATGACCTCCTTTCTCCTCAGTCCTTGTTTGACAGTCGTTAATGGTAGTCCGAAGCCCTAAAGGGCTAACAACCAGTCTTGTCAAGTGGTATTTTTTATCAGGATGTGGAGAAGAGATAAGCAGAGGCTCGATATAAAATACTGGTACTCAATTGTATCCGGTTAGACTGGAAGCGGACTCCAATATAGTCGGCTAAAGGCAGTGGTAGTGGAATGCTCGTACTGCGAAATACAGATCGGTGTTATGTAAATATGTTGCAATAAAATTTGATATGTCTAAAACTTTTCTTTAATAACTGCAATCTTCAATAGTAATTGTCAAAAACATCACGCAACCTGATATTGTGTGTCCGCCTGAACTTTAGTTGGTACCAGAGGCACCGAAGGGTCCAAACGGAGTTCTATTGCTGTCACTCATGTGTCCATCTGTCTGTGTCATAAACTTATGTTTCGAAGTTTTTTTTAAATCAGATTTTTTCTTTGAAATTCCCTCATTTGGTACGGAACCCTAAATATGTGCGAAGTCCGATACGCACCTGGCCGGTTTTTTTATCTATTTATGAATCTACATAAGTGACTTATATACAGGTGGCTTTACCTTGTATACCTTCAACAGTGTGCTGTGTTAGCACAAGGAAGTCAGCATGCCACACACATATTTTATCTTGCAACTCTCACTATGACATCTTCACGTTTACACTCACACACACATTTACACTCACATTTTCACACCCACATTCATATTCACAATCAAACACTCATATTCATATTCACATTTTTTCTAACTTTCACACACTCACAGTAACAAATTACCTAGCGTTGAAATATGAAAATGTTATTATTATCAGGGAACTATTTCACTGCTTTCGGCATTTGTTTTCCTATAATTTAATTTATGTTAGTAAATGATTAGCTTATTTAAGTAACCGAACATTTTTTGTCAAAAATCTTTTGAATGGTAAACCCTCAATATTGGTACTCAAGATACAGGCTTGCCTAGTTTGGGGCCAATGTAAAAAAATATATGTAATACTGTTCTTTATTATTATTATTATTTCGTTTATTCATTTGTAAATACATATAAATTATATTTTTAAATATTTCAATGAAAAAATAAAAAAAAAACATTTAAAAATATAAAAAATAGTATCCCACCGGTATCGGGAACAGGGTCCAAGCTACCGGCGGTCAGGGCTCCAGAGAGAGGAACCGCCTGACAATGCGAGCCGTGTCCAGAAGTACTGCTTTCTGAATCAAGCCCTTGATCCAGCCGCCTAACGAGAGCCTCCTGAGGTGTTGGTCGAGGCTCGTGGCTATTAAGCCATTGGCTGACACGACTATCGGTACAATGATCGCTGAGTCCACATCCCACATGTCGACAACCTCGCGAGCCAAGTCAATATACTTGATTTGTTTATCTTTCTCGGCTTTCACGAGGTTCTCGTCATGTGGGACGGTAATGTCAACAATCATTGCACGCCTCTCGATTCGGTCCACCACCACTATATCAGGCTTATTGGCTATAATAGTCCTGTCAGTGATGATGGACCGATCCCAGTACAATGAGATATGACCATTATCGAGAACTGGGTCGGGCGCATATCTGTAGTACGGCACTTCCGATTCCACAAGAGAGTATTTCAGAGCAAGTTGCTGATGGATAATCCTGGCTACAAGGTTGTGCCTATGCAAGTACTCACCGTTAGCTAGACGAGAACAACCAGAGATTATGTGGCGGATTGATTCTCCTGGACGATGACATGCCCGACATATGTCAACCGTGCCGTCCTTCACAATAAATCTCCGGTAATTTTTCGTCATGATAACTTCGTCCATAATTGCACAGACAAAACCTTCGGTTTCCCCAAAGAGGTCACCGACACGCAGCCAGGCTACGGACGCTAGTTGGTCTACATCGGGCCCATGTAGGGCCCGGAAAAAGCGTCCGTGAAGTTCCTTACTCTGCCATACTTCTCTGCGATCGTTAGTGTCAAGCACTAGAGGTTTGCGCCAGTTCTCGTTAGCCAAGGAGAGTGGAGTAAGGCCCTTGTCCACCGCCACTACATCTCGATGCATACCCACGTCAGCAGCTAGGAAATATTCCCTTAGACGGCATACCTCGCGGTTGTGGAGGGTCTTAGCATTTAAAATGCCTCGGCCTCCACACTTCCGCGGGATATACAGTCTCATCACCGACGAACGTGGGTGATGCATTCGAAATGCAGTCAGCAGCGTACGGACTCGCCTATCCAGGGCGTCAAGTTCTGTTTGAGTCCATTTGAGTACGCCGAAAGAGTACATCAATACCGGCATGACCCAACCGTTGAAGGCGCGCACCTTGTTTCCGCCCGAAAGAAAGCTATTAAATACCTTCTTCAGGCGGCCAAAGAAGCGCTCCTTCAACGATTGCTTCATGTCAGTAACATTGATACCTAACGCTTCCGACATACCCAAATACTTATAGGTTTCGGTTGGAGAGAGGGATCTCAGGTTTATGGAATCCGAGAGTTGTGTTCCCACGGATTCCACAATCTCCCCTCGCTTTACATGCATGACCGCACATTTATCCACACCAAACTCCATCCTGATGGCACTACTGAAGGTTTCAGTTACCTTCAGTAGCTCCATCAGTTGCAGATTGTTGGGGGCAAAAAGTTTCAAGTCATCCATGTAAAGGAGGTGAGATATAACCTGACCACCTCTCTTCAACCGATAGCCTAGCCCTGAATTCTCTAGCAGTGTGCTTAGAGGATTCAAAGCTAGGCAAAACCAAAGCGGACTCAAACTGTCACCCTGGAATATACCCCGCTCGATCCTTATCGGTTCGCTATTCCTCTGGATTTGTCGACATCCTGGATAGCGAAGGACCGTCCTCCATTGCCCCATACATGACATCAGGAAGGTGCGTAGCGTTGCATCAACTTTATACAATTCTAGCACCCTCATGAGCCATGTATGAGGAACTGAGTCATAGGCCTTCTTATAGTCTATCCAACATGTCGACAGATCCTTTCGGAAACGCCGAACCTGTTGGCTAATGGTCATATCTATGAGGAGAAGCTCCTTAGTACCGCGGGACCCATTCCTACATCCATTTTGAGAGGCAGACATGATACAGTTACTATCTATATGTGTGTTAATCTTAGCTCTCAAAATGGATGTAAGAACCTTATAGACCGTCGGTAAGCACGTGATCGGTCTATAATTTTTAGGTTCCGCAGTACTACCTGATTTATGGAGCAGGTGGGTTATTCCTGTAGTTAAAAATTGGGGCAGCGACCCTGACTCTAAGGCAGACTGGATCTGAGATGCCAAGTGGGTATGCGACCTTGTAAACCATTTTATCCAGAAGTTGTGCAGCCCGTCCGGCCCTGGAGATTTCCAGTTAGCTAACGGACGGACTGCACGAGCTACATCTTGGGGGCTGATGATAATTGCCCCCATTTCTGGTATTGGATCGCATACGCGCTCAACATCCCGAATCCAATCGCCCTCGGTATGACAGACAGGCACCGACCAGATGCTGCGCCAGAACGAGTATATGGCGTCATCATCCGGCAGGTGCGTATTAGTCACACCTTGGTCCGGTCGCTCCCAATCCCTATACACCCACCTTTCATTACTTCGGAATGTGCGATTCTGGGTGTATCGTTCCACTCGCCGCTTATACCTGCGAATACGGTTTGCCCATGCATATACTTTCTGCTTCAGGAAGTCGATGCGCTCTGTGACACGGGACATATAGTCTCGGGAGCTGACATCAGTCCCCGAAAACGCCCGTCTCACAAAGCGCATCACTCTTGGGCGAGTGTTGCCCTCCCTGAAGCAGATTAGTTTGCCTATGAGTGCTCTGGCCCCACCAATACGACGCTCGATTCTGCACTGCCAAGCCGGCACGGTTGGCTTCGGTCGTGTAGCTCGGTCATTAGGAAATTTAACGTGAGCTACACGACATGCCGCTACAGCCGCGCAGTACAGTATCGAGTGTGTATCGGTGAGGTCTTCGCAGTCATCTAAATAATTTGACAACTGCGAATCCAGAGCAGCCACCAGCGCCCTATTCTTGTTATGCATGGGCAAACGAGGTAAACGTGGTCTAAGTTCGAGCGGCATGTTGCGATACTCCCGAATAGCACACTCCAAAGCACTCCTCAATTCATCATTGCAGTGGGTACTTACGTTTGTAACCATGTCATTACACTCCTCGTCAGCGTGGCTGGGAGCATAGTTGGACGGTGGTACCACAACTGGTAACACAGTCTGCGACGGAGGGGCAATAACATGGCTACCCATTTCAGTTCGGAGGCGATCAAGGACAGTATCATCCAACATATGATTACGCAGGATGACCCGCACCTGATCCGACAGTCGTTGGGCCGAAACGTTGACGGCTGGCTCAAGCACCTGGAACAAAGAGAGCATCCGAACACGGTACGCGGTCAGGTTGTTACCTCCCTCTGTAGCCCCATAGTATGAGCGCATGACGTTTTCATTGATGGATTGCGTCCATCGCATGCGCTGCACACTTCCGCCGGGAGCTGGGACCCTATCAGAGGCCGGTGGGCCTCGAGGTCCTAAGCCGCTCGGCGGCCGGCATCCTCCCCGTCGACGCGCAGGTGGTGGTGTTGTCGGCGGCGAGAAGAACTCGTCGCTGGAGCTCGACGCAACTGCCACGGCCGGTGTTACAGCACTCACGGTGGGGCTGGGTTCCGGCGGCGGCGAGGCGGAGCTGAGCGACGAGGCCGGAGGTGGTGGGCGTGCACGGCGAGCTGCTGATCTCGTCAACATCTAGGGTGTGTTGTCCAATATTTCGATTTTTTGTTCATTTGTAGCTTTGTTCATGACAGCTTAGCTGTCATTTCTATGTTTTTTAGTTGTTTGGTGTAGAGTTGGTAGTTTTTCATGTTATTTTTCTATATGGGTTCTTGCTTTATTGATATTAAATTTTGCTTTTGGTTGAGGGCAAAATAGTTGATAAAATATTACTGAAATTGAAAAATATATTGGACAATTTTCTGACACGTCTGATGTTGTTGGTGTTGCCAGCTTATTATTATTATTATTATGAGTTGGAACAGTGTAAAAAATAAAATCAAAAGTAAAAATCTTATAATTCAGACAAAGCCATAGTTGGTAAATATACACAACTTAAAAACTAGTGCTTATAAATAACAGAAAAAAATACTATTCTATTTTATTATACGCCACAGCAGTATGGGACTGTCCTACATGTCCGTTATAATTTTCAAGATGCTCTTGGGGTTAACGCGTACCCTGCGCTTGATGGAGACGCACACGCATCGCTTGCGCATGATAGCCCGACAGCAATCAATTTCCTGTGATTGTAATGTGCCGGACACACGCATTGTTATTTCGCGGCAACCCCATCAATACCCTGAAAGTATTATTGTACGCAGAGTGCTGTATGCGATCTGCGTGTAGTTGACCTACAAACTATGTAGTCTATAGGTCAACTACACGCAGAGTACAGAATGACTGACAGTACACTCTACACAGCGTAGACTTTACGTCAGTTGATCATTTCGGAAATCTATAAGCCTGACAATCAACTACAGACAACATACAGTAAACTCAGTGGCCAAGATACTTGAAATCTGTGACTTGAAAGAAAGAAAAAAAAAACAAAAAAAATACACTAAAATTTATAAATAACTATAATTTCGGAAGTCGGTGTTTGTATTTTTACTTCTTCGTTATTTGACACCGACTTCCGAAATTAAAGTTATTTATAAATTTTTAGTGTATTTTTTTTTGGAAGTCGGTTGTTTTTTTTTTATTTTTCACTTTTTAGTTGTTATACCCCAGAACTAAAAACCCCAATATAATGGAACGTGGAATTTAAACATTTGGAGAACACCAAAACGTCATCGAAGTACACGTATTTTCCGTTTTTGTTCAGTTTCTCAAAAAGCGCTAAAGCAATTACGATAAAATTTATATGGGACCACCTCGGGAGTATATTCTTTCAGATGAAAAAAGAATTTTGAAAATTGGTTCACAACTGACGGAGAAATCGGGTAACATACATACAAAAAAAAAACATACAGACGAATTGAGAACCTCCTCTTTTTGGAAGTCGGTTAAAAAAAGAATTTATTTGCAAAAAATTAACGACATACACAACAATATGATTCTTGCTTTAAGGTGCAGTTATACGACTTTTAATGGTTTTTAATTGAACATCACGTCTAAACGACTAGTCTTATATCTTTGTAAAAAATATATGTTACTCTATACTATTTCCGTCATAATTTGATCTTAGAATATTTGAAGTTATATTTTTATAACATTGTGTAATTAATTTGGAAACTTATGTCTAACGCGGATAAAAAATTGAGAATCACGCAAAAACTATTAAGCGTATTTTTAAGAAACCTTCACCATTTTAAAGATCATTTAATTATTTATAATTTTGTCTCAGTGTCTTAGTTTAATACTTGTTATTTTATGTGTAATAAATTAATAATGCGTCTAATTTCGGACAGCGCTCCTTGATGGGCGAGTCCTATTACTGGGTGGACATACGACGCATTACGTGAGCTCAGCGCTGAACACGCAAGCTAACCACTCAAGGTCGTTGGCAGCTAATAGCGCCTTAAGGGACTTCGACAAAGTTTCAAGCGTGGTACGATTGGGTAAGTTTTAGTGCCTGTCTTAAAGACTAGTATCTCACTTTTCTTAACATTGTATCTGAGTCTGCCCACCTCATCCTTTGATCTGATTGTTATACCAAACGAAAAAATTATACTTTTGTTTTGGAACCGAGATCTTATATGCATCATAACCTACAGGCACCTTCATTTTCATTTTCTCAATGTTCACACGTGTTTTGGCTTTATCTTCAACATACTCTGAGATGTCACTTTGTGTCTCCTGTTAATCCACATGATAGATATACGGGACATTTTTTCATTTATATCCTTAAATTTTACCTTGGGTTCAACTACTGCATTTCCTATATTTCCCATAGATTGATTTCTTATATGGTGAAGGTGAGAGAAGACTTCTGTTTCAGTACCAGGGTCCACACAATTTCTTTTATGATTTGAGCAACCGTTTTAGGTTGAGATTCCGAAGTCGTTTGGACGACCGCCGTGGCCGTGTGTCCTGCCCCCCTAGCCATATTACTTTTCTATTATCGTTTACGCTAACGCTTAGTACAAAATATACTCGTATGGCAATGACATTACATGCCATAAGTCACGTGACACTACTCTACGCAGGTAATGTCATCGCCATACATTTTGTACTAAGCGTTAGCGTAAACGATAGTAGAAAATTAATATGGCTCGGGAGGCTGGGCAGTTCGCAATATTTTTACTGTCACTTTTCTGTGACGCCACCGCCTGCCCCGGCTCAGTGTTGTTATCGAACCACAGCTGTGAGCCTAAACTGGTTTCACTCTCCCTCCGATCATGATCAATCATGTATTTTTTATCAGTAGACCGTGATTACCCGTATAAATTGGCCATACAGTTTCGCTTTGGCTTCTTAAACTCTGAACTGTTATTAGTTATAAGAACATGTTGCAATCCTATCGGCCCGGATCATATCTAACTGTCTGTCTATCTGTGTGTGTGTGTGTTGTCTTTGGTTGTTGGCGGACTCTGACATTAGGCAATGAACAGAAGACTTACATTGATTGAATACGAGGCTTTTAGCGTTCATGTATGTTTATGTTATTTAATCCATTTTTCTGTAATGTGCGTTATATCTGTGCAGAATAAATTATTTTTCTTTCTTTTTTCTCTTTGTTGAATTTCACTTCTCAATCTTGTTAATTTTTAAGTAGTTCTGTCACGTCTACGTAATCAAAAAGTACTGGCAGTAGTTTTAGCTAATCCTTTGCGACAAAAACTGGATGGGTCGTTACAATGGATCGCTTGTAATAAGTTAGTTATATCCTTGATCTCAGCACCAATACATATCCGAGTTAGGCTTTCTTCGTCCATGTTCAGTTTATTACACACGAAAGCTATCACTTCGTTAATAACAACGTTGCAACTTGCACATTTTATTACGTTAGAGAAACTCATCCTGCAGTCCATTAGACACACATGTCCCGTCCGATCAGCAACTCGCGCGACATGGTACCTGTCACTATGGTTAGCATCGAAATAATGCAATAACACAATCATCAGCCTCCTACTCTAGTTCCAATTGTTTGGAGTCAGCACATGTCCTCTCCTTCGCTAAGTCCAGTCACTGTCTCTCTAGCCATGTCATTGTTAACACAATCCATCCGAGTTTCTTTGGTCCTACTCAACTTTAATAGCTTTTTATACAATACATCGTTATATGTCTAGCCTTTTCTCACCTACCTAACTACCTGATGCAGATTAATGCGTTGGGCATTTTTTGCGATTTGTCTAAGGCTTTCGATTGCGTTCTCCATGATACATTGATCAGGAAGCTGCACTACTACGGAGTCCGGGGCGCCTCTCTGGATCTTCTTACTTCATACTTGAGTAATAGGATTCAGAGAGTTGATGTGAACGGCAAAAGGTCTTCCGGGTCTGTAGTCAGAATGGGGGTTCCTCAAGGCTCAATTCTGGGTCCTTTTTTGTTTCTAATCTAT
The DNA here is from genome assembly GCA_951329385.1 of Polia nebulosa. Lineage (NCBI taxonomy): Eukaryota > Metazoa > Arthropoda > Insecta > Lepidoptera > Noctuidae > Polia > Polia nebulosa. The sequence continues at coordinate 6,365,549 of OX589592.1, read as the reverse complement.
ATCAACGACTTGCCTTACCTCATAAAGGATAAACATGATATAGTGCTGTTTGCAGATGACACTTCACTTTTATTTAAACTCAAACGTCAGCAGGTGGTTGTTGATAATGTAAATAATGCTCTTTCAACTGTAGTTAACTGGTTTAATGTCAATAATCTTCTCCTTAACGAGAAAAAAACAAAATGCATAAAGTTCACATTACCCAATGTAATACAAGTGAACACTAGTGTGTCAATAAAGGGTGAAGAGTTGAAACCCGAGGATTCCACAGTGTTCTTAGGTTTAACTTTGGATGCGCAGCTTCAGTGGAGCCCCCATATAGATAAACTGTCCAAAAAACTTAGCTCTGCAGCATACGCCGTAAGGAAAATTCGTGGTTTAACTGATTTAGAGACAGCTCGTTTAGTATACTTTAGTTATTTTCATAGTGTGATGTCGTACGGCATTCTGTTGTGGGGTAATGCCGCCGATATTCAGACAATTTTTGTTTTACAGAAAAGGGCTATTCGTGCAATTTATAAATTAAGTCCCAGACACTCCCTCAGAGACAAATTTAAAGAGATTAATATTATGACTGTTCCCTCTCAATATATTTATGAGAATCTCATGTATGCACATAAAAATATTAATCTGTTTAAAAGATACAGTGATATCCATAGCATAAATACTAGGAACAAACACAAATTTATTGTACCAAAAACCAGGCTCAAGAAAAAAATAGGTGGTTCGTTTAGATGTCAATGTATACGTTTCTATAATAAACTTCCTAGCCAAATTCAAGAACTAAGCATAAATAAATTTAAATCATTTATTAAACGTAAGCTATGCCAGAAAGCTTTTTACACAATTAATGACTTTCTTGAGGACAAAAAGGCGTGGGATTGAGCTGCTTCAATGATATACATACATGAGCCATTGTTTTCATATGTACTACTTACTGATGAAAAATTTTTTATATATATATTTTTTTTTTAATATTCGTTTTGACATGAATACTTGTATAGTATTGTATTATATTTTTTATTTTATTTTTTTGTTGACATTTTATTATTATTATTTTTTTTTTTTTTTGACTTGAATACTTTGTTATGTATTATATTTATTTTTATTTTTTTGATTGACATATTATGATTACTATTTTGTTTGACACAAATATTTACTTTGTAAAGTATTATATTTTTATTTTTTTTTTGATTACTTAATTATTGTAAATGTGAGGACTATGTGGGTTATTATTATTATTTTCTCCTCCTTTTTACAGTAATTTTCAACGTTGTCTGACAGTTTGAGTACTTTTGCGGCCTACCCAAATGTCTTTTCTTTGGTATTGTTCGTCATGTCATTGAGCTCCTTAGTGGTTTTTAAGTTGAGCTATTCGACTATTGACAAATGCTTGCACTGACTGGACAGGTCCACTCAAATATGTTTGGTTCTTTCTTCAAAAGACCACTACAGACACTAAGCTGCATGGTCCTCATATAGAATAATGTGAATGCGAGAACTATGTATGTCGTTATATTCATGTAGATTTTATGATTGTCTGGCAGTTTGAGTATTTTTTGCGGCCTACTCAAATGTCCTTACTTTGGTATTGTTCGTCGGTTCGTTGAGCACCTCAGAGTTCTGAGTTGAGCTTCGCGATGACTGACAAATGCTTGCACTGTCTGGACAGGTCCACTCGAATTCGTGTGTTGCTTTCTTCATAAAGCTCATCCCAGACATAAACGTACATGGTTCTCATATGATCTAACCAGTCCACATTGTATGGATTTGAACACTAAAAGAGACTTTGACCTCTGAGTTTGTTTCGGTGTTTCTTCTCAGGGTAGTCAGCTAGGAAACACCGGCCTCATCTAGCTTAAACTAACAAAAAACATTGACGTGTAAAAGTGTTCCTTGTAACCTATTTACTGAATAAACATCATTTATCATTTATCATTTATCATTTATCATTAATATAATGGAGCGACTACCTTACTGACTTCCACTACCGAGTTACAGAGATCCCTGGGATCCCTTTTTGAGATATATTGTACAATTTAATTAAATTCTATTTTATCTGTTCCATTCTATTCGGTTCTGTTATGGTTTAATAATAGAACAGAATAGTTCTATTATTTTCTATACTGTCCTATTTTATCATATTATATATTTTTGTGTACATCTTCCTAGAGAACAGTAGGTCTTGCTCCAAGACCCGACGCAGATAGGCGTTGATTTACGATCTGGAATTCCGAGACACGTCTGCGACAAAATTTCACATGCTTTGTCAAAGTGAATCGTGTCTCCGGCATCTGTTTTTTATTATTCATCTCTTCAAGTTCACAGTTCCGTGTGATCTTATTGTAGGCCACAGATCGGTTCATCTGGATGATCATATCTAGGAGATTTTGGTTCTCGTGATTGTTTTGGATGGTTTCACAGAGTGCTTGGATCATCCATGATCCGTTTATTAGTTCACGGTAGGATAAGAAATCTGCGGAAAGAAAGACAAAAATTTATTAAGCTTTAAAATTAATAATGCTGTTAGTAATATTTTTTATTGTTATATTTGTTACCTTCAACCGTAGGACACACCACAAGGGTGTCAGCATGTGTGGGCACGGTGAGAAAACTTGTATTTTGACCGTCTAGGCTGTCGGTGTCGTCAAGCCCGTACCAATAAAATCGATAATACTGCAATTGGAGTTGAAAAATGTTTAAATAATCTTTGGTAACATTAAGAAAGCTAAAAACTCATCATCTACTCGTAATGCCTTACCATTAATAAATCTAATAAATAACTATTGCGAGATTTCCGTCTCTCATCAACCTGCCGCGGTTGCTCCATTCTCCTTATCACCTCCTCATGAGAAGCTTCAGAGTCAAAAGGCAACTCTGAAGCTTGTCTCTGAAGTTCACCGTCACTCTGAGTGCCTGATTTCACCATGTGGCCAGCATCCATATTGCTACCTCTGCAAGCCTGTGGGTAGTCATATTTTATATTCAGATTGGAACTTGTAAAATGTAAAAGAAAATAAAATATAAATAATATTCAAGTGTATTTATTTGACTTGAAATTTCCTTAACTAAGGGTACCTACATTTTTGGTCAAGTATAGCAATGAATAAGAACGGGCTAGGCTTTATCTCCGTGAGAGGAAGCTAGTCCTCTCGCACGTCCACTTTACGACATTGCAAGTTCCTCCAACCTCCACCCGCGCGATCGGGTATTTCGCCACGCAAGCGCCCCGCGCCATTTCCAAATTAATGCTTCTTAACTAATAAACTACTGCGACTAAACCAAAATAAAAACACGTGTGTATAGTTGAAACTATAGAGAATCGACTTATGTGATAACTAAAGTACGATATCTTGTTCTAAGCAAGTACCTACTCAAAAAAAATGTTAAACTTAACGTAAACGTTAATATTTTCTTCACCTAAGTTTTTACAAATAATTTTGTAGTTTGTGTCTTTAAAACCTATTAATAAATAAGCTAAACTATATAAGTTTTTTTTGATACCCCTAAGTCCTTACGTGGAATGTTCTGAGTGAGTGAGAGAGGGCACAATAAACCAAAACAAACAAGCCGTTCCCTCATCAATTTGCCGCCGACGCGGCGACGGCGAGTGAAGTTACGGCAAGATCGAATATTTAACTATTCTAGCGTTGTATTTTACTATTTTAAGTGTTTGTAAATACTAATAAATAACTAATTTCCATATAACGAGGGATGTTTTCAGAGATTATTTAGTAAATCATACAAAAATCTTTTGGCAACACAAGACGTCAACACGCCGCAATTTCCATGTTTTGTATTTCAATATTATCGTTTTCAACTTGAATCTTTGAGGATTTTTTGGATATTTTACACAAATACACTGGATTTTAAGTAAATTCTAATTAAATTGCAAAATATCTGTATTCGTTTTGTTTTCAATCTTAAAAAGTATGATCATGTTTCCGGCTTTCGCAAGGTACTCAAGTGGCTCCCTATTCGACTTCGCAGGAACTTTCGGATATTGTGTCTGCTATTTAACATCCTTCACAATCCTAAAACTCGTTCCTATCTGCGGGAACGTTTTTCCTTTTCCCGCCCTCCTGATGCGCCTTACAGGTCGCATCTCAGGCAACTCCTTAAAATCCCCTCCTCATAGTACTGACTACTACTCTTACTCCTTCACTACGCACGCTGTACGGTTGTGGAATTCTCTGCCGCCTGAAACTAGGGACTGCCAGACTCTGCCAGTCTTTAAGAGGAGTGTCAAAGATCACTATCTTTCAATTTCATCATAGTTGTTATAAGTATGTACACTTCTGGACACATCTATTGGCCCACCTTAGAGTTTAGGTTTCGATGGCCCCTACCGAAATATGATTGCTAGATTGAACAAAAACTGTTGATGCAGTTTTAAACCTGATACATTTTACCATCTTTTTCGATCGTATTGTTTTAAATTTGAATTCAGAATACCATACGACATGGAGCTACGCCTAACAAGTCGGATATGCGCCTTGTTAAAGGCAATTGATTTTTGAATAAAAAACATGTTTTTATCAAATAAAGGTTTAATTTAATAACGCGTGTTGCTTCCATGGGCATCTACTACAGCTCTCATACGATTAGGCATAGAGTTTATCAACCGCTCTATGAAATTTTGAGGGATCATCTCCCATTCCTCTTCTATGGCAGTTTTCAACTCCTGCATCGTCTGGGCAACTGGCTGACGAGCCCTAACACGTCTTTTTAGCTCGTCCCACATGTGCTCAATGGGGTTCATGTCTGGGCTTCTGGCTGGCCAGTCCATAACTGTGATGTTCACATCTCGAAGATATTCCCTGACGATGCCGGCCGCATGGGCTCTTGCATTATCATGCATAAAAAGGAAATTGGGCCCACATAGTCCGCGTATGGTATCACGTGAGGTTCTAAGCACTCACGAATGTACCTTTCAGCATTTAATGTTGGCAGCCGTGGTCCTGTAACAACCTCAAGTTGAGTTTTGCCGCTCGCGGATATACCGCCCCAGACAGTCCATGAGCCACCGCCATAAGCAACCCTCTCTTCAAAGCAGCATTGTGCGAAACGCTCTCCCTTACGTCGGTAGACCTTCTTCCTTCCATCATTGCCATGTAACACAATTTTAGACTCATAAGAAAAGAGTACACGGCTCCAATCTTGCTGTGTCCAATTTAAATGACTGCGTGCGAAATGAAGGCGCGCTGTTCGGTGGGCTCGCGTTAGTTTGGGCCCATTAGCTGGCTTGTGTGGGACCATTTCGCGTTCTTTTAACCTTCTCCGAACAGTTCGAGCGCTCACAGATACTCCGTGGAAGTCGCGAAGTTGGTTTTGTATCTCAATGGAGGTAAGGTGACGATTTCTCAAGCTGGTCGTCACGATGAATCGATCCTGCCTTTCAGTTGTGACCCGAGATCGTGGCCTTCCTTGGCGACGAACAAAGCCGCCAGTCTCTAGGTACCTCCGATAAACATTTCGGACCGCAGATCGACTTAAATTAAGTTGAGCACTCACGTTTCTTTGGCTGTGTCCGGCCTGAATAAGTGCCACAGCTTGGGCGGCGACTTCAGGTGAAGTATCCATAGATTATTGATAGAACCTCACCTTAATGTTTAGAATAAGTAATGTTTGTTGCAAAACCAAAGATATCAATCACTTTTTCAAGAATTAAATTCAAGTAAACCAATAAAACCAAGTTTTCTTAGTATTCGATTGTTTGATATCAACAAACAGGCTCCAAATTGTCTTTTGTTTCTTTAAATTCTGTGTTCGAAATTCAAAAAAAGACTATTGAATGAAATTGTGAATGTGCCAGGTTCAAAACTGCATAAAAACTTTTTGCTCGACCTAATATAAAATTTTAGCTAGGACCAAACGAAACTGAAAATACAAGGTGGGCCAATAGATGTGTCCAGAAGTGTATTATTTATTTCATAATATTGTTTAGTATGTATTTTAGTGATATTTGTTTGGCCTATATATGTATTTGTATCTATTATATTATGGTATATGTTTGCATTTATGTTATCTTATTTCATTGTTTTTTTTTTTTTTTTTGGTTTTATGTTTTTTTTTTCCTACTACTTTACCACACAGTGTCTACTTCCCTTTTTTTTCCAACTCTCCTTTCGCAGGTATGCTGGAAGAGATTTCATTAGAAATAAGCATTACCTTTGTACATAATTACTTTTCTTTTTTTTTTGTTTGTGTTTCATTTCTGTCTGTTCTGTGTACATAAATTGTTAAATAAATAAATAAATCGCAAATGCATATAACATAGATGATAGCGCTGGCAAATAAAAACAGTACCACAGACTAAAACAAACGTCAAAACAGCTGATGACGTAACGGAAACACGAATCAGTGCGATAAATAAATATGTGATTTTGCATTGAAAATTGAAATTGAAATATTTATTTCAGACCAAGCACACAGTAGTTGATACAGGTCCATATTATGTTAGTAGGTAGATACTTATAGCTATGTTAGTAAAATTTAAAGTGGTTATTACTTTGGACACGCATGAGCGACCAATGCCTCAGGATTTGGCTGTCCACTCTGTCCGACACTACGCTCAGAAGCGCGTTGGTGCTACCCTTTAACCGAGACCACAGGGAGGCCGTTCTTTTGCGAAGCACCGCTTGGAAGCCGTCCGTGCTGTGGTCGGCGAACATGCTGGAGGCACTACACCGCTATGGGAGCCCCATCAAACCCCTTAAAGCGTTGTTATACTGGACGCGCAGAGCATTGAAGGCTTTTTTAGTACTCCACAGGTTGCACGTGTATAACGTTTGACAACAGCTTTTGAATAGTGTTACTTTAACGTCACGTGAGCATCGCGCAAACCTGCGAGAAAGCATATTACCCATCACCGAAACCCCCCTCCCCCCGCCCCCTCACCGATTACATTATAAAATCGTATTAAATATCGTAGTCGTTGTCGTAGTGTCGTATTTAAGTATTAATTTAAAAGTTTAAGAAGGAAATTGAAACATTGTTAGTGTTAGTTCTTTTAAATAAAATCATTGTTACTTAGCTACAATTTAAAGTATTTAAAAAGTGATATTAATTACAAATCAAATGTTAACCTTCTAGACACCTAGCGCGTCCAAATCTAAACATAGGGCAAGCCCCACCCACACTTTTAAGGCGCGAACTGCTTACGACGCTGTTCACAAAAAACGGTTTATTGATGCTTCTATGGGCTCTAGCCACTTACTATAAACTTTTTTTGAAACAAACAATCAAGAAGTACTGTTTACATTATAATGTAAACAGTAATTGTATTACGAGACTTGTATTATAAACAAATGATGTTTTCAAAGTATTAGCTGGAATAGTGTATTTGTTTCCGTAATTAATGTCAATTTCTGATAAAACTAATGAAACTATTTACACGAAAATTTGCATGTTACACTATGAATAAACAAGTAATCTAACAACAGTGTTTTTTTTTGGGATTCCCATATAAAATATTCATAATATTCATACTCAAACTTCGTATCACAAAAACAAACAAAGTACCTATTTTTGTCGTCGCCTTTCTCGCCAAACAAGTATAAATAATGATGGTTTTTCCTTATAATATTGTCTAATACTATGTAATATCTACATAATAATAATAAACAAGCAAAAATATTCACACAAACAGCTTTTTATAAGACTTGAACACAAACTTTAACATTTTCACATGACCTTGACGTCATGTGAAAATAAACAATGTTTACGATGTTTATTTCTTGCAAATCTTTATCTAGAACGATGTAAGAACTACCTATAGATGAAAGTCATAACTTTTCCACTAATTACATACACAGAGCTCTTATAATATAATAATATCAACAAAGATTCGACTGTCATTTGACAAGTCGACCATCGAGAAAAAATACGTCTTAAAACTTTTTTTAAAAACACTTTCAATGTATATTTATGGCAGAAAATTTATGGTAACTACAGACTATATCAAGCCCCGAGTGATTGAACCTAGTCACAGGATAAAATATCTTGCGATAGAGTAATAAAAGAGTTTTAAAAAGTGTGAATCGGCTGACAATCCGCGGCCGCGGTGATTCGCGGTATTTTCAAATCGGCCACCCGGGTGCCGGCGGTAACTCAAAGGAGCGCAATTACATTATTATTATTAAATCTAATCTATACTTTATTGTAAAACAAATGTCAACGGAAGTTGTTGCTGTCTGACATTGATAGTTGTTTAAACTTATAAATAGACTCGTTCTAGCTGCAAAGCGCAGTATTACACACACATAAAAACGTCTCGTAAAATTAAGTTGTGAGAATCATTGATGGTTGCGAGTAATAAAAAGTGTTTACAAAATATCTGATCGTTACACTTCGAGGTCCCCGCGCCCTCCCGTTCTTACACAGATCACTTCACCACTTTATTTATTTATTTATTATATTCTTTATTGTACACCATGCACGATACATAAAATAAAGAAACTTAAAACTAAAGCAAATACAATGGGCGGCCTTATAGCTTGCCGCGATCTCTTCCAGGCAACCTAGAATGGAGAGTAATTGCCTGGACAAGATATGGGGCTGTCATTGGTGTGACAATACCAATATTTAATACAATACAACAGATACACATATACATACATATTATGCTGTATAATATATACACAAATCATGATTCTCCTGCCCTTATCCCAATTAATTTGGGGTCGGCACAACAACTCTTTTTCTTCCATACTCCTCTATTACTCGTCATCTCTGTAGTCTTTTTAAATGACTTCGAAAAAGGTTCTATTTTCAACTATTTTTTTTTTCGATTTTCAAAATTCTTTTTTGATCCGAAAGAATATACTCCCGAGGTGGTCCCATATAAATTTTATTGAAATTGCTTCAGCGCTTTTTGAAAAACTGAACAAAAACGAAAAATATGTATACCTAGATGACATTTTAGTTTTCTCCAGTTACGAGTATGTTTAAATTCCACGTTCCATGTAACAACATGGAACGTGGATTTGAACGTGGGATTTTGGACCCCAACAAGGGTTTTTAGTTCTGGGGTATAACAACTAAAAAGTAAAAATAATAAACTTTTTTACAAAAAAACAACCGACTTCCAAAAAAGAAAATACACTAAACATTCAAAAATTACTTTAATTTCGGAAGTCGGTGTTTGTAGGTATTTTATTTCTTCGTTTTTTGGCACCGACTTCCGAAATTAAAGTTATTTTTTGATTTTTAGTGTATTTTCTTTTTTGGAAGTCGGTTGTTTCTTTTTTAAAGAGTGTTTTTACCCGTATCCTCTTTCACACAGTCCAACCTTCGTTTCTTTGGCCTTCCCCTACTCTAGCCATCCACATCCATACACAAGACTTTCCTCACGACATTTTCTTCATTCCTCCGCATCACATGCCCATACCACGACAACCGATTCCCACACAACTTTTCAGTCAGCGGTGCCATTTTCAGACTTCCTCTTATATACTCATTCCTAATTCTATCCATGCGCGTAACACCACACATTGCTCTTAGCATTCTCATCTCAGCTGCATGCAATTGCTTTTCATTCATCCCTTTTGTGGCCCAACATTCTGAACCATACAAGACAGCAGGTCTGACCATTGTTTTATAAATCTTCCCCTTAAGTTTAAGGGGAATGCGGGAGTCGCAGATAAAGATAAATATAAGATAAGTATGTATTGTAATAATATACACACAAATACAATATATAATTGTATACATATATATATATAGGTAAATATATAGTAAAAAAAATGACGGCCAACGATAATCACAGTGACAGGTAGTGTTCCTTTACCAGCCTTTGAAACACAGGCAACGATTGAGCGCGTTTTATTGGGTCAGGCAATGCATTCCACAGATGAGCAGCTTCGAAAGCAAAGGATTTATCCACGAAAGTCGTGAAATGCACTGGCATTTTAAGTCGTAAGTTACCTGATGACCTAAAATGCCGGTGAGACATTTCGTGTGGGAATCACCAAGAAACTGAAAACGATGTTTGAGGTAAAGAGGGGTGAATGGGTAAAAGAGTATATTATACAAAAGGGAAAGAATGTGGGCATTCCAGCGAAGGCGAATTGGCAACCACTTGAGCTTCATACGGAATTCGGAAACATGGTCATACTTTCACAAACCAAATTTGAACCTTATACAAAAATTTTGAATCCGCTCAAGTTTATCGAGTTGTTCTTGAGTATGGTCAAGATAGCTGGCAGCAGCATAACCAAGGATGGGCAGAAGAAGCGATTGTGCAAGCGCAATCTTGGTGGCAGTCGGAAAAAAATGACGCAGTCTCCTCAATGATGCAACAGATGCAAATAGCTTGCGGCTAACTTCCTGCAGTTGGGCGGTCCAAGAGAAGGTCTTGTCAATGAATATCCCCAAATCTTTAACTTTTTCAGAGAAGGGAATAACAGAGTTATCGAATAAAACTTGGGGGAGATTCGTCCAGTAAATCCTTGAAACCATCCTAGGACTGCCCACTACAACGACGTGAGTCTTTATGGGGTTGACCATGAGTCCAAATCTTTTGCTCCAGTCGCATATGCGGGCCAGATCACGATTTATGGTGACGATTGCCTCAGAAAGATTTCCGAGCGGAGCTTGCGAGTATATTTGTAAATCGTCTGCATAAAGATGGTTTTTTTTTTTTTTTTTTTTGGGGGGTGGGAAATCATCCAATGACTCTTTCCGCTCTGGGGTGGAGCGGAAGGGCGTGTCAGACTCTTACTGACTAAAACCCACCCCTGTTCCTCCCTGCCCTACGCGCCCGGGGGCGAGGTAACTCTTTCGAATTTATCCTCCACCCCCGGGCAGGCATAAAGATGGTAGGAAGAACTTAGACCATTGGATATTGAGTTTATAAATATTGCGGAAAGTAAAGGGGATAATACACCACCCTGTGGTACACCGTTTGAGGTACTACACCAGGAAGATAAGGTCTCCCTGATGCAAATACGTTGCCGGCGACCGAACAGGTAATAACGAAACCAGTCAATCACCGATGTAGATATATTAAGAGAGCATAAAATGCCAAGCAAAAAATCGAAATCAACAGTATTAAAAGCATTACTACTTTATTATCACTTTTAAGTTTTTGACACAATTTTGACAGACGACATTTAAACTTTTTTTTTTCATTATTTCTCTATGCTTGCCTTTAGGGTTTCCAATTATTAAAAAGTACGCGGAATTTAGTCAAGTGTACCATCACTAATTTTATAAGAGCAACTAAAGTTGTTGACCACAGAATAAAAACGATTTAAAGTGAACAAACCGAGCTGACGGCTACGGTCGCTATGACGCTTGAGAGGTGTGGAATCGGGGCAAACGCATTTTACCGGGACGAAGCAATAGGTAATCGCTATGAAATGGCCATATCCAGTTTCATTACAAATGATAGAGAGGAGACCAAGTATTGGCAAGTGTAGTGTGGAACGCTTGGATATAGAATTTAGAACGACCGGATCTTTGGTGCCACTTGGGAGAGGCCAGCAGTGGTTTGCGATTGATATAAGGAGAACAGAGAGACTTTTAAATTGAAACTATGTCAAAAGTACCTGAACAAAGAACAGCTTTGGCTTGTTGATTAGACTCGTTTGCTTCCCGAAAATGTTCATGACTTCACTGAGTTGGTACTGTTGGTCTGCTGCCATTATCTTGCCCCCTTTGTCTCCATGCGTGAGGATTGTGACACAGATGCATGATGTCCTTTTGTGGTCCAATGACGCGACTGCAATGTTAAATAAAAATGTATATTATTTTGTTCATTTGTTTTTCTCTGAATAAACTCGTTGGTTTCGGTCCGTGAATGAGATTCATTACATACACAGCCTCGGTAAATATGTCAAGTGTACGTAGGTCCTGACGCCTCAGGTAGCCAGAAGCACAAAAGTCTGACAACCAGGCTTGCCAGGTAGCATCGTGTTGCCCAGTAACTGAGTAATGGAGGTCAGGAAGGTATTAGACTGGAAGCCGTCCCCAACATAAAGGAGAAGGCAAGACAACTGAAGCAGGAGATATTGTTTCTTTTTTTTTACGGAGTGTCATAGTGTAAAATGGAATGTCGACATCAAATGGAATTTTAAAAAAGCTGCCTCTTGTAATAAATGCTTTAATCATAAATGATTTCGTAGAAACTTCTTTTTTGTATTATGGTGTCTGTGTATGTACATCTCCATCACGGACAGAAAAGAACTTACTTGCAGTAAGGTAGTCGATAATACTCTGGTACCTCAAGTTTCTAAACACGAAGACAAAAAAGCCGAGATCGTGAAAGACCTTACTTAAGCGCCATTCATCCCTGTAGCTTCCGAACCTTGTGGATGGCCTTTCCCTGTAATTATGAATGAATTTATTATTATTTGCAAACAGTTTTTTTCCGATGCTTTACTCCGGTAGCGTACCTAACCTAACCTAACCACACTATAAGCCTATGGCACTGAGTGATGGTGTAGTTTTCTATTAGTGAAATATTTTTTAAATCGGATCAGAACCTACTTCCAAAGATTACCAATGTCTTACAAACAAACTTTACCTCTTTGTAATATTAAATCAATCTGCCAAGCCTTTTCCCAACTATATTGGCGACGGCTTCCAGTCTAACCGGATGCAGCTGAATACCAGTATTTTACATGGAGCGACTGCCTATATGACCTCCACAACCCAGTTACTGGGTAATACGATACCCCTTGGTAAGACTGGTTGTCAGACTTTCGGGCTTCTGCCGACCCGTAACGACTTTAATTCTTTATTGTACACCAAACAACTAACATAACTAACATAATACACAGTGATTAAATAGTTAATGTACAAAGGCGAGCTTAACTCAATGTTGAGTTTTCTCCCAGCAAACCTTTGAGTGATAGAGAGAGATCACATTCGAGGGTAGGATCCAGTGTACAACATAAACTTACATAAATAAGAAGGTATAATTATCCTCTGACTGTCAAAGATCCACGATTGACAACCGGGACCAACGGCTTAATATGCTTTCCGAGGCACGAAGGAGTCTCAGTATGTAAAGATGGTCACCCATCCATGAACCAACCCCGGCAAAAATTCGAAAACATGTGACATCCACCAATCCCCATTGGGCCCGCGCAGTGGATTACCGCCCACACCCTCTCACAGAGAGGAGGCCTGTGCCCCAGCAGTGAGGATATGATGAATACGAATTAAAACTAGATTGTTTATAATCTCTCCGTGTCGTGCCGAGAAATTGTAAACTGATAGAAACTCGCGACTAATCAGTGCAAATATACAGCATGTAATAAATTACGCATTTTTTTTTTATTTATTTATCCACGACCCCTTTGGCAGGTATCGGCCATGACGGACTCCGTCATGCATTGCTGACAACTCTTTAAGGCGTGCGTGGAACACTACGCACCTTCGACTCTCGGGCCTAATCCTGATCGGACGACGAGCTACCCACTACTCGCCGTCCACAGGGCCGGTGGCCGAACGGCGGGGCTCCACGCAAGCGGGACACAACTCCACCGTATGTTCCACCATGTCCTCTGGGCGATCCGCACAGTGGCGATACCCGGGCGTTTCCCTCCGCCTTATACTACACAGGACCCTCCTGAAACTTCCGTGTCCAGTGAGGAACTGCGTCAGGCGGAAGGTGAGGACGCTGTGGCGCCTCTTCAGCCACTCCTCAAAGAGGGGCCTTACCGCCGCAATGAAGTTACAAAAACGCAATAAGTATCAAACGTATCCAACAAGTACCTACGTGGCTTAGAGCGAAGGGGTGGGGCTAAACACCAGTTGCCTGGGTTCGCATTACATTGCGCGCAATAAATAATAGCTTTTTTATGGCTAAAAATAAAATTCGTTTCCCAGCAATAATTTTTGCGCAAAGCTACTTTGTTAGATGTATAGTATGTAGTTGGCGGTTTTGTGATGTGTCTTTTTAGACCCTGCATATGGGTGTATTTAGGGGTTGCGGATTACATCCGAATATTCTAAGCGTACCTACATATTTTCAAGGATTAATTACCTACTTAAGTTATTATGTTCAGCTTATGTCTTTATATATGTAATACGGATCAGTCGTACTTATAGTAGTTATAATATTAAAAAAGGCTTGTACAGATTTTATTTAAAAAAAAATAGAGGCGCACAGAATCTTCCTAGAATAAGATTAAGCGCTTCTTGTATGTGTCTTTTTTTACTAAACTAGTTTGTTTTAATATGTTCTCAAATCGCCAATTTAAAAAAAAATACACACTATCTAATTAGATGCTTCTAGTGTCTCTAAACAAAGAATAATAACTAATCACGGCATGTAATAAACACTTAATCTAAGTGACGACATATCTACATGCTATCTAATATTTTCAAGTGATGGAATCGAGCCCGATATACATAGTGGAGTGGCTCGTTTGAGTACACGGAATGATGCAATCTTATTTTTGCGCATTAGATAAAACTTATTAAAGATGGTAGGTACACACATGTCTTTCTGGTGAGAAAATCTCGAATTTTATTCTAGTCATGTTGCCTATAGTGTCCTATATGTGTATCTTTTTATTTTGACAGATATAATTATATTAGTACGACGTATTATTGCGTCTTTTTTATAAAGATTAGCTGTAAATAGAAAATACTAAACTAAACCTTAAATAAATATAAAACAATGCAAACTAAAAAAAAACTAAAATATGGCGACGAAAAATTTCTTCGCATCGCTGTCGACTGAAAATATTCAATGGTTATGCCTCTGGCCAATGTAAAAGCCGACTATTAGATGGCTCTTCAAACAATAAACAGGTACTAGGTTACTACCTACTAGGCTTTCATCGTTGAACACAATTATCATCGCTCACAATCAGGTGCACTTAGAATTTATTTTGGTAAAAAGTAAAAAAAAAATTACTACTTTGACCTTCAATATCTCCAGAACCAGTGGTTTCCCAGGTATGGTCTAGTAGAAAAAAATGATCCAAATAATGGGTTGAATATGTGGCTTTCGGCTTCGGAAACTGTCTTTTTATACCCGATATATAAAATAAAAATAATAAATAAAATGTAATACAAACTTAAAATAGTTGGTCCATTCAAACGTGTGCTGGTTGAGAATGATCAGGTACTTGTCCCCGCTCATGTCATAGTACGGTGCGTCTCTGTCAAAGCCTACTACCTCAACTGGTTCGGTGGGTTGTGGTCTAAATTGAAAAAGGGATAAAAAGTACGTATTTAGTATTGATAATTGTCTTTAATCAATGAAACAAAAGAAGGTTAACGTTTATTAATCATACCTTACCTACGGGCTGTATACTATAAAAGGTAGGAAAAGCGTGCTACGCGTAATGTACAAACTAAATCATACTTTGTCCGACATTATTATTACCGAGGTCGCATTTCCACTTACTATGAAACTTCCTATTAATGTGAAGTGCTTTTGATAGTTTAAATACTTGCAAAATATGTGATTGCGTAGAAAAGTTTCTAACACACTATTTGTCTGATATATTTCGCAGTTTTTTTTATGGCAAATGGATATCTGTGGGGCATCCCAGGTGCTTTTTTATACAAGAGACGAAGCTGAATAGCTCATGTGGGCATGGTTTTAATTGCTGAAGCACACACCCTTGCAATGTCACATTTGTAGGTATGGATTATTTTTATTTCAATCAATAATTAGCAACGCTTGGTACAACGAGCGTATAAAAATTTCTATAGTTAGAAGTTTCCTCTTCTGTTTTAAAATGACTGCTTATCGACTTGACAAAAATAATGAGAAAAAATGGCAGTAACTCAGAAATTGTTTCTTTTTTCGAGTGTAGGTTAGTATAATCAACAAGTTTATAGTATAATTTCAAAAATAATAATATTTATTATCATAAATCCTTACCTCAAATTCGAAGGTGGTTGATACACCCTGGCGTCCGTATAAATCGACATTTTTTAAACTTGAAAATAACTCAAAATAAGAACAGGTAATAAATTTTAGCACTAGGTAGCTTTAATTGCTTGTGTTACTTTGATTTAGAAGACACTTTCCCATAATCACCTTTTCTAAATTTATTAAATATGACACAATCAAAAACTCAATCGCATTGCAATCGTTGGAATGTTACAAAGATAAATAACGCGATTAAATGATTTTGAAAACCCAGAATAAAAAATGAGTGTTGTAATATATAAAATATAAATTATCAATGTAAAGGTACTTGCAGATTTGTTAGACTTTTGACGATCGACACGCGTTATCAAATAAAATCGAGTGAGCTCGATTTTATTTGATAACGCGTGTCGGTCGTCAAAAGTCGTAACTTAACCACTCAAAGACGATCAATATCGCATATGTTGTGATCATTACAGATAGCATAATTTTTGCTGATCCAGAGTACCAACAAGAAATTTCTATGCCAGACTCGAATTTTATTTTAATATTTACCTATTGCGACGACAGTAACGGGTGATAAAATCGATCAATATATTCTACTGGCATTAAATTAGTCGATTTTTCAAATGTTTAGACATAAAAAACCAATGAACACATTATTTTTCCGATCTGGGTATTAAAACCTGCCCCCTTAGCCAAATAACTTTTATAATAGCGCTAACGCTAACGCTTCGTGCAAATGTATGACTACGACATTACCTGCGGAGAGAACTGTCACGTGACTTACGCCCAGTGATGTCGTTGCCATACATTTTGCACGACGCGTTAGCGTTAACGTTAACAGAAAAGTATTTTGTCTAACCCCCCTGGTAACGAAATCACTTTTCATACACAATAATAATATATAGGTACTAACGTTAGTAAAAAGTAAGATTTTTCGTGGATACGCTAAATATACATTTTGATGTTAATTTGGCAAAACTTTCTCATTGAAGTAGAGGCGGAATTGCAGCATTATGAAGCCGAGAGTGCAATGAGAAATGCCCTCGAGTAACAAACGACCTTTTTTTTTCTCCAAGTCATGAAAAATGTGTATATTTGGTAACATATTATGTGATACGATTTGTGAGGAATTTTACACGCACCTTATTCAGTTATTTTGAGGCTTGACCAGCTTATGAGGGATCATTACACGCGAGCTGACAACTGCGCATTTGTACAGGTTTTTTGGGATTATTATATTAAATATAAATGAAAGTACAATTTTTCTCACCCAATTAACTAGATCGTTGGTATTTATAAGCATGGAAAATAACATTACAATCAATATTATTATCTTTTTGCAGTCTTCTTCTTAATATCGTTTCAGTGGTATGTACTTTTTGCAGTATTACCATGTATTACTATTAAATATTTTAGAGTAAAAGTTAAAAATAATTATTAAATATAACGATCTAGTTAACTGGGTGAGAAAAATTGTACTTTCATTTATATTTAATTAAATAATCACAAAAAACCTCTAGAAATGTGACGCTGCCAGCCCTAAATTATAAACTGAATAGCCCTCGCTGGCCGCGAGACATCAATGCATTGCAAATTTTTTAAAACGATATTTCTGTATTTTATTCGTCCGTACTTTATTTCAGTTCGTCAATCCCATGAAGAGTAGGTACAAACTATTAAATCAGAGAAACTTGATTGATTCATAACACATTCTTCAATAATACATTTATGCCTAAATGGGCGAATTGAAAATTATGTGAAAAAAAATAGTCAAATTAATATAGAAATCATTACAGTTTCAATAAAATAATAGTCCCTTAAGGCCCCTCTCGCAGTCCAGTGGCGCCCTCATTGAATAAAAAATCGTAGCTTATCACAGAAAATAAATATTAAAAAATCCAACTTCACGTTTGTTACAAAGAGGATAAAGAATTTTTACGTTGTTAAAACAGGTCTCAAAATGTTTCGTATCCAAAGTAGTAGGCAAAAGTGTCAGAAACGGCCATTTTTGGCACTTTTGCCTACTACTTTGGATAAGAAACATTTTGAGACCTGTTTTAACAACGTAAAAATTCTTTATCCTCTTTGTAACAAACGTGAAGTTGGATTTTTTAATGTTTATTTTCTGTGCTATGCTACGATTTTTTATTCAATGAGGGCGCCACTGGACCGCGAGAAGGCCCTTAAGGCGCTATTAACTGCCAATGACCTTGAGTGGTTAGCTTAGTGTTCTGTGCTGAGCTCGCATAAAGCGTCGTACGTCCACCCAGTAATAGGACTCGCCTATCAAGGCGCGCTGTCCGAAATTTTATCTGCGTTAGACATAACTTTACCAATTAATTACACTACTATAAAAATATAATTTCAAATATTCACAAATGAAATTACGATGGAAATTGTCTAGAGTAACATATATTTTTTTCTAAGAAATGAGACTAGTCGTTTAGACGTGATGTTCAATTAAACACCATTACAAGTGCCTTAAAAGTAATGTTGCTTACAACAAAAATTCTCCAATGTTAGATATTTTATAAATAGGTATGGAGATAGTTTTTTATCAGACTATCTTCACACATCGATGGTACGATATCTTATCAATAAATGTGTTATCGGTAGGACTTGCCTTATCGAACTTTCCTATTGTACCAATTATTGTATTGTAAGTGTTGAATAATATATAAGGAAATGACTTTTGAAAGATTTCAGCATTCTTGAAAATTAATAAGTAGGTAACTATTATTATACAATAGATAAGTCTACTCTAATCTTTCTTTTGAATTCTCTTTTTCTTAGAATTGGCCTTTTGCTAAACTTAAGTAGTAGTGGGCTGGGCACATTGATAAATGTTTTTATTTTTGTAAGTAGGTTTCAACAACACTTCTATACGTCAACTTTTTTTTTAGCTAGATGAGACCGGTGTTTCCTAGCTGACTACCCTGAGAAGAAACACCGAAACAAACTCAGATGTCAAAGTCTCTTTTAAAGGTTCTCATTGCTCGCAGATCAGATGGTCGATGGGCGGACCATTCTAGAGTGGCGACGACGTACCAGAAGACGCAGCATTGGAAGACCTCCCACAAGGGCGTCCGATGAGCTAGTGAAGGCCGCGGGAATTCGCTGGATTGGAGACTCACAGATCCGATCAATGTGGTGACACTTGGGGGAGGCCTATAATGTCCAGCAGTAGACGTTTTTTGTTTGAAATGATGATAATGAAGATGGTATTGTGACAGCTTTTTAGAGAGTCCACCTTAAAAGGTCTGTAAATCTGAGCCTGTTTTGGGTTTTCTTCTCAGGATAGTCAAATGACAAACACCGCACGACCGCATCTAGTTTTTCTAGGGTTCCATATACGAAGGGTTCAAACGGAGCCCTATTGCTGTCACTCACGTGTCCGTCTGTCACACTGGTTTTACAACCAAACGGTTGGAGCTAGTCTTCAAATTTTCATAGTATAAGCATCTTGTTGACCCAAAGCCATACAAATAGTCAAAAATACATTTGGTACGGAACCCTAAATGTGAGAAGTCAGACACGCACTTGGCTGATTTTTTTTTTTAATATATTAGTTTGTTTTTACAAGGTTTTTTTTATTTAACTGATTTTCTTTAAGTTTTTATACCTTTTTTGTGAGTTGGGAAATCATCCAATGACATCTCCCGCTGCCTGAGTGCCCAGGGGAGCGGTAACTCTGTTACGAATTTATCCGCTACCCCTTTTTTTTTTTTTTTTTTTTTGTGGGGTTGGATATCGTCCTATGACTTCTCCCGCTCTGGGTGGAGCGGGAGGGCGTGTCAGACTCTTACTGACTAAAACCCACCCCTGTTCCTTCCTGCCTTTGAGTGCCCAGGGGCGAGGTAACTCTGTTTCGAATTTATCCTCAACCCCCGGGCAGGCCTATCGGCCATGACGGGCCCCGTCTCTTGCTGACAACTCTTGTTCGGCGCGCGTGGAACACTACGCGCCGTTGACTCTCGGGCCTGGTGCTGATCGGACGGCGAGCTACCCATTACTCGCCGTCCGCAGGCCCGGGTATCCGCTACCCCTAGGCATGCAGGCACCGGCCATGATGGGCCCCGTCAGTGGTGGCTGACAGTCATCTCTTTGAAGTTACTTAGCTGTTACTTAGCTGTAGCTTTAGTGTAAGTGTCGTTAGAAAAACTTTTTTACAAAAAAACAACCGGCTTCCAAAAAAAAAATATAAGTACACTAAAAATTAAAAAATAACTTTAATTTCGGAAGTCGGTGTTTGTATTTTATTTTTTCGTTATTTGACACCGACTTCCGAAATTAAAGTTCGGAAGTCGGTGTCAAATAGACCATTTTACTGTTTTTTTTATTCGCACCTTTTTTATCTAATACCGGTACTGTTTAGTTACGTAACAATGCCCCACTCCTAAACTTTGGTGCGTTTTATCTGTCAATAAAGCAAAATATAGGTACTTCTCCAATATTTCTTTTTAAATAACTTACGGACTAAATATAATTTATATTATTATACCGAGGAAACATCCCTATTCCTGATATTGTGTGTCCGCTTGAACTAAAACAGTTGGTACCAGGCACCGCAGATGCTTCGCGATCCCAGCGACAATGCTGAAATATCTCGACATACGAACGACGATATACCAATCTGCTTAGCTTATTTACAGAAAAAAACAAAAAAAAAACAGACTCTATCTCCAGTCGATTTACTACGAAAAGTAACAGATTCGCCATATTAGAATTTTTGAAATGTCACCTTCTGGTTGGTCGATTGTGACAGTGGCGGATTTGCTTCTAACAAATTTTGGATCAAAGCGTTTTTGCACGTGAACGCTACTTTTACAATACATTTACCATTGACTGAGGTGGATTTGCACTTTATCGTTTAAGGCATATTGTTGCAGCTTTCAAGTACTACAATTTGGTAATACCAGTTTAAAAATTGCAATTTTGGACTAATGCGGTTTAGCTTTTATACCCCTCATTTCTAACTAGGATCACGGGTTCTCATCTTAAATTTAGTTCAAATAAATTTCAAAAGATGGCATAATAAGCATTGATGTCTTATTGAAGTTTAAGTAACATTAATATTTCGAAAAAAAAAATATGGTAAAAACTGTATTTTCTTATTTAATATAGCTTAGGGTTGTTAAGCATAAAATTATGGAATAATTGGCTCCTAATTCAAATTTAGATGTTAATTGAAACAAATCCTTATGCTTATTATATTTCCCAAAAAAAAGGCATTTATATTTGTTGTACCAAAAGATGGCGCTGTTTGAATATTTAAGAGTTTATCCATTCGCCTCTTCAAAATTTGTATAGTGACACATTTTGAAACAGTAAAACTGTTATGAAGTGCCAAATTCTTTTACCAATAGAAAGCCACGTTGTTTGTGAGTGTCATAGGCTATAAATTTTTGAAATCCACGAGGGCGAAGTCACGGGCGAAGTGCTAGTAATATATGATCTCTCTCTAATTTATGAAAACACTGACAAAATACTAAAAAGTACAAAATAAAATACACTCAGGCCCAATGACACACGCAAAATACACACACACAAACACTCGAAACAACACAACCACATAAACACACCACACCACAAACCACAATCATACGCTCGCACACACACACATATGTTTCTACACACATTGACACTCACGCATGATTGTAATCTAATATATTTGTAATATTATATGTAATCTAGTAATACGTAATAGGTACTTACCTTTACACCGAACCATATTTGTAATGGTAGCTCGATCACGGTGGTGACGGAAGTAACTGGTGCTTATAGCACAGGAATCCTCCTAGTTTAAGCCCAGTTGCACATGTTTTGTATTTTGCCAATAAGCCTAATTTTTAAGTTCATTGTAAATAGGTTTTATTCTTGAACAAATAAAATATTATTATTATATTATTATTATTATTCCATTTATTTAATCTTATATACATACACTTTACATTTTCAAATATTTAGGTACTTACATATAAAAACATTTAAAAATTTATTATTATTATTATAATAGAGTCAACCGCACATCAGTGGGAAAGAAATACATCGTAGCTGTAAGGATGATTTTCAAAGTGCCAATGATATCAATGATGTTTGACTGACTTTACAACCATTTAGTGCTCAAAGGGTATAAATAGTAAAACCAATTTATTTTATTTCATTTTGTATCATTTTATTTTATAAGGATTGTTATAAAAAACGACACTCGAATATTTCTCTTCTTTTGTATGACGCTGATGAATAATTTATAATTATTATACTTTATATCATATTTACATGATTTTATCTAAAAACTAAGCTGAAATGTTCTGGAGTGGCGACCGCGTACCAGTTGCCGTAACGAAGGTTTCCAAAAAGATACAAAAAGAACAGGACCAGTCGAGTGGCGACGCTAGGGGAAACCTATTCCCAGCGTCTTCTGGCAGACATGATGATGATGATAGAGAACCGAAGCACATAGCTACATAAGCTGAGCGTTAGCCCTTTCGCGTGGTAGTGGCGCATATTTTCGTCTAGGATAATATTTTTTTTATGTAACAAAATGTATGTGCGTCGCTTTCACGTGAATAAACAGTTTTTTTTCTTTCTTTCTTTCTTTCTGACTTTCTATCTTTCTTTCTTTCTTTCTTTCTTTCTTTCTTTCTTTCTTTCTTTATTTCTTTCTTTCTTTCTTTCTTTCTTTCTTCTTCTTCTTTTCTTTCACATAGGTGTTGATAAATGACATTGAATTCCGAGACATTTCCATAAAACAGCTCAAAATTTCAATTGCTTCGTCAAAGTGAATCGTGTCTCCGGCATCTGTTTTTTATTATCCATCTCTTTCAATCTACAGCGCCATGTGACCTTATCGTAGGCCACTGTCCGGTTCATTTTGATGATCATTTCTAAGAGATTTTGGTCTTTGTAATTGTACTGGATGGTATCACAGAGCGCTTGGATCATCCATGATCCGGAATGGTCGCGGTAGGATAGGAAGTCTGCGGAAAGAGGTAAAAAAATTAATTAAGCTGTAAAATTAATTATGCTTTAAGTATGGATTCTTGAAGCCTCTGCTACACGGTTTAAAACAGAACTCTAAAACAAAGGTCACCTTGAAAAGAAGCGAGCGGGGCGTTGCCGTATACATGGTTTAAAACAAACTCCAAACCTCAAGTATTGGTTTGCAATGCACGCCTTTCTACCAAGGGCGTGTAGAGATCATACCGCTCAAACTACATTTGGTTTATAACCACCGTCCACACTGTTTTAATCCTCTGTTTGAAACCGTTGTTTTAAACCGTATATCACGCGCTTTATTGTTTCATTTGTTACCTTCAACCGTAGAACACACCACAAGGGTGTCAGCATGTGAGGGCACGGTGAGAAAACTTTTATTTTGACCGTTTAAGATGTCAGTGTCGTCAGGATCCTTACATAATCCTCCATAATAATTCTGTGAATGAAATTGAAAATATTAAGATAAACTTTGGTGACTTAAAGAAACCTAAAAACTCAATCATCTACTCGTAATTGCTTACCTCAAATAAATCACATAGACCACTAATGAGAGACGGGGTATTAAACTGCCGTGGTCGCTCCATCCTCTTCATCACCTCTTCATAAGAAGCATCAGAGCAAAAAGGCATCACAGAAGAGTAGTAAGAAGGCTGTCTCAGAAGTTGACTGTCACACTGAGTGCCTAAGTTCACGGTATGGCCAGCATCCATATTGCCACCTCTGCAAGCCTGTGGGTGGTGACATTATATTCAGACTAGAACTTAAAAATAAGGAAAATGCAAAAATAACATAAATTTACAGTATTCTAAAATTTCATCAATTAAGGGTATAGTTATGGTCAAGTATCGCAAGGGATAAGGCCAGGCTAGGTATTATCTCAGTTAGAGGAAGCTAGTCCGTGATTGTTCTGAAATTTCCCAATGATAGAGAGGAGACCAAGTATTGGCCGTAGAGTGGAACGCGTCCTACTAAGTTCAAGCTACACTCTCAAACAGGTGGTTGATATAGACTGGATAAAGACGGTGGAGAACCAGGTATGGGCGCCAGTAAGGATAGACCAGCAGCAGTTTGCGATTGATGCAAGGAGAACAGAGAGGCCTTTAAATCGAAGAAAGACCTGAAAAAATAACCCAGACTATGTAAAAACTACCTGAACAAAAAACAGCTTCGGCTTGTTGGTGAGGCTCGTTTGCTTCCCGAAGATGTCCATGACTTCACTCAGTTGGTATGGCCGGTCTGCTGCCAAGACCTTGCCCCCTTTGTCTCCATGTGTGAGGATTGTAACACAGATGCATGATGTCCTGGTGTGGTCCAATGACGCAACTGGAATGTTAAATAAAAATTTATAAAAAAAATATTAAAAATATTGCTCTTTAATTCTTCTCTGAACAAAAAATACAACCGACGTCTAAAAAAAAAATACTTGCACTAAAAATTGAAAAATAAATTTAATTTCGGAAGTCGGTGTTTGTATTTTATTTCTTTGTTATTTAACACTGACTTCCGAAATATTTTTTCTATTTTTAGTGTAATTTCTTTTTTGGAAATCGGCTGTATTTTTTGTAAAAAAGTTTTTTTATTATTTAATATCAATTTTTAGTTGTTATACCGCAGAACTTAAAAAAAAAGTTATAGGTACCCGAATTGATAACCCCAATAACATGAAACATAAAATTTTAACACAATTTGAGGAAACGAAAACGTCACCTGTGTACACATATATTTTGTTGATTTTTTCAAAAAGCGCTGAATTAATTTATATGGCACCACCTCAGGAGTAAATACTCTTTCGAATAAAAAAATAATTTTAAAAATCGGTCCACAATTGACAGAGAAATCGGTGTACATAAAAAAAAAACATACAGTTAAACTTATGTATTACGGACCCTTTTCATTAATGATGTGGCCAAACGTGGATTGACCTGTCATCAAACGTTGACGTTTAAACGATTTAGCTAGCTTTAGCTGGTTATATCATGAAATGCGAATATTTCATGAAATGGTCGGTCACATCATGAAGTGCAATACATCGACATAAAATGTTCAAAAAGCTGCCCCTTTTAATTAATGCTTTAATCGCAAATGGTTTTTTTTTTTTTTTTTGTATCTTAGCGTGTCTTTGTATGTATTAAATTCAATAACGGACAGAAAAACACTTACTTGCAGTAAGATACTTGATAATACTCTTGTACCTCATGTTTCTGAGCACAAAGGTTATAAAGCCGAGTTGGTAGAAAACCTGCCTTAAGCGCCCTTCATCATTGTAGGTTCCATTCCTCGTAGACGGCCTTTTCCTGTAATTATGGATGAATATGTTATTTTTATTTACAACCAGTTTTTGTTCCGGTAACGTTTCTCAAGCGCGTGTTTTTTCGGAAATAGACAACATAAGGCACTCAGTGATAGTGTTACTTTCTAAGAGTGAAATATTTTTAAATCGGATCAGGACCTACTTCCAAAAATCTAAGAAAGAAAGAAGGTCGAAACCTATCATGAATTTGTGCGCAAGATATTTGTATAACGGATTGCGGACTACATCCGAATATTCTTATCCTACTTCTATTATCCTACTATTATTGTTTATTTAACAATTTATTATATAATTATAATTTAGACAGGGTGTAAAAAGACAAATCACATAGCCGTCAACTACGCATACGCATACTGTACATCTAACAAAGTAGGTTTGCGCAAAAAATATTGCTTGGAAACGACTTTTATTTTTAGGTAGGTATGAAAAAAATAATAATAATGCGCGCAATGTAACGCGAACCCAGGCAGAACGGCGAGTAGTGGGTAACTCGCCGTCCGATCAGTACCAGGCCCGAGAGTCGACGGCGCGTAGTGTTTCACGCGCGCCTCAAAGAGTTTTCAGCAAAACGTGACGGGGCCCGTCATGGCCGATGCCTGCCCAGGGGTTGTGAATAAATTTGAAACAGATTTACCGCGCCCCTGGGCATTCAGGGCAGGGAAGGAACAGGGGTGGGTTTTAGTCAGTAAGAGTCTGACACGCCCTCTCGCTCCACACTAGAGCGGGGATGTCATTGGATGATTTCCCACACCACAAGAAACAAAGGCAAGTGGAGTTAAGCCCCGCCCCGTCGCTCTAAGCCGCGTAGGTACATGACGGTTACTTTTGATATTCATTGCGATTTTGTTATTGCAAATGTGTAATTATTTATCTAAATTCGAAAAAAAAAATCGAAAATTCAGGTACTTTGTTTGTAAAAGTTTAGTAGTAACATTTTCGTATAAAAGTTAAAAAAAAATTGCAACTTTGACCTTCAATATCTCCAGAACCAGGGGATTCTCAGGTATGGTCTAGTCTGCCCAGGAGTCGTGGATAAATTCGATACAGAGTTACCGCGCCCTTGGGCACTCAGGGCAGAGAAGGAACAGGGGTGGGTTTTAGTCAGTAAGAGTCTGACACGCCCTCCCACTCCACCCAGAGCGGGAGAAGTCATAGGATGATTTCCCACCCCAAAAAAAAAAGACAAAGTCAAAACGTTTAACGTTGTTTTAAGTTTGGTCTAGTGGAAAAAAAAAATGCAAATAATGGATAGAATATGTGGCTTTCGGCTTCGGAAACTGTCTTTTTACACCCGATATATGAATATGTAAAGCAAAAACTTTGAACCCTTTTTTGCGAAAATAGCACGGATGGAGAAGTGTTAAATTTGGCATACTTAAAGTTTATATGGAGAAGGAGCGCAGAAAGCTAATATTTGTATACAACGTGTTTCTTTTAAATGTCCCAACTAAAAATAATACAAAAAGTTCCTAAGTTCTTAAGTTTTTTCAAAATTTTAGAAAAAAATTTCACTGCACCTCCTAGGTTCCCCTATTTTGGAAGAAAGTTTTTCTCCATTCATTGACGGAAAAATTAATCATTTTAATGATATTTCGGACAGACTCACAAAAATAAATTTACATTCGGCATTCACCCTAATTAGATATTGCTGTTTTGGACCAAATTTTATATATTTTCTCCGCTCTTCCCCTTTATGGAAGCATTCACATCTCCTGGACAAAATTGATGAAATAATTCGATGCACTCTTACAACCATTTTAAATGTGGCCTTGGATGACCGAGCGTGGCTGCAAACCACACTACCTATTCGTTTTGGTGGGCTCGGCATCCGCAAAATTTCTAGTATAAGCCTACCGGCGTTCCTGTCCTCGGTCCACAGCACTGAAAAGTTAACCAAAAGAATTTTGACTTCATCACTGGTTAACTGTGAAGTGCCGTGCTTGACCGACGCAATGAACACTTGGAAAATGGCTTGCCCGGACACGGCGTTGCCCGAGAACCCGTTCTCCCAGAGGCAGTGGGACGAGCCGCTCTGTAGTTTGGTACGGAATAATCTCTTAAATACGTCAACCAATACTGCTGAGCGTGCCCGCCTGCTGGCTGTGGGTGAATGGGAGTCGGGCCTCTGGCTACAGGCACTGCCGTCACCCAACATAGGTACTATGCTGAGTGACACCACCTTCCGGATCGCTACATGTCTGCGTCTGGGTGCTCCTTGCGGAGCTCCACATCGCTGCCAATGTGGTGAAGCAGTCGACCATCTCGGACACCATGGCCTATCCTGCAGTAGGAGCGCGGGTCGTATGGCACGGCACGCCAGCATTAACGACATCATCCGTCGGGCTCTTGTCACCGCCGGTGTGTCAGCCGTTTTAGAACCTCATGGCCTGGCAGGTGACGATGGAAAGAGGCCCGACGGGATGACAATAATGCCTTGGAAGATGGGTAGGCCTTTGGTGTGGGATGCAACATGTGTCGACACCCTTGCGCCATCTCATCTTCTTAGCACGGCGGGCTGTGCTGGGGCGGCTGCTACAGGTGCAGAAAACCTCAAACGGCGCAAATATAACAACCTTATTGGGAGTTATATGTTTGAGCCGTTTGGGGTTGAAACACTAGGGCCATGGGGTCCGAGTGCTCATCGAGTTTTCCATGACATCAGCAAACTTTTAGTCGACTCTTCACGTAACCAGAGGGCTGGCCTTTTTTTCGGCCAACGAATCAGCATTGCCATTCAACGTGGCAATGCTGCCAGCGTTCTGGGCACTTTTCCCATTGACAGCGAGGTGGACGAATTTTTTGATGCCCAATGAGCTTTACCACTACCGGATTTTTTATGCCTCTTGTACATATTTTATTTATTAAGTTATTTATTAGTTTAGTATAATATGTATTGTAGTTATAGTCTGATAAATAAACAAGAATTCCACTATCAAAAGTTCCTAGAACAAGTGTTCCAAAAATATATAGTTTCGAAGATCAATCATAATTCAATCAGTTAAAAATTGTCACCCATATGACGGATCTTTATTTTGTGAGTAAATAATTTTCATTCAAACCTTATTCAAATTTAAAACTAAAAAAAATGCGACGTGATCATATTTATTTAACGTAAGGGTGTGTATACATAATCGTGACTTTGTCGAATTATTTTGTATGAAAAATAAAAACGAAAAAAAAAATAATTTGTTTGCTAGTTGACCACAGGCCACAGTCATTTCATGTTATGTCATGTCTATGGTCTTTGACAATTAAACCTTCATATCGTTCATACTTAAAATTTTAATTTAATTCGAAGTTTTAATTTATATTTTTAGTTTTAGTGTAGATAATATTACTCTTTGTAGTTAGTTAAGTATTTTATAAATATGTAAATAAAATTGATTAGTTTTATTTTTTTAATTTGGTTGTTATTTTGTCATGAAGTTTTCTTCCATTTTAGAAAATTTAAATAAATTGTGGTCGAATTTCGATCACCGGGCGACCACTAGTTATTATAAATGTGAAAGTTTGGATGTATGAACGGATATATGAAAAGCTGAACGGATCTAGGATGGAATTCACCACAAGAATAGATCGTAGTCTGGTATAGTACCTACATAGGCTATAATTTATAATAAAGAAGAAAAGAAAGATAGAAAAACTTTTTTACAAAAACAACAACCGACTTCCAAAAAAAAAACTACACTAAAAATTAAAAAATAACTTTAATTTCGGACGTCGGTGTTAAATAACGAAGAAGTAAAATACAAACACCGACTTCCGAAATTAAAGTTATTTTATAATTTTTAGTGTATTTTTTTTTAAGTTTTATATTTTTCACTTTTTAGTTGTTATACCTACCCCAGAACTAAAAACCCCAATAACATGGAACGTGGAATTTAAACATTTGGAGAACACCAAAACGTCATCGAGGTATAGGTACGTATTTTTCGTTTTTGTTCAGTTTCTCAAAAAGCGCTGAAGTAATTTCGATAAAATTTATATGGGACCACTTCAGGAGTATAGTTATTCTTTCGGATAAAAGAAGAATTTTGAAAATCGGTCCATAACTGACGGAGAAAACGACTGACATAAATTAAAAAATAAATAAAAAAACACATAAAGTCGAACATACTCGTAGAACCTCCTCCTTTTTCGAAAGTCGGTTAAAAATACATTTGTTTGCGGTGAACATGACGCAGAGACAGAGAAACACAACAAAAAAAGAAAGGGTTGGGGGTAAACATGCGTCACATCCACGCAAAACGGCCATCGCTCAGCATAATGCTACGACCCTATGCGAGACAGAGCTCCAGCACTGGGTTTCAGTGACAGCCGGCGCTGACGTCATGACGTCAACCAGTGCAGCAAACATTGATTAAACTAAATACTACACATAATGAGGGAAGTACTCATTCCACGCGGGTAAAGCTGCTGATAGAAGCTAGTCATTCCTAGTATTAAGTAAGTTAGTATGTTTAGATTTTTTTTAATTACACACAGATTAGTCATACCTACATTGTCATTCAATAGTAATTATAATACTGTGAAAAAGAAAAACGTCGGGACAGATAAGATAAAAAATAAAAACGTAGCGAACATAATCTTGCGAGATTCTTCTTTTACCTATGCAAAAAATTTTGTTGAGCTCTTTTTTTCGGATTTTATAGAAATTTTTTTTTTTTTTACAAGTCGCTTATATTTTTGAAATATACATACATCATTTAAATAGCTGCTAGTATCTAGTCTAAAAAGTAAACACTTAATCTAACATGTCATCATCATTCTCCTGCCCTTATCCCAATTTATTTGGGGTCGGCGCAACATGTCTTATTCTTCCATACTCCTCTATTAGTCGTCATCTCTGTAGTCACCCCTTTTTTACCCATATCCTCTTTCACACAGTCCAACCATCGTTTCTTTGGCCTTCCCCTACTCTTATAGCCATCCAGCATTCCCAAGGAGGGTTGGCGTCAGGCAGGCGGCCGGCTATAAAACTTTTGCCAAAACCTTTTTGCAACATGGTCTAACATGTGATAAACACTTTAATCTAGGTGAGAAATTTATCATGTATATATACATGATAATTTTCTAGTCTCGTAATAAAATCCAGCCTACTATATTACCTAGTGGAGCAGTCAATTTCTCGACCGCTTTTGAAAATCAAACAAAATATTAATGACGATGTAATCCGGAAAAATCTTTCCAAAATGCATAAATTGCTGGATTTATGATTTTTTTAGCGAAATCTATTATATGTTTATTTTAGTGACTATATTTCGAAGCACTTGGTTGTTTTGAAACACGTTTTATAATAATAATATTAGAAAAAATCGACAAACTAACCTTTCACTTGTACCCGACTACATTTTAGTAAAATATCTGTATTACTAGCCAACGTACGTTGGTAAAATATTAACAACAACTGAATCATGAAGTATAACTTGGTTGTTTTAATTTTTTTAATAGTTCAACTAATTTTTGAGTAAATCGATAAAATTCATTTTGCATGCATTGTGTCATCGCGCATCTCTATCTTTTCTATGTAGTCAGAAAGATTTCGCGTTTTTAGGCATGACACGGCCTCTGAACATTTACAGGCACTTCGGAGGCGGTCAGCCAAAAGAAGATCTCATTGGAGAACGTGCAAGAAACTCCATGAATACTCCTTTTCAGTCACAAAGTTAGTATCAAGTTATTACAAAAATCCTTGTCGCATTATACGAGTACTTATATGTTGCTTCTATTTGTGAGAAAAATGTAACAAAGAACAATATATAACAATTTAAAATACAGAGATTATTGCATGGCAGGCCAGACCAATATTGCACAATATATTTTTTTTTCGTTCGTGGAAAGTATTGAAGATTGCGCAATGATTGCACAAAAAATTCAGCAAATTTCAATAATACCTACATGTGTGCAGGATCAGTATTTCGCAATATTCTAGCTGAATCACATTTTGCTGATGTAATAACATTGAATCGTTTAAGCCGTAAATTGCATTGTGTGATAATATTAAGGCGCTATTAACTGTTAACGACCTTGAGTGGTTAACTTGCGTGACCCAGTAATAGAACTCGCCCATCAAGGAGCGCTGTCCGAAATTAGACGCATTATTAATTTGTTACACATAAAACAACAAGTATTAAACTAAAACACTTAGACTTAATTGTAAATAATTAAATGATCTTTAAAATGGTCAAGGGTATCATACGCTTTATAGTTTTTGCGTGATTCCCAATTTTAACTCCGCGTTAGACATAACTTTACAAATTAATTAAAGTAGGTATATTATAAAAATAAAAATTCAAATATTCTCAGACCAAATTACGATGGAAATTGTTTAGAGTAACATATATTTTTTTCAAAGAAATTAAATTAGTCGTATAGACGTGAATTTCTAATACTAAAAGTCGTATAACTGCGTCATATCCAGGTTTTGCTGATGTAATAACATTGAAGCGTATAAGCCGTCAATTGAATTGTGTGATAGTATTAAACGATAGTACAACTACAGGAGATGATGCAATCATATTATTACACGTTAAAAATATTGGGCAATAAAGCTTACTATGGGTGTACTACAACATGTCTTTTTAGTGAGGAAATCTTGAATGTTTAAATTCCTCAGCGTCGCTGTCGGCTGGTAATGTGCCCAAAAGATTGGTAGTAGGTTAGCCACGTTGTTTGGCAATGATTATGCCTCTGGCCAACATAAAAGCTGGTTATTGGATAGCTCATTAAACAATAAACAGGTACCTACTAAAGTCAGGTAGTAGGTTACTTCTAGGTAAGCGTGCTCCATCGTCGAACATCAGCTGAAATTGAGGCTAAACGCGAGCCTATCAATATGAATGTATAGGTATAGATACTTAAAATTAAAACTAATTAAACAAACGTAATACAAACTTAAAATGTTTGGCTTTCTCAAACGTGTGCTGGTTGAGAATGATCAGGAACTTATCCCCGCTCATGTCATAGTACGGTGCGTCTCTGTCAAAGCTTACTGCATCAACTGGTTCGGTGGGTTGTCGACTAAATTAAAAAGCATAAATGTACTTTTGTATTGGTATGTCTTTAATTAATTAAACAAAAGAAAGTCAAAGTTTATTAATTATACCTTACTTAGGTACTGGCTGTACTAAAAAAGTTAGGAAAATTAAAAAATTAAAAAAAAATATTTTAAAAAGCGAAAAAATATTTTTAAAAAAATGTATATTTTTATAAAGCGTGCTACGTGTAATATTCCAACTATGTCTCAGTGTTTCCGACATTATTAATATCGATGCCGCATTTCCACTTAATATAAAACTTCTTAGTAAATGCGAGGCGCCTTTGATAGTTTAGATACTTGCAAAAATATTAACTGCGCAGCAAACGCCTGTCTGATATTTTTGGCAATATTGTTGCATGCGGAATTGGCTCATGTGGCTTTTAATTGCTGAAGCGCCAATGCCCTTGCAAAGTCGCCTTTGTATGATAATTTTTACTTCAAACAACGTCGATTGTCAGTAAAAATAACACAGACGAGCTTCAGCAAAAATAGATCATGTATTTTCAACAGCTAAAAGTTTTCTCGTTTGTGGTATTACGGCTTTAATATGGCTGCTCATTCACAAGACAAAATGATGATAAAAAACTAGCCAAGTGCGAGTCGGTCTCCCAAATATTATTAACCAAAAGTTCTTACCTCGAATTCGAAGGTCGTACGTCGAACGGCGTGATGTCCGCAGATGTTGAGCGATTCAAAACAGGCATTTTTCAAACGTGAAAATGACTCAAAGTAAAAACAATTAGGTTACAAATTTTAGCACTGGGTAGTGTCGATTGCGTGTGTTTCTTTGATTTCGAAGAAACGTTACAATAGTGACCATTTTCTAAATGAATTCGCAAAATAAAAACTGTGCGTGCGGTCGTTTGAATGATGCGAAGAAGAATAACGTGATAAAATAAATGTGAAAACCCAGATAGGCAAATTTGGTGTTGTAATATTTAAAATATAAAGGCAACAATGTAAAGGTACCTACAGATTTGCTAGATTTTGATAATCGATACGCGTTATCAAAAAAATCGAGTGATTGTGTAGGCCTGCATAAGACGATCAACATCGCATCTGTTTCGAACTATTGATAGTTTTTAACCGGCGATTAAAAAGGAGGAGGTTCTCAATTCGATTATGTTTGCGTTCAGCTCACTCCGTTATTTATGAACAGATTGTTCATGATAAGTCAAGGAAGTCAGGATCAATTTGCGATGGGATCCTGATCAAATTGAGAGAAACCCTCGAAAATTGTGGGCACGAATAGTGTTTCTGTTTACTTTTCATAACTTAATCAGGAATTTGCGTTTAGGATGATTCACATCATGAAGCTGAGCTGATGATGGAAACCATACTTTTCCTAAACAATTATGAGTCACAAAAAAAACATAAAATAAAACTTTATCAGTTTGTTGTTTGGCGCCGACACAAAATTAGTTTATGTAAAATTTGATAGTTTATGTAAATAAGTTATTAATTCTTTTTCGTCGGTTTAATTTTTTTTACCGTCGATCGATATACCAACAATTTATTTGTACGCCTGTCTCGTATTCTACTTTGATATTTATCTTATTACATATCAGGCAACAGTAACTATCGATAATTTCGAGCTAAAGTGTAGGTATAAAAATAAATTAGTCGATTTTTTAATGATTAGTCAAAAAACCAATTAACACTTTTCCGTTCTAAGGATCGAATCTTGGTCTTAAATTTTTTTTTAATATGTACCGTCTATGAAACGTTAGTAGAAAGAAAGTTTCAACGTGAATATTAGAATAGCAAATTTTGATGCAATTAGGAAAACTTTCTGATTACAGTTGAGGCGGAATTGTGGCGTTATGGGGCCGAGAGCGCAATGAGAAATTCTCACGTGTAACAAACGACGACAAGGCTTGATAAAAAATGCATAGTAATATTTTGTAACAAATATTTGTGAAGAATTGCTCGTAGATTGATTTTTCGTGCGCCGCAATTAATTATAAATTGTGGGGCTGAACCAGCAGCAGTTTAATACGTAAATAAGTAACTAAATAGTTCACTGATGGTCGTGAAACAACGGAACCATTGTCTTAGAGAATGTGTTTTGCAAATTCTCTTACACGATACTTAATTGATTTGTAGGTTCTTTAATTCCTTAGTTAATACTCAGTTACTCATTAATTCCATGAAAATATACAACGTTGATGTGACAGAGGGGCATTAAATTAAACTACGTATACTATACGTGTTTAGTATTAATTCGATACGGTATAAAAATAAAAATAATAATAAATGAGGTTTTTTTTTTTTCAAACAAACTAAATAGCTTACAATTCAGAGTAAAACGCAACCACCCTTTATAAATAAAATTAACTGACCTTAGATACCTAGGTAACAAAGCGGCAACATCGCACTTCATCGACTTGCGTGAGAACGGCAACAACGCGTCGTATCGTAGGTTATACTCAGATTAATCGTTTTAAGGTGCATGACCTGTGCGTATAGACATAATCAGCTGTTAGGAAAGATACATCGTGTTCAAACGAGGCCAAAACTTAAAAAATCGTTTGTGACTAAACTACTGCTCCGATTTAATTGATTTTTGGTACAGAGCTTGAAAATAGTACCTAGTATAGGCAGTTTAAAGGAAAGCCCCTCTGTCGTATCAACTTTGTATACAAACTTATAAACCAGAGAAACTTGATTTATTCTTAGCACGCTTTTAAATAATACATAAATAAATATAATGTGTGGTGGCCAGATCTAAGAACGGAACGTTTCATGCTGTGTTCAACCATTTCATAAAATGGTCGTATATATAAAACAGTGCCCGCTGGCCACACCATGATATGAGCTAGTCGAATCAATGAACACTCTAGCGTTTAAGGATATGCTCGACTATTTCATGATATGGTCAAACATTAGGGATCATATCTTAAAGTAGTTACGTTGTCCACTGGTAGAGATGCAGTCACTTTGTTTTTGTCGGCAAATTCATTTTGATTTGCGTACCTACAGCCGGCAATATGTGCTGACTAAGGTCGTAAGAGAAGCCGACGGGGCTCCTAAATCTGTTCTCAGTTTTTAAAGAAACTTAACATGAGGATGACATGAACACGAAGATGAAGACGACGGGGACTTCGTTCACTCGCTTTGCTCGTTCACTCTAGCCTCGTCCATCTCCTTCGAACCTAACCTGTCCGTATCGGGGTGCCCTAAGTTTCTTTTCGTCACATGGTCACCCTATTCTATGAATAGCTTAAGCATTAGCCAGCCAGTTCACTAAATGTTGTATTAGACGCATCGGTTGAATATCATTCAGGCCGGTGGTTCAACGGCGCCGTTTAGTTCAAAGGCAAGGTTCTTAACTGAATGGCGAATAAAGCTTTTTGGTTGCAACAGACACTATACAATAATTGCATGGCCAAACGTGGATTGACATATCATCAAACGTCGGCGATTAAACGATTTGGCCAGTTTCAGCCGGCTATATCATGAAATGCAAATATTTCATGAAATGGTTCGTCACATCATGAAGTGATTAATTCTACGAGCTGACCACAAAATATGTATTAATTGAAAATTACGTGGCAAAAAAGTTAAATACTTAATTAAATACGGAAAATGAAATTCATTACAGTTTTAATAAAATAATAGTCCCTTAAAATTAATGTTGCAAATAACAAAAATACTCCTTTGTTAGATGTTTTATAGATAGCTATGTAGGTACGGTTTATCAGACTTCACACATCAATGGTTCGATGTCTTATCAATAAATGAGTCATCGGTAAGACAAGTCTTAACTTGTCATATCAAACCGTTCTATTTTAGCACTTTATTTATTAAGAAATTTTTTAAGGTTTTTCAGCATTCTTGAAAATTAATAAGTATACAGGGTGTAACGGAAAGATGTGGTCCTATTTTAAGAACCGGTTCCATGGAACTGAACTAGGTACTTTCCCTAAGAAAACATTGAAAATTTCCATTTAAAATAAATTGGATTTTCCATAGAAAGTTATCATCAGCTGATCAATATTTATTTATTTATGCACATACAAAAACATTTAAAAGAGAAAAACAAACAAATACAGATAAATGAACACAAAGGTGCTGTTTAGTCAAAGGAAATTTCTTCCACACTTAACAGACAGATGTGTTGCTGGGGAGTTTCTTGGCCACTTCTTCTTCACAGCTAAAACACTAGGAAGTGGTGATGGGCGGGCGTTTTTGGGGGACTGTCTTTATGTAGAACTTTGACGTTCAAAAAGTGCTGGCTCTCAGCCTAGTTTGAATAAATGACTTTTGAATTTGATTTTAATTCCAACAGACCTGGAAGACCTGGAAAGTTGGATGAGAAATGTAGACACAGTGCGTATAAATAGATATGGAAACATAAAATAGACAAAAAAATACATAGTAAATAGACTAGTGAATATTTGTATGGGAGCTAATTTTTTGTTTTGAGAATTACCTCTTGTTTTCTTGAATAAAGTTGTTCATATCAATGGGCAGATGCAGTTCTTAATAAAACGACCACACCTTTCCGTTACACCCTGTATAAAGATAGTAAGTAATAGTAAGTAGTAATCTTTCTCAAAGTAACATTTCAGGCGAATTGATATTTTGCCAAACTTAAGCAGTAGTGGTCAGGGCACATTGCTCGCAGAATAGATGGTCGATGGGGCCAGATGGTTCTAAAATGAAGACCACGTACCAGAAGGTGCAGCGTTGAACGGGCGACCGATGATCTGCAGGTGAAGGCCGCGGGAATCCGATGGCTGCAACAGTTACAAGTCCGATTTATATGGCGTCACTTGGGGGAGGCCTATGCCCAGCAGTGGACGTCTTTGGGCTGAAATGATCATGATGATGATAGTCTTTTTTAAGACAAATTTTCAGAGAGAAAAGGACCATTAAAAGGACCGTAACCTCTGAGCCTGTTTCGGGTTTTCTTCTCTGGATAGTGAAATGAGAAACACCGGTCAGTATGATATCTAGTTTTTATATTTATGACGTGTGTAATTTATCGTCTAAAC
Source organism: Polia nebulosa (assembly GCA_951329385.1). Classification (NCBI taxonomy): domain Eukaryota; kingdom Metazoa; phylum Arthropoda; class Insecta; order Lepidoptera; family Noctuidae; genus Polia; species Polia nebulosa. Next base: position 6,328,350 of record OX589592.1, on the reverse strand, counting down.
TGATAACTGATACAGTTTTTTTAATCATTAATAGGCTCGCGTCTGACTACTATCTCACCAGCCCCCTTAGCCAAATAACTTTTATAATAGCGCTAACGCTAACGCTTCGTCCAAAATGTATGGCGGAGGGAACTGTCACGTGACTCACGCCCAGTAATGTCGTTGCCATACATTTTGCGCGAAGCGTTAGCGTTAACGTTAACAGAAAAGTATTTTGTCTAAAGTCTCTGATGGTAAGCGATGGTGTAGTCGAAGATGGAGCACGCTAATAATATAATTATTTAATCATCTTGTACAAATTGTCTTACAAAAATTCAATGATTCGTAATGCATGAAACTCGTACAGTAGAACCTTGAAGAAAGTTGTTCATTTCCATGGACAGAATCAAAATCAAGTCTTTACCTTAATTTTCGTTTTTTTTTTTAATTTTCCAAACTACGCATTTGAAGTTACAAAAACGCAATGAATATCAAACATATCCGACAAGTACCTACGTGGCTTAGAGCGAAAGGGCGCGGTTTAACTCCACTTGCCTGGGTTCGCGTTACATTGCGTGCATTAAAAATTGTATTTTTTCATACCTAAAAATAAAACTCGTTTCCCAGCAATAATTTTTGCGCAAAGCTACTTTGTTACATGTCCAGTATGCGTAGTTGACGGCGAGTCACACCGCGTGGTTACAGAGACTGCATATAGGTACTTTTATATATTATATTTTATAAATTTCTCAATATGTAAGTGAACCGTAATGTTCTTTTTTTTTGAGAAATAAATGTCTTTAAACCGAAGGTGTGGTCATATTTTAAGAACCGGTTCTGCCCATGGAAATGAACAACTTTCTCTAAGAAAAAACAGAAAATACAAAAAAAAAAATGTCAGCCGTCACGGGACGCCTGGCAGATGTGAAACATCGACATTATTTTGTAAAAGTAATATGCAGAAAAGAACATATTGTGATGGGAACTAAATATGTCATAATGATAAAAAAAACAGAAAGGGACGAAAAGCCATATTGATAACATTTGCTAACTTTAATAAGCTTAGTTTAAGGGTGTCCTAGTCGGTCGTTCTTCCATACAAACGTAGTATGGCGATTACTTTACTATTTGATGGTGTAATAACAAAACAAAAAAACATCGTATAGCGTGGCGACGCATCGCCACGGCATGCGTCGCCACGCCAGAAATCGGTTTTACGTGCGGCTATAGAAGTTTCACATCAAAAATTGAACTTTGAACAGAGTTATCATCAGCTGATCAATTTTTATATGGTAGGCAATTTGTTTTTTTTTTTGAGAATCTTGTCCCAAAATAATCTAATCAGTGCGTCTGTTAGATTACCAAAGAATATTGGACACGTGTTTTTTTTAGTCACGGAAACCAATAATGAGGACGATACAGTGCGTTGCAATTTCGCGTGACGTCATACATCGTATCATGTTCAATACAATTTGTAATGATAAGTGACGTTTAACAAGCCCCCACTGCTCAACTTTGATGCGTTTTATCTTTGTAATTTTTATTGGTATGGTGAGGCAAAAAAATATGTATACACAGATGACGTTTTTGTTGTCTCCAAATTTCAAATTCCATGTATGTGTACATGGTGGTATATTCGGGTTTAAATTTCATATTATTTAGTTTTACTTCTGGTGTACCTACAACAAAAATAAAAAATTAATGTTTTTTTTTTTTTTTCGTTATTTGACACCAACTTCGAAATTAAAGTTATTCTACAATTTTTAGAAGTCGGTTGTATTTTTGAAAAAAAATTTTTTATTTTTCGCTTTTTAGTTTTTTTTTTTTATTTTTTTTTATTATTATTGGTGTACACCAGAAGTAAAACTAAATATGAAATTTATTATACCACCAATAACATGGAATTTGAACATTTGGTGCAACCAAAACGTCATCTGTGAATACATATTTTTTGTTTATGTTGATTTTTTCAAGAAGTGCTGAATCAATTTCGATAAAATTTATATGGGATCACCTCTGTAGTACGACCTATCATAAAAAAAAGAATCATCAAAAACTATTCACAAATGGCGGAGATATCGCGTAACAAACATACAAAAAAAAAAAAAACATACAGACGAATTGAGAACCTCCACTTTTTTGAAGTCAGTTATAAAATACGTGTCTAATATTTTTTGATAATCAAACATACGGACTAAATAGAATTATTGTTTTTATACCCAGGACAAGACCCTATTTACTTAGATTTTCTTGAAGAAAGTTGTTCATATCGATGGACAGATGCAGTTCTTAAAACATGACCACACCCTTCCGTTACAGCCTGTATTAATAGGAAGACAATGAACCGCTTTCATCTAGCCATATATCGGTATATAGCTATATCACGGCTTCAACCATCTTAGTGCGACATACACATATTCCTATAGAAAAACAGAGAAAAGTCATCATTCCCGTCCCATGTTTCTTTGGGTCGATGCAACACGTTTATTTTTTACATCTCTCCTGTCAACAGTCAGAGAAGCTCGTGGTTAAAGTAATAACAGCCGCACGTCGATCCATCTGGTTAAGCTACGCTTGCCGGGGTTGGTCTATGGATGGGTGACCATCTTTACATACCGACTCCTCCGTGCCTCGGAAAGCACGTTAAGCCGTTGGTCGCGGCTGTCAATCGTGAATCTTTGACAGTCGTTACGGGTCGTCAGAAGCACGAAAGTCTGACAACCAGTCTAACCAAGGGGTATCGTATTACCCAGTTACTGGGTTGTGGAGGCAGATAGGCAGTCGCTCCATGTAAAATACTGGTATTCAGTTGCATCCGGTTAGACTGGAAGCCGACCCCAAGATAGTTGGGAAAAGATTGTCCTGATGTCAACAGTCCACAGCTCACATCACTAACTCCCTTTTCTCTTATATCACTCTTCACACAATCCACCCATTTTTTCTTTGGCCTCCTTCTCTCTCTGCATCCATCCACAATTATATTCATTACTCTTTTAGAATGCGAGCCATTGTTCATAGGAGCATACCAAGACCAATAGGTATGTCGTTAGATTGTCTAGTGGTTTAATTTTTATAAATTTTAAAAGATAATTGTTATTATTAAAAATTAATAATCCCAAAAAAACGATTTACTAAGTTACTTTTCAAGCAGTCTGATAAAGTTGGTGGGATTTGTTTAGGTCCCAGTGAATTTAAGAAAGTTATTTTTTTAAATCGCCTACTCAAACCTTTTATTTTAATATACCATTCGACTACGTCACAAAAAAAGACCCCTCCTTCTGGGACGGTCGGGTGACAATATAACGTTGAAGAAATAACAGCTGTAACTACAAAGAAAATCTAATCACATTATCATCCCATTTAAAAAGAAGATCTTTCAAAATGGCAGGAAATGAGTTGCTAGCCGAAACCGCCACTTTTAATACTAATCAGAAAAGTGTGCCATTAGAAAAGAAACCCGATGTTAATCAAATTGTCATCAATCAAAAAAATGTCCTTTGCCCCGGGAAAAAAGTTATATCCGGGGGGGAAATCAAGTTAGTTATCGACGGTCGATTACCGGGATTTGTGGATTAAAGGATAAGATTCTAGCGTTGTGATAAAGCTTATTGCGTAAGAGCGGTTTCGCACTACGACCGATCAGAATCCGATCAGAATCCGTGAAATTACGATCCGGCGTGGTCGTAGAACAATTTGTATGGTAGTTTACGTACTACATCCGATTTCCGTCATCTGATTTCTCTCCGTCATCCGTGAATCTCCACTTCGGACAAGATTATTGACGGACCGAAGTAGCCATAGTATTATTAGTATGAACAGTTGCGCACTACGTCCGAACCGAATCCGAGCTGCATACGACAGAGGGGTAGAGGAACGGGGGGGGGAGGGTATGTTTGCTGGGGAGTGATGTGATTCCGCGGACAGGGTTCCCAACTTAGGGGTTATCCCCCAAATCTAGATAAGTGGGATGGGTTTTATTAGACTTTTTATTATCAAAAAATATTGAACACGTATTTTTCAATACCAAACCACTATAATGAAAATGGCAAAGATAAAACAGCAGCGTCTGCTCGGCAGCATCTTCTGGCGGGCTTACCAGAAGTGGATGACGATTGAAAGAATTCATGATCAACAACGTGAACACTCTACTGTGGCTCTGCGTAAAATGACGTCTGAATCAGGGATTGGGATCGGAGGTAGTGCGAAAAGCAATATCCAGATTCGATCCGAGTTTTCTAGATCTGTATTTTCATGGATTTAGATCGGATTCGGATCGGAAGTAGTGCGAAACCGCTCTAAGGCGTCGTCCTAATAGAATACGATCATCGCGCGAATACGCGATCGTCGCAGTCATTTGTACGGAAAAACCGGAAAGCGCACTCTGTCGACGCGATAGCACGATCAGGTTTGCCATACAAATAAACACGATGCTCGTGTATTCGCGCGATAGTCGCTTTATATTAGGACGACGCCTATGACAGAATCAATGGTAGGAATCAATCAGCAGAATCAACAGTCTTGATTTTGAACAACATTTGACGTATTTGAGTTTAAGACTGAAACATATCTTCAGATGTTTCCAGTCCTGAACTCAACAACATCAAATGAAATTAACTGAAATTGTTTATTTTCCAGTTTGACATCCAATTAACCTCTTGCGTATCTGGCCAACAGCGCATGGGCCGTAAACAATTAAAAATCTATTGTGTCTGCTAACTTTTTTTTTTTATTGTTGATAGGCACGCGAGACCACTATCTCACCTGATCGTAAGCGATTATGTGGTCGAAGATGGAGCACGCTTGCCTATAAGTAACCTTTTCACTCTTGACTTAAAAACTCCCAGGTTGTAGCTATCAGGAAACACAGACTCCGGTAGGGCATTCCACTCCCTAGCTGTATGCACAATGAATGTTTTCTCAAAACGCGTATGGATGGGATGTCCACCATGAACCGGTGGCACTTCGCCGGACGTCTTGTGGTCCGTTGATGAAACGGGCTTGGCGGAATCAAATTATGCAATTCCGTCGCATACTCCCCAAAATGTAACCGATAGAAGACCGACACGCTAGCAATTCGGCGTCTATGTTCAAGACTTTGGAGTTTCGACTCCACGAGCCTACCATTACTTACTAGACGCGCGACGGGTTAATACACAAAACCATAGATAACAATAGGTAATAATAATAAAACCACACGCACCCACGATACAGGAATAATTCCTAGTGTGGGGCAACGTTTTTTTAAGCAAAAAAAAAAACAATACATCACATTTGAATGACAAATACAAACTAAGACGCAGCGAATTATGTAACCGGCATGTAGTAGGACTGCCTTTGATGTATAGCCTTACGTTCCAACTCATATCCTCCGACTCGACCCCACCTCGAATCATTAAATTGACAGATATAGCAGCAACTAGTGTGATATATTATAAGAAAGTCGCATGAAAAAAACAAACCTTATCAGTGTCTACTGATAAGGTTCGTTTTTTCCAGCCTGTCTAGTCTGTTCGGTTAAACATATTTTTAAAGGGTTGTGCAAATCTAGAACAGGATTCAAGTATGAATTTATAATAATTTAATTATTTTAAAAGTAAAGTTGTGAGTTGTTAAAGGAAATGGATTGATTTTTTCAATATAACTAGTGACCCGCTAGGCTTCGTACGGGTACAAATTATACACCTAATGTTTCCATTGAAGCGGAGAGTAGACGTGAAAAAAGATAACGAGAATATTGCTTATCGTTCGTCGTGACTTAAGCTCACTCAAAAAAGACCTCACTAACTAAACTAACTCACTAACCTAATGGCGGCCACCATTTTGTTTTTTTTAATAATTTATGTAGTTTATGTCACTTCAACCGTCGAACCCAATCTTATGATGAAATAGACATACGAACATACATATAAACTCTCGAAAAACATTACCCGCCTTCTTGGGTAGTCGGGTAAAAGTACTTCTAATTCTCCTACATTTTGACATTGTTTGTCGCTGAGATGATATTGCGACTTGAAAAGGATTACCCTTCAGGTGTGACAGAGGTCAGAGGCGGATTAAAAACAAGAAGTTCATTTGATATTTTAAAACCCCATAAGCTTACAGCTTAAGGACTACTGAGGGGGACTAACAGAAGGAAATGGAAAGTGCGACGCTTTACGACGACAATCGGGCCTAAAATGATCGCGTCATGGCGGCAGATCTATTAGAATACCCTTATTTACCTATATACTACGGGGCGTATTGGAAGTCGGAGGTCATACTTTAAAAACTTGTTCTACATCATACGAGTGTGTAAACCAGTGTTTGAAAGCAGTTTTAAATGAATCTTCTCTATGACGCTATTAGCTGCCAATGACCTTGAGTGGTTAGCTTGCGTGTTCTGTGCTGAGCTCACGTAACGTGTCGTACGTCCACCCAGTAATAGGGCTCGCCCGTCGTGGAGCGCTGTCCAAAATAAGACACATTGTTAATTTATTATACATAAAATAACAAGTAATATACTAAAACACGTATACTAAAATATAAATAATTAAATGATCTTTAAATTGATGAAGGTTTCATAAAAATACGTTGTATAGTTATTGCGTGATATTAATTTTTTTATCCGCGTTAGACATAACTTCACAAATTAATTACACTGTGTTATAAAAATATATTTTGAAATACTGACATATCACATTACGAAAAAAAAATGTCCAGAGAAACATTTTTTTTTTTTTCAAGAAATAAAATTTGTCGTTTAGACGTGATGTTCAATTAAAAACCATTAAAAGTCGTATAACTGCGCCTTAAGAGCGGCCAACCCGTCATAGTTTTTATACAAACTCTCGTACGTGATTATGCCGTTGTAACATATCTATGTTGGTTTTTTTTTTTAAATTAATATTTATCCAGTGCATTAGATCCAGGAAAGCAAAAAATAAAAATTTGGAGAAACAAATTCAGTATAAACCTCCAAAAATCTGCTGATTTGCACAAATTTTACCTGAATTTTGGCAGTACATAATGTACTCATAAATTATAAAAGTACAGAAAACCTCTTTATAGAAATCTTGCACATGTAATGGACATTCTATATGACAAATATTTATTACACAAACTTATTCAAAACCACGTATTCCCTGGTACAAGTTTTATGAAAGAAAAACAAGTACTATGTAGATAGGTACCTACTTAGATAAGTACCTACCAACTACTTAACAAATGATCGTTATCACGTATTTGTGTAGATAGGTAGGTAAGTAAAGGAAAGAGAAACAACAAGCTTTTCGACCATGCTATATGACGATAGACGGACCGGGAAGGGCCCTCTTATGGAAGTCATAGAAAATTCGGTATAAAGTTATCATCAGCTGATCAAAATTAGTACGGGAATTCCTACTTTTTTTTCGGATTCGACTCTGACCTTCCTAAAAGTTTTTAATGTCTATGGGCAGAAGCAGTATTGAAAATATGACCACGAGTTTAATTTCTAGTTTATATTATATTCAAATTCATGAAGCAGTTAAAGTTAAGGCGCTATTAGCTGCCAACAACCTTGAATGGTTTGCTTGCGTGTTCTGCGCTGAGCTCACGTAACGCGTCGTATGTCCACCCAGTAATAGGACTCGCCCATCAAGGAGCGCTGTCCGAAATTAGACGCATTATTAATTTATTACACATAAAACAACAAGTATTAAACTAAAACACTGAGACTAAATTATAAATAATTAAATGATCTACAAAATGGTGAAGGTTTCATAAACATACGCTTTATGGTTTTTGCGTGATTTTAAATTTTTTATCCGCGTTAGACATAACTTTACAAATTAATTAGACAATGTTACAAAAATATAATTTAAAATATTCTGAGATCAAATAACGACGGAAATAGTCTAGAGTAATATATATTTTTTTCAAAGAAATAAGACTGGTCGCTTAGACGTGATGTTCAATTTAAAACATGAAAAGTCGTATAACTGCGCCTTAAGTCAGTGAATAGAGCAATTTTTGGTAGCTTTTATAATTTACTATAATTTACTTATTCTATATTTTGGGAGGCTACATGATCGTGGGTATGTTTAAATGAGTTACCGCGACCCTGGCACAGGGAACTGAAGAAACACGGGTGGGTTATAGTCAGTAAGAGTCTGACACGCCTTCCCGATCCACCCATTGCAGAACGGGAGAAGTTATTTGATGATACCCCACGCAAAAACAAAAATTGTTAGTAGATACTTTGTCACCCCGACAACGTACCAAGGATCGTAGCTAAAATATGCCTGTAAGTACTCTGAACACCACAGCAATAATAGTCCTTGGCCGAAAAAGGACCTTGGCAATAAATTTTAATGCGAAATACTAGGAATTGCGCAATGTTTTCGAACGTTTAAGATTAGATTTCAGTTTGCGCAATGATTGCACAAAAGTTTGAGCTAGTTTCAATACTGATAAAATTAAAATTTTTACACCACATTATTGCGTAATACACCACTGATCAAAAAGTACTGTGAATAATTTTATGACATCAAAAGTACTAAGCTTACATCAGATTTGAGTTCCATATGATGTTTATGTTTATTTGCCAAAAAACAGTGCTTAACATTTCCTTATAATCTACATTAATAGCTAGTTTACATAAAAAGAGAAAAAAAAACAGAAATAAGACGCAAACGAAGGCATTTAGCTTATGGACTCCACACTAGGTCGAGCCTGTCTCTTGGAGCCCATGGGTGTTATTATCGAATAGTGCAAGTGTGCATTATATTACATTAATTCATTAATACAAGGACAGTTGTGTGTGTGTGTGTGTGACGGGGTGTGTATGTGACGGTGTGATGGTGTGTGTGTGTGTGTGTGTGTTTGTTTGTCACGAAATTACCTTTAAAAGAGATTCGGATTCTCTCAATGGTTGGGCTAGCATCCATTTGCGAACAATCTTTTTTACTTGGCTTGTTCTTAGGTTACTTATGCCAAACATTATTACGACTTTGTTATATAGGTAGCTGAGCAAGAGTTCTTGCATGTGTTGTGCGAAAGTTGTACGCATCCTTATCGAAACTCTATGTTTGAGAAGTTGCGAGTATTCCGGGGTCTGTGTTACGATTTTATGCTGTTTCAGTGTAATTTTCAAGATGTGTATCTGTCGGACATTGAGTAGTGCGGTTTCTTTGTACAAAAGTGTTGTCGGGTATCGGAAAGGTTTTTTGAGCATGACTTTTAAAACTGATCCTTCTTACCGAACCTTCTAAGTTGGTACTCTCCTCGGCTCTCTCTTCAGTCGTGCACTCTTGACAGAGTGGTCGTGGCTTATGATGATATCGGACTGTTACGGTTATCCTCTGCGAGTACGGCAGCCCTCGCAATGCGTTTCCAACGGCTTCTGTTGTAGGTGTCGCGAGAGCATTGCACAATAGAGCATTTTGTGGTGCTTTTAATAAGGTCGGTCCAGCGTGTAGGTGACCTTCCGCGTGAACGTCTCCCCTCTACATGGCCTTGGACGATGAGGCGCTCCATGGAGTCTTCGTTGCGGATGACGTATCCGAAAAATTTAAGTATTCGTATTTGCACAATCGACGATAATCTATCTTTGATGTTGAGCTCTTTTAAGATGGAAACGTTGGTATGGCGTGCTGTCCATGGTATGCGGAGCATTCGCCTCCAGCACCACATCTCTAGAGCATCTATTTATCGGCGCACCTGTGCACGAATCGTCCGTGTTGCCGCAGCGTACAGAAATATTGGAAACATCAGCGTTTTCATCAGTTGAACTTTAGTGTTCTTGGTGATGTTGTGATTTTTCCAGATTTTGTCCATTCTCCTCGGCTACCGATGCACTAATTCCAACGATGATTCCATGAGTAGGAGCATTTCAGGAATGAATTTTTCTGAAGGGCCTACAGTTACCATGTCGTGGCCCTCCTTCATTTCAACAACTCGCAGAGCTACATTTTGATTCTGATTCGTGGGTTCTTCGCAGAAAAAAACATTATTGACCGTTCATATCCACCTTCATCTTTGGATTTAGCACCATTGTAACTCTATATTCTGTACGGATATTCCTAAAAAAAAACTGGCCAAGTGCGTGACGGACTTCGCACGTTTACGGTTCCGTACCAAATGTATTTTTGAATATTTGTATGGCTTCGGTTCAACAAGATGCTTTTACTGTAAAAATTTGAAGACTGTAGCTCCAACTGTTTGGCTGTAAAACCTGTGTGACAGACGACGGACAGACAGACAGACACGTGAGTGACAGCAATAGCGTGAGTACGGAACCCTAAAAATTGAAATCGTGCTAAAAGAAAAACGTTTTGATACCATTTCCGTGATTGAAATGCCCATGACACAGCAGCTGAAGGCTCTTCTGAAATAAGATTCCCAGAAATGCTTACAATCTTATTCAATGTTTTTTTCAATACCACTATTATCCCACATGATATAATCGACAATGGAACGCGATAATCTACAAACTACTCATTCTTAACTGTAGAAACTCAGGTTGCACCTAGTTATCAGGAAACGCAGACTCCAGCTGGGAATTCCATTCCTTAGCCGTACCTACGTAGGTACAGACAAGTATTCACAAAACTTGAAGTGCCTATGGGTGCCCTTTCATTTGAAATGTCGTCGGCTCCCCCTTTGCGCCTCTTCCCGCGGATTGCACAGACGGCACCGACAGTAGCTACGGGAATTCTCGAGAATGTGCGAGAATTCCCCGGAAGACGCGCGAATTTGTATTGGCTCGTATTTAGTTTGTACGTTACGCAATCGACATAAAGTTCATTATGCTATGTAAAATTTCGTTGCAAAATTCGCTTCCATTCCATTCCGCGGCAATGTAAATTGAGCCTTAAGGATCCGTCATTACGAATATTCGGAGTACTAAAAAGTGTAAGGACGACGTCCACATTGGTACTGCTAATCATGACATATGTTCCAACGGCTATTTTAGTAATTTTCAATAGAGTCGCCATCTTTATTACCTTTTTTGTGGGTGGGAAATCATCAATATAATAACTTCTCCCGCTCTGGGTGGAGTGGGAGGGCGTGTCAGACTTGTACTGCCTACAACCCACCCCTGTTCCTTCAGTTGCTTGTGCCAAGGACGCGGTAACTCTCTTTCGAATTTATCCGCGACCCAGACAGGCATCGATCCTAGCGTCAGCTGTTGCTGACATCTCTTTGAGACACGCGTGACCTGAGACAAACTACTTTGCTGTTAGCGTTCACGCTAATGCTTAGTACAAAATGTATGGCAATGGCATTACCTGGACGTGAGTCCAATGAGCTGACGGGGGCTACAGTGAGTCAGCAAATTGTGCGAACGCAGCCCCCGTCATCCCCTTCGTGTTAGGTTCCTTTAAGCTAAGCAGACAGAAATAGGAGCCCCGCATAGCGGGGCTCCGTCAACCTACTTTACTTACGACTTTCGTTAAAAGTAAAATAGCTCAATTTCTACAATACTTACCACCAACAAAATAAAAAAATTGGTGTATTTCTGGTAGGAGTTTAAGCACAAGCCAACAAAAAATAAACATGACCAAAAATGTACCCCATTTTGAGTACGTCGACGTTTTCAGTGAATAAGTAACGACGTCAATTTAACTTGCAATACAACTTCATGAGCGGATTCCTTCGGGACCAGATGTTCAGTTTAATCATCTAAAATTATATTAATGTGCATTAGAAGGGGTTGTAGAACTCACGGTGGAAATTTTCACAAAAGAGTAGGTTCACAGTAGCCTTCATGGCGCCTGATGTAAGATACAGTCACCCCTTTTTTTTGGTTGGGAAATTATAAAATAACTTCCAATCCGGGTGGAGCGGGCGAAATTAATTGTGTCTTTTTGTTTTTTTGTTTCTGTTTTGTAACCATATTTATAACCATGAAATCTCAAAAAATGTGTCTCAAGTACCTAACTCTTTGCTTGACCCGGTTATCGAACCCAAAACATCATGCTCAAAAATAGTGCGTGATAACTACACCAACGAGGCAGATACATACATAAATAGTGCGTGATAACTACACCAACGAGATAGATACATACATAAATCTTTTTATGGTAACTAAAGAAATGTTATACAAAATACGTGCTTGGACTTGGAGTTGCGGGCAGCCCAAAATATTTATAATAGAAGTTGTGAACCGCCTCGGCTTTGAATCAAATTTACTCCCGTAAAATGATTCGACACGTACCTCCATCTAGCGTCCTAAAGCATTTGTGACCATCGAAAGTTATTGTTCTCTCCACCAGGAACAGTGCTTTTTTCCTGAGTGAAAAGTATCCGATGTCCTTTTCAGGTCTCCTGACATCGTATAGGTACATACGCATAATTTTATGATGATCGATTCAGTGGTTTATGCGTGAAAAGATAACGAACAAACAAACTTAAGTTTGCATTTATAATATAAGTTAGAATTCTACCAAAGATATGATGCAATATCTTCGTTACCAAATAAAGGAGATATTCTACGAAACAACAATAATTTTGGTGCATTAAAATCTACTTGTCGCAGTTATGGTTTGGCTCGAATGCAAGTGCTGAATTAGTAAGAATATGCGCGCAACGCATAAATTGGAACGGATTAAGAATTGCGACAAATACACCGGAGTGTAACTAGAGCTAAAGGATATTTTAGTCCTGCCCGGGGGTGGAGGATAAATTCGAAAGAGTTACCTCGCCCCTGGGCACTCAAGGCAGGGAGGAACAGGGGTGGGTTTTAGTCAGTAAGAGTCTGACACGCCCTTCCGCTCCACCCTAGAGCGGGAGAAGTCATAGGATGATTTCCCACCCCCCAAAAAAAAAATAAAAAAAGGATATTTTAGTCTTTAAGGCGCAGTTATACGACTTTTAATGATTTTTAATTGAACATCACGTCTAAACGACTAGTTTTATTTCTTTGAAAAAGTATATGTTTCTCTAGACTATTATTGTCGTAATTTGATCTGAAAATATTTGAAATTTTTATTTTTATAACATTGTGTCATTAATTTGTAAAGTTATGTCTAGCGCGGATAAAAAATTGAGAATCACGCAAAAACTATAAAGCGTATTTTTATGAAACCTTAACCATTTTAAAGATCATTTCATTATTTATAATTTAGTCTCAGTGTTTTAGTTTAATACCTGTTGTTTTATGTGTAATAAATTAATAATGCGTCTAATTTCGGACGGCGCTCCTAGATGGGCGAGTCCTATTACTGGGAAAAGTACAGTCGAATTGAGAACCTCCTCCTTTTTTTAAAGTCGGTTAAAAACCAGAAACACCGACTTCCGAAATTAAAGTTATTTTGCACTTTTTTTGGAAGTCGGTTCTATTTTTTAACCGACTTCCAAAAGGAGGAGGTTCTCAATTCGTCTGTATTACTAATGTTACGCGATTTCTCTGCCACTTCTGAATAGATTTTGATGATTCTTTTTTGTATGGTAGGTCATACATCAGAGGTGGTCCCATATAAATTTTATCGAAATTGATTATGCGCTTTTTGAGAAATTGAACAAAAACGAAAAATATTTAAATTCCAAATGTTTAAATTCCACGTTTCATGTTATTGGGGTTTTTAGTTCTAGGGTATAACCACTAAAAAGTAAAAAATAAAAGTGAAAAATAAAAACTTTTTTACAAAAAAAACAACCGACTTCCAAAAAACAAATACCTACACTAAAAAAGTCGGTGTCAAATAACGAAGAAGTAAAATACTAACACCGACTTCTAAAATTAAAGTTATTTTTTAATTTTTAGTGTAGGTATTTTTTTTTTTGGAAGTCGGTTGTTTTTTTTTGTAAAAAAGTTTTTATTTTTCACTTTTGAGTTGAGGTTCCCAATTAAATTCTGTTAACACTACATAAACATACAATCGCAGCAATCCGTCAAAAAGAATTTTGCAAATCCGTCTCTATGTCTAAGACGGAGTTATGCCCGAACATACATTAAAAAAGTACAAACATCCGAATTGATAACCTCCTTCTTTTTGAAGTCGGTTAAAAAGGGTTATTGGTAGGATTCAAAAAATCTTGTAACCCGCCTCACGGGCTCAATTATATACCCAAACCTATGTGCCACGTTTACTGATCATTCTATTAGTGAGAACCGCATCAAAATCTGTTGCGCAGTTTAGGAGGAGTGGATAAACAGAAAGACAGACACGGAAAGCAACATTTATTTATTTATTAATTAATGTACTTACACAGAGGCACAGTAGTAGATATAATTATAAATACAAGTACAAAAGAACTGCTTATTTCTAAAATAATATCTTCCAGACCTGCGAAAGGAATAGTGGAAAAGAAATGTAGACAATAGTCTGTAAGAAAAATAAACTGGCCAAGTGTGAGTAGGACTCGCTTACGAAGGGTTCCGTACCGTTATCTATAAAAACGGCAAAAAAATCATGTCTGTTATACAGGTTGTAACGGAAAGGTGTGGTCATATTTTAAGAACTGCATCTGCCCATCGATTTGAACAACTTTCTACAAGAAAATCTGAAGAAATTCCCAAAAAAAAATTTAATCTCCCATATAAATATTGATCAGCTGATGATAACTTTGTATGGAAAGTCCAATTTTTTTTTTGGAATTTTCTGTTTTTTCTTAGAGAAAGTTGTTCATTTCCATAGGCAGAACCGGTTCTTAAAATGTGACCACACCTTGCCGTTACCTGTATAGGAGCCCCACTTAAATATTTTTTATTCTGTTATTTAGTATTTGTTGTTAAAGCGGCAACAGAAATACATCATCTGTGAAAATTCAACTTTCTAACTATCATGGTTCATGAGATACAGCCTGGTGACAGACAGACGGACAGCGGAGTCTTAGTAATAGGGTCCAGATACCGTTTGAGTACGGAACCCTAAACAAGAGTACGTGGAGACTTACACTATAGTATCAAATAAATCTACACACATATAATAATAAATATTATTTTCTTAAAAGGATTCTCCCTATTGTAACAGAATAAGTTTTAAATTGAAGCAATTAAACATTTTTATTTTTGTATAATGTGAGTAAGAATATATGCATATGTAAATAAATATTTACCGAATACTAAACGCTGTAACTAATCCATAAATAGTATCAATATTTTTAGAAATTAACCTCTGATTAGTATTCGATTACAAAAATTAGTACCTGCTGTCGAGTGGTGTAAGTTCCTTGCCTCGGAAAGCACGTTAAGCCACCAGTATTTTACATGAAGCGACTGTCTATCTGACCTCCACAACCCAGTCACTGGGTAATACGATACCCCTTGGTAAGACTGGTTGTCACTTTCGGGCTTCTGACGACCCGTATCAACTGTCAAAGATCCACGATTGACAGCCGGGACCAACGGATTAACGTGCTTTCCGAGGCACGGAGGAGTCTCGTTATGTAAAGATGGTCACCCATCCATGGACCAACCCCGGCAAGCGTAGGTTAACCTGATGGATCGACCCATGGGGCGGGTATTACTTTAGCCACGAGCTCCTCAACACTATTACTACTCTAGCTCAGATTACCATTCATGAATGCAGTGTCGAATTTATCCGCTTCTGGTTATACAGAACCCAAAGTAAACGAGAAAAGGGTTTGCCACACTACTTCAAGTTGAAATACGGGATTAAGTTCGCGCTCGGTGCATCTATGTGAGAACTTAGATTTAATAACTGAGAACGTATTCGTGTAACCAAGCTACCATCTGAAAATGCAGTTTCACTAAAATTGCATTTTAAGATTGCAACTTATACGAGTAGGTACTTATCGCTAGCCATGTGCTTAGTTTAAATACTGTTTAGCGAATAGTAAATTCATGGTACGGAGTGAGAGAGAATGGGAAGTAGTCTCCTCCTTCTGCGAAGCAGTAATGCTCGCGAAAGACGAGGCGGAACGGGTGAGGGAGGCGCAACGGAGTCGCCCTGACGCCCGAAGAAAGCACTCTACAAGACATTGACCCGAACACACATCTGAATACAGTCTATGATGATCAGAGATCGGAATCCTGGGCGTCATTCCAGGGCCGTATCTAGAAATGAGGTCGAATTTTGACCTATAGGCGACCACTAGTATAGGTATTTTATTTGGTGTGGGCGAAATCCGCATGAATTCATGCGGGGTAGTAAGTACCTAGACTCCATTTGAAGGTAAGCACTCCAGTACCCCGGCCAAAGGTAGCTGCAGAGTCTGCAGTCTGACAGACCCCTCCGCCCACCCCAGGGTGAAAGTGGAGGACATACATGAGGATTGCCACTCGATAAAAAAGACAGATCTAGACGACAAAATGTAGGAAACAGTTGATTTGGTTTTTAAGAGTTGTTTTCTTAAAGTTTCCTGATATCCTTTAAGTCGGGAGTCTCAAGAGTGAATAGGTTACTTCTAGGCAAGCGTGCTTCGTCTTCGACTACATAATCGCTTACCATCTGGCCCTGTAGACAAAGTAACATCGCTTCGTAGCGAAACGATATCTAAATTCGTCATCGTTTCTGAGATATCGATAAACATTTCCTAGCGTTAGCGTTCCTTCGTTATCTTTTTTAACCGACTTCCAAAAGGAGGAGGTTCTCAATTCGTCTGTATGTTTTTTTTTTTTTGTATGTATGTATGTTACGCGATTTCTCCGTCAGTTGTGAACCAATTTTCACAATTCTTTTTTTATCTGA
Organism: Polia nebulosa; assembly: GCA_951329385.1. Taxonomy (NCBI): domain Eukaryota; kingdom Metazoa; phylum Arthropoda; class Insecta; order Lepidoptera; family Noctuidae; genus Polia; species Polia nebulosa. Next base: position 6,311,755 of record OX589592.1, on the reverse strand, counting down.
AAGAATATACTCCCGAGGTGGTCCCATATAAATTTATATTTATCGAAATTGCTTCAGCGCTTTTTGAGAAACTGAACAAAAACGGAAAATACGTGTACCTCGATGACGTTTTGGTGTTCTCTACATGTTTAAATTCCACGTTCCATTATATTTGGGTTTTTAGTTCTGGGGTATAACAACTAAAAAGTGAAAAATAAAAAACTTTTTTACAAAAAAAACAACCGACTTCCAAAAAAAATACACAAAAAATTAATAAATAACTTTAATTTCGGAAGTCTGTGTCAAATAACGAAGAAGTAAAATACAAACACCGACTTCCGAAATGTTTTTTTTGTAAAAAAGTTTTTTTGGCGATCACGATCGAGGCGAAGGCGAACTCTGAAAGCGCTGCTTGTCTACGCATTTGTATGGGATAAACACGACAGCAATTCGTTTCTTTATGGTTTCGTTACGAATTATAACATTGTCTACCAACTTGCGATAACGATGTCGACAGTCGACTGACCACGTGACTTGGCGCGGTTTATGTCAATCTCATACATTTTAGTCTTTTCTAACTTCGTTATCGTTTTTAAATTGTTACTTTGTCTAAGCCCCCTGAAGAGATAGTGGTTAAACGCGAGCCTATTCATGATTAAAAAACAACCGGCCAAGAGCGAGTTGGACTCTCGCGCAAAGGGTGCCGAACAAATCATATTTTTTTCAGGTTTTTTTTAAACTGCCTCCACCTTGTAGATTTTCCTGTAATCTATAAGTAAAGAACTACTTTCTGTATTTTTATTCAAAATATTAGGCCCAGTGGTTTCGGAGATAAGGGGGAGAGGGGGATGGTAATTTTTCATCTATTTTCTTAAATAAAATCAAAATTGTATATTCTAGAATTATGAAAAAAAAAATTCGAGACCATCACAATGTGCCCTTTCATTTGATATGTCGTACGACACAGTTTGAAAAACTTTAATTTTTAAGTTTCCGATTTTCACCCCAAAAATGAACCCCATAGTCCAAATTTATTTATTTAAGGTACACATCCGTATTTGGGTCACAGATATTCATGTGTGTACCGATCCAGCAGATTCGGAGCAAATTCGCTGTAACAGACGAATATTATTTTATTTTATTTTTACAATTTTAAGAAAGCTTACAGACTAATACACGTACATGGTAACGAAATAATATCAACTGACAATTGCTAATTACAAGCTTCCACATTTATATTACAATGATATATGAAAGAACACCACAAAAAAAAAAAAAAACATTCACCCATTAAAGTATTCTTTACTCAAAATTTTCCTGATTCTTAACGCACTCGTGCTGTTAAACAATATTGCACTGCGTATACAAAAAGCGTTACGCCTATAATTTGCATTTGTATGGTAATTGTAATAATGGTCGTAATCTTAGGTTAATTTGATTAGTGCGAAGATTAATTTTGCTAAGTAAATCGGAGCAATCGATTGATCCATTTGTAATGTTGACAAGAAAGCAGATGTCATTAATATTACGCCTTAATTCTAATGGCAGAAAGTGATAACGCTTACACCGGTGTGCGTAGCCGTCTGAAAACTGCTGTGCTTTAAAATCTAGGTATCTCATAAATTTCCTCTGAACCAATTCAATACGATATTTATACGTCTCATACTGGGGGTTCCATACTTGAGAAGCGTACTCAAGGGTACTGTAATAGACAGACAGTCAGTCAGTCAGACAGACAGACAGACACACGAGTAATAAGGTTTCCGTTTTTTGCATTTAGACGTTTGGAACCCTAAAAACATTAGGCCTTGGAACATTTTGAAAAATGATAAAGAAATCCTACAGTATAAGAACGTTCTAAGTACCTACCTATCCATCTATGCCCTCAATAACCCAGCAGTGACAGGCGACACATTTAACTTACTAATCTACTTGGACTTAGTTTGTATCGAGATCACTGACCTGTCAAGGGGACAGATTAAACTGTTGGATCAAACATCCCTTCGGCGTAGGCGATGCTGATACGCCTATGGTCGTGAGATAACTGCCGCGTTAGATCGGTTGTCCCTTAGGGCGAGATAGTGAATTAATTAGAATGTAATTAACATAACGTAGAAAATGGTATTGAAACATCGTTGCTTATCAGAAGGCTTTGTTGATGCCATCGATCGATGGTAGAATGAATTATTTGACGTCGATCGATAGTTTCTATTACACCAATAGATCGATCGTCGATCGATGGTAGAATGAATTAGTCGACGTCGATCGTTAGTTTCTACTAGGTACACCAATCAATCGAGCGTCGATCGATGGTAGAGTAGGTCGTGGGACTCGCTGGATGCGAGACGCACAGGACCTTGCTATTTTCTATTTTATGAATGTCTATGACTGATTTGTCTTACCAAGGGGTATTTTATTCCCCAGTAACTGGGTTGTGGAGGCAGTCGCTCCATGTAAAATACTGATATTACAAGACAGTTATTTTCTCAGTTGTTCAGTAAGACAGGCAAAGGCTAGGCAGATTGATTGTCTATGTATGGTTTGATGCAATAACACTAACGTATTCTTGTTACGCAACGGTGTGAATTTTGTCCAAAATATTCACTACACGCAAGACAAAAAATCTGCAGCAGGATGCGCGTCCACCCGCATAGCGTGAAATATAGATGCGAGTCAAATAAGCTCCCTAATTAACTCGAAATTTCTGGTTCCAACCGGTTTGAACCGGTTAAAAGCGGTTTAATCCGGCACCCGTACCTTTGTCTGTGGTTTTAATACGTTCTAATATTTATGCGCACGAAAAAGTGCGGTTTTGTTAGTTATGGGAGCACGAACATACAATCCCATTTTCATTTCGTTTCTAAAATAAAACTATTGGATTATAGTGTTATTGCTATATGTAATTCAGTTTCACATATTGACTGGCCATAGAATTATATGTGGCTTACGTAGGAATGTTCAACAGCAAGTCAGTAAGTCTTGAACTACAAAACCCATCCTTACTGCAACGTAATTGTTCAATGTTACCTTTGGATATTGAATCAGCACTCGGCCCGGCTGACGCGCGGCCCAGTTAAAACATGATTTGGTTGCACTTTACACGCATAGGACACTAAGATTTTGTGTAGTAGTGTGTGTTAAGAAAAAGTAGTATATAAGCTGTATCATATTGTAAATAAATCAGATTTGAATTTTATATTCTTGTCTCATTACCCCTCACTGTGGCCAACGCACCTTTAGCCATCTCTGATCAGTCTCGTGAGTCTGCGGGATTGGCAGTGAGTGTACCCTTCCCGAACCTGGAATTCCTGCCCACTATCCGTCTGTAACCTTAGGTCGCATGGTGCAGACATCCCGAATTTATCTATATATTTATTTATCACATACTAGGTACATGATAGGTTAGGGCTATAGGGCTTATAGGCCTTAGGGTCCTAGGGACTGTTAGGCTGGTAGGTCTGAGTAGGTCCTTTAACCTGTCACACCCTTAACACTTCTGCGGCCGTACGTGACGTGTGTAAGGGTGGGCGTACAGTAATAAAGGCGCTGTAAAATTCAAGCTTTTATCCCGGATAAGCGGTTGACCGTACTTCTGACATGAAGTAGGATTATTATCCAACTTGTACACAAAACAAATCTAGATACATTAGGTTATGTACCTAGTTCTGTCTCCTCAGAGATGTGGCCTAACAGGCGTAGCTTAGAGGGGGTTCCCGAGTGATCTTTTCAGAGGTAACGGGGCCTGTTCCATGAGCTGATTGGTGATCACCGGGGAGGCTTTAATGAGGTGAGAACCCCTCACTCCCTGGTTTTCTCCTCAAAATTTCAGGTGCCTTTTGAAGGTTTCCCCTATAAATAAAAAAAAATTATGTAGTTCTGAGTCCGTTAGAGTACCTGCATACAAAAATACGCCGATCACGCTGACATAGCCGCTAGAGAGGCGGTTTAGCCGCTGTCTTCATCATTTACTAGCGTCTACCTACACAGTCGAATTGTGGGCTAACTACGGTGGTGGTGGTACTCGGTGGTACATGCGAGCGACATGTTCACGCTCGGCCGCGGCACGCTCCACCATACATCGCTCCGTTAAGGCGTATATACCCGCCAAGTGGCGCCCTCATTGAATATGAATTCGTAGCAAAGCGTAGACAATAAAGAATCCTATGTTGCGTTTGTTACAGATAGGATAAGGTATTTTTACGTTGTTAAAATAGGACTCAAAGTGTTTCGTATCCAAAGTAGTAGGCAAAGTAGTAGATAAATTCTGAAAATGAGTTATGCGGTAACTCATTTTCATTCATTTGCCCCTGGGCACTCAGGCAGGGAAGGAACAGGAGTGGGTTTAGTCAGTAAGAGTTTGACACGCCCTCCCGCTCCACCCAGAGCGGGAGAAGTCATTGGATGATTTCCCACACCCCCAAAAAAAAAAAATGCAGAAGTACCAAAAGCGGCCGTTTTTGACACTTTGCTTACTACTTTGAATACGAAACACTTTGAGTCCTGTTTTAACAACGTGAAAATACCTTATCCTATCTGTAACAAACGCAACATAGGATTCTTTAATCTTTACTTTCTATGCTAAGATACAATTTTTAATTCAATGAGGGCGCCACTTATGGGGAGGTAGGTCCTTAACTTCTTGGTGGCCGCGGTGTGAGATTGGGACTTCAGCCCTCTAAATCATCCACCCAAACGCCGATTACGTAACTCACTGTGACTAAGCTTCTTTTTTTTTTTTCATCCGCCTCTGAATCAATAAGAAAGCTCAAAACTGTTTGTAAAAATTAATTTTCCCATATTTTTTTTTATTTTTTCCTATGTTTTAATAGTTATTCTGCTATTCGGGGCGGAGACAAATCCAACGAATCATAGATCATTAAAATCGGTGCAGCCGTTCTTGAATTATAAATGGTGTAACTATCCCGACTTTGTTTTATATTTAAAGATTTTACGATTAGTTATTATCTATTTATTTTATTTTATTTTTATTGTTTTGTGTAATGAGTTTTATATATTTTTTAGATGTAAATCTGGCAATGAATAATTTCATTTAATGTGGAAAATAAAGAGATAATATAAACATAGCACCCGAAATGTCATATTTCAACAATTATTCAATCTGAAATTATGTCTTTTTGCCATTTCTTAAGGTGAATGTTGATGAACTTTCTTCTGAACCTTTACTATTGGACCATTGCAGTCTCAGGACTGTACGTGACGCTTTACAAATTATTCGGGCCTGTCCTGTGAATTAATTGCTTTCTTCAGAATACCAATTTGTCTAGAAACACGAACGGACAAGAGACAAAAACGTATAATTAATTTTTATGTCTATTAGTTATACGAAAAACTACTGAACTGGACGATGATTTCTTCCAGGCAGAAATTAGTGTCCGACTGAAGTTTGATTTCGGTTTCGCCCAGTTTCTGACAAAAACCCTGGTTTCGACTGGAATTTCGAATTCGGCCATAAAGTGGCCGAATATTCGGCTGCACCGAAAGTAGAGTCCTTGAGCTGAAGGTTGTGATAGAGACTTAAAAATTGTCACTCTCGTTCGTATATAGGTGTAATCATTAGCATGAATTTATCGTTTTATCAAATTATTTAGTACTTGTTTCTGCCAACGGCTTCGCCCGTATGGTAAAAGTAACCTAAGTTTTAATCCAGGTTATAATCTATATGTGTAAAAAATTTCATTAAAATCCCTTCAGCCGTTTTTGCGTGATTGAAACACAAACATACACACTTTCGCATTTATAATATTAGTAGGACTAGCTTCTGCCAGGGGCTTCGCCCGCGTGGAATTAGTACTTCTCCCAATTATAATTTATAGCATATGTTATTTTGATGTTTAAGTTATATTACTGTAAAGTTTCATCAAAATCCGTTAAGTAGTTTTTGTGTGTAAGAGTAAGAAACATCCTCACAAACTTTCACATTTATAATATTAGTAGGAAGTAGGATTTTATAAAAGCTAGGTCTGAATTTTCAATGATCTGATAACTTCTTCAATTTAAAACTATTAATTTTTGTTAAGTATTCTGTTACCACTTTTTTCATAATCCAATGACATCTCCCGCTCTAGCGGGAGGGCGTGTCAGACTCTTACTGACTAAAACCCACTCCTGTTCCTTCACTGCCTGAGTGCCCAGGACAGCGGTAACTCTGTTACGAATTTATCCGCTACCCCTAGGCATGCAGGCACCGGCCACGATGGGCCCCGTCAGTGGTGGCTGTCAATCATCTCTTTGAGGCGCGCGTGGGCTACGCGCCGTCGACTCACGGGCCTGGTGCTGATCGGACGGCGAGCTACCCACTGCCCGCCATCCGCAGGCCCAGGTCTACGGGGGCCGGAGATCGTCTCGCGACGTCCTTCGCCCAATGCATCTCCTGCGGCGGTAGCTGCTGGGGCGTGAGGGCCACTCCGTTGAGCTTCCTCACCCGTCCCGCCTCCGCCTTCGCATACTGCTGGAGGAGACTGCTTCCCATTCCTTCTCACTTCGTACCATGGCCTGAATCAGAGCCGGGCGCTAGAGGTCACCGCCGCCTATCGCATCCACGAGGACACAGCGGTGCTCCGTCCAAGCGGGGTAGACCTCCACTGTATGCTCCACCGTGTTCTCTGGGCGATTCTGTTACCACGTAAGTTTCGATTTCGGCCGAAACTGGAAACTCAAAGGATTTTTATAATTCCATTACATTTCCTGAGATTACTCATTATAAACTTACCATGTGTAGTTATAGTACCTAATTTCATTTTTAAAATTTTATTTTGTTTTTTATTGTACACTTATATCGCAGAATAGTCAGTTGAACCCAAAGGTTGACTGGTAGAGAATGCCTTGAAGTCCGCCTATGTTGATTTTACATGAAGTTTATATTTAATAAATAATGTGTGTTCATATTTTCAAAACTGTTTCGACCCATGGAAATGAACAACTTTTTAAAAAGAAGTTTTATACTATACCCAAAAAGGGAACTCGCCGTACAAATTTATTATCAGCTGTTCAAAATTAGTAGGTACAATTATTTTTTTTTTTGGGAATTTTCTTTGAGTACCTTGAAGAAAATTTATAAAACAGTTTTTAAAATACGTCTAGACATTTCCGTTACACCCTGTATTAAATAAATTCTGTCTCATAATAATATTAGATAAAACATTACAAAAAAAACGGTCAAGAGCAAGTCGGACTCTCGCGCAAAGGGTTCCAAACAAATCTCTTTAAGGCGTACATATCCGCCAAGTGGCGCCCTTATTGAATAAAAAATCGTAGCAAAGCGTAGAAAATAAATATTATAGAATCCTATGTTGCGTTTGTTGCAAAGAGGATAAGGTATTTTTACGTGGTTAAAACGATATTCAAAATGTTTCGTATCCATAGTAGTAGGCAAAAGTACCAAAAACGGCTGTTTTTAACACTTTTGCTTACTACTTTGGATACGAAACACTTTTTTTTTTTGGGGGGGGGTGGGAAATCATCCTATGAATTCTTCCGCTATAGGGTGGAGCGGAAGGGCGTGTCAGACTCTTACTGACTAAAACCCACCCCTGTTCCTCCCTGCCCTAAGTGCCCAGGGGCGAGGTAACTCTTTCGAATTTATCCTCAACCCCCGGCCAGGCATCGGCCATGATGGGCCCCGTCCCTATTGCTGACAACTCTTTGAGGCGCACGTGGAACACTACGCGGGGTCGACTCTCGGGCCTGGTGCTGATCGGGCGGCGAGTTACCCACTACTCGCAGTCCGCAGGCCTGGGTATACGAAACACTTGAGTCCTGTTTTAACAATGTAAAAATACCTTATCCTATTTGTAACAAACGCAACATAGGATTCTTTAATCTATTTTCTATGCTAAGATACGAATTTTTATTCAATGAGGGCGCCACTTATGGGGAGGTAGGCCCTTAAAGAACTCCCAATGGTCCGCTTCAGAAGGGCTTTACGCGGTTGGCTAATTGAGAATTCCTTCTATACTGTAAAAGAATTCTTTCATGATATACTCGTAATTTTATACCAAAATTTGCATGTCAGTTGTTATGATTAAATATGTCAAGCTACTATTATACTACCATTGCATTGTAAGAACTCTTGTAACCATATTCATCTACAAATAGAACTTTGACTTTGAAATCATATTTTTTTCAGGTTTTTTTAAATTGCCTCCTCTTTACAGAAATCTATAAGTAAAGAGCTATTTCCTGTATTTTTTTTTTTAAATTTTAGGCCCCATGGTTTCGGCGATAAAGGGGGAGAATGGTAATTTTTCATCTATTTTCATAAATAACTTTAAAACAATTAAAAATGATAAAAAAGTACGTTCCAGACTTTCACAATGTGCCCTTTCATGATATGTCGCACGCTAGTCGCACGGTACAGTTTGAAAAACTTTGTTTTTTAATTTTCCGATTTTCATCCCAAAAGTGACCCCCATATTCCAATATAATTAACACTACTCAATCCCACACATTTTGTTAACAAAAAATAAGTTTTATCTGGCGTCACTGGGATCTTCGACTAGTACTGGTACTCGTATCATGCTGCATCCGGCTAGACTGGCCGTCTTTTTTTTTACTGTTGATAAGCATGCGTTTGACCACTATCTCACCTGATGGTAAGCGATGATGTGGTCGAAGATGGAGCACGCTTGCCTAGAAGTAACCTATTCACTCTTGACTTAATGACTTCCAGGTTGTAGCCATCAGGAAACACAGACTCCGGCAGGGAATTCCACTCCATAGCTGTTAGCACAATGAATGTGTTTTGTGCGTGTGGATGGGATTTTCACCATCTACCGATGGCACATCACCGTACGTCTTGTGGGCCAATGATGGAACGGGCTTGAGGGAATCAAATTATACAATTCCGTCGCACACTCCCCAAAATGTAACCGATAGAAAACTGACATGCTAGCAACTCGGCGTCTATGCTCAAGACTTTGGAGCTCGACGAGCCTATCATTGCCGATGATCCTCTTGGCTCTTCTAAACGAGTTCTGACTAATAAATTGCGTGCCTTTAGACTATAGGTAGGTCTGTAAGCGTAGAGTCCCGTAATAAATAAATCGTGTTCTCACAAAAACACGTGATCCGCAAAATATCGGGTTATCGCGATAGCGTTACGCAGTATGAGGCCCTACCGTTTTTTTTTTTGGATGGGAAACCATCAAATAACTCCTCCTCAAGAGTGGGAGGGCGTGTCAGACTCTTACTGACTTCCTTCAGTTACCTGTGCCAGGGCCGCGGTGACTCTATAAACACACCCTTGACGCCTTACTATGACGTTTTAAAATCATCATGATTCCGATGTGAGAAAGGGATAGTGATTTTTGTCATATATAGCTCCGTCTCTCTCTCGCACCGCAATCATGATAATTTTAATTTTTCCAACATATTATGTAGTGGGGTCTTCCCAAGACCCTTGTATTCCACAGCCAATGTCAAAGTTGTTCACTATTGTCCAGTCCATATATAACATGAGTCACATAAAGTTTACAGCTGTGCACATAACTTTAGTGGACTAGTGACGTCACGGGGCCGACAAGTTCTGCCGCTTGGACTTGTGTCCGTTACTTATGATGCTTTAACATTGTACTAGTACTACGGGTTTTAGGCTGAAAGACGCTGAAAATAAAGTTATATAAAATATGTATACAGAGTGTAAAAAGAAACATCACAAAGCCGTTAACAACGCATACTGTACGTCTAACAAAGTAGCTTTGTGCAAAAATTATTGCTGGGAAATGACTTTTATTTTTAGTTAGGAAAAAAAAACAATTTTTTATTGCGCGCAATGTAACGCGAACCCAGGCAAGTGGAGTTAAACTCCACCCCTTCGCTTTAAGCCACGTAGGTACTTGCCGGATAGGGTTGATATTCATTGCGTTTTTATAAATGCATATGCGTAATTTCGAAATTTCAAAATATTCTTAAATTAAGGTAATGTTTGTTTGGAAAAAAGTTTAGTAATAACAATTTCCCCAGCTTTTCTTTTTTTTGTGTTTCTCTGTTTTTTGCGTCATGTTTACCGTAAACAAACGTATTTTCTTTCTTTCTTTTTTCTTTCAATTGGAATTTTTTTTTTCAGAATTTTCTACTACTTTCTTCAAAATATTTGTTTATATCTATGTGTAGAAGCATTATTTAAAACGTGACCACGCATTTTCCTTACACCCTGTATAAAAAAATATCTTACTTTGTAAGCATAATCATGTCCCTTATAAAATTTAAAATCTCCACTGTCGATATATTGCAGACATATGAGCATAAGTGCAGTATGAGCAATGATATTCTCAGTGAGTCGAGGCTCCAGAGTCTTGAGCATCGACACCGAGTTGCCAGCCTCTGAAAACCGTTCAGAGGATACTGTGGAGCACACGGTGGAGATCTGCCCCGCTTGGGCGGAGCCCCGCCGTGTCCTCGTGCAGGCGATCGGCGGCAGTGACCTCTCGCGCCCAGCCCTGGTCCAGGCCATGGTACGGAGCGAGAGGGAATGAGAAGCAGTCTCCTCCTTCTGCGAAGCAGTAATGCTCGCGAAGGAGGAGGCGGAACGTGTTCGGGAGAGGCTGCAACGACAGCCTCGCCCTAACGCCCTCAGCAGCAGCCGCCGCAGGAGACGCCAGGGGCTTCCGGCGCCGCGAGACGATCTCTGGCCACCGTAGATCCGGGCCTGCGGACGGCGAGCTACCCATTACTCGCCGTCCGCAGGCCCGATCAGCACCAGGCCCGAGAGTCCTCGGCGCGTAGTGTTCCACGCGCGCCTCAAAGAGTTGTTAGCAAACAGGACGGGGCTCGTCATGGCCGATGCCTGCCCGGGGGTTGAGGATAAATTCAAAAGAGTTACCTCGCCCCTGGGCATTCAGGGCAGGGAGGAACAGGGGTGGGTTTTAGTCAGTAAGAGTCTGACACGCCCCCTCCCGCTCCACCCAGAGCGGGGAAAGTCATTGGATGATTTCCCACCCCACAAAAAAAAATAAAGCCTGTCGGTTTTCTATCGGTTGCATTTTGGAGAGTGTGCGACGGAATTGCATAGTTTAATTCCACCAAGCCCGTTCCATCATCGGACCACTAGACGTATGGCGATGCGCCACCGGTACATGGTGGACATCCCACCCGCACGCACAAGACGATTTGCGAACACTTGCATTGTACGTACAGCTAAGGAGTGGAATTCCCTGCCAGTCTGTGTTTCCTGATAGCTACAACCTGGGAGTCTTTAAGTCAAGAGTGAATAGGTTACTTCTAGGCAAGCGTGCTCCATCTTCGACCACATCATCGCTTACCATCAGGTGAGATAGTGGTCAAGCGCGAGCTTATAAATGATTTAAAAAAGTTAATACATAGTTAAAGACAGATCAGAAAAGAATTTTGAACTTGGAGTTTCATAATTACCGGAATAAATAATTTTCTGTAGTTTAAAAAAACTAAACGAATAAAAAGCAATTGCATGCGGCTGAGATGAGAATGCTAAGAGCGATGTGTGGTGTTACGCGCATGGATAGAATTAGGAATGAGTATATAAGAGGAAGTCTGAAAGTGGCACCGCTGACTGAAAAGTTGTGTGGAAATCGGTTGTCGTGGTATGGGCATGTGATGCGGTGGAATGAAGAAAATGTCGTGAGAAAAGTCTTGTGTATGGATGTGGATGGCTATAATAATAATAATAATATTCCACAACTATCACACAACGCCATCTAGTCCCAAGCTAAGCAGAGCTTGTGTTATGCGTACTAGACAACTGATAAACATACTTATATATTTCTAAATACATAAATATTATAGATAAATTACACCCAGACACAGAACAAAATTAAATGATCGTGCTCATTACACAAACATTTGTCCTGGGTGGGAATCGAACCCACGACGACGACGGCTATAAGAGTACAGGAAGGCCAAAGAAACGATGGTTGGACTGTGTGAAAGAGGATATGGGTAAAAAGGGGGTGACTACAGAGATGACGACTAATAGAGGAGTATGGAAGAAAAAGACATGTTGCGCCGACCCCAAATAAATTGGCAAACTAAAACTTTAAAAAACTAAAAGACATCCTTATTTTTTACTTTTCGTGTTCTCAGCTAACCAATTGATATCCTTAACATGGGAATGCTTACAAAATAACTATCTAATCCGCCATCTTTGGGAGTCAGCCATATTAGATTAGAATGATGTCGCTTAGCATATCCATTGTCATCCAAACTGGACATGTACGCCAAATTTCAGCTTAATCGAAAACCGGGCAGTGGGGCAAATTCACAGTTACAATTCATCATCATCTGCCTAGCCTTTTCCCAACTATCTTGGGGTCGGCTTCCAGTCTAACCGGATGCAGCTGAATACCAGTATTTTACATGGAGAAACTGCCTATCTGACCTCCACAACCCAGTTACTGGGTAATACGATACCCCTTGGTAAAACTGGATGTCAGACTTTCGGGCTTCTGACAACCCGTAACGACTGTCAAAGATCCACGATTGACAGCCAGGACCAACAGCTTAACGTGCTTTTTAACAATTAAAGCTAAAATATACTCGTAAGTGTATTAAAACGATCCAATATTTCAAACATTTTATTTGAAAATTTAGCAATATCTATTGTAAACATAAAAACACAAATATATATATATGTCGTCCAGATTTTTAAAAATATGGTTAAACTAAAAAACTTACAAAGTTCACCAGGAACTCGATTAAAAACTGTAGTACCGTCAACAAACGCAGCCGAAGTAGAAATCTAGGCACGAGTTACGGGAAATAAGATAAGCACGAAGTTTATGTCCATAGAGTTTGTACCTGGAGGGCTTTCAGCTTTTTTTTGCTGACGCACTCTTGTGGTGGGAATTTTGAGCGCGTCATATTTTGGCATTTTTTTGTTTGGGCGTGTACCGCACAAATATTTACTATGGGTCTGAGTGCTGAGTGGATTTTTGAAGATAAATAGCAACTTTTCTGGCTGTCGTCGACTTCGAAAAAGGAGGAGGTTATCAATTCGGATGTTTGTATTTTTTTTTTTTTTTTTTATGTATGTTCGGGCATAACTCAGTCATTTATTGACGGATTTGCAAAATTCTTTTTTTGTTCGAAAGGGGTTTATTCCGAAATGGTCCCATTTAAATTTCAAGAAGATCTGATGATGGGTTTCGGAGACAGACATCGGAACTCTTCAAAAATTGACAGCAAATCAACCGCGATTGCTGCTATCGTATGTCTATGAATTGTTAACACAGTTTAATGGGGAGCCACAACTAAAAAGTGAAAAATAAAAAACTTTTTTACAAAAAAATAGAACCGACTTCCAAAAAAAGTGCAAAATAACTTTAATTTCGGAAGTCGGTGTCAAAAAACGAAGACACAAAACAGGAACACCGACTGCCGAAATTAAAGTTATTTTGCACTTTTTTTTTATTGATAGGTTCGCGTTTGACCATTATCTTCCCTGATGGTAAGCGATGACGTGATCGACGATGGAACACACTTGTCTAGAAGTAACCTATTCACTCTTAACTTAAAGACCCCAGCAGGTGTAGCATGACCAATTGTATCTCTATTCTAACAAGAATAGACAAAGGTCTTTTTATCTAACTTGACATCTTATCTGCCCGAGCATCATGTTTTACATTGTAGACTTTTGTCGACTGAAGAATAGATACATTTCTTCTCTTCAGTTTTAACATCGCCGTGCTCAGAACGGTAGAAATCTTTCTACAATCTGTCATTTTGTCTATTCTTCCGTCGACAAAACCCGCTTGTATAGTGGTCATGCTACGCGTCCAGGTTGTAGCTATCAGGAAACACAGACGCCGGATATTTGAAGCTTAACACATACAGGGTGTAAATACACATCACATAGCCGTTAACTACGCATACTGTACGTCTAACAAAGTAGCTTTGGGCAATAATTATTGCTGGGAAACGACTTTTATTTTTAGGTATGAAAAAAAAAACTGTTTTTTATTGCGCGTATAGAGGTTATGCGGAACAGAGTGTAAAGTCCCACAAACCTCCATTAAAAAAGGAAGATCCTCCGACCAGACGGGTGTTGTGTCTGGTCCGGGCAACTGCCCAATAGTTGATTTCGGGCTGTTGTATATGTTCAAATTCGAATTTGCTGTTCTAGTTCGTATGCAGCGTCATAGATTTCGCTACACGCGCAATGTAACGCGAACCCAGGCAAGTGGAGTTAAACCCTGCCCCTTCGCTCTAAGCCACGTAAGTACTTTTCTGATACGTTTGATATTCATTGCGTTTTTGTAACTGCAAATGGGTAATTTCAAAAACAAAAACACGAAAATTCAGGTAATGTTTGTTTGAAAAAAAGTTTGGTAATAACATTTGGTATTAATTCTAGTTAAAAAGTAAAAAAAAAGCGACTTTCACCTCCAATCATGCAGAACCAGTGGATTCCCAGGTATGGTCTAGTGGAAAAAGATGATCCAAATAATAGTTAGAATATAATGGGCTTTCGGCTTCGGAAACTGTCTTTTTACACCCGATAGATGTTCATGGTGGCAGATATGTACTCGTATATAAATATTGATATTTGAGATAAAACATTACCTAATTTCTGGTGGTGATGATTACAAGATTATATATTTTGAAAACTGCAATTGACTACGAGGTTGAAGACTGGTAGTAATGTCATCATAGTCATCTCAACCGTCCACTGCTGGACATACTTAGGCCTCCTCCAAGTATCGCCACATTAAACCAGTCCTGTATTTCACGCATCCAGCAGACTCCAACTGTTAGTTTAGTTAGGTTAGGTTCTATCTCACGAAGGCGGGTTGGTCTTGGTTGTGTGTGTAAGTTCACGTACACTTTTTTATGTGTGCGTAAGCTCGAAGCGCTCGCTGTCATAGAAAAAAACTTTATTACAAAAAAAACAACCGACTTCCAAAAAAGAAAATACACTATAAATCAAAAAATTAGTTTAATTTCGGCAGTCGGTGTTTGTATTTTGTTTTTAGCAAATAAATAATTTTATCTTTTATCTTTATCTAGGTATTCGTATTTTTCGTTTTTGTTCAGTTGCTCAAAAAGCGCTGAAACAATTTCGATAAAATTTATGTGGGACCACCTCGGGAGTATATGCTTTCGGATAAAAAAATATTTTTTTTAGCTTACACACGCAGAGACAATGTGCATGTGAATTTACACACACAACCAAGACCAACCCGCCTTCGTACGAAAGAACAACACTATCCTTGAAATATTCTTAAGAATCTTCTGTACATATAAAATTCAAACTGACTGACTGACTGATATACCCACGCACAGCCTAAACTGCTGGTCCTAGAGACATGAAATTGGGAGGGTGTGTTCTTTGTGAAGAGTCCACAAAAAAAGGGTTTTTCGAAATTCAACCCTTAAGGTGGTGAAAATGGGGTTGAAATTGTATAACGAGGTAAGTACTAATTCCACGCGGGCGAAACCGAATATTGCTTTTAAAACAGTTATATTTTTCAGTATAAGGCAATGTCATTATTGTTCCATCGCCAGAACAACAATAAACACGCTATTGGGGAGACGAGGGCTTGACAAAATGAAAATGACTCTCCAGATTGACGTAAAGATCCACCTACACTTTCGTACACTTTCGTTCACTTTCTTTATTTTCATTTCTTTTCTTTTGTTTCAGGTAAGTTTTATTTCAATCATGCGCACACAACGATAATAAGGTGTCATTTGAGGAACATATGAGTACACAATAAACAATTGTAACTACTATGTAAACAAATCTTAGAAGTTAAATTTGACCCTCTACCCGGTTTCCGATTAAGCTGACCTTTTGCGTACATGTTTAGTTTGGACTAGCGGACGTCACGCGGTTTCACCCGCGTAGTTCCCGTTCCCATGGGAGTACGGGGATAAAATATAGCCTATGTTACTCGCTGATAGTGTAACTTCCCAACAGTGCAAGAATTTTTCAAATCAGTCCAGTAATTTCGGAGCCTATTCAACGCAAACAAACAGTCAAATCTTTCCTCTTTATAATGTTAGTGTAGATATAGATGACAATGCATAGTAAGCCAAGTAACGTCATTGTAAATCCAATGTGGCGGACACCGAAAGATGGCGGGCTAGTTATTTTTATGCATTCCAATGATATGAGTATCGAATGAAAGAGTTTGCTGAGGAGAAAACGAAAAATAACACTCAAAAGCGTATTTTTTTAAGTTCTAAAATTATAATATTAAATATACAAGATTAGGTACTGTAAGAAATTGTTTTACGCAACGGCATGGTCCGGTTCGTGACGAAACGCCATTACACTACACACTTCGAAACCATCAAAATAAAAGCTAATTTCTGAGTGAAAACCCGTGTAGCCATTCCATGCGTCTACAATAGGTACTGCCTTGTCCAAAGACAAAGGGCCCATCTACTCTTTTAGATCAAATCGAGTTATTTACATATTCGTAATCAACAAAACAAAGCGCAGATGTGTTGCTGGCGAGTTTCTTGCACCACTTCTTCTTCCCAGTTGAAACGCTAGGAAGTA
Organism: Polia nebulosa; assembly: GCA_951329385.1. Taxonomy (NCBI): domain Eukaryota; kingdom Metazoa; phylum Arthropoda; class Insecta; order Lepidoptera; family Noctuidae; genus Polia; species Polia nebulosa. The sequence continues at coordinate 6,295,278 of OX589592.1, read as the reverse complement.
GTGACGGGCGGGCGTTTCGGGGGACTGTGTTTATGTAATACTTTGATATACAAAGTGCTCTCTCTAATTTGAATAAAACCTAGACTGAATATGTTTTTTTACTCCATGCTCAAGTCATACACCAGTGAACCTTTTAGTTTCACTACCAAATAAGCAACTTTTTTTAGACTTCATGCACAAAGGTACAAAGGTGGACTTACTTTCCCTGCCAGTCAAAAAAAATCAAAAACCAACTTTAAAGTACTAAATAAACAAGTCACTTTTCAAGCAGTCTGATGTAGTTGGTTGCAGTTATTTAAGTTCATTTACTGATTTCATACCACTCCTCGAACCCTTTATTTTGATACCCCGACTTAATTTAGTTCGTCGACCTTTATTTTTTTCTTTTTCACAATATGACGTCTGGTAGTCGCCATATTGTATTATGATTACTAACATGTATTTAGTAGCACTCCCAAGGTTAAGAAGAATCAATTGACGTTAGAATTATCAAAATCGGACTACGCGTTTGGTCTCTATAGTGTCACTAAACAACAAACATACATACATATTACCCTCTGATAAACACATTACCCTCCCTTGCGTCGCGCAGTCAGGTAAACCTAAGAAGATTTTTTTATTTATTTAACATTCGCTATTACTACCTATATAATATATGCTCAACTAACTATAATTTAAACACTATAAATAACTAAATTAATCATAAAATATGGCGTCACATGTTCCTCCGTATCGCTGTCGACTGAAAGTGCGCCTAAAAGACTGGCGGCATTGCCACGTTGTATGGCAATGCTTAACCTCTGGCCGAGGCAGCAGACAGCCCTTGGGTCACCCAAAGTGTGAATTAGGAATTGAATAAATCTCTAAATAGTGTATGAGCACTCGGACCCTACTGCCCAAGAGTTTGAACCCCAAGAAGCTCAAAAATGTAACAACCGTCGATATAAATATTTAATATTATATATACCTATATAAATATTTATATAATAAGGAAGTAACATAAAAGAAGTAAATGAGATGACTGTTCTAACATGTCAAATCTCTTTCATGTTTTTTTTCCGTTTTGTATTTTAGTCAGATGCGCCCTTTCTGCGTATAGCTGCCGAATATTACCAACAATAAAATTACATTTTACAAGCGTTCAATATGTTTAATAAATTAATTTTATTCGTGCCCCGTGCCGGCGCCATTTCTTTTGATTAAGAATCACGATTACAATCGGGATCGTAATCTTTCTAATTTTACGTGTACCAAACATAATAAGAGTCACAATATACGAGTACATCTATTAATCATGTTGTTATTTCCTTTTTAGGGTTCCGTACCTGAGGGGTTCAAATGGAGCCCTATTGCCGTCTGTCCGTCTGTCTGTCCGTCATCTGTCACACAGGTTTTACAGCAAAACGGTTGGAGCTACAGACTAGTCTTGTGTAGTTCGCGAACGAACTAGTTCGTAAGAGCCGCTCCCACAGATGATCTACGCGAACTAGTTCCGTCATTCCCCGCTCCATAGTTCGTTAGTTCGTGACCGAATGAGCAAGGGTGGCGTCAACCGAACTAACTAAAGTCGTTACTCAACGCACTCACTGCACATCCGCGTATTCCGCGTCCGTTATTATTTATTTATTCATTGTTACAATATGTTGATAGGATAATTTATAAACTAAGCCCTACATACTCTATGGTCCTTAGCAACATTGTTCGAACGAAAAGTTTTAACGCGGCAAAAGTAAGTATGTTGTTTGTGCCATGAGGAACTAACCTGAATAGAAGAATAATTTTTGAATAATTGTAAAAAAAAAATGTTATACTATTGATTAATAAAAGTTGATTCGAATTTGTTTTGCTTTTGCAATGTGTTAATCTGCCAAGGAACAGAATAATATGTATAGTTAGTTGCTGATTATTTTCAAAACTTAATACTTAAAAATCTTTAAAAAAGAACGAAACCAAGAAGCAGTATCAAAACAAGCGAACGTTCGGCTTTCCTCTGATTGGAGCTGGCTGGGAGCTGACGAACTAGAAGAGCGAACTAGTTCATTTAGGAGCAGCGAACTAAAAGGAGCGATCCCTGTAGTGAACTACTATGCGCAAGACTACTACAGACTTCTTCATAGTATATGCATCTTGTTGACCCAAAGCCATACAATAGTCAAAAATACATTTGGTACGGAGCCCTAAATATGCGAAGTCCAACACGCACTTTTATGTGGAAAATTATGTAAAAGAACATGAATTAAAATTATTCATTGTTTTATTTCAGCGACTTAAGAGGCCGTATACAAAATTTTGCCGATTTCGCTGATTTACGTGATGTTGCAGCTATAATAATATATTGCTAAAAGTTTTAATGTACATTATGAAAGATCATTTCAATTATGTCTAATTAATGAGCTAGATTTGAAGCTTGCGTTGCGTATAATAAGTCGAGATTTGGGTTGTTTTAAAAGATTTTTATTGCTAATTTTTTTGTAATTTTGCATTATCTTAACGGTAAATTTAAATAATACTGTTCTGAACTGTATAATTTATTTTTCTCACTATCCGTTGGCATTATGTTTATCCCAGATAAAAAGGGAAACCTATTATTGGCCATTAATACTGTGACACATTTATTCTGTAATATATTACATGTATCGCTGTTGGTTGCCTAAATAAAGAAAATAAAAATAAAAAAAATTCGCGATTGTACAGTCACGTATATTAGCGAAATTGGCAAAATTTCATATACGGCCTCTGAACCTGAACACGAATTCTGACTAGTTGATGGCTGGAAACTAAAGTGGCAGTGGGCAGGGAGGGTACAGTGCGCGCAGAACATATGGTCAATAGGGCCGACTAGATCTGGAGTGGCAACCGCGTACCTGAAGACGCAGCGTTGGAAGGCTTCAAGGTGGATCGTGACTGGTGAGGGTCGTGGGAATTCGATGGATGCGAGATGCACAGGACTGGTCGTTGTGGCGACACTAATTGGGTAAATGATAAATGATGTTTATTCAGTAAATAGGTTACAAGGAACACTTTTACACTTCGATGTTTTTTGTCAGTTTAAAGCTAGATGAGGCCGGGTGAAGCCTATGTCCAGTAGTGGGCGTCTTTCGGCTAAAATGATGATGATGATGGCGTGCCTTTGGTCTATGGGTAGGCTTGGCAGCGAAGGATCCCGTAATAAGTAGATAGTGTTGTCTCAAAAGCACGAGATCTGCAAAACATCAGTAGAGCTATTCTGTAAAATCTCACCGTGAAAACTTAGGTGAAGTGACCGTGAAGTGGGCTGTCAATCCATGCAATCAAGGTGGAATGACAGTTCACTTCACGCTCACTCCACCTAAGTTTTCGAAGTTTTCACGGTGAGCTGTGACATAAAATCATCATCAAAGGTATGATGGTGGAATTAGGTAGAGTTATTTATGTAGTATTTCATACAGCGAAACAATAAAGTAGATATGCCTCAAATCCCGAGATTAATTTTAAAGAGCAGAAAAATCCCCTGATTTATTAAATAAAAAAGCTATTTACTGTTACGCAATTTAAACCACTGCACGCGCGACGTTGCCAAATTACATCAACGACATCAGGGGGCTTAGACAAAGTAACAATTTAAAAACGATAACGAAGTTAGAAAAGACTAAAATGTATGAGATTGACATAAACTGCGCTAAGTCACGTGGTCAGTCGACTGTCGACATCGTTATCGCAAGTTGGTAGACAATGTTATAATTCGTAACGAAACCATAAAGAAACGAATTGCTATCGTGTTTATCCCATACAAATGCGTAGAGAAGCAGCGCTTTCAGAGTTCGCCTTCGCCTCGATCGTGATCGCCAAAAAAGATAACGAAGGAACGCTAACGCTAGGAAATGTTTATCGATATCTCAGAGACGATGACGAATTTAGATATCGTTTCGCTACGAAGCGATGTTACTTTGTCTACAGGGCCAGATGTCCGAAGTTGCAAAATTTCAATGCGCACACGCGCGATGTTGCCACATTTGTAGTTCACACAACACAGCTTGTGAAAACAAAAGAAAACAATTGAGGTTTTTATTAATATTTATTTGTAATATTGTTGGCCACATGGGATTGTCCATTAGAAATCCCGGGAAGATCTATATTAATATCAACATTTCGATTCAAGTACATAAATAACTCTACCTAATTCCAACCTCTGATCATCTACATGGTGTAAAAGTAACCTAAAAGTTTGTTTTAAAAGATTTTGATTAAATTTATGTATCATCATATTTATAAGCTATAAGAGTAGGGGAAGGCCAAAGAAACGATGGATAGACTATGTGAAAGAGGATATGAGTAAAAAGGGGGTGACTAGAGAGATGAAATAAATTGGGATAAGGGCAGGAGAATGATGATGATTATGTATCATCATAACGTGAGAATCATATTTTCCATACCCTTTTAACTCAAATCTACACTTAAATGAAACGATAAACCATCTACGATCTGGCAACACTGGCGTCGCATCCGTTCTGACCGGAAGTGGCACCATCTGCTGGCAGCTGACATCGAGCCAAATGCATTGTAAGTGATGCAACATACCGTTTATATTAAATATTCATCCCTGTTATGTAGTGGGTAGGCAGGGTAGGTAATGTGAAATGGTAATTTAGGTTTGGATATCAAGATAAATATATACCCTTGATATTTGACTAACTTTTGCCAGCGGCGTCGCCTGCATAAAAGTCACAAGTAGGTAGGACTGGGATAAAAAAACCAGCCAGGAGCGAGTCGGACTTGCATGCATAGGGTTCCGAACATCACATTTTTTTTAAACTATATACGTTTTATAATTTTCCTGTAATCTATGAGTAAAGAACTACCTCTTGTATTTTTTTTCATATTTTAGGCCCAGTGGTCGGAGATAACGGGTGGAGGGGGGGGGGGGGTTCGAACGTTCGACATTTTCATCTATTTTCTTAAATAACGTACAAAACATATTATTAGGTCCCCACCTGTGAAATAGAGGAGTCATTTTTTAGGTATTATTTTTTGTATAAAACTAAGTAATGAGGTTTTTTTTACTATTGGCAGTTGTCTATGACGGTCATTATTCGATTGAATAACAAGCAATTGATGAATATTTAAATTCATAGAAGTGACGAGGTTCCTCTATTTGTGAGAAAAAAACGCCAATTTCATAGGTGGGAACCAAATATTTTAAAATTATGAAAACAAAATAAAGTAACTTTCTTTGCACCCCAAAAGTGACCCCCATATTCCAAATCCATTTATTTTCATTACATCGCCGTATTCGGGTCACAAATACTCATGTATGTACCAAATTTCAACTTAATCGGTACAGTAGATTTGGAGGAAATTGACTGTGACAGACGGACAGACAGACACACGAGTGATCCTATAAGCGTTCCGTTTTTGGAACGAAGTTCCTTATCGCGCGTTGTGAAAGGGGGCTAGACGGAAAAAATTCTCACGAAAAGTTGTCACGACACTAATGAGGCTGTCCATCCAAAAAGATTGTGTTGGAAAAACAATCTAATAAAAACTTCTTGTATTTTTGGTGGGTAGGTACCTACAAAGTTTGCAAGCAGAAGCTGGGCTTACCTGAGCTGAGCTGAGCTGAGCTGAGCTGAGCTGAGCTGAGCTGAGCTGAGCTGAGCTGAGCTTAGCTGATCTGAGCTGAGCTGAGCTGAGCTGCGATGAGATGAGATGATGAAGTATAACTTCTTACGTGCGTGCGTGTGTGCGTAGTTAATAATAAAAAAAAATATTATAAATTAAAAAAAATAAAATTATATTACAATTCCTTCACTAATTAATCGAAAGGAACTTCGTTCCATCCGGGTGTCCCTTGACACCTCTCAAGTTTTTTTCATTTGTACTTTCGGAACTCTAAAAATGGTCTACCCCCATGTTAATTTCAAATTGTTCCGTCTTTGAAACGTGATTGATTTACAAACACAGAGTTTACAATATTAGTAGGTTAAGATATAAGGCTTTTTTATGCAGTGGGGTGAAAAACAAGACTATGTACCACATTTGCAATACCAGGGTTGGGTATAGCTAATAATAATAAGCATGTCACCGTCCGGGAGAATCAATTCTCCACATTGTCTCTGGTTGTTCTCGTCTAGCTAACGGAGAGTACTTGCATAAGCAAAACCTTCTAGCTAGAATCATTCATCAGAAACTTGCTCTGAAATACTCTCTTATAGAATCGGAAGTGCCGTACTATAGGTATGTGCCCGACTAGAACTGGTCTCGATAATGGTCATATCTCATTGTACTGGGATTGGTCCATCATCACTGACAGGACTATTATAACTAATAAGCCTGATATAGTGGTGGTGGACCAAATCGAAGGCGTGCAATGATTGTTGACATTACCGTTCCACATGACGAGAACCTCATGAAAGCCGAGAAAGATAAACAAATCAAGTATATTGACTTGGCTCGCGAGGTTGTCGATATGTGTGATGTGGACTCAGCGATCATTGTACCGATAATCGTGTCAGCCAATGGCTTAATAGCCACGAGCCTCGACCAACATCTCAGGAGGCTCTCGTTAGGCGGCTGGATCAAGGGCTTGATTCAGAAAGCTGTACTTCTGGACACGGCTCGCATTGTAAGGCGGTTCCTCTCTCTGGAGCCCTGCCTGCCGGTAGCTTGGACCCTGTTCCCGATACCGGTGGGCTACTTTTTTATATTTTTAAAAATATTTAAAAATGTCAGAAAGATATGTATACAAATGAATAAACAAAATAATAATAATCGCAAATGTCACAGTCACCCAAAGCAACACATCACAGGGACATGCACAACCTGCCCAGGGGTTGTGGATAAATTTGAAACAGAGTTACCGCGCCCCTGGGCACTCAGAACAGGGAATGAACAGGGGTGGGTTTCAGTCAGTAAGAGTCTGACACGCCCTCCCGCTCCACCCAGAGCGGGAGAAGTCATTGGATGTTTTCCCACCCCCCCAAAAAAAAAAAAGGTCATGCACAACACTCACACAAACAGATTACATTCACAGACATAATCAAATAGCAAATGTTATTCATCAGAACTTAGCCCTTAAATATAAACACATACGAGATACAAACACCCCCTATTATAAGTATGTACCACAAACGGTTCTTGAAAATAACACCCACAAACTTATTTACGACCCCGCCATACTAACTGACAGGACCGTTCACTACAATAGACCCGATGTCAATCTTCAAAATAAAGTCACTTACCTGATAGATATGGCAGTTCCCAACACACATAACTTACAAAAAACAATAAGTGAGAAAATCAGTAAATACGCTGAACTTAAAGCAGAGGTAACTAGAATTTGGAGACAAGAAAAAGTGTTCGAAATACCCACCGGAGCGAAACTCCGCTGCCGCGACACCTCGTGGCTCGGCGGACAGAGCTCCGGCAGTATCTCATGGCGACATGGAGAGAGCGACTGTCACAACCCAGCGCTGGGCACGCCACCATTGCGGCGATAGTGCCCCTCTTTGAGGAGTGGCCGAAGAGGCGCCACGGCGTCCTCACCTTCCGCCTGGCGCAGGGCCTCACCGGACACGGAAGTTTCGGGAGGTTCCTGTGCAGGATAAGGCGGAAGGAAACGAGCGGATGACCCCACTGTGAGGATCGCCCAGAGGGCACGGTGCAGCATACGGTGGAGATCTGCCCCGCTTGGGCGGAGCCCCGCCGTGTCCTCGTGGAGGCGATTGGCGGCAGCGACCTCTCGCGCTCGGCCCTTGTCCAGGCCATGGTACGGAGCGAGAGGAAATGGGAAGCAGTCTCCTCCTTCTGCGAAGCAGTAATGCTCGCGAAGCCTCCTTCGCGGAACGGGTGAACGAGGCTCAACAACAGAGTCGCCCTCAGCAGCAGACCCAGGCCTGTAGACGGCGAGTAGGTGGGTAGCTCGCCGTCCGATCAGCACCAGGCCCGAGAGTCGACGGCGCGTAGTGTTCCACGAGCGCCTCAAAGAGAATTTGTCAGCCACCACTGACGGGGCCCATCATGGCCGGTGCCTGCGTGCCTAGGGGTAGCGGATAAATTCGTAACAGAGTTATCGCTCCCCTGGGCACTCAAGCAATCATGACTGGGCCCGTCGTGGCCGATGCCTGCCCAGGGGTTGTGGATAAATTCGAAACCGATTTAAAAAAGCGTTACCGCGCCCCTGGGCACTCAGGGCAGGGAAGGAACAGGGTTGGGTTTTAGTCAGTAAGAGTCTGACACGCCCTTACGCTCCACCCAGAGCGGGAGATGTCATTGGATGATTTCCCAACCCACAAAAAAAAAAAAAGTGTTTTACCCAATCTTCTCCACAGTAGCCTCAAACAAATAGACCTTAAAGACTCAATTTCGTTACACTTCAGAAAGCAGCAATTCTAAATACCTGCAGAATAGTGAGGAAGTTCATGCAGATAGAAGAAAATTAAATTTTTCCTCATAACATCAATCCTACACCTTAGATTGTACTCAACTTACGCTACATTGACTTGGCTTGGCCCGTTAATGTAGCTTCAAACTAGCATAGAGCTAAGAAAAACTACACGTTTTACCTTAAATAATGATAATTCATTTATTTCGGGTTGCATAGACCCATAGATAAAGCCACCTGTAAGTACTACAGGTGCTTTACCAACCTTTTCCTAAGAGGACTCTTATAGGATCACTCGTTTGTCTGAGACAGACAGTCCGTCTGTTACAGCCAAGTTGTTCCGAATCTACTAGTTTGACCCAATTGAGTTGAAATTTTTGCATGTAATAGTATCTATAGTAAAATAAACTTCTTCCACTCCACTAGAGTTGACTAAGTACATCGCCAGAAATAACAAGCTATAGTATCTTTTTTTTTTAGGCCTGCAGGTGGGCTGGGCTTGGGGGACCAAGACCTAAAACCGCCCTAAAAAAAAGAAATAGCTTTACCCAGCACTGGAACAGCGTAGGCTACAGCTTCTTTTTAACCGACTTCGAAAAAGGAGGAGGTTCTATGTTCGGCTGTATGTAAGTTTTTTTTTTATGTATGTCCACCGATTTCTCTGTCAGTTGTGGACTGATTTTCAAAATTATTTTTGTATCCGAAAGAATATACTCCCGAGGTCCCATTTAAATTTTATCGAAATTGCTTCAGCGCTTTTAGAAAAACTGAATAAAAACGAAAAGTATGTATCGTTAGATGACGTTTTGGGTTTCTCCAATTACGAGTATGTTTAAATTGCACGTTCCATTTTATTGAGGTTTTTAGTTCTGGAGTATCCAACTAAAAAGTGAAAAATAAAAAACTTTTTTACAAAAAAAAACAACCGACTTCCAAAAAAGAAAATACACTACACAGAGACAGTTTTACCCAGCACTGGAACAGCTTACGCTACAGCTTCTTTTTAACCAACTTTCGAAAAAGGAGGAGGTTCTATGTTCGAGTGTATGTGTGTTTTTTTTTATGTATGTCCGCCGATTTCTCCGTCAGTTGTGGACCGATTTTCAAAATTCTTTTTTCATCCGAAAGAATATACTCTCGAGGTGGTCCCATATAAATTTTATCGACATTGCTTCAGTGCTTTTTGAGAAACTGAACAAAAACGAATAATACGTATACCTCGATAACGTTTTGGTGTTCTCCAAATGTTTAAATTCCACGTTCCATGTTATTGGGGTTTTTAGTTCTGGGGTATAACAATTAAAAAGTGAAAATTAAAAAAAAAAGTTATAAAAAAAAAAACAACCGACTTCCAAAACAAAAATACACTAAAAATTCAAAAAATAACTTTAATTTCGGATGTCGGTGTCAATTAACGAAGAAGTAAAATACAAACACCGACTTCCGAAATTTAAGTTATTTTTTTAATTTTTAGTGTATTTTTTTTTTGTAAGTCGGTTGTTTTTTTTTTTGAAACCACATTTTGAAGAGAGCGCACATGATTGATCTCAATTAAGGGAATTTAATTAAAAACCTAATAATGAGTCGTGAGAAAGGTGGTCGCTTTCTGCACACGACTCGATAAGGTCATTGTCTCGTGCCAGGTTCAAATACGTCATGTATTTTAATGACAAACGCTGTGAGTACCTGTGAAGCCCCGCGACTCACCGGTGAGTCGGACAAAAAAAAAAAAAATTAAAGAGAAAAAAAAAAAAAAAGATCGGCTGTCAACCCGGGTTGTCGTCGGGGTTCAATTTGACAACCCGGATTTGGCCGCGGGGCTTCACAGGTTAATTGCGTTCATCTTATTTTGCACATGTATGAGCCGTGCCCATTGAAGAATCTCACCATGCTTTTCTTTCGACTGGATCCTTATCATACCTTAAACCTTAGACTATGACACTTCTTAGTCTAAGCCTTAAACATACTTTAATTAATAATTTTAAGAGAACAAAGAAGTTGCCTCATGGGTCCGAACACAGGTGTCCACGTGTTAATGGATATTATTAAATATATAGCAACATGGCGTTACTGGGTGCGGAGGCACTCTCTGGATTGCAGATCTATGATTGATGGGTAACTTAATCCCCATTAAATGTAAGTTGTGAAACTCTTAATGTAAAACCGTAATTCCAAGGAACTTAATGTGACTGTATGCTACCTGATAAAAGTGAAGTAAAAAGACCAAACTGTTCTACTTTTAATTTCAATCATTCCCTCATGCGTATTAAGCCCATTTAGTCTCACGCAGGCACTACCGCTGGGTGAGATGGTGAGTAAGGAAAATCCAGCCTTACAAGTGGAAGATCCAAAGTGCACAGTGAGAATTTTTAGTGCTCGCCTTCGTTAGGTATTATTCCTTAAATGGGTAAACGGGGCATATTTTTTTTTTATGGTAGATCTTATTTTTTGAAGATGGGAAAAACACTTCAGGAATACTGCTAGCAAAGTTACAAGCAGTTGCAAAGTTAAGATCTTGAGTTTTAATGCAAAGCCAATAAATAGGTACTGGAAAAAAAAAATTCAACAAAAGCTTTCCTTTGTAACTGAACAACAACAATTTATACAAAGACCAACTACCTATTAGGATACGAATAGTTCATCTGTTCCTGTGTAGCCGTAACAAACTTTAAACTACCATTTTAGTAGCAATTTTTAATCTAACCTAAACCCTGTTTTTGAAGTACAAAGTTCAGTTTTCATTTTCGTCGCTCTATAATAAAATTGTTGGTAAAGCATACCTCGACAAGGTGAAATCTAGAGTGAAATGTAAAATTTTCGAGCAGAAAGAAGTATTCCGTTCCGAGTGCTTCCGAGCATGGTATTCGGAATAAATAAAAGAGCTATGAGTATTTATTGGTTGCCTCCTGAATAGTGCAATTTTGATATGAGAAAACATTTTATAAAACAATTTAGAATATTTTCGATCCTGGTTGGTATTTATTTTTTTTATATATATATTTGGTATACATAATTACGAGCCGTTGGGGGTTGAAACCTTCGCATCGTGGGGTCCGAATGCTCACAAATTGTTTAAAGATCTATCTAAACGCCTTGTTGACACTTCGCATGACCCAAGGGCTGGCTTTTACCTTGAACAGAGGATAAGCATTTCTGGATGGCACCGTTGGTGCAGTGGTTGAGCGATTGATTGCGGTGCTGCGTGTCGCGGGTTCGTTTTCCGCACGGAGCAAATATTTTGTATGGCCTACAGATAGTTGTTGCGGGTCTGTGTGCCTTGTGTATTTGTAAGTTTAAATGTTTATCAGTCGACAGCGATGCGGAGGAAGTGTTCGATATTGTCTTGTGGGATACGTTCCCATTCTTCAGCAATGACTCATTTTAGCTCCCTGATGATTTGTGGAGCAGGCTGCACTGATCTTACCCGTCTTTTTAGGGCATCCCAGACATACTCAATTGGATTGAGGACGGGACTGCGAGCAGGCCAATCTAAGCGACGGATCCCAACTTCTTGCATATACGCTTCCACGTCGCGCGAGCTATGACGTCCATAAAAATGGAATCTTCTTCAAGAGCAGTCAATGCGAGTAATGCATGTGGAATAAGGACTTCTGTTATGTACCTTTCTATGAAAACTAACTCCGTACGTTTCGTAGAATTAATTGCTGCCCAAAACATAACGGAGCCTCCGCCATAAGGAGTGATTTCTTCAAACACACGTTCGTGACAAACGCTTTTCATCGCTGATATGATGTTACGTTATAATGAGCAGAAAAATTTGATTGAGTTCCAGAAGATTTTGTTTCTCTACGAAACCGCAAAAAAATATTTACATTTTCTAAACTGTAACTTACACTTCCTTAGGGGATTTCTGCGTAACTTTGATATAATGTTTGGTTTTATTCTAAGAAGAAATAAGAAATGTCTGGAGAAATTAATGACCCTTGACTTACAAGCAGCTTAAAGATTTACGGAGAAAAAAAGCATTGTTTCTTTTAAATATTTAGGAAAAATAAGCGTTGTTTTAATTAGGGCTTTCTTTGTTTTAATTCTAGGATTTCTGTGTTACAACCAACGTTACAGCTAAAAACTTAAAAATATTTTAAAGAAGAATGCCCATTTTTAACCTGACTATATATAGAAATGAAATAAATCTTAAAATTCAGCTAATTGAATAGTATTAATTACGCATATCACAATGATAAAAGAAACGCAGGAAAAAAAAAAAATTTTTTTTTTTATGCTTATTCTACACCAAGGATAAACGTGTTCTGCCCAGTGGTTGAGGATAAATTCGAAAGAGTTACCTCGCCCCGGGCAGAAAAGGGGTGGGTTTTAGTCAGTAAGAGTCTGACACGCCCCTCCGCTTCACCCTAGAGCGGGAGATGTCATTGGATGATTTCCCCCAATAAAAAAAAAAGTGTAAACGTGTTTTGACGTTTCATTTTACACACTACTACTTGACTTTATTCAACTCTGTTTCTAAGTAAGTATTTCTTTATTAGTCTTTGTCTATTAGAGATTAATTAAAAATAACATAATAATTTAATAAATTCATCATGCAGTATGAAATTGAGTTCGCACGAATGACACGGATTGTTTTGACGTTTGACAGTTCTTCACTCAATATATTGTGACAATCATCGAGAATCTAAAGAGTGACGTAAAGTTGGTTTCAAATAATTCACAAAGTAAAAAAGATGTTTTAAACCATAGCTAGTTAAGTATTCCTATTTTAGACTAAATTTGGAACGCTAATAATTAGTTCTAGCACATTTATTTTTAGGTTACATATTTGATTTCGGCATGGTTTGGTGGATTGCGGGTGGAGCTCGTGGCTAAAGTAATAACAGCCGCACGGGTCGATCCATAAGGTTAAGCTACGCTTGCTGGGGTTGGTCCATGGATGGGTGATCTTTACATACCGAGACTCCTCCGTGCCTCGGAAAGCACGTTAAGCCGTTGGTCCCGGCTGTCAATTGTGGATCTTTGATAGTCGTTACGGGTCGTCAGAAGCCCGAAAGTCTGACATCCAGTCTTACCAAGGAGTATCGTATTACCCAGTAACTGGGTTGTGGAGGTCAGATAGGCAGTCGCTCCATGTAAAATACTGATATTCAGCTGCATCCGGTTAGACTGGAAGCCGACCCCAAGATAGTTGGGAAAAGGCGCGGGCAGATGATGATGATATTTGATTTCGGCAAATCCTAACCTAAAAAGTAACAAATATTTTTTGGTCTTCGTAGCGTTTAAAAATGACTATTTGACATTATTTTCTAAACTTACAGGTAGTCTTTCTACTATACCTTATAACCATACATAAACTTTCATTATCAGGTTTTTAAATGTATGGGAAGTATGCTTTATTCAAGTATTCTTTCAGCGAAGAACCATTTATCGAGGTAGGTAATGAACGGCCAGTATTTTAGCCAGAATGGTACTTGTTGCGCAAACATTTGTGAAAATTTTCATTCAAAAGCTGCTGTAGTAACATTCCCCAGCAATGTGCTGCGCCCCACAGTTTCACCCGCGTAGACCGGGATAAAAGCACGCCGCAATTGTGGCGGTAAGGCGCCTCGTTGAGGAGTGGCTGGAGAGGTGCCACGGGGTCCTCACCTTCCGCCTGACGCAGGTCTTCACCGGACACAGAAATTTCGGGAGGCTCCTGTGTAGGATAAGGCAGAGCGAAACGCCCGGGTGTCACCACTGTGAGGATCGCTCAGAGGACACGGTGGAGCATACGGTGGAGATCTGCCCCACTTGGGCGGAGCCCCGCCGTGTCCTCGTGGAGGCGATCAGTGGCAGCGACCTCTCGCGCCTGGCCCTGGTCCAGGCCATGGTACGGAGCGAGAGGGAATGGGAAGCAGTCGCGTCCTTTCTCGAAGCAGCAATGCTCGCGAACAAGGAGGCGGAACGGGTGAGGGAGGCTCAACAGAGTCGCCCTCACGCCCTCAGCAGCATCCGCCGCAGGAGACGCCCTGGGCGTCGGAGGTCGGAGGAGGCGGACGGCGAGTAGTGCAATGTGCACATTAAACATCATTTATCAATCATTTATCATCCAAAGGTTGTGTTGTGTGGTATCTATGTAGATATCGTTATCAGTCACAATACCACCGAGTTCACCATCATCAATCAGCCATTAAATGGGGCACAGGTCTCCTCTCTGTGAGAGCGAATCGAGCCAATGCGGGTTGGTGGATGTCACATGTCTTCGAATTTTTGATTCTAGGACATGCCGGTTTCCTCACGATGTTTGCCTTCATACACTTACCTACTCGAAAATAATAAGTACCTAAATTAAACAAAATATTTTGTGACAAAATATTGTGAGGAAAGGCTTGCGTATTTATTTTCATTCGTCTTGGTGGTGGATGCCGGGCGACCAGTGGGGGCTGTCCAGCGACTAGCATGTTTTTGAAGTGATAACTTCTTAAGGCGCGTTGAGCATTTTTGAGATGGGAAAAAACAAATGAACTCGCCACTCACCGACACCGACGCCGACACCGCTACGGATCGCGTAGCGGGTCACGTAGCGGGTCGCGTAGCGGATTGAAGCAAAAGCTTCTTTAGGCGCGTTGGGCATTTTTGTTCAAATTTTCACTTCTGTTGGCACTCCCGGAGTGCCACTATTTTTTTTTATTATGAATTTTGATCTTATAGATCTTTCTTCGGGCTTTTATTGAGGGAGCCCGGTTATTTTTGCGATTGGACTTACCGTTTTCGAGATATTTATGATTTTATATCTCGAACTTGGAAATTTACATCCAAATTAAAAAGCAAAATCACTACCTGCCAACGCGGAATGGAACGAAGTATGCTCAACATTAAAAAGATGCAAAGGGTTCGTCACACAAAGATTAGAGAAACCACCAAGGTGACGGATGCTCTAACCTACGCTAAAAAACTAAAATGGAAGTGGGCTGGACACGTAGCGAGGCTAAAGGATGAGAGATGGACCAACAGGGTAACAACGTGGAAGGGTCCAATCGGCAAACGTCTCAAAGGCAGACCCCACACGAGATGGGCAGACGAGTTGATAAAAATAGCTGGTACCTGTTGGTCGCAAAGAGCTCAAGATAGAGACACATGATTTTCTTTAGAGGAGGCCTTCACCTTCACTTGAGGAGGGGTTCATGCCAACAAGAAGAAAAAAAAAGGAAAAATTAAGTGAAATACGTGTAAACAACATCATTATCTTTCTTTTTATTTTAAACTATGTATGTATATTACTTTTTTTTTGCATGAAATAAAAGGCTTATTATTATTATTATTCCGTTTATTTATTTTTATAGACATATTATTTACATTTTTAAATATTTAAATATAAAGGATAAAAAAAAACATTAAAAAAAAAAAAATAGTATCCCACCGGTATCGGGAACAGGGTCCAAGCTACCGGCGGTCAGGGCTCCAGAGAGAGGAACCGCCTGACAATGCGAGCCGTGTCCAGAAGTACTGCTTTCTGAATCAAGCCCTTGATCCAGCCGCCTAACGAGAGCCTCCTGAGGTGTTGGTCGAGGCTCGTGGCTATTAAGCCATTGGCTGACACGACTATCGGTATATTATTATTATTTATTATTATTATTTATCTCGAATCGATCGCTACGCGATTCGCTACGAGAGTGCTACGACGCGGCATTCGTAGTGGATCGCGAGGCGCGTTTGGCATTTTTGTTCAAGTTTTCACTTTCGTCGGCACTCCCAGAGACCCAATGTTTTTTTTTTTGGTGGTGGTCAATCATCCAATGACTTCTCCGCCACCGTCAGACTAAAACCCACCCTTTTTCCTTCAGTTGCCTCTGTGCCAAGGGCCGCGGTAACTCTATTTCAAAATATCCGCGACCCCAGGCAGGCATCGATCCTAACGGACCACGTCAGGTACTACTGACATCTCTCAGAGGCGCGCGTGGAACACTTCGCGCCGTCGACTCTCGGGCCTGTCGCCCTGTCGGACGGTGAGCTACCCACTAGTTTGTTTCTTGTAACGTTTTCTTTGTACTTTTTTGAAGAAAGTTATTAATATTATTACTACTCGCCGCCCGCAAGCCCGCGCCTATGGTGGCCGAGGATAAGCTTGCGACCCCCGACACCCAGGGTGTCACCTGTGGCGGCTGCTGAGTGCGTCTCTGCTGAGTCTCCCTCACGCGTTCCACCTCCTCCTTCACGAGCATTACTGCTTTGCAGAAGGAGGTGACTACTTCCCATCCCCTGATACAATAAGTATAATATATTGTGGTGGGGCGCGCCGCCCGTCGCACTTTTCTGCATTAGTACAAAATGCACCACATTACAAGTCTTAAAACAGTAGAGGTAGCGAACCAACAGGAACCGCTGCGGCACGGCTCTAAAGTAAATATACGTGCCTCCAAGCCGAACACTCCGGTATACATCTCTCGCCTACACTTTACCACTAAGGTGGAGGACATCGTGGAGTACGTGCACCAAAAGATAAGTTACAAGCCGAGAGTGCAGCTGCTGGAATCGCGCCGCAACGTCAACCTCAAGGCGTTCGTGGCGCGTGTACCAACTCTGCACCTCGTCATGGAAGAGGAGTTTTGGCCGCAGGACGTGGTATTCCGTCGCTTCCACGGATAAGTGCAACCAAAACGCACAATAACGTAGTGCTAAGTGAAGTGATTACTAACATAGGCTTAAGTTTCTATATATTAACACAAACTGTATTATAATAAAAATGTTATTAAGTAAGGTATATATCTATGGGCCAAAATAGCCTGAAAATAAAGAGTTTTATTATTATTATTATTTAAGTGGACTACTTCATAATCCATGGATACAAAATATAGTCAAAACAGGTGCGTATTGCCACCAAATCTTTCACAAAGCGCCTGATTCAATTGACGCCACAAGCATGTTATTACAAAACAGTTTGTTTCGATCGGATGCGAGGTGATGGGGGTGAATCTGTGTCTCAGGGGAAATGTGTACACGTTTTGTACAGGGTACCCTACTCCTGGCGTCACGGTTTATGTCGGTTGTTTATGGTAGGGATCAATGAAAGAGTATTGTGCTTTTAGGAAAAGTCACCAGTGAAAAATGGCATCGTAAAATTATTTATTAAACCAGAGATTTTCTTCTCTGGCAGGCCCAAGGCGAGCGGTGACATCGAAATAGACTGAACTCGACTCACTGAATCGAAAAATAGTATTCACAACCACCCATTCTTTTTGACAGACCTAACCAATAATGTACCTCACCGTAAAGGATAGGCGAGAAAAAAAAATCAGCAGCTTTAGAAATAAGCAGTACCTTTGTGCTCATATTTATTATGTTGTTTATTTATAGCTTGTCTTTGCGTGTACATAAATTGTTAAATAAATAAATAAACAAATTGTACAGTTGGATTACTGGTTCTGAGCGTAGTTGGAGTATATACTTAGGTAAGAATGAGTGGACTGTATAAATATGACGCGTATATTACAATATTAAACTTGATACAATAAATATTAAAAAATGGCAAACAAAAAATGGGTTTAGGATGCGCGAGCGCGTTGGTGCGATGTCGATTGGTTTCGGGTACTGGTTGGGCGCGATGACGCAGCTGTTGCCGCGCCGCTCTCTCCCCGCTCCCCTTCCTGGTCCACTCGCTCGCTGCGTTGAGGTGATGAATCAACACAAATTCACTTGACATTTAGGTACCCTAAAAAACATTCAAGATCTTACTTAACCGTTTTGACGGCGTCAAAAATCAATCAATCTGCCCGCGCCTTTTTCCCAACTATCTTGGGGTCGGCTTCCAGTCTAACCGGATGCAGCTGAATACCAGTACCTATTTTACATGGAGCGACTGCCTATCTCAACCCAGTAAATGGGTAACACGATAGTCCTTGGTAAGACTGGTTGTCAGACTTTCGAGCTTCTGACGACCCATAACGACTGTCAAAGATCCACGATTGAGAGCCGGGACCAACAGCTTAACGTACTTTCCGAGGCACGGAGGAGTCTCGTATGTAAAGATGCTCACTCACCCATGGACTAACCCCGGCAAGCGTAGCTTAACCTGATGGATCGACCCGTGCCGCTGTTATTACTTTAGCCACGAGTTCTTTCAGTAGGCGTCATTAATATCTATGCAAAATTGCAGCTTTCTAGTACTAAGTGTCTAAGCTAAGCCGCTGACGGACAGACGGACAGAGCATAACTTTATTGGTTCCATGTTAGGAAATAAACTCGCTGAAATGAATCCACGCTGCGATGATTTTATCAACTCCTTTCGAATGTGTTTCCATGCCTTCACCTAAAAGTAGAACCGACTGGCTGCCCTCCTGATGTTCAGAGGGAGGCCATTCCTAAGAGAGATGGCCTGGACAAAAACAAAGAACAAAACTGGACAAAAAGGCTAAAAAGACATTATTATAATTATCACATCTGATGACCTGAAACACAGGCCCTTAAAGCCTAGCTTAGGCACCAGACTCCCCGGGCCTGCGGACGGCGAGTAATGGGTAGCTCGCCGTCCGATAGCACCAGGCCCGAGAGTCGACGGCGCGTAGTGTTCCACGCGCGCCTCAAAGAATTGTCAGCAAACAGGACGGGGCCCGTCATGGCACTCAGGGCAGGAAGGAACAGGGGTGGGTTTTAGTCAGTAAGAGTCTGACAAGCCCTCCTGCTCCACCCAGAGCGAGCGAAGTCATTGGATGATTTCCCAACCCAAAAAAAAAAAAAAAAAAAAAGGCACCAGACTCCCACAGTAAACGTTATTATGTATGTACCTTAAGTGTAATAATGGCTGCAATATTTATTGTAGTGACAAAAAAAAAACTTATTGTTTATGTACTCCCAAATCACCCGTAAAACGCTATTACGTGTAAAATCAGAGCCTGATTGAGTCTGAACTTCCCCCTGAAAGTCGCTAGACCAATTTAGCATCGTTTAAAACATGAAAAATCGAAAATGCGGGTGCCCAAAGCCTATAATCGGAAGCCATGCTTCGGGTGATGGCAGAGCTTCCGGACCAAACAGAAATTATATTCAGAAGTCAAAGTTCGTACTATCAATATAACCTATCTACTTCAAATCAAATCAAATCAAATCTCTTTATTGCATTCATGTGTTTTACATTTAGTTGTAACAATATATAAGTAAGTTCCAACTGCATGAAACCCGGTTAGGGTACGGCAACATAATAATAATTTTTACATCATATTAATAACATAATATAATAGTAAGACTATGTATATATATATCTATCTCAATCTTTAATTACTAACATAATACCTTAGAGTATAATATTATGATCAATTTAATTTCACTAATTGAACTGCAATGTCTACAGTTACAATGAATTATTAATCTTTGAACAATTACTGTAACAATTTAATTATTTTCGTTATTATTAACTTACTACTATTGTTATTGTTATTATCTAATTATTGTTGTAATTACTGAATTATTACTGCTATTTCTGAATTGATAATTTAAATAAAAAATTGGAATAATTATGGTATTTTGTAGATTTTTTTTTTAGTTTTATTATTTTATAATGCATCAAACAACAACATATACTTGCCGTTGATGTAAGCAATGATATGTCACGAAAAGTATAATTATTCCTAAGTGACACGACCATGATATAACATAAGTGCAATAGTAGATTGTGCACCAAGGGGGTACGGAATGCCTTGGGGTAGCGGATAAATTTGTAACAGAGTTAACGCTCCCCTGGGCACTCACAGGCAGGGAAGGAACAGGGGTGGGTTTTAGTCAGTAAGACTATGACACGCCCTCCCGCTCCACTCAGAGCGGGAGACGTCATTGGATGATTCCAAAAAAAAATAGAGGTAAAGCAGTCACGGGCGGCATATTGAACCCCAAGCGAAGCGAGGGGTTATGCTGAGTCCTGAGTAAAACGGCCAAGACCCATTATCCCAGAGGAGCATACTCTACTTTTCACATCTTCTGCTCGCTCCATGTAAAATACTGGTATTCAGCTGCATCCGGTTAAACTGGAAGCCGACCCCAAGATAGTTGGGAAAAGGCTGGGCAGATTTTTGCTAGATAATAAAAAGCCAGGGCTCACTGAAAATCACAGCACCAAACACCGTGTTTTGTTTCACATTATTTTAAATCGCGCCCATTTTTTTTTTTTTTTTGAGGTCTGCTTATGAAGTCCAATTCAATTTTCGAACAAACCTCTTTCTTTTAATGTCATATGGATTTTTTTTACTTAGAGTTTGCCACGAATTTGACGTTCCAAATTCAAATCACTTTTTACTCTCTAGGGAGTTTCATACAACTTTACCTCCCTTGGGAGGTAACGCTTTACGTTGAAATTGCATGATATGTAATTGGACATTGTCGAGCACGTGGTGTGTAATTTTTACATCACCTGCTCGACAATGTCCAATTGCATAACCCCCTTGCTTCGCTTGGGAGTTGGTACCTACATAACTCTAATCCCTCGTAACGCTCAGGGTCCAATAAACCGCCCATGACGTAAGACACTGCTTTACCAACTTGGTGCACAATCAACTATTATCAGTACCAAAAATAAATTAATTACACTATTTTACACGACTATTTTATACAAAGCAATTGAACAACGTTGTTTTCAGAAATGATGTGCCTTCCAAAAGGGTTTTGTTCTTTATTGGTTGCACTGTAATGTTATCTATACAAGTTAACCTTTTGCTTAACTACACCAAAGTAGTATTATCATTAAGACTAACTTGTCTCCGTGAGAAATGAACTTGATTTCTAAGGTTCCGTACAACGACTTCTTTTCTCTACTCAGGTTAGCAATTCCTATGCGCTGTGAAAATTATCAAAAGTATTAGTCATTGCAATTATCAGTTACGGCCATTTTTTGGCCGTATATCGCATGTTTTGGCACCCGCAAGGAAATCAAAACCTATAGGGTACTGCCCTACCCAGGATCTCAACTCCTACAATCATGAAAGAGGTGTCACGGTGCTGAGGGCGTGTCTCGTTGCGGGACCGGAGTGGTGGTGTGAGTGACACGCAGAGGAGGAGTTCAATGAATAATAACACACGACGAGTTAACACATTATATTTGTTATTTACAACAGTGGGCTTTATTATAATATTACGAACACATACACTGTGACTAGTTACGTAAATAAATTGTATTAATGCACAATACTAGGAAACTGGTAACTGACACTTGAAGAGTCGGAAAATAATGAGGAGCTTCTACTAGCTCGGCTCCAGAATTAGAACTGATTTTTCAATATGAAAACAGAGACTTGACAGAGAAAACTAAGTAATTTTGAATTTGAATTTAAAAAAAGGTAGCAAAGAACGTAATTTTGGAATAGAGGTCAAAAAATAAACAAGGCTTTAACACTGCCTTGTTACAGAGGAATGCCCATCTGCTATACAAAAAAAATGCCTGGAATGGACAGAAACTACTAATAGTCCTTAATTCTATTTAGAATAAAATATGCATAGTTAATTTATTCTTGAGTTTGTTTAACTAGGGTAAGTAAAAATATAACGATCACTAAATATATTTAACCTGTTTACGTTTAGGCGCACCTTGTGTTGCTCCACATCGGTGCCACTGCGGTGAAGCTGTCGACAGCCTCGGGCACCATGGTTTGTCCTGTTGAGGAGTGCAGGCCGCATAGCACGGCACGCCAGCATCAACGATATTATCCGTCGAGCTCTTGTCACCGCCGGCGTACCTGCCGTATTAGAACCAAGGGGCTTGGTACGTGACGATGGGAAGAGACCAGATGGCATGGCGTTGGTGCCGTGGAAGGTGGGTAGGCCTTTGGTGTGGGACGCATCCTGCGTCGACACCCTTGCGCCATCTCATGTTCCAAGTACGACGGGCTGTGCCGGTGCAGCCGCTGCAGCTGCCGAGGCCCTCAAGCGGCGCAAATACTGTAACCTTATTGGGAATTACAGTTTTGAGCCGTTTGGGGTCGAAACGCTCGGGTCATGGGGTTCGAGTGCGCGTCTCCTTTTCAAGGATATTTCTCGCCGACTGATCGACACTTTACGTGACCAGAGGGCTGGCTCATTCTTTGCCCAAGGAATAAGCACAAAATAATGGATGGCAATCATCCAGCGTGGCAATGCTGCCAGTCTTCTGGGCACGTTTCCAGATGACAGCGATGTGGAGGAGTACTTCGACGCCTGAACATATTTTGTTTTTGTATATATATGTACGTAGTTAGGTAAGGTTTTATTTTGGTTTTAGTGTAGATATAGTTAGTTAAGTATTTTATAAATATGTAAATCTAGTTTCCAAATAAATATATTTCACCTTTAACTTGATATTCGCTTATATTTTTACGGAGGTCGAGTTTATTTGACATTAGTAAGTGACATTCAGCAAAAGAGGGACCATCAAATAATCCGTAAGGAACTATTTTATACATTTAGTGCACAGTTATCATAAAAATATAACGATCACTAAATAGTGATCGTTATATTTTTACCCTAGTTAAACAAACTTAAGAATTATTTCATTATACCTAATTTATTCTAAATAGAATCAAGGACTTAAGTAGATTATGTCCATTTCAAGCATTTTTTGGGCATTCCACTTTGGCATAGCACACGTAATGGGAAAAATCCAAAAACCGATTTATAGTTTTATCATATTTTTTATTTTATTTTTTGTTTTTATATACTTACTCCCGGGGGTGGAGATAAATTCGAACGAGTTACCTCGCCCCCGGGCACTCGAGGCAGGGAGGAACAGGGGTGGGTTTTAGTCAGTAAGAGTCTGACACACCCTTCCGCTCCACCCTAGAGCGGAAGAAGTCATTGGATGATTTCCCACCCCCCAAAAAAAAAAAAAAAAAAAAAAACATCTACAGTTGGAGAATTGACCGTGACGTTTAACGATGTATTGGGAGAACATTTTCTCAACTACAAAGCTAAGTTTGTACAAAGTTTAGACCTGTAGTACTGTAAGGATCAAAATGTTATGCTATGAAAAAGATGGATGAAAAAAGATTGCATGTAGCGGAGATGAGAATGTTGAGGTGGATGTGTGGAACGAGAATGGATAAAGTGAGAAATGAGTACATTAGAGGTAGTTTAAAAGTGGCGCCAGTCGAAAGTTGAAAGGGAACCGCTTGTCTTGGTATGGTCATGTAAAGAGGAGGGATGAAACACATGTAACCAAAACAGTATTATGAATATAAATGTGGATGGAGTGGGAGAGAGAGACAAAAAATCAATCTGCCTATACCCTTTTCCCAACTTCTTGGGGTCGGCTTCCAGTCTAACCGGATGCAGCTGAATACCAGTACTTTACATGGAGCGACTACCTATCTGACCTCCACAACCCAGTTACTGGGTAATACGATACCCCTTGGTAAGACTGGTTGTCAGACTTTCGGGCTTCTGACGACCTGAAACGACTGTCAAAGATCCACGACTGACAGCCGGGACTAACGGCTTAACGTGCTTTCCGAGGCACGGAGGAGTCTCGGTATGTAAAGATGGTCACCCATCCATGGACTAACCCCGGCAAGCGTAGCTTAACCTGATGGATCAACTCGTGCCGCTGTTATTACTTTAGCCACGAGCTCATCTTTTAACTCCAAGAGTTCTTTTAACACCTTATATACTATTTATTTAGCGATCGGTAGTTTGAAAGTTATAGTATCTATGTCAAGACTGCAGCCGTGCTTTTTGTCAATTAATCAAAGTAAAAAACCGGCCAAGTGCGAGTCGAACTCGCACACGAAAGGTTCCGTACCATAAACTGATAATAAACCCCAATATAAAACACGTTTCTAGAAACCTGTTTTTTTAGGCTCTGAGTAGATTGGAGAAATGGCAACAGAAGCTGGAGATAGTTGGCTTGAAAATCAGCAGAACCAAGACTGAATACATGTTCTGCTATTTTGGCGGTCTCTCAAGTTCTGAAGCTATAGCGCTGGATGGCGCGCTTGTCCCAGTCTGCTCCGATTTTCGGTATCTTGGTTCACACGTGTAAAGCGATGGCGAAATAGATTGGACAGTTAAGCACAGAATTAACACCGGATGGATGAAATGATGGCAGGTCACCGGGACTATCTGCGACTCCCGCATTCCCCTTAAACTTAAGGGGAAGATTTATAAAACAATGGTCAGACCTGCTGTCTTGTTTGGTTCAGAATGTTCGGCCACAAAAGGGATGAATGAAAAGCAATTACATGCAACTGAGATAAGAATGTTAAGAGTGATGTGTGGTATTACGCGCATGGATAGAATTAGGAATGAGTATATAAGAGGAAGTCTGAAAGTGGCACCGCTGACTGAAAAGTTGTGTGGAAAACGATGATGTGGTCGTGGTATGGGCATGTGATGCGGAGGAATGAAGAAAATATCGTGAGGAAAGTGGATGTGGATGGCTATCTCTTATATAGCCAGGGGACGACCAAAGAAACGATGGTTGGACTGTGTGAAAGAGGATATGGGTAAAAGGGGGTGACTACAGAGATGACCACTAATAGAGGAGTATAAAAGACAAAGACATGTTGCGCCGACCCCTAATAATTTGGGATAAGGGCAGGAGAATGATGATTTTGGACTGTATGATCCATAATTCAAATAAGTCCCAAATTCTGTGAAAATTTCAACGGTTTACCTATTACGGATCATGAGATACAGCCCGCTGACAGACAGACGGACAGCGGAATTTTAGTAATAGGGTCGCGTTGGTTACCCTTTGGGTACGGAACCCTAAAAATCGAAAGTTGAACTTCTGCAAACAGCCTGAGTCGCGCCTCTCTCGTGATCTCAACAAATTCACGAGATTTTCACACGCATTTACACAAGCAAATACGGGGGAAATTGTGCTTT
The DNA here is from genome assembly GCA_951329385.1 of Polia nebulosa. Taxonomy (NCBI): domain Eukaryota; kingdom Metazoa; phylum Arthropoda; class Insecta; order Lepidoptera; family Noctuidae; genus Polia; species Polia nebulosa. The sequence goes on along the minus strand of OX589592.1, from coordinate 6,270,131 downwards.
TTTGTTTTAGCGGTACTATTACTTTGCATGGGAGACATTTTCTTTCAGTTTTACTGAATGTCTTTTATTTTAGAGTGGTTTCTCTTTGCTCATAAATACTTACTGGGTACTATCGTAGATGCGATTGCAATCTCCATAAGGTTGCAAGCTAGTTGCGCTCCAGGGTCGGGAGATTGTTTCCAGGGTCGCGGTATTGTTTACCGGGTTGTGATATTGTCCTAGGCTAGCAGGATTGTTCTAGGATCACGGGTTGCCCCAGGAACGCGGGTTGCCCCAGGATAGCGGGTTGCCCCAGGGTCACGGGATTGTTTCCAGGGTCACGGGATTATCCCAGGGTCACGAGATTGTTTCCAGGGTCGCGGGGTTGTTTCCATTGTCGCGGGATTGTCCCAGGATCACGAGATTGTTTCCGGGGTCGCGGGGTTGTTTCCACTGTCGCGGGATTGTCCCAGGATCACGGAATTGTTTCCAGGATCCCGGGGTTGTTTCCATTGTCGCGGGATTGTCCCAGGGTCACGAGATTGTTTCCAGGGTCACAGGGTTGTTTCCATTGTTGCGGGATTATCTAAGGGTCACGGGATTGTTTCCAGGGTCGCAGGGTTGTTTCCATTGTCGCGGGATTGTCCCAGGGTCACGAGATTGTTTCCAGGGTCGCGGGGTTGTTTCCACTGTCGCGGGATTGTCCCAGGATCACGGAATTGTTTCCAGGATCCCGGGGTTGTTTCCATTATCGCGGGATTGTCCCAGGGTCACGAGATTGTTTCCAGGGTCACGGGGTTGTTTCCATTGTCGCGGGATTATCTAAGGGTCACGGGATTGTTTCCAGGGTCGCAGGGTTGTTTCTACTGTCGCGGGATTGTCCCAGGGTCACGAGATTGTTTCCAGGGTCACGGAATTGTCCCAGGGTCACGAGATTGTTTCCAGGGTCGCGGGGTTGTTTCCATTGTCGCGGGATTGTCCCAGGGTCACAGGATTGTTTACAGGGTCCCAGGGTTGTTTAAGCGACGCAATGATGAATGTTCCTCTCCGATGAAGATGAGCTTCTGCATCAGACATCCATAATGTCTTAAGGGTATCCCATGGTGGTTTTTGTGTTGGTCCAGAGCAGAAGAAGGAGTGTGGAGGTATGTGTGGCTAAAACTGAGAAGAATCCAGTGCCGATATCTCTCGCTGGAATGCCTTTACCGATCTGCTCCAATTAAATAACTTGAGGCGCTGGTCCGAGCCGATGTTTGTTACGTCTCGCTCTACTTCAGAGACGTATAAAACGAACTAGCTCCATTCAGAAACAACTCTAAAAATTATGGTTTACTACCTTCTGACAGCGCCTTCGCCCGCTTGGAATTAGTACATCGCTCATAAAAAATGTGTAACCTATGTGCTATTCCAGACTACAATCTATATCTGTGCCAAATTTGATTCAGATCCATTCAGACATTCTGGCGTGATTGAGTAACCAGTAATCCAAACTTTCGCAATTATAATATTAGTAGGACAGTAGGAAGTAGGATGATATAATAGCAAGTCAGCAGCACAGCAGTGTAGTGTTCTTGTATTAGTTCGTTTTACACTTTGAACCTAAAAAACTGTACCGAACACGCCACCCAGCCCACCCGGGTCTGCGGACGGGAAGTACCCGAAGCGTCCGATCAGCACCAGACCCGAGAGTCGACGGCGCGTAGTGTTCCACGCGCGCCTCAAAGAGAATTTGTCAGCCACCACTGACGGGGCCCATCATGGCCGGTGGCTGCGTGCCTAGGGGTAGCGGATAAATTCGTAAACAGAGTTACCGCTCCCCTGGGCACTCAGGCAGGGAAGGAACAGGGGCGGGTTTTAGTCAGTAAGAGTCTGACACGCCCTCCCGCTCCACCCTAGACCGGGAGATGTCATTAGATGATTTCCCATCCCCACAAAAAAAAAACTCAGCCCAGTAATTTTTCGAGCTATTAGAATTGCGGCAGGACTTCGTTCGAAGACCTCTAGAACCACCGTATGTCATACAGCGCCATCCCAAATATTACAAGCTGGTACGTGGTAAGGAAGTTACCGTCAGCGTTGATTGGCTGAAGCCGGCCTACGTCATACAGGAAGCAGACGATCAGGCACCAATAGTTTCTGAGCCACCAGCTGCACTCCCTAATTCAGCAAAAGAAGAAGAGGCGTCCGGTGCACTTCCCAGATTTTTACCGCCCGCAGTAGCGGTCTAAGCGGAGGAGTACTGTGGCACCGTCCACGATCAGCTTTTTGTACCTCACCGCCTGTGCCCGCGCACTGGCGATACCCGCGTGCGCGCCCCGCGCCTGAGCTGGGTCTTTAAGCCGCGATCGCTCGGTCATCCGCAACAACCTGCTCCGACGGTGAATGCTCGCGCTAATCTATTTACGAGACCTAGTTTACCTATAGTTTCAGTTTTCCTTCTAATTCTTGATTCTTTACTTACCTACTGTTTGTTCTTCTTATACTTCGAACTGTAAACCTTAACTATCCTATTAAAACTTCTATCTTCAACTTAAAAAAAAACGCCTGTCATTTCTTCTCATACCTCCGAGCAAACCACAGTATCATTTAACCCGTAACGGATTACAAATCACACATTTCATCCCGATTAGACCCAGATAAATCCCGGGGTTATAGCTAGTACGAAAACATACGAAAACAATCCTTACTGCTCCGAAATAAGGCCACTTTCAAAGTCAAGTTGTTGCCTTCGCCTTGCGGTTAGCTGTACAATAACAGATCTGGTTGACGAGAGACGGCATAAGTCTACAAATCAACCAATAATCCTCGGATTGAGGTACAACCGGCGTCAAAAGGCTGTGACGTGTTGCGTGGGGCTATGAGAGAAGCGGATTAGACCAGACACGATACCCGTAGTGGTTTCGTTCGCTAAAACCAGAATAGCTAGCGAGGCGGCCATTTGGCAAAAACATGTTAAGGGCAACCTTAACATCTCTTCGTGGGAAAATAAGAATCTATGAAGAAGACACATAAGTTTTCGGATACGAAAGTTATGCAAAAAAAAACCGGTCAAGAGCGAGTCGAACTCGCGCGCAATGGGTTCCGACCTAATTTTTTTTTTCAGATCTAAACTATATAGGTAGGTACTTCTTATAGGTTTTTCTCTAATCTATAAGTAAAGAAGAGAGATCTATGAGTAATTTTAGGCCTACTGGTTTCGGGGATCCGGTTAATTTTTCTTAAATAACTGAAAAACTATATATTTTAAAATTATAAAAAAATATATTTAAAATCCTTACAAGTATCATTATCATCATCAGCCTTATAATGTCCCCACTGCTGGGGCACAGGCCTCCTCTCTGTGAGAGGGTGTGGGCCGTAATCCACCACGCCGCGCCGGCCCTATGCGGATTGGTGGATGTCACATGTCTTCGATTTTTTGGTACTAGGACATGCCGGTTTTCTCACGATGTTTTCCTTCATCGTTTTGAGAGCAGTGGTGATGAAATAATTATCACAAAGTAAAAAAAGCCTGCCTGGGTTTGAACTCACGACCTACAACTTGTAAGTCGCGGCAGTTACCAAGTCGCGGCTGTTACCATATCCTAAGATATAATAATATGGCCTTACAATAAGCCTATATACCTAGACGTTCACGCCTAATACTTAATAGAATTTATTTTTAACTTTTTAGTTCATTATCCCAGACAAAAGTTAGTTTTTGAAAATATTTTTTTACTTTACATTTATTTTTAACTTTTTAAGCACCTCTATGAGTAGCGCGAGGAGGCAAAACGCCGGGGCGTAACTCCGCTGCCGCGACACCTCGCGACTCGGAGGGCAGAGCTCCGGCAGGATCTCATGGCGACATGGAGAAAGCGTTACCGCGCCCCTTGGCACTCAGGGAAGGGAAGGAACAGGGGTAGGTTTTTCCCTCTAGCTCCACCCAGAGCGTGAGAAGTCATAGGATGATATCCCACCCCCAGAAAAAAAGATTTGACTACAGACCGACAAAGGGACAGGTGAAACTAAATAAATGCTTGTAAAAATAAAAATTATTCAGCGCTGTTATTCAACTGAATTCAATTCAGCTGATGTGATGCCACGGACACACACACTAAAATATTAAAAAAATATACTAAGAAACTCCGCTGTTTTCATAGTCAAACATTGATTGAACCCACATCCAACCATATTTGACACCTTCCCGTTTGACGCCATCTTTCATACCGTTGTTAATTTATTGTTTCTCTGTGTTATTTATTCATAGCTAAATGATAAATGATGTTTATTCAGTAAATAGGTTACAAGGAACACTTTTACACGTCAATGTTTTTTTGTCAGTTTAAGCTAGATGAGGCCGGTGTTTCCTAGCTGACTACCCTGAGAAGAAACACCGAAACAAACTCAGAGGTCAAAGTCTCTTTTAGTGTTCAAATCCATACAATGTGGACTGGTTAGATCCTATGAGAACCATGTACGTTTATGTCTGGGATGAGCTTTATGAAGAAAGCAACACACGAATTCGAGTGGACCTGTCCAGACAGTGCAAGCATTTGTCAGTCATCGCGAAGCTCAACTCAGAACTCTGAGGTGCTCAACGAACCGACGAACAATACCAAAGTAAGGACATTTGAGTAGGCCGCAAAAAATACTCAAACTGCCAGACAATCATAAAATCTACATGAATATAACGACATACATAGTTCTCGCATTCACATTATTCTATATGAGGACCATAACTTAGTGTCTGTAGTGGTCTTTTGAAGAAAGAACCAAACATATTTGAGTGGACCTGTCCAGTCAGTGCAAGCATTTGTCAATAGTCGAATAGCTCAACTTAAAAACCACTAAGGAGCTCAATGACATGACGAACAATACCAAAGAAAAGACATTTGGGTAGGCCGCAAAAGTACTCAAACTGTCAGACAACGTTGAAAATTACTGTAAAAAGGAGGAGAAAATAATAATAATAACCCACATAGTCCTCACATTTACAATAATTAAGTAATCAAAAAAAAATAAAAATATAATACTTTACAAAGTAAATATTTGTGTCAAACAAAATAGTAATCATAATATGTCAATCAAAAAATAAAAATAAATATAATACTTAACAAAGTATTCAAGTCAAAAAAAATAATAATAATAATAAAATGTCAATAAAAAAATAAAATAAAAAATATAATGCAATACTATACAAGTATTCATGTCAAAAACGAATATTAAAAAAAATATATATATAAAAAATTTTTCATCAGTAAGTAGTACATATGAAAACAATGGCTCATGTATATCATTGAAGCAGCTCAATCCCACGCCTTTTTGTCCTCAAGAAAGTCATTAATTGTGTAAAAAGCTTTCTGGCATAGCTTACGTTTAATAAATGATTTAAATTTATTTATGCTTAGTTCTTGAATTTGGCTAGGAAGTTTATTATAGAAACGTATACATTGACATCTAAACGAACCACCTATTTTTTTCTTGAGCCTGGTTTTTGGTACAATAAATTTGTGTTTGTTCCTAGTATTTATGCTATGGATATCACTGTATCTTTTAAACAGATTAATATTTTTATGTGCATACATGAGATTCTCATAAATATATTGAGAGGGAACAGTCATAATATTAATCTCTTTAAATTTGTCTCTGAGGGAGTGTCTGGGACTTAATTTATAAATTGCACGAATAGCCCTTTTCTGTAAAACAAAAATTGTCTGAATATCGGCGGCATTTCCCCACAACAGAATGCCGTACGACATCACACTATGAAAATAACTAAAGTATACTAAACGAGCTGTCTCTAAATCAGTTAAACCACGAATTTTCCTTACGGCGTATGCTGCAGAGCTAAGTTTTTTGGACAGTTTATCTATATGGGGGCTCCACTGAAGCTGCGCATCCAAAGTTAAACCTAAGAACACTGTGGAATCCTCGGGTTTCAACTCTTCACCCTTTATTGACACACTAGTGTTCACTTGTATTACATTGGGTAATGTGAACTTTATGCATTTTGTTTTTTTCTCGTTAAGGAGAAGATTATTTAGCTGCTACGTATATCTTATATGTATCCTTATAGCTAGGTATAAGAATAATTGATAAGATAATCCTAATACCAACGGTCCTGCTCAACAGTCACAGCCACTTGGGTTCACTAGATAGTTATTTTTTTTTATTTGTATATTTGGTAGAGATGCACTCTCTTTAATTTTTATATAGACATGGTTTTTTTATCAATATTTTTTTTTGGGAGTTAATGTTTTTTTGAAGTGAAAACTTATATAGGCGCGTTAGGCATTTTTGAGATGGGAAAAAACTATTGAACTCGCGTGCCAGTTTGTCATGCTCACTCAAGTGTCTCGCTGATGGTGGCGCGTGTGTTGGGTCATTCGGTTCCCGGGTTGAGCTGAGTGGTGCTGATCCACGCGTTATGTTCATGAACGGGCGCCGTCAGTTGAGACTGGTCATCTCTCAACAGTCACTGGCTTATTTTAATCTTTTTTTTATTATTCTTATGAATTGTTTATTTAACATTGTTCTCATATAATAGCAACAAGACAAAGAGCACCATGATTTTTGTAATACATAACATGGTTTCTTGCACGTTCTTCTCCATAGAGATCTTCGCCTTAGAATGTGCAATTAGCTTCATCTTTCTGACTGACCGACTTATTGACAATTCAAAAGTGTCTGTAAATGGTTTATTTAAAATAAATGCTTTGAATAAGAATTTGAATTTGACTAATATTATAAATGCGAAAGTTTGTATGTTTGTGTTTAATCACGCAAAAATGTATCAAGGGATTCGAATGAAATTTTGCACACAGATATATTATAACCTGGATTAGAACATAGGCTACTTTTTACCATGCGGGTGAAACCACTGACAGATATATAATTTTTTTTTCATTACCTCGAAATTAAAATTAAAAGATGGCAGTCTTGCATATACTCGTATACAGGGTGTAACGGAAAGGTGTGGTCATATTTTAGGAACCGGTTCTGCCCATGGATATGAACAACTTTTTCTAGGAAAAATGTGAAAATTCTCAAATAAAAATTGGACTTTCCATACAAAGTTATCATCAGCTGATCAATATTTGTATGGGAGACAAAAAAAATTTTGTGAATTTCTTCAGGTTTTCTTGAAGAAACATGTTCATATCGATGGGCAGATGCAGTTCTTAACATATGACCACACCTTTCCGTTACACCCTGTATAGATAATAATAGTATTAAACTTCGTTCACTCACTATCATAAGATGGTTCACGTAAAATAAAATATGTGTATTATCTTTGTGTGTTTTGATTCATTCAAATGTATGTATGACTGGCTATCCTTTGAAATATCATCGCGTGTGACGAGCTCTTTGCGTGTTATTTTGACGCAGAATGCGACAAAACATTCATATCCAATCGAATATCAATTTCAAAATAATAAATTCTTCTTTTTTTTAAATCTGATATCTCCCACAGACCGGCACTCAATTGGCTCCATAGCCATTAGCTAATTGCGATTGGTCGCGACTCTAGCCACAACTCACTGTTCACCGAGCCAGTGTGGTCAACAGAGCTACTTTATAGCTAGATGTAACTATTTTGACATCTTTAACAGTTAAAACTTATAGCTAAACTATTCAGCTACAACATACTGACAGTTAAATCACAGTCTGACAATCTTAAAATGATTCTGATTAATCTTAATCCTTTTATCTATGTATATTAGAGAAAATAAATCTTCCCTTAAACTTAAGGGGAAGATTTATAAAACAATGGTCAGACCTGCTGTCTTGTATGATTCAGAATGTTGGGCCACAAAAGGGATGAATGAAAAGCAATTGCATGCGGCTGAGATGAGAATGCTAAGAGCGATGTGTGGTGTTACGCGCATGGATAGAATTAGGAATGAGTATATAAGAGGAAGTCTGAAAGTGGCACCGCTGACTGAAAAGTTGTGTGGAAATCGGTTGTCGTGGTATAGGCATGTGATGCGGAGGAATGAAGAAAATGTCGTGAGGAAAGTCTTGTGTATGGATGTGGATGGGCTATAAGAGTAGAGGAAGGCCAAAGAAACGATGGTTGGACTGTGTGAACGAGGATATGGGTAAAAAGGGATGACTACAGAGATGACGACTAATAGAGGAGTATGGAAGAAAAAGACATGCTGCGCCGATCCCAAATAAATTGGGATAAGGGCAGGAGAATGATGATGAAATGATTAGAGAAAATAAGTTTACCTAGCCCGCCACACTATTCCCAAACCACTGTAACTTCTGTAAGCCTGAATCAACAGTGGCGACATCCAGAATAAATACCGGCCAAGTGCGAGTTGGACTCGCGCACCGAGGGTTCCGTACAAACCTGTAGGTATATAAGTAAAAAATATTTTTGTAACTAAAACTTTATGCTTTTCGCAATTTTTTCTTTATCTGTGCTATAATACGTTGCTTCGTACCAAATTTCAAGATTCTGAGTTCACGGGAAGTACCCTGTAGGTTATGATCCCCTTGCGAGTGTCAAAAATTTATAGCATAAACGGCTGTATCTTTTGATTGCGTTGGTTTAGAAGTTTTATTTTTTCACAGCTCCAAGAGACAATAGACTTGAGTATATGATATGAATTTCAGCTTGATACCTCCACGCGTTCCTGTGAAAAATTGACTTGACAGACTGACAGACGGACAACAAAGTGATCTATAAGGGTTCCGTTTTCTCCTTTTTAGGTACAGAACCCTAAAAACGCCGAGGCAATGAATCTCGACGAGTCCCAGAGAAACGATTAAACTGTCTTGGGACCCGCAACGAAATTAATCAGAAGTTTATCTATAGTAAAAAGTTTTTAACAAGCTTTTAAATAAATACACAAAACTCTATGCTGATTACCGTTGAATAGTTCGTCTTTCTGGAGCTACTCCTGGATGTCGATTCAGGTTATGCTTACCATAAAAATGTGTTGTCATCGGAATAGAACCAACATGTAAGACTTCAATACCGTTGGATATGAGGAAGTGGTTCTAACTTAGTTTGTGAGATTTGACCCGAACAAACAAACATTGCTGGTTAAATAAAAAGTTGTAAAAATATAACAGCTTGTAATAATTCAAATAGAAAAAAAACGGAACGGTTTATTCACATGAAAGCGACGCACATACATTTTGTTACATAAAAAAAGATAAAAAATGTGTGCAATTCAGACGTGGTAGAAGTGAAACCTTCAAAAATTTTGGCTAAAACAAAACAAAAACAAAACACTTTATAATGCTTCCTATCTCATTTTAAAACACAAAACACTTTATAATGCTTCCTATCTCATTTTAAAACACAAAAACAAAACACTGTATAATGCTTACTATCTCATTTTCTCCCACGTTAAATCTTATGAATTTATGTAATCTGTCGCTTTTTACTGTCGCTTTTTCGTTTCATCGACTTTCAAATCACAACGATGCTAAAGAAGTTTTCACTTCAAAATAAAAAAAAAATATATTCTAGACGGAAATGTGTGCCATTACCACGCGAAACGGCTAACGCTCAGCTTTTTGCAGCGGTCCGTGCACGCAGGCAGGAATCCACGGCGTTGGTTTTCAGCGTAAGCGGCGTGTCGCTGTCGCAGAACTATAAATAAAACAAAGAATCTTGCTTCAACTGCACGCTATCTGTAACGGTTCTCCAAAACATGGGAATTCAATCTGCCTAGCCTTTTCCCAACTATCTTAGGGACGGCTTCCAGTTTCCACAAGGTCCGTGTAATAGACAACTCCAGACGTAGGCCGAATACTATCCAACATAATATTGCGCTCAGTTTGCCAAAGAGTACACTCCCACAGGATATGATGCGCGGATTGTTCGTATTCGCAATCAGGAGTAGAACCTTGACATAAAGGTGAGGCAACAAGCTTGAAGGAAAATAATTTACTCTTAAAGTTGCCATGACCCGTGAGAAATTGGGCAACACAGTGATCCACCTCCAGCCATGTCCTATCCAGCCGTTCGCGAACCGATGGGAAGAACTGGTGGAGGTGTCTGTCTTTGATGGAACTTTCCCACCTACATTGCCATTCGGATAAAAGGTCCTCCCAAACTTCAGTTTGAGGTTTGAGTAATCTAGAAATCTTGACACGATCACGTTGAGGTAAAATGTCTGGGTCCGTAGTCTTTCGTGCAGAATAGTACATTGCAGCACGTCGCTGCACCTCAAGATCGACTATAGGTACACCTGCAAGTACCGGTAAGGCTTCAGTGATAACCGTCCTATACGCTTTACATAGGAAAATCAAAGCTAAACGTTGACTTTGTAGCAATTTACGTCGTACCGCCCCAATGGTGGCCCTATCAGCCCAAACAGGTGCTGTAACGACTGTCAAATATCCACGATTAACAGCCGGGACCAACGGCTTAACTTGCTTTCCGAGGCACGGAGGAGTCTCGGTACGTAAAGATGGTCACCCATCCACGGACCAACCCCGGCAAGCACAGCTTAAGGGCTATTAACTGCCAATGACCTTGAGTGGTTAGCTTGCGTGTTCTGTGCTGAGCTCACGGAACACGTCGTACGTCCACCCAGTAATAGGACTCACCCATCAAGGTGAAAATGTCCGAAATTAGACGCGTTATTAATTTATTACACTTATAAAAACAGGTATAAAAATAAAACACTTGGACTAAATTATAAATAATTAAATGATCTTTAAAAAGGTAAAGGTTTCTTAAAAATACGCTTTATAGTTTTTGCGTAATTCTCAATTAGATATGTATATATATACGTATGTATTTTTAAATGTAAAATTTTGTCATCCTTTTTTTATTAGCAGTACACCACAGACTACCTCTTTTAGATTTTAAGTTCTTTCAGTCCATCCCAAGGTTGTCTGGTAGATATCGCTGTACAGCGATAAGACCGCCGTTATACCCATAGATTTAAGCTCGTGTAAAACAATTGTGTGACTATTTTGGTGTACAATAAAGTTTTATTCTATTCTATTCTATTTTATTCTATTCGATTCTATTCTATTCGATTCGATTCGATTCTATTCTATTCTATTCTATTCTATTCTATTCTATTCTATTCTTTTCTATTCTAACTGCGCCTTAATCTGATGAATCAACCCATGCGGCTGTCACTGGTTTCTTAGAATATACTAGCACAAATGACGACTGAAGGCTGTCCTTATCTATAACATTTGCTAACCATATGCTTTTTAAATACTGTTAAGCGGGTTCTGAATGTTGTTTTAAATTGTAAATAGACAATTTTGAATTAAGAGTTTGTTAATCATCATTTTCCTGCTCTTATCCCATGTTACTTGGGGTCGAAGAAACACATTGTTTTCTTCCATTCTGTCTAGTCAGCCGTCACGCTATCACTAACTCCCTTTTCTTTCATATCTTTTCTTTTCTCACACAATCCATCCATCTTTTCTTTGGGTCTCCCTCTCCCTCTCCATTTATCCACATTTATATTCATATCTCTTTTAGTTACATGTGTTTCATCCCTGCTCTTCACATGACCATACCACAGATAATATAATGCTAGACCGAACCAAGATTCCCCACCACGTGTATTTTCTTTTTTGAAAGTCGGTTGTATTTTTTTAAATACAACAAATAGCGGGTTCTAAATGTTATTCTAAATTGTAAATAGAAAATATTGAGTTAAGAATCTGTTTTTTTTTTGGGACAAGCCTCCTATTTCCAAACCACTGTAACTTCTGTAAGCCATAATCAACAGTGGCGACACCAGCAAAAACACCGAGGCAATGAAGCAAGTTAAGCCGTTGGTCCCGGCTCTCAATAGTGGATCTTTGACAATCGTTACGAGTCGTCAGTAGCCTGAAAGTCTGACAACCAGCCTTACCAAGGGGTATCGTATTACCCAGTGACTGGGTTTTGGAGGTCAGATAGGCAGTCGCTCCATGTAAAATACTGGTATTCAGCTGCATCCGGTTAGACTTTTTGTTAAAAATCTTTAGTTTTAGTTACTATAATTGGTTTAAACCGTTGTAATTAATTAAATAAATAATAAATAAATAGACCTGAAGCCGACCCCGAGACAGTTGGGAAAAGGCAAGGCAGATTGAGCCTTCTCCATTTCTACGTACAAATAAAATTTAGATAATTCAATCAGTTTTTTTGTTTGGCGCCGACTCAAAATTAGTTTATCTATAATTTGATAGTTTATGTAAATAAGTTCAATACTCAAGACTTATAAAAGGTTTATTAATGTTTTGCTTTTCGTGGGTTTAATTTTTTGTTAAAAAGTTATTTTATAATGTTCCCGGTGCCGGGACACAGGCCTCCACTCTGTGAGAGGATGTGGGGTGTAAATCCGCATTCGGCCCACGTGTTGGATACCACGTGGGCCGAATGCGGATTTGGGTGTCACATGTTTTGGTTCTAAGACATGCCGTTTCTTTACGATATTTTCCTTCAGCGTTTTGAGAGCAGTACTGATGAAATAATTAACACAAAGTTAGCGCCTGCCTGGGTTTGAACTCACGACCTACAACTTGTAAGTAGCGGCCAATACTACTAGGCCACCACTAGCCCACTAGCTCCTAAATCAAACCCGGACTGCTGCTTTGAAACGCCAGATGCGAAAACCCAAAAACACTTTGCCCGACCCGGGAATCGAACTCAATACCTCATACTCATCAGTAATGCTTACGACCACCAAACCAATGAGACAGTAAGAAAACAAATCGGTTACAATATAACTACTGCTACTAAGTTGTCTGGTAGATGGCGCTGTCTTCGATTAAACCGCCATTGTACCCGTAGATTTAACTTTGTGTAACTTTTCTAGTGTGCAATAAAGTTTATTCTATTTTATTTAACCTTTAAACCCCAACCGGCTCTCATGTGTGCCGCTAGTTTTCCGCTAGTTTTCCTTGCCAAAAAATTTGCCAAAAACCCGATTCACGCGTTTTAAACCGCTATTATTACTATTAGCCAAGGTCTGTGACAAGGTTCATACACCCGGAACCTGACAAAGTCTGTAGTTACACGATGGCCGCCTGTCAACGGGGACTGACAGATGCTGACACGTGACGCGTCTTCGGGTTCCAATAAAAAAATAAAAAAGGATTTCCCCCTAACATTACTTCTATCTCTAAAGTATCCATTAATTAACCAAGTTCAGAACACGAGTACCATTTAAACAAAGGAGTGAATTTCCATTGAACCCGCAAACTATTTGGCTTGTGCAAACTGCGGTCCATTTAAGTTGGCCAGGCCTGAGACAGTTTGCGACCGTGCCCTTTGGGCGACCTAGTCGCACTTACTCGCGTGGTTGTGTAAGTTGTGTTCCTAGTGTCTGGTTGGGTAAACACAACAAAGTAGTAGTAAATGGACTCCTTTGTCCATGGGCATCAGCAGAAGGCCTAAAGTCACCTAAAGGGCTATGGAAAGGGCTATGCTCGGCGTTTCCTTGCGTGATCGAATCAAGAATGATGAAAACCGCAAGAGAACCTAGGTTACCGATATAGCCCGAAGAATCACCAAACTGAAGTGGCAGTGGACGATGGAGCCGAAAAGTTGTGGAGTTGCGACCGCGAACCGGAAGACGCAGCGTTGGAAGGCCTCCAACAATGTGGACCGATGACCTGGTGAGAGTCGCGGGTTATAGCCGATGGCTGAGAGACGCACAGGACCGATGATTGTGGCGAAATTTGGGGGAGGCCTATGTCCAACAGTGGACGTCTGTCGGCTGAAATGCTGATGATGATAATGAGACTCCCATTTGGTCTGTTGTCCGTGGGGATCTTGGCTAACATAACCAGCCCAACTCCGCCCAGAAGCACAGAAGCTTCCTGGGAGCTTCATAGGCGTTGGGTAGCCACGGCCTCGCATTCCAGGATGACGTGGCAGGCTGATTCCTCTGACCTACCTCTTTTCTCCTGAGGGCTACTGTCCGTGGTCCCTAAGTTGAAAAGATGTTTGTTTCTGGTTACTGATAAGATAACATACGTAATATTACACCTGTAACACCTTTAAACAAAACTTGTGCCAAACTCGGGCAACGACTAGAAACATGAGAACGAAACTGAGATCTTTTCAAAGAGCTGTAGAAAGAAGTATGATGGGTCTAAGAATACGAGATCGCATCAAAACCAGCGATATTCGAGCAAAGACCAAGCTAGCTCTAAACATGGCTGGCAAACTTCACCATCCATCTCCATCTATCTTCTTCTTCTTTTTTTTTTATCTATCTTCTATTTCCATCTGGGCAGGTCACGTCGCGAGGATCACAGACAACAGATGGAGCGAACGTGTCCTACATTGGTACCCACGAGATGGATAGAGACAGCGTGGTAGACCTATACAAAGATGGCGAGATGACATCACCGCTATATCTGGGTATATCTGGACCAGGACGGCAAACGAAAAGAACCAATGGCAACAGATGGAAGAGGCTACTCTTTGGCAAACTGAACGCAATATTATGTTGGATAGTATTCAGCCTACGTCTGGAGTTGTCTACGAGTATTACACGGACCTTGTGGAAACTAGAACGAATTTCCGTTTGTTCAACCTTTTTTGCCATACCTATTATTGGAATCAAGTGTAACAGCTCACAATTTTAGGAACCATTAATATTAGTATTTTTAACCAGTGGTGTTCGGCAACTGGCCTTACCCCAGTTGTAAATACCCCCTTTGAGCCTAATGGCCTAGCTTTGTTCTGTCTCCCGCTTGATTAGGAGGGAAGTGGAAATTATGTTTTTCTTACAAAAAAAAACTCCTCCGCTGTCTTTTCTAATTAATTTTGCTGCGGGACCCAAGACAGTTTAATCGTTTGTCTAGAACTTGTCGAGCTTCATTGCCTCGGCGTTTTTTATAGTAGTCGCCACTGTTAATTCTAGCTTACAGAAGTTACAGTGGTTTGGGAATAGTGTGGCGGGCTTGTCCCAAACAAAAAAAAGATGGATGAGGCCTTGATCCAAGAATGGATGAACCCATTATTTTTAATTCTTTTTAAATATTTAATAAAAACTTAAATCGTAATGTAGCTACTTTATCTTGGGAAATAAAAGGCTATTTTTATTTTATTTTATTTTACACCTTTAAAAAGCAGGCAGATAGAATTATATATATGTGCAATGTGCATTGTGCAGCTTCGCCCGTGAGGAATTAGTACTTCTACTATTATAACCTATGTGCAACAATAAAAAAATAAAAATAAAATTCTTGATAGGCACGCGTTTGACCACCATCTCACCTGATGGTAAGCGATGATGTGGTCGAAAATGGAGCACGCTTGCCTAGAAGTAACCTATTCACTCTTGACTTAAAGACTCCCAGGTTGTAGCTATCAGGAAACAGACCATTTCTTTGGGACGTTCTGTAGCCTAAACGGCTTGATGGATTTTAATAAATGAGGTATCATTAGATTGGACTTGACCGCCGAAGTGGGCTATATAAATTTGGAAATAAAAAAACAAAATGGCGGCCGCGAATAGGATAATGAGGTCGTATTTTTTGTGATATGATCGTGACCCTAAAAAAAAAAACTAAAAAGTTTCAAACAAGTCACTTTTCAAGCAGTCTGATGCAGTTGGTGGCATGAAATCTATAATTGAACTAAAATAACAGCCACCAACTGTATTACAAGTGACTTGTTTGAAACTTTTTAGTTTTTTTTATTAGTCGGGTATTTTGAAAGTATTTTATTTTCTTCGGGTTTTTCAACCGAAAATATTTTGCTGTAACAAATCCGACACGAGCCACAGTTGCGAAAATATATTGAAAACTGTAGCAAACTTTACAAGTGCAACTAGTTTCCGGGACAACAGCTGTTCCCTATCTTTTGTATGTCACCGAGGGAGGGAACTTGTGTTGAATTAATTAAATAATGCAAAGCTAAACGTTTTTGTTTTAAAGTTGGCACTACTTTGTTTTGTCTGAACTTTGAACCACGAAGCTTTTAACTGTATTTATGTACCTAAACCACAGATAATATATAATACTAGCGTCCTAAACTATACGTAGACTTTTTAGTCATTGGCTATCTTTCGGGGAGTGAAAATCGCAGTAGCGTAGCAGTATCAGTTTCAACAAACATTATTTTATATCCAAGAGCCCCCAGGCGAGAAAGGGATAGTGCTATTTATCCTATATGTATCACACCGGCATTACGATGATTTCAAGACGACATAGTAAGGCCCCAGCACATACCATCCCAACTCATAACCATACCTAAATATATAATAATAAAATCTACTGCGCAATTACACAACGCTAAAACTTCATACTTTACCCGGTTATTTCGCGAAATTACCTTCTACCCATTAAAAAGCCTATATCTGTCCCTTTGGGCAATTTGTTTATTGTCCGCTTAACAGTTTTGTAAATGACTACGATTTGTTTACCGGCTAAGCTTTGGCGAGGTTGCCCATTTTTTAAGAAATTTCTTCGGACTTTTTTTGGGAAAAAAAGGAGGGTGCTCCCGTTGTAATTATGCGAGGAAGCCAACAATGTCGCGGTTTTTTTTAATAATATTTGGGCTAATTTCGCCGTAATGCGGTAACTTATAATATATTTTATGGTTTTATACTTTCTTTTGAAGATTGAAATCTCTTGAAAGGTAAAATTAATTTTTATCAAAGAATCTTTGACTGACTTGAAGTACGTAAAAGTTGTATTGAAAATTTAAGCTCAATCAAAAACTGGGAAGTGGTTCAAATTTAACTTATAATATTTTTTTACATAGTTACAGGCTATAATTATAGCTTCACCTACAACAAAAAACACCACCACCAACACTAACTACCACCCACCACCGCCACCACCTACCACCCATCAC
Source organism: Polia nebulosa (assembly GCA_951329385.1). NCBI lineage: Eukaryota > Metazoa > Arthropoda > Insecta > Lepidoptera > Noctuidae > Polia > Polia nebulosa. Next base: position 6,253,372 of record OX589592.1, on the reverse strand, counting down.
CGCCAACACCACCATGGATGGGTGACCATCTTTGCATACCGAGACTCCTCCGTGCCTCGGAAAGCACGTTAAGCCGTTGGTCCGGGCTGTCAATCGTGGATCTTTGACAGTCGTTACGGGTCTTCAGAAGCCCGAAAGTCTAACATCCAGTTTTACCAAGGGGTATCGTATTACCCAGTAACTGGGTTGTGGAGGTCAGATAGGCGGTCGCTCCATGTAAAATACTGGTATTCAGCTGCATCCGGTTAGACTGGAAGCCGACCTCAAGATAGTTGGGAAAATTCTAGGCAGATTGAGTACCTACTGACAAGGAGTGCTTGTAAGATGAAGACCAGCCCTTCATTCATAATAGTAATGTCCCTCTTTTCTTCATGACTGGTGAATGGTCTAGAAATCATTTCCATTATTGAAAGAATGTCACAACATATCTCCAAATAAACAATTCAAAGTATTCAAACACAGAAAAGAACCACTCTAGTCTCTTTCCACAAACTAAAATGTACGAAAACAAATATAAATCAAACACGAAACTAAAAACCAGACAATCCAGCTGACAGTTATTCCTGTCCACCTCAGTTTAAACTGACCTAAAATAGAGGAACCTCTTAACTTTTTACAGGTCCAAAATACTGTCTATAAATCAATTAGAGTGGCAATATTTTACCAAAATTCAAGTACCGAATGCTATCGCAAGATGGCAGCACTTCCGTAAGCAGTTTCGTCGTACACCGGATACAGTAACACGGTTGCAACCTGTTGAATAATTCATGGACACCCTATATATCTTACTCGGAGTTCCGTCATAGATTATAATTTTAAATATTATAGAGGCGCTATGCTTTATGGTAATCTGGGAGTGGCGAAATGTTGTGTTCTTTCTGCCTGCTAAGTTTGTTTGAAGAGTTACTCGTATTCTTTATATTTATAGGGTAGATTTGAATTTTTTAGCAATATTTTTTGTCGTGTTTGCTTGGTAAAATTTTTAAACCTTCTTTTCACTTGACTCTATTCAAAATTTAAAAATGACCATAGAGAAGCTAACTTTAACTATATATTAGTCTTTGAGTTACTACCCACCTACTACTACAGCATAATCCTCAACAACGTTTCCACTGCTGGGACTCTGGACACAGGCATTTTCTCTGAGAGATATTCCACCACCCGAGTCCAGTGTGGTGCGGGTTGGTGGATGTCACATGTCTTCCGTATGTTTTAGGGTTCCGTACACGAAGGGTCCAAACGGAGCCCTATTGTTTATTTATTTATTTATTTTAACACTTTACGCACATACAAGTACAGAGGCGGACTTAATGCCTCAAGCATTTTCTACCAGTCAACCTTAGGATGATGCAGAAACAAATAGTGGTAGGTGCCATAAGGAAAAAAAACAAAAAAAAACAGGGCATCTTTATTTAAATGCAAAGGTACATAAATACTTAAATGTAAACTACAAATAAAATATATACTCATATGAATAAACTTAATACACAAATATACATAGTCAACAACATAGGTACAAATAGATGATTGGAAAAAGAATTAACGCTGTGAGGATACTACTGCCAACTTTTTACAAAATATGTGTTCGCGAACTTTAATTTTGAAGGTTAATCGGTTAGTACCATCCTGATTTCTTGAGGGAGCGCATTGTTGTCACTCACGTGTCCGTCAAAATTTTGTTACTAAGAACTTTTTATCTGCCCATTGACCTATAAACTTGAAATTTGGTGATAATGTTTATTATTGCGTATACTTTACTAACAAATACTAATATTTGGTACGGAACCCGTAATAATAATAATAATAATAAAGGAGGCATATCATGAAGGACGGGACGGTTGACGTGTGTCGGGCATGCCACCGTCCGGGTGAGTCCATCAGACATATTATCTCTGGTTGTTCTCGTCTTGCTAACAGCGAGTATTTGCACAGGCATAACCAAGTGGCCAGGATTATTCATCAACAGCTTGCTTTAAAATACAAACTTGTGGATTCTGAGGTGCCGTATTACAAGTATGTGCCCGACCCAGTTCTCGAAAATGACCATGTCACGTTGTACTGGGATCGGTCTATCATCACTGACAGGACTATTGTTGCCAATAAGCCGGATATAGTGGTGATAGACCGATTGGCGCGCCGCACAATGATAATCGATGTCACCATCCCACATGACGAGAACCTCGTGAAAGCTGAGAAAGAGAAACAAATTAAATATCTTGACTTGGCACACGAGGTTGTCGATATGTGGAATGTGGACTCGGCTGTCATTGTGCCGATAGTCGTTACCGCCAATGGCCTGATGGCTAAAAGCTTCGACGACCACCTGTCGAAGCTGTCGTTGCGCGGTTGGATCAAGGGCCTGATTCAGAAGGCAGTACTCCTTGATACGGCTCGCATTGTGAGGAGGTTCCTGTCTCTGGAGCCCTAACCACCGGTAGCTTGGACCCTGCTCCCGATACCGGTAGACTACTATTTTTATATTTTTAAATGTTTTTTTTATATGTTTTCTTTTAAAAATATTTAAAAATGTAAATAATATGTGTAAAAATAAATATACGAAATAATAATAATAATAATAATATTCCACAACTATCACACAACGCCATCTAGTCCCAAGCTAAGCAGAGCTTGTGTTATGGGTACTAGGCAACTGATAAACATACTTATATATTTCTAAATACATACATATTATAGATAAATTACACCCAGACACAGAACAAATGATCGTGCTCATTACACAAACATTTGTCCTGGGTGGGAATCGAACCCACGACCTCCGGCATAGCAGTCAGGGTCACTAACCACTAGACCAACAGGCCAGTCAACCAGTAATGTATGAAATCCGATACACACTTGGCCAGTTTACAGGGTTCCGTTCCCGAAGGGTCCAAACAGAGCCCTATCGTTGTCACTCACGTGTCCGTCTGTCTATCCGTCCGTCGTCTGTCACAAAATTATGTTACGAAGAATTTTTTAAGTTCGCAGTGACCTATGAAATTTAAATTTGGTGATAATGCTTATTATTACGTATACTTTACTAACAAATACCAATATTTGGTACGGAACCCTTAATGTGCGAAATCCGACACGCTCTTGGCCAGTTTTTTTTTGCACAGTTTCCTCACGATATTGCTGATTACCTTCACCGTTTTGAGAGCAGTGGTGATGAAATAAACTAAGCAAAGTAATGTGGACCACTTCTGCTCTGCACTTCAGCGCCGACCCTGGGGTAGAGCGAGCGAGCGAGTTGTTCTAGGCGCCAGATGGCAACGGGTGCCAAATAATAAATGCTAAAAGTCATTTTCAGCACAAAATAAAATTTGGATGGCGCCTTTTTAGAGGCACGGGAGCAGTGTTCCCAGAAAATTTGGGAATTGGGTAGATGATTAAAAAATCGAATAGTCCGTCAGATTACCAAAAAATATTGGATACGTATTTTTTCTTTTTTAATTTAAGGGCCTACCTCCCCATAAGTGGCGCCCTCATTGAATAAAAATTCGTATCTTAGCATAGAAAATAAAGATTAAAGAATCCTATGTTGCGTTTGTTACACATAAGACAAGGTATTTTTACGTTAAAACAGGACTCTAAGTGTTTCGTATCCAAAGTAGTAAGCAAAAGTGTCAATAACGTTTTTGGTACTTTTGCTTACTACTTTGTATACGAAACACTTTGAGCCACGCTTCTACAACGTAAAAATACCTTATCCTCTTTATAACAAACGTAACATAGGATTCTTTAATCTTTCTTTTCCACGCTTTGCTACGATTTTTTATTCAATGAGGGCGCCACTTGGCGGCTATATACGCCTTAATCAAAAAATGAAGACGATATCTTGTGCGTTGAAATTTCGCATGACACCTGAGTTAAAATTGTACCACTTTTTACTCAAACGTGGGGCAACAAGCCCCCACTCTTGAACTTTGATGCATTTTATCTTTGTAATTTTTCATTGATTTGAAAAAGCAAAAAATACGTGTTCAATATTTTTTGTTAGAGACTAAATAGATTTTTTTTTCATCCCTTTTTTTTCATTTTTCATCGATTTTTTTCATCATCACTATTATTATTTATTTAATATTTTATAAAACCAAAGTCGAATTTACAAAGGAGCTCGTGGCTAAAGTAATAACAGCCGCACGGGTCGATCCATCAGGTTGACGGCACGGTTGGCGTAGTGGTTGAGCGTTCGACTGCTGCGCTGCGTGTCGCGGGTTCGATCCCCGCACGGAACAAATATTTGTATGGCCTACAGATAGTTGTTCCGGGTGTGGGTGTCTTGTGTATGTGAGTTTAAATGTTTGTGAACGCACCCACGATACAGGAGTAATTCCTAGTGTGGGGCAACGTTTTAAAAAAAAAAAAAAAAATTAAAAAAAAAAGGTTAAGCTACGCTTGCCGTGGTTGGCCCGTGGATGGGTGACCATCTTTGCATATCGAGACTCCGCCGTGCCTCGGAAAGCACGTTAAGCCGTTGGTCCCGGCTGTCAATCGCAGATCTTTGACAGTCGTTACGGGTCGTCAGAAGCACGAAAGTCTGACATCCAGTCTTACCAAGGGGTATCGTATTACCCGGTAACTGGGTTGTGGAGGTCAGATAGGCAGTCGCTCCATGTAAAATACTGGTATTCAGCTGCATCCGGTTAGACTGGAAGCCGACCCCAAGATAGTTGGGAAAAGGCTAGGCAGATGATGAAAACCAAAGTCGAATTTACGTGAAATGAAAGCTTCGACCAAAGAGCGCCGAAAGAAAATCTCGCTCTACCCTGATCAAGGGCAAGGACCATCGCTGCTGCACCTATTGTGATTATCTACCATCGTCTTATTAGCCTGGAATGACTCAAATCTGCGTACAGGCTTTCATTTCCGACATTCTTCACAGTTCTGTGCATCTCTCATCGTGGTGTTGACTGCGACTTTGTTGGAGTCTGTGTTTCCTGATAGCTACAACCTGGGAGTCTTTAAGTCAAGAGTGAATAGGTTACTTCTAGGCAAGCGTGCTCCAGCGTCGACCACATCATCGCTTACCATCAGGTGAGATAGTTGTGAGCACAGCTACGATAGAGATCAGCGCGAGTCTATCAATGATAAAAACTAAAAAAACACAAAAAATTGAAAAGTAACTATTTTTTCTTTTCTGCAAGTAATTTTTGTAAAAAAAAAACACTTTTTAGTTGTTATACTCCAGAACTGGAAAAAAACTTTATATTGAAGTTACGTCCGAATTGATAACCTCAATAACATGGAACATGGCATTTGAACATACTTACTTGTAATTGGAAGTAACCAAAACGTCATTTAAGTATACATATTTTTTGGTTTTTGTTGATTATTTCAAAAAGCGCTGAAGCTATTTCGAAAAAAATTATATGGGACCACCTCTGGAGTCTCTTTGGGATAAAAAAATAATTTTGAAAATCGGTCCTTAACCGACAGAGAAATCGGCGGACATACATAAAGAAAAAGACACACACACAGTCGAACATAGAACCTCCTCCGTCTTTTGCGAAGACGGTTAAAAAATATCGTCAAACATCACGCGTTTGGATGCCCTTGGTTACTATGGGCTATCTTTAGCCACCATTGATATGAGTTCCTCAAAATCCATAGAGAAAAATTTGTGACAATATTCGTAAGGTCAGCAGACCCGTACAACAGATAGATAAAGTCTCCAAAGTTACGTCCACGATATTACATTTCTTTTACCAATATTCTAGGATCGTTAAAAGAAAATCTTTGGTGACACCTAATACCTGAGGAGCCGACACAACAGGTATTAAATTGAAAAAAAATGTCAGTTTTACATTGAACTCTATCTTTTAGGTTCTGAGGTATAATTTTTGAAGGCGTAACGTTTTTGATTTTTGTTTGGTTTTGAGCTTGTAGCGTTTTTATATTACTATGTCTCAAGTAGTTTTTAGATTCGGAAAATGGGTGCTCTCGAAAGACACTGGTGCCGATTCTCCTAAATTGTTTACTAGGTAAACTAAAATTGGAGAATCGCTATCTTTTTACTAAAAGGTAGTGCGAGAAAAGGACGGCTATAGCTATAAACTAAGTTAGAGATGTCAAACTAGTTCACGCCTTGCGCTTTACCGTGTTTTTAGACGACATGTTTTTTACGTGTACCCTTAATTTGTATGGAAATATTAGTTCAACTAATTGACAGCTCTAATTTACGTCCGTCTCTTTCTTGTTTTATTAGAGAGAAAAAGATAGCAATAGCCTAAATTAAGTTTAGTTTGTGCATAACAGAATCGGCACCAATATTTGTTGGGAATTAGCACTTCATTGACTGGTACCGCCATCTTGGGACAAGAAAAGAAATTAACTAAAACGCTCCGCCATAAAGTGTTTTTTTTTCCGATTAGTTTTAATTTTAATATTGCTCCCACACCCCTCTTCTAAATACATTCAACTTTACTAATTTAAGCTTAATAACGCTTGCTTTTTTAGCACATTTTAGCTTTTTATTTAAAACCATTTTCTCTTGTGCTGCGACAATAAGGGTCAGTACAGACACACTGACAGCGCAGCAAAATGCCCATGAGCAAGTTCTTTGCTATCAAGTTCAGAGAGAAAATATGCTCAAGCATCCCCAATCACACGCCACACAGGCAAAACCGCTGGCGGTCCTATTTATTGAAAAAAATATATGTTACTCTAAACAATTTCCGTCGTAATTTGATACTTGAATATTTGAAGTTATACGAGTATTTTAATAATTCATTGTAAGTTATGTCTAACGCAGATAATAAATTGAGAATCACGCAAAAACTATAAATTGTATTTTCATGAAACCTTCACTATTTTAAAGGTAATTTAATTATTTATGTTTTAGTATACGTGTGTATAATAAATTAATAATGCGTCTAATTTCGGACAGTGCTCCTTCATGGGCGAGTCCTATTACTGGGTGTACGTACGATGCGTTACGTAAGCTCAGCACAGAACACGCAAGCTAACCACTCAAGGTCACTGGCAGTTAATAGCGCCTTAAGATATAGTTCAGCTCACGTTACCCTTTCTATCATCCACTATACACCAAGCCTTACGACGATAAAGGCCAATAACGCTCTATAAAGCCATAAGCAGTAAATTAAATGTATGATATGAATATACCTATAGAAGGTCAGTGACGCATGAAGATAAGGCTCCAAGCGTACAACGAGGGTCTGACTCCCAAAGCTATCTCCTGGACCTTTCATCTGTAATGATTACGATGTTCTGGGATTATTTATTGCGGTGTTCAGAAGAGTCATGTCGTTTTGGGTAACGAGTCAAACTTTACAGTTTTTTTAAACGTTGCCCGTCACTAGGGACACTCCTGTATCGTATGTACGAGTATGTGCTATGCCGTATGAAAATGCTACGGACTTGTAAAAGTGCAAATGGACACTATTCTTAGTTTTAACAAAATCTATGTCGTAAATAAATTAAGTTAGTGTAAAATTTCATTGTTTGTTTTTTTTTTTATATTGTAATTAATTATTAAAATTAATAAACAAAATTTTAATAATTTATTACGAATTAAAAACTCAGAATTTAAAGAAGTATTTTAAACAAGATCATGCGAGACCCAGTGGCGGGAAACTCTTTGTAACGACACACCTTTGAAGACGGGTGGTAGGTGTGTGACCTTATGGCCAGGTGAGAACACCAAGAGCTAACTCTTCTTAACATTATACCTGAGTCCATGAGCCCCGGCATAATCCTGACACCTAGTGAGCAATTTTCAAACAGCGCTTATGGAGGGACCTAACAACACCAACTCGTACATAATTTATTTTGTTTTATAAATTTTATTTTTTATTGATTTCCTAATACTTCATTAATTTTTATTTCTTCAAAACCAAGACCGAGATAGAGAGGGCAATGCTCGGAGATTCCTTCCGTGATAGAATCATAAATGATAATATCCGCAAGAGAACTAAGGTTACCGACATAGCCCAAAGAATCGCCAAACTGAAGTGACAGTGGGCAGGGCACATTTCTCGCAGAACAGATGGTCGATGGGGCCGAAAAGTTCGGGAATGGCAACCGCGTACCGGAAGACGCAGCGTTGGAAGGCCTCCCACAAGGTGGACCGATGACCTGGTGAGGGTCACAGGTAGCCGGTGGATGCGAGCCGCACAGGACCGATCATTGTGGCGACACTTGGGGAGGCCTATGTCCAGCAGTGAACGTCTTTCGGCTAAAATGATGATGATGATGATGATGATGAAGACCGAGGCCCTTGACATAATTTTTCGGCCAATTTATGTCATCACAGAAAAAAGCAAAACCTACAATTCCGCATGCCCAATAAAGTAAGAGCTTGTTTAATCCAAAACCCAACTGCCATTATTCAGTGTTGTCACACTAGTTGTTTCCATACGGTGTAAATAAATCGCCCCGTGTGAATGCGCAGTGTTGCGCTGCGTCAAATATTGGTGTTGCTATCAATTCTGATGCGGGGCCCGCTCGGAGTCCGCGACATTGGTGGAATTTAGGTACGTATGGTTAAATACAAATTGTTGAAGTGAATAAAGAAATACTATAAATCCTTATGGCGGCTGTGCACGCTCGTCGAGACACAACGATACAGGCCGAGGACGTGTGTGTACATGGTGCTCCGTCATCCGAAAATCAATTGATGCAACGAGTATGTACATGGTGTGCTCTCGTGTCGAGCCTAGACTCGACGAGACTCAACGAGACGCAAGCGAGGCGACGAGATGACCGTGTACATCCGGCATTATGGCGGCTGTACACGCTCATCGGGACACCACATTACAAGACAGGTCAGGTGCCCTCGTCATGTCGCGTCTCACGGCTATAGTTCGCTCTCGAAAGGGTGTCGGTATTTTTTCCCGCGCTTTTGGTCTCGCGATGAAAATGTCGGTCCATCGGAGCCAGCATTCGGAGTTCAATTGATACAACGAGTATGTACATGGTGTGCTCTCGTGTCAAGCCTCTACACGACGAAACTCAACGAGATGCAAGTGAGGCGGCGAGACAAGCTTGTACAGCCGCCATTATATATCTCAAAATTGTATAAATAGTGAATACTGGCACAATATTTTTCTATGTTAATGTGGATACGGAAGAGTGGAGTGTCCTAATACAGGCATCTATACCTATGCTTAAAAGGACTCTTCTAACACTAGCTATGTAGTAGAAAAATTGTTAAAGTGAAATAAAACTATTTGTATTTGTATATATAGTCTTCCAGACTGAGGGTCACGGCAGCCAATCTCCGTAAATAGTAACGCGCGGGAGATACATATTATACAGGTGCACTATTTGTTCTATAAACCTCGAAACCTATCCTCCAGCAGCGGGGTGTGAGGCAAGAAGACGTCATTTCTCCGAAACTGTTCACAGCTGCAATGGAGAATATCTTCACGGTTCTGGACTAGAGGAGAAGAGGGCTAGGCATTAACATCAATGGCGAGTACATCACTCACCTTCGAATTGCCGGTATAGTCGTCATGGCTGAGACTATAGAGGACCTCAGTACAATGTCACGACATGCTATCACTAACTCCCTTTTCTTTCATATCACTTCTCACACAATCCATCCATCTTTTCTTTAGCCTCTCTCTCCATCCGTCCACATTTATATTCATAACTCTTTTAGTTAAATGTGTTTCATACCTCCTCTTCACATAATCATACCAAGTTAAGCGATCCCTTTCAACTTTTCTGTTCAACAACGAAAAAAATACTAAAACTCTTTAATTCTGCTTAGATGCAACAACGTTATGAAAAGTGGCCCGAGGCAACGTTTCCGAAGCGTGTTTTTACAGAAAACTTAAAAAAAAAAGGTAAGAACGGGTATAACTGGGGTTCTTTTTAATTGTGGGCATTTTGTTCGGATTCTTATTGCGTGTTAAAAGTATTCAAGAAAATAGACAGAAGTTGCACTTTCTTCCATTTTTAAGCCTTTTATAACTTTTGGTCGTAAATATAGTATTAAATTTGGGATATCGCGAAAAAAATCAAAATTTTCAAGAAACCCGACTTACAAAAATCAGCTAAAAAGTTCCAAACAAGTAGTTTTTCAAACAAAAGTAGTGCATTTGGTTGCATCAAATCTGTGATTGAACTAAAATTAATTCCTTCACAATTAAGCACCAGAGATTTTATATCTTGTTTTTTAAAGTTCTCCCAATATTCTTTACTAAAAAAAAATTTAAATTGCCATTTTGAAAACTTGGATTTTCTAAAAAACCCATGGGTTTCTGCCAATGTTTCCTCGGGAGCTTAACTGTTGCAAATAGGTTACACTATCACGTCCTGCTCGGAGTACGTCGAGTTACCAATCAAATCAAATCAAATCAAAGCATTTATTTCAAATAAACCATTTACAACCACTTTTGAATTGTCAATAAGTCGGTCAGTCATAAAGCTGAAGTTAATTGCACATTCCAAAGCGTAGATCTCTATGGAGAAGAACGTACAAGAAGCTCCACAGACACTCTTTTAAACCGTGTTATGTACTACAAATCCTGGTTACATTTATCTTGTTGCTTCTATTATGTGAGAACAATGTTAGTTTAAAATAAACAATTTAAAAAAAAGATTAATAAAAGCCAGTGGCAGTTAAGAGATGACCAGTCTCAACTGACGGCGCGTGGCGCCCGTTCACGAACATGACGCGTGGATCAGCACCACTCAGCTCAACCATTTTGAAGGGAACCGAATGACCCGTTAGACAACAAGACGTACGGCGAAGTGCCACCGGTTCATAGTAGACAGCCCATCCATACGCACAAAGCGTTTTGAGAAAACATTGATTGTGCGTACAGCTAGAGAGTAGAATTCCCCACCGGAGTCTGTGTTTCCTGATAGCTACAACCTGGGAGTCTTTAAGTCAAGAGTGAATAGGTCACTTCTAGGCAAGCGTGCTCCATCTTCGACCACGTCATCGCTTACCATCAGGTGAGATAGTGGTCAAACGCGTGCTTATCAACAATAAAAATAAAAAATGCTCACACAAATGTCTCGCTGATCACCACGAACGTGACCCACCTATATTGGGGTCGGCTTCCAGTCTTACCGGAATTACCGGATGCAGCTGAATACCAGTATTTTACATGGAGAGTATCTGACCTCCACAACCCAGTTACTGAGTAATACGATACCCCTTGGTAAGACTGGTTGTCAGACTTTCGTGCTTCTGACGACCCGTAACGACTGTCAAAGATCCACGATTGACAGCCGGGATCAACGGCCTTATGTGCTTTCCGAGGCACGGAGGAGTCTCGGTATGTAAAGATGGTCGCTCATCCATGTACCAACCCCGGCAAGCGTAGCTTAACATGATGAATCAACCCGTGCGGCTGTTATTACTTTAGCCACGAACTCCTCCTCCACATGCTCGTTCATGTCAAAAAAAGCAGTAACATAACATATAGTGCTCCATGGTACTCACATTTAAAAAAATAGAAAATGCTTCGAAATTATACAAATCTATGACTTTTGAAAAATATATATTTATAAAAAATACAAACAATGTCAATAAAAAACAATAACCTTGTTTAAACGGGCACGGAAAGTCTATAAACTAACATTAGATTTTCGATTTACGATTTTGGGCCTCAATCCTTTTGCACATCTACATACTGTAACGGCAAGGTGTGGTCATATTTTAAGAACCGGTTCTGACCATGGAAATGAGAAACTTTCTTTAACCTCTCCAGCGCACAGCCTGATTACGTCACTTGTCCCGGTCTGCACATCAGCACGGCCCGGTAATCCTGCTATTTCCCCGGGTTCACTAAATCTACGGTATCTCAGAAATTACGCATCGTAGCTCTAAAAACTAAAGTCAAAAAAAATTGAAAATTCCCAAAAAAAAAAAACCATACAAAGTTATCATCTTATCAGCTTTGCAACCCATATTTGTATGGGAGGCAAACATTTTTTTTTAATTTTCTTAGATTTTTTTGAAGAAAGTTGCTCATATCGATGGGCAGATGCAGTTCTTAAAATATGACCATACTTTTCCGTTACACCCTGTATAATGTTGATATTCTGCCTGATTGGTATCGTGGTCGCAAGCAAGATTGCTTATCGTGGGGTCCTGGGTTTATCTCCCGGATCGGGCATCATCTGAATGACTTAGTAGCAGACACCCCCATGTCTTGGAAAACACGTACAGACGTTGGTGCTGCGCCTGATCTTGCCCTGGTCGTGTAAGATTGCCGTCCCATCGGACTATGAGAGTAAAGGAGCAGAGAGTGCACCTGTGTCTGCGCACGCGCTGGTACATAAATATCCCTTACGTACTTGGTTAATCTCAGTTGAAATTATTGGATTAATGTTGATATTAAAAAGGCATGCTCGAAATTTCAGAGCAGAAAAGCTTATTAAAAAAGTGTACCTTCTCCACTCTTTTCTCCAGTAAAAATTCTTCCATTGTTCAACAAAACATCTGTTTTAAGTAGAGATAAGCTGAACAGGGCCGCACTCAGCGCAAACTGTAATAAATTAACTGTTTCACAATTAAACGGAACAGCAGCAGGAAAAACAAAGTGCTGTTTATGTTAATGACTGTTTTCAACTGCGGAATTATTATAAAAATAGGCCTAACTTTGTTGAAACGGTGTGTTTGAGTTATGGTGCGGCAGTTTTAAACTTTAGCTTTTGTAATAAAAAAATATATTATTTGATATATGTTTAACTGACTTCAAAAGGAGGAGGTTATCGATTCGAATGTTTATATACTTTTTTATTTATGTTCGGACATAACTTCGTCAAATATAAACAGATTTGTTCGATTCTTCTTTTGTTAATAAAAGGTTTATTCCGAAATGGTCCCATTTAAATTTCATATAGATCTGATGATGAGTTTCGGAGACAGACGACGGAAATCTTCAAAAAATGACAGCGACTGCTGCTATCGCATAAATATACATTGTTACCACAATTTAATGGGGAATCACAACTAAAAAGAGAAAAATAAAAACTTTTTTACAAAAAAGTAGAACCGACTTCCAAAAAAATACAAAAAAAGTGCAAAATTAAGTCAGTGTCAATTAACGAAGAAATAAAATACAAACACCAACTTCCGAAATTTAAGTTATTTTTCAATTTTTAATCGACTTTCGAAAAAGGAGGTGGTTCTATGTTCGACTGTATGTATTTTTTTTTTTTGTATTTCCGCCGATTTCTCCGTCAGTTGTAGACCGATTTTCAAAATTCTTTTTTATCCGAAATAATATACTCGCGAGGTGATCCCATATAAATTTTATCGAAATTGCTTCGGCGCATTTTGAGAAACTGAACAAAAACGAAAAATACGTATACCTCGATGACGTTTTGGTGTTCTCCAAATGTTTGAATTCCACGTTCCATGTTATTGGGGGTTTTAGTTGTGGGGTATAACAACTAAAAAGTGAAAAATAAAAAACTTTTTACAAAAAAACAACCGCCTTCCAAAAAAAAAATGCACTAAAAATTAAAAAAATAACTCTAATTTCGGAAGTCGGTGTCAAATAACGAAGAAGTAAATAAAATACAAACACCGACTTCCGAAATTAAAGTTATTTTTAAATCTTTAGTGTATTTTTTTTTGGAAGTCGTTTGTTTTAAGTGTATTCTCTTTTTTGGAAGTCGGTTGTATTTTTTGTAAAAAAGTTTTTTTATATATCCGTAGACGGACTGTTTGGAGCAGTTGCGGCAAACACAACTGTATAACAACTGCTAGACCAGTCCGGTTTCAGTCGTCTCCAACCACAACACAATTGCTCTCGTGCAGTTGGTCTCGACTGCTCTAAACAGTCCGTCTATGGAGGGCCTTACCGTTCCAAATCCCAATTTATTTGGGGACGATGCCACATGTCTTCTTCTTCCATGTTCATCTCAGGAGTCACCTTGTTTCTAGCGATATCATATCATCTCCAGCACAGTCTACCCACCGTTTCTTTCACACCGACTGAACAGATTAGAAGATCTTTCCGTAATCGATATGACCAAGTAGGTTTTAGGCAAATCTTAACAAAAATCTACTTAGCTATACGAACAGTTTTAATCACTTAGGTAGTGATTATAACTTTTATTATTAACAAAAAAACAAAGTCTATTTGTTCGCGATAAACTCAAAAACTACGGAAAGGATTTTGATGCAGTTTTCGCCAATAGATAGAGTGATTCATGGGGAAGGTTTACGTTTATAATTTGTACTTTTTTTTAAATCCAGATTCAACAGTGACGACCACCAGAAAAAACGCCGAGGCAACAATGAACGAGTTCCAGAGAAACGATTAAACTATCTTGGGTCCCGCAACGAAATTAATCAGAAAAGACCGCGGAGGGGTAAGAAAAACATAAGTTCCACTTCCCTCCTAATCAAGCGGGAGACCGAACAAAGCTAGGCCATTAGGCACAACAGGGGTTCATAAGCCCAGTTGCCAAGCACCATTGTTTAAAAACACTAATAGTAATGGGTCCTAAAATTGTGAGCTGTTCCATTTGATTTCAAGAATAGGTATGGCAAAAACGCTTGAACGCACCGAAATTCGTTCTAGTTTCCACAAGGTCCGTGTAATAAACAACTCCAGACGTAGGCTGAATACTATCCAACATAATATTGCGCTCAGTTTGCCAAAGAGTACACTCTCATAGGATATGATGTGCGACTTGTTCGTATTCACAGTCAGGTGTAGAACATTGACTGTACCCTTACGTACCTGGGGCGGGTCGCTAGTACCGTAACTATCACTCTTTACACCATCATAGATTATCGTCCAGTGTGCATTACAAGAGTCCTAAATAAACTGTTAATGGCTAACACCCCAACACGTTAGCGGCACATAATGTTGTGTTGGTCCCATATTTAACGTAAATTGAGTACTGGCATCAACTGTGTTGGTAAAGTGGTACCAAATATGTTTTAAACATGGGGATTTTGTATATTTCCATGTGTTCTTTTAGTGTGAAAAATGTTGTTCTGTTAAGGCTTGCACCAAATTAATTTACATATAACCCTAGGCCGATTTTTCAGTAGTCAGATTTGAACTGGAAAAGAGCTGGAGGAGCTCGTGGCTAAAGTATTAACAGCCGCACCGGTCGATCCATCAGTTTAAGCTATGCTTGCCGGGGTTGGTCCATGGATGGGTCTTATATTGGGTCCGGAGGGCCGGTGGACTCGGGGTCGTCCGCCGCCCCTCATCCAGCAGGACCCGAGGCGGCTGCGCGTAGTGTTCCACGTGCGCCCCTATTAGACGTCGCAGGGGAGGACACCCCACTCTCCCCGCGGACCAGAGGTGGCCCGCATAGGTGGGCCGGCCGCGGCACTAGCCGGGGATCATGGAAGTCGTACTAGCTCTCACGATCCCCGGTCCAAGTGTGGGACGGAACACCGGGGTGGTTTTTAGTCAGTAAGAGTCTGACAGACCCCTTCGCCCGCCCCGGGCGAAGGACATCCATGAGGATTTTCCAACCCGGCAAAAAAGAAATTAAAAAAAAATGGATGGGTCTTACATACCGAGATTCCCCCGTGCCTCGGAAAGCACGTTAAGTCATTGGTCCCGGCTGTAATCGTGGATCTTTGACAGTCGTTACGGGTCATCAGAAGCCCGAAAGTCTGACAATCAGTCTTACCAAGGGGTATCGTATTACCCAGTAACTGGGTTGTGGAGGTCAGATAGGCAGTCGCTCCATGTAAAATGCTGGTATTTAGCTGTATCCAGTTAGACTGGAAGCCGACCCCAGATGATGATGAGATTTGTACTGAAAAAAGTAAAAAAATATATATTTTATGTAAGTACAGGGTCATTTGGTAACTCGACGTATTCCCGGTAGGTCGTTCTGACCTATTTGCAACAATTAAGCTTACGAGATTTTTTTTTGTTTTTTTCATAAATTGAAATGTTCATAATAATAAGCGTAAAGCCCAGGGTCCTAAGTACATGCCTAGGGGTAGCGGATAAATTCTGAAAATGAGTTACCATACCCCTGGACACTCAGGCAGGGAAGGAACAGGGGTGGGTTTTAGTCAGTAAGAGTCTGACACGCCCTCCCGCTCCACCCAGAGCGGGAGAATTCATAGGATAATTTCCTACCCCAAAAAAAAAAGGTCTAATTACTGGATTGACGGTCTACGTTCTCATTCCAGCTCGCCCATTCCAGCTCCACTGGAATAGTGTAGTAGACGGTCATTCCAGTATTAACAGTATAAGTACGCATGTTGTAACGAGCTACTTCGGAACCCTACGCTGTACGTGGCCCGACACGCACTTGACCGGTTTTGAGGGTTCCAAAAGTCCGAATGAAAAAACGGAACCCTTACTGGATCATTTGTGTGTCTGTCTGTGTGTCCGTCCGTCACAGCCAATTTGCTCCGAATCTGCTGGACTGATACAGTTGAAATTTTATATCCCATGAATATCTGTGACCAAAACATGAACGTTTACCCAAATAAATTAATTTAGAATATGGGGCTCATTTTTGGGCTGAAAACTAAACATTAAAAAACAAAGTTTTTCAAACTGTGCCGTGCGATATATCAAAAAAAAGGGCACATTGTGAGGGCCTCGAATGTATTATTTCGTAATTTTAAAATATATAGTTTTAAAGTTATTTCAGATAATAGATGAAAAATGACTATTCGGGACCCTTATCTCCGAAACATCTTTGAAAAAAAAAAAGAAAGTACGAGTAGTTCTTCACCAGATTACAGGATAATCTATTAGCATGAGTAGGAAGTTTAAAAAAAAACCTAAAAAATAAATGATTTGTTCAGAACCCTCTGCGTGTGAGTCCGACTTGCTCTTGACCGGTTTTTTTTTATTATTTTCCCATAATTCGTTACTAAACATTATTTTTGTCTAAATGAATGTAATTGGAAACTTGGATTCTGTCGAAATCCATGGGTTTCCGCCTAGGCTTCTTCGGGTGCTTAAGGCGCAGTTAAACGACTTTTAATGGTTTTTAATTGAACATCACGTCTAAACGTGTAGTTTTATTTCTTTGAAAAAAATATATGTTACTCTAGACAATTTTTATCGTAATTTGATCTCAGAATATTTGAAATTATATTTTTATAACATAGTGTAATTAATTTGTGAAGTTATGTCTAACTCGGATAAAAAATAGAGAATCACGCAAAAACTATAAAGCGTATTTTTATGAAACCTTCACCATTTTAAAGATCATTTAATTATTTACAATTTAGTCTCAGTGTTTTAGTTTAATACTTGTTGTTTTATGTATAATAAATTAATAATGCGTCTTATTTCCGACTGCGCTCCTTGATGTGCGAGTCCTATTACTGGATGGACATACGACGCGTTACGTGAGCTCAGCGCAGAACTCGCAAGCTAACCACTCAAGGTCGTTGGCAGCTAATAGCGCCTTAACTGTTGCAAGTAGGTCACACTATCAAATCCTGTCGAGAATACGTCGAATTATCAGTAACACTAGTTATAAAAATTGACAGATACTTTTTATATTAATTATGGAAAAATGTGTCAAACTGCCATAAAACTTTCTCAAATGAAAATTCTGTGACGATTTTAAAATCAGTAAAAAAAACAAACGAAAAAAGTAATTTGGTGAAAGGTGCGATTCACTTTTGTACAATTCTACCAGTTTTGCCCACACCATCATCTACATAATTATTATAGTTTCTTGTGAACATAGAAAACCGGCCAAGTGCGTGTCGAACTTCACACATTTAGGGTTCCGTACCTAATGAGAGAATTATCAACGAAAAAATCTGATTTATCAATATAATGGTATTTGTTAGTAAAATATACGAAATAACAAATATTATCACTAAATTTCAAGTTCATAGGTCAACGGCAAGTAAAAAAAATTCTTCGCAACAAAATTTTGTGATAGACGACGGACAGACCGAAGGACAGACGGACACGTGAGTGACAGCAATAGAGCTCCGTTTGGGCTCTTCTCGACGGAACCCCGGGTTTTTTTACCCAGTATATGCTCAAACATAATTTACATTTTCCCCAAAACTTTCTTAGCTACGCACCCTTACCGAGCCCCCGAGTCCATCCCTGAATACATTGATAATAAAACCATCGGATTTAATAAAAACTGCTCTCATGTCGAAGTTACAGAACATCGTTTCCCTTTTACAGCGAGTTTTGTTTGATATATTTAAATAACAATAAAAATTCTACGGAGAAACTTTGTTCGGGGCAGCTGAATAGGCGAGTAGTGTTTTTAAGATTATACGACACGAGGGCGATACGACTATAAAAAAATAACCCGACTGCGTGGCAGCAAAGAGGTTATGATTTCGGTGGTATCTTTTCGTCTGGGATACTTCATACCCTCAGAGCATCCAAACAGCTGGATAGATTCTACGAATTATGAATTTATGACATTCTACTAAGTTCGTATTTTTAACCAACTACGGCAAAATGCAAAAAGTGTTTTGATAAGTAGGATTTTAAATACGGGTGACTCATTTAAAAATTACTTTTTATTTACCCAGAAAATATTGCAATATACATTTCACCCAGTTACATAACGAAATATCAGAAAAACCTGTTACCGAATAAAGAAAAAGAAAAGTTATTACATTAATTCAATTAATTTAAATAAAACATATTTAATGTAGTCGTAAATAAACTACTAAACAATTAAACACTAACCCTTTTTTCTTTGTCAACTGGCGCTTAAAAATTAACGGGGGCTCCCCTTAAATTTTTAATTTATTTTTATTATTTTTGGGTATAACAACTAAAAAGTTAAAAATAAAAAACATTTTTAAAAACACAACCGACTTCCAAAAAAGAAAATACAACCTTGCTACAAAAATAAATTAAATAGAAAATTAGTGTATGCCAAATAAATTCCAGGGGCACTTATGCGTTGAAGTAATCCAAAGATAATAGAATTACTTATCTTGTCCTTTCGCAGACATGGTGTTATAATCATCATCAGCCTTTTAGTGTCCCCACTGTTCGAGCACAGGCTTCCTTTCTGTAAGAGGGTGTGGGCCGTAATCCACCACAGAGAAAAACAGATGCTGAATGTTCAGCCGGTAATGTGCCAACGACAGTCGAAAGTAAGATAAGCGGTTGCAGCCCCGCTGCGAGGCTCCTATTTCTGTCTGCAGGATTTAAAGGAACTTTTACCGTTCGCGCCACCAATGTGCATAGCGGGAGCCGGCGGCGCCGGCAACCGATATTTTTAATCTCGGCTGCCGGCAGCACTCTACTTTCCAACGGCGTTATTATTAGGAGCCGGCGCCGGCAGCGGAGGCACTACCTCAAACTTAATGGCGTGTGCAAAGTTAGCTGCGAGTGCAACTGCGCGCAGGTACTGTCAATTCGACAATAATTTAGGCCATTTAATGATATTTATAACTGTGTGGAAGCTGTGTGAATATTTTTAGGGGCGAATGGTACCTACTTATTTGTCAGTCAGAAGTTCCCACACGCCATTAAGTTTGACGAATATTATACCAAAATGAACTAAGCAAGTTAACTAAATAACCTTCTTGTCTTGCCTAACCCAACTATGTTGTGGTCGGCTTCCAGTCTAACCAGGGGGCTTAGACAAAGTAACAATTTAAAAACGATAACGAAGTTAGAAAAGACTAAAATGTATGAGATTGACATAAACCGCGCTAAGTCACGTGGTCAGTCGACTGTCGACATCGTTATCGCAAGTTGGTAGACAATGTTATAATTCGTAACGAAACCATAAAGAAACGAATTGCTATCGTGTTTATCCCATACAAATGCGTCGACAAGCAGCGCTTTCAGAGTTCGCCTTCGCCTCGATCGTGATCGCCAAAAAAGATAACGAAGGAACGCTAACGCTAGGAAATGTTTATCGATATCTCAGAGACGATGACGAATTTAGATATCGTTTCGCTACGAAGCGATGTTACTTTGTCTACAGGGCCAGATCCAGCTAAGTACCAGCATTTTATATGGACTAACTGTCTATCTGACCTCCACAACCACGATACGCCCGGGAAAGACTGGTGCCAGATTTTCTAGCTCCTATAAACTACCCATAACAACTGTCAAAAATTTACAAATAACGGCTTAGCGTAATGCTTTCCGAGGCACGGAGGAATCTCGATACGTGGGTGGTCCATCCAATGCGGCTGTTTTTACCAAAATCTCACTTGATTGATGGTCAGCGAAAATGTGGTCAACGATGGAGCAAGCTTGCCTAGAAGTAACCTATTCACTCTTGACTTAAAGACTCCAGGTTTTAGCTATCAGAAAACACTGACTCAACAGAGGATTCCACTCCTTAGCTGTACGCACAATAAATGTGTTCCCAAAACGTTTTGTGCGTATGGGTGGGAATGGGATGTCCACCATGTACCTGTGGCACATCGCCGTTAGTCTAGCGTTTCGATAATGGAACGGGCTTGGCATCAGACTATGTAATCCCGATGCACACTCTCTTTTTTTTTTTGGGGGGGGTTGGGAAATCATCCAATGACTTCTTCCGCTCTAGGGTGGAGCGGAAGGGCGTGTCAGACTCTTACTGACTAAAACCCACCCCTGTTCCTCCCTGCCCTGCGGCGAGGTAACTCTTTCGAATTTATCCTCAACCCCCGGGCAGGCATCGGCCATGACGGGCCCCGTCCTATTTGCTGACAACTCTTTGAGGCACGCGTGGAACACTACGCGCCGTCGACTCTCGGATGCACACTCCCTGAAATGTAAAAAACCGAAAGGCTAGCAACTAGCGTCGGCGAGCGTCAACGCTCAAGATTCAGGTGCTTCAACTCGACGAGTTCGAGAGAGCTCCTCTCTATCTACCTAAATGATAAACTGTTATATCTAACATCGTAAACGCAAAGCTGCTCACCATTTTATAAACAGTGAGCCACACTTTTCCCGACAAATAGGCAAATAAATCTTTTTAAATATAATTTATTGCGGAAAAGAAATAAAACACTCATTAAAGTTTGCACCTTAATTTGTAAAATAATTTCGTCCGTCCACATTTTAATTTACGATCGTGAGGAGTAAATGTGTAATTAAGAAAAGTTTTATAATTATTTAAATGTTTCCTCTTCCCTTGAAAATGCGGCTGGAATTATATTTGTTCACGTTTTACAAATTTTTGTGATAACTATGAATTATATTTACTATAGTAGCTTATTTATGTGTAACTAGCCTCTGCCAATGGCTATAAATTATAGCCGATGTGTTATACTGATATAAAAGCTATATTATTGCAAAGTTTTATCAAAATTCGTTTAGTAGTTTTTCCGTGAAAGAATAACAAACATCTATACGTCCATCCTCACAAACTTTCACATTTATAATGTGAATAGAATAGTACGATAGGAAACGCTGTTCCATACATTTTGACGAGTAAAAAATGCAAATATAATAATAATGTTTATTTTCTCACCACAACATTAAACAGTAGGTACATCATCGAAAATGTTAAGATAATGGCAATAAAAAATATACAGTATGTAACCAAAACCCTGTCCGATTCTGAAAGGTATTACGAGTATGTGGTATTTAATGGGTACGAGATTATTATTTTTCCCCAATGAAAATAAATAATTTAAAAAAAAGATAAACTTATCAAAGGCAATACTGAGCGCTCAACAAAGTTCACCTACAGTTTTGTGTCAAAGAAGCCGCCTGAGCGAAACGGCCTTTTTGGTCCTTTGTTAAAGAGTGCCTACAGCGCGGCTAGTGCAGGGCGGTATCGTTTGTAATAAAAATAGGTAAAAAATGAAAAGATTTCGCCGGCTGGTGGAGTGTTGTCAACTTATGGAAATTTGCCATATTTAGTGTTAAAATTCGCATACTTTATAAAAATGAAAATTTATAACCTAACCAGGAATACTCCTTTATCGTATCGGACAGGGTTCTTGTTACATGCTGTATATGTAAGTTCTTAAAAGCAGTTTTATTCATAATGCAAAGTTGGACCCATAGTACAAGTTTTCATATTTAGAAGTATGTGTGTAATAATAATATTGTTTAGTGTTATTGGAAACTAGCGCCCACCGGCGTGAAATCAGTACTTCCCATCTTTATAAATCATAGCCTATGTGTTAACTGAGGATATAAGCTATCCTGGTACCCAATTTCATCCGAATCCGTACAGCCGTTTGAGCGTGAAAGAGTAACAAACATACACACACACACACACATAATCGCATATACAAACTTTCGCCTATATAATATAAGTGTGTTATTTAACTTTATTTTATACTATTTGTATGTCAATAACCGTGACAAAACACAGAGACACCAATACTAATTTGTAACACACGAGTGTGGGTAAAAAAAACTTTTATACAAAAAAAAAAACAACCGACTTCCAAAAAAGAAAACACACTAAAAATTAAAAATGACTTTAATTTTGGAAGTCGCTGTTTGTATTTTATTTCTTCGTTTTTTGACACCTACTTCCGAAATTAAAGTTATTTTTTAGTTTCTTTTTTGGAAGTCGGTTGTTTTTTTTTTTTTGTAAAATTGTTTTTAATATTTACTTTTTAGTTGTTATACCCCAGAACTAAAAACCCCAATCAAATGGAACGTGGAATTTAAACATACTCGTAATTGGAGAAAACCAAAACGTCATCTATGTATACGTATTTTTCGTTTTTGTTCAGTTTTTCAAAAATCACTGGAGCAATTTCGATAAAATTTATATAGGACCACCTCGCGAATGTATTCTTTCGGGTAAAAAAGAATTTTGAAAATCGGTCCCCAACTGACAGAAAAATCGGTGGACATACATAAAAAAAAACATACAGACAGTCGAACATAGAACCTCCTCCTTCTTCGAAATCGTTTAAAAATAAACGTAAGTATTTGATTTGATTTAAACATTCACCCTCCCTTGCAATGAATGAAAAGCCACCCTGATTACTAAATACCAAGTGTCTGAACGGAAGCGAACACATGCATGATGCAGAAGTACACAAGTACACGTGTCGCTGGTCGCCATGATTATGTCTGTGCCGCTGCTTGTCGATATTCAAAGGCAATAGAAAGGCAGGCTCTGAATACCTCGTTACTGGGACCTTCTTCTTGCACAGAGTAGTCTGGGACAGAGGCTTCGAAAATAATTATTACGGGCTGGTTTTCGAATTCAGCATTTGGTGT
The DNA here is from genome assembly GCA_951329385.1 of Polia nebulosa. Lineage (NCBI taxonomy): Eukaryota > Metazoa > Arthropoda > Insecta > Lepidoptera > Noctuidae > Polia > Polia nebulosa. The sequence goes on along the minus strand of OX589592.1, from coordinate 6,230,303 downwards.
TAAGAACGTGTCAAACCCTACTATACATCCTTCTTCTTAGCGTGACGATGGGATAAATAATGTATTTCTTAATTAAATCCTTTCATCATCATCAGCCTTTTTAATGTCCCCACCGCTGGAGCATAGGCTTCCTTCTCCTCCTTAATTAAATCCCTTGCCTGGCCCAAATTCAGCCACAGCAGTGCCGTCCGCTGACGCTGTCATAAGGTCCTCTGTGAGTAACTAAGGGCATCAATAATATCGGTATTTTAAGGATTATACTATGAGGCATTTTCTGCAATTTGCTTATCTTCATCATGCTCCTCTCCATACTTCTTTGACTTGTCTTTATTTTGCTTTTTACTTTATTAGAAAATTTCCACGTTTGACATGCATATGTCAATGAGGGTAAGAGGCATGAGTTCATTATTTTTCTCTTTAGTTTTATATGAAAATTACCTTTCAGCACTTCCTTATAACTCTAAAACTTGTTCTAGGTCTTTTGGACTCTTCTGTCTACTTCTTGTTGGTTGTTTAATGCGCTGAATGATATTTGTTTTCCTAAATGAAAAAGTAAACTAAATAAAACTTTATTTCAGACGATGTCCCTAATTTGGTTGGTATTTTGGTGTTAGTAACAATAGTGCTTAGCAAATAAATAAATAATAATAATAATATTAATTATGTCGTTTATTTGTTTACCTATTAAATTATATTTTTAAACTAGCGACCCGCCCTAGCTTCGCTCGGGTACAAATTATACATATAAACCTTCCTTTTCAATCACTCTATCTATTAAAAAAAACCGCATCAAAATCCGTTGCGTAGTTTTAAAGATTTAAGCATACATATTGATATAGGGACAGAGAAAGCGACTTTTTTATACTATGTAGTGATATTTCAATAAAAAACATTTATAAATATAAAAAATAGTAGCCCACCTGTATCGGGAACAGGGTCCAAGCTACCGGCGGTCAGGGCTCCAGAGAGAGAATTAATTTTTATTATTAGGGATCAATATTTTTAACCGACTTCGAAAAAGGAGGAGGTTATCAATTCGGATGTTTGTATTTTTTTTTTTTTTTTTTTTAATGTATGTTCGGGCATAACTCCGTCATATATTGACGGATTTGCAAAATTCTTTTTTTATTCGAAAGGGGTTTATTCCGAAATTGTCCCATTTAAATTTCAAAAAGATCTGATGATGGGTTTCGGAGACAGATAACGGAACTCTTCAAAAATTGACAGCAAATCAACCGCGATTGCTGCTATCGTATGTCTATGAATTGTTAACACAGTTTAATGGGGAACCACAACTAAAAAGTGAAAAATAAAAAACTTTTTTACAAAAAAATAGAACCGACTTCCAAAAAAAGTGCAAATAACTTTAATTTCGGAAGTCGGTGTCAAAAAACGAAGACACAAAACAGGAACACCGACTTCCGAAATTAAAGTTATTTGCACTTTTTTTGGAAGTCGGTTCTATCTTTTTGTAAAAAAGTTTTTTACTAATTCGAATCCTATCGTTACTAATATTATAAATGCGAAAGTAGGTTAGTTTTAGACAATTTACGTTTGCAATTTTATTAGTGTGATAAGAAATACAAAGTTATTCTAATGTGGTAGATGAGTCTTACAAATACAAATACAAATAGTTTTATTTTACTTTAACAATTATATGTCTATGTATACTACAATACTGTTAGAAGTGTCCTTTTAAGCATAGGTGTAGATGCCTGTATTAGGACACTCCACTCTTCCGTATCCACATTAACATCGAAAAATATTGTGTCAGTATTGTTTTTTAACCGACTTCGAAAAAGGAGGAGGTTATCAATTCGGATGTTTGTATTTTTTTTTTTTTTATGTATGTTCTGGCATAACTCCGTCATATACTGACGGATTTGCAAAATTCTTTTTTTGTTCGAAAGGGATTTATTCCGAAATGGTCCCATTTAAATTTCAAAAAGATCTGATAATGGGTTTCGGAGACAGACAACGGAACTCTTCGAAAATTGACAGCAAATCAACCGCGATTGCTGCTATCGTATGTCTATGAATTGTTAACACAGTTTTACCACAACCAAAAAGTGAAAATAAAAAACTTTTTTACAAAAAAAATGGAACCGACTTCCAACAAAAGTGCAAAATAACTTTAATTTCGGCAGTCGGTGTCAAAAAACGAAGACACAAAACAGGAACACCGACTTCCGAAATTAAAGTTATTTTGCACTTTTTTTGGAAGTCGGTTCTATTTTTTTTGTAAAAAAGTTTTTACCTTTCATCTAGCAATAACTTTCTACAGACACAATTAATTGCTTTAGAACGCTAGATGGCGTTACGGTGTCTTTCGAATCACTCTGCTCCCGTGCGAAGACCAGGCGGAAAAAAGACGGGTGTTTAGTTAGAGAATAATCACCATTTTATTTTTTTATTTTTTTTGATATTGAACGCATTCATCACGTTTTGACTTGGAGTGTACAGGAGTATAAGAATATAATAGTAGCGTGATGTAGCCATCACAACATATTTTGTAAAAAAAAAATATAGGATGGAGATGGCTTCGATCTAAAATATGTGTTTTTTTTTATAATTTTCTAGTATGTACTGTATGAGTCTTTCCTAGAATCCTAAATCCACTCGCAAACAGGCCTATTATTTCATGTAGGTACCTCGCCCCTGGACATTATAGTTATATGGTTAATAATTTATAAGCTAACTAGTTAATAAAACTCCTAATATTTATAACCTACACGAAAAATATTGAAATAAAATATATGAATTAAGAAACCTCCATGCGGTAAATACTCGTAGACCCCAAATCTATTTGTTAACGATTTAGCACTTCTTTTTTCAGTAATAAAGAGCTCTCTGATTCGTCACACTACTCTGTGTTTAGTTGAGGCGCAATGCAAACTACATACATAGGTACTCTGACTACGAAGCACCCTCTATGTATGGACAGCTCTTGCTTGCTCTATATTTTGCTCGACAGGGTGGGACATATCCCCAACTTATGGGAAAAGTTAGTCTACACGGTAAAGATGTAGGTCTTAGTCACTGTTGGTTAGGTGTTCCTTAACTCAGGAACGTATTTAAATTACTAGATTGGAATAGCATCAAACAGAATAGGATATTTGACTGCCATAAAAAAAAAACTAATAAAACCAGTGGAAAATGGAGAATACCTTTGAACCTTTGAAGTTTTTCTTCTCTCTTAACACGTCACGCAAAACGCCGTGTGTACTGAATAGCACTAAGTCATTATGACGACCGTCTATGACCAGTACGTGTTACCAGTGCTGACATATGGAACTGCAATGTGGTCGCTCACAATAGACCTCATCAGAAGGCTTAAAGTCACCCAAAGGGCAATGGAGAGGGCCATGCTCTGAGTTTGCTTGCGTGATCGAATCTGGAATGATGATATCCACAAGAGAAGCAAGGTTATCGACATAGCCCGAAGAATCGCCAAACTGAAGTGGCACTGCGCATTGGTCGCAGAACAGATGGTCTGTGGGGCTGAAAAGTTCTGGAGTGGCGACCGTGTACCGGAAGACGCAGTGTTGGAAGGTCTCCCACAAGGTAGACCGATGACCTGGTGATGGTCGCAGGTAGCTGATGGATGCGAGGCGCACAGGACCAGTCGTTGCAGGACGTAGTCGACACTTGAGGGAAGTTTATGTCCAGCTTAACCCCACCATACTATTCCCAAACCACTGTAACTTCTGTAAGCCAGAATCAACAGTGGCGACCACCAGAAAAACGCCGAGATAATGAAGCTCGACGAGTCCCAGACAAACGATTTAACTGTCTTGGGTCTCACAACAAAATTAATTAAAAAATAACTGTGGAGGAATAAGAAAAACATAATTTCTTATTGTCCAGCAGTGGACGTCTTTCGGCTGAAATGATGATGATGATGATGTCTATGAAGTAACTTGTTAGTATGCCAAAAGGACCTCAGTTCAGCAAAACGTCATATGGCAACACCTAAATATATTTAGGCCCGATTTCACCAATTCTAAACGCCCAGTTTTCGACGTTTAAGCTCGCTTAAACGCGTTTAGCCGCTGTCATAAAGCTGAAGGGTTTGTTTGTTTGCTTGGTTGAATGCGTTAATCTCAGGAACTACTGGATCGAATTGAAAAAATATAAAAATTGTGTTGAATAGTCCATTTATCGAGGAAGGCTATATAACATCACGCTGCGACCAACAGGAGCAAAGCATCAATGAAAAATGTGGCAAAAACGGGGAAAAAATCCTTTTGAGAGCTGCAGTTGCGTGCGCTGCGTAAACGGTTAAAGTTACGCAAAAAATATGTATTACGGAATTGTTTTCCTTTTAAAGTTCTAAAAAAAACTCCGCGACAGCATATGTCTATCTTTAAAGGCTAACTCACTATTATCTTTTTTATGGTTTTAATTTTGTACACTAAGCTTAGTTCAGTAAAACTTAGTTTATAGAGCGAATTGTGAAATCGGCCCTTAATCATGCACATTTCTGCATCTACAGGGTGTAACGGAAAGGTGTGGTCATATTTTAGGAGCCGGTTCTGTCCATGGAAATGAACAACTTTCTCTAAGAAAAAATAGGAAATTCCCAAAAAAAAAATTGGACTTTCCATACACAGTTATCATCAGCTGATCAATATTTGTATGGGAGGTAAAAAATTTTTTTTTGAATTGCCGCGTATTTTCTTAAAGAAAGTTGTGCATATCGATGGGCAGATGCAGTTCCTAAAATATGACCACACCTTTCCGTTACATCCTATATAACCTCAAGTTGTAGCATCATAAGAAAATCTCTTTTATTCAGAAGATCTCAGTATTTAGTCTTATTTTCCTGTTCAAAACTGCTTATACATAACAAATCAGCAACACTGCCCTCCCCAGGGGGTTGGGCAGAAGTCCTGATACAAGTGCTCTCCGACCAAGATGACTGGCACGAGAAACTGCGGTTTTGAGCGGTTCATTCATTTGATATTTATGGTTTGAAAAAGGTTTTTTTTTTTATTGAGTAAACACTGATTTGGTGTGAGGTGAAGTAATGGGTTTATGTTAGTTAGTTTAAGTCGTGTGCCCGATGTGGTTTCCTTTCGCCAAAATGATGAAGTTTCATCCCTTTAATACGGAGAAGATGATCAGTTTCACCTATTTTTACTAAGCCTGCGAAAGGAGAGTTGAAAAAAAGGGAATAGACACTGTGTGGTAAAGTAGTAGGAAAAAAAGAATACATAAAACCAAAAAAAAATAAACAATAAAATAACATACAATGCAAACATTTACCATAATATAATAGATACAAATACATACATAGGCCAAATAAATATCACTAAAATACATACTAAACAATATTATGAAATAAATAATACATACTTATAACAACTATGACGAAATTGAAAGATAGATCTTTGACACTCCTCTTTAAGACTGGAAGAGTCTGGCAGTCCCTAATTTCAGGCGGCAGAGAATTCCACAACCGTACAGCGTGCGTAGTGAAGAAGTAAGAGTAGTAATCAGTACTATGAGGAGGGGATTTGAGGAGTTTCCTGAGATGCCGCCTGCAAGGCGCATCAGAACGGCGGACGTAGGAAAAGCGTTCCCGCAGATAGGAGAGAGTTTTAGGGTTATGAAGGATGTTAAATAGCAGACACAATAGAGTTCCTGCGAAGTCGAATAGGGAGCCACTTGAGTACCTTGCAAAAGCCGGAAACATGATCATACTTTTTAAGGTTGAAAAATGTGGACTCGGCGATCATTGTGCCGATAGTCGTGTCAGCCAATGGCCTTTTAGCCACGAGCCTCGACCAACACCTCAGGAGGCTCGTTAGGCGGCTGGATCAAGGGCTTGATTCAGAAAGCTGTACTTTTGGACACGAATCGCATTGTCAGGCGGTTCCTCTCTCTGGAGCCCTGACCGCCGGGAGCTTGGACCCTGTTCCCAAAAAATGTAAACAATATGTATATCTATACAAATAAATGGAATAATAATAATAAAAAATAAAAAAAAATTCAGACTAAGTCCATAGGGTTAGTAACAAATTACTTAAAAAACAAACAAAATATTATAGCTAAAACATACAGCTACACATCAGCGTGGAGCTGCATCCACCTCTGCATCAACGGAGAATCCCACCGATCTGCGAACACACTGAGAATAGTGTTAGTATTGCCGCGAACACACGTCATCAGAGAGGCACATCTTTTCCTAATAATGGCGGCGAAACCATCAATGTTTGTGTCCGCAAACATCCCTGATGCACTGCAACGACAAAGCAGCCTCAACAGTACTCTCAGTGCATTATTATATTGGACGCGTAGGTCGCTGTATGTCCGCTAAGTGAAACTGACCCATAGGCTGCACGTGTAGAAGGACTGACAGTAAGCTTTGAAAAGCGTTATTTTTACTGGCTTCGTACATCGTGCAAACCTGCGGGCCAGCATGTTACAACGAACAGCCAGCGACCTACGTTCCCTCTCAATGTCACTATTGTCTTTTAAATCTTCGGTGACCCAGTGGCCTAGGTATTTACACTTATCTACCCTTCGCAGGGATTCTCCACACAGTGCGACATTTGGAATACTAGAATATGTCACACTGCCTGCCTTAAAAACCATTAGTTCGCTCTTTGTGACGTTATATTTGAGCCCATGACTCTCCGCGATCAGTCGCCTCAGAGCACCGATCAATGAGGAATGGAATGAGGGATGGTTTGATGAGGAATTCAATGAGGGTGCCACTTGGCCCTTAACATAGATACATATCAAGCTAATAAAATCGTGTTAAAAATGTGCTATTGTTCCCAACATTTGGATGAGTCAAGCGAACAAAACCGTTAACCCTGAAAAAAAATAATCTCACATACAATCAAATAGCCAGCCTTGTATTTAATACACGATTAAATCCTGAAATTTGCCCTGAAAAACTTTTACCAAAGAAACGCGACTTTTAATCCCAATTCTTTCTTTTCTTTCCGTACTTGAACATTCAAGAAAAAGGAATGAAATAATAAAGCCACGAAATTCCGACGACAGAAAACGAAATTATTTGCGGCAAATCTGTAGCCAGGCGGTACAGTTAAAATTATACCTCCTGAATATTCATTAAGATTCAACGGAATAATTCATCTTTGTATGGGTGACTGTATATATCATCGTAGTTACAGTTACGATAAGGTATTGTTATTACCCGACTACCCTAGAAGGAGGGTGATGTTTTTCGAGACTTTGTATGTCACTAAAAATTATAGCCTATGTGCTATTCTAAACCATAATCTATCTCTGTGCCAAATTTCATCCAGATCCGTCCAGCCGTTCTGGCGTGATTGAGTAACAAACATACATCCATACATACATACAGTTTCTTATCGCCTCGCAGAAAAAACTTGGGATGACTATTTCGAATACGTCGGTTATATAACTGGCTGTCACATTCTTCCCGAGCCAATCTATTTAGCGTATCTCGTGGTCAAACCTGCGAACAAAGAGTATAGGAACTTTGTAATTGAACAACTTGGGAATCATTTCTTAGATTTAATTAAAATACACATACATAAATATGTTATTTACGTACTTATATTTATTTATTGTAAACGTATTTAATTATACTGTACTAATTGTTGCAACTATATTGTAATTAAAAAGTTGCGGGTATACTTACAATAAATACTCCTTGCATAATAATGTCACAACACCAACATAATTGTCACGTCTGCTCAGCGTCCGCATGTCACTGCAGGGATTCAGCAGAATATCAGCGTCAGGTATATTTGCCTGACACGTGCTGAGCTGGACTCCCATTTGGTGCAACCTTGAGACGCACACCGCACTGTGTACATTCGTTATTATTTGAAATGTTCCAAGTGTCACTTTTATTTCTATATGTATGTTTTTTTTTTTTGTTTATTGGCACTTTGTTTTTATATACGTAAGTTTAAATAATTTTATTGTGATTTTGTATGTCTTTTGTGTGCACTGAATAAATGTTTTATCTATCTATCTATCTGTCCAAACTCTCGCATTTATAATACTAGCTTCTGCCAGTGCCTTCGCCCGCGTGGTATTAGTACTTTGCCCCATTATAAATTATAACCTATAAGTTATTCTAACACAATAACAACTGATACAATAACAGCCGCACGGGTCGATTCATCAGGTTAAGCTACGCTTGCCAGGGTTGGTCCATGGATGGGTGACCATCTTTACATACCTACCGAGACTCCTCCGTGCATCGGAAAGCACGTTAAGCCGTTGGTCCCGGCTGTCAATCGCGGATCTTTGACAGTCGTTACGGGTCGTCAGAAGCCCGAAAGTCTGACATCCAGTCTTACCAAGGCGTATCGTATTACCCAGTAACTGGGTTGTGGAGGTCAGATAGGCAGTCGCTCCATGTAAAATACTGGTATTCAGCTGCATCCGGTTAGACTGGAAGCCGACCCCAAGATAGTTGGGAAAAGGCGCGGGCAGATTGATGTTCTGATGTATAAGCTTATCGTAAAGTTTCATTCAAATCCGGAGTAGTATTTGCGCGAAAGAGTAACAAATATAAATCCTCTCAAACTTTCACATTTATAATATTAATAGGACTAGTAGGATAGGATGGATATCAACAAATGAGATATCATGTGAGTGCCGAAATGACCTAGGCTACATGAATTTTGAACAAAAAACAAAATGGCGGCCGCAATGGCCTAATCTAATGAGGCTTAGGTCGTAATATAGGACTCGAGTAGGCTATTCCAAAACACACACACAACACACACACACACACACACACACACACACAAAAACACACACACACACACACACACTAAAATTTAGAAAAATATGAATTTGTTCGCGGCTTCACTCCTATCCTGCGGGGACTGTTACTTTTCCCGGGATAAAAAGTAGCCTATTAGCTAGATTATCAGCGAGTAACCGCTGATAATCGAGCTTTCTATTGGTGAAAAAAAACTTTTTACAAAAAAAAAACACAACCGACTTCCATAGATAATACTAAAAAATGCAAAATAACTTTAATTTTGGAAGTCGGTGTTTCTAGTTTGGTTTCTTCGTTGTTGTACCCTATTAGAAAACTAAATTAATAGTAAAGTTATGCCCGAATTGATAGCCCCAAAAATAGGGAATATGAACACAGTTGGTGAAATTAGGGTGTATCAGGGTGAACTGTACAAATCTGTATACCCCTTTAGAGCGTATCAGCGTGATGTAATGTTGTGAAGTGATGAAAACAATATACAGACATGCGATTGCAGCAATTCTGGAAGGTTTGCTGTTATTTATTGAAGAGTTCCATTGTGTATCTCCGAAGTTCTTCATCAGATCTTCACCAAATTAAAATGGGACACATGTGAAACACCAGTTTTCAAATAAAAAAAAAACATCAAAATCGGTTTACCTTGTAAAAAGTTATGAGGCACAGCACACATAAAAAAAAATACAGTCGAATTGAGAACCTGCTCCTTTTTTCTAAGTCGGTTAAAAATGGTTAAAATCGGTCCAGTAATTTTTAAGTTTTTTCGTTACATACAAAAATACAAAAAAAAATATTTCCTCTCTATAGTAAAAGATAAAGTATAGATAAGCATTTGAATATTTTCAAAAAAGCCTGACAGCAATAAACATTTATATGGGACCACCTCTGGAGTATACACATTCGGATAAAAAAAATGTTTGTAAATCGGTCTACAACTGACGAAAAATCGGTGGACAAAACTATACCTGCATACAGTCAAACATAGAACCCCCTCCTTTTTCCGAAGTCGGTTAAAAACCGCCCGACAACAACCATTGGGCAGTTGCTCGGACCAGACAACTGACAACACCCGTCTGGTCAGAGGATCCACCGACTCAATGGAAGTTTTCTGGACTTTAAAGAAGAAAGAAAGAAAGAAACAATATTTATTTGTACCTCACAACAAGAACATGGTAACTCTAAAATCAAACAAAAAAATAAAAAACTGTGCGAGGCCAAAAAGGCTCCTAACTCAGCGTTATGCTGCGATATTTATGCAATAAATAACGCAGCGCTGGTATTCTGTTAGGGCCCGTTCCCACAGACATACTCACGGGACACGGTACAAAATTACTAAAACAATAACAAATATGAATAAATAACAAATGAAAAATAAGCCATAACACAAAAAACCAAAGGAGTGCATTTTTGCAGACACGCAAAATAAAAAATAAAAAACAAAATTTAATTAACATCAGATAAATCTACTCTGTGGTATTTATAACTAAGATGCATTGGTGCAACGCGCAGCTAAACGTTTTATATTCTATGGTCGCATATTAGTAAATAGTAATCTGTGCATGGTCGATCGGCATTCGACCCTGGCCTGGCTTTACACCCTGTTCCGCATAAATATATGGATCTAGCGGCACAGTAATCATTTCTCTCTACGGTATTGTGACGTAAGGAGCCTACGTGGGATAGAAAAAAGAACAACACGTAACTCGGTCAACGTTAAATAAATATATTTTAAATAGAGAAAGGGTGTGGGGAGGTTTGCAGTCACAATTTTTAATATTCCCCGGGAGATAGCACGCTACTGCCCTGGCTCAGTCTTGGTGTCTCGGGTAAGCCACGTTGCGTTTGCCCCCGGAGGTGTTGGCCGGCAGGCGGCAGCGCCGGCTCGCAGGGTCGACAGGAGCCAGGATGGGTCGGTCGGCAGGTGGTCTAGCCGGCTCGGAGACGGCCTGCTGAGGCCACGCGGGTAGATAGGCACCCAGCGTGGAGCGAGCCGCCGTGCTGAGTGGCCTAGTGGCCGCGCCAAGAGGCACTGCGGCAGGAGGGCCGCGATGGCGGACGAAGTACGTGCGTGCTGAGAGCGTAGGGCTCCAAGTCCTTTTCCTCCATATTCCGTCCGGGTCTGGAAATATGGATCTGGAAATCCGGAGCTGGTAATCCGGATCTGGGGCCCTGGGAACAATGTCCAGCGTGTCAAAGGTGGAAGGTAAGCTTCTCCGCTGATTTTGACACCTTGGCATGAGCAAAGCGGCTGTACGTGCGCTAACAAGTGTGGTTGTCAAAATCAGACGGAGTTTACAAAGGTGCGGAGGAAAAGCATGATGACATACACATTCAAGAGCAGCAGCAGCCACGCGCAAGTCAGCATGTACATAGCTAAGGCTCCGTAAAGCTAGCCACGCGGAAGGCGTGACTACAATGTGCGACAGATCTTTTGTAGGTTATGAGCCTTGATTATACAATGCTAAGAAAAGAAATTAGGAAAGACATGTTCTGGAAAGAATTACACAAGATTAAGAACACAGAATGCACAAAGCTACCTGTATGCTGTTCAAACACTCACCCAATTACAGGGGTTGAAATCGCGTAATAAGTTGGCAAATATTTGCCAATGCAAACTACAGCTGCTAGGATTTGGCGATCGCTTCACGGCTCAAGGGTGTTCGACAGAACAAGGTGAGTATGAGTCTCCACGCCAACAGCTGGATTAAGATTCAAAAAGGAACCACCTGGCGTGTATCGGGTTTTTATATCTACGCCGTCATTGACAGATGTCATAGAAACCAAAGACAATAGTGTTGTCAGTCAACTAAAATTGTCTATGCTTGCTTTGTGGTTTTTGGTCTCTGGATTTTTCCGTATGTTTATGTTTTATTAGAATTGTAACGCCACTACGTTACAGTACCCCCTAAAAAAGGTAGGATTTTTACCTGGGTAAAAATCCTTATGGTGTTGCACTAGCTACCATCTGAAATACGACCCTTTTATTCATCTTCATTCATTCATCATTAGCTCATTTCATCCTTTCATAAACCTATCATACCAGCAGACCACTTATTAAAGAAGTGAGTCCGCTTCCTAGCAAGTATGTAAGAGAAGATCGTCCTTATTTGACTAAATACTCGCGTAAATCAGACTTAGTTAGTGAATGTTTATTACTAAGAACCAATATATATATCAAAGTTACTAAAGAAATAAATAAAATATTGTTTTGGATTAAGGCTTGTTTAAGGAGTCTCCGCCCGCTCCTGCAGAGGCTTATTTTACTGAGTTGCAAACCGCTCAAATAGATATATAAAATCAAGAAGTAAAGTTTTTTCTAGTTTAGGTTTTGATTAAGGAGTAACTATACCGCCCCTGCAATGGCTTATTTAATGAGTTGCAAACCGCTCAGATAGTAAAATAAATAAAAACTATGGATAAAAAGGACCCATAGTTGTATATAGAAAAAAAAAACTTGGTTCAAAGTAAAAAGCATTATATAAAAGGTAGGGCCTTAATATAAACGGAATCACAAATCGAACCCACAACGAGTTACGAGACCAATTTCTGAACCACTAAAAATAAAATTATGTCGCTGATTATTGAGCGGACAAAAATTTCATTGGATTATTGATCAAACTGTAATGTGTTTAACATATGTAAACAAGTTTAATCAATTGTGATATTAGGTAATATTATGCAAGATGGTGAGTGTTGAAACAGCAATACAAAAGTAATGTGAAGTACTCCGTCTGTTACAAAAAATTCTAACTATTGAACGTTCTGGTTGAATTCCTATAGTTATGATTTGTTTTAAAATAAATAAAAGTAAAATAAGTCAAATGATTGTTAAGCAACTGGTGCAACTAGTGTGTACACAGGCTAAGTTATTTATGAAAGTTAAATTCTCAAGTGAGAAACCAAGGAAAAATAAAAAAAAATCCTTTCAAAATAAAAAAATTAAATATTGTTCAAAAAGTAACTGGTGCAACTAATGTTTACACTGGCTAAGTAATTTCTAAAAGTTTAGTTCTCTAGTGAGCTGTTTAAAAATTAAAAAAAAAAATTTTTTTCAAAAAAAATAAAATTTTGTTTAAAACCTAAGTGTTCAAACTTGAATTTAATGTTAAAAGTTATTGAGAATATCTATTTTAAAAAAACTAAGTTTAAAATTTTTATTTTGTTTGAACATCAAAATGTTTCAACCAAAATTTGTTGTTGACTGTACTTTTGATGATAACCATACTAAGTTCTATACAAAATTATGTTGTTATGATCTTATAGTATTCTAGGTTATTGTACAGGATATATGATACTGAATTATCAAAGTTTGTTTTATAAATACTTTACAGTTAATAAAATTATTAAGAAGTTATGAAAAGTTTAGTTTTTTATAGTATGATTTTAAATTTGAAGTGAACATTGAAAAATAAAAAAAAAATAAAAAGAAGGTAGGTTGACAATTTATGAGCAAGTATTATAGAAGTTGCTAGATTTGTCTTCCAAGACTAGATGTTTAGTCTGGTTGTGCCTGTAATTTATACCCGGCACCCAATCCCTTCTACCGGTACACCGCTAGTTGCTAACCGATAGAAATAAGATTGGTGGTAGTACTTCCCCGGGGCGAGCCGTTCACTAATAGCTCTACTACTACGATATTATCTTAATAGCCGTGAGTACACACTAGTTGCTGTCAACCATGAGAAAAAAAAAACGTTCTACAATTGGACAACACACACAATTAAATTAAAAAAAATACCCATCAGGGAACAATGAAAAAATGTGACTACAAAACCACGTTTTTGGGCGCCAGTGTGACGTAAGGAGCCTACGTGGGATAGAAAAAAGAACAACACGTAACTCGGTCAACGTTAAATAAATATATTTTAAATAGAGAAAGGGTGTGGGGAGGTTTGCAGTCACAATTTTTAATATTCCCCGGGAGATAGCACGCTACTGCCCTGGCTCAGTCTTGGTGTCTCGGGTAAGCCACGTTGCGTTTGCCCCCGGAGGTGTTGGCCGGCAGGCGGCAGCGCCGGCTCGCAGGGTCGACAGGAGCCAGGATGGGTCGGCCGGCAGGTGGTCTAGCCGGCTCGGAGACGGCCTGCTGAGGCCACGCGGGTAGATAGGCACCCAGCGTGGAGCGAGCCGCCGTGCTGAGTGGCCTAGTGGCCGCGCCACGAGGCACTGCGGCAGGAGGGCCGCGATGGCGGACGAAGTAGGTGCGTGCTGAGAGCGTAGGGCTCCAAGTCCTTTTCCTCCATATTCCGTCCGGGTCTGGAAATATGGATCTGGAAATCCGGAGCTGGTAATCCGGATCTGGGACCCTGGGAACAATGTCCAGCGTGTTAAAGGTGGAAGGTAAGCTTCTCCGCTGATTTTGACACCTTGGCATGAGCAAAGCGGCTGTACGTGCGCTAACAAGTGTGGTTGTCAAAATCAGACGGAGTTTACAAAGGTGCGGAGGAAAAGCATGATGACATACACATTCAAGAGCAGCAGCAGCCACGCGCAAGTCAGCATGTACATAGCTAAGGCTCCGTAAAGCTAGCCACGCGGAAGGCGTGACTACAATGTGCGACAGATCTTTTGTAGGTTATGAGCCTTGATTATACAATGCTAAGAAAAGAAATTAGGAAAGACATGTTCTGGAAAGAATTACACAAGATTAAGAACACAGAATGCACAAAGCTACCTGTATGCTGTTCAAACACTCACCCAATTACAGGGGTTGAAATCGCGTAATAAGTTGGCAAATATTTGCCAATGCAAACTACAGCTGCTAGGATTTGGCGATCGCTTCACGGCTCAAGGGTGTTCGACAGAACAAGGTGAGTATGAGTCTCCACGCCAACAGCTGGATTAAGATTCAAAAAGGAACCACCTGGCGTGTATCGGGTTTTTATATCTACGCCGTCATTGACAGATGTCATAGAAACCAAAGACAATAGTGTTGTCAGTCAACTAAAATTGTCTATGCTTGCTTTGTGGTTTTTGGTCTCTGGATTTTTCCGTATGTTTATGTTTTATTAGAATTGTAACGCCACTACGTTACAGTATCTATCTATGTAGTAACAATACAAATTGCGCTCAAATTGGACAAGCCCTAAAGTTTATATTAATTAGGGGGTGAGCCCAAATTGTCGGCATTCCACTAGATTAGTTACACCCGACCGCGGCCAAGTTTGGGGCTCTTACCCTAGTAATCGTTTTGCACAATAGCCTACCTTTCTTTGACTTGACAGAAGACGTATGACCGGTTTCTGAGGGTTTTTGTTATCAGCCTATAACAGCCAATGGCAAGGATCTTCTTTTAAACAGGGTCAAGGAAATTTCGCAAACTGGATAGGTATCGGAAACTAATGATGATACTCGTAATAAAAAAAACTTCTTCTTCCTTGGCATCCGATCAAACATAGAGATGCTTTTATAACTTTCGAGAAAATTCAATGACATGGTACCCACTATGGAGCTGATCTGATTCCAACGCGCTTACCAATCTTCAACTATATAACTACTTTTTTTTTTGTGGGATGGGAAATCATCCAATGACATCTCCTGCTCTGGGTGGAGCGGGAGGGCGTGTCATACTCTTACTGACTAAAACCCACTCTTCCCTGCCTGAGTGCCCAGGGGTGCGGTAGCTCTGTTAAGAATTTATCCGCTACCCCTAGAAATGCAGGCAACGGCCACAATAGGCCCCGACAGTGGTGGCTGCAATGACAACATCTCTTTGAGGCGCGCGTGGAACACTACGCGCCGTCGACTCACGGGCCTGGTGCTGATCTGACGGCGAGCGTCCCACTGCTCGCCGTCCGCAGGCACTACTTGAAGTTGAAACTCATTCTTCGTCTAGATTCAAACAGTACAGCAAAAAAATAAAAATACGTAAATTCAAGAACGTAATCCTACCTAACATAATATTATCTACAAAAGTGAAAGTAAGTTTGTTTGTTTGTAAAGTTTTTCATGCCTAAACAACTGAATCGATTATCATGAAATTTCACATATACGTTGTCAGGGGTACAGAAACATTGTGTGGATCGCCTGAAGGACACGGTGGAACATACGGTGGAGGTCTGCCCCGCTTGGGCGGAGCACTACCGTTTCCTGGTGGAGGCGATCGGCTGTAGTGACCTCTCGCGTCTGGCCCTGGTCCAGGCCATGGTACGAAGAGGGCATGGGAAGCAGTGACCTCTTTCTGCGAAGCAGTAATGCTCGCGAAGGTGGAGACGGAACGCGTGAGGGAGAGTCAATCGTCGCACCCTCACGACCCTAGCCGCCGCAGGAAACGCCCCGGGTGTCGGAAGACGCAAGCCGATGCCCGACCACTGTAGGCGCGGGCTTGCAGATGGCGAGTAAAGGGCAGCTTGCCGTCAGTGCAGTGCAGGCCCGAGTCGACGGCGCGTACTGTTCCACACGTGCCTAAAAGAGATGTCAGCAGTATCTAGGGCCGAAGCCTGTCTGAGTCACGGATAAATTTGAAAGAGAGTTACCGAGGGCCTGGCACAGCCAACTGAAGGAACAGGGGTGGGTTTTAATAAGTAAAAGTCTGACACGACCTACCGCTCAACCCCAAAAAAATGGGTACAGAAAAGGACATAAGGTATCTTTCATCCAGAAAAAACTTACTTCTCCCAAGGGATAGAATAATAAACTTGTCGGAAATAAAAGAGCCCTTCCACAAATCTGTCACCGAAAAACCAATTAAATCCGCAGATAATTAAGCATCAAATAATTAGAACAAACTGACATTTATGCCTTTTTAATTATTACTTTGACGCAGTATCAAGTGATTAAACGGCACTCATTAAGGTTTAATCAGAGATTTATTTAATTGGAGAGAAATGGTGTGTCTTGTTACTATGGGACTGAGAGCGTGCACGATTGGTAACTATCCAAGACTCTTAAGAGCTGCCGCAGACAGGCGCGATGCGACAACGATGCGACAACTTCCTAAAATAGTTCTTCGTATTTTTAGTGTCTGTACTCAAAGGGTAACCAACGGAACCCTATTTCTATGCCTCTACTATCCGGCCGTCCATCTATCAGCGGTGTGTGTATTTATATATACAAGAAACGCACCTTTTTTCGTTTATGACCCGAGTCGTACTTGGCCGGTTTGTTTTCCCTATGTATGAAAAGCGTTGTATCATTTTTTAATAAAAGGGTTGTCGCACTGTCGCCTCGCTTCTTAGGGTTCCGTACCCGAAGGGTCCAAACGGAGCCCTATCGCTGTCACTCACGTGTCCGTCAGTCAATCTGTCCATCTGTCTGTCTTTCCGACGACTATCACAAAATTTTGACCCGATGAATTTTTTTACTTCCGATTGACATAGGAACTTTAATATTATTTATATTTTACTAACAAATAACAAAATATAGATTTGCCTCGTATGATACGGAACCCTAAATGTGCGAAGTACGACACGCACTTGGCCGTTTTTTTTCTATTTTAGAACTTAACCTATAAAAATAAACATAACCATATTTCCACTTACTATTCTTAATTTAACTCACACAATAGCAAAAGCAATGCATACTTATTATATTTTCACACTTAAGCCCGGAAGGAAGTTATTAAAAAAAATAATTTCCCCACAACTCCCAGGGGTCGGCAGTAAATTGATTCCATGGTAAATTAGAAAATCCCCTGACTCTGGGGTCACTCGCGTTAAAAATTCCACGGAAAGCCTGACTAACACTGCTGTAAATAAAATTATACACGGACCGAAATAAAACCACAGATTGGGTTCTGTACAAACATTGCATGCATTCGCATTTGTACAGGGTGTAACGACAAAGTGCAATTATACCCCCTAAACTAATAAAGAAATTTAATAAGCTGATGCTATCTTTGTATGGCAAATACATTTTTTTTTCGGAATAAAGAATACAGACTGATTGAGAAAGTCATGGTATTGGTTCTTCAAGTTACCTGGCATTTGTGAAAGTTTTTTTTGCGATGCGGATAGTATGTACAAGTGACTCCATAATGGGGTCGGTAAACGATTTTAAAAATATCATCATCATTTCAGCCGAAAGACATTACTGGACATAGACTTCCCCAAGTGTCGCCATAACGACCGGTACTGTGCGTCTCACATCCATCGATTCGGATTTAAAAAGATAGTAGCAGAGACAGGTCTCGCCGCTCAGAGGCCCAGGCACGAAGCAACCGTTTCCGGTCAGTATCTGAGTGAGCCTAAAGGAGATACGCTGCCCTCTTTTCAGCCATGTTTCGAAATAGGGCTTCACCTGCTGCTTTTTTTATTTATTTATTAAAACTTCATGCAACACAAATGTACAAAGGCGGACTTAATGCCTTAAGCATACCCGGGCCTGCGGACGGCGAGTAGTGGGTAACTCGCCGTCCGATCAGCACCAGGCCCGAGAGTCGACGGCGCGTAGTGTTCCACGCGCACCTCAAAGAGTTGTCAGCAATATTGACGGGGCCTGCCACGGCCGATGCCTGCCCGGGGGTTGAGAATAAATTCGAAAGAGTTACCTCGCCCCTGGGCACTCAGGGCAGGGAGGAACAGGGGTAGGTTTTAGTCAGTAAGAGTCTGACACGCCCTTCCCCTCCACCCTAGAGCGGAAGAAGTCATAGGAGGATTTCCCACCACCCAAAAAAAAAAAAATGCCTTAAGCATTCTCTACCAGTCAACCAAGGGTGGTGGAGAAATAACATGGCAGGTGCATAAACTGAAAAAAAATATTACTAAGACGAAAACAGTTACGAAAGTATATATATATATATATACTTAAAATGAACACTAATATATATTTAATATAAAATACCTACATATATGTAAAGATAATATATATAAAGTTAAGGATAAGGATTTTGAGACGACTCCTTTACTTGTTGAGAAGGTAATTCCGCAACTTTCGCTTAAATGCATACTGACTGGTGGCCGTCCTGATATTGAGGGGAAGCGCATTCCACAGAAGGATGGACTGTATATGAAAGGAAGAATGAATAAAATTAGAAGTATGAGAAGGACAAAGCTGTAAGAGATTATTAGCAGATCGCAAATTCCTGGCGTGAGTAGAGCAAACATACTGAAAGTGAGATATAAGATAAGAGGGAGGGGTGGGAGAGTTGAGGAGAGAGAAAAGTGTAGTCAGAGCACGCAAACTTCTTGTCTGGGCATCCATTTGAGCTCTGCTCTAAAGCTTGACACATGGTCATATTTCCTCAAGGTGAAAATGAACCGGATGCAGTTATAGAGGAGCCTATCAAGCTTATCCAGCAAAACCGCGTTCAGGTCAAAGTAGCACACGTTACCATAGTTTATTATAGGGAAAATTAAAGTCTGCTTTCTACTAGTGGAGTGATGGACATCGAATGAACAGCAGTGGGACACGCGGGCTGGCGTGTATTACATATCAATTATACAGGATGTAACGGAAAGGTGTGGTCATATTTTAAGAACCGGTTCTGCCAATGGAAATGAACAACTTTCTCTACGAAAAAAAAATCCCAAAAAAGAAAATTGGACTTTCCATACCAAGTTATCATCAGCTGATCAATATTTGTATCGGAAGTAAAAATTATTACTTAGAATTTCCTCAGGTTTTCTTGAAGAAAGTTGTACATATCGATGGGCAGATGCAGTTCTTAAAATATGACCACACCTTTCTGTTACACTCAGCATAAATGATATGTAATACACGCCAGGCCGCGTGTCCCACCGCTATTCATTCGATGTCCATCATTCCACTGGTAGAAAGCAGCAGGTGAAGCCCTATTTCGAAACATGGTTGACAAGAGGGCAGCGCATCTCCTTCAGGCTCACTCAGGTGCTGACCGGGCTCGGTTGCTTCGGAGGAGTGCCCTGCCTGGGCCTCTGAGCAGCGATACCTGTCCTTGCCAGCAGTAGTGAGGGTTATGCTAGCAAAGACGAAGAACTGGCAGAAATGACTTCCATTTGTGATACCATGATGGCCCCGTGAGAGCGCTGATCCTGCTTGAAGGTGTCGGGAAGGCAACCGCCTCTATGCCTAACACGCCGAAACTCCACCAGCCACCAGTATCATTTAATGTAGGCGGGACTTTGGAATCACGGGCGCTCAGACGAGGGCTCTGGTCATCCACCTAGTGATTCCAGGGCAAGACTCAAAGGAGACCCCTTTAAAATTTCCTCAGAGATGTGCCCTAACACGCGTTGCACAGAGGGGATTCTGGAGTGTGGTGGTTTAAGAGGTAACGGGGTCTTCCACAGGCTGATGCGGTTTTAGTGAGATAATCCCACACTCCCCGGAAGCTCCCGAAAGTCTAGGCATCTTTTGGAAGGTTTCACCAAAAAAAAAGGAGCTCAAGGCGTAGTTATACGACTTTTAATGGTTTTTAATTGAACATCACGTCTAAACGACTAGTCCTATGTTGGAGAATCGAACCCAACAAACCGGCGCGCCGCACGCGCTGCCTACGCGTGAGTGCTAGGTCACCGAGTGGCCTACGTGACACGCCGCACGACAACACGGCAACATTCGGCGGCGGCTACGACGCCACACACCTTCGGAGCTCACTCAAGCTCTACTCTCCAAGAAGAACGGTCGACCTCAACTATTCTGTTTGCTCGGGATCATTGTAATCGAATTCAAGAAATTATAATAACTTCATACAGTCCACTAGTTCTCATTTTACTAAGCCCGAGGGAACCCCAACATTGACGCTTCACGATTTTGCGTGTCATCCTTGCGCAGGGGCCATGCTAATCTAAAAAATTGCCAAAATTTAAAAATATGTATTTGGAGTTTATGCGTGAATACGAATTATTAGGTCACATGACAGAAAACAAGGAACCATCACCTAGCCTACAACAGAGTGTCAGGTATTATTTACCACATCACGGTGTGGTCCGTGAGTCTAGCCTCACTACAAAGCTTCATACAGTGTTTGATGCTCCAGACATCACTAATTCAGGGTTGTCATTAAATGACATTCAGATGGTCGGCCCTACTGTGCAAGAAGACATTTACTCAATTTTGGTACGTTTTCGACAGCACAAATATGTCGTTACGTGCGATGCAGAGAAAATGTACCGCGCTATAGTACTAAATCCACAGCAGCGCCCTCTACAACAAATCATATTTAGATATAGTCCCGAAGAGTCATTAAAAACTTATACTCTAAACACGGTGACTTATGGCACAGCGTCGGCCCCGTACTTAGCGACATCGCGAGCATCCGACACGACCATTGATAGTGACGTAAGGCGCTCCATACAAAGAGATTTTTACGTCGATGACTATTTAAGTGGTTCATCCACAATAGAAAAAACTGTCCAATTATGTAAGGGAGTCATTAGTACCTTAAAAACAACCCAATTTAATCTAAAAAAGTTCAAATCATTTAATTTTGCAGATATTAAAGCAAATATCTTCATGTACTGACTCAGACAATAATATCTTAGATCTTTCAAACACAAACATACAAGCATCATCTAAAACTCTTTTATTGGATATGTGATGCTGATATTTTATCTTTTGTAATTAACATAGATTTACATAGCAAGGTAACCAAGCGTTACATACTTTCTGTCATTAGTCAAATTTTCGATCCATTAGGTCTTGTAGCGCCATGTATAGTTGAAGTAAAGATCATTATGCAGAATTTGTGGCACAAACAATATAAATGGAACGATGGAGTATCCCAAGAAATAAAAAAACACTGGCATTCATTCGCTAATACTAAACTTCTCCACTTCTAAACTATTTAAAAATTCCTCGCTGGGTATTAACTGACGATTGTTTAACATATGAAATGCATGTATTTTAAGATGTTTCAGAAGCAGCCTACAGTGCATGTATAAACATTCGTTCAGTAAATCATACAGGGCCAGTTAAGGTACAGCTGTTAACTGCCAAGAGTAGAGTAGCACCCATAAAGCCAACAACAATTCCACGACTTGAGCTTTACGGGACATTGTTAGCTGCGAGTTTGTGTGCAAAGGTATTGGTATCTCTAACATTGTTAATTGATAAACGTACGAGTAGCTCCTGGTGTGACTCTACAATTGTACTAAGCTGGCTATCGACACCATCCTTACAGTTTAAGAATTTTGTTAAGAACCGTGTTCATGAAATTCAAGAGTATGTGCTATGTGCAGTCGGGAGACAATCCGGCGGATCTCGTTTCCCGCGGACTGAACGCTGATTACGTCAGTACTTCAACTCTTTGGTGGTCTGGTCCAACTTTCTTAATGAAAGGTGAACATAAGTGGCCAAGTATGCCAAATCATAAAGGCCATGAAAGCACGATCTGCCATATTTATTTGGTTGCCATATGTTGTTTACTAAATAATAGTAATATTAGTGTAGATTTAATTTTAAATTTAATAAATAATAGATCTAGCTTTAGTCATTTACAACGAACAATCGCATATATATAAAGAGATTTGAATACAATTGCCAAAACAAAACAAATAAATTAATTGGTGAATTGCCAGTTGAAGAACTTAATAACTAGTTGAATTTAATAATTAGAAAGGTTCAGTTGGAAATGTTCCTGAAGAATATGTCGTTCTTAAAGCCGGAGGTACCCTTTCTAAAAAGAATAGACTCAATGCCCTATCTGTCTTCCTAGACCCCAATAACGTGCTGTGAGTTGGTGGCAGATTAGATAATTATAGTTACGATACAAAACACCCAATCTTACTGTGTAGCAAACACCACTTTACAAAAATTCTGTTTCGTTATTTTCACTTAAAATTTTGTCGGTACTTATAATGAAGTTTCCAAACTTTTAGAACATTCAGGCCTTGAAGATCCAATAGCTCAAGAAGGTATCAAATTTAAATTCGTTCCTGCTTACAGTCCCCATTTCAATGGCTTAGCCGAGGCAGCCGTCCGCTCAACAAAGCACCATCTCAAACGGTTGTTGCAAACCACTCATTTCACATTTGAAGAAATGGCCACATGTCTTTGTCAGATAGAAGCTGTGTTAAATTCCCGGCCTCTTACTCCTCTCTTCTCAGATCCCTTTGATTTTTCTCCTCTAACTCCTAGTCATTTTTTAATTGGACGGTGCCTAATGGGAATTCCTCATCCACAGGTGTCTGACGTGAATATTGACTGCATCAATCGTCTTGAGCGGTTCAAAAGGATAGAGGTTGTGAAGCAACATTTCTGGCAAAAATTCTCCTTAGAGTGTGTCACTCTTCTGCAGCAGAAGGTCAAATGGCAGTCTTCCAACAATGATTTGAGATTAGGCGCTCTGGTTTTAATTAAGGATAGAGCACTGCCGCCTATGTTGTGGTCATTGGGACGAGTAGTCAACCTCTGTCCCGGAAGCGATGAAGTATCGAGAGTCGCCGAGATCATAACCAAACGTCATCCCCTTCCAGATTTTTGAAGTTACTGTGTATTTTAACTCGGGCAGCATGTTGGGAATTGAACCCAACAAACCGGCGCGTCGCGCGCGCTGCCTACGCGTGAGTACTCGTCCTACGTCACCGAGTGGCCTACGTGACACGCCACACGACAGCACGGCAAGATTCGGCGGCGGCTACGATGCCACGCACCTTCGGAGCTCACTCAAGCTCTACTCTCCTAGAAGAACGGCGACCTCAACTATTCTATTTCTTTGAAAAAAATATATTAAGTTACTTTAGATAATTTCCGTCGTAATTTGATCCGAGAATATTTGAAATTATATTTATATAACAGGTGTAATTAATTTGTAAAGTTATGTCTAACGCGGATATAAAATTGAGAATCACGCAAAAACTATATAACGTTTTTTTATGAAACCTTCACCATTTTAAAGATCATTTAATTATTTATAATTTAGTTTAAGTGTTTTAGTTTAATATTTGTTTTTTTATGTATAATAAATTAATAATGCGTCTAATTTCGGACAGCGCTCCTTGATGGGCGAGTCCTATTACTGGATGGACGTACGACGCGTTACGTGAGCTCAGCACAGAACACGCAAGCTAACCACTCAAGGTCATTACCTCCGCGTAAGTGGCGCCCTCATTGAATAAAAACCGTATCTTAGCATAGAAAATAAAGATTAAAGAATCCTATGTTGCGTTTGTTACAAAGAGGATAAGGTATTTTTACGTAGTTAAAACAGGACTCAAAATGTTTCGTGCCCAAAGTAGTAGGCAAAGTACCAAAAACAGCCGTTTTTGGTAATTTTGCGTACAACGTAAAAATACCTTATCCTCTTTGTAACAAACGCAACATAGGAGGATTCTTTAATCTTTATTTTCTACGCTTTGCTACGATTTTTTATTCAATGAGGGCGCTACTTGGCGGCTATATACGCCTTAAGTGTTAATACCCACTAACAGTCAACTGGGAGACAACTAGTTGTCCACTGTTGGGCATAGACCTTCTCTAAACATTTCCAAAACATCTAATCCTATTCTAACCACTTCAGCATCACAATCACCATATTATTCATTAGTATAGTGTTAATCTATAAATAATTACGAGAACGGCAACTGCTCCTGGAGTGAATGACCCCAAAAGAAAATGGCTTACGGGCCCCTAAAAGCCTCGTTATTAATGTTCAAAAAGGGAGCGATGCAAATTTGCCCACAAATAGAAATTCTTCTCATTAACCCAGGCTTAATGACGTCTTTTTTAGTAAAACCCAGCCAAAGAAATGCGTGGCTTTAGTTAGGAGACGAATGCTTAGAAATAAACAGTAGGGGAACCAAGTATTTGTAGTAACATAGACTTAATAAACAACGTACATTTCGCCGGCAATTTTTAGAGTGCCGTACCCAAAGGGTCCAAACGGAGTATTGCTGTGAGTCACGTGTCCGACTGTCTGTTGTCTGTAACACAGGATTTACAGCCAAACGGTTGGAGCGAACGGAACCCGGGCCTGCGGACGGCGAGTAGTGGGTAACTCGCCGTCCAGGCCCGAGAGTCAACGGCGCGTAGTGTTCCACGCGCGCCTCATAGAGTTGTCAGCAAACAGCACGACGGGGCCCGTCATGGCCGATGCCTGCCCAGGGATTGAGGATAAATTCGAAAGAGTTACCTCGCCCCTGCGCATTCAGGGCAGGGAAGGAACAGGGGTGGGTTTTAGTCAGTAAGAGTCTGACAGATCCTTCCGCTCCACCCTAGACCGGGAGATGTCATTGGATGATTTCCCAACACGCAAAAAAAAAAATGGTCCAAACGGAGTATTGCTGTGACTCACGTGTCCGTCTATCTGTCTATCCGTCGTCTGTCACACAGGTTTTACAGCCAAACGGTTGGAGCTACAGTCTTCAAATTTTCACAGTATAAGCATCTTATTGACTCAAAGCCATACAAATTGTCAAAACATTTGGTACGGAACCCTAAATACGCGAAGTCTGATACGCACTTGGCCGATTTTTTCTCACCTGATTGTAAGCGATGATGTGGTCGACGATAGAGCACATTTGCCTAGAAGTAACTCATTCACTCTTGACCTCTTGACTCCCAGGTTGTAGCTACCAGAAACGCAGACACGGATAAAATAAATTGGAAATTTGAAGAGATAATTGGAAGTTTATCTTATTCCAGCTGCTCAGACAGAGGACAATAATTTTATGAGACAAACCCTCAAACTGCGTGTAGTTGTAGTGTGTGCAGTGACACTAAACTTTTCTGTTTGCCTGTACTTATTTCTAGAAAACCCAATGAAATCAGTTTTGGTCTTTTACTTTTTAAGGTTCCCGTACCCGAAGGGTCCAAATGGATCCCTATTGCTGTCACTCACTTGTCTTGATGTCCGTCTGTCCGTCTGTCCGTCTGTCCGTCTGACCGTCTGTCCGTCTGTCCGTCTGTCCGTCTGTCCGTCTGTCCGTCTGTCCGTCTGTCCGTCTGTCCGTCTGTCCGTCTGTCCGTCTGTCCGTCTGTCCGTCTGTCCGTCTGTCCGTCTGTCCGTCTGTCCGTCTGTCCGTCTGTCCGTCGGTCCGTCTGTCCGTTTGTCCGTCTATCTGTCTGTCCGTCTGTTTGTCTGTCCGTCGTCTGTCAGTCTGTTTTTCGTCTGTCACAAAATTTTGTTTCGAAGAGTTTTTTAACTTCCAATGGACCTATGAACTTGAAATTTGGTGCTTACCATCAGGTGAGATAGTGGTCAAACGCATGCCTAGCAACAATTAAAAAAATTATTATTACTTAAATCTTTCTAAAATTACCAATATATTAAATCAGATTTTGGTATTCTTTGATATGCTCGCATTTGGTACGGAACCTTAAATGTCCAACTCGCACTTGGCTGGTTTTTTTTGCCAAAATTGTCGTTACGAGGATCCCGTAAAAAAGGTGATTTACTAAAAAATCCTAATTTTTACGAAAGTCATATCAACCCTAGTGAGGGGTGAATATTTATTTAAAGTTGATACCAACAAATGATGTACTTTCCGCCCAGCCCAGGTAAGTTATTGCGTCGCAGGCCATTATTATATTGTCGCTTTGCAGTAAAATTTACCTTTGCAGTGTAATTACAAAGGCCTTATTCTCATCCTTATATTTCAATTAATTTATTCCACTCGAATCAATCCAAACACTTTTTTTTTTTAAAAATATAACCGACTTCCAAAAAAAGTGCAAAATAACTTTAATTTCGGAAGTCGGTGTTTCTGGTTTTGTGTCTTCGTTTTTTGACACCGACTTCCGAAATTAAAGTTATTTTGCATTTTTTTTGGAAGTCAGTTATATTTTTTTTTTTAAGTTTTTATATTTCACTTTTTAGCTGTGGTTTCCTATTAAATTATTAATATGAAATTTAAATGGGCCATTCATTTCGGAACAAACCCCTTTAGAACAAAAAAAGAATTTTGCAAATACGTCAATATATGACGTAGTTATGCCCGAACATAAATAAAAAAAAAGTTATGGTTAAAAATGGCAGATAAAGCTTGTTGAAAAAAACGCTCTATCAATGAACAACATACGCACAAAATATTTTGGGAACACATTCATTTTGCGTACAGCTAAGGAGTGGAACTCTTTGCTGGAGTCTGTGTTTCCTGATAGCTATAACCTGGGGGTATTTAAGTCAAGAGTGAATAGGTTACTTATAGGTAAGAGTGCTCCATCGTCGACCACATCATTGCTTACCATCAGGTGAGATAGTGGTAGAAAAACAAGCTGCTATTCGATTGAGTCGAGCGGAGGAAATCCCATTGAATATATGGGAAAGCCTCCAATTATACAGCAAATGTGGATTATGGTTTAGTGTCCAATTTTAAACGTAAATGCCCAAAAAAAGAATTAAATCTACCTACATTTTTCATTTTTTTAATTAATTGACATACATATTCATATTGGCAACTTACTTAGTACCTATCGAAATTTTATTTTATGCAGTTACGTTATAATTGGACACACATTTTCATGTATATTGAGTGTTTTTGAAGATCTTGGAGTTTTTTTTTCACAACGGCTGCATAAAGGTAAGCTTTTATGTTATTTATATGCGGAATCTGATAGAAGTTCGCTTTCATATTTACATGTTGATTATTTCATAAAAATTTAACCTCATTTGTTTGGTTCGAAACGCAAAATAAATGTTCCTTTTTTACGTTTAAAATCGATGGCCTTTTAAAAGCCCCGTCGTAATATAGGGGTTTATTATTTGATTATTTCTATTTTAGCACGCGATTAGTATAGCGCTCAATCTCATCGAAATTTTTACTGAGTTAGGGCGAGCTGACGAAGACACTTTATTGCCGAACCAAATAACCCTTTTTACCACCTGAGAATGCCAACGCAAATGTTACTGACGAAGACTCTGCAGATGAAGAGTTCGTAACATTACAAAATCTTCAAGGTACTAGGAACTAATTTCATTGACATGTCAATGAACCCACAAGTAAGTATGTTACCTGCTTTATATTATCACAATATGTATGTTATTTTCTTGTAGGATCTCAGCTAAAAGCTTCGGCTGAGGTGACGTTTTTTCAGAGTTCTGACGAGGAAGATGATGAGGTTGCGTAAGAGAAGACGCAGAATTGACACGATCGGTTAAGATAGTGAAATTTCAGTGCCAAATAGAACTTCTAGTTGTCCTCTAACAACCAACAAAGACTTCAAAAAAAGACGTATTATAGGGGCTCATTTGAGTACAAATCTAGTTTACCTGAGCACATTCTAGTTTGCAAATGGAATGACAACAGTATCGTTACCGTTGGCTCATATGCTGAGACTGTGAAGCATTTGCATGAATTCAAGAGGTTTTCACAAGAACATAAGAAATATGTGCATGCTGATCAACCCTTTGTTATAAAAAAATATAATAAAAATATGGGAGAGGTAGATCGGTCGGATCAGCAGAACATAGGTTTGTATTGGAACTTCTATTCGTGGCAAGAAATGGTACTTTTCTCTTTCTGTCATAGCCTAGTTATGGCTGTACATAATGCGTGGCAGCTATACAAACGGGACGGCGGAGAATATGATCACCTTTCTTTTTGCAGATCATTGGCAAAGGATTTGCTCGAAATCTACAAAAAGAGCGATAACAGAGAACCCTGTCCTACACCTAGGTCTCATCGAGAATCATCTTGATATGATAGGGTTGATCACTTGGTTCAATATAGTGTGCCTCAACTAAGATGCAAAGTTTGCAAAGTAAAAAGCCGTTTTTATTTGTCTAAAGTGTAAAATTCATTTACAGTCCAAGAACTGTTTTAAGACCTTTCACAGTCAAACTCAGTAACGAGCGTATTTGCAGTGTGTGTGTGTGTGTGTGTTTCTATTGTTATAATATAACCGTAATTTTGTGTTTTTACTACCTAAATTGATTAAATACTAATTCTATAAAACTTTGTTTCATTACTAGACCGCCATACATATAGACCCCCATATTACGACGGGCCTTTTAAAAGGCCACCTTTTTCTGGATTTCCCAGAAAAGTTGAATTTTTTTCACCATTTTTCCTAGTTATAATGAGTCATACAAAGAAACATATCCAAAAATCACGGCTAATGGAGGTCAAAAATAGTTTCAGTAACATCTGGGATAAGAGATCCAAGCGTTGGAAGGCCTCCCACAAGGTTTGTTTGTTTTGTTTGTTTTTTTTTTAAAAAACGTTGCCCCACACTAGGAATCTCCTGTATCGTGGGTGCGTTCACAAACATGTATACTCACATACACAAGACACCCAGACCCGGAACAACTATCTGTAGGTCATACAAATATTTAGGTGGACCGATAACCTGATGAGAGTCTCGGGAAACCCATGGATGCAAGACGCTCAGGAGCTGTCGTTGTAGCGATACTTAGGCAGGCCTGTGTCCAGCAGTGGATGTCTTTCGGCTAAAATGATGATGATGATGATGATGATGATAAGATCCCGAACCTCCTCTCCCGGATTGTTCCATTTCTCTTGGTGTTCATTCTGCTAATTCCCGACGACCCCATCTAAGGCGTCCCGCCATCTTCTTCTCTCGGTCTGGTGTGAGCCCGTCTAGCTGTGTCAGGTCTCCACTGTTACTAAATAGGCCTACAGCTGCTTAGAAGCCATTCTTTAGAAGCATTCATTTGTGAGCATTTTATAAAAGGGGGAAACAGTACAAAATAATCAGCCTGCTGTGTTCACAGTTTTCCAATGTAAGATCTCAGGCCTTTCTGTGAGAGGGGGTGGGTCATATCTCATATAGCAGAACCAAGACGATATGGTAGATATTGGTGGGGTCTTGGACTATTTGGTTGTAGGACACGTCAGTTTCCTCGTATATCCGCCTTTACCATTTTATAGAGCAACGAAACGCCCGAACGCCACTATTATTATAAGAAAAACAATCCATTTTCTTGCCAAACGAGTAGAAAGCAGAAAATACTTAGACAGAACCATTGATATATATATCAATGGACAGAACGAGTACCTACTATACCAGGGGTGGAGTACCTTTATTAGAGAGCGTGACAATAAATATTTAAAAAAATAATAATGTGGCCAAGACGTGCCACCTAAGAATCTTGACTTTGTGATTTAAGCAAAAAAATAAAACTACTAATCCTTTTCTTTTTTTTGGTGGTGGGAAATCATCCAATGACTTCTCCCGCTCTGGGTGGAGCGGAAGGGCGTGTCAGACTCTTACTGACTAAACCCACCCCTGTTCCTACCCTTTTTTTTTTTTGTTCCTTCCCGGCCCTGATTTCCCAGGGGCGCAGTAACTATGTCTCAAATTTATCCACGACCCCTGGGCAGAAAACTACTATCCTTATTAACTCTTACTTTGCAACCCGAAATTGGTGCAGCGATCATCGTAACGATTACAGTCGTATAGAATGTTTATTTAAATAGAAAAACTCCTGCTGTTTCCAATTATCTAGATTTTAAATATGTAACACAGGCGTGCCCAAATTATTATGCCACGTGCTACCGCTGGCACGCGTGCCATAGGTTCGCCATCCCGAACTATACTAAAAGCTAGACGTAAAAAAAACGCTTATTGAAAATTTACTCTAATTTAATTGGTAGACAAAACAGAGACCTAATTTGGACCACAAATGGTGTCACATTCAAATGCTAAACCTGCACTAAGTGGGGGATCCAGTAAAAAGTGGAACACACATTAAGAAGTGGTAGTGAGCCGGCTCTCACGCGGCTGAAAAAAAAGTAGTGAGTACAACAGTACAGTACTTCATTATTGACCACAACGAGGTAAGAATCGAAAATGTGGAGAAGGTATTACGCGTAAGTATTAAAATATTCAAATATAAGTCACCGAAAAAAACCAAGTGTAGCGTGGGTGAAACTCGGTCAATAACTCACTTCACTTTCATGTTGTTGTTGTTAACCAATTGAAAACCGAGACTTCTCCACCTAAATTTATAGAGCTCCTGATGACCACGCCGTAGCAAATGACCACCGACGCACGCGGCGACAGTGGGACAACTGTGCGACACCCATTTTTAAGGTTCCGTATCCGAAGGGTCCAAACAGAGCGCTATTGCTGTCACTCATGTGTCCGTCTGTCCGTCGTCTGTCACACAGGTTTTACAGCCAAACGGTTAGAGTTACAGTCTTCAAATTTTCACAGTATATGCATCTTGTTGACCAAAGCTCAACAAATTGTGAAACATTTGGTACGGAACCGTAAATGTGCAAAGTCCAACAAGCAGTTGGCCGGTTTTTTTTTTACTTTTATAGGCTCGCGTTTGACCACTATCTCACCTGATGGTAAGCGACGATGTGGTCGACGATGGAGGACGCTTGGCTAGAAGAAACGTATTCACTCTTGTCTTTAAGCACCTAGGACATTTTTATGTCGATATAGAACACTGTCATGTCGCACCGTTGTCAGCTGTCGCACTGTCGCGTCGAGCGTATCTGCGGCTGCCTTAGAAGTCAAAATATTTGAGGTTAGATTTGTGCGACATTGTCTAACAGCTAAACTGCTTTTGTTTTCTTTTTTTGGAGTTTCTTTTGCATAAATCGTGTCTTTGAACTCTGACCCATTTTCTGGAATGCCCCAGGTGTCTGTTTACTCTTGAAGACCTGCAACGAGCCAATAGGCATGGCCACCTACTGGGCCCAAACAGTATGATCAATTTAATTTACCGTCGAATTTTTTTTGAAGTTTAGGCGTTAGGAAAAATGATGAGAGTAAATTTTTACTATGCGCGCGCACACCGTCACAAAAAACCGACACCGTGAAGTTAGCTACAGTTTGGTTTTGTATCTTGTTACGCCAAAGAATTAAAACTTCAAGTACACACATACTTTTTTTTATTGATGTTTAAAAAATCAGGCAGTAATATAATTGTGCGACAAAATAACAAACTTTCTTCACAGCTCCATGTTGCAGGCTGTAGGAAGGTCTGTAATCTCCAGCGATGCACCGCTATAAAATTTAATATTAATAATTATCTGTGGGCGGTGGAGACTCCGTTTTTTAAGCAAGAGTGATGGTAAATACGCGACTTTAATTGTTCAGCTCTGGTTAAATAAAAAGTTCATTTTAGTACCAAGTTACTATGAGTTAAAGCTACCCGCTATTTTTCATTGTAATTGTTCTATATGTATTTATAACAACTGTAATACAGTTAAAAAATTGACACAATTTTAGCGAGATAAATAAAATGACCTTGCCACTTGTCAAAAATAAAAACACTGAAATACTGACTATTGATTTGGTTATTCACTGGTGATGGTAACCGGCAAATTGCAACGCCGTTTCGTCATAGTTCATTCAATTTTGGCGTTTGTTAGAAAACTTCAGCCTTAGCCAAAACTTTGGCCATTTTGGCCCAAGCTAATGGTTCGGTCGGGCACCAGTACCAACCAATAGGGCTAATTTCTGAGCAAAAAAAAAATAAAAATATTTAGTCCGTAAATTAGATTACATATCAAACAATTTTGGACACGTATTTTTTGCTTTACTAAACCAACATAAAAGCGGCTAAATGCGTGTTGGACTTGGCACAGTTAGGGTCCATACCAAATGTATTTTTGACTATTTGTATGGCTCTGGGTCAACAAGATGCCTATACTGTGAAAATTTGAAGACTGTAGCTCCAACCGTTTCGCTTTAAGACCTGTGTGACAGACGACGGACAGACACGGACAAGTGACAGCAATAGGGCTCCGTTTGGACCCTTCGGGTATGGAAACCCTAAAAATTACAAAAAAAAAACTCATCAAACTTTAGGAGTGGAGGAAAACTGGATAAGCGCCACCTGGTGACAATACAGTGAAACAACAAGTGAAATTCCCTGCCGCAGTAGTGTTTCCTAATAGCTACAACTTGGAGGTATAAGTCAAGGGTGAATAGGTCACTTCTAGGCAAGCGTGCTCCATCGTCGACCACATTATCGCTTACCATCAGGTAAGCTTATCAATAGGGATGGTTTCTGAGTACAAAAATAATAATTCTATTTACCTAGTCCGTAAGTTGTTATCAAAAAAAGTGCAAAATAGCTTTAATTTCGGAAGTCGGTCTTTCTGGTTTTGTGTCTTCGTTTTTTGGCACCGACTTTGGACCGAAAAAAAAAGGAGGAAGTTCTCAATTCGACCGTATATATATTTTTTTGGAAGTCGGATCTATTTTTTTTTTTAAGTTTTTTATTTTTCACTTTTTACTTGTGGTTCCCCATTAAGGCGTATATAGCCGCTAAGTGGCGCCCTCATTGAATAAAAAATCGTAGCAAAGCGTAGAGTACCAAAACCGGCCGATTTTGACACTTTTGCTTACTACTTTGGATACGAAACACTTTGAGTCCTGTTTTAACAACGTAAAAATACCTTATCCTATTTGTAACAAATGCAACATACTTTAATCTTTATTTTCTATGCTAAGATACGAATTTTTATTAAATGAGGGCGCCACTGACGGGGAGGTAGACCCTTAAACTGTATTACGGATTATAGACATACGATCGCAGCAATCGCGGTTGATTTGCTGTCAATTTTTGAAGAGTTCGTTGTCTGTCTCCGAAACCCATCATCAGATCTACATATATGAAATTTAAATGGGACCATTTCGGAACAAACCTCTTTCGAACAAAAAAAAAGAATTTTGCAAATCCGTCAATATATGACGGAGTTATGCCCGAACATACATAAAAAAAAAATACAAACATCCGAATTGATAACCTCCTTCTTTTTGAAGTCGGTTAAAAATAGTAGTCATGTATTTTTTGCTTTACCAAATTAATAATAAATGACAAAGTAAAACGGATCAAAGTTCAGAAGTGTAACTTTTTTTTTTGTAAAAAGCGGTACTTTTTTCATAATGACAAATTTTGACAAAAATAGGACTGGTAGAGAATGCCGTATCTCTGTACGGGTACATGAAGCTCAAATATCTAAATAAAACACAATTTTGTGAAGGGCTTACCTACTGAAGATATTTTTTTCAATCTAGATAGGCAACAGTCTTGAAACTAGACTGCCTGGCAGGTTTTTAACACGCTATTATTAACTTGGTATGTCGTGTATCACAGTAAAAAGATGTCGATGAAACAAGGCTTCGCAGTATGATATTTACGCAGTAAAATAGTTCGCAGTAAGGTTTTTCGATGTAACGAAATATCGCAGTAACAAGACGTCGATTTGACAAGGCGTCGCAGTATGATATTTACGCAGTAAAATAGTTCGTAGTACAGTTTTTCGATGTAACGAAATATCGCAGTAACAGACTTCGATTTGACAAGGCGTCGCAGTATGGGGAAGTCGTTGAATGGTTTTCGAAGAAACAAAATTCGATGATATACGGCTGTCGCACTCAACTAGGTATTCCATATACAGCGACGCCTTGTTACTGCGATATTGGAATCTTTGAACGTGATTTTCACCCACTTCAAAACGTCAGATTGAATTGAAACTTCGCACACCTATCAAGGACCGATGACAATACATGGTTAGCTAAGTGACGTCATTCTAAATCAAATATGGCAGACTCCTAAAGATGGCGGACTAGTTACTTATTATTAGTGTCCGACCGAAATTTAGGTTTCGGTTTCGGCCAGTTTCGGCCAAAAGATCAAGTTTCGGCCCGAGTTTCGGTTTCGGCCAAAAACGGCGGAACCCTTCGGCCGCGCCGAAACTTGAAAAAGAAATTGTTGATCTCAGTAAGTATGTCAAAAACACTGTTTTTATTTTTAATTAGATAATTAGTTATAAAAAATAAAAAGTATAAGTATAGATTTGTTACTATATTATACTTGTTGATTTGTTATCATAACCTATGTTATGCACCTTACATAATAAAAAAAAGGTTCGCTAAAATGATTACCAAAGGTGATCAATTTGATTATTTTGATTATCTAATTATATTTGAATTAACCATTCGAGGCTAACTGATTGTGATATTTGTGAGTATAATTAAAATGTAAGTAACTGAAAATAAATAAACATAATATATGAGCATCATACGAGTATTTTAATAATTTTGTTTTATTTTATACCACCATTAAAAAATCGCTAACTCTGTGTTACAAATAATGTATTTTTTTCACTTTATAGGGTAGTTAAATTTTCAAATAGAACCTCTGTAACTGTGCTGAAATTTCATTGTGATAAATCTTTGAAAGTAGAAACCTGTAATTATAGGTCGGCGAGATATTAATTTTAGAAAAAAAGGGCTTACTAACATTTTTTCGATTTTTAAAGGACTTTTTTTTATATTAAAGGTTCGGTTTCGGTTTCGGTTTCGGCCGAAACTACAATCAAACCGAACCTTCGGTTTCGGTTTCGGCAAAATAACATGTTTCGGTCGGTCACTACTTTTTATGCATTCCCATGATATGGATATCAAATGATAGGGTTTTTTGAGAAGTAAACCAAAAATTAAGAAATAAAGCGTGTTTTGTAGTTTTTATTTTTTAAGTAAGTATAGAAAATTATTTTGAAGTTGGTGTACTGCTAAGGTTTACCTGCTCACGCCAGTCCAGAGGTCCAATTCTGTAACTTTGAGTTAAGCAACACGCCATCGATACTCTATCGACACACAACATACATTATTTTGCCACTGTTGCAAATTTGGTATTCTGCAAAACACTTCAAAATGATAATGACATATTTATATATTTAGACTTCATGCAACTAAAGTACAAAGGCGGACTTAATGCCTTAGGCATTCTCTACCAGTCAACCAAGGGTGGTGGATATTATAGTAGACCAGACTACAAATTATTACAATAGTCTTATTATGTCGTTTCAATGGCACTACAGTGGCAAGTCAATGACCATAAATAATTTATAGAATACCAAATGTCAATGAGTATTCTATTGAGACACCACTGACACACGAATTGGGCCCCTGTTGAATTAGTTGTAACAGTTGCTGTGTACAGTAGACGTTGTACTTATGAGTATATTATGTCGCCATAATAGGGATATTTACTAGGTACAAAAATAATAATTCTATTTAGTCCTTAAGTTAGAATATCAAAAAATATTGCACACGTAGTTTTTGCTTTACCAAACCATTAAAAACTTTTTTACAAAAAAAAAACAACGGACTTCCAAAAAAGAAAAATAGACACTATGTAAAAATAACTTTAATTTCTGAAGTCGGTGTTTATATTTTATTTCTTCGTTTGTTGACACCGACTTCCGAAATTAAAGTTTTTTTTTTTTAATTTTTAGTGTTTAATTTTCTTTTTTGGAAGTCGGTTTTTTGGAACGAAGTTCCTTATCGCGCGTTGTGAAAGGGGGCTAGACGGAAAAAATCCTTACGAAAAGTTGTCACGACACTTTCTGCTATAGTAAAAAAAAAAAAAAATTTATTACAATTACTTTTGTTATAGTTGTTGTTATTGCTAAAGAGTTGAGCTGAGCTGAGCTGAGCTGAGCTGAGCTGATGAAGTATAACTTCTTACGTGCGTGTGTTAGAATTTTTCTGAATATGTATGTGTAGTTATGTAACCAGATGTATGTAAATATTCGTTACTCTCTTATTTATCTATTGATCGTCTATTGATCGTCTATTGATCGTCTATTGATCGTCTATTGATCGTCTATTGATCGTCTATTGATCGTCTATTGATCGTCTATTGAAAGTCTATTGATCGTGTATTGAAAGTCTATTGAAAGTCTATTGAAAGTCTATTGAAAGTCTATTGAAAGTCTATTGAAAGTCTATTGAAAGTCTATTGAAAGTCTATTGAAAGTCTATTGAAAGTCTATTGAAAGTCTATTGAAAGTCTATTGAAAGTCTATTGAAAGTCTATTGAAAGTCTATTGAAAGTCTATTGAAAGTCTATTGAAAGTCCATTGAAAGTCCATTGAAAGTCCATTGAAAGTCCATTGAAAGTCCATTGAAAGTCCATTGAAAGTCCATTGAAAGTCCATTGAAAGTCCATTGAAAGTCCATTGAAAGTCCATTGAAAGTCCATTGAAAGACCATTGAATGTCCATTGAAAGTCTATTGAAAATCTATCTATCTATCTATCTATCAATTTATTTACCCATTTATTTACCTTTTTATTTACTTATTTATTTACCTATTAATTTACTTATTTATTTGCTTATTCATTTGCTTATTCATTTGCTTATTTATTTGCTTATTTATTTGCTTATTTACTTACTGTGAATGTGGTGTTTTAAGGAAGGGATTTATTAAGAAAAGCACGAAGACAAGAGTATGTATTTATTTCCAATAGGCTTGTCATCAATCGAAATCTAATTGCCTGTTCGCAAAACTAGGTCTTCGTTGAGAAGAACGGCAAGAAACTCCACGGTAGCTCTCTTTTATTATTATATCGACGCATCATAAATAATCGTTTATCGCAATAAATCTTATTAAAGGATGTAAAGGATGTATCACCTAAGCCATATTTACAACGATAAATATCTTGTGGTATATAACAACCACTATCGTAGTAGTGTATATAACACAACGTTAAGTAACAATATACATAACTTTACATTACATGGCTCATAAATATGATATAAATATACATCAACATCATTAATAAATCAACAATAGTCAGAATAATACCATACCTTAGATGTTAACGCCTTGAAAGCCGAACAGCAACTGAGCCGCTCCACTGAGGTTCCGCTCTTTTATACCCGTTAACAAACAAGTATGATTCACAAGTGACGGTTGAATAATATCAGTCTTTGACTTATAGGAAAATAAGTTTGTTTCAAAAAATCACTTAGTAAATTCATTAATTAATCTTAACAATTCAATATAAATAGATAATAATTATGTAATAATCATATACGAGTATATATTACGGCCAGACTGACAAGTACTTCGCTCTCGAAGTACATTATATACCCTTTTCTACAATTGTAGTTAAAGTTATTTATATTAGACATGTTAGGGCTCCCACCCACTGTACATGAGATCCAAACTAACAATAGGTCAGTGAACAACCAGCAGTAAATTATCAAAAGCCCCTGACCTTAGACATGCTAGGGCTCCCACCTGCTGTACATGAGATCCAAACTAACAATAGGTCAGTGAACAACCAGCAGTAAATTATCAAAAGCCCCTGACCTTAGACATGTTAGGGCTCCCACCTGCTGTACATGAGATCCAAACTAACAATAGGTCAGTGACCAACCAGCAGTAAATTATCAAAAGCCCCTGACCTTAGACATGCTAGGGCTCTCACCTGCTGTACATGAGATCCAAACTAACAATAGGTCAGTGACCAACCAGCAGTAATAAATTCTAAAATTTGTATTTTACGTTTGTTTTGCCAATTGCCTAGACGTGTCAAGTCCGCTCCACGGGCTGCTAGTGGCATAGACTTGCACCAAACAATTGACCGACCAGCGGAAACAAATTTTACTTTCTTTTCTTCCCCTTTTTTTTACATAAAGCTTTTATTGTAATATATTTCTACAATCAACAGTCCAATATTATATGTAATTATCCGATCCGATTACTCGTCACAATATCCATACAATTAAATTATTAATTAAATATTTTTAATTAGAGATCACATAAAACCATTTCATAAATTATTTCGAAATTACACAAATTATAACTTAGACAAAGTTTAAAGTTAATTATCTTTATATATTAATTTAAATATAAAATGGCCATTCTGTGTGTTTTTTTTGTATATTATTGGCACAGCCACAGTAAGCATCTCATGGTTTCAACACTAATTTTCGTCACAGTCAGAACCTCATAGCCTCATTGCTAATTTTGGTCACAGTCATAGTCAGAACCTCACAAAATTCTGAGCATTAAGACTCCCAAATTGGTAGCATTTATGAACCTGCTGAACTTTACATAGTTCGTTCGGCCAATCTGACAATATCATTGCCACAGATAATACTTTAATTGATGGATCTTAAGAGGTTAATAAGTATTTATTATTGTACTTTTTTATTTTTTTTATTTGTTATTTATATAAATTTCACCTACTATATTGTGTCTCTGCACCACCTTATGGTAAACTGGTAGAAAATGCCTGAGGCATACTCCGCCTTTGTACAGTGTGTTTACTTGTACATAAAGTTTTTAATAAATAATACTAGCGTACAGACGCCCCACCCCACGCAAAGAATCGAGACCGCCGCAACAAAAGATTTCGGCCGGCAGTCAGGCATTTTTTTTATTTTTCACTTCCTAACAGCGCCTCAATGCATCAAAATGTGTCAATACATAAATCTTATAGAGACAAATGGAAAAACCGAAACTTCAAACAGCGCCAACCCTTGGCACAAGCAATATAAGAGTAAGAATTCGTTCCAATAACCATCCAAACTCGAACCAGAAACCAATTACTCAGAAAGTACAGCTTTCACAACGAATTTTTCAAAATATTAACACTATGTAAACCTCAACAAGAAATCGATGCTTAACACGCCATCTCAATAAATTTGTCAGATTAAATAAATTTATTCGAACCA
Organism: Polia nebulosa; assembly: GCA_951329385.1. Taxonomy (NCBI): domain Eukaryota; kingdom Metazoa; phylum Arthropoda; class Insecta; order Lepidoptera; family Noctuidae; genus Polia; species Polia nebulosa. Next base: position 6,191,303 of record OX589592.1, on the reverse strand, counting down.
AATTGTCACTGTTCGAGACGAGACCCCGCGCCAATTGCAATAGTTCTGAACATCAATTTTTTGTTAATATTTTATTTTAATAAAATGACTAGAATTTTCATCTGCTATTTGTGAAATCTGAACTGATATTGGGCTATTGATCAACTAACAATGACAAATATTACTTTTGGTCATAATAAATATCACTAATACTCACTACCGAGAATATATTATAATTAATCTATTTCATGGCAATAAACCAAGTACCTATTCTGTTTTTTTTTTCATAATTATTGAGTCTTCCCTCAAAAGATATCGTAATAAAATTATTTGTGAAGTTTGTCTGTATTCTGTAACTGTACCTTCAATTTTCTATCATATATCTCCAATTCAATGTCAAAATACAATTCTCACCCGAGAGCGCACTAGAATTGACTATTCTTAGCCTAATGTACTCTGTGCCTCAAATCCGTACTGCAGCACTAGAATTCACAGTTCTTGGCCATAACTTGGCAAGCACTAGGATGTCAAATCTTATTTTTATTTTCATTGACATTGTAGTGAATAACCACTCAGTGCTCACAATTATAAGCACCGAAAATTTCAAATAAATATGAGATATTTACATTACTGTTATCATGTTCTTTAAGAAAGTATTAATTCTCCCTTGAGAAACATACGTAAAGAATCGTAACAAAGTTAGGTGAACTTATTTTCCGACTAATCAAAATTCAAGCTCATGAAAATATGAAATAGATTGATTTATTTTATGGTTTCTAAAGATTCGGAACATTTATTGTTAATGTCATTAATTAATAAGGACTAACCTTGAAAATATGAATTACTTCGTTATAGCTTTCGCCATAATTACCATTATTTTTTAACAAACGCGACACCCAAGGAAAACAGAACATTTCTTGTAAATGTGAGAATAATACGCAATGTAATATTAATATCCTATTTACATAGACTAATGTCGATTTTACGTTTATCCTTTGTAACGCATTACGAGTTAGGTATACTTTTATGAAAATACCCTCTGGTAATCAAAATAACAGAACCTACATACTTTCGTCCTAAAGAAAACCACTTCGCGCCGTGTGATATAGAGAGCCGACCCCAAAGTGAGAAAAGGCTAGAGAGAAGAGATTCTACACCAAATATCTTACAAGATCTTGTTATCATAATTATATAATATAGCTTATTCAAGCAAATAAATGAATCTATCTATTCTTTTCTTTTTTTTTTATAATTTCGTCAACCTTAAATTAGATGGCCCTTGTTTACCGCAAGTATCTTATTCTCAATAACATACTAGAGGTTATCGATTTATACTTATCTATAAAAATATCTTAATAACTACTTATTAAGATAGTTATTCTATATTCACAGACATTTACATTCTTCAGATAAATCAAATTTTAACAGTGAAATAAAAACAATGCGTCTGAAGGCCTTAGCGACTTTTGCTACTCGGTTCTACATCTGTTGATTTCCGAGGAAATACTCCAGATGCTTTGACAAGAGCTTGAAGATCCACAATGCCAATTCTCGTACAGCTTCTGTCTGGGGCTGTATTGTGGCATCGTGATGTCATCTTATTGAGAGTGGACTCGGCGACCCATCGTCTCACACGACATTCAGAAAACAGCCATGAAAATAACAAAAATGAGATACATTAAAAATCTGTCATGTTAGCCAGAGAACGATCCCACTTCTGATGTTAGAATTTTTCTGAATATGTATGTGTAGTTATGTAACCAGATGTATGTAAATATTTAATATTCGTTACTCACTTATTTATCTATTGATCATCTATTGATCGTCTATTGATCGTCTATTGATCGTCTATTGATCGTCTATTGATCGTCTATTGATCGTCTATAAGTCTATTGAAAGTCTATTGATCGTCTATTGATCGTCTACAAGTCTATTGAAAGTCTATTGAAAGTCCATTGAAAGTCCATTGAAAGTCCATTGAAAGTCCATTGAAAGTCCATTGAAAGTCCATTGAAAGTCCATTGAAAGTCAATTGAAAGTCCATTGAAAGTCCATTGAAAGTCCATTGAAAGTCCATTGAAAGTCCATTGAAAGTCCATTGAAAGTCCATTGAAAGTCCATTGAAAGTCCATTGAAAGTCCATTGAAAGTCCATTGAAAGTCCATTGAAAGTCCATTGAAAGTCCATTGAAAGTCCATTGAAAGTCCATTGAAAGTCCATTGAATGTCCATTGAAAGTCTATTGAAAATCTATCTATCTATCAATTTATTTACCCATTTATTTACCTTTTTATTTACTTATTTATTTACCTATTTATTTACTTATTTATTTGCTTATTTATTTGCTTATTATTTGCTTATTTATTTGCTTATTTACTTACTGTGAATGTGGTGTTTTAAGGAAGGGATTTATTAAGAAAAGCACGAAGACAAGAGTATGTATTTATTTCCAATAGGCTTGTCATCAATCGAAATCTAATTGCCTGTTCGCAAAACTAGGTCTTCGTTGAGAAGAACGACAAGAAACTCCACGGTAGCTCTCTTTTATTATTATATCGACACATCATAAATAATCGTTTATCGCAATAAATCTTATTAAAGGATGTAAAGGATGTATCACCTAAGCCATATTTACAACGATAAATATCTTGTGGTATATAACAACCACTATCGTAGTATTGTATATAACACAACGTTAAGTAACAATATACATAACTTTACATTACATGGCTCATAAATCTATAATATAAAAATGAATCGCAAAATGTGTTGGTAAGCGCATAACTCAACAACGCCTGGACCAATTTGGCCAATTCTTTTATTTAAATGTTCGTTGAAGTTCAAAGATGGTTTTTACGGCGAGAAAAATTCTAATAATTGCCGGAAAAACCCTTAAAACAGCCCTTTTCTTTTTCCCATACAAACGTTTTCTAACTAAAACGTAGAGTCAATTTGAGCTTTATTGCTATTGTATAAAGTTCATATTAAATTACAAGCACTCACTGTTGATTAAACAATGTAGACCGTATGTTCCTAACGTCAAAGAGTCAATTTGCACTTTATTACCGCTATACAAAGTTCAAATTCAATCAATCAATTTGGTCGGCTTCGCGATATTATTTCATTTGTTTTACTTTAAAATGCATAAGAAGGAAGGATCTCTTGAAGGATTTGACTCCAAGTCATATCAAATTAAAAAAAAGTTGAAACAACAATAAACTGTCAATGTCAGTGATGTTTTTCTTGGATTTTCGGTTACCTACTCTACTGAGTTTGGTTTTGTCAACTGATACACGAAACAAATTTGTACCTATATCGTGTTTTGTGCAGTTTTTAGTCACCTATGATCACTAATTATTGCATGTGATACAATAATCTATAATATAGATATGCCTCCTATTAGACGAAGCCATTTCGGTAGAAGAACCCGAAATGCTACAAACCATGCTAATTACCGACTGTCAACGTTTGCAATTGCTAGAAAATGACGCTCATTGGGATCAAACTCTCAATGATGCTGTAATATTATCACACGCTCATCAAATACGAACATTGTTTTCTATAATCATATCTACATGCTTCCCATCAAACCCAATTGATTTGTGGATCAAGTACAAAGATTATATGTGTGATGATATTTTGTATCAAATACGAAATAGAATGGGAAATCCAAATATACAAATCAGTGAAGAAATTTACAACGAAGCATTGATTTCAATTGAGGTCATGTGCTTGATGATGTCAAACAAACTATTAATTCAATTAGGCCTGGCCGCGCCCAATCGTCCAATGCATGATGCTTTTAACCAAGAGTTGAATCGAGAAAAACTGTATGATCTCAACACTTTGAAAGAATTTATTTAAACAAATCTTCCACTGTTGAATGAACAACAGAAGTATGTATTTGATACTCTTATGAAAGTAATAAATGATGAAACTGGAGGGATTTACTTCTTAGATGCACCTGGTGGTACAGGAAAAACTTTTTTGATTTCATTAATATTAGCAACGATTCGCTCACAAAATAAAATTGCACTTGCACCCGCTTCGTCGGGAATCGCAGCAACTTTGCTTGAAGGTGGTCGAACAGCCCATTCAGCATTAAAATTGCCATTAATATGCAAAGCAATGAAACTCCGACCTGCAACATTTCGACGAACTCTGCAATGGCAAAGGTCTTGCAGCAATGTAAATTAATTATTTGGGATGAATGCACGATGGCACATAAAAAGTCTTTGGAGGCTTTAGACAGAACCTTAAAAGATCCTATGGAGCAATCATAACCAATTTGGTGGTGCAATGATTTTATTAGCAGGAGATGTTCGTCAAACATTGCCAGTGATTCCACGATCAACACCAGCTGATGAACTCAATGCATGTCTAAAGTACTCCAATTTGTGGAAACATGTCAAAGTACTTCATTTAAGCAAGAATATGCGTGTCGAGTTGCAAAATGACCAATCTGGAAACATATTCTCTAAACAACTCATTGACATTGGTAATGGCCAATTTCCTATAGACATGTTGACTGGCTGCATTAACTTTCCTCAAAGTTTTTGTCAGTTAACTCGATCAAAAGATGAACTTATTCAGAAGGTGTTTCCAGATGTTTCTCAAAATTACAGAAGCTATGATTGGTTGAGCGAACGAGCTATATTGGCTGCAAAAAACATAGATGTAAATGAATTAAATTTAAAAATTCAAGAACAAATTACAGGCGAATCAAGGATATATAAATCAGTTGATTCGGCTACTAACCAAGATGATGTAGTGAACTATCCACCAGAATTTTTAAACTCGCTGGATTTGCCAGGATTACCACCTCACAATCTTCAATTAAAGGTTGGATCGGTAGTTATAATGTTGCGAAATATCAACCAACCGCGTCTTTGCAACGGCACACGGTTAGCGATAAAAAAAATTACTAAAGAACGTGATAGAAGCAACTATACTGAAAGGAAAGTATAAAGGAGAAGACGTTCTCATACCGCGCATCCCAATGCTTCCGACTGATGTGCCGTTTGACTTTAAACGACTACAGTTTCCAGTTCGGCTTGCTTTTGCTATGACCATAAACAAGTCCCAGGGGCAATCATTAAGTGTTTGTGGTATTAATCTGGAAAACCCATGTTTCTCACATGGTCAATTGTATGTTGCCTGTTCCCGTGTTGGAAAACCATCAGATTTGTTTGTCTATGCGCCAGGTAATCAAACAAAAAACATCGTATATCACAAAGCACTACAATGAAAATAAAACTGATTTTTGTTAATAATTATGATTCACATGATTAACAATAAAGCGATTACTTATTTCTAATGCTTATATATGTTTTATTTAATTATATTTCTTATTCACAACGCCCTATCACCAGGGTGACGGTTCTGTTCAGGAGATTTTTTTGCCCCGACTATAAAATATGTAGGAACAAAAAAATGTCACATTACAAATCATTTTGACAGGACTTTATTGCAATTTAATTAGGCAGTACGAAGTCTGCCGGGTCAGCTAGTATGATATAAATATACATCAACATCATTAATAAATCAACAATAGTCAGAATAATACCATACCTTAGATGTTAACGCCTTGAAAGCCGAACAGCAACTGAGCCGCTCTTTGCTGACGTTCACTACACCCCCCCGCAGGGGGGGGGTGGTGGGCGTTATCAGGGCTTGGCCCTATGAACGCGAGTTCAACTGCCGCCCGTAAAAACGGGCGCTTCGTGGGGGGACCTATCTGGTGTGGATACCTAGGGTGACTGCCATAAGAGCCTACTAGGCAGGTGATGGAACTACACCTGCCGATGCTCTCACAGCATTCGCCCATGTGTGATACTGCAGGCTCGGAACATGTTTTCACGCCAGCTAGGCGGTCTGTCACCGCCGGGTGAGACCCACAGTTCTCTGTGGGAGGCCCAGCGGATGACGACCAGCTCACAGCCGCCGGCTTACAGTGAGCCTACAGTATTTAGTGAGTGGCCCCCGTCCGCCCGGTTTCCAGATCTAGCCGGTTGCCGTCCGGACCGCGGGGCCGTAGATGTATGTGTGGACGGCATTGTATGTGTAACGCCGCCCATGTAAGCGCTGTATGTAGGTACATACAGCGCGTGAGTACACAATGTGTGTGGAGTCATGTGTGTCTGGCTTGCGATACGCGACGTGCCTATATTAACTTAGAACACGTCGCGCACAGTGCATGTACTGCTTGTGTAGTGTTCCTGTTTGAGCAAGTCGCGTGTAGGTGAAAACGACTTACTCGGTGTCAGGTGCTGCTGGCTGGCTGCTGGCGGCGGTCCCGCCCTGATAGAGGGCCAGGATGGCCACCATGCCCTCCAGCATGGTGATAAGCGGGTCCTGGCCCCTCCTGATGGCCTTAATCAAGTCCAGCAGGAGGCCAGTGGCCCGCTTATGGAGCTCCGGCTGCGTGATGGCGGCCATAGTGGCGCCTAGTGGCGCGTGGTGTGGACGCATGGCTGCGGTTGGATCAACAGCAGCGGTGGCGCCCTCTGGCGTCCGTTGATGTAAATTCCTGCGGGGGCACATGGTGCGAACCTTTACCGTAGGGACGACCTCTGTTACGGAGGCCGGCCCTGGCAGATTCGCACCCTGTGCGGAGTGTTGGGGTTGGGGTTGCGGTTGTACGGCGTCGGTGGGGGGAGGGGGCTTCCTCCCACGTCTCTTCCTCTTTCTTCCGCCTGCGTCCAGGCAGGGGGGCAGCTGCTCCACTCGGCCCGTTTGCGGCCGCCATCAAAGAGGCGCCACAGGCCTCATGGTCCTCCGCGTTCGTGGCCCGGGCCGCTGTTGCGGCCGGGCGGGGTGCTGTACACGTCAGCGCCACCGTGCCCGCTCGCCTGTTGGCGGTCTCCCGGCGGAAGACGAGGCACTCGCGGTGCGACGCGGGGTGCGGTCCGCCACAATTGGCGCACGTTGCCGGCTCCTCACGGGGCCGGGGACAATCTCGGGCGACGTGCCCACCTCCGCATCGCACACAGGCGAGCGGGCGGTGGCACTGGTGGCTTGAGTGCCGGAAGCGCTGGCAGCAGTGGCACTGGGCGGGCCCCCTCTTACCTCGCCATCCCTCCACCCTGACGCCACCCATCAGCAGGATGGTGGTGACGTCATATATGCGCTGGACGTCCGGCTGGCGCTTAAGGACTGCATGGTATATGCAGCCCGGACGTCCTTCGCGAGCCTTAATGGCCCGTACGTACTGGGGCTCGAAGCCGAGCCCCCGCAGGTCTTCTTCTATTGCGGCCGGCTCGGTGTCGACCGGCAGGCCGCGTATGGCCACTTTGAAGGCACGCTCCGCCGGCAGGGAGTACGAGAACCAGACCAGACCGGCATCCCTCTCCAGGTCGCACAGATAGCGCTGGATCACCCTAAATTCCTTCTCGTCTCCGGGAAGGAACCGAATGCCGCCCTGATAAGGGCGGGCACTCGGAGGGCGACCCAGCAAATCGCGCAAGACCCTGAAGTGGGTCTGCCAGTCCGGCAGCCTCTCCACTACCAGCGGCGGGTAGCGTGACTTCTTCGCTGGTGCACCCTTGGCGCTTCCGCTCTGAGCGGCGGCAGCCGAAGGGTGGGAGCTCTTCTGTTGCGGCGGGGAGCGGCTCGTGCCGCTCGTGGCGCCTGCGACGGAGGCGAATGACGACGCGTCAGCCCCGCTGCGCCTGCGCGGTGTGCGCTGCAGCTGGCGCCGTTTCGCCTCCTCCGCGTCCTCTTCCTCTTCCGGGCTCCTAGGCCTACGCTGCGGGCGAGCTGCGGGCGGGGGCACGCGCTCAAGCCCCAGCGGAAGCGGCAGTGGGAACCGGGAATGGGCCTCCTCCGCGTCAGACTCGCCCGACGATGCCGACATGTCTGACCACTCGCTCTCGCGAGAGGAAAAACACGCCGATACCGCCGGGGAATCCTGGGCGGCGACCCTTGGTGGCGATGGTGATAGGGCGCCGCTACTCACCGCGATAACGTGCGGTGTCAGCGGCGGCGGCGGAGCTCGTGTCGGCGGCGGTGATGGCGCCGGCGAGGGGAGTGGCGACGCTACCTCCATAGCCAGGGGCGTAGTGGTGCGTGGGCGCGACATGGGCGCAGTCGCGCTCGGCACGGGGGCCGAGCCACGCTGCACTGGCGCGGTAGGGCCCGCGGTCCGCGCGACGAGGCGCGGGTCCCGCGGCCCTATATTAGGGCAGGATATGGCTGCTCGGGGCTCCGTGCGGGCGGGCCTAGCAGGCGGTACCGCAGCGCGTGCGGTCGGCGCGGCGGCGCGCGCCCCCGACGCGACGGCGGAGGGCCGTGTCACGCCCGGGGCGCGCGGCCGACTCGCCAACGCGGCAGGCAGCGGCGCCTGCGTAGGCACGGGACGAAAGGCCGGAGGACGGACCGGGACGGCCGGCTGCCGGCGAAACGCGCGCAGTCGCTGATGACGTCGGCGGGCCGGTGGCGTCCGTTCTTGCGGTGGAAGGTGGAGCGGCGGATTGTGCGGCCGGTGGTGCGCCGGGCGACGCACTCCCTCTTGCAGGGGGCGGCGGCGTCCGGCCCGTCACCGGACGGTCCGGAGGTGAGGGAGACGGCCCGGTACCGTGCTCCTGAGAGCGACGGGCACCGGACCTCCCCTTCGGGGCATGTTTGGATGTCGAAACGGCAGATGTTGAGAACTGAGTTGCCTCCGCGACCACTACGGTGGGTTACCCCACCGAGTGGCAACGGGGCGGCTACCCCTGCGCACTCCCGCAAGCGCCGGCCGAGACCAGCACCTACGACAGCACACAGGGAGAACCGGTGGATGTGAGCGGGCCGAACGGAGGAGCAGCGTGCGGACACGGCTGCTCACAGAGGCAACTGGCTGATCCTGAGCCGCTCCACTGAGGTTCCGCTCTTTTATACCCGTTAACAAACAAGTATGATTCACAAGTGACAGTTGAGTAATATCAGTCTTTGACTTATAGGAAAATAAGTTTGTTTCAAAAAATCATTTAGTAAATTCATTAATTAATCTTAACAATTCAATATAAATAGATAATAATTATGTAATAATCATGTATATATTACGTGCGTGTGTGCGTAGTTAATAATAAAAAAAATATTATAAATTAAAAAAAATAAAATTATATTACAATTCCTTCACTAATTAATCGAAAGGAACTTCGTTCCATCCGGGTGTCCCTTGACACCTCTCAAGTTTTTTTTTTTTTTTAAGTTTTTAGTTGTTATACCCCTGAATTCAAAACCCCAATAACATGGAACGTGGAATTTAAACATACTCGTAATTGGAGAAAACTAAAACGTCATCTAGGTATACATATTTTTCGTTTTTGTTCAGTTTTTCAAAAACCGATGAAGAAATTTCGATAAAATTTATATGGGTGGCCCCATATAAATTTTATCGAAATCCTCGGGAGTATATTCTTAATATATTCTTTCGGATTAAAAAAAGAATTTTGAAAATCGGTCCACAAATGACAGAGAAATCGGTGGACATACATTAAAACCAGTCCGCCTTTGTACTTTGGTTGCATGAAGTGTAAATAAATAAATAAAAAAAAAATATATATATACGGTCGAATTGAGAACCTCCTCCTTTTTTTCGTCGGTTAAAAAGTACATACAGTCGAACATAGAACCTCCTCCTTTTTCGAAGTCGGTTAAAAAATGACAAAGATAAAACGCATCAAAGTTCAGGAGACCGCTTGTTACGTCACTAAACGGTACAAAGTGTATCAAGATGTAACGTCACGCGAAATTTCAACGCACGTATCGTTCTAATTTATGGGTTTACGTGCCAAAAGAAAAAATCATGCGTGCAATACTTTTTGGTAATATATCTGACGGAACAATTAGATTTTTTAGTAAACTAACCTATAGTAGGTCGGGTATGGTATCGGTTGTCGTGGTATGGGCATGTGATGCGGAGGAATGAAGAAAATGTCGTGAGGAAAGTCTTGTGTATGGATGTGGATGGCTATAAGAGTAGGGGAAGGCCAAAGAAACGGTGGTTGGACTGTGTGAAAGAGGATATGGGTAAAAAGGGGGTGACTACAGAGATGACGACTAATAGAGGAGTATGGAAGAAAAAGACATGTTGCGCCGACCCCAAATAAATTGGGATAAGGGCAGGAGAATGATGATGAACCTATAGTAGGTACCTATATTTATTTTCCTCCTTCATTTCTTTTTGAAATGACTAGAAAACAACAAAAATCATAAAAAATAACCTCCAAATAGTTCTCATCATGAAAATAAATACGTAGCTTCGAAATAAGTTCAGGAGGTCATAAAAAATGCTATAAGTATTTGGAAAGGAAGGTTTCCCGCCCAGGGGAAATCTGTGGCTTTTACTTATTTCAGCAAATGTTATTAAATAACTGGTTCTAGCTATAAATATGAATCTCTGTCAGACTTGGATGATGGATGACGGTTGATGAGATGGAATTAAGGGTATTTTTAGACTGTTTGTGTTGTTGGGTAAAAATAACCCCTTTTTATACAGGGTGTAACGGAAAGGTGTGGTCATATTTTAAGAATCGGTTCTGCCCATGGAAATTAACAACTTTCTCTAAGAAAAAATTTAAAATTCGACAAAAAAAAATTGGACTTTCCATACAAAGTTATCATCAGCTGATCAATATTTGTATGGGAGGTAATTTTTTTTTTTTTTGAGAATTTCCTCAGGTTTTCTTGAAGAAAGTTGTTCATGTCGACGGGCAGATGCAGTTCTTAAAATATGACCACACCTTTCCGTTACACCCTGTATATCAAAGTACTATGACGTCCAAGGGAGGTTACGTGAGATCCAAACCTTATTAGCAGATAAGCTGGTGGAGCAAATATACTTTTAAAGGGTGATGCACAAGAAGTAACACATAATTATGATTTGTTTTGTTTAGAGGGCATTCAATAGGGAACTTCCGGGGTACCTAGGTAGACACTCGCTTGTATCAATATAATACATCAAGTCTTGAAAACTGTTATTTCCTTTATCAAACTCATCATCATCATGCTCCTACCTTCATCCCAATTTATTTGGGGACGGCGCAAAATGTCTTTGTTTTCCACATTTCCACATCCTCTATTAGTCGTCATCTCTGTAGTCATCACACTCATCACTAGAAGTACCTACATGCTGCTGAGCTATATATACGCCCCTAGTATTATTTTATAATACGTAGGTACATAAAAAACCGGCCAAGTGTGTGTCGGACTTCGCACATTAGGATTCCGTACCAAATGTATTTTTTACTATTTGTATGGCTTTGAGTCAACAAGATGCTTATACTGTGAAAATTTGAAGACTGTAGCTCCAACCGTTTGGCTGTAAAACCTGTGCGACAGACGACGGACAGACAGACACGTAAGTGACAGCAGTAGGGCTCCGTTTGGACCCTTCGGGTACGGAACCCAAAAAGGGGTGAATAGAACTATGAAAGAAAGAAAGAAAAACAACCGACTTTCAAAAAAAAAAATACACTAAAAATTAAAAAATAACTTTAATTTCGGAAGTCGGTGTTTGTATGTACTTCTTCGTTATTTGACAGCGACTTCCGAAATTAAAGTAATTTTTTTAATTTTTAGTGTATTTTTTTTTTGAAAGTCGGTTGTTTTTTTTGTAAAAAAGTTTTTTATTTTTCACTTTTTAGTTGATATACCCCAGAACTAAAAACCCCAATAACATGGAACGTGGAATTTAAACATTAGGAGAACACCAAAGCGTCATCGAGGTACGCGTATTTTTCGTTTTGGTTCAGTTTCTCAAAAAGTGCTGAAGTAATTTCGATAAAATTTATATGGGACCACCTCGGGAGTATATTCTTTCGGATAAAAAAAGAATTTTGAAAATTGGTCAACAACTGACGGAGAAACAGGTGGACATACATACATAAAAAAATAAAAAAAAAACATACATACAGTCGAACATAGAACCTCCTCCTTTTTCGAAAGTCGGTTAAAAATACGTTTATTTAAAGTAAACACGATTGATCATCATCAGCCTATAGTAGTCCACTGCTGGATATAGACCTCTCCAATTGCACGCCATTCAGCTCGGTTCTCGGCAACTCTCATCCAGCTGCTACCAGTCACCCTGCGAAGATCATCGCTCCACCTAGCCTGAGGGCGTCCTACTATTACGTTTGCCGAATCGCGATCTCCACTCGAGAACACGTCTTCCCTAATAAGGCCGACCCATTGCCACTTCAGCTTGCTTATTCTGTGAGCTATGTCGACAACGTTGGTTCTCTGCCGGATCATCTCATTCCGTAGGTATTCCCTCAATGAGACTCCAAGCACAGCCCGTTCCATAGCTCGCTGAGCGACCTTGAATTTATGGACCGTGAGTATCCACGTTTCGGCTCCGTAAGTCATAACAGGCAAGACGCACTGATTGAAGACCTTAATCTTTAGACTTTGTGGAATACGCGACGAGAAGACTCGACGAAGCTTCCCAAACATTGCCCAGCCCATCTGAATCCTTCAGTTAGCCTTCCTCTCAAAGTTATTTATACCACACTGTAGAGTTTGCCCGAGGTAAATATATTCTCAAACCACCTTAAGAGCTGCCTGGGGTTTGACGATAAATTCGAAAGAGTTACCTCGCCCCTGGGCACGTAGGGCCCCTGAGCGCGTAGGTTGCACCTCTGTAACCAGAGGCGCATCGAGCTATATGTTGTAGTGCACTTTTGCTATCTACACAAATTAATATCTTTCTATAATTTTCAATGGAGTGAGTATAAGTGAGCGCTTCTGAAATTGCAAAAAGTTCTAAAGACATAACTGATACATAATTATCTATTTTAAAGCAAGTATTAGTATTATCCGAATTCAAAGGATCATAGTAAGCAGCGCCATTACCATTAGCGCTCTTAGACCCATCAGTATAAATTTTATAATAATCTTGATATTTATCCGCTAATTCTCTCAAAGTTTCTGCTCTAATTGAATTTACATCGTACGTCTTCTTAGGTTTTTTAATTGAGTCCAAATTAATCTTTATTATATTTTGGATGTTAATCCTAGTTATTTATTTATTAAAACTTCATGCAACACAAATGTACAAAGGCGGACTTAATGCCTTAGGCATTCTCTACCAGTCAACCAAGGAAGAAGTCATAGGATGATTTCCCACCCCCAAAAAAAAAAAAAAAAAAAAAACCAGTCAACCAAGGGTGTTGGGACTTTCCCCCCTAACCTCCTCAAAAACACTAACGGGCGTGTCAGACTCTTACTGACTAAAACCCACCCCTGTTCCTTCCCTGCCTGAGTGCCCAGGGGTGCGGTAACTCATTTTCAGAATTTATCCGCTACCCCTAGGCATGCAGGCACCGGCCACGATGGGCCCCGTCAGTGGTGGCTGACTACATTTCTTTGAGGCGCGCGTAGAACACTACGCGCCGTCGACTCACGGGCCCGGTGCTGATCGAACGGCGAGCTACCCACTGCTCGCCGTCCGCAGGCCCGGGTCTACGGTGGCCGGAAATCGTCTCGCGACGTCCTACGCCTGGTACGCCCAGTACCTCTTCTGCGGTGGTAGCAACCGGGGCCGCGAGGTCCGCTCCGTTGAGCTTCCCTCACGCGTCCCGCCTCCGCCTTCACGAGCATTACTGCTTCGCAGAAGGCGGAGACTGCCTTCCATTCCCTCTCGCTCCGTACCATGGCCTGAACCAGGGCCGGGCGCGAGAGGTCGCCGCCACCTATCGCATCCACGAGGACACGGCGGTGTTCCGCCCAAGCGGGGCAGACCTCCACCGTATGCTCCACCGTGTCCTCTGGGCGATCCGCGCAGTGGTAACACTCGGGCGTTTCCTCCCGCCCGATCTGATGCAGGAACCTCCCGAAGCAACCGTGTCCGGTGAGGACCTGCGTCAGGCGGAAGGTGAGGACGCCGTGACGCCTCTCCAGCCACTCCTCAAAGAGGGGCACTACCGCCACAATGGTGGCGTGCCCAGCGCTGGGTTGCGACAGTCGCTGTCTCCATGTCGCCATGAGATCCTGCCGGAGCTCCGTCCGCCGAGCCGCGAGGTGTCGCGGCAGCAGAGTTTCGCCCCGGCGTTTGGCCTCCTCGCGCCACTCCCAGAAGCTCTGATAGCTGCTTTATTATTACGTTATCGGATATAGAATATGACTTTACGCAATATTTAAATGCTAACCATCTTCTTCTAACGTGCAGTGGAGGAACACAGATCTCGCACTCCATAACGTGTATCGGTGTGCTTCTTATAAAACTCCCTATAAAGCCTGATTTTGTTTTTTTTCTAATTTGTAGATATTAGTTTTAGCACTATTGTCATATAAGAAGCACCGGTAGTCTAGCCTACTTCTAATTAAAGCTATATATAGCCCACGAAGATGAATCTGATGGACACCCCAAGAGGGACTCGTAAGAATTTTAAGTAAATTGCGAAGCCTCTGAACTTTTTCGACTATTTCGTTTATATGTTTACCCCAGCGTAATGTCTTATCTAGCCAGACACCCAAATATTTATAATTACATACATTGTTAAGTTCACTATTATTTATAAGAAGCTGTACTTGCTGTTGCCTAAATCCCCTACTAAAAACACAATACATCGATTTACTTAAAGATAGTTCTTCTAGTCCTAATTCATCCAATAAAACTGTAAAGGTATTTAAAGCAATTTTAATTTTGTGCCAACCCTCTGTGATATCCTTACAAGTAAAGTACAATACGAAGTCATCTGCGTACTGGCACGAATACACTTCAACACACAGTCTTGGTTTGCTGTTAGTATTTGAGCCAGCATCCGTCTTTGGTATGGGGATTTTTTTTTTTTTTGGGGTGTGGGAAATCATCCAATGACTTCTCCCGCTCTAGGGTGGAGCGGAAGGGCGTGTCAGACTCTTACTGACTAAAACCCACCCCTGTTCCTCCCTGCCTTGAGTGCCCAGGGGCGAGGTAACTCTTTCGAATTTATCCTCCACCCCCGGGCAGGCATCGGCCGTGGCAGGCCCCGTCCCTATTGCTGACAACTCTTTGAGGCGCGCATGGAACACTACGCGCCGTCGACTCTCGGGCCTGGTGTTGATCGGACGGCGAGTTACCCACTACTCGCCGTCCGCAGGCCCGGGTCTACGGTGGCCGGAGATCGTCTCGCGGCCCCTGGCGACTCCTGCGGCGGTCGCGGCTGGGGGCGCTAGGGCGACTCGGCTGTTGTTGAGTCTCCCTAACATATGCCGCCTCCCTCTTCGCGAGCATTACTGCTTTGCAGAAGGAGGAGACGGCCTCCCATTCCCTCTCGCTCCGTACCATGGCCTGAACCAGGGCACGGCGCGAGAGGTCGCTGCCGCCTATCGCATCCACGAGGACACGGCGGTGTTCTGCCCAAGCGGGGCAAACCTCCACCGTATGCTCCACCGTGTCCTCTTTGGTATGGGGATAACTCTAATATCACGCCACTGCGATGGAAAATTACCGGAATTTAGTATAATATTATAAATGAGTAAGTACAATTTACCAAGAGGTGGTAGATGTAAAATCATGGAATACGTAATCTTGTCTTCGCCTGGAGCAGTATCATTTTTCTTTAAACAATTATTCAGCTCCTGCAACGTGAACTCGGATTCGAGTAATACATGTCTAGATGTAAACATAGGTTTTTGTGAAACGACATAGTCTGGTGCAAGATCACATAACATTTCTCTCTTTAACTCCTGAGAACAATGAATATTAGATTTCCTGTAACCCTTCACCCACCGCAATCGACGCCACATGCCTGAAGCTATGAGATTTTGTAGTCAATATTTTCACACAGTTTCTTATGATCATTAGATCTCGCTTTTTGAATAGCCTGTTTAGCCTTCAAAGTTTTTTCTTCAAGTGCTGTAAGATTCCTTGGAATTGGATTGCCCCTAAACGTTTTAAGTGCCAGTCGACGCTCAGCCACTAACTTAGATAAATCTGGACCCCAATATCCTTTCGGCTTAAATTTATTATTTGGCAGATTACTAAATTTTATATGGGGAATATTTTCATCGGCTGCTCTATTTATTTGACAAGTGAAATAATCATACAAAACCTGAACATCACCGTCCGCATTAGAAAGGGAAAAACAATTGGGAAGACAATTTCTGTACCCAGTCCAGTTAGCCCATTTGTATTTACGTTTTTTATGGAAGTAAACATCTTCGTAGTAATTTACTATAAATTTAATAAATAAATGATCACTACCGGTTTTCGTTCATAACATTCCATTCATAATTAATAGCGATATCCACAGATGCAAATGTAACATCGGGTGAAGAAGATTGCAACATATTATTTACTAATTTAATCCTAATGGGCTGTCTGTTATTCAGAGATGTAAAACCAAATTCTAATGCTGATTCAAAAATTTGTTTACCCCTATTATCGTTTTTATACGACCAATTCGTGTGATGAGCCTTAAGTTCTCCCGCTATTAAACAATTATTTGGAAACAGAGAAAAAATCCTATCCCAATCAGATTGTGTGGTATGAACGGAACTAGGACAATAAATTAAAATAATGTATTTAATATAGCCACAATTATTAAGTTTAATACAAAATAGCTCAATGCCCAGATTATTTGAATTTACCTGTAATTGCTGTACATTTAATGAATTATGAGCTACGACAGCAACCCCACCATACGAATCCTCTCTATCTCTTCTATACATATTGTATGGATAAATATTTACACAAACCTCTTCACTGAGCCAAGTTTCACTAATTAATGCTACATGTATTTTTTCTTGCAACAGTAAACATTTAACCCAGTAACTGGGTTGTGGAGGTCAAATAGGCTGTCGTTCAATGTAAAATATTGGTGTTCAGCTGCATCCGGTTAGTGTGGAAGCCGACCCCAAGATAGTTGGAAAAAATCTAGGCAGAACACAGAACACATTCTTTTTTAAGGAATTGACTATGACTTCCTTGTAGAAAGTTTTCTTTTTCATGGGCAGAAGCAGTATAAAAAGTATATAAAATAAAATTTAAAATAAAATATGACCACCCATTTCGGTTTCACCCAATGTATTTAGGTAAAAAACAACTAAAATGTTCCAAACAAGTCACTTTTTAAGCAGTCTGATGCAGTTGGTGGCATGAAATCAATAATTGAACTTTTAGTTCAATTGTTGATTTAATTTGGAACTTTTTGGTTGTTTTTTAAAGTTTGGTTTTTCGAAAATATTCTTTTTTTTTTTATTTTCTACATTTTAGTGAGTTATATTCTTGGAATCGTCTCTTCGAACCGTTTATATTAATACCCCACTTAACGTTCGTCGACTTTCATTTTTTCTTTTTCACAATATGGCGCCTGGCTGTCGCCACATTGGTTTTTTGATTACTGTCGTGTCTTTAGTAGCACTCGCAAGACTAAGACGAATCAATCGACGTAACAATTATCAAAATCGGCCCACGCGTTTGGTCTCTAAAGCGCCACAAAACACATAATTAAAAAAAAAAACCCTTGCGTCACGTCGCGCAGTCGGATTTGTGTCGCACAGTCTGATAAAAAGCATAAGCTGATAAACACATTACCCTCCCTTGCGTCACGTCGCGCAGTCGGGTTTGCGTCGCGCAGTCTGGTAAAAAGCATGTTTTTTACTGCAGTAAAAGCAATCAGGTAATTAGTCTGTCTTTTGCAAAGATTAGATACTAGCCGCTTATCTGAATTATCGTAAGATCATCGTATCTATGATAAGGTATATTTTATTATACAACCTCTTACTCACCAACAGGAAAACCAAATAATGAAACTACCATCATGTACTTACTCTGTCACCAACTATGCTGGGGTCGGCCTTTCTGGTTTCTGATTCTGACTACCCTGATCTTCTTTTCGTCTCGTGGTACATTTATTAGAGTTATACTGTTTGGGCCCAGTAAGTAGCCACGTTTATATCGGCGTCTGAGGCTTTGTTCAGATCATCGATCATCAGGCCGCTGCAAGTAGTGTGTGTGCGTGCGTGTGTGTGTGTGTGTGTAGTGTGTGTGTGTGTGTGTGTGTAGTGTGTGTTGTGTGTGTGTGTGTTAGTGTAGTAGTGGGGGATCATTGATCCATCGCATACACAGTGTGAGTGCGGTGCTCCTGAACAAACTATGGCTCATCTACTGGAGTGTCCCAAATGTGTTTTCACCTGCATCCTCGATGATCTGAACTACCCTGATATTTGACCGTCTTTTTTTTACTTTACACATGTAATAAACAGACAAGAAAACAGAAAATAAGGTACAAAGGTGATGTTTATTTCTAACTAGCTACCCGCCCCAGCTTCTCACGGGTACAAATTAAGGGTCTACTACCCGCCAAGTGGCGCCCTCATTGAATAAAAAATCGTAGCATAGCATAGAAAACAGATATTAAAGAATCCAATTTCTCATTGCAGCAATTCTGGAAGGTTGCTATTATTTATTGAAGAGTTCCATTGTGTATCTCCGAAGTTCTTCATCAGATCTTCACCAAATTAAATGGGACCACATGTGAAGCACCAGCTTTCAGCTAAAAAAAATCATCAAAATCGGTTCATCTAGTAAAAAATTATGAGGTAAAACACATAAAAAAAAATAGAAAATGCAGTCGAATTGAGAACCTCCTCCTTTTTTTGAAGTCGGTTAAAAAAAGTAACACAACACACAACTACAGCAATTTGTTGTTGTAGTTGTGTGTAACAACAACCAACAACAGCATCAACCAACAACAACAACAATTTTGAATTCTAATATTAAAATATATGTTCACATCTGCCGGGTGTCCCATGACGGCTAACTTTTTTTTCTCTTACTCCTCTACTGTTCTTTTCTGATTAATTTCGTTGCGGGACCCAAAACAGTATAATCGTTTCTCCGGGGCTCGTCGAGCTTCATTGCCTCGGTGGTTTTTTTCTGTTGGTCGCCACTGTTGATTCTGGCTTACAGGGGCCCAATTCTGTAACTTTGAGTTAAGCAACACGCCATCGACATTCTATCGACACACAACAGACATTATTATACCACTGTTGCAAATTTGGTATTCTGCAAAAACTTCAATATGCTATTGTCATAATATAGTAGAGCAGACTACCAATTATTACAATAGTCTTATTATGGCGTTTCAACGGCACTACAGTGGCAAGTCAATGACCATAAATAATTTATAGAATACCAAATGTCAATGACTATTCTATTGAGACACCACTGACACACTACCGACACACTATTGACAAGTTAGTTATTTTACAGAATTGGGCCCCAGGAGTACCCGGGCCTGCGGACGGCGAGTAATGGGTAGCTCGCCGTCCGATCACCACCAGGCCCAAGAGTCGACGGCGCGTAGTGTTCCACGCGCGCCTCAAAGATTTGTCAGCAATAGAGACGGGGCCCGTCATGGCCGATGCCTGCCCGGGGGTTGAGGATAAATTCTAAACAGAGTTACCTCGCCCCTGGGCACTCAGGGCAGGAAGAAATAGGGGTGGATTTTAGTCAGTAAGAGTCTGACACGCCCTCCCGTTCCACCCAGAGCGGGAGAAGTCATTGGATGATTTCACACCCCACAAAAAAAAAGGAGTTACAGTGGTTTGGAAAGAGTGTGGCGGGCTTGTTATATCCTACTTGGATGGATGGATGTTTGGTATTCCGTCACGCCAGGACGGCTGAACGGATCTTGATGAAATCTCGCACAGAGATAGATTATAGTCTGGAATAGCACACAGGCTATAATTTATAATGGAGCCAGTACTAACTCCACGCGGGCAAAGCCGCTAGCAGAAGCTAGTCTAAGTAAGTACAATAGTCGTTATTTGCCACCTAAAAGGTGGCAAATAACGTCAAATAGCAAATATCCCAAAACAACACCCAACCCATTGTCAAATAGCAAATATCCCAAAACAACCATCTATGACAATTTTCTGTAATGGAAACTGACAAAATATAAGGAGATAAGGTATTTACAGCGGTGCCAAATCCCGGATTGACATTATTGCCAATAATATCCAGCGAGCGAGGGTTAATAGAAAACTTAATACCTTTATTTTCTTAGCTTCAGTTTAGCAGATTGTGGGTTTACCATGAAAATTGAAAAATAATTGGGACAGAATATGTTTTTTTCTTTACCATTGATAGGCTCGCGCTTGACCACTATCTCACCTGGTGGTAATAAGCATGGTTGCCCAGAAGTAACCTATTCACTCTTAAAGAGAGGTTGAAGCTATCAGGAAGCAACCAAATAACTCTATGTGGATAAACACGTTATATGTTTTGCATTAAAAATTTAAATTTAAGAAGTGTGTGTGTGTACTTATGTACGCACGTAAGAAGTTATACTTCTTAGGCGTAACAAGATAAAAAACCAAACTGTCACAAAGTTTACAAAAGGAAAACAATCATTCTTCATGAACCACAGACTATAGCTAACTTCAGGGTGTCGGTTCTAGCTAACTTCAGGGTGTCGGTTTTTTGTGACGGTGTGCGCGCGCATAGCAAAAATTTACTCCCATCATTTTTCCCTAATGCGCCAAAAGAAGTATAACTTCAATAATTATTTGAAACTTATATCGACGTCTCAATATAAGACGACCAGCATGTCTTAGTGAGATTTTTATCCTTACGATTTACCCTTTCGAATGGTGTCATTAAGTAAAATTCAGGATTTTTTTTAACCGTCTGTGCGACTGCAAAGATAGCGTTAAGTTTTTTCGTATCTAAGTTTGGCAGATTTTCTGTTCAAACAAATGACTTTTCAAAATATTTAAATGTAGTTTACTTACTTATATAATATTTAAAAAAACCTTTATTAAAAAAAATATGGTATCACCAATGCCTATATAGTGCTTCTCTTGCCTCTTCTTCTCTTAACTCATCTATACTAATATTATAAAGAGGTAAAGTTTACAGTGAGTTTGTAAGGGGTAATCTCTGGAACTACTATAATAATATAATAATAATAATAATACCAATAGATAACCACGTTATTTGTGAGTGTCATAGGCTTTAAATTTGAAATGCACGCGGGCGAAGTGCTAGTATTCTAATAAGCACATTCTCAATCTCACCCAAACGCATGGCCACCTGACTCCGCCGTGCTGAGCCGTGATGCACCCAGCTTATGGTACCGTGTGGGCCCAAGATAAACCCACTGTTGACCATATCGGGGACAACCGTCACTGGCTTACTTGCTTGGCTTATTAGATATCGGATTTACAGTGAAATAGGATAAAGGTAAATAAATTCCTGTTGCAAATATACTGTTTCGTTATTTTATTTGGAGATGTGATATGAGTGACATTGGAAGCGATTTACTGATAAATATACTTAGAGCGGATTTACGCGTTAAAATAATGTATTTTTATAAGTTGTAATGCAGAACCTGAAAGATCTTTTTTAGGGTTCCGTACCCGAAGGGTCCAAACGGAGCCCTGTTTTTGTCACTCACTTTTCCGTCTGTTTGTCTGTCCGTCGTCTGTCACGCAGGTTTTACAGCCGAACAGTTGGAGCTACAGTCTTCAAATTTTCACAGTTTCATCTTGTTGACCCAAAGCCATACAAATGGTCAAAACTATATTTGATACGGAACCCTAAATGTGCGATATCCGACACGCACTTGGCCGGTTTTTTATAAGAGGTTTACAATTTCACATAATTAGGAATCGTTTTGACGTCTAAACAGTATGAAAAAATGACGCTGCTCGCGATTCTATTATAGAATGTATGTGTTTTGGATCAAGTAATTATTAGGACATTATAAAAAATGCCCGGGCAGTTTGAAATATGCCCAATATAAGAGGGCAGTGCGATAACAACTATTGAAATAATCAAATTGACCGGGCATTTTTTACAACGCTATAGTCACATATGGGGCAGAAAAATTAAAACCAGATTTTATTACTGTTATTTTTATTTCAAACGTGAAATCAATATAAAGGGAGATGTTATGTGCTAACAATGGTCGTAAATAAGGAAAGACGACGGAGCCCCGTATAAAATGAAGTGGTCGACGGAGCCCCGTTTCGCAGGGCTCCTACTTCTAAGTTAAAAAAAAAGTACTAAATCTTATCCATAGCTGACTGTGTCATGTTATTGTGCTTGTGTTATAAGTATTGTCTTTTACTGGACACTAAACCCACGCCACCACACCTGTGTGTGACCTGTGTATTATCAGATTGCCCAAAGACCTCTCGGCAAAATTTATAATGTCGAGGCAATGTGATGAATAAGGAAGTTCAAATTATAGTTATTTGTTTCGCACCAATTAGCTCGTCATTTTTCATAATGCGCGGGCATTATGAAAAATGCCCCTATTTATTACTTGGTCCATAACATATACATCACTTTTTACCACTTAGAAATAAAAAATGTAGTATAAAAATATTAACTTAGTCAAATATTAGAGAAAATGGGCAAAGAATTGCTTTTGTTCTATTGTTTTTTTAAAAAAGTATTTTATTTTTCTTTTTAGTTGTGGTTCCCCATTAAATTGTGTTAACAATTCATAGACACGATCGCAGCAATCACCGTTGATTTGCTGAAAATTTTTGAAGAGTTTCGTTGGCTATCTCCGAAACCCATCATCAAATCTATATGAAACTTAAATGGGACCATTCCGGAACAAACCCCTTTCGAACAAAAAAAGAATTTTGCTAATCCGTCAATAAATGACAGAGTTGTGCCCGACTACATGAAAAAAAACCGAATTGATAACCTCCTCCTTTTGGAAGTCGGTTAAAAATTCCAAAGTAACAACGCATCGAAGTCATTATTAGTGGGGGCTTGTAACGTCTCTTTTCAGTACAGAGTGGTACAATTTTAACTTAAGTGTGACGTCATCTGAAATTTCAACGCATTGTATCGTCTTCATTTTTTGTTAAAATGACAAAAGAAAAAATACTTGTCCAATATTTTTTGATAATCTAACTGACGAACTAATTAGATTTTTTTAGTCATCAACCCAATTGCATGCAGCTGAGATGAGAATGCTAAGAGCGATGTGTGGTGTTACGCGCATGGATAGAATTAGGAATGAGTATATAAGAGGCAGTCTGAAAGTGGCACCGCTGACTGAAAAGTTATGTGGAAATCGGTTGTCGTGGTATGGGCATGTGATGCGGAGGAATGAAGAAAATGTCGTGAGGAAAGTCTTGTGTATGGATGTGGATGGCTATAGAAGTAGGGGAAGGCCAAAGTAACGATGGATGGACTGTGTGAAAGAGGATATGGGTAAAAAGGGGTGACTACAGATGACGACTAATAGAGGAGTATGAAAGAAAAAGACATGTTGCGCCGACCCCAAATAAATTGGGATAAGGGCAGGAGAATGATGAATTACCTACTTACTTTTTTAGTTCGGGCGCACTATTGTAATGTAATAAAAAGAATAAACACTAAACGTATAATTTAGATTATTAAAATATAAAAAAAAAACACCGAAACAATATACAAATTGTATCTCAAAAACATCACCCTTTTTTCTGAACGGTCGAGTAAATAATTAGATTATGAAACATTGGAGAAAGTATTGAAAATTAACGTAGAAATGAATAATTTAACATCACATAAAACGGTAATTTAAAAAAAAAAAACTTTTTACAAAAAAAAATACAACCGACTTCCATAAACAATAGGTAAGGTTTGCTATCATTTATTGAAGAGTTCCATTGTGTATCTCCGAAGTTCTCTATCAAATCTTCACCAAATTAAAATGGGACCACATGTGAAACAACAGCTTTCAAATAAAAAAAAATATCTTCAAAATCGGTTCTCCTAGTAAAAAGTTATGAGGTAACACAAATAAAAAAGTTAAAAAATACAGTCGAATTGAGAACCTCCTCCTTTTTGTGCAGTCGGTTAAAAATGAAATCAAAATAGGAAAAGAAACTAGATTATAGACTTTCGATGTCTAGTAAATTTATCAATCTGCACATCTACCTACAACCTACCCGATTGCAATAGTTAGATTAAGGCTTTTGCTCCAGATAATTTCCTTTTTACGGCAACGAACCTATTTAAATATCCGTAGAATTGACTATCACGAATTTTGACACAGGAATATAAAAAAAGTAATGGAAAAAAATTGGTACGTGTTAACCCGTCGGTGTTTACGTGCGAAGGAACCAATTCACTGTTTACGCTGGTTCGTGTGAAGAGTAGGCGCCACCGTCCGCATAGTTGAACTTTGACCGTAGAACTCCGTCCGCTGATCTTGGCAGTCCCACAGAGGCTCACCCTCCAACTCGTACGATGACACTACCGACTCTCCAAGAACGGCAGCCGCTCAAGGGCTAATGTCGTTTAATCCGGAACTTGAGCCGGAACCGGCTTGAAAAAGATCTGATATCTACAGACAAATGAAATCATAATCAGAACGACGTCTGTGATATCAGAGCGGCCTGAATTCCATCGAACAGCTATTTAAGGCGCAGTTACACGACTTCTAATGATTTTTAATTGAACATCACGTCTAAACGACTAGTCTTATTTCTTTGAAAAAATATATGTTATTTTAAATAATTTTCTTCGTAATTTGATATGTGAATATTTGAAATTATACTTTTATAACATAGTGTAATTAATTTGTAAAGTTATGTCTAACGCGGATAAAAAATTGAGAATCATGCAAAAACTATTAAGCGTATTTTTGTGAAATCTTCGCCATTTTAAAGATCATTTAATTATTTATATTTTAGTATACGTGTTTTAGAATAATACTTGTTGTTTTATGTGTAATAAATTAATAATGCGTCTAATTTCGGACAGCGCTACATGATGGGCGAGTCCTATTACTGGGTGGACGTGCGACGCGTTACGTGAACTCAGCACAGAACACGCAAGCTAACCACTCAAGGTCGTTAGCAGTTAATAGCGCCTTAAGGAATTACAAAAGACGTACCTGAATATCTCTGAATCACGTAGAGACAGCGCTATGCGCGACCTGACACTATTGTTTAACAGTAAGAATAATCACATGTTACGATCACTTCAAAATTTTCATATAATATTTTCGTCCACAAAAATAGGTATTTCTTGTCAGAAGATTATTTCCAATTGCATATCAATCCAACGTTTTAAAAATTTTTTTTTTCCAAAAAAATCCAATTTTGAAAATTCACAATTTTGTAAGACGTCAGTATGATTGTCATAAAAGAACGCGTACATTACATACATCTCCAAAAACATTACCATTCCTCTAGGGCAGTTGGGTAACAGTCCTGACACTCAGCCTAATGTGAATAAATGACTTTTGAGTTCGATATATTGTAAGATGTACCGACTACACATGCCACATGTCGACAACCTTGTCGCTAGCAAAATATTTATTTTTACACTATCTTACATAATACCTAATATTTAGTGCAAATATCGTATGACCGAGATTGTCCGCTATCTGTAAGTCTGTCCAAAGGTTGCTTTTTGCGATATTATGTGGACCTTTGGACTGACTTGATCCTTGCAATTATAATCAGAGTGTCAATGACACTAGACAATATAGATGTAGGATCACTATTCGCAAAGAGCGAGTCCAAAGGTTGTCTTATCAAACTGTACTTAAAAATAAATTATAATTATAAAGGTTTATGGAAAATTTTGAGCAAAATAAGCCTATAAATTGTAACGCTTGTTTTGTTTACGAAAACTAATTACTGTGAAGTCTGGACTCTAGAATTTGTAAACAAATTATTCTAATCGAGTGGTTTTCTTCAGAGAAATACTGAAAAAGGGTTGCTATACCTTTATTGGTTTAACTGCCTAGTTGTCCTAGGTTAGATTCCCACGTCGTGCAAAAAATTATATTGGTATTTTTAGGGTTCTGTATCCGAAGGGTCTAAACGGAGCCCTATTTCTGTCACTCACGTGTTCATCTGTCTGTCTGTCCGTCCTCTATCATACAGGTTTTATAGCCAAACGGTTGGACCTACAGTCTTAAAATTTTCACAATATGTATATAAGCATCTTGTTGACCCAAATGAATGATTTTATTTTTGTAAATCGGTTTTAACAACACTTTTACTCGTCAACATTTTTTTTTTGTCAGTTTTAGCTAGATGAGGCCGGTGTTTCCTAGCTGACTACCTTTTTTTTGTGGGGTGGGAAATCATCCAATGACATCTCCCGCTCTGGGTGGAGCGGGAGGGCGTATCAGACTCTTACTGACTAAAACCCACCCCTGTTCCTTCCCTGCCTGAGTGCCCAGGGGAGCGGTAACTCTGTTACGAATTTATCCGCTACCCCTAGGCATGCCTGACGCAGGTGCTCACCGGACATGGCTGTTTCGGGAGGTACCTGTGTCGGATCAAGGCGGAGGTGACCCCTGCGTGTTTCCACTGCGAGGATCGCCCCGTGGACACGGTGGAGCATACGGTGGAGGTTTGCCCCGCCTGGGCAGAACACCGCCGTGTCCTCGTGGATGCGATAGGCGGCAGCGACCTCTCGCGCCGTGCCCTGGTTCAGGCCATGGTACGGAGTGAGAGGGAATGGGGGGCCGTCTCCTCCTTCTGCGAAGCAGTAATGCTCGCGAAGTGGGAGGCGGCACACGTTAGGGAGACTCAACAGAGACCGAGTCGCCCTAGCGCCCCCAGCAGCAGCCGTCGCAGGAGACGCCGGGGGCTGCGAGACGATCTCCGGCCACCGTAGACCCGGGCCTGCGGACGGCGAGTAGCGGGTAACTCGCCGTCCGATCAGCACCAGGCCCGAGAGTCGACGGCGCGTAGTGTTCCACGCGCGCCTCAAAGAGTTGTCAGCAAAGGACGGGGCCTGCCACGGCCAGTGCCTGCCCGGGGGTGGAGGATAAATTCGAAAGAGTTACCTCGCCCCCGGGCGCGTAGGGCAGGGAGGAACAGGGGTGGGTTTTAGTCAGTAAGAGTCTGACACGCCCTTCCGCTCCACCCCAGAGCGGAAAGAGTCATAAGATGATTTCCCACCCCCAAAAAAAAAAAAAAAAAACCCCTAGGCATGCAGGCACCGGCCATGACGGGCTCCGTCAGTGGTGGCTGACAATCATCTATTTGAGGCGCGCGTGGAACACAACGCGCCGTCGACTCACGGACCTGATGCTGATCGGACGGCGAGCTACCCATTACTCGCCGTCCGCAGGCCCGGGTAGCTTTTTTTGTGGGGTGAGAAATCATCCGATGACATCTCCCGCTCTGGGTGGAGCGGGAGGGCGGGGCGTGTCAGACTCTTACTGAATAAAACCCACCCCTGTTCCTCCCTACCCTGAATGCCCAGGGGCGAGGTAACTCTTTCGAATTTATCCTCAACCCCCGGGCAGTGCTACGGAACCTTAACTTAATGTGCGAAATCCAACACGCACTTAGTCAGTTTTTCATTGATTTCGTAGAGCAAAAAATACGTGTCTAATATTTTTTTATTATATCACAATTATTATTTTTGTACCAAGGATCCATCCCCTATTGATAAGCGCATGATGGTAAGCGATAAGCGATGATGTGGTCGACGATGGAGCATGCTTGCCTAGAAGTGACCCATTCACTCTTGACTTCATCATCCATCATTCTCCTGCCCTTATCCCAATTTATTTGGGGTCGGCGCAACTTGTCTTTTTCTTCCATACTCCTCTATTAGTCGTCATCTCTGTAGTCACCCCCTTTTTACCCATATCCTCTTTCACACATTCCAACCATCGTTTATTTGGCCTTCCCCTACTCTTATCCACATCCATACATTTTCTTCATTCCTCCTCATCACATGCCCATACCACGACAACCGATTTCCACACAACTTTTCAGTCAGCGGTGCCACTTTCAGATTTCCTCTTATATACTCATTCCTAATTCTATCCATGCGCGTAACACCACACATCGCTCTTAGCATTCTCATCTCAGCTACATGCAATTGCTATTCACTCTTGATTTATACCTCCAAATTGTAGCTATCAGGAAGCAGATACTCCGGCAGGGAATTTCACTTGATGTTTCACTGTATTGTCACCCAGGCGGCGCTTATCCAGTTTCAAAACAAATTGACGTTAATAAGTGGGGGCCCAAAGCAAAAAGGGTCCAGTTCCCAGCATTTAGTTTCCGAGATATACGCAGTTTTGTAAAGTTATGTGAAAAATTGCATTTCGCGATTTTAATTGATTTTTTAATTATTCTCAATTAACTACAAGTTCATGAGCTCGTGGCTAAAGTAATAACAGCCGCATGGGTCGACCAGCTTAAGCTACGCTTGCCGGGGTTGGTCCATGGATGGGTGACCATCTTTACATACCGAGACTCCTCCGTGCCTCGGAAAGCACGTTAAGCCGTTGGTCCCGGCTGTCAATCGTAGATCTTTGACAGTCGTTACGGGTCGTCAGAAGCCCGAAAGTCTGACACCCAGTCTTACCAAGTCTTACCCAGTAAATGGGTTGAGGAGGTCGGATAGGCAGTTGCTCCATGTAAAATACTGGTATTCAGCTGCATCCGGTTAGACTGCCGACCCCAAGATAGTTGGGAAAGGCTAGGCAGATTGATATTTTTTAACTACAACTTCACATAGTAAATAACTTTATATGATGTTTCTAAGTGCCAGAAATTTTAAGAGAAAAGTTAATTGAAAGAAATTTAATTTTTTTTAATACTAACATATTATTAATTTACTATTCTATATACCCCACTACTAGACCCTTTTTGCTTGCACAAAAAACACATGTTTTTTTAATATAATTATTCTCAAACACACACTATTTGTTGTTTTTACAATTTTACTCGCCAAACTTTCTACTGTGATGGCGAGAAGCGCTTGATACATACAAATAATAAATATATTAAAAACTAACCTTAGAACTATCAACCATGCACTATTTACTGAAGGATCGGCCACACCACCACGGACAGATCGCGGACGAGCAGCGAACACCCGGACACTGACATATTATTCTAAATACGTATCCGTCTGGAGGTGTCCGTGTCCGGAGCCGCGTCCGCAACCCGCCCGCGCGTGAATCACAGATTACATATGTATCTAGCTACCCCTTCAGCGCAGTCGGGTGTGATGGTAATTATGTGTGAGTTAAGATAAATCTGTTACAAAATCGAGTATTTTAACTCAATATCTCTTCGAGACGGTCACAAACAGACAGACACATCCGGCTCCCCTTATCTTCATGTTTTATTTTAATACATCAGCCACATTACTAACAATATGCTAACTATCGCTATCTATGACCCATTGAACCTTTTTATACCCAAACCGGAGGTGCAATCGTTATCTTTATTTTATATTATCTGTGGTTAAAAAAAAACAGTTATGTGGCTTTGCAAGACGGCAGATATTATTGCCTTACAGGAAACATGGTTGCTACCTCACGACGTTCCGTTCCTTGGCAGCATCGATAGTGACTTTGGATTCGTTGGTAACTCTGCTGTGGATACTTCTGCCGGCTTACTTCGTGGTAGACCGTACGGAGGAGTGGCTATACTATGGAGAAAAAGTACGTTCCCCACAGTGACAGTGTTAACATGTTCCAGTGTGCGTCTAGTAGCTGTAAAAGTCGAACTCAGTGATCGTGCTATCATAATTTTTTCAGTGTATATGCCTACAGATTCAACAGATAATTTGATAGAATTTACCGAGTGCTTATGTGAAATAAACGCTATAATTGAAAGTAATAATGTGAGTTCTGTGTTTATACTGGGTGATTTCAACGCACATCCAGGTGAGCTTTTTGACATTGAACTAACACATTTTTGTGCCGAACAGTTGTGGTCGTGCGTCGACAGGGAACTATTGCCGTCGGACGCGTATACTTTTGTAAGCGAGGCACACGGGACGCGGCGCTGGCTCGACCACTGTGTTGTGACTAGCGCCGCGCGGCTTACCGTTGTGGGCGTGTCAGTTCTATATGATATTTACTGGTCCGACCACTACCCTGTTCAGCTGGAGTGTGATTTAAGATTAATTAAACCTAGAATAATGCTAACTGACAGTAATAAAAATCTTGTGACATGGGGTGAAAGGGATCAATCTCAAGTTTATGAATACAATAAACTGTGTCATAATAAGCTGAGGAATGTTGATTTTCCGGCAGAGATGAGTAGTTGTGCTGATAAAATGTGTTCTAACATAAAACATAGGCAGTGTTTGGATAAATTATACAATGAAATTGTGTGTATATTAACCGATGCGTCTATATGTACTGCAATTGTTAAAAATAAACGTAAGAAAGGTAGCATAACTGGGTGGAACAGATACGTCAGGGGGGCTCATGCGAGGGCCAGGCTTTGTTTTCAGATGTGGGTGCTATATGGAAAACCGTCTAGAGGAGAGGTTTATGAAAACATGTGTGAATCCAGGAAGCTTTTTAAGTCCCAATTGAGGTGGTGTCAGGTAAACAAGCAAAAAATTAAAATGGACATCATTGCAGACCACCACCGAAAGAAGGATTTTAAAGGTTTCTGGAAAAAGACGAATCAGTTGAATCCGAAGCCTGGTCGTCCCGTGAGTGTTGCTGGCGTGCATGAACCACAGAAAATTGCTAATCTTTTCCAACAGTTATTTAAAGTGGAGTCGCCTTTGGGTTCGGCATCGCGGATGATTGATGGTGACTGCAGTGCCGGAGATCTTAAAGTCAGATTTACAGCCAAAGATGTGGCACACATTATTGAAAACATGAAAACGGGTAAATCTCCTGGTCACGACAGCCTCAGTATCGAGCATCTGCAAAATGCAGGCTGTCACTTGTCAAGGGTATTGGCCATGTTTTTTAATCTGTGTGTTAGTCATGCGTACTTACCTAATAGTTTGATGTACACTGTTGTTGTACCAATAGCTAAAAATAAAACTGGAGATGCTTCTGATCCGCTAAATTATAGACCAATCTCATTAGCCCCGGTTATAGCAAAAATACTGGACAGTCTGCTTGACCAACACCTGGGCAGGAATATTAGGCTTCACGACGCGCAATTCGGATTTAGATCTGGTGTATCCACGGAGAGTGCTATCATGTGCCTTAAGCAGACTGTTCAATATTACAGTGACCGGAAAACACCTATCTTTGCATGCTTTCTAGATCTCTCAAAAGCTTTTGACCTAGTGTCATATAATAAGTTATGGGATAAGCTGCAAACTGAGACAGATTGCAGTCCGGAGGTGATTTCTGTTCTCAGGTATTGGTACAACAATCAGAAAAATAGTGTCAAATGGGCCGGCTCTTTTTCGGATGTGTACGGGCTGCAGTGTGGGGTGAGGCAGGGTGGTCTGACCTCACCTAAGCTCTTCAACCTGTACATAAACCAGCTTGTCGGTGAACTCAGCAGTGCCAATGTTGGATGCTACATAGACGGAGTCTGTGTCAACAATATTAGCTACGCAGATGACATGGTACTGCTGAGTCCATCGATCGGAGGTTTGCGTAATTTGGTACGGATATGTGAGTCTTACGCGGAGGCCCATGGGCTCAGATACAATGCTAAAAAAAGCGAGCTTCTAGTATTTAAGAGCCGTGGCAAAAGTTGTTTGACTGTGCCCTCGGTTACCTTAGCGGGTACCGCCTTGAACAGAGTCGCTCAGTTCAAGTATCTGGGCCACTGGGTTTCCGAAGACTTGAGAGACAACGCTGATGTTGAGAGGGCACGTAGGGCTTTGGCTGTCCGGTGTAATATGTTGGCCCGCAGGTTTGCACATAGCAGTAATCGAGTGAAAGTTACGCTTTTTAAGTCTTACTGCCAAACACTTTACACGTGCAGCCTGTGGGTTAACTATACACTGGTGGCATACAATGCCTTGCGTGTCCAATACAACAACGCATTTAGGGTGCTGATGGGGCTGCCGCGATTCTGCAGTGCTTCGACTATGTTCGCAGAAGCGCACACTAATGGCTTTCACGCCCTTATTAGGAAACAGTGTGCGTCGCTGCTGAGTCGCGTTAGGTCCAGCAGCAACAGCATACTGAGCGTGTTCGCGGACAGGTGGGACTCTCCACTGCTGCGCCACTGGATACGCTTGCATGCTGTTCGGTGAGCAGTGGACAGGTCCCCCTCTCCGAACTTAAAATGTATTGTATTGATATTTTCCTATTATTTTTGTGTTGTAAGTGTGTTGTATTGTTTTTGTTTTGTTTTTCATGTTGTATGTAACATATGGACAATGGTCCGAAATAAACGAATTTAATTTAATTTAATTTATAACTTTGGGAGAAAAGGGTTACTGATAGTTTTTTTGTAGTAACCGCTTGGTGATGAGTCTCTAAACGATTCACTCACTTGCGTACACCTACTTTCACGCCTGTCTGACCAGGAGGTGTAGGCAGTGGTCAAGAATCTACACCTTCTATTTCGACTGTTAATTATGTAATAAGTACCTGCGGAGCAGTGGAGGCCCAGTGGTAACGGCCGCGACTTACAAGTTGTAGGTCATGAGTTCAAACCCAGACAGGCGCTTTACTCTTTTTTTATTTGACGGCACGGTTGGCGTAGTGGTTGAGCGTTCGACTGCTGCGCTGCGTCTCGTGTCTTGTGTATGTGAGTTTAAATGTTTGTGAACGCACCCACGATACAGGAGTAATTCCTAGTGTGGGGCAACGTTTTTAAAAAAAAAAAGAAAAAAAAAAGTCTATGTAAATTATTTCATCACGACTGCTCTCTAAACGGTGAAGGAAAACATCGTGAGGAAACCGCCATGTCCTAGAACCAAAAATTCGGAGTCATGCGCATAGGCCCGCGTGGTGGATTACGGCCCACACCCTCTCATAGAGAGAAGGTTTGGCCCCAGCAGTGGTGACATTAAAATGCTGATGATGAAGTACCTACTATGGGTGGATGCGAGACGCACAAGTCTGGTCGTTGTGGCGACACTTGGGGGAGCCCTATGTCCAGCAGTGGACGTCTTATGACTGAAATGATGATGATGACCTTCTACAATATCCGGAGGTGAGGTACCTACCTACATGAAATCATAGGTTTGTTTGCGAGTAGATCTAAGATTTATTCCTTATTTTACGTTCTTAAAAAATTCACTCGCGCCGGTTTGATAGCCGTTCTAAATGTATCTGACATTATTAATTATTTCAAAACTTAAAATAAATAATAATGTCTGTTATTTCTTTTATTAGGATTCCATACCCGAAGAGTCAAAACGGAGCCCTATTGCCGTTACTCACGTGTCCGTCTGTCTGTCTATCTTTCCTTCGTCTGTCACAAAATTTTGTTGTTCAATGGGAAGTGAAAAAATTCTTCGGAACGTTATCACAGGTCAAAACCTATGAACTTGAAATTTGGTGATAATGTTTACTATCAAATACCAATATATTGACGAATCAGATTTATCATTCATCATTTATTAGCGTTTAAGTAGGGCGGTCCTAAACATTCAAATTTTCAAATTCAAATTCTTAATTCATCAATCGGGAACTCTTTTTTTTTTTTAATGAATGACTACTCGCAGTTCAACCCTATTGGTTGTCGACTGCTTAACCGAACTTGTCGGGAACTCTTTGGAGACAGAAATATACGAGTACGTAGAGTTTAGAGCGTTCTTAATTCTAAATACTATATTCGGAAATCGGCCCTTAGTTTCAGATACAAGCCTTTGTTTTTTAACCGACTTCGAAAAAGGAGGAGGTTCTATGGTCGTCTGTATGTATGTTTTTTTTTTATTTATGTCCACCGATTTCACTGTCAATTGAGGACCGATTTTCAAAATTCTTTTTTTATCCGATAGAATATCTCCCGAGGTGGTCCCATATAATTTCCCACATAGTTCAAAAAGCGCTGAATCAATTTTATCGAAATGTTTGTATTTTAAATTCCACTTTCCATGTTATTGGGGTTTTTACTTCTGGGCTATAACAACTAAAAGCTGAAAAATAAAAAACTTTTTTACAAAAAAAACAACCGACTTCCAAAAAAAAACACAAAAAATTAAAAAATAACTTACTTTCGGCAGTCGGTGTCAAATAACGAAGAAATAAAATACAAACACCGACTTCCGAAAGTAAGTTATTTTTTAATACGAGTACTTAGTGGTTTTTTTTTGGAAGTCGGTTGTTTTTTTTACAAAAAAGTTATTTATTGCCTAAAATCTTTCAACAAAAAATCAGGTTTCACTATCGCCAAGGTTTTCATATTCTATTTTATTATCTACCTATATATAACTCACTAATGTAGGTACTCAATGGCCATCATTGGGGCCCCTGCGACATACATTGGTCGATCGTAAACCACTGTGCAAAATGTTTCCCACAAATGCATCATTGGACGGATAACAAAAAAATATATCCAACATTTGTCGTAGACGCGATAAGATTCGATACTGAACAAATCTAAATAAATAAACAGCGTTCGATATTCAAATTATGGCAGTGTTGCGAGCGACGTCGACCAATACAGACGTTTATAAAAGTGTTGCAATCGCAAATAATATAATTTAAAATAATTTATAAAAATGCAATTAGTTCTATTCCATTTGTCGGTTATTAGTTTGTATTCGTTTAGCTTTTGGTACGATCAGAAATATGTGGAAGTTCCTTACCCATCCCCGGAATTCGAGCACATTCCCTTAAAAGCTCGGGCGATATTCTTCACTTTTTGGACTCTTGTAAGTATTTTTTTTTATTACCTTAATGTAAAAAACATTGAAAATTTTCAAAAAAACCCGACTGATAAAAAAAATCTAAAAAGTTCCAAACAAGTTACTTTTCAACCAGTTTGATGCAGTTGGTGGAATTTATTTTAGTTCAATCACAGATTTGAAGCTTGATGATTTTTTTCACCTGATTTTCAATGTTTTTATTTCCTAGATTTTAGTGAGTTATATTTTGGAATCGTTTCCTCGAGCTCTTTATTTTGATACCTCCCATCTTAGACTATGAAAGGTTAAAAACGGAGTGTCAAAATCCGTAAATCTCAAGTACCAGAATGGGAAGCCGGCTTGTATCTGTACATGCGAAATAAGCTCACATAGACAAAATAAGAAGCCGAAACATCATCGTTACGTTCGTCAAGGTCACTCACACATTTTAACGATCCTGCTTCATTTAATGTCCAATGACGTTCCGCCTATAACCTTTCATAGTCTTATCTCCCCATGACCAGGTCACCAAAAAATACGGCTATACCTTTTTTTCTTTCTAATTATTTTCTTTCATAAGAACCTTCTCCTGACAATATCAAACACAACAAAAAAAGAATTAGCGAAATCGGTCCAACGGTTCACGCGTGATGCGGTGACCAAGGAAATATGGATTCATTTTTAACCGACTCCGAAAAATGAGGAGGTTCTATGTTCGAGTGTATGTATTTTTTTTATGTATGTCCACCGATTTCTGAGTCAGTTGTGGACCGATTTTCAAAATTCTTTTTTTATCCTAAAGAATATACTCCCGAGGTGGTCCCATATAAATTAGATCGAAATTACATAAATGACGTTTTGGTTTCCTCCAATTACGAGTATAAATTATTATTATGTTTAAATTCCACGTTCCATGTTATTGGGGTTTTTCGTTCTGGAGTATAACAACCAAAAAGTTTTTTCACCTGATTTTCAATGTTTTTATTTCCTAGATTTTAGTGAGTTATATTTTGGAATCGTTTCCTCGAGCTCTTTATTTTGATACCTCCCATCTTAGACTATGAAAGGTTAAAAACGGAGTGTCAAAATCCGTAAATCTCAAGTACCAGAATGGGAAGCCGGCTTGTATCTGTACATGCGAAATAAGCTCACATAGACAAAATAAGAAGCCGAAACATCATCGTTACGTTCGTCAAGGTCACTCACACATTTTAACGATCCTGCTTCATTTAATGTCCAATGACGTTCCGCCTATAACCTTTCATAGTCTTATCTCCCCATGACCAGGTCACCAAAAAATACGGCTATACCTTTTTTTCTTTCTAATTATTTTCTTTCATAAGAACCTTCTCCTGACAATATCAAACACAACAAAAAAAGAATTAGCGAAATCGGTCCAACGGTTCACGCGTGATGCGGTGACCAAGGAAATATGGATTCATTTTTAACCGACTCCGAAAAATGAGGAGGTTCTATGTTCGAGTGTATGTATTTTTTTTATGTATGTCCACCGATTTCTGAGTCAGTTGTGGACCGATTTTCAAAATTCTTTTTTTATCCTAAAGAATATACTCCCGAGGTGGTCCCATATAAATTAGATCGAAATTACATAAATGACGTTTTGGTTTCCTCCAATTACGAGTATAAATTATTATTATGTTTAAATTCCACGTTCCATGTTATTGGGGTTTTTCGTTCTGGAGTATAACAACCAAAAAGTTAAAAATAAAAAAACTTTTTTACAAAAACAACAACAGACTTCCAAAAAAGAAAATACACTAAAAATTAACTTTAATTTCGGAAGTCGGTGTCAAACGAAGAAATACAAACACCGACTTCCGAATTTTCAGTGTAGGTATTTTCTTTTTTGGAAGTCAGTTGTTTTTTTTTTGTTAAAAAGTTTTTAATACATGCACCTGATTCACAAAAACCGGCTAAGTGCCTGTCGGACTTCGCATATTTAGGGTTCCGTACCAAATGTATTTTCTACTATTTGCATGGCTTTGGGTCAACAAGATGCTTCTGTGAAAATTTGAAGCCTGCTCAAACCGTTTGGCAATAAAGCCTGTGTGCCAGACGACGGACAGACAGACAGACGGACATGTGAGTAACAACATATTTCACGTAAAAGGTAGAACCGTCTAATTCAAAATTTGCAAAAAAAAAATGCTAGTTACTTATAATATGCTCTCTCCCCAGCTCCATTTCTCTATCCGATACACTGGGTAATAGAACCTATTTTCTAAGGAGCTCGAGGATAAGTAATAACAGCCGCAAAGATTGATCTTCAAGGTTAAGCAACGCTTGGCGAGGTCGGTCCGTAGATGGGTGATCAAGACCATCCATTGCATACCGAGACTCCTCGTGCCTCGGAAAGCACGTAAAGCCGTCCAGTGACTTCTCCCGCTCCGAGTGGAGCGGGAGGACGTGTCAGACTTTTACTGACTAAAACCCGCCCCTGTTTCTTCAGTTGCCTGAGTGTCAAGGGCCGCAGGAATTCTTTTTCGAATTTATACGCGACCGACCGGAATCGAACGCAGAACATGCATACTCGTACCAGTCTCGCTTGAGGCCGCTAGACCGACGAACCGCATCCTATTAAAACCTTTGGTCTTTGGACTTAATACCTATAACGTTATACTCAGGTCCTTTGGACCTGACTAAACCTACAAGTAGCAGTTTTAATTAGCTTCCGACATGTTGATGTCAAGGTCAGGTAACTATTACTATTAATAGGATATAGTAGCATGACAAGGCTGTATCAACTCCAATTCATAATTCCTGTCCGTACCCAAAGGGTAAAATGGGACCCTATTACTAAGACTCCGCTGTCCGTCCGTCTGTCCGTCTGTCACCAGGCTGTATCTCATGAACCGTGATAGTTAGACAGTTGAAATTTTCACAAATGACATATTTTGTTGTCGCTATATCGACAAATACTAAAAAACAGAATAAAATAAATATTTATGGGGGCTCCCGTTTAACAAACGTGATTTTTTTGCCGTTTTTATAGATTATGGTACGGAACCCTTCGTGCGCTAGTTCAACTCGCACTTGGCCGGTTTATTTTTTTATTTTATACGTTTAGTGAGTTTTTTTTTTAGAATTTCCTCAGATTTTCTTGAAGAAAGTTGTTCATATTGATGGGCAGATGCAGTTCTTAAAATATGACCACAC
Organism: Polia nebulosa; assembly: GCA_951329385.1. NCBI lineage: Eukaryota > Metazoa > Arthropoda > Insecta > Lepidoptera > Noctuidae > Polia > Polia nebulosa. The sequence goes on along the minus strand of OX589592.1, from coordinate 6,153,707 downwards.
CTTTCCGTTACACTCTGTAGAAAGCGTTTTTTTAGAAGGAATAGACACGAATGTCTGAACACTTTTTTACAAAAAAAAATTAAATACAAGTTGTATTTTTTGTAAGTAAGTTTTCTATTTTTAACTTTTTAGTTGTTGTACCCCAGAACTTTATCCCCGAATCGACCATCGCAATAACATGTAATTTGAACATAATTGGAACTAACTAAAACGTCATCTCTCTAGACATATTTTTAGGTATTTTTGTTGATTTATTCAAAAAGTGATGAATCAATTTCGCTAAAATTTATATGGGACCACCTCTGAAGTATCACCTACCAAACAAAAAAGAATCATCAAAATCTATTCCCAAGTAACGGAGTAATCGCGTAACAAACATACCAAAAAAAAAACAGACGAATTGAGAACCTCCTCCTTTCTGAAGTCGGTTAAAAAAAAAGCTTAATTTTTTATCTTTACCACACCTCACCACCACTCGTGGTTTGACCACCTATCTCACCTGATGGTCAGAGATGATGTGTTCGAAGATGGAGCACGCTTGCCTAAAAGTAACCTATCCCAGGTTGTAGCAGGAAACGCAGACTCTGACAGGGAATTCCGCTCCTTAGCTGTACGCACAATGAATGTGTTCTCAAAACGTTTTGTGAGTGTGCAATATTAAGCTATTTTTAGATATCAGTCAATAACTTATCTGACTCAAAATTAAATAAATATGATAACACAGTGACAATTTGATAAAACAATTCATAAATATCAAGGTATTTCGGACAAGAATAAAAATGATAACGTAACAGTTAATTAAATAATACCTACATAACAACGATATCTGTTTTAAAAAATCATACAATCGTAGGCATAGGTACCTTCTTTTCCTATACATATTTATGAAGAACAAAGATCACCTAAACTCTGTACAAAAAATCTATGTGCCTGACAAAAGTAGGCGATGTAACTACATACGAGTACATTAAACACCCTTATTTCGCTAGTCCCTAAACCCAAGTCCCATGCTGAAGAGAAATTACGAAATTATTATAACCATTTTCGTAATTGGCCATTCATCTGCATAAAAATGTAGCCGTGTCTTTCTTTTAGGTTTCTTTGCGAAGAAAAATATATCAGTGCGGGGCCTGATCATTTAAAATAGCATCGCGACACACACAAACTACTCTTCACTATTTCCGCAGGCGTTATCGTAAAAGAAACTTGGGTTGAGTTCACTGGGTAGGCAGGCTAAATACTGAACTGCAGTCACAGCCGGTCTCTAGTATTTTATAATTCAGTAAAGCACTGTTTCTCTTGCCCTTTTAACTTCTAATAAAAGCGTAAAACACAGGTGTTCACACACTCTACAGTAAAATGTATGCTAACAACAAAATCTCTCTCTTTCCAGGTGCTACAAACCGTCTACTTCATCGTATCGCTCTTGAATGACTTCATCGGGACCAACGCAGTAACAAGGAGGCCGCCACTCATCCGCAAGATCAAAGATGTCCTGTTCAGCATCACACTTTGCACAGCATTATACGTGGTCCTGGTTTTCTGGATCTTCTACACGTTTGCCAAAAGCGCAATATTCCCGGAAGCCGCCGAAAAGGCGTTCCCAGTATGGCTGAATCACGTAATGCACACGCTAATTTTGCCTTTTATTCTTATCGAATTACTTGTAACTAACAGGAATTATCCTTCCAAAACCACTGGTTTTTCTGTAGCCATTATAATGACAGCTATCTATGCAGGGTACATCCATATTGTCTTCTTTAAATACGGTATTTGGCCATACCCATTCCTGTATGTCGTTAGTTGGACAACAAAAATGTTCTATTTCATTGGTAGTGCGTTACTTGGTATGATATTCTATTTGTTAGGCGAAAAATTGGATTCAATGGTGTCTCTAAATTTTATTCCTGGTAATAGGGTAGCTTATTTGAATGGTAGCAAGAAGAACCACTGATTAACTTAATGTTATTAAAAAACACTGATTAAAATAATATAGTCATAGGTAAATTTACATAATCATTTTGTTTTATTTTTACAAATTAGACTAACTTACCTTTTCAACGTTGGACCTTTTTTTTTTTAGTGTGGGAAATCATCCAATGACTTCTCCCGCTCTGGGTGGAGCGGGAGGGCGTGTCAGACTCTTACTGACTAAAACCCACCCCTGTTCCTTCCCTGCCTGAGTGCCCAGGGGTGCGGTAACTCATGTTCAGAATTTATCCGCTAACCCTAGGTATAACGTTGGACCTTTACAATCGTATTTATTAAGGCGCTATTAACTGCTGCAGTGTGAACGACGTTTCGCACGAAGCGTTAGACAGAGAACTGTCACGTGACTCACGCCTAGTAATGTCTTTGCCATACATTTTGCACGAATCGTTAGCATTAACGTTAACAGAAATGTATTCTGGCTAAGGGAGCTGTGCTGAACTCACGTAACGCGTCGTACGTCTAATTTCGGACAGCGCTCCTTGATGGGCGAGTCCTATTACTGGAATAGGACTCGCCCATCAAGGAGCGCTGTCCGAAATTAGACGCATTATTAATTTATTATAATATTAAAAAACAGGCATTAAACTAAAACACTGAGACTAAATTATAAATAATTATAAAAAAATTGATAAGTGAATATTTGAAATTATACTTTTTTAACATAGTGTAATTAATTTGTAAAGTTATGTCTAACGCGGATAAAAAATTGAGAAACACGCAAAAACTACAAAGCGTATTTCTATGAAACCATCTCCATTTAAAGATCATGGTCCGTCTATGCGTGGAGAGAGGAAGCGAAGAGCAGTCGGAGTGAACTTCTACAAGCGGTCCGTATATGGCAGGTCGAGCAGCTCTTTGCCGCTCTTTACCGCCGGCAGTACGCCGACTGCATTTTTAGCTGCGACTACAAATAAACTGCTTGAGCGGTCTGTGTAACTTGCATGCAACCTGGAAACTGCAGATCGGCCAACAGCGACCGCAACAGCGTTCGGTACTGACTGCCCCAAGTAGTCCATATGGAGGCACTAACTGGTCAATTCTAGACGACAAGTGTGATGCTCATCTACGTAATAATGAGCACAGAATATGTAGTAGTAACATTGGATAGCAAATAACCCAAAGATCCAAGAGTGACTAGTTTATTTCTAGGCAAACGAGCTCCACCGTCGACCGCATCATCGCTTATCATCTGTCCCCCTAGCCAAATAACTTTTATAATAGCGCTAACGCTAATACTTCGTGCAAAATGTATGGCAACGACATTACCTACCTGCGGAGAGAACTGTCACGTGACTCACGCCCAGTAATGTCGTTACCATACATTTTGTACGAAGCGTTAGCGTAAGCGCTATTATAAAAGTTATTTGGCTAGGGGGACAGGTGAGATAGTTGACAAATGCGAGCCTACCACTAGCACTATACATTATGAAACAAAGTGCCCCGCGGCGTTTGTCTGTCTGTTCGCGATAATCTCAAAAACCACTGAACGGATACACTTAAGGCTCCATGACTCACCAGTGAGTCAGTGCGAAAATGCAGTTTGCCTTGCCAAAAACCCGATTCACGCGTTTTAAACCTCTATTATTATAATATTACCCAAGGTCTTTAGACCTGTGGCAAGGTTCACACACTCGGAACATGATATAGTCCGTAGTTGCACGATGGCCGACTGTCAACGGTGCCTGACAGATGTTGACGTCAGACGCGCGCAGGCCTTTACAATTTTTACTAATAAAATTTCCATCAGATCTGTTAATCAACCCTATTGACAAATAAATGATTTCTATTTCTTATTCAGAATTTGAGATATAATTAACTAATTTTTGAGCAACAAACTATGTCATACGTCAAAAACTCCAATTCCATTGCTACCCATATTTTAATGCAAAAATGGTCACTTAAAAATAAACTTTAAACACAACGGTATACAGTGGATACTTGAGTTGGTGGCGGTGGATAGAATTTATCTCGAATTATATCGATTTTTTTTTTCAATTGTTTTTATTAATAATTATTTAACTTGTTTTATTATTTTATTATGTGATTGTTATTTTATTAGAATTGATTTTGATATATTGTTTTAATTTAATTGATTTTTATTTTACTTTAAATTATTTGATTTGAATTGATTTTTGTTATATAATTTTATTTAATTATTTAATTTTAATTGATTTTGCTATTTTGTTTTAATTCATTGTATCAATCTAAATTTAGCATCCAAAATTTTTATGTATAACTATGAATTTTCAAAAATAATAATTTAACTAAACTGTAATTAATGCATGAAATAAAAAGGCTTTTTTATTTTATTTTATTTATATCAGTATACATCGTAATCTGTGTAACCGGGATCTCAAGGGACATAAGATTATTTTATCACTTACTAGCTGACCTGGCAAACTTTGTACCTCCTCAGAAACATTAAATGCACCGCTTTTAATTTACCCAGTTATTCAGATTGGATTAAAAATTACATTGCCTCACTACGACAATACTGAGTCGGTAAAGCAGTAATACTTGACTGACTCAGTATTGTCATAATGTCAATCTACACTAATAGTAGAGGTAAAGTTTGTAAGTTTGTTTGTAGGAAGTAATCTCTGGAACCTCTGAACCGATTTTGAAAATTCTTTCAACAGTAGAAAGCTACATTATTGTAGGTGGTTGTAGTAGTGGTTGGTGGTAGGTACTCAATATGTTTCGTTATCATGAGTACTTTACATCAGCCCAAATTCAACTGTCCTAACATTTGCCATCATGAAGTTCCGTACCGGTCTACATCCCGGCGCCATCATCAGATCAGCCCCCCTAGCCATATTACTTTTTTAGTATCGTTTACGCTAACGCTTAGTACAAAATTTTGTTTCGTTTTGATGGTCTGTTTGTTGTCATTTGCCAGTGTCGCAGTACAGATTACATAGTACGAGTATTACGCAATGTGTATTGTCTTTGGTTGTTGGCGGACCCTGACATTAGGCAATGAACAGTAGTGCTATTTTGTAAAATTTCACCGTGAAAACTTAGGTGAAGTGAACGTGAAGTGGACTGTCAATCCATACAATCAAGGTGGAATGACAGCTCACTTCACCTAAGTTTTCACGGTGAGCTGTGAACAGAATCGACCGGCTGAAGACTTACATTGATTGAATACGAGGCTTTTAGCATTCTTGTATGTTTATGTTATTCAATCCATTTTTCTGTAATGTGCGTTATATCTGTGCAGAATAATTTTCTTTCTTTCTAAAATGTATGGCGATGACATTACCTGCCCCCCTAGCCATATTACTTTTCTATTATTGTTTACGCTAACGCTTAGTACAAAATGTATGGCAATGACATTACCTGCGATAAGTCACGTGACACTTATCTACGCAAGTAATGTCATCGCCATGCATTTTGAACTAAGCGTTAGCGTAAACGATAATAGAAAAGTAATATGGCTAGGGGGCTGCGTAGAGAAGTGTCACGTGACTTATCGCAGGTAATGTCATTGCCATACATTTTGTACGAAGCGTTAGCGTAAACGATAATATAAAAGTAATATGGCTAGGGGAGCAGCTCGGTGGTATCATAGTATTTCATTGTCACCGGACTTAGATAAGTATGCCAAATTTCAGGAAAGCGGACAATTACTTACATACCTACGAACATTACAAGTTGATATAAGCTTTTAAAAACTGGATCAAAAGGTATTTTGTGACTTGACCGGACTTAATATAGGAAATAAATTATAAACTAGCAAAAGTATAAATGAGGCGACTGTACTTTAAATTTTATAGTTTATATTTAATTAATTAATTGAGCGAAATTCTAACAAGGGCACAGCACAGTGGTTCTGCAGTTGTAGCTTATCTGCTTAGTCGTCGTCCTCGTATTTCATATCTAAGTATTGGGTCTGCCATAACACCTTCAGTATTCTGCCTTCGTAATAATGTGGTCTGCCTTTCATGAACTCCTCAGCCTGAAATTGTAAGGAAAGATAATTTTATTTATAACTCGCTAACTATGTAATGCCACTAGGGGACCGTTCAAGTATTACGTAAGCACTACAGGGGGGCGGGGGGGGGGGGGGGGGGGGGGGGTCTGCATTTTGATTATTTTTGATGACATGGGGGTGATTACGTCAGCAGTTGGTAATTATTTACTTTTTTACACATATGGCAACCAACACATTGTCTATGCTTGAAAACGAAAAGCCTATTCGGGGATTACCACAAATAATGAATACGTTTAGGTACCAATGTTTACGTAAGCATGGGAGGGGAGGGGGGGTTAAGAGCTTTGCTTACTTTTTCTGACAAGAGGCGGGACTTTTTCTGACAAGAGGCGGGGGGGGGGGAGGGGGAGGGAAATAATTGTAATAAATCTGCACGTAATACTTGAACGGCGCTTATTGCATTTAGCCAGTATCAAGTTAAGAAAGTATTTATTTTAAGATACAGAATACTGTCACTTTTTTCCATTAGAATGCAGATGTAACACTTTCTAATGTTTTTAGAGTACCTATTTGGCAGCAAATGAGTCGAGCGAGTCAGCCTTCTCGGCAAGCTTCGCTGAGTTAGTCAATACTACGACAAAATTCTCAGGTTTATTTTACCGAGATCGCGCCTGTTTCAATGATTTCACATATTGTCCAGTTGCGTAGACACTTGAGACACAAAACTACACCAATTTTACATCACAAAATCTACTGGATTCCCAGTTTGCGAATAATTGAAACAGCCACTGAACATCACTTGAAAAAAGCCCGCCAAAAACATGTACACACGTATTCGACCTATGCTTAGTTTAAATACTGAGCAGGGCTGCCAGATTGTATAATTGGATACAAAAACTGTATAATTTGGTTACTGATTGTATCCTCTTTGTATCCTGGAGCCTCATGTATAATTTTTTTTTTTTTTTTTTTTTTTTTTTTTTTTTTTTTTTTTTTAATAATAATAATCTTTATTTACATAAGAAGGCAAACAATTATATTGAAGTCCCTGACTCCTGTACTAGGTGAATAACCTGTGTTACAGAAGCCAGTGCCCCCTCCTGGATGGAGATACAATTTTTTCTTATGCAGTAAACAAGAAAAACAAAACAAAAATGAATTAAAGAGTTAAAACTAAATCAATGAAAAAGAATAAGTCGTTAGTAAAAGCCTAAAAGTGAGTGAGTGTGTGCAATGAGTACGTGAGTTGTATGTTCAGGAAACACTAATTTGATTTTTAGCGAAAGAAAAAACAAATATATATATATACCTATATATTGAAATCTAGTGCGTCTCAAAATTTTTTTTTTTTTTTTTTTTTTTTTAATCCAGGTAGGATTAGTATCACTGGAGCGTTACTAGGATTTGCTCTGTTTCTTCGTAACTGAGGGACATAAGCCATGGCTTAAGGCTCTGCTTAACATTATGTACGGTAAGTCGATACATTGCCAGTTTCTTGTTAATTCTGTTGTAAATTTGCGAGCTTTGCGCACAATAATGTCGCCGCGCTAGTGCAGAACGACACTGAACGGATTCGCAGACAGGAAAACCAATTCGCCGACTGGTAAGGTTCCTATCTAGTGGCATCGCGGAATGACGACGCAAGACAGTCCGGAGGATATACAGTTTTCTTACCGTAAGTACCTGGGCATCGGAGTACAGCTGGGCTGTGGGATAGTCTCTTCTACGGAAATGCATAACTTTGAGAACAGCCCGCTGAGCTCGTTCCACCCTAAGCATTACAGTTTTGAATGTCCCGCCCCACACTGGTATGCAGTAAGTTATGATGGACTCACAGAGGGAACGATATACAAGCGAAGTCGTATTCATATCAGCCGAATGTCTCAACTCTTTAAATAAAAACATAAGCTTACGAAGCCGGGAGCATAGTGTATCGGTATGAACACTCCAATCTAGCCTCTCGTCGATATGAACCCCTAAATATTTAATATTTGGAACCATCGTCAGATAATTGCAACTGCAAGGTGTTGTATCATGACAATTATGCGCTATTATTTTGTTAGAGTCTGATGGTGGTTTAGGTGAATTTGGTGGAAGAAACTGAATTACTTTCGTCTTTGATAAGTTAAGCGTCAAAAGGTTAGTGGAAAGCCAGACCATAACAGTTTGCAGAATGTTTGCAGTTTGCAATTGGATACAGAAAGCCTAAATTATATTATCTGAGTTTAACACAATGATTATCTATAATATTATTATTTACAACAATCTACGGTGATATTCCTCATGTATAATTGGATACAGAAAGCCTAAATTATATTATCTGAGTTTAACACAATGATTATCTATAATATTATTATTTACAACAATCTACGGTGATATTTTTTAAGTTGCCTCAGGGATGCGCGTTAAGCCAGTGAGTACCATAATAAATAAAAAAATAACGTAGGTAAGTTCACGTGATTAATCATTATTGTGTATTAGCTTGCTAATCCTGACATTCAATTTTGTATAATTTCAGAAACATTGCCGAATAATTTAAAAATATTATTATGTACTCGCAGCCCTGATACTGAGTAACTGATTCTAGGAGTTTATGGCGGGATTTTGTCGAGTGAAGTTCAGTGGCTGTTTTGTTTTGTTGTGTTTTGTTTTGTTTTGTTTGTGCTGTGTTGTGGTGTGTTTTTGTGTGTTGTGTGTGTTTGATTCCTAGTGGATATTGTGATGTAAAATTGGTGTAGTTTTGTGTCTCAAGTGTCTACACAAATGGACAATATGTGGAATCATTGAAACAGGCGCGATCTCGGTAAAATGGAGCTGAGAATTTTATTGTAGTATTGACTAACTCAGCGAAGTTTGCCGAGAAGGCTGACTCCGTGACTCGACACATTTGTTACCAAATACTGCAAAATACATTAGAATGTGTTACATCTGCATTCAAGTGGAAAAAGAAATATATATTCTGTTTCTAATTACTATCCGACTGAAAGACTTGAATCTATGGTCATGAATAAAAATTTAAAAAAAAGTAACTGATTCTAAATTCAAGATAAAAAAACGTTACATCCATCAAATTCAACTGTTTGTAGAACCAACCCTTGGTTGAGTAGTCGGGTTATTTATAAAGTGTATCATCTATGGTAGTCAGTACTTTACAGTGACGGGACCTGAGCGAGCCGATGCCTGCCAGGGATTGATTTTGACGGGATTGTTCAAAAGTCACCGCCGCCCTGCAACGCAAAGGGCGACAGAACGAACACGCAGTGGCGTAGCTAGGTGACCAAGGGCCCTGGGGCAAATAAAAAACTGGGGCCTCTAAACTGTTAAGGTTTTATCAATTACTAGCTGGCCCGGTGAACTTCGTACCGCCCAAAATCCAATAAATGAATCCATTCTCGTGATATCAATGTATGGGAAAATGTTTTTTTTTTTTTCGTGGAATTTGCCGATGTTTTAATAGTTATTCTGCTATTTGAGATGTAGACAAAGCCAACAATTCAAAAATCATTAAAATCGCTCCAACCGTTCTGAAGTTATAAATGGTGTAACTACCCGACTTTGTTTTATGTATAAAAGATATATACATATTTAAAAACTTTTTTACAAAAAAAATAGAACCGACTTCCAAAAAAAACAAAAAGTGCAAAATAGTAGTATAGTCCGTGTTTCTGGCTTTGTTTCTTCGTTTTTGACACCGACTTCCGAAATTAAAGTTATGTTGCACTTTTTGTTTTTTTTGGATGTCGGTTCTATTTTTTTGTAAAAAAGTTTTTATTTTTCACTTTTTAGTTGTGTTTCTCCATTAAATTGTGTTAACAGTGGATCTAGGTGTGATATCTAGGCGATAGCAGCAATCGCGGTGGATTTGCTGTCTTTTTTTGAAGAGTTCCGTTGTCTGTCTCCGAAACGCATCATCAGATCTTTATGAAATTTAAATGGGACCATTTCGGAAAAAACTCCTTTCGAACAAAAAAAGAATTTTGGAAATCCGTTTATAAATGACGGGAGTTATGCCCGAACATAGGTAAAAAAAAAAAAATACAAACATACGAATTGATAACCTCCTCCTTTTGGAAGTCGGTTAAAAAATGCAAAGCTACTTTATCATAAAAAAAAATCATAATTAGGTATCATCAGCTCTTTATAAGTTCAGGAATGTATACTAGGATTTCACAAGGCAAATTTAAAAATCTTCGGTACAGGTACAATACAAATTCAACACGGATAGTATGCCAAATACATGTGAATACTATCAATAGAAACAATTTATAATTAGTTTTTTTGTTTTGTTTAAGTGTATTAGTATTTTATGTATGGTTTTTGGATTTGCTGCTTTCTAAAAGGATTGGGGGAGGGTGGCAACACTGCACAAACAACATAAATAATAGAGGGGAATTCCCCAAAGTTGAAACTGTCTTTTTCAAATGAGTTGAAATGATTAAAGTAGTGTTGCAACCTATTTTATTAACCGACTTCAAAAAAAGGAGGAGGTTCTCAATTCGACTGTATGTTTTTTTTTTTTTTTTTTTTTTTTATGTGTGTTACCTCATAACTTCTTACTACGTGAACCGATTTTGAAGATTTTTTTTTTAATTGAAAGCCGTTGCTTCACATTTGGTCCCATTTTAATTTGGTGAAGATCTGATAAAGAACTTCGGAGATACACAATGGAACTCTTCAATAAATGATAGCAAACCTTCCAGAATTGCTGCAATCGCATGTCTGTATATTGTTTTCACCACTTCACAATATTACATCACGCTGATGCGCTCTGAAGGGGTATACAGATTTGTACAGTTCACCCTGATACACCCTAATTTCACCAACTACGTTCAATTTCCCTATTTTTGGGGCTATCAATTCGGGCATAACTTTACTATTAATTTAGTTTTAGAATGGGGTAAAACAACTAAAAAGTGAAAAATAAAAAACTTTTTACAAAAAAAATACAACCGACTTCCATAAATAATACTAAAAAATACAAAATAACTTTAATTTCGGAAGTCGGTGTCAAGTAACGAAGAAACCAAACTAGAAACACCGACTTCCGAAATTAAAGTTATTTTGTATTTTTTAGTATTATTTATGGAAGTCGGTTGTATTTTTTTTGTAAAAAGTTTTTTATTTAGTTTCCAAAGGGGTGAATTTTTCACGAGTTCAATAAGAAGTTTGCTAATCAGGTTTTGGGGTCCTGAGAAACTGCCCCGTCTAGCCCTTCGGTAGCTACGCCATTGGGAACACTGGTGGGCTTTAGTAAGTAAGAGTGTGAGACGCCCTCCTGCTCCACCAAGAGCGGGAGAAGTCATCTGATGTTAAAATAAGAAACCGCTAATCAGTGTTTAAACTAATTACAAGGGTATTTTTTAATGATAAGCTCTAACGTAACGTTATGATTTAAAAGAAGATCATCATCATCATTTCAGTCTAATAACGTCTTATAGGTACTGCTGGACATAGGCCTCCCACAAGTGTCGTAACGACGGGTCCTGGGGCCCGATTCTGTAACTTTGAGTTAAGCAACACGCCATCGACATTCTATCGACACACAACAGACATTATTTTGTCACCACACTACCGACACACTATTGACAAGTTAGTTATTTTACAGAATTGGGCCCCTGTTCGTCTCGCCGTCGGGTTCCCGCGACCCTCACCAGGTCACCGGTCCACCTTGTTCCCACAAGGTGGACCGATGACCTGGGGCCCAATTCTGTAAAATAACTAACTTGTCAATAGTGTGTCTGTAGTGTGTCAGTGGTGTCTCAATAGAATAGGCATTGACATTTGGTATTCTGTAAATTATTTATGGTCATTGACTTGCCACTGTAGTGCCATTGAAACGCCATAATACGACTATTGTAATAATTGGTAGTCTGGCCTACTATAATATGTCAATATCATTTTGAAGTTTATGCAGAATAAACAAAAGGGTGTCTTGTGTATGTGAATTTAAATGTTTGTAAACGCACCCACGATACAGGAGTAATTCCTAGTGTGGGGCAACGTTATTTAAAAAAAAAAAAAAAAAAAAAATACCAAATTTGCAACAGTGACAAAATAATGTCTGTTGTGTGTCGATAGAGTGTCGATGGCGTGTTGCTTAACTTAAAGTTACAGAATTGGGCCCCTGGTGTCTGCTGCTGCTGCCTGGTGCCTTCCAACGCAACGTCTTCCGTTACGCGGTCGCCACTACAGAAATTTTCGCCCACATCGACCATCTGTTCCGCAATGTGCCTTGCCCACAGTCACTGAAGTTTGGCGATTCTTCGGGCACAATGAAAAGTAAAAAATATATAGTACCTGCTCTCTAGTCTTAAACGTAATGTACACGGATCCTTTGAACACCCTATATAAAGGCTCACGTTGGAATTTTCTCATCATAATGTTCTCGATGTTGTACGTTTTGTAATACATGATAAGGTCCTCTAACGAAGTATTTTTGGGGTATCCTTTAGCATAAATGGATCTGTTTTGGATTTCCCTTCTTCTAGACGCAGTTAACTCTGGAACGGGTGCGTCGGGCCGCCTTCTGACTTTTTTATTGTCTTCAGACACCTGTAAGAATTAAATAATTTTGTATATTAAAAAAAACACGCCTTATTAATTATTTTTCTTATTCTTCTTAGCCTACAATTTGATACCCATATGGGAATAAATACAGAATAACTAGTCCGCCATCTTTGAGGGTCCGCCATATTCGATTTACAATGACGTCACTTAGCTAGCCATGCATTATCATCTAAACATGTAAGCCAAATTTCAGCTTAATCGGAAACCGTAAAGTGGGTCAAATTTAACTTCTAATATGTTTTTACACAGTTACAGGTGAAGCTAATAAAAGTATGTCAATTTTTTTTTTTTTAAGGTTTAGAAAAACAAAAAAAAACACATTTTTTTTATTTTTCGTGTTCTACTCAACAAACCCTTTTTTTTTTGGGGGTTGGGAAATCATCCAATGATATCTCCCGCTCTAGGGTGGAGCGGAAGGGCGTGACAGACTCTTACCGACTAAAACCCACCCCTGTTCCTTCCTGCCCTGAATGCCCAGGGGCGAGGTAACTCTTTCGAATTTATCCTCAACCCCCGGGCAGGCATCGGCCTTGACGGTCCCCGTCGTGTTTGCTGACAACTCTTTGAGGCGCGCGTGGATCACTACGTGCCGTCGACTCTCGGGCCTGGTGCTGATCGTACGGCGAGTTACCCACTACTCGCTGTCCGCAAGCCCGGGGCTACGGTGGCCGGATATCGTCTCGCGACGTCCTCCGCCCAGGGCGTCTCCTGCGGCGGCTGCTGCTGAGGGCGTGAGGGCGAGTCTGTTGTTGCAGCCTCTCCCTCACCCGTACCGCCTCCTCCTTCACGAGCATTACTGCTTCGCAGAAGGAAGAGACTGCTTCCCATTCCCTCTCTCGTATGAACTAAGTTAGAGACGTCAAACTAGGTTACGCCTTGCGCTTTACCGTGTTTTAGTCGCCATGTTTTTACGTCAAAAAAACTAAGGGTTAAATTAAGAGGCTCTCCCTGCCGGACTGTCGCCGTGGAATCTGGAGGCAAAGGTCCTCGCGCACCTCTGGGAGTGGACGTAACTCCGCTGCCGCGACACCTCGTGGCTTGGCGGACGGAGCTCTGGCAAGATCCCATGGCGACATGGAGAGAGCGACTCACGCAACCCAGTGCTGGGCACGCCACAATTACAGCGATAAGGCCCCACTTTGAGGTGTGGGTGGAGAGGCGCCACGGCGTCCTCCCCGGACACGGCTGTTTCAGGAGGTTCCTGTATCGGATAAAGTGGGTGGAAACGCCCGAGTGTCACCACTGTGCGGATCGCCTAGAGGACACCCGCTTGGGTGGAGCACCGCCGTGTCCTCGTGGAGGCAATCGGCGGCAGAGACTTCCCGCGCCCGGCCCTGGTCCAGGCCATGGTACGGACCGAGAGGGAATGGGAAGCAGTCTCTTCCGGTCCGAAATGCTCGTGAAGGAGGAGGCGGAACGGGTAAAGGAGACCCTACAGAGTCACCCTTACGCCTCCAGCAGCAGCCGCCGCAGGAGACGCCCTGGGCGTCGGGGGTCGCGGGACGATCTCCGGCCACCGTAGGCGTGGCCCTGCGGACAGCGAGTAATGGGTAGTTCGCCATCCGATCAGCACCAGGCCCGAGAGTCGACAGCATGTAGTGTTCCATGCGTGCCTCAAAGAGATGTCAGCAAATCGTGACGGGGCTCGTCATTGCCGGTACCTGCCCAGGGGTAGCAAATAAACTCAAAACAGAGTTACTGCGCCCCTAGGCACTCAGGCAATTGAAGGAACAGGGGTGGGTTTTATTCAGTAAAGGGCTGCCACCCGCGACCCTCTGGCTTCCGACTACTTGTAACGACTGTCCAAAATCTACAAAAGACAGCCGGAACCAACGGGTTTCCGAAGCACGAATCAACGAAGCGTGTTCTGATGAGTCTGTGACAATTAACTACTTTCTTACCTCTAGAAATCCACTGGACTTCTTTAGAGCTTTGGCAATAACTTCTATGTTCTTGGACATCCTGGCAAGTTGGTTGAATCTAGTGAGGATGTTGAGGGGCAGCCAGCCATCATAGATCTTCAACTGCCGCTGGAGGAACTCGTCCCGGCGCATATTTTTGTCTCCTGCAAATCATGGGAATATTGTGTTACCAGACTAAAACCATCTGCGTAGCCTTTTTCCAACTGTGTTGCAGTCGACTTATTTGCGGAACCATGCCCGGTTCACATTATACCAATAGTAGGTACCTATTCCAGGGCACGCCGTAATTGCGGCGGTAGGGCCCCCTCTTTGAGGAGTGTCTGGAGAGGCGCCACGGTGTCCTCACCTTCCACCTGACGCAGGTCTTCACCGGACACAGACGTTTCGGGAGGTTCCTGTGTAGGATAAGGCGGAGGGAAACGCCCGGGTGTCGCCACTGTGAGGATCGCCCAGGGGACACGGTGGAGCATACGGTGGAGATCTGCCCCGCTTGGGCGGAGCCCCGCCGTGTCCTCGTGGAGGCGATCGGTGGCAGTGACCTCTCGCGCCCGGCCCTGGTCCAGACCATGGTATGGAGCGGAATGGGAAGCAGTCGCCTCCTTCTGCGAAGGAATGATGCTCGCGAAGGAGGAGGCGGAACGGGTGAGGGAGGCTCAACAGAGCCGCCTTCACGCCCCCAGCAGCAGCCGCCGCTGGAGACGCCCTGGGCGTCGGAGGTCGCGTGACGATCTCGGGCCACCGTAGACTCGGGCCTGCGGACGGCGAGTAGTGGCTCGCTCGATTCGCGCGGCGCGTAGCTTTCGCGCGCCTCAAAGAGTTGTCAGCAATGCATGAAGGGGTCCGTAATGGAATTCGAAACGGAGTTACCGCGCACTTAGGGCAGGGAAGAAACAGGGATGGGTTTCAGTCAGTAAGAGTCTGACACGCCCTCCCGCTCCACCCAGAGCGGGAGAAGTCATAGGATAATTTCCCACCACAAAAAAAAAAGTCCAGTTACTGGATGGACGGTCTACGTTCTCATTCCAGCTCGCCCATTCCAGCACCACAGTATTGGAATGTCACTAAAATCATTGTCACTGTAGTGTTACCAATTGAACTGCTTTTGAAAAACTGGAAAAATGTAAACGATAGGTATAATCCAGTCCGGCACTGGACTGGATTGAGTCACTGTGGAATACAGGACTGGAATAATGTGAACCGGGCATAACACAATGTTGTCTAGCTTACACTCATGAGTTGAAAACTGATCGAACAATGAGGAACACATAGGTACACATATTTCTAAGTATCCTCAAGTACTACCGATTTCTTTGTCTTGGGTAGTTTTGGTGACAGTAATCATTGTAAGTAGGTACACATATTTCTAAGTATTATCAAGTACCTACCATTATAAACCGAGTTCTTTGTCTTGCGTAGTTTTGGTGACAGTGACAGTAGTCATACTAGTCATTGTAACTGTAAGTGCGACTCTATTGTATTTCGAGAACTAATTAAGATAACAACTATAAATCAACAGGGATTATAAAGTATGGCTGAAATGCTGAATATGGCGTAACTTAAGGCGCTATTAGCTGCCAATGACCTTGAGTGGTTAGCTTGCGTGTTCTGTGCTGAGCTCACGTAACGCGTCGTACGTCCACCCAGTAATAGGACTCGCCCATCAAGGAGCGCTGTCCGAAATTAGACGCATTATTAATTTATTACACATAAAAGAACAGGTATTAAAATAAAACACTGAGACTAAATTATAAATAATTAAATGATCTTTAAAATGGTGAAGGTTTCATAAAAATACGCTTTATAGTTTTTGCGTGATTCTCAAATTCTAATCCGCGTCAGACGTATCTTTACGAATTAATTACACTATGTTATAAAAATATAATTTCAAATATTCTGAGATCAAATTACGACAGAAATTGTCTTTAGTAATATTTTTTTTTTTCAAAGAAATAAGACTAGTCGTTTAGACGTGATGTTCAATTAAAAACCATTAAAAGTCGTATAACTGCGCCTTAAATTGGACCATTTTACTTCACAGGATCGTCAATTTATTGATTACGGTCTTTTTATTCATCTACGGCAAAGCCAAAAGAAAAGGTTTTAATTTTAGCAATCTGCAATGTCCGTTTGTGGGCTAGGCAGGCAGGCAGTATGTTTGTAGGTACGTCTGGTGTAAGGTTGCCAACTGTACTCTAAAAAAAATAGAGTATCGTACGCTATTTCATGTAGGTGTACTCTATAATCTATAATGCTAATACGCTAAATTACTCTTATTTTACAATGTTTAGTAGACTAATACCAGTCATTTAGACCCATTGTCATAACACAAAAATGTAAACATTAAAATTAATAAAAATAAGCTAAATGTTTGGAATAATTCTTTTAAAAATTATGAAAAATTGTTGTGCCGAACTAGGCACAAAAAAAATTTAGGTACTCTTTTTTTTAAGGTCTAGTCTTTAGTTACCCTATCTGAAATCAAATATACTCTATTTCTTTTAAAAAAATTGGCAACCCTAGTCTGGTGGTGGTTCCATAGGCTATTTTATAAGCTTATTAAAGAACTTTTTACAAATAAAAACTTTTTTACAAAAAAAACAACCGACTTCCAAAAAAAAATTTTAAAAATAACTTTAATTTCGGAAGTCGGTGTCAAATATCAAAGAAATAAAATACAAAAACCGACTTCCGAAATTAAAGTTATTTTTAAATTTTTAGTGTATTTTTTTTTGGAAGTCGGTTGTTTTTTTTGTAAAAAAGTTTTTATTTTTCGCTTTTTAGTTGTAATACCCCAGAACTAAAAACCCCAATAACATGGAACGTGGAATTTAAACATTTGGAGAACACAAAAACGTCATCAAGATATGCGTATTTTTCGTTTTTGTTCAGTTTCTCAAAAAGCGCTAAAGCAATTTCGATAAAATTTATATGGGTGGTCCCATATAAATTTTATCGAAATTGCTTTACTGCCTCGGGAGTAAGAATTTTGAAAATCGGTCCACAACTGACGGAGAAATGCGCGGACATACATAAAAAAAAAAAAAAACATACAGTCGAACATAGAACCTCCTCCTTTTTCGAAAGTCGGTTAAAAACCAATACTTATAACTATTTTTATTGCGTTTATGAATAATTACTATCGTAGTATTACCCGTAGGCGGGGTTAAGGTTTACCTTTGTGCTTCTACAGTTTGTTAACCAACGAAAACAAAAGCCGGCCAAGTGCGTTTCGGACTTCACACATTTAGGGTTCCGTACTAAATAAGAGAATTTCCAAGAAAAAAAAATATTTATCAATATATTGGTATTTGTTAGTAAAATATACGTTATAATAAACATTATTACGAAATTTCAAGTTCATAGGTCAATGGGAAGTTAGAAAATACTTCGAAACAAAATTTTGTTAAAAAAGCTGACTTTGGTGGCTTCTAATTCCTTTGTCTTCCAATATTTTTTAAAACCAAAAATATAGTATTTGTCTACTCAACGAGCTCTAAACAACGATACCCCATTTGATGGGATAGGTCAATTTTTTTTTTCGTGCCCACCTTTGGCTGTATGTGAACTCGCATTTAAAAAAAAAATTTACAGTTTGGCTTTGGGGTCAACAAGATGCTTATACTGTGAAAATTTGGAGACTGTAGCTCTAACCGTTTGGCTGTAAAATCTGTGTGACAGACGACGGACGGTCAGACACTGATACGTGACTGACAGCAATAGGGCTCCGTTTGAACCCTTCGGGTACGGAACCCTAAAAAAAGGAGGAGGTTCTCAAATCGACCGTTAATATTTTTTTAGTGTTAACATAAATCATGTCTTTTAATAACTAACATCCAGAATTCCAGATATGTATTGTGATGAAAAATCACACAGCAGATATTTTTTGTTTTTTTTTTTGCAATACTCGTGAAGTACTAAGCAAATTTGTCTTTAAAACTGCTAATTGAATACTTGGACTTTCTCGATTATCACCTTTTTTTTTTTTTGGGGCGGTGGGAAATCATCCAATGTAGAGTTACCAGTAACACTGCAAGTATAACTAGCTTCTTCCCGCGGTTTCGCTTCTTTAGCCTATACATATCATAGAAAACGTGTATTTTTTCGCGGTATAAAGATATGTCACTCAGCGACAGGGTAGCTTTATTGTCCTAATCAGATCGGTAGGTACTGCCGAGGCGATCGGCGGAAGCGACCTCTCGCACCCGGCCCTGGTCCAGGCCACGCCATGGTACGGAGCGAGAAGGAATGGAAAGCAGTCGCCTCCTGCTGCGAAGCAGTAATGCTCGCGAGGAGGCGGAAAGCGTAAGGGAGACTCAACAGAGACGCCCCCAGCAGCCGCTGCGGGAGACGCCCTGGGCGTCGGGGGTCGCAAGCCGATCTCCGGCAACCGTAGGCGCGGGCTTACGGACGGCGAGTAGTGGGTAGCTCGCCATCGATAAGGACCAGGCCCGAGAGTCAACGGCGCGTAGTATTCCCCGCGGGCCTCAAAGAGATGTCAGCAGTAGGTACCTGACGTGGCTCATGAGGGCCGATGCCTGCCTGCTCGACCGATTTTAATTTTTTTTTTTTAATATTTGGTAGTTATGAGAATAGGAGAGCAGCTAGTGGTGGCCCAGTGGTATTGGCTACGACTTACAAGTTGTAGGTCGTGAATTCAAACCCAGGCAGGCGCTTTACTTTGTGTAAATAATTTCATCACCACTGCTCTCAAAACGGTGAAGGAAAACATCGTGAGGAAAGCGGCATGTCCTAGAACCAAAACTTCGAAGACATGTGACATCCACCAACCCGCACTGGGCCCGCTTGGTGGATTACGGCCCACACCCTCTCTCAGAGAGGAGGCCTGTGCCCCAGCAGTGGGGACAATAAAAGGCTGATGAACCCCCATTTTTAATCACAGAAAACGTTTGCCGGTTCAGATAGTAATAGATATGATAAAGATTACTGGAGGAGACTTTTGGCCAGCTGTGGAATTATTTAGGATTTAAAAATAAAACAATTTTTTTTTATCAACCTCACAAAATAACAATAGGAACAGGATATCCCGAGGCGATAGGTGATTCCTATCTATTTCATATTAAAGTTCACAGCACACATATCAACTCGGAAAGGGATCGTCGCCGTGTCAACTCGAGCCGTGCAATATTCTTTGTATGAAACTCCCTACTGCAACGCTCACTAATCGGAATGTAACGTAATCGCCTCGCCTCGGAACAAGCTCACGAACCGGTGCGCAGGGCTGCCAGATTGTATAATTGGATACAAAAACTGTGTAATTTGGTTACTGATTGTATCCTCTTTGTATCCTGGACCCTTATGTATAATTGGATACATGAAGCCTAAATTCTATTATTTGAGTTTACCACAAAGATTTTGTTTAAATTTCGGAATAAAACTATACAAATTATTATTTACTACAACCACCACAAAAAAAAAAGTCCAGTTACTGGATGGACGGTCTACGTTCTCATTCCAGCTCGCCCATTCCAGCACCACAGTATTGGAATGTCACTAAAATCATTGTCACTGTAGTGTTACCAATTGAACTGCTTTTGAAAAACTGGAAAAATGTAAACGATAGGTATAATCCAGTCCGGCACTGGACTGGATTGAGTCACTGTGGAATACAGGACTGGAATAATGTGAACCGGGCATAACACAATGTTGTCTAGCTTACACTCATGAGTTGAAAACTGATCGAACAATGAGGAACACATAGGTACACATATTTCTAAGTATCCTCAAGTACTACCGATTTCTTTGTCTTGGGTAGTTTTGGTGACAGTAATCATTGTAAGTAGGTACACATATTTCTAAGTATTATCAAGTACCTACCATTATAAACAGAGTTCTTTGTCTTGCGTAGTTTTGGTGACAGTGACAGTAGTCATACTAGTCATTGTAACTGTAAGTGCGACTCTATTGTATTTCGAGAACTAATTAAGATAACAACTATAAATCAACAGGGATTATAAAGTATGGCTGAAATGCTGAATATGGCGTAACTTAAGGCGCTATTAGCTGCCAATGACCTTGAGTGGTTAGCTTGTGTGTTCTGTGCTGAGCTCACGTAACGCGTCGTACGTCCACCCAGTAATAGGACTCGCCCATCAAGGAGCGCTGTCCGAAATTAGACGCATTATTAATTTATTACACATAAAAGAACAGGTATTAAAATAAAACACTGAGACTAAATTATAAATAATTAAATGATCTTTAAAATGGTGAAGGTTTCATAAAAATACGCTTTATAGTTTTTGCGTGATTCTCAAATTCTAATCCGCGTCAGACGTATCTTTACGAATTAATTACACTATGTTATAAAAATATAATTTCAAATATTCTGAGATCAAATTACGACAGAAATTGTCTTTAGTAATATTTTTTTTTTTTCAAAGAAATAAGACTAGTCGTTTAGACGTGATGTTCAATTAAAAACCATTAAAAGTCGTATAACTGCGCCTTAAATTGGACCATTTTACTTCACAGGATCGTCAATTTATTGATTACGGTCTTTTTATTCATCTACGGCAAAGCCAAAAGAAAAGGTTTTAATTTTAGCAATCTGCAATGTCCGTTTGTGGGCTAGGCAGGCAGGCAGTATGTTTGTAGGTACGTCTGGTGTAAGGTTGCCAACTGTACTCTAAAAAAAATAGAGTATCGTACGCTATTTCATGTAGGTGTACTCTATAATCTGTAATGCTAATACGCTAAATTACTCTTATTTTACAATGTTTAGTAGACTAATACCAGTCATTTAGACCCATTGTCATAACACAAAAATGTAAACATTAAAATTAATAAAAATAAGCTAAATGTTTGGAATAATTCTTTTAAAAATTATGAAAAATTGTTGTGCCGAACTAGGCACAAAAAAAATTTAGGTACTCTTTTTTTTAAGGTCTAGTCTTTAGTTACCCTATCTGAAATCAAATATACTCTATTTCTTTTAAAAAAATTGGCAACCCTAGTCTGGTGGTGGTTCCATAGGCTATTTTATAAGCTTATTAAAGAACTTTTTACAAATAAAAACTTTTTTACAAAAAAAACAACCGACTTCCAAAAAAAAATTTTAAAAATAACTTTAATTTCGGAAGTCGGTGTCAAATATCAAAGAAATAAAATACAAAAACCGACTTCCGAAATTAAAGTTATTTTTAAATTTTTAGTGTATTTTTTTTTGGAAGTCGGTTGTTTTTTTTGTAAAAAAGTTTTTATTTTTCGCTTTTTAGTTGTAATACCCCAGAACTAAAAACCCCAATAACATGGAACGTGGAATTTAAACATTTGGAGAACACAAAAACGTCATCAAGATATGCGTATTTTTCGTTTTTGTTCAGTTTCTCAAAAAGCGCTAAAGCAATTTCGATAAAATTTATATGGGTGGTCCCATATAAATTTTATCGAAATTGCTTTACTGCCTCGGGAGTAAGAATTTTGAAAATCGGTCCACAACTGACGGAGAAATGCGCGGACATACATAAAAAAAAAAAAAAACATACAGTCGAACATAGAACCTCCTCCTTTTTCGAAAGTCGGTTAAAAACCAATACTTATAACTATTTTTATTGCGTTTATGAATAATTACTATCGTAGTATTACCCGTAGGCGGGGTTAAGGTTTACCTTTGTGCTTCTACAGTTTGTTAACCAACGAAAACAAAAGCCGGCCAAGTGCGTTTCGGACTTCACACATTTAGGGTTCCGTACTAAATAAGAGAATTTCCAAGAAAAAAAAATATTTATCAATATATTGGTTTTTGTTAGTAAAATATACGTTATAATAAACATTATTACGAAATTTCAAGTTCATAGGTCAATGGGAAGTTAGAAAATACTACGAAACAAAATTTTGTTAAAAAAGCTGACTTTGGTGGCTTCTAATTCCTTTGTCTTCCAATATTTTTTAAAACCAAAAATATAGTATTTGTCTACTCAACGAGCTCTAAACAACGATACCCCATTTGATGGGATAGGTCAATTTTTTTTTTCGTGCCCACCTTTGTCTGTATGTGAACTCGCATTTAAAAAAAAAATTTACAGTTTGGCTTTGGGGTCAACAAGATGCTTATACTGTGAAAATTTGGAGACTGTAGCTCTAACCGTTTGGCTGTAAAATCTGTGTGACAGACGACGGACGGTCAGACACTGATACGTGACTGACAGCAATAGGGCTCCGTTTGAACCCTTCGGGTACGGAACCCTAAAAAAAGGAGGAGGTTCTCAAATCGACCGTTAATATTTTTTTAGTGTTAACATAAATCATGTCTTTTAATAACTAACATCCAGAATTCCAGATATGTATTGTGATGAAAAATCACACAGCAGATATTTTTTGTTTTTTTTTTGCAATACTCGTGAAGTACTAAGCAAATTTGTCTTTAAAACTGCTAATTGAATACTTGGACTTTCTCGATTATCACCTTTTTTTTTTTTGGGGCGGTGGGAAATCATCCAATGTAGAGTTACCAGTAACACTGCAAGTATAACTAGCTTCTTCCCGCGGTTTCGCTTCTTTAGCCTATACATATCATAGAAAACGTGTATTTTTTCGCGGTATAAAGATATGTCACTCAGCGACAGGGTAGCTTTATTGTCCTAATCAGATCGGTAGGTACTGCCGAGGCGATCGGCGGAAGCGACCTCTCGCACCCGGCCCTGGTCCAGGCCACGCCATGGTACGGAGCGAGAAGGAATGGAAAGCAGTCGCCTCCTGCTGCGAAGCAGTAATGCTCGCGAGGAGGCGGAAAGCGTAAGGGAGACTCAACAGAGACGCCCCCAGCAGCCGCTGCGGGAGACGCCCTGGGCGTCGGGGGTCGCAAGCCGATCTCCGGCAACCGTAGGCGCGGGCTTACGGACGGCGAGTAGTGGGTAGCTCGCCATCGATAAGGACCAGGCCCGAGAGTCAACGGCGCGTAGTATTCCCCGCGGGCCTCAAAGAGATGTCAGCAGTAGGTACCTGACGTGGCTCATGAGGGCCGATGCCTGCCTGCTCGACCGATTTTAATTTTTTTTTTTAATATTTGGTAGTTATGAGAATAGGAGAGCAGCTAGTGGTGGCCCAGTGGTATTGGCTACGACTTACAAGTTGTAGGTCGTGAATTCAAACCCAGGCAGGCGCTTTACTTTGTGTAAATAATTTCATCACCACTGCTCTCAAAACGGTGAAGGAAAACATCGTGAGGAAAGCGGCATGTCCTAGAACCAAAACTTCGAAGACATGTGACATCCACCAACCCGCACTGGGCCCGCTTGGTGGATTACGGCCCACACCCTCTCTCAGAGAGGAGGCCTGTGCCCCAGCAGTGGGGACAATAAAAGGCTGATGAACCCCCATTTTTAATCACAGAAAACGTTTGCCGGTTCAGATAGTAATAGATATGATAAAGATTACTGGAGGAGACTTTTGGCCAGCTGTGGAATTATTTAGGATTTAAAAATAAAACAATTTTTTTTTATCAACCTCACAAAATAACAATAGGAACAGGATATCCCGAGGCGATAGGTGATTCCTATCTATTTCATATTAAAGTTCACAGCACACATATCAACTCGGAAAGGGATCGTCGCCGTGTCAACTCGAGCCGTGCAATATTCTTTGTATGAAACTCCCTACTGCAACGCTCACTAATCGGAATGTAACGTAATCGCCTCGCCTCGGAACAAGCTCACGAACCGGTGCGCAGGGCTGCCAGATTGTATAATTGGATACAAAAACTGTGTAATTTGGTTACTGATTGTATCCTCTTTGTATCCTGGACCCTTATGTATAATTGGATACATGAAGCCTAAATTCTATTATCTGAGTTTACCACAAAGATTTTGTTTAAATTTCGGAATAAAACTATACAAATTATTATTTACTACAATTTAGGGTGATTATTTTTGAGTTGCCCTATGGCTGCGTCAGCTGCGTGTTAAGCTTGTGAGTAAGTAAGTTTATTTGTTTAAACATGGTGTACATGATATATTACATGCAAAATAACAATGAGATACAGAAAAGTTCTAACATGTTCAGCCGCATAGACCGTTTTTTTTTTTTTTTGCGTACAAATTGGTAGGAGGAGATGGTGCATAAACCGTGACAATATTCATCAAAATTTTATTATAGACATTATGTAGGTACTTATAAAAAAAAACACCATAATAAATAAATAAAAATTAATCATTATTGGGTATGTTTGAAATTTTTAAGTACTTACTGTTTTTATCCTGACATTCAATTTTGTATAATTTCAGAAACATTGCCCAATAATTTAAAAATATCTACTGGCAGCCCTGCCGGTGCGGTGCTTGCGGTTTCCACGCACCGCACCATACGAAGTACCTACCCATCGACTGCAGTTGATTTTTATAGACATTAATTGTATTAGAGAGGTCCTACAGAAAATATGGAACTCTCAATACTTTGTGAATAGTTCATTTCAAATACAATAAAACTCAACAAAATTCCATTCTTACCTGATAACCTATCATCGTCTTACCGAGAAGAAAGTACCTATAATTTTACGAGAATTATTGTAAACTAACGGATTTTGCAATTGCTCCGGCGACAGGGCCGCAGCTAGACTTGCTTGAATGTAAAAATGTTACTTGATCTCTTCCGGTCAATCGATTTTATAATTTAATTTAATATATTGTTCAATATTATTTGAATACAATATACATAATTATACGTAACTAAACTAATAAATAAAATATGTACAAGCGGCATAAGAGATCCGGGAGGAGTACCAGCTCATTGGGCATCGAAAAATTCGTCCACATTGCTGTCAACGGCAAAAGTGCCCAGAACGCTGGCAGCGTTGCCACGTTGAATGGCAATGCTGATTCTTTGGCCCAAAAAAAACAACCGACTATACGGTGTTTGTATTTTATTTCTTAGGTATTTCACACCGACTTCCAAAATTAAAGTTATTTTTAAATTTTTAGTGTATTTTCTTTTTTGGAAGTCGGTTGATTTTTTTTTTTAAAAGTTTTTAACCGACGAAAAAAAGGAGGAGGTTCTCAATTTGACCGTATATATGTTTTTTTTTTTTTTTTTTTTGTGTATGTTCAGCCCTCACTCCGTCATTTATGAACCGATCTTAATGATTATTTTTTTATTAGATAGGGTATACCTCAACGGTGGTCCCATGTCAAGGACATCAGGATCTGATAATGGAATCCTGATAAAATTGAGAGAAAACCTCGAAAATTGTTGGCACGTTTAGCGTTTCTGTACGTATGTTCGGCCTTCACTTCGTTGTTTATGAACCGATTTCGATGATTCTTTTTTTTATAGATAGGGTATACCTTAAGGGTGGTTCCATATCAAGGACATTAGGATCTGATCATGGAATCCTGATAAGATTGAGAGAAAACCTCGAAATTTGTGGGCACGTTTAGCGTTTCTGTACGTATGTTCGGCTCTCACTCCGATGTTTATGAACCGATTTTGACGATTCTTTTTTGCATAGATAGGGTATACCTCAAGGATGGTCCCATGTCAAGGACATTAGGATCTGATCATGGAATCCTGATAAAATTGAGATAAAACCTCGAAAATTGGGCACGAATATTGTTTCTGTTTACTTTTCATAACTTTATCAGGTATTTGCATTTAGGAATCATCACATCATGAAACTGAGCTGATGATGGAAACCATACCTTTCCTTAACAATAGAAGTTAGTTATAAAAAACTGGTTTTAGTGACAGATACCACTTAATATACTTTGAAGAAAAGACGTCTTTGGAATATTGGAGGTAACCTCAACTGGTCAATATCCTGGGAACCTTATGAAAGGATGGTTACATCATCAGCTCAGTGCCAAGAGGAATGATGAAGGATTAGAAATTAGCTTCAGAGTATTTAAAGATGATGCGAGTCACAAAAAATCATAAAATAAAAAACTTTTTAACAAAAAATTCAACCGACGAAAAAGAACTAAAAAGCAAAAAATTAATTAACCTTTTAAGTCTTGAGTATTGAGCTTATTTACCTACATAAAATATCAAATTTTATATAAACTAATTTTGAGTCGGCGCCAAATAATAAAACGATTAATTACCTACGTCTAGCCTTCTTCATTTCTACGTACATATAAAATTTAGATATTTAATAATCAGATTGTTGTTTGCCGCCGACTCATAATTTGTTTATATAAAATTTGATATTTTATGTAGGTAAATAAGCTCAATACTCAAGACTTAAAAGGTTAATTTATTTTTTGCTTTTTAGTTCTTTTTCGTCGGTTGAATTTTTTGTTAAAAAGTTTTTTAATTTTTCACTTTTTAGTTGTTATAAACCCCAGAACTAAAAACCCCAATAACATGGAAGTGGAATTTAAACATACTCGTAATTGGAGAAAACTAAAACTTCATCTCACGTATTTTTCGTTTTTTTTTAGTTTTTCAAGAGCGTTGAAGCAATTTCGATAAAATTTATATGGGACCACCTCGATAAAATATATATGGGACCACCTCGATAAAATACAGTCTGTCTGTTTGCGATTAACTCAAAAACTACTGAACGGATTTTCATGCGGATTTGACCAAAAGATAGAGTGATTCATGAGGAAAGTTTAGGTGTATAATTTATACCCGTGCGAAGCTGTGGTGGCCACTAGTATTCAATATAATAATAAAAACAGCAGAATTTTTCGATTCGACATTTTATTTTAAGGCGCAGTTATACGACTTTTAGTAATTTTTAATTGAAGATCACGTCTAAACGACTAGTCTTATTTCTTTAAAAAAAATATATGTTACTTGGTATGGTAATTTTCTTCTTTAATTTGATACGTGAATATTTGAAATATCTTTTTATAACAAAGTGTAATTAATTTGTAACGTTATGTCTAACGCGGATAAAAAATTGAGAATCACGCAAAAACTATAAAGCGTATTTCTATGAAACTTCCATTATTGTAAAGATCATTTAATTATTTATATTTTAGTATACGTGGTTTAGTATAATTCCTGTTGTTTTATGTATAATTAATTAATAATGCGTCTAATGTCGGACAGCGCTCCTTGGTGGGCGAGTCCTGTTACTGAGTGGACGCGTGGACGTACGACGCAGTGAGCTCCCGGTGGGTTAGACAAAATACTTTTCTGTTAACGTTAACGCTAACGCTTCGTGCAAAATGTATGGCTACGACATTTTGCACGAAGCGTTAGACAGATGACTGTCACGTAACTCACACCCAGTAATGTCTTTGCCATACATTTTGCACGAAGCGTTAGCGTTAACGGTAGCAGAAAAGTATTTTGTCTAAAGGCTCAGCACAGAACACGCAAGCTAACCACTCAAGGTCGTTGGCAGTTAATAGCGCCCTAAATGCAAAGGGTAGGGTATTTTATGGTAGGGGGCATTGCCCCACGATGCCACCACTTCGCAAAGGCCTTGGCCGGCGACATATACTTATAAAGATAAGGATAGATGTATATGTATTGTGAACTTCTTTTGTACGCGTTCCGGCATGAGACTATATTTAGCATCATGTGGTGAGCATAATAATATAATAATTGCATTGGACTCTCGACTTCTTATCAATCAATTGTTTAGGACCCTAGGTGCCCTAGAACGACGACGTTGAGTGGTTAGCTTGCGTGTTCTGCCTTCTTAGCCAAAATACATTTCTGTTAACGTTAACGCTAACGCTTCGTGCAAAATGTATGGCAACGACGTTTCGCACGAAGCGTTAGACAGAGAACTGTCACGTGACTCACGCCTAGTAATGTCTTTGCCATACATTTTGCACGAATCGTTAGCGTTAACGTTAACAGAAATGTATTCTGGCTAAGGGGGCTGTGCTGAGCTCGCGTAACGCGTCGTACGTCCACCCAGTAATAAAAATCTCCCATCAAGGAGCGCTGTCCGAAATTAGACACATCACATTATTAATTTATTAAACAGGTATCTAAAACACGTACATATTAAAAATACTAAAATTAATTATTGAATTATCTTTTAAAATGGTGAAGGTTTCATAAAAATACGCTGAATAGTTTTTGCGTGATTCTTAATTTTTATTGTTGGGCCAACAATAAAATGATGACCTTTATTGTTGGCCCAACCAAATGCCAACACTAAATGCTACTATGGTTGTATGGGAGCCCCACCTAAATATTTTTTTATTTTGTTTTTTAGTATTTGTTGTTATAGCGGCAACAGAAATACATCATCTGTCTAACTTTCACGGTTCATGAGATACAGCCTGGTGATAGACGGACAAAGAGACAGACAAGACGGCTGGACAGCGGAGTCTTAGTAATAGGGTCCCGTTTTATCCTTTGGGTACGGAACCCTAAAAATAACTTTTAACTTTAAAAATAAAACAGTTTCCTTTGAATAAAAATTGTTAGTACTCTATTATAATTAAACTCGACGACGGCCGTACGCATTAATTCATTAAATTATTACTCACCGAAATAGTACTCAACCTGAAGTATGATAGAACTCTCTAAATCCGAGATTTCTTCTGCCTCCGATTCCGTATTCTCCTCATCTTCACGAATCTCCTCTCCTTTAGTATCAGAGATTACTTCCTTTGCTTCAGTCATGTTTTCCTCCTTAGCTGAAAAATGTTGATAGATTCTATCAAATCGTCACGAAATGAACTAATTCAGGCAATGTCTTTAGCAAACACAACAAGGTATTCCAACTTCAGCGCAACTACTGCACTACCCGTATACTTATAGTACTCTTTGTAATGCACTGACAGTGGCACCACCACTGAGTCACTGAATGAACGGAACGCACT
The DNA here is from genome assembly GCA_951329385.1 of Polia nebulosa. NCBI lineage: Eukaryota > Metazoa > Arthropoda > Insecta > Lepidoptera > Noctuidae > Polia > Polia nebulosa. Next base: position 6,124,542 of record OX589592.1, on the reverse strand, counting down.
CTACACAGAGTTATTTATATCTATATGTAGGTACTCGACAAGGTCCTCGTATTTTACATCACAATAATCTTTATTTCCATAGCAGTAAGGTTTCTATTAGAGGTTAAATTATTGTGACCGGACTGAAACCTTTTGACATTTCTGCTGACTTGGCGGGGATTTATGAATCATAGACTATACCATAGAGAAGTAATAGAGTTATGGCATAGAGAATTGATCGAACAAGTGGCGCCTCTGTTAGTTCATTCACAGAGTTAATTGCTAGTAGGTACTCGCCTAGAAATCGAAAGACAGGACCACAATGGCAAAGCCCAAAGGGAAGACGTGCGTAGTTAAAGAAGAGCTTTTTGCCCACCAGGGACTAAGAGGCTTATTTTATAGAAATAAATATAACCCAAAGTATTTTTTTAGAGTTCCGTACCAAAATGGCAAAAAGGAACTCTTATGGTGCGGCTCAGTCTGTCTGTCCGTCTGTCACAGCTGGATATCTCAATCTTAACAACTACTAATGCTATCAACTTGAATTAAATGACGTTTGCCCAAATATTTTGCAAACAAGCAAGATTTTTTTTTGCAACGGTTTGAAAGGGGTTCTTAAAAATTTGAAGTGGGGCTAGTAATTACATGTGGGGTATCATATGAAAGAGCGCTGTTTGCACATTCTCAAATATTTTTTTCTTTGGTTTTTTCGGCTGCATAGTTTCCAACTTTTGATAAAAAATGAATAAAAAAATAACGTTACCATCCCCTCTTCTCCGAAGTTTGAGCAGAGAAAAAACTGATTCTACTCGTATGTGATAGTTTATGTAAAGATTACAGGAAAAACAAAACGATGTCTCTAAAATTACATTAGCTCCACTATCGGTCAAGAGATGACGCTGACCTAAAACTGTAATAATCTAAACCGCATTGTTATTTATATATGATGGTACGGAACCCTCGCTGCGGAGTCCAACTCCCTCTTGACTGGTTTTTAAATGAACAGTGTTGCAGTGTTGTTGAGGGGCTCGTAGCTAAACAATAACAGCCGGATAAATAATAATAGGTTGAACTTCTGGGAAGCTACGCTTGCCGAAGTCGGCACGTGAAATGGTGACCATCCATGGTCCACCAAACTTGGTATACCTATACCAAGTTTCCTCCATGCCTCGGAAAGCCTGTTAAGTCTTTGGTACTGGCTGTCACTTGTAGATCTTTTAACTGTAAAAGATAGTCAGCTGCCAGAAAATCTGTCGAAGGGTATCATATTACCCAGGTCAGATAGGCAGTCGCTCCATGTAAAATACTGGTATTCAGCTGCATCCGGTTAGACTGGAAGACGACCGGCCCCAACTTAGTTAGGAAAAAGCTGAGCCGATTGATTGAACAGTGTTGCAAGACTTTACGTTTATACATGAGATCTCAAGATTTAGGCTTTCAATTCATGATATCACTTTGTTGATGGTGTTTTAAAAAAACAATAGATTTTTTTTTATATTTGAAGTGCAACATTGTAAAACGCGGAAGCACACATAATGGACGCGAAGGGATTTCCCCGTATACTTACAACTTTCGACATGCTATTTGATCAATCGCAGTGAAAATGAACTGTCAACCTTTGAGAATAGAGTTCAATACCCACTAACTACAGGGATCTTATCGCTAGTGGCCGTAGAAACTGAACATAAAAGCTGTGACACGCGCTCAGATTTGGTCTGGCAGACCAAATCTGAGCGTGTGTTACAGCTTTAAGCGGCATGACAAAAGTATATCTATCTCGCTTCAATAACAGCAACTTCGGCGTAAAAGTAGAACAGCGTGACCGAATGGTGAAATTTTGAAAAGACGGACTCTGAAAAACTCCTGATTAGTACGAGTACCTACACAAAAATTTTCACAGACAATTTCACAAATGTGTACTAATACTGGCTGGAACTCATTACCCAACTGTAGAGCTATTCTATAAATTCTCACCGCGAAAACTTAGGTGAAGTGACCGTGAAGTGACCGTGAAGTGACCGTGAAGTGGACTGTCAATCCATACAATAAAGGTGAAATGAAAGTTCACTTCACGCTCACTCCACCTAAGTTTTCACGGTGGGCTGTGAACATAATCGACCGGCTGACCCAGAGGGAAGCATTTTTTTTTTTTTTATTGTTGATAGGCACGCGTTTGACCACTATCTCACCTGATGGTAAGCGATGATGTGGTCGAAGATGGAGCACGCTTGCCTAGAAGTAACCTATTCACTCTTGACTTTAAGACTCCCAGGTTGTAGCTATCAGGAAACACAGACTCCGGTAGGGAATTCCACTCCCTAACTGTACGCACAATGAATGTTTTCTCAAAACGCTTTGTGCGTATGGAAAGGATGTCCACCATGAACCGGTGGCACATCGCCGTACGTCTTGTGGTCCGTTGATGAAACGGGCTTGGCGGAATCAAATTACGCAATTCCGTCGCACACTCCCCAAAATGTAACTGATAGAAAACCGACAGGCTAGCAACTCGGCGTCTATGTTCAAGACTTTGGAGTTTCGACTCAACGAGCCTATCAACTATCATTGCTGATGATCCTCTTTGCTTGTTTCTCAATTGACTCAAGGGCATCAAGCTGGTATCTGGCAGATCCGTCCCAAAGGTGAGAGCAGTATTCCATACACGATCGAACTTGTGCTTGCTAGAGTTGGAGCAGCTGTTCCGGCGTAAAGTACCGTCTCACCTTTGCGAGGATCCCCAACTTGAACTTTCCAATTACTTACAGAAATGTTTTTCGTTAATTGGAAATGTTATGTATTATTTAAGTAGGTATATGTGTGTATGTCTATTTCTTTAGCAAGCTCTGTACCCCAAACGGCTGGATGAATTTTAATAATTGAGATATCATCAGATTGTTCTTGACCGCCGAAGTGACATAGACTAGATTTAAAAAAAAAAAGAAAATGGTGACATTAGATATGTAAGTGTACCTAATCGTTTTTTTGTAACGTGGTCATGTGGGATACCTATCAAAATAAAAAGATCTAGAGAATCGAGGAGACGATCCTAAAAAACTTACATACCTGAAAAAAATAAAAATGTAAATTTTCAAAAATCCCAAGAATATTTATTTTGCTAACAACACGTTCCTAGCACGGTCATGATATGATACGGTGTAGTTGGCAGACTCCTTTTTGGGGCCATTCAATTCAAGTATTACGTAAGCACTAGAGGGGGTAATTTCCGGATTTTTTGCTAAATTGAGTCGTTGGTAAACTGCTGCTCATGAACCAAACAACCAGAACAGCTTAAAAATACACGTAAGTACCAATGTTTACGTCAACAAAAGTTACCAAAGCTAACTTTTGCTGACGAGGGGGAGTGGGGTTAATAATTAATAATTCCAAAATCTGCTTACTGCTTACGTAATCCTTGAATGGCCCCTTTACTTACTGCTACAATGTTTATTGTACTAGTAGGTACGTCTCTGACTACAATGAGCCTTTGACTACAATGTAGGTCTACAAGCTATATACAGTCAAAAATAGCGTATCAGCATATCCTGTCATTTCACGGATTAATGTGGTAAAGGGACTCGACACCACATCACTTCGTAGAATAAGAAGGATACGCGACAATATTTATATATTTATATCCATATGTTACCTCTACCTACCTCAGTGTTAGCTACGGTTTGACTGGGAATTAAAAGTTCAATTATTATTCCTTTTCCAAAATGACTTAAGGCCCTACTACCGGCCAAGTGGCGCCCTCATTGAATAAAAAATCGTAGCATAGCATAGAAAATAAATATTAAAGAATCCAATGTCATGTTTGTTACAAAGGGAATAAAGTATTTTTGTGTTGTTAAAACAGGTCTCAGAATGTTTCGTATCCAAAGTAGTAGGCAAAAGTACCAAAAATTTCTGACACTTTTGCTTACTACTTTGGATACGAAACATTCTAAGACCTGTTTTAACAACGTAAAAATCTCGCCGGGCCCGGACGTGCCCCGGCCGGGGCACCGCCCGGTGGCGACACGGTGTAACGTGAATCATCCTTAAACCACCAAATCTAGTGGAACATCCACTGAGTTGGCAGCACTGAATAAAATGTGACAACACTTGTAAAATGGCGTCGTTTCACGTTTGGTTTTACTTATCGGCAATAGTCGGTAAATTATTCTAAGTACTAATTTAAATAGCGCTTATTTAAATCAGCGAATTTTTTTGCCTTGATGCTAGCGGTAATGCCTTGGCATGAAATATGCCTAAAAACTATTTAGATCACTTTATACATAATATTTATTTCATCATTATTATGTAGTAAAAAATTTTAACGCGTTGAACTTTCTCTAGTTTATATCTGTAGTAGTCAGCGAGACGTTTCGTTTTACGTAAGCATACGTAAAACGAAACGTTCAATGACGAGACAAAATGTCAAAAGTGTCATAGATAATATAATATTATAAAGAGAAAAGATTTGATTGTTTGCATTGAATAGGCTCTGAAACTACTGGACCGGTTTTAACCATTTTTTCACCAATAGAAAGCTAAATTATCAGAACGGTAATAAAAGTTTGACACTTGCGTGTTTCGACCTGGTTCGCAGAAAAAGAAAACGTAACGCCCCCTCACGGATTTATTGGGTTAAAATCAACTGTGTCACACGAGTTTCGCGTTGCACCAAAAAAAGTCTAGATGGCGTGTTTCTAAACTATACATATCGAGGGGAGTCAATATACCTGCAGGGACCACATTACCACCTTTTCCTCTAACATAATGCTGCGTTTTAAGCTGGGAAAAATAACAGTTCCCGCAGTATAGGTCACGGAAGCGAAGCCGCGGGAAAAGTGTGTATATAAGGTGTTAAAAAATTAACCCTCGAAACTAAGGAGTGCTTTGGACCATCGAACTGAATAACTTCGGTGTTCGTATCATCTTTACGCCGGTGATATTCAATTGTACAAAGCTGCGCAGGTGGAAGGTTTGTCAGACGCTGTGGAGGATGTAAACCGGGATTTGGATGCAATTCGTGATTGGTCAGGTAGATTTGGGGTGTCTGTAAACCCCTCAAAATGTCAGGCCATAGTTATTGGAAGCTCGCGCATGATGGGTAGAGTGGTGGTTAGCTCTCTTCCTCCTATCATTTTCAATGGCGCCATTAACCCCATCAGCCCTAGCGTAAAAGATCTCGGTTTGCATCTTGACTCGACGCTTGGCTGGCTAAGTCAGGTTTCAAGTGTCAAAGAGTCAACGGAACTTTGCGGTGTCTGTACCGTCTGAGGGACTTTATGCCCGCGAAGACGAAGACAGGTGCTTGTGCAGACTTTAATCTTCCCTATAATCGACTATGGTGATGTGTGCTACTTTGACCTGAACGCGGTGTTACTGGATAATCTCGATAGGCTACTCAACAACTGCATCCGGTTCGTATTTAATTTTAGGAAATATGACCATGTCTCGAGCCACAGATCTGAGCTCAAATGGATGCCCATTCGCCAGAGAAGAAGTTTGCGGGCTCTGACTACACTTTTCTCTGTGCTGAACTCTCCCACTCCTCCTTCTTATCTTATATCTCACTTTCAATTTCTATGTTCTTCACACGCCAGGAATCTGCGTTCTTCTAATAATCTTCTATTGCTTTGCCCTGTTCATACTTCTGATTTTGTTCATTCTTCCTTTCATATTCAGTCCATCCTTCTGTGGAATGCGCTTCCTCTCGATATCAGGACGGCCACCAGTCAGTATGCATTTAAGCGGAAGATGCGGAATTATTTTCTACACAAGTAGTAGAGTCGTCTCAAAAACTTTTTCTATTACTTTATATATATATACTCGTAGTATATATATTGGTAGTTATTATATTAAATATATATGTATATTTATTAAGTACTAATATATTATATTTTCCGTTCACGTTTTTTTTTATTATTTCTAATTGTTATTGCTTTGTTTGTTTTTTTTATGCACCTGCCATATTATCTCTCCACCATCCTTGGTTGACTGGTAGAGAATGCCTAAGGCATTAAGTCCGCCTTTGTACTTTTGTTGCATGAAGTGTAAATAAACAAAGCACTCCTTAAAGTTTCGAGGGTTAATTTATTAACACCTTATCTAATATTGTTAAAGAAAAATGGGTAATTTTGCTTGGAACCCGTACCCACCTTGTAGCATTTTAGACTAGGTGTCATCTAAAGTGAACAACTCAAAAATGAATGAACGAATGAATGAACGAATGGGAGACCGAAGTTGTGATCATTTCTATTTTGTATTTTCAACCAACTATGTAATGACATCATAATTATTTTATAGGCCCAATGAATAACCAGTCGTTCTGTTTTTAACTGACTTCACAAAAGGAGGTTCAGTATTCGACCCGTATATATGTATGTTTGTATGTCTGCGATTTTCTTGAAAACTACCTACTGGTTCGATTTGGATGAGGTTTTCTTGAAGGGTAAAACCCCCCTTAGTATACATTAGGATCTGATGAAGATCTTCGAAAATAGACAGTGAAACTCATCAATAACAAACAGCAAATGACTCGCGATTACTGTTATCGTATGATTATGTATTGTTACAATTAAAAAGTGAAAAATAAAAACTTCGGAAATTAAAGACAATTTGCACTTTTTGTTTTTGAAGTGAAAACTTCTTTAGCGGCGTTGAGCACTTTTCTTGGAATGGGTATAAAATGTTAAGTTTGTTCAGTAGTTATGTACAGCTTGTTTATTTGTACACAAAAAAAAAACATAAGTTTCTCCTCAATGATTATTTCATCCCAAGCATTTGCCGGACTGTTTTGTTCTTTGGCATGCACAAATTGTCAAGGCCGGTCGTGCTCTAATATTGAATCACAAACAATGGAGGATTCGTTTGATTTCGGCGAAGTGTCATGCGATAAATCGCTCTTGTCGCAATTTACTTGCATCCAAAATGAAGATGAAGAAGAAGCAGGAGAAGAAGAACAAGAAGAAGATCAAGAAGAAGAACAAGAAGAATTTGAAACTTACGAATCAGGCGAATGAACTCCACCACTTTTTTTTTAATTTACATCGCTTTTATCTTTTCCAATCTTTGAAAATTTCCGTTATTTTGCAATAGTTTTACATTAAACGGGATCACAACTGACCTGTGGAGTAGGTCTACTGGGGAAACCACGTTAAAAAAACGCGCTAAGTACACTACCTCATAGGTGGCGTGGAAACGTGTGCATATTATGACGATAACAACTTTTATAACTTTTTGAATCGTTATATCTCAGAAACGGTGGCTCGTAAAAAAAAAGTATTGAGACATTTTTTATAGATAATTTGATGATCTACAATTTTTGTCTGAGGTACTTTTATGATAAAACTTACCGTTTTGCTGAAAATCGCGAAAAACTCATTTTTTTTACCTTTGACCTTGAATAAAAAATTTTCCATACACGGGAATGATGGGGAACTTTTAAACATTGTCTATAATTATGTTTTGAACAATTTTACTGATTTTCAGCTTGTTGGGACTTTATGTACTTCACTCTCATTTTTTGGTCTAGGTTGACCGGACTACTAACACTTTGTATTCATTTTCGTAAAAAAGCAAAAAAAAAATTGTGACTTTGACCTTCAATATCTCCAGAACCAGTGCATTCACCAATATGGTCTAGTGGAAAAAGATGATCCAAATAATGGTTAGAATATGTGGCTTTCGGCTTCGGAAACTGTATTTTTACACCCGATTTATGTAAATAAGCATGCTTATTTCTAGCAAAGTACGTACCTACACACATGCTATTATGTGGCAATTGATCATTTGTGGCATGTTTTTGAGCTGATAATGAGCACGTCGAATTACAAATTGAAAAATCGCGAAAACGCGTGGAGTGAATTTCACAAAGGGTTTTCAGCATATTTCAATGTCGAATAACATCTTTCACCCGTGAGCTACAGAGTTGTCGCCATACAAAATATACTTGCATTTTTTAAGACCTTTCGAACGGTACTAGTCTCAATTTGCTACAAGGTGGGTACGTTTTTTCCATGTTCTTTCTACCATTTTATTTCACGTAAACCATTTATTTTCGTGCAAAATAAACTTTACGTGGAAGCTTCTAGGGTACCAAGCCCGCGAAATTCAAATTTTCTTACGATTTTGCAGTTGTATTTTGGTCAAAATACGATTCGCGGCCGTAGCACACACAATACCACAGATGACTATAATAGTAGCAAGCTACACAATACTTTTGAATTGTCAATAAGTCCGTCAGTCAGAAAGATAAAGCTAATTACACATTAGGTACCAAGGCGTAGATATCTATGGAGAAGAACGTGCAAGAAACTCCATGGTCACTCTTTTAAACCATGTTGTGTATTACAAAAATCCTGGATACATATGGTTTGTTGCTTCTATTAGATGAGAACAATGCTAAATAAACAATTGGGTTGACGACAAAAAAATTAATTAGTCCGTCAGTATTAAAAAATATTGGACACATATATTTTCTTTTGTCGCTTTAACAAAAAATGAAGACGCTACAGTGGGTTGAAATTTCGGATGACGTCACACTTATGTTAAAATTTTACCACTTTTTACTTATGGTGAAAGCTGGGTGGAGCTATTATGTATTTCTACTATTATAATCATTAAAATCATCAATATAAATCTCTCAGTTAGTATTAGTGCTAAATGTAGTATTTCATGAAATCATGACATTTGGTAAGTACTAATACTAACTGAAAGAGTTGTATTGATGATTTTAATGATTACAGTTCTATAAATACATACTTGCTACAGCCACGAATCAAATTTGGACCAAGATACAACCTGACACTGACCTGCAAATTGCAAAAAACGTAAGAAAATTTGAATTTCGCGGGCTTCCTTGGAGCAAGTTACGTAACAAGCCCCCACTCTTCTGAACTTTGATGCGCTGTATCTTTGTAATTTTTCATTAATTTGCTAAAGTAAAATCGAAATCGAACTTACGGACTAATTAGAATTATTATTATTTTACCCTATCGTTATCCCTATCCCTACACAATAAAAAAAACCTTTTTTACAAAAAAATAGAACCGGCTTCCAAAAAAAGTGCAAATAACTTTAATTTCGGAAGTCGGTGTTCCTGTTTTGTGTCTTCGTTTTTTGACACCGACTTTGAGCTTAGTTCTTTTTCGTCGGTTGAATTTTTTGTTAAAAAGTTTTTTATTTTCCTTGACAAGGAGCGCCACCCGCCGCGAATGATTTGAGCAAAATCGGTAGCTTGCGCACGAATAAGGTTTTATTTTTAACCGACGAACCAAAAGAGGGTTCTCAAATAAAAAGTATGTTTAGAATTTTTCTTGGTTTATTATTCTAAGTAAATTTAAATAAGCTCAATGCTCAAGTAAAAAGGTTTATTTATTTCTTGCTCTTCGTCGGTTTAATTTTTTTTCGAATGTCATAACCTCCTCGGGTAGATTACGTTTTCTTTGGATAGTTTTTAGTTTTACAGATATAGGACGCTTGATGACCATGGCTTAAGACAAGATAATCTTACAGGCTTTCCCCACAGGGAGGTCCAAAGAGTATAATAATAATAATACGGGACGGGAGGTCCCTTCAATAAGGGTTTTCAGGAAAATTTACATCACCAGTTGGCGCCACCTAGGCGTCAGATCTTTCATTATGTACAAATGACGTTGACATCAACTTGACATAATTATGTCAGTTTTAGACATTGACTTATAAATAGACAGACATTTTTTTGTTCTTTTTGGGAATAGGCTAGGGTTCTGACCAAAAGGAACAAATGGTTTCTGGACCATGCTGCCTAGTCATCAGTAGTGTTTTTTTTTTTTTTTTATTAGAATGTTTTTTTGCAGTATTTGGCAACAAATGTGTCGAGTTAGCCTTCCCGGCAAACTTCGGTGAGGTAGTCAATTATACTACAATAAAATTATCAGCTCCATTTTACCGAGATCGCGCCTATTTCAATGATACCACATATTGTCCAGTTATGTACACTTGAGACACATAACTACACCAATTTTACACCACAATATCCACTAGGAATCAATCATCATCTTCCTTCCTTATCCCATGTTACTTAGGGTCGGCGAAACACGTTTTTTCTTCCATTCAGTCCTTTTTTTTTTGTCACGCTATCACTTACTCCCTTTTCTTTCATATCAATCCTCAAACAATCCATCCATATTTTCTTTGGCCACTAGGAATCAATAAGCGAATAATTAAAACAGCCACTGATATTCACTCGAGAAAATCCCGCCAAAACATCCTTAGAGACACTAACTGAAGGGTTTTCACAGGCGTCGGGAACTCTGGACCTGACGCCTCAGCGCCTCAGTAATGCTGAATTTCAGAAAGCTCTCATTGATTAGTCGTCAACCATCTGGTTCCCTATTAAATAATAACAAGCTATTTATATGTACAAAAATATTATATTTACTCAAACTTCAAATCTAAATATAAACTTCTGATTCAAAACCTTTAACAATAAAATTGATTTCCTCTTCTTCAGCATTTTTCTTCCTCCGTCTTTTTTTCTTTCCTTGCCATTTTGCTGTTGTCAAGCCCATCTGTTCAGCACACTTATCATAAATACTGCATAAACTCTTATAAAACAAAAGTACTGTAGTAGCACCTCTCAGATACTGCTCCAAAAAAACCTTTGGATCCACCTGGTTCTCTACTTTTAGTGCTATATTATAAACAAATGTACCATTAAAGCTTTTTGAGTACTTTGTACTTTCAAACGGGGTCCTACATAAGGTATTCAGGTTATTTATATGGTACAAACAACATTGAAATTGAGCAAAAGAGTGCATCTTCTTGGTGTCATAACTTTTTGGCTTCTTCTTTATCTTTTCATCTAGTTCAAAATGTTTTAGTAAAACATGAGCAGCTATCAAACTGTCTTCATACTGCACTTTGTTTTTATTCAGGAACAATTCATTATCATCAAAATTGACGGTAGAAGGAGTTCTTTTTAGTTCTTCAACCTTTTTAGAATATTTGTTATTGAATTGGAAGTGTCCTCTGAAAGTCCCTGTTTTTTCATCTACAGCTTCTAACATAATATAGCTGATGAGGAGACTGTGTATATTCCCAAGAGGCACTTCACATTTTGCCACCCACCATAGCATGGCTATAAAAAAAAGTTGAAAATTAGATGGTAAAGTTTCCACTAATTTCAAATCTAATTCCTTCAAATTTTCTTTCAAAAAAAGATCAAAACACGATTTTAATTGTTCTTCCGTTAGTTGACAAAATGGTATTTCAAATGGTCTTGGTATACTAATGTCATTGCCAACAAATAACCTTTTGTAACTTGTGTTCTTCTCCCGACTGACATAAATACAGTTTTCTTCTGAAAAATCTGTTAACATATCAAAAGCATATCTAAGTATAGGTAGACAACATAGAAAGGAGTCTTCGTCATCATAATCTTCCGCTTGGGGTGAACAGAAATATAGGTGGTGTGTATACAGGTTAATGTAGGCTTTGGGAATATCGTTTTGGCGAATTCCATCAGCAAACCATTCTGGAACACCGAGAACTAACTGGTCATCTTCAATATCAGTTACTTCATGTTCCTCTTCACCTTCTTTCTCGTCATTTTCTGAAAAAACTACTTCATTTTCTGAAGATTTATCATCATTTTCATTATTACTTTCACAGTTACCATTAATGTCTTCACCATTCTCATTTTCATTTTGGTCTTCTTCAGCTAAAAGTTTCTTTTCAAAGTCTTCGGACAAGTGCCAATTAGATTCAGGAATTTCATCTGCAGTTAAATTAAAGTATTTCAAAGATCTACAATGCTTGCTGTGATACCCATCAATACTTTTTTTTATTACAAAAAGAGCCCTTTTTTTTTGCTTCTTCTTCAATCTACCCAATATTTTTTCTATGGCAGTCTCTAAAGATTCATTTTGGAGCCATTGGAATAAACCATGAATACATTTTTGCTGATCGTTACTCTTCTTTTTTGTCTTTGGCAATTTTAGCTGTGAGAAAAACTTTTTGAAAACCTTTTTCTCAACAAAGTCATTGCCTAGTAATGTTGCAAGCAGAGGCAGCAACTCTTCTTTCAAACCTCCAAAATTTTTGACCATGTACTCCACTTTATAGATCTTACATTCCAAAACAAATGTTTTTGTGTTATCAATTTCGACAGGCTTTGGTTTAAAGTCTAAAGTATTGAAAGGGATATATAAAACATTGTAGATAAAGAAGTCTGAATCATAGCTTAATACAGGGCAATTCAGGTGTCTCGCCATTGCTGCGATTTCATCATCAGCTTCAAATTCACAGACTGTGTATGGCACATTCATCTCTATCAATGCTTCTATGAAAACATCACGAATTAATAGTGGGAAAATCTGTAAACTTCCTTGAGTAACCGGATCGAGCTTAGACGCGCCGAATATTTTAGACCTTAGCCTGCTATACGCGGTTCTCAGTTTCCTGTGCTCGTAACTGCCGTCGAACAAAACGTAGGCAGTAATGCCGCATTTTCTTACATTCTTGAAAAAATTACGTACGTATGAGGAAAACTTATCGTAATCGCCGCCGAAGGCAGAAAAACAGTTCAGTAATCTGTATAACTGAGCGCATAAGCTATGTCCATCGATAATCAGACAACAATCGTGTAGCTGGAAATTTTGCAAGAATGCATGCTCTTTGTGATTTATATAGGTAGTCAAACCTCGAACTCCCATGTTTATAAACTCAATTCATGTTATCCTTCCTTAAAATATTCACATTATAAAAGTTCACTTGATTTCCGTTCAGCTGTGGTGAATAGTATAAATCACAGTATAAATAAATAGGTAATAATGAGATGAGGTTATGTTTTTCTTTTGTTTGTGACTTTTATTCTTGATTGACATTGACAAGACACAAGACATGCTTCCTTTTATTTTTCCTTTAATTCCTTGTGGAACAGGCTAAGGTCAGATACCATGCTGCGTAAACATCAGTTAGAATATAGTTTATTTTTCCAATTTAATGCAGATGTAACACATTATATCGTTTTTTGCAGTATTTGGCAACAAATAGTGTCGAGTCAGCCTGCTCGCCAATCTTCGCTGAGGTAGTCAATACTACAATAAAATTCTCAGCTCCATTTTACCTTCGCGTCTGTTTCAATGATTCCGCAGATTGTCCAGTTGCGTAGACACTTGAGACACAAAACTACACTAATTTTACATCACAAGATCTATTAGGAATCAATAGGCGAATAATTAAAACAGCCACTGAACTTCACTCGAGAAAATCCCGCCAAAAACCTCCTGACAAGATATGCGTTCAACGCATGTCATGCACAGGAGGCATAAACCGAAGATTGTAAATAAAATATTCGCAAAAGTAGAAAAAGGTTGCACCCACAGATTTACCGGCTGCTGCTTTAGATAAGCGGTCATCTTCGCTTATAATTTTCCACAATACAGTATTGATCAAGACCCCGAATATTCTGGTTGCAGTCTGATAAAGTCTCGTTGCATTTAGCCTACGAAGAAATCATAAAAAAAAAATTTTGTTTCAATCATTAAGAGGGCTGGTTCTAAAAATTGAGACGGTGCGGGAGAATAATGGCTGGAGGCTTAAAAAACGTCATTTTATCAATACCAGGCCCGAACGTCCAACGTCCAACTTTCAGAACGAAATATCAAACATCCATCATTGCTTTCATCCCCTCCTCCCCAACCAACCCGCTTAACGGCGGCCAGGGTTCCCGACTTAGGGGTTTTCCCCTAAATCTAGGGGGTAATTAAGAGGGACTTTTTTAGGAGCTTTATATTGCTAGGGGTATTTGCATTGCTTACTTGTACTTTATATTGCTAGGACTTTTTATCTATAAACATAGGCGCTGGGATACTCCAATATTTAATTGTTGACTTAATGGCTTAATGACACCTATTGCTATTCCTCGATGATCTAAATATACAAGACTTGCCTATGTAACATAAAATATTAGTATCCAATTTATTTATTGTTATAATATGTGAAATATTAATCATCACTTCATATCTAGTATACTTAATTAAAGTCCCCGGCGTGTCTGTTCGCGATGAACTCAAAAACTACTGAACGGATTTTCATGCAGTTTTCACCAATATTCATGAGGAAGGTAGAAGTTTATTATTGTTCTTTTAATTTTAGGGGAGTTTCCTTGTAAATGTTGCGATTTTAGGGTGTTTAAGTGTTTTCCCTAGCTTTAGGGGTAAATATTTACAGGAGTTGGTAACACTGCGTTAACCCTTTTAAAATCTGGTGCCGGCCGCGTGTGGTTAAAATCTAAACACGTGTTTTCTTATAGAAATTGCTTGAATCATCTAATTAAACGTTAACAGTTTCAATTTCATTGTCCCAATCAACATTTCTGTGTGTTTAACTTCAGCTAAAGAGCAGGTAAGCGCTCTAATCGATAGCGCCATTTTATAGATGCGCCGCGTCGCATGATTTCTGAGTTTACAAGTCTTGTCTGTTTTCAGATTGTAAACATGACTGAGGCAAAAGAAGTAGTCGCTGAGACCAATGGAGAGGAGAATAATAAGAAAGAGGAAGTTTTGGAGGAAGAACCCTCTGATTTGGAAAGTGCTATTATACGTCAGATTGAGTACTATTTCGGTGAGTACATAGTAAACTATTGCATGCGGCTGACGTAGAGTTTATATTAAGAAATAAGAAGACGCGTTCGGCCAAGGTCATGTGCATGCTTACAAACATTGTTTGTGATGCACCTAGCAAATAATAACACACGCTTTTATATCAATGGTATGTACTCATGTTCACAACCTTCCCCCAAGACGACCCTTTGGAGCATATTTCACGTAGTAGGGAAGGGATTCGCTTAACCCATTTATTACGACCGATCTTTATAAAGATCAAAAAATAGTATTGGGAATACCCTCAATTTAAAAATAATAATGAGCGGATAACTTTTGATTATTGTTTACTAATCGCTGCAGTGATTGTTTGACAGTGTTCCGGTGGATAGATAATTATCCTATGATCATAATTTTGAAGTACTTTTGTATTTCAATTCCGTTAACGTAATTAACTTTTACTATGTCTTCAGAACGGTAAGTGTTTACAAATTAGCTTGTGATTTAAATTTATTTTATGCAATTTTTTTATAAATTTATATCCTGTGTAACAAAACTGTGATCTTGTTTTATAAGAAACAAATGATATTATATTTAATGATCGTTTTAACAATCGGTAGTAATTTGAGGATGTATTTTTACTTTCAGACCCAGGAATAAACCATTTTTTTTTTGTGGGGGTGGGAAATCACCAAATTACTTCTCCCGCTCTGGGTGGAGCGGGAGGGCGTGTCACAACACCTGTTCCTTCCCTGCCTGAGTGCCCAGGGGTGCGGTAACTCATTTTCAGAGTTTATCCTCTACCCCTAGGCATGCAGGCACCGGCCACAATGGGCCCCGTCAGTGGTGGCTGACAATCATCTCTATGAGGCGTGCGTGGAACACTACGCACCATCGACTCACGGGCTTGGTGCTGATCGGACGGCGAGCTACCCACTGCTCGCCGTCCGCAGGCCCCGGTCTCCAGTGGCCGGAGATCGTCTCGCGACGTCTTACGCCCAGTACCTCTCCTGCGGGGGTAGCGGCCGGGGCCGTGAGGGCCACTCTGTTGAGCTTCCCTCACGTGTCCCACCTCCGCCTCCGCGAGCATTACTGCTTCGCAGAAGGCGGAGAATGCCTCCCATTCCCTCTCGCTCCGTACCATAGCCTGAACCAGAGCTGGGCGCGAGAGGTCGCCACCACCTATCGCGTCTACGGGGACACGGCGGTGCTCCGCCCAAACGGGACAGACCTCCACCGTATGCTCCACCGTGTCCTCTGGGCGATCCGCGCAGTGGTAACATTACACATACAACACCCGGGTGATTCTAGTGCTATGGAGTTTGTAACTCTGAACAATCTTCCAGCTGGTGTATTTGCTAACTCAGTTGACATCAATTTGATATGCACTTTGCAGTACATTGCTCGATGGACATCAATTAAAATAGGCACTACGTGGTACATTTTTGTCAAAGCAGCAATGTACTGCAAAGTGCCTATGAAATTGATGTCAACTGAGTCAGTGAATGCACCTGCAGGTTTGATACAGATCTCATATAAATATTTACGTTATTTTCTCATCTCAGTTGTTATATAATTTTTTTCTATCTAGGTTCTTAGCTAAGAGCTCCTGCTGAGATAGAATATATATGTGTTCCAACAGTGATGAGGACAGTGTACCCTTGTCTTCTTTAGCAAAAAGAAGTTGAGCCACCGTAGAACACCTAATTGTGGAAGGTGGTCAACCTGAGCCATCTACATATAATTCAGCTCCAGTTATTAGCAGCACGTCAGCTGTTCCTTTTGTTGATCCAACCATACCAAAAACTCAAAATTATACTTGGAGAAATCACCATAAGCCTCACGACCGACCACAATGGCAAGAAAACCATGGGCCAATACACCTTCAACCGCCCATGTATTTCTTTGACTGTATGTTTGATGACTGTGTTATCGAATTATTGGTCAAATATACAAATATTTACGTGATTCAAAAGAACAAAGTGGGCAATGTGGCAATGACTGAAATGAAGACAGTGTTTCCTTGCTATACTTCTTTACAGTGGATATCGTAGTTCCCTGAAGATACATGTACTGGGAGAAATTATCAGACACTGACTTTAGTATTATATATTACGCCATTTCGAGGTATAGATTTACATTTATCATGACTCATCTCCACTGTTGTGACAATGCTCAGATAACCACTGAAAGTGACAAATTTGCAATTTCGTCACCCAGGTGTACCTTTTTTTTGTGGGGTGGGAAATCATCCAATGACATCTCCCGCTCTGGGTGGAGCGGGAGGGCGTGTCAGACTCTTACTGACTAAAACCCACCCCTGTTCCTTCCCTGCCTGAGTGCCCAGGGGAGCGGTAACTCTGTTACGAGTTTATGTGCTACCCCTAGGCATGCAGGCACCGGTCACGATAGGCCCCGTCAGTAGTACCCAGGTGTATAGGCCCCGTCAGTAGTACCCAGGTGTACCTTGTCACTTATTCTTTGACAATTTCTTTTCGAGAGTTGATCATCTAGTAGAGTACATTGACTCTCAGCTTCGCTTTGCAAAAAAAATACGATCTTCACTTGTCAAAAATGTAAAATCCATTTGCACCCTAAAAACATGTTTTGTTATTTACCATACTCCTACATAGACTTGTGTGTTAATTAACGTTTTTCAATTAGACAATAAAGCCTTTTTCATACTAATAAAAAATGAATGAATTATAAATGATGATGGATGAATGGATGAACTGTGTTTCTTTAATTTAAAATAGGATATAATCGATAAAGTGGTAGTTATATGAGGGTTAACCTACCTGCCTATTACTACTGATCGTTAAAACGATACTCATTTTCCGAGCTTTCCTGGAAACAAAAAATTACTGTGATACGAGATAAAAAAAAGTTTCAGTAACAACTGGGTTAAATAAAACAGTGGAATTCTATATGTTAATAACATTGATTTCTTATTTATGAAAACATGGTATTTATGTAGTGTAGAAGGACTTAGAGTATTAACTATTTACTAATTTGCTGTGCCCCTTGCGATTCCGATGTGATTAGAAAATGATGACATAACATAACACGACCTAACCTAACAACCTCATATTTGTAATGATAGGCTCGTCGAGTCGAAGCTCCAATGTTTTGAGCATAGACGCCGAGTTGCTAGCCTGTCGGTTTTCTATCGGTTACATTTTGGGGAGTGTGCGACGGAATCGCATAATTTGACTTTGCCAAGCCCGTTCCATCAACGGACCACAAGACGTACGGCGATGTGCCACCGGTACATGGTGAACATCCCATCCACACGCACAAAACTTCTTAGGAACACATTCATTGTGCATACAGCTAGGGAATGGAATTCACCGCCACTGCCACTGTCTGTGTTTCCTAAAAGCTACGACCTGGGAGGCTTTAAGTCAGGAGTGAATAAGTTACTTCTAGGCAAGCATCCTCCATCTTCGACCACATCATCGCTTACCATCAGGTGAGATAGTGGTCAAACGCGTGCCTATCAACAATAATAAAAAAAAACATGCGTTATCATCAATGATGAATTCATCATTAGAAATATTAGAATCCATGTTATGTATGAATGAAAATCAGCAAGATTTTGCTACAAATAATGTTTATTTCCTCCTAATTTTTGAAGCTCGACTTTTCAGTAACACGCATAATATTCTATTTCTTTCCAGGTGACCTGAACCTGCCACGTGACAAGTTCCTCCGTGAACAAGTCAAGCTCGATGAGGGCTGGGTCCCACTCGAGATTCTCACCAGGTTCAACCGACTTGCCAAGCTGACTAAAGACACAGAAATTATTGGTAAAGCTTTGAATAAGGCCACCAATGGATTGTTAGAGGTAATGCACCTAAATAATTATACTTTTGTTACCACAGCCTTTTCACTTAATTAGGAGACGAGAGTCAAACAATGCTGCTCCTCTCATCCTGCCTATTGTGCCCTAAAACACGCAGTTCAAGGGAACTTTAACTGTTACCATACCGCAATAGTGGCAAAATTATAGGCAAAAAAATAAAAAACTTTTTTACAAAAAAAAACAACCGACTTCCAAAAATAAATAAATACTTACACTTAAAATTAAAAAATAACTTTAATTTCGGAAATCGGTGTTTGTATTTTACTTCTTCGTTATTGTTATTGTTTTTGGAAGTCGGTTGTTTTTTTTGTAAAAAAGTTTTTTATTTTTCACTTTTTAGTTGTTATACCCCAGAACTAAAAACCACAATACCATGGAACGTGGAATTTAAACATTTGAAGAACACCAATACGTCATCGAGGTATACATATTTTTCGTTTTTGTTCAGTTTCTCAAAAAGCGCTGAAGCAATTTCGATAAAATTTATATGGGACCAACTTGGGAGTATATTCTTTCGGATAAAAAAAGAATTTTGAAAATCGGTCCACAACCTCCTCCTTTTTCGAAAGTCTGTTAAAAAATATAAATTACTACTTTCATACCAGTGAAATGAAGAAGAAAAAGAATGCTAAATAGACTCTTTACGTTACGCCGGCTCCTATCCATTCCTGAAATTTAACTTACAGAATAAAAAAATATTTTAACAAACAAATTACAATCTTAGCATCTATAATAATTAATCAAGTTATTTTAAAAAACCGTTTTTCATATCTTTCAGATTTCAGAAGACAGCAAAAGAGTCAGAAGGAGCCCCGATGTACCCATTCCAGAAATGAACGAGGAACGCAGGAAGGAACTAAGTAACAGGACTATCTATGCCAAAGGATTCCCCAAAGAGGCTACACTGGATGACCTTCTGAAGCACTTCAAACAGTTTGAACAGGTCGAAAATATTATCATGAGGAAGTACCAAGAACGCACCTCAAAGAGAAGGTGTTTTAAGGGATCCGTGTTCATTACTTTCAAGACCAGGGAGCAGGTAATAAAAATTTATTTTATTTCTTTTCGAAAAATTGTCCTTTTATCGTCATCATTCACAGCCCAACTTTGCCTGCCACTGAGCATAGGTTCTCCGCTTTTGTGCCAATCCCCACGCTCCTGTGCCAAGCTCATCCATGTTCTACCCGTGATGGCAACTATGATATCTGCCCATTTTGCTGCCAGACAACCAACACTTCTTCCAATCCTTGGATGCCACTCGGTCTCTTCCTTACTTTGCCTATCTCACATCACCATACCTATCCAATGTCCCTTACAGGAATGCAAATTTCATTTCAACGCTTCAATGGCTTATATAATAATATGTATTCTTCATCAATAAGCTTGTTGACACTTTTTTTAAATTGATCTTAAAATGATATTCATTCTCCTTTATGACTGTAAAAAATTCGATTGTATTTTACAAACTAAACTTTAATTTAAAGAACTTTTCATGAACTGTCAAAAAAGTGGCCGTCCATGGTGGTGAACAGTGTATCGATGCCATGACGTCAATGTTATAAAACTGTTAGAACTGTTGAATATAAATGGTTAGGAGTTAGGGGAAAAAACAGACAGACGCGGAAAGGGACTTTGATTTATACTATGTAGTGATATTGATAAAACCTAATCCTTGAAAATTTCAGGCTGAAAAGTTTATGGAAGGCAAACCACATGAGTACCTAGAGACGGAACTGATAATCTTATGGCAGGATGACTATATAGTGAAGAAACAAGAAGAATATGCCAACAAGAAGGAACAAAAGGACAAAAGAAATAAGGATAAGGACCATCATGTAAGTTGTATTTTTACTCTGTGGTATAAAAAAAAAGCTCAAGGAGCTTATGGCTTAAGTAATAACAGCCGCACGGGTCGATCCTACGGCTTAAGCTACGCTTGCCGGGGTTGGTCCATAGATGGGTGACAATCTTTACGTACCGAGATTCTTCAGTGCCTCGGAAAGCACTTTAAGCCGTTTGTCCCGGCTGTCAATCGTGGATTTTAGACAGTTGTTACCGTCAGAAGCCCGAAAGTCTGACAAACAGTCAGATCAGGTTAGATAGACTCCATGTGCAATACTAGTATCCAGCTGCATCCGGCTAGACTGGAAGCAGACCCCAAGATAGTTGGGAAAAGGCTAGGCAGATTATTTTTTTTTTTGTATGAAAAAGAAGCAGAGAAAAAAACCACTTTGTATAATATTTAGTGCTAGCACTAACTGTTCAGACAAGTCGTGCAAGTTGGATTTGCCAACTTGCGTACAAAGGTTCGCTATGCTGCATATTTCGATACTCTCAAAACCTATACCAAAATCGCGAATTTTCGCTAGAAGTCTTCCAATGGTAAGTACAGTATGAAGGTGAACAACTCACACAACCCTTTATATTATTATGTGAGTCCTGTTTGCAGTTGATGCTTTTTATTATGCCTGAAGAAATAATGACGTCATGCTCCCTATTCTTTTATTATTTTTTTGTGGGAGTGGGAATTCTTCCAATGACTTCTCCCGTTCTGGGTGGAGCTAGGGCGTGTCAGACTTTTACTGACTAAAACCTACTCCTGCTCCCTCAGATAAAATATTTTTTTTCTGTTAGCGATCACGCTAACGAAGTGTATGGCAATGACATTACCTGCAGAGAGAATAAAATTGTCACATGACTCACGTCCAGGAAATGTCATTGCCATACATTTTGTGTAAGTGTTAGCGTGAACGCAAACAGAAAAGTATTTAGTCTCAGGCCGCTGTTCCTTCAGTTGCCTGAGTGCCCAGGGGCGCGGTAACTCTGTTTCAAATTTATCCGCGACCCCTAGGCAGGCATCGGCCATGAAGGGTCGAGCGTTGCCAATTTAGCATTTTTTGTGCTAAATTTGGCAGATTATCTTTCTGTTTAGCATTATATTTCGTCGTTTAGCATATAACATATTATCTACTTAACATATTATATATCCCTTGCCTTGGTGGCATCATCGGTTGTACAACCACCACAGAGTACTTTTTTATACAACCACTTATGTCAAAATTTAATCTAGTAATAACGTACAACCGCACCCCTACTCTGGTCCGACACAATTGCGATTATCTTTATCACTCTTGTGGCATAATGAACACAAAAGACAGAGCTAACAATAAAATACGCCATGCTACTAACATTTTAAATGTCAAAACGAATGCATGGCAGCCGAAAGTTATTTCCAGAAGTTGCAAAAAAAATGTTCTGTTATTTTAAATATTTTGTGTTTTTAAGTTTTTATATTTTATTGCTGAAATTAATCATAAAAATAGAACTGCTTGTATTAAGGAGGTATTAAATGTATATATGTATAGGTAGTTTACTTCTATGCAAGCATGCTCCATCTGCGACCACATCATCGCTTACCATCAGGTGAGATAGTGGTCAAACGCGTGCCTATCAACAATAAAAAATGTAGTTATTATATGTCAGATTTGGCCTTAAGAGGGCAGGAAAGTGCTGTTATTCTTACACAGTTCCAGATGACGTACTGCGATTTAGGTACCAAAGAGACTTATGATTCGGACTCTCAGTCTCCCACATCTACAGCTACTGTTGATTATAATAATAAATAATAATAAAATTTTTATTTATGTTGTCTGGTAAAACAGTAAATACATTTTTGCTTAAATCTATGTCAAGTTCACAAGTGTTATGTGCCTGAACTAGGACATCCTGTGTTTCAGGCGATATGAGGTAAAAATATTATGAAATAATCACGGTAATTATATAAAATAAAGTAAAATAGTCATTTTAGAGGTATGTAAAAATGAGTAAATAGTATAAAAAAACCTTAGTATACTAACTTAGCTAACTAATTAAAAACAAAATGAATAGAACAATACATTCTTTGTATATTTTCTTTGTAAGTATTGAGATTAAGATCAAGATATCGACTGTTTGTTTCAAAACTTGTAGTAATTCCACTTACAGCCAATCTCTATATTTTCTAATAATTTTAATTAAAATTTTGAAAATTAACTTGGCATTTTCTTTTTAAAATAAGTAGCATATTTTTGGCAATTTTTAACAGCAGTAGCATATTTCGTATTAGCCTAGTTGGCAACACTGGCCCCGTCATGCATTGCTGACATCTTTTTGAAGCGCGCGTGGAACACTACGCGCCGTCGACTCTGCCCTGGTCCTAAACGTTTATTTAAAATGGTTGCGCTGCGGAATATCCTTGCCGGCGAAAAAGTTTACGTAGAAACTAGAGATGATTTTTTTTTTATAGACATTCCATAGATTTTTTTTACGTAACTTATATTTGTTAAAGAAAAGGTGGTTCGGCCAGGGATCATGACGTTAATAATAGTTACGTAAAAACAGCAAATTCATACTACGAGTATTATTACATATTTTGTTTACCGTAAATAAACGTATTTTCTTTCTTCTTTACTATACAGTATGCTATGGAATCGAGTGGTTATATTTTAGGTATTGTTTCAGCCTGTGGAAATGAACAATTATCTTTTAGTAAGTCATAGGTAGTAAATTTCCAAAAAAAAAGGACTTTTCTTACAAAGTTTGACGACACGGTTGGCGCAGTGGTTGAGCGTTCGGCTGCTAATATAATTAACGTAACAGGGTTTACAATTATTATGTAGAGACCTTCTGTTAAGTATTGAGATACCTGTACTGTAGCAGAAGACCTCACTCTTTCATATCTATGTAAATGATCTTTTTTTCTTTTTTGGCAATTTGCTATGGTATTCTTGGAGAAAGTTGTTCATTATCATTATTGTGGCCAAAAAAAAAAAATGTCATGTTAACATTATATTTATAATTTCTGATGCAGGTTGAAAAAGAAGAGCTGAAACTACCCACAGGAACAGTTCTACATTTCAGTGGTGGTACCGATCAGATGAAGAGGGAGGACATCAAAGAAGCACTCAGTACAATAGGTAAGAAGTGCCTTGGTTTAAAACCGTGTTACTAGTAATAAATAATTTTGTATAGTTAAAAACAAAAAAAAACACTTTTCGTTATGTTTTTTCGTCTTCTTCTCAGAAAACCATTTAATTTGACCCCATATTCTTTCAAACGCCCAAATCCCTAAGATTGACATCTGTCAAAATTCGTATTCTGCCCCCGGCCCGCTACGGGACACATTTCGCTGTCTTGTCTTTTTGACGTAAATTTGATTATAAAAACTGTATCTAACTTGCACAGAGTCTAGGACACAGAACAAGAAAGATATTGGTGTTGATTCTGTTATGCACAAACTAAACTTAATTTAGGCTATTGCTATCTTTTTCTCTCTAATAAAACAAGAAAGAGACGGACGTAAATTAGAGCTGTCAAATTTAGTTTGAACTAATATTTCCATACAAATTAAGGGTACACGTAAAAACATGTCGTCTTAAAACACGGCGAAGCGCAAGGCGTAAACTAGTTTGACATCTCTAACTTAGTGCTTAGCTATAGCCGTCCTTTTCTCGCACTGCCTTTTAGTAAAAGATAGCAATTCTCTAATTTTAGTTAAGACATTGAACAAGAGAATCCGTGCCATTGTCTCTCTGTCAAGAAGAGTTTAAAATGAACGAATGACGCGTATTGAACGTTACCCCAATGTGCCCGCTCCGAACCTATGACATCTCACATCACACAGGGGCATGCATAATAAATAATTAATCCGCCATCTTTGGGATGCCGCCATATTGGATTTAGAATGAGGTCACTCAGCTAACCATGTCATCATTGTCAGTCAAACCACGGGGTTTCATCTCGAACTAAGAAAATTTAGTTCAAATAAATGTCAATAGATGGCGTAATATGCATCGATTTCTTATTGAAGTTTAAGTAATATTAATATTTTGAAAATAAATGTGGTAAAAACTGTACTTTCTTATTTAATAAACTGCCCTAAGTATAAAATTGTGAAATAATTGGCTTGTAATTCCAATTTAGACGATTATTGGAACGAATCCTTAGACATCTATATTTCTTGTACCAATAGATGGCGCTGTTTGAAGTTTTAGAGTTTATCCATTCGCCTCTTTAAAATAATAGTGACACATTTTGATACAGTAAAACTGATATGAAGTGCCAAAAATATTATAAAAAATAATTCCTCAATGTGTGAGAAAATATAGGTAAGACTTAGTAAATTCATTCAGCTTGCAAGCCGTCGCTGCTAACACCATCTGGCGAGGTGTAGAGGACAGGCCCGAACGAAGAACAAAAGTTACTTGTGCTTGACGAAAACCCGTAGTTACGACGGTACCGTTTCTTTGTATGGGATGAGGCATCTGTACGCTAGTATTATATTATCTGTGGTCAAACTAAACATGGACGCAAAATTTCAGCTTAATTGGAAATCGGGAAGTGGTCAAATTTAACTTAAAAATTTTTTTTTCATAGATACAGGTAAAGCTACTAAAAGTGTGTTAAAAAGACAAAAAAAAAAATACCCAGCAACGGCTAATAGTTCACGAGGATATAGGAGATGAGATAAGGCAGCATCATCAATTAGTTATACCATTTTTAAGCAGATGATGCATCTTCTTCACTAATCTTGTAGGTACAATTAGCAAAAAAAAACGATCTCTAATTATGCCATTATATTGTTTACAGGTGCAGATATAGCATACATAGACTTCAAAGTGGGTGACAAAGAAGGTTGGGTGCGTCTCACAAAGGAGGACACTGCCAAGGGGGTAGCAGAGAAAATGACCGACAGCAAAATGAAGATTGCCGAAGCCGACGTCGAGTTCAAAGTATTAGAGGGCGAAGAAGAAACGACATACTTACAGAAAACAGTCGAGGAAATGGCTAAAAGACGAAAAAATATGAAGAGTTTCAAAAATAATAAGGGCAGAAAAGGCGGCAATAAGTATCACGGGAAGAAACGGCGACATGAAAACGACGACAGTGGCACCCCTAAGAAAGTCAGGTCTTCTGACAGTTAGTCATAGATGGCGCTGCCTGCTAAGGGCTCTATGCTTAACCATAGACTTTGATGTTTGCTTTTAAGAAAATTAAAGATAATCTTTAATACATGTTTAAACTGTTTGTTAAAGAACCGGAACTGTTTTAAGCTAGAGTTTCATTTGTTACGCGAGTATTTACTATTAAATTTTATCTCTATAAGGATATTATTTTGGTGTTTCCATTTTCCCCTCATCATCAGCCTTTCACCGCTGTGGCAGAGGCCTCCTCTCTGTGAGAGGGTGTGGGCCGTAATCGACCACGCGGGCCTGGTCTCGCGTGGTGGTATTGTGCAAAACGTCAGGATATTTACCCTATAGATGTGGGTTGTTCACATATCTTCGAGTTTTTGGTTCTAGGACATGCCGGTTTCCTCACGATGTTTTTCTTGGTGGACTTCCGGACCACCAACGCCAATCGCTTCCATATTTGGTAAATAATTACCGGCGGTAGTCACGCTCTGTTCGCAGGACCACCATGAGTGCATGCTACAGCTATTTTAGTTATACAAATAACTAGTAGTAGCTAATTTCTCTTAAAGTATAACACATAGGAATCTGAATTTTCGATCATTATAACTTCTTTATGGGTACTAATTTATGGTATAAATTTGGGAAAAAAATCACGGAGTTTTTAAATAGAGAAATCTTGAAATGAAAATTTAACACCGTGATTACCGCCACCCCACCAATGGCATGATGTATCTCGTAAACTACTACAGTACTAATTTCGAGTTATGGGTACTAAGTTTCTATGTAGATTTTTTTTTATTTTTAGTAAACTTTAAATTAGGGACTTTTATAAACGCAAAGCGTATGACAGTCCCATCACACCCTAAATAATTACACTTAATCAGTCTATTACATTTGGGCCATGAACCTGAAAAGACTCCTCACATCATCACCATTTGTTTGAGACAGAATTCTATGGAGTGTGCCTACGTCGGCTACGTGCTTTAGTCGGTTCAACCTCAAGACCCCAAAGAGATCATTTCTTTCAGACTCATATCGTACACAATCCATCAATATGTGATGTAGGTCCTCGACAACTCCACAATCCACACAATTAGGCGAGGTAGTTTTCCTCATCATGAACGCAAACTTATTACATGGAATGTGTCCAGATCTGAGTCTATGAGCTGTAACAACTAATTTCCTACTTAAGGCGCAGTTATACGACTTTTAATGGTTTTTAATTGAACATCACGTCTAAACGACTAGTCTTATTTCTTTGAAAAAAATATATGTTACTCTAGACTATTTCCGTCGTATTTTGATCTCAGAATATTTCAAATTATATTTTTATAACATTGTGTAATTAATTTGTAAAGTTATGTCTAACGCGGATAAAAAATTGAGAATCACGCAAAAACTATAAAGCGTATTTTTATGAAACCTCCACCATTTTAAAGATCATTTTAATTATTTATAATTTAGTCTCAGTGTTTTAGTTTAATACTTGTTATTTTATGTGTAATAAATTAATAATGCGTCTAATTTCGGACAGCGCTCCTTGATGGGCGAGTCCTATTCCTGGGTGGACATATGACGCGTTACGTGTGCTCAGCGCAGAACACGCAAGCTAACCACTCAAGGTCGTTGGCAGCTAATAGCGCCTTAAACTACTATTAATAAACCAGCGCAAACTATGTAGGTTTGAGGAAAGTGACAAGCTCCTCAAACTTGGAATCAACATTGAAAGTTGGGGGGCCTGCTGAACGAGCGCGCTAAAGTATTCATCGTTGATTTCTCGGTAAATACAAATGTTTCAGTTCTGATTCTTTTACGAAATGAATCACATCTAAAGGTACTAATTATTTGTATACTTAGAATAGCTGTAGCATGCCCCCTTTTTCGGCGCTCATGGTGGTCCTGCTGAACGGAGCGTGACTACCCGCGGACCACCTTCAAAGTCGATTTTCTCGAAAACTACTAAGGTACCTATTCTGTTGTGTTGTTCTGTTGTTGAGTACCTACTAATTATTTACCAAATATGGAAGCGATTGGCGTTGGTGGTCCGGCGGTAACCACGGACATTTTCCTTCACCAGAGCAGTGAAGTACAACATAATCTAACGGACAGTGTTGTTTTTTGTGTTTAATTACGCATCACTATTGGTTTAAATCCCCATTGATGCTTAAAGTTGAATTACCCATGATTTGTCATTGTTGGCAACACTCCGTCATTATTTTCTGCAAAATGTCAGGAGATTCACCCCAATGCGGTGGCACGGTTGGCGTAGTGGTTGAGCTTTCGGCTGCTGCACAGTGCGCTGCGTGTCGCGGGTTCGATCCCCGCACGAATAAATATTTGTTTGGCCTACAGATAGCTGTTCCGGGTCTAGGTGTCTTGTATAAGTGAGGTGAGGAGTAATTCCAAGTGTAGGGAAACGTTTAATAAAAAATCTAGTACATGCCGATTCCCTCATGATGTTTTCCTTCACCATTTTGAGAGCAGTGGTGATGAAATAATTTACACAAATTACAATCGCCTGCCTGGGTTTGAAATCACGACCTATAACTTGTAAGCCGCGGCCGTTGCCACTAGGCCACCACTACCACCCCACTACCACTTCACTTCTGTCGGCTGACTACATAATTTTATTCTGGATACGAACTAAGATGGAAGAGTACTCATTGGATGGAAGCTTACTTCGTAAACGCTTCTCAGATTTTCGTGCCTTATCATTCGTTCTTGGAGTTTTTGGCGGGATTTTTTCGAGTGAAGTTCAGTGGCTCTTTTTAACAGACTTCAAAAAGGAGGAGGTTACCAATTCGGATTTTTTAAAATTATTCGCTTATTGATTCCTGGTGAATATTATGATGTAAAATTGGTGTAGTTTTGTGTCTCAAGTGTCTACACAACTGGACAATATGTGGAATCATTGAAACAGGCGCGATCTCCGGGAGCTGAGAATTTTACTGTAGTATTGACAACCTCAGCGAAGCTTGCCGAGAAGGCTGACTCGACACATTTGTTGTCAAAAACTGCAAAAAAACAGATTGTGTTACATAGAAAAAACAAACGAAGTAAGTGATGACTAGGCAGCATGATCTCTGACTTTAGCCTATTCCACAAGGAACAAAAGGGAAAAAGGTTTTTGGCGGGATTTTCTCGAGTGTAGTTCAGTGGCTGTTTTAATTAATTATTCGTTTATTGATTCGTAATGGATATTGTGATGTAAAATTGGTGTAGTTTTGTGTCTCAAGTGTCTACGCAACTGGACAATATGTGGAATCATAGAAACAGGCGCGATCTCGGTAAAATGGAGCTGAGAATTTTATTATAGTATTGACTACTTCAGCGAAGTTTGCCGAGAAGGCTGACTCGACACATTTGTTGCCAAATACTGCATGAAACAATGTGTTACATCTGCAAAAAAAAATACACTACTGATGACTAGGCAGCATGGTCTCCGATCTTAGCCTGTTCCAAGAAGAACAAATGGAAAAAAACATTAATTTGTTCAGTCAGGTAGGTGCAGCCGTGGCGATGGGCCGAGTCGACTTTTTGGTAACTCGAGTAACTCGAGTTGACCCGGTTACCAACTCGGGCTGCAACTCGAGTTGACTCGACTCAATCTGCCTTAAGAATCTTAAGATCCGTCGCGTCGCCGCGTCGATGGTCGAGTGTCGACGCGGCGACGCGTTCCCTCGCGGCTCGGACGTTCGGTCGTCGGGCTCGTTCGGAGTTGTTAGGGACTCGCGACTCGCGGGTTAGGCGGCCGGGCTAGCTTCGGGCCGCCATCCCGACGCACCCCTCGCCGCGCGCGTTCTCCGAGTCAACTCGGTTTGCAGATATTTTAACTCGGGCTGACTCGCTTACGGTCTAGCCCGAGTTACTCGAGTTAGATAACTCAAGTCGCCCATCACTAGGTGCCGGTCAGTTCGTTCGTTCTTTTTGACAAGTTCGAATGGTGGGAAATTTTTGTTTGTTTGTTGTTATTATTGATTATTTAGTAAATGGACTAAATGGTGTACGTAGTGACCATAGATGATACACTGCAGTGACGCTGTTCTTAAAACTAAGAGTAATTAATTAATCAATATTGTGATCCTCCGAAAATTATTTTGGAAAAATGTTTAATGTTCCTGATTATTCAACTCATTCATGTAAGCACAAAATATTGTCTGAATTAATAGTAATATTAAGGTTTTTACCTTTAAAAATATTTATAAAAGAGTGTCTGAACACTTTCAGTTGCTGATCCCCAAATCCAAGAAATAATGAAGCTTGAAGGCTTAACAATTGCTGATTTTATGCCATCTCCAAATCTATATAGAATGATGCCTGTAGACGTGGGAACACAATATGATATAGCCGACACATATCAGGAAAATGTAGTTGTTAAAAAAATGGTTTCCCCAAGGACAAGTGAAGAAATTTTTTCCCCAAGGACAAGTGAAGAAATTTTTTCCCCAAGGACAAGTGAAGAAATGTTTTCCCCAAGGACAAGTGAAAACATGTCTGAAAATGTAGATTGTAAAGTAAATTCTACAAGTTGGTTTTCTAGTGATATAGATACTCTAGATGATATAACTGAGTTCATATGTCCTCCAGAATTGTGTCAAAAGAAACCAATAAAACCTGAAAAGAAAGAACCTGAGTATGATTCAGATGACACAATAGATGAATATGTAAGTAATTAGATACTATACTTACTTATATTATATATGCGAAAGTAACTGTCTGTATGTCTGTCTGTTCTGGTCTCAGTCTTAATGGCTGAACGGATTTGGATGAATCTTGGCACACAGGTAGACTATGTCCTGGAACATAGGATATTTTTTATCCCTGGACTTTGTTTCCTTCGGTTAACTTTTACACAGGCGAAGCCGCTGGTAGAAGCTATGAGCTGGTAAAAAATAGATTGACTATTGAGAATTGGGATGATTTAAAAAAGATAAAATTTCACACACCAAACTCTAGTAGCACTAAAATAAAGCATGTGTTACTTGTATTGTCTCCATAATTAAAAAAAAAAAAAAAAACCAAGTTTTCTAGTGTCCTTTTATAAAAATCCTCAAGTTTTATCTTAAACAAATGGTCATTATTAGATAATATCCAGTTTCAATTGCTCTTTATAGCTATCTAGGTTTGTGAAAAGGCATGATATACAAGTACGTAAAGCATTGATGGGAATTAGAACAATGCAGCGTTTGACAAATCAAACACAAGGATTTGAACCAATAGTGATGCGTTGTTATAACAGCAACACCTTGTAACTCAGTTGTTTTGCTGTTTATTTGCTTTCCTGAAAAGTTTCCGATTTTGATACACGTGGTGTTAGAAATAAATAATTCAAATTCTAGGTAGAGTGTGGTGAAGAGGGTTTATGCAAATGTCAAAGGATGCGTGGCAGAGAATTCTATGATTATTATATACGGAATAAGGACAAAGAACTGTACACTATGTACCCACAGGGGAGGTGTGAATTGCCCAAGGGAGCTGTATTGCATTTTACTGGAGCCCCCGATAATATGAAGAGAGAAGATTTAAACGAAGCGCTAGTAGCTTTAGGTAAGATAAGTTTTGTAATACTCAAACCTTGTTGTGATTTTACTTTTTGAAACAGTAACAATAAGCATTTCTGTTTTTAACTGGAAGTTACTAATATAGTGTGAGAACACACTTAAAATAAAATAATCGCCCGTTTCTTTTTTTTTCTATTAATTGGCGCTAGTTTGACCGCTATCTGACCTGATGAGTTATGGTCATGACTGTAGATTTTCTAGGATCATGAATATTGTCTGTATTTTCAGGTGCAAAAATAACATTTCTGGACTATCAGAGTGGCAGTAAAGAGGGATGGGCGCGCCTGAGTTATCCATATGAAGCAAAAATTGTGATCAAGAAGATGATAGACAAGAAGAAGCTTAAAATCGCTGGGGCAGATTTAGAATTCAGAGTTTTGTCTGGAAAAGATGAAAAAAGATATCATAAAAAAGCCATAGAAGCCATTTATCAACTACAAAAAAAGGCAAAAGGCTTAGAAAAACAGTTAAGAAAAGCTGGATACAGCTACGTGGCAAAATATAATCCCGATGATGACACGAGTGATCATGATGGTTGGTGAATCAGCAACGAACTGATGAGTATTATCCATATCTAGAGCATCGATTTACGTCCATAAATTAGAATAATGCGCAGCCATAATAAAAACTATATCCTTGTGCTGTCTGTATATATCTACTTAGATAAATATTAGTTTACTCAGATTAAACCAAATTATGACGAGGGACTAATCCTGCCGACAAACTTTTGCACAGTTTATTGGATTCGATATGGCCCTAAATGCGACAGTCCAGTGCATACATACTCAAATAAATATTTATAGAACAAAATTTTTTTACAAAAAATAGAACCGAATTCCAAGGAAAAAACAAAAAGTGCAAAATAACTTTCATTTCGGAAGTCGGTGTTTCTGGTTTTGTTTTTTTGTTTGACACCGACATACCGAGACTCTTCCGTGCCTCAGAAAGCACGTTAAGCCGTTGGTCCCGGCTATCAATCGTGAATCTTTAACAGTCGTTACGGGTCGTCAGAAGCCCGAAAGTCTGACAACCAGTCTTACCAAGGGGTATTGTATTACCCAGTAACTGGGTTGTGGAGGTCAGATAGGCAGTCGCTCCATTTAAAATAATGGTATTCAGCTGCATCCGGTTAGACTGGAAGCCGACCCCAAGATAGTTGGGAAAATGCTAGGCAGATGATGTGCCTTTCAAAAAAGTTTTGTTCTATACTGGTAGCACTGTAAGGTTATCTGTTAAAAATTCTTCGTAACATAATTTTGTGACAGACGACGGACGGATCGACAGACAGACGGACACGTGAGTGACAACAATAGGGCTCCGTTTGGACCTTTTGGGTATGGAACCCTAAAAAGGGGATTTTATAGGGTTCACTTGTTTATCTGTATATCGGTGTGTCTGTCTGTGGCATCATATATTTTATAGGGTTCACTTGTTTATCTGTATATCGGTGTGTCTATTTGTGGCATCATATATTTTATAGGGTTCACTTGTTTATCTGTATATTGGTGTGTCTATCTGTGGCATCATATATTTTATAGGGTTCACTTGTTTATCTGTATATGGGTGTGTCTGTCTGTGGCACCATATATTTTGATCTAGTATCTAGGGTACCGCGCCCGAAGGGTCCAAACGGGGTCCTATTGCTGTCACTCACGTGTCCGTCTGTCTGTCCGTCATTTGACTCAAAATTTTGTTCCGAATAATTTTTATCTACCGATTGTCCTTTGTACTTGAAAGGTGATAAATGTTTATTATTACAAAGAAATACCAAGATTTTGATTAATCAGATTTTTTCTGCCGAAAATCCCTCATTTGGTACGGAACCCAAAATGTACGAAGTCCGACACGCACTTGGCCGGTTTTTTTTTTTTTTGAAAGGTGCAAATCGAGGGTGTTCTTAGCTATGGTTCAACAAGATCAGTCTATTGTTGTTTGAAGATCATCAGCTCTTTTTTAGTGTTGAATAGATGTGAGCAACTTCCACAGGTCCGATCGATTCGAAATTTTGGTAGGGGAGCGGGGGGGGGGGGAACAGGAGTCAGTGGGCAATGATGGTCAATTCAAAAAGAAATGAGCCTAAAGCTTAACAGGATACGGCTATGTCGCACGGGGTTTAGCTCTGCACCCCTCCCCTTCCCGCACAGCCAGTCACGCTCGCATCATGGGGAGCGACACACGTGTCACAGGGAAGGGGCCGTTGTAAAATTTCCGAAATATAATCTAAAACGTGAGTATCTCATCATATCATACGAGGGCGGGTCAATAAGTCCGTGACTTTTGGAATAAAACACAGATTTTTTGATAAATAAATCATTTTATTTTTCAACGTAGTCTCCCTTGAGCTCTATACACTTTGTCCAACGCTTCTCCAATTTTTTTATCCCTTCCAAAAAATATGATTTGTCGAGGTCCTCAAAATTGGCCTTTGTTTGCGAGATGACTTCATCATTGGAGTCAAATCTTTTTCCACCAAGCCATTTCTTCAGGTTTGGGAACAAGAAGTAGTCACTCGGAGCCAAATCTGGAGAATAGGGCGGATGAGGGAGCAATTCATAGCCCAATTCATGGATTTTTGCCATGGCAACTGCACATGTGTGCACCCTTGCATTGTCTTGGTGGAAAAGAACTTTTTTCTTGGCCAAATGAGGTCGGTTTTTGTTCAAATCGTCATTGAATCGGTTCAATAAGTTGGCACAATATTCCCCATTGATTGTTCTTCCCTTTTGAAGGTAGTCAATGTGGATTATCCCGCGTGTCAAACAGTCGCCATAACTTTATTGGCTGACAAACCCACCTTGGCCTTCTTTGGCGCCGATTCACCCTTAGAAACCCACTGTTTTGACTGTTGTTTGGTCTCTGGTGTGTTGTGATGGATCCATGTTTCGTCCACGGTTACAAAACGGCGCAAAAACTCCTCCATATTGCGATTAAACAACGCCAAACCTTCCTGTGAAGTTGTTACACGATTGCGTTTGTGGTCGACTGTGAGCAAACGCGGCACCCATCTTGCGGAAAGCTTTCTCATCCCCAAGTGATCATTCAAAATTGAAACCACTGAGCCATGCGAGATCCCTACGGCTTCCACAATCTCTTGCACTTTCAATCTTCGGTCGGCCAACACCATATCGTGAATTTTTTTTTCGATTGATTCGGGTGAAGAGACCTCAACTGGGCGTCCAGGACGTTCGGCATCTTCAGTGCTTGTACGGCCACAACGAAATTCAGTAAACCACTTTTTTTACCATTGAAATCGATGGTGCAGAGTCCCCATAGTATTTATCAAGCTTAGCCTTGGTCTCGGTAATGGTTTTTTTTCACAAAAAATAATGCTTAATAAGCACACGAAATTCACTTTTTTCCATTTTTTCCTCAAATTACTGGGTAGTCTGATAAAGATAGCTGTCAAACACAAACTAACTGACGCAGCAAGTTCAAATTTTGACAGGAGTCAACTGACAGATGCCTGTTGACAGGAGTAGTGTTGCTTTTTCAGTAAAGAGGTCAGAAATTCAAAAAGTCACGGACTTATTGACCCGCCTTCGTATCATATTTGTTAATTTTGCTTCGTATCATATTTGTTATCTTACAAGTGTAAGTACTGGAACAAGTTATTAGATTTTCCCCGCTTTGACTTTAATTATGATAAAACCTTTTGTTCATTTCAGATGCCGACGCTAAGGAACTGGACAAGAAAGACATCTAAAGCGAGTTGGACTACAGGTGACCTATAGGTACCTACGTAGGCGTGTACGCAAAGTTCCCAAAGAAACTGGTATTCCAAAATTAGAAAGGCATGCCGTTTTTAAAGAAGAGCACGAAAAAATACTTACAGAGCGTATTTTAAAATTAGTTGGTTCGGAAAGCATACCAGTCCGCCCCTGCATGAGTGCAGGGGCGGACTGGTATGCTTTCCTGGTATCCTTTCAATGACTATCCGGTACAGGCGTTCGTCGACGGAATACGTGACTTGGAAGTTAGAGCCGCTGTAAGACTTTGGCATCATGAGACATTGAAGGACGCCTTGGCACATGCCTTGGAAGTAGAGGCAGTGAGGCAAGACCATCGAACACACCGTATCAGGGAGGTTGTGGCATCACCTGTACGCAGTCGTCCGCAAGGGATAGCCCTAGGTGTTACACTTGTCGAGAAAGGGGTCATCTTCGGTTAAGCTGTCCAAAGCGAGGTATACTGAGAGAAGATCAATCCCGGCAAGGAAGGGCAGGTCGGCCAGTTCGGTGGAGGAGCGCGACATGGCGCACGACCGTGGCGGAGGCCCCTGATAGTGTGAGTTCAAGTAATGTCGACAAGGTCGGTGCGGCACCCGACAAGTGCGTAAAACAGGAGCAAGTGAACAGTAAAGTGAGTGCAGGCGCGGATGGTGTTGCCAGCGTCGTGGCCTCTAAGAAGGACGACTGTGTGATAGTGTGCGCGCGATGCGGACGATAGGTCCGACCCGGAAATGAGCGGAGTGAGGATGCCAAGAATGGATGTAAGCAATGAATGGAAGGAAATTCTACAGCTTGCTCAGCAAAATGACACGGACCTCAAACCGATCTTCGACTGGATTAAAGCTGGTGCTCCTAAACCCAAGTGGAGTGATGTTGCGGCGTTGAGTTCCATCACGAAGAGTTATTGGGCACAATGGAACAGCTTGGTTATCCAGGATGAAGTCTTGTGCCGTAAATGGGAAAACGCTCGAGGAGATAACTGTCATCTACAAATTGTTGTCCCCAAAGCCAAAGTACTGGATGTTTTACGGCTCTACCATGATGGATCTTCAGGAGGACATGGGGGTAAAAAGAACTCTACTGAAGATACGAGAGCGATTTTACTGGATTCACTGTCGAGAGGATGTTGAGGACGGTGTCGCAAATGTACCAGTTGTGCGGCTGTGAAAGGACCACAGACACGCAGCAGAGGTGCTTTAAAAGTATACAACATGGGAGCCCCCTGGGAACGGATAGCACTAGACGTTGCAGGACCATTGCCGGAAATTGAAAACGGAAACAATTACTTCATGGTTGTCATGGAATACTTCACAAAGTGGCCAGAAGTCTTCGCTATTCCTAATCAAGAAGCTATAACAGTTGCAGATAAATTGGTTCAGGAAGTCTTCTGTCGTTTTGGAGTACCCATGGAAATTCACAGCGACCAAGGGAGGAATTTTGAATCGCAAGTTTTCCAGAGACTTGTCGAATGATGGGTACTCACAAGACCAGAACTAACTCTTACCATCCACAATCTGATGGAATGGTAGAACGCTTCAACCAAACGTTGGAGAGATATCTGATAAAAGTTGTGGAAAGCAGGCAAAGGGATTGCGACAAGCACATACAGTCATTTCTTCTGTCCTACCGTAGTGCATTTCACGAAAGTACGACTGTGACACCAGCCTTCACGAACTTTGGAAGGGAATTACGGTTGCCTGCAGATTTAATCACCGGAATCCGCCCTGATGCCCCACGCAGTGTAACCGATTATGCTAATGACTTGCGTAACAAGTTGAATGATGTATATGAGCATATCAGACAATCCGGCCAACAAATGTCTGATAAGATGAAGACCCGATACGACCGGAAGGCAAACAATAGAGGTTTTGACGAGGGCTCACTGGTGTGGTTGCATAACCCAGTGCGCAGCAAAGGGAAGTCTCCTAAATTGCAAGCCAAATGGGATGGACCATACCGAATCGTGACCAGGATCAACGATGTTACCTACCGAATACAGAAGGATCCACGAGGTGCGCCTAAGATTGTCCATGTAGACCGACTGGCGCGATACTACGGGACTAATGATGCTCGGGACGAGCATGTCTAAGGAGGGGGCAGTGTTACGTCGACCGTATTACACTGGAACGTTCGAGAATATGGTCGAAGTTTCCAGAAGTTTCCACTACGTTCGAGAACATTCCATTGTGGTACTGTGTAGAAGTTCATAGATGTTTCTAGAAATATTCCACTATAGGATAGTTCGATAATGTTCTGGAAACTTCTATGACTGTATAAATAGGCCGGACGGGCGGCGAGTTAGTCAGTCTGTTTTCGACTACGGATGCGAACGTAAGCGAATACAAGCGATTAGAAGAGAAAAGTGATTATTAGCGAATTAGTGTTTGTGTAAAAAAGTTGTCGAGTAAATAAAGGATATTTGGTTAATTAATAGGTGTAAAATAATTTATCCTATACCCAGCTCGTAACAATATTTACAACATTGACGAGACAGTTATTACCACCGTCCAGGAACGCGAAAAAATCCTGGCTACAAAAGGTCAAAAAAGACTGGGTTCTTTGACTTCTTGGGAGAGAGGTAAAACGATTACTGTCATATATTTATTCATATTCGTATGAGTTCTGCTGGAATTTTTCTTCCTCCTTTTATCTACCCACGCAAACGACATTAACGATTATGAACCATATGAAAATTCTAATAATGGTTGGACGAATGAAGAACTATTCAGGAAATGGTCACAACATTTCGTGAAAACCGTTAAACCGAGTGAAGAGAAACCAGTTTTATTTATATACAATTTCTGCAGAGAACATTATTTTCATTACTGTCCATTCCTCCTCACACATCACTTGCTTCAGACTGTTGACGTGGTTTTCTATGGTCCTCTTAAAAATGCTTACAACAGAGTGTGATTTATACATGAAATCACATAATTTACAAAAAAATCACGCCATACGAAGTCGTTGAGATTTTTAACAAAGCCTATATGAGATTTGCTTCAGTCGAGAAAGGAGTCAGTGGCGCATCAACAGGAATATTCCCACTCAATCCTCACAAAATCACAGACGAAGATTTCTTAGACGCCTCTAATGTTCCCTGTGTTGAAGAAATTTCTTAATAACAGACTTGAGAGTTAATGAATTAGCAGATAACCTTTCAACTAACAACATTTCAAAAGCAACAGCATCAACTAGCAGTAGGAACGCTTTGGAACCGCAACCTTCCACAACACGCTGCAGCGTGATTTAGTAAGTCACTGAGAGAAGTCAAAAAAAATGACACGGTTGGCGGAGTGGTTGAGCGTTCGGCTGCTGCGCTGTGTGCGGTTCGAGTACCGCACGGAACAAATATTTGTAATGACCTACAGATGATTGTTCAGGGTCTGGGTGTCTTGTCTTGTGTATGTGAGTTAACATGTTTGTGAACGAACCCACGATACAGGAGTAATTCCTAGAGTCACAGATTACAGATAACTCACTCCATGTACTTACGAGCACTAACTGCCTACCGGCCGCCGGGTCGCCCGCGGCCAACAGCTCAGTGGGTTGCCGACAGCCGCGAGGCGCGTACTCTCGCATTTAATTCGGTCAACCTGACTTACTTTATTATAGTTTCAAATTCTTATGACATGGCTAGTACTGGTGTATTATGTGCAGTTGATGGATGTAGATCCAGTAAGAGAAGAGATAAAAACTGATCTTTTTTTTTTAGTTTACCTGTTGATACAGAAATGTGAGTATCTAATTTGTTTTACTATCGTAAAACAAATTTAATTTTAAAAGAAAAATAAAAATAATTTTATTTTATTACAAGTGTAACAACAAATATCTACTGACATCTTTATCGAAAGAGGCAGCCCTGGCAATTCACAAAAATCACGCGGCGGCGCGCAGCTACAAAGGAAAACTCGCTTCACGCTTGTAACGTACATTTTCGTTCGCAGCGTCTAGCGAGTCGAAGTTTTAGGCTATTAAAACAGTAGGTAGTGAACGTTTTGTATGGAGTGATTTATCTGGTAATCTGTACTAGAGTGTGGTAAGGTATTTTTTTTAAATAGTTTATTAGTACCTACAATACTGTCATTCACCCGCGCGCAACCCCCGTCACCGCCAGTAGCTCTTAGAAGGGAAGCCGCTGCAGCGTGCCATGGAGATGAAAGACCAGGGCATTTGCTTCACCGCCGATTCGCACTTTAGAAAACATATTGTAGCGGTTTACAAAAAGGCAAAATTATAGAAATCTAGGATTTCTATTACTACTGGCAAATCTGTTCAAAATATTAGTAGGCACTTTAATGGATAGTTCTACAACTTTTTGATAATACAGTGTCAACATATCGTCAGCGTCAGTTACTCGTAACATTTCGGACACAGACAACAATGACTCACTGGATCGAGAGTTTTCTCCAGATATACCAGTGGAATCAACACCGCATAAAATCACAGCTCTGTGTACTAAATGTTTGCTTAATGAGGCGATCTGTGGCAGCGACCTCTCGCGCCCGGCCCTGGTCCAGGCCATGGTACAGAGCGAGAGGGAATGGGAAGCTGTCACCTCTTTCTGCGAAGCAGTAATGCTAGCGAAGGAGGAGGCGGAACCCGTGAGAGAGACGTAACGGAGACGCCCTCACTCTCGTAGACACCCCGGGCGTCGGGAGACGCAAGCCGATTCCCGGCCACCGTAGGCGCGGGCTTGCCGACGCCGAGTAATAGGTCGCCGTCCGATAAGGACTGGGCCCGAGTCGACGGCGCGTAGAGTTCCACGCGCGCCTCAAAGAGATGTCAGCAGTAACTCGTCA
The DNA here is from genome assembly GCA_951329385.1 of Polia nebulosa. Taxonomy (NCBI): domain Eukaryota; kingdom Metazoa; phylum Arthropoda; class Insecta; order Lepidoptera; family Noctuidae; genus Polia; species Polia nebulosa. The sequence goes on along the minus strand of OX589592.1, from coordinate 6,085,081 downwards.
GTTACTGCCCGCTAGGTCCGATGAGCGGTTGCGGATAAATTCATAAGAGAGTTACCGCGGCCCTTGGCACAGGCAAATGAAGGAACAAGTGTGTGTTATAGTCAATAAAAGTCTGAGACGCCCTTCCGCTCCACCCAGAGCAACCCAGAGCGGGAGAAGTCATTGGATAATTTCCCACCCAACAAAAAAAGAAAAGGGGATTTGACAATTGCACATCCAATTTCGAAACATAGACAAGATTGCGTAAATTAATATGTGAACCGTTTCACCTTGTGGTTTGCTGTAAGAAAACCCAAACGCTGGGTTAAGCTCGCCTTTGTAATTAACTGTTCCATTGTGTTTTTTCTGTATATGTTTTATGTGTACAATAAAGAATAATAATAACCGGTGAAGTGCGTGTCGGACTTTGCATATTTAGAGTTCCGTACCTGCTCTGATTTATCAATTTATTGGTATTTGTTAGTAAAATATACGTAATAATAAACATTATCACCCGGACACGTGAGAGTGACAGCAATGGGGCTCCGTTTGGACCCTTCGGGTACCTACGGAACCCTAAAAAGAAAAAAGAAGATAAAATAAATGCAATTGTTTTTTTCTTTGTTCCTGGCAAAAAATCGAAGAACGGTTTAAAAAAAAGCTGAAGATGTCATAAACGTCTTACTCATTGTTTTTACAATTAATTTTAACCTAACCAGGTGATAATAAATTATACGAGTCGGGGTGCAACCAAATTTTCTAGCTCTCGCTCGCTCTTGCTTCTTTCTCCCTTTTCTGCATAAGTCAACAATTTTCGAGGCAGTGTGCTAACTTTTGATTATCGGCGGACGGAACCCCTAGAATCATCATCTTCCTGCCCTTATCTCATGTTACTTGGGGTTGGCGCAACACGTTCTTTTCAGAACGGAACCCCTAGAAGCACGAAGAGTAAATTTTTGAGTAGGTACTTATGAAAAAAAGAGGGGGTGGCGAAGGCTCTGAGGAGCGGGTTTTCGAGTAAGTGTGTTGAAAGATACGCTTTACGGGCCGTGTATTGTATTGCATGGAACTGAATCCTCCTTTGTTCGATTTTTTTTTAGTGAGTTTTCAATTTGATAGAAGCTTACTTCATACACGCCAGTAATTTAGAAAAAAGATCAGTTGGCTGTTCAGTTCACTCGTTCTCGTTCACTCCCACGATTTCAGACAATTCATGGACAATTCACAATAATTTTCGGTCAATGACCTCTCATCTGTCAAAATTGTTTGACGTTTTGTACACTAGTGCATTACAAAGGGTTTATTGCTATGATGCTATTCTATTAATTAAGACTATTTTATTGAAGAAAAGGTAAAATTTTTAGTGGTACGTCTAGTGTATATTAAACAAAATGAAGCCAGAACAAGTGGAAGAAACGGAGAATTCGCCACAGGTAGCGGGCGACGTGATTGGCGACACAGCTTACAGCGAGCGCTTCGTTCTCAAAATTTTGTTAAAACTCGCTAATTTAGACACGTTAAAAGAAGAAATCAAGGAAAAAGCGTTCGAAGATGACGTCTGCATACTGTGGGACATGACCGCCGAGAGAGATGTTGTGTTATTTCTTCAGAAACACGATGTATTGAAACTGTTCAATTTCGCGTTACCGGTCATTGAAATCCCCAGAATTATTGAAATAATCGTCGGTATCATCGGAAATATGTGCTGCCAAAAAGAAGTGGTGAATGTTTTGATGAAGATGGACAATTTGTTAACTATTCTGATTGAGTACATTAACACAGATGATAGTCTAGTCTTAGTACAGCTACTGCGACTAGTGAGCGCGTGTTTGTTCTTAGCGAATGAAGAAGAATTGGACACCTGGATGGAGTTGTTCGCGAACATCGAGTACTCTTCAGCCTTATACTTTATATTAAAAAATTCATCACACAAAGTACTTTTGGTGACAGCTTTAGAGAATCTAAACACACTGTGTTCATATTGCAATACTGATAAATTTAGAACTAAGTTTTTTACACACTTCGTAATTCCAGAGGCCTTAGATTCACTCATCTCAGGTTTTACTGAGATAACAGTGAATCAGAAAGAGAGGTGTGTTAAAGATGAGTTGGAAAGAATTTTAGTTGTAAGTCTACAGATAGCTTTAAACTTAGTTGGGTTTGATAAGTCACAAGAGATGTACAGCCACAGCACAGAAAGTGTCATAACTATGATTAATGTAATATTAAAATACTATGAAGACAAATTAGTAATTAATAAAGAAATTGATTCAGACTTGGTAGACATTGTTGAGTCAACAAACATAATAGTAAAAGCATTACAAATTACAAGTGCACCTGATAAATATTTCGAACTAAGTTACAGTATATGGAAAGCCTCATCGTCAATTATAAAATCTGACAAAAATGGGTCATCTTTTGAAGAGAATGATAAAGAGGAATTGAAAGATTTTGTAGCAAAAGTAAAACCATCTATAGCCATGTTAATTTGTAATTATCTATCAAAGTGTACAGACGATAATTTACTAAAAGTATTAGATCATATTGGCTCAGATTATGAGGATATCATAAGTTGGGTTAAGGATAATGAATTGCAATCTACTGTGTGTAACAGAGCAACTAACTATAGAACTAGGTTGAAAGATAATGTGGATTCATAATTAAAAATATTTCTTTAAATTTTGAGTTTTATTTTAGACAGTAGAATGGCGGATGGGCGTCGACACATGTTACATCCCACATGAAAGACCTACCCAACTTTCAAGATATTGTGATCATCCTGTCTGGCCTGTTTCCATCATCATGTGCCAAGCCATTGGGTCCTAAAACAGCTGGCACTCCGACGGATGATGTCATTAATGCTGGCATGCAGTGCTATCGAGCTAGCGCTCTACCACAAGCTAGGTCATGGTGCTGCTTCACCGCATTGACAACGATGTGGAGCTCCACAAGGATCACCCACTGGGTTTTTTTTTAAATTTTTATATGAGTTGTCCTCATTCATTGATTTTCAAGACTTGAAATGAACACATGAGATGGCCCTTTTTGGTTAACTGCATTGCAATTGTAAGGAATTACTTGACAATAGTTGCTGACTGTTAGTCGTCACCCTTTTATCGTCACGTTAACATGACCCGAAGGGACCCTATTAGTAAGCCTCCGCTGTCCGTCCGTCTGTCTGTCAGCGGGCTGTGCATCTCATGATCCGTAATAGGTAGACAGTTGAAATTTTCACAGAATGTGTATTTCTGTTGCCACTATGAAAATAAATTAAAGGGGGTTCCCCTACTCGAAATGTGTTTTTTTTACTTTTTTTGCTCGATCTTAATAATGACAACAAGTCGACGCGTATAATCTTGTACGATGGTACGGAACCCTTTATGCGCGGGGAGTGCGACTCGCACTTGGCCGGTTTTTTTTCTCAGTCTTGCTGCTTAACTTAAAAACTTAGGACGGGTCTGATGATGATGCCCAATCGTAATAAAATCATTTATAACTATTTAATTCTTTTTGAATTTTTAATATTTAAGATGGATTTACTAATTCATCCCATTGTAAACCCAGAAGTGGGTGAAATTAAACTTACAAGGTTTCATTACAGACAGACGCCGACGACTTACACCCTTTTTTTATGGGTGGGAAATCATCCAATGACATCTTCCGGTCAGGGTGGAGCGGGAGGACGTGTCAGACTCTTACTGAACTGAACTAAAACCGACCCCTGTTCCTGCCTTGTCTGAGTGCCCAGGGAGCGGTAACTCTGTTAAGAATTTATCCGCTACCCCTGGGCATACGCTATTACACCCAGACAGGTCAAACTAAACAAAAATTTATAAAGAGAATAAACAGAACTTAAGAGAATTCGAACACCCTTCGGAAGTAACGCTCAGTGAAATATTAATAATACAACGCCATCTAGTCCCAAGCTAAGCAGAGCTTGTGTTATGGGTACTAGACAACTGATAAACATACTTATATATTTCTAAATACATAAATATTATAGATAAATTACACCCAGACACAGAAAAAATGATCGTGCTCATTACACAAATATTTGTCCTGGGTGGGAATCTAACCCACGACCTCCGGCATAGCAGTCAGGGTCACTAACCACTAGACCAACAGGCCTGACATGTATCATCGACAGCGTCTCGGTGTGAGCTGGCCTTAAGGCTCCTCTCTAGTAGGTAGTTCTTGTGTTGCCATACTAAGAAGCTTGTACTGATGACTAGAGGTTGACCAATGTACCCTTAGGCCGCGACTCGCGACATAAATCAGGCACGTCTGTGACTGCCCAACCCCCCTTTAATAGTTGGAATATAGTTGAAATTATGTAAACCCATTAGTAACCCGAGATTGGACAGACGTTTGCGTTTCCAAGGTTCGAGACGTTTTTGTTTGGCAGTGACAACCGCGCTGCACTGTGCCACGCCAGATGTTGCTACTATAGATGATGCATCGCGTATATTCATAGCACATCTTAGTCGCACAGCTCTACATAGCTTAGTTCTAGTGGAACGGGGTCACCGTTTCGTAGTTCAGCTTCACCGCTTCGTACCTAGTATGTAAAAAAATTACTTATCGTTGAACCCTGTTCAACTATAACTTTTCTAAGCTAGGCTTTGAAAATCGAGATATCCAGCAGCTTAGCACATCTCTAGTGGAACCACAGCCTCAGTTTCCAGAAATAAGTAAGCTCTGAAATATTAGATTAAGGTCTCAGAGCCGCCAGACTTGTAGTGTAAGAGCTGGTCGCCACCTGGATTGAGGTCATATTCACAAGGCAGTTTGGGCATAGTTTATTTATTAGAAGTAAATAATGAAAAAGAAAGTTTACGATGATTTGTGAGGGTGCTTTATGCCTTGTTTAGTTTTTTAAATATGATATAAATCTAAGCAAAAAGAAAAATAACTACTCAATCTGGTAAATAATGTCTGGCGGCTCTGGAATCTAGACTTTTTCAGACTAAGCGTGTCAAATATTGAATCAAACTGTTGCGACCAGTATCTCGTGTTAAGTCAGTCATACAGGTATTCAGGACGAAGTTGCAATTCACTGGACAAACCAGAGACAATCTTACCAGGTAATCAAGCCCCGCTATGAGTAACTTAGCATCCATAACCATTAGGCCAAGATGGAACCAATTTTATATGGTACAAGGAAAAAGAAAAACTCGTGGCTAAAGTAATAACTGCCGCATGGGTCGATCCATCAGGTTAAGCTACGCTTGCTGGGGTTGGTCCGTAGATGGGTGACCATCTTTACATACCGAGACTCCTCCGTGCCTCGGAAAGCACGTTAAGCCGTTGGTCCCGGCTGTCAATCGCGGGTCTTTGACGGTCGTTTCGGGTCGTCAGAAGCCCGAAAGTCTGACATCCAGTCTTACCAAGGGGTATCGTATTACCCAGTAACTGGGTTGTGGAAGTCAGATAGGCAGTTGCTCCATGTAAAATACTGGTATTCAGCTGTATCCGGTTAGACTGGAAGATAGTTGGGCAAAGGCTAGGCAGGTGATGCCAAGGAAAAAGAAAAACTACAATTTGTATATAGGATTATATATTTTTTTACACATTATGAAGCAACATTTACATTACCATAAACGAGTTTTACACCGTCGCGTGTGCGGCGGACTAAAACTATTCGAATGTAACAGTACATAGTAACAAAACAAAGCTCACCACATCCATGCCTCACATACTTGTCACACAATGATATGCTCCTCACATTAAAAAAAAAACGACACAATACTGAAAAGGAAAAAGGAGATTAATAAATTTACATATATTAAATGTACTTAACCACTAACTAACCACGAGCCTAAGTGCCCCATGAAAGGGCAAAAAAAACGCACGAACTTTTTTTAAATATCAATTTGTATATAGTTTATTACATAATATATCGTTAGAGATAATAAAAACAGGATAAAGACTAGACTTTACACTGATCAACGACAACTTGGCTAACAGCAACATATCGCTGGGCGACGCTGTGCGGGTGACAACGCGTTACGACACTAGTGTAGCGACCGATCACACTTTTGCACCACACTACTGTACCACGAGCTCCACGCGAGCCTCGACTCCGACTGCGTAGAAAACACTGATCTTAATTACATAAAATAAAACAAAAAAAAAAAAAAAACATTTGACCGTTATCTGTCGCCCGCAGAGAGCCGCTCCATAACATACATATAAACGTTACATGTTACCTACTCAATAAGTTACATAAATAATTTGAATTTAAAACGAGTCTTAGGCTTCTGAATAACATAATTATAGATAGCATGTAGTACCATGACAAACACTTCGCTACGCACAGCCTTCTAAGTAGCGACCATGTCAAGTTAGAAATCTCCACCTTTGCAATTTAATTTGAACCATAATTTATCTTGTAATGTTGAGTTTTCCTTCATTCTTAAAGACTATAGAGGCAACTTCGCGCATTTTAACATGAACAGACCACGTACCATTGTACGATTGTTCAAAATAGCTATCTTAAACTAACCTTCTCTAAAATCAAATACCTTATAAATATTCAAAAAGTTAGAATGTCTATATTAACCGAACGATATAATATTTGTGTATGGGCTACAATACTTAACGACATTCACAACTTCACATAATATATAAACACATTACTCAGGTACATGTGAACATTTTTACATAACAATCCGTGCGGGCCTCTGGTGATTAAACTGTAAAGGATGGATGTTCGTACATGGTCAGATAGTTAGGAGACTGCGTAAAATAATATTTACATACAAATGAACCGTAGCGGGAAAAGCCGCGGGAGATACGAACGCGGGTACCTTTGTACCATCAGGGATATGTGGCTTGTACCTATACGTTGCCTGCATTGCATTACGAACGTTTTCTGTGCGTTTGTTGAAACAGGAGACCTCTACTCAAATCCATCACTAACTTTATCCTCAATCAAAATACACCGCGTCTTTTCAGCTCTACGACCAAACTTTAACATAGTTTCTCTTCAAATATTCATTCATTTTCGACAAATGAACACAAACCTACCTAGCCACACGATAAACTAAATTAATTTCGACACAATTCAACTTCGATAAAAAAACTAATTCACTTTCACGTTTCGTCGATAAAAAATACAATAACTGTAAAAATACTTTTACATAAATTTTATGTAGAAAACAAATACGTCCAGGTAAACCTGGAGTTCAGAATCAAGCCAATTCGTATTATGGTCCGATTTTGGCACATTACCTTCGAAATACATAAAAAATAATACTATTTTGATTGCGAACGATGGCAGTGTGAGTTGAACCTTTTGTCTTCGTGATAGGAGCGAATATTAGATGGCAATCGTTCTCTAGCTTTTGTTAAAACGTCGATATACTATATATTTGTTCGCCAGCGATGTTTATCATAGAATCAAAGGGAGCGGTTGTTATTATTTCATATGAAGTGCAAAATAAAACGCCATGTTTCTATGACGTAAGCATCGCGCTACAAACAAAAAATTATCATTCTACGATATAAACTCTTTGGTACATTTTTGTGAGCAACGACAAAATTACTGTGAGTATCCTTACAAGCAATTTATGAACATACATACGATACCAAAATACTGTTGCTTGGACCGAATTTAGTGTTAGGTGTCGTATACAAACTAAAAGTTTCCTCACAATGAGATACGATGCTGCACGTTGTCTGAGGCACTGGAATGTTCGCATCGACCGCGAGACACCGCCCTCCTGAGCCCCACAAATACATATTGCTTTCATAATAAGCGTATTATTTTAATCCATCAAGAGTAGGTACGATACATCCAAAAATTTTTGTACTTACACAATCTAAACACGAGTAAATATTTAAACAACCTACATTCCCCGTCTTCGTTGTCTTGAACGGACAGCTTGAATCGAATAGGACAGCTACGGGGCCACACCGAGATTAACTTTGTAGAATAAATATTAGGAATACATCTACACAGTCTGTTATATTGGTTTAGGGTGATCAATACATCTCATTTGTGGGGATTTTCACTTTAGTATATTAATAACTATGCGGTGACTTGTCAGGGGTCAAGTGTGGTTGGCGAGATAATGTCGGATGAAAATCCTTTGCGTGGGATCTATTGATAACCTCGACCGTTCGCACACAGTACATACGCAAGCGCTTGGCTCGAGGCCAGAAGCGATCACAACATTTATCACACGGGGATATCGAGATATCGTGGCGGAGCCCGGGGGCCCAGGGCTGGGGGCCCAGGACTGGGGGCCCGGGGCCCTACGCGCCTGAGAAGCCGTACACCTCAAGCACTCGTATCTCGAAGTCGCCGCTGGGACAGAGCGGCGGGTTGTTGAAGGTCGAGCAGCGGTCAGTCTTCCCGAACCTTATGTTCTCGTCCATCCAGATCGCTTGGCCTTCACTGTGGATGTTAAATTAATATATTATAGTAACATTCAACATAAAGTTACAATGAGAAAAGTGTATGTGAGAGATGTTAGTTAGCCCTAATTCAGCATGTGCTTTTATGGGCTGTGAGGATGATAATGAACAAAATGTGAAGTTATTAATGTGGGCTGATATTAGAAAAAACACTGCAAACACAAACAATACATAAAAAAAAAATTACAACATCGAAATAGGAGGATCAACGTTTTAACCAAATGGTGTATATGTGGTGGTCTATACAAATACATGCATAAACAACCATTCAAAATTTGAGAAATTCAAACTTATCAACACCCTAATTACGTGCCTTACTCAACCACAATCTCGTTCATTTTGCCTATTAACAATTAATAATCTATTGCTCATCTATATCGCAATTAATATTGTTTAGGGTAATTGACTACTATTAAAAATGTACATTAAGTCTCCAAAATCTTCTTCAAAAGACCATTACCGACACTAAACTGGATGGTCCTCAACATAATTGTGATGTGAGAACTATGTATATCGTTATATTTACGTTATATAGATTTCATAATTGTCTGGCAGTTTGAGTACTTTTGCGGCCTACCCAAATGTCCTTACTTTGGTATGGTTCGTCGGTTCACTGATAATGCTTGCACTGTCTGGACAGGTCCACTCGAACCTGCCTAAATTTTCCTCAAAAGCTCATCTCAGACATTAACGTACATGGTTCTCATATGATTTGACCAGTTACACATTGTATGGATTAGGACACTTTAAAAGAGACTTTGACCTCTGAGTTTGTTTCGGTGTTTCTTCTCAGTGTAGTCAGCTAGGAAACAAACCACTAGCTTAAACTGACAAAAAACATTGACGTGTAAAAGTATTCTTTGTAACCTATTTGCTAAATAAACATCATATAACAATGAATACAAATCGTTTTACATCATATAAGGAGTGGAATTCTCAGCCGGGGTCTGTGATTCCTGCCTGATAGCTACAACCTGGGAGTCTTTAAGTCAAGAGTGAATAGGTTACTTCTAGCCTCCATCTTCCAGTGCTCCATCTTCAACCACATCATCGCTTACCATCAGGTGAGATCGTGGTCAAGCGTGCACTTATCAATTATTAAAAAAAAAGACAGCCAAATACCCTATTGTCAAAATGAAAGCTTTATAATAAGTGTCACGCAATTAGGATGCACCAACAATGACGTCCATTTGGTATATTAAGGACAACACACATTCAAATTGTCGTTAACCTTTTGAACGCCAGGGCATAAACATAAATGCAACAGTGTACTCCAACGCCAAGCCACAAATTCAGTTCTTCATAAGTTTTTAATGATATCCATCATACGTCATCATTTCTAATTTAGTTGAGTCATCTAAAAGCAAAGGCGGCATAGCAACATCCACATATACTGAAAAGGCTGTAGACGACTTGTCGACCATGTAAAAAATTAAAGTTTTTGCTTTTTGCTACGAGTACTAACATGAATTTATATATATATATATTTATTTTTGTGGGGTGTGAAATCATCCTATGACTTCTCCCAGCGTGTCAGACTCTTACTGACTAAAACCCACCCCTGTTCCTTCCCTGCCTGAGTGCCCAGGGGTGCGGTAACTCATGTTCAGAATTTATCCGCTACCCCTAGGCATGCACGCACCGGCCACGATGGGCCCTGTCACTGATTTTGTATATGATGATGTTAGTTTTAATAATTTTTTATCATTTAGTCGAGAAAAGCTATATATTCTATCATACTGCATTAAAAGTTGCCAAAAGTAAAAAATGGGATGTTGCTGCCTCTGCTTTTATATGACTCAATTAATACACACAACCATAATGATTTAACGCGTCAGGCCCCTCGCGTCGACATAACAATAGGTTTTTAATTGTGTCTGCTAATGAGGGACTTGACGCGTTAATAGATTATTTCGTGTTATGAAAAACGTATTTCTGGTTCAGATTTCGTTTGTCATATATTATGTGACACTGACGTCCAATAGGTGAATGCACACAAACACTCATCACTCGACATACCCTCCACCGATAGTGATCATAGTGTTATCAGCGGCCATGAACAGAGAGTTGGCGTGTGGGGTCCTCACATCGCTCTGTCCCTCCTTTTTGTCCTCGAGGCATCCGACCCACGGGTACTTGGCTCGTAGGGGATGTAAGCTGTAACGTACATATATCATAGAGTATAGATTTTAACTGACCCGCCTCCGATAGTGATCATCTTGGAGTCTGCAGCCATGAAGAGCTCAGAGCCGTGGGCGACTCTCTCTTCACCCTTCCCATCAGCTCCCGAGGTACAACCCACCCAAGGGTATTTTGCTCGCTCTGGGTATAAGCTGGAAGCGAATTAAGGGTTGATGCAACATGCTATGGTATTTTACAGGTCTTGGGTTACATGAATACACATTGTTCTTCAATGGATTAATCATTTCGATTAAAGGGTTTAATTTTGTCGGGTCATATTCACAGTTCATGCCATATTGCATTTTTTTTAAAACGAATATTCTTCTTTAGAGACCTCTAGTAGTGTTGATACTAGAAAATATAGATAATGTCAATGCATTGTATATCGAATTTGATACAATATACTCGTAGCATGAATTGAACTGTATTGGGTCTTACTATTTTGTGGGGGAGGGGGGAGGGAATATTCTAACATATTAATTAAGGTAAGACTAAAGTGATAGTGTAAATGATGATTTGAGTAATTACGACACTTATTAATTAAATATAGTAATATTATTTTCGAAATTAAATGAATGATATTGATATAAAGGCACACCAGGATTATAAATATTAGGTCCCCACCTATGAAATCAGCGTTTTGTATGGAGAATTTTAAAGAAGTTGCATTTTTCATACTAACATTTTTTAAATTTATTTAACAACTATGAACACTAATGTTTTAAAACTATTATGCAATAATGTTTAAAAACTAAGATAACGTATGCCACTTAGATTAAGCAACAAAAATAATCATTCAAACAATCATTATAAGTCATTTTTAAGGTATTTTTTTAAGTAATAAGGTTTTTTTACTATTGGCAGTTGTCTATGACGGTTATTATTCGATATAATATCAAGCAATTGATGAAAATTTTAATGCATAGTCAAGTGACGAGATTATCTATTTGTGAGAAAAAAACGCCAATTTCATAGGTGGGGACCCAATATTTGTAATAATGTTAGGATGGTTTACTAAATATACAAAAATAAACAGACACAAATAATAAGCTTCTAAATGTTAGGTTGCCACATTCAATACATTAAGGGTTAACACAGATACTCATAAAATACAAAATACCAACTTTTATCCGAAGCGCATTAACTTAGTACAAGAAATATTATTTTTAAAGATATTTAAAATAATAATAAAAGTAAAATTACGAGACAAATAAATATATAAACATTTTACTTATTTCATATAATGAATTGAACATTAAATACCCTATAGATGAAGGAAATAATAGATTTTATTACCTGACTGCCCGAGTTTAATGTTTTTTTTTATTTACTCTATCATACTTTTTTCAGATTTAAGGCGTGTATATAGCCGCCAAGTGGCGCCCTTATTGAATAAAAAATCGTAGCAAAGCGTAGTGTTACAAAGAGAATAAAGTATTTCTACGTTGTTAAAACAGGACTCAAAATGTTTCATATTCAAAGTAGTAAGCTAAAGTGTCAAAAACGGCCGTTTTTGGTACTTTTCTATGCTAAGATACGATTTTTTATTCAACGAGGGCACCACTAAAGCGGAGAACTACCTAAGTTCAATTGCTCAATACTCCTTTTTTTCTGATACGAAAGAGATACTCTGATTTATTATTCATTTACTGTCTTATTTATTAAAACTCTCTGTTCAGAAGCAAAAGAAGGAAGATTTCTGTATGTAGAATTTGGTTTAAGGCCATGACAAGACGTAAAGCGCGGTCACTGTCGGACTGACACTACTTGCAGTTTCTTGCGAAATATGAAGCCTTGTATCGAAATACCCAAAGATTTGTATACATTTTTGAGTTTGTAGCGACATCTATGTCTCCACATGCGAACTAAAAATAATAAATTAAGTAATATATACATTCTATACTGCTGACCCAGCAAACTTTGTTCTGCGTTTAAAAAGGGGGGGGAGGGGGTAGGAGGGTGAAAAATACTTTACGACCTATTGTCATACCTACCATAAATAAATAAATAAAAAAAACATTAAAATCGGTCTAGCTGGGTGGAGCGGGACGGCGTGTCAGACTCTTACTGACTAAAATCCACCCCTGTTCCTTACCTGCCCTGAGTGCCCAGGGGCACGGTAACTCTGTTACGAATTTATCCACAACCCCTGGGCAGGACCCTACCCACCCGTAAGGTGCTTACGTAATACCGTAATGGCCCCCAAGAGGCGACTAAGGGAGTCACCACTGCCCGGGGGTTGAGGATAAATTCTGCCCGGGGGTTGAGGATAAATTCGAAAGAGTTACCGTCCCTGAGCATGTAGGGCAGGGAGGAACAGGGGTGGGTTTTAGTCAGTAAGAGTCTGACACGCCCTTCCGCTCCACCCTAGAGCGGAAGAAGTCATAAGAAGATTTCCCACCCCCCAAAAAAAAAAATTATGATAAGAACAATGCCTCCCACGAGCTGGACCGATGACCTGGTGAGGGTTCGGGTATTCGATGGATGCGAGACGCACAGGACGGGTCATTGTGGCGACACTTGGGGGAGGCCTATGTCCAGCAGTGGACGTCCTTCAGCTGAAATAATGATGATGATGAATTAGATGTTTACCTAAAGAGGAATGTCTCTCCGGTCCCGAAGTAAGCCTGTCGGTTGCCGCGCTCGTCTTTTTGATTGCGCTCGAACCATCTCGTCGAACAATATGCGCCAAAAACCTGGAAATTGTTATGGAATTCTTTAGTTGTTAAAGTAAGACTAGAGCAAATATTTTGTGTCAGAAAATGTTTCACAAGAAATGTAGCCCTAAACGATGTATGAATTTTGAAATCGTGATAATTGGTTCAAATTCCTTTGCATCACTTACTATTTGTAGGGCCTTTTTATTACAAACTAGCTGTGCCCGCGGTTTCCCCCGCGTTTATGTATCTTTCGTTATTTTATTTTTTTCTTAAAAAGTATCATATTATGTTACTTCTAATACCTCCAAGAATATGTGTACAAAGTTTCATGATGATCGGTTAAGTAGTTTTCGCGTGAAAGCGTAACTAACAAACTTACATTCACATTTATAATATTAGTATGATAGTCATTTAAAATTCAACTTAAAATACACAGAGCTAAAATCGATTCTTGAGTTGGTTGCTGACTGCTCCAAACTCTTTTACTAGGCATGAAGCATAAGTAGCGCTCAGCGCAACTAGCGCGGACACGAATATTCGTTGATCTGTCTTCTCGTGACATACTCGTATTATGTCTTATTTACGGATTCTAAATTCTGTGGTTGATATCTATGACCAAAAAGGAGCATTTTTTTTAGTGTTGGAAAATCATTAAATAGCTTCTCCCGCTCTGTGTGGGCTTGTCAGACTCTGACTAAGACCCACCAGTGTTCCCTCAGTTACCAGCAGGCGTATTCGCTAAATCAGTTGACATCAATTTGAGAGGCACTTTGCCGTAAATTGCTGCTTTGACGTATAGGAAAACCGTAGTGCCTATTATAATCGATGTCCACCGAGCAATGTACTGCATAGTGCCGTTGTTGAAAAGTTGAAACACTCTCGCGACCCAGGCAGATAAAGCATATGGTTATGAAGCAACCAAACTCTTCTACAAAACAAAATTTAAAAAAATCAGAAACTCACCTCATTATTACATGTCTTGATCATAAGCAGCGTTGGTTCATGATGCTCGACGCGCACGTAGAATGTGGTTAACGAGCAACCATGCTCTTCGGTAGTGTACAGTAACACTGGTTGGTACATCGTGATGCGCACGGGCAACCACGACCATAACGTGAACAGCTGGAACGATCAGGAATGTATTAGAAGGGTTTTTTGATTAAATGAAGGATGAGGTTGCTAAACTATCGAAGATGATGGTTAACGGTTGCTAATCTAACGATGGTCTACTGTAACTTGCTAATTTTATAAAATTGCTATTTAAAATCCACTAATTGAATACTGAATGCTTAAATTGTAAATTTGTTGATCTATAAGTCTATTTAAATTCCGTGTTAACTTATTTTTTGTGTAGTTTGTGCGATTTTGACGTCATTTATCATACACGCACTTTTTAATCAGAAGGGGTGACCAATTATAAAAAAGAGAACTGTTAATTCTAATAATATCGTAATTTTGTCTATCTAAAATATATTTATGAAAAATTTTGGATGTTTTTTACAATGTAAATTTTGAAATATTTTCAGCTGGCAACATCGTAATGACGTCACAGTTAGTGTGTGTTGTATTAGTAGACGTGTACAAGTGATTTGTGCTTGTAGTGCAGAAATAGAACAATATAAATACATATAGTTCTACTTATTGTGTAGTGATAGTGCAATTTATGATCTCAAAGTCAAATTGATTAAAATTAACAAAAATATTTTTTTTTTCGTATTATAGAGATAGAATACCCAATAATAGCTTGTGCATTCCAGTAATTGCTAAAATTCATTTTAAACCCTACTAATTTTTTTTTTTCTAATTAATTTCAAACCTCACAGATAATTTTCGACTTTATTACCATATTAAAAAGGACTATTGCACTATCACCGATGAATTAGAGAGACAATTACAAATGAAAAAAATGACATATCATGCAACATTAAAATATTGAAAAACAAAAAAAACAAAATAGCTCAAGTTAGAGCCAGTATCACAACATCGATTTGATAAAAGCAATGTTTTTACAATGTTAGAGGTAACATCTAAAGAATAAATTGCATTCAGAAATCAATAATAATTATAAAAAATGTTTCTAGAACCAAATTATTTAACTCTTTGCTTCACAATGGCCACCTTAAAAAAAAAACCTATTTTTTTTTTGTTATTTTTATTTATAAACAGCTTATAGCTTTCAAATGCAATATACAGGGTGTAACGGAAAGGTGTGGTCATATTTTAAAAACGGCGTATGCCCATGGAAATTATCAACTTTCCCTAAGTCATAGAAAATTGCCAAAAATTTATTGACTTTCCATACAAAATTATCGTCAGCTGATCAAAATTAGTATGGGAGGTGTAAATATTTCTTTGGGAATTTACCGTTTCTTACTTGAAGAAAGATGTTCATTACGATTGGCAGAACCACAGCTTTAAAAAAGATGACCACACCTTTCTATTACATCCTGTTTAAAAACAAAAAAAAAAAAAAAAAACTAACATGCCCTAGACAAAAATTGTGCCGCAAAGAATTAAAATTAAGAAGACACATCTATTTTGAGAAAAGCTGAATACTCTTTAAACTTACACTCACTACCGCTTTTTCTCGCAACTCACTTTGTACCTTTAAAAATTGTAACAATTTTGGAGAAACAGACTAATAAGTGATGCTTTTGTAACTATACCTATTTCTACATTAATTAATTAATCACTTAAATTATTGAAACTTAAGGTGGAAGCGCCAGGGTAGCCTGCGAAGTTCAAATTTTCTCACGTTTTTTGCAATTTCCAGGTCAGTGTCAGATTTTATAATGGTCAAAATATGACGCTGTCGTAGCAAATATGTATTTATAGAATTATAATCATTAAAATCATCAATACAGCTCTCTCAGTTATAATTGATGTCAAATGTCATGATTTCATGTAATAGTCATTCCATACAACAATATGAACTTAGAAGGTTGTATTGATGATTTTAATGGTTACAGTTCTGTAAATACGAGGGTCATTCAATAAATACTTAGCCTACAAAAAGTAAACGAAAATTTTGGAAAAGTGGCAATTTATTTTAGAACATAGTCTCCTTTTAGTTCGATACACTTAGCCCAGCGATGCTCCAACTTTTTTAACCCGTCCGAAAAATAGTTTTTGTCAAACTCTGCAAAATAGGCCTCCGTGGCGGCGATAACCTCCTCATTCGATCCATATCTATTCCCGGCGAGTGATTTTTTCAGATTAGGAAACAGAAAGAAGTCACAAGGGGCCAAATCTGGAGAATACGGTGGATGGGGCAGCAATTCGTAGCGTAATTCGACCAATTTGGCCATGGCAACGGCAGACGTGTGAACCGGTGCGTTGTCGTGGTGAAACAGCACTTTTTTCTTCGCCAGATGGGGTCGTTTTTTCTTTAATTCGGCGTCGAATCGGCCCAATAAATCGGCATAGTAAAGCCCTGTAATTGTTTTACCCTTCTCGAGGTAATCGATGTAGATCACACCTTGTGAATCCCAGAAAACGGTGGCCATAACTTTTCCGGCCGATTTTACAGTTTTCGCCTTCTTTGGAGCACGTTCCCCGGTCTGGATCCATTGTTTTGATTGCTCCTTGGTCTCTGGTGTGTACCAGTGGATCCAGGTTTCATCGACGGTCACAAAACGACGCAAAAACTCCGCTGGATTCCGCTTAAACAGCGCCAAACACGTCTCCGATGTGGTCTCACGGTTGCGCTTGTTTTCTGGTGTGAGTAAACGCGGCACCCATCGCGCCGACAGCTTTCTCATGCCGAGTTCCTCGTGAAGAATATGATGCACTGTTCCTTCTGAAATGCCTACAGTCTCAGCTAGCTCCCGAACCTTTAATCGGCGATCTGCCAATACGAGATCATGGATTTTTTTAATGTTTTCCTCCTTATCAGCTGTTTTCGGTGCACCTGGACGTGGTTCATCAAAAACCGACGTACGGCCACGTGCAAACTCGTTGAACCAATTCTTGACGGTGGCCATTGATGGAGAAGAGTCACCGTACACAGCAGCCAAGCGCTCTTTGATTTCGATGCGCGTTTTCCCTTCCAAAAATAGGAATCGAATCACCGAACGATATTGCTCTTTTTCCATTTTTGTAAAACCGATCGACACGTTCGCTTCCATAAGTTGTCAAATTAAAACAAATGAAGGGATTGGAATGAAAATTTGAAAAAAGAATTAAAAAAGAATGTGCTACACTGTGGTAAAACTCTTTTGAAACTACAGCGCCCTCTGGCGATGAGGCTAGGTACTTATTGAATGCACCTCAAACGTATTTGCTACGGCCGCGAATCATATTTTGATCAACATACAACCTGATACTGACCTGCAAATTGCAAAAAACGTAAGAAAATTTGGATTTCCCTGGCGCTTCCGCCTTAAGCTTCTACAGGGTGTAACGGAAATTTGAGGTTATATTTTAAAAACTGCTTCAGCCCAAAGAAATGAATAACTTTCATAAAAAAATCATAATTAATTTCTAAAAAAAAATTGGAACCGAATACGAATTTTGATCAGCTGATGATAACTTTGTATGGTAAGTCCCATTTTTTGTTTTTGGGAACTTTCTACGACGTCCTTAAAGAAAGTTATTCATTACCATGGTCAGAAAATAATATCTAAAATATCACCCGATTCGGTTACACCTTGTTATCAGCTGTCGTACTTATTTTTCTATTTTTGACTGCTCTATTATTTATGCAACACTTTTTACTTTTTATGTATAACTAACTACTTTGATAAGGTCATGCAACAATAACTGTAGATTAGTGTAAATATTGAACTCTCCTGTCCAGAAATCAAGATAGAGAAAGAAAATATTGGATTCTTCACAACTTATTTTTTTTTAAGTTGTGAAAATAGCCCTGATTTTATTCTAAAAAATAATACTGCACGCTCAGCAGCCAGTAATGGATATAAAATTCCTTAACAAATAAATGAATGAATAAGAATTTCTACGCCGCACAACTTATTTAGTGATATTTCAAGAATCTGTCATTGGCATGAGCATTTTACATTCTACTTGTACATATATGTAAAAGTCATATGATATAAATAATGAAAACTGAGTCGGATTTTGGATGAAAACTAAAAAAAAAAATCGAATTCCTATAAAATACTCAGGCTTATTTATAATAAAACTCGTAACTATATGCTTAGTTTAATAACTGATTAGCGGATTCTAAATTGAAGATAGCATAGTAATCGTCTCATTCACGGAATAGAAAAAACAATCCGGCGCGTGTCACAATATATTACACCCATTTTTGAAAAGTGTCTCAATTAGATTCTATAGTGCTAATAAACCAATAAAAAAACACAATTATTTTATTAAATCATTATGTGCCAGTAAAATGCTTTTAAATTTTACATTTTTTAATATCGCGCGTAATTTGACGAAAACGCTGGACGCAGTGGACGCCATATTGCCCTATGGTCATGACGTCAGTTGGCTATGTAAATAAAAGTACAAAGCATAGATATGCTGATCAGTTGACAGTTGACACTTTATGGCTTACATAGCCGTATGACGTATAACATGGCGGCTACTATTCCATGAACAGATTAAAAAAAAACTGAAATTTGAATTGAATTTTAAAATTTATTTTGTTATTTTATGAACTAAAACTAACATTTTCCGGTTGCTTTTTGCCTAAGCTACCACAATAATATATTTTTAGTTTTTTTCTCATAAAGAGTAAAATACCCTATTATGCGGCAAAATATGTAAAATGGTGGCGACTCTCTTGTTCAATAACTAAAATGAGAGAATCTCTATCTTTTGCTAAAAGGCAGTGCGAGAAAAGGACGGCTATAGCTATGAACTAATTTAGAGATGTAAAACTAGTTTACACCTTGCGCTTTACTGTGTTTTTAGTCGACATGTTTTTACGTGTACCCTTCATTTGATGGATATATTAGTTCAACTAAATTTGACAGCTCTAATTTACGTCCGTCTCTTTCTTGTTTTATTAGAGAGAAAAAGATAGCAATAATTAAGTATAGTTTGTGCAAACCAAAATCGCCACCAATAACAATCTTCGTCAGTTGTAATAAGTCTTAATTTTGTATGAACAATAAATTAAATTTTGACGAAAAGCTTATTTTTTGTTCATACAAAATTAAGACATATTACAACTGACGAAGGTTGTTATTATTTTACATTTTTTTTTCCGCATAATAATGGCTGCGTGGGCACTTCCACTTATTTTTTCTATTCCGTGGTCTCATCCATCAAAGTCAGCTGTCTATAGAACAAAACTTCCTACAAATGATTTGTCCGTACTTTACTTCCCACATGTATTCTTCTTCCGGGTAGTAAATATTGAATTTACAACCTGTTAATCAGTGTTTAGACGAATCATATGCTTATTTTTTTTTTATAAATAAGGTTCATGATGTATGTATATTTTTATGTATTTATGATGGTTCATTTAGCCGACTAAAATTATAAACAGTTATTATTTTTAGGGATATCAAAATATTGCCTTGTTGTCGATGGATCAGGGTGCTTAGTACTAGTCCACATAAAAATACTCTAACTAACGCAAATCTACTTTTGCTTATTAAACAGTTTACCTACTTGTGTTTAGGCACAATTTAGGTGCATCTAGATACAGTGATAATGTGGTTTTATAGACACATGCAAAAAAATTGGGGTTCCGTGGGTGTGACAAAATTGCCAAGCTAACAACTTCTGAGAAAATTGAAAATTTAATCAGTATTTAGAAAGAAAAACAATTTAATCATAAAACAAGTACGGTACATAATTTTAACTACAAAATAATAAAATAGTATTAGAAGTTATACTAAATATTTAAGAACAAAAATAGCCTAAAGAGACACTAAATCTGCAAAAATAAAATACGATGCTTTAGCTTTTTTTAAGAGTTACAAAGACTGAATAACTTTCAACATAAGAAAATGCCATTTTTCTTAAATGTCATCGCGCTGCGCACGTCAGCCCAGCACGTCACTTAAATGCGCAGTTATAAAATTGACTATCATCAACTCAAAACGTACTAACAATCCCACACGTACCTACGGAACCAGCCAATTTAAAAACGATCTACATAAAGTGCTCAAATGAAAGATAAATCTACGTTTACAAGTGCCACCACGACAACGATCCCCCTTGTTACAAGATAGGTGTGAACAGATGTCCTGTCAAACCTTTTGCCTCAGGTCTGATGCATGTTCTTGGTCCTTGAATACCGCATTAGGGAATGGGAACCACAGGGCCAGATGGGCGGAGCGTGGGCTCTGCGAACACCGATTATCACGGTGGGATAATAATACGAGTGTGGTGTAAACATTACAGGCAACTTTGACCAGAGGTCTCCATTGCCTGATGATTTTTTATACCTATTTTAGGGCAATTATTTAGTACAGTAAAGAGACTTGTTAATGTTTTTGGGTTTTGTCTTGACATTTAGAAAGTTATTGTATTGGCACTGTACAAAATAAACATGTCATACAACAACAAAAAAAAACATACGGACGCACATTAGCCGTCATGCACACTAGCTTACATTTACTTACCATACAAACGCAAATAAAATATTCAAATTAAAACAAGCTCAATTTTTAAAGTTGATCCTTTCAAAGCTAAAACGCTTCAAAAGAATAAAATAAATAAAACACCTAGTGACAAGCGGTGCATCTAAACATCGATATAATGTCGCAAGCTCTCAATAGGGGCGACACTTATATTTGGTGACTTAATACTTGTATCTTACTTCGCTCTGGTCTAGAATCTGCGACCTTATGGCTTGGATTGGGAATACGCCCATCGATAGGGCGCGCGGGCCCGGCGAATGTGAGCCCTAACGGGAAAATCGACACACAGTTAGCACTCACACAAAACAATCGATTACATGCGACCTTCACATCACTATTATCGATATTCTCTCAACACTTTTGTTAATTTCTCAAGCTTTGTCCACTTGTTATGGCATTTTATATTTATACATCTGTATCGACTCCGGAGAGTTCTCAACAAAACACACATGCCAACTGTCAGACACATTGCCATATAACATTATGTTCAATAAATTATTCTAAAAAGAGATTATATTGTACATAGAAGAGAGACACACTTAAAACAATGAGAGAAACATGAATAAATCAGACATTCAAAGCGAATGATAATATGAATGTTCAGTATCGTTCATTCGTTTCAAATATTTAACTAATGAGAATTAAAATCGAATAGTATGAAACATTGACGGACAACAATATAGTCATTCACAGATGGCTACACAGACCGAACATAACATAACGGTGGTTCGACAAACGAAACAGTATGTATCTTAAATAAATATATTAGACTGGACTATCGAATTTGTAAAACAATTCGATTTAAAGTTAGTCGTGTTAAGGTTGCAATCGAATGAATTTAATGAAAAATAAAAGCCAAAGCCACGCCTAATCGTCGTTGTACAATACCATTTGTTTGCACGTTTCCTCAGACATTCTCTGTGAAACAAGTAAAATAAA
Source organism: Polia nebulosa (assembly GCA_951329385.1). Classification (NCBI taxonomy): domain Eukaryota; kingdom Metazoa; phylum Arthropoda; class Insecta; order Lepidoptera; family Noctuidae; genus Polia; species Polia nebulosa. Next base: position 6,063,339 of record OX589592.1, on the reverse strand, counting down.
CCGATATACAAATATATTCTTGTATATATTTGTGATTGTGCAGTGTGTAGTTAGGATATATCATCGTGACTGTTAGCATCAAAGCTTCCCGTAAGCAGAACATAAAACCTAAAACGTGGCTATTTTATTCAATGGGAAATCACGTCGTCCTTGTTTAATTGACAATGATGCATAGCCTCATCCAAATATATATTTGTATACATACACTTTATAAGGCTGCTGTTAAAAATACATAATATAATATGATTTTAGTACATTAAAATATCAATATATTCCTGAAACAATTAATCTTTTACCATACCCTTACGAGTACATTAGCAGTCTTGATAAATAAATTAAGCTTCCAACCAGATATAAATATCCCTACCAACATTACACCTGTCAAAGAAATGTCAGAAGTAAAGGTAAAAGTGACAGTTTGTTTATAAGGGTAAGTAGTACCAACCTCGCGGATGGTGAGAGTGTGCGACATCATCTGTATGTTGACTTGAGACTGGCTGGTGGGGAGGTTGTCTGAAGACCTGGAGCGGACGAGACGGGATCCTGTGATGACCTGCTTCGACTTCAGGGTCATCTCCGTCTTGATGAATACCCGGGATATGTACTGTGAACTGTGGAAGATGGTGATTAATTTTTGGTTTTAGCATACAGCATAGTTCATGCCTAAGTTCTAAAAATAGCTTTGATGACGAAGTTGTTTGAGGAAAAGTCGGTGAATTAACCAAATACGATCAATTTTGTAGATTTTATTATTTTAAGTTTAGTTTCTATGAAAATTAGATTCACATTGTATGTGACTATACGTTAGCCTGATATTTGTCATCGGATAATTGTAAACACTTACTTTTTGAATAATCCCGTAAAATTGTAAACGCTTTGTTTTAAATTCATTGTAAGTATCAAATTTGGATGACATTTATCAAGGGTTTATACTCTCGCGAGATTTATAATAATGATACGGTGTTTCCAATAATCCGGTAACATGTATCTTATACTAATAATATTACCTGTGAAGCCCCGCGGCCAAATCCGGGTTGTCAAATTGAACCCCGACGACAACCCGGGTTACAAGCCGCTTTTTTTTTTTTTCTCTTTATTTTTTTTTTTTTTTGTCCGACTCACCAGTGAGTTGCGGGGCCTCACAGGTTTAAGAGGTAAAATTTGTTTGTAAGTTTGTATGTAGGGGGTAATCTCCGGAACTTCTGAACCGATTTTGAAAATTCTTTCACCAGTAAACAGCTACATTATTTGTAAGTGCTATAGGCTATAAATATATTTGAAATTCGGACGAAGTCGCGGGGGCGGAGTCCTAGTTTTTTATATACCACGACCTTTTCACATTTTTCACAACATACTGAAACCTTACAAAACTCCATAAACCGCGCTCCTATATTTTATTTCCTAATCCCCTAATAAAGATTTATAGCTAACGTTTCGTAAGCCCGAACCAAACCACATACATCTTCATATAGCTGACTTAAAGCGAAAACAGAGCTTAAAATAATAATCTAAACAAACGGCACAAATTTCGCCATTACCATATGAAATCTAATAAAGCCCGACGTTCAGGATTCGTCTCATTAGCATACCCTGATTGAGGCGGATTAATTATGCATTCGAGTCGCACACTCCCAAATGAACGAAATTTTGTCAAGGAATTTTCTTAAATTATTTTGTGAGAAGCGTAAACTTGATGGTGATGAGAAATAAAATATCTTTTAATTTTCGATTCCAACGACGCACATTTTATTTACGAATCAGGAACATAACTTTTTCGGAAGTTAAAACAAGAACCTAAAGTTTTATTTTTTTACAAAATTACCCTAATCAGCTATTTGATTTGCAATTTATCCTTGTCTTAATTTCAGTTGGCAAACAGGGTATGTTAAGTTTGGGTGAATTTAAGTGGCAAATTTATTGAAAGTTACCAGTTTAGACAAGCCTGCAACTCCTAAAAACCAAAATATTCGACGTCTCCAGAGAAACTGTGTATTTTTTTTTCTGGGTGAAAGCATCAAACCAATATTTTTCCATCTATTTAAAAATGCCTTTAAAAAAGTGTCACAGAGTTTGTTGGTGTTTGTTCGAAAATTTTACAATTTGTCTCGAATTCCGAATTAAAATACTCGTATTGTTACGAGCCCATTCTCCATGTCTATGGGTACCATACATCGGGTGTAAAAAGACAGTTTCCGAAGCCACATATTCTACCCATTATTTGGATCATTTTTTTTCACTACACCTCGACAAGTACCTACACGGCTTAGAGCGAAGGGGCCGGGCTTAACTCCGCTTGCCTGGTTTCGCGTTACATTGCGCGCAATAAAAAAAATCGTTTTTTTTTCATACCTAAAAATAAAAGTCGTTTCCCAGCAATAATTTTTGCGCAAAGCTACTTTGTTAGATGTACAGTATGCGTATGCGGCTTTGTGATGTGTCTTTTTACACCCTGTATTTAACTAAACTATCTTGCTACGAGATTTTCTCTTACCTTAAAGCCCTAATGCTAAAAGCAGTCCTAAGGAGCTTGGTAGGCGAAGCAGGCATGTTCCTGCAGAACTTGTCGATGGCGTGGTCGACGCCGTTCTTCGTGGCTTCGGCATACCAGTCGGAGCTCTGGTTCGACGCGTGCTTGTTGAACAGAATGAGGATAGCTAATGCTACCCTGTAGAACACCTGAGGAAGAGAATATAGTTTATTAAGAACTACGAATAACTTCTACCAGCGGCGTGGCCTGCGTGGAGTTAGTACGAGTACTTCCCCCACTATGATAAATGACTTTATTTATGTAAGTAGGTTATAACAACACTTTTGCACGTCAACATTTTTGTTTTGTCAGTTTTGGCTAGATGAGGCCGGTGTTTCCTAGCTGACTACCCTGAGAAGAAGCACCGAAACAAACTTAGAGGTTAAAGTCTCTTTTAAAGTGTTCAAATCCATACAATATGTACTGGTTAAATCATATGAGAACAATGTACGTTAATGTCTGGGATGAGCTTTGAGGAAAGCAACACGCAGATTTGAGTAGACATGTCCAGACAGTGCAATCATTTGTCAGTTATCGTGAAGCTCAACTCAGAACTTTGAGGAGCTCAACGAACCGACGAACGATATCAAAATAAGGACATTTGAGTAGGCCGCAAAAGTACTCAAACTGCCAGATAATTATAAAATCTACGTGAATATAACGACCTACATAGTTCTCGCTTTTATAAATTCTGTGTCTTCCCCTTTAAAAAACTCTGTGCCAAATTTCATCCAGATCATCCATCCATCCAAATTTTCACATTTATAATATTAGTAGGATTTATATGTTTCTTGGTATCACAGACAATTTCTGGTTTATGCGGGCTTCTGTTGAACAGACATGTTTAATGTTGATTTTTTTGATTTTGGCTACACTAATATTTCTTAATATCGATTTTTCTTCTAATCCTAGCCTGCTAATTTGTATGGACATATTAGTTCAACTAAATTTGACAGCTCTAATTTACATCCGTCCTTTTCTTGTTTTATTAGAGAGAAAAAGATAGCAATAGCCTAAATTAAGTTTAGTTTGTGCACAACAGAATCGGCAACAATTTAAGGAGTCCATTACAAGGTAGGTTTTGCTCTCAGTTTAACCACAGTCAAGGTTGTTACAGACGGATAATCTATCGTCTAATACAATGACTGTTGCCATGATAAAATCTTGATTTTCGCACCATGTTTAGAATGAGCTCGTGGCTAAGCTACGCTTGCCGGGGTTGGTTCATGGATGGGTGACCATCTTTACATACCGAGACTCCTCCGTGCCTCGGAAAGCACGATAAGCCCGGGCCCGGGCTAGGTCCCGGCTGTAAATCGTGTATCTTTGACAGTCGTTACGGGTCGTCAGAAGCCCGAAAGTCTGACAACCAGTCTTACCAAGGGGTATCGTATTACCCAGTAACTGGGTTGTAGAGGTCAGTTAGGCAGTCGCTCCATGTAAAATACTGGTATTCAGCTGCATGCGGTTAGAGTGGAAGCCGACCCCAAGATAGATGGGAAAAGGCGCGGGCAGATTGATTTTCTTTGGAATCGAGTGAAGATTGCATGAGCGTGTTATGGACGCCTTATAAATGTGAATATCTATATGGTTGTGATTAATTTGCACACGGGTAGACCATGTCGTCTATTAGGTAATAGTGCCGATTCTGTTGTGAACAAACTAAACTTAAAATAAGCTAATGCTGTCTTTTTTCTCTCTAATGATATAAGAAAGAGACAGACGTAAAAATTAGAGCTGTCAAATTTAGTTGAACTAATACTTCCATACAAATTAAGGGTACACGTAAAAACATATCGACTAAAACACAGAAAAGCGCAAGGCGTAAACTAGTTTGACGTCTAGAATATTAGTTCATAGCTATAGCCGTCCTTTTCTCGCACTGCCTTTTAGTAAAAGATAGTGATTCTCCAATTTTAGTGTAGTTATTGAACAAGAGAATCGGTACCAATAAGTTTTAAGTAAGTCACTTTTAATCCCGGTAGTATCCTACGTTCTTACGCGAGTAATTAAATTCAATTCAGCCGCAGTGTTCTGTTGGATATAAGAATTTATTCTGGTACCACAAATGTTTTGACATTTCTCTGAAAGCGTTTTACCAACCCATTTGCAAAATGTTTTCTATTTATTCCTAAACCATGCATACATTCGCTTGAATGGGACTTGAGTGAACCAGTTTTCAGTTCAGCGATTTGAGATGAATTTATATCAAAGAGATGCTTTGCTGTAGCTTTGAAAACTTAATGCTTTGAGGAATAGGATAAAAGATATTTTGTGGAATTAGATGTAAGTAAATAAGGCTTTGACTTGCCCTTCAAACGGAACTGGTAAAATAAATATTACAAGTTTCAGTCATAACCTGTATAAACAGCCAATTCTCATTTCGATAAATACGGTATATATCGTGAATATCGTGAGTAATATAAATTCGATTTCTAATTAAAAAACCCAATAGCACTTATTGCCCGACCCAGGGATTGAACCCAAGTCCTCACGCTCAGCAGTCGCACGGACCAACAAGGCAGTCCTTCACATAATTCACGGTACGACAGTATCAGTGAAGACTAAGTGACTGTGTACATTCGTTATTATTGAAATGTTGCACGTGTCACTTTTAATTCTCTAGGTATGTTTTCCTTTTTTTTTTTATTGGCACTTTGTTTTTATATACATAAGTTTAAATAATTTTATTGTGATTTTGTGTGTCTTTGTGTGCACTGAATAAATGTTTTATCTATCTATCTTATCTATCTAAGTCTCATCGAGTCTCTCTATTCCGTAATCCAATGAACATGGAGTAGTTAAGCAGTGGCGAAGCTGAGGTCGGCTGATAGGTGTTTGGAAACGAAACAATAGCGATGTGTAAGGGCTCCCAGTAGACTGGCGCGACACGACAATATGACAACGAGGCCACAACCGTTTTTGTAGAAATTGTTCTGAGGGTATAGAATAATTTATTTCATTATTGCGTCGGAAGGAGCGGTTACTTAGCGTATGGCGCTTGGTCTATCCACAAATGTGCTCCAGTTTTTCAGTAAATGCATTTTTAAGTCCGTCAGCAGGGTGGGAAATCATCAAATGACTTCCCCCGCTCTGCGTGGAGCGGGAGGGCGTGTCACACTTTTACTGACTAAAACCCACCCCTGTTCCTTCCTTGCTTGAGTGCCCAGGGGCGCAGTAACTCTATTACGAATTTATCCGCGACTACTTGGCATGCATGCATCGGCCATGACGGGCCCTGTCATTTGTTCTGGGGCCCGTTGCTGATCGGACGGCGTGCTACCCATTACTCGCCGTCCGCAGGCCCGCGTAGGCTTACTGACTAAAACCCACTTGTGTTCCTTCAATTTCCCTTTGTGTTCCAGGTCCGAGTAACTCTTTCGATCACTAAAGTGGTAGTACTTTCGCTTGGCCTATCCGCAAAGTAGCCCAGTTTTTTAGCGAACACTTTTCCGCATAATCTTACCTTGATTCCCTCATGGAAGAAGCAGTCGAGGACCCGCACGAGGTGCGGGAAGGGCAGCGCGGCGAGGATCCACCACTGCCAGTCGGCGTAGATCCGCTCGGGTCCGATCGCGCCCGACAGCCGCGACAGATGCTGCGCCGACGACTTCTGCAAACAATTCATACCACTGTACGGAAGCTGTATGCGCTGGGGACAAAGATTTACATTGAAAAGGTGCTGTGTAAAGTAGAACGCCAATTCTAATATTTAAATAAAATTATAGTTAAAAAAAAAAAAACCTATCTCCTTTATAAAATATGTATATCTAGAAAGAAAAGAACAAGTGCGAAGTGAAGGGTTCCGTACCATTATCTATAAAACGGCATAAAATATGTCTGTTGTATGCCCGCCCCCTTAAATATTTATTTTATTCTGTTTTTTAGTATTTGTTGTTATAGCGGCAACAGAAATACATCTGTGAAAATTTCAACTGTCTAACTATCACAGTTCATGAGATACAGCCTGGTGACAGACGGACAGACAGACGGACGGACGGAGTCTTAGTAATAGGGCCCCGTTTTACCCTTTGGGTACGGAACCCTAAAAAAGAAAGAAAGAAAGAAAATACGACGGCTACACACGACGACACGACGAGACTAGTCATTACAATGATAGCACCCTGCATGTCTTCATTCAAAGTTTCAGTTAAGGAAATCAAAAAGAAAGTAGACACCTTCCTATTTGGTAACACAAAGAAAACACATCATTTAAGTTATTCGCATTCGATGACCATACAAACAACCAATTACGGAGAATGAGTCACAAGGCTGATGCAACCCTTGGCACAAATCTCAGCTGCAATAATCAACTTTTATATCAGTGGTGCCCAACCTGTGGTCCGCGGATCATTGGTGGTCTGCAAGAGTTGAAATATGGTCCGCGAAAGGTTTCAAATTTCAAACAATCCATTTCAAAAATAATATTGATGAGAATTGAGTTTCAGTTTAGAGCAGTGGTGGCCCAGTGGTAGCGGACGCGACTTACAAGTTACAACTTGTAGGTCGTGAGTTCAAACCCAGGCAGACGCTTTACTTTGTGTAAATTATTTTCACCACCACTGCTCTCAAGACGGTGAAGGAAAACATCGTGAGGAAACCGGCATGTCCTAGAACCAAAAATTCGAAGACATGTGACATCCACCAACCCGCATTGGGCCCGCGTGGTGGATTACGGCCCACACCCTTTCACAGAGAGGGGGCCAGTGCCCCAGCAGTGGGGACATTAAGAGGCTGATGATGAATTGAGTTTCTATCAAATGTTGTGTTTTCTATGAAAATGCTCGGTACTTTTGATTTTAAAGAATAGGTGTGCTTCAAGTTTTAAATGTATGATACAAGTTAGTTAGTTTTAAATTAACATAGTTAAATTTTCTTATAGACTTCTGATCCTCGTTGTCAAAAAAGAAATTAAAAAGGTCCCAGATCAAACAAAGGTTGGGAACCACTGTTTTATATCGATTAAAGTTCAAGTGAAACGATCGATTTTTACCTCAATGGTCGTTGCCCCCCATGTTTATTATTCACTGTCGATAAATAGTGTTGCGCCCTCCGTGATATCGTTATCGATAGTTTATTGTTAGACCACGTAGGCGTGGACACACGTGATGTGCGAAATAGATGCGTTAATTATTCAATTCCGTAACGTATTCGTTGCTTGTGATTCATTCTAATTTGTGGGCTCAGCTGATTTTTATTGATTATATTATGAAACTGTGACTCGTTTTTATTGGGTTATTAAACCTGCTTGATGTAATATTTCGATTTTTGCGATTGTTGGCAGTACAGAAGTGACTGAGTTTAAAAGGGGTTATTTAGGTCTTGACATGGTGTTACTGGGAGAATTCTTTTGAAGGTAGAAACTTTTCCCACTCAACAAGCCTTTGTTACAGAAATAATCGTAGCTTTACCGGAGAAGACTTTCATTAAAAAATATTGTTGTAATGAATATGTTAAATTAGAAATGTTTTCGCAGTATATCGGGTGTAAAGACCAAGAGCCGAAAGCCACATATTCTACCCATTATTTGGAAAATTTTATTCCACTACACCATACCTGGGAATCCACTGGTTCTGGAGATATTCAAGGTCAATTTCGCAATTATTTTTTTTTACTTTTTTTTAGGAAAATGAACTCTAAGTGTTATTACTAAACTTTTTTCCAAACAAACATTACTTGAATTTTCGATTTCTTTTTCGAAATTACGCATTTGCAAATATAAAAACGCAATGAATATCAAACGTATCCGACAAGTACCTACGTGTCTTAGAGGGAAAGGGCGGGGTTTAACTCCACCTGCCTGGGTTGGCGTTACATTGCGCGCAGCAAAACATAGTTTTTTTTTTCATACCTAAAAATAAAAGTAGTTTGGGAACCAATAAGTTTTGCGCAAAACTACTTTGTTAGACGTACAGTATGCGTAGTTGATGGCTATGTGATGTGTTTTTTACACGCTGAAGAGTTATAAAAATCTTGCTTCGTTCTATAGATACGAGTAAATCTATATAAATAAAAATCAATTGCCAGTATGTAATTGCATAACTTGAGAAGTATGTAAGCGCATAATGTCGTGTGAAGTCGTGTCAAAATTATAGTGCAGTTAAATTAGAACTGTAAATAAATAGTCGCTGAAGGTTTAAAATTTTAAATATTTGAACTTCTATTTACAACGTGTTTATTTTCAATTTATAAAACGAATATTTTCAATTAAATGCAAGGTTTCTGTATGAATGGAAATTCATATTTACGATAGTCTCCAAGGGCAGATTGTCTTTATTATCGCACGGTTTACGCATTTTTTTTGACAAATGTATGTAAATGGGAGTCGTTTCATGCGTAAAAAAATTAAACATTAAATTTATTTGATCCAGTTACATTTTTAATCGAATTCAAAAAGAAGGAGGTTATTAATTCAGATGTTTGTAATAATATATTGACGGATTTGCAAAATTCTTATTTTGGTCGAAAGGTTTATTCCGAAATGGTCCATTTAAATTTTATATGTATAGATCTGATGATGCGGATGCGTTTCGGAGACAGACAACGGAACTCTTCAAAAATTTACAGCAATCAACCACGATTGCTGCGATCGTGTGTCTATGTATTGTTAACACGATTTAATGGGGTACCACAACTAAAAAGTGAAAAATAAAAAAATACTTTTTACAAAAAAATAGAACCGACTTCCAAAAAAAGTGCAAAATAACTTTGATTTCGGAAGTCGGTGTCAAAAAAGACGAAGACACAAAACCAAAAACACCGACTTCCGAAATTAAAGTTATTTTGCAATTTTTTTGGAAGTCGGTTTTATTTTTTTGCAAAAAAACTTTTTTTATCTTTTTCTCAATTATAAATTAATTCTATGTAGCTTTACAAATCGTACACGGACACAAGGATTAACCAAATGACACCCAAACTAAGGCGTCTATATTCACTGCCGGCTCGACGTTCTGTCCTTGTCCTTTGTGATTTTTCCAACAAAACTATCGATACCGCTACACGACAACACTATTCAGCCATTACGAAGAACTTATGTCACAGCCCCACGATGGCGCCATAATAAATAAATTACATGACAAAAACAAAAGGGAATACCTAGCTACTTGAAGGCTTGCAAGCCAGGTTGCGTGACCAATAGTTATGGTGGAGTAATGGGCTCGATAGCGCCACTTCTGGGGGTTGGCACGCCATGTATTAACCCCTGAACGGCCACGGGCATACCAGTATGCCGATCCCGATTACGCGGCTTAAACCTCTATTATTAAATAACTAAAGATCTTATATCCTGTGGCATGGTGCACATGCATTCTTAGATAGTTATTACATAGTGTTAGAAAAAAAACGCAACACAAAACGCAACGCAAACGCAGAAACGCAATTTTAAAAAGCCGTTATGTTGTTTTGATTTCGTAATTTGAAGTTTTGAGTGTGAATAATACGAAAATATGATATCGGACTCTACAACTCCAACACAACAACTCTATTACTTGTCTATTCATAGTGCAACATGCAAAATTTCATGTAAATTGATACAGTGGTTTTAACAACTACCCACACACACACACACACACACTATTCCCGACAAATCGTTGATAACAGAATTTGAATAAAATTCAACTCTTGAATTACAAGTATTGTTTACATGTTATTCTAAGGTCTGTTTATTCAACAACCCAAAAAAGTTTACTTTAAGTGCCTCGCTCCAATAGAAACCTCAGCAAGTTGTTTTTTATGAGCCCGGTCGTAAATATGTCAAACTGCGATAAGAGGCCGCGGCCGTTGAGGGGTTAAGGGGTATAAGGGTTACTACATACTACAAACCACCCTGCTATCGACCGGTAATGTTAAGTGTATAACTTTAATCGGCCATGCCCAATTGTTGAAGCAATTAGGTGTGAATCAAGGATTGATTCTCGGGTTTACTTTAAGGCTGCTACTGAGGTCCTTAATCTACCTAACCACTAGACCAGAGGTCGAGGGGACGACCGGGGAAAACCGGGGGGGGGGGGGGGGGTAATCGAGGTCTATCTTGGACTTAATATATTATAAATGTGAAAGGAGGAGCTCGTGGCTAAAGTAATAACAGCCGCACGGGTCGATCCATCAGGTCTTGGTCCATGGATGGGTGACCATCTTTACATACCGACTCCTCGTCCCGGCTTTCAATCGGAATCCGCTGGCAGAAGCTAGTTTTTGTCTTATACTTAAGTGGACTCCATGAAACCCAATTATAGAACCTGATTTCGAAGACATACGAGTATAGGACAGAAAGGTAACTTTGCTTCAGCTTTACCTCTGAAACTATATGTAAACATTCACTAGGGCAGAGCTAGGGCAACAGTCCCGCGTCCAATTAGCAGACACAATAGATTTTAATTGTGTCTCGCCCACCATATGTCCGCTAGACACGGGAAAGGTTAAAGTTCCTTCTTCTGTTCCTTATGAAATAGCCCGCGGCTGTACACGTGTAAAAATTTCTTAGTATATTATTCATGTATCAAAACTAGCTTATTTGTTGATCAAGCTCAGCTTGGAGGCAAAGTTATTCTTTGAAGTATGGAAATCTTCGCCTTGATGTAACTTTGGGATACATTAACCAACAAGCTGCCGCCCGCAGCTCGGCCGCGTGCACTTCACGCTTCCCAAAAAAAAAAACCAAATCCGTGCAGCCGTTTGAGAGCGTCATATAAAGACGGAAATTTGCAAAAACCTTTTTTTGTTCGAAAGGGCTTTATTCCGAAATGGTCCCATTTAAATTTCATATTGATCTGATGATGAGTTTCGGAGACAGACAACGGAACTCTTAAAAAAAAATGATAGCAAATAAACTGCGATTGCTGCGATCGTATTTCTATGTAGTGTTAACACAATTTAATGGGGAACCACAACTAAAAAGTGAAAAATAAAAACTTTTTTACAAAAAAATAGAACCGACTTCCAAAAAGAGTGCAAAATAACTTTAATATCGGAGTCCAGACAAAACCAGAAACACCGACCTCCGAAATTAAAGTTATTTTGCACTCTTTTTTGGAAGTCGGTTCTATTTTTTTGTAAAAAAGTTTTTGAAGTTATACTTCTTTAGGCGCGTTAAGAAAAAATGATGAGTGAAATTTTAAGATGCGCGCGCATCACTGTCACACAAAATTCACAGGTTGAAGTTAGCTAGAACCGACACCCTGAAGTTAGCTACGGTCTGTGGTTCATGAAGAAAGATTGTTTTCCTTTTGTAAACTTTGTGACAGTTTGATTTTTTATCTTGTTACGCCAAAGAAGTATAACTTCTTACGTGCGTACGCACACACACTTTTTTATTGTTTGTATGTTTGTTGTAGTAAATCCCTGGAACTACGGTAAAAAAGCCCCGGGGAAAAAGCAAGTCACTTGAACAAATCTATTATAAATTATGTACACTCTTGGCAACAAACTACACAGCAACGCAAAGTATGTAAGGGCCTTAAGCCACAATTTAAAAGTCAGATTAATTTGTTTGATTGTAAACAGAGCCACACGGAACGTTTCGTCTGATACGAAAATCGAATGTTTTCACTGCTAGATTATTTAGTTTAAATAAACACTACTGTGAAACGGGTTAATGTATGTTAATTGTTTAAGAAGATAACAAGGTTATTTCTGGGCAACTTGAAATTTTATGCTGTTAGAAATCAGCACCCGAATTGCGTAACTCACTCGTAATGACAATCGCTCTATTTTGTTTAAAAATGTGGTTTTATCATAAGTTAGGCTCGCTCTTGACCACAATCTCACCTGATGGTAAGCGATGATGTGGTCGACGATGGAGCACGCTTGCCTAGAAGTAACCTTTTGTCTCTAGACTTAAAGACCTGATGGTTGTAGCTATTAGGTAACACAGACTCCGGCAGTGAATTTCACTCCTTAGCTGTACGCGTAAAGAAGGTGTCCCCTAGGGTGGGATGCCTACCATGTACCGGTGGCTCATCGCCGTACGTCTAGTGGTCCGATGATGGAACGGGCTTGGTGGAATTAAATTATGCAATTCAGATGACATTGGGATCTTGCTAATCAGAGCAGATGCGTTTCAAGAAATTGGTGTCGATTCTGTTGTGCACAACTAAACTTAATTTAGGCTATTGCTATCTTTTTCTCTCTAGTAAAAACAAGAAAGAGACGGTCGTAAATTAGAGATGTCAAATTTTGTTGAACTAATATTTCCATACAAATTAAGGGTACACGTAAAAACATGTCGACTAAAAACACGGTGAAGCAGCGCAAGGCGTAAACTAGTTTGACTCGTGTTTAGTTATTGAACAAGACACACTACCGACACACACACACACACACTATCGATAAGGGTTAAGACTTAAGTTAGCAAAATCATATTGTTGTGTATGTCGTTAATTTGTGGCAAATAAATACTTTTTCTTTCTTTTTCTTTCTTTCACCATTGGTACCGATTCTCTTACTTAACTAAAATTAGAGAATCGCTATCTTTTACTAAAACAGTGCAAGAAACGGACGGCTATATCTATGAACTAAGTTATAGATGTCTAACTAGTTTACGCCTTTCGTTTCACCGTGTTTTTAGTCAACATGTTTTTACGTGTACCCTTAATTTGTATGGAAATATTAGTTCAACTAAATTTGACAGCTCTAATTTACGTCCGTCTCTTTCTTGTTTTATTAGAGAGAAAAAGATAACATTTAGTTTGTGCACAACAAAATCGGCACCAGTCTCTTATACTTGTCTAAATCTAAAGTCTTAGTGATAGTCATTTAATCTGCTGTTAGAATACTTAGAATTTATAGTTCACACAAACGTGACGAAAGAGAATCGTGAGGATCTCATTCGTTGCTCTCTTTACTGGAACCTGGTCCTAATGTAACAAGCGTACTTATTCAATTTAGTGTGCGGAGTTAACCAGAGCACTAGTATACCGTTTGTCTATCAAATACCGTAGTCCTCATCCGTTGCTTACCAGCAGACAAAATCGAGGTCAAGACCGGGCTTATCATCAGGAATAAAATTGGAATTTATTTTAGTTCAATCACAGATTTCATGCCACCAACTGCATCAGACTGCTTGAAAAGTGACTTGTTTGGAACTTTTATTGAAATATATATTTGAAGTGAAACCTTCTTTAGGCACGTTGGGCAGTTTTGAGATGGGAAAAACAATTGAACTCGTGTAGCGTCGTAGCACTCGTAGCGGATCGCGAGGCACTCCGTGAGTGCCACTGTTGTTTTTTTTATTGCATTCAGTTGTTTACGACAAAACTTCTTTCGAATGATTAGTGTTACCATACCATCGTGGTGAAGGGATTAGTCAGACTATACGTTACCGAGTGCTAGCTGTCCAGGGAACGCCGAGCGGACAGAACATGACTCACATTCTGGAATGCCCCAAGTCCCACACACCTGCACTATGGAGGACCTGATAAACGCTACTGTCGATGACACTGCAAATAATGGCTGTTAGGCCAAAATTATTAGGTCCCCCACCTATGAAATCAGCGTTTTGTACGGAGAATTTTAAAGTAGTTGCATTTTTAACCGACTTCGAAAAAGGAGGAGGTTGTCAATTCGGATGTTTGTATTTTCATAACTCTGTCATATATTGACGGATTTGCAAAATTCTTTTTTTGTTCGGAAGGGGTTTATTCCGAAATGGTCCCATTTAAATTTCAAAAAGATCTGATGATGGGTTTCGGAGACAGACAACGGAACTCTTCAAAAATTGACAGCAAATCAACCGCAATTGCTGCTATCGTATGTCTATGAATTGTTAACACAGTTTAATGGGGAGCCACAACTAAGAAGTGAAAAATAAAAAACTTTTTTACAAAAAAATAGAACCGACTTCCAAAAAAAGTGCAAAATAACTTTAATTTCGGAAGTCGGTGTCAAAAAACGAAGACACAAAACAGGAACACCGACTTCCGAAATTAAAGTTATTTTGCACTTTTTTTGGAAGTCGGTTCTATTTTTTTGTAAAAAAGTTTTTTCATACTAACATTTTCATAATTTATTTAACAACTATGAACACTAATGTTTTAAAACTGTTATTCAATAATTTTTAAAACTAAGATAACATATGCCACTTAGATTAAGCATTAAAAATAAGTTTTGGCTAAGTTAAAACAAATATAGTGGTAATTTCTGCTAACAAAAAGAGGAGCCATTTTTAAGGTTTTTTTTTGTTGTTTATAAAACTATATGTAATAAGGTTTTTTTTACTATTGGCAGTTGTCTATGACGGTCATTATTCCATATAATATCAAGCATTTGTTATATTTTAATTCATAGAAGTGACGAGGTTCTCTATTTGTGAGAAAAAAAACGCCAATATTTCAAAAGTTAGGAAACCATTGATTCCAAAGAAGAAGAACTGTACTACCCACATCTATCCTTATTCTAGGAAGAAAATGTTGAATTAGGAATCTGCTAAACAGTGTTTAAACTAATTACAAAACATCAATCTGCCTAGCCTTTTACCAACTATCTTGGGGTCGGCTTCCAGTCTAACCGAATAATCAGTTGAATACCAGTATTTCACATGGAGCAACTGCCTATCTGACCTCCACAACCCAGTTACTGGGTAATACGATACCGCTTGGTAAGACTGGATGTCAGACATGGGCTTCTGACGACCCGTAACGACTGTCAAAGATCCACGATTCACAGCCGGGACCAATGGCTTAACGTGCTTTCCGAGGCACGGAAGAGTATCGGTATGTAAAAATGGTCACTCATCCATGGACCAACCCCGGCAAGCGTAGCTTAACCAGATGGATCGACCCGTGCGGCTGTTATTACTTTAGCCACGAGCTCCTAGGGTTAAACAAATCACATGGTTAATATTTTAAATAAGGCCCTATGTTTATACATCATAACCTGTTCATAATGACATAAGACATAGTTTATTGCCCTGTACTTAACTTGATTATGCATAACTGCATAAGTACAGGGAAAATCTTAATTAAATCAACCAGTTATTATCGATCTTGTTAACCTACGTACCTACTTAAATAATTTATGATTTATGAGTAAAGTTCTACTGCATAAATTGTAATGTTGGGTAGTTTCTTCAAGTGTTATAGTTGCGAAACTTTGTGGAAATTAGCAATGCAAAGGAGCGGTTGTGATGGAAGTTGGCGATCAATACAAATTGTGCTTTGTACAGTTCGAGTTTGTATTTGTTAACTAGCTCTGTAACGCAGCTTTGTTATCTTGATGCCTATAGATAAAAGACAGCGGTACTGTAACTTTCTATGAGTGAATTATTGTTTTTAACACATTTACTCGGCAACCAGCTCCTACCTGCGCTTTTAGGCTCGCAATTTATATATATATAAAGTAAGAAACTGACTGGCTGACTGATCGATCAACGCACAGCTGAAAACGCTGTGTGTAGAAGCATGAAATTTTGTACAAAATGTTTCCTAAGTGACGTAAGTGTGTTTGGAGGCATCGGAACAGGGTGTAAAGTCCCGCAAACCTCCATTGAAAAATGAGAATCCTCCGACCAGACGGGTGTTGTGTCTGGTCCGGGAAACTGCCCGATGGTTGATTTCGGACTATTGTATAAGTTCAAATCGCGCGGAGAACTGTCTGCGTGATGTAGGATTTGTTGGTTTTTAGTTCGTTTGTGGCATCATAGATGTCGCTACAGATCACTAAGAAGGGATTTTTGGAAATTCATCCCCTAAGGGGTTAAAGTGAGGGTTAAAAGTTTGTTTGAAACTTCGTCATTACACGCGGGCGAAGCCGCTGACACAAGCTAGTTTATTATATGTATTGTATCAGGCTGCTCGCGCGACACCCCGCACTGGTTACGAGGCATCCCCCATAAGGCGCATGAAAAAAAATCCGCGAGCCATATCTCACAATAATATGTAATGTATGTGTGTGTGTTGTAATGTATGTGTGTCCGTCGCAGGAGACGCCGGGGGCTGCGAGACGATCTCCGGCCACCGTAGACCCGGGCCTGCGGACGGCGAGTAGCGGGTAACTCGCCGTCCGATCAGCACCAGGCCCGAGAGTCGACGGCGCGTAGTGTTCCACGCGCGCCTCAAAGAGTTGTCAGCAAAGGACGGGGTCTGCCACGGCCAGTGCCTGCCCGGGGGTGGAGGATAAATTCGAAAGAGTTACCTCGCCCCCGGGCGCGTAGGGCAGGGAGGAACAGGGGTGGGTTTTAGTCAGTAAGAGTCTGACACGCCCTTCCGCTCCACCCCAGAGCGGAAAGAGTCATTGGATGATTTCCCACCCCCCAAAAAAAAAAAAAAAAAAAAAAAAAAAAAAAAAAAAAAAAAAAAAAAAAAAAAAAAAAAAAAAAAAAAAAAGGGGTTAAAGTGAGGGTTAAAAGTTTGTTTGAAACTTCGTCATTACACGCGGGCGAAGCCGCTGACACAAGCTAGTTTATTATATGTATTGTATCAGGCTGCTCGCGCGACACCCCGCACTGGTTACGAGGCATCCCCCATAAGGCGCATGAAAAAAAATCCGCGAGCCATATCTCACAATAATATGTAACTAAATATTAGGCTTCTAAAGTTTTACTTATTATTTTCTAGTAGCGCTGTAATGTCAAACTCTGCTCACTTGCATCAAAATGTACTATTGTAATCGGATCATCATTCCCAGAGAATAGACTCCTAATTCAAACAATATTTTTCCTCATATATAGTATTAAGTTTATCTGGTGGTAATATCTGTGACCCTAGTAGCGCTGCAATGTCAAACTCTGCTCACTTGCATCAAAATGTACTATTGTAATCGGATCATCATTCCCAGAGAATTGACTCCTAATTCAAACAATATTTTTCCTCATATAGTATTAAGTTTATCTGGTGGTAATATCTGTGACCTATCACGGGAGCAATTTTCCGCATCAGCAGATCTTTAACGGGTGTAATCATGAGTGAAATTTTGCAGCATCATTGAATCAGCCGGGATTAAACTAATGTAGCTCGATTGCTGATGCAAGGGATGAATCTAGAGCCCTAACTGCGTGAATTTTTATCTTTTTTATTATCTTCTTAAAGATATTTTTTTTTTTTTAATACAAATAAAACAAATATTTGTAATTTAATTAGATTTTCAAAAATCCAATTTGACTATTTCGAATTAAACTGAGAAAACCGAGCCTACGATATTAAAATATACAACACGTCAGTCATCTGACCATGTTTGACTACATTTTTGGCTGAGTTTTACAATTTTTCTAGACTAACTACTTTCTTGATTTCTAGTTTACGTTCACAATGTATCGGTATATGCATGTCAGTTTTGTGACAAAGTAAATACTATTTTCTTTCCTTTCTTTGACACGCTCGTAATGAAAGGTAATCCATTGTGTTGGAGTGTTCCATTCAGTAAAGGAAATTGTGTGTGAGTGCGTTATGAAATAATGGTACTGGGACCCAAGTAGACACACTGACATTGTATCTGTGATACTGACCTGACGTCGGCATTAGTTAGTTATTTATGTACTTACACTGATTTCACACAGCGAAAGAATAAAGTGGATATGCTTCAAATCCCGAGATTAATTTTAAAGAGCAGAAAAATCCCGTGATTTATTAAACAAAAAAGCTATTTACTTTTACACAGTTTAAATCACAGCACGCGCGACGTTGCCAAATTTACATCAACGACATCGGATGCCTGAAGTTGCAAAATTCCAACGCGCGATGTTGCCACATTTGTAGTTCACACAACATAGCTTGTGAGACCAAAAGAAAACAATAGAGGTTTTTATTATTATTTATTTGAAATATTGTTGGCCACACGGGATTGTCCATTAGAAATCCCGCGTAGATCCATATTAATATCAACATTTCGATGCAAGTACATAAATAACTCTACCTAATTCCGACGTCTGCTGATAACGCTTGTCAAAAAACCTAAAATATTTGGGTGGGGCCTGTGGCAAATCATTGCGAAGTGTTAAGTGATAACGAATTAAAAGTTTGACTTATTTTTTTCATACACCGTGGGGCCCTTAGGTAGCGATGGGCCCATAGATAGTTGCCTATAATGTGTGGATAATACGAAATTGGTTAGATTTCATATGGTATAGATATAGATCTTGACTTGTTTTTGTACGTCCAAACGGGTGCATTGCGGGGGCCCTTAGCATTTAAAACTCTTGCAACGTGTCTAATCCGGCACTGGATTGACCTCGTGAAATTTCGGCAGTCCATGTCAATCCCGTTCGTTTTGAACTTTACAATCGTTGTCGTCGATGTCACTTTGTCTAGCTAGTCTTTTGGGAAATCATGTATAAAATACTCCCACTGGAGCGGGAGGGCGTGTCAGACTCTTACTGGCTAAAACCCATTCGTGTTCCATCAGCTGCCTGTACCAGGGCCGCGGTGCCTCCTTTGATCACACCCACGACCATTTTTTTTTTCTTTGGTGTTGGGAAGTCATTCAATGACTTCGCCCAGGGGAGCGGTAAGAGCGGCTCTGAGCCTTTACACAAAATACATTTCTGTTAACGCTAACGCTTCGTGCAAAATGTATGGCAAGGACATTACTGGGCGTGAGTCACGTGACAGTTCTCTGTCTAACGCTTCGTGCAAAACGTCGTTGCCATACATTTTGCACGAAGCGTTAGCGTTAACGTTAACAGAAATGTATTTTGGCTAAGGGGGCAGTTACGAATTTATCCGCCACCCCTTGGCATGTGCTACCCCTGGGCATGGCTCCCGCGACCCTGACAGGGCCTAGCTACCCTGGTGATGTCAAAATGTTTGAAGTGAACTTACGGCATGTTTTTTAGCGATCTGCATAACAGTCTTCCATGTAACTTCGTTGAGTAGTTTCGTTTGTGTGATGAACATCTTTTCCTTGGACGCCACCAAGCTCGCCATGCAGTGGTAGCATTCTTCTTCTGTAAACAAATAGAGGAATAACATTAGTATTATACGTTAAATAACTTCAAAATTATATATTTTTCATTTGATATGTCCACACGATACAGTTTGAAAAACTTTGATTTTTAATTTTCCGATTTTCACCCCAAAAATGACCCCCATTTGCCAAATTAATTTATTTAGGGTACACGTCCGTGTTTAGGTCACAGATATTTATGTGTGTATCAAATTTCAACTCTATCCGCCCAGCAGATTCGGAGCAAATTGGCTGTGACAGACGGACAGACAGACACACGAGTAATAAGGGTTCCGTTTTTTCATTCGAACTTTCAGAACCCTAAAAATAGTGATCGTCCATGGAGAAATAATGCCATCATTACACTTGGACGAATTGGTCAGCCCAGTTTTTTTAGCAGCCAAGGCATTGTCAGTTTTCTCAAGAGCAAAAGGGAGTGTACTAATCTAAACCAGTGGAAAATTACTAATAAACAAGTGACGTAACGAAGGTACAATAGCGAAATTACTTACTATGGTCTATATTAATTCTATTGTATTTGTTTACTAAGGTAATATTGGTAAATTACATATTGATCCAACCCTTGTTTCTGTAAATTGACAGCCCTGATTGCTCCTTTCTCACAGTCTATTATACAAACGAATCCTTGTAACTTAATATAGCATAATCAGCCTTATAATGTTATGCCTAGGGGTAGCGGATAAATTCGTAACAGAGTTACCGCTCCCCTGGGCACTCAGGCAGGGAAGGAACAGGGGTGGGTTTTAGTCAGTAAGAGTCTGACACACCTTCCCGCTTCACCCAGAGCGGGAGATGTCATTGGATGATTACCCAGCCCTAAAAAAAAAAAACCTTATAATGTTCCCACTGCTGGGAATCAGGCTTCTTCTCAGGCATAGGTCGTAATCTACCAGGCGGACCCAGTTGTTGGTGGATGTCGCATGACTTCGAATTTCTGGTTCTAGGACATGCCGATTCCTTACGATGTTTTCCTTCAGCGTTTTGAGGGCAGTGGTGATAAAATACATTACACACAGTAAAGCGCCTGCCTGGGTTTAAACTCACGACCCACAACCTGTAAGTCGCGGCCGTTACCACTAGGCCACCACTGCTAAACTTGTTACTTATAGGTAACAAAAAGTAGCCTATATGTTAATCCAGAGTATAAGATATCTAAACACCAAATTTCATCCAAATCGCTCCAGCTGTTTGAGCGTGAAGAAGTAACAAACACACACCCACAAACTTTCGCCTTTATAATATTAGTGTGATACGGCTACATGACACTCGATGAAAGCCCCTGAACTCCAAATACATGACTCGATTTGCCTAGCCTTTTCCCAACTATCTCGTTCGGCCTTCAGTCTAACCAGATGCAGCTGAATATCAGTATTTTACAAGGAGCGACGGCCTATCTGACCTCCACAACCCAGTAACGGGGTAATACGATACCCCTTGGTAAGACTGGTTGTCAGACTTTCGGGCTTCTGACGAACCGTAACGACTGTCAAAGATCCACGATTGTCAGCCGGGACCAACGGCTTAACGTGCATTCCGAGGCACGGAGGCGTCTCGGTATGTAGAGATGGTCATCCATTCATGGACCAACCCCGGCAATCGTAGCTTAACCTGATGGATCGACCCGTGCGGCTGTTATTACCGAACACATGACTACCAGACCAAAACAATTTCAGTTCTGAAACCCATTTCAAGGTACATTTGAAGCGCCTACGCCATGAAGTAAATAAGCTCTTTGTTCAGTTAAATCTACTAGAGTAATATATAAAGTACACTCGGCAACATATCAAGATGCACTATCCAGTATACGCTGGTCTCGTTTTATGTTAGCCTACAATAAAATTGAGGCCAGACCATACTGGAAGTGAGTAGCTTGATGTGTGGCCGAGTGTACGTACTCGTATATCGTTGAACAATATATGTGCCAGTATTTGGCGGTACTGCCAAATGGTTGGTGGTAACGAATCTAAAATCTGTTATGGCTCAGTTTAGTTATAGCTGTGAAGTACTGGTTAATTGTGGTCATGATTATTTTGGAAACGTTCTCTTGATCGAAATGGGTTCAGGGTTTATTTAAAACCACGAAAGCTTTATTAATGATGGAAGTAAACTTTTCTCTTTTTGGTTTAAAATCCAAGATTCGGCTCAATATAAACTTTAACGTTAAGTTCAGCAAAATCTTGTAAAACTTTTGACACATAAACTTAATCAAATATTATAGTACATTTGATACCCATAACATAAACGCATAAAAAAATTGGATTTAGAATAGCTATACGGTCGCCAACCCAGTCCCAACAAAGGTGACCTTGGTGGTTTGCAACCGTGTAGATTGTGGTTTATGACCAAATATCCTTCAGGTCTGACGGTCGTCATCAAGGTCACCTCCGTCAGGAACGCGGTTGGCAACCACGTAGCAGCTTTACTTTGGACTTTAGCTAACCACGCATTGTCACCCAAACTAAACCTGTATGCAAAATTTCCGCGGTAATGTGTTAAATTTAACTTCTAAGATTTTTTCGTAGCTAGTTACAATATTTCTAGCTAATACAAGCGTTTAAAAAATCACATCAAAGAGAGGAGAAGCGTTAAAGTATTCTATATTTCAATGAATTTTAGATTTCTAACTGCACAAGGTGTAAATGATATTCTTGATTACAAATCTTTGTATACAAAACAAAGTCGGGTTAGTTACACAATTATAACTCAAGAACGGCTGAACCGATTTTAATTATGTTTGAATTGTTGGATTAGTCTTCGTCCCGAATAGCAGAATAACTATTAAAACATCGGAAAATTACACGAAAAAAAAACAAAAAAAATAATTTTCCTTTACATTGATATCTCGAGAATGGATTCATTTATTGGATTTTAGGCGGTACGAAGTTCGTCCGACCAGCTAGTTACAATATAAAACACATGATTACATGCATGCAAATGCAACCAACGTTTTCCATTTAAATCGAAATATACAATACAAAGTTAAAAAGTATACATTCGCAACATTGTGGGTGTACATAAAGTTAGCCTGTTTGTCGGTCAATGACCTTGTCGCCTTGTTACTGACACAGTTTCAGGTGATACTACGACTAATAAAGATAAAGGTTTACGACATGAAGAATACTGAACAAATCTGAACAGTATGTAAAAAGATGTCGGAAATGTTATGACTGAAATCAACAAACCTCAAAGCATTTACTCACTAGCTTCTGCCAGCGGCTTCGCCCGCGTCAAATAGTACCTATTTCCCCCACTATAAATTAGTACCTATTTCCCCCACTATAAATAGTACCTATTTCCATCACTATAAATTTTTAGCCTACTAGCACTTAAATTTATAGCCTATGATGCCTATGACACTCACAAATAACGTGGCTTTCTATTGGTAAAATAATTTTCAAAATCGGTTCAGCAGATCCAGAGATTACAACCTCATAAACTCAAAAACTTTACCTCTTTATAATATTAGTACCTATAGATAAGTTATTCTGGTGTATGAGCAATATTACTGTAAAGTTTCATCAAAATCCGTTCAGTAGCTTTTGCGTGAAAGAGTAACAAACATACATCCTCACCAACTTTCACATTTATAATATTAGTAGGATTAACATTTCCTGCAATTACAATACGCCCTAAAACAAAAGTGGCAGTGGGCAGGACATATAGCAAGACGCACAGACAAAAGATGGACATTACAGACAACTATATGGAAAGGACCAAGAGGAAAAAGAAGAAGAGGGCGCCCTAGGAAAAGGTGGATAGAAGATATAAAAGCGATAGCAGGAAGCGATTGGAGAAAGAAAGCCATGGACAGAGAGGTTTGGAAGAAGCTGGAGGAGGCCTTTACCCGAGAAGGGGTTCCGATCAATGGTACTGAAGAAAGTGACGATGGCGAGTAAAAGAAATCTTTATATATATGATTTTTAATCATATAATTAATGTTAATGTAATTTAAAACGCATGTAATAACAATTATTATTGTGGATTGGAAATAAATGGGCTTTATTATTATTATTATTAACATTTCCTGCACAAAGGTATAAAGGCGGACTTAATGTAGGCGTCCTCTACCAGTCAACAATGGATAGTGAAGAGATTACACTGCAGGTGCATCGCTTAAATCTGTTGGAAGTATAAAATATTCCAAAATTATATCAACATTAAAAAACTAGGTACCTAGTTACCGACTAAACCATCAGGCACTTTTGAATTATCAAGTGTTCAATCAGTCAAAAAGAAGAAGTTGCACGTTCCAAAGCGTAGATTTCTAAGGACAAGACAACAAAAAAAAACCGGAAAAGTGCATGTCGGACTTCGCACATCTGGGGTTCCGTACCAAATGTATTTTTGACTATTTCTATGGCTTTGGGTCAACAAGATGCTTATACTGTGAAAATTTGAAGACTGTAGCTCCAACCGTTTGGGGCGCGGATAAACCCCAAACGGTTGGTGCTACCACTCACACCACACACACAATTTCACACCAAAAAAATCTCCAACCGTTTGGCTGTAAAATCTGTGTGACAGACGACGGACAGACAGACAGGACAAGTAACTTTTGCTAAGGAGAAGACTAAAAGAAGCGAAGAAGTAACTTCTGCTAATACAGAAGCTCAATCATTTCAAACGGCTACACAAATTAAAATGAACCCATCTTCTATAAAAATAATAAAAACGCTTTAAAAAATATAATTCAATTTACAAAACCGTCCCAGTTTATAATTGCTCCGTCACAGACCACAAGCACTGAAACTCGATTAATGTGCGGTGCAGTTACAACAAAATGAAAATAAAACAGAGATGGAAAGTCCAGGGCAATCCCATTGGGATGTGAAAGCGTTTGCTCTAGTGTTGTTTGTACTGTAGAACCGGGAATTGAAAGATAAATCTCGTGAAATTAATTTTATGAAGTAAATATTGCTTTTGAAAAGGTCAATGTGGAGAATGAAATGAAATTTGCGGTGATGGAAAAAAATAAAATGGTGAAATGGCTACACGAGAGAAAATGTAATGACACGAAAGGACTTTTGTCCAAATACAAGCCGTCCCGCTAGAGCCTAGACAAATAGCTTTTCAGCTAGCGTTCACGCTAAACGCTTTTTACAAAATATAATTATGGCAACGACACACTGGGACCTGCGAAAAGAATTGTCACGTGACTTCTCCGCAGCTAATGTCATTGCCATATATTTTGTACTAAGCGTGTGGCGTGAACGCTAACAGAAAAGTTATTTGTCTAGGGAGGCAGAATAGTATTAAATAAAAAAGTGGCACTCCGGGAGTGCCGACAGAAGTGAAAACTTGAACAAAAATGCCCAACGCGCTTAAAGAAGTTTTCACTTCAATCCTCTACGCGTAGCACTCGTAGCGGTGTCGGTGTCCGTGGCGACTTCAATTGTTTATTGCCATCTCAAAAATGCCCAACGCGCCTAAAGAAGTTTTCACTTCAAAAATCAAAAGATGATTAAACCATAGCGTCAGGGGCAAAAATATTAAGTTTGTGCAAAACTTAATATTTTAGTACATATTATGCAATTACCACTACTGATTCTAATTCAAGGCCCATACAAAATGCATCTCAAACTCAATTCGTTCAATTTCATTCACGTCTGACCCACATAGTCTCAACTTTACCAACAAGCCAAAATTGACGGGATACACAGGACGTCCTGCGATTTCCCCGTCACTAGCACAGTACCTACTTGTGCATGACAAATTGAAGTGAGACATCCAATTTGCAATCGACGCTCTCGGTATATTCGAGAACCCTAGAGACAGGAATCGGTTACCAATAACCGATGTCTATGTTGAATTTATTGGTGTATATGTGTCTAGCTCAGATGTTGTGCTTTGGAAAATAGGTTGGTTATGTAAATGTTGGTAAGTATGTTTATATTTTCTTTGTTGTTGTAGTTTTTTTACTAGAGTTTGGCTTGTTTGTAGAACTTGAGACTGTTTGGTGACATGTAAGCGCATGCAAGTTTGCTTCTTTGACGTGTAATAATAAAATACTAGTTCTAACTTAAGGCCCAGAAACACCGACTTCCGAAATTAAAGTTATTTTGCATTTTTAACCGACTTCGAAAAAGGAGGAGGTTATCAATTCGGATGTTTGTATTTTTTTTTTTTTTTTTTTATGTATGTTCGGGCATAACTCCGTCATATATTGACGGATTTGCAAAATTCTTTTTTTGTTCGAAAGGGGTTTATTCCGAAATGGTCCCATTTAAATTTCAAAAAGATCTGATGATGGGTTTCGGAGACAGACAACGGAACTCTTCAAAAATTGACAGCAAATCAACTGCGATTGCTGCTATCGTATGTCTATGAATTGTTAACACAGTTTAATGGGGAACCAACACTAAAAAGTGAAAAATAAAAAACTTTTTTACAAAAAAATAGAACCGACTTCCAAGAAAAGTCCAAAATAACTTTAATTTCGGAAGTCGGTGTCAAAAAACAAAGACACAAAACAGGAACACCGACTTCCGAAATTAAAGTTATTTTGAACTTTTTTTGGAAGTCGGTTCTATTTTTTTGTAAAAAAGTTTTTTTTTAGTATTATTTATGGAAGACGGTTGTATTTTTTTTGTAAAAAGTTTTTTATTAACAAATCCTCTTTGTAACAAATGCAATATAGGATTCTTTCATTTTATTTTCTATGCTTTGCTACGATTTTTTATTCAATGAAGGCGCCACTAAAGCGGAGCTAGGTCCTTAACATTACAAATGCGAAAGTAAGTTTGTTTGTTACTTTTTCACGTCTAAACCACTGAACCAATTATCATGAAATTTTACATATACGTTTTCAGGGATACAGAAAAGGACATCAAACTTTCATCCAGAAAAAAGTACTGTTCCCGAGGGAAAAAAAAAAGTTATTGACTTTTATCCGTCACAATTGCTTTAGGAGCTAGATGGCGCTACTCGTCTTTGAAATCATTTTGCTCCCGTGCGAAGTCGGGGCGGACCGTAGTACTAGTTTTAATATAATTTAGATTCCCACCACAGCCTGACTTATAAGTCTTGTAATTGCCTAACAGAAATGATCGATATCATGTGTATTGTGGGAAGTGGAAATTATGATTTTCTTACTCCTCCGCTGTCTTTTCTGATTAAATTAAGCCCAAGACAGTTTAATCGTTTCTCTGGGACTCGTCGAGCTTCATTGCCTCGGCGTTTTTTCTGGTGGTCGCCACTGTTGATTCTGGCTTACAGAAGTTACAGTGGTTTGGGAATAGTGTGGCGGGCTTGTCACAAAAAAAAAACATGTGTAGTGTCACTAGTTTTTCATTCCGAAATCATTGAATTTAGTCTATGAATGGTCATCTCGAAGGAGATTGTGGGATGATTTAGATATCTTCCTTGTGAGTTGGAAAAGGTAGCACAGAACCGAGAGCAGTGGAAGGAATGGAGGGAGGCCTTAGCCCAGCAGTGGGACAGTATAGGGTACAAATATGTGTGTATTTATTAATGGTTGAGCAAAGAATTCTCAAGAGTGGCTGCCAAAAAGTTGGGGATCCTAGCAAAGGTGAGACGGTACTTCACGCCGGAACTGCTAAACTTTATCAAGCGCAAGTTCGATCGTGTATGGAGTACTGCTCTCATCTTTGAGACGGATCTGCCAGATACCAGCTTGACACACTTGAGAGAATTGAGAAAAGAGCCAAAAGGATCATTGGCAATGATAGGCTCGTCGAGTCGAAGCTCCAAAGTCTTGAATATAGACGCCGAGTTGCTAGCCTGTTGGTTTTCTAACGGTTGCATTTTGGGGAGTGTGCGACGGAATTGTATAATTTAATTCCGCCAAGCCAATTCCATCATCGGACCACTTGACGTACGGCGATGTGCCACCGGTACATGGCGGACATCTCACCCACACGCACAAAAAGTTTTGAGAACACATCATTGTGCGTACAGCTAGGGAGTGGAAAACCCCTGCCGGAGTCTGTGTTTCCTGATAGCTACAACCTGGGAGTCTTTAAGTCAACAGTGAACAGGTTAAGTCTAGGCAAGGGTGCTCCATCTTCGACCGTATCATCGCTTACAATCAGGTGAGATATAGGTCAAACACGTGCCTACCCACAGTAAAAGAAAAAAGAGTAATTGATGAAACGTCGTCTTCGAGTTGAGCCCAAAAACACATTTAAGTTATAATCGTTCTTCACAAATTCACATTAGCCAGATTAAGTTGTAAAACGTAAATATAAACGGCTGGAGCCACGGAGCAAACGCAAATCGTTTCACTAACGACCGAGGGATTGTAATTAATAGCTTCCAAGCCGAACGTTTTGAATTATTTATCTGGATGAAAACGTTCAGTTTTATAGTTAGGGCTTAGTTTCGAATTTAATGTGGGAACGATGGATAATGCTTTTGTGTTTGAATATTTCTTATTAAGAGGATTGTGAAGCGCCGATACGCGGCGAGAGAAAGTTGTAAGTCTTGGAGGCAATTATTTCCTTTTTGAAATATTGTTTCGTGCGATAACGTTTTCACCCGCCTAAACCTTTACGAAATGAGACAATTTTGTTCACATTAAATTCAGTTTACCTTAATCTAGGTATGTACGTATTTTAGTAATTCAGTTTAATTTAATTTAAAACAAAAAAAAAAGCTCGAGGAAGTTTTTAGGTCAAAAATGTAGACATTTAGATGCTAATAACTACGTACGCAATATTTATTTAAAATAAAAACTTTCGGACCTCGTTTTTCATTATAACTACATTTCTAAAAATTATGAAAATTGGACTATGTTTACTGGGGAA
The DNA here is from genome assembly GCA_951329385.1 of Polia nebulosa. Taxonomy (NCBI): domain Eukaryota; kingdom Metazoa; phylum Arthropoda; class Insecta; order Lepidoptera; family Noctuidae; genus Polia; species Polia nebulosa. The sequence goes on along the minus strand of OX589592.1, from coordinate 6,035,154 downwards.
AAACGTTATCGCTTTCTGTATGAAAATTTACAGCTACTGTACTGATCGAGAGCTAAAACGCCCATTAGCTCTCGATAATTATTAAATTATGATGCCAGAAACGAACGGCGGGATAACCTGGATAGATATCGCCAGAACTGGATATGGGAAGTGCGGGTACGCGAAAGGTGAATGGAGCGGAAGCAGGCTTTTACCCAGGAGTGGGACACAACAGCCTAGCAAAATCAAAAGGTGCTGAGCAGCAAAGGTTTACTAAATTCACTTTATTTCAAGCCACAAAATTTTAAGGCATGAATTTCCCTGCCTTTCCCTCTTGTCATAGCCCCCATGTCCATTTTCAATGGAAAGTTGTTACTGTTTATTGATTCATTTAAGTATATCTATCCTGCCCTTCCTGCTATTCTTTATATTTAACTTCGGCTGAAAGTCCTTCTCCTTTAACTCTACCTTCTGCATTTTTAACATGTTTATTTTAGCTTCACCTGTGACATTATAAAAAATCATAGATGTTAAATTTGACACACTTCCCGGTGTCTGATTGAACTAAAATTTTTCATATATGTTTAGTTTGTATGACAATGCACGTTTAGCTAAGTGACGTCATTCTAAATCCAATATGGCGGACTGCCAAAGATGTCGGACTAGTTATTTTTTATGGATTCCCATGATATGGGTATAAAAATGAAAGGATTTGTTGTGAAGAATTAAAGAAAAAGCGTGTTTCTTAGTTTTTTTAACTATAATATTTTATTCTTTTGTGATCAGTTACAAATGTTCCTTCTGTGTCTATACTTCTACCATCTGTTAGCGCGTGTCAACACAGGTGTTCGGTAATAAAGCTGCGGCGTGGCTGCGATCGACTAATTATTATAATTAACTACTCACGGTGAAAGACCTTAGCGTACGTGATAACGTGGATTGTAAATCGTCTTAGCGTCATGGTTTGGTAATGGTGTTACCTGATTTATGACTGTAATTAGTTTGTATTGAGATGCGTGTGTGTAACTGTGTTTCTAATCAAGTTTAAGGAATTAATTAGAGGTTTTATATTTAGATTTTTGGAATACCTGAAGTTTATCATGCAAACTGTTTTATTTATTCAGCTTGCCAAAACCAGTAGAAAATGTCTGGTTTGTGTGAATAATATAAAATAGTAGGGTGTGAATGGTAATGTGACGCCTGACAGGGGAGAATGGAAGAAGCGTGTAACGTCGACCCTTTTTTTTGGGAAATCATAACTTTTCCCGCTCTGGGTGGAGCGGGAGGGCGTGTCAGACTCTTACTGACTAAAAACCACCCGTGTCCCTTCTGCCTGTGCCAGGGGCCGCGGTGACTCTTTCAAACACACCCGTGACGTTGGCAGAACGCCGACCCTAAGGAACATGGCATGGACGAGCTTGCCAAAATTTCAACTAACACAACGCACCCATTTCGGAAAAGAAAACCAAAATATTATTTACGAACCAAAGGACGACTTTAAGGCGCTATTAACTGCCAACGACCTTGAGTGGTTAGCTTGCGTGTTCTGTGCTGAGCTCACGTAACGCGTCTTACGTCCACCCAGTAATAGGACTCGCTCATCAAGGAGCGCTGTCCAAAATTAGACGATTAGAACAACAGGTATTATACTAAAACACGTATACTAATATAAATAATTAAATGATCTTTAAAATGGTGGTTTCATAAAAATACGCTTTATAGTTTTTCGTGATTCTCAGTTTTCTATCCGCGTTAGGCTTAACTTTACAAATTATTTACACTATGGTATATTAATATAATTTAAAATATTCACATATCAAATTACGAAGGAAATTGTCTAGATTAACTTTTTTTTTTTCAAAGAAATAAGAGTAGTCGTTTAGACGTGATGTTCAATTAAAAATCATTAGAAGTCGTATAACTGCGCCTTACCTTTATTCATCCATCTAGCACCAAAACTCTAACCCCACAAGCCCTCAAGACAAGTCAAAATATGAGGCGATTACTTAGCCTACATAAGAAAGCTTTTAATACCCGACCAAGTAACACAATTACAGATCCGAGGGACGTCAGAACCGTAAGTGGTTCCGTACTCAAGGATAAGTGCATTAGTCGTGGTGATGGAAAAAGGAATGTAATTGGGTTATGATGAAAGGGGACCTGCCAGTGTGGCAATGTCTTGTAAAATTGGAAGAAAGAGTGATTTATTACTGCTATATTTTTTACTTATTTATTATTTATTTAAACTTCATGTACAATAGTGGTACATAGGCGGAATTAATGCAACAAGACATTCTCAACCAGTCAACCAATACACTATGGTAGGTGTACAACACATAAAAAAACTTAAAATCGAAATTACTATACTACTAGTATAATACATATATATAATAAAATAATATACTATTAGATATTATAATAAATACCAAACTTTACAAAAAAAAAAATTGTGGCACTCCGGGAGTCCCGACAGAAGTGAAAACTTGAACAAAGATGCCCAACGCGCAGAAGTTTTCACTTCAATCCGCTACGCGATGCGCTACGAATGCTACAACGTGTAGCATCATAGCACGTTGGTGTCGCGCGAGTTCAATAGTTTTTTCGCATCTCAAAAATGCCCAACGCGCCTAAAGAAGTTTTCACTTCAAAAAACTCAAAATACAATAACTACAACAAGGACCAGACTACGTTTGAGAGGACTTTAAGTAGTAGTTCCGGATTTTACGCTTAAACGAAAATTTGCTCTCTGTTTTTTTGATGTCAAGGGGAAGCACGTTCCACAGTTTTATGCTTAGCGTATGACTGGGTCTGCTATTTTGAAGCTTCAGCCTGTGTTGGAGTGCGACTATTGAAAAGCTTGTGTATTTTTCCGAGAATAGAATAAGTATAACCCCCTCTATCTTCGTCGTATCGATTATTCCAAAATTAAATTTTTCTTGACCAAAATTTTGCCACGTCGACAGCGTTCGTATTTGCCTCGTAAAGGTATTTCGAAATGCAGGTGTTATTGTACAGAGGGTATGACAAGAGATGCGACATTGTTTGGAACGACGCATTGTGGCTCATTGGAATACCCCCATCTGAGTAAATTGTGCCAGCAACGGCCCACCTTCTTTTTTTTTTGGCTTCATAATTCTATGTATATTCATAAGGAACTAGCTGAGCCGACAGACGTTGTTCTGTCCTATCTATGAACTGTCAACTTTCTTAATTTTTTCTTTCTTAGTAACCTTCTCCTGACAATAACAAACACAACAAAAAAATAATTAACGAAATCGGTCCAACCGTTCACCCGTGATGGTGTGACCAAGAGAAATAGGGATTCATTTTTATATAACAATAACTTCCAGTGCTATGTGCCATGCTCTTAAAATACATCACTCTTTTAAATTTGTCTTCTGCGTTTTCGTGCTAACCATAATATATTTTTAATCTATGGATAATGTAAAACAATTCGTAAACGGGCTCACGTATGGCAGTTAATTGTGTGTTATCTGCCATTGTGAACAAAACACTTTCTTCCAGCACAATGCTTCATCACCAGATTTTATTAGCAGCTTACTCTTGATACATTGACTATTCACTGGCATACAATGGAAATTAATTACGTAAAAGTATTATAACTTTAGTTGTTGGACTTTGTTCTTTCATACAACCTGGTATAGAAAATCTGTTAGAAGAAACTAATATTGCCTGCGAATACTGTTTGACAGCGCTAGATTATGCAAACGACGTGCGTCACATTTTCTCTGCTCTGGAATAACGAGACGTAACTTTAACCAACAACGGTTAGTAAGTTATAGGAACAGCGCTAAGTAAGAAATATTCTATATACACGACGTTTTCTTGGCATATTTACGAGGGCAGCAAGCTCAAAGAGATTAATTAGCCATCATATACAAGTTTAGTATAATAAGTTCCTTTGAGGAAAGAGCATTAGCCAAAGGTCGGGGAGACGCCAGAGTTGATGAAAAAGAGCTTGAAAATTATACATTAGTATAATCTAACTACGGAGCGTTATTACCAAGAAAGTGTACCAACAGAAGTACGAAAAGGCACCTTCAGAAAGTTTCATAACTACTGAATATATAAGTTTCATTAAAAGCTTCATACGTTTGAAATTGCTCCAGTTTCACACAAGCTTGCTATGATTAAAGCCACGCTTGGAGGATTTTATTAACTTTAAAGTGCTGTTGTTTCCATTTTAGTTAAAGCTCTAGCTAAAACACTAGCAGCTTTTGGAAAATATACGCTCCAAGTAAAATAAATAAAATCTTAGAATTTTATAATTTAAAAATTTTAAAATATCAGCGTACCCGTTCTTTCAATAGGGATAGTTCTTGGGTAAAAACCAATAATTCTATTTAGTTCGTAAGTTAGATTATAAAAAATATTGTACATTTTTTTTTTGCTTTACCAAACCAACAAAAAATTACAAATATAAAATGCATCGAAGTTCAGGAATGGGTCACGCGAAGTATCAACGCATTGTATTATATTGTATATTGTCTCCATTTTTAACCGACTTCAAAAAGGAGGTTATCAATTCGGATGTTTATATATTTTTTAACCGACTTCCAAAAGGAGGAGGTTCTCAATTCGTCTGTATGTTTATGTATGTTACGCGATTTCTCCGTCAGTTGTAAACCAATTTTCAAAATTCTTTTTTTATCTGAAAGAATATACTCCCGAGGTGGTCCCATATAAATTTTATCGAAATTGCTTCAGCGCTTTTTGAGAAACTGAACAAAAACGGAAAATACGTGTACCTCGATGACGTTTTGGTGTTCTCCAAATGTTTAAATTCCACGTTCCATTATATTGGGGTTTTTAGTTCTGGGGTATAACAACTAAAAAGTGAAAAATAAAAAACTTTTTTACAAAAAAAAAACCGACTTCCAAAAAAAAATACACTAAAAATTAATAAATAACTTTAATTTCGGAAGTCGGTGTCAAATAACGAAGAAGTAATATACAAACACCGACTTCCGAAATTAAAGTTATTTATTAATTTTTAGTGTATTTTTTTTTGGAAGTCGGTTTTTTTTGTAAAAAAGTTTTTTTTATGTTTGTTCGGGCATAACTCCGTCATATATAGACGGATTTGCAAAATTCATATTTTATTTTCATATAGATCTGATGATGAGTTTCGGAGATAGACAACGGAACTCTTCGAAAAATGACAGCAAATCAACCGCGAATTACCCTTGTTTAATTTTTTTTTAAATATATATATATATATATATATATTAATAAAATATGTGTGTTTGCCATTAGGTTATCTAATTCACAGGCCGAATAGTTTTTTTTTTAAGTCATATACCCAATTAACAATAAACAGAACCAATTCACTCATAACATCATTAGCAAGCAAGACATTGCCCTCAATCTATTGCTCAATCAAATCTTTAATCTAGCTCAGAATCTATATTAAGACCGGATATCGATCCTCTCCAGTTCCTAGTACCTAAGCAGAGCGAGCTGAAAGTTCATGAATAAGTGAACACTAAACAATTACCTTGTTTCAGTGCATTCACCCCACGACTACACTTATGTAATTTACGAGTATATCAAGTTCTATGTTAGTCTTGAGGGTTTCCACATGGACTTGTTTGTTGAACTTCGTGAAGGAGATGGTTTATTGGATGAGGTTGGTTATGTTTCTAATGCAGTAAGGAGGGGTCTGTTTTCGGGGTATCTGGTGGTGGAACATGTTAGTTTGGGTGTGACTGAGAGACATCTCTACAAGACACTTTATCTTGAAATTGAAGATGACGTAATAAGTCTGGATAATCGTGCAGTAATTATTAAACACAATGCAAATTTCTCAGGCTGAAAACGTTACAGGATAAGACTAGTATTAATATTAAAAGGTTCAAGTTGACTCAGAAACTACCTAAACCGATACAGATAGCAAATAATACCCACGCCACGAACAGATTCGATCCTATCCCCATATATCCCATGTTGTAAAGTTTATTCGTGGAACAATAACATACTCCCGTGAGTGACTCTTACGATACAACAAACCTAAAGTTTATTAGTTTTGTACACAGAAATAGTAAATTGCGGAGTGGATACCAATAAACCATCAGTTTTTAAAGTTTTTAAGGCTGCATGCTCTTTGATATTACTTTGTTTATAGTATATAAATGCTATAAAATCATAAATCTTTCAATACTTTTTTACAAGGGCAAAATGTAAGTAACAACACTGTGCTGGCTAGGTAACGGAATGAATATACATATACAATAATAGATATTGTTACAACTCTATCCTTCAGTCGAAAGTGAGAAGTAGTAACGTCACAACACACTTCGCCAAAACCATGACAAAGTCCTGGCAGCCACACCCAACCTGCCGAACGGTCGCCAATACCAAAACAACAAGCAATTTAAAACGCATCTCACACAGCCCAATCAGCCAAAGAACCAAGCAAAACGACTGTGGAAAACATCCCACAAACAAACGAAGAATTTGGCAGCCGGACTTCGCGACAACCGAATCGGCCATTACCAACGCTCCGAGCAAGACTATTATCCCGGTAAAGTACGTACGTTTACCGCCGTAACTTATTTACCGGTCGAACCCAAGTAAATGTTACTGGCAGACGATACATCAATGCCAGTATCAGAATGTTTTCGTACTTTTTTTCTGCAATACTTTCTTTATTTTGTAGTATAAAGTCGCGTCGCCGATGGGCGTGAGCTAGCTCGGTGCCAAAACACATTGGGATTCGTCGGAACAAACACTGTCAAAACAAATTGACTGAGATACGCCGCCAGCGATTTAGAAGGATCATATTTTTTGCGTAAATTCGTGAATTTTTGTTTGCTATTGAGATAATAATGAGCTTTTGGGGGCTTTGAAATGCCATTTGTATCTGTTTTCTGGCTTCATAATTTAAGCCTTATAGGACACTGACTTTGAGATGAGATTTAAGATTAACGTTGAAGTCCAAGCCAATATAATAATCTAATAGATTTGATCAATTCTAGAACATGGTCCCTATGAGACGAGACGTGACTTGTAAAATTTCCACACTACCCAATTCAATAATACTGGCTGGGAGGCATTGACAAAGCCTGACCTCCAAACTTCCAGACCGCTGCCAACCCATATCTTCCTTCAGGGCTATGCACAACACATTGTCAACGCGACACTAAGATAGGTTACCACAAATTACATTTTTTATGACTTCACGATACTTGTGTGCCATCCATTGGTGCAAGAAACAATAAACGTTATATTGGAGAGATAAAAATTCTCATTGTATTCATTGCGGTACGTAACGCAGCTGGACTTTTATTACTGCCTCACCCACAAATTACTTGTTGCCCTGAACATGTATATTCATAAAATAATTATTGCTAAACGGTTGACGGGCAAATAAATGGCACCTTGAATCGACATCTACAAGTGTTTGAAGACTTTGCAAAGTTTAGTTTAGAAATTAACAAGATTAAAGGAGTGGTAAATAACTTTGTAGCTAGCTATTAAATGGTTGGAATAAATTTTATTCTAGACGATGAAATAAACTTGAACGAAAGTAATTGATAACGAAGGGATGATACGGAAGCGAAAATAATTTAAGATTCTGAGTGTCAAGAAATAGAGCATAACTCTATTGGTGAATGAAAAGAAAACATAGTAAATAACACTTACATGGAAAGACCGTACATAATCATCATTAAAAAATAACAGCAACACAGAATAGACGAAACCAAAATGAAACGAAACGTCATACATTGAAAGGAGCCTCATCAACTTTTTAATTTCGTCTCTAATTAGTCCCTCACGTATTCCGAAACTTAGCCGCGTCTGACGACATTGTACACGCAGACAAAACACATGTTCGTATAATGGGCCGTCATATTTCGTACCTACTAATTAAAGTTTTCATAAAGTATATACTTATGTAGGTGCAGTGATTTCGCTCATTTTGTTGTCAACTACGCCACCTTTTGTAGTGGTCTGATGTTTATTATATACAATTTTAATCATATTAGTAGCTTGGCTGGCTTTATTAGGTATAAGCTATTGTGCAGCGGTAATAGGCGACCTGTCATGTTTGTGTCTATCTATGGTTGGATTGAAAATTGTTTCATTATATCTGTATTCTCTGGGATGGTTTTATAAATTCTGCTCATCGTTATCTTTCTGCCCATATGGCACGTTACTGGGATCGGCATAACACGGTTTCTTCTGTCATTCTACCGTGTCAATCGTCGCCCTATTATTTACTCTCTTTTCTTGAAAAACTCTTAAACGGTTCTGTCAAGCTTTACATTTCTTATGAATTTTCTATGTTTTACGCGCAATTTTATTATAATCTTCTATTCTATTATTTTCCTTGCTATGGGGATTGTTGGTATTGTTTTGTCTGTGTCGATTGTGTCGAATAAAATAATAATTGTTTTAAAATGACAGCGGGAAAGGAGACATAACTTGGTGCGATAATTATTTAATTTTCTTTCGCAAGATAAATATGGAAGATTCTACTCAACACTTTGACCTCTTATCAAAAGAGAGGGTTATCTTTCAAACACCTGTAACCGCTTCAAGTCGGATATTTGTCTGATTTGATTCACACGTACCAATGTCATCTGGTTATTCACCAGATCATGGTGACTAAAGAAAGTTACAAACTTTGGACTAGGAAAACAATCAATTTAAACTTTATGAATCTATTCTTTCAGACACGGTTCCTATTAGCACAGGTATTATAATACAGGTTGACTAAACCTTAAGGTTGATTAATTGCATATAGAGAATACGCAGCAAGTTTCTAATATTAAGATATTCGTCCCGCACCCTGCATTTCCTCTAACAAAGGGTGAAGCTACGACGGTTGCGTACAAATATTTGCGATATACAGCAGGTGCTATAATAAAATATATAGTATACAGTCGTTGCAGTGTGACAATATACGCCTTTTCCGTAAATTGCCTCCCCTGGCGCAAGTAGAGGCACCTACATATAGGGAAGCTCATAAGCTCGGGCTGAATATATTGCATGCCGTCTTCTTAAAATTGTAAGGTGTACCATTTGGGACGGTACACGTGTCACACGTAGGAACGATTGAATTGGTGGAACGGCCCTTTATGTTCTCACACAGAAAAGATTCCAGTTTTGGGAGAAATTGTATTAAAAATTTACCAAACGAACATGTAACCCATAGAAATGTTACAAAACCCTACGTAAGACACGTACACGCACTTTATATTTAGATTTATCACCAGTTCCGAGCGAAGGAAAACATCGTAAGGAAACTGGCACTTTTAACAATAAACAAACATACGCTTGATGGTCTTGTGCCGATAGATGGCAGCACCTGTTGCATGGTAAAAGACTTACTGATGAAATGACAGCTGAATATTTGATATGAATGGACGACCAAAGTCCAATGCCCTAATCTTTCCATTAAAAAATGTATACATTTATGGTGGTCGCTATGTGAACGTCACTGGCATTGTAATAATTATGTCGTCATGCTAGACGGGTAAATACAGCTGTAAATTATTTTTTACCGAGTATAGAAAGTATTTTTCGTATGTAAATGGTATAAGAACAAGAGTTTTTTCTAATTTGATGATGAGCCAACAAGAATATTTATTCTTGTGATAGACTGTTCCCATTTTACTATCGAAATTTCTCATATACATATTTCTTATGACATATTCGGATACTTAAATGATAACTAGCACCTGTTCCATCTAGTTTTTTGCTACGAAAATACACAGTGTCTAGGACATTCTAGAAGATTCTCAAGTCATTGACCTGCAAGCTGCAGCAGAGAACCGTAACGGTGTAGGTATTACTCAACTTGATGACAATCGTTAAATGTTTACGCCCCGCACTAAACCCTCGGTTCGCGATATATTTTCTTTTATCATCTTGGGAGATGAGGAAATGGAAATCTCGTTTCTTAATAAATATTGGATGAGCTGTTAAGTTGTGGTGGTATTAATTTTATTCAGGCCTTTGAATATGGCTTTTCTTGCCCAAGAGTCGCGGATAAATTCGAAACAGCACTCAGGGCAGGGAAGGAACAGGGGTGGGTTTTAGTCAGTAAAAGTCTGACACGCCCTAGCTCCATCCAGAGCGGGAGAGATCATTGAATGATTTCCCACCTACGAAAAAAAAAGAAAAATAATTAACTCGTGTAGATTTTTAGTGAGTTGTGTTACTACAACTAGCTTTATTTGTCTGAGTGACTCTTTAGCAGTTCAAAAGTGCCAGAACCTTAATATGGTTTCATTGAAAACAAAAGTTTGAGTTCATTCTGCCCGCTACGATGAATTATTCATGATATTCATATCCTATCTAACTTATATATTATTATAACACTAGCTAACCCGGCAAACGTTGTTCTGCCATATAAAAATCGCGATTGAAAAATAGGGGGTGGTAGGATGGAGAAAAATACTTTACGACCTATTCTCATTCCTAACAAATAAATCAAAAGAAAAAACATTTAAATCGGTCGAACCGTTTAGGAGGAGTGCAACCACAAACACCACGTGACACGAGATTTGTACGCATATATTAAAAGATTATAAATGATAAGAATAGATATAAGTCTGGATGGATTGATGTTTGTTACTCAATCACGGTTTGTTATTCAACGGATTAGGATGAAATTCGGCACAGAGATAGATTAAAGTCTGGAATGGCACGTACTAGGTAGGTAGGTTACTTTTTATACCGGGTATACGTTCCCTTGAGATATATTTTTACTTTCACGCGAACGAAGCCGCTGTCAGATGTTCACTGGAATAAAGGCTTTAAAAGTTTTAGTTGTCTAAAACACAAACATGTTTTTAGGGTTCCGTACCCGAAGGGTCCAAACGGAGCCCTATTGATGTCACTCACGTATCCGTCTGTTCATCGTCTGTCACACAGGTTTTTCAGCCAAACTGTTGGAGCTACAGTCTTCAAATTTTCACAGTACAAGTATCATGTTGACCCAAAGCCATACAAATAGTCAAAAATACATTTTGTACGGAACCCTAAATGTGCGAAGTCCGACACGCACTTGATCGGTTTTTTTTTGTTTTCATTTCAACTATGCCTTTTTTTAATTCTGTATAATTATGTACATCTGCAATATGGTTTTATCTTACTTCTGCATCATCCATCGGCGTTTCAGAACCCACATGACTGACAATTAACCTGCCTAACCTTCTCCATTTCCCTCTTCTATTGTAACACGACAGATTTCCATTTAAAAACCAAACTTGGAATGTTTGTATTTACGACATTTACGTAAAGAGGAACGGACGTAAACAAAGTTCGAGTTTACAACGGTGCGTATTGACCTTATAAGTCTGCGAGCATTTCAAGACGTAAGTAGAAACTTTCCACTGCTGGAAAAAACCTTAATAACGCAATAACTTTTCATTCATTATGAAAAGCACTTGGGTGTTTTGTTTTTGATACCTTGATTTATGAAGATAGAAACTTTGTTTTTTTTTATCATTGCTAAGCTCGTGCTTAACCACGCTGATGGTAACCCATGATGTGTCGACGATGGAGCACGCTTGCCTAGAAGTAAACTATTCACTCGTGACTTAAAGACCCCAGGCCCTGGCCCTGCAGTCTCGACATTGATAGCGATCGCTACGTCCTAACGATTGGTCGCTACGTCGGAAAAATAATTGATTTTCTTGAAATATGTACAGAGACCAGCAGATCAGTTGATCAGTTTACATGAAAAATAGTGTTTGTAAGTTAAAAATTACGCCATCTCTGTACATATTTCAAGAAAATCAATTATTTTTCCGACGTAGTGACAGATCGTTAGGACGTAGCGATCGCTATCAATGTCGAGACTGCAGGCCCAGGTTGTAGCTATCAGCGACTTCGAAAACGGAGGAGGTTCTATGTTCGACTGTATGTATGTGTTTTGTCCACCGATTTCTCTGTCAGTTGTGGACTGATTTTCAATTTTTTTTTATCCCAAAGAATATACTCGCGAGGTGATCCCAAATAAATTTTATTGAAATTGCTTCAGCGCTTTTTGAGAAATTGAACAAAAACGAAAAATACGTACGTATACCTAGATGACGTTTTTGTTTTCTCCAATTAAGTACGAGTATGTTTAAATTCCACGTTCCATGTTATTGGGGTTTTGAGTTCTGGGGTATAACAACTAAAAAGTGAAAAATAATAAACTTTTTTTACAAAAAAAAAAACAACCGACTTTCAAAAAAGAAAATACACTAAAAAATTAAAAAAAATACTTTAATTTCGGAAGTCGGTGTCAAATAACGAAGAAATAAACACAAACACCGACTTCCGAAATTAAATTTATTTTTTAATTTTTAGTGTATTTTCTTTATTGGAAGTCGGTTGTTTTTTTTTTTGTAAAAATGTTTTATGAAAATGTAATTTAGCATTTAATTCTAAAACACGATTGAGATACGTTTGCTTTCATCACAATTGTTCAGTCAAAAACGTTTCAAATTACTTTTAATGTTCTGTAACAGTCGGTTGTTTTTTTTTTTGTAAAAAAGTTTTATGAAAATGTAATTTAGCATTTAATTCTAAAACACGATTGAGATACGTTTGCTTTCATCACAATTGTTCAGTCAAAAACGTTTCAAATTACTTTTAATGTTCTGTAACAGCCCTGGTTATTACCCAAAACACGAAATTGGTGAATTATTCAGAACATTATTTCACGCGCCTACACACAATATTTTTTTATGAACGTCATATTAAAAGGACAAAATTCAGTACAATCAGAGTAAAATTAATTATTCCTACTAATATTATAAATGCGAAAGTTTGGATGTTTGTTCCTCAATCACGCCAGAATGGCTGAACGGATCTCGATGAAATTTGGCACAGAGATAGATTACTGTCTGGAATTGCACATAGGCTAATTTATAATGGGGGGAAGTAATAATTCCACGCGGGCGAAGCCGATGGCAGATGCTAGTGGTTCTTTATTCAATCTGCCTAGCCTTTTACCAACTACATAATTTATGTTGGGGACTGATTTCAGCCTCACTGGATGTAGCTGAATACCTACCAGTTCTATATTACACAACAATGTTATTGTCGCCTTTTACGCGACTGCCAGGAAAGAGTTATATTTTTTATTTTTTTATTTGTTGTTTTTTTTTTATTTATTTTTTGTTATTTTTTAAGAGTTGTTTTTTTTTTAAGTTCCCGCGGCCCTTGGCACTTGGCACTCAGGCAACTGAAGGAACTGGGGTGGGTTTTAGTCAGTAAAAGTCTGACACGCTCTAGCTCCACCCAGAGAGGGAGAAGTCAAGCCCACAAAAAAAAAGCAGCTGGGATGAGAATGCTAATAGCGTTGTGTGGTGTTACGCGCATGGATAGAATTAGGAATGAGTATATAAGAGGAAGTCTGAAAGTGACACCGCTGACTGAAAAGTTGTGTGGAAATCGGTTGTCGTGCTATGGGCATGTGATGCGGAGGAATGAAGAAAATGTCGTGAGGAAAGTCTTGTGTATGGATGTGGATGGCTATAAGAGTAAACTCCAAAGAAACGATGGTTGGACTGTGTGAAAGAGGATATGGGTAAAAAGGGAGTGACTACAGAGATGACGACTAATAGCGAAGTATGAAAGAAAAAGACCGCTGACCCCAAATAATTGGGATAAGGGCAGGAGAATGATGATAGTCTATAGTGTCCCACTGCAGGGCATAGGCCTCCTCCATATTCTTCCAGACACTCTTTTCTTGCGCCACCTCAAACCAGCTGCTTGAGACAAATTACTTTTCTGTTAGCGTTCATATGGCAATGACATTACTGGACGTGAGTCACGTGACAGTTCTCTCCGCAGGTAATGTCATTTCCACACATTTTGTACTAACCGTTAGCGTGAACGCTAACAGAAAAGTAGTTTGTCTCAACCCCCAGCTTTCTGGGTGCGCGTCCAAGTTATCTCGCCACCGCCTTCTGGGCCGGCCTCGGCGACGCCGTCCATCCTCTAGCACCCATGGCGTGGAAACTTTTGCCCAGCGGTCGTCATTCATGAGGTTGACGTGACCCGCCTTAACGACGTTAGCCTTTTTAACCGACTTCGAAAAAGGAGGAGGTTATCAGTTCGGATGTTTGTCATATATTGACGGATTTGCAAAATTCTTTTTTTGTTCGAAAGGGGTTTATTCCGAAATGGTCCCATTTAAATTTAAAACAGATCTGATTATGGGTTTCGGAGACAGACAACGGAACTCTTCAAAAATTGACTGCAAATCAACCGCGATTGCTGCTATCGTATGTCTATGAATTGTCACCACAGTTTAATGTGGAACCACAACTAAAAAGTGAAAAATAAAAACCTTTTTTACAAAAAAATAGAACCGACTTCCAAAAAAAGTGCAAAATAACTTTAATTTCGGAAGTCGGTGTCAAAAAACACAGACACAAAACAGGAACACCGACTTCCGAAATTAAAGTTATTTTGCACTTTTTTTGGAAGTCGGTTCTATTTTTTTGTAAAAAAGGTTTTTTTAATTATGTAATTTAAAAAACCGACCAAGTGCGAGTCGGACTCACGTTTGAAGGGTTCCGTACCATTGTACAAGATTATACGCTTATTGCCATTAATAACATCTAGCAAAAAAGCCAAAAACATGTTTCTAGTACCACCCCTTAATTTTTAATTTATTTGTTGTTATTGAAAATTCCAACTGTCTGTCTATTACGGTGATCGACAGACGGACGGACGAACGGACAGCGGAGACTTAGTAATACTCGTAAGGTCCCGTTGGTTACCCTTCGGGTACGGAACCCTAAAAAGTGTAATGAAATTGTGAGAACAATCGCGGTGTATATTCAAAAGTACTTTTATGATTCAACGTAACGCGATAGCAAATTAAATTACCTTTAGAAAAACAAATTTTACATCACGAGTGAAGTAATTAAAACTTGTATTTTTATTACATTAGGACAGTAATTATTATCATCTGTATTGTTCTACGGAGATAGATACGAAGCTCTTTGTTATTGCAAATGAAAAAAATACAATCCACTTCCATAAAAACACTAAGAAATGCAAAATAACTTTAATTTCGGAAGTCGGTGTTTTTAGTTTTGTTCCTTCGTTTTTTGACATCGACTTCCAAAATTAAAGTTATTTTGCATTTTTTTTTTGTGTTTTTAATGGAAGTCGGTTAGAAATAAATACATAGATACTGATACAATTGACATAGACAATATCTAGTACCTACTTCTACCTACATGAGTTACGTTTACAATAACAATAAAATATTATAGTTTATAAAAACAAAAAAACAGGCCAAGCGCGTGTCGGCCTCCGCACATTTAGGGTTCCGTACCAAATGTATTTTGGACTATTTGAAAAGCTTTGGGTCAACAAGACGCTTATACAACCGTTTAGCTGTAAAACCTGTGTGACAGACGACGCACATACATACAGACGGACACGTGAGTGACAGTAATGTTAAAAAATATTTCAAACGAAAGAATAGATTTACGTCATGAGACAAGAAAAAAGCCCTCCATAATAATCCCTCAGGAACATTTTTCTACACCATCAACGTAATCCCGTAAAATATGTTTAAAAAGCTTTCTCATACGCTCCCCAGGCAACGCTCTCGGTAATAACCGAAATAATACTAACTCAGGAAAAATGCGAGATATCCTACTTAATATTATAAATGTGACAGTTTGTGAGGATGTATGTTTGTTACTCTTTCACGCAAAAACTACTGAATGGATTTGGATGAAACTTTACATTAATATAGCTTAAATACATCAGAATAACATCATCATTCTCCTGCCCTTATCCCAATTTATTGAGATTTGGGGTCGGCGCAACATGTCTTTTTCTTCCATACTTCTCTATTAGTCGTCATCTCTGTAGTCACCACCTTTTTACCCATATCAGAATAACATATAGGCTATAATTTATAATGGGGGGGGGGGGGAACTAAACAAATCCACGCGGGCGCAGCCGCAGGGCAAGTAGATTTAATATGCCAGCAGAGCCGACATGAATGGCAAACACACGACAAGCGAAGAGGAAACTTTCGAGAAAAATTGAAATTTGATGAAGCATATACTTTTTTCATTAAAGAAGTTAATACGGTTCCAGTATTAAGTCTGCATGATAAAAGCGTATATTTTTATGATTTTATGCTAATGATTGACGTAATAGATGATGTAAACCGTAACCAGACTATATTGAAAACATAGAAATTTTTACCTATTGGGAGAAAATAACGTGACCTGTCATGAACGCAGTTCCTCACGTATATGCTCATAGAAATATACATTGAGAGAAAGAGAGAAAGAAGCATATGGAATGGAGAGGGTGTAACAATTATTTTTTACGGGACGTTACATTTTCTCCCGAATCACACGTATTAGTATTCGTCAAACTTAATGGCGTGTGGGAATATCACCAACTTCCAAATTGACAAATAAGTAGGTACCATAAACCCCTAAAAAATATTCAAACAGCTTTCACACAGTTATAAAAATCATTAAATGACCTAAATTATTGTCGACTCGACTGTACCTGCGCGCAATTGCACTCGCAGCTAACTTGGCACACGCCATTAAGTTTGATGAATAGGTACAGTACTATACCGCAAGCCGCGTTCCAAGAAGCCAAAAATAAGACAAAAAAGTGGTTGACAGATAACATCACAATGACACATGCTCTAATCTGCCTCTGTCACGAATATCGACGAACTTTGAACCCAAGCGGTGTTCATTCATGGAGAGGAGCGGCCTTTGACCGCTAACCTTTCCTTGATACCCGAATGTCACACTAAATACTACACATATTTTCTCAACGACTAGTAAACTGGTTTATGAATCACGTAAGATTTTATGGGAAAACTAACGGCTGACGAAATTCAAGAGCTTATAGAGGAATAATTGATTATAATAATTAGTATGGGAAAATACGTAACTGAGACGATTGTTGATTACATTGTCATCAGGTGTTACGGAGTCTTAATTACTATTTTTTGAAGGATGAAATGTAGAGCAAAGATACGCGGATATGAACTCAAATCAATTACTCTTATAGAGTGGAGATTCGACAAATTAATCATCATACCGTTCAAAATTAAGTGCATTTGTTACCGAGAAACTGCAGAATCTGTTAGTTTACAGTAAATTTCGTAAAATTATAACTGTTTTTTTTTTTTCGGTAAGACAACGCTAGTTTACGAAGTATCGAATTTCGTTGGGTTTTCAATTATCCAGTGACACATAGATGACGCCGATATTGACGACTGAATCAGGCACAGATATATATATATATATATACATATATGTTTCATAGTATCTTTGAACGCGAACTATCATCATTCAAAATAAACAATATAATTTCTTTGAATCGAACAGTGACTAAACGGCTATATACAGACTGTCAATGTAAGATTAGGAATACTCAAACAAAATAGTACTAGAACCGTTATCAATACCGTACGAGATAACACTGGGTTTCTTTATGACAATCAGTAAAGTTATGTAGACTACATGTCTCTGAACACGTAAATATATGATTTACTGCTAATCTCTTCTCTAAATAGTATAAAAGTCGCTGCCTACGTCTGTATGTTTCTCCGCTTAATATTTCTAAACCACGCAATGGATTTTGATACGATTTTCACTAATAGAAAGAACGATAAACGAGGAACGTTTGTGTTTACACTCTGTATAATTTGCACTCGTGCGGAGACAGGGCGGGTCGCTCAGTATTAAATAGATATCAGTTGATTTCGAAGATGCATATTGTCTGATCGAGGCAGAAATACCGAAATATAAGAAAACCTTTAATCTGGTTTGTAAGATTGATGTCAAGATGAATACATGATCATGCTCCTGCCCATATAATTTATTATATTTAACTGTACCGGAGTACAGTTCGATTCAAAGTTATTGACGTGTGTGAAGTCACTGTCACATGAATTTGCTACAGCGCAACGATCGAGAGATCCGATCCGCTATAAGCTTTATTTCTTACCTGTACACTTATTTGTTCCATTATCTATATTAGACGTCATCTCAGTATTCATTCCCTTTCTAGTCATAAGATAATCCATCATCCATCCATGTCAAGACCGAATGTAACACAAACCTGGAATAACTAAAATATGAGGGCAAAGAAGCCTGGCCAAGAAAATAAACTCGTGTGAAATTAATTATAATATTGTTTTTATACGTTTTCACCATAAAGTTCAAAACACTTCTCTCATATCCCCTGGAAAGCGTTCAGACCGTTGAAAAAAAAAAAACCTTTCTTCCTTAGTTTGATATTCAAATGCTCAATTTGCTCTATTTTGCGACAAATCAGGTGGAATTGCTTGAAACACAGATTTGTATAATCATAACTAATTTACACGTTTCAAACATCCCACAGTTAACTATTATGAACTACACTTAATAATGTGAGTCGTTTTGATTTTAAGAATTGCCTGGATCTGTGTCAGACCAAGTACTTTTCTATCCACCTACAGAAGTAGTAACAAGAATATTACAAGATAGAATACTCTCGAATAAAAAAAAAACAGGCCAAGTGCGTGTCGGACTTCGCAACTTTAGGGTTCCGTACCAAATGTATTTTTGACTATTTGTATGGTTTTGGGGCAACAAGATGCTTATACTGTGAAAATTTGAAGACTGTAGCTCCAACCGCAGACGACAGACAGACGGACTGATGGACGGACGGACAGATGGGACACGTGAATGACAGCAATAAAGGGCTCCGTTTGAACCCTTCGGGTACGGAACCCTAAAAAATGTTAGTTACATCAGCAATGTCGAGGATACCGAATAAGTCAACATGGGAAATGAAACTGTAAAAAAACTCAAAAGTAGGCCTTTATGAAGCAATGAGACAGCATAAAATAACGATAAAAATTTATGGTGATTTTATGTCATCGTGACTATGCAAAATTTTCGAGTTATGTCTCCTCCTAAGATGAATAACAAAAAGTGAATCATAGTTAGCACTAATCCGAATTCGGTCTACAGATAGTAAGCAAGCACGAATGAAATCGATGACACCAACATGTTGTAACAAAATGCAATTTTTGTTTTAGCTTAAGAGTCTATGTTACCTCAAATGGCTTAGCATGATCCTCCGTTATGTCGATAATACTGCAGCATTAATTTTGAAATAAATATATGGCAAGGTTGAGGATCAATGTTAAGTATTATAAACCTCAAAAACAGGATTCCATAAAATTTTCTCGATAGAAAAAAAATCCAAAGTTACCTCTAAACCGAAAACAATAAACCGCTAGCATTCAAAAAATGCTAAAAATTAGATCATGAAACTTTGCATACTAACTGAACTTACTATAAAGCAGGTCCTACAAGTTTTTTTATTTTTAAATTACCATTATTTTCACAGTAAAAATAAAATACCTAAACTATCACCTAAACTATGCCGTCTTGAAGCTTGTTCCCTGGCGCCCGACGCCCCCGTTCAGTCTCGCTTCGGCTTTCGAACGGGAGGGCTGTGTCGCTTGCGCTCAGAGCACACATTACGCAACAAGACTACGGAAAATACAAATCTTGTAGTAATTATACTTATAGTGTTGGTGCAATGGGAAATAACCGTAATAAAAATAAGAAACGAAAGGGTTGGCGCAAAGAAACTGGAAAACATGATAAACGTAATGAAGTAAGTATATAGCTACCTATCTACTTACAGTATTAGTGATTACAAACATGTCACGTTTGGTGCAGTGGCAGGTGATTGGCTGCTGCGTTAGGAGATGCAGGTGTTTCTGCATGTGAAGATTTGTGTTTGTAAACGCACCTTTCACGATTCAGGCGAAATCCAGGTGTCCACTTTTTTTTTTGATAAAAAATGTGAAAATGGGTGTCCAATTTTGTAAAAAGTTAAAAAGTTCCCTAAATAGGTTTGTTGTTGTTTTGACAATATACAACAAATAGGTATCTATGTAGTACCTAATTGTTTTTTTTTTATAATGTTGCCGACTCCAGGATTTCAACTGAATCGGAGACGGTGCGATTACAAACACAAATCTTCACATTCACAAACGCGCAGATCCGACACAACTATCTGTAGGCCATAAAACACTGATCTGTTATTATTATTACTACACATGGCTATATAATTTTGACGGCACGGTTGGCGCAGTGGTTGAGCGTTCGGCTGCTACGCTGCGTGTCGCGGGTTCGATCCCCGCACGGAACAAATATTTGTATGACCTGCAGATAGTTGTTCCGGGTCTGGGTGTCTTGTGTATGTGAATTTACATGTTTGTGAACGCACCCACGATACAGGAATATTCCTAGTGTGGGGCAACATTTTTTTAAAAGACAAACAAAAATATTTTTTTTTTTTATCAAGCTATAAATTTCCAGTATAAGCTGATCTCACATTGTATAGGAATTCCGTACAATGAGAGGTCAGCTTGTACTGGAAAATTATCCCTCCACCATCAAATACCAATTCACCAAATTTGTATTTCAATAAAAAATGTAGGGTGGGTAATTGTTATTTGTTATTCATAGGGCAAGTCTGCTTCTATGGACGATTTAGTCTTCTTTTGTATATTTTTAGGGTTCCATAGCCAAATCATAAATAAAAATATGTGAGGTCTAGGTAGGTATTTATTTGTCCCGTGTGATTGTTACAGGACCGGACGGACGGAGGTATGACCTCCGAAAACTGTAGAAATAAATTCGGACGAAACAAATCTTCATGTGTTACAAAATATATAATTGTAAGTACCTATCTATCATACGTGTGTGATAATCACGAAATTTGCTGTTCCCCCATGGCACTACCGCTTGGTACTAACGCGTAACGGTACTATCACGAAATTGGCGAATTCATAATAAAATTTTCATAATGTTGGACTTTTTAGGGTTCCGTATTATTTATTCATGTTGACAAAATTATGCTGCCGGGGTCGCGAGTATATTTGAAAGAGAGTTACCGCGGCTCTTGGCACAGGCAACTGAAGGAACAGGGGTGGGTTTTAGTTAGTAAAAGTCTGAGATGCCCTCCCGCTCCGCCCAGAGCGGGAGGTCATTTTTTTATATTTTTTTTATTATAATCGTTTATTAGGAACAGAACAACAAATACAGGCAGATAAAAAAACAATGTACAACGATGGTAGCTGCAAAAGTTTAAAACTTTGGCGCAGCCACCAACGCCCATCACGCCAGTCATTGAATGATAACATAACATACCCCAAAAAAAGTGTTTTATAATGAATGTTGTGTTTTCTTGCAGATCACCTGAGAACATGAGCTGTTCACTGAATATACACAATCATTGAAATCAAGCGTCCCATTGCAGCATTCTAAACATCTTTGGACGAAGCTAAGATATAGATAAGATAGAAGTAAATTTTTGGAGAAAAACTCAAAACGGACTTGTCGTAAATAAAAAACATCCTTGGTATATACAAGTGCAAGGACAATTACATATCATCGGTACAAAAAAAATGTATTTTCGGAATAAGGTCTGGATGCGACAAAAACATCAAAGTCGAAGTTATAGAAAGATGACCAATATTTCTGAAATGGAACTAAAATTAGAACATTTTTATAAAACATGCATGTTACCTGAGCTATGCAATTCCAGACATGTTCTAACTATGTAAATTAGAAATTTAAGCGATTAAAAATAATGTTATTTAATTTTGACTATTTTTAATTACTTTGAAAAAAACTTATGGTATTTATCATACCTACCTACATACCTACCTGCATACTTACCTACTTATCCTACCTATACCTACCTATCTTATATTTATACAAACCTTGTCCTGAGAATCACGAACACAACAAAAAAAGAATTATGCAATTTGGTGAAGTCCTTCGAAAGATATACGCATACCTACATTTCGGCGATTCATTCTTATATAGATGCATAATAACTAAGAAAGTGGTAATACAAGGAGAAAGCTACCTATTATAAGATTTTAAAATGGCACAGCGTAAACTTACTACCAATCCAATGTACCTACAGAACCCTCAGTACAATGGTGACTCGCACTTGACTAGTTTTTTGTAGCTCTACTGCTACTAAACCGACTCTAAACCACTGCATAAATTCTACAATTTATGTAGTGGTTTAGAATCGATTTTTCTAACCTATGTATACCATATGTATGTATACCTAGGTACTTGCATATACCTACAACCTACATAATTACCTACATGCGCAAACGGCTGTCACATAACATACATACACGGCTAAAACTATAAAACGCAAACTTACTACAAAACTAATTGGCGGAACCCACAGCGCAAAGTTGGCTCGCATTTGACTAGTATTTTATAGAAATAGGTAGGTAAAATAAAATAGTGTGCACGGCTAGACATCACCTATACCGTCCAGTATAAGCTGATCTCGCATTTTATAGGCTTTCCGCACACTGAGAGGTCAGCTTATACTGGAAACTGATCGTTTATAGATACATTGAAATTGTATTTGCGATATAATAATTATATAATTTTATATTCATAAAATGACAAGTTAAAATGAAATTAGATTGATAATTTTATTTCTTAGTACTCGTCCGATAATAGTGTAGTTTACTCTAACGAAATCGCTTCGACCTCAAGGCCGCGCGTGTCGCGTCTCTGCGAGCAAAAGTGTGCGAGCGAGATAAAGAGTGCAGTGGCACGCGGGGAAGTGGGGGCGAAATTAGAATTTGAGCTGAGATGGTATAGGCTCTTAAGTTGGTACCTATAAAATAAAAAGGAATAGTAGGCTACATCATGCACTTACTAAGCGGGGTTTCAAGCTTCGTGACGCTGCAAAAATAGAGAAAACGGCCCTTATCTCTTCCATCCAATATATTTAAAGCCAAGAGTACTTAGCTAGAGTACCCTCTGATGTAGAAACCCTTAGCATTGAGGTTACTATGTATCTAGGACCGAATAACATTAGCGTTGAAGATTTAGGACAATATGGATTACCTTATACAATAGTTACATTTGAACCGTAAGTATATGGTGCAGGTGTAATGATCCACAGAGTACCGTATTTGTACAATCAGAGTTAGTCACCGATAATTACGGAGTTTAATGAGCGTGCAAATTGTCAGTCACGCCAACACTACAACGAGCCAATTTTGTGCATTAATGCAACCTCTACTGCCATATATGTTTTATTAAATTAACAGTTGCATTCTAAAGGTCAAAGCTTTAATAAAGATAAAAATATTCTAGATATTTCCGAATAAGTTATTAAAAAATACACACGAACTAGAACTGGGAAAGTTTATAATGATAGGTGTTTACGAAAACATTTAGCAAACACGTGATAAAATGATAATAAACGTCTGGGTGTCCCCACGGAGCTAGATAATTCGCAACATGCAATAACGTTGTCAAATATTTATTGCTTATAAATCGGTTAGGATTACTGACATGATAAATATAAAGTTTTATTGCAACACTGACAGTTGACAGATAAATAAATACCGATATTTGGTCGCATCTGAAAATGCCAGAACGATGACTGAGCTCTACAAGTAACAATACGAACGATAAGAAGAAAATTTATAGTATAAAAAATTGACCCGTCAAAGGCGTTTGAGTAAATGAACCGGCCAAGCCGACCGCTGAAGCTAAAGCTGAAATATGTATAAGGCGATTTGAATTTAAAAGCAGTGAAAGATGGAATAATAAATGTAGGTTCTGCAAACTAGGCTGAAACTGAAATTAAGCGGTGAAACGTAAATGAAGAGAGGAGCACCTTTATAAATAATGAATTTAAAATACTACGTGTCAGTAATTGATCTCGAAGAATATGTTGAATATATGACACAGCCGTTGATAGTGAAATCCCAAAAATATATGAAAGGTTTCCATAAGTTCTAGATAAGGCCTTGGATCGAATAAATCAGTAACAAAAATATTTGCATATCTTGTTTTGAAGGTCACACGTTCAGTATTATATCGATTCTTATCTATTCAATCTAATGTCGATAAATCGATTCTGATCTCTTGCGATTTGTCATTGGTATCTGTGATCTTAATAAGTAATGACGGATTCTATATTTTTTTTTAAAGTTATGGACCATCAGCTATTGTCATTGAAGTCTTCGTAATTTTAGGTCATCCATCTTCAAGTTTATTTTTAAGTTAATTTGCATAAGTTCTTTGTTGAATGACATTTTTCTTAGAAACTAGCTCAAAAGTTATTTCAAAACAATTGCTGCTATTATAATTATCAGTAACGAATATTTTAGTGAGTAACCCGTCATATTTATGATAATTTTGTGCAAAACGTCACAGAATTGAATAGTTATTTAGATTTTGCTCATCCTACAATCCTTCCTAATATTATAAATGTAAAAATTAGGATGGATGGATGTATGAAATTTGGTACAGAGATAGATTATAGTCCAGAGCACATAGGCGATATTTTTTTAATGGAAAGCACATATTCCACGTGGGCAAAGCTGCTGGCAGAAGCTTTACATGAAATTAATGACAATTCAAAAGCTTAATGGCGATAACTAAGGAACGAATTACAGGATAAGCTGGTTCCATACAAACTATACCCATCCTCTAGTTATGTATCATTAGGTATATGATGTGTAAAACCCGTATAATAGTGACATTTAACGCCGCACACAACGTTACGCATGATTTTCAAGGATTTATCACGATGTTTCCACTCGATTAAGCGTCTATTTACCTTGTAAGGGATATAGTTACAGTTTAGAACAATCGGCTCATTAATAGCCGTAACGAGCACGCCTTTCAACCGTTAACGAAGTTGGGTTCAGTTCAGATCTTTGATTGAGATTGAATTTGATATAGCGTCAGATGTAACAGACTTTATAAATGAAGTCAGATTGAATTCCTTTCTACAAGCTCGCATCGTGCCCTTAGATCTTTTACAGTTGGAATGTACATTGTATAGACCCAGAGGCCATTCAAAACTGTTCATGGCGAACTGTGGGCGTCTGATACAATATACATACCTGTTTATACATTACACGTATCGGTTATGACGATAGCTATAACAGAACAATTTTTCAAGTGTTGCCTACACACGTCCCGACCACTCGAAGCTAAGTATAGTGATAGCATATCTGTTTAAAAGATTGCAACACTGATAAATTAGTGAGCAAATACCATAGTAACGCATCCTCCTGAATTTAGCGGTCATCGTTGAGGGATATGCAGCTGTTTCTTAGTAAAATATTCGTACATTTAACTTGTATTTATGTTGATTGAGGGATAAGAGAAAGACGAGATGTAGATATTTCAGTGACTAACCAGTTAACGCATGTCGTAAGAGGTACAGACGTACATATTGAAAGCAGGAATTTAAACGGTGCATTCATATATACAAAATCATATGCATCAAAATTTTCACGACTATGTGAATTTTAAGTAAGGTTATTATGAGAATCAATATTTGAGTTGGTTTGGTCAACAAATCACAAACCTGTTCTATAAATGTTAATGCACTAGCCGTTGCTTCATGAGACGTCTTACTAATTAAATAAACTTCAAACTAGACAGAAAACTATGCGATACTTTTTAAATCGAGTCAACAAACTGAATTTGCGAAACATTTTATCCAACGAGACCGAAGCACAGAAGCGGATACTTCATAAAAAAAAAACTGCCATCGCTCCAATAATTGGGTTTCGAAAGCTTTCCGCTTTCAGTTAACACCGGATGAAAAAAAAATCTAGCTTGCGTACAGGAAAAACTCGGCACATGGACGCAACTGTCATTAAATCAACGTTTTAAAGCAACGCACAATGTAGACTATGTTTTTTCACTGTCCATCATTCATTCCACATGTAAATTTTTCGCACTGTTATGCAAAAATATTTAAAGAGGATTAAGCAGCGGTGTGCTAACATTTGCTTTTCGCATCTACTTTTTAATGTGTGCGTGGGCTATTTATTTAAAATCCTGTTTTAATGCTTCTGTGGAATATTTTTCCAGCAAGGAAAGCGGATCTTTAACTACCTTTTAACCATAGACATACCTACTATACAAATCTTTTTAATTTTGTCACGTAAAAAAAAAATGAGGACGATACAGTGCGTTGAATTTTCTCGTGACGTCATACTTACGTCAAAAATGTACCACTTTTTACCTATAAGTGACGCAACAAGGCGCAATTATACGACTTTTAATGGTTTTTAATTGAACATCACGTCTAAACGACTAGTCTTATTTCTTTGAAAAAAATATATGTTACTCTAGACAATTTCCGTCGTAATTTGATCTCAGAATATTTGAAATTTTATTTTTATAACATAGTGTAATTAATTTGTAAAGTTGTGTCTAACTCGGATAAAAAAGTGAGAATCACGCAAAAACTATAAAGCGAATTTTTATGAAACCTTCACCATTTTAAAGATCATTTAATTATTTATAATTTAGTCTCAGTGGTTTAGTTTAATACTTGTTGTTTTATGTGTAATAAATAAATAATGCGTCTAATTTCGGACAGCGCTCCTTGATGGTCGAGTCCTATTACTGGGTGGACATACGACGCGTTACGTGAGCTCAGCGCAGAACACGCAAGCTAACCACTCAAGGTCGTTGGCAGCTAATAGCGCCTTAATTTTATTGGTTAGGTAAAACAAAAAATACGTGTACAATATTTTTTTGATGACGTAACTTACGAACTAAACAGATATGTTATTTTTGTAAGCAGGAACCAGCCCTATTGTATCTCCGGAGGAAACAGATGACGGTAACCAAACGGTAACAGATTCTTTGTCGAAGACAATGCATCTTAAACGATCACTATTTTTGTCTCTTTCAAATGATAGGGCGAAGCTGCCAGCAAATAGCTGACTGACATTTGAAAACAATCCAATTCTCTGTTTACTCAAGAAAAACGTGAGCAATAAAAACAGAAATAAAGCTTTAATGATATTGTTATCAATAGACGGGACATAATCCTTTGTTTTCGCGTAATTTTTATCGACATAGATACAAATTGATATGATGGAGTCGATACGTAAAGAGCACATGGCGGTGAAATAGTACTAGTCACTGCGTGTGTTCAGACGTATGCAGACCCATATCAGTCGTGTATACGATTTGATCCACTTTAATGCAGCCTCTTTGACGCAAGCTGCGCGTGTTGATAAACGTTTAAAAGTAAATGAACGAAAGCATTATGGATTCTCTTTGTGTTTACGGTTTTTATGATTTTGGCATGCTGTGTGGATGTCTAATTTTAGATACGAGTATCTTTGTTACAACTGTCGTTTTATAATAATCAGTTACTATGCTAAACCAAATACGCTAAGCTTTCCCATTTCTTCATCAGAACGTCTGCAAGTCGAACCAACTGGTGCGAATATCAGTATTTTATATGGAAATTGCAAAATGTTGCAGCTCAAGTCGTAAGAAATCAGCTTAGCAGATATTCTAAGATAATTCTGCCGGATAAACCCATATTAGTTTATTCTCCTGCTTTTTCTGGAATAGACTTGCTAAACCGACGGGAAGTGACAGACGAACGCCAACGGATGCTCTTATACGGTCTATCTACCAACTTGCTCCGACTACAGCGAATCACTATTTCTCCGTCGCACAGTTAATTGAATCTTCCACGAGATAACTGAATTAAATTGAATATCGTTAACGCTTTGAAGATCAATGGGAATGGAATTGGCGTTTCTACGCAATTTAATTGAACTTGTAAAGGGTTAAATGGATCCTTCATGGTTAGTTAGGCAGGGTTTATGTTATCAGTCTGGTGTAACCAACTAGCCACAATAAATAAAGACTTATTTTTAAATGCACATCAAAAACCTAATCACCCGTAATTTTATTTACATCAAAATAATTATTGTTAACCAAATATACTGATTGCACATCAAATTAACCAGAAAATTTACCATCGCGACGTACGTTGTCCAAGAGCGAGCGAAGCAAGCTCGGGCATTTAGGGCGTGTACCGACTAGGTTCGAAGGAGATGACGTCATTCCCTTAGTGTTAGGTTCTCACTGCAGACAGAAACAGGAGCCAAGCGCTGCGTGGCACCGTCAACCTACCCTACTTTTTTTATTTTGCGGGCTGGGAAATCATCCAATGACATCTCCCGCTCTAGGTGGAGCGGGAGGGCGTGTCAGACTATTACTGACTAAAACCCACCCCTGTTCCTTCCCGACCTGAGTGCCCGGGGGTGCGGTAACTCATGTTGAGAATTTATCCGCTACCCCTAGGCATGCAGGCACCGGCCACAATGGGCCCCGTCAGTGGTGGCTGACAATCATCTCTTTGATATTTTTTTTATTTACAGTTAAATACAAGCTATAAATAAACCGAAATTAAGAATACAAAATTCTGATTCTGGCATAGCAGTTACGAAACAGGTCAATCAAATATCCAACCTAATTATATTCTTCCTCAACAAAACAAAAACCTTCCTGAATCTTGACACAAACCAAATTCCAAAATATATTAAACTGACATGGGTCTGCTAAAAGACCTGTCACCAGGGTTCGCAAATTATCTCCACTCAAGACCTTAGGGAAATTCAAGGACCTTTGAGCTGGGGTTCGGTTCGTATTAAGTGACCCGCACTTGACTTGTGAACATGTAGGGATGCTGTGGGATGAATTTCAAGAGAATTTATATTTAGTCGGCTACGGAATTTTCGCTTCAAAAATCTGGGGCGAAAATGTGTAATCAAAATTTCGTTGGCACTGGCCGTTGATTTGTGTTTTAATATTGTTAGGGGTTATTGACTTCCTTTTGTGTGAAAAACTGTCATTTTAAAGGTGCTGATTCTGAAAGTGATGGTTATGTTAGTAGTCTAAAGAAGAGAACTCAATACTAAAATGTTTCTGAATGTGTTTGTTACGGCACATCTACAGAACGCGAGGAAGAGGAGCTCGTGGCTAAAGTAATAACAGCAGCACGGGTCGATCCATCAGGTTAAGCTACGCTTGCCGGGGTTGGTCCATGGATGGGTGACCATTTTTACATACCGAGACTCCTCCGTGCCTCGGAAAGCATGTTAAGCCGTTGTTCCCAGCTGTCAATCGTGGATCTTTGACAGTCGTTACGGGTCGTGAGAAGCCCGAAAGTCTGACCACCAGTATTACCAAGGGGTATCGTTTTACCCAGTCACAGGGTTGTGGAGGTCAGATAGCCAGTCGCTCCATGTAAAATACTGGTATTCAGCTGCATCCGGTTAGACTAGAAGCCGACCCCAAGGTAGTTGGGAAAAGGCGCGGGCAGATTGATAGGCTATAGAACGCGAACTGAATTAGCTTTGACTTGAAAACATTTTAAGATCTGCTCTAAAAAGAACTTATTTTACAAAAAATATAACCGACTTCCAATATCGGAAGTCGGTGTTTGTATTTTATCTTTTCGTTATTTGACATCGCCTGCCGAAATTAAAGTTATTTTTCACATTTTCTTTTTTGGAAGCCGATTGTATTTTTTGTAAAAAAGTTTTTTTTAGAGCAGATTTTTAAGTCTCAAGTCACTCGTTACACGTCAGCCATACTTAAAACAAGCACGTACAGTACTATGTAGTTCCAACAGTAGATTCAAATATTTGTGATGTCTATCCTATTTCAGTAAACCGTGAGGAACGAGTTACTATTTTCGTTTTATCCTAGTGATTTCCATGGTCGGTTGAATTGTAAATATTGTGAGCAAAACTAATACAGATTTATACAGGTTTAGAAAACTGCCATAACTTTTGGCTTTTGATTTGAATGAATCATAAGAAGATTCAGAAAACAGTACAATAATAACAATGATTAATGAGATAACAAGATTTAGGAAAACGAATTTCCGGGCTGTGACCGAGTCTCATGATCTAAACGAATATAGTATTCTTCAAACTTAATGGCGTGTGGGAATACCACCAATTTCTAAACTGACAAATAAGTAGGTACCATACACCCCTAAAAATATTCACACAGCGTCCACACAGTTATAAAAACCATTAAATGGCCTAAATTATTGTCGACTTTACTGTAACGCCGCGCAGTTGCACTCGCAGCTAACTTCGCACACGCCAGTTTGACGAATACTATACTTATCATTTAAAAAGAGGTATTTTTTATGTTGGTGGAAAGTGCAATTCCTGCTCCGATTCCTTCCATAGAAATCTACACTATGGTTGCTTGCAATCCGTCAGGCCCCTCGCGTCTCCTTAGGGAGATGCGACAGTAGGTTTTTAATTGTGTGTGCTAATGAGAGGCTTGACGGGCTACTTTACAGGTGGGTTACGGATATATATGGTCATATTGCAAAAACTGCTTCTGGCCATCGAAATAATAGTAAATTTGGAAAAAAAAATTTGGAACACCGACACAAATTTTGGCCAGCTGACGATAACGATTTTTTTGGTTTTGACTTCCTTGAGGCAAGTTGTTCTTTTTTATGGGCAGCACCAGTATCTAAAACATGACCACCCATGTCTCTGTTACACCCTGTATATTTCGGAAAAATGCAGGGTTCCCGTGGCTACAGGAGCAGTGCCATGGAAAAGCTATTAATCAGCCACACTGAAATTGAACACAAAATACTAAACCATTTACCAGCTCATATCAACGCAACAACCAACAACAGCAAAGCCAGTTAAGCGAGCCGTCAGAAATACCAATAAAGACTGCCAACTTAATTGAACTAGTCACCATCCACACTGATATTGAACACAAAATACTAATCCATTTACTAGCTCATATCAACGCAACAACCAACAGCCAAGCCAGCTAAGCGAGCCGTCACAAACACCAATAAAGACAGCCAACCTAATGAGAACTAGAAACCAGCCACACTGAAATTGAACACAAAATTCTTATCCATTTACCAGCTCATATCAACGCAACAGCCAAGCCAGCTAAGCGAGCCGTCACAAACACCAATAAAGACAGCCAACTAATTAAAACTTATAACCCCACTTATCCAGTCAAGCAGCCCATCTTCAAAGCCAACCTATACGAGAACTTCGCGAATAACTCGAAACTGAACCTCGAAGTTAGCACTTCATCAGTAAAGGCAGTTACCGTCGTCACCTAGGAGCGAAATTAAACTTCTTGATTGAATTTCAAATCTCATTAAGACCACGTACCTACCTAATGTTGGCTCGAGTTTATGTACGAAGAAATTGGAGACGTGGTGGAGGATCTCGCACGTTAAATAGGTTTAAGATTGTTATTTGGATTTCGTTTCTATACAGTCAATAAGGTATTGGGGAAAATGTTGTTACAGAGTTTATTTTAAGAATTCCTTTACCAATTGCGATGCCTGACATTTGATCAACTTTATTTGTAAAAGCTCTGACACAATTTTATTTTTATAGAATATTGAATGCTAGAACGCCACCAAAATCTTGTCAGAATTCTTTACATAAATTTTATTGTTGGGTTTGCTTGAATAATTTCAAGCGTTTCTCTAATAAAGAATACATTAGTGACGTTTATGAAAGCATTCAAAGCAACGGCATGGAATACAACCTTGACCCGCCACAGATCGCGACGATGTTTTGTGATCACAGGTGACAAATTAGCTATTGTCAGAGCGCATCGGGAAAGCCACACTGATATTAAATATAATTCTTCAATTGTAGAAGGTTAAGAACCGCTTTGAGGAAAATGCAAGAACAGCTGTTAGAACAGATGGCATCATTAAGTAATTTAAAGAACTTAAAAATTTATGTTGAGTAGAACTTTTTAGCTCTTGTGCCAAACATGTTTACAGATTTAAATACTGCGGATAAAGAAACTACCCGCAGTGGGAAGCTAAATGGCGACCTAGTAATGGACCTAGGCCAAGTTTTCTTTAATCAATAAATACAAAGCGAAAGTGTACGATTTGAAATAAAATTAAATACAATTTGTACCTACAGAATAAATATACTCAAGAATACATATAGATATTTTTAATATCACACAGACAGAAAATAATGTAAAAATAAAATAGACATATAGTTCTTGAAAATTCTCAAAGCCTCTTTAATAATTTTCGATATTGCAATGAATATGCAAGTTTATAATAAAATCAATGACAAAAATGATTGAATCGTTAGATTTAATGACTATTATGCCAATGGTCATGCCATTTGGCAATTCAAAGAACAATCTGACCTAGCAGATCTGACACACGAGGATTTTATTAATCCAATTAAATAATGAACTCGTGTTGCAGCGAGCAGAACAATGTTACGTCCGCTTCCGTGCTGAACGGTTCGTTTAAAATGAATTAACAGAAATGTTTCAGTCCTACAAATAATGGTTAAATTATCACAGCCTCAATTGTATCCTCATATATGTATCTCTCATCGGTGAAATTCCATTATAATTTCTAGCTGAACTAGCAAACATTGTTCTGCGATAAATAATGGGGTGTGGGGGTAGGAGGGTGAAAAATACTTTACGACCTATTCTCATACCTTCCAAATAGATATACAAAAAAAAATCATTAATATCGGTCGAGCCGTTTCGAAGGAGTACAACCACAAACACAGAGATTTTTACATATTAGAAGATTTATCTTCTTAACATTGTACTATATACAAATGTTTATTTCTTCCTTACACAAGGGATTATGAAGTTTATTAATTTACCGAAATATAGAACACTTCTGCGGACCGAATATTGGTCCCTGGAGGACACCCGTGTTTCTTCATATTTGTTTGTAACATGGGACTAGGATATCAGTATCAATATTCGTTAGATACTCGTACACGTCCAATTCTATCTGACTATAAGACAAGAGTCATAGAAAGAGAAAAATACAATACGTTCTAGATATTTAGTAGAGTACGTGCTCAAATCAAAAGCCTAACATTGACATCTGCCAGAAGTACTGACAAATGTATTGTGTTACATGGCAACGACCTGCCAGTTAGGGACACAAACAGTAGTGTATGCTCTCGCTATTATCACGTGGATGGTGCTGTTAAACAAACAGCTAGTTTTATTCAAAGATTTGCTTTGGTTATGACTAGAGTAGTGGAGAATAACTAGGTAGCTATATTTGAAAAAAATTAAACGTGAATCATCACTATGTTTCATCCTTTCTAGGAAAAGATTTAAGTAAATCAGCGATTTGAAATCACAAGCTATCTTAGAGACATGTGTAACTTATTATAATGATATAACCGTGCAACAAAAGAAACATTAGCATTGACACAATTATAGATTGTAGACATTTCAATAATAAACGGACATTATAAGTAAAAGTCCTTGCACCACACCGACTTGTAATAGAGGCCAACCACCCATATGATTGCAAAGTGTAACGATATCACATGAGTATCTATGATTCATTGTATAAATATACCAGTTTCAACGATATTAGAAACAGTGTAGGCAATCTTGTTACATACATTATACTACTAAAGATTGCATATATATTATCTTAAAATGCGAGCTACATTTAAAACAATAATAAACCTAGCTTGATTACGTGGAATGAAAGAGAATTTAATATTAGTGTCTTGATGTAACGGTTCTAAAATTTTAATCGTTTTGTAAAACTCTTTGAATACTTAATTATAATAACTACATGGCTAATCTGTAAAAAGATATTTACCAATATTAAGTTTATTATCTTTTGTTGTAATAAATGTTCAATTATATTATTATTTTATTAATCTGGTTCACATCTGTGGCTTTAGTGCAGTTTTATCTTTATGATGCCACAAACGATATTTTTATAGCTAAATCAATTTGCAATTGAAGACCGGCTATTAAGATTTTTTCTTCTATACAATATTACTATCAAATTTATAAAAGAGGAGGTACGAAAGGAAAGTAACATTTCATTGGATAAGGAACTACTACTATACATACTGCACTGTCAACAATAATGAGTGACATTACTCAGGTTCACTAATCAACACTTTTTAAGCCCATGGAAGCCAGTGAAGGCATACAATTTGAAAAATAACTTTTAGATATAACATTAATCTTCAATAGAAGATATAAATCAGCCGTACCACCGGTTACAGCGGCTGCAAACTGTGGTTCGACCAATGGTCGTAAAACTAGTAGCTTTGATATACGGCCGTCGGCTGTCGTGAACGACAGTTTTGTTTATAACAATTTGCTATATGAATATACGTGTACGTCTGTGGCATCCCCTGATATTTTTACTTACGTAATTTTGGGCGGTAGCAAACAATTCAATTGAAGAAGCGACGAGACTGAAACTGACGGTACTACTGATAAAATAAGGAAAGATAAAAGGACTCATTATCATTCATCTCAAAACTGATGAGCACTATACAGTTAGTATCTCAACTTTTTTAAGTAACGATTGGACGGTCGTTATTTAGGTTGACAATATTGACCTAGATAGAAGGTACCTTCTAGTACATTTACATTGCTTCCACAAATATATTTTAACCCTAATAAATAATGTTCCGATTCGACAAAAACAAAACACATACCTACACGTCAAGAAACGTGCTGCTGCCGTTAATCAAATCTTTATGTGTAAGACATAAATTACATCAATGTACTAACTAAAATCCGTTTTCCTGAACCCTTTCAATTCGCCGACCCGGAAATGTATTGACAAATGATTTGAGGTCCTTCATGACAAGATTTATTTACTCACAAAAGCCTGACTTTGTAAACGGTGAGAGAATACAAAGCACAGAAAAGGACCCGCTAACAAAGATCGTGACCTATATTCCTTCTACGAGGGTCGATGTGGATTCGGGTCAGGCACTTATGAGCTCAAATGCATGGCTACATTTTAGAAAATCCTTTGAGATGTAAATGTATGCAGACAAATTGAGTTCCACTAGAAGAGCTTTTAGCTGCAAATAAAGTGGGTCCTAAAATAAATCAGTAATAAAAACAATATGAAAAGTAGTCGCGCTGCTTGAGAAGTATGTGTGGTATTTATTGCTCGTTAATGTTACGTTCTAACCCAAGTTTTAAAAATATTTGTAAAAGAAGCATTTTTTTTTTAACTACAGGCACGGTTGAGAAAAATATTTCAGTAATGTGTCATGACTGAGAAAACTTGACTTGTATTGTACGTTACAAATTATAGTTGGAACGAAGTTCCTTATCGCGCGTTGTGAAAGGGGGCTAGACGGAAAAAATTCTTACAAAAACAGTTGTCACGACACTTTTTGCTATAGTAAGCTATTGTAAGCTGTGCGGCATCGCATGTTTCTCTGTCTGTCTCTCTCTCTCTTATAGAAAGCAAGCCAGATATTTTCATTTCTATTTCGCATTGAACAGTGATTAATTATTTATTATTAATTATGCTGAGCTGAGCTGAGCTGAGCTTAACTGATCTGAGCTGAGATGAGCTGAGCTGAGCTGAGCTTA
Source organism: Polia nebulosa (assembly GCA_951329385.1). Taxonomy (NCBI): domain Eukaryota; kingdom Metazoa; phylum Arthropoda; class Insecta; order Lepidoptera; family Noctuidae; genus Polia; species Polia nebulosa. Next base: position 5,999,899 of record OX589592.1, on the reverse strand, counting down.
GCTGATCTGAGCTGAGCTTAGCTGATCTGAGCTGAGCTGAGCTTAGCTGATCTGAGCTGAGCTGAGCTTAGCTGATCTGAGCTTAGCTGAGCTGAGCTGAGCTGCGATGAGATGAGATGATGAAGTATAACTTCTTACGTGCGTGCGTGTGTGCGTAGTTAATAATAAAAAAAATATTATAAATTTAAAAAAATAAAATTATATTATATTTCCTTCACTAATTAATCGAAAGGAACTTCGTTCCATCCGGGTGTCCCTTGACACCTCTCAAGTTTTTTTTTATTGTTTTGGTGGTCGTCAAGTCGTCAAATACGTGTCAGACTCTTACTGACTAAAACCCACCCGCGTTCCTTGAGTTATCTGTGACAGGGTCGTGGTGACTCTTTCAAACAGCAGTTTGCAGTCATCTGCCCAGGGGTCGTGGATTAATTCGAAACAGAGTTACTGCGCCCCTGGGCACTCAGGGCTGGAAAAGAACAGGGGTGGGTTTTAGACAGTAAGAGTCTGACACGCCCTCCCGCTCCACCGGGAGAAGTCATAGGACGATTTACCAACCCATTTGATTTTTGAATCGATTGTTAACAAGTAGAATATTGCCCTAGTAAGTTACAGCTCCGTATTACTATAGAGAGTGCTAAGTGACAGCTACATTCAGCCTTTACAATTAGACAAAATTAAAATAACGAGGCGATACTAATACGAAATGAAGACAAAACAATAGCTGGAGTCATAACTACGATCTCTGAATGATGCAGCAATGAAACGTAGACTCCATTCAGAATAGCTGACTGTGAAAATCTGTAAAGGCTTACACGGCTTCTGCACAATAGCTTGACCTACATTCACGCTAAGTGAACGAACGCTCGAGTATTCAGAAGTTTAAAACGCTCTAGAGACAAACATAAACGCTAAAAGGCTTTAGGTCTAAAAGTAACAAAAACCGGCCAAGTGCGAGTTGGACTCGCGCACGAAGGGTTCCGTAACATTATCTATAAAAACGGCAAAAAAACCATGTCTGTTGTATGGGTGCCCCACTTAAACGATTTTTATTCTGTTTTTTAGTATTGGTTGTTATAGCGGCAACATAAACAGATCATCTGTGAAAATTTCAAATGTCTAACTATCACGGTTCATGAGATACAGCCTGGTGACAGATGAACAGACAGACAGATGGACGGACAGCGGAGTCTTAGTAATAGGGTCCCGCTTACGCTCCCTAAATAGTAATTTAGAAACACGAATACGAATGCTAGAAATAAAATATTACGATTAGTGAGGTAGAATTCGGATCGCGTAGAAAATAAAATGAAATGAGTATAGATTTCGGTCTCTAATTTATTCGACTGAGCCTAGGTTGGAAAAAAGGTTTATTATTCAGCGAGAAACATATGAGGGTGGTACCTAAACCGGGCAACACATCGACTGTCGGTGGTATCCAGAAATAGACCGAACTTTAGCCAGAGTGGTGTCTGCTACACTCAAATGCGTCTATTGATGTCTTATGTGTAGGATCAGCGCCAAATTTTACAACAAAGTTTACTGATTTGGCCAAAAACGTGAGACATTTGAATCGTTGGATTTTTTGTACATTACAAAAAGGAATTTAAGCATTAAGAAGAATTTAAGAATACTTTATAATGACTTTAATGTGTTCATCTCACTCATTTAAAAAAAATGCTGCTGACAATTTTTATTAACACTCATTTGAGATCCTCGTACCGAAATAAACATGCTTATGGCTGAATAAGTTGATGACAGCGGATAAATAGGGTCGAATTGGACCCACAAATATAAATACTGGTAAGCTACTGTCAAATACAGGCTTCGTTTTGTTTTCATTTCAAAACTCGATTGGATTCAATTGGAGATAGCAAATACAAACATGAAAACTAAATTGAATACAACGGAAAGGGAACCATACCCGATATAATCTCGTTAACTGACATATTTGATCACCCGGGCCTGCGGACGGGGAGTAATGGGTAGCTCGCCGTCCGATCAGCACCAGGCCCGATAGTCGACGGCGCGTAGTGTTCCACGCGCGCCTCAAAGAGTTGTCAGCAATAAAGACGGGGCCCGTCATGGCCGATGCCTGCCCAGGGGTTGAGGATAAATTCGAAACAGGGCTACCTCGCCCCTGGACACTAAGGGCAGGAAGGAACAGGGGTGGATTTTATTCAGTAAGTCTGACAAGCCCTCCCGCTCCACCCAGAGCGGGAGAAGTCATTGGATGATTTCACACCCCATAAAAAAAAACCAGACATATTTGATCCACTTTATATAGAAATATAAAGATATTGATGCCAAATGTAAAGAATATTATTCTGAAGTGGCTGACACCGACGCATTTCGTTACTAAAAGCAAAACCCCGGATTATATGGCCTTAGCATGCTTGTAACTTTATGACAGACGGTTCTAATAAGACCTTTATTATTACAGTAATAAAACTATACGGCTCAACAGAGAAAGTTGGTTTTTGTTATTAGCCGGAAAAATTAGGACAGTGTCTCGTTATCCTCTATTCAATGTGCTTCAAAGAATGCATAATTTGGCACCAGTCTTTTATAGGATGATATCATTATTTCTTTTGATTTTCGCTACACAGCATGTAACAAAAACCCTGTCCGATCCAATAAAGGCGTATTTCTAGTTTAACATACGTACTAAAAAAAATTGTGTGTTGTGTTTTTATAAAATATGCGAAATTTAACACACAAATTTTCATAAATTGACAACACTCCACCGGCCGTCGAAATCTTTTCATTTTTACCTATTTTTATTTCAAACGATATCGCCCTGCACTAGCCGCGTTGTAGGCACTCTGACTCGGTCACGCAGCATCTTTGAAACGAAACAGTAGGTGAACTTTGTCGAGCGCTCAGTGTTGCCTTTGATAAGTTTTTCTTTTTTTTTTTAAATTAATTATTTTCATTGGTGAAAAATATTAATTTCGTATCCATTATATGATTACGTATGTGTACGCAGTACGATACCAAATAATACTCTTCCGGATCGGACAGGGTTTTTGTTACATGCTGTAGGTAGGTAACCTACGTACATAGTGTGTAAATTTTTTTTTTTTTTATTTCATAAACTTTTGTGAGTTATATTTTTGGCATCGTCTCTTCGAGTTCTTTATTTTGGTACCCCACAGCTCCACGTGACTATGTCACAAAAAAAAAATAGTCCTACACTTACCTAATAGCGGTCGCCATTTTTTTTCCAAAATTCATATAGCCTACATAAATGTCAGTTCGGCGGTCAAGACCAATCTAAAACTACCTCGTTAGTTAGAATCCATGCACCCGTTAGGCTACAGTCCCGGGCGTGCCATAGAAATACCTATATAGAGATATTTAAGTACCTAAATTCATAAAAACTCTCGAAAAACTTTACCCTCTTGCTGGGGCCGTTGGGTAAAAATAGTTTCAATTCCCTATCTTTGATCTAGTCCGCAGCATTGCTATGATATCATTTGTCTATGTAACAATCTAACTCATGACATTGTGTGGACCTCAGCTCTCATGGAAATCGTACCGGCCTTGCTGGACTATAACGTTGTGATTACATCTCACGCAATAAATCTCGTTATAAAACAAAAATACTATCGCCGTTAATTCAGTAGTAAAATGGTCACAAAAAGTATAGAAATAAAATGTTTGTTTGATGGGCGCAGAGTTGGCCATTTTATCGTCGTATATCAAATGTCGCGTACATCGTTGGGTATCAATAAACAACCCTGTTTGTCGGGGTTGGGGTATAAAAGGGGGTTCCATTTCGTACCAAATGGAGCTGGGATGCTCCTTTGAACCAGCGTAATCGAAAAAAGTTCTCGTTTCTCGGTTACGAGGCACACCGCACATCGAGTTTCAAAGCATTTCCACCCGCCTTCACTTTAAAACAAAGTATTAAACAAACACGGAGAGAACTTTGTTTCTTGAAAATTGTTTTCATAAACGAAAATGCCTCCAATCTTTCAGTTTGACAAAGGGAGGCTTATTACAGACTTAGGCGTCGCAATCAAAGCGAGCAACAGAAACAAATATAACATTATAATAACAAGTCTTTCGGAAGTTATCACAACGAGATATTGCGAACGAAGTCTCACTTTGTGTCCGTAACTGAAACAGGAAAACTTTATTAAGTCTTATCTATGTGTCGCGAGGAATATAAACCGTTTGTACAGTGCGAGAACGGAACAGGAAGTCCCTTCTCGCTCCAATGCTTACAGAAAACGAACAAACAGCATGTAATGAGAGTTTTATTGAAGCTTTTTGCATGGCCCTTTCGACATTTGTGTCGGCATTGTGGCGAATTAAATTGGATTACAATACGAATTTAATCGAATAGATGGAGAATTGAGAAACACTTTTGATCGAAACGAAATTGGAAGCAAATCTTTTGATCTCAGACGTAAACAGACTTATCTCGTGGTAACTGTTGATAAAGAGATAAGGGAGAGCGTCTGAAGAGATGCCATAACGGTCACATTGTTCAGCAGGCGGCTGGTGGTACACGTTGCTTGCCAGTTTCGGATCGATGCGAGGGGAGCAGCCACTGGCGGGGAGCCAACCACTAAAACACGGCAAGCCAGAGTTTACGTCGACGCTTTAGAACAAATTACAAACGCTAACTTTATTTATTAGTGCAAAAACAACATGGATAATGTTGATGACGTGGAAGCACTTGAACGATATCTGGTTAAAACTAGAGCGGGCAGAGATAACGGTGAGAGCTACCAGTGTCACGGACGTACGTCTGTTCAAATTAATAAAGCGAACGACATTGACACACGAGTGGCGAATGCGAGGGACTACAATAAAAACAGCGTTGGATACGACCAAACTGATTCGTACATTTGAGAGGCCCATGTGACCACGGACGTCACGAACTATTTCAGTTTAATAACACGCCGCGCCGCAAACGTGACCGACAGGTTAACTCGACAACTAGTAGGTAGCTAAGGTACGTAACTAAACTCCCAGAAGACCGAAGGAAACACAAATAAGTCCCATGGTAACTTCATTGTTTCAACTACCGTTTAAGGATTTCTTCTGAGTATTGTCTGTTGCCTCATCAACTGTTTATTTTCAATCAAATCGTCGCGAGAATAGAATCTATGTCGCATAAATACAAGAGTATAAATCTGCCTAGCCTTTTCCCAACTATCTTAGGGTCGGCTTCCAGTCTACCCGGATGAATCTGAATACCAGTAATTTACATGGAGTGACTGCCTATCTGACCTTCACAACCCAGTTACTGGGTAATACGATACCCCTTGGTAAAACTGGATGTCAGACTTTCGGGCTTCTGACGACCTCGACTGTCAAAGATCCACGTTTGACAGCCGGGACCAACGGCTTAACGTGCTTACCGAGGCACGGAAGAGTCTCGGTATGTAAAGATGGTCCCCGGCAAGCGTAGCTTAACCTAATGGATCGACCCGTACGGCTGTTATTACTTAAGCCATGAGCTCCTAAATACAAGAGTTATATTACATAATAAAGCGGGAGATGACAATGGAGGAAATTGTCACTTTTGGAGTCATCCGGCGGTTAAATTGACACCGCCTCTCCGCCTCCTCGCGACACGGTTCAAATTAGACGTATGATAAATGGCTACTATACCTAACTATAATTTATATAGTTTCGCGTGTTTACATTAGTTACAACAGTATCGTCAAGCATCAACATATTAATATTGAATTTAACATAAAAACACGCACATCCCATATTTAAGGCATGTTCGCATTCCAGTCAATTATATGAAAACGTGCTATGGAGGAAGTGAACCGTATGGGACTGACAGCACGACAGACGCAATGCAAATCTGTGGCGTGCCGGCGACGTCAACTCAATTTATCGTTTTGATCACGTCAACCCGGTCAGATCCATATCGAACACATACCAGACTCTGCTACCTAAGCACGAGAGTTCAATTTAGATGTTGATAAGAAAGATCAGGGATACGAATTGGATGCAAAGAATAGTTGGCCTTAATGCAAAGATGTAGAGTTGGTTTTCATTTTTGAAGAGTGGAAGGGTAATCGCGGTATAGACGGGAGACTGGTCCGGCAATTTGCCTATTGCCGAGTTCAATTATCGCCCCCCGCACTCATTACTGAATTAAGGCGAGAGCGACTGTAAATTTTGTGACGCCTCTGCTCTAGAATTGAGAGTAGGTACTTTATATAACTGGTTGCTATCTGACTATAATAATACCATCATTAAAACAACAGCAAATAAAACAGAATTGTTGGCAAACAATGTTTAAATAAAAAGTAAGTGACAGACAGATATTGAGAAGTCCGAGTTGGATCTTGAAAATCAATATCCGAACATTAAACTTCATGAAACACTGATGACCTACATAGCCAATGATGAAAAGGAACCAATTAATCGGCCGTATATTGGAATTCTAATAAATTTCGTTATAATACCAGTAATGACAATCAATAAAGCCGCGGCAATGTTCATAAACCGAGCGAGCCACAGAGTAATAAATTTAACAGCCTCCATTCAGCTTCAAGTGATGGTTTTAATACTAATTAATAGTGTCCGACCGAAATACGTTTACACTAAACATTTTTAGCCGAAACCGCGATCGAATGTTCGGCTTCCCTTCAGTTTCGGCCGCCACAGAAAAAATTAAAAATTTTGACTAGACAAAGTTATCAGACCATTGACAATACAGCCTTTTTTTGCTAACCTACACTGGTATCCCACAGCTGGGCAAAGGCCTCCCCTTTTTCGCTCCAAACTTCTCTGTTTTAGGCGATTTCTAGCCAAGTTTGTCCCATTTTTTTTTTTTTTTGGGGGGTGGGAAATCATCCTATGACTTCTCCCGCTCTAGGGTGGAGCGGAAGGGCGTGTCAGACTCCTACTGACTAAAACCCACCCCTGTTCCTCCCTGCCTTGAGTGCCCAGGGGCGAGGTAACTCTTTCGAATTTATCCTCCACCCCCGGGCAGGCATCGGCCGTGGCAGGCCCCGTCCCTATTGCTGACAACTCTTTGAGGCGCACGTGGAACACTACGCGCCGTCGACTCTCGGGCCTGGTGCTGATCGGATGGCGAGTTACCCACTACTCGCCGTCCGCAGGCCCGGGTCTACAGTGGCCGGAGATCGTCTCGCGGCCCCTGGCGTCTCCTGCGGCGGTCGCGGCTGGGGGCGCTAGGGCGACTCGGCTGTTGTTGAGTCTCCCTAACGTATGCCGCCTCCCTCTTCGCGAGCATTACTGCTTCGCAGAAGGAGGAGACGGCCTCCCATTCCCTCTCGCTCCGTACCATGGCCTGAACCAGGGCACGGCGCGAGAGGTCGCTGTCGCCTATCGCATCCACGAGGACACGGCGGTGTTCTGCCCAAGCGGGGCAGACCTCCAGCGTATGCTCCACCGTGTCCTCTGGGCGATTATCGCAGTGGAAACACTCAGGGGTCACCTCCGCCTTGACACAACACAGATACCTCCCGAAACAGCCGTGTCCGGTAAGCACCTGCGTCAGGCGGAAGGTGAGGTTGCCATGGCGCCTCTCCAGCCAAGCCTCAAAGAGGGGCACTACCGCCTCAATGGTAGCGTGCCCAGCGCTGGGTTGCGACAGTCGCTCTCTCCATGTCACCATGAGATCCTGCCGGAGCTCCGTCCGCCGAGCCGCGAGTTGTCGCGGCAGCAGAGTTTCGCCCCGGCGTTTGGCCTCCTCGCGCCACTCGTACAGGTGCGCGAGGATTTTTGCCTCCAGATCCCATGGTGAAAGTCCGGCAAGGAGGCTCGCAGCCTCGCGGGAGATCGTGCGGTATCCTCGGATCATACGGATCGCCATGACCCTCTGGGACGCGTTCATCTGGCGAGCTGATCGCTGCCTCAATGAACGCGCCCACACCGGCGCTCCGTAGAGGGCCATGGAGCGCACGATCCCCGAAGTTTGTCCCATTCAGCCCTAACTTTCCTAACTGACTGACTGACATAAATCAACACGAATGATTACACACAGACGAAGAAGGCAGAACTTAAATACGCTAGTTTCGGTGAAGCCGAATATTCGGCCACTTTTTGGCCGAAACCATTTTGAAACCAAAAACGTTTTGCGAACACATTCATTGTACGTACAGCTAAGGAGTGGAATTCCATGCCAGAGACTGTGTTTCCTGATAGCTACAAGCTAGTCTTTAAGTCAAGAGTGAATAAGTTACTTCTAGTCAATAGTGCTCCGTTTTCGACATCATCATCGCTTACCATCAGGTGAGATAGCGGTCTAACGCGTGCATATAAAAAATAATAATAAATAAAAAACCGAAATCGAACCTTCGATCGGAGAAAAGTTTAATACTAATTAATAAAAACCGCCTCCGCATCGCCCAAGGAAATTGGCGTTCACATTACGATTTGGTATTCTAATGACTAAGATTTTCCGGTGTTTTAATTCCAATTTTTTTATAATTTATCTGCTATGAATCCGTTTCAGCTGCTTCAAATTAATTGCGAGACAAATAAAACTGTTTAGCATAACGGAGACAGATTTGTGTCATCTCTAAGAAATATTGTTTAACACAAATCGAATTTATTCATTTTGAGAATGTAAATGTATCTTGAATAATTTTCTGTAGTTTAAAAAAACTACAAAAACTTTTTATTTTTCGTGTACCTACTTCTCAGCAAGTAAGTAAACCCTTTCATTTGATACTCACATCATGGGAATGCATACAAAATAACTAGACCGCCATCTCTGGGAGTTCGCCATATTTTTTTTTTTTTAATTACGTTGATTATAATATTGGATTTAGAATGACGTCACTTAGCTAACCATGCATTGTCATCCAAACTAAACATGTACGCAAAATATAAGCTTATTCAGAAATAGGGAAGAGGGGGCAAATTTAACTTCTAAGATTTATTTACATAGTTACAAATGAAGCTAATTTAAGTGTGTTAAAAACAAAAGTTTTCTTCTTTCCCAACTATATTGGCTTCCAGTAGAACCAAATGAGCTGAATACCAGTATTTTACATGGAGCGACTGCCTATCTGACATCCACAACCCAGTACCTGGGTAACACGGTACCTCTTGGCAAGACTGGTGTCAGATTTTCTGGGTTCTGACTCTCCGTAACGACTGTCAAAAATGAACAAATGACAGCCAGGACGGACCAACGGCTTAACTTCCTTTCCGAAGCACGAAGGAATCTCGGTATGTTAAGATGGTCACCCACCCACAGATCGACCACGGCAGGCGTAGCTTAACCTTGAAGCCACCGAGCTCCTCAAAGTGTTTTTCTTTGTTACTCGGTCATTTAAAATAGTGTCAGAGTATTTACAGATAAGACACAATTCGCAGTAAAGATCTATATTACAAACGATTTTAGAAGAAAACCAAATCTAAACCGGATTTTCCTTGAACACGTTTCATCAATTTACTCTTAAAAACTTTATTTTCTGATAAAGTCAACGATTGTCTAATTACGAGTATAATCACAGAACTTAAAATTAAATAGGATGCTGCGGCATAGATCCCAAAGAATGTTAATGCTGAGCTATGTCACTAAGGCGCAAAACCAACTCTAAGTAGATAAACAGGAGTGGTAGTAGCCTCCAGGTGGTACGAGGACTAAAACACGGTTACTTTTCTTGTGTACTCTATTACAAAATTCTACAGGAGAACAAACGGTCAATTCAATTCGAAAATAGCGAGAACCCAATGTAAGTGCTATCGCTCAGTAGCTCGGACGATTTTGAAGTGTTGTCGCCGCCACCGGCCGGTGCGCGCCTGCTGCTCAAGCGCCCCCCTCCGCGACCGCACCTGCCACCCGCGGTCGCCCGGCGCGTAGTGATGTTCTCGACAGTAGAGGAAGAAAACAAAATAGCAGTACTCACCAGGCATGAAGTGCAGTAACGCAGCGGTGATGGGGTACAGGCTAGGGCTGTAGGTGATGTCCGGGCAGGCATAGCCGAGGACTGACACAACTCTGTCCGCGACCGCCCGACCCTTACGAGTCAGATGGTAGCCCAGGCAGTGGGTCGCCTCAACGAAAGGCGGCAACATGATCGGCTTGTCCGGCAACTCAACTGTGCCGAACACCTGGAAAAAGAGGATTTACGGGTAAGAAAATTTTCATAGAACTAGGTATATGTACTTACATTTATGACCAAATGACCTTGCAAAGATATAAACGGACGGCCATACTTGTGGGTGTAAAAGCACAAAGGATCCAGTAGTGGGGTATTGAGTTAAGATTAGATTCGGTATCTATAATAGTCAATTGGTAATAAGGATTAAAAAAAAACTATTCAAATACTTTTTTTTTACTTTTTAAGTTAAAAAACAGAAAAAAATTGATTTGAGAAAAAGCTTTAAAAAAAAAAAAGAAATTTAAGCAAAGAAGAAATTTCTGGTACTTAGAGATATCATATAAAGTCATTTACTACTGTGTAAGAACTTGTAGATAATTGAGCATAAGTTAATAATCAATTAAAATCGCGTAATGCAATTTTTTCACCCAACTTTACAAAACTGCGTATCTCGTAACTAAATGCCGAGAACTGCCTCCTTAGTCAAATAACTTTTATAATAGCGCTAACGCTTCGTGCAAAATGTATGGCTAGGACATTACCTGAGGAGAGAACTTTCACGTGACTCACGCCTAGTAATGTCGTTGCCATACATTTTGCACGAAGCGTTAGCGTTAACGTTAACAGAGAAGTATTTTGTCTAAAGGCTCGGGACCCTTTTTGCTTGGACAACCCACATCATACTAATATTATAAATGTGAATGTAAGTTTGTTTCTTACGCTTTCACGCGAAAACTACTTAACCGATCATCATGAAACTTTGTACACATATTCTTGGAGGTATTAAAAGTAACAATTATGATACTTTTTATATACAGGGTGTAACGGAAAGGTGTGGTCATATTTTAAGAATCGGTTCTGCCCATGGAATAGAACAACTTTCTCTAAGAAAAAATAAAAAAATCCCAAAAAAAATTGGACTTTGCATACAAAGTGATCATCAGCTGATCAATATTTGTATGAGGGGTAAAATTTTTTTTTGAGAATTTCCTCTCTTTTTTTTTAATAATGTTGTTCATATCGATGGGCAGATGCAGTACTTAAAATATGACCACACCTTTCCGTTACACCCTGTATATAAAAAAAAAAAAAAAATTACGAAAGATAAATAAACGCGGGTGAAACCGCAGGCACAGCTAGTTATTTTATAAAACACGCTAACCAAAAATATGTTTAGGTAAAATGACTGAAATTCAAGATAACATACGAGTACGTCTCTCCATAGAATTCAACTGTATATAGTACAAAATCTCCTTCAAATCCTTATTCAGCACTTAACCACCCATCTACTTTCTTCCGGGTAGAAATTATTGAAACAAGAAACTGCTAATCAGTGCTTAAACTAAAGGAAAGCACTAAATCGGCTGCGTACCCTGGTTAGGCCGCTGCAAATACAACTATAGACTCGTCTGATACCTAGTGTGAGTGCGGTGCGGTCCAGAACATGACTCACATAGTGGAATGCCCCAAGTGCCCATAATCTTGCACTATGGAGGACCTGATGAACGATATAGACGCTGCAATTGATGTGACCAGTTTCTGGGCCCAAAGTGTTTGAAAGTTAGGGAACCATCGATTCGCTGAAAACCAGCGCTGGGGCTCTGTCTCGCATAGGGTCACAGCACTAAGCTGAGCGATGGCCGTTTTGCGTGGATGTGACGCATGTTTTCCCCCAGCCTTTTCTTTTTTTGTTGTGTTTCTGTCTTTTGCGTCATGTTTACCGTAAATAAACGTATTTTCTTTCTTAAACTAATCACATAGTTATTTTTTAATAAATAAGGTCCGTCGTCGAAAATAGCGCCGAATATTTCCAAGGTACTATCTCAATCTGCCAAACTGCATAGCCTTTTGCCAACTATCTTGGGGTCGGCTTCCAGTCTAACCGGATACAGCTGAATACCAGTATTTTACATGGAGCGACTGCCGATATGACCTCCACAACCCAGTTACTGGGTAATACGATACCCCTTGGTAAGACTGGTTGCCAGGCTTCAGACGACCCGTAACGACTGTCAAAGATCCACGATTAACAGCCGGGACCGACGGCTTAACGTGCTTTCCGAGGCACGGAGGAGTCTGGGTATGTAAAGATGGTCACCTATCCATGGAACAACCTTGGCAAACGTAGCTTAACCTGATGGATCGACCCGTGCGGCTGTTATTACTTTAGCCACGAGCTCCTCTTCCAAGGTACCATTTGTAAGCTAGAAATCAAACCTCACCATTTGTAAGCGTGAAGAATATCGATTGCAGATAACGTAACGTCATGAATGAATAAATCCGCATATTGCCAACAACATATACTTTCATGAAACGCTAAAATAACTCAATACTACCAATGGCATCGACACGATTATTATGTAACATTGTCCATTTTATTTTTCCCAGATTCAATATACACATTCTTTGCTCCACCAATCGAGTTAAGAATTTAGATTTTATGTCGAATCAAAAGAACAATGTGAGTTCTAAGAAAGATGCCAGACACTCGTTTATTTTTATAAGTCTGCGATTTGGTACACAAGCTAACAGACTATCAACATAATAGAATAACTATAAAGAGAATCTCTATTACGGAGTTTTATTAAACTACATAAACTCTCAAGCTCTCCTTGGAATCAAAGGAGATCTGATTGAATTAGTTGTTTACCATCTCGAAGTAGACGGATGGCAACATTACAAGGTAGCTATCAAACATAAACGTCCCAATTCCACGTCCGATTTGTGGGCTTGATCTGGTAACGTCAGTCTGTAAGCAGGCCCAGCCGTCTGTCGATTTTGCTTCTGACGTCAATCGGGTGTTAGAACTGGTCTTAAAATGTACAAGTTAACAACCTCTTCTAATTAATGATTGGCTTATCATTCACTGTTCAATTACTATGGAAAGTTACATGCGTACGCAATACGTACTAGCATTCTAATTGAATGCAAACACGGATTGATAATGCGATAAATATTTAGCAGTAAGCTTAGATTTTAATAGTGTAAGAAACAAAAAAACACGCTCAGAGTGACGTCATTTTTTCAACAAAACTTTGTGTCAGACGACAGACGGACACGTGATTTACAGCAATGGGGCTCCATTTGGACCCTTCCTTCGGGTACGGAACCCTACAAAATAACTAGTCCGCCATCTTTGGGAGTCCGCCATATTGGATTTAGAATGACGTCACTTAGCTAACCATGCATTGTCATCCAAACTTAACATGTATACAAAATTTCAGCTCAATCGGAAACCGGAAAGTGGGTCAAATTTAACTTCTAAGATTTTTATATATACATAGTTACACAAGTGATGCAAAACGTGTTAAAATTCTAAATCCTGTGTGATTCTAAAGTTCAAATTGTATCAATAAACAGTTTAGAAGGATATTTTTAAAATATTTGAAGATGCTAGAGATTTTTAAATTAGTGTGCACGTATAAATTTGTTATCCAATCTGTAGTTGACATGTTCTGTGGATGCGTGATTATCCACTTTGCGGCAAGGACAAGATGAAGCGAGGCGCACAAATTATATATTTGAGTCTGCACGTTTGCTTTGATATAGCCACCTGTATAGCGGAGATAGATGAATATGACATTGTGTGACTGAGCAAATGATTCTAATCCAAGAATATAGAATAACCGTATTCTTATATTCACGTAGATTTCATGATTGTCTGGCAGTTTTAGTACTTTTGCGGCCTACCCAAATGTCATAACTTTGGGTATAGTTCGTCGGTGCGTTGAGCTCCTTAAAGTTCTGAGTAGAGCTACACGATAACTGACAAATGCTTCCACTGTCTGGACAGGTCCACTCAAACCTGCGTGCTTTCCTCAAAAGCTCATCTCAGGCATTAACGTACCTACATGGTTCTCATATGATTTGACAAGTACATATTGTATGGATTAGAACACTTTAAAAGAGACTTTGATCTCTGAGTTTGTTTCGGTGTTTCTTCTCAGGGTAGTCAGCTAGGAAACACCGGCCTCATCTAGCTTAAACTGGCAAAAAACATTGACTTGTAAAAGTGTTCCTTGTAAACTATTTACAAAATAAACATCATTTATCACTTAAACAACAGTAGTAGATAGTGGATGTATAACCAGAGTAGGCTTTAGACTTTTCTATTCTACCACTTCTCTACATATACAAGATGGAGGCGGCAATACATCAATAAATGAAAAGCACTGTCAATACCCATTACTATGACCATCTTTACTTTGAGACCAACACATAAATCGTGAAAACAAAACAGCATCTCAATACGAATTGTCGAGTTTGCAAATATAAATGTATTTGATTACTGTTGATTTTTAGGCAAACGGAGCCCTATTGCTGTCACTCACATGTCCGTCTGTCTGTCTGTCCGTCGTCTGTCACACAGGTTTTACAGCCAAACGGTTGGAGCCTTCAAATTTTCACAGTATACGCATTTTGTTGATCCAAAGCCATACAAATTGTCAAAAATACATTTGGTGCGGAACCCTAAATGTGCTAATTCCACTTGGCCGATTTGTTTTTTTCGTTATTATAAGGTATAGTAAAAGTTGTTCATAATGATGACTATGATGATAAATGTCTGTGTTTTCATTAATTGTCTCCACTTTGTACATACAGGGTGTAACGGAAAGGTATGGTCATATTTTAAGAACTGCATCTGGCCATATAAACAACGATATGAACAACTTTCTTCTAGAAAACCTGAGGAAATTCTCAATTTTTTTTGGAACGAAGTTCCTTATCGCGCGTTGTGAAAGGGGGCTAGACGGAAAAAATTCTTACGAAAAGTTGTCACGACACTAATGAGGCTGTCCATCCAAAAAGATTGTGTTGGAAAAACAATCTAATAAAAACTTCTTGTATTTTTGGTGGGTAGGTACAAAGTTTGCAAGCAGATCAAGCATTATCAAACATTATTTGTTATAGTTGTTGTTATTGCTAAAGAGTTAAGCTGAGTTAAGCTGAGCTAAGCTGAGCTAAGCTGAGCTGAGCAAAGCTGAGCTGAGCTTAGCTGATCTGAGCTGAGCTGAGCTGCGATGAGATGAGATGATGAAGTATAACTTCTTACGTGCGTGCGTGTGTGCGTAGTTAATAATAAAAAAAAAATATTATAAATTAAAAAAAATAAAATTATATTACAATTTCTTCACTAATTAATCGAAAGGAACTACGTTCCATCCGGGTGTCCCTTGACAACTCTCAAGTTTTTTATACATACTTCCCATACAAATATTCCCTGAATGTATATGCAGAGAAGTGTTGGAATCGAACAGTTTAATATCTTAGCCTGCATTTAAGTAGTAATACTACCAGTACTATTGTCGTATAAGAATACGGTCACCTTGCCAAAAAGATGGGCGTGACAACTGTGACATGTTATCTACGTCAATAGACGAGTATCTTAATAATTATCACATTTTAGATTATATTTTCGTAACAATTCTATATCTGTAAGTGTTATATAAGAAGGTTTCAAAACCTAATATTTATGTAATTGTTTTTTTTTTGTGTTTATCGATCAGCATAAGCATTATCAGCTTTTTAAAGTTCCCACTGCTGGGACACAGGCCTCTCTGTAAGAGGGAATGGGCCTTAATACACCACGCGGGCCAGTGCGGGTTGGTGGACGTCACATATCTTCGAATTTTTGGGTCTGCCATGCCAGTTTCCTCACGATGTTCTCCTTCACCGTTTTAAGAGCAGTGATGATGAAATAATTTACACAAAGTAAAGTAACTGCCTGGGAGGAGAGACACGGTAAAAGTTTTCAATTCAAACTAAGATCCAACAAAGTTATTTCAAGATTCAGTTATTTCATCGAGAAAGTAATGACATTTTGTTGCAATAAAACTTCTACTTGTTCCATAGCAACAAAATCTGCTTTATGGCCAATATCCAAGGAAATATACAGCCAACGTAAACAGAGGCTAATGTTAATAATTTCTTTGCGTATATGTCGTTTTAATCATCGCTGTAAAGTAGTAATCCCCATGTCACGTTTTTTGACTACTTAATTATAAACAAAACAGCGTATTCTTATTATCACGACTTGTACAAACAAGCTTGGATCAATATTTTTATACAAAAGAAGATAAGAGCAAACATTATTTAACTTGTTGTGTTAATTACTTTCGTTGGACTTTTTATACTGTTTTTAACAGAAACACTGAACAAGATAAGGAGCTTGAAAATCTGGTTTTAGACACTATTTTAAGGCTCTATGTATACTTGAATTTGACTGGAGTCTACAGTTACACCAAAACATTCCAAAGATATAGAAAATATCCTAATATCATAATTGTGAAAGTTTGGATGGATGGATATTAGTCACTCAATCACGCCAGAATGGCTGAACGGATCTGGATGAAATTTGGCACAGAGATAGATTATAGTCTGCAATAGCACATAGGCTATAATTTATAATGGGGTAAGTACTAATTCCACGAGGGCGAAGCCGCTGGCAGAACCTCGTATACCTATAAGTGTGAAACACAAACGGGATAAAAGTTTTGACAATTTTTCCGAGTTGTTTACATCGGATTTGGGAACAGACGTTACAGAAGCTGGGAAAGCCAGTCCACCTGACAATGAAAGGAGCGTGACCAAGCATGACGCTAAAAGAACACACATTTTAAGATCAGCCAACGTTCAAATCGGTTCATTGAACGATACCATCCTCAGGTACGATAACGACAGAAGAAAGAACTAGGGCCAATCGTTGCGTAAATTTTAGAAGCCAACGAACCCAATGTTTGTAAATCGGACGAAACGATAAATAAAATAAATACATGCAATAAACGTTTGTCGCAGACCCAATAGCCGGTCCCGGCGATGTGACGCCAACTAACTAAAATTAGATCATCAACAAAGCTCGCGTAAAAGAGGATTCGGATAATTTTCGCATCAAAAATAATACAGCTTCACCGGACAGTGATAATTTTAGTGCAATAATATTCCGTGTCATAGTTTTTCTATCGTTTTGACAAGAATTTCATTCGTTGGAAGACGCGGAAATTTTTAGATTCGGTGGTCTAGATCTAGATAAATAAGATAATACGCCCACTCAAGTTAGGTATTCTGGCATGTATTCTATGGATAGTACAGTACATATTTGATGTTGCTGTTTTCATTACGGCGAAACTGCGCCAAACTATGCAGAGCAGGGTTTTAAATGCTGGTTTTATGCGAGAACGTTCAAAGCCGTGCGCTGAAACTCTAAAGCCGGCTTTCTACAATGTAAAGCTTACAAAGCACTTACTCGACAGCAGCTTTACTCTGGATCACAATGGATCAAGGAGTCTCAAAGGTGAAGCCAAGAGTCTTGTTGTGAAGTGCTCATGTTAAAGAGGCAATGGCAACGAGGAAGATAAATGAGGAGTTTTGGAGATGGATTTAGAAATTAACAAAAGATCCTTCCATTTACCGGGAATGGAAAAAGAAATTGGCGAACTGAAACATGTAAAAAGTCAAATAAATTATTGAAGTTTGCGAAAAACACAAGTTTGCTTGGTACTTAAATTATGAGAGTCTAACAAGATTGGAAAATCCCTCATAGTACTTTAAGAACTCAACAAACTCTCACACAAAGTGCCAACTGAAATAATTATTCTGCCGCTAAATCCATTTAAGGAAAGCTATTAGTTATATCGTAAAGCGATATTCATAAATATGAGGAACGCTTGCTTAATGAGAATGACATATTAATGTATTCATGAATAATTTACTTCATTGTTTTGTTTTTCAATTACTTGAATGAATTGATTAACTACTAAATCCCTGAATACTAGGATGTAGTTGAAGAGGTTTTTGAAAACAATGCTGAATTAGCATTGCCGTTTAAGATGAGTTTTATAGTTGGTATTTATAGTGTTTACCGTACACCCCTTCCATATAATATTTTGGATAGAAGTCTAATTGCCAATTCTAATCAAAATCAGAATTCATGTTATTTCCACATATACACTACAATTTATACAAGGTTACTAAAGCGAGACTGCTGAGATACGAATAATAGGGAAGTATATTTTTTTTTGCTCTTGTGACACAAGATCTCCTAGTTCAAGAGCCAGAGCAACACTGATTTTGTATCAAATATTTGTGTTTAATAAATTTATTATAAAGGGTGGCTATACAGGGTGTAACGGAAAGGTGTGGTCATATTTTAAGAACTGCATCTGCCCATCAATATGAACAACTTTATTAAAGAAAACCTGAGAAAATTCCCAAAAATAAATTTTAACGACCATATAAATATTGATCAGCTGGTGATAGCTTTGTATGAAAAGTCCATTTTTTTTTGGAAATTTTCTATTTTCTTAGAGAAAGTTGTTCATTTCCATGGACAAAACCGGTTCTTAAAATATGACCACACCTTTCCGTTACACCGTAAATAAGAAGATTTATTGTGCCGGTCCAAAATAAATTGGCATAAGTGAGAATGATAACAATGACTAAAGCCTTATTAGCTACAAACGACTTGAAATGATAAAATACGCTTCAACTCTAAATGAAAGTGTGTAAACAGAATGAGTGCACAACCAGAAAATAATATGACAGAGCTAAATTGCAGAAAAACACACAAGAGACTGAAAGAGCTTTCGTAAAATATATACACTTAATTTAGATTATCTCACAATCCAGCCAGATAACAAGTAAGAAATCCTGAAAACGATACTGCGAAAAATGAAAAATTCTTCACGACATTAACTATAAATGGGCACAATGGAGTTTTCTGAAAAGCCCGTAGTCCGCAAACGTATGAATGGTCTATTTATTATTCCTGTCGCGTACCCCACGTCCGGGGGTCTTGAATAATAAATGTCGTTGTTCGTCCAACACTTTTTGCCCACGGACAAGTCGGTTAAACTGTTAGTCACGTGTTCGTTGAAAATATTTTCCACCATAATGAAATTAAAGTTTAGTTTAACTCTAAACACAAAATGCAGTGCAAATAAAACAGACGTGTCTCCCTCAATCGTTGTTGTGTCTACGCTACTGAACTTTTTCAATAAATTTCCGTAAATTGTACCGCTGTTACGTCAGTATTTATTTAATTCTGCGAATGTAACAGTATTTTATTCCCAATGCTTGTTTCTTACTGTCAGTCCTTCTACACGTGCAGCCTATGGGTCAGCTTCTCTCAGCGGACATACAGCGACCTACGCGTCCAATATAATAATGCACTGAGAGGTCTGAGAGTACTGTTGAGGTTACCGTGGTGTTGCAGTGCGTCAAGGATGTTTGCGGACACAAACATTGATGGTTTCGCCGCCATTATTAGGAAAAGATGTGCCTCTCTGATGACGCGTGTTCGCGGCAGTAGGTACTAACACTATCCTCAGTGTATTCGCAGATCGGTGGGATTCTCCGTTGATGCAGAGGTGGATGCAGCTCCACGCTGATGTGTAGCTGTATGTTTTAGCTTTATTATGTCTGTACCTACTAACTCTAGTTTTTTAAGTAATTTGTTACTAACCCTATGGACTTAGTCTGAAATTAAATCTTTTATTATTATTATTATAATGTCAATTCATGTTCATAGTTAGAATCGTCTTATTCAGTAGGTAACATCATCGTTTGTAGCGCGTCGCATCAATTAATAGCTGTGAAATGAATAATTAATTTCGTACGTGTTCATGTTTCCTCTTAGAGAGGAAAAACTAGTATAAGAAAAAACCGCAGTCACCCATACGCGGTTCGCGTGTGTGCCACGCCCCCAGCGCGCGCACGCTCTGAGCTGCGCGCGCGCCGGCCGTCCTTCGCTCAGTCAAGGCCGCCCACGCGCTTAGAACGAATGCGCCAAAACCTGATCCCAGCCTGTTTTGTTTATAAACGAAGCCTCAAAACAGGTTCTACCACTTTTTACACGTGATCTCCCGGGTTAAACATATCAAGCATGACTGTCGCTACAAGCATTCATTTTCATGTTACAGCGGAAAATGATTACCTACATACAATTATAAATATTTTGAACTTACGTAAGTAAAAAACTTGATTGATAGATGCAAATATACAAACTGGTGTCAGTCACGTAGACTGTGTGGATAACGGTAGTCTCAGTTGCTGGAACGAAGTGAAATTAGATAATGACGAAGCAGCAGAAAATAAATTGGTTGCGGTTGCTGATATCGGAGCTTTAAATTGATCTAGTGTTTCTTGGCATTTATTCGCTGGCACGTAATAATAACACGAAGGTAAATATAAATATAAACAGAATGTCAGTATTGCCAATGCGATGATAGCATTGAGGTCGATGCGCACGTGCGCCGGCGGGGCCCATCGCTCGGGTCTTACGTTGGATTATACTAAAACCAACGGAATCCATTACATCTGTATATCTGTTATGCTCAGTTTCAACACGCATATTTGCATTCAACCTTGATGTTTGACATGAATAATGTTATGAATTATTGAGTGCTTTCAACTAGTACACTGATATAGTCGTAGTATTGTTTTCAAAACTGATATCTATTCTGTCCGGATTTATGTCATCTTCATAATAGATAATTGCACATAAGTATGTTGTTCAAATGCAGCTCATGACTAAAAAAACAATTTTCAAAGAAACAAGGTAGTAAATAAAATGGCATGAAGCGTTCCAAGAATCATTGCTCAAGATGAATGAGAAGACAATTGGACAATTGTTAGTTTGACACGAATCATAAGGTGTATTGTATCTGGACACGGATTATAGGTACATGTGCGACAATGGGCACGTGCGTGGGCGAAGCGTTAAGGCCCTAATTAGTACAGCCACAACCCGACGCGACCTCTTGCCACCGACAATCAACACTTAATGGAATAAAGTGGACCGACATGAGCCAAATTGCGAATTAGATGCGCTTCATGTAAGACGTTTGATTACAGCTATTCTAGGATTATATGATTACATCAAAAGACCATTCATATTTCAGTTCTTTACAACTGACAATATAATGGTAGTAAATTCATACATGAATTCAAAGGCCAACAAAGGGCTCCCGCCGACATACCACAGTGGCATAAATATGTAAATGAACTCAGAGAATAAGGCAGAACTTTTCCTATATGCCGCTGTATAAATAAATACGCGGCCGCTGTTATTCTCTCTTGCGAATAAGATCGATGGTACTATTTTCGGCGGAGCAAATCCACAAGGCGGATTCCGTCGGAAATAACTCCGTGTTTTACCATCGTACTGTGAGCCACTGTAAATCTTTCTTGGCTATAAGTCGATTGTGAAAAACACTCCCATTATCTACGAGGCTAGATATAAGCATCGAGTAGATACGACACTAAAGCACTTAGGAGCCGGTGGTATAATTTAAGATATAGTTGAAGCAATAACAGAAAATTACAAGACAAACAAAAGTAAAGATATAAGACAGACACCAGTGGAGAACCCATAAACTATCGAAGCAAAGATACTGGACTAACATTCACGCAAAGCGCCGGCATGTAAATGACACATGAATAGACTAGGGTTGAAGAGATTGATTTGCATAAATACAAAAAGTAACATCTGGAACAAGAAGACGCTATGAATACGCTGACGCCGAGACGTTTCAATATCACGAGCAGTCTTTGTATTTTGAGTATTTTCTGCTCAGCAAACTGTGAGCGCAAATATAATTAAAAACGAAAACGTAGCTACCTGAATAATAACAGACAAGGTATTAAATATTGTAGATAAGAAGAGTATTTCACTTTCGTATACGCAGTATCACAATTATACAAAACATTTTAAATCGGACGAGTGGCACTCTAAAGATAATGGTTAAATACACAAACATGATTCTGGCAGCGTGGGCAAATTCCATTGGCCCATTTTGATAGATCACATAACAACAATTAGACACGAATGTGTCATTTACATAAGTCATAAGAAAAGACAATTTCCGTATCTAGCTTGCAACGCCTGTAAACAGTGTTGATTTGATAACCTCGTGTCAAGCCTGTTTATAGTACCTAGTTTGATTGATAACGTGATATAGGAACAAACGACCCGGGGTTATCAGTAAATATAATGATGCTCGAATATAGTCAGTGCTAAATTATTTTTACGTATTTTATCAATTCGTGTAGGTCATCGGTGTTTACTTACATTGTATTTTTAGTTTGATGAGACATGCGAAAGATTTAGACGTGAATGATGATAACCTTTCAATGACAATCGTTATCGTTAACGAAGGAACTGTTGATGATAATAAAAATCTTGAAGAACATAGTGCCGATAACTTCAGGAGAGAAACTATTGAAGAGTTTAGGAAAGCAAAGCTTAACCAAAATGGCTCCGAACAGAAACTAATAACAGTGTGGTTTGAGGAAAGTGCTGTAATCAGATCACAGCGGGCGCTTATCGTTAGCCTTTCACAGAGTTTGCAACAAATTGAACGTAAACAAACTTCGGTGTACTGGTGTAGAAAACTAAATAAACTGTGCAAAACGGGAACTATTCACTGAAAGGAAATAAAAATCCAACTTTTATAAAGCTTTTTTAGAGGTGAAATTTGGAAGATGATGATGAGTATGAAAACTCAACGATTACTATTGAAGAAAAAAACATTGTTTAAGACAAATCTTGTAATACAAAACCTCTACATAATATCCGAACCCGTTTATATTTCCCAAACCACACACACATTGTTATTCCAACTCTTTTTGCGTATGATATAAATATTGGCAGTGTTCATACGATAACGTACTGAAATAGATCGACCTAATAAATAGGAAACGAGTGTGTGGCTCCATTGCGCAATATTAGCTCTGACACGGATGTGAATGTGCTGAGATTGTTGCACAACGCATGGCATTAGAATAAGTTGTTAGTGCACCTGTTAGTGCCTTGTTTACTAAACGTTTCCGCGTCTCAAAATATTTGTGCTAATTTAAAAACATTGTTTTGAAATTCTCTTCGCAACATCTATCCAATATATTATTGGAAAGTAACAGAAGAGGCATATTTAGGTATGTACACCAATCCTGTGAGAGAAACCTATTTGAAATTCTCAACAAGCTTGTTTAAAACAAGACTAGACTAAATAAATGAATTTGAAAAATATCATAGATTTGTTCATCACTGTAAAAAACCCAAAAATTAGAAATCGACTTTCCTAAAGCTCGTTAATTGTTATAAAACTCTACCTAATCTATTACTAACAATACCTACTAATTTTCAACAAAACATTTGCAAACTCGATCAAATCAAAATTTCACATTATAACAGCTAAATGTAATTCTATTCAACTCTATTCAGTTTACGAGTAAGTTGCTTATTCTTATCAACTCTTAATACGTACAAGAAACTCATTACAATTCAAGCGATGGATAAAGTAAATTAATCGGAAATGGAAGTTGAATATCCGAAACCAAATACGGTAAAGCAACTGCAAATGCAATTCAAGGAAACAAAACGCAAATGAAAAGTAGAAAGAACGTGGTCAATCAAAATGAACAGGATAATTACGCAAAACCTAGCATATAAACACGTTATTAAAGTAATCAGTAAGGACCTGCAGTGCATAATTCTTGATAAAATTCAAAACATAGTGACCCAACCGGGTTCGGGGACCCGATATGAAACCGATACAAATAAATTTATTAATTAAAATGGCCGTAAACATCTTGGCGACAGACACTGCAGCCGATAATGATACAATGATACGAACAAAGTTCGATTTCAACCATTCCTTAGTTATCACATCATATTTTGTATACTTACGTGCTATTGTTTGAGTTTCTTGGAAGTAAATTCTAAGATTGACGAGTCCAGTGTCTCTTGTGATTAATTACTGTGGGTTCAAAGCCTAGGGCTTTTACTTGGTCTGTAATTCTTGAGTCATTATCTGTGTTTTGCATTGTTCTGGTATGATTGCTAGCAGAACCAGCGATAAAATTTCCCGAATTAAATATGTTTTTAATTCGGTCACTATGAAATTATACCAAGGTTAAATTTTATACCCACTTCTGACGACAAAATTTGATTTTCTAGTTTTCTCAATAAACGTTTGGCGCATTTTCCCAAGATCATCATTAATATTCTCTTTTGCGTTTATTTCTTATAAGAATTATTTTATTAATTAAATCCCACTTATCCATGGAAACTATAATAACTGTTATGAATGACCTATCATTGATCATAATAATTTATAATAAATCATTTCATGATTCACTGAATTTAAATCAGATGATTTGAATTGTGTTATTGTAGTGATTATGATTTATTTGTTTGTTGTCAGTACCAAATATTTAACTGCATAATTCATCTTTTTTGTTTTCGGTATCATTTTCACCAGTAACGTTTCTTGCATTTGATCCTTCATCTATTTTTATCTTATCGTTTTGCTAACTACCATTATGATCACATCAAAAACCAACATCGAATATACAAATATATTAAAATAAATATTGATTACACATCATCTTGCTCAACACTCTTGACCGCATGAAAAAAAAAATACACTGCACAAAGAGAATTCCACACCTCGTATATGCGCAGTAAGAAATTAATCTAGCCTCTCACAAAAACAGTTTGCTTTACTTACATAATAATAAATTCAACAATATTATTAAGTATGCATTTTAATAGTCATGCGTTGCATACGTTACCCGATAACAATGTAAGTCGATAACGTCTTACACGTGCTTTAGAAAAATGCCATTGGGTTAGGGCAGTTATGAGCATAATGCATTTGTAGTTGTGTGTTTAGATACAATATAGTGTCATTTATCATGTGGACAGGTAGAACAGTTCCAAGTTTGCGTCCAGCACCGCTTGCGAAATATGAAATGAAAGTTGATAGAATGGTTTTCTGTTTTGAATGTGCGACAATATTTTCAGACTATTAGGGCACTATTCATATTAAAAAAAAAACAGCTTCTGCGAGCGGCTTCGCCCGGATGGATTTAGTACTACTCCCATTATTAATTATAGCCTAAGTGCTATTCCAGACTATAATCTATCTGTGTGCAAATTAAACCAGACCCGTTAAGCGGTTGTGGCGTGATTGAGTAACAAACATCTATACATTCTGATTTTCCACTGATTAGTCGGTTCTTCATTCATCATTTTCAGTGTCGACTAATCATTTATAGGAGGTTTTGTCCTATTATACAGTTTTATTTGAGGGATGAGACGTACCACTAAGGTTCAAAAGTTTCGGGCCTATAAAAAGTTTGTTGTTTCACAAAGATACAAATGTCATTAAATTACTAGACTTTTCGTTACCTACCCACAACAGAAATGATGAAATTATTTAATGTTATTACAAAGATATAACTTAATAAATTCAGTGTCGATTAAAAATTCAAAATGATCAAATTTTTGACGAAAGAGGGGAAGACGCCAGCGGAAATTAAACAACGTTTGGATGCAGTGTACGGGTATTCTCAACCTTCGTAGTCCACCGTAAAAGAATGGGCAAAACAATTTCGTTTGGGAAGATGATGAGGTGAAGTCAGCAGTTTTGTCACATTTTGAGGGCAAAAAATCAGGCTATGTATTTAAGGGTATAGTAATGTTAGTAAAGCGCTGTGAAAAGTGTATTGAAATAAAGGCAGACTATATTGAAAAATAATAATAGTGGTTGAGTTTTATCCTTCATTTTATAGTTCAGGCCAGAAACTTTTGGACCTTATGTTATCTTGAATCATCATCATTCTCCTGCCCTTATCCCAATTTATTTGGGGTCGGCGCAACATGTCTTTTTCTTCCATACTCCTCTAGTAGTCGTCATCTCTGTAGTCACCCCCTTTTTACCCATATCCTCTTTCACACAGTCCAACCATCGTTTCTTTGGCCTTCCCCTACTCTTATGTCCATCCACATCCATACACAAGACTTTCCTCACAACATTTTCTTCATTCCTCCGCATCACATGCCCATACCACGACAACCGATTTCCACACAACTTTTCAGTCAGCGGTGCCACTTTCAGATTTCCTCTTATTCATTCCTAATTCTATCCATGCGCGTAACACCACACATCGCTCTTAGCATTCTCATCTCAGCCGCATGCAATTGCTTTTCATTCATCCCTTTTGTGGCCCAACATTCTGAACCATACAAGACAGCAGGTCTGACCATTGTTTTATAAATCTTCCCCTTAAGTTTAAGGGGAATGCGGGAGTCGCAGATAGTCCCAGTGACCTGTCGCCATTTCATCCATCCAGTGTTAATTCTGTGCTTAACAGTCCGATCTATTTCGCCATCGCTTTGCACGAGTGAACCGAGATACCGAAAATCGGAGCAGACTGGGAGAAGCGCGCCATCTAGCACTACAGCTTATGTTATCTTGAACATAAAATCGTATTAAGACATACGTTAAGTATTATGTTTTTCTTCTAGACTTTTTCTTAATAATATAAATAGTAGTAATGGTCTTTAGTATTTTTTGTTGGCTTCACATTCTATGATGCGGGATTCCCTAATGATGTCTTATTAATAGAGGGAAAAACAGTTTATTTTTACATCTATAAAATATTACGGCTAATCCGTCTGGATGTTTTTATCTAACTTATATCCGTGAAAAAGAAATAATGTTGACATGTAATCAATTTCAACATTAATTTGTACTGATTTTTTTGTCCAGAACATGACTCACATACTGCAATTAATGTGGCCAGCTTCTGGAACTGTATTTAAAAGAATAGGATATTGTGGCGATTGTAGACACAGCAACTCAGCGGGTCCGTACCAGCTTTTAGCTGGCAGTTGAGAATATTGAGGAGTCGTTCGAATGTTAAATGAGATTAGGTCGGATGACAGGCTTGAGTTTAGCCCTTGGAAATGGGCACACATGTAATTCTTATAAAAATCAATATAGAATTTATCGCGCCCTCATGTTTTCTCTTATCCACATGTAGCCAGTTACCTCTTATACACCGCACTCTCGCGTAGCCAGCGAGTGAGACCACTATCCTGAAGATACTAGAGCACCCCCTGGAGCCCTATCTTCGACCTCATCAATGCGATAAAAAAAATATACAAAAAAATAGAACCGACTTCCAAAAGAAAACAAAAAAAGTGCACAATAACTTTAATTGCGGCAGTCGGTGTTTCTGATTTTGTTTCTTCGTTTTTTGACACCGACTTCCGAAATTAAAGTTATTTTGCACATTTTTTGTTTTCATTTAGAAGTCGGTTCTATTTTTTTTTTTTTTTTTTTAAAGTTCTATTTTTTACTTTTTAGTTGTGATTTCACATTAAATTCTGTTACCAATGCATATTTATGCGATAGCAGCAATCGCGGTAGATTTGCTGTCATTTTCATTGAAGAGTTCCGTTGTCTGTCTACGAAACTCATCATCAGATCTATCTAAAATTTAAATGGGACCATTTCGGAATAAACCCCTTTCGAACAACAAACGAATTTTGCAAATCCGGTTGTATATGACGTAGTTATGCCGATCATACATCAAAAAAAATATATACAAACATCCGAATTGATAACCTCCTCCTTTTTGAAGACGGTTAAAAAGAAGTTTGATTTTATCTTTCTCACAAACAATGGCACTGTGATTAGATTTTCCTAATCAGCAGATTCAATTATGTTATTACAATAGTACCTACAGTCATTGTTTTCTCTCATGACACAAATCAAATAAAATAGCTTTCGTATGATCCTAGCTTCTGCCAGCGGCTTCGCCCGCGTAAAATTAGTACATTCCCCATTATAAATTATAGCCTATGTGCTATTCCAGACTGTAATCTATCTCTGTGCAAAATTTCATTCATATCCATTCAGCCGTTCTGGCGTGATTGAGTTACAAACATCCATCCAAAGGAAGGAAGTATTCCCAAGAAAGAGAAGACACCAATTAAATAAAAAAAAACACTTAAAAGAAAAGCGAACAAAAGAGCTGATAACCTTGAAACGGCTGAAGCGATTATGGTAAAACATGTCTAAGAACCATCACTATAAAACCTGCTTTCAAATAAAAAAATTCGCATTCAAATCGGTTCACCCGTTTAAGAGCTACGGTGCCTCAGACAGACAGACACACACATATAGCGGTCAAACTTATAACACCCCTCTTTTTGCGTCGGGGGTTGGTTAAAATAAATTCGAGTCAGTTGATAAAATGAAATAAATTAAAAAAGAATTAAGATTCAACACTCTGCCACACTTAACAATATTTAAGTTAATTTAATTAACACCCGACGTTTAAGAGTAATGGATTTTAGATTGCTTGGACACTTATAATGAGCATCCATTCTTGACGTGGAACGTGTCACTCTAGTCAAATGACTCAATTCCGGTACAGATGATGATGATATTGGATTATTGGATTGAAACATTTTCTTAATTATTAAATAGTGGAAGAATAATTATTTATATAATTATGTTATCTGACCGTGTTTGGGTCACAGAAATTCATACGTATACCAAATTTCAACTGAATCAGTCCAGATCCCAGTTAGAGCAAATTGGCTGTGACAGACAGTCGCATGAGTGAGTCTACATATAAGGGTTCCGTTTTTGCATTCGGATGTTCGGAACCCTCACAAAATTTGTGAGCGGTTCAAGGATCAGTTTGAAGTCTAAAATGTTACTCCCAACCCAAATAAAGAGCAATCTTCTAATATACATCAACTTAACGACTACTTAAACTTCGCGCGTTTGACAGTTCGTAGTTAAGACAGGATAACGTCTGTCGGGTTAGCTAGTCATCGATACTTCAACAAATTAATCACTGTCTCAAGTAGGTAATACGAGATCGAAACTTACGTAAATCACGAACTACCATTTAGGAGCAAAACATTATCTCTAAACATAATAAGTTTTGTGTTCAGTAAGTCAATTTATCAGATAGAGCAAAGGAAAAACATTGTTATCCATTACGCAAACAGATCTATTTAGGTACCTAATGAGACCAAATAACAAGGAATTTCCGTCTCTCTGTAAACGAAGCAACAGTCTTATTTTCTTTGTAAGACCGAACTTCAAGGTTAAAAAAAAAAGAAAAATAAAACGAATACTAAAATTAAGAGACTACAAAAGGCCTGGTAGTTTGAAAAGCAATTAGAGCACAAGGAGATCTAACGGCAGAAACGCCAACAAAAGAGATATTAAACATTTTTAGGGTTCGTAACGTCGGAATGAAAAAACGGAACCCATAAGGATCACTCGAGTGTCTGTCTTTCTATCCGTCTGTCACAGCGAATTTACTCCGAATGTACTGGACCGATTGAGTTGAAATATGGTACACACATAAATATCTGTGTCCCAAAACCACATATCCAAACACAGACGTGTAATGTAAATAAATTAATCTCACATTTGGGGTGCAAATCAAACAATAAAGTTTTAGAAACCCGTGCGACATATCAAATGAAAGGGGTTATTTTGAAAGTATCAACTGTTTATTTTTCAAGGTCTCTGTTTTTTAAAAAAACTTGTTAAAAAATATTATTCGTTCGGAACCCTCTGTCCGAGAGTCCGACTCGCACTTGGCCGGTTTCAAGACAAAAAAAAGCCGACGTTAATAATGGTTGAGTAAGAGATGATAACTACAATAGAGAAGATGTAAAAGCAATTATCGTTCGGTTACCAAGCAATTATTCAATACCCATGCGAGCTGCAGCATTAATTGGCAACAATTGCGCAAACTCGATTAGTCGAACAGATCCGCAACTCCACTAGTGCTGTGGTTTAGCGTATTCGGATAATTCTACGATCGATGTGGCACCATGGAGTATGCACTACTCTAGAGCAACCTTTCCCAACCTTTTTAAACAGGTAGATTAAGGACAATGGAAACGGAGCCCTTGAAAAAAAAAAACAGAAATATTAAGATTTTTTATAGTAAGGACAAGACATTTACATAGTTGAAAGTACTTTTTTTAAATTTAGATCTTTTCTTACGTGGACCTACCCCTTGGAACATGATCGCGGATCAAAATCAAAAGTCATTTATTCAAACTAGGTTCTGAGCCAGTACTTTTTTAAAGGTCAAAGTTCTACATAAAGACAGTTACCTAAAAACGCCCGCTCGTCACCACTTCCTAGTGCTTTAGCTGTGAAGAAGAAGTGGCGCAACAAACTCTCCAGCAACACATCTGTCTGTTAAATTTGAAGAACTTGAATCTATATATAATTGTATGCAGCAATCTTAACATTTGTGTGTTACATATGCTCAGGTTGGGAAACCCTGTTCTAGGGGGCACTTGTCAGGCGTGCCGTCTAAATAAATACCTCTCAGACATTTCCTTTCTAACATAGAAACGGGCTTTAAATATGCGCGATATTGCAAAACTAAAGCCGGTTTGGCAACTGAGAGACTAATGGAGCTTTGCGAATTTTTCAAGCGAATTAATAAAGACGACGAGGAGATTGGGCTTAATAAATTAGCTAACAAGGCAAACCAAGTAAGCTGCACAACCGGCCCTGGTTCAGGCCATGGTATAGAACGAGAGGGAATGGGAAGCAGTCTCCTCCTTCTGCGAAGCAGTAATGCTCGCGAAGAGGGAGGCGGCATGGGTTAGGGAGACTCAACAACAGAGTCACCCTCACGCCCTCAGCAGCAGCCGCCGCAGGAGACGCCTGGGACTTCCGGCGCCACAAGACGATCGCCGGCTACCGTAGACCCGGGCCTGCGGACGGCGAGTTATGGCTAGCTCGCCGTCCGATCAGCACCAGGCCCGAGAGTCGACGGCGCGTGGCCTCAAAGAGTTGTCAGCAATAATGAAGGGGCCCGTCATGGATAACTTCGAAATAGAGGTAGAGGCACTCAAGGCAGGGAAGGAACAGGGGTGGGTTTTAGTCAGTAAGTTGCTGACACGAAGCGGGACTAATCAGGATGATTTCTCAACCTCAAAACAAAAAAGTAGCAGCTCAAATATGAGAGCCGTTTACCGTTCCCATAAAATAAACAATATTAATTTTTAATAACATTATCGTATCGTAGTATATCCTCAGTTCGTATCCACAAATACCGCCGAGCATGATCTATTCACATCTCCATTCATTCATCGCTATTCCACTCAATTCCCTCCACATCAATATTATCGCAACCCATTTTGTGTTTTCCACTATATTTTCGTCTCCACACGTTTCACGTTTTACATAGTGACCCAACAGTTTCTGCTCTGACTCCTGCAATTTCTATTTTAAGCGCAGACATAAATTCCATATGCAAATAAACCCGTTTTTCTGCTTTAACATCGAAACAATGGGCGTTGCACAAATCAATAATTCTATGTTCGTTTTAAATACAATTTGTGATAACAAGATGAAGTGAATTAACTCGATAAACGTTGAAGGTCGAGGAGTGCGTGCGAACTCTTGTAAGTACAGGAAGTAGGTTCTGTCTGTCTGTCCGTATCTTTGTGTACTTCCTGTGGTGGTACCGGTGGTGCCGCCTTAGTCATAACCAGTAATATTCTCTGGTTCGCCGGTCAGATCAGCTGACTCGATCACAAGGACGTGCCTCTTCGAGCGTGTAATGCAAGTTGTTTTCACATGTTTTTGGTGCTGTTTTTTTGTTACTAGTATGTATCTTTCTTTTAAGAGGCTTTGTTCTGCTGGATGTATTATTTCAGCGTCACAAAAGTTACTTAGCTACAACCTGGGGGTCTTTAAGTCAAGAGTAAAAAGGTTACTTCTAAGCAAGCGTGCTCTATCTTCGACCACATCATCGCTTACCATCAGGTGAGATAGTGGTCAAACGCGAGCCTATCAATAAAAACCGGCCAAGTGCGTGTCGGACTTCGCACTGGGTTCCGTGTCAAATGAGGAAAATCAAAGAACGGAAAATGAATGAATTATCAAAGAAAAAATCTGATGTATCAATATATTGGTGTTTGTTAGGAAAATAGACGTAATAAATTTAAGGAAGTTAAATAAAATTCTTCGGCACAAAATTTTGTGACAGACAACGGACAGGACACGTGAGTGACAGCAATAGAGCTCCGTTTGGACCCTTCAGGTACGGAACCCTAAAAAAAGGAAGTTTTCCTCTTTATACGTAGCAACATCCGCAAGTCTACTTATGTATTCAGCTCTCGCATTTTTTCCTAAGTCATTGTTCTGTTAAACATGAGCCAAGATTGAAAATACGTCAGCTTTTATAAAGTTAAATACAATATTGATGTTCTACTCACGTGACCACAATGCAAGTAGCAGAAGGTGAGAAAAACAAAATGGTGCTTGTCTATTTTAAGACTTGGCTCTCCGCCATCGCGCGTGGCTTTACCTATGTTAGTATATCAATTATCGTACGAAACGATTTTCAGTGACAGTAAATAAAAATGGGGCAATTTAACGACCGACTTTACCGAAACCATAATCGATAAATTAATTACTTTTTATTATTCGAACATAACTTTTATTGATCTTGACGAAAGCAAAAGTCATGAATTCAAGTTATAGTTATCTGGCCTCGCGAATAACAAGGATAAGAGAGTTTAAATCAACACTATAAAGAAGTGAACAGGCTCAATAAAACGCTATAAACACGGTGATGAAAAAAAAACGCGTCGTAGTATTCTTGTAGTTTTGACACGCCTCTCTCGTGTTATCAGCGGTTATTAATCAGGCGTTTCATTACTCACGCGCACGAATAAAACCATAGAGCTATGAAGCTAGAACTTCCTTACTCGCAGACATCAATCAAGATACCCGCAAACTTGATTCAAGACGCCTAATCACTCGGCAATTGGGGCATTTCCAAATTCTCCAAGATAAAAATAATACCAATTAAAATTGCACTGATACTAATTGATATTAATCACACTTCAGTCTTTAATCTGACATTGATTAATAAGAAAAAGCAATTAGGATATAAGCAACGGAAATGAATTTACAAAAGCCGCCTTCTTATAGCAGATACAATAAATAGTAGGTAAACCATATTTTCTCATTGGGGCAAAGTGTTTTCAGAGCCCTCAAGATGCGAAAATAAGAAAAGGATGATCCCCTTAACCTTATTACGCAGTTTGCCCAAGTCAACGCTTCTATTTACCAAAATATGTAAAGCTTCTACCCTCTGAGATTTAATTAGACTCGTATTTTAATATGAAATAGCGGGACGGGAGGCTTTCGTCCGTCATAATCGGATTAGATGTAATGAGATTACAGGCCTGACGCAGGACGACTGAGTAGCGCTCGTATTTAGTGGGCTCTGTTGCTAGACAGCTCAACAAGTCTTTATTAAACCCAAATTAGCACTTGGTAAAACCCCAGAGTTCGAAACAAAGACACAAAGCGGACCCAGCAAAGCGAGAAAATCAGCTTAAAAGTTCTTTTGACAAATTAGCCCCGGGGTCTCCAAACAATGACTTATTATCCTTACAGTGAATATTATAGAAAATAAATTATTGTGGTCAGACGGCGACAGAATTTCTATTCCCATCTATTCATCAAGGCCATAAATATCTCGTGTTTACAATCAGATAGTCACATCAAGTCGTAATGTCTAGGTCATGAAGCCCACGAGGCAAGACATTCGGATACTTTCGTCGGCTTTCTCCATCCCACTCGCACGTATTCGTATAGTATGACGGATAGCGATATTGTAAATCCACCGTTATCGGTGACTGACAGCGTGTGACGGATTGCGAGGTCAAGGCGCGTATGTCGTTGGCACTGCACCAGAGTTCACATGATGAGTTCCTGCGAACGAACCTCGAGCGAATTTCACGGATACCTAAAGACTAGCGCACATTACGGTGACAGTGGCGTAATACCTAATTAGGTTTTGTCCCTTTGTGTCATGCTCCGTCGGAGAAATGTTGAGTTCATTCAACATAATGAAGCTGTCAACCTCGTTAGCGAGGGTTTTCAGTCAGAGCGAAAATAAATCTTAAATCACACCACCATACTTGGTAAACTAAACTGCTCCGCGTTACAATTTTATGACTACTGTATTGTTTCATGCTCAGTGCATATTTGGCAACGCTGTGCGTCAAGCTTTGAGACGTATATGAAAAAAAGAATTGCTTGCTACGAATGTCTGAACCTGTTGATGGGAGCCAACAGCATTCAATCTCTGGTCAAAGGGATACAGTAGTAACTGTACTGCATCCGCAGACAGTTTAACAATACAATGCCTAGTTTTGCAATAGATTTCCTTTTGTGAATTGTGTGGCAGATTTTAGAGAATTGAAACGATGACTCATCACCGGTTCAATTCTTTGTCTAGGAAGATAGATAATATGCTTCAGATGATGATAATGAAACTAATCACTTTAACGACGGATTCATTTTATGTCTATATCATTTACCGTGTTGTTAGATAGTAATTTTAGGTAAGGTAAATACAGTACAAATACTTTACAAGACCAACAATTATGATACGACTACAAACTTCCGGAAACATACATAATATCTTAACTTATAACATAGGCACTGCCAAGAAGATAACAGTCAAACATGTTCCAAGATTGTATAACTATGGAATCTTCTTCCGTTCGGAAACTGGAACATTTGGATACATGCCTAGGATGGCACGTGGAAGACCGATTGACTCAACATACAAGGCCATAAAAGAAAATCTATCAAGCTATGAAGGTTGAACTAACATTCCCAAAACTGTATGAGCGCAAACAAAATCTTCCCTAGCTTAGACGATTAACAAAAATGCCCATAAAATTTTCCTACCACAACACCCAGTGCACCGGTTGCCAAATATCATTCGGAAAAATTAACAAAACATACACTAATCCTTAGCTGTTTTTCTTTGTTTTTCACCTTAGTGACTAAGATGTGCGGTATGGAATACCTCTCCCGTTTCTAAGAAAACCGGATCATTTGGCTTCTTACTTTAAATGACACGTGGACGCCCTAGTGACTCGTCCTATTTACTTACACAGACATGAACATTATGAACTAAACTATGGTGATAGTGGTCAGAAATATCTATTGAGTAACCTACGAGATTATGGAGTTGGAAAAGGACGATGTGAAAGAGACCTTCAAAGTTGTAGAGATGTAAAGCTATCAGTGCTTTTAAATCAACGAAATTACCCAAAAAAAATCCCTATTATCGAATTCACACAATTAAACTCCTGCCAAATAGTCCACAACGTATTAAGCTAAACTATGAAGATGGGGGTGCCCGAACAATTAATCCGTATTGAGATGGTAGATTGGCAGAGGATGAAGTCAAAGAGACGAACAAAGAATAAGATGATGAGATGTCTAAAGATATGAACGGTAATGAAACTCATGCTAGCTTAGATGAGTAAACGAAATGCTCAGAAAATTTTCCTCTCATCGAATCCACACACTGAAAATCCTGCCAAATATTCCAACTCTGAGATAACAACAAAACATACACTAATATGTCCGGTATGGAATGCCTCCCCCGTTTCTGAGAAAACCGGAACACTTGGCTTCTTACCTTGTATGGCACGTGGACGTCCCAGTGACTCATCCCACTTACTTACATTGAAACACGTTCCTATGCGAGTATACTTGTCACTGGAATAAATTGGGTCAATGTGCTGGACAATAATATACAAAGATTTCGAGGAAGTTGTGAAGATGTTAATGTAATTGTGTACAAACATTTAGCTTGTGCTTTCTCGGAAGAAAGCCATGAGTGCCAATTTAGTAACAACATTATAAATATAGGCGTCGTAAGTAATAACATAAATATGTGGCGCTTTTCCAAGATAAGCACACGTCATTTTTGGAATTTCATTAATGAATTACTAATGACTTGAGATCTATCAAATGTGAATGAAACATTAGATGCGAGTGTGACCAACAGCAAGAATTGTATACAGAAGGACTAACGACCATCAGCTTTGAGCGAGAGCAGGTTGGACTGAGCTACAAGCTCATCTGCTTGAGAAGACAAATATTTTCTAATAGCTATATCCCAAGGGTCTTAAGTCAAGACAGGATTCACTGCCCTTAGAAGAGCCGAAGACAGAGTGGCCTGGAAGCAGCTCGTTCGTGTATCCGTGAAAGCATTCCAAGTCAGGCACGACCTTCAGAAATGAAGAACACGAATGAGAAGAGAAGAGGAAATATAATATGTTACTTTTAGGCAAGCGTGCTTCACATTCGACCACATCATCGTTTACCATCAGTTAGTAATCAAAACGCGGCAATTTCAATAACTCTGCGAACCAGAAGTTTCATGTCCTGGCATAAAAGCTCGTCTGCTGCATTGCCTGCTCAGAGTCGTCCTGAGCCTTACTCCAGTTGTAGTTTTATAGTTGTTGTGTGTTCGGTAAGTATGAAAAGTTGCCTCAGCTACGAGAGCTAAGCCTAAACCAACTTAGCTTTGCAATCATCTTTTGGTGTGCCTTATAAATTCCAAGAACAAGGTTCCTGTGACAAGAATTGATGGCCCTATGTTCTTATTTTGCCATGCATAGATGCATGACTATAACATTACTTAGAAGTACATAATCATTAACGATTTGTTTTTCAATCTGGGAGCTACATACATTTCTTGATTCAGAAACATGGTAAAGCTAAACCTATTATTATTAGTGCGTGCCACTGATAACTTGATCAATAAATATGTAATTAGGAGATACACGTTTAGATCACATCGTGGCTGTTTGGTTATAGACGTTATTATGTGAAACAAATATCTACAAAATGATTTGAT
The DNA here is from genome assembly GCA_951329385.1 of Polia nebulosa. Taxonomy (NCBI): domain Eukaryota; kingdom Metazoa; phylum Arthropoda; class Insecta; order Lepidoptera; family Noctuidae; genus Polia; species Polia nebulosa. Next base: position 5,963,309 of record OX589592.1, on the reverse strand, counting down.
TTTGTGATATCGATATTATAAATTTTTATGAATATTTATGAATCAACAATCCCGGAAAACTCAACAAGCTTAGGTATAGGGAATTATATACAATTTGGTCATAACATAATATTATGATGACTGTTTGAGATTTATTTTTAGCGCTAATAAGTCCAAATAAAGAAGAAGCGAAAGCCTGAACCTACACAATCGTAAAACGAAAAGCACTTGTGCTGGAAAGCTCTTACAATGCAGTCGTTAAACACACCCACATCGCCGTGTGCATGTGGGGAGGGACGCGTGCGCAGCGGCGAAGGTGAGCGAGCTGGCTTGACGCCGTGCCAATCGCTTACGTGCATATTAATGATGTCGTTATTGTGCATTCTGTATAATGTATACCCAAAAATGTTAGTAATAAATACAGCTGAAAATATTCTTTACTAAATGTGGCAAGTTAAAAACAATAAATTCACGGTGTTTGTTTATTAGCTACAGCCACCTGTCGTATAATTAGTCTGTCATTGTTAGGCCGCCGGCGGTTAATTAAGATGCGCGAGAGCTCCTATTGTGACGCGAGGATGCGCACGCGCACGTTGATGTCGTACACAAGGACCCGCTCACTGACAGACAAGCCTGCGACTCGAACAAATTTCAACTAAACAGACATATACGTGCTATTCCACATGACACTAATACACGGCCTCGTTGGACAGATTGACTTTTTATTGACAACTTCGCGCACATTTCAGTTACAAGGACACTTGCGACTGTGTGAGTGCGTTCTGTGGTCAACAAACAGCCACCTGACTTGAATTTCGAAGCACTTGCTGGCTGGCATACTCGTAACTTGTTGCTAAATCTAAAACTCGCTGAACGCCGAGACCTTGGCGGGGACGTCACCTTATCTGGGGGCGCGATATCTACCTCACATTTGGGAGGTATTGGGCAAAGTAAATAGACATGACCTTGGAAATATTAAGCGCTTGCCGGTTTCGCGAGATAACGCTCTCAGCCGCGCACATTACCTTGCCGGCTCAGAACGAATTTCTTTATGTGCGAAACAAGTTAGTGAAGTTGGTCGCACACCTTGGAAAAAAACCTATCGCTGTCGCGTTGCGTAATTTGAAAGAGCACTGACCTGTGTAACCATGTCCCAGTAGAATCCATCGAGCATAGACTTTCCATGTTGATGTTGTCTGCAGAGCGCGGGCCAGAGGGAGGCGCGGACGGGACTGTTGATGGGCCAGGAGTTCTCTCTGATGAGGAGCTTAAGCTCGCGCTTGCGGGCTTGCTGGATGAGGGACTGGATCTCCTCGAATGTTTTGAGGGGTGCTTTCTTGCCTGCGAATAAAGGTGAGGGTAAGCACTGCGTCCAGATAGGCGAGGGTTCGGAGACGGCGAGAGACTCCGCGCTGGGTGCGCGGAACGCGGCGGGTTCTATGTACATGGCACAGTAGGCGCGGGGCACATGCTGTCGCTGCGCGCGCGCCGCCGGCACTGCCGAATGCGCCGCCGCAAGCTCGGCGCTCGCCAGCGAGGGAAAACACGATAGCGCGCCCCAACACTGTCACACTTCCATTGTTTATTTGACCGTGTGACGCGCGCGCCGGTACAACAGACCAAACATTACTAATTAAGTTTTCCAACCAAAATTATTAAAGATTTCCACAACAATGCTAATATATTTATTCTGGCAATTGGTTTTACAAATAATCTTCTCATTTGATTTGAATTAAAGTGTGATAATATTTCACGAATAGCCTAGTTACTAGTATCTCAATCATTCAAAACCATTATAAAACTTTTCTCAAAAACCAAGTACATACGTGAAGTAAACAAGCGTAGATATCACACGATAACAGCATGAACAGTGGTATAAATAGAAACAGAAATCAAAGCAAAACGCAACGTTTTGGACGCGCGCCAATAAAACGAAATTTTCGTATTGCATACGTAATAAAAACGAAATAAAATTGAACAAGATACGCCCTTTGCTCGACCTAACACGCGTTGTAAATACCGCACATTGGTTGTGTCAAGTTGTAGTTGTGGAGGAGCTCGTGAGTAATAACAGCTGCACGGGTCGATCCATCAGGTTAAGCTACGCTTGCCGGGGTTGGTCCATCGATGTGTGACCATCTTTACATACCGAGACACCTCCGTGCCTCGGAACGTTAAGCTGTTGGTCTCGGCTGTCAATCGTGAATCTTTGACAGTCGTTACGGCTCGTCAAAAGCCCGGAAGTCTGAGAACCAGTCTTACCAAGGGGTATCGTATTACTCAGTAACTGGGTTGTGGAGGTCAGATAGACAGTCGCTCCATGTAAAATACTGGTATTCAGCCGCATCCGGTTAGACTGGAAGCCGACCCCAAGATAGTTGGGAATAGGCTAGGCGACTGGAAACGAAATAAAACTGACAACGATACGCCCTTTTCTCGACCTAACAATGTTCTAAATACCGCATTGGTTGTGTCAAGTTGTAAGTTCAAAGTAAATAAATCAAAGTTGCAATGTATGTATGTGAATCGTTAGGAGGGCAATGGCACGGGATTAAAAATGTACCTACGACTATTGATTCTCCATCAGCCACTGAAATAGCTCTGTATAACTTCGTTTAACGTAATCACCTCGGAGTTAGAAACGTTTAGGTGTATAGAGTATCGATAACTTTATAAAATGTTAAAAACTGAAAAGCATTTGGTAAACAATAGGGATGATTTCTGGGTAATAAAAATAATAATTCTATTTAGTCTAAGTTAGATTTTCAGAAATATTGGACACGTAAGTATCTTTTGCTTTACCAAATCAACAAAGTATGACAAAATAAACAAAGTGAGGGCTGAACACAAATAAAAAAAATATACGGTCGAATTGAGAATCTCCTCTTTTTTTTTTGAGTCGGGGCTTGTTACGTCTCTTGCAGGAGTTGCAGGTAAAAAGTAGTTTTTTTTTTACGTGGGTGTGACCTTCACGCAAATTTTAACGCGCTTCATACTATTTTTTTTTTTAAATGGCAAAAGAAAAAAATACTTACAATAGAATCTAACTGAAAGACCAAATATATTTTTAGTCATTACAACAGAGTTTAAAATTGAGTACCTAACAATAATCCGCCATTATCCTAGATCAAGAAAGAACCTGATCCCACTTTTGTATGATGTTGGGCGTTCGCGTAAGCGTCAGGCAATTGAAAAGCTTTCAGAGGCTCAATTTTCCGCCAATCGTGACCCGCAAAGCCAATTTTCCGCCGAAATCTTTACTGGCATTTACGAAAGACTTTTACGTGGATCATTTTTTTAAACTACTTTCGACATAAGGAAAAGAAAGTTTCAAAACGTATTCGTTTATGCACAAACAGGGCTTTATTTATAAAAAAAAAATATACCACGTCATTATGGTATTTTAAACTGATTATGAGGTCCTTAATTCAAAATGTTCAATAGAGAATTTGAATTTAGAATCCAATAATCAGTATCTAAACTAAGCATAGGCTTAGGTATTTTTATAAATTAGTCTGATTTTAATTTAAAACGACTACCTCAAAATAACGATAAACCCATTTCACTTCGATTTTCAAAAGTTTTTTTTCTTTTATTTATTGCACAACTTTTTCACTTAGTGACGTCACTTCACTGACGTTGAAAACCAACATGGCCGTTCATACCGACGGTTAACATTGAGGTGTTAAGTAAACAAGTAAGATAAGACGAGGTTATCTACAATGCAGACGCCGACCAACCGCTGCGATTGACTGACATAGACGATGTATTTTAAGTTGTGCAAGTTGTTACGTCTCAAGTTAGGCATAAAATAATATTGTTACGCAGTTTTTTTTTACACATGAATGTCTTTTATATTAAACTAGGTTCTGCCAGCGGCTTCGCTCGTGTGGAATTTAAAAATTACTCCAAGGGAACATACTCCCGGGATGAAAAGTCCGATTTCCTATTCCAGGATATGGTTGTCCCTGTACCAAGTTTCATCTAAATCCGTTCAGCCCGTTAAGACGTGAAGAGGTAGCAGACAGACAGAGTTACATTCGCATTTATAACATTAGTATGGATTGTTGGCTGTCGACAAACGATTTTGTGCAGGTATGTGTTGTTGTTTTTCGTACTGAAATAAATCAGATGAATAAACAACGTTAAGTAACGTATTCAAGGCCAGAAAGAGAGAAGATGGTCACAGAAAACTTTTTTACAAAAAAATAGAACGGACTTCCAAAAAAAGTGCAAAATAACTTCAATTTCGGAAGTGTTTCTGGTTTTGTGTCTTAGTTTTTGACACCGACTTCCAAAATTAAAGTTATTTTGCACTTTTTTTGGAAGTCGGTTCAATTTTATTTGGAAAAAGTTTTTTATTTTTTACTTTTTAGTTGTGGTTCCCCATTAAATTGTGTTAACAATACCACATTCGATCGCAGCAATCGCGGTTGATATGCTGTCATTTTTGAAGAGTTCCGTTGTCTTGTCTCCGAAACTCATCATCAGATCTATATGAAATTTAAATGGAACCATTTCGGAGTAAACCCCTTTCGGACAAATAAAAATTTGCAAATCAGTCAATATATGACGGAACATAGATTATGCCCGAACATAGATAAAAATAAAAATACTGACATTCAAACTCCTTCTTTGACACCTCCTTCTTTTTGAAGTCGATTAAAAAGATGGAAGGATTGAGTGAAGTGAGAAGTGACAGGAAAGAAAAGGGAGTGACTGAAAGCATGACAGTTGTCTGGGGAGAATGGAAGATGAGCACGTGTTGTGCTGACTCCCGAGTAACATGGGACTAAAGTAGGAACACGGTGGTGCCGTGGTGGTGATGACGTCAGACAGTTTTTTTTTTTTAATCATTTTTGCCTACTAGGCTCGTGCTTGACCACCATCTCACCTGATGGCAAGCGATGATGTGCTCGACGATGGAGCATGCAAGCCTAGAAGTACCCTATTCACTCTTGACTTAAAGATCAACAGGTTGTAGCTACTTCAGCTAGAACTAGATAGAGCTCTTCCAAAGATCGATGTTTTGGGGAATTGTGAAAATGAGCTCGTGGCTAAAGTAATAACAGCCGCAAGGGTGGCTCCATCAGGTTAAGGTAGCGTAGCTTGCCGGGGTTGGTCCATGGATGGGTGATCTTTACATACCGAGACTCCTCCGTGCCTCGGAAAGCATGTTAAGCCGTTGGTTTCGGCTGTCAATCGCAATCTTGGATAGTCGTTGTATATTTTAAGGCTAAGGCTGCCCTACGCCCAGAGGATACGGTGGAGGTCCACTCCGCTTGGGCGGAGCACCGCCGTGTCCTCGTGGATGCGATAGGCGGTAGCGACCTCTCGCGCCCGGCCCTGGTTCAGGCCATGGTACGGAGCGAGAGGGAATGAGATGCCGTCTCCTCCTTCTGCGCAGCAGTAATGCTCGCGAAGGCGGAGGCAGAAAGGGTGAGGGAAGCTCAACGGAGTAGCCTTCACACTCGCGGCCGCTACCGCCGCCGACGCAGGAGAAACACTGGGCGTAGGACGTCGAGAGACGATCTCCGGCCACCGTAGACCCAGGCCTGGGGACGGCGAGCAGTGGGTAGCTCGCCGTCCAGGCCCGTGAGTCGACGGCGCGTAGTGTTCCACGCGCGCCTCAAAGAGATGATTATCAGCCACCACTGACGGAGCCCATCGTGGCCGGTGCCTGCATGCCTAGGGGTAGCGGATAAATTCTTAACAGAGTTACCGCATCCCTGGGCACTCAGACAGGGAAGGAACAGGGGTGGGTTTTAGTCTGTAAGAGTTTCACACACCCTCCCGCTCCACCCATAGTGGGAAATGTCATTGGATGACTTCCCACTAAACAAAAAAAAAGAAGGCTGCCCTAAAGTGCTTTGGCATGCCGATATGGTCAAAGTCGCGGGGAACACTTGAATGAGGGACGCATTGAACCAAGATGTATGGCTGAAGATGCCTATATCCAGCAGTGGTCGATTCCTATAGCTCAAATGATGATGATGAAGACACTTAAAAAACCCAATAACGAGCAATATTTACTTTCGTGAGTAAGACAAAATTCTTGTTCATTCATTCCGGAAATTAAAAAACCTTCTCATCAAGATAATCAATTTTCTTATCATGTTATTCTGAAATACCACTAACAGATTGTAATTACCTGTAAGGCTATAAGGGAGTATATTTCTACTCGGTTAGGTAATTTCCGCCCCATCCCTCGCGTATAAGTGGCCTTACTTCTGATGTTGTGCGAATAAAATGTGTTCTTCTTACTTTATTAAGAAAGCAATTATTGGGTTGAAGACTAAAAAAAGTGTGTGTGTACTTATGTACGCACGTAAGAAGTTATACTTCTTTGGCGTAACAAGATAAAAAACCAAACTGTCACAAAGTTTACAAAAGGAAAACAATCATTCTTCATGAACCAACCAACCAAGCTAACTTCAGGGAGTCGGTTCTAGCTGACTTCAACCTGTGAATTTTGTGTGACAGTGATGCGCGCGCATCTTAAAATTTCATTCTCATATTTTTTTCATAACGCGCCTAAAGAAGTATAACTTCAAAAAATAATAATTCTATTTAATCCGTAAGTTAGATTTTCAAAAAATATTGGACACGTATATTTTGCTTTATCAAATCAATGAAAAATGACAAAGGTTTTAGTCAGTCAGAGTCTGACACGCCCTCCCGCTCCGCCCAGAGCGGGAGAAGTCATTGGATGATTTCCCAAGCCACAAAAAAAAAGACACTGTAGGTTTTAGGCAGTAAGTCTGACACGAAAGAGAGTCATCAAATGATTACAAACCCTGAAAAAAGAGGCTCCTTTGGTGGTAGTTATAAAAATAAACAAATCCTTAGTGATTTATTTTAGTTTCTACAAACTAGTAACATGATCAAGGCACGTAACTATCCCTTTGCTTATGCAAATTATAAGCGTAGAGACATCGCGACATTGCGCAGTATTACGAAATATTCTAAACGCGCTATACATGGAAAATAAATTGGATATTATTTCAACAATTTATTGTAAATATAGAAACCCTATAACGGGCCAGTAGATCTTATAGAATATAGGAGGGTAATAAGATACATTGATAAACGGTTCACAATGGACCAGTTGAAGAGATAGGTCGTTAGCCTTTGCATGATCTGAGAAAACCGATGATGGCGTGGTCATTTTAAAAATATTACTTGGAAAAACTTGGACTTTCCGAAAAATGTTATCATCAGCTGGATAAAATTAGTAGGTATGTGAGGTTCAATTTTCTAGGGTTCCGTACCCGAAGGGTAACCACCGGGACCCTATTACTAAGCCTCCACTATCCATCCATCTGTCTGACAGAGGGCTGTATCTAATGATACGTAATAGGTAGACAGTTGAAATTTTCAAAGAATGTGTACTTCTGGTTCCCACGATAACAACAAATAATAAAAATAAAATAAAAATTAGAAACATGTTTTTTTTTTTTCGCTTTTTTCAGTTTATGGTACGGAACCCTTGGTATGCGAGTCCGACTCGAACTTAGCCGGATTTTTTTTAAATTAACTATGACTTTCTTGACGGTTTATAGTACCACTATTGTAATAAATTTCTATGGGCATTACACTATTTACACCCTGTATTGGTATGTGAGAAAGAAGCTTTTACTTAGTTCCATCAGAGTGGATATAGATCTTAGCTAAATCAATATTAAATAATTCAACTTTTGTACCTAAACCTAAAATTGCAAGTGCCAGATAAAGTAAGGCAATAAAAGAATTTGTTCTGGAAATTCTAGACACAAACAACTTTCTCGTTGATTTTCGTATTGTTAATAATTTTCCAAAGAACTGATACGGCGATTATGACGTCAGCCTCGCAAGTACGAACGCAAACTGTGAGTTTATTATTGGGTTTAAGATACCGTTTGTTTTATCAGATGGAGTAATCTTCCAGCTATTTTCGGTTTGTTTTTATCGAGATAATCTGTTATTTTCACCCCATTGAGCTGTTACTAACAGAACTCTGGTACAATTTGAATGTCACATTGACACTTCGACTCTGAAGATCACTCCCCGCATAATCGGAAAATTGATTTAAAAAAAAGGGGCGGTACGAAGTCTTTATTTTTTTTCTATTTTTGTTAATGTACGCCTTTTTTTGAGGCTGGGAAAACATCAGATGACTTCTCCCGCTCTGGATAGAGCGGAAGAGAGTGTCAGACTCTTACTGACTAAAAACCACCCATGTTCCTTCGATTGACATCCCTGCGTTTCGGCAGGTGTATTTGCTAACTCAGTTGACATCAATTTGATAGCCATCCCTTTGCGTTCCAGCAGGTGTATTTGCTAACTCAGTTGACATCAATTTGATAGCCATCCCTTTGCGTTCCAGCAGGTGTATTTGCTAACTCAGTTGACATCAATTTGATAGCCATCCCTTTGCGTTCCAGCAGGTGTATTTGCTAACTCAGTTGACATCAATTTGATAGCCATCCCTTTGCGTTCCAGCAGGTGTATTTGCTAACTCAGTTGACATCAATTTGATAGCCATCCCTTTGCGTTCCAGCAGGTGTATTTGCTAACTCAGTTGACATCAATTTGATAGCCATCCCTTTGCGTTCCAGCAGGTGTATTTGCTAACTCAGTTGACATCAATTTGATAGCCATCCCTTTGCGTTCCAGCAGGTGTATTTGCTAACTCAGTTGACATCAATTTGATAGCCATCCCTTTGCGTTCCAGCAGGTGTATTTGCTAACTCAGTTGACATCAATTTGATAGGCACTTTGCAGTACATTGCTCGGTGGATAGCTACAAGATCGCGGTGATTCTTACGAACACTCTCGTGACTCATGTAAAAGTCTGGGTGTTTGTTAATCAGTCATGCCTCAACAGCTGAACGCATTTGGATGAAACTTGGCTCAGCGGTAGAACATGTCCTGGAGCAGGGCATGAACCCGACATTGGCATGTTTACCGTAAATAAACGTATTTTCTTTCTTCTTTTTTTTTAACCCACGAGTGATTTATTGGGCAAATGTTTCTATCGTATATTAAGACTATAATCCCGGTTTCTTAATTGATCATTTGAAGGTTTAGAACTAGAAAAGTTTTAGCGTGAGAAATAGTCAAGTCGTACGAGTATGTTGCATTAGAGTCTTGGTTCATCCACACGTACACAACGTAGTTATTTGACAAATCATTTTCATGCTGCAAGATGTTGCTTCACAAAAAGTATCTTCGGTGTGGACGCATCATTAGACACTCAACTTTAAATTTATAATTCAGCAACCGCATAATAATGAATAAAATTCATTATAATAACATACATAATATAACCAGTCTAAGCTGTGTGATAATACATATCCACAATGGCTTTATCTGTCACACAGTGCCGGATTAAGCCAGTGTTCTTTGTAAAATAATAACGAACTAAAACTACTTCCGACTTATTTTTCTCGTAGGCCGTGGGGCCCTCAGGTAGCGATGGGCCCATGGGCAGTTGCCTACATTGTCTTCTATACTAATATTACAAAGAGGAAATATTTGTATTTTTGTAGGTATGTAACGAATAAACTACGGGCTTAAATTCCGGGCCCGATTTTAACCATTTTTTCACCAATAGAAAGCTAATTTATCAGCGAGTAACATAGGCTACTTTTTATCCCGGGAAAAATAACAGTTCGCGCGGAAGCGAAGCCGCGAGCAAAGTGTTAGTTATGAATAATCCGAATTTGGTTAGGTATCTTGATTAGTTTTTGTACGTCAACGCGGGGGCCCCCAATGCCCCCGTAGCATGTGCTACTTTTGCTACGTGGGAAATCCGGCACTGCACACAGGGGGAGAACAGACGTGACGGCTGTGCTCGTTATCAGTTTTCAATAAACCGCTTCTGAACTCAACCAGATTGAAATATGTAACAAGCCATTGATATACAAACAATGTTTTTGATAGCATTTTTCATGGCAATTTGGAAATGCAATGTAATAATACAGTTCTGTTGTATTGTACACAACAATGAGTACTTTCTACTTATCTTCATGCGCAAATAACCAATAATTATTTTATCCATTAGAGTCAAACAAAACGTTCGAGAAGTATACATATGTATAATCATCTGCCTAGCCTTTTCCCAACTATCTTGGGGTCCCCGGGGGTGGAGGATAAATTCGAAAGAGTTACCTCGCCCCCGGGCACTCGAGGCAGGGAGGAACAGGGGTGGGTTTTAGTCAGTAAGAGTCTGACACACCCTTCCGCTCCACCCTAGAGCGGAAGAAGTCATAGGATGATTTCCCACCCCCCCAAAAAAAAAAAAAAAAAAAAAACTATCTTGGGGTCGGCTTCCAGTCTAACCGGATTCTAAGCGACTGCCTATCTGACCTCCACAACCCAGTTACTGGGTAATACGATACCCCTTGGTAAGACTGGTTGTCAGACTGTCGGGCTTCTGACTACCCGTAACGACTCTCAAAGATCCACGTTTGACAACCGGGACCAACGGCTTAACGTGCTTTCCGAGGCACGGAGGAGTCTCGGTATGGAAAGATGGTCAACCATCCATGGATCCGGTTAGACTGGAAGCTGACCCCAAGACAGTTGGGAAAAGGCTAGGCAGATTGTTTATCAATGGCATAAATATTTTTGCCAGTGACCTCATTACTTTCCCAGTTTACTTTTAGCTTGGTGTCAAGGAAATGATAGCCGTTAAGAGCAAACTAATAATATTATAATTAAAAAAAAACTTAAGGCCCTACTAACGGTCCAGTGGCGCCCTCTTTGAATAAGAAATCGTAGCATAGCACAGAAAATAAATACTAAAAAATCCAACTTCACGTTTGTTACAAAGAGGATAAAGCATTTTTACGTTGTTAAAACAGGTCTCAGAATGTTTCGTATCCAAAGTAGTAGGCAAAAGTACCAAAAACGGCCGTTTCTGACACTGTTGCCTACTACTTTGGATACGAAACATTTTGAGACCTGTTTTTTCAATGAGGGCGCCACTGGACCGTTAGTAAACCCTTAAACACATTTTTCCGTATTTTCCTCAGTAAACTCTTTCATTTAATACCCATATAATGGGAACACATAAAAATAACTAGTCCGCCATCTTTGGGAGTCCACCACGGAATAGAAAAAACAGTTTTTTCTATTCCGTGGAGTCCACCATATTTTTTTTTTTTTTAGATTTAGAATAACGTCACTTAGCTAACCATGCATTATTTATTTATTTATTTACACTTCATGCAACAAAAGTACAAAGGCGGACTATCATTATTTATTTATTTATTTATTTACACTTCATGCAACAAAAGTACAAAGGCGGACTTAATGCCTTAGGCATTCTCTACCAGTCAACCAAGGGTGGTGGAGAGATAATAAGGCAGGTGCATAATTTAACTTCTAAGTAGTTTTTTTTTTAAATTTGTTAGTTAATTACAGCTAATAAAAGAGTGTTAAAAACCGGTTTTGAAGTTAAGAACTTGACAAACCCCAATTCTAAAGTTTGACCAATTGTCACGCTAAAGTTCGTCAAGTTCATTTTCATTTTCTTTATTCCAGTTGTAAGACAGGCGTGTTCCTCTCAAATGTTAATTATTTTAATATGAATAACAAGTTATTTTATGCCGCCATAAAATACAATAAACCAGTCTGTCTTTTATCTTATCAATTAAATCCACTTTTTGTTACTTTATTTATTTGAAGACCACTGTTTTTTTTATAAATCAAGCTTATCGTACATATTAAATTCTCAAAATATTGTTTGGCATGACTTAGACGAGGCCGCGGCAGACTACGAAGAAGATGGTGGGATGACTTAGATGTCTTCCTTGAGAATTGGAAAGAGGTAGCACAGAACCGAGAACAGTGGAATGAATGGAGGGAGGCCTTTGCCCAGCAGTGGGACAGAACAGGCTAGATATAATAATAATAATGACTCAGAGTTCAAATGCACCTATCTTTATATTTCTTTTTTAGGGTTCCGTAACCGAATGGTAAGTCTTCCTTGAGAATTGGAAAGAGGTAGCACAGAACCGAGAACAGTGGAATGAATGGAGGGAGGCCTTTGCCCAGCAGTGGGACAGAACAGGCTAGATATATATATATTTCTTTTTTAGGGTGCCGTACCCGAACGGTAATCAACGGGACCCTATAAGAAGAAGTTATTCGATGATTTCCGACCCTCCAAAAAAGAAAATCATTAGACTCAAGGTCAGTAAGAAGATGTTGAAATCCTCGCAGGCGCAGCATCTCAAATTCTCAAATCATCTTAGACTTTCAAATTTCGAATCAAAATTTACAAAAGGAACCAGCTGGCTTAATACATTGTGACGTCAGTTTTAGATATGCCGAATATCAATGCGCGTGATTCACGCACCATGTATCAGTAGTCTCAAGATACAGTGTGTATTTTTATCTTTTAAGATTGTGCAAAGCAAACCCACAGTGCGTGTGTTTACAAACGTTTAAAACTGGTATTGCAGGGCTACTAATGCTTGCATTTAGTTTAAATTAAAGAGTTTGGTGCTTTAATATGGAAGCTGTATCTTAATTTATAATTTGGGGCTGACAGTCAAGTATTGCACATATGGACTAGCAGCTTTTTTTTGGGTTGGAAAATCATCAGATTTCTTTCATTTTATTTTGGACTAGCCTACCACCATTACCAAACCACTGTACCCTCTGTAAGCCAGAATCAACAGTGGAGACCACCAGAAAAAATGCCGTGGCAATGAAGCTCGACGAGTCCCAGAGAAACGATTACACAGTCTTGGGTCCCGCAACGAAATTAATCAGAAAAGACAGCGGAGGAGTAAGAAAAACAAAATTTCCCCTTACCTCCTAATCAAGCGGGAGACAGAACAAAGCTAGGCCATTAGGCACAAAGGGGGTATTTACAACTGGGGTCAGCTCAGTTGCCAAGCACGAGCACAACTGGTTAAAAACACTAATATTAATGGGTCCTAAAATTGTGAGCTTGTTACATTTGATTCCAATAATAGGTATGGCAAAAACGCTTGAACGTACGGTAATTCTAGTTTCCACACAGCGAGAGCCGGGCGTGTCAGACTCTTACTGACTAAAACCCACCCATGTTCCTTCAGTTGCCCCTTGCGTTTCTGGACCGCGGTGACTCTTTCCAACACTCCCGCGACCCTGGCTAACATCGGCCCTAGCGGATCCTGTCAATTATTGCTGACATCTCTTTCCAACACTCCCGCGACCCTGGCTGGCATCGGCCCAAGCGGACCCTGTCAATTATTGCTGACATCTCTTTTCAACACTCCTGCGACCCTGGCTGGCAGCGGCCCTAGCGGACCCAGTCAATTATTGCTGACATCTCTTTTATTGCTGAAATTTCTTTCCAACACTCACACTCCCGCGACCCTGGCTGGCATCGGCCCTAGCGGACCCTGTCAATTATTGCCGACATCTCTTTTATTGCTGACATCTCTATCCAACACTCCCGCGACCCTGGCTGGCATCGGCCCTAGCGGACCCTGTCAATTATTGCTGACATCTCTATCCAACACTCCCGCGACCCTGGCTGGCATCGGCCCTAACGGACCCTGGCTGGCATCGGCCCCAGCGGACCCTGTCAATTATTCGTGACATCTCTTTTATTGCTGACATCTCTTTCCAACACTCCCGTGACCCTGGCTGGCATCAGTCCTAGCGGACCCTGTCAATTAGTGCTGACATCTCTTTGAGATGAACTTGTCAGCTGGGCTCACTAATATTGGTTCAGAACATTCACTTTTTTGTGATTTTCAAGGCAGTGGAAATTCTAATAGGATTCCATTACTTTTCCAAACGTTATTCTAGGATTCTGAAGGACGTATTTCATGTAGTTTGTCGGTTATTTTAATTAGCTCTCCAGTGCTCGCCTGAATAAAGACAGCGGCCATAAAATTAAAAAAAAAAATACGGCATTCTGACAAACCGCTCTTAGCAGATATTTTTATTTACAATCATAAGTCGTGGGCCGGTTTACGCTCATAAATAAAGTAAAAATTCCTCAGACAAACTCATTAATAATTTTTTTAATTTTTAACCAGCATCTAGTATGACGTGGGATCTACGTCAACCGCGCACCGTCGCTCACGTATCCAATGGGTTAATTTATTAACAAACTTGGCAAGTTCCATAGTATATTGTATGTGGCTATATTTACTAATTCACTAATTTATACGCTTGCATGGAGATATTTATGAAGTTCTGTACATTTACATGGAATGCGGGCCACATTACTATTTCCATTATTCATGCCAGTTCTTGCCTAGACATCTGAATTTAGTCCGTGTATGTAGAACAGAAATGTAAAAACAAAAACGCAAAGATCAATAACACCCTATATTACACGTGGCCTAAGCCAGATTGGAGACAGCACGTCGCCATAAAGAATTAATTAACATTAATTGATTTCAAATATCTATCGCCAACTCGATTATCATTCTATTTCTGTGGCGTCAATCCTACATGAAACACGCATACTGGTGAGCGTCACGACTTCAAGACTGACATATACAAAGGTCGGATGAGACTCAATGTGATTAAATCGATCTGTTTTTTACCGCGACTTGGCATCACCATTGACAGATGGCACTACTTACTTTACTCATGTTTATTGTTTTGTTTTCATTTGCGCACGCGCAGCACATTGTTTTGATTTAATCTAAATTACACACTGTTTCTACGCTCTTGCACTTGTGTAATCATTCTCATCTTGAGTTTATCCGTGATGCCAAAAATTTTGTATAACCATTAACGGGCTTTGAATGATGATATTGATGACACAATGTTCTAATATTAGCTCTTTTTATCTGCACAGCAGTGCAGTAATGAATATAATATATACTGTATATTATGTGTGTGCTATAATTTATAATGGTCAATCCTTGTCACGTTTTCCTCGCAGATCGAAGGTTGCATTTTGTTAGTAAGTGTACCCCTTTTTACCCGACTGCCCCAGAAAGAGGGTAATTTTTTTCGAGAGTATGTATGTATGTGTGTATGTCTATTTCTTTGGCACGCGCAGTAGCCTAAACGGCTGGATGGATCTTAACAAATGAGGTATTATTAAATTGGTCTTGACCGCCAAAGTGACTTAGGCTATATGAATTTAGAAAAAAAATAAAAATAAAATGGCGACCGCCAATAAGTAAGTGTAGTCGTATTTTTTGAGACCTAGACATAATGTGCGGTGTCATGTATGTATGTATGTATGTGTGTATGTCTATTTCTTTGGCACGCGCAGTAGCCTAAACGGCTGGATGGATCTTAACAAATGAGGTATTATTAAATTGGTCGTGACCGCCAAAGTGACTTAGGCTATATGAATTTAGAAAAAAAAATAAAAATAAA
Source organism: Polia nebulosa (assembly GCA_951329385.1). Classification (NCBI taxonomy): domain Eukaryota; kingdom Metazoa; phylum Arthropoda; class Insecta; order Lepidoptera; family Noctuidae; genus Polia; species Polia nebulosa. The sequence continues at coordinate 5,947,997 of OX589592.1, read as the reverse complement.
ATGGCGACCGCCAATAAGTAAGTGTAGTCGTATTTTTTGAGATCTAGACATAATGTGCGGTGTCAAATTAAAGAGCTCGAGGAGGCGATTCCAAAAATATAACTAAAATAAATCACTTTTCATGCAGTCTAATGCAGTTGGTGGCATCAAATGTGTGATAGAACTAAAATAAATTCCACCAACTGCATCAGACTGCTTGAAAAGTGCCTTGGAACTTTTTAGTGGGCTTTTTTCAAGTCGGGTTTTTTGATATTTTGAATTATTTTAAGTTCTTTCAATCTATCCAAAGGTCGTCTGGTAAATATCGGTGTCAGCGATAAAACCACCACTAAACCCATAGATTTTAGTTCGTGTAAAAGAGTTGAGTATTATGGTGTACACCATCATCATTTCAGCCGAAAAACGTCCACTGCTGGACATAGGCCTCTCCAAGTGTCGCCACAACGATCGGTCCTCTCCGTCTCGCATCCATCGGCTACCCGCGACCCTCACCAGGTCATCGGTCCACCTTGTGGGAAGCCTTCCAATGCTGCTTCTTCCGGCAGCGGTCGCCACACCAGAATGTTTCGGCCCCATCGACCATCTGTTCTGCGAGAAAGGTGCCCTGTCCACTGCCACTTTAGTTTGGCGATTCTTCGGGCTATGTCGGTAACCTTGGTTCTCCTGCGGATATCTTCATTCCTGACTCACGCAAAGAAACTCGCAGCTGAATACCAGTTACATGGAGCGACTGCATATCTGATCTCCACAACCCAGTTGTTGGGTAAAACTGGTAATACTGGTTGTCAGACTTTCGGGCTTCTGACGACCCGTAACGACTGTCAAAGATCTGCGATTGACAGCCGGGACCAACGGCTTTCTTTTTTTTTGTGGGTTGGGAAATCATCCAATGACATCTCCCTCTCTGGGTGGAGCGGGAGGGCGTGTCAGACTCTTACTGACTAAAACCCACCCCTGTTCCTTCCCTGCCTGAGTGCCCAGGGGAGCGAACGAATTTATCCGCTAACCCTAGGCATGCAGGCACCGGCCACGATGGGCCCCGTGAGTGGTGGCTGTCAATCATCTCGGGACCAACGGCTTAACGTGCTTTCCGAGGTACGGAGGAGTCTCAGTATGTAAAGATCACCCATCCATGGACCAACCCCGGCAAGCGTAGCTTAACCTGATGAATCGACCCGTGCGGCTGTTATTACTTTAGCCACGAGCTCTCCACTGCCCATTGGTGTACAATAAAGTTTATTCAATAAAGCTTAAATGATTGCCAATAGTTTTGTATCATAGTGTATCATCACATTCATCACTTGTTTATACCTACCATGACACAGGGAAAATAATAAATAATTTAGCACTGTGTGTGACCCGCAAATACTCGAGATTCGACGTGATATGGATCACGGTGGTATTATCATGATAATTACTTACATTATCATGTATGCTACGTGTCAAGCAAACCACCGTCACATCAAGTGAAGATTGCACTTTGATAGTAAGTGTACCCCTTTTGCCTCGCAGATCGAAGGTTGCACTTTGATAGTAAGTGTACCCCTTTTGCCTTGCAGATCGAAGGTTGCACTTTGATAGTAAGTGTACCCCTTTTGCCTCGCAGATCGAAGGTTGCACTTTGATTTTAAGTGTACCCCTTTTGCCTCGCAGATCGAAGGTTGCACTTTGATAGTAAGTGTACCCCTTTTGCCTCGCATATCGAAGGTTGCACTTTGATAGTAAGTGTACCCCTTTTGCCTCGCAGATCGAAGGTTGCACTTTGATAGTAAGTGTACCCCTTTAACCTCGCAGATCGAAGGTTGCACTTTGATAGTAAGTGTACCCCTTTTTCCTCGCTGATCGAAAGTTGCACTTTGATAGTAAGTGTACCCCTTTTGCCTCGCAGATCAAAGGTTGCACTTTGATAGTAATTGTACCCCTTTTGCCTCGCAGATCGAAGGTTGCACTTTGATAGTAAGTGTACCCCTTTTTCCTCGCAGATCGAAGGTTGCACTTTGATAGTAAGTGTACCCCTTTTGCCTCGCAGATGGAAGTTTGAACTTTGATAGCAAGTGTACCCTTTTTACTCGACTCCCCCAGTATGTATGTGTGTATGTATATTGTGATACGGATCACGGTGGTACTATCATGATTATTACTACTGTACATTATCATGTATGCGTACGTGTCAAGCAAACCACCGTCACATCACAAATACCTACATTATTAAAACGTAACGCATGTAAAGATTAGATTAAGTTCTTTTCGTACAAATACGCGGTCCAGACCAAAATAAGATAAAAAAAATTGCTTAATGGCATAATCTTAATATCGTCAAGAATGGAATGGAAGATAAGAAATGCGCTGTCGCTTTCAAGAACAAATTTATTATGATGACTCAAAGTCTTTTTCACAAATCATTATTATTTGTACAGGGAAATCATAAGATAATGTGTCACTAGGTACTCATTTTCCTGCTAATAACGAACGTCACCTAAACCGGATCTGTGGACCGTTACATCCTCAATATTTTTTTTTGTACAAGCCCGCCACACTATTCCCAAACCACTATAACTTCTGTAAGCCAGAATCAACAATGGCGACCACCAGAAAAAACGTCGAGACAATGAAGCTCGACGAGTCCCAGAGAAACGATTAAAATGTCTTGGGTCCCGTAACAAAATTCCTCTAAACATTGTACTAAAGGAAAACTAATTTGGCGCCAGATGACGTCAAAGGCATACTATGGTCATTACCGTTACAAGATGGGATAAGCAATACCAAAGAAAAGTTCAAGATCTGTGGCGGAAAGTATTGTCCTTTAGAAGTTTAGGACTTACTGACCCACAGAGTTCGTTGAGTACAAAGACAAGAACGCTAAGGGCAACTGAAGGAACACCGGTCGGTTTTAGTCAGTAAGAGTCTGACACGCCACTAGTGGGAGAAGTCATCTGACGATATCCGAAATAAAAAAGGTTGGTCAGGTTTACCATAATGTCAACTTAAGTATACATGACGTTCTGCCTGGGGTCGCGGATAAATTCAAAATAGTTACCACGGGCCTTGGCACAGAGGCAACTAAAGGACAACAAGGGTGGGTTTTAGTCAGTAAAAGTCTGACACGCCCTCCCGCTCTACACAAAGCAGGAGAAGTCATTGAATGATTATGAGGATGAGCACCAAGTCATCATCCTCAGTGTAGCTTTATGAGGAAAGAATATCGATTCTGTTGCTCATCTCCTTTAAATGACCATAGAGTCATATTTCTAAAAGACCAACCGCAGGAAAGGTTCGCCACATTCTGAATAACAGTTACTGAATTTCTCTAATACTTTTCCTTTTTTAAATTGCATAGTAACAACGATTATTCACACAGGTTACAATACTTTCAATGAGAAGGATTTCCTTATACGTTATGAATACAACAATAAAGTATTGGAATATGACGTTAAAACTTATGACGTACTTTCACGTAGTAAAAGATGGTGTGATCCCTGTGAATTACTCGCAAATTCATATTTTTAATAGATATCGTAAGAAGTGGTTATAAAATAGGTAATTTATGAGCTATACGTGCAGAATCACACGAGGTTTATTAAGCTGCTGAAGAAAATGGTCATAACCATTTACTTCAGCATCAATTCAGCGAATAGCAGTCTAATGTTATGATCCTGACACGCTCTGACAGCGAAAAGGCTTATGTCCCAGCAGCAGGACATCAAGCAGGCATCGCCACAACAACCAGTCTTCCGATTCGCAGTCCTGGACACTGACGCAGTCGAGCAAAAAAAATTTTGGACTTACAAAATTATTATAAAGATAAAGAAAGAGAAACTGACTATAAAATATTTAGCAACACACAACTGCTTATTTTAGGAACAACATCACCTGAATAATTTTAAATTTTAGGAGCAACAGGAAAATGTACACAAAGACGCACCAAAATAAAATATACATTCAAAAAAACAACTCAATAGTTCAAGGTTAGTATCAACCGATTCTCTGAAATCAGGAAGGAAGTACTAACATTTTGAAAAGCGTCCAAAATTCAAAGCAAGACCAACTCACGCGCATACGCGGAATACCGATCCCGGTGCATCACTGGGAAACGAAATTAAGATTTATTGTACAGCTTCTATGACCGAACGTTACGAGTTACGAGCGCTTTCATATTTCAGGATTACTAATTGTTTACGTTGGGTTTGTTTGAAATTCTGAGAACTCGGAACAACGCTGGATCATAAAACGTGAAACCTCAAAGGTGAGGTATTAAAATATTGTTTTCTGAGACTCAAAACAGCGCAAAATCAACAACAAATTAAAATGGCGTCCGAATCCAATTCTGTTATCAAAACAACTTACTTTTACTCTTGGGCCACTCCAGCACCCCCTCCATCGTAGGTGACTTGCACAATTTCTGAACTACCGACATTATAAAAGCAGAGTCTAATAAAGAAATCTTGCATTGTTTTCAGTTACACCATGAATGAACTTCTCTTACGAAGTATGACTCAAACACATAATAGGCACATAATAAATCACTTTTATCTTGTCACTAAGATCACTGTTCAAACTATGTATAATAGTCTCCTTGGAGAATGACGACAGAATCTGTCGAGACCGTTATAATTTACACTAATAATTTTTGACACAATTTTACTAAAATCGATAAAAAATTGGGTCTCCAATCTGGGCCAAAAAGTCATTAATGCGATTAATTAAACTATAAATTATGAAGTAAATTATGAAGTAAAAAACACAGCGAGTTGAGTTTGACTGATGGGTTCTTATGCCGAATCGTGACTAAGCCGATTGCAACTGTGCCCCGTATTTTATATTATAATTTGCTGGTGAAACATTCAACGTGTTGTGTAGCGATAAAACCTCATTTAATCCAAAAAAAAACATCAACAATTATATGTTATCCTAAATGGATCGATATGCTAAATCATTGGGAAGAACAAGGTTCTTGCAACTAGTTATGCAATAGATTGTCGCAACTGTGCTCTCTCACGTATTACATTGCAAAATATATTTCTGGTTACGTCATAATTTCTAGAACATTTAAGGGCACTTTCTATTCAATGAGAAGTATTCTGCTCGATGATTTTTATCCCGGTGTTGTGACCTTTTCATTTTCAATCTTTGGGTAGATTGCATCATCTTCCGCATCGCCGAGATCTTTTATCATCCATAGTCCTCAATACACATGCTTGTTAGCTTCTAGGTAGTATGCACTTTAGTAGCATGCTCTCAGAGTGTCTACATTTGCTCATGAAAGCACACAGCTCAGTAGCATACTTATTAACAGCATACTCTTTTGTAGCACGTCTGAGATTATACACATGCTTATTATTTAGCATTTAAAATGGACGTTTCTTTGCGGAATTAATTAAGTTCAGTAATATTATTACTTTCAACACATTTAATTAATATACATTCCATAAAAATTCACAATTTCTATAGAAATATAAAATTTAAAGTTTTGTCATCGCCCCATCAAGCCATTGTGAATACGCAAACAATTCAAGTATCATGCTCGCATAGAACGCGTTCAGACATGCTTTGGAGCCACTCCCCCCTCTCAGCCGCGCCTCACACCGTGCGCTAGTAAACCCGAAAAAATAGTCCGGCTTGCGATTAGTAGCGTGCTCATTCACAAGCATGCTCTTTTCGTATACACGTGCTTATTGTATGCTACTACGTAGCATTTTCTCGACAGTAATAATATTACTGAATTTGATTCATTCCGCAAAGAAACGTCCATTTTAAATGCTAAATAATGCATGTGTATCTCAGACGTGCTACAAAAGGGTATGCTCTTAATAAGTATGCTACTAAGCTCTGTGCTTTCATGAGCCAATGTAGACTCTCTGAGAGCATGCTACTGAAAAACATACTACCTAGAAGCCCACAAGCGTGCTCTTTTAGTGGCATGTGTATTCCGGACTTAAAACAGAATGGTCTGGGGATGAGGGTCTTTTGTCAAGAGTGAATAGGTTACTTCGAGGCAAGCGTGCTACATCGTCACCCACATCATCGCATGAGAAGTGGCATCAAACGCGAGCCAATTAATAGGAAAAGAAAAGCATGTGTGCAATTAACACGTGGTAGAAGTGAAACCTTCAAAAATTTTGGCTAAAACAAAACACTGTATAATGCTTCCTATCTCATTTTCTACCAAGTTAAATCTTGAATGTATTTATGTATCTGTCTCTTTTTACTGTCGCTTTTCCGTTTCATCGACTTTCAAATCACAACGATGCTAAAGAAGTTTTCACTTCAAAAATGGTAAAGTCAACTAAAGATATTTTATTATTGTTCAAATCTATAATTATTGAAGGCAGAGCAGTCAGGCGATCTCTCAGTGCCTAGAGTCACGTAGACCACTGCATACGGATCTCTTAACGGAAATCCCGAGATAAATCTGTTCACTGTAAGAGTTTGATCTTCATACCGAGAATTCTAATGAATGTATCGATATATTTACTTTGTTCGTCTGATTTTTGTTTTTTTCTTCAGCCCGTTACAACGGTACCGGTTCTTAGACGAGGGGAATTCTGGTTGTTAGTTGTGTCCAGGTGCGTGAGGATATCGAGAGCAGCACTATATTGATAATGTATTGTGTTTGGGTTCAAAGATTACATTAACAAGCTATGACAGGTGGTTAACCTGTTGTAACCATGTTGCATTTTCCTCAATATTTATTTCTTTGTTTCTTATCACAGTAGCAGTAATTTTCTCGTTATTGTATCAGCTTGGGGCAGAATTTCCACGTATTTTCTAAATATAACAGTGATTAGGTTAATAATCATAATCTTATTTATTTCAAATCTTATTGAGATTACGCTTTCTAAGCTGTATGGCTCAATAATAATGATTAGATAGATTCTGGTAAGTACTAATAAGTAATAACTACGGGATATCAAATTCTGCGTATTATAGCAAAGATTTCGTCATGCAAAATGGGTTTTTTAAACGAACGCCACCTATTAATTTGCTTCGTTCCAAAATCCATTCAAACGCGTCTTTATTTCACGAACACAAAAACAACTCAATTAGGGTTTGGTACTTTCGCCAGGTGGCGTGGTACCCCCACTGCGCAAGCGCAGCCATGTGCTTCATTGACCTTGAGATCGCACGCGCAACTGCGGCATATTCGATTAAAAGATTCGATAACAACAACAAAAAAAATGCCCTTTCGATTTTTTGGAGTAGGTAGGGGTAGCCCACATCTTATTACTACATTTGCACACCCCCTCTAAATACGCAGGTGTGGTGATTTTATTTTCTAAAACATGTCGATTAGGGTCTGTATGTTGGTACTTTCGCCAGGTGTGGCGTGTTACCCCCACCTTGCGCAAGCGCATGGCATCGGACCATCGCCGCACGATTTTGCGCTTAACACGTGGTTATGATGGTTCGATGGTTCACCTAGTTTTTATGTTTACAGTCTTTATTGCTAAGTGTATTTTTTTTGACATTTCTGTCTGTTACTAAACTAATTTAAAAATATTTGAAATAGTTTTTCACCTTTACCGTTTACAAAATTTACCTTATTTAAAGAAAGTTGCCAGTTGAACATTATGTCATGCAATGACAAAACAAGCATTAAATAACGAGGTTACTGGATGCAAACTAAGTAAGCCTTAAGAAAATAAAATATAAGTATTATTTATGGCTCACAAGAAACAATAAGCAGTAATAAAATTATGTACTATTTTATTACCTAGGAACTAAACTAAGTGTTTAATAACTCAATTTGTTTTGAAACCTTCAAGAAAACCATGTTATTTCTAGGCAAGCGTGCTCATCTTCGACCACATCATCGCTTAGCATCAGGTGAGATAGTGATCAAAGGAGTGCCTACAAATGTAAAAAAAGTGTGTGTGTACTTATGTACCCACGTAAGAAGTTATACTTATTATTTATTTAATTATTTATTCTTTTAGTACACATACAATTATTTTTACAGGTAAACCCAATGTAATAAAAGTAGTCCTATAGTGATGATTGACCAGTCCCAAGCAGTGGCTCAGGGCTTCTTTCGCGTAACAAGATAAAAAACCAAACTGTCACAAAGTTTACAAAAGGAAAACAAACATTCTTCATGAACCACAGACTATAGCCAACTTCAGGGTGTCGGTTTTTTGTGACGGTGTGCGCGCGCATCGTACAAATACTCGTATACTCTCATCATTTTTCCCTAACGCGCCAAAAGAAGTATAACTTTAAATCCTACTATCCTACTTGGATGGATGTTTGTGACTCAATCATGCTAGAACGGCTGAACGGATCTGGATGAAATTTTGCACAGAGATAGATTATAGTTTGGAATAGCACATATGTTGTAATTTATAACGAGGCAAGTATTAATTACATGCGGGCGAAGCCGCTAGCAGTAGCTTGAGATAATTGTTTCAAGATTGATCATGAAAAAGTAACGGCAATCATACACGGCTCAACTAAATAGATTCACTTTGATTGGAAGGCGCAGTAATGAGAGGTATTGTTTATTTTATAAGATTTCATTTGTTTGTTTCATCTGTGGTGAATGAGCAGGATGGGGGAGGCAGGATCATTTGTTATGTCGTTTTTAAGTGAGGCCTATGGCCAACTGTCCGCGTCTTTCAACTGAAAGGTGATGGTAATCCAGATTACGAATTTAATCACTCAAAGGTTAGCTGGGAGAAAACTCAACTACATGAACTGTGTAATTCCTGTGTTCTGTGTTCAGGCGCAGTTATACGATTTTTAACAATTTTAATTGAAAATCACGTCTAAAAGACTAGTCTTATTCTTTGAAAAAAATATATGTTACTCTAGACAATTTCCGTCGTAATTTGATCTGTGAATATTTGAAATTATATTTTTATAACATAGTGTTATTAATTTATAAAGTTATGTCTAACGCGGATAAAAAATTGAGAATCACGCGAAAACTATACAGCGTATTTTTATGAAACTTTCACCATTTTTAAGATCATATAATTATTTATATTTTAGTATACGTGTTTTAGTATAATACTTGGGATTTTATGTACAATAAATTAATAATGCGTCTAATTTCGGACAGCGCTCCTTGATGGGCGAGTCCTATTACTGGGTGGACGTACGACGCGTTATGTGAGCTCAGCACAGAACACGCAAGCTAACCACTCAAAGTCGTTGGCAGTTCATAGCGCCTTAAAAGGGAATACCAAACTCGGGACTTTTTATCAATGATTCATTTTTATGACAACCTGAACACGTCATCATTTACTGCATATTCATAAAAAAAGAGGTAGTATCCTTCCCCGAGATAATCCAGCTCACAATGGCAAAGAAAACAATAAATTCACGCATTTAAATCTCTTATCTCGTACTTTAGATATTCCGTTATCACCGGCTCAGATTTCTTCACTGATAACACTCATTACTGAGATGAGAATTGTTTGCCTCTTCCATAGATAACAAACAGTGTGTTGTGACCTAGATAGGACTAGAATATTAATAGACTTTATTGTTTTAAGTAGAATGTTCTAGTAATAACTGCATGGGACACATGACATTGTTGTTTCTAACGACAGATACGTGGAAGTATATCGTGGGGAATAATAAAGTAATAAGAATTGGAACAGGACAGAATAGGGATGATTTAAAGGTAAAAAAAAAATCTTTTTATTCCGTAAGTTACATTAAAAAAATATTAGACACGTATTTTTTGCTTTATCAAACCACTGAAAAATTACAAGTGGTAAAATTTGACTGAAGTGTGGCGCCACGCGAAATTTCAACGCACTGTATCGTCTTCATTTTTAGGGTTCCGTACCCGAAGGGTCCAAACGGACACCTATTGTTGTCACTCAAGTGTCCCTCTGTCGTCTGTCACAAAATTTTGTTACGAGGATTTTTTTTGGGGTGGGAAATCATCCAATGACATCTCCCGCTCTGGGTGGAGCGGGAAGGCGTGTCAGACTCTTGCTGACTAAAACCCACCCCTGTTCCTTCCCTACCCTGAGTGCCCAGGGGCGCGGTAACTCTGTTTCGAATTCATCCACAACCCCTGGGCAGGCATCGGCCATGACGGGCCCCGTCATTATTGCTGACAACTCTTTGAGGCGCGCGTGGAACACTACGCGCCGTCGACTCTCGGGCCTGGTGCTGATCGGACGGCGAGCTACCCACTACTCGTCGTCCGCAGGCCCAGGTTCCCATTGACCTACGAACTTGAAATTTGGTGATAATGTTTATTATAACGTATACTTTACTTGTGTCTCTTTATGTGTGGTGTTACGCGCATGGATAGAATTAGGAATGAGTATGTAAGAGGAAGACTGAAAGTGGCACCGCTGACTGAAAAGTTGTGTGGAAATCGGTTGTCGTGGTATGGGCATGTGATGCGGAGGAATGAAGAAAATGTCGTGAGGAAAGTCTTGTGTATGGATGTGGATGGCTATAAGAGTAGGGGAAGGCCAAAGAAACGATGGTTGGACTGTGTGAAAGAGGATATGGGTAAAAAGGGGGTGACTACAGAGATGACGACTAATAGAGGAGTATGGAAGAAAAAGACATGTTGCGCCGACCCCAAATAAATTGGGATAAGGGCAGGAGAATGATGATAACGTATACTTTACTAACACATACCAATATTTGGTACGGAACCGTTAATGTGCGAAATTCGACACGCACTTGGCCTCTTTTTTTTATTTTTGTGACAAAAGAAAACGTCTCCAATATTTTTTGGTAAGTTAACTGACGGACTAGTTCAGATTTTTTAAGTCATCAACGCAATTCGAAACACCACGCTGCGTTCCAAAACGGGCATAGTACTCGTAGATGTAGGTAAGAAGGTTGCCAAGCTAAAATGGGATTAGGCGGGTGACGTCATCTGCATGCACGACGACCGCTGGGCAAGTCGCCACACAATAGGTGCCTGAAAATGAATGGCGCCGCTGAGGTCGGGTACGAAAGAGGTGGCAAGACTACCTGGACACGTACCGCGAGGGCTGGTTTGAGGAAGCAGGGGAGAAGAGTTCCTGGAAGGACTTGGGTGAGGCTTTTGCCTAGCATTGGGACACTGTAAGCGGGTTAAAAAACAATTTTAACTTAGTCTACTTTCTGCAATAGGTGCGTTATTCTTCTGGCAAAACGAGTTAGAAGATTTGGAAGTTGCAATTAAGAGGTGTGAAAGACTGGAGAAGATCTTTACACTGTAAATATATATACAAACTCGCTACTGCTAATGACTTCGCCCACGTGAAAGTAAAACATTATCGCATAGGAACATACTCCCGGGATAGCCTATGCGTAAATCCAGAAAAAAAAAGTTATAAACTATTCTGTTACCAAATTTCATCTAAATCCGTTCAGCCGTTTGAGCGTGAAGGAGTAAGAAACATATTAGTGTGATAATTTATTGGAAAAACTAATGATTTAAAATTAATCATACCAGACCACTCAAAAATCAGTCAAGCTTAAATGGGACCAGTCCGGCCACGATTTCCACATAGATGGAACGAATCGTGGGCTAAATCTATCACAATGTGGCTCCCGGAAAGAGTCCGGTGTCATCACGCGCGGAAGACCTAGGCGTAACTGGCTGACCGAGTTCGACAGACAAGAATGACCCACAATTCCACACTTTCCCAAAAACCAAAAGGATTGGAAAGAAGAAATCAATCAATCTCAATCTCCAATCTTGCAGTGGGACACAAGGGCTAAAAATAAAAAAATACAGTCCATACCCAAATACTAATTAAAACAGACTACAGTAAATAGATCAAGATCGGAGACTCTACACTCGAAGTTGTAGACGAGTACGTGTACCTGGGACAAACGGTCCAGTTAGGTAGGGCTAACTTCGAGAAAGAGGTCAACCGTCGAATCCGACTCGGCTGGGCGGCGTTCGGGAAGTTGCGTGTTATCTTCTCGTCTCACATACCACAGTGTCTCAAGACGAAAGTCTATGACCAGTGCGTGTTGGCAGTGATGACTTATGGAAATGAAACGTGGTCGCCCACAATCGGCCTCATCAGAACGCTTACAGTCACCCAAAGGGCAATGGAGAGAGCATATCCCTGGTGTTTCCTTGCGTGATAGAGTCAGAAATGATGATATCCGCAAGAGAACTAAGGTTACCCACATAGCCCGAAGAATTGCGAAACTGAAGTGGCAGTGGGCAGGCCACATTGCTCGCAGAACAGATGGTCTATGGGGCCGAAAAGTTCTGGAATGGCGACCGCGCACCGGAAGACGCAGCGTTGGAAGGCCTCCCACAAGGTGGACCGATGACCTGGTGAGGGTCGCGGGTAGTCGATGGATGCGAGACGCACAGGACCGATCATTGTGGCGACACTTGGGGGAGGCCTATGTCCAGCAGTGGACGTCTTTCGGCCGAAATGATGATGAATGATGACAGTAAGTAGAGAGCTGAGAGACCCTACCCAAGGTCGGCACTGAGAAAAACCAGCCAAGTGCGAGTAGGATTCACGCGTGATGGGTTCCGTACCATCGTACAAGATTATACGCGTCTACTTGTTGCCATTATTAAGATCGAGGAAAAAAAAGCCAAAACAACACGTTTCTAGTAGGGGAGCCCCCTTTAATTTTTAATTTATTTTTATTATTTATTGTTAAAGCGGCAACAGAAATACAAATTCTGTGAAAATTTCAACCGTCTGCCTAATACGGATCGTGAGACACAGCTGACAGACGGACGGACGGACTGACGGACAGCGGAGGCTTAGTAATAGGGTCCCGTTGATTATCCTTCGGGTACGGAACCCTAAAAAGGGTCACTGCAAATATTCTTTGCAATAGACGCTGTTAATTGCCATGTTTGCTAAGGGAAGCCGATATGAGTCGTGTTAATAGACCCTTTGCCGCTGACATTTACACACGTATCCTAAGTAAAGACGATCTCTAGCGATTTTAATTAAACATATTTGTTTACGCGTTGCGGAGACTAAGAGAGGCGATTCTATTCGGTCTTTATTTGCTTTTAATTTTGGATTATCTTTGAAATAAATGATGATGACCCATTATAAAACTTGCCAGCAGTACCCATGCATAGTTTGAATATTATTATTATTACTTCTAAAATTTCGAAATGTTTTTGGTGGAAGAAGCTCTCAGAGAAGAGCTATAATTTTAGGTATGGCACATTCACTTTAACACTTGACACAAATATGTCTGAACATTCGGCCGATACTTCGTAAAAACACTTCGGAGTAGACCCCTGCTAATCAGTGTCTATCATCTGTCACACAGGTCTTACAGTCAAACGGTTGGCTACAGTCTTCCAATTTTTACAGTATAAGCATCTTGTTGACCCAAAGTGTCGAAAATACAGCAAAAGGATCCCGACGTGAAAAAAAATTGACCTTCCCCATCGAGTCCATCGTTGTTTAAAGCTCGCTAAGTAGCTAAATACTGTATTTTTTGTTTTAAAAAATATAGGAAAACAAAGGAATGAGAAGCTACCAAAGTCACCTTTTGTTCCGAAGAATTTTTTAACTTCCCATTGACCTATGAACTTGAACTTTGATGATAATGTTTATCATAACGTATATATATTTTACTAACAAATATCAATATATTAATAAATCAGATTTTTTCTTTGCAATTCCCTATTTGGTACGGAACCCTAAATGTGAAGTCCGACACGCACTTGGCCGGTTTTTTATAAATAAGGCCAAAAAAAGCCACTCCGTGAATCTAGACATATCAGTCTAGATTCACGGAGTGGCTATTCAGATGAAGACTTACAGAGAAGTATAGCATAATGAATGCTGCGCCAACCCTAAATAAATCGAGAGAGAAACTGAAATCTTTGAACTAAACGAAAACATAATAAAAGAAATGGACCACACAAAGAACGGACGGATCTAAAGACATCATGCCTAATTAACTTTAATAGACAAGTCTCTCATCTAAACTTATTTTTAGTATTGGCAACACTTATTTAAACAGTTGCATCCATTCTCAATTTTGGTTGGCATAAATTACAGTCATTAAACTCTTATTATTATTCATTAGAAAGAGAGTAGGTACTTTCTCCTCTGATTCTTTCACTAGCGAATTTTAGCAAAAACTGTGTGAAATTGCTGTTAGATACACACTCAACAACATCTACGAATACTTTTAGACGCCTCAGCAAAAATAAACTGGGACGGATTGCAATTTACAAAATAGTAAAACTCACACTTTGTAGTTTTATTTCTATCGTAATAGCTATGTCTAGGCAAGTTAATTAGTTATTTTATGGGTGTTTTATTGAAAGTGACGTCATACTTTGTAACAAGGAATATAAATAAGATATCTTCTTGGCCGACTTGTAAATCTGTAAATAGACTCAAAACTCAAGTAGGCCATAGCAGAGCCAATCTCCACAGATGAGGGCTCGTGGAAGCTTGATACCTGAAGGGTATAAGCGACGTTTATCCAGAGATAATGGTCCACCTTCCATCTTGCGCCGAAGGCCTTGTTACCTATACACTTGACGCAGTAGCGTATTCAAAGATTTGGCGCCCCGAGCCAAATATTTATGCTGCCACATAGTCAACAAAAGAAGGGAATATTCTTTTCTGCTATTGCTTATTTAGAATTTGAGCTACACGATTCGGATAGGTAAGATTTTCTTGTGTTAGATAAAAAGTTACGGGGTGGCAAGAAAATTAGAAATAGTAGTGTCTATCCAATTTGAAAAAAACGGCAACCAACGGGTAGAATTCGTCGCCCCTGGCAGTCTGCCGTCCCCAGCCGTGGTACTCTTGGCCTAAGGGTAAATACACCACTGACTTGAGGATCTTAGTATTGCGTTAACGAGCGGAGTTTGCGTGGCTGAATTTTGGGCCAAAAAAAAAAACATTTCAACTCATTTGATAACTTTATATTTTTTACGACTTGTGGCATACCCGTTGATGAATGGCAAGAGCTTGCTCGAAACCGAGAAAGGTGGCGCACTTCAATCCACAAAGCAACTGAATGCTTTGGAACCAATCGTCTTGAAGACCTAGACAAGAAGCGCCAAATACGCAAAAATCGCCCAAAGCCTTCATATAACTACACATACGACGATGCTGATCAGCTCTTCTGTTCACGGTGTGACCGGGTTTTCAAGACCAAATTTGTTTTGCCAGTCATCAGAGAGCTCACGAAAGGAAGGAGAAGTAGTCTGGTACGCTGTCGCCGGATACGGTGAAGAGGACTATATACCTATTACTATATTTTCCACTACTTTCCGCCAGCGTAGAAGCAGTACTTCCCCCTGATCGAAGACTTCTCCCATTATAAATTATAGCCTATATGCTACTCCATGTGCCAAATTTCATCCAGACTGGATCCGTCCAGCCTTTCTGGCGTGATTGAGTAAAAAACATTCACCCATCCACCCAAACGTTCGCATTTATAATATTAAAGTGTAGGTATAACACTATGTAATTAATAAAATATTCCGTCCAAACTTTAGCAAATTCACGTTTTTTTGCACAAAATATTGACATAGCATTCGCTACTAAATTGGTTTTATGACCAACGTGTTAGTTGACAGCGCACGAAAATATGTTTAGACGGTAACCAATGAAAGATCAACAGATCTGTCCAGGAAGATCATCAAACTAGACCTTACTACTTTATAATACGACAGTTACTTATTTGGAATAGTGTATTTTTTAGGATTACGTACCCAAAGGGTAAAACGGGCCCCTATTATTAAGACTCCGCTGTCCGTCCGTCTGTCATCAGACTGTATCTCATTAACCGTGATAGTTAGACAGTTGAAATTTTCACAGATGTTGTATTTCTGTTGCCGATATAACAACAAATACTAAAAAACAGAATAAAATAAATATTTACCCGTCAAGATTAAAAACCTATTGTCGTGTCTCCTTAAGGTGAAAGCTCCGCACGCCGCACTAGCCGCGAAATTCAAATTTTCTTACGTTTTTTGGAATTTGCAGGTCAGTGTCAGTTTGTATATAAGTCAAAATTTGATTAGCGGGCGTAGCAAGTATATAATTATAGAATTATAATCATTAAAATCATCAATACAACTCTCTAGAATTGATTCCAAATGTAAGTATTTCATGAAATCATGACGTTTGGCATCAATTCAAACTGAGAAAGAGGGCCTGGTGCTGATCGGACGGCGAGCTACCCTTTACTCGCCGTCCGCATGCCCGGGTCTACGGTGGCCGGAGATTGTCTCGCGACGCCGGAAGTCCCAGGCGTCTCCTGAGGCGGCTGCTGCTGAGAGCGACTCTGTTGTTGAGTCTCCCTCACCCATGCCGCCTCCCTCTTCGCGAGCATTACTGCTTCGCAGAAGGAGAAGACGGCTTCCCATTCCCTCTCGCTCCGTACCATGGCCTGAACCAGGGCAGGGCGCGAGAAAAAGCGGTGGGTAGGAGCGGGTTTTCGAGTGTTTTGAAAAAGATCTTTTAAAGAAGGCCAATTTTTCCAAATAACCGTGACATTTAAACACACTAAAGGACTCAAATAAAAACAAGCCAAAAATAAACACGAACGGAAATGCTTTCAGACATTTATTGTAACACGTTATTATTACAATAAAAACTGATAACAAACGAATAAAAAGGTGCGATTTCAAAGTTGCCATCTTGCCATAATGTGATGCCCATTCCCTTCTTTATAGGGCAGTTAACCGATTTTAAAAGAAAGATTTTATCACCACAGGGAGCGTAGCGTGGACAATATTTCGAAAGAAGCTCTCAAGAAAGTCTTCGAGAAACTTCCGAGACTTTCAAAATGTATTGCAGAAGACTTTCGAACTAACTGTCCCCATTTATCCTGTTTTAAACTTCGGAGACGAAGAGCACCTGCTTTTAAAATAGAAGTTTTAAGAGAATGGATTATTTTCAGCACTGGATTTGTGGGCTACCATAATTTTCAATCATTCAACGGATGTTCTAATTCCAATACGTAATAAGACTCTCTTTACATACACGCAGTTTGTTGATATGAGCATATAGCACGTATTCATATAAGCACATAAAAGGACACCATTGCTTTTCCAATAAAATAGGGTATTTTCCTGTTTCACCCGCGTAGTTCTCTTTCCCGTGGGAGTACGGGGATAAAATATAGCCTATGTTACCCGCTGATAATGTAGCTATCCATTGCTGAAACATTTTTTCAAATCGGTCCAGTAGTTTTTAAGTTTATTCGTCACATACAAAAATACAACTCTTTCTTCTTTATAATATTAGATATTAGTATACAGAAGTATAGATGAAACAACAAATAACACTAAAAATAAATCTTTTTCTAAAAACGGCATAAAAATTTATTTAGCAATTACCATTTAAAATATTGGTATATATATAAGGAAGAAAGGGGGCGAGGTGGCCACATCTCGCTATCTCTATTGTACGCGCGTAACAAGTTTTAGATTTTTGAGAAACTTCCCTTTTTAAACAAATCAAATAATTAAAAATTAAAATGAGTCAAATATCCTATTGAATTGTATTACATCGTGCTCCACGTTTGTGTAAAGGTGTCTTTATCAAGTACACGAGCACTTTAGCATCCGGTTACCAGTGATAAACATGGTTGGTAATGCCAAAATGGCTTCCCTGAGACCGTAAGGCAGTCGCTGTGCGAATCTACAATGAAGTAGACGGCTAGGAACACAGAAAACAAAACGGAAAGACTTATCTCGTAGCAAAAATATAAAATAACTAGAGTATAATTTCTACTAACCCATAGGTGAATACTTCTTTAAAATAATCCCGGTTCACAAGCAAATCCAGCTTCTGCTCCAAACAAAAACGGAGAAAATTCGCAACAAAATCTTCAAGACTTGTATACCACCCGCTATTAAATCTTCGATAATACAATAGGACGCGCGGCGATGCTAACATGAACTCCATTCGGTAAAGTTAAGTCACTATTGTCAGGCTAAGAGTGTTTAGACAGTACAATGAATGCACAACAGGCGAGTGTTTCACAAACAACGATCCAAGCATTACACTCATTCAGGGAAACACGCCGGCTGTCAAGAAACATGAAGTCATGTTCATTGACTGCTGGTTGGCGAAAAGACTAGATTACAAAGTGGATCGAACAGGTTTCGAGTGGGTAGCGTGGGACCTGCGTTTCTGGAGCTGCTTCTTTGACAAGAACTGGTATATATAGTGTTCTTCGTCTTAGCCTATTGGTGGCAAATTTAGTCTTTAAGGCGCAGATATACGACTGTTAATGGTTTTTAATTGAACATCCCGTCTAAACGACTAGTCTTATTTCTTTAAAAAAAAATATACTAGTTACTCTAGACAATTTCCGTCGTAATTTGATTTGAGAATATTTGAAATCATATTCTTATAACATAGTGTAATTAATTTGTAAAGTAATGTCTAACGCGGATAGAAAATTGAGAATGACGCAAAAACTATGAAGCGTATTTAAGAAACCTTCACCATTTTAAAGATCATTTAATTATTTATAATTTAGTCTAGGTGTTTTATTTTAATACCTGTTGTTTTATGTGTAATAAATTAATAATGCGTCTAAGTTCGGACAGCGCTCCTTGATGGGCGAGTCCTATTACTGGGTGGACGTACGACGCGTTACGTTACTCAAGGTCATTGGCAGTTAATAGCGCCTTAAGTATAATATTTGGCCCAGTATTCAGCATTCGCTGACGCAGCCATAAGGTCCTCACATGTACATAACAGGCGACAAGACAGATCGGAGCCATCCGAGAACCCCTACCAGCGGAGTGTATCTTTACTGCGGCCAACTTGAATGTTTCGCCTTCAAGATGGCGTATCATTTTGAAATTATAGTTCTTTCAGGAATGGTCTTTATTTTCAAACAATGTAGCTTTGGTCTCTTTTTAACCGACTTCAAAAAAGAGGAGGTTATCAATTCGGATGCTTATATTTTTTTTTTATGTATGTTCGGGCATAACTTCGTCATATATGTATAGACGCGATTTGCAAAATTCTTTTTTTGTTCGAAAGGGGTTTATGCCGAAATGGTCCTATTTAAATTTCATATATATAGATCTGATTAAGTGTTTTGGAGACAGACAACGGAACTCTTCAATAAATAACAGCAAATCAACCGCGATTGCTGTTAACACAATTTAATGGGGAATCACAACTAAAAAGTTTTTATTTTTTTTTCCAAAAAAAAAAAAGTGCAAAATAATTTTAATTTCGGAAGTCGGTGTCAAAAAACGAAGAAACAAAACCAGAAACACCGACCTCCGAAATTAAAGTTACTTTGCACTTTTTTTTTAGAAGTTGGTTCTATTTGTAAAAATGTTTTCCCATCCCAGAATGATTTACAATAAACTTTCTGGTGGAGGCCTCGTTGATACTGAACACTATGGCAAAATACAAGCCAAATCTAGAGAAAATTTCCATTCAACTTTCCCAGCAGATCATAATGAAGGGATATGAGCAGATTGCTAAAATAATTACAGTACAGCTAATCGACTTGGATGTAATCGTTTGAATGAGTTTTATCAACCGCTTTCATCCTCCAAGTTGCAAACATGGTATCAATGCTTCGATGCTGGATGAAATTTAGTAGAGAGATATAAGTATTACAGTCTGGAATAGCAGATAGGCGACTTTTTAACCGACTTTCGAAAAAGGAGGAGGTTCTATGTTCGACTGTATGTATGTTTTTTTTTATGTTTGTCCGCCGATTTCTCCGTCAGCTGTGGATCGATTTTCAAAATTCTTTTTTTATCCGAAAGAATATACTCCCGAAGTGGTCCCATACAAATTTTATCGAAATTGCTTCAGCGCTTTTTGAGAAACTGAACAAAAACGAAAAAATACGTATACCTCGATGACGTATTGGTGTTCTCCAAATGTTTAAATTCCACGTTTCATGTTATTGGGGTTTTTAGTTCTGAGGTATAACAACTAAAAAGTGAAAATTAAAAAAGTTTTTTACGAAAAAAAAACAACCGCCTTTCAAAAAAAAAACACAAAATTAAAAAATTACTTTAATTTCGGAAGTCGGTGTCAAATAACAAAGAAGTAAAATACAAACATTTCGTATGTATGTATGTTTGTCTGCAATTTTCTTGAAAACTGATGATCCGATTTGGATGGGGTTTTCGTTATTCAAATGCATATTTTTCAAGGAAGGTTTTAGTATATAAGACATTAGGATCTGATAAAGAACTTCGGAGATAGACAGTGGAACTCTTCAATAACTGACAGCAAGTGACTCGCGATTACTGCGATGTCTGCGATCGTTTCGATGTATTGTTTACACAATTAAATGGGGAACCACATCTAAAAAGTGAAAAATAAAAAACTTTTTAATAAATTCAAACGACTTCCAAAAAAACAACAAAAAATGTGGAAAATAACTTTAATTTCGGAAGTCGGTGTCAAAAAACGATGAAACAAAACCAGAGACACCGACTTCCGAAATTAAAGTTATTTGCCACATTTTTTGTTTTTTTTAAAAAAGTTTTTATCCCAGGAATATGTTCATTTGGGATAACTTTTGACATTCACGTAGGCGTAGCCACTGGCAGAAACTAGCCCTACATATTCCTGTCATTTTAGTGCCTAAGTAAGTGACTGATCGTCAACGGAATGCTAGTAATACGTATAAAAAACTAAGCAAAATAAACTTGGGTTTAACCCAACCCAAGCTATCTATTTAACAGGACCCAGGAGCTCAGTTAAGTGTTAACAACTATCTTTTACAGCCCTGTAACATTATCTTGAACCTTTTCGGAAGCAGTTTGGAACCCGAAACGTTCCCAAAAGCGTTCATCTTTGGTTATGAACCTTAAGATATGAGGATGTTACTTTATCCTAGCTGTGACGTGAAGCAACATTGCTAAAATATTACTGAAGACCTTACGAGGCCGTATACGAATTTTTGCAGATTTCGCAGATTTACGTAATTTTACTACATACATGATTTTATTGTTAAAATAATGCATTTCTATAAGTTTTAATGCGCAACATGAAAGATCATTTCAATTATGATCTAATTAACTAGTTTTTTTTTTTAATTATAATTACGATTAATCGACCACAAACCGACGACGGTTTTGTGAATTTTTGCTGTAAGAGGTTTAGAATATCACATAATTACGAATCATTTTGACGTCTAAACGGTATGAAAAAAATAGAATGTATTGTTGTGAAAGTCGTCTAAAGAATGTATGAATCACTTTATACCATTTTTATATAAAAATTTTGAGTAAAAATAGGAAGGAGAAAATAGGCAAAGAATTGCTTTTGATTTTGGCTATTTAGAACTCTCGTTCATAAAATTAAAACAGCAAAAAATAAAATTCAGTTCAAAATCAATACATTTCCCGAGAAAAATAAGTGAAAATTATAAAAATTTGGCGTCCCGTCAAGCCCCTTATTAGCAGACACAATTAAAACTCTCACAATTAAAACTCCATAAGGAGACGCGAGGAGTCTGACGGATTACGAAATCATTTAAAACAACCCAAATCTCGACTTATAATACGCGACGCATGCTTCCGAGTCTAGCTTATTCATTTAGATCATAATTGAAATTAATGATCTTTCATGTTGTGCATTAAAACTTATAGAAATGCATTATTTTAACTGTAAAATCACGTAAATCAGCAAAATCGTCAAAAATTACGTATACGGACTCTTAACGAGGTCTAGACATTTTATAGGCAGCGGACGATAAAGTAGGACTACTTTTAGCTTCACAAATGACTACCCTACCCTTGCAAAATGTAAGTAGGACGCGTGTTTATTCATCTTCAAGGCGTAAATGACGAGACCGTTAGATAATTCAAGTACCTGATATATTCATGATGCTTATCAGATTCATTGGGTTGAATACTGTCGTTCAACCTGTCTTAATAATCTCAGGTAGGCGGTTATGTGTCTTGGAATCTGTAACACGGGACTTAAGACCAAGGCGTCCTATAACCTGCTCTTAAGGCGCGGTATTACCTCAATAGTCAAAAAAATTGGTTTCGTGGATAGTCGAGTATGACGTAATGCAATTAAAATATTCTTTGCAAAAAATACAGTGGACAGAGAAGGGCTTAAAGAAAAATGTTAACCGAATAGAATAGTAAAAATTGTTTGATATACCCAATAAAAAATTTGGAAATTGCTCCACAAAAATAAACTTTGGCGTCGAACATCTCTGTATTTTCAGCGATAACAACATTTTTTTTTAAGAATTGAATAGAATTAGCATTTTATTAAAACTTTGACCGGACAATTATATAATTTATTGTGTATATTCTGGATAATCTAAAGAAAACCCGTAAAATAAATGCCTATTCGGATCGTCAACACAACTATTATGTTCAATTCTCAACCTTATTTGAAGCTATCTCAAATCGTAGTCAGTCCGCGCCCTTAAGTCGCGTGCTATAAGGATAATTCCTGGGCACGTAGTTTTTATTTTACCAAATCAATAAAAAAATACAAAGATAAAACGCATCAAAGTTCAGGAGTGGGGGCTTGTTACGTCACTCGTATATAAAAAGTGGTACAATTTTTACGTTGGTGTGGCGTCATGCGTAATTTTAACCCGCTGTATGATCCTTATTTTTTGTTTACGTGACCAAAGCAAATACACGTATCAAATAGTTGCTGGTGATCTTCTAACGGACCAAGTTTATTCTTTCTCTCTTGATATTACTTCATGGCAATATGTATAAAAATATGACTTAATTTCAGAACTTATGCCTCTGTAAGCTCTCATTTCTATCTGCGATCACTAATTGATCAAAAAATGTCCCAGTATTACTCAGTCCAACGAATAGAACCCTATCGGAATTTCGTTTACGTCAATCAACAAAGCTTATGGTTTTTATTTGACTAACAGGTTAATTTACCTTTTACGCACCAGTTTCTATTCCTTGAAAATTTCTTTAAGCACATAATTAATAGCAATTGAAATTATAATGGTATATCACGCAACAATATGAGGTGGTTACAAAAACACGGACGTGAGGAGTTTTGCTGATCTATTACCTGATTTCAGAGTTAGCTGGATTGGATTTCTAGGTAATTCTTTATGTTTGAAAGACTTTTTCTTTAATAAAAACTTTTTTACAAAAAAATAGAACCGACTTCCAAAAAAACAAAAAAAGTGCAAAATAATTTTAATTTCGGCAGTCGGTGTTTCTGGTTTTGTTGCTCCGTTTCTCTATACATACTCGTATTGACGAAGTTATGCCCGAACAGAACATTCATAAAAAAAATACAAACATCCGAATTGATAACCTTTTTGAAGTATGTTAAAAAACAATAATAAAAATTAAAAAAAAATAAAAATAATAATTATTAATTATATCTAATTAAAAATTTCGCTGACTGAATTGCAGTTCTGCGAACGAGTGCTGTTTTTGTTGCTATCCAGTGTTTAGTTACTTTGGTTTACTTACCGGAAGACGAGAATCTACGTCAACATTATTTTTATAAGTCAAACAAGCTGTTGCCACCGGGTTCGCCCGCGTGGAATTAGTTCTTCCCCCGTTAGAAACTTTGAACCCCTTTTTTACTCACTGTAGACAGTAGAAATTTTGCACACAATATGTATTTCTGTTGGCGCTTTTAACAACAAATAAATTAAAAATTAAAGGTTGCTCGATCTTAAGGCGCAGTTATACGACTTTTAATGGTTTTTAATTGAAAATCACGTCTAAACGACTAGTCTTATTTCTTTGAAAAAAATATATGTTACTCCAAACAATTTCCGTCGTAATTTGATCTGAGAATATTTGAAATTATATTTTTATAACATAGTGTAATGAATTTGTAAAGTTATGTCTAACGCGGATAACAAATTGAGAATCACGCAAAAACTATAAAGCGTATTTTTATGAAACCTTCACCATTTTAAACATTATTTAATTATTTATAATTTAGTCCAAAGAAGTGTTTTAATTTAATACCTGTGAAAATGAATAAATGCGTCTAATTTCGGACAGCGCTCCTTGATGGGCGAGTCCTATTACTGGGTGGACGTACGACGCGTTACGTGAGCTCAGCACAGAACACGCAATCTAACCACTCAAGGTCATTGGCAGTTAAGAGGGAACAGGGCCTGCGAGGAATTTACAAAATAGGTATTTGAAGAAACTATTCCCATCGTGCTCCCTCAAGCCTGCCCCCGTAGAGTGCGATAGGGACAGCTGCAACTCAGACCGATTTTATCACAAAACTTTTGACGAAATCGACGTTTCGTATTCCCCTTTTTTCTCCTCGAAAACTGAGCCGATTCAATTATTTTTGGCACCAAATTTTTAAGAAAGAGTATGTCTAGGTCCCCATTAAATGTTTTTTGTTAAAACTTTTCTAATTTGTCTGGCAGTCTTCTAAGAACGGCGCCATTTTTTGTCATTTTTGGAGGGTCATATTTTCTTTACTTATTAGTTGCTAAAAAAAAGGATATGCCAGGGACGTGTCAACAGCAGAGCTTGACTTTATGATTAAAAAAAATTATTGCTCAAGAGAATTATAGCTCATTATTTAGGAAGAAAAAAGGAGAACACATTTGTATGAAGAATCGCAGCCCCTGTTCCCTCTTAATAGCCCCTTAATAATGGCAACAAGTAGACGCGTATAATCTTGTACGATGGTACGTCTTCATGCGCGAGTCCAAGTTGCACCTGGCCGGTTTTTTAGTAGGGGAAATCATCATATAACTTCTCCAGCTCGGGGTGCAGCGGGAGGGCGTGTCAGACACTAACCGACTAAAACCCACTAACTTTCCTTCAGTAGCCCTGCGTTCCAGGGCCGTTGGAACTCTTTCGAACAATACCCCAATATCCCAACAGGCTGGAGGCTCGCACCATAGTGAACAATTGTTAAAATAGGCGGCAAAAAATGGCCGTGCGCGCCCGAACCTTCGCGGAAATATTTGTTACAAATTCTTTTGAAAATATATGTTATTTGTTAAATACATAATTTGACCGCCGCCGTCGGGCTTTCGAATTCCCGGGGAGACTCGAACCACACCCGATTGTGGCTCTCCTGCACTTTCCCGGAAAAGCCGAAAGCCGAACCAATTGCTGAAATTAACGAATATGTGTTGTTTCGAGATAATAACATCCAAAAGTCAACATGCAAGACTATTTTTGTAAAAGGTGTGTCATTATTTGTAAAAACCTATGTATTCTGTGACTCACGATACGAAAACAATAAGGTTACAGGCAAAACTAGAACGAAATTACTAATACTCAAAACTAGGTAAAATTAAAAATATGTTCTTGTCTTGTCTTTGATAAACAACCATGCAAAGCAAATTTATTATAACCACAAAGGATCTAGAGTGGGAGGTTGAGAGAGGGGGAGGATGAACAAAGACAAAATGAAGAGACAATATTTTTCATGTCATAAATTAACATTGTTGTGCAAAAAAGGACATTTAAGTCACAAAGTGGGTATAAATAATTTGGTATTGATAAAGGCTCTAATTATTATGATTTTGTTTCCTAAAAAATAAATCCATTAGCATTATTGTGTTGCATTTTTGGAACTTACAACTAGACGGGTATTTTTCCTTCAAAAACATTCCTAAATTAAAACACCAAATAGTATGTAAATGTAATAAAAATTGTAATAGTAGTTCAAACGATTCTCATATTACTTACAACTTTATTTACTATATTGTAAAATTCCACACATCAGATTTTAATGATTAAAAATCATATCAATTGATAAGCTAAGTAATTAACAACAGCTGACTAAAATATTATTAAAAAATCTACCGTAGTAAAGATAAGAAATAGTCTTAGAAGAGTCTTTTTAATCAAATTAAACAAACAACACTGAATTGAATTAATCAAGTAATCATTATCAATTAAAACTATGATAACATGTGACTGTTATACTTGACCTTCATGCAAATTATATAAGATGTAAGTACTTATTAATAGACCACGTAAGAATATTTGTTGAATAATAAAATCTTGCGGTCTGAAAGAAAGCAATCGAAATGATCCAAGTTGTTGTTACGAGTTATTCGTCTATTTCAATAAAAAGGAAATTATTTAATTATATTATTTATTATTATTGTAATAGAATGTGTGTTTACCTGGTGGGCTATCAGTGAGGATAGTAATACCGGTGGGGTCAACATGAGGGGGGAACGCCTCATACAGATCGGGCTCCTCTTCAAGCACGGCCGACAACATCACGGAGGGCATCCCGGATCCACCGTCACTCACACACACACTATGACTAGACACTGCACAACACTACACTTGACTTGCCGAGTGTCCGTAGCTCTCTCGGAGCTCACACCAGTGAGCCACCCCGAGCCATTCCCGACTACCACTTCAACATATGAGTCCGACTTGCCTAAGTCAAATCTTGCTGCACCATTTTTAAATCTGCAAAAAGGAAAAAGTTCAAATCACTGGAAATGTGTCAAGACTGCCAATATATGTAACACTTTATCTCTCGGATAGCACTATCAACATTATAATAATCAAGCGATTATGCTCCCGGCGATAACGAAATCTTAGCGACTCAACAAACAATTACCTAATTCTTTATAATTAAAACGCTACAGATCAGCTGATTGCTACGGTGCCAGGCCAGACTTGACATTTTATAGCTATTTTAAGACTTACGGGCACCTGATCGGACTGACTTCAATGTCAGATGCCAAATACGAAAATTCAAAACTCGCCTCGATATCCACTCGTAATAATTGTATGAAAAGGTGACCGGACCGCGTCGGCACCGTACTCACCGCAATCCTGACGATAAATGATGCGAAGCAGGATCTGCGCCTCCGTATTTACCGCTTTGGAGTCCCCGCGGCAACTAAACCAAGTGGCCAGTTCCCGGCCCAACGTAATCACGAATAGGATAATAGTCTCGAATGGGAGCCAACGCTTTTGCTTTGTCACTTAAACGAACAACACAGATATTTCAGTAACTAACCAAACGCACGGATACATTTTGGTATTAATTCAATGATATGTGGGATAATTTGCAAACCCCTTGCTTTCGTTAATCAAATTATCGATGTATCCGGTGAAAGTCGTTTTCGTTTTTATGCGGTAATACACGAATGTGTAGAAAATGGTGTGTAATGAGATTTTCGTTTTGATGGGAAAAATCCCGTTCGTAGAATGAGATCGCACGACCACGATATCCACGATTTGCGAGAAGTTGAGAACACGATTCTCTCGTCGTCGCACACCCGTCGTATCGTCGAACAGGAAGAGCATAGACTAAACAAAATTAACAGATGTGCCGCACAGCAATGTGATGATACGTTACTACCTAATTGCTTATTTTAGTTTTCTCATCATCAGAATATTGAGTAATATTTTATTTACTAGTTTTTCCGATGCAAGTTTAAATTCATTCTTTCTGTTATTTGAAATATTTTGTTTAAACATTTTTATTTTTCCATCCTTTTTCAACATATTAACGTATTCATCACGCTGTCACTTTGCAGTTGGCTTTTATTAAACTTTAAAAAATATTGTTATGGAAAAATATTATTATGTTTTAAACAATTTGTGCAATTGAAAGACTACTCCTGAAAACCGTATTTCACTAAATTAATAATAATAATAAATAATGAATAATTTTATTCGACTAACGTTTGTGCCTACTTTCTTGTCTGAAAATATTTAAATTGTATTTGGTACTAATTCGTATTGTCTTTGTTTTCGTATTTACTTTATTTCATTTGGCAACATTTAAATTTAATGTCAACCGGTAAAGAACAGTATGCATCAACCGTACCAAGATTGCATAGAACTGCCAGTTAGCCAAAAACCAAATGGACAACACAACAGATTCTGTTGAAATAACCGTAATAATAAATCAATCGATCAATTTCAATTTACTCAATCAACTAGTTCAGTTTTCGTAGGTCGTTGCCGAGATTGATTTGGGACAGTAATTAGACACTTTATTTTATAACATACCAATTTATATTCAAAAACAGTTCAAACTCCATCAAGTGAAAAATTTTGTTTAGTAGGCTAGTTCGCATAAACACTACACACTTGCAACAGACTATGTAAATGACCTAGTGTATAGACAGCTTTACAAATTATCAATTACCAGAGACAAAGAGCTCTAAAAATACCTACCATTTTAGTAGTAATTAATTTATACAATATGTTATGTAAGCTCATTTATGCGAGCAGGCAAGCTAAGCAAAAGCAAAAATGGAGTTCAATCAAGTAACAAAGAGTAGCCAAATGTTGGTCTTCACTTGTTTTGCCTATGTATTTATGTTTAACAGCTGTAGTAGAAATAAGGGTTACGCTTGGGTCATGGGTTCCGAGTGCACGTCATCTTTTTAATAAAGATATTTCTCACCGAGTCATTGACACTTTGCGTGACCAGAGGGCTGGCTCGTTTTTCGCCCAAAGAATTAGCATTGCCATTCAACGTGGCAATGCTGCGAGTCCTTTGGGCACGTATCCGGCTTGCCCAGATGACGACGATGTGGAGGAATACTTCAACGCATAAGTATATCCGTTTTTTTTTAAATATATTATTTTAATCTAAGTAGTTAAGTTATAAATAGTTAGTTATTAAATAATATTTGTTTGGGATGGGACCCAAACTATAATGTTGCTGGATTGGAGGAGTCACTTGGTTCAATTAAACTCTTCTTAAATCTTGAAGACTATTTATTTACAGTTCACAATATGGTTCATAAAAGAATATGTTACACAAACAATATATATATAGTCGGTACAAGGTGTGGTACACGACAATGCTCAGTCGGTTCAAGGTGTGGAACACAACGAGACTTAGTCTGTTCAAGGTGTGGAACCCAACAAGACAAGTGCCTGTACAAGGTGTGGTACTAGACAATAGAGCGAAAGCCAGAGGACTTTCAAGCTCACTGAGTCAACTGCCGCTGAGTGACTGAATTTGACTGCCAGGGACGCCTATATTTATCACCCAAATTCCATGGGACACGTAGTGTAGCAAATGCCGACCCGGACAGCCAATACATTTTGAGAATCTCACAAATTAACTTGGACATTAACATTTGACCAATCACAAACATTTCGACATTCTGACGATAACCAATCAGAAGGGTTTTACAAATCTATTAGGTAATGAACACCTGCATATTTACTATTACATATTTACTGATCTTAATAACAACAAAACTGATATATATACATACTACAAAGTATGTATTCTATGGACAAACTGATTCTACGTTATATTCTACTTTTATATTCTATTTTTACATTATCACAAATCTATAAACTACAATAAAAACAAAGCAATTTTACATATGTATCTCGACATGTACATAATTTTACATGGTGGACTTCGAAAACTTTCCACTGTCTGTATCCAATCCATGAGAAGCATGAATTGGAACAACCAATCACTGACTAGCCAAAATTCCTAACTACGAGCTTTATTACTATTGGTCAATTTTAGCGCTGTGGCATGCACTACCTGCGCTATACAAAAAAGTTACCTCAGTGAGCTTAACACTAAAACATACTTTTATCCTTATTTTCAAGACATTACTAAACATAATAAGATATAATGAAAACATGACAAATAAACTAAATTAACTATAGGTATGAACTAAAGCGATTACGCTTCCTACATACATTTGTTTGAGCGTCCTGCACAATTACTATTGGTCAATTTTAGCGCTGTGGCATGCACTACCTGCGCTATACAAAAAAGTTACCTCAGTGAGCTTAACACTAAAACATACTTTTATCCTTATTTTCAAGACATTACTAAACATAATAAGATATAATGAAAACATGACAAATAAACTAAATTAACTATAGGCATGAACTAAAGCGATTACGCTTCCTACATACATTTGTTTGAGCGTCCTGCACATTCCTCCCGCCGTGCGACGCCCGCCGCTGACGTCGCAGTTGTAGATGGTGCAGGATCGCTGGTCTCGGTCGGCAGGACGACTATCTTCTTCACCGGACGTCGTAAGGTTCCTCCTTTCGTGGTCACGTCCACCGTTCGTACCACTCCATCTGGGCCGGGAAACGTAGCACAGATGCGTCCTCTGATCCACATGTTCCGTGGAAGGTTGCCGTCCGCGATGAGTATTAGGTCACCGACTTTGGGAATCGTGCCTTTGGTGTGCGGTTCTCTACGGTTCCGTAGCTCTGGGAGATATTCTTTAAGCCATCTGGCCCAGAATATATCGGCGAGTCTCTGAGATGCGCGCCAACTTGCTCGTAGATGCAGGTCACTGTCGTTGAATTCACCTGGTGCTGCGATACGACCCGGACCTCCCAAGATGAAATGATTGGGCGTCAGGGCTTCTGGATCTTCGGGGTTCACGGATACGTGGGTAAGTGGCCGGCTGTTCACTGTGTGTTCGGCTTCAATGAGTAACGTGTGAAGCACTTCTTCGCTCGGGAAACGCTCGTTCAAAGTGGCGGCAAGTGCTGTCTTCACAGATCTCACCATGCGTTCCCATGCGCCTCCCATAAAAGGAGCACCCGGTGGGATGAATCTCCAGTCGATCATCTTCTTTGAGGCTTCTTCCGCTGTAGCTGCGAAGATGGCAGTCCGTAGTTCCTTCTCAGCGCCGTGAAAATTAGTCCCATTATCGGACCACAACTGTGTTGGACATCCTCGGCGCGCTATCATACGACGCAGTGCCATGATCGCCGAATCTGTGTTGAGCGATGCCACAAGCTCCAGATGAATGGCTCGCGTCGTGAGACAGGTGAATAGGGCGACGTATCTCTTCTGATGACTTCGTCCCACTGTAATGGTCATTGGCCCAAAATAGTCCAATCCAGCGAAGGTGAATGGCCTCTGGTGGTGAGCTAGGCGACAGGAAGGGAGATTCCCTGTCATAGGCTGCGGTGGAGAGGCTGCCTTCATGCGACATCGTAAACATTTACTGATAATGTTCTTGGCTGTAGGTCGTAGGCGGAGCACCCAATGCTGCTGACGGCATTCGTTGACTGTCATCTCGGTGCTCGCATGATGCAGCTGGCGGTGGACATGTTCGATCCACAATCGTGTTGCACGGTGATCTCCATCAAGGACCATTGGGTTCTTCAGATTCTCAGCGATGTCTGTCATGATGGCTATTCTGCTTTTCAGTCGAATCTCTCCGTCTATGAGTTCTATGCTCAATGTGTGTAGGCGACTGCTTCGTGGTAAGGGTCTTTTGTTCTTCAGAGCTTCTATTTCTTCCTGGAAGGATTGTTCTTGTGAAGCTTGCAGGATCAGATTCTCGGCCTTACGAAGAAATTCAGTGGAGAGAGGTAAGTAAATGTTTGTGGTCTCTCGTCTCTCTGCCACTTTGACTGGCAATGTTCGTTTGTTCTTCTTCCAATCAGGATCGTTGCTGTCGTTCTTTTTAGTTCTTTTGTAGTTGATGTTTTGTCTTGATTGGCGACAGAGGTGCAGGAACTGCAGCATTCGTGCTGTAGATCGTAAGTATCTCTCCCAGCGTGAGAATCTATTGACGTCCGGTATTGCTTCATTGATTTGTACGTTCTTGTCAGTGAAGGTACAAGTTCTCTCTTCCCCTGTGATTATGACAGGGTTCTTCTCGTCGGCTGGCCACGTTTCTGGGGAACCGAGAAGAAATTCTGGGCCGTTGAACCAACGATGATCTTGCCCGTAGTTCTCTGGTACATCTCTTGTAGCGTCGTCTGCTGGATTCAGTTTGGTCGGCAGCCAGCGCCATTCGTTGGTGGAGCTATGTTCCTCGATCGCTGCGATGCGATGAGCTACATACGGCTTGTAGGTTCGAGACCCGGTTCTGATCCATGACAGTGTAGTTCTGCTGTCGGTCCAGAACGTGGTTGACTCTGGCGTTTGCTCGTGCTCTTCTTTAACTGATGACGCCATACGTGCTCCGAGTACTGCTGCTTGCAGCTCTAATCGCGGAATCGACATCAGCTTCAGTGGCGCCACCTTGGCTTTGGCTGTGATTAGGCAGATGTAGACTCTTCCATCCTTGGTGACTGTTCGCCAGTACATGGTTGCTGCGTATGCAGATTCACTTGCGTCTGTGAACACGTGCAGCTGTAGGGATTCTGTGTCGCTGAAGCCTGGGTAAGTTCGTGGGATGGCCATGTGTTCCAACTTCCTGAGGTGGGTGAGCCATTTTCTCCAGCTGGCAGCCAGGTCACTGTCTAGGGTTTCGTCCCATGCTGTTCCACGACGCCAAACTTCTTGTAGTATTTGCTTGGCTCTGATGGTGACCGGTGAAACGAGTCCCAATGGGTCAAACAGGGACATAACTATTCTGAGAGCTTCTCTCTTTGTTGGCGTGTCGTTCTGTAGGACGTTCTGAGGTATGCGTGCAAGATTTAAATTGAATGCGAGGGAGTCTTCCGTTGGCTTCCATATTAGACCGAGAACTCGTTCTGTCTTGATGCTGTCGTCCAGCTTGATTGTGTCTTCAGTCTTGGCGACTTCCCCTAGCGCTTCTAGAAGGGTGCTCGAGTTAGATGACCATTTCTTGAGTTCAAAGTGCGCTTCTCTATGTATGTCACGCACAGCTTGCGAGACTCTCACGGCTTCCTCCAATGTGTCAAAACTATTCAGATAGTCATCCATGTAATGTTTTCTTTTGATAGCTTTGACTGCTTCTGGATGTTCCTGCTGGAATCTCTCGGCGTTCGTGTTTTTCACGTAGATTGCCGTCGCTGGTGAGCAAGAAGCTCCGAAGATTAGCGACTTCATGCGGTATTGTTCCGGCGGCTGGCCGTCTCTTCGGTCTCCTCGCCATAAGTATCGGAGAGCATCCCGGTCTTCGGGTCGTAGTTCTATTTGCAGGAACATTTCGGTGATGTCAGCGGTCACGGCGATTGAGTGCTGACGGAAGCGCATTATTACTCCTGGTAGCGATTGCAGTAGATCTGGGCCAGTGAGTAGTTGGTCGTTTAATGAGACTCCTCTAGTCTTGGCTGCTGCGTCGCAGACAATCCTAAGTTTGTCTGGTTTCATGGGGTTGAACACGGCAAAGTGAGGTAGGTACCATGTTCGATGTTCCGATGTCGAGTGTGGAGCTGGTTCGGCGTACCCTTTTGATACTAGCGCTTCCATTTGTTCAGTGTACTTCTTCTTTAGTTCAGGTTCTTTGTCTAGCTTCTTCTCTACGCTCATGAGTCTGTTCAGAGCGCTGTCATAGTTGTCTGGCATCTTGACGTTTTCATCTTGCCATAATAGTGCAGTTTGATATCTTCCTTCTGGAGTTCTGGTCGTATGTTTCTGAAGGATTCGGAGTGCTTTTTCTTCGGGATCGTTGATGGGTTTCTTCGGATTGACTTGTATGTTGTCTATCGTGATGTATTCTTTCACCAGTTCATGAAGTTCGTCGTCTGTGTTGGCGTATCTGATGAAGTTTACTCTGTGGCCAAGTGTTCGCGTGTGACTGCCATGCAGGACCCAACACAATGGTGTTAGTGAGGCCACTGGTTGGTTCTTTTTCCCAGTTCTGACCTCCGTTGCGATGAGGAGATCCCAATTGTCTTGGCCAATCAGAAGTCTAGGTCTTGCATCTTCTGTTACTATCTCTCTGGCGATGTCATGAAGATGTTCACAGTCTCTGACTGCTTCTCCAGGGATCTTCTGTGCGGCCAACTCTAGCTGCTTGATTGTTCTCGCTCGTAGCTTGCGTTCGGACGTGTGAAGTCCTTTGATGACGAAGTTCACTCTTCGAGATGACACGTCGACTGTGGGTTCTCCGTCAAAGGATGCTATTCGAAGTGGTTCACTGGATCCTTCTGCTCCGATTTGATTGGCTAGGCTCTCATCGATCAGAGTTACGGTAGAGCCGTCGTCAAGGAGCGCGTAGGTATTGACAGCTCCCGCCGGTCCAGAAAGGTGCACTGGTATTATTTTGAGAAACGATACTCTCGGTGTCCACATTGAATGGACCTTCTCTTGTTCTTTTTTGGAGCTATCGGTTTCTTCTTTCTTCTTGGATGCTGCACCATTGGAGTGTAGCATCTTGTGATGTAAGTGCACACAGTTGCCTATCTCGCATCTTTTTGGTTTACAGCTGTGTTGCTTTGTTCGAAATCTGAGGCAGCGAAAACACAGGCGATGCTTCTTTGCGATGTCCCATCTTGCATCAGTAGTTGCCATCTTGAATTGGTCGCATTCCACGATGCTGTGCCCTTGACGATCACATAAGCCACAATTTGGTTTGCTTGCTTCTTGCGTGGCATGTACCCGCTGCTGACGTCGCTGCATGTTCTGAGGCGTTGGTGTTGTTGCAGCGATGTTCTCAGGCAGTGCATACGGGCTGCACATCTCTGCTTCTATCTTGATGAATCGGGTAAACTTCAGCAGATCAGGTTCGGTTCTGGGTTGTTCTGCTGAAAACTGGTACCATTGCCTTTTC
Organism: Polia nebulosa; assembly: GCA_951329385.1. Taxonomy (NCBI): domain Eukaryota; kingdom Metazoa; phylum Arthropoda; class Insecta; order Lepidoptera; family Noctuidae; genus Polia; species Polia nebulosa. The sequence goes on along the minus strand of OX589592.1, from coordinate 5,913,707 downwards.
AAGGTCGGTGTGAGCTTTTCAACCATAGCCTTCGTGACTTCTGGATTGAAGAGATAATGCCCGCAGTTGAGTGCTCGCAGAGTACCAATGATGTTTTCTACTTTGGTAGCGAAGGTGCAGACTTCACGCGGAGATTCAGTGAGGCGAGGTAAGGTTCGTAGTCGCTCCATCTCGGCCATGGCTATTGAGTCTGGCCGACCGAAGCGTAGCTCGAGTGTCTTCATGACTTCGTACGGGTCAGCGTTCACTATTAACAGACCCTGTACAGCTTCTTTTGCTATTCCTCGAAGGCTTCTTCTGAGTCTTGACATATTTTCTACTGCTGATAATCGATGCGCTGTCTCACAATAGGCGGCGCGGAACGTGAGCCAATCTTGATGAGCTCCATTGAAGCAGGGAAGTTCAGAATGCTTCATTGGCTGTTGGTACTGTGCGGTCTGCACAGCTTGCGTAATTGCAGCAGCAAGTTCTCTCATGTCCGTCCTTGTATCTGGGACGACTAGTGCTGTAGGTTGTTGCGCGACGTGGACTGATGGCGTAGACGGCGGCACCCAGGTTGCAGTGGCAGGTTTCGACGTGTAGCTGTGATGCGGCGCCGTAGTGTAGATCGGTTGCCATGATGTGTTCGGTGCCACGTGCGTAGAGTTCGATGGCCAGGGCACGCCGGGTTCTATTGGCGCTGGCCTTGGTTGCGGTTGAGCAGGCACGTAGTTCGGTTGCCAGGATGCGGCGGTGATCACTGGCGGTGGGTTCAAGTGTGGCTGCGCAGGCGCGGGGTTCGTCTGCCAGGAGGCGGCGGCACTCACTGGCGGCGGGTTCGGGTGCAACTGTTCGGTCGCAAAGTTCGGCTGCCAAGAGGCGGCGGCACTCACTGGCGGCATGTTCGGGTGCGGCTGTTCAGTCGCAAAGTTCGGCTGCCAGGAGGCGGCGGCACTCACTGGCGGCATGTTCGGGTGCGGCTGTTCAGTCGCAAAGTTCGGCTGCCAGGAGGCAGTAGCACTCACTGGCGGCATGTTCGGGTGCGGCTGTTCAGTCGCAAAGTTCGGCTGCCAAGAGGCGGCGGCACTCACTGGCGGCATGTTCGGGTGCGGCTGTTCAGTCGCAAAGTTCGGCTGCCAAGAGGCGGCGGCACTCACTGGCGGCATGTTCGGGTGCGGCTGTTCAGTCGCAAAGTTCGGCTGCCAGTAGTCAGCGGCACTCACTGGCGGCGGGTTCGGGTGCAACTGTTCAGTTGCAAGGTTCGGCTGCCAGAGGGCGGCAGCGACCACTGGCGGTGGGTTCGGTTGCGGGGGCCTGGTGCTGACTCCCGCCGGTAAAGTCGCCGGGATGTCCCAGGCTACGGCGGTCGTCACTGGAACTGCAGGATCGATCGACGACTTTACCTCAGATTGATAAGGTCTGTTGGAGATGGCGAGCAGCTGACTTGAATGGAGCCAATTAGTCACTCGATGATCATTTCCAGCTTCCGAGGCGACGGAGGATACGTCTTCATCAGTTGACTCAGCTTCGATTTCGGCTAGGCGCGCGGCCGCTAAATTGGCTAATCGTTGTGCCAGCTCTGCTTTGGCCCTGGCTACGCGGCGCGCTTTTGAAGTTTTATCACTCTTCTGTGACATAGGTTTGCTGCGGCGACCACTTTCTTTGTTCTCAGTTGTGACGTCTTCTTGCGCGGCGTGTTTAACTGTAGACGCGGTGGCGGCTGGGGCTTCCAAAGTGTTGGCCGTTGTTCGCGTCGCTTCTGTAGCGCTTGTGTCAGTCGTGGCTTCTGTAGCGGTTTCCGTAGCAGTTTCCGTCTGTTCTGTAACTGTAGTCGACGCCTGGCCGCCTCGTTTTCCCGTAGATCTCGTGACTGGCATTGTAAATTCTTCTCAATAATGAATCTTCACAAATAATCTTCAATAAGTTCGCTGGAGTCTTTTCTATAGTGACTTTCCTCAGATCCGGCGCTCGAAGGACCAATGTTTGGGATGGGACCCAAACTATAATGTTGCTGGATTGGAGGAGTCACTTGGTTCAATTAAACTCTTCTTAAATCTTGAAGACTATTTATTTACAGTTCACAATATGGTTCATAAAAGAATATGTTACACAAACAATATATATATAGTCGGTACAAGGTGTGGTACACGACAATGCTCAGTCGGTTCAAGGTGTGGAACACAACGAGACTTAGTCTGTTCAAGGTGTGGAACCCAACAAGACAAGTGCCTGTACAAGGTGTGGTACTAGACAATAGAGCGAAAGCCAGAGGACTTTCAAGCTCACTGAGTCAACTGCCGCTGAGTGACTGAATTTGACTGCCAGGGACGCCTATATTTATCACCCAAATTCCATGGGACACGTAGTGTAGCAAATGCCGACCCGGACAGCCAATACATTTTGAGAATCTCACAAATTAACTTGGACATTAACATTTGACCAATCACAAACATTTCGACATTCTGACGATAACCAATCAGAAGGGTTTTACAAATCTATTAGGTAATGAACACCTGCATATTTACTATTACATATTTACTGATCTTAATAACAACAAAACTGATATATATACATACTACAAAGTATGTATTCTATGGACAAACTGATTCTACGTTATATTCTACTTTTATATTCTATTTTTACATTATCACAAATCTATAAACTACAATAAAAACAAAGCAATTTTACATATGTATCTCGACATGTACATAATTTTACATGGTGGACTTCGAAAACTTTCCACTGTCTGTATCCAATCCATGAGAAGCATGAATTGGAACAACCAATCACTGACTAGCCAAAATTCCTAACTACGAGCTTTATTACTATTGGTCAATTTTAGCGCTGTGGCATGCACTACCTGCGCTATACAAAAAAGTTACCTCAGTGAGCTTAACACTAAAACATACTTTTATCCTTATTTTCAAGACATTACTAAACATAATAAGATATAATGAAAACATGACAAATAAACTAAATTAACTATAGGTATGAACTAAAGCGATTACGCTTCCTACATACATTTGTTTGAGCGTCCTGCACAATTACTATTGGTCAATTTTAGCGCTGTGGCATGCACTACCTGCGCTATACAAAAAAGTTACCTCAGTGAGCTTAACACTAAAACATACTTTTATCCTTATTTTCAAGACATTACTAAACATAATAAGATATAATGAAAACATGACAAATAAACTAAATTAACTATAGGCATGAACTAAAGCGATTACGCTTCCTACATACATTTGTTTGAGCGTCCTGCACAATATTTATTATAAGTGTAATGAATAACAATAGAATAAAAAATTAATACAGTATATTGAAGTGTCATTAATTAATTATTACGTAAATAGAAAAGAGCTACTGACATGCAGTCAAAGCGCAGTGCAATGTGAGTAGTCTTTTTACAACAAAAGTTGACTGGTAGAGAATGCCTTGTTGCATAAAGTGCTGCACCTTATGCAGGGGCGTATTTACCCTAGGGCCAAGGGGGCCATGGCCCGGGGCGGTAAGCTGCAAGGGGCGGCCAAGCCGCACCAAGCCCCCACGGCCTTCTCTGGGCGCCTTTTATTGTCAAGCTTAGACACATTGATAAAAAGGCTATTTGTCTTTTTAGTGTATCTTGCTTGTTAAAGAAACGGACAATTGAGAGGCATAAATATAGTCATATTAGTATAATTATATCTTTTCAGATAGAACAACTGGGAACAATATATATTTTGAAGTGACAACCATTCTTTTTAAATGATTATTCCATATTTGTATGGAGGTTTCATATCTTCACCACCAAAAGAGTTTTGTTATACAAACTCTAACATCTTCTCTTGAAGCTATGAATCAACAGAGCCTTTGAACGTGTAGGCCAGTCTCACGACAAAGCATAACTAGTCTTGGCTTATACAGTGCCTTTGTAAGCATGTCGGCAATTTGGTTTTCTGTACCAATCTTTGCAATAATCATAGTCCCATCAGCTATGGCTTCTCGTATAAAGAAATGTCGTAGCTTGATATGCTTAGTTTTGTTATGGAACTCATATGGCGGATTTAGTGCAAGCTTGATGGCAGATTCATTATCCACATGGAGAACAGTAGTCATTGTTGATTGCTCTATGTTTTCAATCAATCGTTTAACCCATATGATTTCTCTTGCAGCTTCACTAGCAGCTACAATTTCTGCTTCTGTGCTAGAGATAGCGACTGATGTCTTTAATTTACTTCTCCATGATATTGGACCTCCGTAAACACATACAAGTCCTGAAGTCGACCTTCCAGTGTCAGGATCACCGCCATGATCCGCATCGCTATAACACTACCATGTTAAAGAAACGGACAATTGAAAGGCATAATTATAGCCATAATAGTATAATTATATCTAAAAGAATTTTCAGATAGAACAACTGGGAACAATATATATTTTGAAGTGACAACCATTCTTTTTAAATGGTTATTCTATATTTGTATGGAGGTTTCATATCTTCACCACCAAAAGAGTTTTGTTATACAAACTCTAACATTGCTTAGTCCTTGGACTAGAGATATACCATTTCGTTATAAGCTTTTTGAATATATGATCTTCAATTTGATTGAAGGAATACACGATACAAAGAAATTTTATCGATAGAAAAAAAATGCAATCTTTGATCTATCTTTTAACGCGCAACGCAACGCAACAAACGCAACGCAACGCGCGCAACGCTTCAGAAGTATTTTATGAAATTTCTTTTAAAACAGAGAATAAACATAACAAACGTTTGATTGAACAGATTTAGTTTTATTGATAATTTTAGTTAAAATACGTAGATTTATTTTGGCGCTTTGTTGTTTATTCCGAGCGGCACTCTTAATACCGCCACCTCGTCTCATCAAGTATTTGCATCACTGTTATTTGTTCAGTAAGCCCATGGAGGTAAGAATACTATTCCTTATTCAGAGAGTAAGTAAGATGGCCGGTGGGCATAGACTACTATATATATATTTAAGTTGCAGCCATCAGGTAGAATTCACCATTCAATTGGACGCCTAGGCCGTTTAGACCTGATCAGACTAAGGGGTAGACCTCTCTTTTGATTGCATTTCTCATGGCCAACTTTATGTTGCTCTAGCAACCCTAGCAACCTGTAGAGATATTCTGTAAAATCTCACCGTGAAAACTTAGGTGAAGTGACCGTGAAGTGGGCTGTCAATCCATACAATCAAGGTGGAATAACAGTTCACTTCACGCTCACTCCACCTAAGTTTTCACGGTGACCTGTGAACGAATCGACCGGCTGTTGTGATTCCACCGCTAACATAGTACCTGTATCGAGAAGATAAAGTTACAAGACATATGGTCTTGTTTCTTCGCAAATTCTTTATTTTAAATGGAACAGTTGTACAGGCAGTGCCTTGCATTATCCTCTTCATATTTTCTATAGCGGTCAGGTAAAGTAAGTAACACAGGGTATTGACTGTACTCATATCTAAGCGACTCATTTTAGTTTTTGACAACCACGCGAATGAAGTCGCGGGCACAGCTAGTAGTGAATAAATGGTTAATTTTTAGGATTTTTATTAATTTATTATTTCACATCACATAGGGTTTTTTTTAATTAATAGGGCGGTAAAGCTAACTGGCCGGGGCGCCAAATCTTCAAATACGCTTCTGCTTAGGTACTCAGGAAGTTAACGCTGTTTGTAACTGTGTTTACATTATGTGCGCTAAGAATAAGTAAAACATAGCCTTAAATCCAACTATGTACCACTATATAGCATAAAGTATAAATTATCCTTAGATATGATTATTTTGATAAATCTGTGGACGTGAAATTAGTTTGTAAGCAATAAAACATTTATGGTAGTTTTTCACACAAAAAATATCTTTGCAACACCATTCTTCTTATGTCACTGTGACACATAATGCGCACAGCTGTGTCATGTTTTCGTTAATAATTTCACAGATTGTCGTTGACTAAAATAAGAAAAACAGATTGAATTTGCGAATTACTTTATAAAAGTTCAAGGCTATGTGATTGAGTGAAGATGTCTTCGTCAAAATCCGAATCTCTCAAAGGTATATACGAAAATTTTACTTTGTTTACTTGTATGGCTTCAAGGTGTGATCCAAAAAACTTATTTATTTTCGTTTTACAGATACAGTGACGGTGTTAATTAACGCTGTCGGCGATAATGAGAACTCCGTGAACAATGTTGTAATAAAATCACTGACTAAAATAGCGAATACCTATCCAAATGAAGTGATAGAAATATTTTGCGAGTTCTACACGAATACTGTGAAAGTGAACCCTACGCAGCTTGGAAACATTGTAAAGTGAGTAATTTGTTGTTTGAAATATGTCATGAGGTGATATTGCAGTTGATTTATATGTTTATTTAATTATTGCAAGAGGGTAATAACCTGACCTTAGATCAGATACCTTTGTCGTGCAATTTCCTGCATCTTTTATCTTGACAACTTAGGTACCTATTAATAATATTATCTTGTGACTAAACAGTATCTTCAAAACACTCATATGATCCAAGGTAGGCAAATACTTTTTTTATGACTAATTCTCCCAATCAGCTACCTGATTAACTAAAGTATTATTATCATGCAAACAACAACAGATATTGAAGCTTTTTATTTTGAAAATTGAGACAGCAATATTGATAAAAAGAATTGTTTTAAATTTTTCAGTGTTCAAGTGCTCAGGTACCTACTGTGCAATTAGATTCTAGCTTCTGCTACTCTTCTTGCCTAATCTGCTGCACTAATTAGAAACGCAGTATTGAAGGATTATTGGCATATTGAGTTACTCATAGATTCGGAATACTCGTTTATGAAGGATTCCAAATCTATGAGTAACTCAATTTGCCAAAAATCCTTCCTTACTATTTCTAATTAGTGCGGCTGTAATTATGTTGCATTTCTAGTCATCTTTTTAATATTAATATTATTAAAAATTCTATACAAATATTGTAAAACTCCATTTCTAGAAAATACTGAGAAATGACAAGCAATGTCTGTGGTAAATATTATTATAATAATGTGGTGGATAAGAAAATACGAGATCTCTTTATTGCTGAATTATACAATGTGGCCATTTATTCTCTCAATGCCATGCATAAATTAATAATTAATGAAGCAATGAATATCATCTCCTAAGAAAACTATTTTATAATGTTAAATAACTGTCCACTGATTTCACATTGTGACAAAGTCAAAAATTGATCTAATTATCTGTGAAACCACACTGAAAACAATAAATGTTTGTAACACATTAGTTAAATTCTGGTTCAGTTTCCTCATATAAACATCATCATCTGCCTAGCCTTTTCCCAACTATCGTGGGGTCGGCTTCCAGTCTAATCGGATGCAGCTGAATACCAGTATTTTACATGGAGTGACTGCCTATCTGACCTCCACAACCCAGTTATTGGGTAATACAATACCCCTTGGTAAGAGACTGGTTGTCAGACTTTCGGGCTTCTGACAACCAGTAACGACTGTCAATGATTCACGATTGACAACCGGGACCAACGGCTTAACGTGCTTTCCGAGGCACGGAGGAGTCTCGGTATGTAAAGATGGTCACCCGTCCATGGACCAACGCCAGCAAGCGTAGCTTAACCTGATAGATCGACCCCTGCGGCTGTTATTACTTTAGCCACAAGCTCCTCAGTTTCCTCATATAAACATACATAACAATGAGGATAAACAATTTGAATGGTTCAAATGTATAATCATTACACAATATAATTATATCTTCATAAAAATTTGCATAAACATAATCAGCCTTAATAGCATTCCGACTGCTGAGACTCAGGCCTCTTCTCTAGGAGAGGTAATGGTCCGTGATTCACCATGCGGGCCCAGTGCGGGTTGGTGGATGCCACATGTCTTTGAATTTTTGGTTCTCGGACATGCTGGTTTCCTTCACGTTTAAATAAGCAGAATATCACACACTTCTTTTACCTTTCTATATTTGCATGATGGTCTGTGAGCCTGACAAAAAACTCTTTCTTGTTCTTTTCCCTTTATAATCAATGATGGCATTTTGTACTTTCCGTTAGCTGCCAGCTTTGTGCTACAATAATTTTAAGACACAAACTGCGCTTATGCGAGTACCACGCGTGGCTGTCGTGTGTCATGACAATCGGTCTGTGGGACTAACTCCAGTACGATTTTCTTAAATTTTTACTGAAATTGAAATGCAAATAATGAACCCAAGTTTTTTGTGTGTTTACTCTTCTTCATGTATAGATTTGTGTTATACTATTATAGATTTAAACGCTTGTTATTATATTTGAAAAAAACATTATTTTTGCTTATATTTTGTGAACTCTTACTAAAATCTTGCTATTTTTCAAAGACTTTTACAAAAGAATCTTACTCATTAAATAAATTGTAAATTGGTTTATCCTGTTCATGATATTCCCTAGTTTTAGAAAACATCATTTTGATATATATATTACTTGATGTAAATTAGGATATTTAAAGCAGCTTGTGGCAAAAGTAATAACAGCCGCACGGGTAGATCCACCAGGTTAAACTACGCTTGCCGGGGTTGGTCCATGGATGGGTGACCATCTTAATATACCGAGACTCCTCCGTGCCTCGGAAAGCACGTAAAGCCGTTGGTTCCGGCTGTCAATCGTGGATCTTAGACATTCATTACGGGTCGTCAGAATCCCGAAAGTCTGACAACCAGTCTAACTAACAAGTATCGTATTACCCAGTAACTGGGTTGTGGAGGTCAGATAGGCAGTCGCTCCATGTAAAATACTGGTATTCAGCTGCATCTGGTTAGACTGGAAGCCGACCCCAAGATAGTTGGGAAAAGGCAAGGTAGAATGAATTTACTTGATATATATTATGAAAGTACCTTCCCACCCTTATGTCTGTGAGACCATGCGCGAGTATAGGTGTCACCCGTGTCACAAAATTTAGCACTGGTTTAAGAAGGTTAAATTAATTACTGTCAATGATTTCGTTATAAAAGAGTAGAAATGATATCACTTTGAAATACTTTACTGACTCATCTACAAATTTGTTATTGATGTAAAGTTATGTATGACGATGATAATTTAGCAGAATTTGTGTTCTATAATTATCTATCATCCACAACAAATAATATGAATTAACTCAAAAAAGTTTGTTTCTATTTAAAGAAATAAACTTTTATTGAAAGGCGGTAGAAATCTTTCTATTTTATGTTGCATGCAAATAGTATGGGAGGTGACTGTTATTGCTACCAACCTCAATTTTCAATATTTTTTATGTTATAAATGATACTGGTTTTGATAACATTTAAATTTTTGGCCAAGAAAAGCTAACAGAACACAAACATACTGGATTCAAAGTTTACCCGGGCCTGCGGACGGCGAGTAGTGGGTAACTCGCCGTCCGATCAGCACCAGGCCCGAGAGTCGACGGCGCGTAGTGTTCCACGCGCGCGCTCAAAGAGTTGTCAGCAAAACATGACGGGGCCCGATATGGCCGATGCCTGCCCAGGGGTTGTGGATAAATTCGAAACAGAGTTACCGCGCCCCTGGGCACTCATGGCAGGGAAGTAACAGGGGTGGGTTTTAGTCAGTAAGAGTCTGACACGCGAAAATGCAAATTGTGATGTCATTGAGTAGTAAAAGTAACACTAATATTTTATGTCCACAATATTACAGGGTTCTAGAACAAACATGTGTGAACCAAGTAAAGAGGCTGGAGCCCTCTTCGGCTACAAACCTGGTAACGGCAATGCTTCGTGCAATGATGGAGAATGTGACCTACGAGCCGGTGGTACAGATGGGGGCATCCTCTGTGCTGGTCGCTGTGGGACATGAGCATTTGGATCTGGTAATTTTTTCGTTTTATTTACGGCTTATCATTGCAGAAAATATAGAGGAGCTCGTGGTTAAAGTAATAACAGCCATACGAAATTAAAATCAAAAGTCATTTATTTATTCAAACTAGGTTGAGAGCCAGTACTTTTTGAACGTCAAAGTTTGACATAAGGGTGGTATTACATCTATCCTAGATCTTTGTCCAATGTAAGTTTGTGTTTATTTTCTTTCTTTTTTCTTTCAAATAGGATGACTTCGTCGAATTTGATCAAATTTCTTTGACGGATGCCCAGTAAATCCGTCAAAGAAATTTGATCAAATATAAGACATAGATATTGGACAAAGATATAGGATAAATGTAATACCACCCAAAAGATAGTCGCCCAAAAACGCCCGCCCGTCATACGGGTCGATCCATCAGGTTAAGCTACGTTTGCTGGGGTTGGTCCATGGATGGGTGTCCATCTTTACATACCGAGACTCCTCCGTGCCTCGGAAAGCACGTTAAGCCGTTGGTCCCGGCTGTCAATCGTGGATCTTTGACTGTCGTTACGGGTCGTCAGAAGCCCGAAAGTCTGAAAACCCAGTCTTACCAAGGGGTATCGTATTACCCAGTAACTGGGTTGTGGAGTTCAGATAGGCAGTCGCGCCTTGCAAAATACTGGTATTCAGCTGCATCCGGTTAGACTGGCAGCCGACCCCAAGATAGTTGGGAAAAGGCTAGGCGGATTCATTGATTACAGAAAATATAGGAAAGACTAAAAACAAGTAGAAGTGTGTCATAGGGCAGACGCACATACCTTTATTTTTTTTACTTGTTTTTTTGGGGTAACTAAGCTTTTTTCTGTATTTGTCATCATTGTCATCAATTTAGTGATATACAGTCGCTCCACGTAAAATATTGGTATTCAGCTGCATCCGGTTAGACTGGAAGCCGACCCCAAGATAGTTGGGAAAAGGCGCGGGCAGAACAACTGTTTCTGATTGTTACCTGTTGTAGTTGCCTTGTTAATAAATGAATAACCATAGGAATTCCCAAATAATATTTACTGTTAAATAAAATTAATTGTTTTGTAAAACAATTAAAAAAATACAAAAGGTACCCACACCTATTGCTATTTTTTTAAATTTATTTACCCGCAACTTCAATCAATTTGCAAATTTTTTAAAAATCTTGCAGTTTCATGATGTTTCTCCAAATCAATATGGTATCTATCAAATACTAAGTCGTGACAGCCGTATTAAATTATACAAAAAAGTGATGCCGTGCGATCAATTATGGCGTAACAAAGCAGCTTAGAAAAACGCGTCGCGGCAGATTCCGTAAAACAAGGCGGGACGGGTTGGAAACACGTGTTGGTTTTTGTCCAATTCGTGTGTCCTGTCACTTGGTTTAACAATTTTTAATTAATAAACATATTGTATTTTGATCTGGCTCGCGAGTTTGTCGACATGTGGGAGGTGGATACAGCAGTCATTTTGCCGATACTCGTGACGCCAAAGCCAAGAGTCTCGACCAACATATGAGGAGGATATCCTTGGTTGGTTTGGTTGGGTAATTGGATCATGGGCTTGATCCGAAAAAGAGACACGGCGCGTATTGTTAGGAGATACATCTCTCAGGATCCCTAAATACCGGTAGCTTGGACCTTACTCCCGATACCGGTGGGCTACTTTTTAGTTTTAAAAGTATTTTTTTAAGAAATATTTATAAATGTACTAGCTGACCCGGCAAACGTTGTTCTGTGATTAGAAAATGGGAAGTGGGGGTAGGAAGGTGAAAAATACTTTACTTTCATACCTACTAAATATACAAAAAAAAGCCGTTAGCCGTCGAGCCGTTTCGGAGGAGTGCAACCACAAGCACCGTGTCGTGACACGAGATTTTTATATATTAGATTGAATAAGTAAGAGTGATGATGAATAAACATATTATAAAAAAAATCGAATATATTATTAACTAACGACCCGGTAGGTAGGTACAAATTATATACCTACCTAAACCTGTCATGAATCACTATCTTAACGCTTATTAGGATGTTAATGATATGTGTGTATATTATTATTTAAAAAAAAACAGGCCAAGTGCGCATCGGACTCACGCACGAAGGGTTCCTTACCATTATCTATAAAAACGGCAAAAAAAACACGTTTGTTTTAAGGATGATTCACGTTACACCGTGTTGCCACCGAGCCCGGACGTGCCCCGGTCGTGCCCCGGCCGGGAAACAATTGCCGGTCAAACAATTGCACGGTCCAATACCTATAGTATACTTTTTGTATGAACTGATCCATGCTTGGCCGTGCTCCGGACGTGGCCCGGTGGCGGCACGGTGACAGCCCGGTGTAGCATGAATGACTAGCCCGGTGGACATGCCCCGGCCGGGGCACGGTGGCGACACGGTGTAACGTGAATCATCCTTTATGGGAGCCCTTAAATATTTATTTTATTCTGTTTTTTAGTACTTATTTGTTGTTGTAGTGGCAACAGAAATACATCATCTGTAAAAATTTCAACTATCACGGTTCATGAGATACAGCCTGGTGACAGACGGACAGACAGACAGACGGACAGCGAAGTCTTAGTAATAGGGTCCCGTTTTTCCCTTTGGGTGCGGAACCCTAAAAATGTTATGAAATAATAATTAAAATGATTTCATCTCACCTACAGTATCGGTTACGTGTCTAAGTGGTGTCAATGTCGAACGCGTCACCGTCCTAGTTGCAGCAGTAATCTGTCTGTTATGAATACAGCCACTCAACCACCTAAATTGTGCCAAGAGTGGTTACTTCCTGTGGTTAGCTCTTGGCTGTCATAGATGAGTTGAGTTGCAGACTCTACCTACTCGTTTGTTTGCTTTTGATATTATTTGTGGGGTGGGAAATCATCCAATGACTTCTTCCGCTGTAGGGTGGAGCGGGACGGCGTGTCAGACTCTTACTGACTAAATCCCACCCCTGTTCCTTCCTGCCCTGAGTGCCCAGGGGCGAGGTAACTCTGTTTCGAATTTATCCTCAACCCCCGGGCAGGCATCGGCCATGACGGGCCCCGTCCTTATTGCTGACAACGACCATCATTGTCTTCAAGGTATGTCAGCATCCCGGGCCTGCAGAAGGTGAGCAGTGGGTAGCTCGCCGTCCGATCAGCACCAGGCCCGTGAGTCGACGGCGCGTAGTTTCACGCGCGCCTCAAAGAGATGAGTGTCAGCCACCACTGACGGGGCCCAAAGTGGCCGGTGCCTGCATGCCTAGGGGTAGCGGATAAATTCTGAAAATGAGTTACCGCACCCCTGGGCACTCAGGGCAGGGAAGGAACAGGGGTGTGTTTTAGTCAGTAAGAGTCTGACACGCCCTCCCGCTCCACCCAGAGCGGGAGAAGTCATTGGATGATTTCCTATACCCCAAAAAAAAAAGGGCCCTGTCCGCACCGCGATATTCCGCCGCGCGATTTTTTTCTCGCAATTCTGTAACACATTGAATTGTATAGAAGTAGCTGGACTGGCGGCAAAAATTTTGCGCTGAAAAAATATCTGTGATTTGATGCAAATTGAACGCGATGCGGTGCGTTTCAAGATTCAATGAGTTACAGAATTGCGAGAATAAAATCGCGCGGTGAAATATCGCGGTGCGGACAGGGCTTTATGATTTTCCTTGAGGTGATGTGAAGTTAAGTTTCTGTATAAGTATCCAAATATACGTACAGATAGAACAGTGGTGGCCCAGTGGTATTGGCCGCGACTTACAAGTTGTAGGTCGTGAATTCAAACCCAGGCAGGCGCTTTACTTTGTGTAAATTATTTCATCACCACTGCTCTCAAAACGGTGAAGGAAAACATCGTGAGGAAACCGGCATATCCTAGAAACAAAAATTCGAAGACATTTGACATCCACCAATCCGCATTGGGCCTCCGTGGAGGATTACGGCCCACACCCTATCACAGGGAGGAGGTCTGTGCCCCAGCAGTGGGGACATTAAAAGGCTTGGAGGATTATGATGATCCAAATATACATGTTTTATCATTGGAAGAGGGTATTTTAATCCTAACTCATCTTCTAATATATAAAAATCTAGTGTCACGGTGTTTGTGTTTGCACTCCTCCGAAACGGCTCTACCGATTTTCATTTTTTTTTTGTATATTGGATAAGTATGAGAACAGGTCGTAAAGTATTTTTCATCCTCCTACCCCCACCCCCCATTTTTTAATTGCAGAACAACATTTGCCGGATCATTTAGTATTATATAAATGCGAAGGCAAGTAAGTTTGTTTGTTACCTTTTCACGTCTAAATTACTAAACCGTCATCATGAAATACTTTTATACCCAGAGAACTACCCTATTATGTTACTAGCTTTTGTCAGCGGGTTCGCCTGCGTGAAAGTCGTGAACTATCCCAAGGGACCGTGCTCCCAGGATAAAAAGTATCCTATGTTATTTTCTAAGGTATAATCTATCTCTATACCAACTCATGAAAATTGGTTCAGGCGTTTAGGAGCGAAAGCGTAACAAACAAACAGACGGAGTTACTTTCGCATTTATAATATTAGGATGGAGTGGATGTTATGTGCGAGAATAATAAGGACGATATTCTCGAGAGAAAAAGTGACTTTCAATCTTCTCATTTATGGAAAAAAAAACAACCGACTTCCAAAATAAAAATACACTAAAAATTAAAAAATAACTTTAATTTCGGAAGTTGGTGTTGTATTTAATTTCTTCGTTATTTGACACCGACTTCTGAAATGGAAGTCGGTTGTTTTTTTTTGTAAAAAAGTTTTTTATTTTTCACTTTTTAGTTGTTATACCCCTATAACATGGAACGTGGAATTTAGACATACTCGTAATTGGAGAAAACCAAAACGTCATCTATGTATACCTATTTTTCGTTTTTGTTCAGTTTTTCAAAAAGCGCTGAAGCAATTTCGATAAAATTTATATGGTGGTTCCATGAGCTCCCCTCGGGAGTATATACTTTCGGATAAAAAAAGAATTATCGGTTCACAACTAACAGAGAAGTCGGTGGACATACAAAAATCATACATACAGTCGAACATAGAACCTCCTCCTTTTTCGAAGTTGGTTAAAAATGGAAATGACATGGGAAAAGTCAATACTTTCCCAAAAGTGTTGAATTTGACGGAAGCCGGTCAAGAAAATAAGACACCCGGGTGGAATTTTATTTGTTTTCTATTTACTGTCTCATATCTGTACTTCGAAATATATGTACGTGGAATATACATCATACCGTTTCCGCACCTACCTAAAACATTTTTAGAAGACATCACGACTGTCTATCTTAACTTGAACTCTATCGTCGACATAAATATACACTAAACGCCGAAATCTTCTATACTTTCGGAAAATTCCGCCATACTATCCCCAATGCAACTGCAATCACCACCGGCAATCACCAGAAAAACACCGAGACAATGAAGCTCGACGAGTCCCGAAGAAACGATTCAACTGTCTTTAATACTACACTAGCGACCCGCTCCAGTTACGCACGGGTGCAAATTATACACCGTGTAAGACACATAAACGCACAAACGTGTACCAGTGATTCAGTACCTGATTCTCGGGGTCCAGAATCAGGTTACTACTGGTTAGTACTACTGGTAGCGTTGGAATTTTTCGTCGCCATTTTCCTAAATTTTATATATTTTTTATTTTAGACTTCAAAATCGTTATTCGTATTCAACCCAATAAGAGTTTAATTAAAAACTAATTAAATATACGTTTCTATAAAATCTTGAGAGATATAAAAAGAAAATGGCTCTTGTATGTCGCTGACTACACTAAAAACAGCAATGTAAATAAAATGCGAAAGTTATACGCACAGCTGTTTTGCTAGAGTTCATTCGTAAGGTCACGTCGCCGGAGTAATACCTACATACCTACGGCATAGGTAGGTAGGCTTTGTACAGACTGGATTTGATCTCGAACCTTGTTTTTCTCAGTCTTACACACAGACCACGAGACCAGAATTACTTGAACTCAATCATTAAAATAAGCTATTACACTTATCATATTATAACAAATAGTTATAAAATATAACCTAAAGCTAACGTTTTAAAGATCAAATTTGAGTGTCTGTGTTATTATTGTATTTTTGTTCATCAAGTCCTCGTGCACTTGTGTGATAAGCTCATATAAATTAAATAAACCTTAATGTTACAGGCAGAGGGTCCAAAGTCGTTTGATTTTAGGGTGGGTCAGGTAATGTTGACAACAGTCTGTACAATACATTGCGTGCTCAAAAATGTCAATTTCTGTGACTATCATAATTTTGTTAGTGGCATTAGGTGTAACCTTTCTTTTTATCACTCTTTCTATTAGCGGAAACCGTATCAAAATCTGTTGCGTGGTTTAGAAGAATAGAGATGATTCCTGGGTAAGAAAAAAAACTATTTAGTCTGTAAGTTAGATGAAGATAAAACGTATCAAAGTTTAGGAGTGGGGGCTTGTTACGTCACCTTTGAGTAAAAAGTGGTACAATTTTAACTCGTGTGATGTCACGCGAAGTTTCAACGCACAGCAACTTTGTTTTGCACTATTAGAGACTAATTCTCCCCTTTTCTCTGTCCAGGTCCTGCGCTCCCTGATAAACCAGCTGTCTCCGGCATCAGTACCCCACTACACGATAGCCCATACACTGGGTACGTTAGCCGCAGTCAATACCCACGGAGTAGTGCCACATATAAAGGAGATTCTCAGCAAAATGCTGCCTCTACTGTCTCTGGTCAAGGCTGATGGATTGAAGCAGGCTTTTGCTTATGGTAAGTTTTTAATCTTGTGAGTCTGGTCGTGATGGAAATGCCACCCATAAACACAAAACGTTTAGGTAACACATTCATTGTGTGAGGAGTGATATGAAAGAAAAGGGAGTTAGTGATAGCGTGACAGCTGACAGGACAGAATGGAAGAAAAAAACGTGTTGCGCCGACCCCAAGTAACATGGGATAAGGGCAGGAAGATTCATTACGCATACAGCTAAGGAGTGGAATTCCTTGCCGGATTCTGTGTTTCCTGATACCTTTAAGTCAATAGTGAACAGGTTACTTCTAGAGAAGCATGCCCCAACGTCGACCACATCATCAAATCAAAAAATCAAATCAAAATATTTATTTGCAAGAAATACATTTTTTTTTTTTTTTTACAAAGGAAGATCTTATGTCCTATTAAGTAATATCGCATCGCTTACCATCAGGTGAGATAGTGGTCAAGCGCGCACCTAACAAAAATAAAAAATGTCGGATGCATTGTGGGTTAAGACCATCATAAAATGGGTGTCTGAAAATGTCCAACAGTTTCGCGGAAGACCCGATAGGCCATGTCCATTTTTACTTAAGACTAGCTTCTGCCAGCGGCTTCAACGCGTGGAATTTAGCTACCTGCCAGTAAAATCTTATCAGAATCGGTCCAGCCGTTTCGAAGATTAGCCGTAACAAACTGACAGACAGTCAGACAAAAATTATAAAAACTGATTTTTAACCGACTTCCAAAAGGAGGAGGATGACAATTCGGATGTTTGTATTATTATTATTTTTTTAAATGTATTTTCGGGCATAACTCCGTCATCTATTGACGGATTTGCAAAATTCTTTTTTTGTTAGAAAGAAGTTCGTCCCGAAATGGTCCCATTTAAGTTTCATATAGATCTGATAATAGGTTTCGGAGACAGACAACGGAACTCTTCAAAAATTTACAGCAAATCAACCGCGATTGCTGCGATCGTATGTCTATGAATTGTTAAGACAATTTAATGGAGAATCACAATTAAAAAGTGAAATTAAAAAAAAATAAAAAATGGAACCGACTTCCAAAAAAGTGCAAATAACTTTAATTTCGGAAGTCGGTGTCAAAAAACGAAGACACAAAACCAAAACACCGACTGCCGAAATTAAAGTTATTTGCACTTTTTTTGGAAGTCGATTCCATTTTTTTGTAAAAAAGATTTTACCATAAATAACTGTTTTAGCTTAAAAAAAAACTATTATTTCGACAATACAGACAGACATTTCAATTTTATTTATTTGTATTGACCGAGTTGAGTGGAAAAAGGAGAGGAGGCTTTAACCCTGCAGTTGGACTACACGGTCTGAATTATTGTAGATGTTAATTCTGTTCCAAACGATTATATTCAGTTTTGCTCAAAAATAAAGAGGCTACCTAGAGAGTGCCAGGTGCCTGTAGTTATTAATTTCTTGACCATGCGATTAGTTTAAACATTGGTTAGCTGGTTATTTATACAACTTAATTATCTTTTTAACTGACTGCAAAAAGGAGGAGGTTATAAATTCGGATGTTTTTTTTTAATGTATGTTCGGGCATAACTCCGTCATATAGACGGATTTGCAAAATTATTTTTTTGTTCTAAAGGGCTTTATTCCGAAATATTCCCATTAAAATTTCATATAAGTAGAATTGATGATGAGTTTCGGAGACAGACAACGGAACTCTTCAAAAAATGACAGCAATTCAAGTGCGATTGCTGCGATCGTATGTCTATGTAGTGTTATCACAATTTAATGGAGAACCACAACTAAAAAGTGAAAAATAGAATCGACTTCCTAAAAAAGTGCAAAATAACTTTAATTTCGGAGGTTGGTGTTTCTGGTTTTGTGGCTCCGTTTTCTGACACCGAGTTCCGAAATTAAAGTTAGGTTATATTTTTTTGAAAAAAAGTTTTTTCGTGTCTATGTTTCTTTTTTATTATTAACTAGCGACCCGCCCCAGCTTCGCTCGGGTACAAATTATACATATAAAC
The DNA here is from genome assembly GCA_951329385.1 of Polia nebulosa. Taxonomy (NCBI): domain Eukaryota; kingdom Metazoa; phylum Arthropoda; class Insecta; order Lepidoptera; family Noctuidae; genus Polia; species Polia nebulosa. Next base: position 5,895,147 of record OX589592.1, on the reverse strand, counting down.
CATCCTCTTCAATCACTCTATCTATTAAAAAAAACCGCATCAAAATCCGTTGCGTAGTTTTAAAGATTTAAGCATACATAGGGATATAGGGACAGAGAAAGCGACTTTGTTTTATACTATGTAGTGATAGGCTCGCGTTTGACCACTATCTCACCTGATGGTAAGCGATGATGTGGTCGACGATAGAGCACGCTTGCCTAGAAGTAACCTATTTCACTCTTAATCCGTCAGGCCCCGGAATAGCAGACACAATTAAAAACCTATTGGTTCGTCCCCAATGTGGGGCGCGCGGGGCCTGACGGGTGACTTAAAAATTCCTAGATTGTGTGGATGGTTCCAAGTAGAAAGCCAGGAGTATCCTAGGGTGTCACCACTGCGCGGATCGCCCAGAGGACACGGTGCAGTATACGGAGGAGATCTGCCCCGCGCGGGCGTACCACCGCCGTGTCCTCGTGGATGCAATAGGCGGCAGCGACCTGTCGCGCCCAGCCCTGGTTCAGGCCATGGTACGGGGCGAGAGGGAATGGGAAGCAGTCTCCTCCTTCTGCGAAGCATTAATGCTCGCGAAGGAGGAGGCGGAACAGGTGAGGGAAGTGCCCCCAGCCGCAGCTGCCGCAGGAGACGCCCTGGGTATGCCCAGGACGTCGCGAGACGATCACCGGCCACCGTAGACCGGACGGTGAGCAGTGTGTAGCCGCCCTCCGAGAGTCGACGGCGCGTAGTGTTCCACGCGCGCCTCAAAGAGATGTTTGTCAGCCATCACTGACGGGGCCCATCATGGCTGGTGACTGCATGCCTAGAGGTAGCGTATAAATTCATAACAGAGTTATCGCTCCCCTGGGCACTCAGGCAAGGAAGGAACAGGGGTGGGTTTTAGCCAGTAAGTCTGACACACCCTCCCGCTCCACCCAGAGCGGGAGATGTCATTCTAAACATTACAGGAGGGTTTTTGGATCATTTTCTATGGATAATTTTGAATGAAGAATATGCCAATCAGTATTTAAACAAAGCATAGTTTAGCAAGTTTTATAACTATGACTAAGTTTTAAATCAATGTTAGCAAATATAACAAAGAATAGTACCTACTACTACAATTGCACAAATGTTATAAATAGCAGATGTTTCATGCATTATCTAAATTCAATGTTTTATCACTCATAAAACTACAAGCTTGGACACTAATATGTATTATCTTTATTGGATTTTAATTACACATGTGTGTTATTGTAGATATTGGGTTGTTTTTTTTTCAAAACAACAAAAAAGGATTTTACTCAAGTCCAAACCAACTATTAAAATAATAGGTACTAGCACTTTGCCCGCGGCTTCGCTCCTCTGACCTATCCCGCGGGAACTGTTATTTTTCTCGGGATAAAAAATAGCCTATGTTACTCGTACTTCCTAATAATTTAGATTTCTTTTGGTGAAAAAATGGTTATAATCGGTCCAGTAGTTTCTGAGCTTATTCGTTACAAACAAAAATACAAATCTTTCCTCTTTATAATATTAGTATAGGTGTAGATTAATGCCCAAGCAAATAACTTTGTTCCAGTTTAGAAGGATGCCGACGAATGGTTTCTAATATCTGTAGAGCAGTGATCGCCCAGTGGGAACGGCCCCAACTTACGAATTGTACGTCGTAGGTTCAAACCTAGACAGTTCTCATTATGGTGAAGGAAAACATCGTGAATAAATCGGCAATGTCCTAGGACAAAAAAAATTGAAGATATGTGACGTGCACCATCAAGAACTGGACCTCTCCTAGAGAGGAGGCTTGTGTCCCAGCTGTGAGAACATTATATGGCTGATTATATTATGTTAATATCTGTAGAAAAGACGTTGCCACAGAGCATGGAGTTGCCGCGTCACGCAGCAATTACTAATAATATTTGTGCCAGCACAATGAGCTCTACTGCCATAGCCTCAGTCAGAATTGTCACGGGCCGTCAATTCGTATTTTTGGGGTTCCGTATTCGAAGTGTCCAAACGGAGCCCTATTGCTGTCACTCACGTGTGTTTCTGCCCGTCGTCTGTCACACAGGTTTTACAGTCAAACGGTTGGAGCTACAGTCTTCTCACAATGTAAGCATCTTGTTGACCTAAAGCCATACAAATTGCCGAAAATTAGTACGAACATGTGCAAAGTCCGATACGCACTTAGCCGTTTTATTTCATAATTTGCTGTATAATGCCTACTCTTATTTGAAGAATTATAAATGTAGACGCATATTATTGAAAGATGGATATACAAGAGATGTGTGGCACTTTAAAATTCAATCCCTGATTCCGAAACTAGGTAGACCTGTGCTATCGGAATTAGCGATCCCTCCAGTTGCGTAAGATAGCGAATCGTTGCGTAAGATAAATAAATTTGTATGAGTAAAGGATGACACCAACAAACAGGCTTCGTCTATACCGGGTGTTACGGCATTACGTGGTCATATTTTAAATACCGCTTCTGCCCATAAAAATGAACAAATTTCTTTAAGAAAGCAATAGTGATTGCCAAAAAAAATTTTACAAAAAATAGAACCGACTTCCAAAAAAAAAAAAAACAAAAAAAGTAAAAAATAACTTTAATTTCGGCAGACGGTGTCAAAAAACGAAGAAACAAAACCAGAAACACCGACTTCCGAAATTAAAGTTATTTTGCACTTTTTTTTGTTTTTCTTGGTAGTCGGTTCTACTTTTTGTAAAAAAGTTTTTATTTTTCACTTTTTTGTTGTGGTTCTACATTAAATTGTGTTAACAATACCTACATATACAAACGATCGCAGTAATCGCGAATCATTTGCTGTTAGTTATTGAAGAGTTCCACTGTCTATCTCCTAAGTTCTCATCAGATCCTAATGTATTATATATTAAAACCTTCCTTGAAAAACCCTGTCCAAATCGGATCAGTAGTTTTCGAGAAAATCGCGGACATACATACATACGGGTCGAATATAGAACCTACTCTTTTGAAGTCGGTTAAAAAGCTAACAGAACTAGTGTTCTGTTAGCATACTGCATTGAAAGTTGCCAAAATGAAGCCGACTTCCAAAAAAAAAAAAAACAAAAAAAGTAAAAAATAACTTTAATTTCGGCAGACGGTGTCAAAAAACGAAGAAACAAAACCAGAAACACCGACTTCCGAAATTAAAGTTATTTTGCACTTTTTTTTGTTTTTCTTGGTAGTCGGTTCTACTTTTTGTAAAAAAGTTTTTATTTTTCACTTTTTTGTTGTGGTTCTACATTAAATTGTGTTAACAATACCTACATATACAAACGATCGCAGTAATCGCGAATCATTTGCTGTTAGTTATTGAAGAGTTCCACTGTCTATCTCCTAAGTTCTCATCAGATCCTAATGTATTATATATTAAAACCTTCCTTGAAAAACCCTGTCCAAATCGGATCAGTAGTTTTCGAGAAAATCGCGGACATACATACATACGGGTCGAATATAGAACCTACTCTTTTGAAGTCAGTTAAAAAGCTAACAGAACTAGTGTTCTGTTAGCATACTGCATTGAAAGTTGCCAAAATGAAACACATATGATTGATTGACCAACTGATGCATTTAAAAAAACTTAAAAAAAAAAAAATTACCGACGAAAACGAACTAAAAAGCAAACACTAATTGAACCTTTTAAGTCTTGAGTAATGAGCTTATTTACCTACATAAAATATCAAATTTTATATAAACTAATTTTGAGTCGACGCTTTGGGTGGAGCGGGAGGGCGTGTCAGACTCTTACTGACTAAAACTCACCCCCTCCCCCACACCCTGTTCCTTCCTTGCCTGAGTGTCCAGGGGAGCGGTAACTCTGTTATGAATTTATCCGCTACCCCTAGGCATGCAGGCACCGACCATGATGGGCCCCGTCAGTGGTGACTGACAAACATCTCTTTGAGGCGCGCGTGGAATACTACGCGCCGTTCCGGCCCGCCTTATCCGACACAGGAACCTCCCGAAACAACCGTGTCCGGTGAGGACCTGCGTCAGGCGGAAGGTGAGGACGCCGTGGCGCCTCTCCAGCCAGTTTGTTAGACCCTGTATAAACGTTGTAATAATACCGTTTCTAGCTGGTCCGCCGAGGCGTCTTAATATTCACACACATAGTTTATTTAGATAAGATAAGATATATGTATTTACATAAACATGACTGTGTACACATACGAATAAATCGTTAGCATTCTTACTCACTAAATAAATATTTTTTCCAGCTTTCGGCCACTTTGCTGTCGCCGTATCAGAACAAATAGGCGACAATGTGGAAAACGACAACATAACCTCTATTAAAGACAATTTTGTCACAGAGTTCACCATCATATTCGACGTACTGTACAACCAATGGCTCGCTTCACACGAACCCAAAGTCTCAGAGTCAGTTCTTGAAGCCTTGGGACCTATCACGAGGCTTATCTCAGAAAGACAGTTTAACGAAACTGTGAATAAGTTTGTGCTTTCATTGCTGTCTCTCTACCGCAAACCAGCAATCAATTTCTACTGCATAAGTCAATGTATCTCGTACTTGCTGTCTCCTTCGCCATTAAACCCGAAATTAACCTTGAATGACAGTGTTATAAATTCTATAAACCATGTGCTTTTCAACTTGATTTTGGTAGAACCTGATTACGACCAACCTCATACTGTAAAAAACCATTTCGAGGTGCTCAGGTGCTTTGACCATATGGCTGGGCAGTTCCCTGAACAAATTATTGAAAGTCTCCTTCACCAGTGTAAGAATAACCAAGAAAAAGATAGGATGAAAGCTGTCATCATCCTGACTCATTTAACAACGTCTTCTCAAGTCTTCATCGAGAATTACGCGGTTAAATTTATTGCTCTACTCAAAGTTATGACAACAATGGAACAGGGAGTCAAAATGAAGAAGTTATTAGTCAAAGCTATAGTGGGTCTTGTGTATAGAAACTGTATCACAACGCCGGAAGATTTCACTATGGTGGAGTTCATTATCAAGCATTGTGGGTATGAAGCGCCTGCAAACGTTTCCAGACACGAAGTTCTAGAATTACATGATACTTGCAAAAGTTCTCTCATACTTATGTGCAACACAGTTACAAGTATCCGATCTCAATTACGAAATTTATTACTAATAGCGTTAACTGGTGAAGAGTTCACGTCTTCGATGTCCACAGTCTGCCATTGTCTGACGTCACTCCTTCAAAATAACTCTGACGTCATCGCAGAAGATCAACCAGAAAAGGAAATTGAAATGAAATGCTCTCCAGACTTGGTTTTTGTTCGATGTTTGACACATGTAGTCGAGCCGGATCAGGTGGAAAGAAACAAGAATATTTTGGTCTTTTTAGAAGAATATTCCGGAGACATTCACAAAAACCTGAAGAACTCTTGGACGATTGAGATTCAGAGGCTATTAAAGTTCGTTGAAACAAGTGAATCTCAAGAACAGTGGCATAGTATGTTGCTAGATCTTCTTGTATCTGCCGTAGAACAGGTCAACAGCAACAAGTGGGTAGAATTCATCGCCACTTTGATATCACAGCAGATTTTATCGAAAAAACAGTCGCCGATGATCAAGGGTGTCTCTTTGCAGTACTTAGCTGTCTTATCATGTCACATGTCTAATGCTGCCGTCGTTGAAAAGGTCCTAAAGATAATATTATTTGCCTTAAAGTCTATACCAATGGAAAGTAGTGACTACGTCAGCAAAGCCGTAGGAATCGCGTCAAGACAACACGGAGAATTTGTCCTGAATGAGTTAGATGCGATTTACAAAGAGAATGAATCTAAAAGAGGCAGTAAGATACTTAATTTCTTGTCTTCAAGACATTCCAAAAATGAAGTGGAGTTGGGTATAGTTAGGTATGCAGTTATAACGTGTTATGGGAATGTTGCCATTGACTGCCTCGATGTCCATGTCTTGGCAAGATTGGGGGATAATGTCACGTCTATACTCTATGATATTCTAAAGTCAAACCCTCCTTTTGACCTCTGCAAAGCCAGTGTAAGGACTCTATACGAGATCAGCAAAGCGTTGCATCCAGCCGCACACCATAACGTGGTCCTGAGAAATCGCTGGCAGTTGCTGAACGCAGTTCTGGAGCAAATATACAATACAAACCTAGACAAACGAAATGTAGAACTATACCCAATCATTGTCAAGGCTTCCAAAGCACTGACGAAGTTGCAAAAAGGTATTTTGCCTGAAGAAAGAAACACAATTTTAAGGGTCCTGTTCAACAGTATCTTTGGCGAACTATCATCATTCAAAAAGAAATATGAAATCGAAGGCAACGGTGATAAAAATGACAACCTGGCCAAAACTCTAAACGACAGCCTTTTCCTCCTACACCAGTTAATCAAAGAATTGATCATCCAGTCGACTTGCTTGAGCACAATAGATGATTTAATCAGTTTACTAATGGAATGGTTCCGACATGAAAATGATGAGATCCGAACGGCGTCGACCATGATCCTCCAAGTCATTTTCGACACTTATATCAAAAACGTGAAACTGAACTACGAAACTCCGAGCAAATTCGGTCAAATGGGATACTTGTTAGGTCTTATAATCCCGGGAATTGCAGATACCAACTTCCCAGTAAGGTTAACGACTATTGACTGCATAAAAGTGATAATTCAAATCCAAGATTTATATGAAGGGCATACAATAGGGCCTGATGATGAGTGTATGTCGAATTTAGGTCATCTTCAGAATAATATCTTAACAAACGATTTAAACATGATAAGTGATTATTGCACGGCATTATGTGAGACCATTTCTCCGAAAATACCGCATCATCATAATATGCAGTTCATTGAAAGTTTGCTTGAGATGTACGATGACCAGGAGTTCAGGAGTGTTGGGATCAGTTCGATTTTAGATGCTTACTTCTCGAGTAAGGGCCAGGATTTGTACCAGAGTATTGAAAGGATCGTGGAAGTTTTATTGGCGACGATGGCCGAAGTGGGAGTGGAAGCGAGACAGAAGTTGATGAAGCCGATGACGTCTTTGACGCGTCATCATTCGAATGCTGTTATTGCTGTGCTGTTGGCTCAGAAGTTGCCGTTGAAACCGTAAGTTTACCATTGCATTTTCTTTTCTTGTATTAGTCAGGAAGCTGACGGGAATAGGGTAGGATTGTTATGATATGGAAGTTCAAAATTTTGGAATATCCACACTTCCTTGAGATCACAATTTAATCACCTGTCCTAAAAGAACATACTACGAAATCAAAAACCCTTCGTTTTTAGGGTCCAAACGGAGCCCTATTGTTGTCACTCACGTGTCCGTCTGTCTGTCTGTCTGTCTGTCTGTCCGTCCGTCGTCTGTAACAAAATTTTGTTACCAATAATTTTTTAAATTTCTCATTGCCCTATGAACTTGAAATTTGGTGATAATGTTTATTATTATGTATACTTTACTAACAAATACCAATATTTGGTACGGAACCCTTAATGTGCAAAATCCGACACGCACACTTAGCCAGTTTTTTTCGGGATTCTAGGGCTATTTATAGAGAGAAGTAGAACTAAATTCGTAGCCGAATGCTAGACATGCTATGAAGAAGAGACAGAGAACAAGTGGTTAGCCTATACTTTCACGTGGCAAGCTTATGCCGATACGTAAATATTATGAAATAGTGACCCGTCCCGGCTGCTCACGGGTGCAAATTATATTGAGGAGTTAGCGGACAAACAGATAGACGCGGAAAGCGAATTTGTTTTATACTATTTAGAGATTCTCATCTTCCAGGAGCGTACTAACTTGCTGGCGAAGCCTGGCCCGTGATGAAGGCCTGTCCGCGGCCATCACAGACAACTTCCTGCGCCTGATGACGTCAGTGGAACTCTACGAGGACCCCTACCATATTACTGAACACCATATTGCTGCTCTTCAGCCCTTAACTGTAAGTGATGACTTAGGATTCCGTACCCGAAAGGTCCAAACGGAGCCCTATTGCTGTCACTCACGTGTCTGTCTGTCCGTCGTCTGTCACACAGGTTTTACAGCCAAACGGTTGGAGCTGGTCTTCAAATTTTCACAGTATAAGGATCTTGTTGACTCTAAGCCATACAGATAGCACAGATAATATAATACTAGCGTACAGATGCCTCATCCCATACAAAGAAACGGTACCGCCGTAACTACGGGTTTTTGACTTGCACAAGCAACTTTTGTTCTTCGTTCGGGCCGTCCTCTACACCTCGCTAGATGGTGTAAAGAGACGGCTTGCAAGTTTAATGAATTCACATAAAGTCTTACCAATATTTTCTCACACATTGAGGAATTACTTTATAGTAATTTTGGCACTTCATAAGAGTTTTTCTGTTTCAAAATGTGTCAATATACAAATTTTAAAGAGATGAATGGTTTAACTTTAAAACTTCGAACAGCGCCATCTGTTGGCACAAGAAATATAAATGCCTAAGAATTCGTTCCAATAAACATCTAAATTTGAATAAGGAGCCAATTATTCCACAATTTTATGCGTAGGGTAGTTTATTAATAAGAAAATACAGTTTTTACCATATTTAAAAAAAAATATTAATGTTACTTAAACTTCAATAGGAGATCGATGCTTAATACGCCATCTATTGACATTTATTTGAACTAAATTTTCTTTGTTCGAGATGAGACCCCGTGCAGATAGTCAAAAATATATTTGGTACGGTACCCTAACTGTGCGAAGTCCGAAACGCACTTGACCGTTTTTTTTTCATATGAAACTAGCTTCTAAGTTCATACAACAACAGCTTTACCAGAATCTTCCAATATTCTGGCAAACTTTGGCATTCTGCGAAGTGATGCACTTACATACGAAAAGCATTTCCTTTAGTAAATTGAGGTTGTTAGTAAAAGGGCAATTGATTGATTGGAATAGGATTTAACAAAAAAAAATTCATCATCATCAGCCTTTTTAATGTCCCCACTGCTGGGGCACAGGCCTCCTCTCTGTGATAGAGTGTGGGTGGTAATCCACCACGCGGGCCCAATGCGGGTTGAACCCATAAGGGGGTAAAAGCCCTTATGGGTTGAATTTCGTAAAATCCTTTCTTAGTAGATACCTACTCTTCACAAAGAACACACTCTCCAAATTTCATTTCTCTAGGACCAGCGGTTTAGGCTGTGCGTTGATATATCAGTCAGTCAGTCAGGACTTTGAATTTTATATATACAGCATGTAACAAAAACCCTGTCCGATCCAATAAAGGCGTGTTCCTTTAACATACGTAGTAAGAAAAATAGTAAAAAAAATGTAACTCATAAAAACCAAAAGTTGATTTTATATTTTTAACCGACTTCAAAAAAAGGAGGAGGTTCTCAATTCGACTGTATTTTTTTTTTTTTTTTTTATGTGTGTTACCTCATAACTCTTTACTGGGTGAACTGATTTTGATGATTTTTTTTTATTTGAAAGATGGTGCTTTACATGTGGTCCCATTTTAATTTGGTGAAGATCTGATACAGAACTTCGGAGATACACAATGGAACTCTTCAATAAATAATAGCAAACCTTCCAGAATTGCTGCAATCGCATGTCTGTATATTGTTTTCACCACATCACAACATTACATCACGCTGATATGCTCTAAAAGGGTATACAGATTAGTACAGTTCACGCTGATACACCCTAATTTCACAAACTATGTTCAACTTCCCTATTTTTTTGGGGCTATCAATTCGGGCATAACTTTACTATTAATTAAGTTTTAGAATGGGGTACAACAACTAAAAAGTGAAAAATAAAAAACTTTTTACAAAAAAAAAAATACAACCGACTTCAATAAATAATACTAAAAACTGCAAAATAACTTTAATTTCGGAAGTCGGTGTCATATAACGAAGAAACTAAACTAGAAACACCGACTTCCGAAATTAAAGTTATTTTGCAGTTTTTAGTATTATTTATTGAAGTCGGTTGTATTTTTTTTTGTAAAAAGTTTTTTTTATGAAATATGCGAAATTTAACACTAAATATGGCAAATTTTCATAAGTTGATAACACTCCACCGGCCGGCGAAATGTTTTACCTATTTTTAACCGACTTCAAAAAAAGGAGGAGGTTCTCAATTCGACTGTATTTTTTTTTTTTTTTTTTTTTATGTGTGTTACCTCATAACTTCTTACAACGTGAACCGATTTTGAAGATTTTTTTTTTTTTTGAAAGCTGTTGCTTCACATTTGGTCCCATTTTAATTTGGTGAAGATCTGATGAAGGACTTCGGAGATACACAATGGAACTCTTCAATAAATGATAGCAAACCTTCCAGAATTGCTGCAATCGCATGTCTGTACATTGTTTTCACCACTTCACAACATTACATTACGCTGGTGCGCTCTGAAGGGGTATACAGATTTGTACAGTTCACCCTGATACACCCTAATTTCACCAACTACGTTCAAATTCCCTATTTTTGAGGCTATCAATTCGGGCATAACTTTACTATTAATTTAGTTTTAGAATGGGGTAAAACAACTAAAAAGTGAAAAATAAAAAACTTTTTACAAAAAAAAATACAACCGACTTCCTTAACTAATACTAAAAAATGCAAAATAACTTTAATTTCGGAAGTCGGTGTCAAATAACGAAGAAACCAAACTAGAAACACCGACTTCCGAAATTAAAGTTATTTTGCATTTTTTAGTATTAGTTAAGGAAGTCGGTTGTATTTTTTTTTGTAAAAAGTTTTTTTTATTTCAAACGATACCGCCCTGCACTAGCCGCGCTGTAGACACTTAGACATAAAACTGTAGGTGAACTTTGTCGAGCGCTGAGTGTTGCCTCTGATAAGTGTTTCGTTTTTTTTTAAATTAATTATTTTCATTGCGGAAAAATAACAATCTCGTATCCATTAAATCATTACGTATTTGTGTACGTAGTTCGATACCAAATAATACCCTTCGTGATCGGACAGGGTTTTTGTTACATGCTGTATACAGATGTATGTTTCTAGTAAAAACGTATGCTATCTTCTTTTCCAGCTCATAAGCGCCTTTGGAGAGATGCTACAAGAAGACACAATGAAGCCAACCTGCATAGCCAAGTTCTCCGACCTGTTCGCAGTCTTGTACACGACGCTAGCTTGCTACATCGACGCGGAGTCGCCCGCGTACTCGCCGCCGACCAATAAGACTCAAGAACGTTTCGGGTTTGTGCCCAATAGGGACGCTATTAAGTTGTCCCCCGCAAAGATAACGGTGCAGACTTTTAACGCGTTTTTGGAACAGGCTGATTGTCATAAGGTATGTTCTGATGATTTCTTACTTTGATGTTTTTTTTATGACTAACTATGTAAACTAATGTTAGAAGTTAAATTTGACCTACTTCCCGGTTTCCTATTAAGCTGAAATTTTGCATACATGCTTAGTTTGGATGACAAAACATGGTTAGTTAAGTGACGTCATTCTAAATCCAATGTGGCGGACTCTCAAAAATGGCGGACTAGTATTTTTTTATGCATTCTCATAGTATAAAATGAAAGAGTTTGTCGAGTAATACGAAAAATAAAATGATGTCACTAAAAGTGTTTTTTAGTTTATTAAACTAAAATACTATTGATATTTTACCCCTAACTCCACGACACAAAAACAACACACACATCACAACGTATCCCACATACTGGAATGCTTCAAGTACTCCCTACAACCTTTCAAACTCACAAACTTTACCTCTTTGTAATATTAGTGTAACTTTATAGATGTACGAAGTTATAGCTTGAATTTCTTCCATAGGTCCGCGAAGCCTGCTCCCTGTGCCTAAGCATAGAGCACAGCGACTCTTCAACTACCCTCCTAGACCTAGCGCCCATACTGAGCGGAGCCCTGTGTCGCGAGTGTCCGCAACACCTCTCTCGCGTGGTGTCCAAAGTGTCGGCGTACGGCCGCTGTCCGCTGCCGCCGCAGCGCTGTGCTGCGCTCGCGCTTCTAGCAGACTTACTGAACTACAGGTATGTGTGACACTGGAGGAGCTCGTGGCTAAAGTAATAACAGCCGCACGGGTCGATCCATCAGGTAAAGCTACACTTGCCGGGGTTGATCCATGGATGGGTGACCATCTTTACATACCGAAGCTCGTCCGTGCCTCGGAAAGCACGTTAAGCCGTTGGTCCCGGCTGTCAATTGCGGATCTTTGACAGTCGTTAAAGGTCGTCAGAAGCCCGAAAGTCTGACAACCAGTCTTACCAACGGGTATCGTATTACCCAGTTACTGGGTTGTGGACATCAGGTAGGCAGTCCCTCCATGTAAAATACTGGTATTCAGCTGGATCCGGTTAGACTGGAAGCCGACCCCAAGATAGTTGGGAAAAGAACTAGGCAGATTGAGGTATGTGTGATACTGACACTGAGTGTCGACATGTATCGTGAGTGTAAGGAGGACAATATAATATCTTCCACATATTAATAACAAAATACCATTTCTATTAATCCATATAGGACCCTTTTTCGTAGATATTAATATGTTTTTTCTTCTTCTAGATGCAATGATAACCCAATTCTCATAGAAACTGTATTAGCAACGCTCAACACCGGCTGGAAGGATTCTCACGAACGAGTCCGAGCGACCTGCCTCCGAGGAGCTGCCAACATCGCGCAGCTGAAGCCCGAGCACAGGAACCTGGCACTACCCGCCGCGCTGCAGGCACTTAGTCAGGGTGTGGATGCGCAGAAGACGCAGTAAGTTGTAGGGTAGTCTGTTAGTCAACACCGCCAGTTAAAGCCCGAGCACAGGAACCTGGCACTACCCGCCGCGCTGCAGGCACTTAGTCAGGGTGTGGATGCGCAGAAGACGCAGTAAGTTGTAGGGTAGTCTGTTAGTCTACAACACCAGTTGAAGCCCGAGCACAGGAACCTGGCACTACCCGCCGCGCTGCAGGCACTTAGTCAGGGTGTGGATGCGCAGAAGACGTAGTAAGTTGTAGGGTAGTCTGTTAGTCTACACCGCCAGTTAAAGCCCGAGCACAGGAACCTGGTAGTACCCGCTGCGCTGCAGGTGCTTAGTCAGGGTGTGGATGCGCAGAAGACGCAGTAAGTTGTAGGGTAGTCTGTTAGTCTACACTGCCAGTTAAAGCCCGAGCACAGGAACCTGGTAGTACCCGCTGCGCTGCAGGCGCTTAGTCAGGGTGTGGATGCGCAGAAGACGCAGTAAGTTGTAGGGTAGTCTGTTAGTCAACACCGCCAGTTAAAGCCCGAGCACAGGAACCTGGTAGTACCCGCTGCGCTGCAGGCGCTTAGTCAGGGTGTGGATGCGCAGAAGACGCAGTAAGTTTTAGGGTAGTCTGTTAGTCAACACCGCCAGTTAAAGCCCGAGCACAGGAACCTGGTAGTACCCGCTGCGCTGCAGGCGCTTAGTCAGGGTGTGGATGCGCAGAAGACGCAGTAAGTTGTAGGGTAGTCTGTTAGTCAACACCGCCAGTTAAAGCCCGAGCACAGGAACCTGGTAGTACCCGCTGCGCTGCAGGCGCTTAGTCAGGGTGTGGATGCGCAGAAGACGCAGTAAGTTGTAGGGTAGTCTGTTAGTCTACATCACCAGTTGAAGCCCGAGCATAGGAACCTGGCACTACCCGCCGCGCTGCAGGCGCTTAGTCAGGGCGTGGATGCGCAGAAGACTCAGTAATTTGTAGGGTAGTCTGTTAGTCAATATCGCCAGTTGATTATGATGTCTCTCTAAACATAAAAAAACCGGCCAAGAGCGAGTCGGACTTGCGCGCAAAGGGTTCCTATTTAAAAAAAAAAAAAACATAGTTTTTCAGGTTTTCTTTAAACTGCCTCTACCTTATAGGTTTTCCTGAAATCTATAAGTAAAGAACTTCTTTTTGTATTTTTTTCAAAGTTTTAGGCGCAGTGGTTTCGTAGATAAGGGGAAGAACGGTAATTTTTCATCTATTTTTTCTTAAATAACTCCAAAATAATATATTCTAAAATTATGAAAAAAAAATATTCGAGACTCTCACAAAGTTTTTCAAACTGTGTCGTGCGACTTATCAAATGAAAGGGCATTTGATAAGTCGCACGGCATTGTTTGAAAAACTTTGATTTTTATTTTTCTGATTTTCACCCCATATTCCAAATTTATTTATTTAGGGTACACTTCCGTGTTTGGATGACAGATATTCATGTGTGTACAACTCTATCGGTCCAGCGGATTCGGAGCAAATTGGCTGTGACAGACGGACAGACACACGAATGATCTTATAAGGGTTCCGTTTTTTCATTCGGACTTTCGGAACCCTAAAAACGTAAGTTTATATTAAAGTAAAAAATCTTTATAGCAACAAAAAGCCTTTGAAAAACGAAGCTCACCATTAAACTACCTGTGAAGGCCTTTAAGTACCCACATACACACAGTACAGTATAGTACTTACATTGATTGAATACGAGGCTTTTAGCATTCATGTATGTTTACGTTATTTAATCCATTTTTTCTGTAATGTGCGTTAAATCTGTGCAGAATAAATTATTTTTCTTTCTTTCTTTCTTTCTTTACCCAACTAAAGTAAAAAAAATATTCCCATTTTAAAACCCATCACTTCACTTCACAGAGCACCAACAGACAACGTACCCCTCGCCGCGATCCAAGGTCTAAGTCGTCTTCTGACGGAGCTAGACAAACTGGACCAAGAGTACGACAGGGAGCTGTTGTCGATATCCCAGAAGATACGTCCGTTCATGAACACGGAGTGTGCGCAGCTGCGGGAGCACTCCATCAAGTTGTTCGGCATCCTCGCGGGAAGAGTGCAGTCGGATGCGCTGGTGGACCAGGGAATCAGCTCGCTGCCTTGCTTCTTACTGCACCTGTGTGACAATAATCCTAATGTTGTGAGGGTGAGTTAATTTTTTGTGGCGGTGGCGGTGGTTTTTTTTGTGGTGGTTTTTTTTTTGGCGTTTTTCACCGATACAAACGGGTACGTATCAAAATCCCGAAAGTTCATAATACCTATGATTGAAATACCGACGTCCAAAACACCGAAATTCAACACAGACTCCGCCACACCCTTCGTGGTTATTTTTTTTGTAAACCCTAGAGCCCTAGCACTTCAGTAGGCTCCGACTATTTCGGGATTTTAAACTTTCGACCAAACAACCACTCGGCGTTTCAATTATCGGGATTTCGTCCATCGGTATTTTAAAATTCGGTCTTTTAAAATTCGGGATTTTGATACGTACCCGTACAAACAGGAGGTTCTGTACTCGACCCGTATGTATATATGTCCGCGATTTAACCGAAAACTACTGATCCGATTTGGATGTGGTTTTCGTTATTCAAATGCATATTTTTCAAGGAAGGTTTTAGTATATAATCTGACGAAGATCTTCGGAGATAGGGAGTGGAACTCTTCAATAACTAACAGTAAATGACTCGCAATTACTGCGATCGTTTGTCTGTGTGTTGTTAACACAATTTAATGGGGAATCACAACTAAAAAGTGAAAAATAAAAAAACGTTTTTACAAAAAATAGAACCAACTTACATAAAAAAAAAAACAAAAAAAGTGCAAAATAACTTTAATTTCGGAAGTCGATGTCAAAAACGAAGAAACAAAACTAGAAACACCGACTTCCGAAATTAAAGTTATTTTGCACTTTTTTGTTTTATTTTGGAAGTCGGTTCTATTTTTTGTAAAAATAGTTTTTTTTAGCTGCGGCATGTCAAACGAGAAATAGGCACAAAACCGCCGAATGAGTTTCATTAAACGCTCGACGAAATCTCGGCAGACCAAGGTGAAGATGGCGGGATGAGCTTGACTCCTACCGAAGGCACTGGCCCGTACCAGGAGGGAGGTTTTTACCCAACCGTGGGACAGAATAGACTATTTAGTTAAGTTAGTTTCTAGGTGTAGGAAAGAAAGGTTAACACTAATATTGTAAGTCCTTTTCAAATATATCTCCTATATACTCCGCTTGACTTAAAATAACTTTAATTTCGGAAGTCGGTGCCAAATAACGAAGAAACCAAACTAGAAACACCGACTTCCGAAAATAAAGTTACGAGTATTTTGCATTTTTTAGTTTTATTTATGGAAGTCGGTTGTATTTTTTTTGTAAAAAGTTTTTTATTTTTCACTTTTTAGTTGTTGTACCCCATTCTAAAACTAAATTAATAGTAAAGTTATGCCCGACATTATAGCCCCAAAAATAGGGAATATGAACATATCAGGGTGAACTGTACAAATCTGTATAACCCCTTCAGAGCGTATCAGCGTGATGTAATGTTGTGAAGTGGTGAAAACAATATACAGACATGCGATTGCAGCAATTCTGGAAGGTTTGCTATAATTTTTTGAAGAGTTCCATTGTGTATCTCCGAAGTTCTTCATCAGATCTTCACCAAATTAAAATGGGACAACATGTGAAGCAACAGCTTTCAAATAAAAAAAAAATCTTCAAAATCGGTTCACGTAGTGAAAAGTTATGAGGTAACACACATAAAAATACAGTCGAATTGAGAACCTCCTCCTTTTTTTAAAGTCGGTTAAAAAGAAAGAAAATCTTATCAAAGGCAACACTGAGCGCTCGAAAAAGTTCACCCACAGTTTTGTGTCAAAGAAGCCGCCTGAGCGAGACGGTCTTTTTGATCCTTTGTTAAAGAGTACCTACAGCGCGGCTAGTGCTGGGCGGTATCGTTTGAAATAAAAATAGGTAAAAATTAAAAGATTTCATCGGCCGATGGAGTGTTGTCAACTTATGAAAATTTGCCATATTTAGTGTTTTCCGTATATTTTATAAAAATTAAGAATCTATAACTTTTGGTTTTTATGAGTTACATTTTTTAAACTATTTTATTCTAGTACGTATGTTAAGCCAGGAATACGCCTTTATATGATCGGACAGGGTTTTTGTTACATGCTGTAGACCTATAATCTTAAAAAATACTGAGATGAAGTTACGTCAACCGTATTACGAGAACCTTGGAGAATGTGGTCGAAGTATCCAGGCGTTCCACTATGTTCGAGAACATTCCATTATGGTACTGCGTAGAAGTTCAAAGGTGTTTCTAGAACATTCCACTATAGAATAGTTCGACAGTGTTCTGGAAACTTTTATGACTGTATAAATAGGCCGGACGGGCGGCGAGTGGGTCAGTCTGTTTTCGACTATGAATACGAATGGAAGCGATTACGAAGAAAATAGTGATCATTAGAGAATTAGTGTTTGTGTAAATTAATTATTTAAGTTGTTAAAGGATATTTGGTTAAAAAATCGGTGTAAAATAATTTGTCCCATACCCAGCTCGTTGCCTAGGGGTAGCGGATAAATTCTGAAAATGAGTTACCGCACCACTGGGCACTCAGGCAGGGAAGTAACAAGGGTGGGTTTTTGTCCGTAAGAGTCTGACACGCCCTCCTGCTCCACCCAGAGCTTGAGAAGTCATTGGATGACAGCCCACCCCACAAAAAAAAAACACAGTTTGTAACAGCATGAATTCTGTTTACTTAAAATACCCTCATTTTCTGTGTATTAAATATCTTCTATTTATTTTAGTAATCCTATGTATTTTGTAAAATGTAGATCTAAACCCATTACTCCTTAGATCCATAAATCGTAGTAATTGTCTCAACTATCCCAACTAATTACAACATAACATAAACTCTAGACTCTAAACACCACCTTTACAGGCCAGCAAATTCACTCTCAAACAAGTATTCAAGACATTCAACGTGAAAAAATCCAACGACTTCGTACAAGCTCACTTACTAGACGAGGGTCGCCTGTACCTTGATGAGTTCCTCTCGGCGCTGCTCAGACAGCTGGCGGACGAGCTGCCCGGCAGCGTGGTGAAGTGCCTGCAGGCCGCCGTCAACTATCTGCATTGTGCCAGGGAGGAGATCAAGCCACATCCCCCGCTGTTACTGGGTAAGTTAACATTACACACACACACTCAACACAAGCAACAAACAAGCAAGCAAAACACACGAAAACAACAAGCACACACACACACATACTCAACATAAGCAACAAACAGGCAAGCAAAACATACAACAACAACAACAAGCACACACACACTCAACACAAGCAACAAACAGGCAAGCAAAACATACAACAACAACAAGCGCACACACACACACACACACTCAACACAAGCAACAAACAGGCAAGCAAAACATACAACAACAACAAGCACACACACACTCAACACAAGCAACAAACAGGCAAGCAAAACATACAACAACAACAAGCGCACACACACACACACACACTCAACACAAGCACACACACACACACACACACACACTCAACACAAGCAACAACAAGCACACACACACACGCAAGCACACGCACAAGCTTTTATTTAACTTGCAATCTTTGTTTGTTCGGGGCAAATCTTTCAAGCTGAATTAAAACCACTTTCTCTTATCACATACACACAGTTTTGTACGATTCTGAAACTTACCTCCGACGACCGTTTCTCTGCCGAATGAGCCGCCGACAGAATGTTTCGTTTATGAGTTGTTCAACGACAGAACCTTTCAACTAGTTCGTAGTTTTTCGTTCATGAGTGAATCGACGACAGAATCTTTCACCAAAGAAGGATTCGTCGACAAAGATTATTTAGACATGGTTTGACACTACTAGCACAGTATAAAAATATACAGTAGGACGACGCCTTTGATCTCGTGGTAAATGCCGACAACGTGTAGGCATTGTTGCAACAGCTAGGGTTGTCTCAAGTAAACAATGTTTATTAATTTATTTATTTAAGATCAACATTTTTAGATCATCAACAAACACAATTTGACATAACATGACAAAATGGAAAATATTTAGATAATAACAATGGTGAGTCATACTTGTAAAAACGACGAGCACCAGGCCTTTTTGGCGTCACCAGCGCCAAAAACCAGGGCTCCGATACTTTCAAATATTTTCTTTCTATCAAATAAACAATATTTTTAACCGACTTTCGAAAAAGGAGGAGGTTCTATGTTCGACTGTATGTATGTTTTTTTTTTATGTATGTCCGCCGATTTCTCCGTCAGTTGTGGACCGATTTTCAAAATTCTTTTTTTATCCGAAAGAATATACTCCCAAGGTGGTCCCATACAAATTTTATCGAAATCGCTTCAGAGCTTTTTGAGAAACTGAACAAAAACGAAAAATACGTTTACCTCGATGACGTTTTGGTGTACTCCAAATGTTTAAATTCCACGTTCCATGTTATTGGGTTTTTTAGTTCTAAGGTATAAACTAAAAAGTGAAAAAAAAACAACCGACTTCCAAAAAAAAAATACACTAAAAATTAAAAAATAACTTTAATTTCGGAAGTCGGATTTTTTGTAAAAAAGTTTTTTATTTTTCACTTTTTAGTTGTTATATCCCAGAACTCAAAACCCCAATAACATGGAACATGGAATTTAAACATACTCACTCGTAATTGGAGGCAACCAAAACGTCATCTAGGTAAACATATTTTTCGTTTTTGTTCAGTTTTTCAAAAAGCGCTGAAGCAATTTCGATAAAATCTATATGGGACCACCTCGGAGTATATTCTAATGGATAAAAAAAGAATTTTGAAAATCGGCCCACAACTGACGAAGAAATCGGCGGACATACATAAAAAAAAACATACAGTCGAACATAGTTCCTCCTCCTTTTTCGAAGTCGGTTAACAAAAATAAATTGACACACGATAGCCCTGAAAGTTGTTTCCCGAACTACTAAAATGGTAGCGCACGCAGTTCGGGAGCGCCCTCCCCCCGTCTCGCCCCTCACGCCCCGCACGATTGCCCTGTCTAGACGTCTTCTTTGGACGACTGTATGATTTATAGACTGTGCTACTAGTGACTAAATCTAATGCTACGGCTCCACCTGCGTCTTAACACGTAAATTAGCTTAATTTAGGCGTTACGTAGATGTGGCCAACGTTTTAATGTGTTAAATTACAAACAGCATTACTAATGGCATTAAACGTTAAGCGATAGCTCGGGTGTCGGTTTTTTTGGCACATCAAAGGGTTTTAACGCGTAGTTTAGCGCGCTAAGCGAACAAGGACGACTTTAGGCGGGAACTGCATTCAAGAACGACATTGGAGTGGTCTAATGAAAACGCTTAGAAGTTTTTAGAACTGTTTCAATTAGAACCGTGCCTTTGGAATCCAAAGCTGCAATCGCATAAGAATCGCTCGGCTGTAACGAATTTTCGGAAAAAAATTGTGTGTTAACGCGTGTTTTCTTGAAGAATTAACTCAAGTGTAGTGAGCAGTGGTGGCCCAGTGGTATCGGCCGCGACTTACAAGTTGTAGGTCGTGAGTTCAAACCCAGGCAGGCGCTTTACTTTGTGTAAATTATTTCATCACCACTGCTCTCAAAACGGTGAAGGAAAACATCGTGAGGAAACCGGCATGTCCTAGAACCAAAAATTCGAAGACATGTGACATCCACCAATCCGCATTGGGCCCGCGTAGTGGATTATGGCTCACACCCTCTCACAGAGAGGAGGCCTGTGCCGCAGCAGTGGGGACAATAAAAGCTGATGATGGCTTTGTAACCTAAATGTAGCCAACGCGCATTTTTAATGCCTTAAATAACGAGTAGTTGGCCATTGCCATTAACGTTAACGCTAACCCAGATGTGGCAGTAGCATAAAGATTCTACATACGTTTTGAAAGGTTAAATAAAAAATTACCTTGTCAATGATATCCCACAATCCAAAGTTCATTGCATAGAAATTGTAAAAAATGGTTTTGAGCAACGCGCGATGAAGAGATACCAGTTTATTGCTCGCGAGTTTAAATGCCGCTGCAAATCTTTAATTTCTCGGCTAAGCAACAATGACTTGATAACCTGCAATCACTCGCAAATTACAGTACCGACGAAAGTCCTTATGATAGTCGTGTACTTTTATGTTTGATTTGAGTCCAAAAGATGTCAAAACCGTCACTGTCCGAGGCGACTTTTATAAATCTTGTTACGTGACTGAAATGCTGAGTGAATTTCGTCATTATTTTTTTTTACCTTTTATTGGCACGCGTTTGTCACCTATCTCACCTGTTGGTGAGCGATGATGTGGTCCATATGGAGCACGCTTTCCCAGAAGTAACCTATTCATTCTTTTTTTTTTTGGGGATGGCGAGTCATCCAATGACATCTCCCGCTCTGGGTGGAGCGAGAGGGCGTGTCAGACTCTTACTGACTAAAACCCACCCCTGTTCCTTTCCTGCCTGAGTGTAACTCTGTTTCGAATTTATCCACAACCCCTGGGCAGGCATCGGCCATGACGGGCCCCGTCATGTATTGCTGATAGCTCTTTGAGGTGCGCGTGGAACACTTCGCACCGTCGAGTCACGGGCCTGGTGCTGATCGGACGGCGAGCTACCCACTACTCGTTGTCCGCAGGCCCGGGTAACCTATTCATTCTTGACTTAAAGACTCTCAGGTTGTAGTTATTAGAAAACACAGATTCCTGCAGGGAATTCCACTCCCTAGCTGTACGCACAATGAATGTGTTCTCAAATCGTTTTGTGTGTGTGGGTGGTATGTTCACCATGTACCGGTGGCGTATCGCCGTACGTCTAGTGGTCTGATGATGGAACGGGCTTGGCGGAATTAAACTATGCAATTCCTTCGCACACTCTCCAAAATGCAACTGATAAGAAACCGACAGTCTAGCAACTCATCGTCAATGCTCAAGACTTTGGAGCTTTTTTTTATTGTTGATAGGCACGCGTTTGACGACTATCTCACCTGATGGTTAGCGATTATGTGTTCGAAGATGGAACACGCTTGCCTAGAAGTAACCTATTCACTCTTGACTTAAAGACTCCCAGGTTGTAGCTATCAGGAAACACAGACTCCGGCAGGGAATTCCACTCCCTAGCTGTACGCACAATGAATGTGTTCTCAAATCGTTTTGTGTGTGTGGGTGGTATGTTCATCATGTACCGGTGGCACATCGCCGTACGTCTAGTGGTCTGATGATGGAACGGGCTTGGCGGAATTTAACTTTGCAATTTCGTCGCACACTCGCCAAAATGCAAGTGATAGGAAACCGACACTCTAGCAACTCGTCGTCAATGCTGAAGACTTTGGAGCTTTGACTCGACGAACTTATCATTACCGATGATCCTCTTGGCGTGCCTCTCAATTGCCTCAAGTACATCAAGCTGGTATCTGGCAGATCCGTCCCAAAGATGAGAACAGTACTCCATACGCGATCGAACTTGCGCTTGATAAAGTTTGAGCAGGTGTTCCGGCGTGAAGTACCGTCTCAGCTTTGCTAGGATCCTCAACTTTTTGGCAGCCACTTGAGACTTTGCCTCTATGAAAGGGCTAAAATTGAGGGTAGATGTCAACGTAACACCAAGAAGCTTTCTTTCTTTTAATACTCCTTCTCTTTTTCCAGGTCTCCTTTACGCAGAACTGTACCGCATTCGCGAGAAGAACCCGGAAGAGACCGAACTGGATCCCGACATCACCCGAACGGCTAGAACTCGTTTACTTCAGTTAATCAAAGATGCGAATCCACAAGTGCGACAGAACTCCGCCATGGCCCTCGCCAACATATGTCTTGTGACGGCTATGGACGGATGACCAGTAAGGGTGAGGATTGAGGTGGGTAGGTATAGGATGAGCAGGTTTTTATTTGAATTCCAACGTTAAGATCGAGGTAGTAGGGTGTAAAGTCGCTTGAGTTCATATATTATTAAACTAGCTTGTCAGAAAAATCAAATAGCATTTATGAACAGTCATACGTTTGGGAGGTATAAGGCCACAGATAGACAAAGGTCCGACATAAAAAATCAAAATGACCTGGAACTGTGTGGATACAACTTTATAGTTCAAGATCCCAGAGCCGCCAGACATTACTAACAAAGTGTTAGTATGTACTTTCAACGTGCTATTACTGAGACTATTATAATAACTAATTAGGCGTTTAAATATTATTTAAGAATATTCTGTAAAACAGACAAAAACCAGCACACATATTTTAATAAAGTGAACAAATATAACGTAACTTTAGCACCTGGTACCGGTAAATTGGCCGTCGGCCCTCACTATCCAATCCCACGCATTTCGTTAAACAAAAAATAAGTAATGTCTGGAGGCTCTGGGATCTTGTTCTATTACACTTGGTTTTGGTCTTTCAGTATGTAATATTACTAACCATAATAAAGTTCAGTGCGCCTCAAGAACGCGCGCTCGTGATTCGCGACTCTCAAGTCCTTGAAATAAGGTAGGAAATGGCATGACTCTGTAACATCTTTAAAGAATGATATTTTCTTTGGTTGGAATTTGAAGATAGGTAAAGATGTAAGTGTTTTGAGGTCTGAATGTCAAATGAAAAAAAAAAACAAGAAATAATTATAAGTGTATTTAAATGTTTTGGCTTGTTCAACAAATATTATAATTATAAATGTTTTGCTATCATTCTTTCCGTCATTTTTGTAGTAAGTAAATAATATTTAGTGCAATCTAATACAGTTAAAAAATGTATAACCAGTTTGTTAAATTATAATTGAAATCATTTAATTTAAACTTATATTAGGAGACTGAATCAAAGATGTAAACAGTCAAAAAAGTTAAAAATAAAATAAAATGTAATAAATAAGAATATTTTGTATAATTTGTTCTATGTTGATGAAAATTTTGTTGCAATCTTGCTCAAGCATAGTTTTTTGAGAAACTGTGATATTATAAATACGTTTTGATGCAAGTGGGCCATACACCATCAGGTGAGATAGTGGTCAGCTCGAGCCTAACAGAGTAAAAAACAATCTGTCATGTAGCCGAGGTGGATCATGCGCCGGAGTCGGAAGGCGAATGTTTATGGAGGCTCCCCGGCGAATAAAAAATTGGGTGTTGTGGAGTGCTACAGTGCGATCTGTCACCTTTATTATTCTATTCTACTACTAGCTGACCCGGCAAACGTTCTGCGATTAAAAAATTAGGGAGGGGGGAGGAGGGTGAAAAATACTTGACGACTTATTCTCATACCAACCAAATATACAACCACGGGGTCTCATCTCGAACAAAGAAAATTTAGTTCAAATAAATCTCAATAGATGGCGTAATATGCATCGATTTCATATTGAAGTTTAAGTAATATTAATATTTTGAAAGTAAATATGGTAAAAACTGTACTTTCTTATTCAATAAAATCCCCTAAGCATAAAATTGTGGAATAATTGGCTTGTAATTCAAATTAAGACAATTATTGGAAGGAATCCTTAGACATCTATATTTCTTGTACCAATAGATGGCGCTGTTTGAAGTTTTAGAGTTTATCCATTCACCTCTTTAAAATTTGAATAGTGACACATTTTGATACAGTAAAACTGCTATGAAGTGCCAAAAATACTATAAAAAATTCCTCAATGTGTGACAAAATATAGGTAAGACTTTAAGTAAATTCATGCAGCTTGCAAGCCGTCGCTGCTAACACCATCTAGCGAGGTGTAGACGACGGGCCCGAACAAAGAACAACTCAACAAGAAAATTACTTGTGCCAGACGAAAACCCGTAGTTACGGCGGTACCGTTTCTTTGTATGGGATGAGGCATCTGTACGCTAGTATTATATTATCTGTGATACAACATAAAAATAACATTAAAATCGGTCGAGCCGTTTCGGAGGAGTGCAGCCATAAACACCGTGACACGAGATTTTTATATATTAGATTATTCGCCGGGCAGCCCCCATTCACTGGTCACTAGGCGACTCCCAAGAAAATCGACCTCGGCGCACGAAAAAAGAACCACGAGCCATTTGTTATTAAGTAATTTATTAATATCTGAGGCGGAATAAACGTGCGACTGAAAGCAAGGCCGTTAGTACACCAATCGATCGATCGATTGTTTGTCGACCGATATCCGTCGATCAGCCAAAGCTATTACACGGATACCGGTCGATCGATCGATCGGTGTAATAATACCCTTATGGAGCCAAGAGACTGCAATGACAAAGTTTATCCACTTGCATCAAAATGTATTATTATTATGTCTGAGGTTACTTTTACGTTGAGAAACTGATGAGCAAAAGCAACGCCATAATGTGCACTTCAATGTTTTTGCACTCAAATAAAAATTTAAATGTAAAAAAAATTAAATTATACTAAACATTAAACAAATTGCCCTGCCCATTAAACAGATTATCCTGCCATCAGATGGCGTATCGTGGATACTAAAACCAATAAAACACGATAGTTTAACGTGATACTGTTTACATTTGATGAGAAAATTTTTATTTCAAAGTGCAAACATGTAGATAATTTATGTTAAACCATAGCACGAACATTTTTCAACAATAAATGTAAATCATTTGTCTCGCAAAGGCGTTGTAGGGAACAACGCCTTAATCAAATATCAACTTTATGTAGATATAAATAAATTTGATTTCATAATGCGAAGTTACGGTCTAGCATAAATAAAAAAAAATATTAATCTTTTGTTTCTGAAAAGTGTTTTTTCCTCTTAAACAAATATCAACTTTACGCTGCTGTAAATTAAGTTAATTTCAAAATGACAAAATACGGTCTAGCATAAATTATCCTTTAGTCATTTCAAAACGCCTGTTCTCCATCCATTGGAGTAGAATATTATTGTAAAAGTTTGCTTGATCAAGATTCTGTTGAAAACATAGTGTTAAATAGTTGATTCTTGTGATATTGATTTATTTAGGTTTACTTTTAAGGCTTAGTAGGAGTAACATTTTTTTTAAATGAAAGAATCTTATGACTTCTGTACACAACTCAAAAGAGAGCTCGAACAAACCACCATCTTATATTGTCAGGGTAATTAATTGGTACGTAACATTGACGAGCAAAACGTCATTCGTGGGGATTCACTCGCGCGTGATCGTGGCGCCTTATGCCATACAAGTGATATTCAACCTTATGGTCTTGACCAATTAATTTCCCTAACTGTACATTTTTAGCACTTGTCCAAATAAAAACAAACAAGCGCTAATTTACGCGAGTAAAACTTCGCCTCGTGGCGATTCACTCGCAAGTGAATGTGTTGTCTTATCCGTGCAAGTGATATACAACATTATGATCTTGACTAATTTATCTCCTTAACTGTGCATTTTTATTACTTCTCCAAATTTAACGCGAGTAAAACTTCATCTCGTGGCGATTCACTTGCGCATGAATGTGGTGCCTTATGCCGTGCAAGTGATATTCAACCTTATGATCTTGACCAATTAATTTCCCTAACTGTAAATTTGTAGTACTTGTCCAAATAATGATAATAACGCTCGTAAAACTGAACGAAACAAGGAAGCATTTATCTGAAAATGCACGTATTCTGCGTTTAAACCGCTTTTACATAGTGTAACGGCAATGGGTGGTCATATTGGGAATTTACTTTGACTTCCTTCAAGAAAGTAGTTTGTGGCGACCTCTATGACGCCTCATACGAACTAAAAACACACGAATCCTGCATCGCGGAAGCAGACTTCACGCGATTTCAACTTCTTTGGGAATTTCCTTTGACTTTCTTCAAGAAAGTAGTTTGTGGCGACATCTATGACGCTTCATACGAACTAAAAACACACGAATCCTGCATCGCGCAAGCAGATTTCTTCGCGCGATTTCAACTTTTTTGCGAATTTACTTTGACTTTCTTCAAGAAAGTAGTTTGTGGTGACATCTATGACGCTTCATAAGAACTAACAACACACGAATCCTGCATCGCGCAAGCAGATTTCTTCGCGCGATTTCAACTTTTTTGCGAATTTACTTTGACTTTCTTCAAGAAAGTAGTTTGTGGCGACATCTATTACGCCTCATACGAACTAAAAACACGCGAATCCTGCATGCGCAAG
This sequence comes from Polia nebulosa, assembly GCA_951329385.1. Classification (NCBI taxonomy): domain Eukaryota; kingdom Metazoa; phylum Arthropoda; class Insecta; order Lepidoptera; family Noctuidae; genus Polia; species Polia nebulosa. Next base: position 5,868,414 of record OX589592.1, on the reverse strand, counting down.
CAGAGTACTTCACGCGATTTTACCTTCTTTGGGAATTTACTTTGACTTTCTTCAAGAAACTAGTTCATTTCCATGGACAAGAAGTATCTAAATATGACCACGTGTTTCCGTTACTCCCTGTATGTGTTCCCTTGTGAATGTTGGTTATTACGTTCCAGGCGTACGGAAATCTATAATTAAAAATACTATGTTAAAAGTGTACAGAAGCCTTATTGTAAGGGCTTTTAACGTTACATGATAGTTTTGTTAAATGTTAGTTATTTGGTTCGCCTTTAATCTTTCATTAAAAATATGTGTGTTGTTTTTAAAATCAGTTTATTAAAAATATAAATCAATATTAAAAAAAAAAACATGCATTTAATGTTATACACGCCTTATATAAAAATAAATATCTTCTAAAATAAATATATTACAAAAAATAAAATGTTTAGCTAAATGATATTTCCAAGTTTGTATACCTAACTTTGGGCCAATATGACTTATAATGATGCACATAAATGATTTTAGCTCAGAAAGTCTCAAGTAATTAATGGGGAAAATCTAATATTCTCAATGGAAACCATCAGTCTTAAAAATATTTCAAAACTTGAGTACTTTCTGAGCTAAATCTTCAAACATAGTTATTGTCAAAATGGGCCGTGTTTCAAGGACTTGAATATTTTGAAACAAAAATATTCAAATTTTTGAAACATGACCAGTTTTTAATAGTGATTAACCGCTGCCTTATAGAAGTTACTTTAAGGTGCAGAAGTAAACAATTTTGTACTAAACATAAATCAAACAAAAATAATACCACTATGTTAATAAGAAATAAATAAGACTTTACTCACATTCCTTTTCAAAAAATGAAAATTAAAGAATATCAGCCTATACCTAACTGCCCCGCTGAAAGGCAAAACTTTTTCCATTAGGTCAAACTTGGGATGAAATGACATTGAAAATTAGGCCTTATGGGAAAAGCTGCAGTATCACTGACGAAATGCCTCTTCCCCAACAAAAAGACACGGAATATTTTTTTTTATGCACACACAAGTACAGAGGTGGACTTCACACGTCACCGCTCAACGCCGCACCAGTGAGGCAGGGTGAAAAAAATGATTATTATTAATTATTATTACTTCACTAGGACGCCTGTGGCGGCGTGGCCAGTCGCGTCACCAACAAAAAGTATTATGTAAAACTCTGGAGTATACCTCATATGGTGTCCGCTTAATATTAATTATTATTAATAAAAACGCAAAAAAAAATTTAACGCAGCGGTACCTGACAGGACTTTCCCCCTGGCATTTCCATCAGCTAACCTTTGGGTGGTGCAGAGACAAATAGTAACGCGATAAATTAATCACAGCTGTCCGAATAATTTGCAGACTTAAAAGCCCAGTTTTCAAATTAATCAGTGAGTAAAGTCATATTAACTTTTGTTATAAAAATAAAATTACGTCATAAATGATATTATGAAGAGTAGTTGTTTTAGTTTAAGAAGTAGATGATCAGCATCCAGTCGCATACTTCATTTTAGTCATTAAAGGGATGCCAAAATAGAATTAAATCGTTACATAAAATCACTTCTGCACAATATAATTATAGGGTAGTCAGAATACAGATGACTGAGAGTAGTTGGCAATCTATTAGCATAATAACATAAGCATAATGACAAGGGATTCCATTTTTAAACCCTAAAAACCACAAGATCCCTGTGTTTACTATAGGCATATAAAAAAATGCCCATGCTTCACTAGGACGCCTGTGGCGGCGTGGCCAGTCGCGTCACCAACAAAAAGTATTATGTAAAACTCTTTGGAGGATACCTCATCTGGTGTCCGCTTAATTACGTAACGCTGTATATATTTTATTGGTGACAGGACTGGTGCCGCTGCCTTTGGCTTCTTATTGAGGTCTAGGCCTTATTGAGGCCTAGTTTCTAGAACCAAGATTTTATGTGACAAATTTTCGCGCGTAAACTGCTGTGAATGATTTGTTACATTAATTCTGCGATAATTTTCGCTTCTGAAACTAGGGTGACTGTTGCATAAAGTCAAAGTGAGGTTTAAAGTAACTAACCAATCATATATCAATGAAGGTTTTTATTAATATATTTACGCCACCAGTTGGGCGCCAACTAGGCGACAAGTCTTTGAAAACGTAACTTATGACGTAAATATGACATTGACGTCAATTTAACTATTATATTGGCAAGCAGAGCCGATGTAAACTATTCTGCCAATGTCTAAAGTAAATTGGAAAAGCAAGTGTGCTTATAGGTACTTAAATTAAAACTGGACAGCAACTGTAAACACATTACAAATCTGAACTAAAAGTTGAACTTTTTGGGTTAGTAGATACTGGACTGCTTACAAACACAAGGACAACACAATTATATAAAACAAGCCACAAAAGTTACAACAATCACTTTAAAACAGTCGAAACTCTCAAAACTACACGTGCTAACCAAGAAACCCGTGGCGAGAATCGTCAATTTATCTACTGTCAAAAACAATACTTTTGACAGGTTTCAGAACCAGACGCCTCAGTGCTGCCATCTGGTGTAAGTACGTACATTTCAGAAATCCCTCATTGGGTGATTAATACGTATGGAACCTAATTAAACTCGGTCATCTGCAAACATTAACTTAATTACTTCTGCACCTGTTTTGTAATTTAATACAATATATTGTACGATTAATGTTATACGTTTAAGTTTTGAAAATAAAGCTATGTTGAAGTCACTAAGTCTTTTCTTCAGCGCCCTTTCCTGGCCGCGTCCTCATCGTCGCACTAGAATAAAGATTTAAAAAAGTTAACTGTAAAAAAAAAAAGCTTTTGAATTTATACACAATATCGTGTCTGACATGGTGGAGCATACGGTGGCGTTGTGCCCCGCTTGGGCGGAGCACCGCCGCACACTGGGGGCCAGCGCTATGAAGGCGATACCCAAAACTCAAGAATGAATGGTTCATGTCTAAAAGTGAAAAAATATGCATTCGGCTATAATACCATTTATATTTCTTCTTCTAACATATTATTAACTTTAATATCGAGCATTTTTCTTTCAATTGTGGGTAGTTTTCGCATATTGCGAAAAAACTGGGTCAGATGATACGAACAAACGATTAACAATGTCGGTGAGATGTGCGCCGTGTCCTCGGGGAGGCGATCGGCAGCAGCGACCTCTCGCGCCCGGCCCTAGTCCAGGCTGGTACGGAGCGAGAGGGAATGGGAAGCAGTCTCCTTTAAATAAAAGGTTATAAAATTATTTTAGTAGCACTGATTTGAAAGGAAGTATGTAAACAATCTTTCAAAATTATCAAATTGCAAAATTTTTTTCGCCACTCGCACATATAATCAAAATATTGTTTTAGGAAAAGTGGACGATGCTACACATGATGCTATGTGGTCAGCGCTGGCCCCATTTTTTTGTTGGGGTGGGTGTCTCACGGGCGGTGCAAGGCAGTGGACGCGTAAATTGGTTTCAATTTATATTATTTATTTACATAAAACATTTTGCATTTAGCGTTACTTTCTAGCCTATTTAATAACGGAAGTCGGTGTTCATATTTTTGTTGTTTCTTCGTTATTTTACACCGACTTCCGAAATTAAAGTTATTTTGCAATTTTAGAAGTCGGTTGTATTTTTTGAAAAAAGTTTTGTATTTGTCACTTTTTAGTTTTTTTTTTTTATTGTTGTTGTACACCAGAAGTAAAACTAAATATTAATGTTATGCCCGAATAGATAACACCAATAACATGGAATTTAAACATTTGGAGACAACCAAAACGTCATCTGTGTATACATATTTTTTGTTTAAGTTGATTTTTTCAAAAAGTGCTGAATCAATTTGGATAAAATTTATAAGGGACCACCTCTGATGTATGACCAAAAATCAATGATACAAAAAAGAATCATCAAAATCTATTCACAAATGGCGGAGATAAGGCGTAAAAAAAAAACGTACAGGCGAATTGAGAACCTCCTCTTTTTTAAAGTCGGTTAATAATCTCAAGTAGTTTATTATGTACATCTTCCTTGGTGGATAAATTGTAGTCAATGATGATGTCAATTACAGGAAATTTGCTGTTAAAATCCCCCTGATAACATGGAAGAAGAGATGAATGTATGTCTACGTACTATTATTTTCTTGTCTCAGTGCTTGGGGGTTTATCTTTGTGGTCCAGTAATATCTACAGGGTGAAAGGGAAACTCGACCTATTCCTTGAAAGGGGTTATATTAGAGGTCATTAGCACCAAATATTGAATTCAACCCGAGTGTAGAGTAGAGAATATTTTTTATTTTAATATTTTCAAAAAAGTTCCAAACAAGTCACTTTTCAAGCAGTCTGTTGCAGTTGGTGGCTTTTATTTTAGTTCAATTATTGATTTCATGCCACCAACTGCATCAGACTGCTTGAAAAGTGACTTGTTTGGAAATTTTTAGTCGGGTTTTTTGAATATTTTTTTTCTACACTTTTTTGAGTTATATTTTTGGAATCGCCTCCTCGAACCCTTTATTTTGATACCCCGCTTAGTTCGTCGACTTTCATTTTTTTCTTTTTCATAATATGGCGTCTGGTTGTCGCCATATTGTATGTTGATTGCTATCATGTCTTTATTAGAACTCGCAAGGTTAAGACGATTCAATTATTATTGACAAAAGAATGATCAAAATCAGCCCACGCGTTTGGTCTCTATAGTGCCACAAAGGAACAAACATAGGTACATAATTCAGCCCTCACTCCGTTATTTATAAACCGATTTTGATGATTCTTTTTTGTTAGATAGGGTATACCTCAAGTGTGGTCCCATGTCAAGGAAGTCATGATCTGATGATGGAATCCTGATAGAATTGAGAGAAACCCTCAAAAATTGAAGGGCACGAATAGTGTTACTGTTTACTTTATCATCACATCATGAAGCTGAGCTGATGATGGAAACTGTAGCTTTCCTAAACAATTAGAAGTTAGTTATGAAAAGATGATGAGAGCCACAAAAAATCATAACAGGAAAAAAACTTTAAAAAAAATTAAATCGACGAAAAGCAAAAAATAAATAAACCTTTTATAAGTATTCAGCTTATTTACATAAACTATCAAATTTTATATAAACTTACTTTGAGTCGGCGCCAAATAATGCAATGATTGATTACCTATTACATATGTAGAGCCTTCTCCATTTCGACGTACCTACATATAAAATAGTAGATAATTTAAACAGTTTTTGTTTGGCGCCGACTCAAAATTAGTTTATATAAAATTTATAGTTTATTTATATAGGTAGGTAAGCTTAATACTCAAGACTTATACAGGGTGTAACGTAATGGTGTGGTCATATTTTAAGAACTGCATCTGCCCATCGATATGAACAACTTTTTTCAAGAAAATTCGAGGAAATTCTAAAAAAAAAAATTTTACTCCCCATACAAATATTGATCAGCTGATGATAACTTTGTATGGAAAGTCCAATTTTTTTTTTGGGATTTTTTGATTTTTTCTTAGAGAAAGTTGTTCATTTCCATGGGCAGAACCGGCTCCCAAAATATGACCACACCATTCCGTTACACCCAGTATAAGGTCGGTTTAATTTTTTGTTGAAAACTTTTTTTATAATTTTGTGTTTTCTGTAATATCGCTGTATTTACAATCCTTTTTGTATGAAATTTAAGAAAACTCGTGTTGTTTTGGATTTATTTGTGTTCTGCCGTTACGTGAAATATAAAACTCAAAGACACAATTATAAACTAATGTTTTACGAAGGTACGAAGGTAAGTTACTAATGTGATACGTTCGTACCTCAAAAGGAAAAAAGGAACCCTTAGGATCACTTTGTTGTCCGTCTGTCCGTCTGTCAAAACCAGTCAAGACCCTTTTTCTCTGGAACTCGTGGAGGTATACAGCTGAAATTAATATCACACTTCTGAGTCAACGCAATCAAAAGATACGCCGTATAATTATGCCGCATATTTAGAGACTCTCAAGGGAATTAAAACCTAAAGGGTAGGTACTTCCCGTTGACCTAGAATTAGAATCATGAAAATTTGGCAAGAAGCACTGGCATAGAGCACAAGTAAAGGAAAAAAACCGAAAACCGTAAACTTGTACACAAAAAAAAATGTGATTACAAACTATTGCTGTTGGTAAATTGACCGCGACCTATGTCGATGCGCGACTTGCTGTCGCGGACTTTTTTTTAGAACTTTAAAAGGAGAACAATTCCGTCATATATATTTTTTGCGTAACTTTAACCGTTTACGCAGCGCACGCAACTGAAGCTCTCAAAAAGATTTTTTTTCCGTTTTTGCCACATTTTTCATTGATGCTTCGCTCCTGTTGGTCGCAGCCTGATGTTATATAGCCTATAGCCTTCCTCGATAAATGGAATATTTAACACAAAAACATTTTTTCAGTTCGATCCAGTAGTGCCTGAGATAAGCGCGTTCAACCAAACAAACAAACTCTTCAGCTTTATGACAGCGGCTAAACGCGTTCAAGCGAGCTTAACGTGGAAAACTGGGCGTTTAGAATTGGTGAAATCGGCCCTAAGTATAGTAGTTTTTGTTAAACAACGAGAACTACCTGCATATTGCAAAAAGTAAAATAAAACAGTTACACTCTGATGGAGCCAGCCATTTGCAATTCAAGTGTGCTCATACAAAAAATCATTTTGCACGATTTATATTGGTCGGAAAACGTAATAGGACGCCCTCAGGCTAAGTGGAGCGATGATCTTCGCAGGGTTGCTGGTAGGAGTTCGATGAGAGTTGTCGATAACCGAGCTGAATGGCGTGCAATTGAAGAGGGATATGTTCAGCAGTGGACTGCTATAGGCTGATGATGATGATATAGGTACCAAAATATAACTTCTGCATCATTGTACTGATAATAAAAACCTCATTATGCTCAAATTTATATATCAAAGTTTAAGAATAAAATGTGACTTTAATTTTACTTCTTTAATTTATGTTTTAATAATTCTAACGGAAACTCCCAGTATAAGAATAATAAATTTAACCGTGGCCATACCGCAATTTTTGCTTCCCTTAACTAGTTGATAGATGGCACTGTTTTCAATACAAAACGGAATATTTGTTTTACTCTTATTTTGCCATAGCATGGTAGTGAATTAGTAAATTAATAGAGAAAATCGAAAACAAATAAAAAACTTTTTTACAAAAAAAACAACCGACTTCCAAAAAAAATACATAAAAAATTAAAAAATAACTTTAATTTCGGAAGTCGGTGTCACAAAACGAAGAAATAAAATTCAAACACCGACTGCCGAAATTAAAGTTATTTTTTAATTTTTTATGTATTTTTTTTTTTGGAAAAGTTCTTTATTTTCCACTTTTTAGTTGTTATACCCCAGAACTAAAAACCCCAATGAAATGGAACGTGAAATTTTAACATACTCGTAATTGGAGAAACACAAAACGTCATCTAACTATTTTTTCAAAAAGCGCTGAAGCAATTTCGATAAAATTCATATGGGACCACCTCGAGAGTATATTCTATCGGATGAAAAAAGAATTTTGAAAATAGGTCCTCAATTGACAGAGAAATCGGTGGACATACATAAAAAAAAAATACGTACAGTCGAACATACAACCTACTCCTTTTTCGAAGTCGGTTAAAAATAAAGAAAGAAGGAGATAGAACAAACACACACACAGTGTCTACTTCTCTTTTTTTTCAACTTTCCTTTTGCAGGTATGCTGGAAGAGATGTCATTAGAAATAAGCATTACCTTTGTACCTAAATTTTTTTTTCTGTTTCATTCTTCTTGTCAATTTATTATTTGTGTGTACCTAAGTACATAAATTGTTAAATAAATAAACAAAAAAATTGTAGGAATAATTTAAGCACAGCGATACACGGTGTTAAAAACACGGAGTTTTGAAACTGTCTTGTAATGGAGTTAAAGAAACGATATGGGTTCGAAAAGTCATAACCGAGTAGGCAAAATAAAGAAGATTGCACTTTAGCTTAACACACATTATGTCTAAATTGGCACAACGGCAACAGACTGCATGGCAATGATATTTAAAACGTGTTTACACAGCACTAAGGAACGACACAGTAAGAGTAAATGTTGGAATACGATAATGGCACAAAAATGCGCATGGTTCTCAATCTTATTTTCATCTTTTGATTTCGCATAACTAGGGTACCTAATTAATTAATGGCTCCAGTAAATGAACACCCCCCAGTGAATGAACGAAACGCAGTTTTATCCAAAAATCAAGAAATTGGGACGTTTCTACCAGACCTAGTATTTTTAAAGTGAAAACTTCTGTAGGCCTGTTGGGCAGTTTTGAGATGGGAAAAAAACAATTGAACTCGCGCGCCACCGACACCGCTACGCGATTTGCTACGAGAGTGCTACGACACTACACTCGTTAGCGGATCGCGAGGCGCGTTGGGCATTTTTGTTTTTTCATAATTGCAACTATATTTAATTTCCTGTTTTAGTGGCAAATTTCATTTCTATCACAGTTCATTTCAAAATTACGAGCGTCTAAAGTAGTCGGTTATATGAAATTTTAATTTTAATCGAGCAAGAATATACCTGCGATTCGAGGAATTAAATAACAATATTTTCGTTAAGTTATTAGTTTATTATAATACTAATAGAATTAAAAAATCTGTTTTAAATAAATTTATCTGATATTTTAGGCAGTTATATTAAATTATTAAGTGTCTCAGTATTGGAACTAAAAATGGTTAAAAACCTGGGTTTCCAGCACTGGTGCTGGCACCCACTATTGAATAAAAAATCGTAGCATAGCATAGAAAATAAATATTAAAGAATCCAACCTCACGTTTGTTACAAAAAGGATAAAGTATTTTTACATTGTTAGAACAGGTCTCAGAATGTTTCGTATCCAAAGTAGTAGGCAAAAGTACCAAAAACGGCCGTTTCTGACACTTTTGCCTACTACTTTATCAATTTCAATTTGACAATTTTACAAGACATCAACGTTCATTCATTGGACAATCGCCAATATCATATATTTTTGTTGAAAAACTCAAGTTTTTTTTAATGCTGGTGCATGGTTTGTGTTTTAGGAGCTGTTTTATTTAAAATGAATTTTATAATGGAACTTTTGGCCAGTATTGGGACAGGAATGTTCATTTATTGGTTTATAAAATCCAGTGAATGAACTTAAGGCTTCGTACAGGTGGCAAGATTATCTAGACTTCGCCCGTGAGTGCTTATCTAGTCTCCAGCCACAACACCCACAACTCCTCGATCATTTGATCTACGCTCTGCTAAATTCACGGGCGAAAAACACATTTACGTTCGGCAGTGTTCGGCGGGAATGATGAAGACGACGACGACGTGCCTGAGGTGACCCAGGTAGAGTTGAGAGCAGGAGTGTCGCAACTACAAGCCAATAACACTGCCCCGTGACCTGACGGCATCCCAAGTCGTGCACTAGCCTTGTCATTGCGTTGCGGGCATCTTTAGTGCATGTCCCGAGCGGGGTTGGTTTCCATAGCTGTGGAAAGCTAGAAACTAGACCTGCTAAAGAAAGAGGAGCACCCTGCAGACTTTCCATCAGCATACCGGCCCGTTGTGCTTCTGGACGAGGCGAGTAATTGTTATAGAGAATTATTGCTGATCGCCTCACCAAACACCTGACCGGTGTGGAACTAGATCTGACAAATGAACTGTTATTATTATTTTCGCCGGGGCGCTCCACAGAGAGTGTAAAAGTTCAATCGGAGGAGGCAGTTGCCCAATGTGAAGTAATTTTGGCGATGTTTATTGATATCTCCAACGCCTTCCACACCTTGCCCTGGGGTTGCATAAAGAAGGTTCTTGTCTATCATCGTGTGCAACCTACCTCCATTGCATTATCCGGGACTATTTGACAGAGAGAGCTGTAATCTGCCCGGGTCCCGAAGGATGGAGCCGGTGAGAGAGACGTCGTGCGGTGTTCCACAGGGCTCGGTCCTGGGGCCGCCGCTGTGTAACATGGGTTACGACTAGATTCTGCGTGGTACACTTCCACACAGCGTTGACGTAATCTGTTACGCCGACGATACACTAGAGATTGAATGGGGCAAGTGCACCGGCAGGTGGCCTTACTGGCCACGGAAGAGGTTGAGCAAGTCGTTGGGAAAATTTGATGTGAGCTGGGTTTCGAAGTAGCTTTGCACAAGTCTAAGGCTCTCTTTTTCCACGGGCCTCGGAACCAAACACCTCAGGACACATAGTGGTAAGAGGCATCAGTGCCAAGTCGACGATATACCTAGTACATGGGACTCGACTTCGACGACTAAGGGGTCTTTGAGCTGTACATGAAGCGGCTATTCAATAGGTAGATGATTGTTGCTTCGGCGCTTGCACGACTAGAGGCGGCTTTACGTGGTTATAGTGCGATCCATGGCCCTGTTTGGGGCACTCGTGTGGACGGACAACCTGACGGCCCGTAACGTCACAATATTGCGAAGACTGCAGAGAGCGGTGGCTGTCAAGGTGATAAGGGAATACCGGACGATATCCTACGAGGCAGCAATTGTCTGGGCTGGATTAACGTCCTGTGATCTAGAAGCGAAAAAACTTGCGTTACTGTTTCGCTGGCGGAAGTAATATAAGTTAGAGCAAGGTCAACTACCAGTTCTACGAGAATTGGAGGCACGAAGAACCGCTAAATATGAAATGGGTTGAGGCTGAGTCGTCGCTCGACGAGTTAGGCTCAAAGAGCAGACACGCAGTTGCTCCATACACGCCTTTATGGGCGGATGTGCAGCCGTGGGATCGGCCGCATAAGGTATTCCCGTTGGGCACGGGACAAAATTTTCTTGTATAGAGGTAAAGGTAGGATCTCTAGGGTTTTAGTCGATATGAGTCCGGCTAAACTCTCCTTGTGTGTTTCACTAAGTGATAACTTCAGATCCGCGAACACTGTACGCAGCATGGTACTGTATGGTGGCTTCTTTTAAAAATTCTAGAGGTGCTAGCTTATCCGCAAGCGCTCTTAGTTCCATGAGGATAAACGACTCATATTCCGACCTTGGTTATACTGGTGGTTGATTAGTGGCACTTATTTTATATTTACTAAAAGCCACATTATTTGTCACTCAGTTTCCGATATCCGGTCTCCATAATTTCTGCACAGTGGAAGAGCAGTTCCTGATTACATATTGTGCTTGTTCTTCACAGGCACCACACTAGTACGTGATAATGGCTAGTTCGATTTCTTTTAAAGATTTTTCTGGGTTCGCGAAATGTTTGAGATACGCAATAGATGTGGGTAATGAAAGTGACTGTACGACACAGGACCTACGACAAGACTGACATAGTAGTAAAGGGCATATTAGTGTCCAAAACTACTATGCCATACGACAAAACGTAGCACCGCCCGTCACTAGGACCGCGGGAGGGGGACAGCAGTGAGTGGGGAACGGGGGACGAGGTGCTGACAGCAAGACCTGCAACGCCCTTCACTTCAAAAATAACGACGGACCAAGAGGCGCGCATCCTTATGTTCGATATACGAACCAACCTTTTTTATTACAGTCCGCTATTTTATTTATAACACCTCTGAGAATCACCAACAGTAGTGCTGACGTGAAGCTGTGTAAATATTCTTTATTTATTATTTATTTATTTATTTATTTATTTATATTTTATTTCAGGTATTAACCCATAGCAACGTTACATACTTAAAATTAAATTATTAAAATTAAATTAAATTTCATTATTAAAAATAAATATTAAATAAAATTACATTGATTAAATAAAATTACATTGTTAAAAACTTACATTATTAAAATTAGATTATGTTAAATTAAATTAAATTAAAATTACAATCAAAAGTATTTTATCATCTTTGCAGGTACACACAGCGAAATATTATAGTTACTATTTGATTAGTACATGCACATAATCGAGTCAGAAAAGATGCCTTGAGTCTCCTAAAGAGGCCGTAAAAATCAGTAACTCTGTTCTCTACGAACATGCCAGTCGCACTACACCGCCAGGGCAGCTTTAATATAGCTCTAAATGCGTTATTATATTGCACACGAAGAGTGTTATAAGCACTCTTCGTGTACTTGTACCAGAGTTGACTGGTGTAGAACGACTGACAGTACGCTTTGAACAGAGTTATTTTAACTTGGTTGGAGCAGTAAGAAAAACGTCTAGCCAACATGTTACTTCGACATGCGATACTGCGCCTCTGTCGTTCCAGATCTGCATCATCTACTAAATCTTCCTTAATTATGTGTCCAAGATATTTAAACTTACGGACAATTTTTAGGGCAGTTCCACACAAATTAATCGGTAATATATAATCAGGACCTTTACCGTATTTAAATATCATAACCTCCGATTTCTTAACATTATAGGTGAGATAATGTGCAGCTGCGTATTTCTCGCAGATCGCAACAAGTCTCCTCAAACCGTTGGCTGAGGGACTGAGCAGCACCATGTCATCTGCATAGCTAAGGTTGTTCAGACATACATCACCAATACGACAACCGGCTCGGGTACTGCTCAATTCCTCAATCAACTCGTTAGTATACATGTTAAATAAAATCGGCGAGGTAAGTCCACCCTGTCTCACGCCACAAGTCAACTTATACGTATCCGACAGGACATTATTCCATTTCACTTGATTACATTGATTTGCATACCAGTATTCTAAAATGTCAATAATTTTTGATGGCACCTTAGAACTTCTCAACTTTAGCCATAATAATTCATAATTGATACTATCGAAGGCGCGGCTTATATCTAGGAAACACGCATACACACTAGTATTTCTTTGTATGTATTTATATACTGTGTTCTTCAAGGCAAAGATAGCCAAATCAGTTGACAAGCCCTTTCGAAAACCAAATTGTGCGTTGTTTATTGGGAAATTATTTTCACTTAAATGAGCAATAATTAAACGTTCAAACACTTTAGAAAAAATGGTCGCTAAAGATATAGGCCGGTAATTTGACATACTGGACACATCGCCAGTTCTATTCTTTATAATTGGTACAACTACAGTCCTCATGAAATTTTCAGGTAAATAACTATGGTCGATACATGCATTAAACAATTGAGAAATTCTGACAACTAACAATTCTGGCGCGTATATAAGGTGCTCAACACTGAGCCCATCGTGGCCCGGCGACTTGCCGCGTTTCATATCTATTACACAACGATACAGCTCGTCCGCAGTGATGTGCAATACGCTGGTATCGTCGTTACTTGTTTCACGCAACCGCGGTGGAGGCGTCGCCGGCACACCATGGGCCCCGTGCGCAACAGTCGCCCTGTTTGCCGGCGTTATGTGCGACAGGGATGTATGGTTAAATTGTTTTGCAAACATATTTGCAATAATATCTGGGTCGTCGCTACCATTTACATTAATGGGCACACTAGCTTTATAATTCAATTTATTTGTCTCCTTCCAAAATTTTCCGAAATCTTTATTGTTTCTATGGGTGGCTAAAATATCCATTTTAATTTTATATTCATTTGACTGACACCATTTTATTTTATTTTTAAAAACTTTTTTACTGCGAACCATTTCATCATATATTTTACCCTGCGAGGGGCGTCCATAAAAATTCCACAATGTGTAACTCTGCCGAGCCTCCACATGACATTCCCTCACATGGTAGTTCCAACCAATAACCGTTTTCTTTTTAATGTATGAGTTACCCTGAAAAGAAAGTTTGGCAGCCCTAGACATTATGTTTACAATTTGTGCATGATACTGATCAATCAAGCTACAGTGACTAGAATCCTTACAAGAGGTTCCATTACATGAAAAATCCGACCAGTTATATAAGTGTGTGAATTCATTACAAAGCTGTGCATATTTACAGTTTTGTTCATAAGTTCTGCTTCCCCAAATTACCTTATTAATAAGCTGTCTATGCTTTGTATCAATTTTAGGTAACACAACATCAATATTACATTCGACCAACAATGGAAAATGATCCGAATAGTAAACATCGTTTAGCACACAAATACTAGCAATCATACTAAGACCCGCGGAAGTGGTAATGCAGTGGTCGAGCCAACTCGTGGTACCATGTGAGTCACTTAAGTAAGTATAGGTGTTTGACGACATACCGAGCAAATTTATGTCCGCACACAGCCAGTTCTGATCATCACAGTATTCCAGTAGTTCATTTCCAAATAAACTATTTGGACGCGAAACGTCTGCATTAAAATCACCAAGCACCAACACACTTTCTACATCACTATTTTCGATAACCGCACTGATAACACCGAGGCACTCCGTAAATAAGGGTAGATTATCCGCATCTTGTGTCGGCATGTAAACCGACATAACGATGAAACTGCGACCGTCGCTGACCTGCACACATACGGCCGCCACGCGTGTCGATCCGGTGTCAATGGGAATGACCCGATTAAATATGGATTTCCGCCATAAAATTGCAACACCTCCATACAGTCTTCCTTTAAGCACGCCAGCAGACGTGTCCACAGCTGATATTCCATGATAGGTAAAATCGGGATGTATTTTACCCAAGTACCCAAGATCATCAGGAATCAACCAATGCTCTTGAAGTGCAATTTCATCATGTGTATTACAGAGATCAGTGACATGATTACACGACCGTTTTATTGACCGACAATTAAATGATACTAGGCTGATCTTCATTACTTTTTCCCTGACGACTGTTGGTACCAGTAGAATTTCCCCTTACAGTGTATCTCCTATAGACTATGCCACGAGGCCAGAAATTTGCATCAAGAAAGGTTTTTTCTTGCTCCTGTTCGACAGTGATTTTGAAAGAAGAAAATGTCGTTTCCTTGAACTGGATTAGTTTTTCAACCTTCACGACCGTGTGTCCGCAGTCAACAATGAATTCTTTAATATCGTCTTCGTTTGTCTCCGTGACGAATCGGGAAACGTAAATAAACGAATGTCTAGGCACTATCTTAATTTTACTCGACGTCAGCAGCGCCCTTCCTTGTTGATTTTTATTATTTTTTCTTATGTTTCTATATTTATTTTTCTTATTTACTACGGTCATGAAACTATTATCGATCGAGGTATCATTTATAGTATTTACTTCAAAAGTACAAGTAGGACTACTTGTTCGGCGCATGCGATTCAATTGTTGTTGGTTCGGATGTGTAGCAGTAGTATCCTTGCTCCTACACTCAGCTGACGTTCGGAGCGATGCAGCAGGCGCACCACTCGTACGAAGCGGCAACAGCGCGTGCGAAGTCGATGTCGCAGGTATGCGCGGCACCAGCGCACACACACACACACTACATTCACTACATATTATAAAACAAAGTCCCCCGCCGCGTTTGTCTCGTGTCATCTGTTTGTTTGTGATAAACTCAAAAACTACTGAATGGATTTTCATAAACAGAGTGTTTCATGAGAAAAGTTCAAGTGTATTTGTACTCGTGCGAAGTTGAGTCGGGTCGTGAATTTATGTAAACTGAACGTGAATTAAACAAAGCTGTGCAGTGAAATTTACCATGTCTGTTAACGAAAGCAGTGCAGAGTATGACTCGGCGATGCCGACTGACTTCTGGGTATATGCCGAATATACAATTTACTACACTATGTTTGTGCTGACACTAGCTTCGTTGATCTACGGAATCACATCCTGGTGTATCTTGAAAAAGTTTCGCAATTACAGAAACTATGTTTTTCTTAACGCAATTTTATCATACTTCTTACACTATTTCATGAATTTGGAGCTGGTGGTCTATAGTGACTACGTAATAACCAGAGATATATTGGGAAACACATTAATTGACGGTCTGCTCGCATATTTCACAACAGTAAAGAACCACTGGTTATTACTTATATGTCATACGTTTTACGTGGACATTGTAAAAGTTTTTAATAAGAATATCCGAAGGCGATATTTAAAAAGCAACCTCTTTGGTTGGGGTGTGCCTTTAATTACATGTACCATTAGTAGTAATTTTTTAAGGGATTATTATTTGGATTCTTTATACAATGCACGCAATTCGCCTTATTTTAATTATTCATTAACGGTCACGATAATCAGGTTCTTAGATAAAATTATACCCGTAGTGATAAACTGTCTTTTATATATAGTAACTGTATTTTCACTTTGTCGTAGTTTTAACGCAAGCGCACAAACAGGTACTAACAAGTGGCGTCGCCTGTATATAGCTACTTTGATATTTTTATTGAGTGATGTCGTTTTGTTGTTTAATTATATTCTGCAGATAGGTTACTACTATCCCGGTGCCATGGCATATTTGCTATTGGAGTATATGAATCCATTATTACTGGTTGTGTTTTTGGTCGCTATAAGGAGCAATCGCAAAGCATGGCATGACTTTCATGTAAAAAACCAAAGGTTAGCAGCGAGGCGGAGAGATCGAGATATCATCGAGCGTGAACGAGTTAGCGCTGATATCACCAATGAAACTAATTGCGATTAGTTTAAACTAAACTCAGTTTATGCGTTTAACCGAGATTATAGCTTCATTTTGCGTTTCACCAAAAACTGGGCGTTTTAAACTAAGTTAAGTTTAAAATAGTTCGTTGGTGTAATCGGCCCTTATTCGTGAACCTGCCGCTTGCTAGTTGCTACCGAGTGGTTCTTGATGAGTTTATTGTTAACTTCCTGTAAAATTTAAAATTGATTGAAATATTTTGATTTATAATTTAAATATAATATATGTAAATTGTCTTGTAATTTGAATTCTAAAACTTTGTATCTGTAAGTTTTTAGAACAATAATTTATTTCTATGTATTTACTTTACCGAGACTTATTAATAGTCTACCCTCAGAAATAAACAAATGTACCTCTAACACATAAAAATATCAGTAAATGTAAACTTAAGCAATATTACTTAGGCGGCCTCTAGACCTACAATAACATTGTACAATACTTTTATTGTACAATAAGATTGAAAGGAGCTCTGAATCCAAACGAGCAATTATATTGCACAATAATACGAACAGCACAATGTTTTCGCGTTCAGTCGGAGAATAGTATTGATCCCGTGTGCACCGTGCGAAGCAACATGTCCGAACAAGATTTAGCTGCAGCTGTAGTGTTGTTGCTTGTGGCTAAACGTAAACGAACACGTCGCTGGTCGAAAGATTGGTACAAGAAAAGGCAGAAATATACTCACGAAAATCTTTTAAAAGACTTGATGTTAACTGAGGAAGCAGACTTCAACAATTTTGTACGACTGAGCTCTGAACAGTTTCAAAAGCTACTAGGATTGGTCACGCCATTGATTGAGAAAAAAAATACAAACATGAGGGAAGCAATACCACCTTTTCAACGGCTTTCAATAACATTACGGTATCTAGCGACTGGAAATACTCTGGAAGATTTAAAGTTTCACAGTGCTATTTCTCCACAAAGTCTTTCCTTAATAATTATGGAAACATGCGATGCGATAATACATGTTTTGAAGGAATTTATCAAGGTAAATAAAGATTATAGTCTTTTCATTTATTTATTAAACTGTATATATTGAGAAAATGTATCTTCGTTCGCGTCATCAGCATCATTTTCCTGTTGAAAATTGTTCATGTTCTGTTGATTATTCTCTTGGAAGTACTGCTGGTTATGTGGCAGCTGCTCAGATGGAAGTTCAGAATTTTGCTGTTGAGAATAGTTTATAAAATATCGAGGCGATGGCGTGCCGCTGTAACCTGTTGGAGTTGGCGTGGATCTGGTATATGTCGGAGATGGAGTTATCGTAACTGTTGGAGTATTTATTTTTACCGAATTGCGGTGTAAAAGCCCTAATTGTCCTTCCATGATAATGGCACCAATAGCATTTTTAGCAAAGATTTGTTGCATTGGTTCCATTTTCTTTAAATCTGCAGCACAAGACAAAGCCCAATTTTGATATTCGTCTGGTTTCTCTCTAAGACGGTTAGCTGCCAATTCCATAAGGTCATCATCAAGTTTTCTCTTTATTTTTTTAGCTTTAGTCTTCGGAACTGCATATGATGATGCTTGATTCGCTCCAACAGTTGTAGTATCTTCCTAAAAAGATAAATAATTTGTTTTTATTTTATTTTCAGTTACCGCAAACAGCCGAGGAATGGCAACAAGTTGCCAAAGATTTTGAGAGCCAGTGGAATGCCCCTCATGTAATCGGTGCTATAGATGGCAAACACGTGGAAATAAAGAAACCTCCTGGTTCTGGATCATACTACTACAACTACAAAAAAACATTCAGTATTGTGTTGATGGCGGTTGTAAATGCAAACTACGAGTTCATTATGGTTGATGTTGGGACTAATGGTCGTGTATCAGATGGAGGTGTGCTGCAGAATACAGCATTTGGACAGCAATTAAAAAATAATGCTTTAAATATCCCACCACCTGCATTGTTGCCAGGAAGTTCCCGAAAACTCCCATACTTTTTTGTTGGGGACGATACTTTTCCAATGTCTCAAAATTTAATGAAACCATATAGCCAAACTGGATTAACAAAAGAGAAAAGAATATGCAACTATCGAATATCGCGAGCTAGAAGAATGGTTGAAAGTGTTTTTGGTATACTAGCTACTCGTTTTGGAGTATTTCAAAGGGCATTTCCTTTTGATCCAATAAAAGTAAGGAAAATTGTTTTGACTTGTTGTTATCTACACAATTTTCTGAGAAAATCGCGTTCGTATTTATCTCCATCATTCATGTTTCGTGAAGATAACGAATCAGGAATAATACACCCGCCATCTCAGGAAGTATTCCAGTTGACAACATTGGAAAATATCAATAAGAAAAATTCGCTGAATATCGCGAAGCAAGCACGGGACGAATACAGTGGATTTTGTAACAACGAAGGTGCAGTTCCCTGGCAAAATAAAATGGTCTCGTAAAACACAATTTTGTATTCATTTAAATTAAATAAATTAAAATTTACCTGTGTGTTAGTATTGTCCAAAGCAGAAGGTTCACTCTCTCCTCCCGGACTACCTATAGTAGACTGAGTATCCATACTAGACTGTGAATCCGATGCGGATTCCAGATCTTTTAAAAATAACATTTCTTTAAAATACCATAAAGTAGGTTCGTAAATGTCGTCTGTACTAGATCCGGATTTCATCGACTGGAGGTGTTTCTTGAGCTCCTTCCGGTAGTTAGTTCTTAAAGAATTGAATTTTTTCTTCACATCATCTTTGCTTGCCTGTGAAAACATCTCTTTGTATTTAGACAACAATGTTTCGTAAGCATTGTTTTTTTTATCACGGTCATGATATTCTTTGCACTTGACATTCCACAGAGACGGCAATTCTCTGTACAATTGGATACATTCGCAGATAAACTCCCTTTCCTTAACTTTTGGATTCTCTTTTTCCGCCATTTTGCATGCGCGCGTGTACTCCTCGTGACGACGAACCACAGACTGAAAAATATTGCGCAATACTGACCCTACACGATGCAATGAAAAAACATGGTGCAATAAAAATTAAACTCGCTCAAACTTTCGGCCAATCATTGTGCAATCTTCAATATTAACCCTAAACGGTCAATTAAATTGCACAATTCGCAATATTGTGCAATATAATTGACCGTTTAGAGGCCGCCTTACCGTAGACCCGGGCCTGCGGACGGCGAGCAGTGGGTAGCTCGCCGTCCGATCAGCACCAGGCCCGTGAGTCGACGGCGCGTAGTGTTCCACGCGCGCCTCAAAGAGATAAGTGTCAGCCACCACTGACGGGGCCCATCATGGCCGGTGCCTGCATGCCTAGGGGTAGCGGATAAATTCTGAACATGAGTTACCGCATCCCTGGGCACTCAGGCAGGGAAGGAACAGGGGTGGGTTTTAGTCAGTAAGAGTCTGACACGCCCTCCCGCTCCACCCAGAGCGGGAGAAGTCATTGGATGATTTCCCACCCCACAAAAAAAAAGCAATATTACTTATGTATTATTTAGGAAAATATTGTAACTATTTAAAGACCTAACGATTTTATTAATTGTCATCGACAATAACGTACACAATTACACATATACATATAATGCATTATAGTTCGATAGTGAGATAGACTCATGATAGAGTTTAAACCATAGTGGTTTTTGGTTGCTATTTGATATGAATAATCCTGTATTCTTTTGTGTAAATGATAAATAAATAAATAAAAACTACTACTAATCCATTAAAATGTAAAAATTCTAATTCCGAATATTATTGCAAAGATTTATAGCGGCGCGGCGGCGTCTATGCCACATATGAACTAATCACAAATCCTGAATGGCGCAAATAAAGTCTACCTAATAATATAATACTTACATTTTATTTTATTTTTAACTTTTTTGACTGTTTACATCTTTACTTCAGTCTCTTATTTTAGGTTCAAATTAAATGATATATAATTTAACAAACTGGCTATACCTTTGTAGTAGGTATGTTTGTACTAGATTGCACTAATTATTATTTACTACAAAAATTACGAACAAAATGACAGCAAAAAAACATTATTTATGGTAGTTTCCTAAATCTAATTAGTCCATCAGATTATCGAAAACTAACAAAAAAAGCCGAAACAAAACAATTTTCTAGTATCCTTTTTTTAACTGTGTAATTTTTTATTTTATTGTTGATAGGCACGCGTGTTCGTGTGTGTATCACGTGTTCAATATTTTTTAACTACACTTCTAAAAAGGAGGAGGTTCTATGTTCGACTGAATGTATTTTTTTTTAATGTAATTATGTCCACCGATTTCTCTGTCATTTGTAGACCGATTTTCAAAATTATTTTTTGATCCGAAAGATTATAGTCCCGAGGTGGTCCATATAAATTTTTCAGCGTTCGAAATTGCTTTAGCGCTTTTTGAAAAACTGAACAAAAACGAAAAATACGTATACCTCGATGACGTTTTGGTTTTCTCCAATTACGAGTATGTTTAAATTCCACGGGCCATGTTATTGGGGTTTTTAGTTCTAGGCTATAACAACTAAAAAGTGAAAAATAAAAAAATCAACCGACTTTCAAAAAAGAAAATACACTCGGTGTCAAATAACGAAGAAATAAAATACAAACACCGACTTCCGAAATTAAAGTTATTTTTTAATTATAGTGAAAGTATTTTCTTTTTTGGAAATCGGTTGTTTTTTTTTTTTGTAAAAAAGTTTTTATAATCTTACTTACAGACTAAATATAATTATTATTTAACCAGAAAGCATCCTTATTATAGTATCGGTGAACAAGCAAGAACATTTAAAGGCACGACTTTTAATAATTATTTCTAGTGTTTTCATTTGACATTCAGACCTCAAAACACTTTCATCTTTACTTAGCTTCCAATTCTAACCAACGAAAATGTCACGTGCGGCTCGGGTGCCACCCATTCGAGATTCGAGGGCGACACCCGACCTTGAAAAGAAACCCCGCGACTCACTGGTGAGTCGGACAAAAAAAAAAATATTAAAGAGAAAAAAAAAAAAATCGGCTGTCAACCCGGGTTGTCGTCGGGGTTCAATTTGACAACCCGGATTTGGCCGCGGGGGTTGAAGGGTGGGCCTACCTCCCCATAAGTGGCGCCCTCATTGAATAAAAATTCATATCTGAGCATAGAAAATAAAGATTAAAGAATCCTATGTTGGTTTTGTTACAAATATGATAAGGTATTTTTAAATTGTTAAAACAGGACTCAATGTTTCGTATCCAAAGTAGTAAGCAAAAGTGTCAAAAACGGCCGTTTTTGCTACTTTTCCAAAAACCATATTATTATTATAATAAAATGTGTGTGTACGAGTATGTGTGTAGGTACGAGTATGTCGTTAATTTGTGGCGAATAAATTCTTTTTCTTTTTTTAAAGAGTAAGTGATCGATAAACCTATCAATAGAAAAGTACACAACACATTCAAATAAATAATCAACATGACGCCTGAGTTTTGCATCTTTGACATTAGCTTAACGACTACTATCTAGGATGGTAAGGATAGTACCCAGTACGAACGGCGATTACATTGATCAGCACATGAGAAAATACGAATCTCACTCAGGTGTTGTATATTCAAAGACAGATCTGGATGACAACTGCTTTAATGTCATAAATTAAGAATAAATGAATAACAAAACATAGACAATCCACAACACCTTCCCCTTAAATAAAATACAAAAACAAACATACACAAAAAACATACACATAAACATAAATAAAACTCATTGCTTCAACTGTCCCTTAAATCAAATTCAACAATAACAAAAAACAAAGCAACTAAATTAATGTTAAAAACTTCCATAACATCTTCCCCTTAAATAAGATTAATAACATAAACATAGACAATCCACAACACCAGGGTCGTGGGTGTGTTTGAAAGGGTCACCGCGACCCTGGCACAGACAACTGAAGGAACAGGGGTGGGTTTTTAGTCAGTAAGAGTCTGACACGCCCTCTCGCTCCACCCAGAGCGAGAGAAGTTAATTGATGATTTCTCGACCAAAAAAAAGGGTACCGCGGTCAACCTCCAGCTCGAAAGTTGGACGCTCTTACCACTCGGCCACCGTCGCTTCTTCAACACGTCTTACTTTCATAGACAGTTTTCTGTATTGGGGTGACATCATGACGACCGCACCGGGTGGCGCCCATGCAATACCCTAGCTACGCCACTGCAATTCAGCGAAGGCTAGTGGCTCTGGAATTTTGGACTGTAAAGTTCTATCCACACAGTTCTAGAGGACTTTGGGCACTAGGTCACCCGGTCTAAGCGTCCAGCGACGAAAAAAATATTTCTTACTTACGTTTTTAGTTTTTATGACGGTGGTGTTAGTTTGTAACCTCAGCCTGTCTATGGCTTTGTACTTCTCAAACGGATAACAGTAATGCTATTCTGTAAAATCTCACCGTGAAAACTTAAGTGAAGTGAACGTGAAGTGGGCTGTCAATCCATACAATCAAGGTGCAATGACAGATCACTTCACGCTCACTCCACCTAAATTTTCACGGTGAGCTGTTAACAGAATCGACCGGCTGTTTATAAAGCTATTTTTTTTTTCTGAAAAGCTCGTCTATTTTATGAACTTGTCCACACATTAAACGAGCCTATAAGGCCTGTAAGCTTTATATCCCGCTTACAGGTCCTATGTGACTTTAACTTAGCGGACTGTTCTCTGACGAACACAGCAGCTGTATAGACCCTCAAGCGACTTTACATCCTACTACCTTGATCTTAACGTTGGAGTTCAAATAAAAACCTGCTCATCCTATACCTACCCACCTCAATCCTCACCCTTACTGGTCATCCGTCCATAGCTGTCACAAGACAGAAATGTTGGCGAGGGCCATGGCGGAGTTCTACCGCACTTGTGGGTTCGCGTCTTTGATTAACTGAAGTAAACGAGTTCTAGTCATCCTGGTGATGTCGGGATCCAGCAGGTGTATTTGCTAACTCAGTGGACATCAATTTAATAGGCACTTTGCAGTACATTGCTCGGTGGACATCGATTATATTAGCACTACGTAGTAGTACTTTTGTTTTGTTATACGTCAAAACAGCAAAGTACTGTATAGTACCAAATTGATGTCATCTGAGTTAGCGAATACAACTGCAGTTCGGTCTCTTCGGCACACTACCTTCTGCATTACCTTTGAAATACCTGGAAGAATAATGATTGGCCGCAAGTCTTTTACTTCTATAGGGTTTGGGCTCTTGGGTCTAACTACTTATATACAAAGTTTTAAAAATATTATTAGGATAAATAAACATTATATAATTTGAATTTAGGACATAGACCTTTTATTGAAAACGGTTTATGTCTTTTGTACATTATTGATTGTAATATTTATGACAAACGGATTTAGGGCATATTGTATTTAGGGATTTCAATTTTATGGCATGTGATATTATGTGACATTAAGTTCGGGCAAGTTATCATTCGGACAAAAATGATGATTAGTACAAAAAAAAAAAAATATGGCACTTTAGATTGTGGATATAAAAGTTAGGTATTCAGCTGCATCCGGTTAGACTGGAAGCCAACCCCAAGATTTTATAGTTGTGAAATGGCTAGGCAAAATTTTGGTTGTAATGGGTAAAGTTTGTGGCAAAGTTAGGGTAAGTATACCCAAAGTTATGTGTTCGTAACCTTCAGCATCTGACTTAAGGTCAGTAATAATACGGGAGACGTCGCTTTGATCCACCGGAGCAAGTATGAAAATTGCTTTACTATACTTAAGGGACTCGTTACGGAATTTTAAAAAAAGTGGAAGTGCCCATACAAGCTATCCTGCGTGTGTCACAATAGGGTAAATTACACCCATTTTTGAAATTGTCTCAATTAGATTCTATAGTGTTTAATAAACGAATAAAAAAACACAAAATTTTTATTCAATCATTATGTGTCCTAAAAAATGCATTTAAATTTTAAATTTTCAAATTTCGCGCGTAATTTGACGAAAACGCTGGACGCAGTGGACGCCATATTG
This sequence comes from Polia nebulosa, assembly GCA_951329385.1. NCBI lineage: Eukaryota > Metazoa > Arthropoda > Insecta > Lepidoptera > Noctuidae > Polia > Polia nebulosa. Next base: position 5,844,040 of record OX589592.1, on the reverse strand, counting down.
CTCTGTGGTCATGACGTCAGTTGGCTATGTAAATAAAAGTACAAAGTATAGAAACGCTGATCAGTTGACAGTTGACACTTTATAGTTTACATAGCCGTTTGACGTGTAACATGGCGGCTACTATTCCATGGTGTTAAAAAACAGATTAAAAAAAAACTGAAAACTTTGAATTGAATTTTAAAATTTATTTTGTTATTTTATGAACTAAATCTAACATTTTCCGTCTGATTTTTGCCTATGCTATCTCAATAATATATATTTTAGTTTTTTTCTCATATAGAGTAAAATACCCTATTATGCGGAAAAAATGTAAAATAATAAGCTTTTCGTCAAAATTTAATTTATTGTTCAAACAAAATTAAGACTACAACACAACTGATGAAGGTTGTTATTATTTTACATATTTTTCCGCATAATTGTGAAACACACCTGATAGCTGCGTGGGCACTTCCACTTGTTTTTTTTTCTATTCCGTGGGACTCATAGTAAGCTACATGCGACAAGTAAGCTACTGGTTTCCCAGGAAAATTAAAAAAACCGGCCAAGTGCGAGTCGGACTCGCCCATGAAGGGTTCCGTACCATTATCTATGTATAAAAACGGCAAAACAATCACGTTTCTTGCAATAACATGGAACGTGAAATTTAAACATACTCGTAATTGGAGAAAACCAAAACGTCATAGATCTATGTATACGTATTTATCGTTTTTGTTCAATTTTTCAAAAAGCGCTGAAGTCATTTCGATAAAATTTATATTACTCGTATCATTATAGGTACTTTACATGACGCACAGTTTGGATTTCGGCCTGGACTTTCCACTGAGAGTGCTATCCTCTGTTTAAAGCAAACGGTTCAATACTAAAATACTCCGGTGTATGCCTGCTTCCTTGATCTCCCAAAGGCATTTGACCTTGTGTCATATGATGTCTTTTGGGATAAGCTCAGGGGAGCAGGTGTACCACCTGAGTTGACGGGTTTGTTCCAGTATTGGTACTCTAACCAGTTAAACCAAGTTCGTTGGGGAGACGTTCTATCTGAATCGTATAGGTTGGAGTGTGGGGGTGAGACAGGGGGGGTTAACCTCACCTAAGCTTTTCAACCTGTACGTAAACGAGTTGATCGTTGAACTCAACAGCAGACCAGTAGGGTGCAAAATAGATGGTGCTAGCGTCAATAATTTAAGCTACGCTGATGACATGGTGCTGTTGGGTCCAACGGCTGGCTCAATCAGGGAGATGCTGAGCGTCTGTGAAAGTTATGCAGCCACCCACGGCCTGCTATACAACGTAACTAAAAGGGAATACCTGATCTTTGCTGCTCCTGGGAAACATCTAAATTACGAGGCTGAAATATCCGTCAATGAACGCAAACTTAAAAGGGTCGCCCAATTTAAATATTTGGGACATTACGTCATCGAGGACCTCAAAGATCAGGTAGATATTATAGATCGCGAGCGCAGAGCACTAGCAGCCAGATGCAACATGCTGGCTCACAGATTCGCTCGTTGTAGTAATGAGGTCAAAATTACTCTGTTTAAAGTTTATTGCCAAGGGTTCTACACGGGGAGTTTGTGGGTCAGCGGTACGCGGAAGGCTCTAGATGCTCTGTGTGTGCAATATAATAATGGCTTCAGGGTGCTGTTGAGGTTGCCCCGGTTCTGCAGCGCGTCGAGCATGTTTGCTGTAGCACGAGCTGACGACTTCTATGCTATTGTGAGGAAGAAGACCGCATCCTTAATAAGCAGAATGAGGGCTAGCAGCAACAGTATTTTGAAAATCCTAGCTGAACAGCACGATTCACCAATATTAAAACACGCTGTCAGGTTGCTCGTGCGGCAGGGATAAATAATAATTATGTGTACTTAATTAATACTAACTCTTAGTTGATAAGTTTAGTTTGTTGTACTAACTAGTGGACCAATGTTGTCAAATTAAATTAAATATATTATATTATTATATTTCGTTTATTCATTTTTATACATATCAAATTATATTTTTAAATATTTCAATTAAAAAGAAAACATTTAAAAATATAGAAAATAGTATCCCACCGGTATCGGGAACAGGGTCCAAGTTACCGGGGTCAGGGCTCCAGAGAGAGGAACCGCCTGACAATGCGAGCCGTGTCCAGAAGTACAGCTTTCTGAATCAAGCCCTTGATCCAGCCGCCTATAAACGAGAGCCTCCTGAGGTGTTGGTCGAGGCTCGTGGCTATAAGGCCATTAGCTGTCAAGACTATCGGTACAATGATCGCTGAGTCCACATCCCACATGTTGACAACCTCGCGAGCCAAGTCAAGATATTTGATTTGTTTATCTTTCTCAGCTTTCACGAGGTTCTCGTCATGCGGGACGGTAATGTCAATGATCATTGCACGCCTCTCGATTCGATCCACCACCACTATATCAGGCTAATATTGGCTACAATAGTCCTATCAGTGATTATGGACCGATGCCAGTACAGTGAGATATGACCATTATCGAGAACTGGGTCGGGCACATATCTGTAGTACGGCACTTCCGATTTCACAAGAGAGTATTTCGGGGCAAGTTGCTGATGGATAATCCTGCTACAGGGTTGTGCAAGTACTCACCGTTAGCTAGACGAACGAATTGATTCTCCCGGACGATGACATGCCTGACGTATGACAACCGTGCCGTCCTTCACAATAAATCTCCGGTAGTTTTTCGTTATGATAACTTCGTCCATAATTGCACAGACAAAACCTTCGGTTTCCCCAAAGAGGTCACCGAAGCGTAACCAGGCTACGGACGCTAATTGATCTACATCGCGGCCATGTAGGGCCCGGAAAAAACGTCCGTGAAGTTCTTTACTCTGCCATACTTCCCTGCGATCGTTAGTGTCAAGCACTAGAGGTTTTTGCCAGCTCTCGTTAGCCAAGGCGTGGAGTAAGGCCTTTGTCCACCGCCACTACATCTCGATGCATATCCACGTCAGCAGCTAGGAAATATTCCCTCAGACTGCATACCTCGCGGTTGTGGAGGGTCTTAGCATTTAAAAAGCCTCGGCCTCCACACTTCCGCGGGATATACATATATTATTTTATTTTATTATTTAATAGAACAAAGTAGGTACACGTAATTAGTTATAATAAAAAAATGTCCCGTTCAAAAACATACGCGTATTTTTCATTAATACCATCCAATCAACGGGTCTTTATGCGACTCCCGACGTGCCGCCCGGAACAGTAAGTATATGTATAAGTAACACTGCTCTAGAGCTAGGCGAGGTAGCTAAGCGGTAAAGCTAGGTTACGAAACTGGCTTCTCCGGAGGAAATCTGCAACTAGGTACTGGCAAAGTACTGTACTGGAAATCCCACTTGTAATATTACTTGCGTAACCAGTATACGATGACGATGAGACACACGATCTCACGATGAGATGTGTCGAGACTTTGAGAGCATAATCAAATGAATTACAAGCTTGCTGCAGATTTTATTTTAACTTTATTTTAACTATACTTAAATAAAAATGAATGGATAACTGTGTTGCTAAGCGCAAAACTAGCGAACGGCTGGGCCAATTTGGATGAACTTTTTTTTAAAACGGAAAACCGTAAAAACCACATTTTTCTAAGAATAGCGATATTATAGCTTTAGTCAAAATGACGTCTGTCGTGTCAGTAAGTATTTCAATAAACTTATCTGTTCAGATGAATAAAGACACTCAATAAGGGCCTCCCTCTTGCTAGCCTGAACATGTTGGTAACTTCAGCGTGGGTCCTCAGCTACTTAGCGTGCCAGGTAAATCCCAGCCCTGTTCCTTCCTTGCCTGAGTGCCAAGGGGAGCGGTAACTTGCGGGTTGAGGATAAATTCAAAACAGAGTTACCTCGCCCCTGGGCAGTCAGGGCAGGAAGGCACAGGGGTGGGTTTTAGTCAGTAAGAGTCTGACATGCCCTCCCGCTCCACCCAGAGCGGGAGAAGTCATTGGATGATTTCCCACCACACAAAAAAAAAAAACCCCTTGGCATGTAAGCATCGGCCATGATGGGCCCCGTCAGTGGTGGCTGACATCTCTTTGAGGCACGCGCGGAAAACTACGCGCCTTCGACTCTCGGGTCTGGTGCTGATCGGACGGCGAGCTACCAATTACTCGCCGACCGCAGGCCCGCGTCTACGGTGGCCGGAGATCGTCTCACGACCCCCGACGCCTAGGGCGTCTCCGACGGCGGCTGTGACTGGGGGCCACTCCGTTCCGCCTCCTCCTTCGCGACCATTACTGCTTCGCAGAAGGAGGAGACTGCTTCCCATTTCCTCTCGCTCCGTACCATGTCCTGGACCAGGGCCGGGAACGAGAGGTCGCTGCCGCCTCTCGCGTCCACGAGGACACGGCGGTGCTCCGCTCAAGCGGGGCATATTTCCACCGTATGCTCCACCGTGTCCTCTGGGCGATCCGCACAATTGTAACACCCAGGCGTTTCCTCCCGCCTTATCCGACACAGGAACCTCCCGTATCAACCGTGTCCGGTGAGGACCTGCGTCAGGCGGAAGGTTAGGACGCCGTGGCGCCGCTCCAGCCACTCCTCAAAGAGGGGCACTACCGCCACAATGGTGGCGTGCCCAGCGCTGGGTTGCGACATTCGCTCTCTCCATGTCGCCATGAGATCCTGCCGGAGCTCCGTCCGCCGAGCCGCGATTTGTCGCGGCAGCGGAGTTTCGCCTCCTCGCGCCACTCCCAGAGGAGCGCGAGGATCTTGGCCTCCAGATCCCATGGCAACAGTCCGGCAAGGAGGCTCGCCGCCTCACCGGAGACCCCCGTGACCGTACGTGTTTATAAAATTTGTGTAACATACGGCTTCACAAGCATCCAAATCATTCGCTGTTCCCTTCATTAAGGCTCTGGCGACTTTCGCACGGTCCTCGTCCTGAAGTTCGACCTGCAGATGGTACACGCAGAAGTCGCTGAGAATAAGCCGAAGATGCGCCGGCCGCATTCGAAACAGTCATAATCACAATGGTTGAAATTCTCGTCTGTGATTGGACGATTACTGCACGTCGCCCGGTCCGCTCCGCCCAGCTCCGCTTCAGTGGAAACGCACCCTAAGTACGAGGTTCGGCGATCATGGCCCGCAGACTCGGGCAAAACCGTCTTGTAATTTCTGCGCTTTAGAGTGAATTATTCCACTTTATGCGAAGGAAGATCGAAACATATGAATATGTCACAACACAGATGTGATTTGATTTGTGCATGTCACAACACAGAAGCACCGCATAAGAACCCCAAAAAATTATAGTGATACGCATTGCGTGCTTCTTCTTCGTGACTATGGTTCCTCAAAATTTTATTTTCTTACTACCGGCTACTTCAGCCCACTTACAAAGCATCGCCTGTGGCTGCGCATGAGTCGCTTCGATAATGGCATGCGTTATGTACTATCTGCACTTTATTTCTTATAAACAGTCTAGCTAGACTTACGTACCGATTCTGGAACTTCCTAGGGTCTCTTCGAGTTATTGGGTTACATTTATGAGTCAATCCAAGTTGTCGGCATGAGAGTCCTTGGGCTTTTTTTATTTAGTGTTTTCCGATACCTATGTAGTCTTCACCGGAGGCCCTAATTCTTCAACTTGAAGGTAATCGGTGTAGATATGCAGTTGCTTTGTTAAAGACAAGTTTGTCATATTTTTCTATCAGGATTTGATATTCTAGCAAAGTGATTCATAAAAATTAAAAATATGAAATAGAAATAACTCTAAAAGAAATATGTTATGAGAAACATCGTAATGTATAAAAATATAAAATGTGAATGAAAAAACTGTCACAAGCATGTCAAAACGTGTCACTTGGTGTCAAGATTGCGAATAGTCATTGTATTTTTCTAGGACATCAGGACTTGGAGGTTTTTGGCGGGATTTCTTCGAGTGAAGTTCAGTGGCTGTTTTAATTATTAGTTTATTGATTCCTAGTCGATATTGTGATGTAAAATTGGTGTAGTTTTGTGTCTCAAGTGTCTATGCAAATGGACAATATGTGGAATCATTGAAACAGGCGCGATCTCAGTAAAATGGAGCTGAGAATTTTATTGTAGTATTGACTACCTCAGCGAAGTTTACCGAGAAGGCTGACCCGACACATTTTGTTGCCAAATACTGCAAAAAACATTAGAATGTGTTACATCTGCATTCTAATGGAAAAAAGAATAAAAATACACTACGTAAGACCAGGCAATAAGGTCAAGACTATAGCCTTCCCTTTGGGGTAAATAATAATAATAAAAAAATGAGGACTTTGGACAAAAAAGTTTGCAACTTTTTTTATTGTCTACGAAGGTACGATACGAGAACTAGCTTCTGCCAGTGGCTTCTCCCACGTAGAATTAGTACTTCCCTCCATTATAAATTAGTAATAGGAGACTATTCCAGACTATAATCTATCTCTGTGCCAAATTTCATCCAGATTCGTTCAGCCGTTCTGGCGTGATTGAGTAGCAAACATTTATCCAGTCATCCAAACTTCTGCATTTATTATACTTATTAGTAGGATTGTCTTCAAATGTATTCATACCTATTGTAACCTACACGAGGTCAGTAAGATTCTAATAACACTGGCTAGTCAACCGTCCAAGTACTCATGCCCAGGCTGTTGGCGGAAGTGGTGGTTAGTAACATTGGATTCTGTCTGTAGCGGGGTCTTAAACCCGTGCCTCACTGGGACGCCATAGCGGTGCTGCCAGTTCGTACAGACAATTAACGGATGCAGCTCTATGGTGGGTATCTCACCTGGCAACTATGGTCAAGCAGTCAACCATATATTTCCAGGGAGCTCTGAATATAGTATTCTTACCTCCATGCCAGGGAGGCACGGCCCTTAGATCTATACTTCACTAGGACGCCAGTAGCTGTGCGGCCAGCCGCGCCACTAATTAAATATAAGTATAAAGCTATAATATAGCTTCATATTATGAAGTGTTCCTCACCCGGTCACATATTTGTGACCCGGTGTTCTTTGTTGCACAAAACTGCAAGAATTTCGTTGGCGACGCGACTGGACGCACCGCCACTGGCGGTCCTAGTGCGGTCTGAGACAAAGGCACTTGTCAATACTCAATACTTTATTGCATTCCATATGTGTTAAATAGGTGGTATAACATAATAAAATATCAATATGGACCTTGTCGGGCACAGCAAAGTAGAAGAGAGGAGAGGGCTACGTAGCTATTCAATTAAGCAATATAAATTATTAGTTGTGGTTTATTGGGTGTATGTATAATATTATGTATATATGTATATAAGGTTTGCGTATATAGATATATTAAATTGCTATTAATTGTAAGTAATTATTATGAAGTTCTTATATTATTATTAAATTATTCTTCTTATTCATAGATTATTATTTCGTTTATTCATTTGTAAATACATATAAATTATATTTTTAAATATTTCAATGAAAAAAAAAAAAAAAAAAAAAAAAAAAAAAACATTTAAAAATATAAAAAATAGTATCCCACCGGTATCGGGAACAGGGTCCAAGCTACCGGCGGTCAGGGCTCCAGAGAGAGGAACCGCCTGACAATGCGAGCCGTGTCCAGAAGTACTGCTTTCTGAATCAAGCCCTTGATCCAGCCGCCTAACGAGAGCCTCCTGAGGTGTTGGTCGAGGCTCGTGGCTATTAAGCCATTGGCTGACACGACTATCGGTACAATGATCGCTGAGTCCACATCCCACATGTCGACAACCTCGCGAGCCAAGTCAATATACTTGATTTGTTTATCTTTCTCGGCTTTCACGAGGTTCTCGTCATGTGGGACGGTAATGTCAACAATCATTGCACGCCTCTCGATTCGGTCCACCACCACTATATCAGGCTTATTGATTATTATTATTATTATTTTTTTTTTTACCACTGCCGGCGATGAGCGAGTAGCGAGTAGAGCTTCAAAATAAAAACGAGTTGGCGAGCAGCGAGTAGCGAGTGGTGGTTCCGATAGTTGTGTCGCTGGGCGAGTGTTCGAGTGCGACGGGCGGTTACTCGCACCACTCGCTCGGGTTGGTCTCTCGGCGTGAGTTGTGGCCACCGAGCGAGTGACGCTGAGCGAGTAAGCTTTGATAGCTCTTGTCACTCAGCAACAAACTTGTGGAGCGAGTCCTCCATTAATATTTGCATCTCTTTTGTTTACACGAAATGTATATCAATTGTAGGTAAGTTCCTTGAGCGCCAAAATAGCCGAGAGCTAATCGGCTACTCGCCGGCGGTGGCGGTGGGATAACTGCCTTAGGGGGTAATCCTTCGCTTGGGTATATCATCGTCATTTGCCTGCCCTTATCCCAATTTATTTGGGGTCGGCGCAACATGACTTTTTCTTCCATACTCCTCTATTAGTCGTCATCTCTGTAGTCACCCCTTTTTTACCCATATCCTCTTTCACACAGTCCAACCATCGTTTCTTTGGTCTTCCCGTACTCTTATAGCCATCCACATCCATACACAAGACTTTCCTCACGACATTTTCTTCATTCCTCCGCATCACATGCCCATACCACGACATCGCTTGGGTATATGTATAAGGTGTTAAAAAATTTACTTTCGAAACTTTAAAGAGTGCTTTGGACCATCGAACTGAATAACTTTTACTATGGGACCAACTTTGAAATCGCGAAAAAAAAATCAGCTGTTCCGTACATTTTGAAACACCTTACATATTTATAATAAATTAATATTCGATATTTGCATTCCAGTTGAAAAAGTGAAAATGCACTATAAAAAAGATACAACATGGAAAACCAAAGGCATCATAATTTCTAGTAAAAATAAACGAAAAATGTACTTACAAACTAAAAGTAGTACGTCTCAAGAACATAAAATTAAATATGTTCGCTGTTGTAAAATCTTAAAGCGTGTAATAAAACAATCAAGAAAAAATTCTAATGCTAAATTCATCTCATGCAGTACCAATAAAACTAAGGCCACATGGGCATTAATAAAACGACAAACCCAAACTACAAATGTTATTCAACCCACAATAGACTGCATCTTGCATAATAACAATGTTATAAAATCTCCTGTGAAACTAGCTAATATGTTTAACAATTTCTACATTAACCAAAATCTCAATACTACGACAGCGGACAATAACAATTACAAATCACAATCATCTTCTAACTCAAGCAGTATTTTCCTGTACCCAGTAGACAGAAGTGAATTATTAAATATAGTTCAAAAATTAAAAAATAAAACTAGTTGCGGATATGATAATATACCCATTAGAGTAATCAAAGAAAGCATCCCATTTATTGTTGATCCACTGGTACACATTCTAAATCTTATGTTAGAAACGGGTAAATTTCCCGATACCCTAAAGATAGCTCTCATAAAGCCGTTGCATAAAAAAGGATCACGGCACGACATTAATAACTATAGACCAATTGCACTGTTGCCAAGTTTCTCGAAGATATTTGAAAAGGTTATCTGTGCTAGAATCACAAAGTTTTTAAATGTAAATAATGTCTTAAATGTTAACCAATTTGGATTTCAAAAGGAAAAAACTACATCATTGTCAATATATAAATTATTTAATAACATTTGGGATAAAATCAATGATAAAAAACAATGTGCTGCTCTTTTCATTGACATGTTAAAAGCATTTGACTGTGTAAAGTATGACATTTTGCTTGATAAATTAGAAGGTATAGGAATAAGAGGTATAGCACTTAAATTAATTGAGAATTATTTAAATAATAGAATGCAGAGCACTGTTATTGAAGTATATAATAAAAGTACAAAAATGGTGGAAGTAGTTAAATCGAAATTCGAATCTGTAATGCTAGGCGTACCACAAGGCAGTATATTGGGACCCCCTTTGTTCTTATTTTATATTAACGAGCTTCCAAATATAATTAATCATCTTTGCGTAATGTATGCTGATGACGCAACTATATTTATTTCAAATGAATATTCAAATGATATTCTTTACGAAAGTGAAATAAATAGAACATTAATAGCTGTGACTGATTGGTTGCAGTCAATAAATTTAAAAGTCAATGTCTCAAAAACCAAATTGATTCAATTTAGAAACTATAAAAGTAAACCTGCTAAATTAAATGTTACCATGTCGGATACAGCTATTGAAGAAGTAAAAGACACAAATTTCTTAGGAGTTGCAATAGATCAACATTTAAACTGGAAGGCACATATTGAAAAAATTAATAAAAAAATATCCAGTGCCTGCTACGCATTGTCAGTTCTGGCAGAAACCACAAATCCAAGTGTCACTAGAAATTCTTATTTTGGAAATGTGTACCCACTGTTAACATATGGTGTCATATATTGGGGGAACTCGACAAACGTACAATCCACATTCATTCTCCAGAAGAAATGTCTTAAGACGATATATAACATGTATAGTACCGAATCGTTAAGAGATATCTTCAGAACGGAGGGTTACCTGACACTGACTGGTATTTATATACTCGAATTATGTTTATTTGTTAAAAACAATATGCAATATTTTAATTTCAAATCAAATTTAAAAAAAAACATTCGGAAACAATATAAATATGACATTAATTTACCGGTTATTAACAATATGATGTATTATAAAAGTACCTATGTTACTGCTATTCGTGTGTATAATCAGTTACCGCCAGCAATTAAGCAATTAAATGGAAATATGTTCAAAAATAAATTGAAAAAAATGTTAATTGATAATGTATTTTATAATCTGCATGAGTTTTTGGAAAAAAAAAATATTTGTAAGAACCTAATTTCTTAATACTATTGCATATCCGACTTGGGTAGACTGTTGAAACTAAAAATGTAATGTTTGTCAATAAGAACTTAATGTACACAGTTATGCAATAAATATATCTTTATCTTTATCTTTATGTAGTCTATGGCTTGGGCTATATATATACTTATGACATATCCCGGCTAAGGAGCTCAAATGGAACGTATTCCTATGAACGTTTCTATGGTTACGTTTACTATGTTAATTAGAATGGGTAGGTACAAAGAGTATAATAATAATACGGGACGGTAGGTATCTCAAATAAAACAAATAACTTAAAACAATAATTTATTTGGTGATAGTAACAAAAAATTACTAACTAACAAAACTTGAAGTATAAAAGCTAATCCTACTAATATTATAAATGTGAAAGTTTGTAAGGATGTATGTTTGTTACTCTTTTACACAAAAAGGGATTTTGATGAAACTTTACAGTAATATTGATCGACATCAGAATAACACATAGGCTATAATTAATAATGGATTGAGTACTAAGCCGCTGACAGAAGCTTGTAAGAAGTAGGATCATAAATAAATCGATAAAATCCTCTATGCAATGTATTGTGACTGTCATCTAAGAGCCTCCATAGACGGACTGCTTGGAGCAGTGGTCGCTGTTGGGCGATCTGTAGTTTTAATACAAAATTGACATTCGCAATACACGGACCACATAAGCAAGTTCATTTGTAGTCGCAGGTAAAAACGCAGTCGGGGTGCGGTCGAATTTCACCGTGCTGCCGGCAGCAAAGAGCTGCTCGACCTACCGAACTGCCGTACACGGACCGCTTGAAGCGGTTCGCTCTGCCTGCTCGCCACTTCCTCTCTCCGCGACCCGCCCAGCCCAGCCAGCAACTAAATGTACAGCGCCATTGGAGCAGTCGTGTTGCAGTCAAACACAACTTACAACAACTGCACAAGGACTGCTTAGAGCTGTCCGGTTGAAGTCAACTCCAACCGCAACACGACTCCTCTCGTGCAGTTGGTCTCGACTGCTCTAAACAATCCGTCTATGGAGGGCATAAGGGCTGACTTAGCGAATCGTCAGATAGCGCAGTTTGCGTAGATAAAAGGTGTTATGACGAATGAAAAATCGACCATAAATTAAATAAATATCAAATTAAATCCATTCCTCACACTCCGTCTCTGAAAAGAAATGATTGACGGGTCACAATTATTAAAACACAAATGAGGTTGGTTGTTGAAAATTCATTTACATCAACTAGCGGGCGTTTGACAATTTTTTACATAAATTTTGCGATCATTCGCGTTCCAGACGCTGGGCGTTAGTCATGTCTCAAATCACCTGTTGGTGCTAACATTATCAACGTCTCGCGGTCTTCATCTGGTGACGCATGTTTCTGTCAGCCTCCACTATCTCTGTCTGTTTGCATGCGTTGCAACTGTATATAAGAGAAAAAAAAGGTTTAAATTGTTTTTTTTTGTCCAAAAGATAACATTCGTATTTAATGCTTACTGCAAAAAAGAACACAAATGTGAACATTTTTGGTTTGAAATTGATCTTTAGATTCTACCAGCGGCTTTGCCCGCGTGGAATTAGTTCTTCCCCCATTATAAATTATAGCCTATATGCTGTTCCAGACTATAATCTATCTCTATACCAAATTTCATTCAGATCCGTTCAACCGTTCTGGCTTGAGTAACAAACATCCATCAGAACTTTCACATCCTACTAATATTATAAATTTGAACGAAAGTTTGTATGTTTTTGTTTCAATCACGCAAAAATGGCTGAAGGAATTTGAATGAAATTTTGCACACAGATAGATTATAACCTGGATTAAAACATAGGCTACTTTTTGCTATGCGGGCGAAGCCGCTGGCAGAAGTTAGTTTAGGCTAGCCGCTGACTTGTGATTTTTGTCACCGTGACTTTTTGTTACCCAGTCGAGTGCTATGAAGATACATGGGAGTGCGCTGATCATGGTGACGTGACAATACGTTAAGAAACAATTCCTAGGTGACTGAATTTTAAAGGATACTGACGTAGTTTAGAATATAGAGTGTAAAATTTTCCTTGAAACAATCTTTCAGTGTATATGGGATGCACCCAGTAGCTTTTCGATTCATTTTTCTTCTTCTTATTTCAAGAGCACTTATTGTTGCCCACTTTTTTCAAGTGGGCGCATCGTAGGTGACAGTTACCTACAAGTAGTACGGTGACAAAAATCACAAGTCAGCGGCTAGCCTTGTGGGCGTGTTCTCTGAGGCGGCGACCATTATCAGGTCTCAGAATGTTTCGTATCCAAAGTAGTAGGCAAAAGTGTCAGAAACGGCCGTTTTTAGTACTTTTGCCTACTACTTTGGATACGAAACATTTTGAGACCTGTTTTAACAACGTAAAAATACTTTATCCTCTTTTTAACAAACGTGACGTTGGATTCTTTAATATTTATTTTCTATGCTATATTACGATTTTTTTATTCAATGAGGGCGCCACTTGGCCGTTAGTAGGGCCTTAATAGGATTAAATCTCGTTGTTACTTACGGAGGCAGTTTCTGCGCGAGCCAGAACTCCTTGGTGGAGTCGCAGTGGCTCCTCAGCTGCATCTTGTCCCATGGGACGGTCTTCATCCTCCATTCAGGAGACACGTACGGCAGGGTCAGAGGCGGTAACTTTATCTGAAATACGATGACGGTGGCCATGTTGAGAATGAAATGTTGGTGTTCGCTGCCGTTCGATAGGATCCTGGATTCGATAAATCGATTTGTAAAGGTAAGTATAGACTAGAGCATTTACTAGTTACAGAACATCGAGCATTCCCTGTTTTTAAATTTACTCGAACAACACTTCGAATATGACGATGGGTGTTTTATTACAACCTGATTTTAAAAACCAATGAGCGTTTTGGTGTAACATTTTGTCGAGCAAAGGCACGCAACTTGTAGGTCCGATTTATCAACAAAGAGTTTACGCAAGTTAGAAAGAAATGTTACAGGTAAATGCTTACTCGCCGTGACCATTACGTCGAACCCAGCGTCGAACATTCGCAAGAACGTTACATTACATGGAAATGCTTTAGGAAACTGAGCATTTGTCTGTATTGTACCATTCGTAAGAATGTTACATTACACATTACATTACAGATTTATCGTTTAAGCCGACAGGTGAACAACAGCCTCATAATATGTTTTAATTTATTTGCTGCGACTTCCAAATTAATACCTGACAGTGGAATAGGTATATTTTCTAGGACTCGTCGAGCTTCATTGTCGTCTCGGCACTTTTCTGGTACGTCATCACTGAAGATCCAAATTTACAGGACTTGCTGCGGTTGGAAAGTGTGGTTGGCTTGTCAAGGCTACAGTCACTCGCTTATAAAATGAGCATTGAATGTGCTATAATTATCCCTAGGACCTCTGATAAACTCACACAAATCTGCTGAATGCGAGAAGGAATGCATTAGTTGTTTATGGAGACCATTGCCCAGTAGTGTGTCTTTCAGCTGAATTGATCACGATTTGGGATCACTTAATGTCCCATACTCAAAAGAGAGAAATACCTAAGTAAAATCTCTCTTAAAGAACCTTTGTAGCTTTAGCAATACTCTCTCCTACTTGAGCTATGCTGTGCTCGACAGGGTCCATAATAGGGAATATGCAGGATTGTTTGTTCAATTGAAGACTTATTAACTATAGTGAACAGAGATGAAGGAATTTTCAAAATATCATCATCAGCGACGAAGTTATAAAGTTTTAAAGTTGATAATTAGAAAGAGAAGTCCGACGTGTTCTTTGATGTCAAAGGATATGACGCCCATACAACTGCCACAGAAAACAGCGTTTTCGAGAGAGGGACAGATATATTTGTTTAAAATTATGATTCTGCTTTCACTGTTCGTACCTACTCTATTTGAGTATATTGATCGATAAACCGGTTAGATAACAAATATTTTGTTCATGCATATTCCTTATTGTGACTAATATAATAATAACCCTACCAACTATACATTATGGTACGCAATAAAGAATTGAGAAGAATAGGTACCTTACCAGAAAGTTAACAAAAAACAAACCGGATTGGCTGGTGCCGGCAGTCCAGGCAGCGGCGCTCTAACCGTGAAGTAATCAGAGATCGCCTCCTTTGTGGCCCTGGTCATAGAACTGGTATACATGGAGTCGATCAGAATCTGGCGCGCGCGCTTGTCTGTGACGTCATCCAGGCTGACTGCCGGCGTCATCACCAGCCGGGGGCGCGTCCTGATGGCCTCCTCTATCTCTTCGTCAGGTGGCATCGACTAGGTCATGATTAAAATAATAAGCTAGTAGTTGTATCTTTTTTTTTGTTATCATGGGGAAATCTACAAAAGGCGCCTAGATTTTTGGGAAAACAGAACCGGGAAGTGGGATTTTTTCCTCACTCAAAAACGATCCCGGTGATCACCATCAGAATATAGAAAGGGGCCCTCTGACCTTTTAAAATACCACTCCGGGACCCCCTCTGTAGGTACAACGCCTGATAGGGCACGTCCTTGAAGAGACTGTAAGGTTGCGTTTCCACTGGAGCGGAGCTGATCACAATGGTTGAAATCCTCATCGCGTCACTAGTCTCGTCTAGATTCATGGTGCGTTTCCACTAAAGTGGAGTTGGGCGGAGACGTGCTGGTATATATGTATAGTATTTGCTGTTACAGCGGCAACAGAAATACATCATCTGTGAAAATCTCAACTGTCTATCACGGTTCATGAGATACAGCCTGGTGACAGACGGACAGACAGACAGACGAACGGACAGCGGAGTCTTAGTAATATCAGTAGGTCCCATTTTACCCTTTGGATACGGAACCCTAAAAAGGCTCAGCTACTAGATTTTTATCTCGCTATATACTCACACAAGGTTTCTGCACTTTAGTGGGGTTTGTACCAGTGACAGGCTTACGACGGTGTATCAAACTGAAGGGTGAGTCTTAGTAATAGGGTCCCGTTTTACCCTTCGGATACAGAACCCTAAAAAGGCTCAGCTACTAGATTTTTATCTCGCTACATACTCACACAAGGTTTCTGCACTTTATTGGGGTCTGTCCTAGTGATAGGCTTACGACAGTGCATCAAACTGAAGGCTACACCCTTAGTCCTCCAAGAAGACAGTGTGTGATGATCCTTGAGCGGCGGAGGCCTGATCCTTAGACAGCGAGGTTTCTCTTTATATGTAGTAAAAGTCGATGGAACGATTTCACCATCGCGAAAATCAGTTCTGTTTGTGGTTTGGTAATCGAATAGCATTGTCTCCATTCTGGATACTGTGTCGGACATTTTGATTTATTATTATAGCAAAAGCTTTATGTTGTTTTACAAATCTTGTAAGATTTCTGAGAATTTAGATTTAAGCATTTGAAGTTTTATCTTTTGCTGCTGGCGGCTTCAAATTCGCCGGCAATCTGACACGAGTCAAAATGTCAGATATTGTTGTGTATTTTGGGAAAAGAGAATTTACTCGTAATAGGTACTAAGATGGTTCAGAGCTCCTTGGACATTTAATTTTGATTCTATTTTGCAAAAATAAGAACCTGAGATAAATATGGTATACTTATTTTCAAAAACTTCATTTAAGAAAATGTAACTGAGTTGCGAGTGAAAGAATACACAATTATTTTCTTATAGATTATGTTAGCTATACTAATAATATTATAAAGAGGTAAAGTTTGTGAGTTTCTAGGGGGTAATCTCTGGATTTACTAAATCGAATTTGAAAATTCTTTTACCAATAGAAAGCCACGTTATTTATGAGTGTCATAAGCTATAATTTTTTGCAATCCACGCGGACGAAGTGCTAGTAAATAATAGTGAAATGCGGAATAGTCTGTAATATCCCGTAAGAGGATCATCGGCAATGATAGACTCGTTGAGTCGAAACTCCAAAGTCTTGAACATAGACGCCGAGTTGCTAGCCTGTCGGTTTTCTATCGATTACATTTTGGGGAGTGTGCTACGGAATTGCATGATTTGATTCCGCCAAGCCCGTTTCATCAAAGGACCACAAGACGTACGGCGAAGTGCCACCGGTTCATGGTAGACATCCCATCCATACGCACAAAGCGTTTTGAGAAAACATTCATTGTGCGTACAGCTAGAGAGTGGAATTCCCTACCGGAGTCTGTGTTTCCTGATAGCTATAACCTGGGAGTCTTTAAGTCAAGAGTGAATAGGTTACTTCTAGGCAAGCGTGCTCCATCTTCGACCACATCATCGCTTGCCATCAGGTGAGATAGTGGTCAAACGCGAACCTATCAAACATAAAAAAAAAAAATATCCCGCAAACCTCCATTGAAAAGGGAGGATTCTCCGACCAGATGGGTGTTGTGTCTGGTTTGGGCAACTAACCGATGGTTGATTTTGGACTCGTGCGGAGAACTCTGCTTGCGTGATGCAGGATTTGTTTAGTTCCTATGTGGCGACATAGATGTCGCTACAATGTCGTTGAAGAAAAATCTTGCATCCTTGAATGCTTAAACGTAAATAAAATAATCAGATCATAATTTAAATAATTTATTTAAAATTCATCAATAATTTACATCATGTAATAAACATTTCAAACTATTCAGATAATACCACAAAATTAAATATTAATTTATTATCACAAAATTGATAAACCATAGAATGTGGAATCTCTGGTTACAGTAACATCTGTTTAGTGGACCCCTTAAATACCCAAAAAAATACATAAATAATATTTAAATATCATTATTAATTATTTATTGACATTCTTAATTTATTAAGGACATTCCTAATTTATGACTTCAAAAAATATTATCCATATTTATATTTTACTATTTTAGGAAAGATAAGAAGTACGTGATTTTTGTTTTTAAAGTGTCGCAAGAATTGGTTCAGCCGTTTAGGAGATAGCAGCAGAAAATAAGCAAACAAATTAATTTAGAAATTTTCATAGAATCTACTTACCAATTTTTTTCTTTTACTATACGAGATCAAAATCACATAATACAAAAATATTAAGTTTTTTTTTTTAAATTTATCTTATAGTTAATTCTTAGTGAACGCCAAAATATACATTTTTTACATAGAAAGCGTTTATTTACCAGTTACATTCAATCACTAGTTTATAGCGAAAGAAAATCAGCAGTCAAAATTACGTTACATCTATTCATTCTTTATTTACTGATATTAGAATACATGGGCTGTGTGTCCGTTTGATTGGCTAAAAATGGGACGGGGATGTGATGCGATTGGTAGAAAATGTCGAAACTTCACGATCCGGATAGGTTTCAAATGCGCAGTCGCACAGACACAAAACTCAAGTATGTAATGTTATTTTAATTTTACCATACATGTACAGTCGAACAAATAGATTCGTAAACAGGCATGGAACTTGCATACAGGTTGACTTGTAATACGGTGTTTTCCTTGAAATGGGTTATACTGAAGCTGGTTTGCATAGGATTGACCGCGACAACTTGTGGTCCAGATTGCTTTGGTTTCGAGTTATCAAACCTTTAAATTTTTTGATTTTTGTAATTTTCTACCATACAACCAAAAATACCAAATTATCGGAGACAAAATCGTTGCAAATCGTTAGCTCTATTAAAACCAAATTCAAGGGATGCATCGAATTACCAGTCACCCTGTATACCCCTTTGCACGTCCAAATTAGCAGACACAATAGATTTTAATTGCGTCTCGATTACGAGGTGACCTGCCGGACTGCTGAACTACAAACTATCTTTAAACAATGTTGTGAATGTGATGAGAAGTCACGTCTTTTACACCACTCTAATAAGCATGTTATGTCTTAAGGCCGTACTACCGGCCAAGTGGCGCCCTCATTTTATAAAAAATCGTAGCATAGCACCGAAAATAAATATTAAATAATCCAACGTCACGTTTGTTACAAAAAAGGATAAAGTACCAAAAACGGCCGTTTCTGACACTTTTGCCTACTACTTTGGATACGAAAGATTCAACAACGTAAAAATACTGTATCCTATTTGTAACAAACGTGACGTTGGATTCTTTAATATTTATTTTCTAGGCTATGCTACGATTTTTTATTCAATGAGGGCGCCACTTGGCCGGTAGTAGACCCTTAAGCGAAAAAGCTCAGCTGAAGCTAAACTTTTTCAACATTTTTTTTCTTTTTGTTTAGTTCAGTTTCAGAGTTCCCTTTTGTGTAAGAGACAGCAATATCACGCAGCGTAAATTGCGTACACAATTAAAATTACTAATGGCTGTGTAGAACGGAAAGACATGTTTACAAATAAATATGTTTGCCTGTACACAAAACTTTTTGTTTGACTGTACTACGTTATTGACAAACTCACAAAGACCTTTCCACGAACGAGCCACTATGAAGTTTTAGGTTTTTAATTTCCTGCTGCGATAATTTAGTCTATCCAGGATAAGAAAGGCAAACATCGTGATCAAAACTTTAGCCATGGAGGCAGTGCATGATTTTAGACCCTCACTGCCCCAAAAGGAGGGTAAATTTTTTTCAGTGTTGAATTAAAATGTATAAAAACTGTCTTTTTTTTAAACCCGCCAAAATTTCAACTGCGGTGTTTCTTTTTCTTTTTGAGGCGATAGTTAGCCTTTATTTTGTTTGAGACCAGTTTGGGGCCGCGGTTCATAAAGTCTTCAATGGTGCAGGTATGGGCACGTGGGGCACTCCAACAAGTGGGTCATATTTTAGACTGAACTCACATTTAGTGTTAGATGGATCTATAAAACCACTGAATCAAAGACATTTTTTTTATTTATTTTTTCTTCGCCCTTTCTCGGGCAGGCTAAGGTCATAAACCATACCGCCTCGTCTTTAGTAGTGTATTTTTACTTTTTTTTTTCATTAGAATGCAGATGTAACACATTCTAATGTTTTTTGCAGTAATTGGCAACAAATGTGTCGAGTCAGCCTGTTTCAATGATTCCACATATTGTCCATTTGCGTAGACACTTGAGTCCCAAAACTACACCAATTTTACATCACAACAACCACTAGGAATCAATAAACGAATAATTAAAACAGCCACTGAACTGCACTCGAGAAAAGCCCGCCAAAAACTCTGAATCAATGATAGAATTTCGTGTCACAATGCCTTGCACCATATACAGTGTATAAAGGCACGGTGTGATAATATTTTAAGACCTGCTTCGATAAGAACTATTTTCTTCAGGTAAATCACAGGTAATTCTCAAAAATAAAATTGTACTTCCCATACAAATTTTGATTATGATTATAACTTTGTATGGAAAGTCCATTTTTTTGGGAATAGGGATGACGCCAGAATAAAAAAAAAATATATATATATTTAGTCCGGAAGTTAGATAATCAAAAAATACTGGACACGTATTTTTTACTTTATCAAATTAAGGCGCAGTTATACGACTTTTAATGGTTTTTAATTGAACATCACGTCTAAACGACTTGTCCTATTTCTTTGAAAAAATTATATGTTATTCTAGACAATTTCCGTCGTAATTTGATCTGAGAATATTTCAAATTACATTTTTATAACATACTCGTAGTGTAATTAATTTGTAAAGTTACATCTAACGCGGATAAAAAATTGACAATCACGCAATAACTATAAAGCGTATTTTTATGAAACCTTCACCATTTTAAAGATCATTTAATTATTTATAATTTAGTCTGTGTTTTATTTTAATACCTGTTCTTTTATGTGTAATAAATTAATAATGCGTCTAATTTCGGACAGCGCTCCTTGATGGGCGAGTCCTATTACTGGGTGGACGTACGACGCGTCGACTCAAGGTCATTGGCAGCTACAACGCATCAAAGTTCAGGAATGGTGGCTTGTTACGTCACTTTTGAGTAAAAAGTGGTAAAATTTTAACTTAAGTGTGACGTCACCCGAAATTTCAAACCCACTGTATCGTCTTCATTTTTTTGTTTTAAAGTGACAAAAGAAGAAATGCGTGTCCAATGTTTTTTGGTAATCTAACTGCCGAACTAATTAGATTTTTCTAGTCAATGGGGGTCCAATTGACTATGACACCCTCAGAGAAAGTTATTCATGTCCATGGGCAGAAACAGAATTCAAAATGTGAACTCGCATTTTCCTTACACCCTGCATGCTTAGCTTGTCTATTACGTATTACATAATGTTGACCTGAAAGAACGTTCTTACGTTTTTCTTTCAAACTAGTTTTTATTTTAACTTACTACTTAGAGGTCGGATCACATTCATTAGTTATCCTAAAATTATGATGTAGCCTTAAATATTTTGTTTTCATGATTTTTCAGCTTACTACATAAGAATCGGACCACATGCTGCAAAATACTTATGAAAACTTAGATAAAGTGATAATAGTGTTGATTCTGTTGTGCACAAACTAAACTTAATTTAGGCTATTGCTATCTTTTTCTCTCTAATAAAACAAGAAAGAGACGGACGTAAATTAGAGCTGTCAAATTTAGTTTGAACTAATATTTCCATACAAATTTAGGGTACACGTAAAAACATGTCGTCTAAAAACACGGCGAAGCGCAAGGCGTAAACTAGTTTGACATCACTAACTTAGTGCATAGCTATAGCCATCCTTTTCTCGCACTGCCTTTTAGTAAAAGATAGCGATTCTCGAATTTTAGTTTAGTTATTGAACAAGAGAATCCGCACCATTCTATCAGTTTTTACAATTGCCAAAAAGTCTAAAGTATAAGAGATTGACAAGCACTATAAAAATGTCACGTGGTATATCCCAAACATTTTGAATTGTTGACAACTCAAACTGATAGGTTGTCACTTTGTCTAGAGCTCGACGAACGAGCTGGCAAAAATACGTTACTTAGTAAAGTTAAATGGGTTTTGTACACAATGGCCTGCCCGTCATGTAACGAAAGAACGTATCCATGGGATGATTTTCGACTTTGACGCGTACGAAACCGCTGAAAAAACCTAATAATCAATATTTTAGTGCACAATTGATTAATTAAACAAAGCTACGACATAGTTGTCAACTATTTCTTTTTTAATGTACCTCTTTTATACCGTTGTTAGTTATTATAGAGATCCCCCAAAAGTAGCTAACTGAGATTGGATTTTGACTTTTGGGTTTAGAATATACTGCAGTGAACGTTTCCACAATAGTACTAATACATTCTACAACACCCTGCATCATTACTTATAAACTTTTTATCCTACTATAAGCCATTATGAACAATACCCGAAAGATAACTACCTAGCAAGGAAAATCGTTCAGGTACATTGTTTCGATATAAATCTCAATGAAAAATCAAAAATGCGTTTAGATTGAACGACCATATACGATAAGAGAGTAAGTTCCATTTTAGTAATAAGTGTATGATGTAGACAAGCCTTTGTCTAAAGATTTTTCATCTAAAAGCACCTTTATAAGAATTTCGGAAAATACCTACCACATTATCATAACTGTTTCAAAGTGCATAAAAGAAAAACTTGCCAAAAAACCACTAGTATTATATTTTGCGGATAATCAGAAAAATAATTTAAGAAAATCTATTTAATCTACCTACTTAACATTAAAAAGCACACTTTCAGTCTATGCCCCGCAAAGACTACGTTTATTTACATAAATATATTACAAATTCATTCTTTAACATATTTAGCTAAAATGGTAATTCATTAGAATAATATTTTTAATTAGTTTGATGATAGATATTCATATTGCCCGGGTAATGCTTTGGTTGGGCAATATTGATAAATTGGACAACTTTATTTGGTCCTACACTACTAATGTACACACATTAAGGTAGTTTTTATTGCGATAGGTATACTTTAAACACAGCAAGTCTTGATTAAAAATTCGTTTGCTGAAATAAATTAACAACCCGATCTATCAAACCGCCATCTTTACTTCCCCCTCACTCAATTTCAAACGAAATCCACACTAAAAACTTAAAACATTCCTAAAAGCCCACATATCGGGTTATCACGAATTATTAAAAATCTAATACTTAAAACCATAAATAGGATACATACAAATACATTTTGACACCTTAAAATTGACAGGAAAATTAGCGCCAACTTTGACGTTTCAAAATGGCCGTCTAACCTCAATTGAAATATAATTGCAATAACACCACAAGAAGGCATTGTAGAAAGAGTAGAACAGCCGAGGATACAAAATTAGCTAGATTTTTGTTATTGCCATACTCGTTTGTATGTTTTTGTCAATCTGGAACTTTGATTTCAGCCCAGATTGGACAGAAGGGGGAGGCGGGTCCTCCCCAAGACCAGCCCCGAGGGATGGCTAAATGGCTTAAACCTGTTTTGATAGCACCTGAGTGTCCGTTGAAGTTGGTACTGTCCAGCATGCCAGGACAGAGGATACTGCTTTGGCCCGTAGCTTTGACGTCAACTGTGGTTATAATGTCTTCGCTCAGTACTGATTGGCAGGTTTTGAATGCTGAAAAAGATAAAAAGGAATTCAAAAATTAGGTATTTGCCATCATACTAGAGTTGTTATTCCTATGTGTAGGTACAATCTGTGCGGTTTTCCTCAATCAAGTGAAGGAATCAAATGGTTGAAGGTTAAATTCATAATCTAAATACGAGGCAAATTGAAAGGCCAATTATAAGATTTTGTCTTAATGTCCATGAGGTCAGTTATTTTTAATTTCTTACAATGTATTATGCAAGATTCATCTACGTATGCTACCCCTAAAAATAGGATAGCTTATTCCCTAGATGACAGGGTGACCATGCGTAATCTGTATGACTTTTCGACACCAACTAAAAATAAGAGTGTGAGATTTTAAAAATACTTCTTTGCTCAGCATTTTAGAATGTTCTATTCAGTTTTTGCGGAAAAGTTTCAGAACAAATCATGCTTTTGGCAATAGACACCGGGCGCTCTTATTCTAAGAGTATTGTTGTAACGGAGCGTGTAGCTCTGTGGTGGTACTCCTAATGTGTGTTATGTTTAAGACATCAGCGGAGACACGCACTTGGCTGATTTTTCGCACATTTAGGGTTCCGTACCAATTTTTAACAATGTCCATGGTGGTCAACAAGATGCTTATACTGTAAAAAGAGGACTTGAGGACTGTAGCTCCAACCGTTTGGCTGTAAAACCTATGTAACAGACGACGGACAGACGAACACGTAAGACAACAATAGGCGTTTAGACCCTTCGGGTATGGAACCCTAAAAACCATTCTTTTAAATTCACAACACACGCCTAACTCACTTCTGACAACACATATTATTTTAAAACTCGAATTAGGGTTTATTTCTTTTATTTATTTTCCATGAGTTCTAAGCCATCCAAAGAGTTCATGATGAAATAGTCTATAGTATCTACAGGCGAATGGCTATTGCTGCCATCAAATAGAATGGGGAAGAACAAAAACTTATGTTTCCATGCCGGATAACAAATAGCATAAGTGCTATTCCAGACTACAATTATTAATATAAAATTTAATATAAATTATACTTCTTTTGGCGCGTTAAGGAAAAATGATGAGAGTAAATTTTTACGATGCGCGCGCACACCGTCACAAAAACCTACAGCCTGAAGTTAGCTAGAACCGACACCCTGAAGTTAGCTATAGTCTATGGTGCATGAAGAATGTTTGTTATCCTTTTGTAAACTTTGTGACAGTTTGGTTTTTTTATCTTGTTACGCCAAAGAAGTATAACTTATTACGTGCGTACATAAGTACACACACACTTTTTTTTTATCTCTGTGCCAAATTTCATCCAGATCCGTACAGCCATTCTGGTGTGATTGAGTAACAAATATCAATACATCCAAACTTTCGCATTTATAATTTAAGTAGAATTATGCAAGAAATGGCATAAAAAAACTTCCCTGCGTAGGCGCACGTGAAAATCGAATATAGCATGGTGACGTATAGTTCACAGCTGTGTCTTAACACAGTAGATAGTTACTGATTAAACTCATTGATCATATTAATGAACTGTTTGAACGATAAACGATAATACACAGTTGCTTATCAGTGTAATCCTATTGTTGTTATCGTTACATTGTTGCTTAAGATTCTTGTTGTTATGCCGGATATAGATAATGTTATTAGTATTTAATCAGTCATGGCTTGCTCAAATGCTACTCTTTTTACCCGGGTGCGCGACGCAAGAGAGGGTAATGTGTTTATCAGCCTATGCATGTGTGTATGGAAGTTTGTTGCTTTGTGGCACTACAGAGACCAAACGCGTGGGACCATTTTGATAATTCTTACGTCAATTGATTCGTCTTAATCTTGCGAGTGCTACTAAAGACATGACAGTAATCAAAATACAATATGGCGACAACTAGACGCCATATTGTGAAAAAGAAAAAATGAAAGTCGACGAACTATATTAAGTGGGGTATCAAAATAAAGGGTTTGAGGAGGCGGTTATATAACTCACTAAGGTAGAAAATAAAAATATTTTCAAAAAACCCGACTGTAAAAAACCACTAAAAAGTTCCAAACAAGTCTCTTTTCAAGCAGTCTGATGCAGTTGGTGGCATGAAATCAATAATTGAACTAAAACAACTGCCACCAATTGCATCAGACTGCTTGAAAAGAGACTTGTTTGGAACTTTTTAGTTGTTTTTTACAGTCCAGTTTTTTGAAAATATTAGTTTTTTTATGGTGGGAAATCATCAAAATAATAACTTTTCCCGATCTAGGTGGAGCAGGAGGGCGTATCAGACTCTTACTGACTAAAACCCGTGTTCTTTCAGTTGCCTGTGCCAGGGCTGAGGTAACTTCTTCAAACACTCCCGCGACCCTGGCAGACATCGGTCCTAACGGGACCCGTCAATTATGCTCATTATGCCACTTGGATTGTATCCAAATGTGTTAAGCCTTGCCTTTTTCTTTATTTGGATTGAGGCTTATTTTCTGTCATGCGTTGCACTAATCTATGACGTTTCTTTTTCAAAAAAAATCTACCTATTTATCTTGTGATTAATGTCAGGGAGAGAGCAGAGATGGCCCAGTGGTATTGGCCGCGACTTACAAGTTGTAGGTCGTGAGTTCAAACCCAGGCAGGCGCTTTACTTTGTGTAAGTTATTTCATCACCACTGCTCTCATAACGGTGAAGGAAAACATCGTGAGGAAACCGGCATGTCCTAGAACCAAAAATTCGAAGACATGTGACATCCACCAATCCGCATTGGGCCCGTGTGGTGGATTACGGCTCACACCCTCTCACAGAGAGACCTGTGTCCCAGCAGTGGGGACAATAAAAAAAAAGGCTGATGATACGATATTATGTCGGGGACTTTTCAAAATTATTGATGTTGTGTACAGGGTATTTGTATTTCGACGCACTCCCGGCAGGACGTGATAGTGTGATTTATTTGCAGCAATTAAGCACCCAAGAAAAAAAAAATTTTTTTTTGTAATTTTCCCTTATATGATTCCAACAGTGGGGCAAAGATTTTTGCAAAAAAAAAAATTTGTTATTAAACACAAATTTTCGTTATAACTGCTAATTGAAATGGCTTCCTCAAGTCACACTATCACGTCCTGTCGGGAATATATCGAGTAGACAGTAACCCTATAGAAAGCTTAGTCCATAACAAGAACCTTCCAATTTAGACCTCATCCACTTATAAATCTAAATCTCAAAATAATACAAGATTTAAACAGATTAATTTAAATTTTTGTTTTTTCTTAATTTTTTTTTTTGTTATGGTTATTTAGTGTTGGCTGTAAATGTTTCTTTCTTACTTTTCTTTCATTAATTTAACCATGAAGCGTAAGTAAATAAAACAGCTTTAGTTGTGATTGTATTGTGGAATTACAAAATATCACCACGGTAACGTCCTTGCCGGTATAAATATTTTAACGAGTGTAATTGTCGCCTGTAGCGGGTTTCGGTTTACTTTAGTATCGGAGCTACTTTGTGAGGGGAACATTCAGAATTTATGTTGTTAGATAATGAAATCTCATGACCTTGACCTTGTTTTTAAGAGCGTTCATCGCTCGCGGGCTGGCAACGTCGCATTTCTAGGTTTTTAGTGATTATTTTATTAAATATAAATGAAAGTAAAATTTTTCTCACCCAATTAACTACACACAATATTTAAAATATTGGTTCTGGCCATAGAAATGAACAACTTTCTTCAAGAAATTCATATTGAATTCACAAAAAAATGTGACTTTAAGTATAAAGTTATTATCAGATGATCGAAATTCTCAGAGGTCAGATTTTTTTTCCGGAATTGTCTATAACTTTGTTGAAGAAAGTTGTTTATGTCCATGGGCAGAAGCAGTATCTAAAATAATGACCACCCGTTGCTGTTACAGCCCGTAGAAATTGGTACTAATCTCAAGATATTATGATTATAGATATTTATATTATTAGACTGGCCTGTTGGTCTAGTGGTTAGTGACCCTGACTGCTATGCCGGAAGTCGTGGGTTCGATTCCCACCCAGGACAAATGTTTGTGTAATGAGCACGATCATTTTGTTCTGTGTCTGGGTGTAATTTATCTATAATATTTATGTATTTAGAAATATATAAGTATGTTTATCAGTTGTCTAGTACCCATAACATAAGCTCTGCTTAGCTTGGGACTAGATGGCGTTGTGTGATAGTTGTGGAATATTATTATTATTATTATTTTAATGGTGTAGCATACAATTTCTACGATACGATATTATGCCAAACAAAAGTTTTTTTCACATTCGTATTTTTTATCAGTAAGTAGATCAGTCATTTCTTTCCGAACTGACATATATAATATCCCAGATACTTGTGATAAATAGCTCAAGTACATTTGATAACAAAAATTATGGTTTGCTAGCTCATTGTTTTCCTGTACACCTATCCGTTTTGCCGTGTGTATTTCAAAATGTGTACTTTTTGAATAAACAACATAAATGAGATAGAGGGAATTCGGTTTCCCTTCCAGTATAGAAGAACAACTAGCAAAAATGTCTTGAAAAAATTATCAGACCATCGAAAAAGCAACTAACTCTCATAAAATACTAAATAAATTAATAAAACTATGATTACACATAGAAGAACGAGACAGTCAGTATTTAGGTATCTATCACAACCTTCAGCTCAAAGACGCTAGTTGCGGTCAGCCGAGTCGTCGAGCCGAATATTCGGCAACTTTTTGCCCGAAACGGAAACTCCAGCCGAAACTAGTTTTTTAACCGACTTTCGAAAAAGGACGAGGTTCTATGTTCGACTGTAGGTTTTTTTTATTTTGTCCGCCGATTTCTCCGTCAGTTGTGGACCGATTTTCAAAATTCTTTTTTTATCCGAAAGAACATACTCCCGAGGTGGCCATATAAATTTTATCGAAATTGCTTCAGCGCTTTTTGAGAAACTGAACAAAAACGAAAAATACGTATTACCTAGATGACGTCTTTGTTTTCTCCAATTACGAGTATGTTTAAATTCGACGTTCAATGTGATTGGGGTTTTTAGTTGAGGTATAACAACTAAAAAGTGAAAAATAAAAAACTTTTTTACAAAAAAAAAACAACCGACTTCCAAAAATAAAAATACACTAAAAATTAAAAAATAACTTTAATAATTTCGGAAGTCGGTGTCAAATAACGAAGAAATAAAATCCGACTTCCGCAATTATTAAAGTTATTTATTAATTTTTAGTGTATTTTTATTTTTGGAAGTCGGTTGTTTTTTTTTTTGTAAAAAAGTTTTTTGGCCGAATCTTCAATCGGACACTACATATAACCTTTATCAATCAGCCATATTGCCGGGCTATGCTCTACCTTCTTAGGGTTCCATACCCGAAGGGTCAAAACGCAGAACTATTGGTTCACTCACATGTCCGTATGTGCATCTGTCGGTCGTCTGTCACAAAATTTTGTTCCGAAGAATTTTTTAACTTCCCTTTGACCTTTGAACTTGAAATTTGGTGATAATGTTTATTATTACGTATATTTTACTAACTAATACATATTTTACTAACAATAAATACAAATAAATATTGATGAAATCAGATTTTTTCTTTGATAATTCTCTCATTTGGTACGGAACCATAAATGTGCGAACCGACAAGCACTGGGCCGGTTCTGTTTGTTTTTGATTTGTCTAATGATTTTATCATAGCATGAGATATCTAGAATAAGTGCCCACCAACAAAGCTGCCAGTATTAACGCATTCTCATGATGACGAGCAATTTTCAAATAGTTCGTGCAAGATAAAATTAATACGACCAACCTCATTAAGGTATAAATTTTTTGGAACGAAGTTCCTTATCGCGCGTTGTGAAAGGGGGCTAGACGGAAAAAATTCTTACGAAAAGTTGTCACGACACTAATGAGGCTGTCCATCCAAAAAGATTGTGTTGGAAAAACAATCTAATAAAAACTTCTTGTATTTTTGGTGGGTAGGTACAAAGTTTGCAAGCAGAAGCTGAGCTTAGCTGAGCTGAGCTTAGCTGATCTGAGCTGAGCTGAGCTGAGCTGCGACGAGATGAGATGAGATGATGAAGTATAACTTCTTACGTGCGTGCGTGTGTGCGTAGTTAATAATAAAAAAAATATTATAAATTAAAAAAAATAAAATTATATTACAATTCCTTCACTAATTAATCGAAAGGAACTTCGTTCCATCCGGGTGTCCCTTGACACCTCTCAAGTTTTTTTTTTCTGTTTCTACTTACAGAATTAAAGATCACAAATTTCTGACCTTCTAGGTCACAATTCGAGATTATTTTGTCAAAGGAAAAAAAAGTGTCGACATTAGAGTTATATATTTTAAGTTGATTTTTAAGTGACCACTTGCATTTAAAAAAAAAATACGTTGCCCCACACTAGGAATTATTCCTGTATTGTGGGTGCGTTCACAAACAAGTTAACTCAAATACAGAAGTCACCCAGACCCGGAACAACTATCTGTAGGCCATACAAATATTTGTTCCGTGCGGGGATCGAACCCGCAACACGCAGCGCAGCAGCCGAACGCTCAACCACTGCGCCAACCGTGCCGTCCATTTGCATTAACAAGGCCCTAAAAACCTGCGTGTCGGACTTCTTACATTTAGGGTTCCATACCAAATGTATTTTTGACTATTTATATGGCTTTGGGTCAACAAGATGCTTATACTGAGAAAATTTGATGACTGTAGCTCCAACCGTTTGGCTGTAAAACCTATGTGACAGACGACGGACAGACGGACACATGAGTGACAGCAATAGAGCTCCGTTTGGACCCTTCGGGTACGGAACAGACTTAGAATTTGTTGCTCCAAACTTGATATCTGATTATCTCAAATTCTCAATTCAAATATACTCACTCTGCACATTATTCCTGGTCCGGAACTCCCCGATGAAGACCAGCTCCATCCTGCTGGCTACCGCGAGGTCCGCTATATTCCTGAGACTGGTGACGTCACTGGCATCAAGCTTCTCTTTGCAGTGCACGTTTACGACGATCAGCGGTCTACTGCATAGCAGGAACGCTGGAAAGAGAGAGCGATATTCTGTTAGTATGAAGTGGTGAAAGAGAAAGGAGATAGTGAGGAATAGATTGGGACTTTCGAAGAATATACATGCACAATGAGAATAATTATACAGGAATTTAAGATGGCATGTATGGGAACAGGTTTATTTTGATTTGTAGTACTCAAACCTTAGTTAGTCGAAAAGACTTTTTTAATCTTTATTAGTACCTAGGTAAAACTAGCGACTAGCATATTTTGTTATTTATGAACAAACAAAACACTTACAAGAGCAAAAAAAAAATACCGATAGAAGAGTACAAAGGTGCTGCTTATTTGAAAAGAAATTTCTTTCAGTAGACCTGCGACAGGAGAAAAAAAGTTTTTTGAGAAAATTAACCAGTATTTTGCTGACTGTACTTTTTTTCAAACCCCGGAACACTGTTAGTAATTACTCAGATGATTTTGACGGTCTCCTAAGAACGTTTTCCTGTACTATCAAATCTCAAAAATCCGCTCTATTTAATATCTAGAATAGAAGAATAGATATCAATATTTAAGAACATTTTTATTTTTATTTATATTATATACAATATTTATCCACTAACACGACAGTTTTCCTATGCGATATTTTAGAGAAAAATAACAATAATCATTCAGTTCATTTATTCGGTACAACTCAATACAAACAAGATATCTTCACATGGGCCTGTCCGCCGTCACGCTATCACTAACTCCCATTTTAACCGACTTCGAAAAAGGAGGAGGTTCTATGTTCGACTGTGTTTTTTTTTTGTTATTATGTATGGCCACCGATTTCTCCGTCAGTTGTGGACCGATTTTCAAAATTCATTTTTTATCCGAAAGAATATACTCCCGAGGTGGTCCCATATAATTTTTTTCGAAATTGCTTCAGTGCTTTTTGATAAAAATACGTATAGAAAGATGGCGTATTGGTTTTCTCCAATTACAAGTATGCTTAAATTCCACGTTCCATGTTATTGGGATTTTTAGTTCTGGGGTATAACAACTAAAAAGTGAAAAATAAAAACTTTAAAAAAAAAAAAAAAAAAACAACCGACTTCCAAAAAAGAAAATACCTACACGAACGAATACTTTAATATCGGAAGTCGGTGTCAAATAACGAAGAAATAAAATACAAACACCGACTTCCGAAATTAGTCATTTTTTAATTTTTAGTGTAGGTATTTTCTTTTTTGGACTTTTTTGGACTCGGTTATTTTTTTGTGAAAAGTTTTTTCTTTTATATCACACCTCACGCAATCCGAGCGGGAAAAGTCATTGGATGATTTCCCACCCCAAAAAAAAAAATCATCTTTTTTTGCCCTTCCTCTCCCTCTCCATTCATACACATTCATAACTCTACTACAACGTTAATAACCTGACCTGCGTTTGTGAGCTACTTCTTGCAGAAGAATCATGTTATTTTTCCCACCTTTATTTTCACATACCATCTAAAAAACTCCCCCGCCGCGTCTGTTCGCGATAAATAAAAAAGACTGAACGAATTTTCATGCGGTTTTCACCTATAGACAGCGATAAACGAGGAAAGTTTGTGTATATAATTTGCACCAGTGCGGAGCTGAGGCGGATCGCTAGTTTAAAATATAAATTATTACTTTATGAGACATAACTATTATACTTTGGCTGTCCACAGACGGGTTATTCCATGACAGCCTGAAATTAATGTTTTAATGCGTCTAGAAAGATAGTGAGCCGATCTCGGTACACTTGCAAAGATACTAAAGAAAAAAATAAACAATGAACCGAACCTTATCATGAAAAATCCAGAAAATTCTGAATCTTTCGTCTACAGAGATGAAATCATTCGAGATAACATTATGTCATGTTAATGTAAATAACGTCTAGGGAGAATCGTTGACCTTTCATTGTTCTCTTTCAACTGAGGTTACATTTTGACAAGCGCTTGATGGTTTACGTCAGCGTTTCCCAACCTGAGGTCCGCGGGCCCCTGGCGGTCTACTATCATGTTCCAAGGGATCCGCGGAAGAATAGATTTACCTACATAAAAAAGTGCAACTCCATGTCTTGTCCTTTCTATAAAAATCCTAAAATTCCTGGACTTTTTTTCAAGGGGTCCGCAACGGTGGTCGTAATCTACCAAAGGTACCGCAGTTTAAAAAGGTTGGGAAAGGCTGGTTTACGTCATGATTCATGAATAATAAATAGCGCCTTTTGTTGTCATTGTTACAGTCCCCATAGACAGAATTATTGTAATTGGAGGAAGTACAGACAACGTGACAAATTGGTTATAATTTGACGTTTGTATGTTAAAGGAAGCAATTTGTGAATGAAAACTGGAATACTGTTGTTTTTTTTAAATGACTATTTGGAAACAAACTCTTTTTAAATCAAAGAGTAAATAATAACTTTCATAAAAATACGCTAAATAGTTTTTGGGTGATTCTCAATTTTTATTCGCGTTAGACATAACTTTACAAATTAATTACCCTAAGTTATAAAAATATAATTTCAAATATTCACATATCAGATTAAGAAGAAAATTGTCTAGAGTAACATATATTTTTTTCAAAGAAATAAGACTAGTCGTTTAGAGGCGATCTTCAATTTAAAATCATTTAAATTCGTATATCTGCTCCTGCAGACGCAGATATACAACTTCCCTCAGCGCACCGCGACTAGTTTTATTTCTTTGAAAAAAATATCTAGACGATTTTCTTCGTGATTTGATATGTGAATATTTGAAATTATATTTTTATAACATAGTGTAATTAATTTGTAAAGTTATGTCTAACGCGGATAAAAAATTGAGAATCACGCTAAAGTTATTTAGCATATTTTTATGAAACCTTCACCATTTTAAAGATCATTTAATTATTTATACTTTAGTATACGTGGTTTAGTATAATACCTGTTGTTTTATGTATAACAAATTAATAATGCGTCTTATTTCGGACAGCGCTCCTTGTTGGGCGAGTCCTATTACTGGGTGGACGTACGACGCGTTACGTGAGCTCAGCACAGAACACGCAAGCTAACCACTCAAGGTCGTTGGCAGTTAATAGCGCCTTAAGCTAAAACTTGCAGTTATTGAAGAAGATAAACAAAGTCTGAAGTGTACCTACTTATACCAGCAGTATTGTAGGTATCATTGTATGAGCATAGTCTGAACTTAAGTGCAATTTGAGATAAGCTAACGTGACACATTGATGACTAAACACAGCAGCTGTAAAGTATTAACATTTCCTTTGTTCATCCGCATAATAATACAGAAAATAGAAGATAATAAAGTGAATTAGCAAAATCATTGTGGTGTTTAAAAGTTCGCACACAATAATAAAATTGATATATAAATTATAAATATATACATGTAACAAAAACCCTGTCCGATCCACACATACGTGGTAGAAAAAAATAGTAAAAATGTGACTCATAAAACCTAAAAGTAATAGATTTTTTATTTTTATAAAATATGCGAAATTTATCACTAAATATGGCAAATTTTCATAAGTTGACAACACTCCACCGGCCGGCGAAATTTTTTCATTTTTACCTATTTTTATTTCAAAGAAACGATGGTTGGACTGTGTGAAAGAGGATATGGGTAAAAAGGGGGTGACTACAGAGATGACTAATAGAGGAGTATGGAAGAAAAAGACATGTTGCGCCGACCCCAAATAAATTGGGATAAGGGCAGGAGAATGATGATGATGACCGCCCTGCAGTAGCCGCGCTGTAGGCACTTAAACATATAAAACTGTAGGTGAATTTTGTCGAGCGCTCAGTGTTGCCTTTGATAAGTTTTTCTTTTTTTTTTTTAAATGAATTATTTTCATCGGGGAAAAATAATAATCTCGTATCCATTAAATGATTACTTATATGTGTACGCAGTACGATACAAAATAATACCCCCTTCAGGATCGGACAGGGTTTTTGTTACATGCTGTATATATATTATATTTATAGTCGTGTCAGCCAATGGCTTAACAGCCACGAGCCTCAACGTTGACCTCAGGAGGCTCTCGTAAGGCGGCTGGATCAATGCCTTGCTTCAGGAAACGGTGCTGGACACGGCTCGCATTGTTAGAAGGTTCCTTTCTTTGGAGCCCTGACCGCCGATAGCTTGGACCCTGTTCCCGATACCGGTGGGCTTACCATTATTTATATTAATGTTTAATTTTAAAATCTTTTTTTCAAAGAAATATTCAAAAATGTATGAAATATGTAAATATGATGAATAAACAAAAATTAATATAAAAACCATTACAACATAGACTTTACACATACTGCCTAAGCAAACAAGAAGAAGAAGAAGATCATTGTTCGATCTTTAAATTTTAGGTAGTTGATAAAATTGTAGAGACGTGATGGCTGGGTATCGAATACTATCGAACGATGTCTATGACAAAGAAACGTTTTATGTGTAACATCTTTCCTCTCGCTTTTCTGCAATCTGTGGGAGGGATTTCGTGAAATGGGACGGAAGTGTGTAACAGGAATTTGATTTGACCAATGAGCGCGCGCACGATAAGACTGCGCGCGGTCGAAATCGGAACAATAGATGAACCACACCACTTTACTAAACCTTTTAATTTTATTTTTAACCGACTTTCTAAAAAGGAAGAGGTTCTACGTTCGACTGTATGTATGTTTCTTTTTTATGTATGTCCGCCGATTTCTCCGTCATTTGTGGACCGATTATCAAAATTCTTTTTTTATCCGAAAGAATATACTCCCGAGGTGGTCCCATATAAATTTTATCGAAATTGCTTCATCGCTTTTTGAGAAACTGAACAAAAACGAAAAATACGTATACCTCGATGACGTTTTGGTGTTCTCCAATTACGAGTATGTTTAAATGCCACGTTCCATGTTATTGGGGTTTTTAGTTCTGGGGTATAACAACTAAAAAGTGAAAAATAAAAAACTTTAAAAAAAAAAAAACAACCGACTTCCAAAAAAGAAAATACACTACAAATTAAAAAATAACTTTAATTTCGGAAGTCGGTGTCAAATAACGAAGAAATAAAAAATAAACACCGACTTCCGAAATTAAAGTTATTTTTAATTTTTAGTGTACTTACCTATTTTCTTTTTTGGAAGTCGGTTGTTTTTTTTTTTTCAGGATAGAATGTTATTGTTGCTTATTACCAAGGTAAGATGTCTATATTTTTTTTTTTTTCAATTCTTGATTGGCACGCGTTTGACCACTATCTCACCTGATGGTAAGCGATGATGTGGTCGAAGATGGAGCACGCTTGCCTAGAAGTAACATATTCACTCTTGACTTAAAGACTCCCAGGTTGTAGCTATCAGGAAACACAGACTCCGGCAGGGAATTCCACTCCCTAGCTATACGCACAATGAATGTGTGAAATGATGGTACGATGTTACACATCATATGCTACTACTGTTAGGCTCACTCGTTTTTTTTTTCGAGTACTCGTAGTAGGGCAGTTGACTCAATTACTTTTATTATTGGTATTAAAATGTAACTGTATCCGAAGCCGAAAATAGAATTTTTCAAATCCGTTCAAAATTACCTAGGCAAGTTGGTAAAAAACCTTTAAAATCTTTTGGAAGGGGAAACTGTCAAGTAATAGAAGAAGGATGCACTGTGAGCTCACACTGACGAATGACGTCGCCGCCATTAGGTTTCGCGTACAAAAGAACTAGCGAGATGTCCCCACCACGCTCCCACTCTTTCTTATACCAATACTAGCACTTCGGCCGCGACTTCGTCCGCGTGGATTTCAGAAATTTAGCCTATGACACTCACAAAGTCACAAATAAAGTGGCTTTCTATTGGTAAAAGAATTTTCAAAATCGCAAAGTCACAAACTTTACCTCTTTATAATATTAGTATAGATTTGAAACGCTAATTGCTGCTTAATTAAATAACCATTTTTTTTTGTGTTATTTGTTGTTTCATATAAAATATTGTAAAAAAATAAACACGGAAGGGTTATTCTTCTGTTTTTAACCGATTTTCGAAAAAGGAGGAGGTTCTATGTTCGACTGTATGTATGTTTTTATTTTTTTTTATGTATGTCCGCGCATTTCTCCTTCAGTTGTGGACCGATTTTTAAAATTCTTTTTGAAATTTTATCGAAATTGCTTTAGCGCTTTTTGAGAAACTGAACAAAAACGAAAAAAAAAAAAAAAAAAATTTTTAGTGTATTTTTTTTTGGAAGTCGGTTGTTTTTTTTGTAAAATATTTTCATATCATCATACGTACTCAGTAGGTATGTGGACTTTTGCTAGTTAGTTTAATTTGACCCTATCTGGGGGTCACACCAAACAGATCAGGGTCTGGCCTTTCATACCCCGGGCGTAGGCCCAGTGTTCCAACAGCGACGAATAGAACAATGCTTGAATACTGATTGTATAAAAGTTTTGAACTTTTAATGAATGTCCGGGACTCCGGGCTCTAAGCCGTTCCGTGGATCTCAACGCGGAGCTGTGTGGATACTATACAACTTTTGGTCTAGATTTTTGGAACATTATCAAATATATGGTAGCTTTCATATTAGTCTGGAATACATGGTCACTAAAAATCTTTCAGGGGGTGAAGCAGTAAGGATCCGGAACGCGTGAGGGAGATTCAACGGAGACGCCTCCAGCAGCCACCGCAGGAGACTCCCTGGGCGTCGAGAGTCGCAAGCCGATCACCGGCCACTGTAGGCGCGGGCTTGCGGACAAGGAGTCCGATAAGGAGCGACCAGGCCCGAGAGTCGAGGGCGCGTAGTGTTTCAGACGCGCCTATATTGCTTCTGCCTATAGAAATGAACAACCTTCTTTAAGAAAGTCATAACAATCTGCCTAGCCTTTTCCCAACTATTTTGGGGTGGCTTCCAGTCTAACCGGATGCAGCTGAATGCCAGTATTTCACATGGAGCGACTGCGTATCTGACCTCCACAACCCAGTTACTGGGTAATACGATACCCCTTGGTAAGACTGGTTGTCAAACTTTCGGGGTTCTGACGACCCGTAACGACAGTCAAAGATTCACGATTAACAACAGGGACCAACAGCTTAACGTGCGTGGGAGTCTCGGTATGTAAAGATGGTCACCCACCCATGGACCAACCCCAGCAAGCGTAGCTTAACCTGATGGATCGACCCGTGCGGCTGTTATTACTTTAGCCACGAGCTCCTCAAGAAAGTCATAAAAAATTTAAATAAAAAAAAATTGGTACTACCCATACTAATTTTAATCAGCTTAGGATAACTTTGTAGGGAAAGTTTACGAAAAATTTACTTTGACTTCCCATAATATGAACTCTCGTGAACTGTTGTGGTTAGTAACAAGAATATACAAAATATAACAAGTAATTGGAAACAAGTAGCACATTTGTAGCTCTACGGACTCGTCATTGTCAAAGAAACATGAATAGCAAAATGTTCACAAAAGACATTTATCGTTTGACAATTGTAATTGAGTATTTCCGATACTTTTCAACATAATAGCCCTCTGTAACTACAAAAAATAATTGACATTGTAGAGGCACTTATTTGTACTATACATAATTATAATTTACTAGCTGACCCGACAGACGTTGTCCTGACCTATGAACTGTCAAACGCACGAAGTTTATAAATAGTCGTTAAGTTTTCTGAAATTTTCTAATTTTCCGCGCAACTTTCTTAATTTTTTCTTTCATAAGAACCTTCTCCTGACAATAACAAACACAACAAAAAATAAATTAACGAAATCGGTTATTGATAAGCCCTTTTTTTTGGAGGGTGAGAAATCATGAAATGACTTTTCTCGCTCTGGGTGGATGGGAGGGCGTGTCAGACTCTTACTGACTAAAACCTACCCTTGTTTCTTCAGTTGCCTGTGCCAAGGGCTACTCTCTTTCGAATTTATCCGCGACCCCCGGCAAGCATCGGGCCTAGCGGACCCCGTCAGTTGAGGCTGGCATTCCTTTAAGGCCCGCGTGGAACACTACGCGCCGTCGACCCGACGTCGAGCTACCATTATTCACAAAATCGGCTTGAGACTCTCGACGCCCAGGGCGTCTCCTGCGGCGGCTGCTAGGTGCATCTGCGTCTCACGCGTTCCGCCTCCACCTTCGCGAGCATTACTGCTTCGCAGAAAGAGGTGACAGCTTCCCATTCCCTCTCGATTCGTACCATGGTCTGAACCAGGGCTAGGCGCGAGAGGTCGCAGCCGCCAATCACCTCCACGAGAACGTGTTGGAGGGCGTGTTCTTTGTGAAGAGTAGGTATCCTCTAAGAAAGGGTTTTTCGAAATTCAAGGGGGTGAAAAGGGGTTGAAAGGTTATAACGGGCGAAGTACTAACTCCACGCGGGTGTAGCCGCTGGGAGAAGCTAGTAGGTATACTTTAATAATAGAATTTCATGAAACCTAGTGTTAAGTATATTGGCCGATCACCTCCACGAGAACTCGGCAGTGCTCCGCCGAAGCGGGGCAGACTTCCACCGTATGCTCCATTGTGTCCTTCGATGGGTAAGCCCTAGAAACAGGTATAATAACAAACGACCTTGATATCCCAGTAAATAATCAACTAGTTATATAACTGAAGGATCTTTATGATTACAAGTTTACTACCATCATAATGAGTAATAGCGTCGCACTGAAAAATAAAGATAATACATGTACGATCATTCACTATCTTAATTTTTTCAGTGCAATGCTATATGACCAAATGAAACTGGTGCTCTGACTATAAAAGGTGTTTTTTTTTTGTTCGCGATTTCAGTATTGATCCCATTGTAAAAGTTGCTTATAATGATGAGTCTCGCCAGTATATTTATTTATTAATGTATCTTCATCTTGTATAAAAATTGTGTCTTAGAGATTAAAGCAAAGGATAAAGTTCATTGCGGCTTCCACCAGGTGGCCAGGTCTATTGTCATGTAAACGGCCAAAGACCGAATAGCACTAGAATCCTGAAACGAAGAAGTCATGCCATCACAATCTTCAAATAATATTATTTGAACTCATTATTACGTAGGCATGAAAACAATGGGTCCATCATATTTAAAGAAGGAAAGAAAATACGTTTCTTTGCGGTAAACATGACGCAAAGACCGAGAAACACAACAAAAAAAGAAAAAGCCGGGGGAAAACATGCGTCACAGCCACGCAAAACGGCCATCGCTCAGCTTAGTGCTGTGACCCTATGCGAGACAGAGGCCCAGTGCTGGTTCTCAGCGACAGCTGGCGCTGACGTGATGAAAGAGATGCCCTCAAAATATTATGTAGCCGAAACTCAACGACTTAATTCTCCAATCAGTCTGGCCGGTAGAAAACTAAACAACAAATTCTGTTTCTTCTTCTTGTCGCTGGCACGACTCAATTTTTTATGACCCAAAATCTGCCACTTCAACGGAGTCTTCGGTGGCAGCGCAGAAGTCACTTGTGTTGGGAATTTTAGGGCATAGAGGACAGGACAGCAAGTGCAGCACGGTTTGCAACACGGCTCCAACACCGTGCTGCATATTTTAGGGCACAGAGGGCAGGGCAGTAAGTGCAGCACAGTTTGCAACTCGGCTCCACCACCGTGCTGCATATTTTAGGGCACAGAGGGCAGCGCAGTAAGTGCAGCACAGTTTGCAACTCGGCTCCACCACCGTGCTGCATATTTTAGGGCACAGAGGGCAGGGCAGTAAGTGCAGCACAGTTTGCAACTCGGCTCCACCACCGTGCTGCATATTTTAGGGCACAGATGGCAGGGCAGTAAGTGCAGCACAGTTTGCAACTCGGCTCCACCACCGAGCTGCATATTTTAGGGCACAGAGGGCAGGGCAGTAAGTGCAGCACAGTTTGCAACTCGGCTCCACCACCGTGCTGCATATTTTAGGGCACAGAGGGCAGGGCAGCAAGTACAGCACAGTTTGCAACTCGGCTCCACATCCACACCCTGCTGCCATTCCGTCAAGGTAGCCTGCCTTTGCGAGGTTAGAGTAATTCGGTGCGATCCCCCTTTCCGGCGCACTTTGGACACCTAGCACTCTTGGCTTAGGACCTAACTAGGTCTAGGTTAGCCTAGGTAACTAATCCTTTCACCAGGATGGCACGAACCGGTCTTTCTCAAGCCCTATCCCAAAAATCTCTTTAAGAGCCAATCTCTGGAATTTAACTTCACCAGCTCTTTGTGGCGTTTCAATCAATAATGAACAAAAAAGCTACAGATAATAGATGGTACTCATAATAAATTCAACACCAAGAGGTAATCTGTAAATATCAATCTGCTTAACCTTTTCCCAACTATCTTGGAGTCGGCTTCCAGTCTAACCGGATGCAGCTGAATACCAGTATTTTACATGGAGCGACTGCCTATCTGACCTCCACAACCCAGTAACTGGGAGACTGGTTGTCAACTTTAGGGCTTTGGACGACCCGTAACGACTGTCAAAGATTCAGGATTGACAGCCGACACCAACAGCTTAGCATGCTATCCGAGGCACGGAGGAGTCTCAGTACGTAAAGATGGTCACCCATCCATGGGCCAACCCCGGCAAGCGTAGCTTAACCTGATGGATCGACACGTTTTTTTTTTTTTTTTTCCATGCGGATGTTATTACTTGTCCTGAGTGACTGATATATCAACGCACAGTCTAACTAAACCGCTGGTCCTAGAGACATAAAATTTGGAGGGCGTCGGCGGAGTCCACTAAGAAAGGGTTTTTAGAAATTCAACCCTTAAGGGTGTGAAAAAAGGGTTGAAATTTTATAACGGGAGAAGTACTAACTCCACGCTGGCGTAGCCGCTGGGAGAAGCTAGTAGGTATACTTTAATAGTAGAATTTCATGAAACCTAGTGTTAAGTATATTGAAATAAATAACAGTAAACACAACAGCTAGAACCGTACTTACTTAGTTCATGAACTTGTTGCTTCAACGTTGTTATGGCGTCTATAATTTGCGTAGTACTCTAGTTGATTGTTTGTAGAATATATACTTTTATAAACAGTAACGTTTGCAAATTACTTAACTACCAGTTACTGGACACCACTAGTGATAATTGTTTAATTAGAATTCCGCAATTATAAAGGAATATAATGGACACGGGATCTCGTTTCCATTTTATAGGGTTCCGTACCCGATAGATAACCAATGGGACCAAGCTCCTTATTACCAAGCCTCCGATTTCCGTCCGTCTGTCTGTCAGCGGTATGTACCTGGTCTCATGATCAGTAATAGGTAGACAGTTGAAGTTTTCACAGAATGTCTATTTCTGTTGCCGCTATAACTACAAATAATAAAAAAAAATTAAAGAAGTCTCCCCTACTACGAAACGTGTTTTTTTTTGGCTTTTTTGCTCGATCTTATTAATCTTGTACGATGGTACGGAACCATCCATGCGCGAGTCGAATCAAACCCCTCTACAAACTCCCTATAGTCTCAAAGAAACATAAGACCATGACCTAACCTTAAACATGAACTACCTATTCATAGCCAATATTATTGAATATTATTTGATATTGAATGTGCCTTAAAAACCTTTTTTGTATGCTCTCAATACGATTTATGTAAACATTATAATTGGGGTTCCAGACTTGAGAGGCATACTCCAGATGACTACGAACAAAAGAACAGTATAATATTTTAATAGTCTTTATATTCTTGAACTCCGAGGACACCCGGAGAATGAAACCAAGTGCTTTTGACGCTTTCTTGACTATATTTTCTATACATCAAAGAGCAGCTTAGCGTCAAAGGTAACTCCCAGATCCCTGATAGTGTTGACCCTATTTAGTGCTGTATCCAAAAGCATGTAGTTATGGACGATCGGGATAGGTTTCCGTGTAAATGAGTACACATAACACTTGATGAGATGTCAGCAGTAGGTACCTAATGGGGCCCGCTAATAATGCCGATGGCCGCCTGGGGTTGTGGTATATATTATTATTACAAACAAATAAAGGCACCTTTCATAGCTCTTTTAAAAGAAAACAGTAAAAAAACGAATAATAAAATGGTCAACTTAACATGCATGCCTACCGTTTCGCCGACAAATATGGCCGACGACCGTCAACTTCGCCGATTTCGGTGAACGGAACTGGCCTTTGTGACAGTAGCAATAAGGTTGCATGTGTCTATAGTTAAAGGTGAATGTCGACACGATGAATATGGCTCAGTAATTAGCATTGGCGTTCATATGAGACGATTTTGTATCGGCATCGATACGCTGTTTGACTTTGTGTTAATCGGTTACGTCCTCTTCCGTTTTTTTTACTTCATGTAGCGATAGCTGATTTGGATTCTGATTTGTCCATCGTATCGATAGATTTTTAAATCAATCTGCCTAGCCTTTTCCCAACTATCTTGGGGTCGGCTTCCAGTCTAACCAGATGCAGCTGAATACCAGTATTTTACATGGAGCGACTGCCTATCTGACCTACACAACCCAGTTACTGGGTAATACGATACCCCTTGGTAAGACTGGTTGTCAGACTTTCGGGCTTCTGACGACCCGTAACGACTGTCAAAGATCCACGATTGACAGCCGGGACCAACGACTTAACGTGCTTGCCGAGGTACGGAGGAGCCTCGGTATGTAAAGATGGTCACCCATCCATGGACCAACCCCGGCAAGCGTATAGCTTAATCTAATGGATCGACCCGTGCGGCTGTTATTACATTAGCCACGAGCTCCTCGATTTTTAAATCTATACTAATATTATAAAGAGGTAAAATTTGTTTGTAAGTTTGTATGCAGAGGGTATTCTCCGGAACTAATGATACAATTCTCCAAATTTTTGCACTGGTAGAAAGCTTAATTACTTGTAGTGCTAAAGGCCATAAATTATATTTGTAACGGGCTGTTTTTTTTCTTCGAAATCCACGCGGACAATGTCGCGGGCGAAGTGCTAGTGGGTTATATTTTCACACCTATTCTTCTTCTTAGAGTGTCGAGGGCAAGTTTAATACCTTAATATTATGTTTGGCCCAGTATTCAACGACGGCAATTGCATTCACTGATGCAGCCATAAGGTCCTCACATGTACAGGTGACAGGGCATGCGGAGCAAGATGAGAGGAGGGCCATGGTCTGCGGAGAAACGCCGCACAAACACCGAAGATCGGAGCCATCCGAGAACGCACCTGTGGAGGTTGTCTGCGGCCAACCTGAGTACGGAGTCTATTTAAAGTTTTCCAGGTTGGCCACGACAACGCGTGCTCAGTGGAACAAACTTCTAACGCCAGAGGTTTCATCTTTCTTAGGCGGAGTTGCCATCAGAGAGAGATGCAGATGACTCACGCATCCTATAAAACACAAATGAAATTTTCAAAAAATATTCAAAAAAAAAAACAACCGACTTCCAAAAAAATATACACTAAAAATTAAAAAATAACTTCTTCGTTATTTGACACCGACTTCCGAAATTAGAGTTATTTTTTAATTTTTAGTGTATTTTTTTTTGGAAGTCGGTTGTTTTTTTTTTTGTAAAAAAGTTTTTTATTTTTCACTTTTTAATTGTTATACCTCAGAACTAAAAACCCCAACAACATGGAACGTGGAATTTAAATATTTGGGAGAACACCAAAACGTCATCGAGGTACACGTATTTTTCGTTTTTGTTCAGTTTCTCAAAAAGTGCTGCAACAATTTCGATAATATTTATATGGGACCACCTCGGGAGTATATTTTTTCAGATAAAAAAAGAATTTTGGAAATCAGTCCACAACTGACGGAGAAATCGGCGGACATAAATAGGTATAAAAAAAAACATACATACAGTCGAACATAGAACCTTCTCCTTTTTCGAAAGTCGGTTAAAAAGAACCACACCTCTGAAATATAACAAAACGCAAATGCATTTATCGCTTCAAATAATAAAAAGAAAGACCTCTAGACCTCTTCTTG
Organism: Polia nebulosa; assembly: GCA_951329385.1. NCBI lineage: Eukaryota > Metazoa > Arthropoda > Insecta > Lepidoptera > Noctuidae > Polia > Polia nebulosa. The sequence goes on along the minus strand of OX589592.1, from coordinate 5,800,094 downwards.
CACATGGTAATTAGAAAATGATGCTAAATAAAGGTATTTGATAAAATAGTTAGGTAAACACATTCAGTGTGAGTACTGCTAAGGAGTGGAATTTCCTGCCAGAGTCTGTGTTTCCTGATAGCCAAAAGCTGGAGGTCTTTGAGTCAAGAGTGAATAGGTGTCTAGACAAGCGTGCTCGATCGTCGAACACATCATCGCTTACCATTACCATCAGGTGAGATAACCTAACCTAACAAAGGTAAAAAATAATATTATCAATATTTTATTACAAGAATCATACTATCAAATGACGAAATAACTCACGACCCTGAGGGCAACGATAATTTGATAACGATAGCGTCTATCAATAGTGAATATAATCATAAAAAACTGGCCAAGTGCGTGTCGGATTTCGCACATTAAGGGTTCCGTACCAAATATTGGTATTTGTTAGTAAAGTATACGTAATAATAAACATTATCACCAAATTTCAGGTCAATGAGAAGTTAAAAAATTCTTCGTAACAAAATTTTGTGACAGACGACGGAGGGACACATAAGTGACAACAATAGGGCTCCGTTTGGACCCTACAGGTACGGAACCCTAAAAATTTAAAGAATTTTCATTGATAATGCGCCTGAAAGGATAAATAGTTTTACTGTTGATAGTAAATCATGTGATTGATAATTTTAATGAATCACTTGCACATGAGGCTGTCAAACGGGCATCGGTGAAGAAATGATTGCTCGGGCTTTCCCTACTAACACAAAAAAAGGCAATATATGTAACTTTAGTTTCCGAAGTCGGTTTTCTGGTTATTTTTTTTCGTATTTGGACATCAACTTCCGAAAAGAAAATAAAGTTACTTATTTTGAATTTTTCTTTTGGAAATCTCTTTTTTTTTTAGTAAATGTTTTTTATTTTTTTCTTTTTAGTGGTGGTTCCCTATTAAATTGTATTAAGTAGGTACATATACATACGATTGCAGGAATCGCGTCATTTGCTGTTAGTTATTGAACCGAGGATCTTCATCAGATCCTAATGAATTAAATACTAATACCTTACTTGAAAAATATTATTACCCCGAACCAGTTTGGGTTTATGCCAGGTCGAGGGACAATGGACGCCACCTTCGCTCTCCGTCAATTGTGCGAGAAGTACAGACGTGTGCACAAGAACTTGCACATGGTGTTCATTGATCTTGAGAAAGCGTATGATAGGGTACCTCGGGATGTGTTGTGGTGGGCCTTGAAAGAGAAAGGTTTGCCTGGGAAGTATGTTGAGTTGATTCGTGCTATGTACAGACAATCTAGTACCTACGTCCGGTCGGCTGCTGGCAACACCGATGAGTTCAGTGTGGCTGTAGGCTTGCATCAAGGGTCGGCTTTAAGTCCTTACCTCTTCCTGTTGATTATGGACGCTCTTACGTCGGAAATACAGGAAGAGGCACCCTGGTGCATGCTGTTTGCCGACGACATTGTTCTGGTCGGTGAAGATGGACCTGAGATCCAGAGCAGATTGGAGAAGTGGCAACAGAAGCTGGAGAAAGTTGGCTTGAAAATCAGCAGAACCAAAACTGAATACATGTTCTGCGATTTCGGCGGTCTCTCCAGTTCTGAAGCTGTAGTGCTAGATGGCGCGCTTCTCCCAGTCTGCTCCGATTTTCGATATCTCGGTTCACTCGTGCAAAGCGATGGCGAAATAGATCGGACTGTTAAGCACAGAATTAACACTGGATGGATGTAATGGCGGCAGGTCACCGGGACTATCTGTGACTCCCGCATGCCCCTAAAACTTAAGGGGAAGATTTATAAAACAATGGTCAGACCTGCTGTCTTGTATGGTTCAGAATGTTGGGCTACAAAAGGGATGAATGAAAAGCAATTGCATGTAGCTGAGATGAGAATGCTAAGAGCGATGTGTGGTGTTACGCGCATGGATAGAATTAGGAATGAGTATATAAGAGGAAGTCTGAAAGTGGCACCGCTGACTAAAAAATTGTGTGGAAATCGGTTGTCGTGGTATGGGCATGTGATGCGGAGGAATGAAGAAAATGTCGTGAGGAAAGTCTTGTGTATGGATGTGGATGGCTATAAGAGTAGGGGAAGGCCAAAGAAACGATGGTTGGACTGTGTGAAAGAGGATATGGGTAAAAAGGGGGTGACTACAGAGATGACGACTAATAGAGGAGTATGGAAGAAAAAGACATGTTGCGCCGACCCCAAATAAATTGGGATAAGGGCAGGAGAATGATGATGACCTTACTTGAAAAATATGCATTTAAATAACAAAAACCCCACGCAAATCAAAACAGCAGTTTTTTGAGAAAATCGCGAATATACGAGTACATACGTACGCGTCGAATACAGAACCTCTTTATTTGAAGTCGTTTTGAAATGTCGCATTGCTGTATGCATTAAGGCAAGTGGATTTCCGATAGCAATATATTGTTGTAAATGTAAATAGGTTGCACTAGAACTGCCCATGTTCCAGCTCACATAATCTAGTCATCTTGTATCTTGTTAGTCTGGGATTCTGCAGCAATTGGGCAATGTTCCAACAATAGAAGTCCAAAAACAAAATGAATAAACAATAAGTACCGGTTACTCTGCCAAAGAGAGCCAATGAAAACTACATTCTTTAAAAGTATGTTAATAACAATGTACAGCATCGGAAATATATCCGGCTATACGTGCCAAGAAAACGTCAAACAGTGTATAAAGTCGTAAAAAATGAAAATAAAAGTAATATCTCCATTACATCTCGCTCGTGTAAGATGAAGGCCTGACTCGCTAATTATATACTTAGCAATCGTGCGTGACTCAATGACGCTACGAGACTATTTGAACTTGAAAATAATCGAAATGATATTAAAGAGATGACCAGTAGCCACATTGAATACAATTCAAACAAAAGTCAAGAGGAAGATGAGTATTTAGAAACGAGAGCTGTTCTTAAAGAAGATATAAAGACTAACGAAATAACAGGCGATTGTTCCAAAATTAAATCTAAAAGCAAATCTCAGGAAGTTACAGCTCGAAAAACTTAAGGCGTATATAGCCGCCAAATGGCGCCCTCAGATAAAAAATCGTAGCAAAGCGTAGAAAATAAAGATTACAGAATCCTATGTTGCGTTTGTTACAAAGAGAATAAGGTATTTTTACGTTGTGGAAGCATGACTCTAAGTGTTTCGTATCCAAAGTAGTAAGCAAAATTACCAAAAACGGCCGTTTTTGACACCTTACAACAACAACTTACCTTATCCTATGTGTAACAAACGCAACATAGGATTCTTTAATCTTTATTTTCTATGCTAAGATACGAATTTTTATTCAACGAGGGCACCACTTATGGAGAGGTAGGCCCTTAAGAATCGAATGGCAAAGTTCATAAAGAGAAACATGTGACGATTGCCACTGATACAAATCGAGGTCGGAATCGGAGTCAGTGGTTCCTGATAGCTACAACCTGGGGGACTTTAAGTCAAGAGTGAATAGGTTACTTCTAGGCAAGCGTGCTCCATTGTCGACCACAACATTACCATCAGGTGAGATGGTGGTAAAGCGCAAGTCTACCAAAGTTCCAAATAGCCTTTATTAACAATATTTTTTTTTTACATTAAAAATGTTGAACATCAGACATCGGTAGAGACTGTAGAGAGCTTGTTTTGCTTTCCAGCATTTTTTTTTTTTTTTTTTTGGGGGTGGGAAATCATCCTATGACTTCTTCCGCTCTAGGGTGGAGCGGAAGGGTGTGTCAGACTCTTACTGACTAAAACCCACCCCTGTTCCTCCCTGCCTCGAGTGCCCGGGGGCGAGGTAACTCTTTCGAATTTATCCTCCACCCCCGGGCAGGCACCGGCCGTGGCAGGCCCCTTCCCTTGGCTGACAACTCTTTGAGGCGCGCGTGGAACACTACGCGCCGTCGACTCTCGGGCCTGGTGCTGATCGGACGGCGAGTTACCCACTACTCGCCGTCCGCAGGCCCGGGTCTACGGTGGCCGGAGATCGTCTCGCGGCCCCTGGCGTCTCCTGCGGCGGTCGCGGCTGGGGGCGCTAGGGCGACTCGGCCGTTGCTGAGCCTCCCTAACGTGTGCCGCCTCCCTCTTCGCGAGCATTACTGCTTCGCAGAAGGAGGAGACGGCCTCCCATTCCCTCTCGCTCCGTACCATGGCCTGAACCAGGGCACGGCGCGAGAGGTCGCTGTCGCCTATCGCATCCACGAGGACACGGCGGTGCTCTGCCCAAGCGGGGCAAACCTCCACCGTATGCTCCACCGTGTCCTCTGGGCGATCCTCGCAGTGGAAACACTCAGGGGTCACCTCCGCCCTGATCCGACACAGGTACCTCCCGAAACAGCCGTGTCCGGTGAGCACCTGCGTCAGGCGGAAGGTGAGGGCGCCGTGACGCCTCTCCAGCCACTCCTCAAAGAGGGGCACTACCGCCTCGATGGTGGCGTGCCCAGCGCTGAGTTGCGACAGTCGCTCTCTCCATGTCGGCTTTCCAGCATAGGCCTACCCCAGATCCTTCCATACTTAAGTTAAATAAAATAGTAGAAATAGCGTTTCAGTTCAAAACGGTAGAACTAAAACAGCAACAATATAATAGCATTAAAAGTACTATAAATAACACGAGCATATTTCCCAGACGTCGGAATACAAATCGTAACATATAAAAGGCACTCCAACACACAATGACGTGTCCTCATATCGACGCGGCGACGTCGCAACAAACGACCGGTCTGCAGGTAACTCGGACAGGTTAAAATTAGACCGCACCACTAACAGGTTGTGTTATTGATTTACTTACTAATATTGTTTACGAAGCATAACTACACGCGTAGTCCACGAAGAGGGCAGCAGAAGTGATAGTACATGATATGGCTACAGAGGTTGAAAAAGAGATGACGGCGAATAGAGATAGAGAATAAACTTTATTTTACAACAAAATAGTTATACATACGACTCTTTTACACGAGAGAAATGTTTGGAAGTAGAAGACTGTTGCGCCGACCGATCCCAAATAAATTGCGATAAGGGAGGAAGATGAGAGATGATAAAACACTCACTTTTAGCCAATGAGGCACTATTCGCTTTTGAAAAATTGGAAAGTAGTGACAAAGTCTTATTTGTGATTGTCGTGAAGAGAAAAAAATTAGCTGTAAGCTAAAATAACCACTATGTGGAGCCCTAACGCGGCCATATGTAGCGGCAGGCCACACAGAAGATGGCGGGACGAGCTACACAAAACAAACAACAAAACTATGGACTAAAACAGATGGAAGTTATGGAGAAGACCTTTGCCCAGCTGTGGGATGATATAGGCAGACAGAAAGTAACCAATAGTGGCATTGTGCGACCAATTTTTGGGACGGTTTTGAAGGTCATAGGAACTTGTTTAGCTGGCTCAATTAAAACGGTGTGTGTGACCTTAGGCCATTTCGGGGCGAAAGCGCCGAGATGGTCAATGTCAAAACCATACACAGTCCGATTTTTATTCTTGGAGATATTTTTTTTAAGAGTTTTATGCAAGGTTAGCTGCCAATGGAGTGGCAATGTTCGTTGCTTTTTCAGCTTGCTCTACTTTTATCTCTAAATACACTGAGGCCTAACACCCAAAGGCGTTACAATTTTTAAAGTATTCGTTCTTAACTTCTTTTAAAAGGCTTATTAACATGAAAAAACTTTTAAATCCAAATCCCAATCTCATCTCTGCCACAATTAATATAAAAATTTGCCAGTGTAGGAAAAATAGAGATGTTTTTGATAGATTGAGAGTGAGATTAAAACGCGAACCTTCCTTTTAAATGAATACGGGACTTTGCCCCTCTGGTTTTAATGAAACAATATATCATTATGATAGATAACTTGTTACTGGAAGGCATGACCTTGTACCCTTTCAAGTCTATATTGAATAGAAACTTTAGTGTCCATTGTCTGACATTGTAGGCAACTAATAATGTTGTAGTTGTTACAGCAATATTATTTGTAATATCAATAGGTACCTATCAGGTAACTCATGGAAAGGGGCTTTAAAATAGATAATGCCAATAAAGTGATCATCCGGATTGTGTTCTGTGTTGTCAGTAGTTTGAACTGTTAATGCTGTTAGGTAACAGTAATCGGTTTGGGTTTATTGAAGAAAGCTGGGTTTAAATTTTTGTTCTATGTGGGTATTTTTCTGTACCGAATAGGGTATTTTAGTTTTTCTACAATATTTTAAACAAAACAATAAATAACACTAAAAGAAATCTCTTCTTAGACAGCATCAACAATTATTAAGTAATGAATAAAGCAGCAATTATTAGCATTTCAAGTTTTGGTATGGGGAGGAAGAGTAGAGTGGTGGAGAGATCTTGCTATCTCTTATGTCCGCGCGTAACGTAATGGCGGTGACGTTTAAGCTCGCTTAAACGCGTTTAGCCGCTGCCATAAAGCTTTTTGTTTTTGTTTGGTTCAACGCGCTAATCCTGGATCGAATTGAAAAAAATATTTTTGTGTTGAATAGTTCATTTATCGAGGAAGGCTATAGGCGATATACCATCACGCTGCGACCAACAGGAGCGAAGCATCAATGAAAAATGTGGCAAAAACGGGGAAAAAAATCCTTCTTCACCGTGCGCAACCTTTTTAAGTTACCTTCTGCCTAACGCAGGTCCTCACCGGACACGGTTGTTTATGGAGGTTCCTGTGTCGGATAAGGCGGGAGGAAACGCCCGGGTATCACCACTGCGCGGATCGCCCAGAGGACACGGTGGAGCATACAGTAGAGGTCTGCCCCGCTTGGGTGGAGCACCGCCGTGTCCTCATAGATGCGATAGGCGGCAACGACCTCTCGCCTGGTTGAGGCGGCCATGGTACGGAGCGAGAGGGAATGGGATGCAGTCCCCTCCTGCGTAGCAGTAATGCTCGCGAAGGAGGAGGCGGAACGGGTGAGGGAAGTTCAACGGAGTGGCCCTCACATCCCCAGCCGCAGCCACCGCAGGAGACGTCCTGGGCGTAGGACGTGATCTCAGGCCATTGTAGACCCGGGCCTGTGGACGGCGAGTAGTGGTTAGCTCGCCGTCCGATCAGCACCAGGCCCGTGAGTCGATGGCGCGTACGTAGTGTTCCACGCGCGCCTCAAAGAGATGCTTGTTAGCCACCACTGACGGGGTTCATCATGGCCGGTGCCTGCATGCCCAGGGGTAGCAGATAAATTTCGTAACAGAGTTACCGCTCCCCTGGGCACTCAGGCAAGGCAGGAACAGGTGTGGGTTTTGGTCAGTAAGTCAGACACGCCCTTACGCTCCACCCAGAGCAGGAGATTTCATTGGATGATTCGCCCCCCCCCACCCTCCCAAAATAAATAATCCGGTGTGAGAAAGGGATAAGTAGTTCTATTCGTCCCAGCTCCGTCTCTCTTTCACATTGGATTCATGATTTTAAAATATTATAGTAACCAACCTGGACCACACTATTCAAAACTAAGATACTGAGGCAGGACCCGAGAGGAAAATTCCTGGAAAGCGGGAACTATGTGATCTAGGGCAGAAAAAATGAATTATTTTCGGCCATTTATCTAGTACTGTTTTCTTTAAACTTTTTTATTAACAAAGCAATAAAGTAGCTTTTCCTATAAAAAAATAACAATAAAACTGCCTTTGAGCGTTAACCTTGTTTAACAAGCTATAATAAATGATTGTTGTTGCAATTTTATAGTGTGTTTCGCAACGTGCTAATTAGATTTTTAATGTCAACTGTGCTTGTTATAGAAATTATAGGTTGTTGTTGTTAAAATAAAGCAATATACAAGACTTGTGTATTAAACACCGCTGTTTGTGAAAGACAACAAATGCTAATGGATTTACTTGGTTGAAAGTTTGACTTTTAGGATTCCGTACCTGAAGGGTAACCAACGGGACCATATTATTAAGGGTCTACTAGCGGTCCAGTGGTCGCGCCCTCATTGAAAAAAAATCGTAGCTTAGCACAGACAATAAATATTAAAAATCCAACTTCACGTTTGTTACAAAGAGGATAAAGCATTTTTACGTTGTTAAAACAGGTCTCAAAATGTTTCGTATCCAAAGTAGTAGGCAAAAGTGTCAAATCCGCTGCCCGTCTGTCCGTCCGTCTGTGTCAGCGGGCTGCATCTCATGATCCGTAATAGGTAGACAATTGATATTTTCACAGCATGTGTATTTCTGTTGCCGCTTTAACAAATAATAAAAATACTTTGTTAGTAGTAAGGGGCTTCCCCTACTAGTAACGTGTTTAGCTTTTTTTGCTCTATCTTATTAATGGCAACAAGTCGAACCGCACTCTCGTAAACTCGAAATTGGCCGTTTTTTTTTTTTAAATAGTTTCTTAGGCTCGTTCTTGAAGCATTATTTCCAATTATATTTTGGGATTTTGTGCAATAATCAACAATTATTATTTTTCTACACTGCCTGGGTACAAACAGTAATAACTACTAGCTTTTGCCAGCGACTTCGCCTGCGTGAAATTAGTACTTCCCCTACTATAAATTATAGCCTATGTGCTATTCCAGACTATAATCTACCTCTATGCCTAATTTCATCCAGATCCATTTAGTTTTTACGTAAAAGAGTAACAATCATGCATGCATCTTCACAAACTTTCGCATTTATAATATCAGCAGGATATTTAGTCCGTAAGTTAGATTATCAAAATACATAACACAGGCTGTAAGGGAAACGCTTCCGAAAACGGAGCCAGGTGATAGGCTAGTGATTCTCGATACGATACTGTGACGATTGTAGACACAGCCTAATCTCAGCGGGTCTGCTTGCCTGGCCGAAGCGGGCACTTGTATTTTGCCGTGACTCAATCATGTGATGTGAACTCATCATCAGATCTATATGAAATTTAAATGGGACCATTTCGGAATAAACCCCTTTCGAATAAAAAAATTGCAAATCCGTCTATACATGACGGAGTTATGCCCTAAAAAAAATATACAAACATCTGAAGTGATAACCTCCTCCTCTTTATAGTCGGTTAAAAATAAACATAACAAACGTTGCAAGCAAAACAAACATATTGTGTCAGACTAAGTCAGTCAGTAATCTATGTCGAAAACATAAAATAAATAACATTGTACAATAGTTACATACCTAGTTTACTTAAAAACACACAATTTCTGCCAAAACATTATAATAAAATTTAAGTATTCAACGCTTGAGTGACTTTAAATTATAGTGACATCATTTCTTTGCTTTGAAAATGTATCTAGGTAAAAAGCAAAACTGTGTAGTATTATGGACTTAACAGTATAATCCGGGATTATACTATCTACTAGTAGAGGGTTTCTCCTAAGAGCTATACATGACTATTTATTTTTGTTTTATGAGTTTCTCTTCTTATTTATTTATTTATTTAATCATTTATGTACACACAGAGACACAGTAACAATAAACATAATTAAAAATACAGTACAAAGGAACTGCTTATTTCTTAAGAAATTTCTACCAGCAGACCTGCGATAGGAGAAGTGAGAAAGAAATGTAGACAAAAGTGTGTAAGAAACAGAAAAAAGAATACGAGATGTCCTATACTAAGGTATCAAATAAACCTACACATATATTGTAAATATATATATATTATATACTTACATAAATAATAATGTATACCTAATACTGTAAATAGATACATGACATACAAATATATAAAAAAATATTATAATAGAGAGGAAAGGTAGTTTGAAGAGAGAAATTGACTTCAAGTCTCGAATGCTAGGCGGAAGCGTGTTCCACAATCTTACTGCATGGACAGAGAAAGAGTAGGAATAGTAACTGGATCTTCTTCTTTTGGAGTCGATTATCGACTCAAATTTTGTCCGACCAGGGGCCCAATTCTGTAACTTTAAGCACAGATAATATAATACTAGCGTACAGATGCCTCATCCCATACAAAGAAACGGTACCGCCGTAACTACGGGTCGTCGTCTGGCACAAGTAACTTTTGTTTGTTCTTCGTTCGGGCCCATCCTCTACACTTCGCTAGATGGTGTTAGCAGCGCCGGCTTGCAAACTGAATGAATTTTAATTAAAATCTTACCAATATTTTCTCACACTGACGAATTATTTTATAGTATTTTTGGCACTTCATAGCAGTTTTACTGTATCAAAATGTGTCACTATTCAAATTTCAAAGAGGCGAATGGATAAACTGTAAAACATCAAACAGCGCCATCTATTGGTACAAGAAATATATATGTCGAAGGATTCGTTCCAATAATCGTCTAAATTTGAATTACAAGCCAATTATTCAAGAATTTTATGCTTAGGGCAGTATAATAAATAAGAAAATACAGTTTTTACCATATTTATTTTCAATATATTAATATTACTTAAAATTCAATAAGAAATCGATGCATATTACGCCATCTTCTATTGACATTTATTTGAAATAAATTTTCTTTGTTCGAGATGAGACCCCGTGCTTTAAGTTAAGCAACACGCCATCGACACTCTATCGACACACAACAGACATTATTTTGCCACTGTTGCAAATTTTCTTTTTTGCTTATTTTCTGCAAAAACTTCAAAATGATATTGACATATTATAGCAGACCAGACTATCAATTATTACAATAGTCTTACTATGTTGTTTCAATGGCACTACAGTGGCAAGTCAATGACCATAAATAATTTATAGAATACCAAATGTCAATGGCTATTCTATTGAGACACCATTGACACTACCGACACACTGTTGACAAGTTAGTTATTTTACAGAATTGGGCCCCAGTATGTAGCAACCTGGATAGCTTTATCATTAGCCTCGTTTAAATCCCTCAAATTGCAGGTGGTTGTGCATGCTGGGCAGGCAAGGAGGTGACGCATGTCCTGTGAAGGGGCTCCACACTGGCACTGGGTTTGGGATGGGTCAAGGATACTCCATTTGGCCAGATTATTTCTATAGCGACCAACCTGGATCCGCAATCGATTAAGAGATTTCCAGATTGGCCACTGCAGTTCCTTTTCAGGCGGCAGATGTTCTGTCGGAGTGATGAAGTGTGGACGGGTGGGATGTCTGTTCCTCCACAGTTCACAGATCTTTTTTTTTTATTTTTTATATGCACGCGTTTGACCACTATTTCACCTGATGGTAAGCGATGACGTGGTCGAAGATGGAGCACGCTTGCCTAGAAGAAACCTATTCACTCTTGACTTAAAGACTCCCAGGTTGTAGCTATCAGGAAACAGACTCCGGTAGAGAATTCCACTCCCTAGCTGTACGCACAATGAATGTGTTCTCAAAACGCTTTGTGCGTATGGATGGGATGTCCACCATGTACCGGTGGCACTTCGCCGTACGTCTTGTGGTCCGTTGATGGAACGGGCTTGGCGGTATCAAAATTATGCAATTCCGTCGCACACTCCCCAAAATGTAACCGATAGAAAACCGACAGGCTAGCAACTCGGCGTCTATGCTCAAGACTGGAGCTTCGACTCAACGAGCCTATCATTGCCGACGATCCTCTTGGCTCGTTTCTCAATTGACTCAAGGGCATCAAGCTGGTATCTGGCAGATCCGTCCCAAAGATGAGAGCAGTACTCCATATACGATCGAACTTGCGCGATAAAATTTGAGCAGCTGTTTCGGCGTGAAGTACCGTCTCACTTTTGCGAGGATCACGAGATCACGTCTGGCCCGCCACCTTCCGAGGAGGTCATACATCTAAGGAAGCTTTTACGACTTTTTAGGCGACCAGGTGGGAGTTGATGCCCATACAGGGGGTGACGGTCGTCTCGCTCCTGTTTTCCCTTCTCGTTGCGGCTGGCTTTCTCACGACGAACATCCGGAGGAGCTATCCGCCAGTGGATATAACATAGCAAGGGGAGGTTGGTTTTAAGCACCCAGTTACTATGCTACAGGTATCGTTTAGTGCTATTTTTCTGTAATGTGTGTTATATTTCTGCAGAACAAACAAATTTTCCTTCTATGTTGACTTCCCTTGCATGGGCGGAACGATGCCAAACTTGGCATGCAAACTCCATTTATGAGTTCATAAATAAATAGTCCGTAGATAAAACATTCGATATATCAATAAACTAGCTACTGCCAGCGGCTTTGCCCGCCTGAAAGTTAAAAAAAATCCTGGGATAAAAAGTGGCCTATGTAATATTATGATTGAATATGATATAGATTATATCCGGACTATAATCTATTTTTGTGCCAAATTTCATCCAGATTCGTTCAGCCGTTTTGGCGTGATTGTATAACAAACATTCATGCATCCAAACTTTCGCATTTATAATATTATTAGTAGGATATGAGATACTACCTATAAATACAAAAGTAATACATACAAGAGCCTTTGACCACCATTTTAATCACAGACAGGGTGTAAAAAGACACATCACATAGCCGTTAACTACGCATACTGTGTACGTCTAACAAAGTAGCTTTCCGCAAAAAATATTGCTGGTAAACGACTTTTATTTTTAGGTATGAAAAAAAGCAATGTTTTATTGCGCGCAATGTAACGCGAACCCAGAGAAATGGAGTTAAACCACGCCTCTTCGCTCTAAGCCACGTAGATACTTGTCGGAAACATTTAATATTCATTGCGTTTTTTTAACTGCAAATGCGTAATTTCGAAATTTCGAAAAAAAAAAACAAAAATTCAGGTAGTTTGTTTGGCAAAAAGTTTAGTAATAACACTAGAAATTCATTTTCGTAAAAAAGTAAAAAAAAAATTGAGACTGACTTTCAATATCTCCAGAACCAGTGGATTCCCAGGTATGGTCTAGTGGAAAAAAATTATCCAAATAATGGGTACAATATTTCGGCTTCGTAAACTGTCTTTTTACACCCGATATGACAAGAGCACATTCAGGTGATTCAGGAACTATTTGTAGGTATATAAATTTTCTTTCAGACTATTGCCGACTGTTTACCGTAAATCAAGAGCAGAGAAAATTGACCACTAGACGTGACGGCGCGAATGATAATACATATAGCAGCATACCTGCGTAGATATCAATCTACTTCCAACAATATGGCTAGACGGCACACACATATTTGCATTAATTTGATGGCCACAGCTAGGCTTTAATAGGCAATCAGACAAACCTATTATTCGTCTGAAATCTTTCTGAGGAACTCCCTGATGACAAATGGTAGATCAGTTGAATTTGGGTTACTATGTTATTTTTTGTGGCAGTGGTGGCCCAGTGGTATTGGCCGCGACTTACAAGTCTTACAAGACTTACAATGTCGTGAGTTCAAACCCAGGCAGGCGCTTTACTTTGTGTAAATTATTTCATCACCACTGCTCTCAAAACGGTGAAGGAAAACATCGTGAGGAAACCGACATGTCCTAGAACGAAAAATTCGAAGTCATGTGACATCCACCAACCCGCGTGGTGGATTGCCAACACCCTCTCACAGAGAGGAGGCCTGTGCCAGCAGTGGGGACATTAAAAGACTGATGAAGATGATGATTTTAAAATCATGTGTTTTAACATTGTTAGATTAGATTATGAGAATCAAATGTTACCTACAGCAATAAAAGTAAACGGAACGAAAGAGCCTGGATCTCACAACACAGGGAATCTTAGTGTGATTTCCAGTAATTCAATACATTTAAATATAATTTCTGAGACATTAAATTAATCATAAGTGAAAACTTCAGACGCCATATTTGTTTACCAAATAGGACAAGTAAATAAAAATAGACTAATTTAAACAAGTTTAATCTTGGGCGCTCAGAGTGGGGACTCTGATTGGCTATTGAGTGATTCCAGGGAATACGGCGGCACTGTGCACGTGCTGCCGTGCACAGCGAGCCCTTCTAATCCGTAGCAGACGCACCAGGCGTCGAAGGGCGCAGAACGATCTCCGGCCGCCTTCAGATGAGGCCTGCAGGCAACAGACTTGGGAAGCTTGCTGAACAGTGAAAGGCCAGAGACGGCGGCACGCCGTGTTCTGAACGCGCCTCTCTCTAGAGGAATTGCAGCCGTATGCGGCCGCTGAGGGTGACAGGGTCCGCATGAATTCATACGGAAACCCTAGTCAAGAGATCGTGACAAAATGCGCGAGCATTCCAGCACCCCAGCCAAAGGTAGCAGCCGAATACCGTGTGGTTTTAGTCAGTAAGAGTCTGACAGACCCCTCCGCTCAACCCAGGGTGGAGGCCATACATGAGGATTACACACAATAAAGAAAACGCGAGACCCCTTTACAGTCTCCTTTGGGATGAGCCCTTACAGGCAACCGCCTGAAACCACAGAGAGTGTTTCGGAGTGGCCTTTGAAGTAGACAAAAGTACCAAAAACGGCAGTTTCTGACACTTTTGCCTACTACTTTGGATACGAAACATTCTGAGACCTGTTTCAACAACGTAAAAATACTTTATCCTCTTTGTAACAAAAGTGACGTTGGATTCTTTAATATTTATTTTCTATGCTATGCTACGATTTTTTATTCAATGAGGGCGCCACTTGGCCGGTAGTAGGGCCTTAAGAAGTAAGAACGCCTTTTGAATGTATACCCACAAAACAAAAAAGAAATTGTCCATCGGACGTTTTTGTCTGAAATGATAGGCTGTCTGACTCTGTCATTAGATATTGCAGAACTATTTTTAGGCATGACTCAGCTGTCAGAGAACTAACAAAGAAACAGCTAACACTGTTTTAGGTTTGGGTTGTATCATCGTTTTGCATAATTAGAGGATAAATTAGCATTGTAGGCTAGCACTGAAGTATCCATTGTGCAACTAGGTAAAGTTTGTACTGTATTGGGCTTCTAGCCTAACAGGATGCAGCTGAATACTAGTATTTTTAACAGACTTAAAAAAAACATATATACGGTCGAATTGGGAACCTCCTCCTTTTTTTTCGTCGGTTAAAAAGGAGGAGGTTGTCAATTCGGATATATGTTCAGCTATAACTCCGTCATATATAGATATGAAAAAATCTTTATTGTTCGAAAGGGCTTTATTCTGAGATGGTCCCATTTAAATTTCATATAAATCTGATGATGAGTTTCGGAGATAGACAACGGAACTCTTAAAAAAATGACAGCAGATCAACTGCGATTGCGGCGATCGTATGTCTATGTAGTATTAACACAATTTAATGGGGAACCACAACTAAAAAGTGAAAAATAAAAACTTTTTTACAAAAAATAGAACTGACTTCAAAATAAGTGCAAAATAATTTTAATTTCGGAAGTCGGTATTTCTGGTTTTGTGTCTTCGTTTTTTGAAACCGACTTCCGAAATTAAAGTAAATAATTTTGGAAGTCGGTGTACTTTTTAACCGACTGCAAAAAGAAGGAGGTTATCAATTCGAATCTTTGTATTTTCTTTTTTTGGAAGTCTGTTCTATTTTTTGTAAAAAAGTTTTACAAGAAGTCATTGCCGTTATAGGTTCGAACCCAGTCAGGCAATTCAGGGTCGCGAAAGTGTTCCAAAAAGGCACTACGGCCGTAGAACGCGAAGGCCAACTGAAGAAACACGGGTGTGTTTTAATCAGTAAGAGTCTGACACGCCCCCTCCCGCTCTATCCAGAGCGAGAGGTCAACTGTAGATTTCCCACCATGAAAAAAAAACAGGCAATTTACTTTGTGTAAATTATTTCATCATCATTACTGTTCGGAAAACATTGTGAGGAAACCGACATGTCCTAGAACCAGAAATTCGAAGACATGTGACATCCATCAACCCACGAGGCCCTCGTGGTTGATTTAGGCCCATTCCCTCTCACAGAGAGGATGCCTGTGTCCCAATAATGGAAACATTCTATGGCTGATTTCACCATAGTTTGATTTTGCCATAGAATGTAATGTGTTTCCCCAAATCTCTTTGCTAGAATCTAACTACTGGGTTTTTAACCACTATGTTATCTATCTATACTTACTTACTACAAAAGAAAATAAGAGGCCATTTATTATCATATGTGATAACACAAAATCAATGATAACGATAATAATTTATTTAGCGTTCACTTTGCATGATGCATGTCTTTGTATAAGCAAAATGTCTTGTGTTCAAAATAAAGAAGAAGAAGCAAAAACAATAACATTTCTATTTATTTCCTTAAAACTGATATTTCAGGTAAAAAAAACTTTTTAACAAAAAACAAAACAAACGACTTCCAAAAAAGAAAATACACTAACAATTAAAAAATAACTTTAATTTCGGAAGTCGGTGTCAAAAAACGAAGAAATAAATTGCAAACACCGACTTCCGAAATTAAAGTAATTTTTTAATTTTTAGTGTATTTTCTTTTTTGGAAGTCGGTTGTGTTTTTTTGTAAAAAGTTTTTTTTACTAAAACTTTTTATTTTTCACATTTTAGTTGTTATAACTCCAGAACGAAAAACCCCAATAAAATGGGACGTGGAATTTAAAAATACTCGTAATTGGAGAAAACCAAAAAGTCATCGAGGTATACGTATTTTTCGTTTTTGTTCAGTTTTTCAAAAAGCGCTGAAGCAATTTCGATAAAATTTATATGGGACCACCTCGGGAGTATATTCTTTCGGATAAAAAAAAATTATGTATGCTGTTTCGAATTTATCCACGACCCCTGGGCAGGCATCGGCCATGACGGGCCCCGTCATGTGTTGCTAACATCTCTTTGAGGCGCGCCTGGAACACTACGCGCCGTCGACTCTCAGGCCTTATCCTGATCGGACGGCGAGCTACCGACTACTCGCCGTCCGCAGGCCCGACTCTTGACTCCCCTACTACCTTGACTTTAAAGATCCCTAGGTTGTAGCTATGAAATACAGACTCCGGCAGGGAATTCCACTCCCGCACAATTAATGTGTTCTCAAAACGTTTTGTGCGTGTGGGATGTCCACCATACCGTACTGAACTAGCTGAATGTTGTAGAAAACCAGTTAGGCTGAAGAGGGAGTGAATTGGCTACGTCGTACGAAGGCGCTAAGAGAGGTGGACAAAGAAAGTCACCCAATGGACGCCTGAGAGCGGACATCTCCGTCGAGGTTGACTGCGGCGAAGGTGGTCGGTCTGATCACGTTTGCGGGTCAAATTTGGTCAGAAATCGCACAAGATAGAGAGGTTTGTGAGGAGAAAATGTTTCTTTCCCAGTAATGGCAAACAACTTAGGCTTATAAAAAATGTATCTATCTAATATTTACTGACAAACCGTAATCCACCAACCCGCACTTGACCCTCGCGTGGTGGATTACGGCCCATCTCCTCTCCTAGAGAAGAGACCGGAGTCCCAACAGTGGGAACATCACACTAATATTATAAAGGCGAAAGTTTGTGTGTGTGTTTCAACGCTCAAACAGCTGGACCAATTTGGATGAAATTTGGTATGTAGATAGCTTATGCCCTGGATTAACACATAGGCTATACTTTTTATCCCGGTCTACGCGGTTGAAACCGCGGGGCGCAGCTAGTTAAATACATAAAGGCTGATAAGCGTAAGCTATAATGAAAAACACCAATTTTTTTTCGCTCACGGTTACAAAACGTACAGCCTTGTCACAAACACAGACCATTACAGAACTTTTTATTTCCACACTCATTTTAAATCCCGACATTCTCGACGTCAGCGGTTAGCAATAAAGCGCAGTGCACACAGGTCGTATGAATTGAGCCAATTATGCAGATTCGGACGACGACGCACGACGGCACGACTCATTGTTAGGTCAGATCGATGCTCAATTATATTCGCGACGAATTCCGTTCGGCTACTGTTTTTAAAGTTTGTCCGTTTGGATCGGATACTGCAATGTACTATAACAATGCTTTTGAGAGGGTAGGACATGAAAAAATGTAATTGGTCAGTCAGTTAGATTAACAAAAAATATTGTAGGTACACGTATTTTTTCTTTTGTAACGTAAACAAATAATGAGGACGCAACAGTGCGTTGAATTTCGCGTAACGTCACACTTACGTCAATAATGTACCACTCTTTACCTAGAAGTGACATAACAGCCCCCCCTCCTGAACTTTGATGCGTTTTGTCATTTTTTATTGACTTGGTAAAGCATGATACGTGTCCATTACTTTTTGATAAACTTTTTGATAACTTACGGGCTAAATAGAAATATTATTATTGTACCCAGGAAACATTCCTAATGCTGACTTAAGATTTAAGCAGGTTGAAGGTCAAGAGGTCAGTTAAGTTAGCTGAGCTTAAGGCCCAACTAACGGTCAAGTGGCCCCCTCATTGAATAAAAAATCGTAGCATAGCATAGAAAAGAAATATTAAAGAATACAACGTCACGTTTGTTACAAAGAGGATAAAGTATTTTTACATTGTTAAAACAGGTCTCAGAATGTTTCGTATCCAATGTAGTAGGCAAAAGTACCAAAAACGGCCGTTTCTGACACTTTTTCCTACTACTTTGGATACGAAACATTGTAATAAATTAATATCACCGTATTATTATTATACGCCATCTATCAGCAAATTTCGTAGCAAAATGGACTGCTGAAGAGTGTTGCTCATTTCTATTAAAGTCATTACTTTAGTACGGTACATCAGTTTATCAAGTTCTTATCTGTCCACTGTCACTGGTTTTGGCAGTCATCTGTGAAGTAGATAGAATCCAGATTTAATTTCTCTTCAAAATTTTCCACAGACCAAAAGATTACATAACTCCAACGTATCCACTGTTTCAGTGCACTTGTGGGTTATTTACTAAACACGCTGTAAACATTCACGCATGCGCGCTTCGGGGAAACTCGGGTGCAGTCGGTTATGCACTTCGCGTGCGCTAACGCAGACCAACCTGGCTGTTTACATTTTAGAATTAGAACACGAGAATTTAGAACGGTAGAGTTCTTTTGTTTTTTGAATCAATCGTGGAATTGTGCGAGGACTCCAATAAAATTCATTTCTATTATTACTTATTCTTTTGTTTTTCTAATCATTCACAAAATGTTAAATCCACTTCATCCGCGAGTCTCGAAAACGGTATCTATCTTACTGAAAGATTTTGTGTATCTAAAATTCAATGACAAATCATTATTCTCTTGCCTATTGATTTTTAGGGTTCCGTAGTCGAAGGGTCCAAACAGAGCTGTATTGCTGTCACTCACGCGTGCGTCTGTCCGTCCGTCCTCTGTCCCACAGGTTTTACAGCCAAACGGTTGGAGCTACAGTCTTCAAATTTTCACAGTATTAGCATCTTGTTGACCCAAAGCCATACAAATAGTCAAAAATACATTTGGCCGGTCAAATAACACTGGAATATTGTGAAAAAAAAATAACAATCTACGTTTTGAGAAGTTAGTGCAAAGAGTAATGTTACTAATACATATGAATGTCAATAGAAGTATTGTTTAAAAGTTATCGTAAACAGCTATGACTAATAACCTAGTCATGGAATAGAATTAATACTGAAAGGGGTCAGCAAAAGATAACATAAAAAAATACACTAAAAATTTAAAAAATAACTTTTAGTTCGGAAGTCGGTGTTTGTAATTTACTTCTTCGTTATTTGACACCGACTTCCGAAATAAAAGTTTTTTTTTTTAATTTTTAGTGTATTTGTTTTGAAAGTCGGTTGTTTTTTTTTTGTAAAAAAAAAAAAACACTTTTTAGTTGTTGTACCCCACAACTAAAAACCCCAATAACATGGAAAGTGGAATTTAAACATTTGGAGTACACCAAAACGTCATCGACGTAAACGTATTTTTCGTTTTTGTTCAGTTTCTCAAAAAGCGCTTATGCAATTTCGATAAAATTTATATGGCACCACCTCGGAAGTATATTCTTTCGGATAAAAAAAGAATTTTGAAAATCGGTCCACAACTGACGGCGAAATCGGTGGACATACATACAAAAAAAAACATACATACAGTCGAACATAGAACCTCCTCCTTTTTCGAAAGTCGGTTCTATAGTTCTACTATGCGTGTTTACGATATGCACGCTTACACATAGCTGCAATGATCCAGATCAGAGGTTCCCAAAGTTAACTGGAACGCGACCCACCTAACAAAAACTACCAAATACGGGACTCAACTCTTGGCAGTCATAACACAAAACGCGGCTTAAGGCGCAGTTATACGACTTTTAATAGTTTTTAATTGAACATCACGTCTAAACGACTAGTCTTATTTCTTTGAAAAAAATATATGTTACTCTAGACAATTTCCGTCGTAATTTGATCTCAGAATATTTGAAATTATATTTTTATAACATAGTGTAATTAATTTGTAAAGTTATGTCTAACGCGGATAAAAAATTGAGAATCACGCAAAAACTATAAAGCGTATTATTATGAAACCTTCGCCATTTTAAAGATCATTTAATTAATTATAATTTAGTCTAAGTGCTTTATTTTAATACCTGTTATTTTATGTGTAATGAATTAATAATGTGTCTAATTTCGGACAGCGCTCCTTGATGGGCGAGTCCTATTAGTGGGCAGAATACGCAAGCTAACCACTCAAGGTCATTGGCAGTTAATAGCGCTTTAACTATTATGAATGAAGAACTAGAAAAATAAAAAAGAAGGTACAATGGATTAATCTTACAAGCACTACTTGGCATTCCACTATTTAATTAAATGCAATCTAATTTAAAGAAAAAAATATTTGTTTCATTTTTTGTCATTACACATTTAGCATCGGTTTTTCAGGGCCCATCCATTATTAGCCCGCGACTTACCAGTGGGTCGCGACCTAGCGATAGTTTGAGAACCACTGATCCAGATGTTTTTCCTAATCGGGTCTAAGTCCAGTACAGTTTCTTATGACAATTCGACTCCCCTTATCACATGACTGACGTGAATGATAACAGTACGAAGGTGAACAAGTGAAAAAAGGTGATAAAAACATTGAAGATGTGACATTCATCTCGAGTGGATGTCAATTTTGATAAAGATTTTTATGACAGGTATCTATTGTTCTGCAGTTTTTTCCTGAATATGTTGTAAAAGAATAGATATAGTTACTTTACTACGCAGTAAATGACTGAAATGATGGTGATGGGAGCAGTATGGAAAAATAAAACCCCAAATAAAATGTACCTAAACACATCACTTCAGAACAGCTGCACCTATTTGGTTACTTTTTAGAATACTGTACCCGAAGGGTAACCAACGGGACCCTATTACTAAGCCTCCGCTGTCCGTCCGTCTGTCAGCGGGCTGTATCTCATGATCCGTAATAGGTAGACCGTTAAAATTTTCACAGAATGTGTATTTCTATTGCCGCTTAAAAACAAAAATAAATTAAAAATTAAACGGGGCTACTAGAAACGTGTTTTTTTTTTTTGCTTTTTTGGCTCGACCTTAATAATAAAAGAAAGAAAAGAAAGAAAAAGAAAGAAAATACGTTTATTTACGGTAAACATGACGCAAAAAACAGAGAAACACAAAAAGAAACAAGCAACAAGAAACAACAAGAAAAACAATAATAATAACAACAAGATAATGGCAACAAGTAGATGCGTATAATCTTGTACGACGGTACGAAATCAGAGAAAGGTTTAATTTTTGTTGTATATCGTAATTGTCAGGATAAAGTTTGTTTAAAAGAAAATTTGCATTTTGTTTTTTTGCGGAAGTTGCGGAATTATTTTCTACGCGGAGTAGTCGTCTCGAAAAACTTTTCTATTACTTTATATTAATAAATACATACATATGTATGTAGTTATTATATTAAATATTTATGTATGTTATCTCGTTTATTCATTTGTAAATACATATAAATTATATTTTTAGATATTACAATGAAAAACTTAAAAAAACGTTTAAAAATATAAAAAATAGTATCCCACCGGTATCGGGCACAGGGTCATGTTTGTATGTTTATTATTATTATTACTTTGTTTTTTTTTATGCACCTGCTATATTATCGCTCCACCACCCTTGGTTGACTGGTAGAGAATGCAAGTCCGCCTTTGTACTTTTGTTGCATGAAGTGTAAATTAATAAATAAAATTTTGGAAAATCGAAAATTAATATTGCACCCGTGCGAAGCCGGAGCAGATCTCTAGCGATCTGCTTACTTCACTTCGCTGCAGAAATGCGCCATGAAGATGGCGGTACTGCTGGTTTTGCAAAAGCAAAGTCAAGAGGAAATCAATCCATATCTAATGTTTTTCTGGTTGCAATTTTCTACGAACTATCTCAAACTTACCTTTAAAAGCAATGAATAGTTCCGGACATCATCACCTCCCTACCTTTCTACGACCCAATCTCCAACTACACCTTCCATTATACTTTTTCTAAAGCCTGACAAATTCCACCTACCTTGCGGGGCAGCGATGTATCGTTCGCTTTGCAACGCCGTCAGCTCTGTGACGAGACGCCGAGCCTCGGGCGCCTCCGTCAGGAGGCAAACCTGGTCCAGGTCGATGTCTTCAACCGTGATGCCTCTGGTCACCGCGTCGTAGATGAAGCCTAGTTGTCGGCTGTAACAAAATGTTGGTGGTTAGTTTTGACGGAAATAAAAGTTGTCCGTCACGGGACGCCCGGCGGATGTGAAACATCTATTTTAATATTAGAATTCAAAATTGCTGTCAGTTGTTGTTGATGTTGAAGTTGTTTTTGTTGTTTGTTGATGTTGTTGGTTGGTTGTTCTTGTTGTTGGTTGGTTGTTGTTGTTGGTGCTGTTGTGTTGGTTGTTGTTGTGGTGATGTTGTGTTGGTTGTTGTTGTTGGTGGTGGTCTTGTGTTGTTGTTGTTGTTGGTAGTGTTGTGTTGTTGTTGGTGGTGTGGTGTTGTGTTGTTGTTGTGTTACTTTTTCGTATAGGTAGATGTTTCTAGGGAGAAGGGAGTCGAGAGCCGCGGCGTAGTGCCATCGTGGCACGAAAGCGTCATGCCGTTTTCCGTCACGGCATTCGAGTCGATTTTACTGCCAACCCGCGCCAATAGATGTTTCACATCAAAAAACAAAATCAAATCAAATAAATATTCAAACAAGGGTGAGAGCCAGAACTTTTTGAACATCAAAGTTCTACATAAAGACAGTCTCCCAAAACACCAGCCCGTCACCACTTCCCAGTGTTTTAGCTGGGAAGAAGTATGGCATCATCCCCAGCCTGACTTCACCCACAGCTGGGCCTGGGCCAACTGTCTTGTCTCTTGGCAATCCTCACGCTACTTTGACATTCACATCCAGGCTCATCTCGCTCCTGGACAACCAATAGTATAAGCATAAATAACCCCCTTCATAATGTCCCCACTGCTGGGACTCAGACCTCCTCTCTAGGAGAGGGAATGGGCCGTAAACCTCCACGTCTTGGATTTTTCAGGGTTTCGTACCCGAAGGGACTCTATTACTAAGCCTCCGCTGTCCGTCCATCCGTCCGTCTGTCAGTCAGCGGGCTGTATCTCATTTTATTCTATTCTATTCTTCTAATCTCATGATCCGTAATAGGTAGACAGTTGAAATTTTCACAGAATGTGTATTTCTGTTGCCGCTATAACAACAAATAATAAAAATAAATAAAAAATTAAAGAGGCTTCTCTACACTACTAACGTGTTTTTTTTTTTTGCTTTTTTTGCTCGATCTTAATAATGGCAACAAGTAGACGCGAATAATCTTGTACGACGGTACGGAACCCTTCATGAGCGAGTCAGACACTTGACCGGTTTTTTGGTTCTAGGACATGCCAGTTTCCTCACAATGTTTTCTTTCACCGTTTTGAGAGCAGTGGTGATGAAACGGACGACCAATATTAACAGGAAAAGTTTGAACTATATGTAAGCAGATGCAACCATACATATACAGGTTGTAACGGAAAGGTGTGGTCATATTTTAAGAGCCGGTTCTGCCCATGGAAATGAACAAGTTTATCTTAGAAAAACTAGAAAATTCCCAAAAAATTTTTTTTAGATTTTCCTCGGATTTTCTTGATGAAAGTTGTTCATATCGATGGGCAGATGCAGTTCTTAAAATATGACCACACCTTTCCGTTACACCCTTTATACGGGACTATTTTCTTATCACCATCCAAATTCACAGGGTATATTCTAACCATGATTATGAACAACTTTCAGTATGGGACCAACTCGGAAATTACGAAAAATAAACGGCTATTTCATACTAAATTTCAATATCTACTCAACCAAAATGTATGAAATAGTAGATTTTTTTTTTGCAATTTCCGAGTTGGCCCCATAGTGAAAGTTGTTCATAATCATGGTTTGAATATACCCAGTGAATTTGGATGGTGATAAAAAAGTAATCCAGTATTTCAATAGCTTTATGGAGTCAGGCTTGATAACATTCTACGGACTTTGTCCTTGGTAAAACCTAAGATTTACCCAGACAGACCGAAGATAAATAGCAAAAATGTGAATACACTGTGATACACTGAATACAACGTGAATCTCTACATAGTATTTAAAATTCACTTTTCACGTCTGTTTGTTTATTCGCTCACTCCTCCTAAACCACTCAACGGATTTTAATGCGGTTTTCACTAATAGAAAGAGCAATAAACGAGGAAGGTTTGTGTGTATGATTTGTACCCCTGCGGAGCCGCGCGGGTCGCTCGTACCATATTATAAAGAAAGAAACAAAGAAAATAATTTATTTATTAGGCGACAGTCACCACGTTCATACAAATAAAATAAAAAAGGGAAAATCATTAAAAAAGCAGTTCCTTTGTACTGTATTTATAATTATGTTTATTGTTACTGTGTCTCTGTGTGTACATAAATGATTAAATAAATAAAAAATAACAGCGTGTGCCTCAAACGGCTGCGCCAAAATGGTTCATTTCAGCAATGTTACCAGACAGATGCTGTCTGACGCTGGTCTACCAATGTCGAGTGTCGAGCAAATGGTTTATTGTGTGTAAATGTTAACTAGCGAACCGCCACGGCCCTGCACTGGTACAAATTGTACAGTTATAGTGACAGCACGGTTGGCGCAGTGGTTGAGCGTTTCGGCTGCTGCGCTGCGTGTCGCGGGTTCGATCCCCGCACGGAACAAATATTTGTATGGCCTACAGATAGTTGTTCCGGGTCTGGGTGTCTTGTGTATGTGAGTTTATATGTTTGTAAACGCACCCACGATACAGGAGTAATTCCTAGTGTGGGGCAACGTTTTTTTTTTAAAAAAAAAAAAAAAAAAAAGTTATACACCTAAACCTTCCTCATGGATCACTCTGTCTATTCGTGAAAACCGCATGAAATCAAGTTCGGTAGTTTTTGAGTTTATCGCGAACAGACAGACAGACGCGGCGGGGGACTTTGTTTTCTAATTTGTAGTGACATCGTAATAGAGGAGCTCGTGGCTAAAGTAATAACAGCCGCACGGGTCGATCCATCAGATTAAGCGGGGTTATCGTGGTAACTCTCGGTACGGAAAGATGGTCTCCCATCCATGGGGATAAGTAACCATCTTTCCATACCGAGACTCCTCCGTGCCTCGGAAAGCACGTTAAGCCGTTGGTCCCGGCTGTCAATCTTGGATGAATGGAGGACAGTCGTTACGGGTCGTCAGAAACCCGAAAGTCTGACATCCAGTCTAACCAAGGGGTTTTGTATTACCCAGTTACTTGGTTGTGGAGGTCAGAGAGGCAGTCGCTCCATGTAAAATACTGGTATTCAGCTGCATCCGGTTAGAGTGGAAGCCGACCCCAAGATAGTTGGGAAAAGGCTAGGCAGATTGATAGTGACATCGTAATCTCGGAGTCGAAAGTCCACTAAAACTATTAGTAATCTACTTAGTTAACGGCAAGGTGACGAGCATTTGCTGGATGTTAAATCATAGATAATAAATATCACCAACCTTTGCTACAACTTAAACCGAACACTATCAAAGTTACAAAGTTCTAACACTTAACTACAACTCTACAACTAGTATAAAATTAATCACTCGTAATAATTAAACACGTTCAATTGGCTGCCGACTGACAATAAAGTTAATTGATAACAATGTTATTGTTATCATATTCGGCTTCAGTTTATATTCAGATGGACAGACGTTATTATTAATTGGTGTCAAAGAGCAAAATATTATTGTTCTTATCTGTCGGGGACGCTCGGGAGCTCCAGCTTGGATAGCCAAACAGTCTGTGAGATATTTTTAGGCAAGTGGGAGATTATTTTTAACTGACTTCGCAAAAAGGAGGAGGTTCTATGTTTGACTGTATGTATGTTTTTATGTATGTCCACCGATTTCCCTGTCAGTTGTGGACCGATTTCCAAAATTCTTTTTTTATCCGAAAGAGTATACTTCAGAGGTGGTTCCGTATAAATTTTATCGAAATTGCTTTAGCGCTTTTTGAAAACATCAACAAAAACCAAAAATGTGTAGATGAAGTTTTGGTCGCCTCCAATTACGAGTATGTCCAAATTCCATGTTCCATGTTATTGGGGTTATCAATTCGGACGTACGAGTAACTTTAATATTTAGTTTTAGTTCTGGGGTATAACAACTAAAACGTGAAAACTAAAATACTTTTTTACAAAAAATACAGCCGGCTTCCAAAAAAGAAAAAAACTTTAAAATTGAAAAATTACTTTAATATCGGAAGTCGGTGTCAAATAACGAAAACATAAGATACATAAAAGAAATAACATACATATATATAAATTAAAGTTATTTTAAACCGACTTCGAAAAAGGAGGAGGTTCTATGTTCGACTCTATATATGTTTTTTTTTTTATGTTTATCCTCCGACTTCTGTCATTTGTGGACCGATTCGATCCCGAGGTGGTCCCATATAAATTTTATAGACAAAAAAGAAATTGCTTCAGCGGTTTCAAAACCGGCCAAGTGCGAGTCGGACTCGCGCACGAAGGGTTCCGTACCATTAACTAAAAAAAACGGCAAAAAATCACGTTTGTTGTATAGGAGCCTCTTTAAACATTTATTTTATTCCGTTTATAGCGGCAACAGAAATACATCATCTGTGAAATTTTCAACTGTCTAACTATGCCGGTTCATGAGATACAGCCTGGTGACAGACGGACAGACAGACAGACAGACGGACAGCGGAGTCTTAGTACGAGGTTCCGTTTTATCCTTTAAGTATAGAACCCTAAAAATTATAGCCTATGACACTCACAAATAACGTGGCTTTCTATTGGTAAAAGAATTTTCAAAACCTGTTCAGTAGATCCAGAGATTACCCCCTACAACCTTTTAAACTTTACCTCTTTTATAATATTAGTATAGACACGGTGGCCCGGCAGCACGTCAGTCTAAAGTCTAAATCGATGAAGTGAACCGTCCATGTCCACGCGAACAGGGCGTGCAACATTAATTCGAAAGGTAATTGAATCAAATGGTCACTGTGGCGTTCACTAACGATCGATAATAGAGTTCAATTCTTTATGAGTGTGACGCACGATGAAACGAAACTGATTTTTTAAAGGGCATTTCAATGATGAACTTGAAAATCAATTGGGTCATCGTCATCATTTCCCCTAAGGCCTCCCCCAAGTGTCGCCACAATGATCGGTCCTGTGCGTCCATCGGCTACCCGCGATCCTCACCAGGTCCACCTTGTGGGAGGCATTCCAACGCTTTTCGGCCCCATCGACCATCTGTTCTACGAGCAATGTGCACTGCCCACTGCCAGTTCAGTTTGGCGATTCTTCGGGCTATGTCGGTAACCTTAGTTCTCTTTCGGATATCATCATTCCTGATTCTATCACGCAAGGAAACTATTGAAAAAAGCACTGCCCTTTGGGTGACTTTAAGCCTTCTGATGAGGCCGTTGTGAGCGACCACGTTTCGCTTCATTCGGTTCGTTTCGGATCAATTGGGTGATAGTAGAAAATAATGTCTCGAGAAGAAATTTCTCAATGTCCAAGAACTCTAAGATAGTTTAAAAAGGTTGATGGGTTAATAAAATAAGATTTTTCTGGGTTCCGAACTTCGGAATAAAAAAAAAACAGAACCCTTATAGGATCACTCGTAAGTCTGTCTGTCTGTCACAGCCAATTTTCTCCGAATCTACTGGACCCATTCAGTTGAAGTTTGGTACACACATGAATTTCTATGACCCAAAACACTGTCGTGTAACATTTTATATTTTTTCATATTCATATTCTTTAGTGTGGATCATTGGTAGGTACATAAATACAGATGGTCTTACAACAAAGTGACCAGCTATGAACCGCGTATTATTAAATACGCGTACAATATCAATTTTTATCGGCATTCTTCATCTACATAAAATTAAAATTTAAAGAAACAATTAATCAGTCAAAAACAATCAATAAATCAATAATACACAAACTATTATACTCCTTTGTAATATTAGTTTAAGGCGCAATTATATGACAATGAACTTGAGTGGTTAGCTTGCGTGTTCTGTGCTGAGCTCACGCAACGCGTCGTACGTTCACCCAGTAATAGGACTCGCCCATCAAGGAGCGCTGTCGCAAATTTAACTCATTATTAATTTATTATACATAAAACAACAGGTATTATACTAAAACTCATATAGGTACTAAAAGATAAATAATTAAATTATCTTTAAAATGGTGAAGGTTTTATAAAAATACGCTTAATAGATTTTGCGTGATTCTCATTTTTTTATCCCCGTTAGACATAACTTTACAAATTAATTACACTATGTTATAAAAATATAATTTCAAATATTCACTTAACAAATTACGACGAAAATAGTAGAGTAACATATTTTTGTCAAAGAAATAAGACTAGTTTTTAGAAGTCGTATAATTGCGCCTTAAGAGGGAACAGGGCCTGCGAGGAATTTGAAGAAACTATTGCCGTCGTTCTGCCTCAAGCCTGCCCTCGTTGAGTGCGATAGGGACAGCTGCAGCTCAGACCGATTTTATTACACAATTCTTGACGAGATCGACGTTTCGTATTCCCCTTTTTTCTCCCCGAAAACTGAACCGATTCAATTATTTTTGGCACAACATTTTTAAAGAGTATGTCTAGGTTCCTGTTAAATGTTTTATGTTTAAAACTTTTTGAATTTGTCTGGTAGTCCTCTAATCACGGCGGTAAAAATGGGCCATTTTTTTGTAAATTTTGGAGGATCATATTTTCTTTACTAATTAGTTGCTGCAGAAAAGGAAATGACAGGGACGTGTCTACAGCAGACCCTGACTTTGTAAAAAAATGATTGCTCTAGAGGTATTACTCAGGAAGAAAAAAGGGGAATACATTTGTATGGAGAATCGCAGCCCTTGTTCCATCTTAATACCACCCACAAGTCGAGACGGAGAAGTTACTATACAGAGAAAACTAGAACCCATCGTTATAGAATTATTTATAACCTCGTTATAGAAAACTTTTCAGTGGAAATATGCAATATATTTGCGATAAGATTAAAAATCTTGACTAGTTACATAATAACTACTGTTTATCGGAAAACATGGTCATATTGTTTTTATGTTGTTACGTAATTTTCTTTTCACGGCTTTTTCGTATTTTTAATATTGTGGGTAAAACGTGAATTCCTGCACTTAGTACTAAAGTACTGGATTTAATGATAACGACAGCTATGCTGGTAATCGTTAGTAATCAATTTAGACAAGGTGATAATAGCAATACAGTTTTACCATAAATATACACATACGTGGTGTAAACGATCGGTATTACAGGTAGTTTAAATCGGTGTCAAAACGATAAACAAAACGATTTTTTTAATACATTTATTAGTTTAATATTTTACTTGGAAAAGGTGTTTCATTACAATATACATAGACATAACTAAAGTGATAAATAACTTAAAGAAAATAAATAAATATGTACAAGTGGCATAAAAAAGGGAGGACGGAGGAATATAACTCATTGGGCATTGATAAATTCGTCCACATCACTGTCAATGGGAACAGTGCATCAGCATTGCCACGTTGAATGGCAATGTTGATTCTTTGGCAAAAAAAAGGCCAGCCCTCTGGTCACGTGAAGAGTCGACTAAAAGCTTGCTGATGTCACGGAAAAGCACAGCGGGCTGTGCTGGGGCGGCTGCTACAGGTGCAGAAAACCACAAACAGCGCAAATATAACAACCTTATTGGGAGTTATTTGCTTGAGCCGTTTGGGGTTGAAACACTAGGGCCATGAGGACCGAGTGTTCATCGAGTTTTCCGAAACGAATGTTGAATAAGAAATATGTTGGCAACAGCATCCTTCTATAATACATTACGCTACTGGTATTTACTCTAAATTGATGACAGAGTAACCGATAATATAAAAGAAAATGAAAAAAATGTTAGCAGCAACATGTTTTTGTATTGCTAGTAACACCGATGCAACATGTTTGTTGGTGGAAAGTGTGTGCAATATGTTTGTTGATGCAACATAATGTGCAAAGTGTTTGTTGATAGAACATATGTGCAACATGTTGCGCAACTTTAATTTACAATGAATACGAGGTTAGCTTTATATTTCTAATTGATCGACTCCTTAAAAACTCATAAATGCCTTTATTTACAGACATTTATAAATTGTCAAGGAGTTTAATTGAAATGAGACATAAATTGCCAAAAGCAATACTCAGCAAAGCAACGGACAGTATCAATTCAGCCCCGCTTCAAAGTTTGCTACTGGTACAAGGTAAGAAATAGTTTATTGATTCGATATTAATTATCGTATCACTCAGATACGAGGGAAGTGGCATATCTAGAGAATGTTTTAAAGGAAAACAAAAACATTGCTGTAGCAACATGTTTTTGTATTGCTAGTAACAACGGATGCAAAATGTGTGCAACATGTTGCGCAACTTTTATTTACAATGAATACGAGGCTGGCTTCATATTTCTGACTGATGACTGATATCTCCTTGAAAACTCACAGGCATTTATAAATTTTCAAGGAATTTTTATTAAAATAATTAAGTGCTTTGATTTGAGGCATTAATTGCCAAAAGCAATGCTCAGTAAAGCAACGGACAGTATTAATTCAGCCCCGCTTCAAAGTTTGCTACTGGTACAGGGTAAGAGATAGTTTATTGATTCGATAGTTATTTTCGTATCGCTCAGACACGAGGGAAGTGAATCTAGAGAATATTTTCCTATCTACTAATTGATATTCCAAACTCGATATAAAATCGTTAATTACTTCAGCGATGAAGAAAACAAGATAACTAAATGAAAATTTTCAAAAAACCCAACTGAAAAAAAAAGTGTGTGTGTACTTATGTACGCACATAAGAAGTTATACTTCTTTGGCGTAACAAGATAAAAAACCAAACTGTCAAAGTTTACAAAAGGAAAACAATCATTCTTCATGAACCACAGACCACAGCTAACTTCAGGGTGTCGGTTCTAGCTAAGTTCAACCTGTGAATTTTGTGTGACAGTAATGCGCGCACATCTTAAAATTTCACTCTCATGATTTTTTTATAACACGTCTAAAGAAGTATAACATCAAAAAAAAAACGTTCCCTTTTTTCCTATATTTTAGTCTATGTCACTTCGGCGGTTAAGACCAATCTGATGTTACCCCATTTGTTAAAATCCATCCAGCCGTTTAGGCTACAGCGCGTGCCTAAGACATAGACATACACACATATACACGTATATACGTCCATACTCTCGAAAAACATTACCGTCATTCTAGGGCAGTCGGGTAATTAGGTATAATCTTATCAAACACGTGCAGTGCATCGATCAGCTTAAGGGTCTACTACCGACCCGAGCCTGCGGACGGCGAGCAGTGGGTAGCTCGCCGTCCGATCAGCACCAGGCCCGTGAGTCGACGGACGGCGCGTAGTGTTCCACGCGCGCCGAACAAGAGATGAGTGTCAGCCACCACTGACGGGGCCCATCGTGGCCGGTGCCTGCATGCCTACGGGTAGCAGATAAATTCTGAAAATGAGTTACCGCACCCCTGGGCACTCAGGCAGGGAAGGAACAGGGGTGGGTTTTCGTCAGTAAGAGTCTGACGCCACCCAGAGCGGGAGAAGTCATGGGATGATTTCCCAACCCCACAAAAAAAAAATAAAAAAAATGGTCTACTACCGGCCAAGTGGCGCCCTCATTGAATAAAAAATC
Organism: Polia nebulosa; assembly: GCA_951329385.1. Classification (NCBI taxonomy): domain Eukaryota; kingdom Metazoa; phylum Arthropoda; class Insecta; order Lepidoptera; family Noctuidae; genus Polia; species Polia nebulosa. The sequence continues at coordinate 5,768,222 of OX589592.1, read as the reverse complement.
GTAGCATAGCATAGAAAATAAATAAATAGTAGGCAAAAGGTAGGTACTTTTGCCTACTATTTTGGATACGAAACGTTCCGAGACCTGTTTTAACAACGTAAAAATACTTTATCTTCTTTGTAACAAACGTGACGTTGCATTCTTTAATATTTATTTTCTATGCTATGTTACGATTTTTTTATTCAATGAGGGCGCCACTTCGCGTGTAGTACACCCTTAAGGGACTTTCGCATTCTACCCTCAGTCTCACTCTGTTAAAAACCCCTCTCTCACTGCCCCAAATGTTGAACAAGCAGTTTTTGGCATTGCAGGCGCAGAGATGAGATTGCCCTAACACCCAGGAAAATAGTCAGTAACAGTCTGACACGGGCCCTCCCGCTCCACCCAGAGCGGGAGGTTATTTGATGATTTCTCACCCTATAAAAAAAACCGGCTAAGTGCGAGTCGGACTCGCTAATGCAGGGTTCCGTACCATCGTACAAGATTATACGCGTCTACTTGTTGCCATTATTAAGATCGAGCAAAAGAAAAGGTCTAAGAAACACGTTTTTAGTAGGGGAGCCCCCTTTAATTTTAAATTTATTTTTATTATTTGTTAAAAGAGCGGCAACAGACATACACATTCTGTGAAAATTTCAACTGTCCACCTATTATGGAACATGAGTATGAGATACAACCCGCTGACAGACAGACGGTCAGACGGACGGACGGACAGCGGAGGCTTAGTAATAGGGTCTGTCTCCGTTGGTTACCCTTCGGGTACGGAACCCTATGAAAGAGATTGTGATTTGAATTGAATTTTTTTTTTTTAGTATCATGTGTTGGTATTCTCTGTTTCACTGACTGTAATATTTGAGCGGGAAGACACCAGTTTGTTGTTGAACGAGCGGTTTTTACTAAGCTTTTGGTTAATTAAGTCATTTTATTCGACTTCCAAAAAAAATGCAAAATAACTTTAATTTCGGAATACGGTGTCAAAAAACGAAGACACAAAACCAGAAACACCGACTTCCGAAATAAAAGTTATTTTGCCATTTTTTTGGAAGTCGGTTCTATTTTTTTGTAAAAAAAGTTTTTTTTTACCACACTTTTGATTTGCCAATCGTCTGTTGCTACAAAATCTATCTACATAAATAAAAAACAATTGCCGAATGTATGTAAGCGCGTCATTTCAGTACGGCTGCATCTATTTAACCGACTTTCGAAAAAGGAGGTTCTATGTTCGACTGTATGTATGTTTTTTTTTTTTATTATTATTTATGTCCGCCTGTTTCTCCGTCAGTTGTGGACCGATTTTCAAAATTCTTTTTTTATACGAAAAAATATACTCCCGAGGTGGTCCCATATAAATTTTATCGGAATTGCTTCAGCGCTTTTTGAGAAACTGAACAAAAACGAAAAATACGTTAAACACCTCGATGACGTTTTGGTGTACTCCAAATGTTTAATTTCTACGTTATATGTTATTGGAGTTTTTAGTTCTGGGGTATAACAACTAAAAATGGAAAAATAAAAACTTTTTTACAAAAAAAAACAACCGACTTCCAAAAAGAATATACTTACACTAAAAATTAAAAAATAACTTTAATTTCGGAAGTCGGTATCAAATAACGAAGAAGTAAAATACAAACACCGACTTCCGAAATTAAAGTTATTTTTTAATTTTTAGTGTATATTCTTTTCGGAAGTCGGTTTTTTTGTTGTATTCGTAATAGATATGTTTCCTGGGTATAAAAATAATATTTAATATATATTAATAATATTAATATTTATATTTAGTCCCTAAGTTAGATTATCAAAAAACACTAGACACGTATTTTTTGCTTTCCCAACCCAATAAAAAATAACAAAGATAAAACGCAACAAAGTTCAGGATTGGGGCTTGTTACATCACTAAACGGTACAAAGTGTATCGAGGTGTGACGTCAAGTGAAATTTTAACGCACTATATCGTCCTCATTTTTGGTTAACGTGACAAAAGGTGATGGTAGTCAAACGCGTGCCTAACAACTATAAAAAAGGCCAATATTTTTTGGATTATGTAACTGACGCACTTATTAGATTTTTTTAGGAAAATAACCTATTGTCAGGACAAGGTTTGTATGAAAGAAAACTTTGGGAAACCGAAAAAATATATTGCCCCGGCACCCGTGGGCCGTCGGAAGCTGGGGCGCCCGGGCAGGTTATTATTTACAAATAATTATGTGTATGTCTCTCGCCATGACTTCAATTGCTAAGTAACTGTGTTGACAATTACAGCCGAGTATATGATTATAAATAATTTCAATGGCCTGCCATTGTAATCGTTGGTTATTCTAGAAAATAAACAATAGTTAATTAAAGTGATAACCCTGTGCAAAGGGCAACCAAGCAAGTGTTTTCAATTAAGACATTTTTACATAACATAACATCACGTTTGTAGTAAGTACCTACACTACTACCTACCCTGTATGGGGTCTGCAGAGGTTTCTTGCACTGCTACATTTCACCAGTCACGTTAAGGCCTATAAAAAACCGGCCAAGTGCGAGTCGGACTCACGTATGAATCGTTCCGTACCATTGTACAAGACTATACGCGTCTATGTAGCCATTATTAAGATCGAGCAAAAAAATCCAAAAAAAAAAACACGTTTCTAGTAGCAAAGCGTAGAAAATAAAGATTAAAGAATCCTATGTTGCGTTTGTTACAAATAAGACAAGGTATATATACGTTGTTAAAACCAAATCCAAAGTAGTAAGCAAAAGTACTAAAAACAGACGTTTTTGACACTTTTGCTTTATCTTCTTAGTAACAAACGCAACAGAGGATTCTTTAATCTTTATTTTCTACGCTTTGCTACGATTTTTTATTAAATGATGATTTCCTCCACTTATGCGGAGGTAGGCCCTTAAGGATCATAAGATACAGCCCGCTGACAGACAGACGGACAGTGGAGTCTTAGTAATAGGGTCCCGTTGGTTACCCTTCGAGCACGGAACCCTAAAAAGGTCGAGCAAGTATAAAATAACAAAAGATATTTTTCCTCATGGTTTGTTCTTTACTTAATAGTTTCGTCTGATCACGATAAGTGATGACATGATTTAAGATAAGGCACGCTCTCGCAGGCTCAGCACAGCTTAACCACTGTTACTTTACACACTCCTAGATTGGCTTAGGTATAGTCTTTTGAATACTTTGACGATCTCCTTGACTTTGATCGACCTTGTATAAAGGAGATTCTCTCAAATTACGATGAGTTGATGATCTCACAATAATTATGCCAATTTGCACGTTTGTTTAATGATGACTCGTAAGTGTACCAGTATGTACGGACTAAATACTCCACTCTAAGCATTATCTGACATCATAAACAACAGATCGCAATTAGTTTCTTATCTAGATTTAATATCTCTTTTACAACTGGGAAATTTCCCTAGCAACAATTAGAAAACTAACATTTCAGGCATAGGAACCATATCGGCGGCAGCGACCTCTCGCGCCCGGCCCTGGTCCAGGCCATGGTACAGAGCGAGAGGGAATGGAAAGCAGTCTCCTCCTTCTGCGAAGCAGTAATGCTCGAGGAGGAGGCGGAACGGGTGAGGGGGGAGACTCAACGGAGTGGCCCTCACGCCCCCAACTGCAGCCGCCGCAGCCGCCGGGGGTCGCGTGACGATCTCCGGCCACCGCAGAGAAGGGCCTGCGAGCGGCGAGTAACGGGTAGCGCGCCGTCCGATGAGCACCAAACCCGAGAGTCGACGGCGCGTAGTGTTCCACGCGCGCCTCATAGAGATGTCAGCAACACACGACGGGGCCCGTCATTGCCGATGCCTGCCCAGGAGTAGTAGCAGATAAATTCGAAACAGAGTTAACGCGCCCCTGGGCACTCAGAAAACTGAAGGAACTGGGGTGGGTTTTAGTCATTAAAAGTCTGACACCTCCGTTACCGCTTCACCCAGAGCGGGAGAAGTCATATGATTTCCCATCTCCACAAAAAAAAGGCATAGGAACCATAGTTCATATTCAACAAAGGATTTGCACCAAGTGAGACATACATACCATCAAATGGATGTATCACAGGCACTAGAATGCAAATTGACACTTAGTTTATCTTTCAAACCAGCTCAGAACGGAAAGATTCAAGTACCGACACTCAATAACAAATTCCCTTTAAGCAAGGAGCAATAAAAATGAAGCGATATGGAGATGCATTTCGCAGACAGAGTGCCTTAGCAAGGGAATTACAAGGGCGTCTTTATTTAGAAACGAAAGGACATTATACTGTTGTAGACTTGTTACTTCTGTCTCATTAAGGCGCAGTTATACGACTTCTAATGGTTTTTAATTGAACATCACGGCTAAACGACTAGTCTTATCTCGTTGAAATAAAAAACTTTTTTACAAAAAAATAAAGCAGACTTCCAAAAAAGTGCAAAATAACTTCAATTGCGGAAGTCGGTGTTCTTGGTTTTGTGTCTTCGTTATTTGGAAGTTGGTTTTATTTTTTTGTAAAACAGTTTTTTATTTTTCACTTTTTAGTTGTGGTTTCCCATTAAACTGTGTTAACAATTCATAGACATACGATCACAGCAATCGCGGTTGATTTGCTGTCAATTTTTGAAGAGTTGTCTGTCTCCAAAACCCATCATCAGATCTATATGAAATTTAAATGGGACCATTTCGGAACAAACCCCTTTCGAATAAAAAAAAAGAATTTTGCAAATCCGTCAATATATGACGGAGTCATGCCCGAATATAATTTAAAAAAAAATAAAAAACTATTTACAAAAAAAATACAACCGACTTCCATAAATAATACTAAAAAATGCAAAATAACTTAATTTCGGAAGTCGGTGTCAAATAACGAAGAAACCAAACTAGAAACACCGACTTCCGAAATTAAGTTTTTTAGTATTATTTATGGAAGTCGGTTGTATTTTTTTTGTAAAAAGTTTTTTATTTTTCACTTTTTAGTTGTTTTACCGCATTCTAAAACTAAATTAATAGTAAAGTTATGCCCGAATTGATAGCCCCAAAAATAGGGAATTTGAACGCAGTTGGTGAAATTAGGGTGTATCAGGGTGAACTGTACAAATCTGTATACCCTTCAGAGCGCATCAGCGTGATGTAATGTTGTGAAGTGGTGAAAACAATATACAGACATGCGATTGCAGCAATTCTGGAAGGTTTGCTATCATTTATTGAAGAGTTCCATTGTGTATCTCCGAAGTCCTTCAACAGATCTTCACAAAATTAAAATGGGACCAAATGTGAAGCAACAGCTTTCAAATAAAAAAAATCTTCAAAACCGGTTCACGGAGTAAGAAGTTATGAGGTAACACACATAAAACAGTCGGATTGAGAACCTCCTCCTTTTTTTGAAGTCGGTTAAAAAAATACAAACATCCGAATTGATAACCTCCTTCTTTTTGAAGTCGGTTAAGAAGTCGGTTAAAAAAACGATGTTACTCTAGACAATTTCCGTCGTAATTTGATATAATATGTGAATATTTGAAATTATATTTTTATAACATAGTGTAATTAATTTGTAAAGTTATGTTAACGCCGATAAAAAAATTGAAAATCGCGCAAAAACTATAAAACGTATTTTTATGAAACCTTCACCATATAAAGATAATTATATTATTTATATTTTAGTATACGTGTTTGAGTATAATACCAGTTGTTTTATGAATAATAATAAATTAATAATGCGTTTAATTTGGGACAGCACTCCTTGATGGGCGAGTCCTATTACTGGGTGGACGTGCGACGCGTTACGTGAGCTAAGGGTGCAGCTCTTAGCCAAAATACATTTCTGTTAACGTTAAGAGGCCTCTTACAGTCCACTAGCGCCGCCAATCGAAAAAATGTCATAACTCGTAAATAGAATCAAAAATACAAAATATGTTCTATTATTAGTGTGGAAAAGGCAATAACGTAATTGTATAACACCTTATCAACACTTGAAATATAGCTGTTTAGCTAAATCGTGCATTCAAAACATAAACGGCCGTTTTTGTTACAAAAAAAAAGGTTGTAAAAGGCCCCTTAACGCTAACGCTTCGTGCAAAATGTATGGCAACGACATTTTGCACGAAGCATTAGACAGAGAACTGTCACGTGACTCACGCCCAGTAATGTATTTGCCATACATTTTGCACGAAGCGTAAGCGTTAACGTTAACAGAAACGTATTTTGGCTAAGGGGGCAGGACAGAACACGCAAGCTAACCACTCAAGGTCATTGACAGTTAATAGCGCCTTAATTGTTTTGTTTCCATGCATATGTGAGAAAAGATTTGAAGTCTGGTTCAGCTAAAAATATACGACTGTTTTTGTTGATATCGTAAATCGTTTTCATGGAATTTCATTCAAGAATGAACTTTGAACTAAACATTCCGAATTGAGACCTAATTTTAGTTACCTTAGTAGTAGTTGCTATAGATCTGATGCCACAAAATGTCGCCAGACAGTAAGAATAAAAGATTTGGAAATCAGATTTAAATCAAAGATAGCACGCCTCCGAATAAAGAAAAGGAGAAGACCATAAAAAATCTGAGAGAATGTGGCACACAATACTTTCAGTCGTCTAAGATATGTGCTATAAAGACGCTAGGAAAGAAACGAAGTATCTTACACAGACATCTTCAATTTCCTACCCCTTATCGCTCCCTAGCGGCACCGTAAAAACAAATTGCCCGACAGTCAACCGAATCATCAAATCATGCAGTTTGCCTAGCTCGGGCAGGCAAATAGCAACTACGAATACAAACGTGCTTCCACACGTGACTGAGATTGGACTCGCTCGGCTCGCTACGTTATTGCCATGAACAATCATAACACTGTGTGAGGTTTTATGGTTCGAGATTTTAATGTTCACTTGCTTCGTTCAGCCTGAAAGTTTTGTTGACAGTAACAGTAAATACGAAAGGTTGGATATAGACTAAACCTTCCAAGCCAAAAAGATCTAGTCAAGAGGAGAGAGGAGGGAGAGGTCAAGATATACGGAGTTTTGTAAAGTCGGGCGAAAAAATTGCATTGCATTTCGTGATTTTAACGCGTCAGTTACCGGAGAGACAGACAGAGGACAGAGGAGCTCGTGGCTAAAGTAATAACAGCCGCACGGGTCGATCCATCAGGTGAAGCTATGCTTGCCGGGGTTGGTCCATGGATGGGTGACCATCTTTACATACCGAGACTCTTTCGTGCCTCAGAAAGCACGTTAAGCCGTTGGTCCCGGCTGTCAATTGTGAATCTTTGACAGTCGTTACGACGGGTCGTCAGAAGGCCGAAAGTCTGACAGTGACATCCAGTCTTACCAAGGGGTATCGTATACCTACCCGGGCCTGCGGACGGCGAGTAGTGGGTAACTCGCCGCCCGAGAGTCGACGGCGCGTAGTGTTCCACGCGCGCCTCAAAGAGTTGTCAGCAAAGGACGGGTCCTGCCACGGCCAATGCCTGCCCGGGGGTTGAGGATAAATTCGAAAGAGTTACCTCGCCCCTGGGCATGTAGCGCAGGGAGGAACAGGGGTGGGTTTTAGTCAGTAAGAGTCTGACACGCCCTTCCGCTCCATCCTAGAGCGGAAGAAGTCATAAGATGATTTCCCACCCCCCAAAAAAAAAAAAAAAGGGTATCGTATTACCCAGTAACTGGGTTGTGGAGGTCAGATAGGCAGTCACTCCATGTAAAATACTGGTATTCAGCTACATCCGGTTGACCCCAAGATAGTTGGGAAAAGGCTAGGCAGATTGATTTACCGGAGAAACACACAATAGAAAATCTATTGTTACCATATCCGTTGGTATCCGACGCGTTGATTATTTAATTTAATGCACAATTATCTACAAGTTCATATAATAAAATTAAATGACTTTATTTGATGTTTGTCTTTTTTATGCTTTTTTCAAATCAAGCTTTTTCAGAGTTTTAACTTCAAATGTCTGATAAAAAAATGGCCATTTTTTAATAATTTTTTTTAAATCCTTGTTCAATCAACTCAGCTTATCGCAGTCCACTGCTGAACATTGGCCTCTCCCAGGCTGCGCCACAACACCCTGTCCACCGCCTTCTGCATCCAGTCTATCCCAGCCACCTTCTTAAGGTGGTCGGTCCATATAGCTGGTGGGCGTCCGAAAATAAAAAAAAAACACTACGATGCCGATACGCGGTCTCCACTTCAAGACTCGTCTGCTCCATCGGCCATCGGTCCTTCGACAAACATGACCAGCCCACTGCCACTTCAGTTTGCTTATTCTGCAAGCCACGTCGGTTACTCCGGTTCTTTTCCGGACAACTTCATTCCTGATTTTATCCTTCAAAGAAACTTCTAACAGTGGTCAGTGTCCACGTTTCGGCATCGTATGTCTTATATGACGGGCAGGACGCACTGGTTGAAAACATTAGTCTTCAAACATTGTGGGATAGGGGACGAGAAGACCTGACGAAGTTTTCCAAACGCTGCCCAACCCAACCGGATCCTTCTGTCAACTTCTTTCTCAAAGTTGTGTCTACCGAGCAGGATGGCTTGCCCTAGGTAGACATACTCCTTCACAACTTCGAGAAGCGACCCTTCGATGCGGATTGGACTCGGTACGACATGTGAATTGTACATGACTTTCGTCTTGTCCAAATTCATCCCGAATCCTTATTATTAATTGAGTATTCTAGATACCGAATCTAGTCTTGACTCAATACCCCACTACTGCCCTTTTTGCTTGGATGGACAGTTAATTGAACTTGAGCTTCAGGGAGATTCTGCTCATTTGAAGGGCTTCCTAATTTATAAGTGTGAGTCAAGGATTAGATAAGGATTACACAGCAGGTGCGCGTAAGAACATCAAATATCAAGTTTGCGAAAATAATTTTATTGGTATTATTGAAGAGACTTATTTAATTATTTAAAGGCTTTAAACTGAAGGGCAACAGGTATTATACTAAAACACGTATACTAAAATATAAACAACTAAATTACCTTTAAAATGGTGAAGGTTTCATGAAAATACGATTTATAGTTTTTGCGTAATTATCAATTTTTACAAATACATAATTACCAGAGGAATTAGGTAGAGTTATTTATGTACTTACACTGATTTCACACAGCGAAAGAATAAAGTGGATATGCCTCAAATCCCGAGATTAATTTTAAAGAGCAGAAAAATCCCATGATTTATTAAATAAAAAAGCTATTTACTTTTACACAATTTCACAACTCGGCACTCTCGGCAACGTCGCGCGTGCAGTGGACGCTCGACGTTCCCAAATTTATATCAACGACATCGGATGTCCGAAGTTGCAAAATTCCAAAGAGCATACGCGCGATGTTGACACATTTGTAGTTCACACAACATAGCTTGTGAGAACAAAAGGAAACAATAAAGATTTTTAATATTATTTATTTGTAATATTGTTGGCCACACGGGATTGTCCATTAGAAATCCCGGGAAGATCCATATTAATAACAATATTTCGATGCAAGTGCATAAATAACTCTACTTAATTGCGACCTCTGATATCACTTTTTTTTTCAAAGAAATAAAACTAGTCGTTTAGACGAGATGTTCAAATAAAAATCATTAGAAGTCGTATAACTGTGCCTTAAGTAACACATTCATTCCGTTATTAGGCTTTTTAACGCAACCTCTATATTTGAACTTCCTACTATGTAAATGTGTCTGTGACATGGGTCACTAATGTACCCTACATCCTGTCTAATAGATGTAACGGTGGTTTTATATCTCGTTTTACCAGTACTTACGAGAATAATATTTTCTTTACCGTCGAGTTGGTATATAAAACATAAATTACCTATATTTTATGTATAACAGGCTGCTTTAGTATGCAACAAGTTTGTTTCTATAAAGGTGACATTGAACAACCTCGTTAGGGTAAGGGGCTTTTATACATGTCGCAGCCATCTGATTGAATCCGCCAGTTAATAGGACGCCTAAGCCGTTCATTAAACGCCGGAATTAAATTAAATTGCTGAAGGACAACCAGGCAAGTCGTTGAACCAGATGGCTGGATGTCGTCTAGTCATTTAGTTAAATTGGATATTGATGAGTTTGTGATACCAATGATCATGATTATGTGTGTACAAAAGGCAAAAACATGGGGCACCCCGACTCGGATAGATTAGGTTCGAAGGGAATGGCCTAGGCGTCCAATTGAATGGCGAATTCAACCAGATGACTGCAACATACACCCGGAATATCCGACCAGCTTTTCTGGTAACAAGCTCAGGTCATAACCTTGGAGAGGACGTTAACACCTATTGGTCATGTACTGCCATGAACTGTGAGGGTGATGGGGGAACCGAAATTGTTTCCCACTTGAGAAGTCAATCACGGGCCACAGAAGGGGGCGCTATGTTCCACCGGCTACTGGGAATCGGGGCTAGTGACGGCTACAATAGTTTTAGTATGTAATATAACATGACACTTCACTTTCTACAGATTACAGAAGGAGGATATTTATGTGTTATATATGTGTATATAAGTGTTGTTAAAACCTATTTACAAAAATAAGACAATTTATCATTTATCGAAGGGATAGTGGAAGACTAAAGATACGATGGATAGATAATATGAAAGAGGATATGGTTAGACATTATCGAGTCGACGAATAGAGAGTTATGGAAGAAAGTGACTTGGTGTGTGGACTCCAAATAAATTGGAACAAGGGTGATGATGATCCTCAAACCACGTGGGAGTAGGACCGAAAGAGTCACCGCAACCCTGGCACAGGCAACTGACGAAACACAGATTTTTTAGTCAGTAAAAGTCTGAAACACACAGAGCGGGAGAAGTTATATGAGGACCTAAAAGAAAACCACCGAACTGCAGTCAACGCTCTATACTGCGCAGCATGTCTACCTACTACATACATTAGCATTTCAGTCGCATGTTGTCGAACCATTAAATAGAGCCTTCGTGCTCTGCCTACGCGGCGTAATCCGCCAGCATGACATCGCGTAACTAAACCAGTAGCTGGAACTTCTAATACCTGTAGCCTCGACTCGTGATATGGAGAAAATTAAATTAAGATACCAGCTAGCAGGAAACTCAAAACCAGCCAAGTGCGAGTCGGACTGGCATGTGAAGGGTACCGAACCATAAACCCAAAATAAAAGCACGTTTCTAGAAACACGGTTTTTTTGGGCTGTATCTCATGGAAGGCATAGTATTAGTAATAGGGTCCCGTTGGTTATCCTTCGGGTACGGAACCCTAATTATTAAGGACAAGCAGGCCCTACAACGCGTGATTATAGGGACTAAAAAAATTGGTCCGTCAGTTATAATACCGAAAACTATTGGAAACTTATTTTATCTTTTTTCACGTAAACTTAAAATGAAGACGATAACTTATCACGCCGCCGCCGCCATGCTACACTTTTAACCACGAAGTGACGTAACAAACCCTTTGATGCGTTCATTCTCCTGCCCTTATCCCAATTTATTTGGGGTCGGCGCAACATGTCTTTTTCTTCCATACTCCTCTATTAGTCGTCATCTCTGTAGTCACCCCTTTTTTACCCATATCCTCTTTCACACAGTCCAACCATCGTTTCTTTGGCCTTCCCCTACTCTTATAGCCATCCACATCCATACACAAGACTTTCCTCACGACATTTTCTTCATTCCTCCGCATCACATGCCCATACCACGACAACCGATTTCCACACAACTTTTCAGTCAGCGGTGCCACTTTCAGACTTCCTCTTATATACTCATTCCTAATTCTATCCATGCGCGTAACACCACACATCGCTCTTAGCATTCTCATCTCAGCTACATGCAATTGCTTTTCATTCATCCCTTTTGTGGCCCAACATTCTGAACCATACAAGACAGCAGGTCTGACCATTGTTTTATAAATCTTCCCCTTAAGTTTTAGGGGAATGCGGGAATCACAGATAGTCCCGGTGACCTGCCGCCATTTCAACCATCCAGTGTTAATTCTGTGCTTAACATGCGTTAAATCTTTGTATTTTTTTATTAATTTTATAAAGCAAGAAATACGTGTCTAATATTTTTTGATAATTCTAACTTACGGACTAAATAGAATTGTTACCTTTGTTCCGAGGCATCATTCCTATCACAACGCTTAGGCACAGCTTTATGGCTATTTCTTCGATAGGATCGAAGGGAACAGAAAAAAAAATGTACAAAGGTAATGCTTATTTCTAATGAAATCTCTTCCAGCATACCTGCGAAAGGAGACTTGAAAAAAAAGAGAAGTAGACACTGATCCCAATTCTCTTGTTCAATAACTAAACTAAAATTAGAGAATCGCTATCTTTTACTAAAAGGCAGTGCGAGAAAAGGACGGCTATAGCTATGAACTAAGTTAGAGATGTCAAAGTAGTTTATGCCTTGCGCTTCACCGTGTTTTTAATCGACATGTTTTTACGTGTACTCTAAATTTGTATTGGAATATTAGGTCAACTAAATTTGACAGCTCTAATTTACGTCTGCCTCTTTCTTGTTTTATTAGAGAGAAAAAGATAGGAATAGCCTAAATTAAGTTTAGTTTGTGCACAACATAATCCGCACCAGTTTCTATATTACACCAATCGATCGATCGTCGATATATGCCATCGATCGATGATAGAATATCGACGTCGACCGATCGATTGTATATCAACCGGTATCCGTCGATCAGCCAAAGCTAGAAGCAATCGATCGACGATCGATCGATTGGTGTAATAGCACCCTGAAGCAAATGCGAGATATCTCACATCCTTTTGGACTTTGATTATAAGTTATAAGTCTCATTAAGGAACACATCTGTTTCGATTTCAATTAAACATATATTATCTAATCGCTACCTACACTTGTTATACATATCTCGATTGTTACTGTCTTATCTCTAAATACTTGGAAACACGTGTTTTTTACCGTCACGTTGTATTCATAGCGATTCTTGGCACGCAGACCATTTTACAGTGCTTAGGTAGCGCGTAATGTGAATCATTGAAATTGAAACAATTTACTACTGAATTAGTTATGTCTTATTTGTAAGCAAATTGATTCTAATAAGTTAATCGTTAAAAAAACATTTTTTTAAACAAGCTTTTATACCGGCTATCACAATCAATGCGCAGTTATAGGACTTTTAATGGTTTTTAATTGAACATCACGTCTAAACAACTAGTATTATTTCTTTGAAAAAAATATATGTTACTCTAGACAATTTCCGTCGTAATTTGATCTGAGAAGAATTGAAATTATTTTTTTATAACATAGTGTAATTAATTTGTAAAGTTATGTCTAACGCGGATAATAAATTGAGAATCACGCAAAAGCTATTAAGCGTATTTCTATTAAACCTTCACCATTTTAAAAATCATATAATTATTTATAACTTAATCTCAGTATTTTAATTTAATACTTGTTGTTTTATGTGTAATAAATTAATAATGCGTCTAATTTCGGACTGCGCTCCTTGATGGGCGAGTCCTATTATTGGATGGACGTACGACGGGTTACGTGAGCTTAGCGCAGAAACCGCAAGCTAACCACTCAAGGTCATTGGCAGTTAATAGCGCCTTAAATGTGTCATACACAAAATTTCGTGTTCGTGCTGTAGAGCATTGAAGAGTTCCTCTATCTGGAGCTAATCCTGGATGTCGATTCAGGTCATGCTTAGGTTGGTACCATAAAAATGCATTTGTCATCGGAATTGAACCACCACGTAAAAATTCAACTCCGTAAGATACGAGTAAGTAGAAGTGGTTCTAATTTAGCTTGCAAGATTTGACCTGAACATACAAACATTGCAAGTTAAATAAAAGGTAAAATGGGTTCTATTATCTAGGACGTATCGAAAGATTATACTTGGAATTTGTTGGCTAGAACTTCTGTTTTATAAAAACTTTCCGAAATTAAAGTTATTTTGCAATTGTATTGTTTTCTTTTGGAAGACGGTTCTATTTTTTTGTAAAAAAAGTTTTTATTTTTCACTTTTTAGTTGTGATTCCCCATTAAATTGTGTTAACAATGTTTATTTATGCGATCACGGTTGATTTGCAGTAATTTTTTGAAGAGTTCCGTCAGATCTAATCTGTCCATCTTCTAGGCAAGCGTGCTCCATCTCGACCACATCATCGCTTACCATCAGGTGAGATGGTGGTCAAACGCGTGCCTATCAACAATAAAAAAAATCTATATGAAATTTAAACGGGACCATTTCGGAATAAACCCTTATCGAACAAAAAAAGAATTTTGCAAATCCGTCTATAGATGAAGTTATGCCCGAACACAAATAAAAAAGAAAATATATATACTTATATATACATATATAAACATCCCAATTGATAACTCCTCTTTTTTGAAGTCGGTTAATAATCTAACGAAAAGTTTGTCTTCTGGGTAGGACCGTACCGTACACAGAATTAGGTATATTCTTGCTTGGGACAACTCGCTTTAAAATGAGTTTTCTTTAATAAGATTATCCTTTTAGGAAATTACTTTCCGAGATTAGGACTTGGGTCGTGACCCAAAAGCCCTTGCCTCAAGGTGAGGTTGATTTTCACAAGAAGACCACGTCCAGAAAATGGTCGTTTTATTCCTTTTTGTTGAATTAATATTCGGTAGGATAAAGTAAGATTTTACGTAAAACTCTTTCTTTTTGTTTACCAATCAATCAATCTACCTAGCCTGGTCCCAACTATCTTGGGGTCGGCTTCCAGTCTAACCAGATGCATCTGAGTACCAGTATTTTACATGGTGCGACTGCCTATCCGACCTCCACAACCTAGTTACTAGGTAAAACGGTACCCCTTGGTAAGACGAAGACTTTCGGACTTCTAACGACCCGTAACGACTGTCAAAGATCTACGATTGACAGCCGGGACCAACGGCTTAACGTGCTTTCCGAGACGCGGAGGAGTCTCGGTGTGTAAAGATGGTCCTATCCATGGACCTACCCCGGCAAGAGTAGCTTAAAATGATGGATAGACCCGTGCGGCTGTTATAACTTTAGCCATGAGCTCCTCCTCTTTCTTTTTGTTTATCATAGACTCATAATGTTTCATCATCATAATTTCAGCAGAAAGCTGATCACTGTGGGATAAACGTCTCCATATCCCACGTACAATGGTCCGCCATGGACTGAGTACGGAAACCATATCATTAGATCAATAGATAGACAGCGTCTCCAAATCAATCTCAATTCTGAGCTTCTCGCATCCATAAATTCATAAAATCGTATAATTAAAACTACATACATGTGGCACCAATGAGAGCAGTGGTAGCCCAGTGTTAACGGCCGCGACTTACAAGTTGTAGGTCGTGAGTTCAAACCCAGGCAGGTGCTTTACTTTGCGTAAATTATTTCATCACCACTGCTCTCAAAACGATGAAGGAAAACATGGTGAGGAAACACTAGAATCAAAAATTCGAAAACATGACATCCACCAACCCGCATTGGGTCCGCGTGGTGGATTACGGCCCATACCCTCTCACAGACAGGAGACCTGTGCCCCAGCAGTGGGGACATTAAAAGGCTGATGATGATGACCTTTGACAAAGGCAACTCAAGAAACACGGGTGGGTTTTAGTCAGTAAGAGTCTGACACGTCCTCCCGCTCCTCAGAAGTTATTTGATGATTTTTCCACCCAAAAAAAAAAAAGACTACATACCTTTCTATTCGATCAGACAAGCAATACTCCCACCGTTGACTGTTGCACTTCCATTCCCTGACCCGCCTCAACAGAGGCGAGTTCAGCTCGTTACAGATGACCTTCAGTGCGGCTTCCTCCAACACGTCTTGAACGGCTATTAGTGATAACCTGGTGGAAATTAGTAAATTAGACTCTACAACTTTAGGGATGAAAGACAAAGTTCTAGGACTTTGAGAGTATACCTAGAAATGGTGACTGGGTAGATGATTTCTAAGGTAGACCACCTACAGCTATTACCTATTAGGGTAGTATTACATTCATCCTATATCTTTGTCCAATTTGATTTGATTTTTTCCTATATTTGATCAAATTTCTTTGACGGATGGATAAGGCCGCGGGCACGAACTCAGCGGCCTTACACTTGTCCAATATCTTTGTCCAAGATTTTACGTAGTCTGAGAAAAGGGATGATGTTACGAAATTCCAATGCGCACATACGCGATGTTGCCACATTTGTAGTTCACTCAACATAGCTTATGAGAACAAAAGAAAAGTATAGAGGTTTTTACTATTATTTATTTGTAATATTGTTGGTCATTCGAGATTGTCCATTAGAAATCCCGGGAAGATCCATATTAATATCAACATTTCGATGCAAGTAAATAAATAACTCTACCGAATTCCGACCTCTGATTATCAGTCCCCCACCGCGTCTGCCTATCTGTCGCGCGCGATAAACTCAAAAACTGCTGAACGGATTTCCATGCGGTTTTCACTAATAGACAGATTGATTCATAAGGAAGGTTTGAGTGTATAATTTGTACCCGTGCGAAGCAGGAGCGGGTCGCTAGTGACAGTATAAATATCAACAGGGCAGATAGTAAGCTTGCCGGACGTGTTCTGACCGTAAGAAGAAAATCGGGCATAACCGACACCGGCGCGACGTGGAGGACCAGGATCCACCATCAGCAAGAAAACCAGGGATATTGTTCCTAAATGAAAGTTCAAGAAAAATAGAGTTTAAATCCAACAGCGGAATTTTGTTTCGTGCAATTTCATACAGTCCATTAATCATAACTCACTCTAATGATAGTAATTACGTAATTGAACAGGCGCGTTGTTGTTAAAACGCTAAGTAATGTAAAGAATGACTGACAGTCTTTGTTACACCCACAGGAAACGTAAAAAAACAACACACTAGTGCAGTAATAACATGAAAATAACAGCAGTAATGTGTTATAAAATGTGAAAAACACAGAGTAGGTAACGCAATGGCACGCTCAAATTGGAATCCTTCTGAAAGTACAGTCATCAAAAGAAGTTTGTGTCCAAGTAAGAAACTGACTTTTGTAATATGTATAGATATTCTGTCACGAAGGTAGGTTGGTCTTGGACGTGTGTGTAGATTTATGAGTTTCTGTGTGCGTAATCTTTTTCTGTGACACCGAGCGCTTCGAGCTTACGCACACAGAAAAAAATGTGTACATAAGCCGTCTTGGTGAGAAAGCTGTCCAAGAAAAAAGGCGGCAATTAAAAAAAATTCAATAGCTGTTAAAGTATACCCTGTTTATGCACTGCTCAAACGGAGTTAATATTATTTATTATTCAAGAAATATTATGCGACACTTAAACCAGCATTTCATATTATATAATAATAAATCATGTAATAAATTGTATTAGACATTTTAATTTGTCGCCTTTTTTACCGACTTCATTATATATGCCTTCAATAGACGGATTTGCAAAATTCTTGTTTTGTTCGGAAGGGGTTTATTTCGAAATGGTCCCATTAAAATTTTATAAAGATCTGATGATGAGTTTCGGAGACAGACAACGGAACTCTTCCAAAAATGACAGCAAATCAACCACGATTGCTGCTATCGTATGTCTATGAATTATTAACACAGTTTAATGGGGAGCCACAACTAAAAAGTGAAAAATAAAAAAAATAATTACAAAAAAATAGAACCGACTTCCAAAAAAAGTGCAAAATAACTTTAATTTCGGAAGTCGGTGTCAAAAAACGAAGACACAAAACAGGAACACCGACTTCCGAAATTAAAGTTATTTTGCACTTTTTTTGGAAGTCGGTTCTATTTTTTTGTAAAAAAGTTTTTTTTATTGGACAGCTTTCGTTGGACAGACTCTACAACAAATGTGTATTTTTACTGTTATCCATTATTTATTGTAAAATGACTGACACAAATATTGATTGGCTTTGTTTGTACGCAGGATCACTGACTCCTAAGTCACAGGAACTTACACCTAGTTTAGGAGTCAGAGAATTTAAAAATGACCAGTTTTTAGGGCATCAATCAAATTTTTTTTTTTTGTATTTAACCATGTCTATTAATTTTTTAATTATTTAATTGTTAGGAGAAGGATACCTAATGTGGAATACAGGCTACGCGGACGCTGCCAGTGTCGCGGGTCTGTTTGAAATACCGCGGCACAGGCAATTGAATGAACAAGGGTGGGTTTTTGTCAGTAAGACGCAAGCCCACCCGCTCCACCCAGAGCTGGAGAAGTTAACTGATGCTTAATAAATATTTATAAAAAAAAACATTTATTTGAGGCTATGTTAAACCAAAAAATAGAAAAAGGATAGAAAGTTTGTAGAATAGGGAAGATTGCTATTTTTTACCGATGCGAAATCCTATTGCGCACATAGCTTGATGTAACACCACACCCAACCACCACCACCACCCAACCACCACCACCACCACCACCCAACCACCACCACCACCACCACCACCACCACTACCACCACTACCACCACCACCACCACTACCACCACCACCACCACCACCCAAACCACCACCACCACCCACCACTACCACCACCACCACCACCACCACCACCCACCACCCCCCAATTTGGCCCAATTTGGGCCTAGTGGTTGGTACCACTAGGCCCAAATTTAAAAAAAAAATTCAGAATGTAGTTTTTAACCCTTTACGTGCGAGTCCGACTCGATCATGGTCGGTTTTTTTTTATTGAATCTACTCTTCCAACATACAGCAAATGGTTAAAACGTAATCTTAGACTTGACGGACAAGCAGTCCAGTGACATGAGCCCTTATTATATTTCCTTTTCGGTTCTAGGGTATCTTTCCATTCAGCCTAGTGTACCTAGTATCAATAATAAAAAACAACCGACTTCCAAAAAAAATACACTAAACTTTTAAAAATAACTTTAATTTCGGAAGTCGATGTTTGTGTTTTATTTCTTCGATATTTGACACCGACTTCCGAAATTAGTTATTTTTAAATTTTTAGTGTATTTTTTTTGGAAGTCGGTTGTTTTTTTTGTAAAAAAGTTTTTTATTTTTCGCTTTTTAGTTGTTATACCCCAGAACTAACAACCCTAATAACATGGAACGTGGAATTTAAACATTTGGAGAACACAAAAACATCATCAAGATATGCGTATTTTTCGTTTTTGTTCAGTTTCTCAAAAAGCGCTAAAGCAATTTCGATAAAATTTATATGGGACCACCTCGGGAGTATATTCTTTCGGATAAAAAAAGAATTTTGAAAATCGGTCCACAACTGACGGAGAAATGCGCGGACATAAAAAAAAAAATAAGAAAAAAAAAAAAAACAGTCGAACATAGAACCTCCTCCTTTTTCGAAAGTCGGTTAAAAAATAAAAAGTTGGTGGTTATTAAATTAATGTGTTCGTTAGGTAGCCTCTTGCTTTTATTTTTTGGGTTGGTGGGAAATCATCCAATGACTTCTCCCGCTCTAGGGTGGAGTGGTAGCCTCTTGCTGGGCACGCCGCATGCATACAGCGTTAAGGAGTGGCTGGAGAGGCGCCAAGGCGTCCTCACCTTCCCCCTGACGCAGGTCCTCACCGGACACGGATGTTTCGGGAGGTTCCTGTGTCGCCTGTGTCACCACTGTGCGGATCGCCCAGAGGACGAGGTGGAGCGGTGGAGTAGTGACCCCTGGTCCAGGCCATGGTACGGAGCGAGAGGGAATGGGAAGCAGTCGCCTCCTTCTGCGAAGCAGTAATGCTCGCGAAGGAGACGGCGGAACGCGTGAGGGAGACTCAAGACAGTCGCCCTCACGTCCCCAGCTGCAGCCGCCGCAGAAACGGAGACGATCAGGGGTAGAGGGGGGTCAGGGGTTGCGCTCGCGAGACGATCTCCGGCCTCGCGGGCCTGCGGACGGCGAGTAGTGGGTAGCTCGTCGTCCGATCAGAAGTAAAGAAGCGCGTAGTGTTTCCACGCGCACCTCAAAGAGATGTCAGCAATACATGACGGGGCCCGTCATGGCCTGCCCAGGGGTCGCGAATAAATTCGAAACAGAGTTACCGCGCCCCTGGGCACTCAGGCAACTGAAGGAACAAGGGTGGGTTTTAGTCAGTAAATTCTGACACACCCTCCCACTCCGCCCAGAGTGGGAGAAGTGATTGGATGATTTCCCAAGCCCCAAAAAAAAAAAAAAGGTAGCCTCTTACTAAAATTAATGAAGCTATCTTCAAAGTTATTTTACTGTTCTAAAGAACACATGATAGTGAAAGCTGAGACAATCACTGTTATAAATCAAACATGCTGACACTACAATGTACACAGTAATCTACTTATTTTTAGATGGCAGATGATTTATAACGGTAATGATATTTTAACAAGATATTAACTGGCTAAACTCATGTTTTTACAAACTTTTATTTGACTTGCAATGTTTGTATGTTCGGGACTAATCTTGCAAGCTGAATTAGGAACACCCTCCTCTTATCCTACAGAGTTTAATTTTTAACAGACTTCGAAAAAGGAGGTTCTATGTTCGACTGTATGTATTTTTTATGTATGTCCACCGATTTCTCTGTCAGTTGTGGACAGATTTTCAAAATTCTTATTTTATCCGAAAGTATATACTCCCGAGGTGGTCCCATATAAATTTTATAGAAAATGCTTCAGCTCTTTTTGAAAAACTGAACAAAAACGAAAAATACATAGATGACGTTTTGGTTTTCTCCATTTAGGCCGGGACTCCACCAAAGCGGAGATGTGTGCGGTGTGCTGTGTGCTGTGCGAGAACAACCAATAGAATTGTGTTATTCACACATCTCTTCTCCGGTCAGTTTCTTCTATTGGTTGTTCTCGCACAGCACACAGCATACCGCACACATCTCCGCTTTGGTGGAGTCCCGGCCTAACGAGTATGTTTAAATTCCACGTTCCATGTTATTGGGGTTTTTATTTCTGGGGTATAACAACTAAAAAGTGAAAAATAAAAAACTTTTTTACAAAAAAAAACAACCGACTTCCATTTCGGAAGTCGGTGTCAAATAACGACGAAATAAAATAGAAACACCGACTTCCGAAATTAAAGTTATTTTTTAATACTTTGTGTATTTTCTTTTTCGGAAGTCGGTTGTTTTTTTTATAAAAAAAAAAGATTTTTTTACATGTTGGTTCAGTTCCCTAGCTCGAGCGTAGGTTTGCCCAGTTAGATGACTAGGGACTTACTGTGCCCTTTATCCCTTTTATTGGTTTCTGATTAAGAGGACAGATTAATGTAATACGCAATCCTACCTAATACCTACAAGATGTTTAGATTTTTCATGCTGACTGTACGCGCTCGTCTCGTACGCGTCACGTGGCTCTCGTCGCGTAGAGGGTCGACACGAGAGCCATCGAGAGACGCGACGCGTTGCGATGAGGGCACCATCTTCACACTCGTACTCGGCCTGTCTCGTGGTGCCTCAACGAGCGTGTCCAGCCATCAAGATTATTTACATAATTTAGAAAGTAAATACTTACTTATTTTCCAAAATAGTCCTGCAGACGACCTCTCTCACTCCAGGGTTTGTGATCTTCTCTACATTAAGCTGATGAAGGTTCCATGAAGCAAGTCGACAGCATCTCATTCCATCTCGCTCATACATGAAATTCTCTTCTACTATTGGCCTATGGGAGTATGCTGACAGTAAATCCAAAATGTCATTCACTGGTACCGTGGCAAAACCGTTTGGCAACGTCATAGGGAACTTGGCATTGGTTGGCATTGATAGACTCTTCCTATGTGGCGTCTTAGGGGTACTTGAGACCCCATTTGGCATACACTCCACATCACTCCATCCGTTAACATGTCCGTTAGTTAAATGCTGTACACTCTCACACTTTCTCGGTTCCAAACTTAAGTGATGCTTAACTGTACTTAACCTAACAATGTCCATACCACGAACTTTGATTAAATCGTCTAATGATTTAAAAGGACCTTTCTTGTTTCGGTAGTCTACTATGTTTGCAGCAATTTCTTGGTTCAGGCCCGGTACGCATTGTAACTGGAACACACTCGACGAGTTGACGGAGCACAATCTACTTTCAGCCTGTATTCGTACACTGTCCAAAGATTGTGTCCGTGAACTTGCTCTAGATATTTGTTTCCTTATGTTTGTGCATATTTCTGGCCTTAGTAACTCTAGTTTTTCTGCACCGATACCTAAAATGAAATTTTGGAGTTATTTATATATGAGGAAAATTATTACAATGATCACTTAATAATAACTGGTTATGAATATTCCAGAGATGATAGTTTTTCAGGAATGTGGAAGTATAGGTTGGTAGGAAGATAAGATTAATTTTGAGCATAAAATAAAGCTTGCTGTGCTCATTGTACTGGCATCTATAATAGTAACACAACACAAATGTTAACAATTTGATTTCCCAACACTTTAAACAAGTGTTTTAAATAGACTCTTACTATTCTAGTCTATCCATATTCTGCTTCCTTGACAAGTAGGTACCTAATTTATTACGTCTAAGAATCTAAGACTCATCAATAAAACTTATATTTATGCAATACTGCAGTTGGATGATAAATAAAAGCAAAGTAAGCAAAATTCACTGTTAGATCAAACCTAGGTTTAAGAAAAAACTAGGACACTGAGAATGTGTAGTGGGTATTCATTTAGTAATGTCAGCATTGGTCAAATATAAAAAATGTATTGAATTAGAAAGTTCCAATTTTGTAGCTATTTAGCATAGGATTAATGCAGCCAAATAATAATAAATTGCATGTAATCATGATTTGTATAATTTAATCACTCTCTAAATCACAGAGATAAAATTTTATAATTTACTGATTTTCTGCCATAGAAAATTTTAGTCATCGATTCTATCTACCAACCAGTTTTTTTTTTACTAAACATTGCCCCGCACTTGGACTTATTCCTGTATCGTAGGTGCGTTCATAAACATGTTAAGTCAAATACACAAGACACCCAGACCCGGAACAACTATCTGTAGGCAATACAAACATTTCTATCATGCGGGGATTGAACCCACAACAACAACGCAGACACACACAACGCAGCGCAGCATCCGAACGCTCAAACACTGCACCAATCATGACGTCAAATCATTGCATTGGGCCTGCGTGGTGGATTACGGCCCACACCCTCTCACAGAGAGAGAGGAGGCCTGTGTCCCAGCAGTGGGGACATTATAGGCTAATTTATGCTTATGCTGCAATCATGTAACAATTTGCATTGCATTATAATCTGTTTAATATTTTAATCCCATAAAATATGTACCAAAAATATCAGATTGGCAGTGATAATAATGTTTGATAGCATAATTTTATTCAGATTTTTTTCCAATATTGTTATAAAAGTTTTATGTGCACAAACATTTCAAAAATGATGAACAAACAGTGATTAAAACTTTAAAATAAATATTTTGAAGTAATTAAGAATGTGTGTGTCAATTGTTTCTTTGTCACTGATTGCTGTTGTTTCAAAAGAGAGCTTAATAATTTTCTAATGAGAGACTATCAAGATTATAATGGCTTAGAAGATTTTTCAATTAGTTTTTAAATCTGATCAGAAGTGTGTCTGTTTTTAGAAATTTTACTGTACAGATTTTTAAGACATTCTACTGTACAGATTTTTAAGACATTTTACTGTGCAGTTTTTTTATGCTCTACACTTTTTAGGGTTCCGTACCCAAAGGGTAACCAACAGGACCATATTACTAAGCCTCTGCTGTCCGTCTGTCTGTCAGCAGGCTGTATCTCACGATCCGTAATAGCTACACAGGGGGCTCCGGGAGCCCCCTTTAATTTTTTTTAATATTTGTTGTTATGACGGCAACATAAATACACGCTGTGTGAAAATTTCAACTGTCTATCTATTACAGATCATGAGATACAGCCCAACAAAAAACCCAAAAAAAACATGTTTCTAGAAACATGTTTTCATGGGTTTTTTTTTTCAGTTTATGGTACAGAACCCTTCGTGTGCGAGTCCGACTCGCACTTGGCCGTTTTTTTTTCCAATTTAATACCTGTATGATTTACTCACATACCTTTTTTAATCTTCCTACCTAGTAACTAATAACAGAAAATGAGAAACAGAAATTAACAGTTGGTAATTAGCAGTCTCAAGAAATTGGTTGCCAAGTTCCATTTACTCAGAACGAAACTTTTACATTATTACCTTCAAATTAGTCTTCCAAATGATGGGCAATTACCTAAGTACTTGTGTGTAAAAACTATCAATTATTAATGCATGAATTAAGGCCTTGACATGGATGTTTGGAAGCCCTACTCATCTCTGAATTAGTAAACATTAAGTGGATAAAAAATTCACTGAACAGTTTTTTAGTTTATTCTGGGAATATTTTTACCGAGTTTTCATGCAAAAAACTGTCGTAAAGTTACGTTATAGTCGAGGCTATCGATGTTATTTACCTGAGACAAGTGCGAGGTCGTCTACTCGCTTGAAACGGCCTATCATCTGCCGATGGCGCACAATCTCTCGCGCCAGCTGCCTGTTCACCCCCGGCAGCGTCATCAGCTGCTCCTCCGTCGCCGTGTTCACGTTCATCAGCTCCGGATAGTCCTCCGAAGGCGGCAAACTAAACGTGTGACTCAAAGTCGATTTGTTCAGTTTACTCCGCCGCACGAACCGCCGAAACGAACTCCGGCGGCCGCTCTTGCTCAACACGGAGCTCGGACTTTGCCCCATCTCGTTGGACGCCACTTCGAATTATATATCGATCATAACAACACTAATTTCAAATTTCACTCAACATTTGATGAAAAAAAACTATTAATAGATTCTTACGTTACTCACTAGCACTGAGATTGTTCACGGGCACCTAAACGTATCGGAACAAACCACCTATTGTTGCACTTATCGCGGTAATTATCTCCTTGTAATCATGAAAATAATTACGGACTTAGGGTAAAAACACTATAGTAACCACACACAGCTCCCCGTCATCAATTTTATCGCAACAATGAAATGAAGTGACACAAATTGACAGCTAGAGAATGACAAAAGATAACGGATAGTTACGTACGTGCTTATGTTATCGATTTGAGACATTGATTATAAAAATTAACTGAATAATAAATATTCGAAATCAGTTTTAGAAAAAAAAGTGTGTATGTACGAATGTAAGAAGATATACTTCTTTGGCGTAACAAGATAAAAACCAAACTGTCAAAAAGTTTACAAAAGGAAAACAATCATTCTTCATGAACCAGAGACCCTATCTAACTTCAGGGTGGTCGGTTCTAGCTAACTTCAACCTGTGAATTTTGTGTGACAGTGATGCGCGCACATCTTAAAATTTCAGTCTCATCATTTTTTCATAACGCGCCTAAAGAAGTTTAACTTCAAAAACACAATTTTTATAAAGTCGTAAGTCGTAACCTTTTTACAATCAAATTACTTTACGTGTTTGTAGTTCAATTTTTAAATTTAAGATAATGTTGTGACTGACTTATGAATTTCACTATTAGTGAGAAGTTGGATTAATACGATTTATAAATCGATAATTATTTTTTCCTAAAAAAAACCGGTTAAGTGCATGTCGGACTTCGCACATTTATGGTTCTGTAACAAATGTAATTTGACTATTTGTATGGCTTTGGGTCAACAAGATGCTTATACTTACTGTGATTGAAGACTGTAGTTCCAACCGTTTGGCTGTAAAACCTGTGTGACAGACGACGGACAGACAGACAGACGGACACGTGAGTGACGGCAATAGGGCTCCGTTTGGACCCTTCGGGTACGGAACCATAAAAACTAGAGTTGACTTCTTTTAATGGATCATTCAGTTAAAGAGTAAATTGAAAGATTGAAATTAATATTTTTTTGCACATCACTACACAATAAAGTCGCTGACGTTTGAGGAGCGTTCAGAAGGATCGCTTCCACTTTGGAAAGAAATTATTGTGTTTGAATGAAAAAAAAAATGTTTAGATAGAAGAAATTATTTTGTTTGAATGAAAAAAAAATGTTTAGACAGATTTATAGAACAAATTATTTAAAAAAAAAAACTACTCAAATACTACTTTGAAGTTTGAATTGTAGCATCAATTTTAATTTTGTTTTAAAAATTCAGATGAAACACGTGTCGCCATCTTTTGACAACCCATTCAGTTAGACACAGGCGTTCCACGTCTCCACGATTTTAACTTTCTTTAACTGAATAAAAGTCTGACCGACTTGTTAAAATTGTTTTTTAGCAGATGGCATGATCAAGTAAAAGTAGATTTATCCAGAGAAACTGCGGCCTGAGTCATCACATCATGTAGGTAGAATGTAAACTAAGATCTGTCAATTTCAAGAGGATGGGCTTCGTAATTTTGCGTAGACGTAGGTAAGTAAGGAGCTTAGACATGTTTCAAAGATCTATTGTCTAGATTCCAGCACACTGCTACTTTATTCGGAATTCAATCAGTCTAGATTATGGATATCTCACACATTTGTTATTTCAGTCTTCGAGAAAGTGGGAAGTCATCAGATGACTTCTCCCATCTGGGTGGCGCTACACCTGGAGGGCGTGACAGACTCTAAGCTGACTAAAATCCATCAGTGTTCCTTCAGTTACCTATTGCGTTCTACGGCCGGAGAAGGGGTACCTACGGCGGTCATGTTTAACAATCCTACGTTGTTGCAAGTTGCAATAGTATCAGTAGTTCGGTTGTTTTGTTCGGGGTCGGACAACTGAGACTAATTTTGTCTGATTCGTTCGGTTATGACGTCCTAGCGAACTGTTGAGACTAGTTCTGTAGTTCGGTTAGTCATGTAAAACACAAACTTTCATTGTCAAATTGTCCAAGCGAGCGAAGCGAGCTCGGAAACTTAGGGCAGGGTCGACACGGACAGATTAGGTTCGAAAGGGATAACGGGGGATACAGTGAGTGAGCGAACGCAGCCCCCGTCATCCTCTTAGTGTTAGGTTCCTTTAAACCCTGCAGACAGTTTATATCCTTAACCGGACTACTGGTATCTTTTTTAGTATCAACAGTTCGATTTGACGTCATAACCCAACTCTTATGATACAAAATTAATCGCAGTCAGTAGTCTGGCCCCGAACAAAACAACCGAACTACAGAGACTAGAGGTTCCTCACTATGTCGTCTCTTGCCCTGTTTTCGCCTTTTCCATTATTTAGAGATTGTATCCACTTTTTATGAGTTGTCAGTTCTTTACAGGCTCTTTTTTGAACTTCGTAATTTTGTCATGTTTCTTTCGATAACTGCTCTTCTATGATTATCATAATCTTTCCTGATTGCTCTATTAGTTTTCTTGAATAACTCCTTTAGTGCTTCTCGAATTCTTTTGGTTTTGTTTCATGATTAACAGTTCAGTTCGTCAAGAGATTAGACTGTGTCTCATTGCTAATGACTTTATGTTGGCTATCCTTGAGCGATAAACTGGAAAACAATTATAGTTGGGATCTTTATAAAATGGCTATTAAACCACCAAAGAAATACTGCAGGCTTGTTTTAAGTTAGCTAGGCAAATAAAATAAAACACAAAACTGATCAGAACAGTTCCCGTGCTAGTTTATTCAAATTATGTACAGTATCGCCTATAAGCTTACATTTAGATACTTATAACTGCTGCTACAATAAGTGTTGATAATTCACTGCATTAGCTCTGTAAAGGAAGTATATTTACAGAGATGAGTGTGCGATAGGATCAGGAGCTTTGGGGGTCAAACAACCAAGGCAAAAAAATTGAGGCATTACAGGTAATTGTCATCACTATTCAAGCGCGAAAGAGAGATGAGATACCTCTCATATACAGAGCGTGTAGCGCCATCCCTTTTTCGCGCAGGACTTTGAAATTTATTATTATTATTTTGATACTACCCTCCGTTTCTGAATGTCAATCTCAAGTCATCTAATATGATTGGTTGCTGTTATTTTGATCAACCATTCACAGCAGCTAAAAAGAAAGATGGAAAAATCGGGGTTTAAAGGAACTTGCGAGTCTTGAAAGTTGCGATATATGTAATAAGATTTACATTCGCGTGCCTATATTGTAAATATTGACATTATCACAATAGCTGTGCTATTTAATTGTTATGGATGCACTATTCAAACTGATGTTTTTTTTTACTACCCACAAAGCTCCTATGTACAATAATAAAGTTACACCCAAATAGTGAGATGGAAAACATAATGAACATGTCACCAGTACATATGGATGCTTACTGTCTGCCTTTTATTACATTTTAAAAATTCCATATTATCATAAATACTTTTATACACTCAAATACAAATTAATCGTTCGATCTTGGTCATTAGACCTTCGCGCATCGCTTATAGATTAGTAATATTTTTTTCTTTAAATAACATAGTTAAACTAAAATGTTTTTTTGCTATTAAATATTGGAATCTAACCTATTGCAAA
This sequence comes from Polia nebulosa, assembly GCA_951329385.1. Lineage (NCBI taxonomy): Eukaryota > Metazoa > Arthropoda > Insecta > Lepidoptera > Noctuidae > Polia > Polia nebulosa. The sequence goes on along the minus strand of OX589592.1, from coordinate 5,739,946 downwards.
GCGTAACAAAAATTATCTTTTGAGAATCTAACTAATCACTAAGCCTTATAGCTTCAACTGTATTAATTACAACCGAAATGGCATTGTTTTTTTAAACAGCCAACTATTAATTATATTCTATGCTTTAAATAAATACTTTTTAATTTATATCGGAAAAATAATGCATAAAATATTTAATGTTACGATTTTTTTTATAAACTAATCAAAATTCAACAAAAAAAAAAAAAATTGTCTTTGTCGTAACAGTTGAGCGGGAAACGAAAAATCTATGCCTATGAGGATGTTATGTGGCTAATACATCATATACAGAACAGTTTACAAGGAAATTATTTTGTTCTACATAAAAAAAATATATCACAGAAAGAGATGTAGATAGTCGTTAATCAATATAAAACCCAACTGATATTTGACTAGTACATAAATGTTAAAAATAGAAAATAAATGAGCAAAATTTATCTGCGTTCGAGAATTTTTCACCGAATTATTATGGTAGGTAGGTAGGTTATGTTACATTAAATTTTTCACAGCTGTTAGATTCAGTTACATATGGTTACAATGCAATTATATAAAAATACTTGATTACTATCCGTCATAAATATTATACGTATAATTCGTAATTTTACAGACGACCACACTAACTCGGAATTATTTCAACGTAACAACATTTTAGAGCAGCATTTCCGCGAATTGCCCGGGTTAAAGTGGTCGAAGAAACACCTCACAGCTCACAAATATTTCTATGTTTATTAAAATTATGCATTTTAGCCACCTAACATTTATTCCCCTTTATAAAAATAGACAATAATCCAGCCTTTTAGCTTCCAACCACATCAATTACTTGTACAAATATTTCATATCAAAACTTGCCAATACTTCTCCATTATCATACAATTGAGTTTATTTATAACATATTTGTGTTTTTTGACAAAATTATTTCTTACCTCGCAAAGCTCTGCTGTGCAATTATAATTATCACTCAGTGAATTTGTTGTGATTGAGGAAATAATTTAGATCACCCATCCACCACCAGTCACCGGATTACTGCAAACACCGTAAGGGTGTTATTACACCACACACACACATTATTGTAGGGTGTAATAGTTTTAGCCGACCGATGGATACCGGTCGATAAACAATCGATCGGTCGACGTCAACTTATCCATTCTACCATCTTTCTACATTCGATGATTGGTGTACCTAGTAGAAGGTATCGATCGACGTCAACTATTTTATTCTACCATCGATCGATCGATTGGTGTTAATACACTGTAGTAAATCTAGCGAGAGTATAAACTCTCGATATATATTATGAATAGATAATTTCAAAAACAATAAATCTCATCCAAATTCGATAATTTACAATGTATCAGTGTTTTTTTTTGTAATTGAAAATTTTACAATTACAATTGATTTTTCTATAAACTAACGGTGTTGGCAATAGGGTAGTTTCCTCAAAATATCTAAAAAGTCCGTCAGTTAGATTACCAAAAAATATTGGACACGTTCAGTTTTCTTGTCACGTAAACAAAAAATGAGGACGATACAGTGCGTTGACATTTCGCGTGACGTCACTGTGTGCGACACTTTTGATCACAAAGTGACGTGATGAGCCTCCACTCCTAAACTTTGATGCGATTCATTATTTTCATACCCAGGAAACTACCCTATTATACGTAAAAATCCATAAACAAGTTCGAATTCTTCGAAATTGTTTATTAGACTTTATAATTTTTTTTTTAACAAAAAAACTTCGTACATTTTTTTTATGGGAAATATATTTTTGAAAGCATTCATAACCAGTAAGCGGAAGTAATAATCAACAACACCACTAGCTGCCAAACCATTTAAGCCAGTCTTTCCCAACCTTTTTTGATTGCTGACCCTTAGGTAGATTAACGACCACCGCCACGGACCCCTTGAATAAAAATCCAGAAATATTAAGACTTCATAGAAAAAGGACAAAATATATAGTTCTGTATCTGTTCTTCCGCGGACCCCTTGGAATATGCTCGTGGACCCCCAGGGGTCCGCGGTCCCCAGGTTGGGAAGCCCTGCTACAAGCAAATCCAAGATCAGAGATCAAAACAAGAGTGCATTTTAAATAAGTTTGTCAAAAAACACGTCGCTAAAATTAATTTAATACCTAAGCTATTCACGTTAATAAGTTATAAGTTGAAAGATATTTTATTAATCGATATAAATACTTATTAAGTTTAGGAAAAGCCATGCTTCTTACTTCAGTTATTTTTATTATCATTTGGATTTGTTTAATCATTTAAGTACTCTAAGATATGATTTCGTACTTTATCTACTTTTACAGAATGTATTATTGTGTGATTTAAATTAGAATGTTATGTTGGAATAATAGTGACCTTTAATGGTAAAAGTTTTACAAACCGAAACGTATTTCGAAGAGAGCGCAGGCAAGAAACGTTAAATGAAACTCCATTATTATTAATAATAATTTTACTATTACAATAGGCACCAAACCACGTTTGGAATGTTCAGTATTGCACCACATGTGAACAAAATCCAATCTAATATAGTCACAATGTAACATAAAAAAAACACAATACATAGGGCAGGGAGAGTAAAAAAAAAATATCCAAATAATTAATATATTTCCATAATAAATAAATTCGGTTATCACAACACAATAAAGGTCACCATTGGGTCCATTGGGAAAGCAAATCTAAAATACAGAGTGATGAGCAAATAATTTAAAAAAAAAACTTTTACAACGTACATAATTATCAGCCATACACTCTTGAATGGTTTGTACAAATAGTGACTCCATTGTGCATTAAAACCATGTATCATTGCACCGCCAGTCTTCATGGAAGATTCGCGTTATGGGAACTTCCTTAATCTCAGATGATAACAAACCCTCTCACTAGGATAATGTTTTCGTGTCGTATTCAAAGTAAGTGCTGGGGTATACGGATCATGCAGACTTTCAGAACAATCGACAGAAGTCTTTTGCTAAACAATTTAAAATTCGAACCGTTCCAAATCTAAGTTGTTTAAAATTACAGCTAAGCTTTTTAGCACATTTTTCCATAACTAGACATCATTTGACAACATGGGCAAAATTGTGATGTCTGCCACAAAAGCAGTAGTAATAAAGTCAAAATATCAAAGAGTTGAAGTTGGTTTAGAGATAAATATTGTGCTTAAACGAATTTCCATGATCAGATAAACTTCTGTTACAAATATTTTGGACACTCTGTCAAACAGTAGACATCTTTATTTTGACAACAAAGATTGTTCTGTTTGCTTATTGCTATTTGACAGTTTTCGTCACTCTTCAGAAGACTTATTTTATATGGAAATGCATAAAGTATTGATTGTTTAGGGTCGAAAATGCACTGACAGGCGGCTTTGCTTAGCACCTAGAGCCTTGGAAGTCGCCTGGCGAGTAGAGAAGTAGAACAAATGTTCGTCAGAGCAGTTTCGGCGTTATTAAAGTTAACTTCATGTCTGTATAATGTGTAGTCAAAACTTGTGTCTTTTGAGTTCAGTTTTAAAGATTGATCCAATGGACTCGTGTACCCCAGCACTTATTAATAGACTATCTAAATAAATACTTATTTTAATATCATAAACAATGTTACAAATAAACGTTGCGTTTTAATTAGGAAATTAAATTAAACTCGCTTTTAGTTTCGATAGTAATGGAAATGTATGAATAACGTTGTTCCTATACCTAGGGATGGGACATTTTTGGGTAAAACGATTCTATTATTTACAACATTACATATTTGATAGATTTTATTAAGTATTCTCCAATTTTTATTTATAAAAGTAGAGAAATAGGGTCGTATTGTACAAGTAAAATGTTTTTTGAGGTTTGTTTACACATCTGTTTTAGTTTGAAAACTTAGGCTTCCAGGTGTATTATATAATCTGACATACTGATGGCAATTCAGAATAATGCATGTGTATAAACCACTTGGTAATATTTTTTATTGTAAGATTTCATCATTACTCAACTTTACCCAACTTATCACATTACCATAATACAATACACCAATGTCTCATAACAAGCTTTATTTTCTTTTTTTTTAACATTGATAGGCTTGTGTTTGACCAATATCTTACCTGATGGTAAGCGATGATGTGGTCGAAGATGGAACACGCTTGCCTAGAAGTAACCTATTCAACCTTGTCTTAAAGACCTCCAAGCTTGTGAGAATAAATCAAACATTGTGGAAACAATTCCAAAAGTCATTGCAAAATTAATATATTTTTTATCAAGGGTAACCTTTTTAAATTTTATTCAAGCATTTTAAAATTCTTTAAACCTCTTTCTCCTAAAGGAATATATATATAATATTTACTTTCAACAGTAACCAGCATCATCTTAGACCCAAAATGTCCCTAACCCTTTCGAGTTATTAATTTTACAATATTAATATAAAATCTAAGTTGTCGTTACATAATACAATCACTTATCGCCAGGGCTGGTGACAGTGGCGATTCAAGCCGAGGCATACCGACGAGAAGTCTCATACTGTGGGGGTTAATACTTACAAGTTGTAATAATAGTTTCCTAAAAAAAATTAATTGGACCGTCTGTTAAATTAGCAAAAAATATTAGTAGTATTTTTTCTTATTTAACGTAAAAAAAGAAATGAGGACGATACAGTGCGTTGAAATTTCGAGTAACGTCACGCCGTGCTACACTTTATAGGGAACGTGCACGAACTATAGGTGGCAGCACAAATCGACACGAGCGCGACAGTGTGGTAAAAAAATTAACTATTCACAGCTGTTATCGTGTTGCCGTCTATTTGTTTACACTTTATTATATAGTTTTTATTATGATTAAAATGATAAAATATGGGTACCGGGCGATTAATAATGATCGTCCGCGTGGTCAGAATATGTTAAAAGGCCAAAAAGTGTTCGAATACGAACATGTCTTAGAAGTATAAGGTTATGTTTACTTACAGATTTATTTGTATTGAATAGCATCACTACATACAAAACTTAGCTATTTTTACAAACAACATTATTAATACATTCCTAAATGTTTTTGAAACTCATACTTACATGTTTTTTATTGCATTCATCCACTACGAATAGTTCGTAGGAAAATAATACAATTTTACACCATTTGACTTATTTTTATTTTTCTTTAAGTGTTCAAGCATCCCGAAATGCAACAATACATTTTCACTTCGATAAATGTTATTTTTCACTTATGTAATGTGATTATTTTCTTATTGTTTCCGTATATGATTCGTATTTGCGCCACCAGGTGGCAGAGTCTTCGTTGTGCACGTTCCTTATACCACAAAGTGACGTAACGTAACACTCTTGAATTTTGATGCGTCTTATCATTATCATTTTTTATTGGTTTGGTAAAGCAAAACATACGTATCCAATATTTTTTGATAATCAAACTTACGGACTAAATTATTTTTATGCCCAGGAAACATTCCTGTTCTTGTTGAAATATTCGAAAAAGATATTTTTGTCGGGTAAGTAATAGGTAAGTGATACTTTTTAGACGAGCGAAAAAGTTTTGCCATTGTATTATCTCGTGGCAAAGCAAGACATAACCATATTGCTGTCTCTTTTCGGCGCGAGATGATGCGATGGCATTCGTGTTAGCCTGGCAAGGCAGATAAAATTGCGTGCTTATAAGAAGCATAATTAATTCATTACCGTACTCTTAATTTTTAAGCGTTGGTGGCAACTGAAAGTATAACTTAGCACTATGTATAAAACTTCATCTTCAAAATCTAATTTTATGATGGAAGATTGTTACCTGTCTTTGCCCAAAGCTATTTTCTAGCAGTGTACTACAATAGGCCGAGTGAATTGCCTATAAGATATCACTTAAGTAAGCTATAGTGACTTCACTATCCAAAAATAATCATAATACTTTTTACATAAAAAAAAAATGTAAATTGGCTAATTTAAACACAGTATGTACGCACTTCTCGCCGACATTTTCATAACGGTTTTTGAAAGACTGACAATTCAAAGCTGCCTTAGAGTATTAACAGCCTGTTTGTGTATTTGTGTTTAATAACACGAAAATGATGAACCGATTTCGATGTATCTACGATTAACTAGAGATTCTCGACGGGGTTAAAGTTAAAAGTAACTAAATAAGTACGATGTAAAGTTATTGGAATAGTCAAGCGCTGTTAAGTTATGATACAACATCACGCCAGAATCTCCCAAGGGGTAGGCAGAGTTGGTTATAGTGTTAGTTAAAACTGAAAACGGACATGAACATTCGGATAATTCTTAATACTATTTATTATGCATTTTGGGTAGTCAAATCTCATACAAATTAAAAGCCATTGGGATAGTTCTAATCTAAAAAACAATAGCCAATCTTTCAAAAAACCGTGTGTGGACACAATTTTCGTCCGTTTAAGTAAAAACCGAATACGTATGACGCCAGTGTAAGCCACGCGGAAGGGTCTCTTGAGAGCTTACCGTTGCTTGGCTCGTGGTAAGGCTACGGTACGGGCTACGGGTTACTGCAGCGATGTATGAGCAGTGAGAGTACGTCGTCGTGTGGCGCTGCAAGCGTCGCGTCGCGCCGGCGCCCGAGGGTGTGCCCGCCGCACTACGTGTACCTGGGAATGGAGAATTAATGCATTTTAGACGGTGAAAGAGCTGGCAATAGTCTGGACTGTTATCTTGATTAGTATGCCCGTAGTTGGCAGTCTATTTGATGGTCTTGTTTAATAGTATTGAGCTAAAACAACGAGTTCAGTGACCTGTCAGTTCTTTGGTATGTAAATGAATGAAGACAGAGAAGACTGCCATAACGTTGAAATGTCTCAATATGATTCGCTTTTGCCAGACTTCCAATTACAGGGGAACGAAACAGAAAGGAGATCAAAAAAAAAGTTCAGTATGATGGCGAAAATCACGGATAATCATAGCTAAATCAACTTGTAAGTAAATAATTCACATCAATTTTTAGTAAGAGATTGTTCACAGTTAGGGTGTTATTACACCAATCAATCGATCGTCGATCGATGTCATCGAACGAAGTTAATCGATTGGTGTAATAGCTTTGGCTTGATCGACGGATACCGATAAACAATCGATCGGTCGACGTCGACTAATTCATTCTACCATCGATTGATACTTGATCGATTGGTATACCGAGTAGAAACTATCGATCGATGTCGACTAATGCATTCTACCATCGACGATCTTTTTCTTTTTTTTTATGGGTGTGTGGGCCGCGGCCCCTGGTTAGCACTCGGACGAGGCGTTGAGGTCGATGGGCGGGGGCGGCCCCTGCGGGCGCGCCTTGTTGCGCGTGAGGCGGTCGAGCTCGGCAGAGTGTTCACTTACCTACAGGCAGCGGTGGGAGCACTAAGCGGCTAGCACTCGGACGAGGAGTTGAGGTCGATGGGCGGGGGCGGCCCCTGCGGGCGCGCCTTGTTGCGCGTGAGGCGGTCGAGCTCGGCAGAGTGTTCACTTACCTACAGGCAGCGGTGGGAGCACTAAGCGGCTAGCACTCGGACGAGGAGTTGAGGTCGATGGGCGGGGGCGGCCCCTGCGGGCGCGCCTTGTTGCGCGTGAGGCGGTCGAGCTCGGCAGAGTGTTCACTTACCTACAGGCAGCGGTGGGAGCACTAAGCGGCTAGCACTCGGACGAGGAGTTGAGGTCGATGGGCGGGGGCGGCCCCTGCGGGCGCGCCTTGTTGCGCGTGAGGCGGTCGAGCTCGGCAGAGTGTTCACTTACCTACAGGCAGCGGTGGGAGCACTAAGCGGCTAGCACTCGGACGAGGAGTTGAGGTCGATGGGCGGGGGCGGCCCCTGCGGGCGCGCCTTGTTGCGCGTGAGGCGGTCGAGCTCGGCAGAGTGTTCACTTACCTACAGGCAGCGGTGGGAGCACTAAGCGGCTAGCACTCGGACGAGGAGTTGAGGTCGATGGGCGGGGGCGGTCCCTGCGGGCGCGCCTTGTTGCGCGTGAAGCGGTCGAGCTCGGCAGAGTGTTCACTTACCTACAGGCAGCGGTGGGAGCACTAAGCGGCTAGCACTCGGACGAGGAGTTGAGGTCGATGGGCGGGGGCGGTCCCTGCGGGCGCGCCTTGTTGCGCGTGAAGCGGTCGAGCTCGGCAGAGTGTTCACTTACCTACAGGCAGCGGTGGGAGCACTAAGCGGCTAGCACTCGGACGAAGAGTTGAGGTCGATGGGCGGGGGCGGCCCCTGCGGGTGCGCCTTGTTGCGCGTGAGGCGGTCGAGCTCGGCAGAGTGTTCACTTACCTACAGGCAGCGGTGGGAGCACTAAGCGGCTAGCACTCGGACGAGGAGTTGAGGTCGATGGGCGGGGGCGGCCCCTGCGGGCGCGCCTTGTTGCGCGTGAGGCGGTCGAGCTCGGCAGAGTGTTCACTTACCTACAGGCAGCGGTGGGAGCACTAAGCGGCTAGCACTCGGACGAGGAGTTGAGGTCGATGGGCGGGGGCGGCCCCTGCGGGCGCGCCTTGTTGCGCGTGAGGCGGTCGAGCTCGGCAGAGTGTTCACTTACCTACAGGCAGCGGTGGGAGCACTAAGCGGCTAGCACTCGGACGAGGAGTTGAGGTCGATGGGCGGGGGCGGCCCCTGCGGGCGCGCCTTGTTGCGCGTGAGGCGGTCGAGCTCGGCAGAGTGTTCACTTACCTACAGGCAGCGGTGGGAGCACTAAGCGGCTAGCACTCGGACGAGGAGTTGAGGTCGATGGGCGGGGGCGGCCCCTGCGGGCGCGCCTTGTTGCGCGTGAAGCGGTCGAGCTCGGCAGAGTGTTCACTTACCTACAGGCAGCGGTGGGAGCACTAAGCGGCTAGCACTCGGACGAGGAGTTGAGGTCGATGGGCGGGGGCGGTCCCTGCGGGCGCGCCTTGTTGCGCGTGAAGCGGTCGAGCTCGGCAGAGTGTTCACTTACCTACAGGCAGCGGTGGGAGCACTAAGCGGCTAGCACTCGGACGAGGAGTTGAGGTCGATGGGCGGGGGCGGTCCCTGCGGGCGCGCCTTGTTGCGCGTGAAGCGGTCGAGCTCGGCAGAGTGTTCACTTACCTACAGGCAGCGGTGGGAGCACTAAGCGGCTAGCACTCGGACGAGGAGTTGAGGTCGATGGGCGGGGGCGGCCCCTGCGGGCGCGCCTTGTTGCGCGTGAGGCGGTCGAGCTCGGCAGAGTGTTCACTTACCTACAGGCAGCGGTGGGAGCACTAAGCGGCTAGCACTCGGACGAGGAGTTGAGGTCGATGGGCGGGGGCGGCCCCTGCGGGCGCGCCTTGTTGCGCGTGAGGCGGTCGAGCTCGGCAGAGTGTTCACTTACCTACAGGCAGCGGTGGGAGCACTAAGCGGCTAGCACTCGGACGAGGAGTTGAGGTCGATGGGCGGGGGCGGCCCCTGCGGGCGCGCCTTGTTGCGCGTGAGGCGGTCGAGCTCGGCAGAGTGTTCACTTACCTACAGGCAGCGGTGGGAGCACTAAGCGGCTAGCACTCGGACGAGGAGTTGAGGTCGATGGGCGGGGGCGGTCCCTGCGGGCGCGCCTTGTTGCGCGTGAAGCGGTCGAGCTCGGCAGAGTGTTCACTTACCTACAGGCAGCGGTGGGAGCACTAAGCGGCTAGCACTCGGACGAGGAGTTGAGGTCGATGGGCGGGGGCGGTCCCTGCGGGCGCGCCTTGTTGCGCGTGAAGCGGTCGAGCTCGGCAGAGTGTTCACTTACCTACAGGCAGCGGTGGGAGCACTAAGCGGCTAGCACTCGGACGAGGAGTCGAGGTCGATGGGCGGGGGCGGTCCCTGCGGGCGCGCCTTGTTGCGCGTGAAGCGGTCGAGCTCGGCAGAGTGTTCACTTACCTACAGGCAGCGGTGGGAGCACTAAGCGGCTAGCACTCGGACGAGGAGTTGAGGTCGATGGGCGGGGGCGGCCCCTGCGGGCGCGCCTTGTTGCGCGTGAGGCGGTCGAGCTCGGCAGAGTGTTCACTTACCTACAGGCAGCGGTGGGAGCACTAAGCGGCTAGCACTCGGACGAGGAGTTGAGGTCGATGGGCGGGGGCGGCCCCTGCGGGCGCGCCTTGTTGCGCGTGAGGCGGTCGAGCTCGGCAGAGTGTTCACTTACCTACAGGCAGCGGTGGGAGCACTAAGCGGCTAGCACTCGGACGAGGAGTTGAGGTCGATGGGCGGGGGCGGCCCCTGCGGGCGCGCCTTGTTGCGCGTGAGGCGGTCGAGCTCGGCAGAGTGTTCACTTACCTACAGGCAGCGGTGGGAGCACTAAGCGGCTAGCACTCGGACGAGGAGTTGAGGTCGATGGGCGGGGGCGGCCCCTGCGGGCGCGCCTTGTTGCGCGTGAGGCGGTCGAGCTCGGCAGAGTGTTCACTTACCTACAGGCAGCGGTGGGAGCACTAAGCGGCTAGCACTCGGACGAGGAGTTGAGGTCGATGGGCGGGGGCGGCCCCTGCGGGCGCGCCTTGTTGCGCGTGAGGCGGTCGAGCTCGGCAGAGTGTTCACTTACCTACAGGCAGCGGTGGGAGCACTAAGCGGCTAGCACTCGGACGAGGAGTTGAGGTCGATGGGCGGGGGCGGCCCCTGCGGGCGCGCCTTGTTGCGCGTGAGGCGGTCGAGCTCGGCAGAGTGTTCACTTACCTACAGGCAGCGGTGGGAGCACTAAGCGGCTAGCACTCGGACGAGGAGTTGAGGTCGATGGGCGGGGGCGGCCCCTGCGGGCGCGCCTTGTTGCGCGTGAGGCGGTCGAGCTCGGCAGAGTGTTCACTTACCTACAGGCAGCGGTGGGAGCACTAAGCGGCTAGCACTCGGACGAGGAGTTGAGGTCGATGGGCGGGGGCGGCCCCTGCGGGCGCGCCTTGTTGCGCGTGAGGCGGTCGAGCTCGGCAGAGTGTTCACTTACCTACAGGCAGCGGTGGGAGCACTAAGCGGCTAGCACTCGGACGAGGAGTTGAGGTTGATGGGCGGGGGCGGCCCCTGCGGGCGCGCCTTGTTGCGCGTGAGGCGGTCGAGCTCGGCAGAGTGTTCACTTACCTACAGGCAGCGGTGGGAGCACTAAGCGGCTAGCACTCGGACGAGGAGTTGAGGTCGATGGGCGGGGGCGGCCCCTGCGGGCGCGCCTTGTTGCGCGTGAGGCGGTCGAGCTCGGCAGAGTGTTCACTTACCTACAGGCAGCGGTGGGAGCACTAAGCGGCTAGCACTCGGACGAGGAGTTGAGGTCGATGGGCGGGGGCGGCCCCTGCGGGCGCGCCTTGTTGCGCGTGAGGCGGTCGAGCTCGGCAGAGTGTTCACTTACCTACAGGCAGCGGTGGGAGCACTAAGCGGCTAGCACTCGGACGAGGAGTTGAGGTCGATGGGCGGGGGCGGCCCCTGCGGGCGCGCCTTGTTGCGCGTGAGGCGGTCGAGCTCGGCAGAGTGTTCACTTACCTACAGGCAGCGGTGGGAGCACTAAGCGGCTAGCACTCGGACGAGGAGTTGAGGTCGATGGGCGGGGGCGGCCCCTGCGGGCGCGCCTTGTTGCGCGTGAGGCGGTCGAGCTCGGCGGCGGCATCGGAGCGCGCGGCGGCGGCGGCGGGCGAGGCGTCGGCGCGGCCGGCGGGAGAGCCCGACTTCTTGTACAGCAGCGAGTTGAAGAAGTTTGCTAGCACGCCCTCGTTGCCGGGGGTGCCCGGCCCGATACCAATTTTTGCACCATCCAGCTGTGGGTGAAAAATGTGGGGTTAAATTTTGCATAAAAAGCAACTTTGAGAAAAAAGACTGTCTGTAGTTTAGCAATAAAATCTATGGCCTGCATGACGGGAGTCGTTTTCATTAGTCAATAGGGCCCGTATGTTGGGTGCTGGAGTTTTTTGTAACGCATGCCACAGGACCTGCATTTGGGAAGCTTTTTGTGTTTTTGTCTCCGCATGGTTTATACCGACCGTATCTTTCTTTAGTAGTTACGCCACCTGCGAGGGGTCTCCACATGCTGTATATATGTGACACCGAAAAATTGTACTCTGTAAGATTGTAAAATATCCTGAGCGTTTATAATCGCTCGATAACTGAATTGATAACAACTCGCGACCAATCAGTGCAAAGGTCCATAATTTATCCGTTTTGGTATGTTATTATATTTATATTTGGGATAATTCACCTGAAACCATGTCATTAGTCAGTGTTGGTGGCTACAAGTTATAAATTAAATGGAGATCCCCGTTGTGTCCGCCAACTTTTAAAAAAATTGTTTTACTTCATGTTTTTCCAAAGCAAAGCCTTAAGTTACTAGAGGTCGGTTTTTAGATTGTTAATCCTTTTGCTGGTTTTTTTATACCTGGGGTATACTGAAAGTTTCTGGATCTTGTCAATTACAATAAAAATATGAAAAAAAAAACAATTATAAAATTCGAAAATAGAACTCTTTGGGAACATGTTACTTTTTAATTTGCGAAACTGTCATTTGTTTTTTCATTGTGGCGTCCTTTCGAAAATTGTGTGTCGCTATAAAAATCAATTTTCGCTGTGGCTTAAGTCAACAAGAAAGTTGCCAGAGACTGGCATTGGCATTTGGTGATGAAGCACCATGTCGCAGCTCTGTGACTGTGTATACGATGAAGGATAATTGTATAATATTCATAGGTGAAAATGACTTTCGACAAACAAATAATTATTTTGAATTAATATTGACTATACGCGAATCGTTGTCGGATATAAAGCACACAAATATAATACTTTGCTTACCAACATATAAATATGATTATTATTCAACTATGTATAACTTCAGAGTAGAAATGTTTAGTGGTCTTCTTTACCAGGATATACAAAACCATAGTTATGCTGCATTATGTGATTCGAACTTAAACTTGTCGTGCGACTATACCATGTTTGAAAAACGTAGTGGTCGTATCAATAATTACTTTGTTATTTATAATAATTAATATAATCAAAAAATAATAATATGCGGTGATTTTAATATTGATATTCTTCAGAAAAATAAAAATACTACGATATTTGAACGAATTTTAAAAGAGTTCCATCTTAATGTAGAAATAAAACAACCCACGCGTCCTAGGAGTGGTACGTGTTTGGACAACTTTCTTCACAATATACGTGGCTGCAAGAGTGAATTACTAGAGTTAGGTGTCTCTGATCACACAGCGCAAACCATGAAATTTCCTGTACAACGAACTTGTGTCTTAAAATACTATTACGTGAATAAACGAGACTACAGTAAAGAAAATATTAGTCTATTTAGGAGGTGTATTGCTAGTCTAAGTTTCTCTGAGGTTTACGAAACGGATGATGCAAATGAAAGCTATGATAAATTTTTTGAACTATTTAAATTATTTTATGATCTATGTTTTCCTATTACCAAACGTAAAATTTCTACAGTTATAAGACCAAAATGGATAACTCGGGGAATAAAGTGCTGTAGTAAAAAGAGACGAGCTTTATTATGGCAATACAGAATAAAACGAAATAATGATACAAAAGCGGCTTTCAAATCATTCTCAAAGAGATATAAAAAAGTGATCAAATTGACACAAAAGGCTCAAAACAGCTATTTTATAAGAACTAGCACTAACAAGTCTAAAGCAACTTGGAAGGTAATTAATTCTATGAAATCGAATATTCCTAAAATGACTATAAATGCAATTAATGTAAATGACAAATGTATAACGAATCCTAAAATGATAGCACAACATTTTAATGATTATTTTATAGACTCAGTTCAATCGAATGCCGATAATTTGCCAATAATTAATAATACTGAAAAGGACAGATCATTAGGATCATGTAAATCTATATTTATGCAACCAACTATACCAAAAGATATAATTACAATAATAAGCAATCTGAAGAACACAAATAGTACAGGATATGACGATATTGACACAAGGGTAATTAAATCAATAGCACCTGTTATAGCGCCCATACTAAGTGACATTATAAATAAAATTATCCAAAATGGTGTTTTTCCACAAAAGTTAAAGGTTTCCATTATCAAACCCTTACATAAAAAAGGTGACAAAACAAAATTCAGTAACTACAGACCGGTGGCGTTGATACCTATTTTCTCTAAAGTGGTTGAGAAAGTCATTTATAGCAGTGTTTATAACTACCTTGAAAAAAATAATATTTTTTGTAAGGAACAGATGGGTTTTAGAAAAAATAGAACCATTAACATGGCCATTTATAATTTCCTTCAAAAAATACATCACAACATGGACAATAGACAAACAGTCGTGGCAATGTACATGGACATGATCAGGGCTTTTGACTATGTTAACCATAAAGTGCTACTAGCTAAGCTCTCTAAATTTGGCATCAGAGGTAACGTACTCAGTCTCATGCAATCCTACTTGGAGGATAGAAAACAAATTACCCAGATTAGCCAAGTGGATATTAACACAAAAAGTGAAGTAGTTTATTCTTCTGACTCTAGAGTACTCCAGTATGGTGTTCCGCAGGGTTCTATATTGGGGCCTTTGCTATTCATTTGTTACATAAATGACTTTCCCCAAGCAATTGCACACCAGATGTCTTTATTTGCAGACGACAGCACAATTATATATAATAGTGGTAGTAATAAAGAAAAAGAAAGTGACATTAACGCTAGTCTGGTTACTATTATTGACTGGTTAAAAGCTAATAATCTTCAAATTAATCTTACCAAAACTAAAATTATGAACTTTAAACTTATAAGACAAAAAATACAATCACAATTTCAAATCAATTATAAAGGAGATCCAATACTTGAATGTAATGTTACAAAATTTCTTGGCCTAAATATTGATAACGATATGTCTTGGAGGACGCAAATTGACGATGTGTGTGGGAAACTTAGAAAGTTTTCCTATGCTCTTTGGATGCTGGGTAAAATTGCAAACATGAGCGCACTCTTAGCAGCTTATCATGGTTACGTTGCGTCCACTTTGCGATATGGTCTGATATTTTGGGGCAATGCTGCTAAAGTTGAACAAGTACTTATAGCACAGAAAAAGTGCATTCGAGCTATATGCAAAATAAAAAGGACGGATTCGTGCAAGCCACATTTTCAAAACTTGAAAATATTGACAGTACCATCACTATATATCTATGAAGCCTGTATTTTTGTAAAAAACAACATGCATCTATATAGACCTGTAGAAAGTCAACGACGCTCAAATAAGTTGCACTTGCTATTCACAAACACAAAATTTCACCATAAAAGCATATATGCAATGGCTCCGAAACTATACAATAAATTACCAAATCGGATTTTAGTGGTTAACAACGTAAACAATTTTAAACGTCAGCTTTTTGAATTATTGAGTGAAAAAGCATATTACTCTGTCGATGAATACCTTAATGACAAATTTTGATATATTATTAATGTACAATTTTATTTTATTCTGACAATTTTAGTTTTGATGACATTGTATTATTGAGATATTTGGTACGATTATAATTAATTTAATTTTGATAATTTTAGACTTTGCTGACATTGTATTTTTTTTTCATGACATTTTGTACTATTTCAATTACTTAATTTGACTTTGACAATAGCAATATTGCTGACATTGTACTTTCTTTTTCGTGCGATTTTGTACTATTTCATATAATTAACTTCATTTTTGATAATTTTCATATTTTGCTGACATTGTATTGTATGAGATTTTGTACTTTTATAATTAATTTAATTTTAAGTATTGACATTAGCAACACTATTTTGTATGCCTTTTGGCGGAACATAGGATGAACTAAACATTTTTTTTATAAAACATCATTGTACCCTGTGTTCACGAAATTAATAAATGAATGAAAAAAAAAAATGAATGAAAAAGCCAGTCAGCAGAGTGGGTCTTTCCTTTTGAAGATTTGTCGACGAAAGTTAAGAAAAGTCGAAGCATTAATAGAAAAATGGTTGCTTCTTTTTTCGGCAGGACATTACACTACAGTATCGCTTGAAGATCAAAGGACAGTGACTGCAGATTGGTACGTCAACACTAGCTTGCCCAGTCTTAGAAAAAGTTCTCGAAAAGCGTCCTCGAAGCAATGTCCTCCTTCACCACGATAACGCATCCTCTCATTCCTCTAAGGTAACGGAAGCGTATTTGAAGGCTTCAAATGTGGAACTGATGACGCGTCCGCCTTACAGCCCTAACCAAACACCCTGCGACTTCTTTCTATTTCCAAAAATTGAAGACAAACTTAGAGACACACGTTTTACGAGCCCTGAATCGGCGGTGAATGCGTTCCATGAAGCCATTGAAAAGGAAAACTGGTCTAACTGCTTTGTACAATGGTTTCAGCGAATGCAAAAATGCATTAATTGCGTGGGGCATATACTTTTAAAAACAATAAATGTATCGTAAGTCTTATATTTAGTCTTATTTGAAACTTTCTGGAAACTTTCAGTATTTTATTTTTTATTTTATTTTATTTTATGCCCTAAGTATCATTTTAACCCGAAAGTCAGTCAGTGCTTGGATGGTTGACCAGTTTTTTTTTCTTACTGGTGTTACTCGTAATAGTGAAGCCGCCTAATTAAGTAGCACTAGCCGAGGTCGTAAAACAATTTGTATGGTAGGTTACGCACTACCGATCCGAGTTCGGTCCGAGTTTTCTATAGATCTGTATTTTGACGGATAAGTATCGGACGTAGTGCGCAATCGCTCTTAGTCTAGTACCTTCAGTAGCTCGTGGAAGCGAAGTCGCCAGGTCAAATCATCAGTTGATTTCTCTGGAGCGGGAGGGCGTGTCAGACTCTTGACTAAAACCCACCCAACATGGGTGGGTTGTATTTCCCTTCAGCTGCCCTTGTATTTCAGGGCGGCGGTCTCTTTCATCACTCTCCCGCGAACCGGTGTTTAATTTGCCTCCATTTGGTCTAAAGGGTAAGCAACACTTTCCAAGGTCGGTTTTTCGATGGGTGACCATTTTGATTTTTTTATAGTCTCCCTTTGATCTGCGACGGTATCAAAGTTCGGTTTTTGGGTGGGTGATCATTTTGCCTTTTATTTTTTGATGATCGTCCCACCTTGATCTGAGAGGTTAAGCAACCCTTTCCAAGTTCGGTTTTTGGATGGGTGATCATTTTGCCGTTTTTATCGTCCCACCTTGATCTGAGAGGTTAAGCAACACTTTCCAAGTTCGGTTTTTGGATGGGCGATCATTTCACTGTTTTTATCGTCTCACCATGATCTGAGAGGTTAAGCAACACTTGCCAAGTTCGGTTTTTGGATGGGTGACCATTTTGCTTTTTTTTTCGTCTCACGTCGATCTGAGGTTTCAAGCAACACTTTCCAAGGTCGGGTTTTGGATGGGTGTCCAATTTGCTTTTTTTATCGTTTCACCTTGATCTGAGGGGTTAAGCAACACTTTCCAAAATCGGTTTTGGGATGTGTGACCAGTAGCAGTTTTTATAGAGTGAAACCCTTATATGGTTCCTTGCTAGGGCTACGGAACCCTAAAAACGGTATTTAAAGGTGTATACGCGTAATTATCTTCTTAAAATTGGATCCTTTATTCTGACAATTTATAGAATATCGCCCGAAAATTATGTATACGAATATTATTAAGGTTATTTGAAGCTAAAGTTTACCTGTGCCGTGGCTCTCTGCGTGGCCCGTAAAGGTGAGTCAGCTCTAGGCGCGGGCGTGCCAGCCTGTAGCGCGGCCAGCTGTCTCTGTAAGAAGGCCTGTTCGTCTTCTGCCTGAACCTCGGCTTCGCGGTTCGCACCGCTCTGGAAGAAAGGGAGACATTAATTATTATTACTTATTAGGTACTTTCTATCTGCGAGGATCCCGGGAGTCATCAGAACAGTCACCGCGGCCCCTGGTACAGGCAACTGAATGAACACGGGTAGAATTTCGTCACAGAACAGAAAAAAACAGTAGAAGTCGCAAGTAGGCGGGGCCCGCATACCCCGAGTTTTGCGGAGTTCCGCATATGTCTGCTCCGCGCACACACCACGGGCATCAGTCTTGTTAAAACCGTCACGCGGTGAACAAAACTTAAAAAAAAAAAGAAACAATACCCTATTGTGCTGTTTTAGAATGTAAACACGATAGCAGAACCAAAAATTTATCAAATGGTGGAATATCATACCGTCGATTAGTCCTAATTTATTTTGATTAAAATTTGAAAAACAATATTTTATTAAACAATTAAGGCAAGTTAAAGTTGACTTTATGTTTTACAAGTTAAGGTTTACTTTTTTTTAAACTCAAACATATTATTCGCGAAGATTCCTACTATGCACAAGTCAAAGTCAGCTACTCTACTACAGTACTAAAAACCTCGTTACGGAGATATCAATCTTATCACTAACACAATACAGCTTAAATGTATTTAATATGAGTGACATCTAGCGAGGGTTAGCGTAACTTGCTCATTAAACTATTTCGTGTGCTCATTAAACGGAAAAGGTAATAAATACTTAAAAAGAGTAGACAGTAAACGACTCTATGCTCATATAACTGTGGTTTATTTTCAAATATGGCGACGACTGACATATTTCCTACTTTCTTTCAATAATAAATTACCAATCACACCAAGGATTTATTAGTGTTACGAAATACAATTAACCTGTATATGTGAGTTTGGGTACGCTGGTTCCGATACTAATGAAGCGCTATGCGATTTCTACTATTTTTTCTGTTCTGTGGTTTTAGTTAGTAAGAATCTGACACGCTCTCCTACTCGACCCAGAACGGGAGAAGATATTTAATGATTTCCTACCCTACAAAAAAACTGGCCAAGTGCGTGTCGGATTTCGCACATTAAGGGTTCCGTATCAAATATTGGTATTTGTTAGTAAAGTGTACCTAATAATAAACATTATCACTAAATTTCAAGTTCATAGGTCAATGGGAAGTTAAAAAATTCTTCGTAACAAAATTTTGTGTCAAACGACAGACGGACAGACAGACGGACACGTGAGTGACAACAATACCGTTTGGACACTTCGGGTACGGAACCCTAAAAAGTGAATTTGATGTTTTTTAGTAATTTCAGAAGCATGACCAGCAAATCTAGCGCATTAGCTACATGTACTGAACGCGTAACGCGGCTTAGTAATGGATCGTTGTTACTGTCTGTATTACGGATGACATTAAGTATTTTATCAGACACTAGCTTCTACCAGCGACTTCACACGCGAGGAATTAGCACTACCCCCCTTATAAACTTTCAAGAGTCTGACACGCCCTCCCGCTCCACCCAGAGCGGGAGAAGTCATTGGATGAGTACCCACAACAAAAAAAAAAAAACTTGAGAGGTGTCAAGGGACACCCGGATGGAACGAAGTTCCTTTCGATTAATTAGTGAAGTAATTGTAATAATTTTTTTTTTTTTTAAGTTATAATAATATTTTTTTTATTATTAACAAATATAATTTAACACACGAAATTGGTTAGATAATGCTTGATCTGCTTGCAAACTTTGTACCTACCCACCAAAAATACAAGAAGTTTTTATTAGATTGTTTTTCCAACACAATCTTTTTGGATGGACAGCCTCATTAGTGTCGTGACAACTTTTCGTAAGAATTTTTTCCGTCTAGCCCCCTTTCACAACGCGCGATAAGGAACTTCGTTCCAAAAGGGTGGAATTTCGAAAAACCGTTTTAGTGGATACCATACTCTTCACAAAGAACACATCCTCCAAATTTCCTGTCTCTAGAACCAGCGGTTTAGGCTGTACGTTGATATATCAGTCAGTCAGACTTTGAATTTTACATAAATATACAGATAAATTATGTCGATTCTTTAACAATTTCGTCCTTACAATGCATGTTAGTCGACCTTAAATTTCTATTTAGACCACTCTAATACAAATCAGAACAAAGCAGAAGAATGATTATGGACGCTTTCGTTTTTTTTTTTTTTTTGATTTATCCGGCCACACTATTCCCAACCAGTGCAACTCCTGTAAGCCAGAACCAACAGTGGCGACCACCAGAAAAATCAAACAAAAAGTCTGATTTATTAATATATTGGTACTTGTTAGTAAAATATAATACGCAATAATAAACTTTACCAAAATTCAAGTTCATAGGTCAATGGGGAAGTTAAAAATTTCTTCGGAAAAAATATTTGTGACAGACAGACGGACACGTGAGTGACAGCAATAGGGCGTTTGGACCCTTCTGGTACGGAACCCTAAAAACGACGAGGCAATGAAGCTCCACGAGTCCTGGAGAAACGATAAAACTGTCTTGGGTCGCGCAACGTAATTTCCACCTCCCTCCTAATCAAGCAGGAGACAGAACATAGCTAGGCCAATATGCACAAAGGGACATTTACAACTGCACGCTTTAGTTATTGCTTTGTAGAGTCACGGGGTCTCATCTCGAACAAAGAAAATTTTGTTCAAATAAATTTCAAGTTTTTTTTTTTGTGGGGGTGGGATATCATCCAATGACTTCTCCCACTCTAGGGTGGAGCGGGAAGGCGTTTCAGACTCTTACTGACTAAAACCCACCCCTGTTTCTCCCTGCCCTGAGTGCCCAGGGGCGAGGTAACTCTGTTTCGAATTTATCCTCAACAAATTTCAATAAATGGCGTAACATGCACCGATACGGTAAAAACTGTATTTTCTTATTTAATAAACTACACTAAGCATAAAATTATAGAATAATTGGCTCCTAATTGAAATTTGGATGTTTATTGAAAAGAATCCTTAGGCATTTATATTTCTTGTACCAATAGATGGCGCTGTTTGAAGTTTTAGAGTTTATCCATTCGCCTCTTTAAAATTTGCAGTGACACATTTTGAAACAGTAAAACTGCTATGAAGTACCAACAATACTATAAAGTAATACCTCAATGTGTGAGAAAACATTGGGAAGACTTAATGTAAATTCATTCAACTTGCAAGGTGTCGCTGCTAACACCAGATAGTGACGGCTTGCAAGCGCAGTGTAGAGGACGGGTCCAAATTAAGAACAAAAGTTGCTTGTGCAAGTCGAAAACCTGTAGTTACGGCGGTACCGTTTCTTTGTATGGGATGAGGCATCTGTACGCTAGTATTATATTATCTGTGGTAGAGTAGAATAAGTATCAGTAAAAGATGGACTTACTTTCCGTATAGCTGGCTGCACGATAACGTCTCTGTAATAGTCGTCCGGCTTACACGACTGCATGTTCTCATATAATATACTAATTTTCTTCATGCTGTCCCAGCCAGCGGGTCTGTAACAAATAATCATTTTATCAATCATTATTTTGCTAAGATGAGGAACTCGTGGCGGAACCACTGTACTTTAGCGTCGGTCGCGTTTTTATAGTAGGTATTTTTTTTTTGGGTAGAGGATACCCTTTTTAGTGTAAATTTGAAAACCCCAAAGTGCGGAAAACCATAGGGGCCGAGAAAAAAATTGTCAATTTTTTTTCGAAATCGGTGAAAAATTAAGGGTAAACAAGATCACGTGACGGGTCTAAAGTCTATTTCTAAGCAATAATACAGTCAATAAAATGTTCAACGTCAAGATTAAAACCCGTTGAAGGTCAAGGTCAGGTTAGGTTAATCGATTTTTTTATTTTATTATAATGAACCTTCTAACCTAACCTGTCCGAGTCGGGGTGCCCTAAGTCCCGATGTATGTATGCATGTCGATGGAGCACCGTGTCGACGGAGCCCCGCTTCGCGGGGCTCCTACTTCTGAGTGGTTTATAAAGAAATAACCACGAAGGGGATGGCGGGGTCTGTTCGCTCGCTTCGCTCGCTCTCTTGACCCCGCCATCCCCTTCTAACCTAACCTGTCCGAGTCGGGGTGCCCTAAGTCCCGAGCTCGCTTCGCTCGTTCTTGCACCCTAAATTGTCATTGCCACTAGCTCAATAGAGTCCAACACTTGCACGACACTTAGCACTTCAGGATCAGGAGGTAAGCAGCAGAACACGAAGAAAGGGACTTCGGGGACCCAGTGGTCTCAATCAATCTTAGTTACAAACAGAAGTACGATAGACGCTCTCGACTGTGAAAACATACGACAAGTAACAACTGTCAAACTTTTTTTCGCGGTAATTATTCGATTACGTTTCGTTACTCACGATCTCTATAGTAAATAAAAAATAGTACAACTTTTTTAAATTTAATTTTATTATATTTGCTTCATAATTGAGTTCATGACGGTAGCAGATATTTAAAAATGAAATAAAGGTAAATACTTACACTAAAAACCATTCAAATCCATTGTCGATTTGTCTAAACGTAAAACGAAACGACCTAGGAAAGAATTTTGTACATTATCTGTGGCAAAATGTCAATTTTATTAAGAAAATAGGTATGTAGAATTTTCTGAAACTTTCGGATTTTTTTTCTCAAAAACTAGACGTCTCCGCAGTGTAATATTTTACGAAAGTGTTTTACTTAAATAGATGTGCAAGCAGTAAAATTGTGAAGCCCAGCACGAACCGACGCTAAAGTACAGTGGAGCCCTCGTGGCTAAAGTAATAAGAGCCGTACGGGTCGATCCATCAGGTTAAACTACGCTTGCCGGGGTTGGTCCATGGATGGGTGACCATCTTTACATACCGAGACTCCTCCATGCCTCGGAAAACACGTTAAGCTACGGGTCGTCAGAAGCCCGAAAGTCTGACAACCAGTCTTACAAAGGGTATCGTATTACTGCCCAGGGGTTGACGATAAATTCGAAACAGAGTTACCTCGCCCCTGGGCATTCAGGGCAGGGAAGGAACAGGGGTGGGTTTTAGTCATCACCCATTAACTGAGTAGTGGACGTCAGATAGGTAGTCGCTCCATGTGAAATAATGGTATTCAGCTGCATTCGGTTAGACTGGAAGCCGACCCCAAGGTAGTTGGGAAAAGGCGCAGGCAGATTGATTTTTCTAAGATGTGAACTTTGTGTTTGTTGTGAAGAAGTTGTGAGACTACTCACATCAAAACAGCATCCTTCGAAACAATAAGCGCGGACGTTCTAAACGGCAGCCCGTATATCCTGCGCGTCAGATACTTGTACAGAAGAAACTACTCACATCAAAACACAATGTTTCTCCACGATAAGCGCGGGCGTTCTAAACGGCAGCCCGTATATCTTGTGCGTCAGATACTTACACAGAAGAACAGATACTTGTACAGAAGAACCTACTCACATGAAAACATTATCCTTCTCAACGATAAGCGCGGGCGTTCTAAACGGCAGCCCGTATATTCTGTGCGTCAGATACTTGCACAGAAGATCAGATATTCGTACAGAAGAAACTACTCACATCAAAACAGCATCCTACGAAACAATAAGCGCGTGTCGTTTAGAACGCTAAACGACAGCCCGTATATCCTGTGCGTCAGACACTTGCACAGAAGATCAGATATTTGTACAGAAGAAGCTACTTACATCAAAACAGCATCCTTCAAAACAATAAGCGCGTGTCGTTTAGAACGCTAAACGACAGCCCGTATATCCTGTGCGTCAGATACTTGCACAGAAGATCAGATACTTGTACAGAAGATCAGATACTTGTACAGAAGATCAGATACTTGTACAGAAGAAATTACTCACATCAAAACAGCATCCTTCTCCACAATAAGCGCGGGCGTTCTAAACGGTAGCCCGTATATCCTGTGCGTCAGATACTTGTACAGGAGGTCGCAGTTCTTGTCTTCCTTAGCGCTGGTGTAAAACAGGGCGGCGCCGTACTGGAGACAGAACCGTCGGATCCATTGCTGCATGAAGTCAAAGTGTTCGTCGCGGTAATCGTGTTCCTTCTCCAGGGTGCTCATGTAGTCAGTCTGGGGAAGGTTAAGTTGCCTGTTTTAGAGTAATTATGATGTTATTATATATTTTCTTTAACTTTTGAAGACATGGAAGACTCAAACGAACTTGCCTGTCTATGGCATAATGGTGAAAACTCGAAAGTTTGGAATAACAATGATTTTAGAATTTTTAAAGTAATTAAAATTTTATCATTCGTAAATTCAAATTATTAACATTAGTCTGTTTTTCACATCTATTGATACTAACATGTCGTTGACGCGAACCTATAAGGGGGTTCTTACACCAATCGGTCAATCGTCGATCGATATTTTCTATTACACCAATCGATCGATCGATGGTAAAATGCATATTAATCGACGTCGACCGATAGTTTCTATTACACCAATCGATCGATCGATGGTAGAATGCATTAGTCGACGTCGATCGATAGTTTCTATTACACCAATCGATCGACCGATGGTAGAAGGCATTAGTCGACGTCGATCGATAGTTTCTATTACACCAATCGATCGATCGATGGTAGAATGAATTAGTCGACGTCGATCGATAGTTTCTATTACACCAATCGATCGATTGATGGTAGAATGCATTAGTCAACGTCGATCGATAGTTTCTATTACACTAATCGATCGATCGATGGTAGAATGCATTAGTCGACGTCGATCGATAGTTTCTATTACACCAATCGTTCGATCGATGATAAAATGCATTAGTCCACGTCGATCGATAGTTTCTATTACAACAATCGATCGATCGATGGTAGAATGCATTAGTCGACGTCGACCGGTCGATTATTTATCGACCGCTGTCCATCGATCAGCCAAAGCTATTACACCAATCAATCAACGTCGATGGCATCGATCGACGATCGATCGCTTGGTGTAATAACTCCCTTAGTTTTGTCCTTACAAAAAATCGCGGCTAAAGAAGTTTGCATATACAAATATCAATCTGATGTTATCCTTACCTTAGTCGCCACAACTACAATATCAAGTCCTAGATTGGTAGTAAGTACGGCCTCTGGCAGGGGACTGTCGTCATCATCCCCATTCTCGAAGTCATCCGACAGGTTCCGGGACGACCGCTTCATGGGGGATGACGCCGTGGGCTCCAGTTCATCCCCCGGCTCCGTATACCTCTGCCATTTCTGTACTTGTTGCTTTTTACTTTGTAACCTTTGTTCTGGAAAGAAAAGAAAATGTTTAATTGTAATGGTGAAAAATTAAACGTTTAAGTGTTTTTATTGAGGTTTTGGATGAAGCGAAAATTCACTAAACGGAATTTTCTGCCGGACCTCTTTACTATAGAGAACGTGCACGGCGTAGCTGTGCCATCTCAATCAATCTGCCTAGGATTTACCCAACTATCTTGGGGTCGGCTTCCAGTCTAACCGGATGCAGCTGAATACCAGTATTTTACATGGAGCGACTGCCTAGCTGACCTCCACAACCCAGTTACTGGGTAAGCTGTGCCATCTATTGGAGTAAATTCGAAACTTAACTTGTCATTGACAAATTTCCGTGCCATATAGTTCCTGTAGGAAGTATACACACACGCATCATGTACACATGCAGCATTCATAACGTAGACTGGCATCTAGTGAGTGAAATTCGCAACTTTTACTTGACAATGACATTTATGTGCCGCCATCTATAGTTCCTGCACTCTCCCTATATGCATGTCTATCTGCAACTGTCACTTATTGAACTGACAGGACCAGTTCGTCTGGTGAATTACCTGTTCTAGTGGCATAAGATTTGATTCACATCCAAAGTCCAAAACTATCCAAGATCATAACTGACAGCCTTTCCATACAAAGGGAGAACGTTACGAACTTTGTATTCGTAACACAATTTAATTAGGCGAAAAAACTTTTATGGGCTCCAGTCGTGAAAACGAGAATCCCGTACAGAATAATAAACAGTTGTAAGGCCTATTAGATAATTAGATGTTTAAATGTTTATGCAAATATACATGTAAGATTTTGAGTGTGTGTGATAGTATACGGTAGGACCGTAGTTCTCTGCGCCTGGGCGATGCCTGCCCAGGGGTTGAGGATAAATTCGAAACCGAGTTACCTCTCCCCTGGGCACTCAGGGCAGGGAAGGAACAGGGGTGGGTTTTAGTCAGTAAGAGTCCGACACGCCCTCCCGCTCCACCCTAGAGCGGCAGATGTCATTGGATGATTTCCCGACCCACAAAAAAAAAGGGCCCCGTTTGTGGTTGCTGACATCTCTTTTAGGCGCGCGTGGAACACTACGCGCCGTCCGACTCTCGGGCCTGGTGCTGATCGGACGGCGTACTACCCATTACTCGCCGTCCGCAGGCCCGCGTCTATGGTGGCCGGAGATCGTCTCGCGACCCCCGACGCCTAGCGAATACACCTAAAGAAGTCATCTGACGATTTCTTACTCTCAATAGAAAATGCATGCTAGCACTAATTTTATTTACTGGAAAGGTCTATCTTTATTTAGTTTGACTCTAAATAGCTGTACAAACCAATCACCTTTCGCACCAAACATATTGCACTCGCATTGCATCTAATGATACAGCAATTTCGATGAGACTACAATTAAGATTCCACTCGCAAAAAAAAACTAGGAAATTAATTCAATACAAACACATTCGCAGTTATTAACTAAACTCTGAGAACGGTATTTCGTGCAATTAACATTACAAAGTGAAGTAGCGAATACGCTGTAGTTAATCTTAGTGAAACGGAACGTTAATATTGTTATATTTGGCAGTTTCGTTCACTTTCTTGTTTCTTCCGGTTGATAAAATAATTGGGTGTGTAACGAATATCTTCTTTAGCATTTAATCCTCTAAATAAATGGCGGTATTATTTAAGCACATAATACCATTTTTTTTGTTATTAGAATTAGAGATGGGTTTGATCTTCACTCTAGTTTAGGTCAGAGGTGACAGGCTACCCAGAAGTCTGTTCACTCCAACTTTGAAGAGATTAGGGTTGTATGCGTTCCTTTGCTGTGCGCATTATGAAAGACGTTTGGTTCAATGGTAAGCGATAATGTGGTTGAAGATGGAGCATGCTTGCCTAGAATTAACTTATTCACTCTTGACTTAGACTCCCATTCTTCTTCCATATCTGTCTGTTAGTCATTATCTCAGTAGCCACCACCTTTCTACCCACATGTACCATCATTACCGTAGTTTGGTAGCCACCCAAAATAATCCAAATTCATGCTTAAAATTTTCTTCACGACTATACTTTTATCTCCGGAGATAATCCTACGTTCATAAATCTGCAATTTCAAAATTTTCCGGTTAATGGAAGTGGAATATTTTGAAATTGCCTGGTCTACCAATCTGTTTACTGAGGGCGGATCTAATATTTGATTAGTTAACATCGGCCTATATTGCAGGCTACGGCCTTAATTCGGTGCTACAGACAAGTCTAGCTCAAAACGTGACTGTAAAAGTTTAATAAGACCTACTTCTATAAGTGGTTAATTTAGGCCCTATTATAGTTTACGATATTTCTTCAGCATTGTTTTTGTTTAAAAATGTTTGAAAAGAGAACCTAGATAATTCTACAGAAAAACGGTAGAATACCTAACTATTTGTCTGTGGAACTAGCTATGTTCTCAGTAGTTGCACCGTAATTCTTTATTCAAATCGTATGATGTTTTTAGTAGCCAGATAGAAGCCAATAGTGACGTCATCTGCAGACATTATGGGAGAGAACAGGAGGGGTGCATATTGTGTGGGATTTAAATCGTTAGATGCGGCCATAAGCGAGTCGGATCCGCGCGCAAAGGGTTCCGAACAAATCATACTTTATTTCAGGTTTTTTTTTAACTGCCTCCACCTTATAGGTTTTCCTGTAATCTATAAGTAAAGAACTACTTTCTGTTTTTTTTTTTTTTAATTTTAGAACCAGTGGTTTCGGAGATAAGGCGGGGAATGGTCAATTTTCATCCATTTTCTTAAATAACTTCAAAATTATACATATATTATAAAAAAAATATATTCGAGACCCTCCCAATGTGCCCTTTCATTTGATATGTCGCACGACACAGTTTGACAAAGTTTGACTTTTAATTTTCCGATTTTCACCCCAAAAGTGACCCCCATATTCGAAATTAATTTATTTAGGGTACACGTCCGTATTTGGGTCACAGATATTCATGTGCGTACCACACAATGTCGGTGAAACTTTTATACGGAAAATAACTTCGCCCGCTCTTCGTGTCAGACTCTTAGTGACTAAAACCCAACCCGTGTTCCTTCAGTTACCTGTGCCAGGACCGCGGTGACTATTTCATCACTCCCGCGACCCAGACAGATGTCGGTGAAACTTGACTTGAAAATCATGGAAACGACATTTTTATTGTGTGAGCTTCACTCTTCTTAGTATGGAGACTTAGGGAGAGGGGAAATCTAGCAATTCAAAACCTTCGGAGCTACTCGTAATGCGGACCAAAGCAATCAAACTGCAGGGCGCGTTACAAAATATACCTACAGGTACAGGCAATAGGATTCAATCATTTTTTAGGGTTCCGTACCCAAAGGGTAAAACGGGACCCTATTACTACGACTCCGCTGTCTGTCCGTCTATTACGAGGCTGTATCTCATGAACCGTGATAGTTAGACAGTTGAAATTTTAACAGATGGTGTATTTCTGTTGCCGCTATACAACAAATACTAAAAAAACAGAATAAACTAAATATTTATGGGGGCTCCCATACAACAAACGTGATTTTTTTGCCGTTTTTATAGATAATGGTACGGAACCCTTCGTGCGCGAGTCCGACTCGAACTTGGCCGGTTTTTTCTTGTATTGTTTTGCTTATTAGTTTTTGCTGTTCATTAATCGAAATGATTCTAACATCAATGCTAATTTTAAGATTGAGCAATCCTAACTCCTGTTCAATCTGCTAAGCCCTCTGCAAAAGAGAGTATCCATCATTGGTTCAATCATGCGTAGGTGGCAAGTATATTGCCAGCCAGTTATTTTATTGCCAAAAGGGCACTGATCCGGACTGCTTAGCCAGCCAAGATAAACTGTCCGACGACGCGGATCGAAGCCAGGACCCGCAGTTGCCCTTGCCACCACTGAATAAACGAGTCTCCAAATACTTTCAACGCAGACACTTAAAACTTTAAAAAAAGACAGAAGTGAAAACAAAAAACTTAAACAAAAATGCCCAACCCGCCTCGCGATCCGCTACGAGTGCTACGACGCTACGTGCAGCACTCTCGTAGCGAATCGCGTAGCGGTGTCGGTGGTGCGCGAGTTCAATTGCTTTTTTCCATCTCAAAACTGCCCAACGCGCCTAAAGAAGTTTTCACTTCAAAAAATGTGTTACTATTGTTTGTTTGTTTTAAAGTTGCTAGGTACTCGGTATTGATCGCGGGCCGTCTCAACTTACTTTAAGCATTTCACAACGGATATATTTTGGAAAGATAGTTCTATAAAATCGTTCTCAAGCTAATAGGTTCCGGCTTGCGCTATGTTTACCAGGGGGGCAGAGTCTGTATTAGGACTTAATTTTAAGACGAAACTGATGTCGCTTTTACTGCGGTTTACTTACGGACCTTTAAATCCGCTATGCTCAGAATAACCATAAAGCAATATTTTCATAATAACCATGGTTGGAAAAGTCAAAATCGCAGTTTGTTGGTATGAGATTACAGGCAGACCGAAGGATGATATTTTTAATCCCTTAGACATTTTACCACAACATCAAAGAAAAACATTTACGTTATTATTTAGCTTAAGGCGCAGTTATACGACTTTGTAATGGTGTTTAATTGAACATCAAGTCTAAACGACTTGTCTTATTTCTTTGAAAAAAATATATGTTACTCTAGACAATTTCCGTCGTAATTTGATCTCAGAATATTTGAAATTATATTTTTATAACATAGTGTAATTAATTTGTAAAGTTATGTCTGACGCGGATAAAAAATTGAGAATCACGCAAAAACTATAAAGCGTATTTTTATGAAACCTTCACCATTTCAAAGATCATTTAATTATTTATAATTTAGTCTCAGTGTTTTAGTTTAATACTTGTTGTTTTATGTGTAATAAATCAATGCATCTAATTTCGGACTGCGCTCCTTGACGGGCGAGTCCTATTACCCTTCCATTATAACCACTCAAGGTCGTTGGCAGCCAATAGCGCCTTAAAATTAGGCGCACTAGTAATAAGTCAGCTGTCTCTATAACGTATTAAGAGTCACAAGATCAACGACTTTAGACAAGAAAATAATCGCTAGCTATTAATAAAATATTTAGTAGTAATGATCACGGATAAATATAATGACAAACACGACCTTTGCTCGTGGTGATACGTCTCCGTCTGTCGTAGTCACTTAATTGTTTGGATCGTTTTCTTTCTCAAAGAGATTTTTACTTAGGAGTATCAGCTTCTATTTTGAGCGAATCAAACAGACTTTTCTTGGCTCAAAGGTCTATTGAGGACTTGACCTTGTGACCGCTGTTGCGTAGTTAAATAAATAATGAGAAGGATTTGCGGTATTCTTATCGCCCTTACGAAAATACAGGTGAAATACTTTTCTGTATTTCTTTACCTGTATTTCATCTGCTGGTGGTTAGATGTTTTTTAAAAACAAACTCCTACGAATGGATAGACCACCTGCTCTTGGTAGTGGTCCTAATATAAATTTGGGCGAAGCGAACCCGATTAAAACTGTCTAAGCTAGGCTAAATAAACAATAAACAGAGCTTCGAGGCAAGCGTCGAATCTAGAGCATACTAGAGCATGCTCTGCCACCAAGGCAAGGTATCAGATGGAACCCCTTAGGGCCTCATAGGGTAGTTTCCTAAAAAATACTAATTGGTTCTTCAGTTAGATTACGACACGTACTTTTTCATTTGTCAACAAAACAAAAAATGAGGACGATACAGTGCGTTGAAATTTTCAGTCACGCCGTGCTACACAAGTCCCCGAAAACAAGCCCCCACTCCAGAACTTAGATGCGCTTTATCTTTGCCATTTTTTATTGGTTTGGTAAAGCAAAAAATATCATCATCATCTTCCTGCCCTTATCCCATGTTACTTGGGGTCGGAGCAACACGTTTTTTTCTTCCATTCTGTCCTGTCAGCCGTCACGCTATCACTAACTCCCTTTTCTTTCATATCACTCTTCACACAATCCATCCATCCTTTCTTTGGCCTCCCTCTCCCTCTCCATCCATTCACATTTATATTCCTAACTCTTTTAGTTATATGTGTTTCATCCCTCCTCTTTACATGACCATACCAAGATAAGCGGTTCCCTTTCAACTTTTATGTGACTGGCGCCACTTTTAAACTACCTCTAATGTACTCATTTCTCACTTTATCCATTCTCGTTACTCCACACATCCATTTCAACATTGTCATCTCCGCCACATGCAGTCTTTTTTCATCCGTCTTTTTCACAGCCCAACATTCTGACCCATACAGTACGACAGGTCTAATCACTGACTTATAGATTTTCCCCTTTAACTTAAGGGGCATCCGTCGGTTGGAAGTTGTTCCAGTGACCTGTCGCCATTTCATCCATCCTGAGTTGATCCTGTACGTTACGTCTCGGTCTCTAAAGCAAAACATATATGTCCAATATTTTTGATAATCTAACTTACGGACAAATCTTTACTCCTGCCCTTATCCCAATTTATTTGGGGTGGGCGCAACATGTCTTTCTTCCATACTTCTCTATTAGTCGTCATCTCTGTAGTCACCCCCTTTTTACCCATATCCTCTTTCACACAGCCCAACCATTGTTTCTTTGACCTTCCTCTACTCTTATAGCCATCCACATCCATACACAAGACTTTCCTAATGGACTTTCTTAACTTACGTAAAAAATTGAATTATCATTTTTATACCTAGGCAAAATCCCTATTCAGAAAGAGTCGGAGATCACGTTCCGTCACTTTCGTCTAGGTCTACCCTATGGAGACGGGGCCTGCGGACGGCGAGTAGTGGGTAACTCGCCGTCCGATCAGCACCAGGCCCGAGAATCGACGGCGCGTAGTGTTCCACGCGCGCCTCAAAGAGTTGTCAGCAAAGGACGGGGCCTGCCACGGCCAATGCCTGCCCGGGGGTTGAGGATAAATTCGAAAGAGCTACCTCGCCCCCGGGCGCGTAGGGCAGGGAGGAACAGGGGTGGGTTTTAGTCAGCAAGAGTCTGACACGCCCTTCCGCTCCACCCTAGAGCGGAAGAAGTCATAAGATGATTTCCCAACCCCAAAAAAAAAAAACCCTATGTAGACGAGTGAGTTAAATAAACTTCTAAAAAAGGTAGGTGAATCTTAGGTACGTAGATGTTGAATTATTGAAAATCCACATTAACATTTATCTGTGCGGATCGCCCAGAGGACACGGTGAAGCATACGGTGGAGGTCTGCCCCGCCTGGGCGGAGCTCCGCCGAGTCCTCGTGGATGCGATAGGTGGCGGCGACCCCTCGCGCCCGGCCCTGGTTCAGGCCGTGGTACGGAGCAAGAGGGAATGGGAAGCAGTCTCCGCCTTCTGCGAAGCAGTGATGTTCGCGAAGGCGGGGGCGGGACGCGTGAGGGAAGCTCAACGGAGTGCCCCTCACGGCCCCGGCCGCTACCACCGCAGGAGAGGTACTGGGCATAGGACGTCGCGAGACGATCTTCGGCCACCGTAGACCCGGGCCTGCGGACTGCGTCCTGCGGGCCTGGTGCTGATCGGACGGCGAGCTAACCACTGCTCGCCGTCCGATCAGCACCAAGCCCGTAAGTCGACGGCGCGTAGTGTTCCACGCGCGCCTCAAAGAGATAAGTGTCAGCCACTACTGACGGGGCCCATCATGGCCGGTGCCTGCATGCCTAGGGGTAGCGGATAAATTCTGAAAATGAGTTACCGCACCCCTCGGCACTCAGGCAGGGAAGGAACAGGGGTGGGTTTTAGTCAGTAAGAGTCTGACACGCCCTCCCGCTCCACCCAGAGCGGATTCATTGGATGATTTCACACCCTTCCAAAAAAAAAAAAAAACTTGAGAGGTTTTCGCAACGCGCAAGGAACTTCGTTCCAAAAAACATTAATCTTAGGGAGTATCCAGATCTGACGAATGTGCCGCTCTCGAGCCGCTTGCGAGCTGCACGCCTGCTGTTAGACACATCATCACATCACCCTTATTTGAGCTAGAATCGTTCGTGAGTCGCGACTACGACCCACGCTGCAAATGAGTCACCCTTTTCACCCCTCAAAATGTCGCACAACACAACCATGAAATCACCCACGCCTTATCGTTTACGAGTGCACCACGGTTATAGCTGGATGAATTTTTTGTCTCAATGATTCTAGGTCAAAGTCAAATGCCAAGGTCAAGAATACAACATTATACTGTATTACCGGATAAATTCGTAACAGAGTTACCGCTCCCCTGGGCACTCAGGCAGGGAAGGAACAGTGGTGGGTTTTAGTCAGTAGGAGTCTGACACGCCCTTCCGCTCCACCCAGAGTGGGAGATGTCATTGGATGATTTCCTAAACCAAAAATTAATGTATGATGTATTTTAACTTAATAAATTAATGTGAAGTTGGCATAGAAAAGCTTTGCTTGTGTAGTTGTATCTAAGTATTGATTTTTGTTAAGAGCTTTTCAGATTGATAACTACCTTTTAGGGTTCCGTACCCGAAGAGTAACCAACGGGACCCTATTACTAAACCTCCGCTGTCCGTCCTTCCGTGCATATGTTTGTCAGAGGGCTGTATCTCATGATCCGTAATAGTCAGACAGTTGAAATTTTCACAGAATGTGTTGCCGCATAACAACAAATAATTAATTAAAAATTAAAGCAG
The DNA here is from genome assembly GCA_951329385.1 of Polia nebulosa. Lineage (NCBI taxonomy): Eukaryota > Metazoa > Arthropoda > Insecta > Lepidoptera > Noctuidae > Polia > Polia nebulosa. Next base: position 5,706,465 of record OX589592.1, on the reverse strand, counting down.
GCTCCTCTACTAGAAAAATGTTTTTTTTGTGCTCGATCTTAATAATGACAACAAGTAGACGCGTATAATCTTGTATGATGGTACGGAACCCTTTATGCGCAAGTCCGACTCACACTTAGCCAGTTTTTTTTTTTTTTGAGTATTAGAAATCATCAAATGACTTCTCCCGCTCTGGATGGAGCGGGAAGGAGTGTCAGACTCTTCCTGACTAAAACCTACATGTGTTCCTTTAATTGCTTTTTGTTCTAGGACGACAGTAACTCTTTCGAATAAGCCCGCAACCCTGCAACCCTGGTAACTAGTGTCACCTAGTAATATATTAACGAGTTGACCTGTGTATGTTCAGGGTCTGAGCTGTTAACCACTATAAATATACTGCGGTAAAGCTTTCTAACATATTATTCCTGGGTGTACTTTATTATTTATGCAAGCGACTCTCGAGAATAGCGGCTCGTAGCTAAAGCCCGTGATATTTTTAGTTAGCTCATTCCGTCATAGACAGGTCAACAGTTTTTACTCTGAACTTTCATTTACGGGGTGTGAAGGAAATGGATCGTCATCTATAGGCCGTACCTACAGGGTACAAACGGAGCCCTATTCCTGCCACTCACGTGTCCGTCTGTCTGTTTGTGCGTCGTCTGTCACACAGGTTTTACAGCCAAATGGTTGGAGTTACTGTCTTCAAATTTTCGTTTTTGAGATAGTGGTCAAACGTGTGCCTTTATGAGTAGAGGAAGGCCAAAGAAACGATGGTTGGACTGTGTGAAAGAGGATATGGGTAAAAAGGGGGTGACTACAGAGATGACGACTAATAGAGGAGTATGGAAGAAAAAGACATGTTGCGCCGACCCCAAATAAATTGGAATAGGGCAGGAGAATGATGATGGTCAAACGTGTGCCTATATATATATGATAAAAAAACAATATATACCCGTTACACCCTATATAAAACCGAGTACAAATGGAACACCCACACTTACGTCAAAAATAAACTTCGAAATCCTAAACCGAATTTCAACTTAACGAAATCTCAATCGATACGTAGCGAACGTTGCTTAATAATGACATCATAATCATTTCTACATTATATTAATAAAACTACGCGTTAACTGGACTGTCCAGTTACCTTGGCATAGATAAAAAGCATCGTCACTATCGTAAACAAACAAATCGATGGTGAATAGTTTAGTTTAAGGCGCAGTTATACGACTTTTAATGGTTTTTAATTGAACATCACGTCTAAACGACTTGTCGTATTTCTTTAAAAAAAATATATGTTACTCTAGTCAATTTCAGTCGTAATTTGATCTCAGAATATTTGAAATTATTTTTTTATAACCTAGTGTAATTAATTTGTAAAGTTATGTCTAACTCGGATAAAAAATTGAGAATCACGCAAAAGCTATAAAGCATATTTTTATGAAACCTTCACCATTTTAAAGTTCATTTAATTATTTATAATTTAGTCTCAGGGTTTTAGTTAAATACTTGTTGTTTTATGTGTAATAAATTAATAATGCGTCTTATTTCGGACAGCGCTCCTTGATGGGCGAGTCTTATTACTGGACGGACATACGACGCGTTACGTGAGCTCGGTGCAGAACACGCAAGCTAACCACTCAAGGTCGTTGGCAGCTAATAGCGCCTTAAGTAGATTATGTACAGCTTATCAATGAACTAGCTTCTGTTAGCGTCTTTGCCCGCGTGTAATTAGTACTTCCCTCACTATAAATTATAGACTATGCGCTATTCCAGACTATAATCTATCTCTGTGCCAAATTTCATTCATGTCCGTGCAGCCGTTCTGGCGTGATTGAGTCACAAACATCCCTCCATTCAATCTTTCGCATTTACAAGTATAAATTTTTACACTGGCAACCTCTGGTACAAACACACTCAACGCACATATAACACTTTACGTGTGCAATACAACAATGCATTTAGGTGCATATTTGGGCTCCCGTGGCGGTGTAGTGCGTCCGGCATGTTTGCGGAGAATAGGGTGGATGATTTCTTTGCTGTATTGCGTAAGGCGAGGGCTTCGTTTATGTGCCGTGTACATGTTTCTGATAATGGCATATTGACAGCCATATATGAAGCTAATTATTTATTTGTATATGGCTGTCAATATTCCTGCTAACAATTTTATTTAATGATTTTGATTATATTTTTATTTTATATTGTTTGTAATAATGTTGTTGTAATTAATTAATATGGGAATTTCCTGAAATAAATGATTATTTAATTTAATTTAATAATATTAGTAGGATAGTTGAAAGCCGGTCGTCACTTCGTCAGTAGACAAAATGACTTAGTCTTGTTGGTTCGCAGATCAAAACTAATAACTTGTGATCTTCAACAGATGAAGAATCAATCAACCTGCCTAGCCTTTTCCAAACTATCATGGGGTCGGCTTCCAGTCTAACCGGATGCAACTGAATACCAGTATTTTTATGAAGCGACTGCCTATCTGACCTCCATAACCCAGTTACTGTGTAATACGATACCCCTTGGTAAGACTGGTTGTCAGACTTTCGGGCTTCTGACGACTCGTAACGACTGTCAAAGATCCGCGATTGACAGCCGGGAACGGGCTTAACGTGCTTTCCGAGGCACGGAGGAGTCTCGGCAAGCGTAGCTTAACCTGATGGATCGACCCGTGCGAATATTATTACTTTAGCCACGAGAGGATACTCATCAAAAACTGTCTAGTCATAATTATGCAAATGAAAGGACAATATGACTACACGGGTATTGACTAATGTGATATGATCACGTCTGTGAAGTTTGCTAATTCTGTTAAACCTTTCAGAAAAGCTTCTAAATCATTATATCAGCCGAAAGAAACATGTCCTTTGTTTGTCATAGGCCTCCTCCAAGCATCGCCACAAAGAATAGTCCTGTTTTTGAAGGTGCAGGGAGGAATCATCAGATAACTTCTGCCGCTCCGGGTGGAGCGGGAGGACGTGACGCTTACTGACTAAAACTTACCCATGTTCCCTTTTTGTTTTTTATTTTTGGGGTGTGGGAAATCATCCAATGACTTCTCCCGCTCTAGGGTGGAGCGGAAGGACGTGTCAGACTCTTACTGACTAAAACCCACCCCTATTCCTCCCTGCCCTGAATGCCCAGGGGCGCGGTAACTCTTTCGAATTTATCCCCAACCCCCGGGATTTATCCTCATCCCCGGGATTTATCACGTTCTAGAGCCTCAGTAAAATCATTCGGACAATCCCGCGACCCAGAACAGTCCTACGGATCATATAGCGCTTAAGATCTTCACTACATCTGTACAGCTAAAAAAACACTAAAAATTAAAAAATAACTTTAATTTCGGAAGTCGGTGCATGTATTTTATTTCTTCGTTATTTGACACCGACTTCCGAAAGTAAAGTTATTTTTTAATTTTTACTGTATTATTTCTTGGAAGTCGGTTGTTTTTTTTTTGTAATAAAGTTTTTTATTTTTCACTTTTTAGTTGTTATACCCCAGAACTAAAAACTCCAATAACATGGAACGTGGAATTTAAACATAGTCGTACTTGGAGAACACCAAAACGTCATCTAGCTATGCGTATTTTTCGTTTTTGTTCAGTTTTTCAAAAAGCGCTGAAGCAATTTCGATAAAATTTATATGGGACCACCTCGGGAGTATATTCTTTCGGATAAAAAAAGAATTCTGAAAATCGGTCCTCAATTGACAGACAAATCGGTGGACAACAATAATAATAAAAAAACATACATTGTATACAGTCGAACATAGAACCTCTTCCTTTTTCGAAGTCGGTTAAAAAGCCAAAATGCACCCTATAAAAATAATTTTAGTATGTTAACAAACGAGGCAGGAAACCGATGACATTTTAGAAAATACAGTCGAATTGAGAACCTCCTCCTTTTTTTGAAGTCGGTTAAAAAAGAACAAAAAAAAACCACCGAGGTGCGTGTCGGACTTCGCACATTTAGGGTTCCGTACCAAATGAGGGAATTATCAAAGAAAAAATCTGATTTACCAATATATTGGTGTTTGTTAGTAAAATATACGTAATAATAAACGTTATCAACAAATTTCAAGTTCATAGGTCAATGGGTAGTTAAAAAAATTTCGGGACAAAATTTTGTGACAGACGACGGACAGACAGACACGTGAGTGACAGCAATACGGCTTCATTTGGACCCTTCGGATACAGAACCCTAAAAACCATACGCTCAAAACTCATTCATCCTACAACTATAATATACCCAATTCATGTTTGCGCTTCAGTCCAATTCGATCCGCATTGCCGTACGGACATTACGCTAAGCTTGTAGTAACGATTTTTTTCGAGGAAGCTTGTATCGTGAGAGCTTACTAAAAGAACGCTAAAATTGTTAATATTTGCATACCAGTCCTTGGGAATCTAAAACTTAAATGCTTCTATAAAGCTTCGATATATATCATTTTTAACCGATTCAAAAAGAAGGAGGTTATCAATTCGGATGTTTTTATTATTTTTTGCATAACTCCGTCATCTACTGACGGATTTGCAAAATTCTTTTTTTGTTCGAAAGGGGTTTATTCCGAAATGGTCCCATTTAAATTTCATATAGATCTGATGATGGGTTCCAGAGACAGACAACGGAACTCTGAAAGCTTCAAAATTTGACAGCAAATCAACCGCGATTGCTGCTATCGTATGTCTATTAATTGTTAACATAGTTTGATGGGGAACCACAACTAAAAAGTGAAAAATAAAAATCTTTTTTACAAAAAAATAGAACCGACTTCCAAAAAAAGTGCAACTTTAATTTCGGCAGTCGGTGTCAAAAAACGAAGACACAAAACCAGGAACACAGACTTCCGAAATTAAAGTTATTTTGCACTTTTTTTGGAAATCGGTTCTTTTTTTTTGTAAAAAAGTTTTTAAAGATACAATTTTTACTTACAAAAAGTAAGAGGGGTATTCCACTATCCAACACCCAAAATAATCCAGATGCAGATCAATTAATCATATCAAAAATATACTTAACACTATAAGCTTTATGCACAATACTGGTCTTTACATCCGTAAACAGTAACATTCCATAAATACATAGTTATTTTCAACCACACAAACCGGTGGTCACTAGTTTGCCACCACAGGTGTGGCGACATAAATTTAAATAAAAATGGAAGTAAACTAATAAACCAACGCTGAACGAATCAAACGGGTCGCTTTGTATTCCACCTGCGATATAAGACGCTCGTCGTGACGTAATATCTGACTCACGAACGAGAAATAGACATTACTGGGGATACCATTAAGTTTCTTATAGTGTCGGACCGAAACACGGTTTATAGCCGAAACCGAATGTTCGGCTCCCCTTCCAGTTTTGGCCGAAATCGAAACTTACGAGGGTAAAACGGTCAAAAATTATAAATATTGTCTTAGAAAATAGGGATGATTTTAGGGTTAAAAAATATAATATTTTTATTTAATCCATAAGTTAGATTATCAAAAAATATTGGACACGTATTTTTTGCTATATCAAATCAATAAAAAATGACAAAGATAAAACGCATCAAAGTTCAGGATTGGGGGCTTGTTATGTCACTTTTGAGTAAAAAGTGGTACAATTTTGACTCGTGTGACGTCATGCGAAATTTCAACGCACTGTATAGTTTTTTTTATTATTGTTGATAGGCACGCGTTTGACCACTATCTCACCTGACAGCAAGCGATGATGTGGTCGAAGATGGAGCACGCTTGCCTAGAAGTAACCTATTCACTCTTGACTTAAAGACTCCCAGGTCATAGTCTTCATTTTTAGGGTTCCGTACCCGAAGGGTTATAACGGAGCCCTATTGTTGTCACTCACGTGTCCGTCTGTCTGTCTGTCCGTCCGTCGTCTGTCACAAAATTTTGTTACGAAGAATTTTTTAACTTCCCATTCATGAACTTGAAATTTGGTGATAATGTTTATTATTACCTATACTTTACTAACAAATACCAACATTTGGTACGGAACCTTTAATGTGCGAAATCCGACACGCACTTGGCCCGTTTTTTGTTTACGTGACAAAGGAAAAATATGTGTCCAATATTTTTTAGTGAGTAATGTTACTGACGGACTAATTGATTTTTTTAATCATCAACCCAATTATCAAACCACTAAAAAATCAGCCTTAGTTTTTATAAAACAAAAAGTAAATTAGCAAACGAACAAGACAGTCAGGTTTTAGGACTCTATCACAACTTTTAGCTGAATGACGCTAGTTTCGGCGGAATCGAATATTCAGCCACTTTTCGGCCGACACCGAAGACGAACCTTCGCTCGGTCGGACACTAGTTTCTTATAAGATTGTAATCGGCACGACTTCGTTATCTGTTAATAAGGATCGGATTTTTAACTGTTGTTTCGTTGTTAAGAGTTTTCGCGGTTGAGATTGTCGTGCAGGAGCCAGAAATGAGGATCAATTATTACGGACTAGTGACCCGCACCAGCTTCGTACGGGTACAAATTATACACTTTTAAGTGTATAATCTGTACCCGTGCCTTTGCTCATGAATCACTCTGTCTATCGGTGAAACCCGCATGAAAATCCGTTCAGTAGTTTTTAGGGTTCCGTACCCAAAGGGTCTAAACGGAACCGTATTGCTGTCACTCACGTGTCCGTCTGTCTGTCACACAGGTTTTACAGCCAAACGGTTGGAGCTTATAGTCTTCAAATTTTCAGTATAACCATCTTGCACCATATACATTTGGTACGGAAACCTAAATCTGCGAAGTCCAACACGCACTTGGCCGGGTTTTGAGTTATCGCTAATAGATAGAAAGACAGACAGACGCGGCGCGGGGCTTTGTTTTTTATAACATACAGTGAAGATAAGCAAAGCGTCAGCTCGTGGCCGGTGCCTGCATGCCTAGGGGTCGCGGATAAATTCTGAAAATGAGTTTCCGCACCCCTGTGCACTCAGGCAGGGAAGGAACAGGGGTGGGTTTTAGTCAGCAAGTCTGACACGCCCTCCCGCGCGAGAAGTCATTGGATGTATTATGCTAGGCCTATCATGGATTTCTGACTACCTGTATCTACACTACACTGCAGGATCTACGCTAATTTTCATTGTATTATGTGTATACGAGGCTTTGACTCATACACCGCTTTTGGTTTAAGCAAGGTACTTTTGGCACCGGAAAGTTTTCATCATTTCAATTTATTTGAAGCCTACGCAATATTGCGTTACGTCTTCTTTTTCAATACCTCTCAATCAGTCGTCATCTCCATATTCATTTCCTTCCTAGTAATATTTTTTTACTTCGAAGAGCTTCATTCATATTTTAACGACACACACAAAAGCAACAACATTATTTCGTACAATTTTCTCTACTTTATTGCATTTGCAAGCCAATCCCTTTAGAAAGCTTCTGCACTGTCTCGCCAGTGTTTTATTGCTAGACAAGGCACGTCTTAGGTCATTTGCAGCGTAACTACGAGTGCCCATGTCGATTCCATTTATGCTATAGCTAAACCTAAAAAGTTTTAGATTAAAAATCTGGGAAGCTTGTACTACTTTATCGATCTACTGGATATACATAATCACTACATATTGTTGTCCCCAGCGTCTAGACAGACGCGCGGGACAGACGTCTGTTCGCGATAATCTCAAAAACTACTGAACGGATTTTGATGCGGTTTTCACCAATAGTTTTAACAACGAAACAACAGTTCATGAGGAAGGTGTATGTGTATAATTTGTACCCGTAATAAGCTGAGGCAGGTCGCTAGTATACAAATACTATCAAGATAATTGATAAGTTGCAAGTTTGAGGTGAGTATTCAAAGCACAGTACGATGTGAAAGGCAACAATTACATTTTTTTAACACGCGAGTAAAACCGGAAACAAGAATGTGTGAAATGTGTCTCACGAGAGTCATAAAATATAAGTGTGTGAAAGGGCTTCTTGTTCACTCAAGTACGAAAATAACGAGCCTTACTTAATAAAACAACTTAGGGTAATTTAGTAAGGTCAAGTTTCAGACTTCAAAGGGATGCGAAGTTAAACAGAGGACAACAAGTCCAAAAACCCCGGATTTCTTAGCTTTAAACCGGACATTTTCAATTTTATATTTACACCTAACCAATAAAATAAAAATTCGTTTTAATTGTTAGAATTTGACTTTTTATTTTCAAACTTTTTAAAGCAGCGGTTCACTCTTGACTACCATTATTGTTTTAAGATAAAATTCTTCTCTTCTTCTAAAAATAACAAAACGTAAACTTTAAGATCCGGACTGCTCACTGTCCACCCGGACGCTCTTCAAACTAGGGCCAATAAACCCGGACGGATAGCAACCCTAAACAGAGGTGAAGCACGGTTTTGTTTAAAGTTAAACGAGGACAAAAACACTTCGTGGTCAAATGTTTGCCAACAAATTCATTGTCAACAACAGTGAGGTAAGGAAGATTTTGATGGTTTATTCTCATAGTAGGTAATAGAAATAAATACGTAAATTACGAGCACAGGCAATAAGTTATGTTTGGTTCGACAGATCTTTTTGTTGAACACAAAACCGATGGGTACCTATCTGATTGAAACTTTTTATGCGAAGTACTTGATAGTGGCCGGATATTGACCACTATTGAAATTAGGCTCGACTTTTTTCGCTGCGTAATTTGTATACAGTGGTTATAATTTATTTAAACCAACATAATTTGTAAGATATGTATGACATAGCTGGTTCTTCCATGATATAAGGACAAGGAGTAAGTTAATATCAGCAAATAGGCTAGTTTCCTAAAAAAAATCAAATTAATTCGTCAGTAATTGGACACGTATTTTTGCTTTTTTTTTACGTAAACCAAAAACTGGCCAAGTGCGTGTCGGATTTCGCACATTAACGGTTCCGTACCAAAAATTGGTATTTGTTAGTAAATTAAGGGGCAGATTTATAAAACAATGGTCAGACCTGCTGTCTTGTATGGTTCAGAATGTTGGGCCACAAAAAGGATGAATGAAAAGCAATTGCATGTAGCTGAGATGAGAATGCTAAGAGCGATGTGTGGTGTTACGCGCATGGATAGAATTAGGAATGAGTGTATAAGAGGAAGTCTGAAAGTGGCACCGCTGACTGAAAAGTTATGTGGAAATCGGTTGTCGTGGTATGGGCATGTGATGCGGAGGAATGAAGAAAATGTCGTGAGGAAAGTCTTGTGTATGGATGTGGATGGCTATAAGAGTAGGGGAAGGCCAAAGAAACGATGGTTGGACTGTGTGAAAGCGGATATGGGTAAAAAGGGGGTGACTGATCTGTGGGTCAGTCACACCAAAAGATCGCTGGATGTTCTGCGCATCCAATATAACAATATCTTCAGGATGATGTTGGGGCTGCCACGATTCTGTAGTGCATCGGGGATGTTCGCGCTATATCGCACTTAGAGGTGTGTAACTCTTTACGGAACCGACTCACTGATCCGAATCTTTGAAGTGATTCAAAAGATTGGTTCAGTAACTACGTTTCAAACGCATCATTTGGATCTGAATCATTACTTTGCTCAGTGCTCTTTCCTCGCGACGCGGCGCTGAAAAGTGAGCGAGAGAGGGAGACTGAGAGTACTGAGACACACTGATTTACTTTACTACTGTACCGCGACTCGCGACTGAGCGGGTGACATAATACAATCTATACAAGTCAGAAAGAGATACCAAATGACATGTGTATCACTCATACTTTCACAGTTTTTCGTTGTTGTTATCCATGCACGTAAAAATGACCATTATGGCGCTTACATATCAAATAGGTACTATATGATTGTTATTTGCTTATTTTTAATGTTTGCACTAACAAGCATATTAGCCAGCTGGCCATAAATTATCGAATAGCCGCCAGTCCTAAGCCTGGTTACAGTATGAAGGAAGATTGATTTTATTTATAATCTTAATTCTTCCTTAGAACATTTTGTACACTTAAAAAAAATACAATGCAACATTCGGCATTGTTAAATTCTGACTCAGTAGTAAACGCTCTGTATTTCATATCATTTGTTTCGTTCTGTATTTTATATCATTTGAACCGATGATCCAAATGATCCAAATGAAACATATCAGTGATTCGGATCATTTCAGTGATCCAGATGCAAATGTTCCAATCGCAAAAATGATACACTTTGCCCACGCCTAATCGCACTGACGGTTTTCACGCCGTTATTCGCAAAAAGACGGTATCCCTGATCTGCAGATTGCGTGGCAGCCGGAACAAAATCCTGGAGACTGTAGCGGACAGGATCTCAACCCCACTCTGGAGATCTTTTGGGAGGAGGGTAATTTAGTAGTTTAATATTTAATAATTTGATAATTAATGTATTTTTGACATGGTATTATTGATTATTATTTTATTGTCGATTAATAATTATTTTATTTTAATCTAATTGTAATAGTATTTTAATTTCATTGTAATCTTAATTTTATTTTATTTAATTGTAATTTTTATTTTATTTCTTGTGTCTCATTTTATGATATGGGTTATTTTATGCCTGAAATAAATGATATTTAATTTAATTTAATTGGGAAAAACGGTGCTTAGCTTAGCACCGTTAGTTTATGAAAAATTGCGTAAAATTGCGAACTCTGTCACCTCTGACCTGGACCTAGAGTCGAGTAAACCCATCTAAAATAAAAATAAAATAAATAAAACTCTTAGTTTGTAAGACTCAGATACATCGTAAATTATCAAATTTGGATAAGATTTATTGTATTTGAAATTATCTCATCATCTGCCTAGACTTTACCCAACTATCTTGGGGTCGGCTTCCAGTCTAACCGGATGCAGCTGAATACCAGTATTTTACATGGAGCGACTGCCTATCTGACCTCCACAACCCAGTTACTGGGTAATACGATACCCCTTTTTTTTGTGGGTTTGTAAATCATCCAATGACATCTCCCGCTCTAAGGTGGAGCGGAAGGGCGTGTCAGACTCTTACTGACTAAAACCCACTCCTGTTCCTTCCCTGCTCTGAATGCCCAGGGGCGAGGTAACTCTGTTTCGAATTTATCCTCAACCCCTGGGAAGTAATACGATACCCCTCGGTAAGACTGAGCTGACTTGGTTGACAGACTTTGAGGCTTCTGACGATCCGTAACGACTGTCAAAGATCCACGATTGACAGCCGGGACCAACGGCTTAACGTGCTTTCCGAGGCACGGAGGAGTCTCGGTATGTAAAAATGGTCACCCATCCATGGACCAACCCCGGCAAGCATAGCTTAACCTGATGGATCGACCTGTGCGGCTGTTATCACTTTAGCCACGAGCTTGTCTTGTATTTGAAATTATCTATTTATAATATATCGAAAGTTTACACTCTCGCTAGATTTATTACAATGTTACGATGTTTACTATTACCCGGCGACAAATACACCATACATAATATGTATGCGCTGTAATACAGGTCCTTATGAAACCTATTTCAGGCGCCAGTCTCTCACAAAGTTAAACCCCGGTTTGTCAGTAGTAAAGCTTTTAGCTTTAAGTGACTTTGTGATGAGATAATAAACTTTTTATATTATTACTAGCTGACCCAGCAAAGGTTGTTCTGGGATTAAATAAAAACTGGCCAAGTGCGAGTCGGGCTCGCGCACGATGGGTTCCATACCATTATCTATAAAAACGACAAAAAAATCACGTTTGTTGTATGGGCGGCCCCTTAAATATTTGTTTTATTCTGTTTTTAACCGACGAAAAAAAAGGAGGAGGTTCTCAATTCGACCGTATATATATTTTTTTTTTTTGTGTATGTTCAGCCCTCACTCCGTCATTTATGAACCGATTTTGATTATTCTTTTTTTGTTAGATAGGGTACACCTCAAGGGTGGTCCCATGTCAAGGAAATCAGGATCTGACAATGGAATCCTGACAAAATTGAAAGAAAACCTCGAAAATTGTGGGCATGTTTAGCGTTTCTGTGTGTGTGTTCAGCCCTCACTCCGTAATTTATGAACCGATTTAAATTATTCTTTTTTTGTTAGATAGGGTATACCTCAGGGGTGGTCCCATGTCAAGGAAATCAGGATCTGACAATGGAATCCTGACAAAATTGAAAGAAAACCTCGAAAATTGTGGGCACGTTTAGCGTTTCTGTATGTGTGTTCAGCCCTCACTCCGTCATTTATGAACCGATTTTGATTATTCTTTTTTTGTTAGATAGGGTATACCTCAAGGGTGGTCCCATGACAAGGAAATCAGGATCTGACAATGGAATCCTGACAAAATTGAGAGAAAACCTCGAAAATTGTGGGCACGTTTAGCGTTTCTGTATGTATGTTCGGCCCTCACTCCGTTATTTATGAACCGATTTTGATGATTCTTTTTCTCTTAGATAGGGTATACCTCAAGGATTGTCCCATGTCAAGGATATCAGGATTTGCTCATGGGATCCTGAAAAAATTGAGAGAGAACCTCGAAAACTGGGCACGAATATTGTTTCTGTTTACTTTTCATAACTGAATCAGGTATTTGCATTTAGGAACCATCACATCATGAAACTTAGCTGATGATGGAAACCATACCTTTCCTAAACAATAGAAGTCAGATATAAAAACTGGTTTTAGTGACAAATACCACTTAATATGCTTTGACGAAAAGACGTCTTTACAATATTGGAGGTAACCTCAACTGGTCAATATCCTGGGAACTTCATGGAAGGATTGTTATATCATCAGCTCAGTGGCAAGAGGAATGATGAAGAATTAGAAATTAGCCTCAGAGTGTTAAAAGATGATGCGAGCCACAAAAAATCATAAAATAAAAAACTTTTTAACAAAAAAATTAACCGACGAAAAAGAACTAAAAAGCAAAAAATAAATAAACCTTTTAAGTCTTGAGTAATGAGCTTATTTACCTACATAAAATATCAAATTTTATATAAACTAGTTTTGAGTCGGCGCCAATTAATAAAATGATTAATTACCTACTTACAGCCCTCTTCATTTGTAAGTACTTATAAAATTTAGATATTTAATAATCAGATTGTTGTTTGGCGCCGACTCAAAATTAGTTTATATAAAATTTGATATTTTATGTAGGTAAATAAGCTCATTACTCAAGACTTAAAAGGTTTATTTATTTTTTGCTTTTTAGTTCTTTTTCGTCGGTTAATTTTTTTGTTAAAAAGTTTTTTATTTAGTATGTGTTGTTACAGCGGCAACAGAAATACATCATCAGAGAAAATTTCAACTATCTAACTATCATGGTTCATGATATACAGCCTGGTGACAGACGGTCAGCGGAGTCTTAGTAATAGGGTCCTGTTTTACCCTTTAGGTACGGAACCCTATGCCCAGGGGTAGCGGATAAATTCGTAACAGAGTTACCGCTCCCCTGGGCACTCAGGCAAGGAAGGAACAGGGGTGGGTTATAGGCAGTAAGTCTGACACGCCCTCTCGCTCCACCTAGAGCGGGAAATGTCATTTGGATGATTTCCCACACCAAAAAAAAGTGTACGTTACCCTAAAAATGGGGGGGAGGAGGGTGAAAACTACTTAACGACCTATTCTCATACCTACCAAATACCTACACAAAAAAAAACATTAAAATCGGTCGAGCCGTTTCGGAGGAGTGCAACCACAAACGCGTGACACGAGATTTTTATATATTAGGTCGATGAGCTACTAAATCTGGCATACCTTCTACTAAAACTTTAAAAAATCCTATGAAATAAAAGCTTCTATTTAGATATAGATTTACCAACCATAGGTAAAGGTGCAAAATAACACATTCTGCCAAGAAATGTGAGGACATAACCCTGGATTAAATATGAGTTGCGTAATACTCGCAAAGCCCGCACATTTATGACCAGACAGTTAAAACTTGGTGCAAGCAAAAGAAAATCAAGACATTTGGCATTGTTTAGTTTCCTATTACTACCCTGACAATAACTTACGAGGGTCATTCAATAAATACTTAGCCTACAAAAAGTAAACGAAAATTTTGGAAAAGTGGCAATTTATTTTTCAACATAGTCTCCTTTTAGTTCGATACACTTAGCCCAGCGATGCTCCAACTTTTTTAACCCGTCCGAAAAATAGTTTTTGTCAAACTCTGCAAAATAGGCCTCCGTGGCGGCGATAACCTCCTCATTCGATCCATATCTATTCCCGGCGAGTGATTTTTTCAGATTAGGAAACAGAAAGAAGTCACAAGGGGCCAAATCTGGAGAATACGGTGGATGGGGCAGCAATTCGTAGCGTAATTCGACCAATTTGGCCATGGCAACGGCAGACGTGTGAACCGGTGCGTTGTCGTGGTGAAACAGCACTTTTTTCTTCGCCAGATGGGGTCGTTTTTTCTTTAATTCGGCGTCGAATCGGCCCAATAAATCGGCATAGTAAAGCCCTGTAATTGTTTTACCCTTCTCGAGGTAATCGATGTAGATCACACCTTGTGAATCCCAGAAAACGGTGGCCATAACTTTTCCGGCCGATTTTACAGTTTTCGCCTTCTTTGGAGCACGTTCCCCGGTCTGGATCCATTGTTTTGATTGCTCCTTGGTCTCTGGTGTGTACCAGTGGATCCAGGTTTCGTCGACGGTCACAAAACGACGCAAAAACTCCGCTGGATTCCGCTTAAACAGCGCCAAACACGTCTCCGATGTGGTCTCACGGTTGCGCTTGTTTTCTGGTGTGAGTAAACGCGGCACCCATCGCGCCGACAGCTTTCTCATGCCGAGTTCCTCGTGAAGAATATGATGCACTGTTCCTTCTGAAATGCCTACAGTCTCAGCTAGCTCCCGAACCTTCAATCGGCGATCTGCCAATACGAGATCATGGATTTTTTTAATGTTTTCCTCCGTAGCAGCTGTTTTCGGTGCACCTGGACGTGGTTCATCAAAAACCGACGTACGGCCACGTGCAAACTCGTTGAACCAATTCTTGACGGTGGACATCGATGGAGAAGAGTCACCGTACACAGCATCCAAGCGCTCTTTGATTTCGATGCGCGTTTTCCCTTCCAAAAATAGGAATCGAATCACCGAACGATATTGCTCTTTTTCCATTTTTGTAAAACCGATCGACACGTTCGCTTCCATAAGTTGTCTAATTAAAACTAATGTTGGGATTGGAATGAAAGTAAGGTTAAATGAATTATAAAAGAATGTGCTACACTGTGGTAAAACTCTTTTGAAACTACAGCGCCCTCTGGCGATGAGGCTAGGTACTTATTGAATGCACCTCGTATCAAGTTGTCAATAATAAACAGATTCTATGAGAAAAACATGCTCTTTTTTTATTTGAGATGGTTTTGCTATTAACTCTAGTCTAGGTCAGAGGTGACAGAGACAGAGTCGACGATGGAGCAAGCTTACCCAGAAGAAGCCTGTTCACTCTAACTTTGAAGAGATTAGGGTTGTATGCGTTCGGAAACACAGACGCAGGCAGACAGTTCCACTCTTTTGCTGTTTGCATTATGAAAAACGTTTGGAAACGCTTAGTGCGAATTGGTGGAATAGCAACAAGGTAGGGATGGTAACTTGCTGTGCGTCTAGAAGTCCGGATGGTAGAAGGGGCCGGTGTGATGGTCGTGGTGTTCTTGGGCACATTCTATAGAAGACCGACCAGCAGGCAAACTTGCGACGATGAGCCAAGCTGTGAAGCTTGGCATCCACCAGTTTTACGTCACCAATGAGCCTCTTAGCTCTGCGTTCCACCGAGTCAAGCGCAGCCAGTTGGTATTTAGCTGAGCCATCTCAAAGGTGGCTATTACTCCATGTAGGATCGGACTTGTGCTTCCTCTCTCTCTTAACCTAGCCTTTGTTTTGAGGGTGGAAAATCATCAGATAACTTCTCCCACTTTGGGTAGAGCAAGAGGGCGTGTCAGACTCTTACTGACTAAAACACACCCGTGTCCCTTCAGTTGCGTTTCAGGGTCGTCGTGACTCCTTCGAACAATTTCGCCTCATTCCATTATTTGGGGTCAGTTCTCCTCATCATTCTTTGCCACTGCCAGACGTTTCTGTGGTCTACCTGGGGTCGCGGATAAATTCGTAAGAGAGTTACCGCGGCCCTTGGCACAGGCAACTGAAGGAACCAGGGTGGGTTTTAGTCAGTAAGAGTCCGACACGCCTTCCCGCTTCACCCAGAGCGGAAGAAGTCATTTGATGATCTCACGACACCAAAAAAAAAAGGGACTGTGCTGAGTCGTCGAGACATCTCAATTCAGTCTTCAGGTCGTTTTTCAGGTCAAGGTCAGGGAGGGGAAAAAACCCTTTGAAATACACGAATAACCCCATACATTCTGATATCTAACTTCCGTATCAACAGACCTCGTGGAACAGATAAGAATAGTAATTCGAGTGCACTGAATCCACCTTGAATGGTTAATAAGGATGCAACTGCGCGTGAGTCATCTTTGAGATAATGAGAGACGCGCGCTCATTGTCGCTTGCATGCAACTTTTATGTGACAGACTAATGAATGCGTATCTACAGGGTATAACGTAAAGGATGATCATATTATAAATATTGCTTCTGCCCATATAAATGAACAACTTTCTTAAAGAAAGTCATAGACAATAGGGAATATGCATGAAAAAAATTGTTATCTAACGCGTTTATCGATGAATATACTAAAATAGAGTACGAACAGTGAAAGCAGCATCAAAATTGATCAAAAATTAAACGAGATATAACAATTTTAAACAAACATATCTGTCCCTCTCTCGAAAACGCTGTTGTCTATGGAAGTTGTATGGGTGTCATGTCCTTTGACGTCAAAGAACACGTCGGACTTCTCTCTCTAATTATAAACTTTAAAGCTTTATAACTTTGTCGTTGATCGAGGCATCAATACTCAGATCATTCGTAGATAGGTGCCTTCGGTACAATTTCTCATTGTTGATAATGAATGGTGGTTCAATTTCAATTAAACACAACACTTGACTGAAACTCATGGGTTTTATTTCATTTAAACCATGTACAGACACTTGTGGAACTGCATAAGAGTTGATCAGTCATCTGAAGCTAACAAACTAAAACCACATAATATGAGGCCTGCCAGTTCCAAGGCATTGTTCTCTCAGAGAAGAACTGACAGAAAAGAAACTCTGGAGACATTCTTTTAAATATTACAACACTTGTCGAGAAACACAATCTATCACGATTCCTTTTTCTTTTTAGTCTACACAAAACTACTCCAAGTGCATACTTTTCAGTCCCGCGCACAGCACACACGCGTCCAATTCTTTTTGTTTTTTTGAAAATGCCTTCATATTTGTTCACATTTGTTAATAAGTCTTCAATTGAACAAATAAAAAAATATCATGCATATTCCCTATTCCAAAAATTGATAAAAAAAAGATAAAATATTTATTTGTACCTCACACAAGAACCCCCATAGTAATTTTGACCAGCTGATGATAATTTTGTATGATAAGTCGAAGTCCAATAAGCTAGTTTCCTAGAAAAATCTAATTAGTTCGTCAGCAGGTGTAGCATGACCAATAAAATTCTATCTCTATTCTACCAAGAACAGACAAAGTTCTTTTTATCTAACTTGACATCTTTTCTGCCCGAGCATCATGCTTCACATTGTAGACTTTTGTCGATTAAAGAATAGAAACATTTCCTCTCTTCATTTTTAACATCGCCATGCTTAGAACGGTAGAAACCTTTCTACTATCTGTCATTTTGTCTATTCTTCCGTCGACAAAACCTGTTTCTATGGTGGTCATGCTACGCGTGCTGTTAGATTACCAAAAACTATTGGACACGTATTGTCACGTAAACCAAAAATGAGGACGATACAGTGCGTTGATATATCGCGTGACGTCACAACTCGATACACTTTGTACCGTTTAGTGACGTAATAAGCCCCCACTCCTAGACTTTATAAATACGTCTGTTGATGTATACTTGAATTTATAATTCGAGATAATTTCAACCCATCGCCACCAACTCAAGTTTCGATTTTAACATTGTGTAATTTAAGTTGATTTTGAAGTGACCATTTGTAATAATAGAAAAACATGAATGGTTCCGTACCATCGTACAAGATTATACGCGTCTACTTGTTATCATTTTTTAAAATCGAGCAACAAAAGCCAAAAAAAAAAACGTTTCTAGTAGCGGAGCTCATCTTTTTCATTTCCCGTCCATACGCACAAAGCGTTTTGAGAAAACATTCATTGTGCGTACAGCTAGGGAGTGGAATTCCCTACCGGAGTCTATGTTTCCTGATAGCTACAACGTGGGAGTCTTTAAGTCAAGAGTGAATAGGTTACTTCTAGGCAAGCGGGCTCCATCTTCGACCACATCATCGCTTACCATCAGGTGAGGTAGTGGTCAAACGCGTGCCTATCAAATATAAAAAAAAGCTCCCTTAATTTTTAATTTTATTTTTATTATTTGTTGTTATAGCGGCAACAGAAATACACATTCTGTGAACATTTTAACTATGTAGCTATTACGAATCGTGGGATACAGCCCGCTGACATACGGACGGACAGCGGAGGCATAGTAATAGGGTCCCGTTGCTACCCTTCGGGTACGGAACCCGGAAAAAGTATGGGTTGCAGTGGAATTTAAACTTTGTTGTGTATCTCATAGAGTCTGTTGTTCCAAAATTTGATAATCATCTAGAATTCTGAATTCACATTTTGACTGAAATTCCAAGTAGATGAAGTTTTTCAGGAAGATAATATTTTATCTTATTTCTGTTATCATGCAATCAGTCAAATGATTATGTGCAGATGTATTGTCAGATTTTGTGTCATAGTGCACTGCCCCCCTGGAATTGACTCTTTGTAATCGGCTCACCGTAACATATTTTATATCCTTTTTTTTTATATTTATACATATTTTTGATCTTTCGGATACCCACAGTTTCTGAAGGCTTAATCTTATGTCAGTTGTTACAATTTGATTTTCTAAAAAAGGAAATATAAGGAACTTAACTGGGCTGGTATGTGGAGTTGTGGACAGCAGCCAAACATACATACATAAATATATTATTATGGTGTACAACAACATTAGGCCCTTTCATGTAAGGTCTTTAGCTTCTATTAACAGTCGGATTCCTAAACAAATCTAATTAGTTTGTCGGTTAGATAAGCAAATCATATTGCACACATGTTTTTGTCATGTAAATAAAAAAAACCGGCCAAGTGCGAGTCGTACTCGCACACGAAGGGTTCCGTACCATTATCTATAAAAACGGCAAATAAAGCACGTTTGTTGTATGGGAGCCCCCTTAAATATTTATTTTATTCTGTTTTTTTAGTATTTGTTGTTATAGCGGCAACAGAAATACATCATCTGTGAAAATTTCAACTGTCTAACTATCACAGTTCATGAGATACAGCCTGGTGATAGACAGACAGACAGACGGACAGTGGAGTCTTAGTAATAGGGTCCCGTTTTACCCTAGATATGAGGATGAGAGCGTTGAAATTTTGTGTGACATCACGCCGTGCTTCACATTTTACCAAGTGATGTAACAAGCTCCCACTCCTGAACAAAGGTGCGTTTTATCTTTGATATTTTTTAATAGTTTGGTAAAGAAAAAAATATGGGTCACATATATTTTTTGATAAACTAACTACGGACTAAATAGGATTATGATTTTTATACATTTTTATAACCAAAGAATTATGGAAAAAACCCTATTGTTTCCCTAATTCTATGAGTTTTCAATGCAAACCAAGCCATTACTCTTAATTAATTCCAAAATGACTTACCAGGTGTGAGATCTAATTTGTCTATGTGGTCACCGAGCACGGATGCCCAGCTCTGCAACTGGTCTAGTATACCCCAAGGCGTTGTCATGGCCACCGTGAGGAGCACCAGTGTGTGAGGGAATGTCTCCTCGCTGAGTGCGAACTTGAGGAGGTTTGTGTGCCCTGGATCTCCGTCCAGCACCCATACACTGAGACGTGTTTGATCTGTTGAGGGAATGTTTTTTTGTACATTTTAAAGCAGATATTTTCTAGATAGGGATATGGAAAAGTGATGAATATTGTTGTGACTCTCAGAAGTACAGAAATGAGAAAAAAATTACTGGTTAGGATAAACTTTGCCTTTGACTAATCTGAACCTTAAACCGAAACTAACAATAATGTAAGGTATGGTTCGCTGATTTAAAATTAAGGAAATATCATCTTTAAAGATTAGAAGTTCCTATGAATGTATTTATTCTATGTCTAGTACCTACCGTCTCAAATTCAATAAACAAAAATGCTGACAATGTGAGAAAATAAATTTTCTCCATAATTTTGGTTTTTTGAATTTTTGCCATATTTTAATAGCTTTTCTGCTATTTGGGTTTTAGACAAATCCAACAAATCAAAGATCATTAATATCGGTAAACTTATTCTTGAATTATAAATGGTGTATCTAACCCGAGTTTCTTTTATATAATACATATAATATAGATTTGTAATTACTGATTATATACTGTAAAAACTGCCTGCTATAAAACAGCAAAGCATCTTTACAAAACTGCATGTTACAAAAAGCTTCTTATTTATTTATATCCTATGAACAGGTGTTTTTATGTTTCATCTTAATCATGCATTTAACTTGGAGCATATTTATAACAGTATGACTGGCCTGTTGGTCTAGTGGTTAGTGACCCTGACTGCTATGCCAGAGGTCGTGGGTTCGATTCCCACCCAGGACAAATGTTTGTGTAATGAGCACGATCATTTGTTCTGTGTCTGGGTGTAATTTATCTATAATATTTATATATTTAGAAATATATAAGTATGTTTATCAGTTGTCTAGTACCCATAACACAAGCTCTGCTTAGCTTGGGACTAGATGGCGTTGTGTGATAGTTGTGGAATATAAAAAAAAAAAAGTACATTATTAGTTTGGATGAGTACAACTGAGTATGCAGCAAAGTATCCCATTTAAAACCTCATCTGTCACGTAGGTCATATGTGACCACGAACAATAGATTTTCTTTTGTGTCTGTTGTCTGACAGATCAGCCAATAATTTATATCCTACTAATATTATAAATGTGAAAATTTGTGAGGATGTATGTTTGTTACTCCTTCACACAAAAACTACTGAATGGATTTTGGTGACACTTTACTGTAATATTGCTTATACATCAGAATAACACGGCTATAATTAACATTGATTGTATCTAAGACAAGATTACAATAGAAAATGAATGTTTTCTCAGAACAAGAAG
Source organism: Polia nebulosa (assembly GCA_951329385.1). Classification (NCBI taxonomy): domain Eukaryota; kingdom Metazoa; phylum Arthropoda; class Insecta; order Lepidoptera; family Noctuidae; genus Polia; species Polia nebulosa. The sequence continues at coordinate 5,685,318 of OX589592.1, read as the reverse complement.
TACAAGCCACAGCAAATTTTGATATAATAATAATAAATCTTAAGGAATGGTAAATAAACACTACATTTCTTTTATATAAAAGAAAGTAAGTTGGTACAATAATATAAATTATAGAATAGGAAAAATAGTACTGTCTCGTGTATTTGTTACTTGTTAGGAATGTGAGGTATCGGTTCCAATTGAAATGCATGTATTTAAATTGATTCTAATATGTATTGAATACATGAATTGATGTCTTTAGGCATTAAATTAAGCATAAAATAATAACTTAAGAAAAGTTCTAAGCAAAACATACAAACAAGGACCTAGAACATACATTTCACAGATGATTCATCTAGTATAATCAATATTTCCTGACTTAGTCACAACAGATTCTAATAAGAATTGATTGTCTAGATATTGTGGCAATTTACTGATATTTGGCATGTTATTGAGTCCTGGTATGGACAAAAACAATGTGTTGATTTCTATTATAGTAAAAATAATACATCAACATCCATGGATGTAGGTTATGCTGATATTGTTTGATCTTGTACTTGTTTATTTATAAAAAAATAGCTAGTTAGGTGACAAAAACACACACTTACCATCTCGATATTCATCTCTAACGTCTATATAGGCGTATTCGAGTGCTGAACCTTTCTTAGGGTCTTCAACACCTTGTAATTTCGCTACCAGAGTAGTTTTACCAGTCTCATTGTCACCCAAAACTAAAACATTTTTGTTTGAAGGTAGTTTTGTGTTCCCTTGGTTTTGGACCTCTTCTAATATCGAAGACCTGCAAAAATTACGAGCATACAGTATTCGTTGTCATCAATATTGCGAGGTTGGTACTAGTACGGGAAAGTGTACACAAATGTGCGGATTTGTCGCCGTGTGGGAATGTTTCGCTGTTATTTTACATACAAAGGTAGACAACGCAGCTAGGTCACATATTTCTCAGCTTCATAGCTTGACATCACGTAGGTGTGACACATTGGATCCCTATATGGGGAGTGCATGTTACCCGTAAAATTAACAGTGAACCTTTACCATAGGTTGTCCTTGACGTCTCCGTTTTCTTTCTTTTTTGATTTAAGCCCATTAGCCTGGCCGTTTGTCTCCATTCTTCAGGTACGATAGAAGATAACAACGGCACAGAAAGGCTTTTCTTTCGTTTTCGTCTCTTCTGCCGTTCATACGTCACTCTCGCGATGATGCACTTGTTGCCAGAAGTAAAAACTACTTTTATACTGTTAGACGTGTTGAAAGCAAAAGTTTAAAAATGATCTAGATTTTTAATATTATGACTTGGCCATCAAGTAATTGTTTCGTTTTGAGTTCTCACATGGAACATTATTTTCTTAAACAACGTAAAACCTAAAATAATCAATGCAAAAGTAAAATTTATATTATTATCAAGTAATTACAATAACTTGACTGACAACATTGAAATTTTATTTTTTAATTTATTGTATAGTGGTGCGCTTTCTGATATCGACTAATATTATTTGGCCACAGAGTAATATAATACTCAAGACTATAACTAACAAAATAAATTAAGCTACTACTTAGTACTTACTGCAATTAGTCGTAGTTAGCGTACCGTATTTTTAGGGATAGTTGTTGAATTAGGCACTTAAAATACAACATCTTGAACACCCAAGGCATAAAACATTTTGATTGACTGATGTGCTTTTTTTTATTGCCCCGCGTTTGACCACTATCTCACCTGATGGTAAGCGATGATGAGGTCAAAGATGGAGCACGCTTGCCTAGTAGTAACCTATTCACTCTTGACTTAAGGACTCCCAGGTTGTAGCTATAAGGAAACACAGACTCCGGTAGGGAATCTCTCACTCCCTAGCTGTACGCACAATGAATGTGTTCTCAAAACACTTTGTGCGTATGGATGGGGTGTCCACCATGAACCGGTGGCACTTCGCCGTACGTCTAGTCGTCGGTTGATGAAACGGGCTTGGCGGAATCAAATTCGTCAATCAAAAAAAAAATCAAAGCAATTTCGTCGCACACTCCCCAAAATGTAACCGATAGAAAACCGACAGGCTAGCAACTCGGCGTCTATGCTCAAGACTTTGGCGCTTCGACTCAATGAGCTTATCACTGCCGATGATCCTCTTGGCTTGTTTCTCAATTGACTCAAAAGCATCAAGCTGGTATCTGACAGATTCGTCCCAAAGATGAGAGCAGTACTCCATACACGATCGGACTTGGGTTTGATAGAGTTGGAGCAGCTGTTCCGGCGTGAAGTACCGTCTCACCTTTGCGAGGATCCCCAACTTTTTTAAAAAAATATTAAAATAGGTACAAAAATGTTCCCAAAAGCTGTTAAACCAGAAGACACAATAAAATATAATAGAAAAAGAAAGTAAAAGAACGAATAAGAAATAACAAATTGAAAAGGGGATTTACGTAATTATTTTAGAATTGTAGTAGATTTTCATTCTGTACTCTTTAAGAGTTTACACCTTCCGATTTCAAGAGACCCAATTTAGGAAGAAGCTAACTAGGAAGTAGAAAGCTAGCGATTACACTATCCTATATTGGACTCCTAAATCGGCAGTGTTTCCAACTCTTACATATTCAAGCCCCTAAACAGAATATCAAAAGTCGCTAGAAAGTCTCTTAAACCGATTCTACCAGGAGCGGACCAAAAAAGACAAAGAGCTGACTCAGATTTTTTTCTGGGAAAGTGACCATAGGAAATTTAATTTAATTTTAAACACGTTTAAAAATACTAATAGGCCATTTGTAGCGACAAAGTCACTAAATTGGCAACACTTAGCTCTAAAGTGAGTGATCCTAAATAGTACACAATTTAGGAAATCAAATCGGAACCTTTCAATCTTTTAATTTAAAATATTTTGTTCATCACCAAACCATAAAGGCTCAAAAACACCTTCCTATTTCCTAAATTGGATTCCTTGAAATCGGAAGGTGTTTTTGAGCATTTATGGTTTGGTGATGGTTGAAACAAAATATTTCATTTCGCCCTTCAAAAGTGAATAATAATCGACTAAGTTCACAAATCAAATCAGCTCACAGTCTGAAGACAGACGACTTCAAACGAGTCATGAATACTCACGTAGCAGACAGTCGGTTTCCCTTCTCTAGTAGCCACTGTTTTTTTTTCTAAGTCACTGTCAGACGAAATACATAATAATCGAGGGATTTATTTTGTAAGGCGAATAAAACTTGATAGCGTACTAATAGTTCAGTAATATCACGCAGTGCGGTCTCGAGTATAGTGAACAATAATAGTTAAAAGTTTAAAATGTCCAGAAGGCCGAGAACTGGTAATAAATCTAATAATCTGTCTCAGGTGAGTCATGCACATTATTTGCTCGTTCTTAGGGTCTCATCCGGTTCTATTAGCGCGTTTAATGTAGGTTTATTTATAGGAATAAGTCATTGTCGTTATGGAATAATAAATCTTGATTTGAGGTCAATTTGAGAAGAAAGTTGTCAGCTGATTTGGATTTTGTAAACAAAGGGTCTTTATTATTGTGTTCCTTATTTAAAAACAAATAGCATGGTGAAATCCGTCTTTGTATTCCTTAGACTGAACATTGTTACTTTGATTGCGGTCCATTGTTAACCACTTAGTGGCTGCATTACTGCATTTGGTTCACTTGAAAATACTTTTGTACTCTAATAATAATAAATGGCTGCTACCAAATCATTTCTGCAAGCACAGAGTGCTTTTTATAGTTAGGTTACTACCCAACTAATATGTGTAGGATGAATGAAATGAGCAATGGTACAATCTGTTTATTATTTCAATTGATATATCAGTCTCACTTGAACTTTTTACAAGTATATCCTTTGTTGTCTACTTTCTAGCTAGAATTATGGCCTAGCTTGTTGGGTTAACTAATTCTTACTGGAACTTAATCCAATTTAGTGTCAATCACCCCTGATGCTAAGATATAAAGGTGTTATAATTTTCCCTTTGTTGTACTCTCACTCTGCTTATCTTTTTAAAATATATTAAAGTGTATCAAAGTAGCCACCATCTTTTAAATTCTGGGACTTATTGTAGCAATATATATCTAGTTACTATAACAGCATAAATAAGTTCAAAACAACAAGCTCAATGACTAATCAATATACGTGAAGCAAAAACTTTCCATCCTAAAATACTAGCAGTTCGCCCATGACTTTGTACATGTGGATTTCGAAAATACAGCCCTTAGTAAATAATTGATAAAGAGCACCCACAAATAAAGTAGCTTTCTAATGGTAAAAGAATTTCAACGCGTCAGGCCCCTGCGTCGCTACCAACAATAGGTTTTCAATTGTGTCTGCTAATGAGGGACTTGACGCGTTAAAATTGGTTCAGGAGATCCAGAGATTACTTCCTACAAACAAACTTACAACACTACTTACTAACTTTACTTAGTTCATTTATACAAGTTTATTAACTGTTTTGGTGTACAATAAAGTATTATTCTATTCTATTCTTACAAAATAATGTTATCTCTATAATATTAGTTTATATGCATTAGACATGAATTAAATTAATAAAAAACAACATTACATTGCATTTGACATGTATTTGTTTCGTTTCATAGTCATCTGTCATGTTTAAGAGTATGGTCTTAGACAGTAAAATCTTAAAAATATTCAAACTTAAAATTTTAATGAGGTCTTGACCTATGGGCAACCACTAGTTTAGATGAATGGAAGATAGTGGTGTTGATTCTGTTGTGCACAAACTGAACTTAATTTAGGCTATTGTTATCTTTTTCTCTCTAATAAAACAAGAAAGAGACGGACGTAAATTAGAGCTGTCAAATTTAGTTAAACTAATATTTCCATACAAATTAAGGGTACACGTAAAAACATGTTGACTAAAAACATGGTAAAGTGCAAGGCGTAAACTAGTTTGACATCTCTAACTTAGTTCATAGCTATAGCTGTCCTTTTCTCGCACTGCCTTTTAGTAAAAGATAGCGATTCTCTAATTTTAGTTAAGTTATTGAGCAAGAAGGAGAAGAGGGAGAAGCAAAGCGAAAAATAAGGAAACAAGGAGTGAGCTGGAGGAGGCCTATACGGAACGGGGTACCAATAACATAATGAAATGTATAGACGTAGTTTTAGGAAAAACAGGTTATGTAAGTTGTTGGTAATAAACAACCGGTTGGTGGTGGTTGGTGGTTGTTGGTGTTCGTTATTTATTATTGTTATGAGAAATAAAGACTGTTTCTTAATAAAATTAAATTATTATTGAGAAACAGTCATCTGATTAGAGTGATTTTTGTTTTAATTAATACATAAAAGTTTAGCTAGATTTTGGGAATATATCAATCCTTATGACTGGAGCCATTACAGGAACATACATCATCATCATTCTCCTGCCCTTATCCCAATTTATTTGGGGTCGGCGCAACATATCTTTTTCTTCCATACTCCTCTATTAGTCCTCATCTCTGTAGTCACCCCCTTTTTACCCACACCACACTAGTGGTGTTCAAAGTTGCTTTTTGGCAATCACTTGCTAAATGCTTTGTGCTAAAAGTTTTAAGCAGACTTTGTTAAATGCTTTAATTTAACATGCTTTTTTTTGTTCGTATCGCGTAGGTACTTGTTGTTACGGCCAAAAAGCTAGCGCGGTGACTGTTAACTGAGAGTAATGCTTTTTATGAGTATTATTACATCGCGTTTATGAATAATCATCATCATCATCATCATCATCATCATCGTCATCATCATCATCATCATCATCATCATCATCGTCATCATCATCATCATCATCATCACACAATATCTCACTCAATCTCAATCAATCGTCCTTACACAATTATACACTTACACAATAAGATTCAAAATCAAAATCAAAAAATCAAAAATCAAAAGTCATTTATTCAAACTAGGCTGAGAACCAGCACTTTTTGAACGTCAAAGTTCTACATAAAGACAGTCCCCCAAAAAACGCCCGCCCGTCACCACTTCCTAGTGTTTTAGCTGTGAAGAAGAAGTGGCCAACAAACTCCCCAGCAACACATCTGTTAAGTTTTAAGAACTTGAATCTATATAATTCTAAGCAACAATCTTAACATTATGTAAAATTCAATAATGCGTGTCCTATCACTGTTTATTAACACAAAAAACATTTAACAAAATAACATAACTGATTTATTTAACACGTTAAATTATTACGTTATCGTAAATTCGCGCGCAGCGCTTAAAACATTTACGCACGTGAAATGAAATGAAATGAAATGAAATGTGAATTATGTTAAAACCAGATAAGCAGAAAAGCAAAAAGCAACAAGTGAGAGCCGTGTAAGCATTTGCGTATCTATATTTTTAAATAACGCGTTATTTATATTGCTTTCTGTTAAATTAACCACCACTACACCACACACCTACCACACACCACCACAAACCACCACCACACACCCCCCTACCACCACATACTTATATGTTTATTATGTCAGCATAAATTCAATATAGTTGATATAATCATAATAAAATCTTGATATAATAAGCACAGGCGTATACGAGGGCGGGTCAATAAGTCCGTGACTTTTGGAATAAAACAGATTTTTTGATAAATAAATCATTTTATTTTTCAACGTAGTCTCCCTTGAGCTCTATACACTTTGTCCAACGCTTCTCCAATTTTTTTATCCCTTCCAAAAAATATGATTTGTCGAGGTCCTCAAAATAGGCCTTTGTTTGCGAGATGACTTCATCATTGGAGTCAAATCTTTTTCCACCAAGCCATTTGTTCAGGTTTGGGAACAAGAAGTAGTCACTCGGAGCCAAATCTGGAGAATAGGGCGGATGAGGGAGCAATTCATAGCCCGATTCATGGATTTTTGCCATGGCAACTGCACCCTTGCATTGTCTTGGTGGAAAAGAACTTTTTTCTTGGCCAAATGAGGTCGGTTTTTTTTCAAATCTTCATTGAATCGGTCCAATAAGTTGGCATAATATTCCCCATTGATTGTTCTTCCCTTTTGAAGGTAGTCAATGTGGATTATCCCGCGTGCATCCCAAAAAACAGTCGCCATAACTTTATTGGCTGACAAACCCACCTTGGCCTTCTTTGGTGCCGATTCACCCTTAGAAACCCACTGTTTTGACTGTTGTTTGGTCTCTGGTGTGTTGTGATGGATCCATGTTTCGTCCACGATTACAAAACGGCGCAAAAACTCCTCCATATTGCGATTAAACAACGCCAAACCTTCCTGTGAAGTTGTTACACGATTGCGTTTGTGGTCGACTGTGAGCAAACGCGGCACCCATCTTGCGGAAAGCTTTCTCATGCCCAAGTGATCATTCAAAATTGAAACCACTGAGCCATGCGAGATCCCTACGGCTTCCACAATCTCTTGCACTTTCAATCTTCGGTCGGGCCAACACACCATATCGTGAATTTTTTCGATTGTTTCGGGTGAAGAGACCTCAACTGGGCGTCCAGGACGTTCGGCATCTTCAGTGCTTGTACGGCCACAACGAAATTCAGTAAACCACTTTTTTACCATTGAAATCGATGGTGCAGAGTCCCCATAGTATTTATCAAGCTTAGCCTTGGTCTCGGTAGTGGTTTTTTTTCGCAAAAAATAATGCTTAATAAGCACACGAAATTCACTTTTTTCCATTTTTTCCTCAAATTACTGGGTAGTCTGATATAGATAGCTGTCAAACACAAACTAACTGACGCAGCAAGTTCAAATTTTGACAGGAGTCAACTGACAGATGCCTGTTGACAGGAGTAGTGTTGCTTTTTCAGTAAAGAGGTCAGAAATTCAAAAAGTCACGGACTTATTGACCCGCCCTCGTACCTCTGCTTATTAGCCATAGCACACCAGTTAACCCCTTCCGCGTCTACCGGCCCAGCGTATGGGCCGTAAACAATTAAAAATCGTATCGTGTCTGCTAACTAGACAACCGACAGGTTAAGCTACATTAAACCTATGATAAATCCAGACTTCAGGCTGCTACTGAGCAGTTTTGGAAAAAACCCGATAACACATTGCACATTTTGGGGATCAATCCCAGACAGGACACCATGCTCATCAGTCAAGTTTACAACCAATAGATAACACAATAAACAAGGCATTATTGCTTTATTTTATTTTTTTTACTAGCCTTTGCCAGCATATTCCCCCATGTGGATTTAGTACTTCTCTGGCTTCTCACTATAAATTATAGCCTTTACTATGTGCTATTGCAGACTGTATTCTAATTCTCTGTGCTAAATTTAATCTAGATCCGTTTGGACATTCAGGCATGGTTGAATAACAAACGTCCATCCGTCCAAACGTTCGCATTTATAATATTACTTAGCTTCTGCCAGCGGCTTCGGCCGCAATGGTAAAAAGCCTATGTTTTAATCCAGGTTGTAATCTATCTGTGTGCAAAATTTCATTCAAATCCCTCCAGCCGTTTTTCTGTGATTGAAAGACAAACATAATAACTTTCGCATTTATAATATTAGTAGGAAGTAGGATAGTAGGATTAATTTCTTGTTTTCATTTGTTCACAGTTTGGACTCCTAGACATACCCGACGTAAATGATGATGATGAGCCCCTGGACCTATCAGATGATGACTTCGACTTGGAAGCAGAACTGGCAGCCATCAGCGGTGGTGGTGGAACCCCAAAACACAAACCCAGGAAACCTATACCAGTGCTTCAGGCTAACCTTGATACTTTGGTAGCAGAGAGCTTGAAAGATGTACCTTCTGATGACGAGGGTTCTGGTAAGTGAATATTCCTTTTTTTTTTACAGTATGTCTGTGTTTTATTTATTTTTCAGCTTTAGTTAGTTTGCTGTGTTGGCAGGTTGTTGTTATCGTAAGGAAAAAGACGTTCTAGAACCAAAACTTTAGATTCATGATAATACCTTTTTTTTTTGTAGTTGTTTCGACTCCCAGTGTTGTATAACCCAGTAGTGGGAAGGTTATAGTCTGATTATGTCATCCTACTGCTGGGCAAGGTGACATACTTACTAACTAGCATTAAGTTTGCAATTTGTAACTTATTCTATACTAATAGGCGCCCCGCAGTTTCACCCGCGTAGACCGGAATAAAAAGTAGCCTATGTGTTAATCCAGAGTATAAGCTATCTACATACCAAATTTCATTCAAATCAGTCCAGCCGTTTGAGCGTGAAGAAGTAACAAACATAGGAGTGAGGCGTATTTATCGTAACAGATACAAGTCACAGGTATTCGTAGATAATAGATAACAGTTGTTCCTGTGATATCATATACCTGTTAAAAAATATCATTCATAATTCACAATACTCAATCACAATCACTACACTCTTCAGTCTCAGTAGGTACTCAATAACAAGTAACAATTATTTACGTCGTGTTATCTGTTATTTCTTCTTCCTATTTATGTCTCGCTCACACCCGCTTGATTGAATTTTGCTATAACGAGAAGCACCTAGTCTTATTATCCGAAAATTCAAATTGTAGTCCTACAAGAAGATGATCTTCCTTGAAAAGTGACAACTATTTCTAGTCGTATTATCTTATCTGTTCCTAACTTTCAGTTCGGAAACACTGCAAGAATAATGCTAACATTACTACGTGTTCCTGTACGTGATTTATTTACCGACAGACCGTGCTTAGAAAAAGAACAGGCTGTTATTTAATAACAGGTATTGACATCTATTATTATTGCGTAACAATAACAGTAGTAACAGGTATCTTGTTTGACCTGTTATAACCCAAGTCTAAACAAACACACACACACTCACAAACCTTCGCTTTTATAATATTATATTAGTGAGATTCCTGTCCATTTATGCATTTAGGTACGAGTATTTATAACTTGAGAGCCTCGGGATGAGCATATTGCCTTGAAAGTTGGGTAGGCCTTTGGTGTGATGCTGCCATCACACTTGACTTATTTGCGCAAATATTCGCCTTACTTCTTTTATAAGAAATCAACTTTATTGCGAATAAAATAGGGCATATTTTCCGATATCTTAGTGACGCGAATATTCTGACCAGTTTGAGATACAATGATACAATATGTTTCGACACCCTTGCGCCATCTCATCTTCTTAGCATGGCGGGCTGTGCTGAGGCGGCTGCTGAATATGCCGAAAACCTCAAACGGCACAAATATAACAATTTTATGCGGGGTTATATGTTTGAGCCGTCGAGTTTTTCGTAACATTAGCAAGCAGTAAGTCGACTCTTCACGTGACTAGAGAGCTGGCCTTTTTTTCGGTCAAGGAATTAGCATAACTGCCAGTGTTCTGGCCGTTCTGGGCACTTTTCCTATTGATAGCGATGTAGACGAATTTTTCGATGCGCAATGAGTTCCACGCCTCACCCTTTTAGGGTGAAGCCAGACGAGCGTAACTTTTTGAGTTGTGAGTCGCGTAATTTCTGCTACATTCGGTTTTATACAAAAATCCTGTTTCGTTGACACGGCGACGCAAAATGTGTTGTCTGGCAGCCCAATAGAATTTCTGCCGAGCAGAAATTACGCGACTCACAACTCAAAAAATTACGCTCGTCTGGCTTCGCCCTTATGCCGCTGCGTTCACATTTAATTTATTTTTAGGGTTCCATACCCGAAGGGTCCAAACGGAACTCTATTGCTGTTGCGCACGTGTCTTTCTGTCCGTAGGTACGTCTGTCACAAAATTATGTTCCGAAGAATTTTTTAACTTCTCATTGACCTATGAACTTGAGGTGATAATGTTTATTACTGCGTATATTTTACTAACAAATACCAATATATTGATAAATCTCATTTTTAACCGACTTCGAAAAAGGAGACGGTTATCAATTCGGATGTTTGTATTTTTTTTTTTATGTATATTCGGGCATAACTCCGTCATATATTGACGGATTTGCAAAATTCTTTTTTTATTCTAAAGGAGTTTATTCCGAAATGGTCCCATTTAAATTTCAAAAAGTTCTGATGATGGGTTTCGGAGACACACAACGGAACTCTTCAAAAATTGACAGCAAATCAACCACGATTGCTGCTATCGTATGTCTATGAATTGTTAACACAGTTTAATGGGGAACTACAACTAAAAAGTGAACTTTAATTTCGGAAGTCGGTGTCAAAAAACGAAGACACTAAACAGAAACACCGACTTCCGAAATTAAAGTTATTTTGCACTTTTTTTGGAAGTCGGTTCTATTTTTTTGTAAAAAAGTTTTTTTTATTTGATAATTCCCTCATTTGGTACGGAACCCTAAATGTGCGAAAACCGACACGCACTTGGTCGGTTTTTTTTTATTATTCGCTTGTTATACATAATACTTTGTAATTTTAGAGGAGGGTCCCTAAATTTTATGTTAATTTGCATTAATATTTTGAAACAGTCACACGTACAATCAAAATGGAACTTAGTTTATGATTTATTGCCTTTTTTTCTTTCCATGTAACAAGACAGTTACGTAATTGTAAAATTTTCGCTCGACTAATTTTTTATTCGAAAATCATGTCTTTTTTAAAGATTTTTTTTTTTCAAGATTGCCTTTATTTCTAAAATAAATGTTCACACTAAGAAAATATAGGTAGTTTACTCCAGCCACAAGATATTTTTTTCTCTAGATCAATTAATAATAATAATAATATAATAATATTCCACAACTATCACACAACGCCATCTAGTCCCAAGCTAAGCAGAGCTTGTATTATGGGTACTAGACAACTGATAAACATACTTATATATTTCTAAATACATACTTATTATAGATAAATTACACCCAGACACAGAACAAATGATCGTGCTCATTACACAAACATTTGTCCTGGGTGGGAATCGAACCCACGACCTCCGGCATAGCAGTCAGAGTCACTAACCACTAGACCAACAGGCCAGTCAAAAATTATTACTTTAGTTATAAACGAAATAAGAATAGAGACTTACGTACGCTATTTAGTTTCGTGCTCGAACGCGATCAAAAAGCGGACACGGTTTATCTGTAGGTGTGTCTGTCTGTGTAGTATTCAACTTAAGGCGAAGTTATACGACTTCTACTTGAACATCACGTCTAAACGACTAGTCTTATTTATTTGAAAAAAATATATGTTACTCTAGACAATTTCCTTCGTAATTTGATTGTGAATATTTGAAATTATATTTTTATAACCTATTGTAATTAATTTGTAAAGTTATGTCTAACGCGGATAAAAATTGAGAATCACGCAAAAACTATAAAGCGTATTATATAGAACCTTCACTATTTTAAAGATCATTTAATTATTTATATTTTATTATACGTGTTTTAGTATAATACCTATTGTTTTATTTATAATAAATTAATAATGCGTCTAATTTCGGACAGCGCTCCTTGATGGGCGAGTCCTATTACTGGGTGGACGTACGACGCATTACGTGAGCTCAGCACAGAACACGCAAGCTTACCACTCAAGGTCGTTGGCAGTTAATAGCGCCTTAAATACTAATGTGTTAGCGTTTTGCACCTAGTGTGGAGTGGCGGGGTGCATGCCGTGGGGCGGGGCTTGCGTGGAAATTAAGAATATTTTAGTGCCTGGTATTAATTGCCAGCCCTATCCAATTTACGTAAATCATTTACGTAATATTTTGATTCATGTATATTATATATTTGATTTTCTGGTTAGGTTTGAATATACATATTATAAAATTATCATCCACGTAACCAGGCACATACTGTTTTAAACTACGTTATCTCCTGCATTTTCCTGTCAATATGTTAGGAATGATTATAAATCGTCTCACCAGCGTTTTTAGGCCGGTCTCGGTATCGGCGCCCATCTTCTGGTATTTTATTTTATGTTTATAAAGAGGAACGACATACAGCTATCATAAAAAAAAAAACATACATACAAAAACATATAACAATGTTGTAGCACCACAACATTGTTATATGTTTCACAACGCTGTTCACACGTTAGCTGTGATATAAATACATATACTCGTAATGACTAGTATGAAAGACACGTAATTAAAAAAAATACTGAACTAACGTGCTAATTAAAACGAAACAGATATTTATACAATTATTACAACAAAGTTAGTTAGTTTAATGAATAGAAAAAATTAAATGTTCATGAAAGCTCCATTGTTAGGGTAGCGGGGTTGTTCGAAAGAGTCACCGCGAAACTTTTTTTTTTGGGGGTGGGAAATCATCCTATGGTTTCTCCCGTTCTGGATGACGCGGGAGAGCGTGTCGGACTCTTACTGACTAAAACCCACCCCTGTTCCTTCCTTGCCTGAGTGCCCAGGGGAGCGGTAACTCTGTTACGAATTTATTCGCTACCCCTTTGCATACAGGCACCGGCCATGCGGGCCCCGTCAGTGGTGGCTGACATATTCTCTTTGAGGCGCGGAACACTACGCGCCGTCGACGTCGGACAGCGAGCTACCCATTACTCGCCGTCCGCCGGCCCGCGTCTACGACCTCGCCGTCCTGCGACCTCTGATGCCCAGGGGGCGTCCCGTGCGGTGGCTGCGGCTGGGGGCGTTAGGGCCACTCCGTAGTCTTCCTCACCCGTTCCGCCTCCTCCTTTGCGAGCATTACTTTCGCTCTCGCTCCGTACCATGGCCTGACGATGACAATTTCCCTAAGAAAAAAATAAAGTAAAGACTGTTGACCGTAAAGGGCATGCATAAAATGTCTATATGTTCAAAAGTCCCATTGTAGGAATTGACCATTCTGCGAACAGGCGAACAAGCCAGAGTTGGACTTGCAAGAGCTCACTGAAAATAACCAGATATCATCACTATAACTTAGATAAACGACTTCTTATGATTTTTAACTAAATACACTACTACGACTAGTGTTATTTTTTTGAAAAAAATATATTTCTTCGTAATTTGATAAGTGAATATTTCAAATTATATTTTTATAACATAGTGTAATTCATTTGTAAATTTATGTGTAACACGGATAAACAATTGAAAATCACGCAAAAACCATTAAGCGTATTATTATGAAACATTTACCATTTTAAAGATAAATTAACTATTTATATTTAGTATACGTGTTTTAGTATAATACTTGTTGTTTTATGTATAATAAATTAATAATGCGTCTAATTTGGGACAGCGCTCCTTGATGGGCGAGTCCTATTACGTCCACCCGGACGTACGACGCGTTACGTGAGCTCAGCACAGAACACGCAAGCTAGCCACTCAAGGTCGTTGTGGCTTTTCGCGTCTGTTTGTTTCCCCGCTAACTCCTCAACCACGCAAAAGATGCGTTTTTTTACGCATATATAGAACGAACGGTACACAAGGAAAGTTTGTGTGTATTACTTTTATTAGTACCCGTGCGGAGCCAGGACCCGTCGCTTGTTTAAAATATTCATTAGATCTGCCAATAAGCACAGGACAGGCCCCTTGTTTATTTACCTACTTTGCAATCACAACGCATGTCAATGAATTCATTTGGTTAAGTGTGCGCCGCGCCAAGTACTTCTAAAACTTTGCGCCAGGTCTGGACCTGGACTCATCAGATAAGCTTTTAGTTGCAACTTTCTTGTGGCCCATGCCGCGAAACCGTGTATTTTTCCAGGATAAAAAGAATATGAAATTCAGTGATAGTGTGGTTTCCTATCTGTAAAAATTTTCGTAATCGCATAAGTACTTCCATAGATTAACTTTTGAACATATAAACAAAGAGATAATTTTGCCTCTATAAATAGTACTACACTCACAAATAACGTGGCTTTATTGGTAAAAGCATTTTCAAAGTCGTTACAGTAGATCAAGGGATCTAATCTCTGGATCTACTGGATCTACCTCACAAACTTTCATCATCATCCTTTTAATTCCCTACTGCTGGGGACAAGCCTCCTCTCTGTGAGAGGGTGTGGGCCGCAATCCACCACGCCGGCCCAATGCGGGTTGGTGGATATCACAAGTCTTCGAATTTTTGGTTTTAGGACATGCCGGTTTCCTCATGATGTTTTCCTTCACCGTTTTGAGAGCAGTGGTGATGCCAGTAAAGCGCCTGCCTTGGTTTGAACTCACGACCTACAACTTGTAAGTCGCTGCCGTTACCACTGGGCCACCACAAACTTTACGTCTTTATATTATTAATAAGTATAGATTAGTTTACATTGCAACAAATTTCCGTCAGAGCAGTGGTGGCCCAGTGGTAACTTACGAGTTGTAGGTCATGGGTAGCGCTCCAGGCGTCCTGATAAAGCCGGACACAGTCAGGCTTTTTGGTTGCGTATCCGGCCAAATTACGCGGTGTTCCGCCTGTCTGGCTTTTGTTAGGCTTTTAAAATTGGACCATTTCATAAGATTTTATGGTAAATGATAAAAAGCCTAGTTTTACTTGAAAAAAAATGTCGTTTTATACTAAGACTGAAAACTTAAGGACATTCGGCCTTTTTACCTAAATGTCCGGCTAAACTGGCTGGTCTGTCGTTTTCGGTTTTTAGACCTGGCAACCCTAGTCGTGGGTACAGCAGACAACGACAAAGCACTTACTCGAAATTCGAAAACCATGCACCGCGCCATGCATGCACCTCCGTGTAGTGTATTTCGCACTATAGAACAGAAAAACTTTTTTACAAAAAAATAAAATAAAATAAACAACCGACTTCCAAAAAAGCAAATACACTAAAAATTAAAAAATAACGTTCGCATTTTATTTCTTCGTTTTTTGACACCGACTTCCGAAATTAAAGTTATTTTTTAATTTTTAGTGTATTTTCTTTTTTGGAAGTCTGTTGTTTTTTTTGTAAAAAAGTTTTTTATTTTTCACTTTTTAGTTGATAAACCCCAGAACTAAAAACCCCAATAACATGGAACGTGAAATTTAAATACTCGTAATTGGAGAAAACCAAAACGTCATCGAGGTATACGTATTTTTAGTTTTTTTCTTGAGTTTTTCAAAAAGCGCTAAAGCAATTTCGATAAAATTTATATGGGACCACCTCGGGAGTACCTATATTCTTTCGGATTAAGAAGAATTTTGAAAATCGGTCCACAACTTACGGAGAAATCGGTGGATATACATCATACGGTCGAACATAAAACCTCCTCCTTTTTCAAAGTTGGTTAAAAAGGCAGCGTTCAGCCCCCTCCACAATTTAAAGTATCAGGCTAGTCGCCGGGTAACCACCTACTGGTCGCTAGGCAGCCTCCGCCAAGGCGCATGAAAAAACTCCGCAGGCCATTCTCACAGTAATTTGTTACTAAAATATACTATTGATCTCGCTGTACACCAATCCTTAACGATCAGATAGTTAACCTTACATCCGTTTGGTTGCAACACAGTACCTATAGTTTTTCTACCACCTTCCTTAAATTAACACGCCGTTTGTGGGTTGATTGTTCTTTGCCTAAATCAAACGCAACGTTTAACTTAATCTTATTATTTTTACCGTGGGCCGGTTCCTGTATTGAGTATTTGGGGTTAAGAACCCAGACAGGCTGCCTTACTTTCTTCAATTTATTTCGTCGCCACTGCTATCAAAACGGTGCAGGAAAACATCGTGAGGAAACAGGCATGTCCTAGAACAAAAAAATCGAAGACATGTAACATCCACATGGAACATTATAAAGCTGATTGTGTTATGATGTATGTTGTATCTCCGTCTCTGCCTGTCTGTAAATGGACTTATTTATAGCTCGGGAGCCACTTATTCTCATTTCAATTCATAGATACGTTCTCCGGCTAGCTTTCAGTACTTAAGGCCGTACTACCGGCCAAGTGGCGCCCTCATTGAATAGTGGCAAAAGGCAAAAGGGTCAGAAACGGCCGTTTTTGGTACTTTTGCCTACTTCTTTGAATACGAAACATTCTGAGACCTGTTTTAACAACGTAAAAATACTTTATCCTCTTTGCAACAAACGTGACGTTGGATTCTTTAATATTAAAAAAATAGAACCGACTTCCAAAAAAAGTGCAAAATAACTTTAATTTCGGAAGTCGGTGTCAAAAAACGAAGACACAAAACAGGAACACCGACTTCCGAAATTAAAGTTATTTTGCACTTTTTTTGGAAGTCGGTTCTATTTTTTTGTAAAAAAGTTTTTTTCACTTTTTAGTTGTGGTTCCCCATTAAAACTGTGTTAACAATTCATAGACATACGATAGCAGCAATCGCGGTTGATTTGCTGTCAATTTTTGAAGAGTTCCGTTGTCTGTCTCCGAAACCCATCATCAGATCTTTTTGAAATTTAAATGGGACCATTTCGGAATAAACACCTTTCGAACAAAAAAAGAATTTTGAGAATCCGTCAATATATGACGGAGTTATGCCCGAACATACATAAAAAAAAAAAAAAAATACAAACATCCAAATTGATAACCTCCTCCTTTTTCGAAGTCGGTTAAAAACCACTCCATACTGCTCTAGAACAACGCAGGGTAAAAGTCTTGACCTCCGGCCGCCATAGGGTGTGACCTGCAGGTAACAGACTTGGGGAGACTGTTGCCTGAACAGCGAAAGAGGAATCCATTCTACCATCGATCAACCGTCGATCGATTGATGTACCTAGACGAAACTATCGATCGACGTCAACTAATTCATTCTGCCATCGATCGGCGATAGATCGAGTGGTGTAATAACACCCTTAGAGTTAATACAATTGTATTTCTTTTAGGAGACGACGACGACCCAGATCTTCTCAACGAGCTTCAAGCGCTAGGAATAGAAGATGATGAAGCGCCGCCCCCACCCGCCCGCACAACTAGGCCTGCACCCCCTCCCCCCGGAGCCGCACTGAGCACCGACAGCAGTACCATCAGCCTGCTACAAGACAGGATCACTAATTACACGGTAGCTGAGAAGAATGCGAAGTCGAATGGGGAAAGCAGTCGGGCGAGGAGGTAAGTTTAGGTTTAATTCAGTTTTATTAAGGGCGTGGCATGACCTAAAGCACGGTCACTCTCGGACTGCATAGAAAAGAAAGAGATGCGCGACGACACAATGCTTGCAATTTATTGCAAAATATGAAGCATTTTATCTTTACATATCGAGAATCCTCCGTGCCTCGGAAAGCACGTTAAGCCGTTGGTCCCGGCTGTCAATCACGGATCTTTGACAGTCGTTACGGGTCGTCAGAAGCACGAAAGTCTGACATCCAGTCTTACCAAGGGGTATCGTATTACCCAGTAACTGGGTTGTGGAGGTCAGATAGGCAGTCGCTCCATGTAAAATACTGGTATTCAGCTGCATCCGGTTAGACTGGAAGCCGACCCCAAGATAGTTGGGAAAAGGCTAGGCAGATGATGATGAAGCATTTTATCGATTTCCTCAAAACTGAGTTGAGCTATTAAAATTTTAAATCAACAAAGTTTTGCATTAAGATTTGATTCATTATTTGTTATTATACATATAAAAATGAATCCCTATTTCCCTTGGTCAATGCATGCGTCATCACGCGTGAACGGTTGGACCGATTTCGCTAATTCTTTTTTTGTTGTGTTTGTTATTGTCAGGAGACGGTTCTTATGAAAGAAAAAATTAAGAAAGTTGCGTGGAAAATTTCAGAAAACTTAACGACTGTTTAAACTTCGCGCGTTTGACAGTTCATAGCTAAGACAGGACAACGTCTGTCGGGTCAGCTAGTTTTTTATAAATTTTACCTACGTACGTTGGTTAGTAATACGGGATTTTTTTGAAGGTCAAAGTTAGAGGTAAGTTTGACAATAAGGGTTTTTTTTTAAAGGTCAAAATTAGAGGTAAGTTTGACAATAATTTCTATCGAGAATTTTATTTTAAAACGGTTCGGAAACAACGAAGTTCTCACAAATATAGTCAAAATTAACATATATTTTTTCTGCAGCTTCAAACTAAGTAAATTTGGCAAATTTTTTTTTAGAAAACCAGCAATTTTTGACTTTTTGCAAATGTCATCGTTTTAAAGGCTTTCATGCTTCAGACCGTCCCGCGTCTGGAGCAAATCGCTCGCGGAGTGTGATGAATATTGTGTCTTCTTCATTTAAGGGTCTATCTACTACCGGCCAAGTGGGGCCCTCATTGAATAAAAAATCGTAGCATAGCATAGAAAATAAATATTAAAAAATCCTACTTCACGTTTGTTACAAACAGGATAAAGTATTTTTACGTCGTTAAAACAGGACTCAAAATGTTTCGTATCCAAAGTAGTAAGCAAAAGTACCAAAAACGGCCGTTTTTGCCACTTGGCCGGTAGTAGGGCCTTAAGTTATATGACTTGTTTAAGAAGGATAACAATATGGACAACGGTAGGAGAAGACGAATGTTTTTACAAGCTTTTATTTAACTTGTAATGTTCGTATGTAAGTTGTCCGCTTCGAAAATTGCAAACTATTTTTGACCACTTGTTGGTTTCCGATAGAGCTGAAATTTGGTATACTTACTTATGTAAGTCCGGTGACAATGCAATGTTGTGTTGTGTTGTGCGTCAGAACCCGGAATAGCAGACATAATTAAAAACCTATTGTCGCGTCTCTGATGGGAGCCTGGCTGGATGTAGAGACTGGAATTCCCTGATGGCAAATGTAGGACAGTTGAATTTGGGCTAATGTTATGTTATCATGAGTAGTTTTCATTCACACATGATGACGTGGGTCCAAACCCTTTATTAAAAAAAAAACAATATTCTTTTAAATTATTAAAATCAGCTCAATTCATTAAAGCTAGTTTTTACTTTTTTTACTGCAACTCTAAATGGCTCTTTACACGGAATAATTAAATTGCCTTACTCTATTTCGAGTACAATTTGTTTGTGGGCGAGTCATTTCATTCAATGAGCTTCGTTATTTGCAACAATGAACTAATCTAAACTGTTAATGCTCTTCATAATAAATTGTAAGTTTGTATTGTGATAGCCTACTCGTGTAGACCCCACTTACGATGGACATACCTACCTATATTATAAAAATGTCTACTGCTATCTGTGTGTTTTTAGTTTGTTGGCAGGGTTTAAGACAAAAGTAATAACAGCCGCACGGGTCGATCCATCAGGTTAAGCTACGCTTGCCGGGGTTGGTCCATGGATGGGTGACCATCTTTACACAGCGAGACTCCTCCGTGCCTCGGAAAGCACGTTAATCCGTTGGTCCCGGTTGTCAATCGTAGATCTTTGACAGTCGTTACGGGTCGTCAGAAGCCCAAACCAGCTCTTGACAACCAGTCTTACAAAAAGTTTTTTATTTTTAACTTTTAGTTGTTGTACCCCAGAACTAAAACTAATTATTAAATTTATGCCCGAATTGACAGTTGCAAACTCGCAATAATATGTATTTTGAACATAATTGGAGCAAAGCAAAACTTCATCTCTGTCTAAGTAAATATTTTTTGATTTTGTTGATTTTTTCAAAAAGCGTTGAATCAATTTCGACAAAACTTATATGGGACTACCTCTGAAATATGACCTATCAAGCAAAAAAGAACCATCAAAATCTATTCATAAGTGGCGGAGTAGGTAATCGCGTAGCAAACATACAAAAAAAAACATACAGACGGATTGAGGGAGGGTGTGTGTTGTATTGTGTGCAATGTGTTTATCAGCCTATGCATGTATGTACTCGTATATTGGTTTGTGGCACTATAGAGACCAAACGCATGGGCCGATTTTGATAATTCTTACGTCAATTGCTTCGTCTTAATCTTGCGAATGCTACTAAGACATGACAGTAATCAAAATACAATATGGCGACCAGCAGACGCCATATTGTGAGAAAAAAAAATTAAGTCGACGAACTATATTAAGTGAGGTATCAAAATAAAGGGTTCGAGGAGGCGATTCCAAAAATATAACTCCGATAAAATGTAGAAAAAAAAATCAAAAATTCCGACTAAAAAATCATGTTGGTGGCATGAAATCAATAATTAAATTAAGGGCCTTCTCGCGGTCCAGTGGCGCCCTCATTGAATAAAAAATTGTAGCTTATCACAGAAAATAAATATTAAAAAAACCAACTTCACGTTTGTTACTAAGAGGATAAAGAATTTTTACGTTGTTAAAACAGGTCTCAAAATGTTTCGTATCCAAAGTAGTAGGCAAAAGTGTCAGAAACGGCCGTTTTTGGCACTTTTGCCTACTACTGCCTGCTACTGCCACTAACTGCATCAGACTGCTTGAAAAGTGACTTGTTTGGAACTTTGTTTTTTACAGTCGGGTTTTTTTTTTAAATACCTATTCAATTTTTTTTAAGTCGGTTAGAAAGAAACACTAGTTAGCAGGTTATTTATTCAAAATTTTCTATTTGAAAGAAGGATACACGTGTAAAGTACTGACTAATCATTTAAAAGATGTTTTGTTGTCTAAACAGTTGGATGTGAGGGAATTTTTTTTGAGACGTAAGTATGTTATCTTGAATTATAATCCGCTTATCAGTATTTAAACTGGCTCTTGTCCCACCGCCAACGATGTGCGAGTAGTAGAGCTAGAAGCTAACGAGTTGGCGAGCAGTGAGTAGCGAGCGAGTGTGTAGTTTTGATAGTTTTGACGCTATGCATTAAGTTCCTACTAACGGCCAAGTGGCGCCTTCATTGAATAAAAAATCGTAGCATAGCATAGAAAATAAATATTAAAGAATCCATTTGACAGCTCTTGTCGCTCAGCGACAAACTTGTGGAGTGAGTCCTCGCCGGGCTGTGTGAACAGTCGGCAATCAACTATTAATATATGCATGGATTGTTTCTTGAGCGAGAAAATAGCCGATAGTTAGTCGCTTGCTCGCCGGCGGTGGGACAACGGCCTAAGCATATGGTTAGCGAGTTTTAATAAGGCTGTCTATGTTTGTACATGTTGGCGTTTACAAAAGACGCACCAACTTAGTAAAAGCAAACATCTTTTTCTGAGCATTGACCCCAGCGACACCGCTTAAAGTAAGGTCAGAAGGTCAAAGAGATGCGTGCTTTATCTTATGTTTACAACACTATCTATTGTCTTGGGAGAACGTTATACGAACGTTGGAGAACGTAATGAAGTAAAGCACAATGGAGCTTTAATAATATAATGCACACAGTAGCATTTTAATCCCCCATTTAAATTCAATGGTAAAAGCGGCAAGTGTAAGCCTAATCATCGCAATATAAATGCTCCACCTACTACGGAGGGTTGTTTTTTCGTGAGCAAGTGAGACAAAACCTTTTGTTTTATTAAAAAAAACGTTGTATCATGAAACAGAGGGATGATACCCCGATTCATTTAAGGCGCAATTATACGACTTTTAATGATTTTAAATTGAACATCACGTCGACTAATCTTATTTCTTTGAAAAAAAATTATGTTACTCTAGACAATTTTCGTGGTATTTTGATATGTGAATATTTGAAATTATCTCTTTTTGTAGAATGAAGGCCCTACTACCGGCCAAGTGGCGCCCTCATTGAATAAAAAATCGTAGCATAGCATAGAAAATAAATATTGAAGAATCCAACGTCAAGTTTGTTACAAAGAGGATAAAGTATTTTTACGTTGTTAAAACATGTCTCAAAATATTTCGTACCCAAAGTAGTAGGCAACAAAACCAAAAACGGCCGTTTTTGACGGTTAGCTTGCGAGTTCTGTGCTGAGCTCACGTAACGCGTCATACGTCCACCCAGTAATAGGACTCGCCCATCAAAGAGCGCTGTCCGAAATTAGACGCATTATTCATTTATTACACATAAAACAACAGGTATTAAACTAAAACACTTAGACTAAATTATAAATAATTAAATGATCTTTAAAATGGTGAAGGTTTCTTAAGAATACGCTTTATAGTTTTTACGTGATTCTCAATTTTTTATCCGCGTTAGACATAACTTTACAGATTAATTACAGTATGTTATAAAAATATAATTTCAAATATGCTCAGATCAAATTACGACGGAAATTGTCTAGTGTAACATATATTTTTTTCAAAGAAATAAGAGTAGTCGTTTAGACGTGATCTTCAATAACTGCGACTTTGAAATGTTACACTTTGATCTTATTTCTTATGCAGACTGTACTAAGAAGCGAATATACCTTGAGAAAAAACATCGTACGTGCAATGTGAACATGCTAATAAGTTCTCACCATTCATGATTATGATAACGGTAGCTCCCAACTGGTTTCTATTATATCATGAGTCAGTCAGCGTTGACTCTGAACTCTGACTCATTTATTTATAACAGTGTCTAGCCAAAAATATTATTAGATATGTATACATATTTCTGCGCGGGGATAAATTCGAAACAGTTACCGCGCCCCTGGGCACAGGAAGGAAAAAAAGCCTGACAAGAAGAGCGGGAGAGTTCATTGGATGATGTCCCAAACCCACAAAAAAAAAGTTGTATATTTATCTAAGACCGAAAATGCACTGCCAACCTGTAGCATCTTTTTCTTGTGACCACACAACACTTACACTTCACAAACAAACATAGTACTGTTTAGATACATAATTTTTAGTCAATTTAAGTTTCCTACTTCTTCTGTGGCATCCGAGCCGATGTATTAATTTTAGGTTTGCTTATACAGGGTGTAACGGAAAGGTGTGGTCATATTTTAGGAGCCGGTTCTGCCCATGTAAATGAACAACTTTCTCTAAGAAAAAATAGAAAATTCCCAAAAAAAAATTGGACTTTCCATACAAAGTTATCATCAGCTGATCAATATTTGTATGGGGAGTAAAAAAATTTTTTTTGAATTTCCTCAGATTTTCTTGAAGAAAGTTGTTCATATTGATGGGCAGATGCAGTTCTTAAAATATGACCACACCTTTCCGTTACACCCTGCATACTAAACAATCTAACCAAGACACAAATTATTTATTTCATTTATGACACCAAATATGACACTTTCTATTTATGGTTTTTGACAGCCGAATGCCGATCGACCATGCACAGATTACTATTTACTAATATGCGACCATAGAATATAAAACGTTTAGCTGCGCGTTGCACCAATGCATCTTAGTTATAAATACCACAGAGTAGATTTATCTGTTGTTAGTTAATTTTGTTTTTTATTTTTTATTTTGCGTGTCTGCAAAAATGCACTCCTTAAAAATAAGCCATAACACAAAAAACCATTTTTTGTGTTATGGCTTATTTTTCATTTGTTATTTATTCATATTTGTTATTGTTTTAGTAATTTTGTACCGTGTCCCGTGAGTATGTCTGTGGGAACGGGCCCTAACAGAATACCAGCGCTGCGTTATTTATTGCATAAATATCGCAGCATAACGCTGAGTTAGGAGCCTTTTTGGCCTCGCACAGTTTTTTATTTTTTTGTTTGTATTTAGAGTTACCATGTTCTTGTTGTGAGGTACAAATAAATATTGTTTCTTTCTTTCTTTTCACTGAGAGGCGGTTGCTTGGCACTATCCTAGCGAGTGTCCTTGCAAGCAGCTAAGTAAAACAAAACGTTCTAAAAGTAAAAATATTTTTTTTTTTTACAAACAAAAAATTTAACCGAATTATAAAAACAAAACCGGTCAAGTGCGAGTTGCACTCGCACACGAATGGTACGGACAGCGGAGGCATAGTAATAGGGTTCCGTTGGTTACCCTTTGGGTACGGAACCCTAAAAAAGTTAAAATAACTTTAATTTCAGAAGTCGGTGATACTGGTTATGTGTCTTCGTTTTTTGACACCGACTTTCCAAATTATAGAGTTTTTGCATTTTTTTGGGAAATCTGTTCTATTTTTTGTAACAGTGTATTTTATTTTCACTTTTAACTCCATCCAAATCGGATGAGTAGTTTTTACATACTTACATACCCTCATAAAAACATACATATACAGGGTGTAACTGAAAGGTGTGGTCATATTTTAAGAGCCGGTTCTGCCCATGGAAATGAACAACTTTCTCTAAGAAAAAACAAAAATATCCCAAAAAAAAATTGAACTTTCCATACAAAGTTATCATCAGCTGATCAATATTTGTATGGGAGGTAAAAAAATATTTTTTTAATTTCCTCGGATTTTCTTGAAGAAAGTTGTTCATATCGATGGGCAGATGCAGTTCTTAAAATATGACCACACCTTTCCGTTACACCCTGTATACGGGCCGAATACAGAACCGGCTTTTTTGGAGTGGGTTTAAAAAGTTCGTAACCGGCCGCACTACACTATGTTTGTTTTACGATCTAATGCTTTTCATTTCACACTCGGGTTTTGAGCTTGAGTACTCTTAAACTCATGTCCCGTGTTAAAGAGTGTATCTTAGAAATGGTACTTGATCTTAATTAACATAAATTATGGTGAAAGAGTTATAAGTACAGTTTGATGTCGACATAAAAATAAGCGATGATTGATTGAACTAAGTTTTAACTTTTGGTACACAAGGTTAGGTTTTTTAACCTCAGTTTTAAAAGTTCAATAATGACCTCAAAATGGAGAACGTTCTAACTACACGATCTTACTATGTTTTTAACAATTGTTTGTTCGGTTTAAATCTTGCAAGGTCAATTAGAAGAGAGAGGAGCTCGTGGTTAAAGAAATAACAGCCGCACGGGTCGATCCATCAGGTTAAGCTACGCTTGCCGGGGTTGATCCATGGATGGGTGACCCTCTTTACATACCGAGGCTCCTCCGTGTTTTGGAAAGCACGTTAAGCCGTTGGTCCCGGCTGTCAATCGTGGATCTTTGATAGTCTTTACGGGTCGTCAGAAGCCCGAAAGTCTGACAACCAGTCTTACCAAGGGGTTATTATCAAGTAACTGGGTTGTGGTGGTCAGATAGGCAGTCGCTCCATGTAAAATAGACTGGAAGCCGACCCCAAGATAGTTGGGAAAAGGCTAGGCATATTGAAGGTAAATTACAACCACTTCTTCTTATTCTATATACATTTACAATCGTTTCTGTTCACGTGTGTGGCTGGAAATTAACAGCGCCACCACACGGCGTCCACTGTACTAACCGATCAACCAATAAGAATGAAGTAGGTAACAGTTTGACCAACATCATGAAATCAACGTTAATTTGATTGTGTTGTCGTCTTGAAATCGCTTGCGACGACACGGTACCGACTTCCAAAAAGAGAAGGTTTTTTTTTTTAATGTGAACATACATTAGGGGCATAACTCCGTCATTTATAGACGGATTTGCAAAATTTTCTTTTGGCTTGAAAGGATTTTATTCCGAAATGGTCCCATTTAAATTTCATATAAGTAGATCTGATGATGAGTTTCGGAGACAGACAACGGAACTCTTCAAAAAATGATAGCAAATCAACTGCAATTTCTGCAATCGTATACATGTCTATGTAGTGTTAACACGATGTAATGGGAAACCACAACTAACAAGTAAAAAATAAAAACTTTTTTACAAAAAAATAGAACCGACTTCCAAAAAAAGTGCAAAATAATTTTAATTTCGGAAGCCGGTGTCAAAAATCGAAGCCACAAAACCGGAAACACCGACTTCCGAACTTAAAGTTATTTTGCACTTTTTTTGGAAGTTGGTTCTATTTTCTTACAAGCTTTTATTTATGATAAATGATAAATGATGTTTATTCAGTAAATAGGTTACAAGGAACACTTTTACACGTCAATGTTTTTTTGTCAGTTTAAGCTAGATGAGGCCGGTGTTTCCTAGCTGACTACCCTGAGAAGAAACACCGAAACAAACTCAGAGGTCAAAGTCTCTTTTAGTGTTCAAATCCATACAATGTGGACTGGTTAGATCCTATGAGAACCATGTACGTTTATGTCTGGGATGAGCTTTATGAAGAAAGCAACACACGAATTCGAGTGGACCTGTCCAGACAGTGCAAGCATTTGTCAGTCATCGCGAAGCTCAACTCAGAACTCTGAGGTGCTCAACGAACCGACGAACAATACCAAAGTAAGGACATTTGAGTAGGCCGCAAAAAATACTCAAACTGCCAGACAATCATAAAATCTACATGAATATAACGACATACATAGTTCTCGCATTCACATTATTCTATATGAGGACCATGCAGCTTAGTGTCTGTAGTGGTCTTTTGAAGAAAGAACCAAACATATTTGAGTGGACCTGTCCAGTCAGTGCAAGCATTTGTCAATAGTCGAATAGCTCAACTTAAAAACCACTAAGGAGCTCAATGACATGACGAACAATACCAAAGAAAAGACATTTGGGTAGGCCGCAAAAGTACTCAAACTGTCAGACAACGTTGAAAATTACTGTAAAAAGGAGGAGAAAATAATAATAATAACCCACATAGTCCTCTCTATTTAACTTGTAATATATGTATGTATGTAACTAACTATGTTTGTTCGGGTGGAATCTTGCAACTCAAATTAGATCCACTTCCCGATGTCCGATTGGACTCAAATTTGGTGTATACAGGGTGTAACGGAAAGGTGTGGTCATATTTTAAGAACCGGTTGTCCCTATGTATATGAACAACTTTCTCTGAGAAAAAACTGAAAATTCCCAAAAAAAAATTGGACTGTCCATACTAAGTTATCATTAGCTGATCAATATTTGTATGGGAGGTAAAAAAAAAATTGTGTATTATCTCAGGTTCTCTTGAAGAAAGTTGTTCATATCGATGGGCAGATGCGATTTCTTAAAATATGACCACACCTTTCCGTTACATCCTGTATATGTATCTTCGGTGACAATGCAATGATATGGTACCATGAAGCTGATGGCGACAGAAGATGAACATAGGAACTTCTGAACTACACAAGATAAACCCATCGAGTCTGGGCTCGATTGATTTGTCTTCAGAAGCAATTTACGCCTAGAGAACATCCAGGGTCTGATGATGAAGCTGGAAGGTGGCCACTGTGATAAAACAACATAACCCCATCGAGTTTGGGCTCGATTGATTCGTCTTGGGCAGCATTTTATACCTAGAAAATAAAAAAGGATCTGATGATGAAGCTGGAAGGTGGTCACGGCATCTCTGTGATAAAACAACATAACCCCACCGAGCACATTATTTTAATTTGAGATAGCCGTTATAAAAGCTTGTTTAAAAAAATGTTTTTTTTTTTTTAAACTATAAACTTAGTTAAATGTTGGTTCAGTCACAGATAATATAATACTAGCGTACAGATGCCTCATCCCATACAAAGAAACGGTACCGCCGTAACTACGGGTTTTCGTCTGGCACAAGTAACTTTTGTTCGAATTTACATAGTCTCACCAATATTTTCTCACACATTGAGGATTTATTTTATAGTATTTTTGGCACTTCATAGCAGTTTTACTGAATCAAAATGTGTCACTATTCAAATTTTAAAGAGGCGAATGTATAAACTCTAAAACATAACACAGCACTATCTATTGGTACAATAAATATAGATGTCTAAGAATTAATTCCAATAATCGTCTAAATTCGAATTACAAGCTAATTATTCCACAGTTTCATGCTCAGGGCAGTTTATTAAATAAGAAAATACAGTTTTTACCATATTTATTTTCAAAATATTAATATTACTTAAACTTTAATTAGAAATCGATGCATATTACGCCATCTATTGAGATTTATTTGAACTAAATTTTCTTTGTTCGAGATGAGACCCCGTGGTTAAATGTTGGTTCAGTTCCGAACAAACGCGTTGTATTTTTATGACAATGTATTTTTATGATAAGCATGACCTGAATCTACATCCAGGATTAGCTCCAGATAGAGAGACTCTTCAACGGTCAACAGAACAGACACGAAATTATGTGTATGAATTTAGCTTGTTTTAATTATTTTTCCAAACGGAGCCCTATTGTTGTCACTCACGTGTCCGTCTGTCTGTCTGTCTGTCCGTCCATCCGTAGTCTGTCACAAAATTTTGTTTCCATTGACCTATGAACTTGTTTGGTGATAATGTTTATTATAACGTATACTTTTTTTTTTTTTTTGGGGTTGGGAAAACATCCAATGACATCTCCCGCTCTAGGGTGGAGCGGGAGGGCGTGTCAGACTCTTACTGACTAAAACCCACCCCTGTTCCTCCCGGTGGAGTAGGTGGTGACACGTAGAGGACAGTAGTGGTGGGGTGGCACGTAGAGGAGGAGAGGACGTAGAGTAGGAGGACCGTAGATGACGAGTTGGATGAAGGAATAACACACGACAAGTTAACACGTATATTTTGTTATTTACAAAAGTAGGCTTGAATATAAAAAGCGCTCATTAATAGTACGAACACAAACACTGTGACTAGGTACGTAATTAAATTGTATTATTGCTAGGAACTGCCTGATTATAAAAGCTGAACTTTAACTCTTACAAACTGGTTACTGTCATTTATTGAGTAGAAGGAAAAATTACAATGATGAATAGGAGCTTAGTCTAGCTTCCGCTGCTCAATCTGAACTGATTTTTAATATAAAAACAGAGACTTGACAGAAAAACAAGTAATTTTGAATTTTAAATTAAAAAAGGTAGGAAAGAACGTAGTTTTTGAATAGAGGTCAAAAAGTAAACAAGGGTTTAACACTGCCTTGTTCTGCCCGGGGGTTGAGGATAAATTCGAAAGATGTGCCTCGCCCCTGGGCGCGTAGGGCAGGGAGGAACAGGGGTGGGTTTTAGTCAGTAAGAGTCTGACACGCCCTTCCGCTCCACCCTAGAGCGGAAGAAGTCATAGGATGATTTCCCACCCACCAAAAAAAAAAAAAACAAAAAAACAAAAAAAACACTGCCTTGTTACATTATACTTTACTAACAATACCAATATTTGGTACGGAATCTTTAATGTGCGAAATCCGATAACCACTTGGCCAGTTTAAAAAAAAATCTCATTTGAAAAGTAAGAATAACTATTGTGTTAAAATGATTCTAAATTTATTTATTTATAGTAGTCGTATGTGGCTAGACGGTTATACCAATGCAAACTCCCATGAGTCACTAATTGGTTGGTATGAACTGACGCAATTGACCGCAGTTTCTTTCCACACACTAAATAAATATTATTATTTTGCAGTTTTGGCAAGCTATTCCTAGGTAGGTATTAAGGTGAAAGGTAGTGAGTTTGTGTTTGTTACTTCTTCACGCTCAAACGGCTGGACGGATTTGGATGAAATTTGGTATATAGATAGCTTATACCCTGGATTATCCCGGTCTATGCTTGTGAAACCTCGGGGCGCAGCTAGTGAGTACTAGTAGATAAATGAGTAACGTATAGGTAAAAAGTACAGCTATTGTTTTCGCCAAAATATAATCTCGAAATCAAATAAACAATCAGCCTTATTTATAAAAGTCGTTAACTACACTTCTGGACACATCTATTGGCCCACCTTAGAGTTTAGGTTTCGATGGCCCCTACCGAAATATGATTGCTAGATTGAACAAAAACTGTTGATGCAGTTTTAAACCTGATACATTTTACCATCTTTTTCGATCGTATTGTTTTAAACTTGAATTCAGAATACCATACGACATGGAGTTACGCCTAACAAGTCGGATATGCGCCTTGTTAAAGGCAATTGATTTTTGAATAAAAAACATGTTTTTTCAAATAAAGGTTTAATTTAATAACGCGTGTTGCCTCCATGGGCATCTACCACAGCTCTCATACGATTAGGCATAGAGTTTATCAACCGCTCTATGAAATCTGGAGGGATCATCTCCCATTCCTCTTCTATGGCAGTTTTCAACTCCTGCATCGTCTGGGCAACTGGCTGACGAGCCCTAACACATCTTTTTAGCTCGTCCCACATGTGCTCAATGGGGTTCATGCCTGGGCTTCTGGCTGGCCAGTCCATAACTGTGATGTTCACATCCCGAAGATATTCCCTGACGATGCCGGCCGCATGGGCTCTTGCATTATCATGCATAAAAAGGAAATTTGGGCCCACATAGTCCGCGTATGGTATCACGTGAGGATCTAAGCACTCACTAATGTACCTTTCAGCATTTAATGTTGGCAGCCGTGGTCCTGTAACAACCTCAAGTTGAGTTTTGCCGCTCGCGGATATACCGCCGCAGACAGTCCATGAGCCACCGCCATAAGCAACCCTCTCTTCAAAGCAGCATTGTGCGAAACGCTCTCCCTTAAGTTGGTAGACCTTCTTCCTTCCATCATTGCCATGTAACACAATTTTAGACTCATCAGAAAAGAGTACACGGCTCCAATCTTGCTGTGTCCAATTTAAATAACTGCGTGCGAAATGAAGGCGCGCTGTTCGGTGGGCTCGCGTTAGTTTGGGCCCATTAGCTGGCTTGTGTGGTACCATATCGCGTTCTTTTAACCTTCTCCGAACAGTTCGAGCGCTCACAGATACTCCGTGGAAGTCGCGAAGTTGGTTTTGTATCTCAATGGAGGTAAGGTGACGATTTCTCAAGCTGGTCGTCACGATGAATCGATCCTGCCTTTCAGTTGTGACCCGAGATCGTGGCCTTCCTTGGCAACGAACAAAGCCGCCAGTCTCTAGGTACCTCCGATAAAGATTTCGGACCGCAGATCGACTTAAATTAAGTTGAGCACTCACGTTGCTTTGGCTGTGTCCGGCCTGAATAAGTGCCACAGCTTGGGCGGCGACTTCAGGTGAAGTATCCATAGATTATTGATAGAACCTAACCTTAATGTTAAGAATAAGTAATGTTTGTTGCAAAACCAAAGATATCAATCACTTTTTCAAGAATTAAATCCAAGTAAACCAATAAAACCAAGTTTTCTTAGTATTCGATTGTTTGATATCAACAAACAGGCTCCAAATTGTCTTTTGTTTCTTTAAATTCTGTGTTCGAAATTCAAAAAAAGACTATTGAATGAAATTGTGAATGTGCCAGGTTCAAAACTGCATAAAAAGTTTTTGCTCGACCTAATATAAAATTTTAGCTAGGATCAAACGAAACTGAAAATACAAGGTGGGCCAATAGATGTGTTCAGAAGTGTATAATAGTTTTACTTATGATTAATTTAAATAATGATTAGTGGATAAGATAACAAACATGTCATCCATCAAATTCAACTGTATTCAGGACAACTTGGGGGAAGATTTATAAAACTTAAGGCGCAGTTAAACGACTTTTGATGGTTTATAATTGAACATCCCGTCTAAACGACTAGTCTTATTTCTTTGAAAAAAAAATATCTGACACTCTAGACAATTTCCGTCGTAATTCGATCTCAGAATATTTGAAATTATATTTTTATAACATAGTGTAATTAATTTGTAAATTTATGTCTTACTCGGATAAAAAATTGAGAATCACGCAAAAACTATGAAACGTGTTTTTATGAAACCTTCACCATTTTAAAGATCATTTAATTATTTATAATTTAGTCTCAGTGTTTTAGTTTAATACTTGTTGTTTTATGTGTAATAAATTAATAATGCGTCTAATTTCGGACAGCGCTCCTTGATGGGCGAGTTCTATACGACGCGTTACGTGAGCTCAGCGCAGAACACGCAAGCTAACTAGTCAAGGTCGTTGGCAGCTAATAGCGCCTGAAGGGGAAGATTTATAAAACAATGGTCAGACCTGCTGTCTTGTATGGTTCAGAATGTTGGGCCACAAAAGGGATGAATGAAAAGCAATTGCATGCGGCTGAGATGAGAATGCTAAGAGCGATGTGTGGTGTTACGCGCATGGATAGAATTAGGAATGAGTATATAAGAGGAAGTCTGAAAGTGGCACCGCTGACTGAAAAGTTGTGTGGAAATCGGTTGTCGTGGTATGGGCATGTGATGCGGAGGAATGAAGAAAATGTCGTGAGGAAAGTCTTGTGTATGGATGTGGATGGCTATAAGAGTAGGGGAAGGCCAAAGAAACGATGGTCGGACTGTGTGAAAGAGGTTATGGGTAAAAAGGGGGTGACCACAGAGTTGACGACTAATAGAGGAGTATGTAAGAAAAAGACATGTTGCGCCGACCCCAAATAAATTGGTGGGATAAGGGCAGGAGAATGATGATGATACAGGACAACTTGGGGGTAACGTGGCCCCTTCCATGTGCTGATGGTGATCACCGGGGTGGTATTAGTAAACTTGAACAAAAACATTTTTTACAAAAAAAAAAAAAACAATCGACAGGCCTCCACTCTGTGAGAGGGTGTGGGCCGTAATCCACCACGCGGGCCCAATGCGGGTTGGTGGATGTCACATGTCTTCGAAGTTTTGGTTCTAGGACATGCCGGTTTCCTCACGATGTATTCCTTCACCGTTTTGAGAGCAGTGGTGATAAAATAATTTACACAAAGTAAAGCGCCTGCCTGGGTTTGAACTCACGACCTACAACTTGTGAGTTTCGGCCGTTACCACTGCTCTCTCATGGTTATTTTTTTTATAATTAAGACCCAATTAATGACAAGATGACGTATCCCATAAATTATTATTTTTTATTTAAAAAATTATGTACACACAAATAAACTGACAAGAAGAAGGAAACAGAAAAAATATGTACAAAGGTAATGCTTATTTCTAATGAAATCTCTTCCAGCATACCTGTGAAAGGAGAGTTGAAAAAAAAGAGAAGTAGACACTGTCTTTGAGTAGTACGAGAAAAAGAATACATAAAATCCAAAAATATAACAATGAAATAAAATAACACACCTACCATGAAAACATATACCGTCTTATATACGAATACATATATAGGCCAAATAAATATCACCATAGTACATACTTAATAATATTATCTGGAATTCATTCAAATACGTGGTTAAGTATAGGTACCATAGAATCTGCATTTAGAACCAGTTATTAAAAATTTTACCCAACTGCCCCAGGAGGGTATTATTATTTTTATTTCTAGCCTGTAATGACCCACTGCTGGACAAAGCCCTCCCTCCATTCCTTCCACTGCTTTCTGTTCTGTCTTGCCCTTTCCAATTCTCAAGGAAGACAAGTCAACCATCTCCTTCGTGGTCTGCCGCGACCTCGTCTAGTAAGAGGATAAAAATCTGCCTAGCCTTTTCCCAACTATCTTGAGGTCGGCTTCCAGTCTAACCGGATGCAGCTAAATACCAGTATTTTACATGGAGCGACTGCCTATCTGACCTCCATTTTATTTTATTTTTTATTGTTGATAGGCAAGCGTTTGACCACTATCTCACCTGGTGGTAAGCGATGATGTGGTCGAAGATGGAGCACGCTTGCCTAGAAGTAACCTATTCACTCCTGACTTAAAGACTCCCAGGTTGTAGCTATCGGGAAACACAGACTCCATAACCCAGTTACTGGGTAATACAATACCCCTTGGTAAGACTGAATGTCAGACTTTCGGGCTTCTGACGACCCGTAACGACTGTCAAAGATCCACGATTGACAGCCGGGACCAACGGCTTAACGTGCTTTCTGAGGCACGGAGGAGTCTTGGTTTGTAAAGATGGTTACCTATCCATGGACCAACCCCGGCAAGCGTAGCTTAACCTGATGGATCGACCCGTGCGGCTGTTATTACTTTAGCCACGAGCTAGAAAGAGGATAATGTTTTAATAATTCAAATGAAATTTAAAAAAAAATCGCGTGTTTTAAATAACAAAAGCGCCATATGAACCATTAACCTTTAATGACCCCAGGGAATATCGATCGGACTGGATCGGAACAGCTCTAGCTAACAGCGAGCCCCTGAAATTCCAGAAATTAAACATATCTATAACAGCTATCAGCGTACAGTATACCGCAAATCAGTAGGAACAAAACCAGTACAACCTGGCCTTTTATTGTGTGTAAACACCGTACTATGCCAGCTCAAGTTTGAATTTTTAACACCTATGACGTGTGGTTAACTGTATACCTAACTGCGAAAGTTCCCGATCGACGTTTCAACCTTATTGCTGAGGCAATAAGGGCTAACATTCCACGATCGGAACCCGGTCCTGACCTATATTCAGGTTGCATTATATGCCATGCGCAACAAGTAACGAACTCATGGTTATTCAGACGGTACTTGTTGCGTTGACCAGAAGTTTTTGTAAGGACGTTTTTTAATGTGCCTCATGAGATCACGTTATAGTTAGTTTGGTTTTGCACATAGGCGTCAAGAGGCGGGTGCACTTGCATCACTTTTTTTTTTAGTTTCTTTAAATGTTTAAGGCGGAAGCTCCAGGTCAGCCCGCGAAATTGAAATTTTCTTACGTTTTTTACAATTTGCAGATCAGTGTCAGGTTGGTTAAAATTTGATTTGCGGCCGTAGCAAGTATGTGTTATCAATAAAATCTTCAATACAACTCTCTCAGTTAGAATTGATTCCAAATGTGAGTTATTCATGAAATCATGACATTGGCATCCGGCCCCGGCTTTGCGCTGGTGAATATTTTTTTTTGGATTTCCCAAAAAAATCTTTGATACAGATCTTGTCCTGACAATTACGAATACAAAAAAAAGGCCAAATATGTAGAACCGTTCTCAGGTGACATGCCTTTAAAAAAAAACAAACACGCATCACACCATTTATTGCTTATGGCTGAATGTCATTTGCACGTGACGAAAGTGGTGTAGTTGTTACGTTACTACATAATATTTACAAAAAAAAAGATCAGATATATCACTGACAATACATAAGCAATTTTTTGTTTCCTATGAGGAAAACTTATAAATTATGATTCATTCGTTCTATTTACATAGATGATGATTTAATCTAACCTACAGCTACACGAAATAGGAAATAGTTGTCAAATTTTCTGCTATGGTATCTGAACGAAATTAAATCCAAATTTTAGATAAAATAAAATACTACAAGCAGGCAGGTCTGGCTGCGATTTAATGGCGTTTAAGAAAAGTTTATGTTTAACGAACTTATAACTAACCTAATTTGCAGGCATTGTCCATTGTTATGGTTATTGACACGTATAAATTAATCGGTTGAGTAAATGAGAACGAAAACTTTTAAACACCCTTAGTTATTATATTTTTAATTTTTTAAATTTTTTTATTGACATTTTATTATTATTATTTTTTTTTTTGACTTGAATACTTTGGTAAGTATTATATTTATTTTTATTTTTTGATTGACATATTATTATTACTATTTTGTTTGACACGAATATTTACTTTGTAAAGTATTATATTTTTTTTTTTTTTTGATTACCTAATTAATGTAAATGTGAGGACTATGTGGGTTACTATTATTATTTTCTCCTCCTTTTTACAGTAATTTTTAACGTTGTCTGACAGTTTGAGTACTTTTGTGGCCTACCCAAATGTCTTTTCTTTGGTATTGTTCGTCAAGTCATTGAGCTCCTTAGTGGTTTTTAAGTTGAGCTATTCGACTATTGACAAATGCTTGCACTGACTGGACAGGTCCACTCAAATATGTTTGGTTCTCTCTTCAAAAGACCACTACAGACACTAAGCTGCATGGTCCTCATATAGAATAATGTGAATGCGAGAACTATGTATGACGTTATATTCATGTAGATTTTATGATTGTCTGGCAGTTTGAGTATTTTTGCGGCCTACTCAAATGTCCTTACTTTGGTATTGTTCGTCGGTTCGTTGAGCTCCTCAAAGTTCTGAGTTGAGCTTCGCGATGACTGACAAATGCTTGCACTGTCTGGACAGGTCCACTCGAATTTGTGTGTTGTTTTCTTCAAAAAGCTCATCGCAGACATACCTACACGTACATGGTTCTCATATGATTTAACCAGTACATATTGTATGGATTTGAACACTTTAAAAGAGACTTTGACCTCTGAGTTTGTTTCGGTGTTTCTTCTCAGGGTAGTCAGCTAGGAAACACCGGCCTCATCTAGCTTAAACTGACAAAAAACATTGACGTGTAAAAGTGTTCCTTGTAACCTATTTACTGAATAAACATCATTTATCATTTAGTTGACTGATAGAGAATGCCTGAGGCATTAAGTCCGCCTGTGTAAATTTGTGCATGACATGAAGTGCTAATAAATAAATAAGAACACCGAAGTCGAATTCCAGGCAAAGCACACATTTTCTTAATCAAAAAGTAGAAAATATGTGCACAATACGTCTTTGGTAAAAAAAAAAAAAATTCACCCGTGAACTAGTACTACAGCCGGTCGATTCTGATAACAGCTCACCGTGAAAACTTAGGTGGAGTGAGCATGAAGTGAACTGTCATTCCCCCTTGATTGTATGGATTGACAGCCCACTTCACGTTCATTTCACCTAAGTTATCACGGTGAGATTTTACAGAATAGCAGTACTGTAACTAACAAGTTACCAATCAAATGATTAAAAATTTTAAAAAACCCCAACGCTTAAAAGACAAGCGGACATTTAAAAACACAAAAGAGCTGATAGCCTTGAAACTGCTCAACCGATTTTGATACAACATGTCTAAGAACCATCGTCCGATCAGTACCAGGCCCGAGAGTCGACGGCGCGTAGTGTTCCACGCGCGCCTCAAAGAGTTGTCAGCAATCATGATGGGGCACGTCATGGCCGATAGTTCAGGGGTTGTGGATAAATTCGACACGCCCCCCCGCTCCACCAGAGCGGGAGATGTCATTAGATGATTTCCAACCCCCAAAAAAAAAACCATCGCTAGAAAACCTACTTTCAAATAAATAAAAACTGCATTCAAATCGGTTCACCCGTTTAAGAGCTACGGTGCCAGAGACAGACAGACAGACACACTCACGTAGCGGTCAAACTTATAACACCCCTCTTTTTGCGTCGGATGTTAAAAAAATTGAGTTGTTGAATGGTGTTTTAGTCCTCGTCAAAATGTTTTTTTTTTTCATCTAAACCTATATTCAGGCACAAAGCTCTTTTACAACGCAGCATATTTACTAAAACACCCATTACCGTGATCGAAATTGACTGAAATCAAGATCACAGTGTACTCGTACCTCAACAGTAATAAATCTTAAAAGCCTCGGTTCCCGATTCAGGTAGCAATGTTTTTATTTACGTGACCGAGTTCCGTATCAATCTAGGTCGTAGTTAGGCTATCTAGGGCTAGCAGTACGGGTCGGAGGCTTGGCGCGGAAGCATCTCCGTGTTTGCACCCGTTGGAGTCCCTTACCACCACCGGAGCCCTGTTCCATCAACTATACAAGATGAGTATTCTATTTTTAACGTTTTCGTTCGTAAATTTCGTGAGTTTTTGGTGAGATATGATAGGTTTTCCGCCCTCCGTCTGCTTACAAGCATTTATATCGTATGTGTGTAAGTTGTCAGTCAAAAAATAATTTGCAAGCCATTTTTCGACCATTTGTTGGTATCCGATTGAGTTGAAATTTTGCATACGCCTTTAGTTCTGGTGACAATGCATTTTTATGATAAGCATGACCTGAATCAACATCCAGGATCAGCTCCAGATAAAGGAACTCTTCAATGCTCTACAGCACGGACACGAAATTTTGTGTACAAATTTAATTGAGATAGCCAGTATAAAAGCTTGTTTAAAAAAATGTTTTTTTTAACTATAAACTTATTTTATAACCACCCTCCGATAGTGCGCAGTGGATTTGGTTTTAATCTAAAAACTTTGCTATGCGGTTTTATCTTTAAATCTGGTCTTCCTATACTATTTAGCTGCCCTTATATTAGGATTTAGGACTCCAAATCACAGATTTGTCCAATTGTCTTGACCATTCGTTTAAGAAATCTCGGAAGATTTGCAAAGCGTCGAAATATTAAAAAAAAGCTCGGCGATTGCTCTTGGGTTAAATGACTGACCATTAAAACTAATTGGTTACTGTAATGCGTCTTTTTATTTATCAAAATAAACATCGGGCTCATCTAGCTTAAACTGACAAAAAAAAATATTGACGTGTAAAAGTGTTTTTATTAACTATTTGCAAAATAAATATCATTTATCATGGTTTCTTTGTTGTTAACGCCGCTTTCCCCAAGTCAACCAAACCAAGACACAAAGAAGACGCGCTGAAGACAAAGACCACTTTGTTTTAAGTTCAGCACTCAGACTAAATCAATGCAATCGCTAATTTGGTACTCTATCTGCAGATACGTCTATCGGTTGGGCGCCAACTGAAAAAAAAAGCTCTCGAAAAGCGCATTTTCGTCTGAATCTAAACAAAGAACCCTAAGAGAAAATTATAATACTATTATTAGGAAAGGTCTTTGAGCTTAAGCTGTCTAGACACCCTAGACGTCTAGGTACTTGCATGATACTCTTTGTTTTCATCTTAACCTAACCACTTCGAACATTTTGAGAAGACTCACTAAAATTCCATTTGGTCACCTCGCATTCAAACCACGATTTTGGATAAAATTACCGCCATTTTATCTCTATAAAAACTACGGTGTAGTATGTTTATGAATGTTTATGACAATTAATTGACCGTGTCTATCAGAGGTACCAATAATGGATCAATACCTTGCTAATAAATATTTCGCCAGGAGCCACTCGGGAGTAAAGTAGTTCTAACTTTCGCTGGAGCTAAGGACTACAAAATATGGTGGCATAAGCAAACAGTATTTTACCAAATAGTTCGGGTCATAAATCTTCGCTGCGTCTATCCAACTAGATATTAAAATGGCGACCGTAATGACACGGCCTGACGTCTGCACCAGACGGAGGCTGCACTACGCATGCGTTGTGTTATGACCCGGCGATGAAAATAAAAGTTTCATACGGCGTCACAGTTCATGATAGCCTAGGTTGGGCCCCGGAAAATTTGCTGCTGATACAAGTTGTGCTGTTGTGACGCGTTAAGGTGGAAGCGCCAGGGTAGCCCGCGAAATTAAAATTTCTTACGTATTTTGCAATTTGCAGGTCAGTGTCAGGTTGTATCTTGGTCAAAATTTAATTCGCGGCCGTAGCAAGTATGTATTTATAGAATTATTATCATTAAAATCATCAATACAACTCTTTCACTTAGAATTGATGTCAAATGTAAGTATTTGGCATTAAATCATGACATTTGGCATTAATTCTGAGAGAGTTGTATTGATGATTTTAATGATTACAGTTCTGTAAATACGTAGGTACTAGCTACGGCCGCGAATCAAGTTTTGACCAAGATATAACCTGATACTGACCTGTAAATGGCAAGACACTTAAGAAAAAATGAATTTCGCGGGCTACCCTGGAGCTTTCACCTTAACGAGTTTAACGAGTCTCTGTTGTGTTTTCAATGTAATATTCGTTTAATTTGAATTGCATATTACGTATCGGGTTTGCGTGCCTAAAGGAAACAGAAAGTTTCCGACATTTGTCTGGTTTTTACGCTTTCATGCTAATTTTTAACCGACGAAAAAAAGGAGGAGGTTCTCAATTCGACCGTATATATGTTTTTTTTTTTTTTTTTTTTTTTTTTTTTTTTTTTTTTTTTTTTTTTTTTTTTTTTTTTTTTTGTGTATGTTCAGCCCTCACTCCGTCATTTATGAACCGATTTTGATGATTCTTCTTTACTTGGATAGAGTATACCTCAAGGGTGGTCCCATGTCTAGGAAGTCAGGATCTGACAGTGGAAACCTGATAAAATTGAGAGAAAACCTTGAAAATTGTGGGCACGTTTAGCGTTTCTGTATGTATGTTCGGCCTTCACTCCGTTATTTATGAACCGATTTTGATTATTCTTTTTTGTTAGATAGGGTATACTTCAAGGATGGTCCCATAATACGGAAGTCAGGATGTGACAATGAAATCCTGATAAAATTGAGAGAAAACCTCGAAAATTGTGGATACGTTTAGCGTTTCTGTATGTATGTTCGGCCCTCACTCCGTTATTTATGAACCGATTTTGATGATTCTTCTTTTCTTGGATAGGGTTTACCTGAAGGGTGGTCCCATGTCAAGGATATCAGGATCTGATCATGGGATCCTGAAAAAATTGAGAGAGAACCTCGAAAATTGGGCACGAATATTGTTTCTGTTTACTTTTCATAACTTAATCAGGTATTTGCATTTAGGAACCATCACATCATGAAACTGAGCTGATGATGGAAACCATAGCTTTCCTAAACAATAGAAGTTAGATATAAAAACTAGTTTCAGTGACAAATACCACTTAATATGGTTTGAATAAAAGACGTCTTTACAGTATTGGAGGTAACCTCAACTGGTCAATATCCTGGGAACTTCATGGAAGGATGGTTATTTCATCAGCTCAGTGACAAGAGGAATGATGAAGAATTAGAAATTAGCCTCAGAGTGTTACAAGATGATGCGAGCCACAAAAAATCATAAAATAAAAAACTTTTTAACAAAAAAATTAACCGACGAAAAAGAACTAAAAAGCAAAAAATAAATAAAACTTTTAAGTCTTGAGTAATGAGCATATTTACCTACATAAAATATCAAATTTTATATAAACTAATTTTGAGTCGGCGCCAATTAATAAAATGATTAATTACCTACTTACAGCCTTCTTCATTTCTTATAAAATTTAGATATTTAATAATCAGATTGTTGTTTGGCGCCGACTCAAAATTAGTTTATATAAAATTTGATATTTTATGTAGGTAAATATGCTCATTACTCAAGACTTAAAAGTTTTATTTATTTTTTGCTTTTTAGTTCTTTTTCGTCGGTTAATTTTTTTGTTAAAAAGTTTTCTCGTAACTTTCCCACCAGGCTTTATTTAAGCATTATGGAAGACTTACAGCTAAAACAAACAGCTCGGGATCAGTCAATAAGACTGTCCAAGTCTCCACTTCACTTCTTTCTTTCTTTGTTGTGGTTGTTGATTTAGAGTCATTGATTCCCATCCTTTAGCCAAGTTTTCGTGACGACTAAACAAAGATGCGGTATAATATCAGTATTTACAATTCCGTACCTGCCAGATTAACTGAAACCACGGATAACATAATACTAGCGTACAGATGCCTCATCCTATACAAAGAAACGGTAACGCCGTAAATACGGGTTTTCGACTTGCACAAGCAACTTCGTTCGGGCCCGTCCTCTACACCTCGCTAGATGGTGTTAGCAGCGACGGCTTGCAAGCTAAATGAATTTACTTAGTCTTACCAATATTTTCTCACACATTGAGAAATTATTTTATAGTATTTTTGGCACTTCATAGCAGTTTCACTGTACTAAAATGTGTCACTATACAAATTTTAAAGAGGCGAGTGGACAAACTCTAAAACTTCAAACAGCACCATCTAGTGGTACAAGAAATATAGATGTCTAAGGATTCGTTCCAATAATCGTCTAAATTTGAATTACAAGCCAATTATTCCACAATTTTATGCTTAGGGCAGTATAATAAATAAGAAAATACAGTTTTTACCATATTTATTTTCAAAATATTAATATTACCTAAACTTTAATAAGAAATCGATGCATATTACGCCATCTATTGAGATTTATTTGAACTAAATTTTCTTTGTTCGAGATGAGACCCCGTGCTGATACTAAATTAACCCGAAGGGTCCAAATGGAGCCCTATTGCTGTCACTCACGTGTCCGTC
This sequence comes from Polia nebulosa, assembly GCA_951329385.1. Lineage (NCBI taxonomy): Eukaryota > Metazoa > Arthropoda > Insecta > Lepidoptera > Noctuidae > Polia > Polia nebulosa. The sequence continues at coordinate 5,643,222 of OX589592.1, read as the reverse complement.
AGTCTGTCTGTCGTCTGTCACAAAATTTTGTTTCGCAGAATTTTTAACTTCCCATTGACATTATAACACAAACCTTATAAATGTTTATTATTACGTATATTTTAGTAACAAATATAAAAATATTGATTTCCCTCAAATGGTACGGAACCCTAAATATGCGAAGTCCGACACGCACTTGACCGGTTTTTTAATTTTGTTTCAATCCAAAGACCTAAGATTATTTTCCTTACACTTTCCAGGTTTGGCCGAGGTCTCAAGACGCTTCAAGATCTTCTGAAACAGGCGAAGGCCGGCAAACCAGTGAAGAACGAGGATATTCCACCACCGGTCATGGTAGGGAAGACGGCAGATGGGCCTCAGATGGCTGCAGCCATTCCTGAGGAGCCTCAAACCCCTGGTGCAGAAGTTCCACCGCCAGAGGCGGAAAAGCCTCTGATAGACCTGGGGCCTGCCGAACCCAGCCAGTCAGATCCTACTCCTCCTGGCAACAATGTGCCTGAGACCAGCCAGGGTACAGCTTCAGGGGGAAACGATCAAAAGGCGAAGGATTTGCAGCTAATTTTGGGTAAGTTTTAAAAGTATTTTTTTTTAATGAAAAAAAAAAAAAATGAACTTTTTCGATATCTCCGAATATTCTTCGATTCTTAGACCAAACTTGAACCACACTAAGTGATCATTTATTTATTTTCAGCCCGCCAAGCCGAATTCAGGGCGGAAGCTCTTGCTGCAAAGAAACGTAATGATAAATTTATAGCTCTCGGTTTCATGAGGGTGGCCAAGCAGTTCGACACGGTGGTCGAAGCTTACAACTCTGGCCAACCTATGAACTTAGACGAGTTGCCTACCGTTGAAGTGATCATGGGCACTCTAGAGCATGATCGTCTTGAACAACAACAAGAAGTGGTTCATCGTCCTGTCGGTTCGTAGGAGACATAACTTTTTTTAAAATCTGGCAATGTAGGTGTTTTTTCCAGTTCTCTTGTTCATAAAATGTAGAATGAAAGGCCAGTATTAAATAAATCTGATTGTGAAATGAGGGGAGTTTCATTACTTTTTATTTGGGTATGAATTATTATTATTTTAAAGTTGGTTTATATGGGAAAGGCAAGGAAGCCTGGAAAAAAATATTAGTAGGTACCCAACCTAAACAACACGGGAGGTTTTTGCCCAGCAGTGGGATAGTGCTATCTGACTGCTACAGCAAAGCCCTGTGTTCGTGGTAAACTTTAGTGGAGAAACAGTTTATAAAAATTGTTGCGCAACATCAAAATGTTTCTGAAACCATATTGCGCAACTTTAGTTTACTAGAGAACAATACTTGCAAGTTGCTAGCAAAATTGCGAGAAAAGTTGCCAGCAATATGTCTTCTTTATGTTGCGGAGATCGTATTCATAGGGAATATTTGGGCATAAATGTTGCGCAATTGTTTGCCATCTTGATTTCTCATAAATACAGGGCTAGAACAGTAATGTTATTTTACCGTTTAGAACCTGAACCGCCAGCAGAAGATACCAGTAGCAGTGGGGGTCTTATAACAGCGAAGACCTTAGAAGAGGGGCTCCAACAAAGGCTTGAGGCTTTTAAAGTAAGTATAAACATATTTTGCAAGCCTAACCCAAGCGAAGTTTTGGTCTCCCTGCAAAGTAGGCAGGGAGGCCTATGTCTAGCGGTGGACGTCTTTCAGCTGAATGATGATGAAGGCACTAACAAAAACCTAAGATAACCCTTTCCCTTGGGGGTTGGCAGAAACTACAAAATGCCATCTGCTAAGACCCTTATAAACTTACTCCTTTTCCTTCGTTATCATTCATAAATCGGCTAAATCATTAACACATAACAAAGGTTAGGTATTCCATAACATACGCTTAACATATCTTCAGGCTTGTTCCCCGAAAGTTTAGACAGAAGAGAACCTAAATTACCCACATTACTACTAACTGCAACCGCCTGTACGCGTGTATGTCAGAAAACGAAAATTTTTTTTTTGGTGGTGTGGAAAATTATCCAATGACTTTTAGACTCTTACTGACTAAAAGCCACCCCTGTTCCTTCCCTGCCTGAGTGCCAAGGGGTGCGGTAACTCATTTTCAGAATTTATCCGCTATCCCTAGGCATGCAGGCACCAGCCACGATGGGCTCCCTCAGTGGTGGCTGACACTAATCTCTTTGAGGCACGCGTGGAACACTACGCGCCGTCGACTCACGGGCCTGGTGCTGATCGGACGGCGAACTACCCACTGCTCGCCGTCCGCAGGCCCGGGTCTACGGTGGCCGGAAATCGTCTCGCGACGTCCTACGCCCAGTACCTCTCCTGCGGTGGTAGCGGCCGGGGCCGTGAGGGCCACTCCGTTTAGCTTCCCTCATGCGTCCCGCCTCCGCCTTCGCGAGCATTACTGCTTCGCAGAAGGCGGAGACTGCTTCCCATTCCCTCTCGCTCCGTACCATGGCCTGAACCAGGGCCGTGCGCGAGAGGTCGCCGCCACCTATCGCATCCACGAGGACACGACGGTGCTTCGCCCAAGCGGGGCAGACCTCCACCGTATGCTCCATCGTGTCCTCAGGGCGATCCGCACAAGAAAACGACATTGATTCGTAAAAACAAGGCGAAGTTAGTTTTTTCGGGGAGAAACCTTCAAAAGGCGCCTGGATTTTTGGGGAAAAGACCGGGTTTGTAGGATTCTTACCTCACTAAAACCACGGTGATCACCTCAGATCCTGTACCTCTTAAAATACCACTCCAAAACCAGCTGTGCAACGCCTGGTAGGGCACATCCGATATAATAAATAAATACTCCCAGAGGAGACTGTAGTGGTCTCCCCTAAGCCTCGCCGTGCATGGCAGCACATGATAGCAGTGCCGCCGTATTCCTTGGGATCACTCAGTGAGCTATCAGAGTCCCCAATCTGAGCGCCCGCGATTAGTAAGTCCCGCCTGCATCAAAAGGAACAGGTGAGCCCGAGGCCGAGTGGGATCAGCCTTCCCACGATTCCGCTCAGTGGCCTCCTTCTGGACCATTCGTCACACTAAAAGGGATTTCCCTCCAGTTTTCTGTCTCCGCCAGCATAACTCTCACTATTGCTGGCAGAGACAGGTCTCGCCCGATCCTTTGCTTACATCGACTCGATTAAAAACTCGAAGTTGACAAAGCGTTTGATTTGCAGAGTAGTCTGTTTAATTGCACGGCATTGCAGGTTGACAGTAAGTCTCTCCGCACACGGTTCAAAATCGTTTGACTATTCTCGTGGCACTTCTTTGTCAAGTGTTGACTTCACCATCTCCCTGCCACTGTTCCATGTTACTTGGGGTTGGCGCAATACGTCAGCACTTCCTTCTTCCACTCACCCTCATCAACCTTCACGGTGACATCCACTCCCTTTTCATTCATGTCATTCCTCATGCAGCATATCAAGCTGGAGATAGAACAAATTCTATCTCCAGGAGGGAAGTGGCAATTGTTTTTTCTTACCCCTCCGCCGTTCTTTTCTGATTGCTCGTGTAGCTTCATTGCCTCGACGTTTTTCTGGTTTTCAAGAGTTGCATTTGTTGGGAACAGGGTGGCGGGCTTGTCGCAAAACAAAAGTCTCACACAATCCATGCATTTTTCCTTTGGCCTTCCTCATCAACATTTATATTCGTAATTTTTCTAGTTAAATGCGTTTCATCCCTCCTCATCATACACATACCAAGACAAACGGTTACCTTTCAACTTTTCTGTCATTGAAATTTGCTCTAATATGTTGTTTTAAAATGCAAGCATATCACATCTTTTGCCTTAGGGGTAGATAGAAACTTCAGAACGCCACCTGCCACAATTTCTACATACTCCTTTTGCTTCGTTTTTGTTCATGTTTTTTTATAATTTTTATGCTCACGTGGACCACGCTTGCCTGGAAGTAACCTATAAATTCACTCTTGACTTATAGACTCCCAGTTTGTAGCAATCAGGAGATACAGACGCTGGCAGGGAATTCTATTTACTTCATCCAAAGCCCAACTTCGCCCACTGCTGAGCGCAGCAGCCTCATCTATGTTGTACCCTCGATGGCAACAAAGCCATCTGCCCATCTCACTTCTCGAAATATTTACTCAAATTCTGAAAACAAACGTAATATTGTTTACATTACAGAAACAAGAAGCCAAAGCGCAAGAAGAAGGCAACTCCTCAAAAGCTCGTCGGATGAACCGCATTACCAAGCAGTACGCCGATGCCATCAAACGTAACAAAGCCGGTCAGCCGATACCAGTAGATGAGTTACCCACTCCGGCTGGGTACGGACCTCTTCCTACTGGAAATAAGGGAGTGAGTATTGTTACAGACTATTTAACTTTGTTATAAACCAGTCAACATAAGCAATAGAAGGGAGAATAAGGAAGCAAAAGTGGTAATATCCCGTCTGTCAATCAATCTGGCATGGCTACGCATTTTACTTAGCTTCATATTAATGTTCTCGCGATCTACATGTTATACAGTCCACTCGCGCTATTACTTTATCTCCTCTCTCCACAAGACCTATGTATGTATTTATTTAACATTGTTCTCACATAATAGAAGCAACAAGACATAATTATGTAACCTGGATTTTTGTAATACATAACATGGTATAAAAGAGTAGAGTTCATGGAGTTTCTTGCACGTTCTTCTCCATAGACATCTACGCTTTGGAATGTGCATCTTTCTGACTGACCGACTTATTGACAATTCAAAAGTGCCTGTAAATGGTTTATTTGAAATAAAATAAATGGTTTGAGTTTATGGTCGCGATCAACCAGCCTTACCTTGAAAATAGACCAATGTAATAAAAATAAATCTATACTCATATTATAAGGAAGTAAAATTTGTTTGTAAGTTTGTACGTAGAGGCACGGGGTCTCATCTCGAACAAAGAAAATTTAGTTCGAATAAATGTCAGTAGATGGCGTAATATGTATCGATTTCTTATTGAAGTTTAATTAATATTAATATTTTGAAAATAAATATGGTAAAAACTGTATTTTCTTATTTATTATACTGCCCTAAACATAAAATTGTGGAATAATTGGCTTGTAATTCAAATTTAGACGATTATTGGAACGAATCCTTAGACATCTATATTTCTTGTACCAATAGATGGCGCTGTTTGAAGTTTTAGAGTTTATCCATTCGCTTCTTTAAAATTTGAATAGTGACACATTTTTATACAGTAAAACTGCTATGAAGTGCCAAAAATACTATAAAATAATTCCTCAATGTGTGAGAAAATATTGGTAAGACTTTAAGTAAATTCATTCAGCTTGCAAGCCGTCGCTGTTAACACCATCTAGCGAGGTGTAGAGGACGGGCCCGAACGAAGAACAAAAGTTACTTGTGCCAGACGAAAACCCGTAGTTACGGCGGCACCGTTTCTTTGTATGGGATGAGGCATCTGTACGCTAGTATTATATTATCTGTGGTAGAGGGTAATTTCCGGAACTACTAGACCGATTTTGAAAAGTCTTTCAACAGTAGAAAGCTACATTATTTGTGAGTGCTAAATATTTTTTCAAGTTCACGCGGACGATGTCGCGGAGTAGAAGGGGGGAGTGTTAGTCTTTCATAACTTTTCAGAGGGGCTGATGAAAAAATGAAGCTCACATAATAGAAAAACAAGAAACTGAAATCTACTTTATTTTTTAATTTCCTTCCAGTCCCCACCCGCCCCTGCGGCCCCGTCCCCGTCCCCCTCTCGCGGCTCGTCCGGCCCGGAGTCCGTCGCCGGCGGCGGGCAGGCGGCGCGGCGGGACCAGGTGCTGGCGCTGCTGCTGAAGAGACAGCATCAGTTCAAGGAAGCCGCTATCTATCATAAGAAGAGAGGTACGCTTAACATGAGAACACGTCATGAGGGTTGGTTTCAGACGGTGCGAGAGAAGAATGTCTGGTGGGACTTGGCGTGGGCCTTTGGCCATTGGGTGCTGGCGCGATATGTTATGCGGTGTTCCGCAAGGCTCGGTCCTGGGGGTCTACTCCGAAGTATTTTTACGAAGTATCGGCCGAATGTTCGGACATATTTGTGTGAAGTTTTAAAGTGAATGTGCCATACCTAAAATTGTAGCAAAATGGCATTACGTATGTTTTTGGTGGAAGAAGCTCTCAGAGAAGAGCTACAATTTTAGGTATGGCACATTCACTTTAACACTTCACACAAATATGTCCGAACATTCGACCGATACTTCGTAAAAATACTTCAGAGTAGACCTTTCTTTTTTTGTGGGGTGGGAAATCATCCAATGACATCTCCCGCTCTAGGGTGGAGCGAGAGGGCGTGTCAGACTCTTACTGACTAAAACCCACCCCTGTTCCTTCCCTGCCCTAAATAACCAGGGGCGCGGTAACTGATTCGAATTTATCCACAACCTCTGGGCAGCGGAGTAGACACCCTGGGCCCACTTTTGTGGAACATCGGGTACGACTGGCCTGGGCGAGCTCTTATAGGGCAGCGTTTCACAGGTGGTTGGTCGCATACGACGCTTAGGCTTGAAGGTGGCTTTCAACAAATCAGAGGCCGTGGTTTTTTACGGCCCTCGAAGTGCGCCGTCGCCATTATAGATATTATTCTGACTTTTTCGGCTCTTTCGGTACCTTTCACAACGTGTCAGTATAAGCATGTTATTTCTTGTTTACAGGTGAAACGGATACAGCTATACAAATGCTTCGGAACGCAAAACGGTTCGATACACTCATAGAAGCAGCACGTGCAGGCCAGACCATCGATATCAGTAAAGTGCCCTCACCGCCCCGACCTGCCAAACCGAAACCGTAAGTACTTAATGCCTTGGTCACACGTACCGAGTGGATGGGCTACGCAGTGCTGCCGGCCAAGTGCGGTACGTGTAAATACATCACCGAAACAGTCACTTAGACTCTGTTCTATTTGCTGCACTCGGTGCCCATCCTCGCGTCCATCCTCGCATTCATCCTCGCGCCCATCCCAGCACTCATCCTCGCGCCCATCCTCGCGTCCATCCTCGCGCCCATCCTCGCACCCATCCTCGCGCCCGTCCTCGCACCCGTCCTCGCACCCATCCTCGCGCCCATCCTCGCGCCCATCCTTGCACCCATCCTTGCACCCATCCTTGCACCCATCCTTGCGCCCAACCTTGCGCCCATTCTCGCACTCGCACCCATTCCCGCGCCCATCCTTGCACCCATCCTCGCGCCCATCCTTGCACCCATCCTTGCACCCAACCTCGCGCCCATCCTCGCACCCATCCTCGCACCCATCCTCGCGCTCTTGGAGAGGCCTCTAATAATAATTTTTGATCAATGTAAACAGACCAACCTGTATAAAATTAGGTATAACTCCACTCCTTATAACTCCAATCCTTAGCTAGGAGTGGAATTCCATGCCGGAGTCTTTCCTGATAGCTACAACCTGGGGACCTTTAAGTGGTGGATAGGTTTCTTCTAGGCAAGTGTGTGTGTTCCATCGTCGACCAAATCATCGCTTACCGTCAGGTGGGATAGTGGTCAAACGCGCGCCTATAAATTATATTTTAAAAAAAAGTGCAAACGTACAGCTTTATTGATTCCATTTGTACTACTTTACCAGTGAGCCTTCAAAGTTTTGCGCTTACAATTTCACTAATTTAAACTTACTTTCACCACCACCAGATCCGAGCCCACATCAACCGAACCTGGAGACAGCTCCTCCCTCGACGAACCGTCAGGGTCCTCAAACGAATGGGTGGAAGTGCCACCCATCGCAGGAGCTTCAGCTAGTGACGACGCGGCCACCAGCCTGCAGAACCAGCTGGAGTCGCAGGCCAAGTTGGCGAAGGCATACATGAAGCACTGCAAGAGTATGGGCCATGTGGCTGAGGCGAAAATGTATGAGAAGCTTAATGAACGGGTTAAAGAAGATCTGGATATTCTGAGGGTAGCTATGCTGTAAGTATCTTACATTTTTAAAGTATAATTCCGTAGTTTCTCGCACACGAAGAGTTCCATAAGCCGAAAAATGAGCGAGTCGGACTCGAGCGTAAAGTATTCCGAACAAATAATACTTTTTCAGTTTTTTTTAACTACCTCCTCCATAAAGGTTTTCCTGTAATCTTTATGTAATGAACTACATTCTGTATTTTATTAGGGTTCCGTACCCGAAGGGTCCAAACGGAGCCCTATTGCTTTCACTCACGTGTCCGACTGTCTGTCCGTCGTCTGTCACAAAATATTGTTCCGAAGATTTTTTAACTTCCCATTGACCTATGAACTTGAAATTTGGTGATAATGTTTGTTATTACGTATATTTTACTAACAAATACCAATATATTGATAAATCAGATTTGTTCATTAAGACATTGTTAAATCGAAAGTTATTTAAAAGATAAAATATCACTTTGTTCACACAGGTGGCACAGTGGTAACGACCGCGACTTATAAGATGTAGGTCGTAAGTTCAAACCCAGGCAGGCGCTTTAATAAAATAAAAATAAACTTTTTTTTACAAAAAAATAGAACCGACTTCCAAAAAAAGTGCAAAATAACTTTAATTTCGGAATTCGGTGTTCCTGTTTTGTGTCTTCGTTTTTTGACACCGACTTCCGAAATTAAAGTTATTTTGCACTTTTTTTGGAAGTCGGTTCTATTTTTTTGTAAAAAAGTTTTTTATTTTTCACTTTTTAGTTGTGGGTCCCCATTAAACTGTGTTAAAAATTCATAGACATACGATAGCAGCAATCGCGGTTGATTTGCTGTCAATTTTTGAAGAGTTCCGTTGTCTGTCTCCGAAACCCATCATCAGATCTTTTTGAAATTTAAATGGGATCATTTCGGAATAAACCCCTTTCGAACAAAAAAAGAATTTTGCAAATCCGTCAATATATGACGGAGTTATGCCCGAACATACATAACATCCGAATTGATAACCTCCTCCTTTTTCGAAGTCGGTTAAAAAGCCTTTTATTTCCATATCCCTAAAATTACATTGCAATTGTTGTTAGTACTTGGTTGTTAGTAGATTTACTTATTATTAAGGTGTTGAACAGTGGGTAGCTCGCCGTCTGATCAGCACCAGGCCCGTGAGTCGACGGCGCGTAGTGTTCCACGCGCGCCGAACAAGAGATGTGGTCAGCCACCACTGACGGGGCCCATCGTGGCCGGGGTGCTTGCACGCCTAGGGGTAGCGGATAAATTCTCAACATGAGTTACCGCACCCCTGGGCACTCAGGCAGGGAAGGAACAGGGGTGGGTTTTAGTCAGTAAGAGTCTGACACGTCCTCCCGATCCACCCAAATCGGGGGAAGTCATTGAATGATTTCCGACCTGCCCCCCCCCCCCCAAAACAAAAGAAAAGGGTGTTGGTATAGATAAGTTGTTTTGACGGATATGGACCCAATGCCAGGCCATACTTTGTATAAATTATTTCATCAGCGACTGCTCTCAAAACTGTGCAGGAAAACATTGTAAGAAAACGGCATGTCCTAGAACCAAAAATTCGACGACATGTGGCATCCACCAACCCGCATTAGGCCCGCATGGTGTATTACGGCCCACACCCTCTCACAAAGAGGAGGCCTGTGCCCCAGCAGTGGGGATATTAAAAGGCTGATGATGATGATAATATTTTACAACATCAACAAACACAATAAAAGCACAATGTACTGTGTTTTGGGTTTGGGTCTGTTACTCCTTACTACAGGCTATTTTATAACCTAGCTAGGGGGACAGTGCATCACCCACCTGTTTGGAGACAATTGTACGAAACCACTTCATTGTAATTGTTAAGTGAACTATTGTACTACAATCTCTGTTTATAAATAAATATCTGGTGTAAAAAGACAGTTTCCGAAGCCGAAAGCCACATATTCTACCCATTATTTGGATCATTTTTTTCCACTAGACCATACCTGGGAATCCACTGGTTCTGGAGATATTGAAGCAATTTTTTTTTTACTTTTTAACTAAAATGAATTCCAAGTCTTATTATCAAATGCCTAGGGGTAGCGGATAAATTCTGAAAATGAGTTACCGCACCCCTGGGCACTCAGGCAGGGAAGGAACAGGGGTAGGTTTTAGTCAGTAACAGTCTGACACGCCCTCCCGCTCCACCCAGAGCGGGAGAAGTCATTAGATGATTTCCCACCCAACCAAAAAAAAAAAATGTCTTATTATCAAACTTTTTTTCAGACAAACATTACCTGTTTTTTTTTTTTTCGAAATTTCAAAATTATATACGCATCTGCAGTTACAAAAACGCAATGAATACCAAACGTATCCGACAAGTACCTACGTGGCTTAGAGCGAAGGGGCGGGGTTTAACTCCACTTGTCCGCGTTACATTTGTGCGCAATAAAAAATGTTTTTTTTTTAAACCTGCAAATAAAAGTCGTTTCCCAGCAATAATTTTTGCGCAAAGCTAATTTGTTAGACAGTAGTTAACGGCTATGTGATGTGTTTTTTTACACAGTTTAAATGTTGTTTAGACTAAGCAACCAAATGATTACTGAACTACCCACTAGTGTACTTGTAACATGTCACTAACTTTAAAATAACTAGATCCCACAACACAGAGTATCCTAGTGTGGGATCTAGGATTACTTTATTGCACTTTATCTTTATTTATTTATTTTATTTTGTTATCTTATATTTGTTGTGCTTAAGATGTCAAAAAACGTGTCTTAATAAATTTACTTACTTTACTTTACACTTATTATCTCGTTTATTCATCTTTCTTACTTATTAAATACATTTTTAAATAGGTATTTCTTAAAAAAGAAATATAAAAAACATTTAAAAATATAAAAAATAGTAGCCCACTGGTATCGGGAACAAGGTCCAAGCTACCGGCGGTCAGGGCTCCAGAGAGAGAAACCGCCTAACAATGCGAGCCGTGTCCAGAAGTACAGCTTTCTGAATCAAGCCCTTGATCCAGCCGCCTAAGAAGAGCGTCTCGAGGTGTTGGTCGAGGCTCGTGGCTATTAAGCCATTGGCTGACACGACTATCGGTACAATGATCGCTGAGTCCACATCCCTCATCCCACAACCTCGTGAGCCAAGTATATATAATATAATTGATTTGTTTATCTTTCTCGGCTTTCACGAGGTTCTCGTCATATGGGACAGTAATGTCAACAATCATTGCACGCCTCTCGATTCGGTCCACCACCACTATATCAGGCTTATTAGCTATAATAGTCCTGTCAGTGATGATGGACCGATCCCAGTACAATGAGATTGTGACCATTATCGAGAACTGGGTCGGGAACATACCTGTAGTACGGCACTTCCGATTCCACACGAGAATATTTCAGAACAAGTTGCTGATGGATAATCCTGGCTACAAGGTTGTGTCTATGCAAGTACTCACCGTTAGCTAGTCGAGAACAACCAGAGATTACTACATTCATTATTATTATATTTAAATTCCAGCAACAACCGCGGCTTACCCAGCTTCCACTACGTGATGCGTGAGTTCTCCATCACGCAGTGCAACACGGAGCTCGGCGTCAACGACCTGGAGCTGACGGTGCTGCGTGGCATCGCCTACAATGTCGCTAAGGATGTCGACACTTACGTCAGATTTGAGTTCCCTTTCCCTCCGGTTGGTACTATTTATTTTTTATCTCTTTAGCTTGTTTGCAATTCTTAAGGAAGACAAGAGTCCGCGGCCCTGGCACTGGTAACTGAAGGAACACGTGTGGGTTTTAGTCAGTAATAGTCTGACACGTCCTCCTGCTCCACCCAGAGCGGGAGAGGTTATTTAATAATTTCCCGCACCAAAAAAAAAAAGTAATACATCCAGGTAGTCCCGCCATCACCTTCGTGGTCTGTCGCGGCCCTGTGTCGCTGTGTCAGGGCACACACTCCTGTATACAGGCTGTAAGGAACACGATACCGCAAACTTCGCGATAAGGTTATACCTAATGCCACTAACAAAATTATGATAGTCAATGGTGTTGATTCTGTTATGCACAAACTAAACTTAATTTAGGCTATTGCTATCTTTTTCTCTCTAATAAAACAAGAAAGAGACGGACGTAAATTAGAGCTGTCAAATTTAGTTTGAATTAATATTTCCATACAAATTAAGGGTACACGTAAAAACATGTCGACTAAAAACACGGCGAAGCGTAAGGCGTAAACTAGTTTGACATCTCTAACTTAGTGCATAGCTATAGCCGTCCTTTTCTCGCACTGCCTTTTAGTAAAAGATAGCAATTCTCTAATTTTAGTTTAGATATTGAACAAGAGAATCCGTGCCATTAATCTCGGTAATGATCGGTTACAGAAATTGACATTTTTGAGCGCGCAATATATTGTAAATATTGCGATTTCAACATTCCGCACTACTACTTACCTACACTCGCGCCGACCGAGCGCGCTGTGCCGCCCGTAGGTATTAGGTATTAGGCCGGCGACTAGAATGAACTCTAGCGAAACAGCTGTACGTATTTTATTTCCATTGCTGTTTTTAGTGTAATTACTGATGTAATTACTTTTTAATTAACACTCTCATTGGGTTGGATAGAAATGACGATTTTGAACAGTAAAGTAAAAAAAACTGCAGAAAATATTATGAAGAAATCGCCGACGAAAAATTCCAACACCAGAATCATGTACCGAATCACTGGTACACGTATGTGCGTTTATATGTCTTTCATACCCATTTTTCTCTTAATTTATTACTATAATAATATTATAAAGAGGAAAGATTTTTTTGTTTGTTTGTACCGAATAAGCTCCGAAACTACTGGACCGATTTTAACCATTTTTTCACCAATAGAAAGCTAAATTACCAGGAAGTAACATAGGCTACTTTTTATCCCGGGAAAAATAACAGTTCCCGCGGGATAGGTCACGGCAGCGAAGTCGCGGGCAAAGTGCTAGTAATATAATTATATTTTCTTGTTTTATGCACCTGCCATCTCCTCTTGGTTGACTGGTAGAGAATGCCTAAGGCATTAAGTCCGCCTTTGTACAAATGTGTTGCATAAAGTTTAAATAAATAAATTCTACGGGCCCACAGCTCGTCAGGCATGCGGCAAACGTGTCCGGCCCGTTGGGCAGCCTTTTGTCTTTAGCATTTCATCACCACTGCTCTCAAAACGGTGAAGGACAACATCGTGAGGAAACCGGCATGTCCAAAAATTCGAAGACATGTGACATCCACCAACCCGCATTGGGCCCGCGTGGTGGATTACGGCCGACACCTTCCCAGAGAGAGGAGGCCTGTGCCCCAGTAATGGGGACATTAAAATGCTGATGATGATTTTGTCTTCGAATCAATCAAGTTCTTGGTCCCAGCTCTCAATTTAAGATCTTTGACAGTCGTTACGGGTAGTCTCACCTCAAAATCGGACACCAATCTTGCCAAGGGTCAAGATTACTGGGGGGGGGGGGGGGGGGGGTATTACCTACTTTCTAGATATATTTTTGGGACAAGTCCGCCACGCTATTCCCAAACCACTGTGACTTCTCTAAGCCAGAATCAACAGTGGCGACCACCAGAAAAAAAAACTCCGAGACAATGAAGCTCGACGAGTCCCAGAGAAACGATTAAACTGTCTTGGGTCCCGCAACGAAATTAATCAGAAAAGAACAGCGGAGGAGTACGAAAAACATAATTTTCACTTCCCTTCTTATCAAGCAGGAGACAGAACAAAGCTAGGCCATTAGGCACAAAGTTTCTTTAGTGTAGTTTCTGGGTTGTGTACTTGTATATGTATAAGTCAAATCAGAGGCAGTTCTTCCATGTAATATAATGGTACTCAACTTCATCCGTTTTGACTGGAAGCCGACACCAACATAGATTGGAAAACGCTAGGTAGGTAGATTTGTTGTGATACTGGCTTCTGCCGGTATTCTTATTAGAAAATAAGAAAAAAGAAAATACGTTTATTTACGGTAAACATGACGCAAAAGACAGAGAAACAACAAAAAAAAGAAAAGGCTGGCGGAAAACATACGTCACATCCACGCAAAACGGCCATCGCTCAGCTTAATGCTGTGACCCTATGCAAGACAGAGCCGCAGCGCTGGTTTTAATTATTCTTTATTTTTCTTCTACCTTCTTCTCTTCTTCGTCTTGTTCTTCTTCCTCTTCTTCAGCAAGCGTGCTCGTAAAAAAAATCTTCGACCACATCATCGCTTACCATCAGGTGAGATAGTGGTCAAACGCGTGCCTAACAAGAATAAAAAAATAAAAAAAAACTTCGCCTGTGTGGAATTAGTACTTCACCCATTATACATTATTAATATTACTTTGGTGCTATTCCAGACTATAATCTATCCCTGTACCAAATTTCATCCCGATCCTTTCAGCCGTTCTGGCGTGATTGATTAACAAATATCCATACATTCAAACTTCGAACTAACTTAATTTTGAACGGATTTGAAAGATTCTTACTATTTTCGGTTTTGGCTGAAAACATCGTGAGGAAACCGGCATGTCCTAGAACCAAATATTCGAAGACATGTGACATCCGCTAACCCGCATTGACCCCGCGTGGTGGATTACGGCCCACACCCTCTCACAGAGAGGAGGCCTGTGCCCCAGCAGTGGGGACATTAAAAGGCTGATGATGATGATTAACAAAAATTGAGTCGTATAGGGAACGTGCACGGCGTAGTCTGTGTCATCTAGTGGAGTAAATCCGAAACTTTTACACTTTAAAAACCTGTCATTGACATTTCCGTGCCTTATATGTATACACACATCGCGTAACGTAGACTGCCATCTAGTGAGCGAAATCCGCAACTTTTACTGCATAAATACTTGACATTGACATTTATGTGCCGCCATCTATAGTTCCTGCACGCTCCCTATTATTCGAACAATTTGAATTAACACGTGAAAAAGACATCTAAAAGCTCGTAGATCCACTTACCTTCAGGCAGACTACAATTCCATTTCTCTATCATCATCCATACTCTTCTCCCATTCCAGGAAGCGCCAGTATCAGACAGAACAGAAGTGGTGAGGGGTTCAAACAACCCCGACTACAACGCAGTGTTCCCCCTGACCATCAACCGGAACCGAGCCTGTCTGCGGGTCTTCAAACGACACGGCATCAAGTTCGAGGTGTGGAGCAAAGGGTAAGTTGGAGTGAAGGAGGTAGGGGGAACAGATGCTAATCTGAGTGAGCTACACGTCTTTGGAATACATTCATTTTGCGTAAAGCCAAGGACTAAGGTTGGTATTACACTTATCCAAGATCCTTGTCCAATGTACATTTGATCAGAGAAGTAGGACGTCTTCATCAAATGTGTCAGCAGCACCGATATTTGAAATCAAAATGGCTGCAACTAAGATTTTCTCTTTCTATTAATATACGGCGATACTTTCATAACAATGTAATTGAATTGTTGTGTTATTTATACATAAAAACGCTTATATGAATGTTTATTCTCGACTTGTAATTATTTAATGTATCTTGAATGTTTTTTTCTCTTCGTCTTTCGATCCATGGCTTCAGCCAAAAATTTTTCTTGTTTTATTTTTAATTTTTTAATAAGAATCTAATTATAGGGAACGTGCACGACGTAGTCTGTGCCATCTAGTGGAGTAAATTCGAAACTTTTACCCTTTAAAAAACTTGTCATTGACATTTCCGTGCCATATATGTATACACACACGTATCATGCACACATGCAGCACGCGTAACGTAGACTGCCATCTAGTGAGTGAAATCTGCAACATGTACTGTATAAATACTAAACATTGACATTTATGTGGCGCCATCTATAGTTCCTGCACGCTCCCTATAATAGTAGCATATAAAGTTGCTCCACGTTCCTCCATTTTCTCAGACGACTAAATCTTGGACAAAGTGGTAATAAGTAGTCGGCATCCATCAAAGAAATTTGATCAAATATAGGACAAAGATATTGGATAAGTGTAATAGCAGCCTAAACGAAAGAGTCAAATTCAAAGAGTTTTTCATGATGGGTTGGATGACAATAGCGGTCATTGCCCCCTCTATCGTCGACCACATCTTCACCATCGGCAGGTGAGATAGTGGTCAAACAATAACTGTTTGGACTCTCCTAGTCTAGTCTATAAACTGCCTAAAAGCAGTAATTGATAAATTTGCCATATTATGAGAAATAATCTGCGACGCAGATGCTGCCTGGTTCAATCTAGGATTTACATTGGCTATGACTTTTTAAACTAGCTCTATACAACCTATTTCCTGAGTGTTTGATGATACATCAGATCATCTGGCCTCTTTCCTTTTTCTCTTTAAAATCGATCCAAAGGTTGTCTTGAAACGATCGCTTTTAGCGATAAGGCCGCCCATTGTGTCACCCTATGTAATGTTTTCTTCACTTATATGTTTCTGTAATCTAAATGGATACATAATAAAGAGTATTCTATTCTAATCTATTCTATTGGCGACAAAATAGCCCAACCAATAAAAAATGGCAAAGATAAAACGCATCAAAGTTCAGGAGTGGGGGCTCGTTACGTCACTCTGTTGGTTAAAAGTATCGTGCAGCGTGACGTCACGCGAAATTTCAACGCATTGTATCGCCCTTTTATTTTGGTTAACGTGACAACGAAAAAATACGTGTTCAAATATTTTTTGGTTATTGGATTTTTTTTTAGTAAACTAGTTATCTTGTTTTGTCTTCAATGTTAGATGATATGATGTATCCTCAAACACGCAGGAAAATGGTTGTTAAAAGCTAGTTGGAAAGTCATATGCATTAAAATGGTTCATTTAAGGAATTGTCACAAGGGTTAATTGGTTAGTACGTTGCAGAGATTACTTGTAAATAAACCATGATCGGCCCACGGCTCTCACAGAGAGGAGGCCTGTTTCCCAGCTGTGGGAACATTAAAAGGCTGAGTACTAGTTCAAGGTTTAGATTACATTACATAACAATGTAATGTAATGTAAACCTTGAACTACAAAAGGTCGTAATATGGTAGTTAAGATTTAAGTTACTATCTTAACTATCGTATGTACGAGTATTGTGTGGTCATATTTTAAAAACTGCGTCTGCCCTCCTTATGTCCGTCGTGAACAATTTTCTTAAAAGAAGTCAAAGTAAGGACCCAAAAAAATTTGCTCCCATACAAATTTTGATCAGCTGATGCTAACTTTGTACGGAAAGTCCAATTTCTTTTTTGGGAATTTTCTGTGAGTTTCTTAGAGAAAGTTGATCATTTCTATGGGCCGAAGCAATTTTAGAAGTAAAACTTCTTTACACACGCTTGACTTGGGGAGTAAGCTGGTGAATGCGTGACGAGACCGTTACGAAAAGTGTGATCGAGCGAGGCGAACGGAAGACATGGAGCTAAAGAAGTTTTACTTCAGTCGTGTGGTCTTCTACAGCACACTCGTTTTTTTAAAATATGACCACATCTCTCCGTTATACTTAGTATAGTATGTATGTATGTATTTCTAATGTAAAATGTTGTTGTCCAATATTTTTTTAGCAGTAGGCACACTGTCTGCCCAGGGGTCGTGGATAAATTCGAAACAGAGTTACCGCGCCCCTGGGCACTCAGGGAACTGAAGGAACAGGGTTGGGTTTTAGTCAGTAAAAGTCTGACACGCCCTCCCGCTCCACCCAGAGCTCCCAAAAGTCATTGGATGATTATCCACCCGCACAAAACAAAAGGCACATTGTAGAGTGCCTTCTAATTTTAAGATCTTTCAGTCTATCCAAATGTGCGCCATTGTATCCATAGATTAAAGTGCGTGTAAAAGATTTGTGTACAATATAGTAGATTGTTGCATCGAGTGCAAAGTGAGTTATAAAGTGAGCTACTTCTCTTTCAACTACCAACCTACCGTGATAAAATATACCTACTCAAAATAAAAACTCAAGTTAATGAAAAATATTTGTCCCGCGACTTTTGCGGCGATAGGTTATTAATAATTTCATTTGCAGCTTTTTTTTTGTCACGTATGTCCGCCGATTTATCCATCAGTTGTGGACCGATTTTCAAAATTCTTTTTCTATCCGAAAGCATATACTCCTAAGGTGGTCCCATATAAATTTTATCGAAATTGCTTCAGCCCTTTTTGAGAAATTGAACAAAAACGAAAAATACGTATACATAGATGACGTTTTTGTTTGCTCCAATTACGAGTATGTTTAAATTCCACGTTCCATGTTAATGGAGTTTTTAGTTCTGTGCTATAACAACTTAAAATTGAAAAATAAAAAACTTTTTTACAAAAAAAAAAAACAACCGACTTCCAAAAAAGAATACACTTAAAATAAAAAAATAACTTTAATTTCGGCAGTCGGTGACAAATAACGAAGAAATAAAATACAAACACTAATATAGTAATAATTTTTATTGCTAACTAAGAAGTATCAAAGTTTTACAATGGTACAAATTGCGCGCCATTTGTTTTATTTTTTTCACTAAGTCTGTTTTATTCAGCCGATTTTTATTTTCAGCCAGTATCTTTTTGATTTTATGCATACATTTTATATTAAACTTAATGGGAGACATTAAACTTCTGTGGTAAATTTATATCTAAATAAAAAATAAAAAACAGTGCGTGCAACCATGAGATTTCATATAACATTTCTGCACTGTTTTGGTTCTGAGCAAAAAATACGTCCTTTGTGATCGGTTTTGTAGTGATTAATGATAACATTACTACGTAGTTGAAAGAAAAGTATTTGCTATTATATTCTATTTCATAATAAAACGTCTGAATGTAAATGAATGGTTAGATTTTAGAGCATGTTATTCATTTTAAAAGTACAATACAGTTTTTTAAAGTAATTGGTGTTATTATAAGTGTTTAGTTTATGTTAGTTTGTTTATTAGATTTGACAGTTTGAATACTTGAAAGCATTTTATAGTATTTTTCTTAAAATAGTTTTTCGTCTATTAAACCAGTCGTGAATGCGTTACGTTAGTAGAGCTAAGTTGGATGTTGTTGGAATGAATCTCTTTTCAAATTCTAGTTATTTTCTATATACGTTATATTTATTTTCTATATACGCTAACTTCTGCCAGCGGCTTCGCCCGCGTGGCATTTTATTAGCCTGAGTTACTCCTTATATAGTCAGCTACCTCCCAGTAAAATCTTATCAGAATCGGTCCAGCCGTTTCAAAGATTACCCGGAACCGACAGGAAAAATTAAAAAACTGATGTGTAGGCGTAGGTATCGTGCAAATAAATATGAGCTTAAAAAAACTATTATTTTGACATTACAGTAAGAAACTTCAATTTTATTTATTTGTATTGATGGCCGCCATATCCACGCCCCCAGCGTGGAAATTTGGTGCAAGATCTTTATTCTTATTAATGCGAGTCCGGTGTCTAAAATAGATTAAACTTTTATCTTATTTTTATGTTTCCTATACATTATTCTATTTAAATTATTATTCATGCCAACGCGGGATTTAATGATTTTTTTGCTCACGATAATTAAATATGGGCTTTTAGATCACAATTTACACCCTTCTTTATAAAAATCTCTGGTTTATTTAGCAACTTATAAGCTGATTCTAACGGGTAGCCGATGCGACTCGCACAGAACCTTTAGACAAAATACTTTTCTGTTAACGTTATCGCTGACGCTTCGTGCAAAATGTATGGCAAGGACATTCACGTGACAGTTCTCTGTCTAACGCTTCGTGCAAAATGTCGTTGCCATACATTTTGCATGAAACGTTAGCGTTAACGTTAACAGAAATGTATTTTGGCAAAGGGGGCAGGACCGTTCGTTGTGGCGACACTTGGGGGAGGCTTCTTAATTCAAATTCTCAACAGAAATTTTGAGTTAAGAGTCTGCTAATCAGTTGCTAAACGTCCAGAGTAAGTTACAAGAGTTTGGATCAAGGCATTTTGGTGTTAATGCCTGTCAGACTATGGCTGTTTGGCTCTTTCAATGCTTGGGTTTTGTTTAAAAATAAAATTATAAATATGTACATACTCGTATTTTGACGCTAGGTTACTAACACAATTATGGAGTTTATTTTACGTTCATTAACCGTTTAGGAATATCTTTGTGCTGTACATAAAGGCGAAATTGGGCTGACTGAATTAATTTATGACAATCAGCTAGGTACAAAACTTAGTATTTATTAATACATTTTGTAACTCACAAGATCTTTTATGTACAGCAAACATCGGTTATTATTTTGACTACCAAGGCGTTTAATTAAAAATAAAATGAGCTATAATAATGGCGTTTGGTACTCAAAAAGATACCCATTTCATTACACAGAGAGCGACATGGATCTAAATGAACGTGGCGAAATAGATAACTAAAATGTTTACTGTATTTTGTCTGCTAGTCAATGGGAAAAGGTTACAAACCTACCAAATCCATTGGTAGGCTTTAACAACCTCATTTATTAAACTCACTAACCGAATGCTTAGTTTAAACACTGATTAGCGGAATCTAAACTCGAAACAATACCTCTCATCTCCATCAAATTCAACTGTATATAAGACAAAACCTTTAAGGGATTAGTCAGCACTTTAACACCAATATCTATCCTCTTTCCGGGTAGAAAATGTTGAAATAAGTAAAGAAAGAAATAAAAATTGTTTATCCTCCACAAACAATACGCACATTAAAAAAAAATTTGATTGAATAATATAAACATACAACGAAGCCAAAAGCCTCGTATCAAACTTTAAAAAAAGTTTGTTTATTGCCTGATGAAAGGGTCCGCCAACAACCAAAGACACAACAAAAAAGATGGCTCAAGTTTTGCGAGTCTGTCTCCACGTTCTCCAGTTTCCCTGGTGTGGAAAAAAATTAAAATCTACCGTAGAGCGTGTGACAGTCAGCATCCCGACATTTCTTCCAATGACTACGACATCTGGTTGGAAGACTTTATATCCTCATTAGCCCCCTCCTTTGTCCCTAATTTTGAATGCCTCCCCACTATAGATCCTCCTGTTACTTCCTCCGATAGACATGATGACCTTTTCTCTTATTCAGAACTTATTTGTGCCTTGTATTATCTTAGGGATTCTGCTCCGGGTGACGATGGAATACCCGAGAACACATAAACAACATAAGATCCTGCTAATCAGTGTTTCAGTCAACTAATCACATGGTTGTAATTTTTTTATAAATTAGACCCTAAATCTGCTCATTGCCTAGCAGACAATACTTATAACATCATCGGTTTTGTAACTGCATCGCGTTCAGATGGCTCGTTGGGTTCAGAAGCCAAATCCCCACTAAATTTGGAATCGTACATAAACACATGGATTCGTATTTACCATCTCTCCATCTCTTTCTGTCATTCTCAAATTTGGATCGAAAGCGCTTTCTTACGTGCGAATGGATTTCTCCACCCAGAGCGAGAGAAGTTATTTGATGACTTCCCACCGAAAAAAAAGGCCATACAAGGTGTAATGGAAAGGTTTGGTCATATTTTAAGGCGTATATATCCGCCAAGGGAGGATACTCAAAATGTTTCGTATCCAAAGTAGTAAGCAAAAGTACCAAAAATGACCGTTTTGACACTTTAGCTTACTACTTTGGATGCGAAACACTTTGAGTCCTGTTTTAACAACGTAAAAATGCCTTATCCTATTTGTAACAAACGCAACATAGGATTCTTACATCTTTACTTTCTATGCTAAGATACGAATTTTTATTAAATGAGGGCGCCACTTATGGGGTGGGCGAACTTCACCTGCCCATCGATATGAACAACTTTTTTTTATCTCCTATATAAATACTGATCAGCTGATGATAATTTGGTATGGAATGTCCGATTTTTTTTTTTAATCTACTATTTTTTTTTTAGAGAAAGTTGTTCATTTCCATGGGCTGGTTCTTAAAATATGTCCACACCTTTCCGTTACACCCTGTATAAGTAAGCCCGCTACTGCTTGTGAATTGTACTGAATTGTGAATTGCATTTCTGTGTGATCAAAACGTGTTGATTCCATTCTTAATGCATTAGCCCCATGTCGTAGTCCTATCCCTAGCATGCGTATGTGTCGTGTAGCGTGTAGCTAGCGTGTAGCGTGTTGTGGTGGGGCGCAGGTGCGGCGGCTGCGCTGACTGCCTCCTCTGTTGCAGCGGCTGGTTCCGGAGCGACGCGCTGCTCGGCACCGTCAACGTCAAGCTGGCTCCCCTGCAGGAGGAGGTCACGCTGCATGATTCTTTTCCAGTGAGTTGACCTTTCATACCCTCTCATATTGTACCCCCCGCATGACGTCACTGTGCATAATCTGCACACCATTGCGCCCGGTAATTTTTCGATTGCCCCGCGTTCACTAAATCTACGATATCTCAGAAATTACGCATCGTAGCTCGAAAAACTATGTGTCTATTGAAATTGCTATGAAATAAGCTATCTGATTATATGGGGTTTAGTACAGTTTTACATTGTAATTTATTGTTAATTCGACGTTGAAAGTAGGGTGAGCTACTTTTTTCCCAGTTTGTCGTACAAAAGTCGTCACAACTTTCTCAGTTGATGCCAAATGTAAGAATTTCATGAAATCATGACATTTGGCATCAATTCTAACTGAAAGAGTTGTATTGATGATTTTAATGATTATAGTTCTGTAAATACGTACTTGCTACGGCCGCGAATCAAAATTTGACCAAGATACAACCTGACACTGACCTGCAAATTGCAAAAAACTTTGAATTTCGCGGGCTACCTTTGCGCATCCACCTTAAATTGATTTAGCTAGAAACCCCGTAAGGGTAGAACTTCCATACATAAATAGAGTCACGCATTTTTCCTTGCGGGTAAGCAGGAACTGCAAAGCACCCTAGCAAAAATATTTGTCATAAAAAACTTAAAAAAACAATTATCGTGTCCACAGCTGTACGATGGGCGCCGCACCGTGGGAGGCTCGCTGGAGGTCAAGATGCGCGTGCGCACGCCGCTGCTACAGCAACAAGTCAAGACTACCAAGCATCGCTGGCTCGTGTTAGATGATGTTGCAGCGTTTTAAGATGAAACGAAGATTAAAATACTGAACGAGAGGCCAGGAAGTTTGATTGTAAATACTATTCAGACTCCTTATTTAAAAAAAAGCTTGTAGTAAGTGTGGAAAGAATTCTTCGTAGTTGTGTAGTACTGACGAGCGGTTTTTTATTTTTTCTTACTCCTTCGCTGTCTTTTCTGATTAATTTCGTTGTGAGACCCAAGACAGTTTAATAGTTTCTCTGGGACTCGTCAAGCTTCATTGCCTCGGCGTTTTTTCTGGTGGTCGCCACTGTTGATTCTGGCTTACAGAAGTTACAGTGGTTTGGGAATAGTGTGGCGGGCTTACTGATGAGCGGTTGACCGTTCAGATACTGACACGTCAGTGGTAAGAAAACCAGTATGAACTGGTCTCTGATTCTGTGAAACTTCGGATTTCGCTAGGACAGCTCATGGTCCAAGTCCTACCACTTTGCGGGAAGCTGTAAATTTATTCTAATTATATAAGGTGAAGACGGCAACTCAACGATAAATAAATATAAAATCGCGAAAAAAGACTCAGCTTGTTCAGTGCATTTTGTCAAGTTACGCAGAAATAAAATGTAATCAATCGTGGATCTTTGACAGTCGTTACTTACGGGTCGTCAGAAGCCCGAAAGTCTGACAGTCAGCCTTACTAAGGGGTATCGTATTATCCAGTAACTGGGTTGTGGAGGTCAGATAGGCAATCGCTCCATGTAAAATACTGGTATGCAGCTGTATTCGGTTAGACTGGAAGCCGACCCCAAGATAGTTGGTAAAGTCTAGGCAGAGTCATTGATTGTCGTGTCCGACTTGTATACAATGAAATATATTTTATTTTGTCACCGAATTCTGGATTTGACAAGTTTTTCTTTGCTCTATTTCCAAAATGATGATGATAAAACGTAGTCAGAGTTATTTAGCCTGTTTTATATCAATAGATTTTGTATTTTTTTTACACAGTGATAAAAATTACTTCACAATTTTGTAACCAGCATAAATAATTGCGTATGCCAAAAGACGATTATCGCTGAATTTGAGATAATCTAAGATTTTCCGTGTAAGGCTGGTCAATTTCAGACTGTTTACGTGACAAAAGACCTGTATATGTTTTGTTGATCTAACTGATAATCTTTCCTAGAAAAGTATGAGAGAGATGAAACAATCGTGGCCGCACGATCGTTTCATCTTTTCTGCCTGTTTACACCTCGAACCTGGATACGTTTAGTACATCATTTATGCATTCAAGGTGGAGAAGACAACACACATAACACTAATATTATAAAGGCGAAAGTGCTGTACAACAGATTGCCGTGGAGCAAATAGAGACAAAAAGAAATGGTTACTGCCGACAGAAGTAATAACTGTGTGCTACGCGTCGTAGCATACGGTAGAGCATACGGTGGAGGTTTGCCCCGCCTGGGCAGAACACCGCCGTGTCCTCGTGGATGCGATAGGCGGCAGCGACCTCTCGCGCCGTGCCCTGGTTCAGGCCATGGTACGGAGTGAGAGGGAATGGGCGGCCGTCTCCTCCTTCTGCGAAGCAGTAATGCTCGCGAAGAGGGAGGCGGCACACGTTAGGGAGACTCAACAGAGACCGAGTCGCCCTAGCGCCCCCAGCAGCAGCCGTCGCAGGAGACGCCGGGGGCTGCGAGACGATCTCCGGCCACCGTAGACCCGGGCCTGCGGACAGCGAGTAGCGGGTAACTCGCTGTCCGATCAGCACCAGGCCCGAGAGTCGACGGCGCGTAGTGTTCCACGCGCGCCTCAAAGAGTTGTCAGCAAAGGACGGGGCCTGCCACGGCCAATGCCTGCCCGGGGGTGGAGGATAAATTCGAAAGAGTTACCTCGCCCCCGGGCGCGTAGGGCAGGGAGGAACAGGGGTGGGTTTTAGTCAGTAAGAGTCTGACACGCCCTTCCGCTCCACCCCAGAGCGGAAAGAGTCATAAGATGATTTCCCACCCCCCAAAAAAAAAAAAAAAACTCGTCGTAGCACTCGTAGCGGTGTCGGTGTCGCGCTAGTTCAAAAATTTTTTCCCGCCTCAAAAATGCCCAACGCGCCTAAAGAAGTTTTCACTTCAGAAATCAGCAGCCCCATACATTAATTCAATTCCTTTATTTCAATCAACTTTTGTTGGATCATGCAATAGGATTAGAAAAATAAATAAAATGATATGAGCAGTGGTGGCCCAGTAGTAACGGCCCGCGACTTACAAGTTGTAGGTCGTGAGTTCAAACCCAGGCAAGCGCTTTACTTTGTGTAAATTATTTCATCACCACTGCTCTCAAAACGGTGAAGGAAAACATCGTGAGGAAGCCGGATGTCCTAGAACCAAAACTTCGAAGACATGTGACATCCACCAAACCGCACTGGGGCCGCGTGGTGGATTACGGCCCAGACGCTCGCACAGAGAGGAGGACTGTGCCCCAGTAGTGGGGACATTAAAAGGCTGATGATGATACATTAATGTTTGTATAACTCGATAAAATGTCTCGACAGCTATATATTTTCGCGATTTCAGGGTGGGTACAACAGTAAAAGTGTTTATAATGATGAGTATTGCCACTGTTTTGATTTATTGTTGTACTAACTTCTGTCATCGGCTTCGCCCGCATGGAATTAGTACTTCCCCCATTTTGAACCGACTTCCAAAAGGAGGAGGTTATTTTTTTTTATGTATGGTCGGGTACAACTCTGTCATTTATTGACGGATTTGCAAAATTCTTTTTTTTCGAAAGGGGTTTGTCCCGGAATGGTCCCATTTAAATTTCATATAGATCTGATGATGGGTTTCGGAGACAGACAACGGAACTCTTAAAAAATTTACAGCAAATCAACGGCGATTGCTGCGATCGTATGTCTATGAACTGTTAACACAATTTAATGGGGTCGTAATCACAACTAAAATGTGAAAAAAAAAACTTTTTTACAAAAAAAAAAAAAATTGAACCGACTTCCAAAAAAACTGCAAAATAACTATAATTTCGGAAGTCGGTGTCAAAAAACGAAGACACAAAACCAGAAACAGCGACTTCCGAAATTAAAGTTATTTTGCACTTTTTTGGAAGTCTGTGTCAATTTTTTTTGTAAAAAAGTTTTTTTAATTATAGTCTATATGTTATTCTAATGTAGAAGCTATATTATTTTACTTTTTCATCCAAATCCGTCCAGTCGTTTTTGCGCGAAGTAGTAACAAACATACAAACACTCACTTTCGCCTTTATAATATTAGTGTAATTGTCTTCTCCAACTTGAATGCATAAATGATGTACTAAGCGTATCCAGGTTCGAGGTGTACACAGGCAGAAAAGATGAAACGATCGTGCGGCCACGATTGTTTCATCTCTCTCATACTTTTCTAGGAAAGATTATCAGTTAGATTAACAAAAATATATACAGGTCTTTTGTCACGTAAACAAAAAAGGAGGACGATACAGTGCGTGTAAATTTCGCGTGACTTCACACAGGGAGCGTGCAGGAACTATAGAGGGCGCCACATAAATGTCAATGTCAAGTATATCTACAGTACAAGTTGCGGATTTTACTCAATAGATGGCAGTCTACGTTACGCGTGCTGCATGTGTGCATGATGCGTGTGTGTATACATATATGACACGGAAATGTCAATGACAAGTTTTTATAGGGTAAAAGTTTCGAATTCACTCCACTAGATGGCACAGACTAAGCCGTGCACGTTCCCTATACATACAAGTGACTAACTTTTTTTTTTTGTACCTAAGAACGCATCCCTGTTCTCTCTAGATCAGGCCAATGCAACACGTTTTAAGGAAGTGTGTCACTAATCTGTGAATTTGATTTTTTCCTGTAAAAAAAAAGAAAAGTGATGTCTTTGTAAATAAAATAAGAAATATTTATTGTAATATCGAAGCAACAAAAAGATGCTGAAAGTAGAAAAAACCTTTTTTAAGGAAATAAAAAGAAAATATTTTTAATCATAAAAACGTTTTTCTTGTGCATGGAAGGAGTGTTAAAAAAATGTGTACATTGTTAAATAAATAATTCATGGCTACTCTTAATAAGTTACTATTTAAAAGGAAATGGGGATATTTGCAAACTTCTCCATTCAACTGGAACTATAACATTTAAGTCACATATTTATAAAGTAAGATAATCTCACTTGAAATTCGCGTCCATACTTAAATATTTGTTTTAATTTCGAGAACAATAATGCAAGCAAAATTGAGCTCTATTATCTCATACTTTAGTAGGTACAGTCACAAAATGAATAATTGATTTTGAATCCTGTGAAGTAGTACGGTCTTTAAGCTCAACAAAAGATATTTTTAAAACATCTTGTATAAAAATACCGGGTGTAACTTTTACCTACCGTGGCTACCTACAGATTTTAATAAATAAAGTAATATAATAGCATTTATATGTGTTTCTTATTGTTTAATGCACTGTCTATAAGACATTTGATCAGATGTACAAGCAAAGCTGTGGGTGCAGCTAAGCGAATTTGTGACTATTTAATAATGATAATCCACTATTATAATAATTGTAAATTATGAATATATGTTAATAAATGTAATTATTAAAGATCTGGTTGATCGTTTATGATTGTATTATTTTTTATATTAAAATACTTGCTATAGGGCCGCGTTTCCACCTGCAAGCAAATTGCATGCAAGTTGAATATGATTGCGGGGTACGAACGACCAATAAATTGATCACATTACACCTCAGTTGCCCGCAATGTAATGTAATTTGCATACAATTTACGTGATATGGCATGCGTTTAATTTTTTTCAGAGATTTTAACCGAAACAGTTGTGCAAGCAAGGTTCTTTCGACAATATCAATTTTGTATGAACAACAAAAAAGCTTTTCGTCATAATTGAATTTATTATTCATACAAAACTAAGACTTATTACGACTGACGAAGGTTGTTATTATTTTACATATTTTTTTCGCATAATTGTGACACACGCCCGATAGCGGCGTGGGCAATTCCACTTGTTTTTTTAATCCGTGAATTCAAACGTCAATTAGGGATGCTTTGTCGAAAAAATTAAAATTAAAGACAAGAGATATACTGCTGAAAACCGAATGGAGAGTTTGAAGTTGGATATTTGTCAAACTGTACTTGAAAATCTGTTAAAATACAATATTTGGATAAGGGTTGGACTCATACTCAATTCCAAAACCGGCCTTATATATTTTTAACCGACTTTCGAAAAAGGAGGAGGTTCTATATTCGACTGTATGTATGTTTTTTTTTTATGTATGTCCGCGCATTTCTCCGTCAGTTGTGGACCGATTTTCAAAATTCTTTTTTTAAATGAAATAAAATGTAATCAATCGTGGATCTTTGACAGTCGTTACGGGTCGTCAGAAGCCCGAAAGTCTGACAGTCAGCCTTACTAAGGGGTATCGTATTATCCAGTAACTGGGTTGTGGAGGTCAGATAGGCAGTCGCTCCATGTAAAATACTGGTATTCAGCTGTATTCGGTTAGACTGGAAGCCGACCCCAAGATAGTTGGTAAAGTCTAGGCAGAGTCATTGATTGTCGTGTCCGACTTGTATACAATGAAATATATTTTGTCACCGAATTCTGGATTTGACAAGTTTTTCTTTGCTCTATTTCCAAAATGATGATGATAAAACGTAGTCAGAGTTATTTAGCCTGTTTTATATCAATAGATTTTGTATTTTTTTTACACAGTGATAAAAATTACTTCACAATTTTGTAACCAGCATAAATAATTGCGTATGCCAAAAGACGATTATCGCTGAATTTGAGATAATCTAAGATTTTCCGTGTAAGGCTGGTCAATTTCAGACTGTTTACGTGACAAAAGACCTGTATATGTTTTGTTGATCTAACTGATAATCTTTCCTAGAAAAGTATGAGAGAGATGAAACAATCGTGGCCGCACGATCGTTTCATCTTTTCTGCCTGTTTACACCTCGAACCTGGATACGTTTAGTACATCATTTATGCATTCAAGGTGGAGAAGACAACACACATAACACTAATATTATAAAGGCGAAAGTGCTGTACAACAGATTGCCGTGGAGCAAATAGAGACAAAAAGAAATGGTTACTGCCGACAGAAGTAATAACTGTGTGCTACGCGTCGTAGCATACGGTGTAGCGTACGGTGGAGCATACGGTGGAGGTTTGCCCCGCCTGGGCAGAACACCGCCGTGTCCTCGTGGATGCGATAGGCGGCAGCGACCTCTCGCGCCGTGCCCTGGTTCAGGCCATGGTACGGAGTGAGAGGGAATGGGGGGCCGTCTCCTCCTTCTGCGAAGCAGTAATGCTCGCGAAGAGGGAGGCGGCACACGTTAGGGAGACTCAACAGAGACCGAGTCGCCCTAGCGCCCCCAGCAGCAGCCGTCGCAGGAGACGCCAGGGGCTGCGAGACGATCTCCGGCCACCGTAGACCCGGGCCTGCGGACAGCGAGTAGCGGGTAACTCGCTGTCCGATCAGCACCAGGCCCGAGAGTCGACGGCGCGTAGTGTTCCACGCGCGCCTCAAAGAGTTGTCAGCAAAGGACGGGGCCTGCCACGGCCAGTGCCTGCCCGGGGGTGGAGGATAAATTCGAAAGAGTTACCTCGCCCCCGGGCGCGTAGGGCAGGGAGGAACAGGGGTGGGTTTTAGTCAGTAAGAGTCTGACACGCCCTTCCGCTCCACCCCAGAGCGGAAAGAGTCATAAGATGATTTCCCACCCCCAAAAAAAAAAAAAAAAAACTCGTCGTAGCACTCGTAGCGGTGTCGGTGTCGCGCTAGTTCAAAAATTTTTTCCCGCCTCAAAAATGCCCAACGTGCCTAAAGAAGTTTTCACTTCAAAAATCAGCAGCCCCATACATTAATTCAATTCCTTTATTTCAATCAACTTTTGTTGGATCATGTAATAGGATTAGAAAAATAAATAAAATGATATGAGCAGTGGTGGCCCAGTAGTAACGGCCCGCGACTTACAAGTTGTAGGTCGTGAGTTCAAACCCAGGCAAGCGCTTTACTTTGTGTAAATTAATTCATCACCACTGCTCTCAAAACGGTGAAGGAAAACATCGTGAGGAAATCGGATGTCCTAGAACCAAAACTTCGAAGACATGTGACATCCACCAAACCGCACTGGGGCCGCGTGGTGGATTACGGCCCAGACGCTCGCACAGAGAGGAGGCCTGTGCCCCAGTAGTGGGGACATTAAAAGGCTGATGATGATACATTAATGTTTGTATAACTCGATAAAATGTCTCGACAGCTATATATTTTCGCGATTTCAGGGTGGGTACAAAAGTAAAAGTGTTTATAATGATGAGTATTGCCACTGTTTTGATTTATTGTTGTACTAACTTCTGTCATCGGCTTCGCCCGCATGGAATTAGTACTTCCCCCATTTTGAACCGACTTCCAAAAGGAGGAGGTTATTTTTTTTTTATGTATGGTCGGGTACAACTCTGTCATTTATTGACGGATTTGCAAAATTCTTTTTTTTCGAAAGGGGTTTGTCCCGGAATGGTCCCATTTAAATTTCATATAGATCTGATGATGGGTTTCGGAGACAGACAACGGAACTCTTAAAAAATTTACAGCAAATCAACGGCGATTGCTGCGATCGTATGTCTATGAACTGTTAACACAATTTAATGGGGTCGTAATCACCGCATCATCGCTTAACATCAGGTGAGATAGTGGTCAAACGCGAGCCTATAAAACATAAAAAAAAAAAACTAAAATGTGAATAAAAACTTTTTTACAAAAAAAAAAAAATAATTGAACCGACTTCCAAAAAAACTGCAAAATAACTATAATTTCGGAAGTCGGTGTCAAAAAACGAAGAAACAAAACCAGAAACAGCGACTTCCGAAATTAAAGTTATTTTGCACTTTTTTGGAAGTCTGTTCAATTTTTTTTTGTAAAAAAGTTTTTTTAATTATAGTCTATATGTTATTCTAATGTAGAAGCTATATTATTTTACTTTTTCATCCAAATCCGTCCAGTCGTTTTTGCGCGAAGTAGTAACAAACATACAAACACACACTTTCGCCTTTATAATATTAGTGTAATTGTCTTCTCCACCTTGAATGCATAAATGATGTACTAAGCGTATCCAGGTTCGAGGTGTAAACAGGCAGAAAAGATGAAACGATCGTGCGGCCACGATTGTTTCATCTCTCTCATACTTTTCTAGGAAAGATTATCAGTTAGATTAACAAAAATATATACAGGTCTTTTGTCACGTCAACAAAAAAGGAGGACGATACAGTGCGTGTAAATTTCGCGTGACTTCACACAGGGAGCGTGCAGGAACTATAGAGGGCGCCACATAAATGTCAATGTCAAGTATATCTACAGTACAAGTTGCGGATTTCACTCAATAGATGGCAGTCTACGTTACGCGTGCTGCATGTGTGCATGATGCGTGTGTGTATACATATATGACACGGAAATGTCAATGACAAGTTTTTATAGGGTAAAAGTTTCGAATTCACTCCACTAGATGGCACAGACTACGCCGTGCACGTTCCCTATACATACCAAATGACTAACTTTTTTTTTTGTACCTAGAACGCATCCCTGTTCTCTCTAGATCAGGCCAATGCAACACGTTTTAAGGAAGTGTGTCACTAATCTGTGAATTTGAGTTTATCCTGTAAAAAGAAAAGAAAAGTGATGTCTTTGTAAATAAAATAAGAAATATTTATTGTAATATCGAAGCAACAAAAAGATGCTGAAAGTAGAAAAAACCTTTTTTAAGGAAATAAAAAGAAAATATTTTTAATCAGAAAAACGTTTTTCTTGTGCATGGAAGGAGTGTTAAAAAATGTGTACATTGTTAAATAAATAATTCATGGCTACTCTTAATAAGTTACTATTTAAAAGGAAATGGGGTTATTTGCAAACTTCTCCATTCAACTGGAACTATAACATTTAAGTCACATATTTATAAAGTAAGATAATCTCACTTGAAATTCGCGTCCATACTTAAATATTTGTTTTAATTTCGAGAACAATAA
This sequence comes from Polia nebulosa, assembly GCA_951329385.1. NCBI lineage: Eukaryota > Metazoa > Arthropoda > Insecta > Lepidoptera > Noctuidae > Polia > Polia nebulosa. The sequence continues at coordinate 5,611,356 of OX589592.1, read as the reverse complement.
TGCAAGCAAAATTGAGCTCTATTATCTCATACTTTAGTAGGTACAGTCACAAAATGAATGATTGATTTTGAATCCTGTGAAGTAGTACGGTCTTTAAGCTCAACTAAAGATATTTTTAAAACATCTTGTATAAAAATACAGGTTGTAACTTTTACCTACCGTGGCTACCTACAGATTTTAATAAATAAAGTAATATATATGTATTGCATTTATATGTGTTTTTTATTGTTTATGCACTGTCTATAAGACATTTAGATGTACAAGCAAAGCTGTGGGTGCAGCTAAGCGAATTTGTGACTATTTAATAATGATAATCCACTATTATAATAATTGTAAATTATGAATATATGTTAATAAATGTAATTATTAAAGATCTGGTTGATCGTTTATGATTGTATTATTTTTTATATTCAAATACTTGCTATAGGGCCGCGTTTCCACCTGCAAGCAAATTGCATGCAAGTTGAATATGATTGCGGGGCACGAACGACCAATAAATTGATCACATTACACCTCAGTTGCCCGCAATGTAATGTAATTTGCATATAATTTACGTGATATGGCATGCGTTTAATTTTTTTCAGAGATTTTAACCGAAACAGTTGTGCAAGCATGGTTCTTTCGACAATATCAATTTTGTATGAACAACAAATAAGCTTTTCGTCATAATTGAATTTATTGTTCATACAAAACTAAGACTTATTACGACTGATGAAGGTTGTTATTATTTTACATATTTTATTGTGACACGCGCCCGATAGCTGCGTGGGCAATTCCACTTGTTTTTTAATCCATGAATTCAAACGTCAATTAGGGATGCTTTGTCGAAAAAATTAAAATTAAAGAAAAGAGATATCCGAATGGAGAATTCGAAGTTGGATATTTGTCAAACTGTACTTGAAAATCTGTTAAAATACAATATTTGGATAAGGGTTGGACACATAGTCAATTCCAAAACCGGCCTTATATATTTTTAACCGACTTTCGAAAAAGAAGGAGGTTCTATGTTCGACTGTATGTATGTTTTTTTTTATTTTTTATTTTGTATGTCCGCGCATTTCTCTGTCAGTTGTGGACCGATTTTCAAAATTCTTATCTAATAGAATATACTCCCGAGGTGGTCCCATATAAATATTATCGAAATTGCTTTAGCACTTTTTGAGAATCTGAACAAAAACGAAAAATACGTATATCTTGATGACGTTTTTGTGTTCTCCAAATGTTTAAATTCCACGTTCCATGTTATTGGGGTTTTTAGTTCTGGGGTCAACTAAAAAGCGAAAAATAAAAAAAAACTTTTTTACACAAAAAACAACCGACTTCCAAAAGCAAATTCACTAAAAATAACTTTAATTTCGGAAGTCGGTGTCAAATATCGAAGAAATAAAATACAAACACCGACTTCCGAAATTAAAGTTATTTTTAAATTTTTAGTGAATTTTTTTTTGGAAGTCGGTTGTTTTTTTTGTAAAAAAGTTTTTTTTATTTTTACTTATAATAGGCATGCGTTTGACCACTATATGTCCTATAAATGGCCGGTCATTCATTAACTATCAATGGTCGATAAGCATGCGTTAGCAAAATATACAAGGATACAACATTTAGGAACCTCCTAATCATAAGAACTCTTCAATCATGCTAGCATTTTATGTCGAATTTGTTGTTTTAATTGACGTAGATTTTCTGGGTAGACATTTGATAGACCTTGCTTATCGTAAGCCCTTATCATCTTTGTCTAGCTAATATTAAAATCTAAAATTTACTTTTGACCATTGAATAAAAAATCGTAGTCTATGCTATGATAGAAAATAAATATTAAAGAATCCAACGTCAAGTTTGTTACAAAGAGGATAAAGTATTTTTACGTTGTTAAAACAGGACTCAAATAGTTTCGTATCCAAAGTAGTAGGCAAAAGTACCAAAATTGGCCGTTTTTGGTACTGTTTTAACACTGTAAAAATAAGTTATCCTCTTTGTAACAAACGTGACGTTGGTTTCTTTAATATTTATTTTCTATGCTATGCTACGATTTTTTATTCAATGAGGGCGCCACTTATGCGGAGGTAATAGGCCCTTAAGTAAAACTTTCTTTAAGGGAGCGACTGCCAGGACTTGCTTTTGGCCTTCTGAATCCAGACCACATCAACTTTTTAAAGCTAAGTAAAGCCTCTTTACGTTTTAGAAAACCTGTTTCATCGATATAAAAAAACCAGCGCTGGGTGTCTGACGCCTAGCAAATGCTGAGATGGTAACCCTTTCGGTATGGGCACGCTCAGCACAATTTTATTGTTTCTTTGTGTACTTCTCTTTTCCTTTTGTTTGTTGCTGTTGTGTTGTGTCTTTGTCGAATAAATGATTTCTATTCTATTCTTTTATTATATACAGCATTTTCATTCATATTATTTACTTACCAAACTCATTATGAATTCGACTTCCGACCATAAAATAGGTATAAAATCAAAGTCAAGGCTATCGACTAGGTGTGACAACCAGCTGTGAATCTATCGGATTATAATCAGTTATTATACTAATTTTCTTGTTGTTAGGATGGTAAATCATCAGGTGACTTCTTGACTAAAACCAGGGTCGCGGGAACACTTTGAATCTCTGAATTAATTTGATCCTGATTTGGGACTCACAAATCGTTTTGGAACACATTCATTGTGCGTACAGCTAAGGAGTGGACTTCCCCGCCAAAGTCAGTGTTACCAGATAGCTACAACCTAGGAATATAGTGAATAGGTTACTTCTAGGCAATCATGCTGCATCTTTGACCACATTATCGCTTGCCATCGGGTGAGATGGTGGTCAAACGCAAGCCTATCAATGATAAAAAACCGGCCAAGTGCGTGTCGGAAATTCGCACATTTAGGGTTCCGTATCAAATGTATTTTTGACTATTTGTATGGCTTTGGGTCAACAAGATGCTTATACTGTGAACATTTGAAGACTAGCTCCAACCGTTTGGCTGTAAAACCTGAGTGACAGACAGATGGACACGTGAGTGACAGCAATAGGGGTCCGTTTGGATCCTTCGGGTACGAAACTCTAAAAAACCATCGAGAAAGAAATTAACACAGCATCAAACGCGTGTTCGACACACATTCGATCATTTGCGATTTCCGACCATCTATATATACTTATAAAAATGAATCCCTATTTCCTTGGTCACGGCATCACACGTGAACGATTGGACCGATTTCGCTACTTCTTTTTTGTTGTGTTTGTTATTGTCAGGCGATGGTTCTTGTTAAAGAAAAAATTAAAAAAGCTGCGCGGAAAATTAGAAAATTTGAGAAAACTTAACGCGCGTTTGACAGTTCATAGCTAAGGAAGGGCTTGTCCAGAAAGGGCGAATTACGCGCGAGTCGAGGGTCTGGCGCAATGCACGCGATTTACGCGCGTATTTTGAATTCACGCGATGCTTGTGGACGCAATGTATTCGTGCCTAGTATCTCAATAGCGCGCGAATGAATTCGCGCGAAACGTTTCGCGACGAATTCGCTTCTTCTGGACAAGGTCTTAGACAGGACAACGTCTGTCAGGTCAGCTAGTAAAATATAAAATCAAAGTCAAGGTAATCGACTGGGTGTGACAACCACCCGTGAATCTATCTGGTTATAATCGGTTATTAAACCCGACTTGCTAATGGACGTTAGAATATCTCCAGTTTACTTAGACCTCTTTTAACGTTCCCATTATGGTAGGTATTGCAGGTTTGTTTTTATTTTATGTTATAGTAATCTGTGGAGAAGACCTGTGCCCCAGCAGTGGGAACATTAAAAGGCTAATGATGGTGATGATGAATCTGTGGAAAATGTTGTGGGTGGTATAGTATTTGTTAAGTTTAATTTTACGACAACACTGTTTATGCTTAATGTAAATGCGGAGGAATGAAGAAAATGTCGTGAGCAAAGTCTTGTGTATGGATGTGGATGGCTATAAGAGTAGGGGAAGGCCAAAGAAACGATGGTTGGACTGTGTGAAAGAGGATATGGGTAAAAAGGGGGTGACTACAGAGATGACGACTAATAGAGGCACGGAGAGGAGTATGGAAGAAAAAGACATATTGCGCCGACCCCAAATAAATTGGGATAAGGACAGGAGAATGATGACTGTTTATGCTTATTATACTACTGTCTGTTTTCCCTAATTTAATAAATTACATTGGTGTTCGTCTTTAAGAAATGACCACTGTGTAAAGACCTCTTGATTCCTTAATATTTCTTAAAATGAAAGGTCTGTTTATACCTACTCGTAGATATGTGACGTGGTAAGTAAGGTGAGACTGTACTTCACGCCGGAACAACTGCTCAAACTTTAGCAAGTTCGATCGTGTTGCATGGAGTACTGCTCTCATCTTTGGGACGGATCTGCCAGATACCAGCTTGATGCCCTTGAGATGATTGAGAAACGAGCCAAGAGGATCATCGGCAATGATAGGCTCGTCGAGTCGAAGCTCCAAAGTCTTGAGCATAGACGCAGAGTTGCTAGCCTGTCGGTTTTCTATCGGTTACATTTTGGGGAGTGTGCGACGGAATTGCATAATTTGATTCCGCCAAGCCTGTTCCATCTTCGGACCAAGACGTACGGCGATGTGCCACCGGTACATGGTGAACATCCCATCCACACGCACAAAACGTTTTGAGAACACATTCATTGTGCGTGAGGGACGAACAGATAACGTGCTTTCCGAGCCACGGAGGAGTCTCGGTATGTAATGCATGATTACGGCACGACTTGCGCAAGTGTCGCTTATCGTAGAAGATCGACTCTTGCGACTTATTATTATAAGTACCCACGTATTCTTCCTTCAGTGATCCAGTCCTACCCGAGTCAAATAACACTACATGTAATAAAGCAAAGTCCCTCGCCGCGTCTGTCTGTCTGTCTGTTCGTGATAAACTCAAAAACTAATGAACGGATTTTCATGTGGGTTTCACAATAGACAGTGATTCATGTGGAAGGTGCATAATTTATTTATTACAGTATCTCCCAAACTAGGCGGCTCGTGTATCTTTTTTTTATGATAGGCTCGCGTTTGACCACCATCTCACCTGATGGTAAGCGATCTAGGGAACCGGAGTTGTGATATATAAAGTTCTTTTCGTTGATTAGAGTTTTTTTAAAGCTAAATAAAAATCTAAACTTAATTGTAAATGAAGGTGTGAAGGTCTCTGCCCAGGGGTCGTGGATAAATTCGAAACAGAGTTACAGTTTAGTTTTTTGATACAGGGACAGGGGTGGATTTTTGTCAGTAAAAGTCTGACACGCCCTCCCGCTCCACCTAGAGCGGGAGAAGTCGTAGGATGATTTCCCAGCCCACAAAAAAAGAAAAAAAAAAGATGTGAAGGTCTAAAAACCAATACAAACCAGTCACCATTGTGCTTACACGAGTTACTCATTATTTGGAGTTTAGTCACGACCATGTCAATATTTATAATATGGGCGATTTTATCTTGACACCTCACGACGCGCTGCTTGTCTAGTAGCGGCGATAAATTCAGTATGTTTTTATTAGTTCAGTTTTCTGCCACGGGTCAAGTTAAACAAGGTATGGAATGTAGTGTGGTCGGAGCTGCTTGATAATGTTTTGTCTAAATAAATTTTGGAATTATACTAGTAGGAACCGATTCTGGTGATTGCCTTGTGATGAGTCAATTAGTGGATATCACGACTTTAATTTTATAAATGTTTGGTATAATTTGGTTTTATATGAATGCTGACAATTTTAAGTTGCCATGTTACTCTTAACATTTATCTTCATAACGATTTGGTCTGGGTGTCTTGTGTGTGAGTATACATGTTTGTGAACGCACCCACGATACAGGAGTTATTCCTAGTGTGGGGTTTTTTTTAAAAAAAAATAAATAATAATAATAAAAAGTGTGCACACAGCAAATTATATTAGTTACAATATTTATATCAGCGTGCAACTAGAGTAAAAGAGTAAATTAATAAAAAAGTTAAATTAGAAAAATTATAACAAAGCAGGAAAATGCAAAAAGAAATGTGGCCCATGAGGGGATCGAACCCGCGACCTTCGCGTTATTAGCACGACGCTCTAACCAACTGAGCTAATGGGCCGGTTGACTCATAGGTCGAAATAGTTGAATAATACACTTTTAGCTTTCGTTAAGATGGGTGTGACTTGGGCACGGCAGTTTATCATCTCACAAGCGCGCGCAAAAAAGGTATGCCTTTTATGAACAAAGAATATCTCCTACAATACATAATTTGGGATATTTTATTTTTATCTAAATGGTGGTTTACTCGGCAAGGCACAGAAAAGGGCTGTTTTTTTATCTAGAAGAAAAAAAAATAGCCCTTTTCTGTGCCTTGGTGAGTAGGGGAAGTTTGCTTAAAATCTGCAAAAGACTTTCCGTAGTAACATTAAATAAATTACAACAATAAATCATTGTAGATTCTAATGTTTTACAAGAATCAGCACCAGTTTATTTCGTACCCACACGCTGTTTATTTGTTTAGTTCTTAATATTCATAACAGATGGCGCTACTGGTACTTGAAAGTATGTGAAGTAATCTTTACACATTTTCAATGTTAAAAGAGTTTTTGGATTTAAACGTAAACGAGGTTTCTTATGTTTTTTTGTTTGTGTTTGCACTTGCTTACCCGATCTATGATAAATGATAATGATAAATGATAAATGATGTTTATTCAGTAAATAGGTTACAAGGAACACTTTTACACGTCAATGTTTTTTTGTCAGTTTAAGCTAGATGAGGCCGGTGTTTCCTAGCTGACTACCCTGAGAAGAAACACCGAAACAAACTCAGAGGTCGAAGTCTCTTTTAGTGTTCAAATCCATACAATGTGGACTGGTTAGATCCTATGAGAACCATGTACGTTTATGTCTGGGATGAGCTTTATGAAGAAAGCAACACACGAATTCGAGTGGACCTGTCCAGACAGTGCAAGCATTTGTCAGTCATCGCGAAGCTCAACTCAGAACTCTGAGGTGCTCAACGAACCGACGAACAGTACCAAAGTAAGGACATTTGAGTAGGCCGCAAAAAATACTCAAACTGCCAGACAATCATAAAATCTACATGAATATAACGACATACATAGTTCTCGCATTCACATTATTCTATATGAGGACCATGCAGCTTAGTGTCTGTAGTGGTCTTTTGAAGAAAGAACCAAACATATTTGAGTGGACCTGTCCAGTCAGTGCAAGCATTTGTCAATAGTCGAATAGCTCAACTTAAAAACCACTAAGGAGCTCAATGACATGACGAACAATACCAAAGAAAAGACATTTGGGTAGGCCGCAAAAGTACTCAAACTGTCAGACAACGTTGAAAATTACTGTAAAAAGGAGGAGAAAATAATAATAATAACCCACATAGTCCTCACATTTACAATAATTAAGTAATCAAAAAAAAATAAAAATATAATACTTTACAAAGTAAATATTTGTGTCAAACAAAATAGTAATCATAATATGTCAATCAAAAAATAAAAATAAATATAATACTTAACAAAGTATTCAAGTCAAAAAAAAATAATAATTATAAAATGTCAATAAAAAAATATAATACAATACTATACAAGTATGCATGTCAAAAACGAATATTAAAAAAAAAATATATATATATAAAATTTTTCATCAGTAAGTAGTACATATGAAAACAATGGCTCATGTATATCATTGAAGCAGCTCAATCCCACGCCTTTTTGTCCTCAAGAAAGTCATTAATTGTGTAAAAAGCTTTCTGGCATAGCTTACGTTTAATAAATGATTTAAATTTATTTATGCTTAGTTCTTGAATTTGGCTAGGAAGTTTATTATAGAAACGTATACATTGACATCTAAACGAACCACCTATTTTTTTCTTGAGCCTGGTTTTTGGTACAACAAATTTGTGTTTGTTTCTAGTATTTATGCTATGGATATCACTGTATCTTTTAAACAGATTAATATTTTTATGTGCATACATGAGATTCTCATAAATATATTGAGAGGGAACAGTCATAATATTAATCTCTTTAAATTTGTCTCTGAGGGAGTGTCTGGGACTTAATTTATAAATTGCACGAATAGCCCTTTTCTGTAAAACAAAAATTGTCTGAATATCGGCGGCATTTCCCCACAACAGAATGCCGTACGACATCACACTATGAAAATAACTAAAGTATACTAAACGAGCTGTCTCTAAATCTGTTAAACCACGAATTTTCCTTACGGCGTATGCTGCAGAGCTAAGTTTTTTGGACAGTTTATCTATATGGGGGCTCCACTGAAGCTGCGCATCCAAAGTTAAACCTAAGAACACTGTGGAATCCTCGGGTTTCAACTCTTCACCCTTTATTGACACACTAGTGTTCACTTGTATTACATTGGGTAATGTGAACTTTATGCATTTTGTTTTTTTCTCGTTAAGGAGAAGATTATTGACATTAAACCAGTTAACTACAGTTGAAAGAGCATTATTTACATTATCAACAACCACCTGCTGACGTTTGAGTTTAAATAAAAGTGAAGTGTCATCTGCAAACAGCACTATATCATGTTTATCCTTTATGAGGTAAGGCAAGTCGTTGATATAGATTAGAAACAAAAAAGGACCCAGAATTGAGCCTTGAGGAACCCCCATTCTGACTACAGACCCGGAAGACCTTTTGCCGTTCACATCAACTCTCTGAATCCTATTACTCAAGTATGAAGTAAGAAGATCCAGAGAGGCGCCCCGGACTCCGTAGTAGTGCAGCTTCCTGATCAATGTATCATGGAGAACGCAATCGAAAGCCTTAGACAAATCGCAAAAAATGCCCAACGCATCGCATTTATCTTCCCATGCATTATAAATGTGTCCCAAAAGTTCAACACCAGCATCAGTTGTTGAACGACCCTTTGTGAAACCAAACTGTTTGTTGTGTAATAATTTGTGTTTATTAAAATATCTTTGAATTTGATCTAAAATAATTTTCTCAAAAATTTTACTAAAAGTAGGTAGCACTGATATAGGTCTATAATTAGTAGGGTCTGATGTACTACCCGATTTAAACAATGGTATAATTTTACTATATTTCATTAGATCAGGAAACTCACCACAATCTATACAATTATTAAAGATTACTGCTAAAGTAGGTGCTACAATGTCTATAATAGACCTAGCAACGTCAACAGAATTACCCCATAGATCTGCAGTCTTTTTAACATTTAAAGTATTAAAAGTTTTGATTACATCATTACAAGTGACATATTGGAAATAAAAATGGGATTCACAAACTGGAACGTTTTCTTTAAGTAAAATTTCTGCAACAGTTTGTGATGAATTTAGAGATTTTGTAGTCGATACGGGAATCTCTGCAAAGAAATTTTCAAATGCCGCGGCGACTTGCGAATCTGATTTAATGATACTGTCATCAATAGCAAGGCTGTAATCACTACTTCGGTTGCAAGACCTTCCCGTTTCGCTATTAATAATATCCCAAGTCATTTTAATTACATTACTACTATTTTTAATTTTTGAACTTAAGTAGCGAGATTTCGCCAAATAACATACTTTTTTAAATAATTTAGAATAATTCTTAACATATAAATTAAATTCCACAGTGTTAATATAAATCCGTTCTTCATACAGCTCATACAGCCGTTTTCTACTTTTATTAATACCAATGGTGGCCCAGTCACTGAAGGAAGTATTGCTATTTACCGAAATCGTCTTAGGAATAAAAGTAGTATCAAATTGCGTGCAATACATTTTGAAAAAATCATTATAATGTTGATTAGGGTCATCATTAGTTGACAAAAGTGGGATTTTATTTGAGAGTTTAGTTTTAAATGTTTCCAAGCGACCTTTAGATTTTGGGTTAACAGTGATATCTTTTTTTCGTTTATATTTGTTTATATTTGTTTATATGTTGTCCTATCCTTTTTTTTCCGGGCAACTTTTCAAACTTTTCAAAATAAAGAATATAATTAATGTTTGTTACACCCATAAAAGAAAATTACCTTTCACTGATACACACTTTAAAGAAGCATAAAGAGTGTCTTACACAACGGTAGTGAGCAGTCGGGGAGGACATCCCCTTTTTTTTTGGGTCATCAAGTAACTTCTCCCGCTCTGGGTGGAGCGGGGGAGGGCGTGTCAGACTCCTAAAACCACCCGTGTTCCTTCAGTTACTAGTGCCAGGGCCGAGGTGACTATTTCAAAATCCGCGACCCAGGCAGGGAGTAAATCCCATGCAAGTTTGTATGGGAGTTCGTCATTTGCGGTAATTGGAAATTCCATCGGGCACACGATTAGTTGTGAAATAATTTGCTTGACAATAAATACGTTTGAATAAAACTTTTTTACAAAAAAATAGAACCGACTTCCAAAAAAAGTGCAAAATAACTTTAATTTCGGAAGTCGGTGTTCCTGTTTTGTGTCTTTGTTTTTTGACACTGACTTCCGAAATTAAAGTTATTTTGCACTTTTTTTGGAAGTCGGTTCTATTTTTTTGTAAAAAGTTTTTTATTTTTCACTTTTTAGTTGTGGTTCCCCATTAAACTGTGTTAACAATTCATAGACATACGATATCAGCAATCGCGGTTGATTTGCTGTCAATTTTTGAAGAGTTCCGTTGTCTGTCTCCGAAACCCATCATCAGATCTTTTTGAAATTTAAATGGGACCATTTCGGAATAAACCCCTTTCGAACAAAAAAAGATTTTTGCAAATCCGTCAACATATGACGGAGTTATGCCCGAAAATACATAAAAAAATAAATAAAAATAAAATACAAACATCCGAATTGATAACCTCCTCCTTTTTCGAAGTCGGTTAAAAAACAAAAGGTTTGGTTGGTTTGAGTTTTTTTTTTCGGGTTTGAACATATTTTTTATACGCTGTTAAGTTCTTCAGCGGATGCCTCCCCTGGGGGTCTTCGTCTTCCAAGCGCGGTGTCGCACGCAGAGGGATCACTCGTGGTGAAGCTAGCCCCCCGCTTGCGCCACTGCGGGCTTGTTAGCCCCACACCAGCCGCTCACAGCCCCCGCCAAGCGGGAGACCGTGAAGCGCCTCGGGTATTCAACTATACCCAGAGAGAGGACGATATTGAGCTGTTGAACATCATCCATACCATAGATTAGAAGGTTAATTAAGGTATGGAAAAACGCCCGAGGCCAACCCGGTCATCCCAATATCAGGGAGCCACGGCTAGTGGGTCGGTCGATGAAGCGACCCCAGGGGAAGACCAACGGTTAGTCACCGTCGGCCGTATATATGCTACAAGTTCAGGAAAACTTCACTTGCGCGATGCAGGACTTTCTAAGTTTCCTCCTAAATCCCTGAACTTTATAAACTTAATTTTATGTCAAAACATGCAGTTTTGTTTCCTCTATCTTTTGGTAATATAGCCTATTAAGATTTATGTCAGGAAATGGAAGATTTTCGCAAAAAACTGGTTTATTTACGTTGACCAATAGCGACGCGGTTAGTCGGGGGAAGTACCAGTTGTACAAGTAATAAAGCTGAGGTCAAGCGTAGTTTTTCGATTCCCGTCCCTATTATCAAAGAGTTTAGTGGTGAAGTTGTTCTGTAGTGTGCTATCAGCTACTTTTTTGCATGGCTTCCTATTGTTTATTTGATTGGACCGCTGACTGTCCCTCACAGTTTATTTTCGAACGTAGTCCTGTATTGACTCATATTCGACGTGCGCAGGAGTTGATATGAATAATAAAGTGGTTTGTCTTGGTTCGGAACTTGGTGCGACGGTTAAGTCATGTTATTTAATAGTACCTATGTTGTTTATAAGAGTGCAACAGTTATTATAGGTAACGAATATGATAGATACGGTATTTCAAATTAAGATTGCAGTTATTATGTACCGAATCCTATTGCTATTAGGTATGACGTGGTGTTCTATTAATACTGATAAGATAACTCTTTTTTTTTTAATAGTGATGACCTCACGCGCGCGAATTTCAAACTATTGTTATTGTGAAAAAAGTGAATACGTATAAAAAAAAAAGTTTCTTTGGGAAAGTTGTTTGTAATCATGAGTACAATCACGTGTTTAAGTATCGGTCACTAATTACCAGTCAACCTCTAGAATACTTTATCCTCTTTGTAACAAACGTGACGTTGGATTCTTTAATATTTATTTTCTATGCTAAGCTACGATGTTTTATTCAATGAGGGCGCCACTTGGCGGGTAGTAGACCCTTGACATTCTTGAACCAACATATAGGTGTAACCGCGTGTGACGTATTAACTTACAAATGCCTGTCAATCCTATTTACTCTGTCAACTGTTAGAATGCCTTTTTATTTTGGAGTGTGGGAGGTCATCCAATGATTTCTCCTGCTCTGGGTGGAGCGGGAGGGCGTGTCAGACTTTTAATTACTAAACCCCACCCCTGTTCCATCAGTTATCTGTGCCAAAAGCCGCGGTAACTCTATTCCGCGACCACCTGCTGGCATGCCTGCAAGCCGGGCAGGGTACTAGTCGATATCTCTCCAACCTTTTCCATATCACTCCATTAAGGCACTATTAGCTGCCAACGACCTTGAGTGATTAACTTGCGTGTTCTGCGCTGAGCTCACGTAACGCGTCGTATGTCCACACAGTAATAGGACTCGCCCATCAAGGAGCGCTGTCCGAAATTAGACGCATTATTAATTTATTACACAAAAAACAACAAGTATTAAACTAAAACACTGAGACTAAATTATAAATAATTAAATGATCTTTAAAATGGTGATGGTTTCATAAAAATACGCTTTATAGTGTTTGCGTGATTCTCAATTTTTTAGCCGCATTGGACATAACTTTACAAATTAATTACACAATGTTATAAAAATATAATTTCAAATTTTCTCAGATCAAATTCGTGAATATTCGTGTTTCTTAAGAGTAACGTATATTTTTTTCAAAGAAATAAGACTAGTCGTTTAGACGTGATGTTCAATTAAAAACCATTAAAAGTCGATAAACTTCTTTTCCCCACACTAAGAATTACTCTTGTATCGTGGGTGCGTTCACAAACATATAGACTCACATACACAAGACACCCAGACCCGGAACAACTATCTGCAGGTCATACAAATATTTGTTTCGTGCGGGAATCGAACCCGCGACACGCAGCGCAGCCGAACGCTCAACCACTGCGCCAACCGTGTCGTCAAAAAACTGAAACTGCGCCTTAACAGTTTTTCTATAGCTTTATTGTGATTTTCTCTTCTCTTAGCGGTCATCATTGTTGCAAACACTGTAAGTATCACTTATTAACATTCTAGATCCAACAGATATGTATGAGTACAGCTACAAATGCCTGTCCAACCTATTTACTCTATTACCTGTTTTTATCACCTGCTAGCATATCCGCGAGCCTGGTATGACTCCGTGGCTCCCGCAGGCTCTTGACGTCATCACCTTCACGTGACGAGCTCGGACGACGAGCGACCGCTGCCGACAGCTGCCGGCGACAAGCGACACGTGTTATCATAGTTATCACGTCAATATTGTCGGTGGCATTGTATATTTTTTTGGGGCTTCCATTTTAATGCGGCGGTAGTGGAGTTGTTGTTTCCTCCAGACTGGAGAGTGTGAGGTTGTTTGTTCGAATCCGCAGTACTAAATAGTGCATAACTTATAATTATTTTATGACGATGGGAAGAGGCCAGACGGAATGACCATAATGCCTTGGAAGTTGGGTAGGCCTTTGGTGTGGGATGCAACATGTGTCGACACCCTTGCGCCATCCCATCTTCTTAGCACGGCAGGCTATGCTGGGGCGGCTGCTGCAGGTGCAGAAAACCTCAAACGGCGCAAATATAACAACCTTATTGGGAGTTACGAGTACATGTTTGAGCCGTTTGGGGTTGAAACACTAGGGCCATGGGGTCTGAGTGCTCATCGAGTTTTCCGGCATATCAGCAAGCTGTTAGTCGACTCTTCACGTGACCAGAGGGCTGGGCTTTTCTTTGGCCAACGAATCAGCATTGCTATTCAACGTGGCAATGCTGCTAGCGTTCTGGGCACTTTTTCCATTGACAGCGATGTGGATGAATTTTTTGATGCCCAGTGAGTTGTTTTTTCATACGCATTTGTACATGTTAGGTATTATTGTTAGTTATATGTATTTGTATCTATTATATTATTTTATTTTTTAGACTAATATTATAAAGAAGAAAGATTTGTATTTTTGACCGACTTCCAAAAGGAGGAGGTTATCAATTCGGATGTTTGTATTTTTTTTTTTATGTATGTTCGGGCATAACTCCGTCATTTATGAACGGATTTCTAAATTGTTTTTTTTGTTCGAAAGGAGTTTGTTCCGAAATGGTCCCATTTAATTTTCGTATAGATCTGTTGATGCGTTTCGTCGACAGACAACGGAACTCTTCAAAAAATAACAGCAAATCAACCGCGATTGCTGCTATCGCCTAGATATCCATTTTTAACATAATTTAATGGAGAAACACAACTAAAAAGTGAAAAATAAAAACTTCATTACAAATAAATAGAACCGACTTCCAAAAAAAACAAAAAGTGCAAAATAACTTTAATTTCGGAAGTCGGTGTCAAAAAACGAAGAAACAAAACAAGAAACACCGACTTCCGAATTTAAAGTTATTTTGTACTTTTTGTTTTTTTTTGGAAGTCTGTTCTATTTTTTTGTAAAAAAGTTTTTTTTATATGTAACGAATAAGCTCAGAAACTACAGCCCCCTTAGCCAACATACATTTCCGTAAACGTTACGCTAACGCTTCGTGCAAAATGTATGGCAACAACGTTTTGCACGAAGCGTTAGACAGAGAACTGTCACGTGACTCACGCCCAGTAATGTCTTTGCCATACATTTTGCACGAAGCGTTAGCGTTAACGTTTACAAAAAAGTATTTTGTCTAAAAGTTGACCGATTTTAACCATTTTTTCACCAATAGAAAGCATCAGGAAATAACATAGGCTACTTTTTATCCCGGGAAAAATAACAAGACCCGCGGGATAGGTCACGGGTGCGAAGCCGCGGTCAAATTGATAGTATTATAATTATATTTTGGAAGGCCAATTACAAGTTTTCACTTACAGTACAAACTAATAATCATACAGCATTCATACAATTAACACCTACGTACGTATTCCTTAGTACCTACCTAATAAGATGTTAAGGAACTTGGCATGATTGCGTGCATATTTCTCATGAAAATCCGGTTTTAACCGGTGCCGTTGGCAGAATGCCACGACACGCCTTTGCCCGATCATCTCGCGCATTTGAATAAGAAATAAACGGAGAGTTTGTTTGTGAAACTAATTTATACTCTTGACTGGTCGTGCTCGACTTTTCAGAAAACTATCGGCGGATTTTTCCGACTATTTATCTTGAGTTACACCTACACATGTATGTAGGAGTTGTAGTGACTCGCCACTACGTTTGCTAAGCTTTTTAACCGACTTCAAAGAGGAGGAGGTTATCAATTCGGATGTTTGTATTTTTTTATTTTATGTATGTTCGGGCATAGCTCCGTCATATATCTATGGATTTACCAAATTCTTTTTTTGTTCGAAAGGAGTTTATTCCGAGATGGTTCCATTTAAATTTCATATAAGTAGATCTGATGATGAGTTTCGGAGACAGACAACGGAACTCTTCAAAAAATGACACCAAATCAACCGCGAATGCTGCGATCGTGTCTGTAGTGTTAACACAATTTAATGGGGAACCACAACTAAAAACTGAAAAATAAAAACATTTTTTACAAATAAAAAATAGAACCGACTTCCAAAAAAAAGTGCAAAGTAACTTTAATTTCGGAAGTCGGTGTCATAAAACCAAGACAAAAAATCAGAAACCCCGACTCCCGAAATTAGTTTCTAGTTGTTATTAATTTTCTGATTAAACAACAATAGGAAAAAGCTATGCCCATCCCTTGAGAATGACTGTCGTCATACCCGCCCCTGTGAGGATAACGTGACCTCCAACCCGTGATCGTGACGTCATCGTTCAACCTCAAATCGCGTAGGAAGGTACCTACGCTAAATTCTACACAAATAAATATTTCTTTCTGTCAGACAATACTGGGATAATCAGACCTCAGATGTTATTTCCAACGCCCACCTATGAGAGGTAAGCAAAGATATACAATTATAGTTTAGTTACTAGCACTTCACCCGTGACATCATCCGCGTGGATTTTGAAAATACAGCCCGTAGTAAATACAATTTAATTTATTTTTTCCTTCCAACAAAATCACTACATATTATAAAACACCCGCCGCGTCTGTACGCAATAAACTCTAAAACTACTGAATGGATTTTCATGCGGGTATTCATGAGGATCGTTTAAGTGTATACTTTGTACCTGTGCAAAGCTGGGGCGGGTCGCTAGTATATAATAAAATAGCTTCTGCCACCATCTTCGCTATCTGCCCGGGGGTGGAGGATAAATTCGAAAGAGTTACCTCGCCCCCGGGCGCGTAGGGCAGGGAGGAACAGGGGTGGGTTTTAGTCAGTAAGAGTCTGACACGCCCTTCCGCTCCACCCTAGAGCGGAAGAAGTCATAAGATGATTTCCCACCCCCCCCAAAAAAAAAAAAAAAACCATCTTCGCTATTCCAGATTAAAATCTATCTCTATCTGTGCCAAATTTCGTCCAGATCCGTTTAGCCGTTCAAACATCCATCCATCCCCCTTTCGCATTTATACATATATAAACCCCTTATCACACGCGAACACACCTTCTAAAGTTATAACTTTCCAAGACCATAAAAAAATAACTCATAATCATAACAACCACATTGACACAGTTCAGTGTGGTTACGCATCGGAATATTTGACCCCTTCTTGTAACTGTGGGTTCAACATCACGTTTAGACATGAAAATAACGTGAAAAATTCACAACTGGGTCGAATAAGTTGGTAATCTGTTTGCCCTCAAAACTTTTTTTTCTCTATGTAACCTCTTTGTCTACCACGTCAACAAAGGACGTGCTTAGCTTCCCCATAAGAAGATAAAATAAAAGAGAAAAAAAGATGAAAAAATGCGTGTTATTCTCGGCCACTCTTTTCGTCTCGAATCCTCTAAACCGGAACTGAACAATGCTGTTAACGCTTAGCGACAGCAAACGAACAGCGGTTACACTTCTCTAAAAAAAGGATTGGAAAGGATTCTTCGATAGGAGTTCTGCTACTGTTATAAAACTGCTTAAACACCTTTCTCCATTAAAGCCATACAATATCAGATCTATAACCCCCGCACTAAAACCGACCATTAACTCCCTAACTTTCATTCACAAACCGCGTAGCAATGTAAACAGAACCGGCCTCGGCATTGCGGAGTCTCGCGAATCGATACAGCCGCCCGAATGTCAAGTTGAAGAGGGCGAGGGGCGAGACGGAGGGGCGAATGCTGGAGGGGGGCGAATGACGTCAGACGCCCACACCGCTCCCGGTGAAGCAGGGCGTGGAGGTAGGGCGGCGGAGGAGTGTGAGCGAAGCGAAAAATTTTGTCGCTTTGCATGTAAATAGACGGGAAAGATTTTGGTAGGAGGTTTTTTTTATCACCTGATGATAAGCGATGATGTGGTCGAAGATGGAGCACGCTTGCCCAGAAGTAACCTATTCACTCTCAAGTCTCGACTTAAAGACTCCCAAGTTATAGCTATCAAGAAACACAGACTCTCGCAGGGAATTCGACTCCTTAGCTGTACGCACAATGAATGTGTTCCCAAAACGTTTTGTGTGTGTTGGTGGGATGTCCACCAGGTTTTATGCTGGATGGACCATGAGATTCAAATGGCAGGAGTAATGATGCCAGGAGGTCGACTGTCGAAATCAAAAAGAATTTAGCAAAAACCAGGATGTCATCACTTCATCAGATCAGGTCGCTGAAATGGACTTATTAATGCTAGAGTTGATGAAACGCTAAAAAATGATAAAATAGTTTCTTACTATAAGCCTAAACTTTTCAATGATGATGTTTTAATCCAAATTTTATCTTAAAGTATACAAATTATTATCTGTGGTAGTGTCCTTCTCAGTTTCTTCTTATCCTTCACAGCTTTGAATGTCCCACAAGCCTGTAACACTTTAGACTGTAGACTCACGAGATTTTTCCTGACTATGCCTCATGTCAGTAATATTTGAACTAGCCTAGCCTTGTGTTTAATTATAGACTCTTAATTATTAGATGATATTTATGTTTCCAGCGGAAAATGTAAGGAAAACACTGGCTTTGTACAAGATAATGAGGAGTTGGCAGACGGAAACTTAAAGGTGAATGTAGACGTCATGATTCTTACACCCACTGAATATCTCACGCTTTGTAGTCGTTCCTACGTCAGCCCAGGGGTTGTGGATAAATTCGAAACAGAGTTACCGCGACTCTGGGCACTCAGGGCAGGGAAGGAACAGGGGTGGGTTTTAGTCAGTAAGAGTCTGACACGCCCTCCCACTCCACCGTAGAGCGGGAAATGTCATTGGATGATTTCCCACCCCACAAAAGAAAAAAGTCGTACTTACGTAACAAAAAATTGAGAAAATACATTTAACTGAACACAGTTACTAGGTTGTGGAGTTTTCCAGGGAATACAGTGGCACTGTGAGTACGCCTACTTTTGAGCGTATAGGCCAGAAAATACTATAGTGATTGGATTGTTATATCATAACGAAATCTAAAGGACAGTTGCACTGCACCTCTGCAACTACCATTATATTTAAGTTGTTGACAGAATATATTATTCTAAGCTAGTATTAAGCACAAAAAATATAAAGTTTACTTAAGGATCAATTGATGACGTAGAAATTTCTCGTAAGGATAATAAGTAAAGTGCTTTTGGATACAAAAACAATAATTCTCAGTGATGGTCTATTATTGTTCCGAAAAATTCTGACTCGACATTGGCTTTTACTTCAATATAGGACATTAGGAACAGCAAATTAACGTCCCTGGTTTCGATGGCAACGAGATAACTTGTAAAAGTTAGCAAATGCATATTTATGCGATAGCAGCAATCGCGGTTGATTTGCTGTTATTTTTTTTAAGAGTTCCGTTATCTGTCTCCAAAACTCTTGTTCTCTAAAGTAGGTAAGCATTGGTAAGCGGGTTTTACAAATAAGGCTGAATAATCTTATGACTCGGGTAATGAATTTTTTGGTAAGGCCAGAAGAAAAGCTGTACGGTACCTAAATCAGCATGAGATTATACCTGAGGTTTCTCATCTGTCATTATGTTGTGCCCTTTAAGTCTTGGTAGAATTATCAGCCTATAGCGTTCCCTCTGCTGCCTATAGCGTTCCCTCTGCTGGGCACAGGCTTCCGTTTTTAAAGAAGATAATATTGGAAGTACCTAGTTTTTAGGGTGCCGTACCCGAAGGGTCAAATCGGAGCCCTAGTGCTGCCACTCACGTGTCCGTCTGCCCAGAATGTGTTGTCTATCAAAAAATTTTGTTCCGATGAATTTTTAACTTCACATTGACCTATGAACTTGAAATTTGGTGTTAATGTTTATTATTACGTATTTTTTATAACAAAAATATCAATTTATTGATAAATCTGATTTTTTCTTTGATAATTCTTTCATCTGGTACGGAACTCCAAATATGCGAAGTCCGACACGCACTTAACCTGTTATTTTACCAGTTATAGGCTCGTATTTGACCACTATCTCACCTAATGGTAAGTGATGATGTGGTCGACGATAGAGCATGCTTGCTTAGAAATAATCTATTTACTTCTAGGCAAGCATGCTCTAAGGCGCTATTAGCTGTCAACGACCTTGAGTGGTTAGCTTGCGTGTTCTGCGCTGAGCTCACGCAACGCGTCATATGTCCACCCAGTAATAGGACTCGCCCATCAAGTAGCGCTGTCCGAATGTAGACGCATTATTAATTTATCACACTAATATTATAAAGGCGAAAGTTTGTGAGTGTGTATGTTTGTTACTTCTTCACGCTCAAATGGCTGGACTGATTTGGATGAATTTTATGTAGATAGTTTATACCCTGGATTAACACATAGGCTACTAGGCTTTTTATCCTGGTATACGTGGGTGAAACCGCGGGGCGCTGCTAGTTACACATAAAAAACAACAAGTATCAAACTAAAACATTGAGACTAAATTGTAAATAATTAAATGATCTTTAAAATAGTGAAGATTTCATAAAAATACGCTTTATAGTTTTTGCGTGATTCTCAATTTTTTATACGAGTTATACATATCTTTACAAATTAATTACACTATGTTATAAAAATATAACATCAAATATTCTGAGATCAAATCACGAAGGAAATTGTCTAAAGTAACATATATTTTTTTCAAAGAAATAAGACAAGTCGTTTAGACGTGATGTTCAATTAAAAACCATTAAAAGTCGCTTAACTGCGGCTTAAGAGGATTGTGAAACGCCGATACGCGGCGAGAGAGAGTTGCAAGTCTTGGAGGCCTGAATTACTTACTATTAATTAGGCGTGAATTACCTACATTTTTTAGAACATTGTTTCGAGCGATAACGTTTTCACCCCCCTAAACCTTTACGAAATGAGACAATTTTGGTCTAATTAGATTTAGTATACTTTAATCTAGGTCTGTACGTTTTTTTTTTTTAGTAATTCAGTTAAGTTTAATTAAAAAAAAAAATTAAAAACGTTCGAGGAAGTTTTTAAATCAAAAATATAGATAACTAGATTCTAATAACTTATATCGTACGCAATATTTATTTAAAATAAAAACATACGGACCTAGTTTTTTATTATATCTACAACATTTCCAAAAATTATGAAAATTTGACAATGTTTACTGGGGGAAAAACGTTATTACTTTTTGTATGAAAATTTCAACTTCACAATCCTCTTAAAGACTCCTGGTTGTAACTATCTTAGAATAGAATTCCACTCCTTAGCTGTACGCGCAATGAAAGTAACTAAGAAAGAAGTTTTTATTTCATCTATAGCGCAATTTATTTCTCCTAAGAAAAGTCCAAAATCTGAAGTCTGTCTTTCACAAAGATTCACAGATGGAATATAAAAGGCCAATACTTACACGTGCAGAAACTCGACTTATTCCAACCCTGAACTAGACTTTGACGCAAGCGGATGGGACCTCCGCCCCCTGGGGGAATTGGCGAAGTATCTGTGGGTTTGTGAAGACGGCAACAGGCGCAGTTTGCCTTTTCCTAGACAAGCTTCCTGCTAAACCGACGTCATTCGCTGCTGGAATGAACTTGAACGTAGGTATGTTACCTATGTAGTTTTTCGAAGTCCAATGCAGTGTTGTAGCTCGAGACTGGTGGATAAATATTTTCCGGTTTTGTAAGAAAAGGTGGTGCCGATTCTCTTGTTCAATAACTAAACTAAAATTAGAAAATCGCTATCTTTTACTAAAAGGCAGAGCGAGAAAAGAACGGCTATAGCTATGATCTAAGTTAGAGATGTCAAACTAGTTTACGCCTTACGATTTACCGTGTTTTTAGTCGACATGTTTTTACGTGTACCCTAAATTTGTCTGGAGATATTAGTCCAACTAAATTTGACAGTTCTAATTTACGTCCGTCTCTTTCTTGTTTTATTAGGGAGAAAAAGATATCAATAGCTTGAATTAAGTTTAGTTTGTGTACAACACAATCGGTACCAATGACGATAAATCATAAGATTAAATGAGTGTGATGGGTTTGCCTTTTACCCGACTGCTCCAGAAAGGAGGGTAATGTTTTTCCAGATTTTTTATGTAGGTATGTGTATATCTATTTCTTTGGCATGCCTTGTAGCCTAAACGGCTGGATGGATTATAACCAGAGGTCGGAATTAGCTAGAGTTATTTATGTACTTGCATCGAAATGTTGATATTAATATGGATTTTTCCGGGATTTCTAATGGACAATCCCGTGTGGCCAACAATATTACAAATAAATAATAATAAAAACCTCTATTGTTTTCTTTTGTTCTCACAAGCTATGTTCTGTGAACTACAAATGTGTCAACATCGCGTGTGTGCGCATTGGAATTTTGCAACTTCGGACATCCGATGTCGTTGATGTAAATTTGGCAACGTCGCGCAAAGTAAATAGCTTTTTTATTCAATAAATCACGGGATTTTTCTGCTCTTTAAAATTAATCTCGGGATTTGAGGCATAACCACTTTATTATTTAGCTATATAAAATCAGTGTAAGTACATAAATAACTCTATCTAATTCCGACCTCTGATTATAACAAATGAGGCGTCATTCGATTGGTCTATAGATTATATTATATTACGTCGATCTCAATTAATAAAATACGGGTAGTATGGGGATTATGGCACCAGGGCAGGTAGAAAATGAGGCTATTGAAGGAGGTTACTCAATTAGTTCAGTTGATTTTTTTCGTTGGATTCCACCTATAACGCATCTGATAGAATCTTTGATCATGATAGTACCTCAAATTAAAATATTGAAGCAGAAAATAATCGGAATCTTGACGAAACATAAAAAAAATAAAAATTCCAATAATTTTAATTGAGCAAATCGTAGCTTCATCCATTTTCCTATCTGAAATTCAGCGCTATTATTATTGCGAGGGGCTCAGCACCCTTAAGCCATAAGCTTCGAGCGTTTTATTCTAACTTAAAATTTACGGCAATAAATGTTTAACGTCATAAAAAAAAACTGTTTTGGTCACACAGCTGCGACGTTAAAGTGGAACTGGGCTGGTCACATCTACCGCAAGTCGGATCAGCAATGGGCGAAGATTACCACACAGCGGATCCTAAACGCAAGGAAACGACAAAGGCCCACGCGGAAGACTCAGAAAGAGATGGCGGGATGAGTTGGATTCCTTCTTAAAGGACTGGCCCAAAATTGCAGAAGTCCGGGGAAAGTGGAAGGAAGGAAGGAAGGCCTTTACCCTGTAGTGGGACAGCACAGGCGCAAAAAAGTAGGTAATAATAATAAACGAGCGAGCCTTACAATAGTCGCATATGATGTGTAACATTTGACATCTCACCTTGGTAACAAGCAACATTAAAGCGCTATTAACTGCCAACGACCTTGAGTGGTTAGCTTGCGTGTTCTGTGCTGAGCTCACGTAACGCGTCGTACGTCCACCCAGTAATAGTACTCGCTCATCAAGGAACGCTGTCCGAAACTAGACGTATTATTAATTTATTATACATAAAGCAACAGGTGTTATACTAAAAAACGTATATTAAAATATGAATAATTTAATATACGTTTATGTATATTACACTATGTTATAAAAATATAATTTCAAATATTCACATACCAAATTACGAAAAAAAATGTCTAGAATAACATATATATTTTTCAAAGAAATAAGACTAGTCGTTTAGACGTGATGTTCAATTAAAAATTATCAGAAGTCGTATAACTGCGCCTTAAGGCCCTCCTAACGGCCAAGGGGCGCCCTCATTGAATAAAAAATCGTAGCATAGCATAGAAAATAAATATTAAAGAATCCAACGTCACGTTTGTTCCTCGTGGATGCGATAGGTGGCGGCGACCTCTCGCGCCCGGCCTGGTTCAGGCCATGGTACGGAGTGAGAAGGAATGGGAAGCAGTAATGCTCGCGAAGGTGGAGGCGGGACGCGTGAGGGAAGCTCAACGGAGTGGCCCTCACGGCCCTGGCCGCTACCACCGCAGGAGAGGTACTGGGCTTACTGGGCGTAAGGCGTCGCGAGACGATCTCCGGCCACCGTAGACCCGGGCCTGCGGACGGCGAGCCGTGGGTAGCTCGCCGTCCGATCAGCACCAGGCCCGTGAGTCGACGGCGTGTAGTGTTCCACGCGCGCCTCAAAGAGATGTTGTCAGCCACCACTGACGGGGCCCATCGTGGCCAGTGCCTGCATGCCTAGGGGTAGCGGATAAATTCTGAAAATGAGTTACCGCACCCCTGGGCACTCAAGCAGTGAAGGAACAGGGGTGTGTTTTAGTCAGTAAGAGTCTGACACGTACTCCAGCCCCACCCAGAGCGGTAGAAGTCATTGGAAGATTTCCCAACCCCGCAAAAAAAAAAGTCACATTTGTTACAAAGAGGATAAAGTATTTTTACGTTTTTAAAACAGGTCTCAGAATATTTCGTATCCAAAGTAGTAGGCAAAAATACCAAAAACGGCCGTTTCTGACACTTTTGCCTACTTTGGATACGAAACATTCTGAGACCTGTTTCAACGTAAACGTTTTAAATACGTTACATACACATATGTTAAGATTGTTGCTTACAATTATATAGATTCAAGTTCTTCAAACTTAACAGACAGATGTGTTGCTGGGGAGTTTGTTGGCCACTTCTTCTTCACAGCTAAAACACTAGGAAGTGGTGACGGGCGGGCGTTTTGGTTGACTGTCTTTATGTAGAACTTTGACGTTCAAAAAGTGCTGGCTCTCAGCCTAGTTTGAATAAATGACTTTTGATTTTAACAACGTAAAAAGACTTTATCCTCTTTGTAACAAACGTGACGTTGGATGTTTTAATATTTATTTTCTATGCTATACTACGATTTTTTATTCAATGAGGGCGCCACTTGGCCGGTAGTGGACTCTTAACGCCCATCCCGGTCTGTCTATCGTCAACGCGAGCATGGTCGAAAAGCTTGTTGTTTCCCTTTTTATAGGTACTTACCTACCTATCTACACAAATACGGGATGGCGATAATTTGTTAGGTAGTTAGTAGGTACTTTTATTTTATTTACAAACTTGCAAAAAATGTTTATTGGTAGGTAATTGAAATGATAAAAGTTGTCGTCTTTTGAAGCTATCAAAGTGTCTGTAACGGAAAACTTTGCGATTAGCATTGTTGTTGTTTTTGAAATCTAATATGTTTAGTTGACAATGTTTTTTTCCTCGTAAAGAATATAAGTTTACCTCAAATACAACCAATGATAACTATAATTCTAAGAAAAAATCTATCACATATCATAATATTATGAGTTTCTGCCTATGAATCTTATTTTTCGCCTCTATTTCTATATAATAATACGTAAAGCAACAACTTCCATCCCTTTCTACGAAAATAATCTGGACGGAGGAGTATGTTTGGGACAGTTATCGTTTAGCTTCTGCCCGCGGCTTCGCCCGCGTGAAAAGTTTAATTATAAAGAGTGGTATTTTCAGAGAGCAGCAATTTAAAAAAACATTGCAGGAATCAAATCCAAAGTACTAATATTAGTACAGACTGTTGTCAACATTACCTGACCCACCCTAAAATCAAACGACTTTGGACCCTCTTTTTTGACTTGAATACTTTGTTAAGTATTATATTTATTTTTATTTTTTGATTGACATATTATGATTACTATTTTGTTTGACACAAATATTTACTTTGTAAAGTATTATATTTTTATTTTTTTTTTTTATTACTTAATTATTGTAAATGTGAGGACTATGTGGGTTATTATTATTATTTTCTCCTCCTTTTTACAGTAATTTTCAACGTTGTCTGACAGTTTGAGTACTTTTGCGGCCTACCCAAATGTCTTTTCTTTGGTATTGTTCGTCATGTCATTGAGCTCCTTAGTGGTTTTTAAGTTGAGCTATTCGACTATTGACAAATGCTTGCACTGACTGGACAGGTCCACTCAAATATGTTTGGTTCTTTCTTCAAAAGACCACTACAGACACTAAGCTGCATGGTCCTCATATAGAATAATGTGAATGCGAGAACTATGTATGTCGTTATATTCATGTAGATTTTATGATTGTCTGGCAGTTTGAGTATTTTTTGCGGCCTACTCAAATGTCCTTACTTTGGTATTGTTCGTCGGTTCGTTGAGCACCTCAGAGTTCTGAGTTGAGCTTCGCGATGACTGACAAATGCTTGCACTGTCTGGACAGGTCCACTCGAATTCGTGTGTTGCTTTCTTCATAAAGCTCATCCCAGACATAAACGTACATGGTTCTCATAGGATCTAACCAGTCCACATTGTATGGATTTGAACACTAAAAGAGACTTTGACCTCTGAGTTTGTTTCGGTGTTTCTTCTCAGGGTAGTCAGCTAGGAAACACCGGCCTCATCTAGCTTAAACTGACAAAAAAACATTGACGTGTAAAAGTGTTCCTTGTAACCTATTTACTGAATAAACATCATTTATCATTTATCATTTATCTGAATGTAACATTATGGTTTATTTAATTTATATGAGCTTATCAGACAACTGCTCGAGGATTTGATGAACAAATACAATAATAATATAGACACGCAAATTTGATCTTTAAAACGTTAGCATTAGGTTATATTTTATAACTATTTGTTATAATATGGTAAGTGTAATAGCTTATTTTAATGATTGAGTTCATGTAACTTTGGTCTCGTGGTCTGTGTGTAAGACTGAGAAAAACAAGGTTCGAGATCAAATCCTGCGACAAAGATATTGTTTTGCTTTCAATATAGAATTTATATTCCAAAACTATTTCTTGTATTATTGTAAAGAACTACAGAACTTTTTAAAATGGTAATATTTTCACATAACTTGTAATAAGTGGGTAGTTGAAAAATAAATATTCGTATTCATTATAAAGAACTGTGAACTTAGTTTTTTAAATTACCCACCCGTTTACAAGATAAGTTATTAGGCGAAAATCATATTGGTCGTTCTTTAATATTGCAAGCAATATTGTAGAAATGAAAACAAATTAAAAAAGAAACTGATGTATAGGTGGACTGTGTTTTCGAACCCACATGCTGTTCGTCGTCAATCCAGCATCAAACCGCTAAGCCACAAGAACTTGTTGGGAATACGCGAAATTAAAGATTGGGTTGTAATTATGTAGTGTGACTTAAAAGCTTTTCAACTTTAATGTTAACGAGATAATGATTAAAATAGCTTAACAAAAACATATATAATGCCGGTGGCTCCGACTATGTTGGGTGGGTTTACCTTAACGTTACGTGTTAAAGATCAAATTTGAGTGTGTGTTATTATTGTATTTTTGTTCATCGAGTCCTAGTGCACTTGTGTGATAAGCTCATATAAATTAAATAAACTTTAATGTTACAGGCAGAGGGTCCAAAGTCGTTTGATTTTAGGGTGGGTCAGGTAATGTTGACAACAGTCTGTACTAAGCTGAGAGCAGTAGTAGTAATATTAGGCTGAGAGCCAGAACTTTTTGAACGTCAAAGTCTACATAGAGACAGTCCTAAAACGCCTGCCCTTTTTATTCCAAATCATTTTGATAGATATTGTAAATCCATTAAATAATAAAATTTTTATTCACAAAAAATAAATCATTGCTTCATAGGTTCGAAAAATTTGTCTGCTCAACAACTTCAATAATGCAATTAATGATGTTGAACTCTCAAAATGAAAACCATTGCTACTGTGTGTTAAGCAACTACCCCGCTGGTCATCATCAGACTTTCAGAATTGATCACGTAATAGCACCCGTGCTCAATTAGATAAATTTTGAAAGCTAGGCCATCCTAACTATTTCCGTTATTGAGAACCGATAAGCACTTCCCTGGTCATCATTAGACCTTCAGAATGTATCATGTGGTAGCACCCGTGCTCAATAAGATAAATGTTGAAAGCTGGGTCACCCAACGATTTTCGTTTCCACACAAACCGGTTTCCACCTTTTTACTCCGATAGGGGTTGATTATGAAAAATTCTTTGCACCCGTTATAATTACTTTAATTTTAGACTTCCTTACCAATTTTCGAGTTAACTGAAGCAAGCTAAAAATTATTCCCTAAAAAATTCTATACCCATTTTCACCCCTTTAAGGGGCGATATTCTAAAAATTCAAAAATTCGTTATTCTTATTTATTAACCAAGATTTTTCGTGGCGAGTTTTAGTACTTTATTGGACCAACCGTTAAGATTCTACCAAACAAACGTTAACAGCCTCTAAACCCCCATTTGGGGGGAAGTTTTGGCAAACTAATTATGTTGAATCTTTTTATTTACTTAGAGACACGTTTCTTCTAAGTTTCAAGTTTTAAAACTCTAGCAGAACGATTTTTCATACAAACTTCCATCACCTATTTTACCCCTATAGGGGTGGAATTTCCAAAAACGCTTCCTTAGTAGATGCCTACACCGTATAAGGTATCTATGTGCAAAATTTCAAGTCCCTAGGTCCAGCGGAGAAGGAGTGCAAAAACCTAATATTTTTATGAAATATGCATTAGAAATAAAAAAAAATAAAAAAAAACCTTACACACAGTACCATGCGTTTCACACGTCACGAAATAGTCTTTCTTTGACAATAGAACCTTAATTAATAACGTTCGAACTTAAAATTTAAATGAGATCGAATTTCGGCTACTAAGTGCTTACTGCTCATAACTTAGACCCGGCACACCTCTGGGTGGATTTATCGACCCGCTACAAGCATGAATGGCATTGACGTCACTGGCTGCCGGCAGGGTGGGGCGCACGGGGGTTGTCGGCTATGCCTGGGGTGCAGCCTTGAACTTGCTGCATCGATCCCGCAATCCTCCACCCCTGCACTTGAACGTGAACCATACTGAACGGCTCCGGGACTTCGGGGCTCGTCGGCAAACAAATGAATACTTACCGTTCTGCGTGCGGCGATTGTTTCAGACTTTGGAATTTTTGCTTTTTATCTGGATGGTGGAGGTCTGAAGGTTTATTCTCGTGTTTTAAAGGCACTTTCGCTTAGTATCGCAGTCGCAAACTGTCAAAAAACCTCTAATTTTCTTACATTTTGATAAGTTTAGATATTGATGTTGCTGAGATAATTTGCGTATTATATTTGAATGGTTTTTCAGTACGAGAAATGTTCTTCAGAGAGGCAGTTTCTTTATGTAAAATTATAGCTCATCTATATCCAGCTAGACTGGAAACTGACCCTAACGTGCTTGGGAAAAAGCTAAGCAGATTTTACTTGCTTTTTTAAATTATTTTCGTGAATCATAGAAATATGTGTGGGTAGATACATAATGTCAGGAAATAAAGACGATTTTACTCTTTGTTACGCACAAGGGAAATATGTGTGTTTCACGGCATGTACATCAAGGAAAATTATCATTTTCCTTTTTTAGGTTGGCAACAATGAGTCTATTTATAACTGCTTATATTTAGACTTGTTCAAATTGTTCTATAGGAGTTCTTTTGGGGAAGAATTTCTATTTCTGGGTTTAGTACTCTGTTTCGGTTTGAAGGGTGTGGGCGATCAAAGTTTAAGTCTGTGTCAAAAGGGTGAAACAAAAAGACACGCCTTTCGTATGGTTTTAGTACAATGGTTGAGTCATAACATGCATCTTATTACGGTCATATTCCATAGTTTGTTAGTAACTTGATTAAAAAGAGAGTTATCTATCGCGGGACCCAAGATAGTTTAATCGTTTCTCTGGAACTCGTCAAGCTTCATTGCCTTATCGTTTTTTTCTTGTGGTCGCCACTGTTGATTCTGGCTTACAGAAGTTACAAAGGTTTGGGAATAGTGTGGAGGGATTGTCCCAAAAAAAAGGGCCGGACGCGAGAGGTCACTATTGCCGATCGCCCTCCACGAGAACACGTCCTCCGCACAAGCGGGGCAGACCTCCACCGTATGCTCGACCGTGTCCTCTGGGCGAACCACACACAAATTATACACCTAAGCCTTTGTCATGAATCACTCTGTCTGTTAGTGAAAACCGCATGAAAATCCGTTCAGGAGTTTTTGAGTTTATCGCGAACAGACACACAGACGCGGTGGGGGACTTTGTTTTAAAATATGTAGTGATTCGGGTACATAATTTTTTACTGTCCTTTTGGGTTAGGTACCTGAGTGATTGTCACAAGAGTGACCCCAGTTACCTAGAACAAAAAAAAAGAATAAGGAAAAAATAATCTTTTCAATACAGCAAAAATTCGTAATGTCGGCCACTTAAAGAATCTTCGTACGAGTTATTTCGGAACTGTGCCAGCCATTGACCAATGATGACAATGATATAATTATATCCCTTCTTCATCATTCGTTCGTCACGACATTCGTCATGCGATGACGGGAGTCGCGTCATGCCGTCGTCAGCCTCGTCATGACAAAACCAACGGCATACGATAAGATACGTTGAGGAGGAAATTGAGTGTCATATGTTTTGGTTTGTGTATCATAATATCACGCGTGTACGCATTGAACGGTTAGGCAGAGATGTATAGGTCGTCCACAATTTACCAGTTCTGTGTTTGTTTCAGTCTTTATTTCCCCCCCTCTCCTTGCATCGTGTCCCTCATTACAGAGGGTCGTGGTTCCCCCGACGTGAAGTCATTGTCTGTACGATGCTTCACCATCTGAGCCTGTCTTTGACATTGTCAAGCGCTGAATTTTGCGTCCAGGGATGAGCGAATTTGGTCCGAACATCTAAATGGACTGCGACCCCTCGGACGCTTGCCATCAACCTTGCCAGTAACGATTAGATGTTCTAGGTTATGTCATCTTTCCTCGCAATAAAACTCTTTAGTCTTTATTTACACACCGGGATATTCAAGACTGATTTTTTCTAAAAGAAAAAAAAACCCGATAGCCAGTTTACCTGGCTTGGGTAACATCATCATCAGCCTTTTTTAATGTCCCCACTGCTGGGGCACAGCCCTCCTCTCTGTGAGAGGGCCCAATGCGGCATGTTGGATGTCACATGTCTTCGAATTTTTGGTTTTAGGACATGCCGGTTTCCTCACGATGTTTTCCTTCACCGTTTTGAGAGCAGTGGTGATGAAATAATTTACACAAAGTAAAGCACCTGCCTTGGTTTGAACTCATGACCTACAACTTGTAAGTCGCGGCCGATACCACTGGGCCACGACTGCTCTAACATACATTCTGCTCGCTCTGCTGCATACAAAAAACGAATGGAGTCCTAGGTTTAATCCCCGAGCCGGGTAAGACACACCAACGAGGCAGTAGTACCTAGAGGCAGTTGAGGTATCCTACTGTTACTCAATTACGCCAGAATACCTGAATGAATCTGGATGAAACTTGCCACAGAGATTATAGTAGAAGATTATTATTAGAAGAATATAGTCTGGAATAGCACATAGGCATAGACTATGAAAGGTTATACACGGAACGTCATTGGACATTAAATGAAGCAGGATCGTTAAAATGTGTGAGTGACCTTGACGAACGTAACGATGACGTATCGGCTTCTCATTTTGTCTATGTGAGCTTATTTCGCGTGTACAGATACAAGCTGGCTTCTCATTCTGGTACTTCAGATTGCTGGATTTTGATACCCCGTCTATAACCTTTCATAGTCTAAGCACATAGGATAGTTTTTATTCCAGGAACACGTTCCCATAAGATGATTTTCTATTTTCACGCGGGTGAAGCCGCTGGCAGAACCTTGTATTTTAATAACAACAATAACAATGTTTTGTGGTTCTTGCGGTCAATAAAAGTATCTCATCTAGGTACCTAAAACGAGCTCGTGGCTAAGTAATAACAGCCGCACGGGTCGATCCATCTGGTTAGGCTACGCTTGCCGGGGTTGGTCCATAAATGGGTGACCATCTTTACATACCGAGAATCCTCCGTGCCTCGGAAAGTACGTTATGCCGTTGGTCCCAGCTGTCAATCGTGGATCTTTGACAGTCGTTACGTGTCGTCAGAAGCCCGAAAGTCTGACAATCGTCCTTACCAAGGGTATTGTATATCCCTAGTTACTGGGTTGTGGAGGTCAGTCAAATACTGGTATTCAGCTGAATCCGGTTAGACTGGAAGCCGACCCCAAGACAGTTTTTTTTTTTTTTTTTTTTTTGGGGTGGGAAATCATCTTATGACTCTTTCCGCTCTGGGGTGGAGCGGAAGGGCGTGTCAGACTCTTACTGACTAAAACCCACCCCTGTTCCTCCCTGCCCTACGCGCCCGGGGGCGAGGTAACTCTTTCGAATTTATCCTCCACCCCCGGGCAGACCCGGGAAAAGGCGCGGGCAGATTGATTGATCTACCTACTGTATACCTATTGTTTTTCTAGCAGATAAGGCTTATTATAATTTGAATGAGTTTTTGGAAGAGAAAGGTTGACTATAGTTCACATAACTATTATTTTTTATTTTTATTTTTAACCGACTTCAAAAAAGAGGAGGTTCTCAATTCGTCTGAATGTTTTTTTTTGTATGTTTGTTACGCGATATCGCCGCCGTTTGTGAATCGATTTTGATGATTCTTTTTTTGTTTGGTAGGTCATACTTCAGAGGTGATCCCATATAAATTTTAGCGAAATCGATTCGACACTTTTTGAAAAAATCAACACAAACAAAAAATATGTAAACAAGATGACGTTTTGGTTTTCTCCAAATGTTCAAATTCCATGTTATTGGGGTTATTCATTCGGACATAACTTTTATATTTAGTTTTTCTTCTGGGGTACAACAACTAAGAAGTGAAAAATAAAAACTTTTTTACAAAAAATACAACCGACTTCTAAAAATTACAAAATAACTTTATTTTCGGCAGTCGGTGTCAAATAACGAAGAAACAAAATATAAACACCGACTTTCGAAAATAAAGATATTTTGTAATTTTTAGAAGTCGG
Source organism: Polia nebulosa (assembly GCA_951329385.1). Lineage (NCBI taxonomy): Eukaryota > Metazoa > Arthropoda > Insecta > Lepidoptera > Noctuidae > Polia > Polia nebulosa. Next base: position 5,578,931 of record OX589592.1, on the reverse strand, counting down.
TTGTATTTTTAACCGACTTCGAAAAAGGAGGAGGTTATCAATTCGGATGTTTGTATTTTTTTTTTTTTTTTTTTTTTATGTATGTTCGGGCATAACTCCATCATATATTGACGGATTTGCAAAATTCTTTTTTTGTTCGAAAGGGGTTTATTCCGAAATGGTCCCATTTAAATTTCAAAAAGATCTGATGATGGGTTTCGGAGACAGACAACGGAACTCTTCAAAAATTGACAGCAAATCAACCGCGATTGCTGCTATCGTATGTATAAGAATTGTTAACACAGTTTAATGGGGAACCACAACTAAAAAGTCAAAAATAAAAAAAAATTAAACAAAAAAATAGAACCGACTTCCAAAAAAAACTTTTTTACAAAAAAATAGAACCGACTTCCAAAAAAAGTGCAAAATAACTTTAATTTCGGAAGTCGGTGTTCCTGTTTTGTGTCTTCGTTTTTTGACACCGACTTCCGAAATTAAAGTTATTTTGCACTTTTTTTGGAAGTCGGTTCTATTTTTTTGTAAAAAAGTTTTTTTTACATACATCCGAATTGATAACCTCCTCCTTTTTCGAAGTCGGTTAAAAAAGTGCAAAATAACTTTAATTTCGGAAGATGGTGTCAAAAAACGAAGACACAAAACAGGAAACCGACTTCCGAAATTAAAGTTATTTTGCACATTTTTTGGAAGTCGGTTCTATTTTTTTGTAAAAAAGTTTTTTATTATCTTGACATTTTTGAATAATTTGAATCGGAGTGACATTATACTTAGTTTGATTATTGTATTAATATTTGCAAGCAAACGTTATGATCTGTTATTATATTTATATTAACTTCTCTTGCATGCTGACATTAGTGTTGTATGTATTGTACTCATGTTTGTGCAAATAAATAAATGATTGTGATGGTTATGATTATAAATCTTAATATTACCACATATTACATATTACGTCATTCCGTACGCCAATTAAGTTGTTCGTATGACAGCAAAATTATTTTTAGCGAAGAGTTTTGTTAGCAGCCGTGTGAATGGGGAAATACATAATTACCTAATATTAATTAGTGTGGTGCATAATACTATGTGGTTGTCTGTAGGTACCATTGTAGGTTACTCTGGGAAAAACCTTTGTTCATGAAACGGATCTACGTAACTTTGCAGTAGGCTGCTAATTTTGATTGAATGAATTCTGGGAAAAACACAATAGGTTTTTATATCTAAAGCATATACTTCACAATAGGTTTTATATGCAAAGTATTTCGTAGTGAACAATATTGGTTTAGATTTATATTCTTAGTCGTGAATCATTATGATCATCAGCTGAAACCGAAACTCTCGTGGTAAAAAAAATAGAATCGACTTCCAAAAAAAAAAACAAAAAAAGTGCTAAATAACTTTAATTTCGGAAGTCAGTGTTTCTGATTTAAAAAAAAAAAAGTGTTTCTGGTTTTGTTTCTTCGTTTTTTGACACCGGCTTCCGAAATTAAGGTTATTTTAAATTTTTTTTGTAAGTCGATTCTATTTTTTTGTAAAAAGTTTTTATTTTTAAATTTTTAGTTGTGATTCCCCATTAAATTGTCGTAACAATGCGTATTTATGCGATAGCAGGAATCGCGGTTGATTTGCTGTCATTTTTTGAAGAGTTCCGTTGTCTGTCTCCGAAACTCATCATCAGATCTGTGTAAAATTTAAATGGGACCATTTCAGAAGAAACCCTTTTCGAACAAAAAAATATTTTGCAAATCCGTTTATATTTGACGAAATTATCCCCGAACAAACAATAAAATAATAATATAAACAATAAAATAATAATATAAACAATAAAATAACAATATAAACAATAAAATAATAATATAAACATCCGAATTGATAACCTCCTCCTTTTTGAAGTCGGTTAAAAATTGACACAAATTAAAAATTTTGACTTGGAAAAGTTATCAGACCATTGAAAATTCAGTCCTTATTTTCATAAAATACTAAATCACACTAATATTATAAAGGTGAAAGTTTATGAGTGTGTGTATTTGTATGTTTTTTACTTCTTCACGCTCAAACGGCTGGACCGATTTGGATTAAATTTGGTATGCAGATAGCTTATATGATGGATTAACATATAGGGTACTTTTTATCCCGGTCTAAGCGACGATGATTACACACAAATGATAACACACATCGAAGAACAAGACAGTTAGTATTTAGGTCTCTATCACAAGCTTCAGTTCAATGATGCTAGTTTCAGTTAAGCCGAATATTCGGCCACTTTCTGGTCGAAACTGGCCGAAACCGACACGATTTTATTTCGTATCTTTTAATCCCGTTAATCGATGGTAGAATGAATTAGTCGACGTCGATCGCTAGTTTCTACTAGGTACACAAATCGATCGATTTGGGTTAGGATAATGATAGATTGATAATTTTCTACTTCGGTAACAATATTAATAAAATCCTTATCAAATTATCATCAGTCTTGCTTGAGCAGAAAGACCAGATGATAAAAAAATCGGGTTCTTCTCAGCAAACCCTTTCATTTGATACCCTTAACATTTTTTTTTTTTTTGGTGGGGGTGGGAAAACATCCAATGACTTCTCCCGCTCTGGGTGGAGCGGGAGGGCGTGTCAGACTTACTGACAAAAACCCACCCCTGTTCCTTCCCTACCTGAGTGCCCAGGGGTGCGGTAACTCATTTTCAGAATTTATCCGCTACCCCCAGGCATGCAGGCACCGGCAACGATGGGCCGATGGGCCCCGTCAGTGGTGGCTGACTACATCTCTTTGAGGCGCGCGTGGAACACTACGCGCCGTCGACTCACAGGCCTGGTGCTGATCGGACGGCGATTATCATCCAAACTAAACATGTACCTACACAAAATTTCAGCGTAATCAGAATCCGGGAAGTTAGTCAAATTTAACTTCTAAGATTTTTTTACATACTAACAGGAGAAGTTAATAAAAATGTGTTACAATTTGAAATACTTATTGCATTTTCTTTCAAGAGTGTTTGTTTCATCCCATTAATTCAACACCTTATTTATTTATGGAGAGTACGCCACATCACATACATATAACATTAAAAATGCACGGGACAATAATGGCGTACATAACATTGACAATTCTTCGGCTTGGTGATAAAACAAAATTATTTGAAAAACATACACTTAGTGAAAACATAATTAAAATTTAACAATGAATACAATATAAATTTCCAACATAATATAAATATAATAGAAATTTTCAATATAATTTAATAGTTATGTCCAATATAATTAGAAATGTCCAATTATAGCAATAAAAATAAATGCATGTGTTATCTGTGCAATTTGTGTTATCACCTCAGATATTTTTGTAAGAACCTTGATAATTTTGTGACTAAGTCTGACGTTTACTCCGTTCTTGTTTTTGTCACTAAAGTGCTCTGCTTATTATTATTTTTTTTGGGTGGGTGGGAAATGATCCAATGACTTCTCCCGCTCTGGGTGGAGCGGGAAGGCGTGTCAGACTCTTACTGACTAAAACCCACCCCTGTTCCTTCCCTGCCTGAGTGCCCAAAAAAAAACAGGGGTGCGGTAACTCATTTTCAGAATTTATCCGCTACCCCTAGGCATGCAGGCACCGGCCACGATGGGCCCCGTCAGTGGTGGCTGACACTAATCTCTTTGAGGCGCGCGTGGAACACTACGCGCCGTCGACTCACGGGCCTGGTGCTGATCGGACGGCGAGCTACCCACTGCTCGCTGTCCGCAGGCCCGGGTCTACGGTGGCCGGAGATCGTCCTACGCCCAGTACGCCCAGTACCTCTCCTGCGGTGGTAGCGGCCGCTCTGCTTGTAATCTGAACTTATAATAAATACAGAGTGTATTAAAAGCGTGGTCATATTTTATTAAATGATTCTGCCCATAGAAATGAGCAACTTTTTTTAGAGTTCCGTACCCGCAGGGTCCGAACGGAGCCCTATTGTTGTCACTCACGTGTCTGTCTGTCTGTCCGTCGGTCGTCTGTCACAAAATTTTGTTCCGAAGAATTTTTTTACTTGCCATTGATCTATGAACTTGATGTTTATTATTGCGTATATTTTAATAACAAATACCAAAATATTGATTTTCCTCATATGGTACGGAGCCCTAAATCTGCGAAGCCCAATACTCACTTTGCCGGTTTTTTGTAAGAAAATACCTAACTGCCGGTAAAAAAATGAAACTGTCCGTACAAAATTATCGTCAGCTGATCAAAATTATCGTCAGCTGATCAAAATTATCGTCAGCTGATCAAAATTAGTATCATCATCATCATCAGCTTTTTAATGTCCCCACAGCTGGGGCACAGGCCTCCTCTCTGTGAGAGGGTGTGCCTGAATTATTTAGGGAATTTAGAATTACAGGCTCAGCGGCGCGTGCTGGCTCAAGCAAGAGACGGGGAGGACGTTGACGTGAACTTCGCGAGTAGCCTCGACGGCGAGCGCGGAAGGACGGTGGTCTGTGTTTTTGTAATGTACTAGTTTCCTTACGGCTCTCTTGGAGCAGGGTGATAGCGTCGTCAGGAATGAGGAGGGTATACCGGGGACGGCGGATCTTGGAAATACGGGAGCGCTCGTATCGGGCGGCCGATGCGTATAGGGGGTTGCGATCTTTGGCAGCAGTGTCAAGGAAACGCTTGGTGAGTCGTTTCATGAACTGCTGAATAGTGGGGAGTTTGAGATCTACATGCAGCTCTTCATTCCGAACAAAGTAAAGGGGCTCCCACTACTTTGCGGAGGAAGCGGTTCTGAAGGGTCTGCATCTCATGGAGGAGTCAGGGTTTGGCGTGTGCGAAGACAGGGCCAGCATAGGTCATAATTGGACGACAGACCCGCATATTATAAAGGCGAAAGATGGTATGAATGTCTGTGCGAGTGTGTGTTTGTTTGTTACTCCTTCACGCTCAAACGGCTGTACGGATTTGGACGTAGGATAGCTTACATCTTGAACTAGCTTCTGCCAGCGGCTTTGCCCGCGTGGAATTAGTAACTCCCCCGTTATAAACTTGCAACCCCTTTTTCACCCCCTTATGGGTTGAATTTAAAAAATCCCTTTCTTTGTGGATTCCTACTCTCCACAAAGAACACACCCTCCAAATTTCATATCTCTAGGACCAGCGGTTTAGGCTGTGCGTTGATATATCTGTCAGTCAGTCAGGACTTTGAACTTATATATACAGATTAACACATAGGCTTTAATTCATAAAGGTAGGAGGTACACGGGGGGTGAAAGCTTTTATCAATATATACAGGGTGTTCCAGTAATCGAGCCCGTTGCTTAAATAACTGCAAACAAACAATATATCTAAATACAGTTCAGTTCAGTTACAGACAGTTTTTTTACACAAAAAAACTTTTTTACACATTCTCCTTTTTTTTCGTCGGTTAAAAAGTAGAACCGACTTCCAAAAGAAAACAAAAAAAGTGCAAAATAACTTTGATTTCGGAAGTCGGTGTTTTTGGTTTTATTCTTCGTTTTTTGACACCGATGTGATGTTCAATTTTTTTGTAAAAAAGTTTTTGTTTTTCCCTTTTTAGTTGTGATTCCCCATTAAATTGTTTTAACAATGTATATTTATGCGATAGCAGTAGTCGCGGTTGATTTGCTGTAATTTTTTTTAAGAGTTCCGTTTTCTGTCTCCGAAACTCATCATCAGATCTATCTGAAATTTGAATGGGACCATTTCGGATTAAACCCCTTTCGAACAAAAAAAGAATTTTGCAAGTCCGTCTTTAAATGACGAAGTTATGTCCGAACATACATATATATATATTTAAACATTCGAATTGATAACTTCCTCCTTTCTGAAGTCGGATAAAAAAATTGCTTAAATTATCATCATTTTACAAAATGGCTGCCTACACGTGTAAATACCTACATTGCGAGGAAGGAAAAATCATTAAATACCTACTCAACTACAGATTTAAGACAGATATATTATTTCCTTAAAAAATATCGACAGGTTAAACCCCTTACTAAAATTGAACAGGTGAATCACAAAGTGTCAATAAAACTATATAAAATAAGTAAACCTGCAAATGAGTCATTTAATCGTTTCTACTGTTTGATATTTTTGAATGAATCAATGTTTTTTGTCACAATTTTATTTTTCCTTCCTTATTATTTTCTGTGGCTTTTATAACAACTGTTTCAAAAAAAATGTAGCTTACAAGACTTACTGACGTAGGTGTTGGAAGACCTAGGCTAAGTAGGTAGAATGAATAACAAAAATAATTTCTTCATTCGACTGTAAATCAGTACTTTTTAGGTGACAACAAAATACAAATACCCCAAAATGCCTTCCCTTAAGGGTGTTACCCAGTTACTGGGTTTTTGGAGACATGCGGCACCAGACGGGTGTTGTGTCTGGTCCGGGCAACTGCCAGATGGTTCGTCCGATCAGCACCAGGTCCGAGAGTCGACGGCGCGTAGTGTTCCACGCGCGCCTCAAAGAGTTGTCAGCAATAATGACGGGGCCGGTCATGGCCGATGCCTGCCCAGGGATTGTGGATAAATTCGAAACAGAGTTACCTCACCCGTGGGCACTCAGAGCAGGGAAGGAACAGGGGTGGGTTTTAGTTAGTAGAGTCTGGCACGCCCTCCCGCTCCACCCAAGGGCGGGAGATGTCATTGGATGATATCCCATCCCACAAAAAAAAAAACTGCCCGATGGTTAATTTCGGACTGTTGTATATGTTCAAATCGCGCAGATCACTCTAATTGCGCGATGCAGGATTCGTGTGTTTTTAATTCGTATGAGCCGTCATAGATGTCGCCACAGGTTATTGAGGTCAGAGAAGCAGTCGACTCCAGGCAGATTGATTGATTTTATCTGAATTACGTTGATATACTTCTCCAAGTTATAAAGATCCCAGCGCAATTCCAAGCAATAGATATTCACACCAGCACATAAAATAACTACCTATCCTTATACCTACTGCCTGCCCGTCTGCCCGCGCCTTTTCCCAACTATCTTGGGGTCGGCTTCCAGTCTAACCGGATGCAGCTGAATACCAATATTTTACATGGAGCGACTGCCTATCTGACCTCCACAACTCAGTTACTGGGTAATATGATACCCCTTAGTAAGACTGGTTGTCAGACTTTCGGGCTTCTGACGACCAGTACCGACTGTGAAAGATCCACGATTGACAGCCGAGACGACGGCTTAGCGTACTTTCCGAGAGCACGGGAGGAGTCTCGGTTTGTAAAGATGGTCCCCATCTATGCACCAACCCAGGCAAGCTTAGCTTAAACTTATGGATCGACCCGTGCGGCTGTTATTACTTTAGCGACGAGCTGCTCTATAAAATAAGAACCTGTCCTACTAATATTATAAAAGCCAACGTTTGGATGGATAGGATGTTTGTTACTCTATCACGCTAGAACGATCGAACAGATCTGGATGAAATTTGGCAAAGAGATAGACTATGGTCTGAAAAAGCACATAGGCTATAATTTATAGTGAGGGAAGTACCTACTAATTGCACGTGGGCAATGTTGCTGACAGAAGCTAGTAGATCAGTCTAAATAAAATTCAAAGTCCTGACTGACTGACTGACTGATATATCAACGCACAGCCTAAGCCGCTGGTCCTAGAGACATGACATTTGGAGGGTGTGTTCTTTGTGAAGAGTACGTATCCACTAAGAAATTGTTTTTCGAAATTCAACCCTTAAGGGGGTGGAAAAGGGGTTGAAAGTTTATACCGGGGAAGTAGGTACTACCACTAAACTGGAAACTAGTATTATATAAAGTCACACTTTTTCTATGGGGGTCGGCAGAAGCTACAAAAGTCCTACGCCAAGTTACATCATCATCCATCAGCCTTTTTATTGTCCCCACTGCTCACAGGCCTCCTCTCTGTGAGAGGGTGTGGGTCGTAATCTACCACGCGGGCCCAATTCGAATTGGTGGATTCCAATTTAGGCATCTACGCCGAAATCATAAAAAGCGATACTTACAAACTCCTTGAACTTCGTAACGCCAAACCTCCAAAATTTTCCTCTGACGTAATGTTTCGATTTTCGCACGGCGCGCAGTCTGTTGTTCTTTTTATCAAAACACGGAGTTATGCGCAGGCGCCGATAGCGATGCGCACGTCGCCTATGTCACGTAGGCGAGCCCTTCGAGAGGCGTGGGTATTTTGGTTCCACACGTGTATTGTGAGGTCAAGTACATAATGATGTTTATTTTCGTAATTAGATAGAATAAACATTATTATACACAAAAAAAAATACACAACTTTATACACGAACAGTGAGGACACGAATATTGCAGTTTAAATATCTATTCAAATTGTAGATTTGATGAAAAATATTTTTATGTCTAATTTGTTTTATTATAATGAGAATATTTTTCTTTTAATTCCATATCCATCTACTATTTTGTTAGATTGAATATCTTTATTATTCATGATATATGTTTTTTTTTATTTTATGTGTTGTTGTTTAAGGCGCTATTAACTGCCAACGACCTTGAGTGGTTAGCTTGCGTGTTCTGTGCTGACCTCACGTAACGCGTCGTACGTCCACCCAATAATAGGACTCGCCTATCAAGAGCGCTGTCCGAAAATTAGACGCATTATTAATTTAGTATATACATAAACAACAGGTATTATACTAAAACACGTACATACTGAAATATAAATAATTAAATGACCTTTTAAATGGTGAAGGTTTCATAAAATACGCTTTATAGTTTTTACGTGATGCCCAATTTTTTATCCGCGTTAGACATCTTTACAAATTAATTACACTATGTTATAAAAATATAATTTAAAATATTCACATAACAAATTTCGAACGAAATTGTCTTGAGTAACATACATTTTTTGGGGTTCCGTACCCGAAGGCTAACCAACGGGACCCTATTACTAAGCCTCCGCTGTCCGTCCGTCCATCTATCTGTCAGCGGGCTGTATCTCATGATGATCCGTAATATTCACAGAATGTGTAGTTCTCTTGCCGCTATAACAACAAAAAATAAATTAAAAGTTAAAGTGCACTTTAATTAAGTGGCTTTTTAGCTCGATCTTAATAATGGCAAAAAGTAGACGCGTATAATCTTGTACGATTGTACGGAACCCTTTAAGCGCTAATCTGACTCGCACTTGGCCGGTTTTCTCAAATAAATAAGACTAGTCGTTTAGACGTGATGTTCAATTAAAAATATATAGCTGTTATTAATTATCCGACCAACGATTCGCGAAAGTTTCAAAGGAAAATTATTATCATATACAAATAGGTATCTCTTAAAAATATTTTCCCACGAAATACTCCACTCTTTATCAATAGAAGTACTTACATATAATATCTGCTTCACACAATGGTTTGACATAACATTGTAATACATTAATCACTGGTATCATTCGATACTGAACGAAATACGCGTGTTTTAAGATAAGGAAGGTTCTAGTTGAAAGTAGTTTTTATTTTGTAGACATTTGGACACGATAATGTTGACTGATTGGTATCTGACGGAGTTATGTAAAGGATGTGGTCAAATCTGCTCTGTAAAATTTTGTTTGGATTTTAGACTTTTTGAGATGAAAACTTCCTTAGGCGCGTTGGGAATTTTTGTTTAAGTTTTCACTTCTGTCAGTACTCCCGGACTGCCACTCTTCTTTATTTTTTCTTGTTTAGGCTTCCGTACCCAAAGAGTTCAAACGGAGCCCATTGCTTACGTGGCCGTCTGTCACTCTGTCCGGGTGCCAACGGAGCCCTATTGATGTTACTCACGCGTCCTTCTATCTGTCTGTCCGTTAGGTATCTGTCACAAAATTTTGTTCCGAAGAATTTTTTAACTTCCCATTGACCTACGAACTTGAAATTTTGTAATAATGTTTATTATTACGTATATTTTACTAAAAATCCGTAGCCTAACATAGAAAAACGGCCGTTTTTGACGACGATACGAAACGAAATATTTTGAGACCTGTTTTAACAACGTAAAAATACTTTATCCTCTTTGCAACAAACGTGACGTTGGATTCTTTAATATTTATTTTCTATACTATGCTACGATTTTTTATTCAATGAGGGCGCCACTTGGCGAGTAGTAGACCCTTAACGAGCGAATGAATATTTTGTCCTTATCATCACTTTCCCGCCCCTATGCCATGTTACTTTCTACTGCCATTTTCTTCTGTCTATCATTGCCACTGTCATCATGTTGGTTACTTAAGGCGCTATTAGCTGCCAACGACCTTGAGTGGTTAGCTTGCGTGTTCTGCGCTGAGCTCACGTTACGCGTCGTACGTCCGCACAGTAATAGGTTTCGCCCATCAAGGAGCGCTGTCCGAAATTAAACGCATTATTAATTTATTACACACAAAACAACAGGTATTAAAATAAAAAACTTAAACTAAATTATAAATAATTAAATGATCTTTAAAATGGTGAAGGTTTCATAAAAATACGCTGTATAGTTTTTGCGTGATTCTCAATTTTTTATCCGCATTAGACATAACTTTGCAAATTAATTACACTATGTTATAAAGATATAATTTCAAATATTCACAGATCAAATTGCGACGGAAATTGTTTAGAGTAACATTTATTTTTATCAAAGAAATAAGATTGGTCGTTTAGACGTGATGTTCAATTAAAAACATTACCAGCTGACAGTGATGTGGAGGAATTTTTCGACGCCATATTTTAGATTAGTTTTAGTTAGGTATTTTTTTGTGTTTATTTAGTTAAAGTTAGGTATATTTTTATTTTATTTCTTAGTGTTCATAGTTGTTAAATAAATTACTTTTAACCCAATTAAAAACCATTAAAAGTCGCATAACTGCGCCTTAACATACTATTGTATAAACTTAATCGATAGATGTGTTACTGGGGAGTTTGTTGCGCTACTTCTTCTTTCCAGCTGAAACACTAGGAAGTGGTGACGGGCGGGTGTTATGGAAGCAGTCCCCCAAAACACCCGCCCGTCACCACTTACCAAACCAAACCAAAGACAGTTCTTTATGCAGAACTATGACGTTCAAGAAATTCAGAATATTGGGTCACAAAAATGATGAATGGAAAGCAATTGCATGCAGCTGAGATGAGAATGTTAAGAGCGATGTCGCGCATGGATAAATTAGGAATGAAATATAAGAGGAAGTCTGAAAGTGGCACCGCTGACTGAAAAGTTGTGTGGAAGTCGGTTGTCGTGGTATGGGCATGTGATACGAAGGAATGAAGAAAATGTCTTGAGGAAAGTCTTGTGTATGGATGTGGATGGCTATAAGAGTAGGGGAAGGCCAAAGAAACGATGGCTAGACTGTGTGAAAGATGATATGGGTAAAAAGGGGATGACTACAGAGATGACGAGTAATAGAGAAGCATGGAAGAAAAAAAATGTTTTTACAAAAATACAACCGACTTCTAACAATTGCGAAATAACTTTAAATTTCGGAAGACTGTGTTTGTATTTTGTTTCTTCGTTATTTGACATTGACTTCCGAAATTAAAGTTATTTTGCAATTTTTAGAAGTCGTGGTTGTAGATACCCCAGAACTAAAACTAAATAATAAAATTATGCCCGAATGGATAACCCCAATAACATGGAAATTGAACATAATTGGAGACAACCAAAACGTCATCTGTGTGTGCTTATTTTTTGTTTGTTTTATGTTGATTTTTTCAAAAAGTGCTGAATCAGTTTTAATAAATATGAGGCTACCTCTGAACAAAAAAAGAATCATCAAAATCTATTCACAACTGGTGGAGCAATAACGTAACATACATACAAGAAAAAAATATATATATAGACGAATTGAGAACCTCGTCTTTTTAGAAGTCTGTTAAAAAGATATATTGCGCTGACGTTCCGCTCCACCCAGAGCGGCAGAAGTCATTGGATGACTTCCCCTCCAAAAAAAACCATGTTTACTCACACATGAAGGGTTCCGTACGATTTAATTATTTGTTGTTATAGCGGCAACAGAAATACACATTCTGTGAAAATTTTAACTGTCAACCTATTACGGATCATGAGAAACAGCCCGCTGACAGACAGACGGACAGCGGAGGCTTAGTAATAGGGTCCCGTTAATTACCCTTCAGGTATGGAACCCTAAAAAGAGTACATTCATGGGGCTGAGCCACTCCACACGCCCCCAGTTCCTATAGTATATAGTATTTCACAGTTTCACCATACTGAACTGGATTCCCGTGGTGGATTACGGCCCACACCCTCTCATAGAGAGGAGGCCTGTGCCCCAGTAGTCGGGACATTAAAAGGCTGATGATGATGAATTTAATTTTGCATGTACTTTTATTTGTAGGTAATTAGTTCCAGGCACCAATAGTGTGTCATTTATTGCATTAGGTATACTCTTTTTATCAAGATTGCCTATCTTAATATTGGATGAACCTCACCCAAGGTTGATGACAATGAAAACTAATATTTTCCATGTAGGTATACCTACTAAGTGATCAGCCACAAACCACAATCGCATGCGTGCTTCAATATCAAGGGATTAGCGACTCTTGCGCAAGTGTGGGAGTGCCGATATCTCCCTTATCTGATAAGGACAGCTGTGCTATCGGGACACGTGACTCGAGGTGGTGTTTAGACGAGGATCCTAGAGTTATACCTGCTGATATAACAAATGCGCGTGTATGACATGAGGAGTTATGAAATAAATGAACGGTACCTTATGACGAAAATGGTTCGTAAGTGTAGGGCGTAACGTTACGTAGTTTTGGTAAAAATGAATGTAATTACTATGTTTCTATTATCTCTGGGGTCAAACTCAAATTAAAAATATATTTTTCACATAAACGTGAGTCGGTACACGGGGGCTTAACGTCCACGAACCCCCATTCCGGCGTTTCCTATGGAGAAGAACCGGCAATAACTCGGTTAATACATTTATAAATTAAAGCAATGCTTTCTTTCTTATTCCTCGGCTGTTCTTTTCTGATTTATTTCGTTGCGGTATCTCCGAGACTCAATCAAACTGCCTAGCCTTTTCCTAACTATCTTGGGTACGGCTTCCAGCCTAACCAGATGCCTCTGAATACCAGTACTTTACATGGAGCGACTGCCTATCTGACCTCCACAACCCAGTTATTGGGTAATACGATACCCCTTAGTAAGACTGGTTGTCAGACTTTCGGGCTTCTGATGACCCGTTTGACCGACTGTCAAAGATCCACGATTGACAGCCGGGATCAACGGCTTAACGTGCTTTCCGAGGCACGGAGGAAACTGGGTATGTGAAGATGGTCAGCCATCGATGAACCCCGGCAAGCGTAGCTTAACCTGATGGATCGACCCGTGCGGCTGTTATTACTTTCGCCACGAGTGCGTTTCTCCGGGACTCATCGAGCTAAATTGCTTCGGCATTTTCTAGTGGTCGCCACTGTTGATTCTGTCTGTTTCTTTACAGGATTTTTTATATCAGATTAGTTATTGAGCCCATGTAAAATACTGGTATTCAGCTGCATCCGGTTAGACTGGAAGCCGACCCCAAGATAGTTGGGAAAAGGCTAGGCAGATTAGTGAGTGAGCCTAATACTTTGGTTACAGCAGTTTCAAGAAACCTAAAACTGTTACTGGTGCAACTGGATCCTTACTATAAGAACTGAAGATAGATATGTGTGCTTACATAAAGTAAGAACATTTTCATTTTCAGTTTTAAAGAAAGAAAAAAGAGAATCGAATGAAGCAGCCTGTACATGCTAAAAATCGTTTGGTCATTGTTTTATACCTATTTATTAAAATCTTTGTTTCCGTTAAGTCATTTTTGATATTGTTGCTATTGTAAAAGATATACGATCATGGTACAAACTGCCAGTCACTGGTATTACTTGTAATCCTGTTGATATATGGAACTGAGCACACGCTTGCTGAGCGTGATCGCCCAGAGGACACGGTGGAGCATACGGTAGAGATCTGCCCCGCTTGGGCGGAGCACCGCTGTGTCCTCGTGGAGGCGATCGGCGACAGCGACCTCTCACGCCCGGCCCTGGTCCAGGCCATGATACGGGACTGGGAAGCAGTCTCCTACTTCTGGGAAGCAGTAATACTCGCGAAGGAGGAGGCGGAACAGGTGAGGGAGACTCAACGGAGTCGGCCTCACGCCCTCATCAGCAGCTGCCGCCGCAGGAGGCGCTCTGGGCGTCGGGGGTCTAACGATCTCCGGCTACCGCAGACGCGGGTCTGCGGTCGGCGAGTAATGGGTAGCTCGCCATCCGATCAGCACCAGGCCCGAGAGGCGACGGCGCGTAGTGTTCCACGCGCGCCTCAAAGAGATGTCAGCAAATCAGGACGGGGCCGTCATGGCCGATGCATGCATGCCAAGGGTCGCGGATAAATTCGAAACATAATTACCGCGCCCCTGGGCACTCAGGCAAGGAAGGAACAGGGGTGGGTTGTAGTCAGTAAAAGTCTGACACGTCCTCCCGCTCCACCCAGAGTGGGAGAAGCAATTGAATGAATTCCTTTAAAAAAAAACTCGCCTCTCTGTGATATGAGCCCAGTGTGGGTTGCAATAACCGGCGGTAACCACTTTACATCAGGTGTGCTGGCTTGGTTGCCATTTAATCTTCTTCTCCTTCTTTTTATTAGCATGTCGATGGCAAAATATTGTTTAGCCCAGTATTCAGCCACGGCAATATCATTCACTGGCGCAGCCATAAGGTCCTCACATGTACAGGCGACAGGACATGCGGCGCATGATGGATGTGGGCTATGGTCTGCGGAGAGACCCCGTATATACACCGGAGATCGGAGCCATCCGAGAACCCCCACCAGTTTAGGTTGTCTTTACTGCGGTTGATATGAGTAAGGAGTTCATTTAAAGTTTTCCACGTCAGCTACGGCAATGCGTGCCCAGGTGGAATGCTCCTTCTTATTTTAAAGAATAACGTTATTCCATCTGACGCCCGGTTAGGAACTGCAGTGGCTAATCTAATACTAGAAAGCAGACAGACACACAGACAGACACACACACAGTGACAGACAGTGAGAGTTAGACAGTGGTTTGGGAATAGTGTGGCGGGCTTGTAACCGATTGCGTAGACATAATCTGGCCAAAGGGGAGTCTAATTAAGTGGCAGTTTGGAGCCCCTTAACAGGACATACATCACCTCCTTGCCTGCCCAGCATGCACAACCACCTGCACCTTGAATGATCTAAAGGAAGCCAATGACAACGTTATCCAGGTGGCTACGCACTGGTCGGACAAAATTTGAGTCAAAATCGACACGAGAAGAAAAATAAGGTTATTACCTAACTGCCCCAGAAGGAGGGCAATGTTTTTCGAGAATATGTATGCATGTATATATGTGTGTATGTTTGTATGTCTATTTCTTTGGCACGCGCTGTAACCTAAACGGCTGGATGGATTTTTACAAATGAGGTATTATTAAAGTGGTCTTGACCGCAGGTGACATAGGCTCAATGAATTTAAAAAAAAAAACAAAATGGCGACCGCCATTAGGTAAGTGTAGTCGTATTTTTTTTTGTGACCTTGTCATGTGGGGTGTCAAATTAAAGAGCTCGAGAAGACAATTCCAAAAATATAACTCACAAAAAATATAGGAAATAAAAAAAATTAAATATCGAAAAACCCGACTGATAAAAAACTACTAAAAAGTTTCAAACAAGTCACTTTTCAAGCAGTCTGATGCAGTTAGTGGCATCAAATCTGTGATTGAACTAAAATAAATTCCATCAACTGACTGGTTTGGAACTTTTCGGCGGTTTTTTGTCAGTCAGGGTTTTTTTCGGCAAGTGAGACTGATAGAAACGGCTTCTCTATCATATCGCCGAGGTTTATAAGGATTTTCCTATCAAAGCGAGTTTGATTCGCATCCTCATAACTTAATGAATATGATATGCAGACTACTGAACTACTATCCCGTGCTGATAAAAATGTGTTCGTGGGAAAAACCTTTACAATGTGCAATAAATGAATTAAAAGTAATTGTGGACTACTTCAGCAGGAAAAAACTTATGCATTCATTTGAGTCGTGCAATGTGTAAAGTTTCGGTTAGGTTTATAGGAACACGTATGAACGTAGAACTTTTTCAATAACTCTTTATGTACTGCTGTACCGTCACACAGGGTGAATAGCAATGCAGGGATGTTGATATTTTACTGAAGTTTGACATCTTATAATCTTCGGGAAAAATGCAAAAATGCGTATATTCGTTACAATCGTAATCACAGTGAGTGTACAAAAAACCAGAGAGCACAGTTATTTTATTCGGTTTATCATATTTATGTTTATCCCCATGCAAAAAAAACAAACTGAATCAATAACGTACGAAACTTGATAAAAACCTAGGTTAGTTTTGTCTTACTAACATAAATTAAGCCAATAACTAACCGTAGTGTTATTTTTTACTTTGAATTGTACATTACATGCCGTTCCGCTACTCATTTCTTACGAACGTTTACAAATTAGGAAGAAAAAATAGAATTATTTATTTGGCGTCAGTCAGGTTCACGCAAATGAAATAAAATAAAAAAGTGACAATCGTGCGCCTAACTCACGGCTACGCCAAAAAGGTCCATTTCAGCAATGTTGCCAGACAGATGCTGTCTGACGCTGGTCTTCCAATGAACCTTTAGTGAATTACACAACTAGTTTTTCTCATTGTAAGCGAAAAGTATATAGGTATTCTGTTGTGAGAAATAAATGTCTAAAACCATAAATGTGGAAATACAGTCGCGATGTGACGTCATCCACAATCTGACCGTTCCCACATAACTTAACGTTATCTACGTAAACATCAACAGGGCGTTTCCCTTGATAAGGACTATTCATAACAATCATTTAATCGGGCGGCCGTGGGCATCAAGCGGGAGGCACGCGTTTGTCACGCATGTCTCGATATGTGTCACGTATCATGATAGCTGGCTGGATCCTGGTGAGGGTTATCTGCGGTTGTCCAGGGGGTGGTAACCTGGTCACTGACTGAGCATGCAGCGTGATAGAAGTCACGTAGTCAGTGGAGAATGGAAACACTACAGACAAAAATCAATCTGCCTAGCCTTTTCCCAACTATCTTGGGGTCGGCTTCCAGTCTAACCGGATGCAACTGAATACCAGTATTTTATACATGGAGCGACTGCCTATCTGACCTCCACAATCCAGTTACTGGGTAAAACGATACTCCTTGGTAAGACTGGTTGTCAGACTTTCGGGCTTCTGACGACCCGTAACGATCTCGACTGTCAAAGATCCACGATTGACAGCCGGGGCCAACGGCTTACGTGTTTTCCGAGGCACGGAGGAGTCACGGTATGTAAAGATGGTCACCCATTCATGGACCAACCCAGGCAAGCGTAGCTTAACCTGATGGATCGACCCGTGCGGCTGTTATTACTTTAGCCACAAGCTCCTCCACCACTATTGTGCATGAAGTTTAAATAAATAAATGTTTCCTGGCGTGATTTAATCAGAAATGAGGATATCCGCAGGAGTACCAAAGTTACTGACGCCCGGAGAATCGCCAAACTGAACTGGCAGTGGGCAGGGCACATTTCTCGCGGAACAGATGGTCGATGGGGCCGAGAGCCTCTCTTGTGGCGACCGCATACCGGGAGATGCAGCGTTGGAAGAGCTCCAAGGTGGACCGATGACATGGTGAGGGTCGCGGGAAAAGGTAGTAGGTAAACCCACATAATGCCATTTCTGTCCCATGCAATAGGAAGTTATTGCCATCAACCTGCCAGAATTCTACACTACGGGCTGCCAATAATGGAACTCCTCGAGAACTAAGGCTGGACCAATTTGGATAAACTTTTTTCTTACTATTGTCGTTGAAGTCTCATGAAGGTTCTTAAGACGAGAAAAAATGCACGGAAAACCGTAAAAACCACATTTTTATTGATTAATCAATTAATCGAAGAATCAATTCGGGTCAGCTAGAGCAGAATAAAGCCATCAAAACCAGAAACAGAGCAGTTCCCCTCCTTCTTCGCTTTTAAAACCTCAAAATCAATCGACTCAGCCTATCGCAGTCCACTGCTGGACATAGGCCTCTCCCAGGCTGCGCCACAACACCCTGTCCTCCGCCTTCCGCATCCAGTCTATCTCAGCCACCTTCTTAAGGTCGTCGGTAAACAGTCGGTCGGTAGGTCGTTTAAAACCTATTATGGGTCTACTACCGGCCAAGTGGCGCCCTCATTGAATAAAGTTTCGCATAGCCTAGAAAATAAATATTAAAGAATCCAACGTCACGTTTGTTACAAAGAGGATAAAGTATTTTTGCGTTACTAAAACAGCTCGCAGAATGTTTCGTATCCAAAGTAGCAGGCAAAAGTACGTAAAACGGCCGTTTCTGACACTTTTGCCTACTACTTTGGATACGAAACATTCTGAGGCCTGTTTTAACAACATATAAATACTTTATTCTCTTTGTAACAAACATGACGTTGGATTCTTTAATATTTATTTTCTATGCTATGCTACGATTTTTTATCAGTGAGGGCGCCACTTGGCCAGTAGTACGGCCTTAAAAAGAAAATCGAAGTTCTCTGATGGTCTCTCCACATACACCAGATTATCACTTGGCACAGCCCACAACTGTGACATCTACAGAACATTCTCACTACACTACACACTGGTACTTTTTATCACTACTAGTGCTACTTCAAGCTATCGGAATCGACGGGGGTAAAAGTCACGTTACGTAAACAAGTTTCAATAGTTTTCCATCACGCAGCGAACGCATGATAACTACATATAATCTTTTATATCTAAACTGTATTACGAAGAAGTGAAATTGTTTGTTGGTTTTCATAAAACATAATGTAATGGGGATAGGCAGAAACTACTGCAAAATGCCACCTTTTTTAGGGTTCCGTACCCGAAGGGTCCAAACGGAGCCCTATTGTTGTCAGTCATGTGTCCGTCTGTCCGTTGTCTGTCACAAAATATTGTTCCGAAGAAATTTTTAACTTTCCATTGACCTATGAACTTGAAATTTGGTGATAATGTTTATTATTACGTATACTTTACTAACAAATACCAATATTTGGTACGGAACCCTTAATGTGTGAAATCCGACATGCACTTAGCCAGTTTTTTTTAGGGTTCCGTACCCAGAGGGTCTAAACGGGGCCCTATCGCTCTGACTCACGTGTCCGTGTTCCCGTCTGTCAGTCTTTACGTCTGTCTGTCTGCCCGTTGTCTGTCACAAAATTTTGTTCCGAAGAATTTTTTAACTTCCCTTTGACCTATGAACTTGAAATTTGGTGATAATGTTTATTATTACGTATATTTTACTAACAAATACCAATATATTGATAAATTAGTTTTTTTTTTTTGATAATGTCCTCATTTGGTACGGAACCCAAAATGTGCGAAATCTGACACACACTTGGTCATTTTTTTTAGTTAACCTGAACTATACCAATCCTGGCCCGAATTCCTTCCACTTGTCTCTTAGCTGTCTTTCATCACGCCATTTTGCCAGGAAGCTATCCAAAGCAACCCGCCATCTTCTCCTCGGTCTGCCGCTACCCTGTCTAGCTATCTTAGGGTTCAATTCTTGCGATATACGGGCCCTCAGCTTTGACCATTTCTGTATCCTTTCTTTAACTTTGTATAGTTATGTTTATTTCTTAATGCTAATCTCTGGAATTTCTTATTCGATATTGGTTACATTTTCACAGATAGAAACAGTAGAGTTATTTTGTATCAGGATTAATATTTTATTATTAATAGGCTCACGTTTGACCACTATCTCACCTGATGTGGTCGACGATGGAGCACGCTTGCCTAGAAGTAACCTATTCACTCTTGACTTCAAAACTCCCAAGTTAGCTATCAGGAAACACAGACTCCGGCAATTCACTATTACTGCGGTTCACGGGAACGAAGCCATTGCAAACGCTAGTGTTATAAGTATATTAAGTGTTTTATCCATTTGACAACATATTGATTAGTCACGTGGGGGCCTGATAAGATATCCGATCAATACATTGATTACTGTTAGATAATAAATATGGTTAACAATGTTGTTTTCTGTCGTTGATTATTTTTTAGTGATAACCTGGAGGACTTTTTTTGGAATATGATTCAGATGGTGACGGTTTGGGATGGCAACATTCTATTTGAATGACTGTTTTATCAATTTACGTGATGCGTGTGATCTTTGTTTCAAGTAGCGTGAATGATAAAAGGTTTACTGGTGTGAAGGGAAATACAGGATGGCTTAGTTTCGTAAAATTTTGGTTAAATATAGAGAAGCCTTTAACGAGCTTGGGAATGGTTTGTTAAACACTCTAATATTTCACAAACATTAATTTAATATGTTGCGTCGCATTTTAAGGATATTTCTTTGAATTTGCCTTTTTTGGTAACTCATCATCTTCCTGCCCTTATCCCATGTTACTTGGGGTCGGCGCTACACGTTTTTTTCTTCCATTCTGTCCTGTCAGCCGTCACGCTATCACTAACTCCCTTTTCTTCCATATCACTCCTCACACAATCCATCCATACTTTCTTTGGCCTCCCTCTCCCTCTCCATCCATCCACATTTATATTCATATCTCTTTTTGTTACATGTGTTTCATCCCTCCTCTTCACATGACCATACCAACATAAGCGGTTCCCTTTCAACTTTTCGGTGACTGCAGCCACTTTTAAACTACCTCTAATGTACTCATTTCTCACTTTATCCATTCTCGTTACTCTACACACCTATCTCAACATTCTCATCTCTGCCACATGCAATCTTTTTTCATTCGTCTTTTTCACAGCCCAACATTTTGACCCAAACAGTACGACAGGTCTAATCACGGACATATTGATTTTTCCCTTTAACTTAAGGGGCATCTGTCGGTCCCAAGTTGTTCCAGTGACTTGTCGCCATTTCATCCATCCTGAGTTGATCCTGTGCGATACGTCTCTGTCTATATCGCCATCCCCCTGAACAAGCGACCCTTTTGGTTGGTAACTATGAACTATTAAATTATAAAACATATTCAAGCTAATAAGAGAGCAGTAGTGGCCCAGTGATATCGGCCGCAACTTACAGGTAGGTCATGAGTTCAAACCCCAGGCAGGCGCTTTACTTTGTGTAAATTATTTCTTCACCACTGCTCTCAAAACGGTGAAGGAAAACATCGTGAGGAAACCGGCATGTCCTAGAACCAAAAAATTGAAGACGTGTGATATCCACCAACCCGCATTGGGCCCGCGTGGTGGATTACGGCCCACACCCTCTCACAGAGAGGAGGCCTATCCGGGCCTGCGGACGGCGAGCAGTGGGTAGCTCGCCGTCCGATCAGCACCAGGCCCGAGAGTCGACGGCGCGTAGTGTTCCACGCGCGCCTCAAAGAGATGTTGTCAGCCACCACTGACGGGGCCCATCGTGGCCGCTGCCTGCATGCCTAGGGGTAGCGGATAAATTCTGAAAATGAGTTACCGCACCCCTGGGCACTCAGGCAGGGAAGGAACAGGGGTGGGTTTTAGTCAGTAAGAGTCTGACACGCCCTCCCGCTCCACCCAGAGCGGGAGAAGTCATTGGATGATTTCCCAACACACAAAATAAAAAAAAAAAGAGAGGAGGCCTGTGCCTCAGCAGTGGGGACATTAAATAGGCTGATGATTATGATGATTATAGAGCTAATTAAAAATAGATAAAATATGTACAAGCGGCATAAAATGCTGCGGTTTTTATTGTCTTAGATTACTTTGCATAATTTCAAATCATAATTGACTGTAAAAAAAATGCAACGTCACAAGCCTTTCAGCCTTACCACGTCTTCATTATCACATGACAGCATTTTGTCACAGTACACTCAAATGACACCCTGCATTATTTACATTCCTGATAAGGCTATAATTAAACTCCTTATCAACAACCACGGACTTCCTGCGTGATTTGGAGAAAACTAGAAGGTATATAGGTATTGATAACGCTAATTAGCTTTATAGCCGTGTTTACAATATCTTTGTTATGATTTTATTACTTGTAAATTTTCCGAGTTGAATGAAAATGTTAATTAATTAATGATTACCTACATATATTGGCTTGTACGGATTAGCTGGGAATTGAGGTGTGATCGTCAGGAGGCATCATTTCGAATCTCAGGTGCTCAGATAGGGGACTTTGATTGCTCACCTTGTTATTCCAGGGCGATGTTTACGGCTGCTCTTGGATCAAATGCAGCCGTGCACAGCGAGGCCCAGGGGACGCCTCTTTATATTCTCGTCAGCGATGGTCCCTAACAGGCGTTGCACAGGGCGGTTCCGAAATGATATTTTAAGGGGTAACGGGTCTTTTCCCCAAAAGTTCAGGCACCTTTTGAAGATTTCCCCTAGAATAAAACCCGCCATCATATTTTTTGAGTTTTTTTATTAAATTACCTCCTTTTTATAGGTGTTCCTGTATCTATAGGTAAATAACTACTTACTGGATTAAAAAAAAAAATTCAGTGAAAAGGGGCGATGGTAATTTTTCATCTATTTCCTTAAATACTTACCTTACTGTACAGTATTTCTTTTTGGCTTTAAAATCCATCCAAAGGTTGTCTTGAAAAGATCGCTTTTAGCGATAAGGCCGCCCATTGTGCCACCCTATGTAATGTTTTCTTCATATTTTTATTGTAACTTATATGGTGTGCGATGTGTGGTGTTACGCGCATGGATAGAATTAGGAATGAGTATATAAGAGGAAGTCTGAAAGTGGCACCGCTGACTGAAAAGTTGTGTGGAAATCGGTTGTCGTGGTATGGGCATGTGATGCGGAGGAATGAAGAAAACGTCGTGAGGATAGTCTTGTGTATGGATGTGGATGGCTATAAGAGTAGGGGAAGGCCAAAGAAACGATGGTTGGACTGTGTGAAAGAGGATATGGGTAAAAAAGGGGTGACTACAGAGATGACGACTAATAGAGGAGTATGGAAGAAAAAGACATGTTGCGCCGACCCCAAATAAATTGGGATAAGGGCAGGAGAATGATGAACTTATATGGTGTACATAATAAAGAGTATTCTATTCTATTCTATTCTACCTTTAAAACTGAATATTTTAAAATTATGAAAAAAATACATTCGAGACCCTCACAAGGTGTCCTATCATTTGATATGTCGCACGGTAAAGTTTGATAAAGTTTGTTTTTTAATTTTCCTATTTTCCAAATCAGTTTAATAAGGGTATACGTTCGTATTTGGGTTACAGATATTCATGTGTGTACCAAATTTCAACATCGGTTCAGCAGATTCGGAGCAAATTGGCTGTGACAGACGGACAGACAGACAGATATACGAGTGATCCTGTAAGGGTTCCGTTTTACATTCGGACTTTCGGAACCCTAAAAAGTTTGTAAACATCGAAATTTCACCAATGTATTAATCAACAGCCTGTCATTTCTAATCAAGATGATCGCCTTGTGTAGCAGCTAATTTAATTCTCTGACCTGAAACAAACATCAAACATACTTACTGAAATATTAACAATCGATACAGAGATAGCGTTACGATATCAGATACGGGTCTATTATATGCCCCGCCCTGGTTCAGGCCTTGGTACGGAGCGAGAGGGAATGGGAAGCAGTGTCCTTCTTCCGTGAAGCAGTAATGCTCGCGAAGGTGGAGGCGGGATGGGTGAGGGAGACTCAAGTAGTACGGAGTGGCCCTCACGCCCGAGGTCGCTACCGCCGCAGGAGATGCATTGGGCGTAAGATCTCCAGCAACCGTAGACCCGGGCCTGCGGACGGCGAGTAGTGGGTAGCTCACCGTCCGATCAGTACCAGGCCCATGAGTCGACGGCGCGTAATGTTCCACGCGCGCCTCAAAGAGATGATTGTCAGCCACCACTGACGGGGCCCATGATGGCCGGTGTCTGCATGCCTAGGTGTAGCAGATAAATTCGTAACAGAGTTACCGCTCCCCTGGGCACTCAGGCAGGGAAGGAACAGGGGTGGGTTTTAGTCAGTAAAGAGTCTGACACGCCCTCCCGCTCCACCCAGAGCGGGAGATGTCATTGGATGATTTCCCACCCCCCCAAAAAAAAAAAAGTATCGATATATTAATAACCCTTTTATTTATTTTTTGTGGGGTGGGAAATCATCCAATGACATCTCCCGCTCTGGGTGGAGCGGGAGGGCGTGTCTGTAGTGCTATTCTGTAAAATCTCACCGTGAATACTTAGATGAAGTGAACGTAATGTGGGCTGTCAATCCATATAATCAAGGTGGAATGACAGTTCACTTCACGTAACTCCACCTATGTTTTCACGGTGAGCTGTTAACAGAATCGACTAGCTGTTTTTGAAGACATCAGACGATTGGCGCATTTTCCTGGTATTGGAAAGGCTTTATCATCATCAATTCATCGTAACATGTCGAAACAAGACCACCGCTAGATTATCTTTTTACCTGACTGCCCCAGTAAGAGAGTAATGTTTTTCGAGACTTTGTCTATGTATGTATACAATTATGTGTGTATGTTTGTATGTCTATTTCTTTAGCACGCGCTGTAGCCTAAACGGCTGGATGGATTTTAACAAATGAGATATTATTAGATTGGTCTTGACCGCCGAAGTAACATAGGCTATATGAATTTAGAAAATAAAACGAAATGGCGACCGCCATTAGGTTAGTGTACCTACTCGTATTTTTGTGGCCTGGTCATGTGGGGTGTTAAATTAAAAAGCTCGAGGAGACGATTCCAAAAATATAACTCATACAAATGTAGGAAATAAAATGTTTGGAACTATTTAGAGGTTTTTATCAGTCGGTTTTTTTTGATATTTTCAATTTTTTTTCCATCTCTCATTTCACAGGAGAAAGAAGGAAGAAATTTCTTTAGAAATAAGCATCACCTTTCTACCTATATCAGTGTGTATAATTGTTAAATAAATAAATAAAGAATAAACTATTTAGTCTAGGGCTAGTACGAAGTAACTACAGTCCGTAGTTTTCTGTGGTCAATCCTCATATGGACATTCAGCCATGATTTTCGAAGAATTCGATGACAAAACATTACTTTTAAGTATGTTTTGTAGTAAATAACATTCATCAACAACTACATAACCCTTTAAACCTATATTAGCCTGCCTCCACATATGACGTCACTTACCGACAGCGCTGTCAGAGCATCACAGATTTGAAGAGATGTGTCTACATCGTAAAGGAGAGAAATTCTCTCTAGTGCTACGATGTGCTACGAAGCGTAGCGCCTACGCCGTAGGTTCATGCTACGAAAAAAAAATGCGAATGCAAAAAATGTAGGGCGAAGGTGATTTTTTGGATACATAAAATAAACGATTTGGGAGTACATTAATTGTGCGTACAGCTAAGGAGTGGAATTCCCTGCCAGAGTCTGTGTTTCCTGCAGGCGTATTCGCTAACTCAGTTGACATCAATTTGATAGGCAATTTGCTGTACATTACTGCTTTGACGTATAGGAAAACCGTAGTGCCTATTATAATCGATGTCCACCGAGCAATGTACTGCAAAGTGCCTATCAAATTGATGTCAACTGAGTTAGGGAATACACCTGCTGATAGCTACAACCTGGGGGTATTTAAGTCAAGAGTGAATAGATTTCTTCTAGGTAAGCGTGCTTGATCTCCGACCACATCATCGCTTACCATCAGGTGAGATAGAGGTCAAGAGCGAGGCTACCAAATATACAAAAAAAAAAACTAGCTCACAAAGTATTCATTGACGTCACAAAAAGAGTTCAGCTGAGCTATTACCCCTAATACACTTATAGGGTTAGTTACCCCGTTCGACAGTCATATGCGCCCCCATTGAGGTTAATTTGGGCGGGCACTATTTATAGCCTTGGCTACTTATGTCCTATTTATACTCTGGTTCTATTTTCTGGTTGAACCATGTTTACTTACGATTTGCGTATGCGGGGTTATTTTGGTGTAAAAATGGGGTCAGCGTACGATTTTGTAGTACGATGCTTATGAGTGGGTGTGAATAAATTGGCTTCGGTGTCCTGTGAGTAATTTATTGAAAAAATATTTTCTGAAGCTTTTCTATGGAAGTGGGTCAGGGTTTCATATTTTTTACTGGTATTTTTGGCCTGAAAAGGATTAGAATTACGAAATAGTTTCAGGTTGCGTACTGCTTATCACGTACTCGTTCGACAGAAAGAAAAGAAAGATTTTTGATGTGAAACATCTATAGCCGCACGTAAAACCGATTTCTGGCGTGGCGACGCATGCCGTGGCGACGCGTCGCCACGCTATACGATGTTTTTTTTGTTTTGTTATTACACCATCAAATAGTAAGTTTTCTGCATATTACTTTACAAAATAATGTCGATGTTTCACATCTGCTAGGCGTCCCGTGACGGCTCACATTTTTTTTTATTATTATTTTTATTCTTGATAGGCACGCATTTGACCACTATCTCACCTGGTGGTAAGCGATGATGTGGTCGAAGATGGAACACGCTTGCCTAGAAGTAACCTATCCACTCTTGGCTTAAAGACTCCCAGGTTGTAGCTATCAGGAAACACAGACTCCGGTAGGGAATTCCACTCCCTAGCTGCACGAAATATTTATTTGGCTACAGTAAGGTTCATGCAAATGACCTAAACCTAAAAAGAAGTGACAATCCAAAAGAAAAAAAAATAGCATAGTGTGTGTGTGTTTTCAAAGGCCTATTTACCCAACTGCAAGGAAAGGGTTAATTTTTTCTTGTTTTGCCTGCAGACACTTTGTTCCTAATCGTTATCATCATTTCAGCCGAAAGACGTCCACTGCAAGACATAGGCCTCTCCAAGTGTCGCCACAACGATCGGTCCTGTCCGTCTCGCATCCATCGGCTATCCGCGACCCTCAACAGGTCATCGGTACACTTTGTGGGAGGACTAACAACGCTCGCTGCGTCTTCTGGTACGCAGTCGCAACCCTGGAACTCTTCGGCCCCATCGATAATCTGTTCTGCGAACAATGTGGCTGCTCAATGTTACTCCAGTTTCGCGATTGTTCGGGCTATGTCGGTAACCTTGGTTCTATCGTGGTTACTTATATTGTTTAAATTGTCCAAACATCATTTGAAACACCAACTGGAGTCAGTTGGTGTTTCAAATGACGAAGTTCTATACAAAAGCCCCTCATTTAACTCCTGTAGGGGATGAATTAAAAAAAATCCGGCAAAGTTTGAGTCAGACTCTTGCACGAAGGGTTCCGTAGTAATCCTACTAATATTATAAATGTGAATGTAAGTTTGTTTGTTACGATTTTAAGCGAAAACTACTTAACCGATAATCATGAAACTTTTTACACATATTCTTGGAGGTATTAGAAGTAACATAGGATGCTTTTTATGGAAAAAAATAGGTTATAATTTATAGCGGGGGTAGTACTAATTCCACGCGGCGAGGCTGGTGACAGACAGACGGACGGACAGCGGAGTCGTTTTACCCTTTGGGTACGGAACCCTTTTTTTTGTGGGGTGGGAAATCGTCCAATGACATCTCCCGCTCTGAGTGGAGCGGGAGGGCGTGTCAGACTTACTGACTAAAACCCACCCCTGTTCCTTCCCTGCCCTGAGTGCCCAGGGGCGCGGTAACTCTGTATCGAATTTGTCCACAACCCCTGGGCAGGCATCGGCCATGACGGGCCTTGTCATGATTGCTAGAAACTCTTTGAGGCGCGCGTGGAACACTACGCGCCGTCGACTGTCGGGCCTGGTGCTGATCGCACGGCGAGCTACCCTCTACTAGCCGTCCGCAGGCCATAAAAAACCTTTCATTGTGACATTTTCGCTACAAAGGAATTCAAGTACCATGCTTCTAAGTTTTTCATGTTTAAGCTGTGCGTTGCTAGTCAGAGAATTTAAAATTTTAATGTTAAGAAGAAGATGAACTCATTGACGCCAGCTCTGCTCGTGCGATCTCGTAAACAAACAAATTATGTTTATCACAAGATAATTAGTCCTATTTCAAGTGAGTTGTATTTACAACAGCGCGAGTGTTTACGTTTGTTTGCTGACACTTAATAAAATAAGATCAAGGGCTCAGTTTATTATAAATCTACTGTTTATCAAACGCTTCACTTAATTTATTTGGAATGCTATGGCCACTTCATTTACTTACTTACGTTTAACACAATATTAAAAAATCTTTTTTTCAAAAAAAACAACCGACTTTCAAAAAAAAATACACTAAGAATTAAAAAATAGCTTTTATTTCGGAAGTCGGTGTTTGTAATTTACTTCTTCGTTATTTGACACCGACTTCCGAAATAAAAGTTATTTTTAGTGTATTTTTTTTGAAAGTCGGTTGTTTTTTTTGAAAAAAAGTTTTTATTTTTCACTTTTTAGTTGTTATACCCCAAAAACCCCAATAACATGGAACGTGGAATTTAAACATTTGGAGTACACCAAAACGTCATCGAGATAAACATATTTTTCGTTTTCGTTCAGTTTCTCGAAAAGCGCTTAAGCAATTTCGATAAAATTAATATGGGACCACCTCGGGAGTATATTCTTTCGGATAAAAAAAGAATTTTGAAAAACACATACAGTCGAACATAGAACCTCCTCCTTTTTCGAAAGTCGGTTAAAAACTACATGTTATTTAATTTTTTTAACATTATCACAGAACTAAAATAAGGTGCATGTATTCTAGGTACCTACCTATCTGATGAAGTGATGACATATGGCACTAAAACGTGGTCGCTCACAATGAATGGAGTCAATAACTGACTCCACTTATTGTGAGCGACCACGTTTTTTAATTATTAGAAGACTAAAATTAATAATAAGGGCAATGAAGAGGGCTATGATCAGCGTTTCCTTGCGTGATCAAACCAGGAATATATAGATATCCAGCAAGCGAACCAAGGTTACCGACATAGCCCGAAGATTTGCCAAACTGAAGTAGCCTTAGGTAGGGCGCATCGCTCACAGGATGGATGAGGTTGATGGACCCGAAAGGTTTTGGATTGGCGACCGCGAAGACGTGGCGTTGGAAGGTCCCACAAGGTAAACCAATGACCTGGTGAGAGCTGAGGGAATCCGATGGATGCGAGACACATAGGACCGGTTGTTGTGATGACATTTAGAGAGGCCTATGTCCAGCTGTGGACGTCTTTCGGCTGAAATGATGATGAAAGTCATGATGATGAATACCTATCTGGCTCTCTACATGTATTACAATATTTAACATTACTAATATAACATCGCCTCTGTATGCAAAATTGGTGATTCAAAAGTTAAAGGGTCGCTTGTTCGGGGGGATGGTGATATCGACCGAGACGTAACTCACAGGATCAACTCAGGATGGATGAAATGGCGACAGGTCGCTGGAACAACTTGCGACCGACGGATGTCCCTCAAGTTTAAGAGGAAA
Organism: Polia nebulosa; assembly: GCA_951329385.1. Lineage (NCBI taxonomy): Eukaryota > Metazoa > Arthropoda > Insecta > Lepidoptera > Noctuidae > Polia > Polia nebulosa. The sequence goes on along the minus strand of OX589592.1, from coordinate 5,549,637 downwards.
ATCTATAAGTCCGTGATCAGAATGTTGGGCTGTGAAAAAGACTTATGAAAAAAAATTGCATATGGCGGAGATGAGAATGTTGAGATGGATGAGTGGAGAAACGAGAATGGATAAAGTGAGAAATGAGTACATTAGAGGTAGTTTAAAAGTGGCGCCAGTCACAGAAAAGTTGTAAAGGAACCGCTTATCTTGATATGGTCATGTGAAGAGGAGGGATGAACCACATGTAATTAACTTAAAAAGTTATGTATATTTATGTGGATGGATGGAGAGGGAGAGAGAGGCCAAAGAAAGGATGGATGGATTGTGTGAGCAGTGATATAAAAGAAAAAGGAGTTAGTGATAGCGTGACGACTGACAGGACCGAATGGAAGAAAAAAACGGGTTGCGCCGACCCCAAGTAACATGGGATAAGGGCAGGAAGATGATGATGAGATTCAAAAGTTACGGCTTTTTAATTTCCCGATTTGCACCCCAGAAGTGAATTCACACACGCCCGAGTTTGAATTACAGATATTCATGTGTGTATCAAATTTCAACGCAATCGGTCCAGTAGATTCGGAGCAAATTGGCTGTGACAGACGAACAGACAGACAGACGAGATCACACGAGTGATCCTTAAAGGTTCCGTTTTTTCATTGGGATGTTCAGAACCCTAAAAATAATCCGAAGGAATAGATAGTTTTAATATTTTCTCCCTTTGAATTTACAATCGCTGACCGCACTGGGTTAGTGTGGTCAGGGATGTCACGATCTTTGTCACAAAATGACCACGATTTGATAACTTGTGATATCAACATGATACATATACTATAAAATATGCGTTCATACGATTTACATAACACTGACGTGACTTACCGCTGTTAATTTAGTGATATTGAAGTTTATCATGCATATTATTAACTATATCGGAAGCGTGGGAGAAAGATGGAGAACTATTTAAATCATAATCTCTTCTCAAAAACTTGATGTCCTATAAAGTGCACTTTAACAACTCGTTCATAGTTGGGAAATTTTGAAAAATAGTGTATTTTTCCAATCATAAATATACTTTCCAAAAAGTTTTGACCGCTGCAGGAAAATATATTTCACCTATATATTTTTCTAAGTTTATCTTGGACATCATTGACATCGGTGAAGGAAAAAATCGTGAGGAAACTTAGAATTATTGTCTTGTCCAGTCTAAAATCGCAAGGAAAAGAAACATAATTCCCACTTCCCTCTTTATCAAGCAGGAGACAGAACAAAGCTAGATCAAATGGCACAAATGGACAAGTACAACTGGGGTTAGCCCAGTTGCCAAGCACCACGGCAGATCAGCTGTCCAGTACATTTTGTCAAGTTATTTGCACATAAATGTACTGAAAAAATAAGGTTATAAATCAATATATTACGGGTGTTATTCAGCCAAAAATATCAACCTCAATCTGGCTAGCCTTTTCCCAACTATCTTGGGATCGACTTCCAGTCTAACCGGATGCAGCTGAATACCAGTATTTTACATAAAGCGACTGCCTATCTGACCTTCACAATCCAGTTACTGGGTAATACGATAGCCCTTGGTAAGACTGGTTGTCAGACTTTCTGGCTTCTGACAACACGTAACGACTGTCAAAGATCCACGATTGGCAGCCGGGGCCAACGGCTTAACGTGCTTTCCGAGGCACGAATGAGTCTCGGTATGTAAAGATGGTCAGCCATCCACGGACCAACTCCGGCAAGCGTAGCTTAACCTGATGGATCGACCCATGCGGCTTTTATTACTTTAGCTATCTACCTATACCTCAATAATTTCATCATACCCTCCATACGTTTATTCCCAATTACTGTTACAATGTACGCATCAGTTATCAACATTATCAATTCAATAACACCGACACTGTTATCTGACCAAACTGGATAGCTCGAGTGTCATGTTTGCTAAAATTATTATCTACAGCGATCAGAGTGTTGCTTTAATATGCGTGCTAAATTGTTAGGTAACTTTTGTGAGTTTCGTCATTACGACCTAGTTCAGTATAGGTGTTGTAGAGACCCTAGCCCTCTTGTGGGCTGTAGAGTTCCTTCCTCAGAAGCACGTCGACGTTAACGGGGGCGTCGCGTAGCACTGCAACTCGTTGGCACGGTGCGAGAGGACTGTGTGGATGGGATCTATCTACGGGGCGGACAATTTATATATCTAAGGGCGACTGCAATTAACTATATTCAGTATAATATGGAAGATTACATATTAGCCCATTCCCTCGGGCTCGCGGAACCTACTTCGTCTGACACAAACGTCAAGCCTAACCTTTCTTCTGATATTTTTTATATCAAACGGCTTTTCAAGAGTTTCTAGAAACTTCTAACCTGCCAGTCGGCAACATAAGACCGCCAACATAAGGTCGTCACATGAGCTACGCCCCTACGAATAGAAGCGCAAACGCTAGTAAGTCTTCTATTCAATTAAATATTTGAAAAGCCGTTTGACGCCTACTTAACCCTATCCAGTCTTCCCTACCTATGGGAGGTACATGAAGAAGCAGAGTCCACCTATGGATGGATATGGATGGATATAGTGTCTTGAAAAAGTGCTGTAATGAATGTAAAGTCATGTGCCCGTTAAGATTGCCCGATAGTGAATTATTTATTTTTTAAAGGCCGGTATTTCAAAAATACATCCCTAAGTGTGCGATTTCACTGAAGTGGAGCTGGGCGGAGCGGAGCGGGAAGGTCCAGGAATCGATCTATACTGGTTGAAATCCTCATCGCGTCACTCGTCTCGTCTGTGCTGGATGATTCCTGAACCGCTCCGCTCCACCCAGCTCAGTTTCAGTAGAAACGCACCCTGATGCTTGCTTTCGTTACTAAAACACATGTGCAATTTTTCAGACTTTTTCCGGAATTCAGGTGTCTGTTGTCTATTAGTACCTAAGTTAAAGGGATGGAATAAGATGCTCAATTACGAGAATGCTCGCAGAACAGATGGTCGATGAGGCCGAAAAGTTCTGGAGTGGCGACCGCGTACCTCCCAGAAGGTGGACCGATGACCTGATGAGGGTTGCGGCAATACGATGAATGCGAGACGCACATGCATGACCGGTCGTTGTGGTGACACTTGATGGAAGCCTATCCAGCAGTGGCCGTCTTTCGGTTCTGTACGTAATGTGCCCTGTCCAAATGGTTTGTCGATTCTTTGTAAGTTCGAACAGTCTGAATACTCTTATGGCGCTATTAACTGCCAATGACCTTGAGTGATTAGCTTGCGTGTTCTGTGCTGAGCTTACGTAACGCGTCGTACGTCCACCCAGTAATATATATAGGACTATCAAGCGATGTATCAAGGAGCGCTGTCCGAAATTTTAATTTATTATACTTAGAACAACAAGTAATAAACTAAAAGACGTACCTATACTAAAATACAAATAATTAAATGATCTTTAAAATGGTGAAGGCTTCCTAAATACGTTTTATAGTTTTTGCGTGATTCTCAATTTTTATCCGCGTGAGACATACATTCACATATCAAATTACGACGGAAATCGTCTAGAATAACAAATATTTTTTTTCAAAGAAATAAGAGTAGTCGTTTAGACGCGATGTTCAATTAAAAACCATTAGAAGTCGTATGACTGCGCCTTAAACTGAAATAGTGCATCTAAGCAAGGCTTTGTTTTGTGTCCATCAGCTTATTAATGAATTAGTGTAGATTATTTCCACGCGTTGTTTTAAAGGTAAAACTCACGAAATTTTCCATGACGTCAACATTAACGTTCCATTAATTTTGTCTCATCAATTAGTTTAATTTTACCAACGATATCTTTCATTGATAGGTACATAATATAACAGATTCTCGGTACACCGTATATTAAACGAGATAAAAACGTAAGTAAATAAAAGCTTATCAGACAGAATTCGGTAAAAAGTCGACCTTGTTTTGCTTGACACTACCCTAAAAGTTCGGTACGGTCAGATTAGGGTTGAGGCCTGAAATAAGGTCATGTATTTTATATTGCAATGAAAGGTGTCCTTTTTAAATCAGTTACGGAATTTTAGAAAGTTTTTTACTGGTATTTTGTTAACCGAATACCCGTACGTTATTAGCGGGCATAGTTTAATTTTTTACATTATTATTGATAGAATCGCATTTGACCATTATCTCACCTGATGGTAAGTTCCGATGAGGCTACGGTGGCACGCTAACCAAGAAAAAAAATACACTAAAAATTAAAAAATAACTTTAATTTCGGAAGTCGGTGTTTGTATTTTATTTCTCCGTTATTTGACACCGACTTCCGAAATTAAAGTTATTTTTTAATTATTTGTGTATTTTTTTTTGGGAGACGGTTTTTTTTTTGTAAAAAAGTTTTTATTTTCACTTTTTAGTTGTTATACCCCAGAACTAAAAACCCCAATAACATGGAACGTGGAATTTAAACATACTCGTAATTGGAGAAGACCAAAACGTCATCTAGGTATGCATATTTTTGTTTTTGTTCAGTTTTTCAAACAGCGATGAAGCAATTTCGATAAAATTTATATGGGACCACCTCGGGAGTATATTCTTTCGGATAAAAAAAGAATTTTGAAAATCAGTCCTCAATTGACAGAGAAATTGGTGGACATACATAAAAAAAATCCTCCTTTTTCTAAGTCTGTTAAAAATATCTATAGACTCTGGGTCCCCCAGGCTATACCTTTTCAGAAACGAGACGTGTCGTAGTCCCTAGTGCTGAGCAGAAAATATAAAAAAAAACTCGAGTTTTTTTTATTTAGTGCGTGTCGGACATCGCACATTTAGGGTTCCGTACCAAATGAGGGAATTATCTAAGAAAAAAATTATCAATATATGGGTATTTGTTACTAAAATATACGTAATAATAACCATTTCAAGGTCAAAAAGAAGTTAAAAGAATGTTCGGAAAAAAAAAATTGTGACAGACGACGGACAGACAGACAAACGGGCACGTGAGTGACAGCAATAGAGCTCCGTTTGGACCGTTCGGGAACGGAACCCTAAAAACTACTAAAAAGTTCCAAACTAGTTACTTTTCAAGCAATCTGATGGAACTGGCAGTATTTTTTTAGATTTAACTAATGAAAATTTTCTTTTTTTGATTTCCTACATTTCAATCATCACATCAACAACAAAACAACAACACAACACCATCAACAATCAATCAACACTTAGCACATCAACAAACGTGCAAAAGAAATAGACATAAAAACAAACATACATTCTCGCGCAAAACATTACCCTCCTTCCTGGGCAGTCGGCTAAAAAGTTGGTCATAAAAGCAATGAGGACATCCTTAAGTATTAGTGAGTCTCCTTAAGGAGACGCGAGGGGCCTGACGGATTAATAAAATTAAAGTTTAATTTTATAACAGAGTTAAGGAAATGTTAAAAGTAGGTTTCAGCAATAAAGGCTTATTTTATTTATTTTATTTTTAGTAAGGGTGGCCTACACATACTACCGTGACGGGTGGGCGTTTTTTGACTGTCTTTATGTAGAACTTTGACGTTCAAAAAGTGCTGGTTCTCAGCCTAGTTTGAATAAATGACTTTTGATTTTTGATTTTGATTTTACCATGTCCTAGGTGACTTTCCAACCACTACCCGTTCATTAAAAACCGGATAGCAGATAACCAAGGGGTCTAGATTCGATTCCGTGTAACGCAATGTGCCTATATTTAGCCACTATCAGTGTTTGTTCACTGTTGGAGGCTCGTGGGGCAGGGTTCAGGAGTCAGCACCTCAGATAGTGAACCGGTTAGAACCGGTTAAGGTGAGGCGTCCACGCAGCTTTGTCTTAGCAATAAATGATTGCTGGGTTTTGCATCATTTGCGTGTTATGCGCAGCGGGGGGGATTTCTGTTGGTATTTTAACAAGCTTTTATTTTAGCTTCCTAGGTAACTATGTACGAGTAATATATAAAAAAGGCCAAAGACACGATGGTTGGACTGTGTGAAAGAGGATATGGGTAAAAAGGGGGTGACTACAGAGATGACGACTAATAGAGGTATGGAAGAAAACTAAATTTTGTGCCGACCCCAAATAAATTGGGTTAAGGGAAGGAGAATGATGACGTAACTACGAGTATGTAAATAAATCTAAGAAGTTAATAGTGACCCACTTTCCGGTTTCTGATTGAGCTGTCATTTTGCATACATGTTTAGTTTGGATCTCTATGGGCTATGCCTGAAATAAATGAATTTCAATTTTGGAACGAAGTTCCTTATCGCGCGTTGTGAAAGGGGGCTAGACGGAAAAAAATCTTACGAAAAGTTGTCACGACACTAAAGAGGCTGTCCATCCAAAAAGATTGTGTTGGAAAAACAATCTAATAAAAACTTCTTGTATTTTTGGTGGGTAGGTACAAAGTTTGCAAGCAGATCAAGCATTATTGTAAGCTGTGCGGCGTCGCATGTTTCTCTGTCTGTCTCTCTCTCTCTCTCTCTTATAGAAAGCAAGCCAGATATTGCTAAAGAGTTGAGTTGAGCTGAGCTGAGCTGAGCTGAGCTGAGCTGAGATGAGATGAGATGAGATGAGACGAGACGAGACGAGACGAGACGAGACGAGACGAGACAAGACGAGACGATGAGATGATGAAGTATAACTTCTTACGTGCGTGCGTGTGTGCGTAGTTAATAATAAAAAAGATATAAGTTAAAAAAAATAAAATTATATTACAATTCCTTCACTAATTAATCGAAAGGAACTTCGTTCCATCCGGGTGTCCCTTGACACCTCTCAAGTTTTTTTTTTTTTTGTGTGTGACGTGACGTCATTCTAAATCCAATATGGCGGACTCCCAAAGATGGCGGACTAGTTATTTTTTATTCATTGCCATGATATAATAATAATAATAATAAATTCTTTATTTGCGCAATACAAGTTTACAAATAGTGAGACCCTGACTCTTGAGCTAGGTTTGAAAACTTGTATTTCAAGAGCCAGTGACTTCTTCCGTTTAGGTTATACTAATTAAATTGTTCTTATAAGAATAAAAGTGAAATACAAAATGAAAATTAACATATGCAATACTAAGATTTCATGTGAGTGTATAATGAGTAGGTAATTGAAGTTGCAGTTGAATGAGGTCTGTGTTAGTGCAAGGTGGGGGTGGCGGTGGGTGGTGGTCTAAGGTGGGGTAGACGTGTGTGTGTGAGTGTGATGGTGAGTGTGTTGGCTAGAGTGTGCTTGCGTGAGTGTAAGTAGGGGACGTAAGGAAAATGTATGTGTATGTGTGTTTGTAGGTGGATATAATAACAATGGTATGTGAATGTTTATTACATAAATTATATTATATATTATATTATATTAGGGACATGTCAGGTGATGTATGCTAGTAAGGATTCTGTTTTAATATAGTCTTGCTGCATGAGCCAATCTGTAGTTTTGGATTTAACATTAAATTTATTTAAGTCTATTATGTCTAGTTCCTTCTGCAGTTTTCTGTATACATGAATGCTCAGGACATAGTATTGATGCCCTGCGAACGAGGTATTGTGTTGTACACCTGAGGGAACATATGTTCGCTTCCCAGGGTCAGACGGTGGCAAGCAGCCATGTATCTTGAGAGCAGAATGAAGAACAAAGAGCTGTCGAACTGTTAACACTTTGCAGTCTGTGTAAAGTTGCTTTGTTGGGTGTCTATATGGTTTCCTTGTCATGACTTTAAGTACCGCCCTCTGTGCCCTCTCCGCTCTCAGAAAACAAGTCTTCGCTGATCCACCCCATGCAGTTATGCAATATCCAATTATTGATTGGCACAACGCGAAGTACACCATTTTGAGGGTGTCGAAACCGGCAGATTCTCGGAGAGATTTAAAAATGTGAATAAGACGAAGCGTTCGATTAGTCAGTGTATCAAGTTGCTTGTCCCATCTTAACCCATATAGATGATCTATATGGACACCCAGGTATTTTACACTATCAGCTCTAACAATGGTAGGACATGAGCACAACATCAACTGATTCTGGCATGAGTGAGCTGTTATCGCGAAGGTATTTGTGGGCTTGGTGTTACGTCGGATTGCAAAGGGTATATAATAGGTTTTATTCAGATTTAGTGTCAGCAAGTTTAGGTCAAGCCAGTTCATTATTGCAGACAGTGCAAATTCCGCCTTTGTTTTCACATCTTGCCACGTACGCCCTTGAACTAGAATCGCTGTATCATCGGCATATGCATAAATCTTACAAGCTGGGATTGACATACTACAGAGGTCGTTCATGTAGACTTGAAAAAGTGTGGGACCCAGTATGCTTCCTTGGGGTACACCGTAAGACACAACTTCTTCATCGCTATAGCTGGAACCTATTTTAACTAGCTGGCTGCGATTTCTCAGGTAATCTTTGAAGATCTCTAGTGCTACACCACGTACACCCAAATACTCTAGCTTAGATATTAGTTTGGGAACAGAAACTGTGTCGAAGGCCTTCGACAGGTCCAGAAATATACCAAGGCACTTTGTTCTGCTGTCCAGTGATTTAGCAATAGATTGCGTTAAATCCAATACAGCGTCTTCGGTGGAGACTCCTGAGCGAAACCCGTACTGATTTTCAGCTATAATTTTATACTTATTGAGAAAACTTCTTAGATTTTTGTTAAGAATCTTCTCAAGAATCTTTGAAAGCGTAGACAGCACTGATATAGGTCTATAATTATCAACACAGTTTCTTTTCCCTCCCTTAAAAATTGGGTGGACTATAGCCTTCTTCAGAGAATCCGGAAAGACTCCCGTCTGTATGCAAAGATTGCAGATATATGTTATCGGTGGTACCAAGATGTGACGACATGTCCTAAGGAGCGAGGCTAAAACCCAGCCCACGGCACAGTCATTACGTAACTGTACTATAATCGATTCCACGTCACATTCGTCGACTTTTTGAATAACGAGTGAATTGACAGGTGACTTTAATGTGTTATTTTCGCCAGCACGAAGCATGTTACGGTTTAGTGGCATTTTATTTGGGTCATTTAGAATTTTTGCTGCCATTTTTTTACCTATATTACTGAAAAAAGAACACACGTAGTTTAGGGAAGACTTATGATTGTCGCATATTTCTAGTAGTTCAACAGGGCTAGAGCATACTTTACCTGTATTAGTTATCTCTTTAATTGTTCTCCATAATGCTTTAGGATTATTCTTTGACTTTTCTATCTCACTCTTCTCATAAGTTCTCTTCAGTTTACGCAGTAGCATATTGCAGTAGTTTCGATATCGCTTGTAGGTTGCCTGTAGTAGTAGATTGTCTGGTGAGTTTTTAGATTTTGTGTGTAGTTTATCTCGGTGCTTGATACATTTTAGGAGGCCTGGGGTAGGATATGGGATCAAATGAAAGAGTTTGCTGAGAAGAATGCGAAAAGTGTTTTTTTTTAGTTTTTTTTTTAAATTATAATATTATTATTTTATGACGGGAAATACATATAACTTGCAATGTTCGTATGTAAGTTGTCCGCTTCAAAATTTTGACCACTTATTGGTTTCCGATAGAGCTGTTTGGCATACTTATGTAAGTCCGGTGCCAATGCAATATTATGATACCATCGAGCTGATCTGATGATGACGCCGGGATTTAAGGACTGGAACTCCCTGATGGCAAGTGGTAGGACAGTTGAATCTGGACTAGTATGTTTTGTTATTATGAGTACTTTCTATTACACATAATGATGGGGGATTAAAGATTGTTTAAAAACTGTTTTTTATTTTTATTTAGTAATACCAGACCCGACAGACGACGTTGTTCTATCTGAGCTATGAACTGTCAAACGCGCGAAGTTTAAATAGTCGCTAAGTTTTATGAAATTTTCTAATTTTCGGCGCATCTTTCTTAATTTTTTCTTTCATAAGAACCTTCTCCTGACAATAACAAACACAACAAAAAAAGAATTAGCGAAATCGGTCTAACGCGTGATGCCGTGACCAAGGAAATAGGGATTCATTTTTTAACCGACTTCGAAAAAGGAGGAAGTTATCAAATCGGATGTTTGTATTTTTTTTTATTTTTTTTTTTTATGTATGTTCGGGAATAACTTCGTCATATATTGACGGATTTTCAAAATTCTTTTTTTGTTCGAAAGGGGTTTATTCCGAAATGGTCCCAATTAAATTTCAAAAAGATCTGATGATGGGTTTCGGAGACAGACAACGGAACTCTTCAAAAATTGACAGCAAATCAACCGCGATTGCTGCTATCGTATGTCTAGGAATTGATAACACAGTTTAATGGGGAACCACAACTAAAAAGTGAAAAATAAAAAACTTTTTTACAAAAAAATAGAACCGACTTCCAAAAAAAGTGCAAAATAACTTTAATTTTGGAAGTCGGTGTCAAAAAACGAAGACACAAAACAGGAACACCGACTTCCGAAATTAAAGTTATTTTGCACTTTTTTTGGAAGTCGGTTCTATTTTTTTGTAAAAAAGTTTTTATATATAAATAGATACAGTACGGATATAAAAAAAACCGGCCATGTGCGAGTCGGACTCGCGCCCGACGGGTTCCGTACTATTACATTACCTATAAAAACGGCAAAAAATCATATCTGTTGTATGGGAGCTCCACTTAAATATTTTTTTAATCTGTTTTTTGGTATTTGTTGTTATAGCGGCAACAGAAATACCTACATCATCTGTGAATATTTCAACCCTTTGGGTACGAAACCCTGAGTTTATTTTGTTTGTGGGAGTCGAACCTAGCACTTATCACAAGCGCTGCACGCGTTGGCAGCGTGATCACTTGATCTGTGAACGCGTCACCGCTGACCCGCTGAGCGGAGGCGTGGTGCGGTACACGCAAATGACACAAACCGTCGGTGGGTCATCGCTACACGTCCGTGTGGACTGACATTTTGTTATACAACGCAGGTTGTTGCCAAATTGACATGTGTATGTGTCATGCATGAAGAATATGAAAAGTGTGTCTTTTTAACCGATTTCTAAGAGGAGGAGTTTCTCAATTCGTCTGTATGTATAATAATATGTTTGTTACGCGATTTCTCCGCCACTTGTGAATAGATTTTGATGATTGTTTTTTTGTTTGGTAGGCCATACTTCAGAGGTGGTTCCATATAAATTTTCATCGAAATTGGTTAACCATTTTAAAAATAATCAACATAAACAAAAAATATGTACCTATACACAGATGACGTTTGGGTTGTTTCCAATTATGTTGAAATTCCATGTTATTGGGGTTATCCATTCCGGCATAACTTTATTATTTAGTTTTAGTTACCTACAAATAAAAAGTGAAAATTAAAAAAAAAAATACAACCGACTTCCAAAAATTGCAAAATAACTTTCACTCGGTGTCAAATGACGCAGAAACAATTTTTTTTAATTTTTTTTTTTAAATTATTATAATACTGATAGGCACGCGTTTGACCACTATCACACCGACTTCCGAAATTAAAGTTATTTTGCAATTTTTAGAACTGGTTGTCGTTTGTTAGTTTTTTTTAACTATAATATTATTATTTTATGACTAAAATATATGAAATACGAGTACATAGAACTGAACTTGCAATTTTAGTATGTAAGTTGTTCGTTTCAAATTGTGCAAATCATTTTTCGACCACTAGTTGCTTTCGACTTGTTGGTTGGCAACATATGTTGCGTTTTTGTGAAAACTAGTAGTTGGGAATGAAATTACCTTACACATTTGTTACAATTATCTTACACATTATGTTTCCAGTAAAGAACAGGGAATGTCTTAATGAACTGAATAAGAGAAAAAGGCATTTAAAGTTCAGAAGTAATTTTATTTTTATTGAGATCAAAGTTTGCAGGAACATAGTTATAGCGACATAATAATATGTTGAGTTTTTGTGAAAACTGGTACCTAGTTGGGAATGAAATTAGGTAGGTACCTTACCTATACAGGGTGTAACGGAAAGGTGTGGTCATATTTTAAGAACCGGTTCTGCCCATAGAAATGAACACCTTTCTCTATGTCTCTCTCCTTCACCTTTCTCTATCTATATCTCTTATCATATAGAATAATGTGAATGCGAGAACTATGTACCTATGTCGTTATATTCATGTAGATTTTATGATTGTCTGGCAGTTTGAGTATTTTTGCGGCCTACTCAAATGTCCTTACTTTGGTATTGTTCGTCGGTTCGTTGAGCTCCTCAAAGTTCTGAGTTGAGCTTCGCGATGACTGACAAGTGCTTGCACTGTCTGGACAGGTCCACTCGAATTTGTGTGTTGCTTTCTTCAAAAAGCTCATCCCAGACATAAGCGTACATGGTTCTCATATGATTGAACCAGTACACATTGTATGAATTTGAACACTTTAAAAGAGACTTTGACCTCTGAGTTTGTTTCGGTGTTTCTTCTCAGGGTAGTCAGCTAGGAAACACCGGCCTCATCTAGCTTAAACTGACAAAAAACATTGACGTGTAAAAGTGTTCCTTGTAACCTATTTACTGAATAAACATCATTTATCATTTATCATTTATGAAAAAATAGAAAATTCCCAAAAAAAAAAAAATTGGACGTTCCATACAAAGTTATCATCAGCTGATCAATATTTATATACGAGGTAAAAAAAAAATTGAGAATTTCTTCAGGTTTTCTTGAAGAAAGTTGTTCATATCGATGGGCAGAACCGGTTCTTAAAATATGACCACACCTTTCCGTTACATCCTGAAGATGTGTTACCAGTACTGTTATTGCCTTTACCCTTCATTTATAATCCGCTATTCAGTATTTAAATTAAGCATATGATTAGCGAGTTTTATAAATAAGGCTGTATGTGCTAGTTTTATTTCAAGAATATGTGTGATGCATTTGTAAAGGAACGCGGACATTTGATGCAGTTTCTCAAGATGTTCAGTGGCGTAATTTTGTGATGCAAGGTTCCTCACGTTACACATTTACTATCCATATGCAAAACAAAACCGGCCAAGTGCGAGTCGGACTCGTACACGAAGGGTTCCGTACCATTATCTATAAAAACGGCAAAAAAATCACGTTTGTTGTATGGGAGCCCCCTTAAATATTTATTTTATTCTGTTTTTTTTTAAATATTTGTTGTTATAGCCAGTGGCGTAACTATACCGTCTGAGGCCCTTGGCAAATCCATTGCATGAGGCCCCAAGAAAACTCATCACATTTTAATTTAGTTTTAAATAAATCACTGAGATAGTTACCAATTAGTAACATTGTGTCCATTTTAGTTAAATAAGTTATTTTCAAAAGCGTAGGTGTTACAAATTTATAATAAAATAACAGTTAAGTTAATAATAAAATAATAATTAATGTAAACAAGATATTTATTAAGTAATAAAATTCTTTTCTGCGAGCTTTCTGTTCAGCAAAAGTATCAATAACATCATCAAAGTTTAAAGATCGGGCCAAAGAATTTTCAATAAACAGAATAGCCAAGTTAGATAGCCTATTTTGTCGAGCTCGCAGCCTCTTGGGCCGGGGGCCCTGTCAGGCTGGGGGCCCGTGGCATTTTGCCAGTCCTGCCACCCTATAGTTACGCCACTGGTTATAGCGGCCACAGAAATACATCATCTGTGAACATTAACAACTGTCTAACTATCACGGTTCATGAGATACAGCCTGGTGACAGAGGGACGGACAGCGGAGTCTTAGTAATAGGGTCCCGTTTTACCCTTTGGGTACGGAACCCTAAAAAGTATACGGCATTGTACTTTTATTTGATCTTAGATAAAAATAGTAGGTACTTTTAGCTACTAATTACCAAGGGTAAAAGTCAGTACACAATGATTATTAAAATTAGATATAACTTTGTTTTACCCGACTGCTCGACACAAGGGAGGGTAATGTGTTTATCAGCCTGTATATAAGTATGTTTGTTCCTTTGTGGCGCTTTATATACCAAAGCGTGGGTCGATTTTAATAATTCTTACGTCAATTGATTCGCCGTAAGACGCAGTTAAACGACTTTTAATGGTTTTTAATTGAACATCACGTCTAAACGACCCATCTTATTTCTTTGAAAAAAAAAAACGTGATACTCTAGACAATTTACGTCGTAATTTGATCTCAGAATATTTTAAATTATATTCTTATAACATAGTGTAATTAATTTGTAAAGTTTTGTCTAACTCGGATAAAAAATTGAGAATCACGCAAAAACTATAAAGCGTATTTTTATGAAACCTTCACCATTTTATAGATCATTTAATTATATACAATTAAGTCTCAGTGTTTTAGTTTAATACTTGTTGTTTTATGTGTAATAAATTAATAATGCGTCTAATTTCGACAGCGCTCCTTGATGGGCGAGTCCCATTACTGGGTGGACATAAGACGCGTTGCGTGAGCTCAGCGCAGAACACGCAAGCTAACCACTCAAGGTCGTTGGCAGCTAATAGCGCCTTGAGTGCTACTAAAGACATGATAGTAATCAAAATACAATATGGCGACAACCAGACGCCTTATTGTGAAAAAGATAAAAATTAAAGTCGACGAACTTTGATAAGTGGGGTATTAAAATAAAGGATTCGAGGAGGCGATTCCAAAAATATAACTTACTAACATGTAGAAAAAAAGATATAAAAAAAAACTCGACTTTAAAAAACAACTAAAAAGTTACAAACCCGTCACTTTTCAAGCAGTCTGATGCAGTTGGTGGCACGAAATCAATAATTGAACTAAAATATTAACACCATCCTTAAATCATTTTAAGAAATCGTCTGTTTGGAGGACGTTCTGTAATTTTTGAGTTCAAAAAGCGGTAACTCTCAGACTAATTTGAATAAAATTACTTTTGATTTAGCTCTGGATTCACTTTTTGCGAATAGTAAGATGTAGTCTGATATATGTAGATCTGTGTCTCGGGTCTCGGTTAGAAGGGCATTATCTGCAACCTATTTGTACCAAAGAACTACAATCATCAAAGAAACACCGATTTCTGGCAGTTCCTACATGTAGTATAGTGGCGCACTCGAAATCTAATGCTGTCTTGGATAAGAACACAGATTTTGATGTTTGCGGCAGACTGGAAGATGATACTGCCAGAATGAATGAAGTTTTGTGAGATGAATGTGTATTTATTTATATAATTATTTACACTTCATGCAACAAAAGTACAAAGGCGGACTTAATGCCTTAGGCATCTTCTACCAGTCAACAGTGGCAGGTGCATAAAAAAAAACAAACAAACAAAGTAATAATAAGTAGAAATAATAAAAAACGGGAACGAATATATATATATTAATAATAAACATTCATTTATATTTTAATATACTAACTACCAATAAATATATATTATAATATAAAGTAATAAAAAAGGTTTTTGAGACGACTCTACTCCTTGTGTAGAAAATAATTCCGCAACTGTATCATATCTGTATAGATCTGTGTATCATGTTTATTTAATAGGTACCCAGGCCTGAAATGTCCTGCGAGGAATATGTCTGTTTTTAACTCTACAGTTCTATATTTTATTTTTAACCGACTTCAAAAAAATGAGGAGGTTCTCAATTCGACTGTATATTTTTTTTGTGTATTTTTTTTAACGTGTGTTATTGATTGATTACGATGATTCTTTTTTTATTGAAGCTGGTCCTTCTCATGTGGCCCATTTAAATTTGGTGAAGATCTAATGAAGAACTTCGGAGATACACAATGGAACTCTTCAATAAATGATAGCAATCCTTGCTGCAATCGCATGCCTGTTTATTGTTTACACCACTTCATAATCATCATCACGCTGATATGTTTTAAAAAGGGTAAGTACATATTTGTACAAGTCACCCTGCTACCTAATTTCACCAATTATGTTCTAACTCCCTATTTTTGGGGCTATCAATTCGGGCATAACTTTACTATTTAGCTTTAGTTAATGGATACAACAACTAAAAAGTGAAAAAAAAAAAATACAACCGACCCTAAAAAATACAAAAAAAAAAAATGCAAAATAACTTTAATTTCGAAAGTCGGTGTCAAATAACGAAGAAACAAAACTAGAAAAACCGACTTCCGAAATTAAACTTATTATGCATTTTTCGTCTTCGTCTACTCATTAATGATCTCCTATGTAGAAGCTCAAGTAGGCTTGTAACCTTAGAACCAGGGGGGTCTACTCCGAAGTGTGAAGTGTTAAAGTGAATATGCCATACCTAAAATTGTAGCGAAGTGGCATTCCGTATGTTTTTTGTGCGAAGAGCTACAATTTTAGTTATGGCACATTCACTTTAACACTTCACACAAATATGCAGGTATGAACATTCGGCCGATACTTCGTAAAAACACTTCGGAGTATTTCAATCATGAATTCAGTTCTCGTTCGAATTACCTACCAAATCAATAATTTAATAATTACCACATCTCTATCATTCTTTTACATAATGATAAACTAATAATACCAATGACAGGTCAATTTTTATCCCGTTCCTCCCAGAAATGTAATATTTTCGTCACCCCATCTTGAAACATTGCATCAGTTTCTAGAAAATAAGTAAACAAGATAATTCCAATAAGTAAGTAAACAATATTTCCATTTCACAACAATTTTATAAATACAAAAAGTGTTTCGTGGCCCATGAGGGGATCGAACCCGCGACCTTCGCGTTATTAGCACGACGCTCTAACCAACTGAGCTAATGGGCCGATATGACTTCATGTTGAAATTGAGGACCACGTGACTTCATAGCGATTTGTTAAAATATAAAAAAACTAGCGACTCGCCCCAGCTTCACTCAGGTACAAATTATACACCCAAACCTTCCTCATGAATCAATCTGTCTATTGGTGAAAACAGCATGAAGATCCGTTCAGCAGTTTTTGAGTTTATCGCGTACGCGGCGGGGGACTTTGTTTTTGTAGTGATATAGGTTATTTTTTTTTATTAACGTAAACAGTAGAGTAACAAAGAATTCGATTGCATTTAATAGATAGTAGGTATTGTTGATTTATATACTTAGTAGTTATTATATTATATTATATTAAGAATTAAATAATCATAAACGTAGAGATGGAGTAAAATGTTAAAACACAGGTTGTCTTGTTAATACTCGTAATAATTGTAATTGTATATTGTTTGAAGTTATTTTTATTCTCTCGTGCTGTGTGCACTTGATGATAATAAAGTTGAATAAAAATAATAGGTACATTAAAAAAAAAGGTAGGTACATAACATGGTCATTTGCCTAAGTGACAAGAGTGGGTTATAAAAACGAATATCATTTATTTACAAGCTTAGGCATCGGCTTCGCCCGTGTTAAGGTGAAAGCTCCAGGGTAGCCCACGAAATTAAAATTTTCTTACGTTTTTTGCAATTTGCAGGTCAGTATCAGGTTGTATTTTGGTCAAATTATGATTCGCGGCCGTAGCAAGTACGTATTTACAGAACTGTAATCATTAATGATCATAATTCTATAAATACGAGTACATACTTGCTGCGGCCGCGAATCAAATTTTGACTAAGATACAACCTGACACTGAACTGCAAATTGCAAAAAACTTAAAAAAAAATGTATATCGTTAAAGTCGCAAATTAGGTGTCTCACGGGAAAAAAACTATCGGCATAAAAAGTATTCTTAACCCCAATTTAGGTAGTGGTCTACCATTATGCCAAGTTTCTTCCAAAGTTCAGCCGTTGAAGCATTGATTTTATTATACATCCAGTACCAATAAGAGGTTAGTGAAGGTTTTTTGAGTGGTCTCTAGGGAGCGAGCGGGAACTATAGGGGGCAGCACCTAGCTGACAGCAGAGACACCGGGCAGATACTCGGATAGAAAAAGAAACTGTCGCAGTATGTCACCATCAAAATAAACAAGACGAATTGTTGGAATAGTGTGATAAAATAAGGGTCTGGCCTTTTAACAATGATCGACAGCGTAGTCGGAATATGTTGAAAGGTTAAAATCTCTTCGAGTCCAACCATGTTTTAAATGATAAATGATGTTTATTCAGTAAATAGGTTACAAGGAACACTTTTACACGTCAATGTTTTTTGTCAGTTTAAGCTAGATGAGGTCGGTGTTTCCTAGCTGACTACCCTGAGAAGAAACACCGAAACAAACTCAGAGGTCAAAGTCTCTTTTAGTGTTCAAATCCATACAATGTGTACTGGTTAAATCATATGAGAACTATGTACGTTTATGTCTGGGATGAGCTTTATGAAGAAAGCAACACACGAATTCGAGTGGACTTGTCCAGACAGTGCAAGCATTTGTCAGTCATCGCGAAGCTCAACTCAGAACTTTGAGGAGCTCAACGAACCGACGAACAATACCAAAGTAAGGACATTTGAGTAGGCCGCAAAAATACTCAAACTGCCAGACAATCATAAAATCTACATGAATATAACGACATACATAGTTCTCGCATTCACATTATTCTATATGACATATTTTAGAAATCAAGGCGCTATTACCTGCAATGACCTTGAGTAGTTAGCTTGCGTGTTCTGTGCTGAGCTCACGTAACGCGTCGTACATCCACACAGTAATAGGAGTAGGACTTGCCCATCAAGGAGCGCTTTCCGAAATTAGACGCATTATTAATTTATTACATATAAAACAACAGGTATTAAGCTAACACACTAGACTAAATTATTAAATGATCTTTAAAATGGTGAAGGTTTCAGAAAAATACGCTTTATAGTTTTTGCTTGATTCTCAATTTTTTATCCGCGTTAGACATTAATTTACAAATTAATTACACTATGTTATAAAAATATAATTTCAAATATTCACAGATCAAATTACGAAGGAAATTGTCTAGAGTAACATATATTTTTTTCAAAGAAATAAGACTAGTCGTTTAGACGTGATGTTCAATTAAAACTATTAAAAGTCGTATAACTGCGAATTAAAATTGATCAGTGAATGAGGCAGTGATACTGGTTAAATTGCTGCCTAGACTCAAATATCAAATGTTTTTAATATTAAGTATTAGTCACCACTAAATGCTTTTGAAAGTCACAGGTACTTACTTAGACATGTTTTTTTTTACTGCGGTCAATCACGGCGTGTGAGTAGGTACTATAATTATGTACATAATTACGAGTTAATGGAAAGCAACATAATTTTACGCCATTTCATGTCTGTTATCACACTGCTGCGCTGTGTTGTGCTGTTATGTTTTGGTGCACCCAGAAATACAACAATACCTACATTTTAATCCAATTAAATGATATTTTCACTCCTCTAACATCAACAGTTTATTATCGTAATACAGTGTCAATGTCAAATATTTATAGCGAGCGATTCGGATTAGCTCCACCAGATGGCAGAGCCATCGTTCACGTTCCATAAAGGATATCGTACTTTGTTCTCCTCAATCTGCCTAGCCTTTTCCCAACTATCTTGGGGTCGGCTTCCAGTCTAACCGGATGCACCTGAATACCTGTACTTTACATGGAGCGACTGCCTATCTGACTTCCACAACCCAGTTACTGGGTAATACGATACCCCTTGGTAAGACTTGTTGTCAGACTTTCGGGCTTCTGACGACCCGTAACGACTGTCAAACGTACACTATTGACAGCCGGGACCAACGGCTTAACGTGCTTTCCGAGGCACGAATGACTCTCGGTATGTAAAGATGGTCACCCATCCATGTACCAACTCCGGCAAGCGTTGCTTAACCAGATGGATCGACTCGTGCGGCTGTTATTACTTAAGCCACGAGTTCATCTTTTGTTCTCCTCTGTATAGGAATATAAATTAGAAATGGGCTTAAATGTTAAAAAAATAACACTGCTAAATGCTAATGCAAAAAATAATTAACAGTTATTTTTAGCAACTGTTAAATTTCACAGACAGATTTCCTTCATACTTTTCACGGGCTTAAATTTAGCAGTTACTTTTAGCAACTGTTAAATTTCACAGACAGATATCCTTCATACTTTTCACGGGCTTAAATTTAGCAGTTATTTTTAGCAACTGTTAAATTTCATAGACCGATTTCGACTGTCAACTTTTTCTGTTGGTGTATTTAAAATGAGAATCAATTTATTTACAACGATTTCTTTTTTGTAACTGTTTTTCTGTATTGTGTGTGTGTTGTTTACTGTTCATCTTCATTTCTTTTGCGGCCTCCAGGCCGCAAAAGAAATGAAGACTACTCCAGATGACCCCTATGATGACTACTCCAGTAGTGGGATAAAGCGAGACAAATATATATCCTTCCGTGTGTAGTGTGTGTGGTGCGGGGTAGGGTAGCACCGCGCAGAGTACCTGACACCGCCGGCGGTGACTGTGAAATGTGACTGTTAAATCTAACAGCTAATTCAGAATTTATTTAACAAGTGTTGACACTAAAACGCCACTACCTATTGTTTTTGTGACTGTGAGTTCTGACAGTTAAATTTAACAGTTAACTCAGAAATTATTTAACAGGTGTTGACACTAAAAAAAAATAACAGCGTTAATTTAGCAGCTAATTAATTTTAGACCCATCTCTAAACAAATTCAATCGTTTTTTATGACGACTCCGTCCAGCGCCGATCCTGGGGTAGAGCGAGAGGAGCCGTCGGTATAGGCGCAAGGTAGCAACGGGGCACCAAAAAGCCAAATGCGAAAAAAAATACGCCGAAAAACAATCTCGCTCTACCCAGATCAAGGGCTGGGGTCAGCGCTGACTCTGGCACACTATATTCAACCACTGCAACTCCTGAAAGGCAGAATCAACAGTGGCGACAAACAGAATAAAAACCGGCCAAGTGCGAGTCGGACTCGCGCACGAATGGTTCCGTACGATTATTTAGAAAAAAATTACGTTTGTTGTATGGGAGCCCCCTTAAATATTTTTATTCCGGTTTTAGTATTTGTTGTTATAGCGGCAACAAAAATACATCATCTGTGAAAATTTCAACTGTCTAACTATCACGGTTCATGAGATACTTACAGCCTGGTGACAGACAGACAGACAGACGGATGGACAGCGGAGTCTTATTAACAGGGTCCCGTTTTACCCTTTGGGTACGGAACCCTAAAAACCGGTCAAGTGCGTGTCGGAATTCGAACATTTAGGGTTCCGTTATCCGTACAAAATGTAATTTTAACTATTTGTATGGCTTTGGGTCATTACAATGCATATACTGTGAAAATTTTAAGACTATAGCTCCAACCGTTTGGCTGTAAAACCTGTGTGACAGACGACGGACAGACAGACAGACGGACACGTGAGTGCCATCAATACGGCTCCGTTTGTACCCTTCGGGTACGGAACCCTATAAAAACCGAGACAGTGAAGCTTGACGAATACCGGAGAAACTATTCTACTGAGAAGGATCCCACAACGAAATCTCTACATACTAGGTGTATATCAAAGTCACTTGCCGCGTCTGTCTGTTTCTGTGTTAACTCCTCTTCAATTACGCAACGGATTTTAATGTGGTTGTCACTGATAGAAAGAGGTATAAACGAGGAAGGTTTGTGTGTATAATTTGTACCCGTGCGAAGCCGGAGCGGGACGCTAGTATCATATTGTCACGTTGCGGAGGGACGGAGGTGTGGTGACACGTAGAGGAAGTTCGTAGAAGACGACCGTA
The DNA here is from genome assembly GCA_951329385.1 of Polia nebulosa. NCBI lineage: Eukaryota > Metazoa > Arthropoda > Insecta > Lepidoptera > Noctuidae > Polia > Polia nebulosa. Next base: position 5,528,166 of record OX589592.1, on the reverse strand, counting down.
GATGAGGAGTGGGATAAAGATAAACACACGAGGAGTTAAGACATATATTTTAGTATTTATAGAAGGCTAGATTATAAGTAGCACCCATTTATCGTACGCACACCATACACTGTGTCTATGTAGGTACATATTTAAATTGTATTATTGCCAGGACACATGCCTGCAAACTCTTGAAAACTGATAACTGTCATTTATTGAAGAGTAGGAAAATGACAATGATAGAGAGGAGCTTAGTCTGGCTCGGCAGCTGAATTTGAAGTGATTTTTAATATAAAAACAGAGGCTAGACAGAGAAGGCAAGTAATATTTTAATTTCAAATTAAAAAAGGTAGGAAAGAACGTAATTTGGAATAGAGGTCATAAAATAAACAAGGTTTTAACAGTGTCACTGTCACTGTCAATAAAATAATTACAGCAGCAATTAATCAGTCCCTATTCCATCAACACGGTACCTACGAACTGAATGACCCACTTCCATCATCAGCAGTCCCACATTCTGGAGCAGAAAAATAAAACAATTGTATAATTCAATTGAAGAAATGGGTTATAGTGTCTGTAGTTGATGTGCTGTTAAACCCTACTGGTAGTGTTTTGTTTTAAACTAGTTAACCAATGAATAATTTTCTGTAGTTTAGAAAACCATTAAACACACTTTTGGAGGTCGGGATGATGCCCCAGTGAGTCAGGGTGATGATGTCCCAGTGAGTCGGGATGATGCTGCAGGCTCCAGTGGGTCGGAGCGGTGCTGTGCGACGTAGTGGCTTGACTGCTGGCGTCGACCAGGAGAGGTTCTTCGACCGGCCGAAGGTGCTGTTCGCTGCGCCAAGATCGCTGATGAGGTTGATGGTGATGAAAGAGGCTGAGGATGCTGACCAGGAATGCGCATCCGCTGCATGCTGGTGGTCAGGATACCCGTAGAAGCCGTTGGTACTGGCTGGCTGTATGACTCGTTGCTTAAGAGCTTGAAGGAAGCGATGATGATGACGTCACGCTGAAGTAGCTGCACGAAGGCTGCGCTGACGTTCATCACGTCAGGGTCACCAGTTTGGAGGTACGTGGAACAGGGTGTAAAGTTCCACAACCTCCATTGAAAAGGGAGGATCCTCCGACCAGACGGGTGTTGTGTCTGGTCCGGGCAACTGCCCAATGGTTGATTTCGGACTGTTGTATATGTTCAAATCGCGCGGAGAACTCTGCTTGCGCGATGTAGAATTCTTGCTATTTTTTAGTTCGTGTGCGGCGTCATAGATGTCGCTACACACTATTTTTATTTTTCGCGTTTTCAGCAAACTCTTTCATATTATGGGAATGCACACAAAATAAATAGACCGCCATCTTTGGGAGTCCGCCATATTGTATTTAGAATGACGTCACTTAGCTAACCATGCATTGTCATCCAAACTAAACACGTACGCAAAATTTTAGCTTAATCAGAAATCGCGAAGTGGATCTTTTTTTTTAACCGACTTTCGAAAAAGGAGGAGGTTCTATGTTTGACTGTATGTATGTTTTTTTTTCTTTTTTTTTTGTGTATGTCCGCCGATTTCTCCGTCAGTTGGGGACCGATTTTCAAAATTCTTTCTTTATCCGAAAGAATATACTTCCGAGGTGGTCCCATTTTAATTTTATCGAAATTGCTTGACCGCTTTTTGAGAAACTGAACAAAAACGAAAAATACGTTTACCTCGATGACGTTTTGGTGTACTCCAAATGTTGTAATTCCACGTTCTATGTTATTGGGGTTTTTAGTTCTGAGGTATAACAACTAAAAAGTGAAAAATAAAAAACTTTTTTACAAAAAAAACAACCGACTTCCAAAAAAAAATACACTAAAAATTAAAAAAATACTTTAATTTCGGAAGTCGGTGTCAAATAACGAAGAAGTAAAATACAAACACCTACTTCCGAAATTAAAGTTATTTATTAATTTTTAGTATATTTTTTTTTGGAAGTCGGTTGTTTTCTTTGTAAAAAAGTTTTTTTTTGGTCTGTGTAATAGACATCCAATGACATCTCCCGCTCTGGGTGGAGCGGGAGGGCGTGTCAGACTCTTACTGACTAAAACCCACCCCTGTTCCTTCCCTGCCTTGAGTGCCCAGGGGCGCGGTAACTCTGTTTCGAATTTATCCACAACTCCTGGGCAGGTAACGGCCATGACGGGCCCCGTCATGTTCACAACTCTTTGAGGCGCGCGTGGAACACTACGCGCCGTCGACTATCGGGCCTGGTGCTGATCGGACGGCGAGCTACCCATTACTCTCCGTCCGCAGGCCTGGGTCTACAAGTAAAGCTAATAATAAGTGTTTTTAAAACAATCATGACAGCAAAAAGGGCAGATTTCCAATCTCCTGCGGTTTGGAGCTCATCTGCCTACCTATCCATCCGTCGGGGATTGTGATCATAAGGTCATATTTATAAAAAAAAAAATATGTGATTCGTTTAAACCGATTAGCAGGTTTTTAACCAACTTCAAAAAAGGAGGTTCTGTATTCGACCCGTATGTATATATATATATGTATGTGTGTATTGTGACGATTGTAGACACAGCCTAATCTCAGCGGGTCTGTACCGGCCTTCAGCTGGCTGTTAAGATTATTGGAGAGCCGTTTGAATATTGAATGTGTAGGCATCACACTTTTATTTAGGGATCAGTTCTGCTTTCCTGGCCGAAGTGGGCACTTGTATTTTGCCGTGATTACCAATATAGTTATTTAGAGTGCCCTATTCCTCTTTCTTTTATAACACTGCACAATTTTATCAGTCACTCTCATACACCACACTCTCGCGTTGCCAGCGAGTGAGACCTCTACCCTGAACTTACTAGAACGTCCCAGGATCCCTGCAAGCCTTGACGTCCTACAGTATGAATGTATGTTTGTCCGCGATTTTCTCGAAAACTACTGACCAGATTTCGATAGGTTTTCGTTATTCAAATGCATGTTTTTCAAGGAAGGTGTTAGTATATATAATACTTCAAGATATGATGAAGATCTTCGGAGATAGGCAGTGGAACTCTTCAATAGCTAACAGCAAATGACTCGCGATTACTGCGATCGTTTGTCTATGTATTGTTAACACAATTTAATGGGGAACCACAACTAAAAAAAAAGAGAAAAAGAATAAAAAAGAAAACTTTTTCTTTTTTTAGGAATTTGCTTCTATTTTTTGTAAAATAGTTTTTATTTCAACATTTTCTACTAAAAATGATTAAAAAGTTATTGAAAAGCGGCTGAGAGAAGAGAGTGAAATCTCACAAAACCAGTTCGGTTTTATGCCTGGTCGGGGTACAACGGATGCCATTTTCGCTATCCCCCAGCTGTGCGAAAAATACAGAGCTGTGCATAAAAACTTGCACATGGTGTTCATTGACCTCGAAAAGGCATATGACTGGGTGCCTCGAGAGGTTCTGTGGTGGGCCCTTAAGGAGAAAGGTGCGCCTGGCAAGTATGTGCAGTTGATCAGAGCGATGTACAGTCGATGCAGTACCCAAGTCCGGTCTGCAGTGGGCACTACTAACAGTTTCAGTGTAGCGGTCGGTTTGCACCAGGGGTCGGCTCTCAGCCCTTACCTCTTCCTGATGATAATGGACGCTCTGACGTCGGACATACAGGAAGAGGCTCCTTGGTGTATGCTGTTTGCTGATGACATTGTGCTGGTTGCCGAAAGGGGCTCAGAGGGCCAGAGCAGATTGGATACGTGGTGGCAAAGACTGGAGAGTGTGGGCCTGAAATTGAGCAGAACCAAAACGGAATATCTGTTCTGCGATTTCGGCGGTCTCTCCAGTTCTATGCCTGTAGCTCTCAACGGAACGCCTGTACCGATCTGCTCCGACTTTCGGTACCTCGGGTCGCTTGTTCAGGGGGATGGCGATATAGACCGCGACGTAACGCACAGGATCAACTCAGGATGGATGAAATACCGACAGGTCACTGGAACAACTTGCGACCGACGGATGCCCCTTAAGTTAAAGGGGAAAATCTATAAGTCCGTGATTAGATCTGTCGTAATGTATGGGTCAGAATGTTGGGCTGTGAAAAAGACGGATGAAAAAAGACTGCATGTGGCGGAGATGAGAATGTTGAGATGGATGTGTGGAGTAACGAGAATGGATAAAGTGCGAAATGAGTACATTAGAGGTAGTTTAAAAGTGGCGCCAGTCACAGAAAAGTTGAAAGGGAACCGGCTATCTTGGTATGGTCATGTAAAGAGGGATGAAACACATATGTAACTAAAAGAGGTATGAATATAAATGTGGATGGATGGAGAGGGAGAGGGAGGCCAAAGAAAGGATAGATGGACTGTGTGAGGAGTGATATGAAAGAAAAGGGAGTTAGTGATAGCGTGTCGGCTGACAGGACAGAATGGAAGAAAAAAACGTGTTGAGCCGACCCCAAGTAACATGGGATAAGGGTAGGAAGAAGAGAAGATTTCAACATTTTCTACTCAGTAAAAGGGTTGATGTGCTGACTAATCATATAAAGGTTTTATATATACTAATATTACAAAGAGCTAAAGTTTGTGAGGTTGTAGGGGGTAATCTCTGGATCTATTGAACTGATTTCGATAATTCTTTTACCAATAGAAAGCCACGTTATTAGTGAGTGTTTTGGGCTATAATTTTTTGAAATCCACGCGGACGAAGTGCTAGTCCTATACATATACTCATATAGTTGAATTTGATGGATAAATCGTATGTTATCTTGAGTTTGGGATCCGTTAATCAGTGTTTAAATTAAGCACATGGTTAACGAGTTTTGTAAATAAGGCCTTCAACAGCCGGCTAAGAATTTTTTTAAAAAAAGGAAGTGTCTCTGGATTCTATCTTGGATTGCAGCTGAAATTTATTTCATTTATTATGGTCGTAGTATCTAACCTAAAAATCTTAATTTTAAGTTACTCCCCTCTCTTTGAAACTCCCCTCTCTTTGAATTTGATTGTACAATCAAATTCAAAGAGAGGGGAGTAATTATGTTATTGTAGACTAGGTTCTGCCAGCGGCTTTGCCCAAAAAAGTAGCCTATGTTTTAATCAAGGTTATAATCTATGTGTGTGCAAAATTTCATTCAAATCCCTGCAGCCGTTTTTGCGTGATTGAAACACAAACGTACACGCTTGGGAGCCCTCCCTCAAGGTGGACCGATGTCCTGCACAAGGTCACGGGAATGCGATGGATGCGAGACGCACAGGACAGGTCGTGGTGGCGACACTTTTCTTTTTTTTTTTAGGGGGGTGGGCAATCATCCAATGACTTCTCCCGCTCTAGGGTGGAGCGGAAGGGCGTGTCACTTCTACTGACTAAAACCCACCCCTGTTCCTCCTTGCCCTGAATGCCCAGGGGCGAGGTAACTCTTTCGAATTTATCCTCCACCCTTAGGCAGCGACACTTGGGGGAGGCGGCTGAAATGATGATGCGATAGGTTAATTTAAGGCGCTATTAACTGGCAATGACCTTGAGTTTAGCTTGCGTGTTCTGTGCTGAGCTCACGTAACGCGTCGTACGTCCACCCAGTAATAGGAGTCGCCCATCGAGGAGCGCTGTCCGATATTAGACGCATTATTAATTTATTATATATAAAACAACAGGTATTATACCAAAACACTTAAAGTAATAGAAATATAATTAAATTATTTTTACAATGGTGAAGGTTTTATATAAATACGTTTAGTAGTTTTTGCGTGATTCTCAACTTTTTATCCTCGTTAGACATAAGTTTACAAATTAAGTATACATACTATTTTATAAAATATTATTTAAAATATTAACATATCAAATTTCGACGGAAATTGTCTAAAGTATCATATTTTTTTTTTCAAAGAAATCAAACTAGTCGTTTAGACGTGATGTTCAATTAAAAACCATTAAAAGTCGTAAAAGTGCGCCTTAAATTAGATCATACTGATTTGTAGAAAAAGAAATAGGCAATCATGGGGACTGCGTCGTTTTTTTTTTTTCTTTTTTTTTTTTTTTTTTTTTTTTTTTTTTTTTTTTTTTTTTTTTTTTTTTTTTTTGTGGGGTGGGAAATCATCCTATGACTTCTCCCGCACTGGGCGGAGCGGGAGGGCGTGTCAGACTCTTACTGACTAAAACCCACCCCTGTTCCTTCCTGCCTTTGAGTGCCCAGGGGCGAGGTAACTCTGTTTCGAATTTATCCTCAACCCCCGGGCAGATGCTACGCGTCGTAGCACTCGTAGTGGTGTCGGTGTAGCGCGAGTTCAATCGTTTTTTCCCATCTCAAAAATGCCCAACGCGCCTAAAGAAGTTTTCACTTCAAAAACTAAAGTTAAAATACACGTGCTTTATAAAAAAAAGTTACACATTATCACGCCTCAATGAGCTAGGGTGGTAACACTGAGGTTATCAAGAAATCATTGTTTTAATATTATAATTGCAAACATTTGCTGATAAGTACCACAGTTCCTATTGTATTTGTTTTTAATTTATCTTTATCTCTTATTTACTTACATTTTTTTTGCGGATTTTAGTATTATTTTTTGACGTAAAATGGTGAAATATATGTTTACTTACGTTTTTATGTTTTGTATTTGTTTTTATGAGTGTTATGTTGTTGTTTTGTTGATGGATGGGTCACCATCTTTACATACCGAGACTCCTCCGTGCCTCGGGAAGCACGTTAAGCCGTTGGTCCCGGCTGTCAATCGTGAATCTAGATAGTCGTTACGGGTCGTCAGAAGCCCGAAAGTCTGACAACCAGTCTTACCAAGGGGTATCGTATTACCCAGTAACTGGATTGTGGAGGTCCGATAGGCAGTCGCTCCATGTAAAATACTGGTATTCAGCTGCATCCGGTTAGACTGGAAGCCGACCCCAAGATAGTTGGGAAATTTAGTTTTTAAATTAAGTACCATGACTTTTGGATGCGAATATCATCTGGTTTTTAGGGTTCCGTAATCATAACAAGGAACCCTTATAGTTTCGCTCTCTTCATCTGTCCGTGATCCGCGGCTTATTTTTGAGACACTTTCAGTAATAGGTATCTTTAAAAAGACAATGTTGAACTTCTTAGTAATTAAGAATTAAAAATAATACAAGCTTGCAAAGAGTTAAACAACCATCTCTCATTCGGCATTCCAGAAACTCATTATAAAAATCTACAAAAATGAAACAATTAACAGGCTGTGATAAAAAAAATGTAATCTCAGTTTTCCTATTGAGCTAAAAGGTATCTGATCTCTTAGCTCAATGGTACAACTTTGTGTCACGTTACATAGGCTAACTTAGATGTATTGTAGCAACATGTTTTAACACAAACAGTGCCATGACCCCAACTGCCAGACACGTTATCTCTGTCATATTGACACTTGCCAATCTCGCTATGGCAGGAGGCATTTGCGTAAGCGCAGTATCTGCGACGAAAACCAGTATAAAAAAACCCCTAAACCTCAAACATTCCCCCCTCTGACACCCATATCTGAGACGCAGCGCAGGGGGAATCAGGCCATCTGTGATTGGTCACCGTTATCAGTTCAGTAGGTAACGTGGGGGCTTCGTAGTTTTTGAGTCGTCAGTCGGTGGCGGATCGTCGCCGACAGTGGACGCTCTGGGGAGTATTTATTCAATTTATTGCAGAAAATTATTATGAAAAATATTTTTCAAAATTTCGTTTTCGTTATTCGGTAGGAGAATAACAGGAAGATTAGGTGGCAAACCATAATAATGAATGATTATGTTTTTCGTTTACATAATTTGCTACGGTTTTGAACTCATTAAAAGTAATACGGGCTAGTATTACGTAGTAAATAAATTACATATTCATAGTTAAAATCTCTAAACGAATTTTGTCCAAGTTTCGAGGACGTATTTTTCCCACCAGAAGAGACGTGGTCTAACACAAATTTCACAATATGTCAACATAATTTTCTCTCACAATAAATTCGCAACGTAATCTCGTTATAAATGTGTTGTATAATTTTATTATTCTCGTAGGCGTTCATATTAATATTTAGTCTGGCGTTGACAAAGTATCTCTTTTAACAAGCAACACACACCAAAATGATAATATTTATATTTTGTTTCAATGTATTCGCCCATAATTTCTGATTGCATCCGTATCTCTTCGCGCTAATCTGGAAAAATACTGGGTCGATTTTGATAGAGTTTTGTTTAAATGAATTTTAAGTTCTGATGTCTAAATACAGTAATACAACTCATGCTTAGTGGTTTCTTTTAAAAGATAATTCCTGAAAAAAAAAGATAAAATAGATACTTGTGAAAGATACAAGTAAGTAATTGCAAAATGTTCTACGATTGTTTAAGTGTATGGAATTTGGGAAAATTCCATTGTTTTACTAATATTATAAATGCGAAAGTTTGGATCGACGTTTGTAACTCAATCACGCCAGAACGGCTGAAGGGATCTGGATGAAATTTGGCACAGAGATAGATAATAATCCGGAATAGAACATAAGCTATAACTTATAATAGGGGAAGTATTAATTCCACGGGGGCGAAGACATTGGCAGCTAGTACTTAATTTAGATAGCGTTTTCTTTCAACATTTTTTTTTTCTGTTGTGGGTAATCATCCAATGACTTCTCCCGCTCTGGGTGGAGCGGGAGGGCGTGTCAGACTCTTTGTTTGTTCCTTCCCTGCCTGAGTGCCCAGGGGTGCGGTAACGCATGTTAAGAATTTATCTGCTACCCCTAGGCATGCAGGCACCGGCCACGATGGGCCCCGTCAGTGGTGGCTGACAACATCTCTTTGAGTCGCGCGTGGAACACTACGCGCCGTCGACTCACGGGCCTGGTGCTGATCGGATGGCGAGCTACCCACTGCTCGCCGTCCGCAGGCCCGGTGCGTTATCTCTAGGTGTTAAAAACGAACTTTCTCGAAATACAGCTTATTTGAAAATGACAATAAGTGGCTGATTATTGTTGTCGTCTCAAATATATGACAAGGGTACAGTTCATGGATGTCATCTTTTTCAAAACAAGGAGATAAGGTACGTTCACACGATACAGACTTAATACAGACGTACGTAGTAATACACCGACATTTGTCTGCACTGCTATGTTGCACAGACAAAATTCTTTATGTAAAAGGCCCAGATATACGACTTCTAATGATGTTATTGAACATCACGTCTAAACGACTAGTCACAGTTCTTTGAAAAAAATATATATTATTCTAGACAATTTTTTTCGTAATTTGATATGTGAATATTTGAATTTAAATTTTATACATAGTGTAATTAATTTTGAAATTAATGTCTAATGCTAATAAATAAATGAGAATCACGCAAAAACTATAGGATGTATTTTTATGAAACCTTCACCATTTTAAAGACAATTTAATTTATTATCTTTTAGTATACGTGTTTTAGTACAATACCTGTTGTTTTGTGTATAATAAGTTAATAATGTGTCTAATTTGGGACAACGCTTGATGGGCGAGTCCTATTACTGGGTGGAAGTACGTTGTGTGAGCTCAGCACAGAACACGCAAGTTAACCACTCAAGGTCGTTGGCAGTTAATAGTGCCTTAAGTCTGTATCGTGTGGACGTACCTTTAGAAAACAAAATTTCAAATTTTAAAGAACATTCCCAATATTCTTTTTTAATTTGGCGAGGACTGACAGCTTTGTAAGTGTGTGCCTCTTTTTAATAACTGAGGTACAAAAATAAAGTTATTTAAATAACTTCAACCCCAAAACCAAGTTAAAAGTTATTATTAACTTACAAATATTTTCGTCGTGGGAACCACATTTAATTAGCAAAAGTCGAAGATAAAGAAAAAGTAAAAACAATAATTAATGTTTTATCGGTTAGTAGATACTTTAATTAAGTTATCGTACTAATTAACGTTTTACAACTAAGAGTGATAAAAGAAAGTCTTTTTTTAGTACACATAGTAACAGAAGGCTGCCAAGTTTTTTTAGTCTAAGTGCCGCCATAGACGGACTGCTTGGTGCAGTCGGTGCCGACAGCTTCAGTCAATGTTGGGTGATTGGAGCCTTTAGACAAAATACATTTCTGTTAACGTTAACACTTCGGCTAAATGTATGGCAAAGACATTACTGGGCGTGAGTCACGTGACAGTTCTCTGTCTAACGCTTCGTACAAAATGTCGTTGCCATACATTTTACACGAAGCGTTAGCGTTAACGTTAACAGAAATGTATTTTATCTAAGGGGCATAGCCTTTAGACAAAATACTTTTCTGTTAACGTTAACGCTAACGGTTTGTGCAAAATGTATGGCAACGACATTACTGGGCGTGAGTCACGTGAGTCACGTGACAGTTCTCTCCGCAGGTAATGTCCTTGCCATACATTTTGCACGAAGCGTTAGCGTTAGTGCTATTATAAAAGTTAATTGGATAAGGGGGCTGTAGTTTCAAAACAAAGTTGACGATAGTAATACGCGGTCCGCTCAAGCAGTTCATTTGTTTTCGTAGCTAAAAATGTAAGTACTGACTTCTCTTCTCTTTTTTTTGGGGGTTTTTGTCCAATAAGGGTAGGTATGCCAACCCCATCATACCTTATAACAAAATAAATTCACTTAGTAATATAACACACAAGAGTTGGTTTCGACTGCTCCAAGCAGTCCCGTCTGTGGCGGGTCTAATAATGCTGACAAATAGCAGTATTTTATATGGAGTGACGGCCTATGTGACTTCTACTATGTAACATATATACCTTAGCAAGACTGGGTGTCAAACTTACAACTTTCAAGCTCCTGACGACCAGACCTAAAGACAGTCAAAGATCTACAAAATATAACAGCCGGGAGCTTAACGTGCTTTACGAGGCACAGAAGTCTCCCATCCACGGTTTGACCTCGGCAAGAGTTGCTTTACCTTGAAGATTGACTCGTATTTTACAACCAAAAGTGAAACATCGGAAAGCGTTCTAGTGCAGATAGTTACAGAGATAAGGTTAGTATAATGGCCACGATGTAAATATGTGGGTGCGTAACATACTGGCATTATCTGAGCAAAACAATGCCACGAGGGGCGCGCGTGGCCGCCGTACGACTACACTTTAAAAATAGAACCGTTGAGTCACCAACGTAACCAGACCTGCCCTCCCCCGCACACCGCTAAACAAATACTCGATAACACGCACTCTGTTCTAATAAGTACAGCTCAATGCTACTGGCTGGTGCACTGCTATCGTCTTTAGGTTAAGGCACGCTGAAAATTTTCACAGCATATTGACCCCTATCTCCGTCTTTTTTATTTGAATTGAAATTAGTAAGTACATTATGTTACGGCAATAGGGGTCCATTCGCTATGTAAGTACTCATTTCCAGTGGTTCACTTCGACTTGCTTTGACCCTTTAGCGCCTGGTTTGATTAGCCAATCTAGCTTGAGCTCTTCCTGTTCAGAAGAAATCTTCGACTGACGTGTAAAAGTGACGTGTCTATATTATGCTGGTCGTGTCAGTTCTTAGCGCCTTGCCTCATAGGACCACGCCCTGCTGATGTGTTCGATGCGTCTCGCGTTCCAAATTCGAATTCTTGGCAGTGTTGTTGCCAGATGGAATTTTGGCGTGTTTCTTTTTTTAATTTACTCTTTTTCACTGATTTTATTTGGCCAGTAACAATTTAGATTGCGTCTAATAAAAAGCTTTAAAATTAAACCTAATGTATAATGTTGTCTTTATTGGTCTTTCATAATTGAAAAATTATTGCAAAATATTTATGCAGATTTTGTTATTTAGTAGGTCATTTAATTCGTAAATGATTTCAGTTGATTAAAACTTGTAATCAGTATACCTAGAAGTATTTTATCAGCATTCTGCTATCGTTATCAAGTAGACATGTATTGCCTTGCACTATTTGCATATGCATATGCCTTATCAGATTGTACACCTGATCTTATTAAAAATATTTTCTGTAGTTTAAAAAAACTAATAACACACACTTTATTTTTTAGTTTTCGTGTTGTTCTCAGCAAATCCTTCATTTGTTACCCGTACCTATCATGGGAATGCATACAAAATAACTAGTAGGTACACCATCTTCAGAAGTCCGCCATATTGGATTATAATGATCTCACATAGATAACCATGCACTGGTGCCGATTCTGTTGTCCACAAACTAAACTTAATTTAGGCTATTGCTATCTTTTTCTCTCTAATAAAACAAGAAAGAGACGGACGTACATTACAGTTGTCAAATTTAGTTGAACTTATATTTCCATACAAAAAAGGGTAAGTACACGTAAAAACAAGTCGACTAAACACACTGAGTTCATAGCTATAGCAGTTCTTTTCTCGCACTGCCTTTTAGTACAATTTTCAAATTTTAAACCGGAAAGTGGGTCAAATTTATCTTCTAATATTTGTTTACACACTTAGTGTTACCAGTAAAGCTACTAATTTATAAGTGTGTTAATAATAAAAAAAAACATTTACATTTTATTTATGTCTTGGCGCCATTTTGCATCCATGCGATCATCTGTTCAGAATTCTAATTTTAAATACATCGTTGATGCCTGAAGTAATTAGATTCATAGATGCATCGGCACATAAGGATTGTCAGGGTTACTAGTTAATGGGTTATGCTAAACTATATCTGCTTTATATTAGGTAAGTAGTACCTACTAGCTGACCAGTCAGTTGTCCTGTGTCAGTTTAAACGACTTCTAATGGTTTTTAATTAAATATCACGTCTAAATGACTAGTCCTATTTCTTTGAAAAAAATATATGTTACTCTAGACTATTTCCGTCGTAATTTGATCTGAGAATATTTGAAATTATATTTTTATAACATTGTGTAATTAATTTGTAAAGTTATGTCTAACGCGGATATTAATTGAGAATCACGCAAAAACTTTATAGCGTATTTTTATGAAACCTTCACCATTTTAAAGATCATGTAATTATTTATAATTTAGTCTAAGTGTTTTAGTTTAATACCTGTTGTTTTATGTGTAATAAATTAATAATGCGTCTAATTTCGGACAGCGCTCCTTGATGGGCGAGTCCTATTACTGGGTGGTCATACGATACGACGCGGTGAGCTCAGCACAGAACACGCAAGCTAACCACTCAAGGTCGTTGGCAGCTAATAGCACCTTAAATGGTCCTGCTGTTCATAAGTGATGACCAACGGGCAACGAATAGTTTTTCTTTTTTATTTATTTAGTACTTAAATGATAAAATACTTTGGATAATTTAAAAAAAATGTTTTGTAAGTTGCAAGGAGACTTTCGATAAAGTGGAAACTAATAATCATTAGCAATTTATTTTAAACAAACATACGAGTACTATCGTGTCCGCAACTTACGACCTATTTACAAGAATTTTCGAACATAAATACTACGTAGTTTCCAATTTTATTGACATCTCATCGAAAGGAAAAAAAACCTATCGAAGACAATATGAATCATAGACTAATAAAAAAAAAAACTAACCGAACTCGATATTCCAGTTTACTGCGCAGTTGATTTTAAAAATTCAATGTTTACATCGGTTGTTGTTATCTTTGCGTACATAAAACCAGTCCGTGAAATAGATGTCTACTGTTATTTAGTTTTTATTAATATATACAGTACGATAATAATATCTGGTCCAGACTTACCTTTTTTGAAATTATGTTGAAGTTATACTTCTTATGCGACTTGCAACAAAAAAGCGTTAAACGTTTAACGCTCCTGGGGAGGGAGAATAGAAAGAGACAGAGCGAGAGTGAATGCGAAAAAAAAATATTATAATAATATAATAATGATTACGATTACGATTACGATATATGAGATGAGATGAAATGAGATGAGATGAGATGAGATGAGATGAGATGAGATGAGATGAGATGAGATGAGATGAGATGAGATGAGATGAGATGAGATGAGATGAGATGAGATGAGATGATGAGATAATGAAGTATAACTTCTTACGTGCGTACATAAGTACACACACACTTTTTTTATTGGGAGGGAAATCATCAAATAACTTCTCCCGCCAGAGTGTGGGCACGAGGGCGTGTCAGACTCTTACTGACTAAAACCCACCAGTGTTAATTTAGTTAACTGTACCAGGGCCACAGTGACTCCTTCTGGCAGGGACTTGCCTTTATATCAAGTTCAGGCCATCAAGTTTTGCCCAGGGGTTGAGGATAAATTCGAAACAGTGTTATCTCGCCCCTGGGCACTCAAGGCAGGGAAGGAACAGCGGTGGGTTTTAGTCAGTAAGAGTCTGACACGCCCTCCCGCTCCACCCAGTGCGGCTAGAGATGTCATTGGATGATTTCCCACCCCACAAAAAAAAAATCCATCAAGTTTAGCAGGACTTCATTTTTACAACAGAAGGAATGAAATATAGGTCACTATCACTAGTGATTCGAGCCGACTACACACGTGTACAAATCATACACAAACCTGTACCACTTGATCGCCCTTTCTATTAGTGAAACCGCATTAAAATCCGCTCCATGGTTTAGGAGGACTTAGCGGATAAACAGACAGACGCGGCAGCGGAAAGTGAATTTAATTTATAATTTACAGAGATAATGCACTGCCAGAGTCCGTGTTTCGTCGTAGAAACAAGGTTCTTGCTATCACCCATCACTACCAGGTGTACCACCACCTGGTGGCAGCCAGGTGTTTAACTCAAGAGTATATCGGATGTAAAAAGACAGTTACCGAAGCCGAAAGCCTATTATTTGGATATTTTTTTTCCAGTAGACCATACCTGGGAAACAACTGGTTCTGGAGATATTGAAGGTCAAAGTCGCAATTTTAAAATTTTACTTTTTTACGAAAATGAATTCTAAGTGTTATTACTAAACATTTTTCCAAATAAACATTTTCAATTTTTTTTTTGAAATTACGAATTTGCAGTTACGAAAACGCAATGAATATCAAACGTAACCGACAAGTACCTACGTGGCTTAGAGCGAAGAGACGGGATTTAACTCCACTTGCCTGTGTTTGTGTTACATTGCTCAGAATAAAAAATAGTTTTATTTGTCATACCTAAAAGTAAAAGTCGTTTCCCAGCAATAATTTTTACGATAAACTACTTTGTTAGACATACAGTATGCATAGTTAAGGCGCTATTAGCTGCCAACGATCTTGAGTGGTTAGCTTGCGTGTTCTGCGCTGAGCTCACGTAACGCGTCGTATGTCCACCCAGTAATAGGACTCGCCCGTCAAGGAGCGCTGTCCGAAATTAGATGCATTATTAATATATTACACATTAAACAACAAATATTAAACTAAAACACTGAGACTGAATTATAAATAATTAAATGATCTTTAAAATGGTGAAGGTTTCATAAAAATACGCTATAAAGTTTTTGCGTGATTCTCAATTTTTTATTCGAGTTAGACATCACTTTACAAATTAATTACACTATGTTATAAAAATATAAATTCAAATATTCTGAGATCAAATTACGACGGAAATTGTCTAGAGTAACATATATTTTTTTCAAATAAATAAGACAAGTCGCTTAGACGTGATATTCAATTAAAAACCATAACTGCGCAGTAACGGCTCCGTGATGTGTCTTTTTACACCCTGTATAGGTTACTTCTGGGCAAGCGTGTTCGATTGTCGACCACATCATCGCGTGAGATAGTGATCATACGCGAGATCAATTATAGGTAATAAATACTTCACGTCGTAGCGAATGTGTGCGATATGGATTACATGTGGAACTCTGGAGAAGAGGTGGCATGATGCAGCGAAAGCAAGCGTGCGTGACCCACCGCCATACGATCTATACGATGTCCAGCAGATGTATTCGCTAACTCAGTTGACATTAATTTGATAAGCACTTTGCAGTACATATTTGTTTTCCTATACGTCAAAGCAGCAATGTACTGCATAATGGCTGTTCGGTCCGAATGCATTTCCGAACGCAGCCTTGGCTGTCACACCTTTTCTTTTTATACTCAATGACCTTTTTCCTGTCATCTGTCACTTGTTGGTTTGACCGCAGTGAAAAAACGTGTTGGAAATATAATTTGGTGGCTTGCGATTTAGTCTGGCCGAATCTGTTGGTTTTGAACCTAATTGTTTGCTTTTGAACTAAATTAAAGCCCCATTCGATGTAGTGGTGAAACGGGTTATTTTGTGAAAATACTTGGAAGTTTGTTTGGTTCGCGAGAGACTAGGCGCTTGTGGAATCACGGCGCCTTTTTGAAGTCACCTTTGGAGTCTGGTATACCTACTGACAAGCACTACACTTCCCATTTAACTCTGACATACACACATTTACCCAGATTTCTCCCCGGACGAGGATGTTTGTAAATCATTCTTTAGCTCTGCGTACTTGCAGACAGGTTTGTGATCAGGTTGGAGCCGGGGATCCAACAGGCAGGCTTCCACACTCTTGTCTCGTCAAGTCGGAACCATTGCCCTGGCTTGGCCGCAAACAGTGGCTATCAAATTGATGTCAACTGAGTTAGCGAATAGCCCGGCAGGTCTCCCACTCCGCCGAGCACAGGATGTTGGAAACGTTGGAAAGCAGATGATTCTGAGTGTGCGAGTTGATGAGACTCCGAGTAGTTTTTAACGTCCTCGATCGCGTTAAAGTAAACATCAATTTGTACTAAAACTGTATAAGCGCCGCCTGGTGACCAAAAAAGGTAACCTCTTTTTAGGGTTCCATACCCGAAGGGTAAACAACAGGACCCTATTACTTTGCCTCCACTGTCCGTCCGTCTGTCAGCGGGCTGTATATATCTCACGATCCGTCATAGCTACACAGTTGAAATTCAACTGTCTACCTATTACGGTTCATGAGATATAGCCCTTAGGAGTTTATGGTACGGAACCCTTCGTGTGCGAGTCCGAATCGCATTTGGCCGGTATTTTTTTTTATATACGATTTTGACATAAGCAAACGTTTACGCAAACGCATTCGAGTGCTTTAAAAAACTGACACTAGGTCCTATATTGCAAAAGGGTTCCGATGCGAAGATAAACAAATAAATAATAAGAAGTACATAATCTGGAAGTTTTTTTTTAGCCAGAAACTGTTGACATAATTGAACAATTGGTGGTATTTCGCTACTCTCTGCACTGACTCTCGTATTGACTAAGACTTTACGTTATTAGTACGTCGTTGAGCCGCAGGAATAAATAAGTAAAGAATTAATAAATGATTCCAGCCGTGATCTTTAAACCCATTTCAGTTACACGTGGCATTGTGTAGGTATGAGTGTATGACGCATAGGTAATGCAAATCATTTGTAGTAGACGCCCCCTGACAATCGCTGAACAATCCATTGACCACAGGTGACAGGGTAGTGAGAATCACGCATTTTACCGACTTTGGACAACTCGGCTTCGTTAGGTATTTTAGAAATTTGATTGATATCAAAATCAAAAGTAATTAATTCAAATGAGGTTCCAAATCAGTATTTTTTAACAAAAAAGTGAACAAGTGCGTATTTCGTACTTATAGGGGTCCGTACCAAATATTGGTATTTGTTAGTAAAAAGTACACGTAATATTATACATTATCACCAAATTTCAAGTTCATATGTCAATGGGAAGTTAAAAAATTCTTTAAACTTTTGTGACAGAAGACGGACGCACAGACTGACGGACATGTGAGTGACAACAATAGGGCTCCGTTTGGATGGGCACAGAACCCTAAAAATGACAAAAGACAGTCCCTCAAAAAAAAAGTGTAATTACTGTGACTTGCTGAACTTAGCACATTATTTGAGGAAAAGATTACCTTCTTGTAATTTCCCTAATTTAAACAAAAAAATAGAAAAAAAGGAGAGCGCTTGCTATAGGTACTTAAATAATTATGTTAAATTCAATCGCCAATAAAATTTATGTAAAATTGTAACTTTCAAATTCAAACAATAAAAAGTCTACAATACTGGATTTGAACAAATTTTTTCATTGTCTGTGGCCAAGTCCTTGATATGCATGTGCGCAATGTAATATGACCTCGGTTAGCCGCCATATTAAATGTGCTGGTAAATAAATGATTACAGTACAATCGCGGATTATTCTAAAGTACGGCATTGTCAACTTTATTGTAAGTACCTACCAATGATTGTTACGTTTCCGTCCGATTTTCAATTCAATATTATCTTGTCTTTTTTTCAATTCAAAGTAACCATATTTTTTGCTAGTGATTTTTCGACAAATTCTTTATCGCTGAAAATCTTTTCAGCTGAACTAATCCTGACCTTAACTCATTAATAAATCCTTTACATACAGAACGGCCAGACTGATTATGACTGATCCTTATGCCAGAATCAACACTTTTCCCTCAAAAACCCCAAAATTCTCACGCAAAAACCCCAATATCTACCTACTTCTAATTATACTCCAATACTCAATACTGACATTTGGCAACATTCCGGCATTCATTAATTAGCACACAATTAAGACGTACAACAATGGCCCCACACACATGACTCACCCCTCGTAGGTATACGGAGAAGGTGTGTCATGCACTGGCTGCGTCTTTCATGCCGGTATTTATAGAAATGTGACCTGCGTGTGAATTTGCAGTTTTTGTGCAACCGAGGTGTAATGGGTGGCTCGCCGTCCGATCAGCACCAGGCCCGAGAGTCGACGGCGAGAGAGATGTCATCAACACATGACGGGACCCGTCAAGGCCGATGCATGTATGCCAAGAGGTCGCGGATAAATTCGAAACAGTTACCGCGCCCCTGGGCACTCAGGTAAGGAAGGAACGTCTGACACGCCCTGCCGCTCCACCCAGAGCAGGAGAAGTCATAGGATGATTTCCCATTCCCCAAAAAAGGGATGGGTTTTAGTCAGTAAAAGTCTGACACGCCCTCCCGGTCTACCCAGAGCGGGAGAAGTCATTGGATGATTTCATACCCCAAAAAAAAGGTAGTGCCCTAAGAATCGCGAAACTGAACCGGCAGTGGGCAGGACACATTGCTCGCAGAACAGATGGTCGATGGGGCCGAAAGGTTCTGGAGTGGCGACGGCGTACTTACCAGACGCAACGTTAGAAGGCCTCTCACAATGTGGACTGATGACCTGGTCAGGGATACGGGCATTTGATAATAATAATAATAATAATTTATTCTTCAAAAAAGTACAAAAAAGTTACAAGAAACAAACTTAAATTTTTGTGAGGTGAATGTACAGAGGCATTATAATTAGACAACGACTCCCAAACTGAGACATGCTCGTATCTTGGGTAGTCGGGATGGATGCGAGACGCACAGGACCGGTCGTTGTAGCGACACTTGGGGGAGGCCTATGTTCAGCAGGGGACGTCTTTCGGTTGAAATTATGATGATGATGATGTGCAACCGTCTGAGGGGCTGGTGAACAGTATAGCACTTTTAATTTGATTGTACGAATAGTGTTGTTAACACTATTAGTCGTAACAACTGTCTGTATTCATCATAGAAAGATGGCAAAACATTCCCAGTGGACAAAGTCCCCTAAGCGACTACACACAACTGGTCCTACGTTTCATGCTTCCAGTGGCCTTCACCAGGTTGTCAGTCCACCTTGGGATACTTTTTGGTCTGGGTGTAATCTCCAAAAAGCACCTGGACTTTTGGGGAAAAGACCAGGTAGTGCGGGATTTTATCCTTACTATACCACCCTGGTGATCACGATCAGCCAATGGAAAGGGGTCCAGTACCCTCTAAAAATCACCTCGGAATCCTTTTGTACAACACCTGTTAGGGAGTTAGGGCATACCCCTTTTTTTGTTTTTTTTGTGGGGTGGGAAATCATCCAATGACATCTCCCGCTCTGGGTGGAGCGGGAGGGCGTGTCAGACTCTTACTGACTAAAACCCACGCCTGTTCCTTCCCTGCCTGAGTGCTTCGGGGAGCGGTAACTTTGTTACGAATTTACCCGCTACCCCTAGGCATAGGGCATAGCCCTGGGGAGGACCTTTTATCCAAATGGCAATGTAGGTGGGAAAGTTCCATCAAAGGCCGACACCTCCACCAATTCTTCCCATCGGTTCGTGAGTGTTTGGCTAGGACATGGCTGGAGGTGGATCACTGTGTTGCCCAATTTCTCACAGGTCATGGCAACATTTAAGGTAAATTATTTTCCTTCAAGCGTGTAGCCTCGCCTTTATGTCAATGTTCTACACCTGATTGCGAATATAAACAATCCGCACATCATATCCTATGGGAGTGTACTCTTTGGCAAACTGAATGGAATATTATGTTGGATAGTATTCAGCCTACGTCTGGAGTTGTCTATTACACGGAGCTTGTGGAAACTAGAACGAATTTCCGTGCGTTCAAGCGTTTTTGGCATACCTTTTATTGGAATTAAATGTAGTGCTAACAATTTAGGATCCATGATTATTAGTGTTTTAATCCGTGGTGCTTGGCAACTGGGCTTACCCCAGTTGTAAATAGCCCTTTGTGCCTAATGGCCTAGCTTTGTTCTATCTCCTGCTTAATTAGGAGGGAAAGTGGAAATTATACTTTTCTTTCTCCTCCGCTGTTATTTTCTGATTAATTCCGTTACGGGAGCCAAAACAGTTTCTCTGGGACTCGTCGAGCTTCATTGTCTCGGCGTTTTTTCTATTGGTCGCCACTGTTGGCTTACAGGTTACAGTGATCTGGGAATAATGTGGCGGGCTTGTCCCAAAAATAATCTCTGGGAGATTGTAAAGGAGTCTTCATTGGGATCCCACCTTTTTTTTTGTGGTGTGGAAAATCATCCAATGACTTCTGCCACTCTGGGTGGAGCGGGAGGGCGTGTCAGACTCTTACTGACTAAAACCCACCCCTGTTTCTTCCCTGTCTGAGTGCCAAGGGGTGCGGTAACTCATTTTCAGAATTTATCCGCCACCCCTTTTTTTTTTTGGGTGTGGGAATCATTCAATGACTTCTCCCACTCTGGGTGGAGCGAGAGGGCGTGTCAGACTCTTACTGACTAAAACCCACCCCTGTTCCTTCCCTGCCCTGAATGCCCAGGGGCGAGGTAACTCTTTCGAATTTATCCTCAGCCCCTGGGCAGATCCGCTACCCCTAGGCATATTGGGATCCCACCTAAACTGATATTCTGATCAAGAGAGCACCCAAAATTTATCTTCGCAAATTGCGAAACCGCGTCAGTTACCGAAGATTCAGACACAATAGAAAATCTATCGTTACCGGTACCGTTGGTACCCGACGCGAGTCAGGAATGCAATCAAAAGTATTTCTGCTTATCACAGTTCTCTCAAAAAGTCAAGTGCAGAATAGATTGGAGCAATTACTCGAATTAGATAGACATGATAAAAAAAATTGTTTTGAAGACACTCGACTAGTCTGGGCCAAAATATATCAGCTTTAAAATAACAAATAACGTCACCAACAAAATATTACCCAGGTACATAAATTAGGTTTCTTTGTAACAGAGAGGTCAAGGCAAAATTATGTATGTTTCAAACATGTGGCTTCCAGGTGCAATGCGTGTGCTTACATCAAACTTGTATGAATGTACTTGAAGTCTTGTGCGTATTTACACGTGATATTATGCACGCATCAAGCATTGGCTAAGGTGAAACTACAAAACAAACGGAATCTATAATAGTAAGTGTACCTATTTTTAAAAGACTTCGAAAAAGGAGGAGGAATGTTCGACAGTATGTATGTTTTTTTTTTATGTATGTTCATCGATTTCTCCGTTCAAAATTCTTTTTTTATCCGAAAGAATATACGCCCGAGGTGGTCCCATATAAATTTTATCGAAATTGCTTCAGCGCTTTTTGAAAAACTAAAACAAATCGAAAAATATGTATGCATAGATGACGTTTTGGTTTTCTTGAATTACGAGTATGTTTGAATTCCACGTTCCAGAATAGTGGGGTTTTTAGTTCTGGGGTATAAATAACTAAAAAGTCGAAAATAATAAACCTTTTGCAAAAAAAAAAAACAACCGCCTTTCAAAAAGTAAATACACTAAAAATAACTTTAATTTCGGAAGTCGGTGTCAAATAACGAAGAAATAAAATACAAATACCGACCTCCGAAATTAAAGTTATTTTTAAATTTTAATGTGTTTTCTTTTTTGGAATTCGGTTGTTTTTTTTTTGTAAAAAGTTTTTTTTTGTTTCCTTCTTCTTGTCTGTATATTATTATAGGTACGAATATGTGTGTAGGTAACGAATGCGAGTCAAACTCGCACTTGACCGGTCTATTTGGTATCGCTTAAGGCGTATATAGCTGCCAAGTGGCGCCCTCATTGAATAAAAAATCGTAGCAAAGCATAGAAAACAAAGATTAAAAAATCATATGTTGCGTTTGTTACAAAGAGCTTAAGGTATTTTTACGTTGTTGAAACAGGACTCAAAGTGTTTTGTATCCAAAGTAGTAAGCAAAAGTACCATACACGGCCGTTTTTGACACTTTTCCTTACTACTTTGGATACAAAACGCCTTGAGTCCTGTTAAAGCAACGTAAAAATACCTTATCCTATTTGTAACAAACGCAACATAGGATTCTTTAATCTGTATTTTCTATGCTAAGATACGATTTTTTATTCAATGAGGGCGCCACTTACGGGGAGGTAGGCCCTTAAGGTTTGGATATTTTATCTTCTATCTACCAAGCCTAAATATGACTAATCGTGGGCAAAGGTCTCTATAGGAGTCAGGTTCGTCCCTCCAGGCTAGTGAGACAGCTCATCATCACCATCTTCCTGCCCTGGTGCCATGTTACTTCGGATCGTCAGAGATAAATAAATCATTAGAATATGTTATTAAGATTATGCAGCAAATATTATAAAAAAAACTGTTATAAAAAAACAACTGTTAGAAAAATAACTTTAGTTTCAGAAGTCAGTGTTTGTATTTTATTTCTTCGTAAAATTGTTGTCAGTTTTGTATTTTTTGTAAAATTGTTTTTTATTTTTCACTTTTTAGTTGTTATACCCCAGAACTAAAATTAAATAAGTTACGTCCGAATTAATAACCCCAATAACATGGAACATGGAATTTGAACATACTCGTAATTGGAGGAGACCAAAACGTCATCTACGTACACACATTTCTTGTTTTTTTGATTTTTTCAAAAAACACTAAAGCAATTTCGATAAAATTTATATGAGACCACCTCAGGAGTATACTCTTTCGGATAAAAAAAGGATTTTGAAAATCGGTGCACAACTGACAGAGAAATCGGTGGACATACATAAAAAAACATACATACAGTCGAACATAGAACCTCCTCCTTTTTGCGAAGTCGGTTAAAAATCGAGATTTAACGAAGGTATCTCATATCCTTACTCTGGATTATCAAATTTCAAACAAAATACATTTAGTAAATTTGGCAATTGGCATGATTGTGCACTTCGTATGATTTTTGATAGTCATCGTGTGTTGCCAAGCAATTTTCTTTTGTTATACAGGTCAGGGATAGCTTTGAACCCTACCAAATATTTGAATATCTACCAGAGCAGTTGACTGTTCCCTATAGCCATCACTAGGCATCATAATCATCAATATCATAATCATTAAATAACGCTACCAAAAAAAAAGCCCCTGCAGTTTCGACATTGATAGCGAAACTTACGTTAGCTACCGATCGCTAAATTACTAGCCGTTAAAAAACTCCCTCATTGTGAGGAAAATTTTTATATCATAACCTGAAAAACAATCGATTTTCATGAAATATATAGAGACGGCGTAAATTTAAACTTGCAAGCACTATTTTTCATGAAAACTTAAATTTTATTAATAACTTTTACCGTTTGTAACAATTAAATTAACTTGTCAAAATATTAAAGGATATAAAAGTTTGCCTCCTTGCAACATTAATTTCTTAGCGAACGAATTCGGCTATGTTGAGACTCCAGTATTCCCCGAAGGGTCGGGTAGAGGAGCCCACTCGAGGAATGCCACACTTTGCCACAGTTAACATATAGGGTGAGACATCAACCGGGCATAATTCCAGATTCCTGGCTCACCTTTTTAGCTGAAAATCGTCCACTGCAAGACATAGGCCTCCCCCAAGTGTCCCCACAACGACCGGTCCTGTGCGTCTCGATTCCAGCGACCCCCAGTACGTCATCGGTCCACCAAGTGGGAGGCCTTCCAACACTACGTCTTCAAAATGTAAGTATTTCATTAAATCATGACATTTGACATCAATTCTAACTGATACAGATGTATTGATGATTTGAATGATTCAAATTCTATAAATACATACTTGCTACGGCCGCGAATCAAATGTTGACAAAGATACAACCTGACACTGACCTGCAAATTGCAAAAAACGTAGGTAAGAAAATTTGAATTTCGCGGGCTACCCTGGAGCATTCACCTTAAGTTGGGCAATTCTTCGGTCTATGTCGATAAGCTTGGTTCTCTTGCAGATCTTTACTCCTGAAACGTGTTCGTTCACTCAGAAGGCTTAAAGTCTCCCAATGAGCAACGGAGTTTCCTTGCGTGATCGACTAAAGGCTGCAACTGAGAAATTCTAGATGGAAAAATCCAACAACTCTGCCCGAACCTTCACGGACCTTGTGGAAACGAGAAAGAATTTCCGTGCGTTAAGCGTTTTTACCATACCTATTATTAGAATCAAATGTCACAATTTCACACACACACAACACAACAACACACACACACACACAACACACACAATCACAATCACTCACAATTCACAACCTTCACAAAAAAATCGCAAAAAAAAAAAAATCGCTCACAATTTTAGGACCCATTAATATTAGTGTTTTTAACCAGTGGTGCTTGGCAACTGGGCTTACCCCAGTTGTAAATACCCCCTTTGTGCCTAATGCAAAACCTTTGTTCAGTCTGCCACTTGATTTGGAGGGAAGTGGAAATTATGTTTTTCTTACACCTTACCGTCTTTTCTGAATAATTTCGTTGCGGGACCCAAGACAAGACAGTTTAATCGCTTCTCTGGGACTCGTCGAGCTTCATTGGTTCGGCGTTTTTTTCTGGTGATCGCCACTGCTGATGTAGGCTTACAGAAGTTACAGTGGCTTGGGAATAGTGTGGCGGGATTGCCACAAAAAAAAAATCCCGGCCCGAACCTGGAATCAAGCCTAAGAACAACGCATTATAAAATAATGCAAACCATGGTCCACATCGTTAATATTGAGGTTCACAAAGGTAAACTCCTCTTAAATCAATGGTTTTCCTTGTGGAAACCTGTAGCAGACTTGCTCCAAGTAAGTGGAACTAGTCTCGTACAGGTTTTTGGTATTCACAGATCTGCACCTAAGTGTTAATATTTTTCCTGTAAGTAACATGCAAATTATGAACGATGACAACAAAACAACCTTTCCATAATTTGCTATATGGTGGGATATAGAGTAACTGAGACATGAAATTATCATCTATGTCCACATATATAGCCCACTAGGTTCTGCCAGCGGCTTTGCCCACGTAGAATTAGTACTTCCCCCGTTATAAATTATAGTCTATGTGCTATGCCGGACTATAATCTATCTCTGTGCCAAATTTCATCCAGATCCATTCAGCCGTTCTGGCGTAACTGAGTAACAAACATCCATACACTCAAGTTTTATGGAATTATATCCAATATATATAATATAATTCCAAAAAACTTGGATGGATGAGGCATCTCTTAAGGATTTTTTTTTTATTGTTGATAGGCACGCGTTTGACCACTATCTCACCTGATGGTAAGCGATGATGTGGTCGAAGATGGAGCACGCTTGCATAAAAGTAACCTATTCACCTCTTGACTTAAAGACTCCCAGGTTGTAGCTATCAGGAAACACAGACTCCGGTAGGGAATTCCACTCCCTAGCTGTACACTCAATGAATGTGTTCTCGAAACGCTTTGGATAGGATATTACGAAAGAAGGACAAAATCAACTGGATTCACACAATTTTGTGAAGGTTTTCATAAAATAATCTGAGGAAAATGGTCTCGTATTTGTTAGCAATGACCTACCACCTAATATTATTGATACATATATGGGCAGTTTTTATTTGGATGAACCCAATTTAGAAGTCAAAACCCTGTCGCCAAATCTGCTGGCAACCTTTTAGCAAGAAGGACGCACTGACCAAATTCGTAAGGACAACAGCATTTACGCCGCTTAATTCTTTATATCTTGTTGATATAAGAACAATAATAGCATGTAACAAAATGTACTCTACTGTTCATGTTTGTGATTGTTTAAATATTACTCCTAATAAAATACTGCTAAAGTTTGAATTTGAATGAGAAGCCAATGTTGACGAAACAGACACGCTCAGTAACTATATTGTTTACAAGAAAATGTTGGGAAAACTTCCGTGTTTTATTACTCATACTATTTTAACAGTTAATAAACAAAAGTTCTAGTCATTCGATTTTACATTTGAAAATCAACATTTTCAATATTTCATCGTTTAACATTGCCATGATGATGAAATTCTTTGTAATTCCATGGTTTTGGAGCGTAATGAAATAGCATAATTTGTTGTTAACAACAAATGTTAAAGCGACGTCAATTAATAAAAATGTTACGATTAATTGTAACTGTGCTATTAATTGACGTCAAATCTGACGTCTATTTCATTAAAATTCATTATTTCCTTGTTGAACCTTGAAAATCCCAATTTAGTTATTTTTAGGTACCTTTTATTCATCAAGGTTTACTCATTTAAGGAATGGCGCCATGTTATATACCGACCGCGGTGGGTTTTATGTTGTTGATATTTATTTCAGAAACTGTAATTTCATTGACATCAAATCCCATATATGTAATTTCCTAAACTGTATATTTTTTTCGAAATAACTCTATTTCTTGATTCATGATTCTCGTTTTCAAGTTACAGATTTTTTTATGTTTGCTCTGCTATTAGGATTTCTCATTCCAGTCGCTGATAGGTTTTTAAAAACAACTCCTAAAGTGCCTATCTATTGGCACGAACCTACTGCATGTCGCGTTAGTCACAAAGAGCTGTTGACTTCGCATTATATTAGAATTTTGTGTTATGGACTGCCACTGTTTGTCGGTAAAATTCCTAGTAACCTCTGTGGCGTCTCGGCACCCATATCTCCAAACCTCTATGTATTATGCAGCTACTCTTTGTTTTGAGTTCCCATTCCAAAAATCAATTTCTGATATTCCGTATTTCATTTCTTTAGATTACAATATTCTTCCAAAAATTTGTGTCACATCGTTCCTAGACCCACCTACTAAGCCAAATGTTATTGTTATCGTTTCAGGGTCGCAAAACACAAGATATTGCAAATCTGCTCACAATCAGACACACCAAACTTGAATCCGAGGACGAAGCGAGCCTCCGGATTTTGCAAGCGATTTAAAAATCTAAACCGTTGCACAAACACGCGGCTGAGTGTTGCCGAGAATAGCTCTGTATCGGGGCGAGTCACTCTGTGGGCTCGTCAGGCGCCGAGCACGCGGCCGAGGCGTGCTCGCTGACGTCAGCTGCGTCACCATACCGTCAAAACAATGCTGCCAACCTCAACACACCCAATTCTAAACCTTAAATCGCTGACAATAAGATCGATAGCAATCTTTTGTTGTGATAGTGCAACCGTAGTTTTCCGTTTGCTTTGCGTAAGTTCACCAAGCGTGTGTGTTGTGTTTTTTCGGCTAGCACACGCGCCTCCCGTGTTGTTTTACGTCATCGCTCCGTTCGTTTCGAGAATATTAACGCCCGAATTTCGGAAATTTAACGCACTTAACACGGATTTTAAAGAAATTCGTAATACATTAGATTATTTATCAGCATTTACAGGAATAAAAAGTTGAATGTAAACGTCGGTGTATTATCTGAATGTAAATATGTCGTTTTATCAGCGCACCCGAGGCTATAAAAGCGCTCGCGAACGATGCTCCGCGCCCAGTGCGGATCGCACGGGCACACTACAAACATGACTGACTAACAAACAGACTATAGAAATAAAATAAAAGCTATTTGAATTCAGTTACACTCTCATCAAAGTGTTGATGTTGCTTATATCAACCCAACACAGATTGAAAACAATGAAACTCAATGTTACATTGTTCTCAAGAATGTCCCAACACTTGTACTAAATTCCAAGGAAGGTTATACTTACAAATGTACATTTGAAAATGACAACAATCTAGATAGTCAATATTATGAATGAAATTATGCAACATCAATCTTACGTTGTGGAGCAATAAACTAATAAAATTAACAATGAAGGAAGCCATGAATGATACAACAAACACAATGTCTCCATAGTAACACACTGTATCATCCTTATCAACCCAGAAGTCAAACGTCTCCTAAGTACTAATAACAAATAAATAAACAATCATAAATAATTGATTATGATGAATGGGCAGGAAATAACTAGAAATATAGGTCATGGTTGGATGATTCAGACGCTCATTTACAGTGAAAATAATGCAGAAATCATACAAGTTGGACTGTGTTATGATTTTGTACCAGACGAGGTCGTCCATTGTTATGATTTCGAAACTAATGCATAAGCAATATACGATAAGAGTTTACCAGTAGCAAAGATTGAAATGTCTCGAGAATGTCTGACGAGAAAATATACGATGAAAAAAAAACAAATAAAACAAAACAATTACTTTTACTTATCCTTCCGATAAAACCCAGGAAGTAGGGGATTCCTTATTTGGTTATAAACATTCGGTTGTTAACATTGAACTGTATGCAAAAACACATCGACCTTCACTTGGCAGGCGGTGACAAAAACATGAAACGAAATTCAATACATAATGCATTTTAATCTACAACGGATTCTGGGTAAACCATTGTGCAGGAATTAGTTTTAGTTGGGATTTCTTGACTACCATGACAATTTAAGATTTTTTAAATTAAATTTTCAAATTACAAGTCAGTCAAATTAATGTATATCGTATGTAGAACGTAATATGTGGTAGAACTTTGATCTCAAGTTAGACAGAAAAATCGGAAATGCAAATTATTGAATGGCACAATCGAGTTCTCGAAACAGGTTCGAAAATATGATTCACTACGGCCCTAGCACAGGCAACTGAAGGAACATGAGTGAGTTTTAGTTAGTAAGAGTCTGACACGCCCTCTTGCTCCACTCAAAGCGGGAGAAGTTATTTGATGATTTTCCCACCCAAAACAAAAGGTTCGGAATATATAATTTTTCGATGACGATGAAACAAATCCGTCTGTTGACGGAAATAAAGAACACAATAACATTAGCAATGACAAAGACCCATTCTAGAACATAACAGTGGAAATACGCATCACTATTGCAAGCGATTACAACATTACCGATATCGGCGCACCAGTTCCTACCTAGTACCGTATCAGACACTGCAATGCTGTAGGCAGTGACAATGTTGAAAATATACAAGCTATGAGTAATGGAGCACGCGAACATAGCGTGCTTCGTAGTGACGTGCGCGCACTTGATGTTGCGTCACAATTCTTGGACACAGTGTTCAAATTTCGCGTATAGCCAGCTACAGATGAGCAATACGTTGAACGCGAAAGTTTGGAAAAATAGGGGGTGACACAACGGGCGGCTTCATCACTAAAAGCGATCTTTTCAAGACAACATTTGGATGGATTTTAAAGAGAAAAGGGAATACAATACTGTAGGTAGTCTTAGTCCTATTTATAATAATATATACAATAAATACATTATAGATAAATATATACATGAATAATTATGAAAAAAAAAGGATTGAACCCTAGTAAAAACGATTAAAGAGAGAGGTAATGATTTTGTTTGTTGTTTTTTTTGGTGTTGTTTTGATTTTGGTAGTGGTTTTGGGTTTGGATATTTGTTACAAAATAATGCTCTGACAGCTGAACACAAAAAAGGCTACAGAAACACAAAAAAGTAGAGAAAAACCAAAAGATATGACGGAGTTGGCAGTGAATTAAAAGGGAACTTTCTATGCAATGAATAATTAATGAGACCGCAAACCAACAAATACTAAGAAAATGGCAGACTTCTGAAAACTGATAGTGCTCTACACACATAAAAAACTTGGTAAAAATCCATGACTACATTGCCATTGCCTAAGTTAACAGCTCAATCTAAATGTACCTAGCTTAATTAGTCCATCTCATAGCGACTATCAAATTTAACAATGAGCAATGAAAACATCCCAATATCTGAACTTATGGATGGATTAAAATCTGGACCATTTTCTCTGACGCACAAAGAACGGTAATGCATTGGCAAAGTCCTACATAAAGTAAGCAAATCTGAACTACTCTCTGTAAGAGGATCTCGAAGTGCAAAGGACGGTCATGCATCTACGTGAGTCTAGTCATACACTCAATAACCTTAACCTTACTTAAAGTGTTTTCCTTTATTAAATCATAGCTAAGTTATGATGCATTCATGTTCGGTGCAGTTACGTCAGGTACAATGTGTATGTTAGTTATAAGTACTCACTAGCTTCTGTCTGCGGCTTCGTCCGCGTAAAACCGAATATCATCCCAAGGGTACAAGCTCCTGGAATAAAAAAATATCCTACTCGTATATACTATTTCAGATATATATCTGTGCCACATTTCGTCCAGATCCGTTCAGCTGATCTGACGTGATTGTGTAACATACATCCATTCATCCAAACTTTTGCATTTATAATATTATAATAGGAAGACGCATTGTCAATATTTTAATCTACTTATGACTCTTTATTCAGTTAATATTTTTTGGTGATCTTTCAAATGCTCTGAGTCAAATCTATCGAGAAAACAAAGAAATGAGCAGCCACATCGAAAAAAGACATAAAGAGGTGTGAGGGATATATAAGATGACAATATTACTACTGGCCTGAACAGAGGTAGCATCGTCCCAATAAGAAGTAGGAATCTCTTTAGACAAAAAATATCCAAGAGAAAACAGTTGCATCTATGAGATTAACTTCGCAAGTTGCACTAGCCATGTTCCTTAACCTTGATTATTAAATTTTCCTTTGTCATATAATGCATCCATTTTATAAATGACGTTTCATGATTTCCTAGGGTTTTAACGATTGCCGCACTTAGGGTTCTGATTGTCTACAATGATTGTCATTTTGTGCGTCAGAATCCTAGTGAGTTATTTTGAATTCTGATTACTGATTTCCTGCTGGACCTTAAAAGTCATGATTCACTAGGAAAGGATACATACGTGGATTGGTTGAGCTGACGTGTTAAGAGTTCAGTGTATGTATAAGTAACGTCATTTTCTGTCTCAATTACGTATTCAGTGTATCATTGAACTCTGGGTCATTATCATCTCTCGTCCAACTTTCTTGTAGCAGGTGTTCTGGACGCCATTTCTTTTAATTCAATCAATCTACCGAGCCTTTTCGCGTCATGTTGGAGTCGACTTCCAGTTTAACCAGATACAGCTGAATACCTACCAGTTTTTTGGGTGATTTTAAGTCTATGTTCTATGACCAGTGCGTGTTGCCAGTCATGACTTATGGAACCGAAACGTGGTCCACCACCGTGGAGCGACCACTTAAAGTCACCTAAAGGGCAATGGAGAGGGCTATGTTCGGAGATTTCTTCAGTGATCGAATCAGTAATGATGATTGATATCCGCAGAAGAATCAAGGTTACCGACATAGCCCAAAGAATCGCCAAACTGAAGTGGCAGTGGTCAGGGAAAATTGCTCGCAGAGCAGATGGTCGATACGACGAGAGGTTCTGGAGTGACGAATGCGTACCGGAAGAGTGTTAGAAGGCCTCCTAAAAGGTGGACCGATGACTTGGTGAGGGTCCCGGGAGTCAGATGGATGCGAGATGCTTAGGACCAGTCGTTGTGGCGACGCTCGGGGGAGGCCTATGTACGGCAGTGGACGTCTTTCGGCTGAAATGATGAATGTCTATGTTGTTTTCTACTTTAAGTCTGTTATGTTATTGTGTAGAGATACTTAAGTCAGTAAATAAATCTTTCCATCCAAGGTTGCTAGACGGAGACTATGATTAAATCATGCAGTCATTTTGCCTGTCTACGTTGTTGCAGTCAGGTATACATTTCAAACTACTTAACCTTAATTATAAAAGTTTCCGTGATCAGAGTCGTTTTCATAAAGTAATGTTTTCTATATTAAGTTAGTTTCTTTGTTTTTTTGCTGGTATATACGTTGGTTAAGTAATAACAGCCGCACGGGTCGTTCCATCAGGTTAAGATACGCTTGCCGGGGTTGGTCCATGGATGGGTGACCATCTTTACATACCGAGACTCCTCCGTGCCTCGGAAAGCACGTTAAGCCGTTGGTCCCGGCTGTCAATCAACCAGTTTTACCAAGGGGTATCGTATTACCCAGTAACTGGGTTGTGGAGGTCAGATAGGCAGTCGCTCCATTTAAAATACTGGTATTCAGCTGCATCCGGTTAGACTGGAAGCCGACCCCAAGATAGTTGGGAAAAGGCTAGGCAGATATAGATACGTTACTATGGTAGTTTTTAGGGTTCCGTACCCGAAGGGTAACCAACGGGACCCTATAACTAAGACTCCGCTGGCCGTTCGTCCGTCCGTCTGTCTGTCAGCGGGCTGAATCTCATGATCCGTCATAGGTAGACAATTGAAATTTTCACAGCATGTGTATGTCTGTTGGCGCTTTAACAACAAGTAATAAAAACTAAAAGAAATTAAAAATGAAAGGGGGCTCTCATACTAGAAACGTGTTTTTGACTTCTTTTGCTCAATCTTAATAATGGCAACATGGAGACGCATATAATCTTGTACGATGGTACGGAACCCTCCATGAGCGAGTCTGACTCGCACTTGGCCGGTTTTCCAGGCTATTTAACCTTAATTATTTTCCTTTGTCATACTCATAACACAACGCATTAGTTTCATTTTAATGACGTGTTCCCCAATCACTGGGGCACGTAGACATACCATATTAGGACTAATGATGTTACATAATTAACATGGTTTTCACACTATTTCAACCTGTTTATTGACCATCACAACAGGTAATTGGTATATAACAGGTAAACCTTGCCTATTTCAATAATGCACACGATATTATGCATGCAGAAATGAATATGTATGCTATTTCACTTTTGCAGCTGTAAAGTCATTTATTGAGGTGATAATAAGGGCGTCTGAAAGTGGCACCGCTGATTGATAAGTTGTGTGGAAATCGGTTGTCGTGGTATGGGCATGTGATGCGGAGGAATGAAGAAAATGTCGTGAGGAAAGTCATGTGTATGGATGTGGATGGCTATAAGAGTAGGGGAAGGTCAAAGAAACGAAGGTTGGACTGTGTGAAAGAGGATATGAATAAAAAGGGGGTGACTACAGAGATGACGACTAATAGAGGAGTATGGAAGAAAAATACATGTTGACAGCGCACGCAACGAAAGGTCTCAAAAGGAATGTTTTTTTCCCGTTTTTGCCACATTTTTCATTGATGCTCCGCTCCTATTGGTTGCAGCGTGATGTTATATGTATAGTCTATAGCCTTCCTCGATAAATGGACTATTCAACCAACCCAAAAAGATTTTACAATTCCATCCAGAAGTTCCTGAAATTAGCGCGATCAAACAAACAAACTCTTTAGCTTTATAATATTAGTATAGACAATAAAAGATCGTATTTCGTAATAATTCAACCAACTTGGGGGTTCAGAGAGCAATGTTAATCTCCAATCTTCGCAGCGGGTGACATGATTTTAACTTTTTTTTTTTTTTTTTTCCACAACTATCACACAACGCCATCTAGTCCCAAGCTAAGCAGAGCTTGTGTTATGGGTACTAGACAACTGATAAACATACTTATATATTTCTAAATACATACATATTATAGATAAATTACACCCAGACACAGAACAAATGATCGTGCTCATTACACAAACATTTGTCCTGGGTGGGAATCGAACCCACGACCTCCGGCATAGCAGTCAGGGTCACTAACCACTAGACCAACAGGCCAGTCAACTGTCTGTAACCGATGCATAGCGGATGGTATTTTTCCTCGGAAATGGTGACTGAGCTACTCGTAAATACGCATAATTCCGAAGAATGGTTACAAGCCTCCAGACGATCCTAAGTCGTACCTACCCATAACACTACTTCCATCTTTGGTAAGCTCTCAGAGCGACTAATCGTTCCGCGCTTGCTTCCAAACGGACCTAAATTTCATAATAACCAATTTGGTTTTACTGTTGGAAAATCTACCGTCGACGCAGCACTCTCTGTCCGTAAAATTGTTAATCTTTCCGAACATAAATACGTGGTTGAGATTTTCCTGGATATTTCTGTGGCTTTTGATAATGCATGGTGGCCAATTATGCCACTACTCAAAATGAAAACCCGTGGTTGCTACAAAAATATTTATGCTCTTGTTCACTCGTACTTTTTAAATGGTTCCGCAAAACTCAAACTTAGACATCCTTCTGTGACAAAATCTCTAACCATGGGATGTCCTCAGGGCTCAGTGATAGGCCCGTACGTATGGAATTTGGGGTACAATGATTTTCTCGCGATTCCGCTTCCTTGCGGTTACTCAATAACCGGGTGTGCAGACGATGGGCTGCTGATCATTCACCGCATAAAACCTATCAACTTATGTTGAAAGGTAACCTTAAGTTTTGGCCTAGTATTAAGTTCAATAACGTTCCCGTAAAAAAAAACAGTCCATGTGCTACCTCGGTATGATATTAGAAAATAACTTTCCATTTATTGAGCTTGTAAAAACAGTAGGTGAAAAAGCTAAATAGAACTTCTTTGGCTTGACGAGGATATCCAAGGCTACTTGTGGCCTTTTTTATTTTATTTGGGACTAGCCCACCACACTATTCCCAAGCCACTGTAACTTCTGTAAGCCAGAATCAACAGTGACGACCACCAGAAAAAAACGCCGAGGCAATGAAGCTCGACGAAGCCCAGAGAAATGATTAAACTGTCTTAGGTCCCGCAACGAAATTAATCAGAAAAGACAGCGGAGGAGTAAGAAAAACATAATTTCTACTTCCCAACCTAATCAAGCGGGAGATAGAACAAAGCTGGGCCATTAGGCACAAGGGGGGTATTTACAACTGGGGTAAGCCCAGTTGCCAAGCACCACTGATTAAAAACACTAATATTAACGGGCCCTAATATTGTGAGCTGTTACATTTGATTCCAATACTAGGCATGGCTAAAACGCTTGAACGCACGGAAATTCGTTCTAGTTTCCACAAGGTCCGTATAATAGACACCTCCAGGCGTAGGCTGAATACTATCCAACATAATATTGCGTTCAGTTTTCCAAAGAGTACACTCCCACAGGATATGATGTGCGGATTGTTCGTATTCGCTATCAGGTGTGAACATTGACATAAAGGCGAGGCAGCAAGCTTGAAGGAAAATAATTTATCTTTAAAGTTGCTATGACCTGTGAGAAATTGGGCGACACAGTGATCCACCTCCACTCTAGCCAGCCACTCACGAATCGATGGGAAGAACTGGAGGAGGCAATTATGTTAAATATGTCTCATGTAATAAAGAGAGCGAGCGTATTGTCAACAACCGGACACAAAACCAGACACAGACTGCTTCTGAGAAATTTCTGATAAAAAAACCAAATAACTCTTTGTTGCCTGTCCCGGAACTCGTTACCCGGTTATGGCCAGAAACGTATGCTCAGCACAGGAGTGCTAACAGCTAGGACAATGAGGCCGTTACGCATTAAGTCATCATCGTCATCATTTCCGCTGAAAGACGTCCACTGCTGGACATAGCCTCGCCCAAGTATCACCACAAATACCGGTTCTGTGTGTTTCGCATCCATCAGATTCCCGTGACCCTCATCAGGTCATCGGTACACCTTGTGGGAGCACTTCCAACGCTGCTTCTTCCGGTATGCGGTCGCCACCTGTGCTTATAATACAAGCACGGGCCATTCACGCCACGGTTTACCGGAGAGATCTGTCTATGTAAGTGTACTTGTGCAGATAGACCGGAGAGTGTTTTGTTTGTGTAGGTTAAAAGAACTGCACAGCCCCTCCAGCTAAATAATTTTTATAATAGCGCTAACGCTAACGCTTGATGCAAATTGTATGGCAACGACATTACTGGGCGTGAGTCAGGTGACAGTTTTCTCCGCAGATAATGTCGTTGCCATACATTTTGCACAAAGCGTTAGCGTTAGCGCTATTATAAAAGTTATTTGGCTAGGGGGGGCAGGTTTGTCCCAATACACGCTCCGGTCTATCTGCGCAGGTACGGGTACAGGTAGATCTGCATAGGCAGACCTCTCTGGTAAATCGTAGCGTGTATGGGCCGGCATTACGTCATCATCAGCCTTTTAATGTCCTCACTGCTGGAGCGCAGGCCTCTTCTCTGTGAAAGGGTGCGGGCCGTAATCCACCACGCGGGCCCAATGCGGGTGGATGTCACATGTCTTCGAACTTTTGGTTCTTGGACATGCCGGTTTCCTCACGATGTTTTCCTTCACCGTTTTGAGAGCAGTGGTGATGAAATAATTTACACAAAGTAAAGCGCTTGCCTGGGTTTGAACTCTCGACCTACAACTTGTAAGTCGCGGCCAATACCACTGGGCCACCACTCCTCTCTCCGGCATAACGTGACCAACTATAATATAGCCCTTTTGTCAGACCATCAATTTATCATCTACTCAGTACCCACCTGCTCGAAGATCATTAGCGATGACCTATCCTTCAATGTCATGTTTGTTCTCGTTATGCGCAAGAGTTCCAAGTGTTGTCTTCTTTGAGCCAAAATTTGTCAATATTTTCCGTAGTTTATGGCATAGTTGTATATTTTGCATAATGCAACATATAAACAATGACACTTTGGCTTTACGCCTGTTAGTGTCATTAAATTGTCATTTTGCATCTGTGGTCGTTATTAGATGGTTAAATATCTTGGTTCTGTTAGTATGAGGCTGTTGTTGAATTATCACGAAGAGAACTCTACTAGCGTTGATGTTACAGATGAGAAACGTTTTCTTCTGAAAATTGAAACATTTTCGAAACGACTTGCTGATTTCAGGAAAAAATTGTCATTTTGTAAATTCTCCTAATGTTAGCAAGTAAGTAATGATAACAGGTGCGAATATGTGTCGCTCACTAATTCTCAATTAAAATAAGCGACAGAATTGTTTTACACAATTTTGTGAAGATTTCAGCTTCGCTCATAAATTAAAGGTTTCAAATTTAGGTAAAGAAAAAAAACTTTTTTACAAAAAAAAAACAACCGACTTAAAAAAAAATACACTACAAATTTAAAAATAACTTTAATTTCGGAAGTCGGTGTCAAATAACGAAGAAGTAAAAATACAAACACCGACTTCCGAAATTAAAGTTATTTTTAAATTTGTAGTGTATTTTTCTTTTTTGAAGTCGTTTGTTTTTTTTGTAAAAAAGTTTTTTATTTTTCACTTTTTTTGTTATACCCCAGAACTAAAAACCCCAATATAATGGAACGTGGAATTTAAACATTTGGAGAACACCAAAACGTCATCGAGGTACACGTATTTTCCGTTTTTGTTCAGTTTCTCAAAAAGCGCTGAAGCAATTTCGATAAAATTTATATGGGACCACCTCGGGAGTATATTCTTTCAGATGACAAAAGAATTTTGAAAATTGATTCACAACTGACGGAGAAATCGGGTAATATACATACAAAAAAATTAAAAAAAACATACAGACGAATTGAGAACCTCCTCTTTTTGGAAGTCGGTTAAAAAACTGAACGAAGATAAAATGCAAAAGATTTTGTTGGATGATTTAGCAAGTAACACTACTTTTATAGTTCGAAGAATATTTTTGAATGGTGTTGCTCAAAAAGTTCTAAATTATAACATCTGTTCTAATTGGTTTTCCCTTAATCTGTCAATTACTTACCTAAGTATTTTTTAAACGCATCCATAATTATTTTAAGGCCCCTCTCGCGGTCCAGTGGCGCCCTCATTGAATAAAAAATCGTAGCATAGCACAGAAAATAAATATTAAAAAATCCAACTTGACGTTTGTTACAAAGAGGATAAAGAATTTTTACGTTGTTAAAACAGATCTCAAAATGTTTCGTATCCAAAGTAGTAGGCAAAAGTGCCAGAAACGGCCATTTTTGGCACTTTTGCCTACTACTTTGGATACGAAACATTTTGAGACCTGTTTTAACAACGTAAAAATTCTTTATCCTCTTTGTAACAAACGTCAAGTTGGATTTTTTAATATTTATTTTCTGTGATAAGCTACGATTTTTTATTCAATGAGGGCGCCACTGGACCGCGAGAAGGCCCTTAAGCACGCAATTCAATACAACTATGTACATATTTAGAAACTCTACCGTGTAGTAAAATAGGGTGTGACCGTACAACGTACAAACCACAACATAATAACTGCCATACCCACCTTATCGAAGGGCATCAGATTAAAGATAAGACCCAAAGTACCTTACGTAAGTACAAAATAAAGGTGAGTAGGTAGATAGAAGAATTCCTGAGAAATTTGGCGCAAAGTTTTTAAGGTCTACCGCATAGCATGAATAAAACCGGCCAGGTGCGAGTCGGACTCGTGTTTAAGGGTTTCGTATCATTGAACAAGACTATACGCGTCTGCTTGTTGCCATTATTAAGATCAAGCAAAAAAAAAAGCCAAAAATATCACGTTTCTAGTAGGGGAGCCCCCTTTAATTTTTTTTATTTGTAGTTAGAGCGGCAACAGAAATACACATTCTCTGTAAGTTTGAACTGTCTACCTATTACGGATCATGAGGTACAGCCTACTGACAGACAGACGGACGGACGGACGGACAGTAGAGGCTTAGTAACAGGGTCCCGTTGGTTACCCTTCGGGAATAAATGTGATTAGATTAGTTTAAACACTGACAGCCGTATTTTTAAAACTCGCTAAACATACGCTTTGCCTCTTAGGCTCTTAGGCTTTTTGCCTGTTAGGCTCCGAAACTCACCCGTGAGTTTGAAAAAAAAAAATTAAATAAGTGAAAAAAAAAAGCGTGAATCGGCTGACAACCCGGGTTGTCGTCGGCCTTCAATTCGACAACCCGGATTTGTCCGCGGTTCCTAAGAGGATACTGATTAGCGTATTCTAAATTCAAATTCTCCATTGAACATTTTGAATTAAGAACCTGCTAGTCGGTTTTTGGCGGGATTCTTTCGTGTGAAGTTCAGTGGCTGTTTTAATTATTCGCAAATTGATTCCTAGTCGATACTGTGATGTTAAATTAGTGTAGTTTTGTGTCTCAAGTGTCTACGAAACGAAACAGGCGCGATTTCGGTAAAATAAGCTGAGAATTTTGTCGTAGTATTGACTACCTCAGCGAAGCTTGACGAGAAGGCTGACTATAGTTGCAAAACTTCTGAAATATTCTGAATAATTCCGGAATACTTCTGGGAAAGTTTCTTTAAATCCGAATTATTCAAAATG
Organism: Polia nebulosa; assembly: GCA_951329385.1. Lineage (NCBI taxonomy): Eukaryota > Metazoa > Arthropoda > Insecta > Lepidoptera > Noctuidae > Polia > Polia nebulosa. Next base: position 5,488,941 of record OX589592.1, on the reverse strand, counting down.
AATTTAACTAAGATTTTTTTTTTTTTCTGAAAAATCGTATTTTGCATCGATCGTCGATCGCCGCCGCCGCTGCTCCTCTGTGCGCCGGCCGCTGCCGCCGCGCTGGCGCCACGCCGCGCGCGCCCGACTGCCACGAGTCGTGCGTGCAGGCGATGGCGGTGCGAGGTGCGGTAAGAGCGGAGATGCTCCCCGGAGAAGTTTTCACCCGCGCGAGAAAGATTCGTACCCCGCAATCGAATGTTTCCGCGGAATATTTCGCCCGAATAATTCAATGGGAATTATATGTTGATATTTTTATAGGTAGATCTATGTTAGCCTGCGATTTATTCTTTTGTTTTTAGGTAGGTACCTACTTATTTCGAAATCGAATGCTATTTTTATAAATGTCAGTTGTGGAATAAAAAACCAGGCCTAGCATATTTGATTTGTTTTTTGAAAAAGGGTTACTTATGTTTTTGGTTAGTTTGTATGTACCTCTGTACGCATCGCGAGTATTCGCGAGTCGCATAGGTAGGTATTAATCATTACCTACCTACTTAACGCGTATAATAGCCCAGTCAATAAAAACAAACAAAGGCAAACCTTGCAAGCAAACACGTTTTGATGCGGTTTTCAGAAAAGTGTTATACTTAGGAGCAGGTTTTGGTATTTTAACCGATTTAAAAAAAGGAGGTTATGAGTTTGAACCGTATTTATGTATGTTTGTCCGCGATCATCTCGCGTTTGGCTGAACCGATTTTGATGCAGTTTTCAGAACAGTATTATTAGTCACTATATGTATAGGTGGCATAAAAAAATGTTGAAAAATAGGTAGTAAGGTCAATTTTCCTGGTTTTTTTTGACAGTTGAAATATTCCCAAAGTTTCGGAATATTTCGGAATACTTCCGAAGTATTCGACGGGAATGATTCGGAATTTTTCCCGCCAGCATCTATAAGGCTGACTCGATTCATTTGCTGCCAAATGCAGCAAAAACGTTAGAATGTGTTACATCTGCATTCTAATGGGGAAAAGTGACAGTATTCTGTATCTAAAACTAAACACTTTCTTAACTTGACACTGGCTAAATGCACAAGCCGTGCGACACCAAAATTTAAAAAAAAAAACAGTTTTACTTTGTTTAAACTAAAGATGCTGGCTGCTTGGAGCTGGTTCTTTATTATTTTTTTTTTAAAGAAAAATATGTATTTAGAATCTGCTAATCATTATTTAAGCTAAGCATATGGTTAACGAATTTTGTAAATAATTCAATTAAGTGTCAGTACTTAATATATTATTAATCATATACACACCAAATACCGAAACAGTCGAATCGGTCTACAGAACTATTCCTGTGAACATTGAGGCAACATAGTTGCTAGGTCACATCGGGTAAATCGGAAGAATCTCGAAGTCTGCAGTAGCACGCGCATTGCACGCAGTGTACTCATGTTTTTGTTTAGAATCGCGTCTGTGTGGGTGTGTGTGTATGAGATCCGTATCGTGGTTTGTATTGAGTGGTTCACGAGAGTTGACTCTGTGGTTGCTAACACGTTTTACTTGGAGATGTAACTTTGAATATATTACGTGAAGTACCAGAGAAATATAGTATCACTTATCAGGGATATGTTCAGTAGAGGTAGAAAGATAAATTTCGTTTAAATTTTACAAGCGCTAATTTTGGGAGATGACAAAAGCGGGCGCGTTAGTCGTGGGAAGATTGGGTCCATTCAAAACCAATAAAGATTGAGTGCAGGCTGCTGCACTAAATCTGTACCTCATAGAATTCAGTCAGGTTCATGCTAGAAGGTCGTTCCAGCACGCTGGCCTTAGTCTCTTTCCTGCTCTTCTAGTAACAGACTTGACTCGTCACTCCTCTAAAGCCCCAGCTATTACGTCCCAAACAACAACATTAAAATCAATTCTACCTTCCACATCTACTACTGGTATTTCAGTGTCATAGCCTAAAACTCTAAAAAACGTTGCCCCACACTAGGAATATTCCTGTATCGTGGGTGCTTTCACAAACATGTAATTTCACATACACAAGACACCCAGACCCGGAACAACTATCTGCAGGTCATCCAAATATTTGTTCCGTGCGGGGATCGAATCCGCGACACGCAGCGCAGCAGCCGAACGCTCAACCACTGCGCCAACCGTGCCGTCAACTCTATCTGTTTCCTGTCCCCTAACTGTTGTTAGAGGACAGGAAATACACAAAGTTTCGAGACGTTTCCTCACTCTTCTAAACCCAACTCTATTACGACAACATTTAGATCAATCCTACCTTCCTCTTCTACTTCTAATATTTCTGCGTCATACTCTAAAATTCCATGTATTTCCTTCCCCCTAACAATAGCGTTCCCTCCTCACTCTTCTAAACCCAACTCTATTACGACAACATTAACATTAATCCCATCTACAACTGGTATTTCTGTATCTCATTCCGCACAGTTTGTGTGTCAATGTTCTAGCGCAGGTGCGGGCGCGGCTGTGACGTCATATGCGCACGCGACGGTCTCGTGGAGCGCACGCCCACCGCCACGCAATTAAAATGCTGCGAGCAACGCAACCGGCGCAACGTGCCAACTGCCAACGTGTGATTTCTATGACATTGGTAGACGGTTTGTAGACGATTTATGATGTGGAAAGTTTTGGACCCAACATGACGTGTGTGGGGACTTCAGCGTAGGGAAAGGCCAGTTATGTTAAATTTCTAAGCCATGGAGAACCTTCCTCTGGGCACACAGTGCCGTGGTCAACCTGGAAAACTCTAAATATACTCCGTAGTCAACCACCTCCACAGGGGGGGTTGGCTCCGATCTTCGGTGTTTATACGACGTCCGCAGACCACGCACCTCTCATTTTGCGTCGCATGCCTGTTCTCTCGCTTCTACCTACATGTAGTACACCATACGATTTCTAGGGAGCCAATTTAGGAAATCGGAAGGTGTAATAGCAGTTAGAACAGTTAGAGTCCGATTAAGTCAGATTGGAAGGTCCCGATTTGACTTCCTAAATTGTGTACGATTTAGGATAGTGTACTCGCATCACTACGATTTAGAGTCGCTAAAACTAAAACTACCCGGGCCTGCGGACGGCGAGTAGTGGGTAACTCGCCGTCCGATCAGCACCAGGCCCGAGAGTCGACGGCGCGTAGTGTTCCACGCGCGCCTCAAAGAGTTGTCAGCCAAAGGAAGGGGCCTGCCACGGCCGGTGCCTGCCCGGGGGTGGAGGATAAATTCGAAAGAGTTACCTCGCCCCCGGGCACTCGAGGCAGGGAGGAACAGGGGTGGGTTTTAGTCAGTAAGAGTCTGACACACCCTTCCGCTCCACCCTAGAGCGGAAGAAGTCATTGGATGATTTCCCACCCCCCAAAAAAAAAAAAAAAAACCGGGAGCTTACCAAAAAAAAAGAGTAGACTCAGTTTTTTTTTTTCTGAGAAAGGGACCTTGGGAAATTAAATTATAATTGAAACAAGCGACTTTGTCACTAGAAATGGGCTATTAGTATTTTTATACGTGTTTCAATTATAATTTAATTTCCAAAGATCCCTTTCTCAGAAAAAAAAAACTGAGTCCTCTTTTCTTTTGGTCCGCGCCCGGTAGTTTTAGTTTTAGCAACTTTCTAGTAACTTTTGATATTCTGTCTAGCGGCTCGAATTTGTAGGAGTTGACAACACTGCCGATTTAGTATTCCGATTTACGAGTCCAATTTAGTATAGTGTGATCGCTAGCTTCCAACATCCTAGTTAGATTGTTCCTAAATTGGCTCCCTTGAAATCGGATAGTGTAAATGAGCCTTTATGGCTGCGTCAGGACACGCTTAGAAGTTTCTTGTAATAGGTGGCGAGCCTATTAGCATCGACTGGGCACAAATCCACTCGGCTGCTACTTCCAATTTCGAGTGGAAAGCCAAATAATACTTTTGCCGACTCAGGAATCGAAATCTAATTGACGCTCGGGCCGATACCTGCCAGGGTTGTAGGCGTTTGAAATAGTCAACGCGGTCCTGGAACGCACAGGCAATCGATGGAACAAAGGGTGGGTTTTAGTCAGTAAGAGTCTGACACGCCCTCCCGCTCCACACAGAGCGAGAGAAGTTATTTAACGATTTCCCACCCTGAAAAAAAAAACGGAAACGTGCTTAGTACTAAGCGCTTGCGCTGGCTAATAAAAATAATTAGCTGTTAAAAGACGTTACGTCACTTCTAGGTTAAAAGTGGTACATTTTTGGCTGTCTGTCTGTCCGTCTGTCCGTCTGTCCTTCTGTCCGTTTGTCCGTCTGTCCGTCTGTCACAGTCTTGCTCCGAATCTACTGAACTGATTAAGCTCAAATTTGGTACACACATGTATACTGATGACCCAAATATGGACGTGTAACGTAATAAATAAGTTTGGAATATGGGGGTCACTTTTGGAGACTCCCATATTTCGATGGCAAATCGGAAAATTTTTAGAAAAAGTTTTCCAAACTGTACCGAGCTGCATATTAAATGAAAGGGCTTACTGTTAGGGTCTCAACTACATTTATTTCATAATTTTAAAATGTTTAATTTTTAAGTTGTTTCAGATAATAGGTGAAAAATTACCATTTTCCCACCCTTATCTCCGAAACTATTCAGCCTAAGATTTTGAAAAAAATACAGGAGGTAGTTCTTTACTTAAAGATTACAGGAAAACCGCTCGCTCTTCGCCGGTTGTAGGTTTTTTTTTGCCGGTTGTAGGTGTGAAAATTTCCTACTGTTTACGTGTCAAATGAAAAATACGTGTCCAATGTTTTTTGGTACCTAATTTAAGTAACGGACTAAAAATCGATTTTATTAGTCATCAAACCTTAATGGTGACATACGAAAGAAGTTGCAAACAGTGGAATGACGAATATTTTATGTGACTAGGTAGGTACTAAGGGAAAAAGCTAGAAAAACAATAAACTAGAAAATAGGTGCCAGAATCGGATTTAGAAATGATCGTCAGTGACTGAGTGTGTATTGCTATAAGCGGCGAGTGGTAGTCAACGTGTTTTTAATAAAATGTCCTCATCATTGTTATTGAAAGTCAGTCTGTTGGTGGTGATTGGTTGTAGTAAACAACATATAATTAAAATGTTATTTTTTCATTATTGACTAACTTCTACCAGTGGCTTTGCCCGCGTTGAATTAGTACTTCCTCCATTAAGGTTCAATTACACCTTCCGATTTCAAGGGACCCAATTTAGGAAACAGGAAGGTGTAATAGCAGTTGGAGCAGTTAGTGTCCGATTTAGTGAAATTGGAAGGTCCCGATTTGACTTCCTAAATTGTGTACGATTTAGGATAGTGTAATCGCATCACCGTCATCATCGTTGATCAAGAAAACGACAAGATCTTCTGACGTGATTAGGCTGGCACTCAAACTTAAATGGAGATGGGCAGGACATATTCAGAGGCTGGAACCACAGCGATGGGCCCAGATCATAACAAACTGGAACCCCCGATCTGTAAAAAGGAGAAGAGGAAGGCCTTTTAAGAGGTGGGAAGATGACATTGTCAAAACTGCTGGAAACCTTTGGGCCAGGAAAGCTAGATTTCGCGACCAATGGAAGCATATGGAGGAGGCTTTTACCGCCTCAGGCGGTCCTTACACTGAGATAGAGACATCGTAAATACTAACACACAAAACTAACAAAACAAAATTAAAGCTAAGTTTTTTTTTAAATACTTTTTACTAACATACTAACATAATTTAATTTTAAGTTGATGTGTGTCCATATTGTAACAATTTCAAACCTTTGCATATAAATTTAGTAAGGAATTAATAAAAGATTTTTTATTTTTTATTTTATTTTTAATCGCATCACCACGATTTAGAGCTAAGTGTTGCCAATTTTTTTCTTTCTTTCTTTTTTTTTTTTTTTAAACGTTGCCCCACACTAGGAATTAATACTCCTGTATCGTGGGTGCGTTCACAAACATTTAAATTCACATACACAAGACACCCAGACCCGGAACAACTATCTGTAGGCCATACAAATATTTGTTCCGTGCGGGGATCGAACCCGCGACACGCAGCGCAGCAGTCGCGACTTTGTCGCTACAAATGGGCTAATAGTATTTTTGTATGTGTTTAAATTATTATTTCATTTCCCAAGGTCCCTTTCCCAGAAAAAAAACTGAGTCAGTTTTAAGAGACTTTATAGCGACTTTTGATATTCTGTCTAGGGACTTAAATTTGTAAGAGTTGGCAACACTGCCGACTTAGGAGCCCGATTTAGGAGTCCAATTTAGGATAGTATAATCGCTCGCTTCCTACTTCCTAGTTAGTTTGTTCCTAAATTGGGTCCCTTGAAATCGGAAGGTGTAATTGAGCCTTTATAAATTGTAGCTATTCCAGACTATTATTTATTTCTGTGCCAGACATCCAGATCCTTCCAGCCATTCTGCAGGTGTATTCGCTAACTCAGTTATGTCTAAGCCATAGGCAGAGTTAGAGAACTTACCATGTGCAGACCGGCTTCATTTTTGGCACAAAAAGGGATTTGAACGAGAAAATGAGGCGAAGTCAAAATTTCTCAGGATTCCAGAACTTACTGCCAAAGACATGCCACAGATCTCGCAGATGTGCCGCTCGTCGGGCGCCAAGATCGAAGTGCGCGGGTGTTCCGCTAGGTGATGTTTCCTGCAAGCTGCCTTCGTCGTGAAGTGTTTGCCGCACTGTAGGACAAGGATTGTTTTCTTCTGTTGAGATAAATAAATACTTGTGACATATTGATTGTTGACGAGAATAATGAATACTCGACGAATGAAAAGTACATTGCTCGGTGGACATCGATTGTAACAGGCACTACGGTTTTCCTATACGTCAAAGCAGCAATGTACGACAAAGTACCTATAAAATTGATGTCATCTTGGTAGGTGTATTCCTACTAGATAAGTCTGAATGTCCTTTGGCAAAAATTTAAACAAATGTAAATCATAATTTGTGTAATTTATTTCATCACCACTGCTCTCAAAACAGTGAAGGAAAACTTCGTGAGGAAACGTGACATCTACCAGTCCGTACTGGCCCGCGTGGTGGATTACAGCCCACTCCCTCTCGCAGAGAGGAGGCTTGTGTCCCAACAGTGGGAACAGGGTGAATAGAAACAAAACTTTGAAGAGGTTATTCATGTTATTAAGATTTTTTTTGCAGCATTTAAGTACCTACTCCGATTTATTTATGAATTGTTATAAAAACTAAATCGATGCTTTACTAGAAACCTATATTATGGTATCATAGTGAAAATCCTAATCAAAGTTTTGTTTCTATTCAATCCTTCGTTCTTATTCATCCCGTTTGTAGTATAAATAAAAATAAAAAAAAAGTATAAATGAAATTCAAAGTCCTGACTGACTGACTGACTGATATATCAACGCACAGCCTAAACCGCTGGTCCTAGAGACATGACATTTGAAGGGTGTGTTGTGAAGAGTAGGTATAATAGTAAAGTATAGGGCCTCCGTTGTCCGCACTTTGACTCTCATTTGGGCCCATGTGCGTGGGGGGTCCTGGCTAACATAGCCAGCCTAACTCAGCACAGAAGCTTCCTGGGAGCTTCACAGGATTCGTGGAGTGACCTCACTGTTCCGAGGATACATGCACGTTGGGTAGCCACGATCTCGCATTCCAGGATGACGTGAGCGACCGATTCCTCAGCGTCAAAGCAGCCTCTGCAGAGAGGGCTGTCCGTGGCGCCTAGGTTGAAAAGATGTTTGTTCAAGAGGCAATGGCCCGTGATTGTCCCTATTTTTATTCTAAGGTTGGCTCTACTAAAACTGAGCAGTTTTTTTGGTTAATCGTGGGTGTAGGCTTAGCACGGCCATTGCCAGTCTGTTGCTCGTGATCATCTGTTATTATGGAGTTCAGTTGATCTTTGGCGGATCCATGTACGAAATTGCGGGAAAGGTAGGGAAATGAGTGGGTACGGGCCTAGCACTACCATCTCGGAACCTCTCTTTTCAAGCTCGTCCGTGGCATCATTGCATTGAAGAGTAGGTATGCACTAAGAAAGGGTTTTTCGAAATTCCACCCCTGAGAGGGTGAAATGGGGGTTGAAAGTTTATAACGGGGTACTAATTCCACGCGGGCGAACCCGCTGGCTAATAAATATATACAGCAATAATAAAGCTAGTAATAATATATAGCATGAAACAAAAAACCCTGCGCGATCCAATAAAGGCATATTCCTGGTTTAACATACGTGCTAGAAAAAGTTGTAAAAAAAATGTAACTCATAAAAATCAAAAGTTATAGATTTTTTATTTTTTATAAAATATGCGAAATTTAACACTAAATATGGCAAATTTTCATAAGTTGACAACACTCCAACGGCCGGTATACTAGCCGCGCTGTAGGCACTCTGTCTCGCTCAGGCGGCATCTTTCAAACGAAACAGCAGGTGAACTTTGTCGAGCGCTCAGTGTTGCTTTTGATAAGTTTTTTTTTTTATTTAAATGAATTATTTTCACTGGAGAAAAATAATTATATCGTATCCATTATATGATCACGTCTATGTGTACGCAGTACGATATCAAATAATACCCTTCCGGATCGGACAGGGTTTTTGTTACATGCTGTATAATCTAGATTCTAGACCAGAGTCATGTAAGTGTAGGAGTATGTCGTAACCGAACATACCAGCATGACTGAGGATCACGACTTTGACATATCAACAGCGAAGGATACAGTTAATTGACCGATGAAGGCATTCAAGAAGGTGTATTAGTACGAGTATTTGAAGCAACTTACATCAAGATATAGGTATTTAGATTGACGAGTGTTTAATGGCATACTAGCTCTTAGTCAAATTATGATTCCCAAAACATAATGTCTTCTACAGGGTGCAACGGAAAGGTGTGGTCATATTTTAAGAACCGGTTCTGCCCACGGAAATGAACAACTTTCTCTAAGAAAAAACAGAAAATTCTCAAAAATATTGGACTTTCCAACAAAGTTATCATCAGCTGATCAATATTTGTAAGGCAGGTTTTCTTGTAGAAAGTTGTTCATATCGATGGGGACCACACCTTTCCTGTTACACCCTGTATAGTACTGTCACGTAACGGAGCCGGAGGTGGTGTGACACGTAGAGGAGGATCGTGGGAGTGACACGCAGAGGACTACCGTAGAGGACCACCGTAGATGACAAGACACACGAGTTCAGACGTAAAAGATAAAAGCTGCACTTCACTGCTCTAGTAACTTTTACAAAACTGGTAACTGTCATTTAATGAAAAGTAAGAAAATGATAATGATAGACAAGAGCTTCTACTAGCTGGGCTGCTGAATCTGAAATGATTTTTAATATAAAAACAGAGACTTGACAGAGAAAACAAGTAGTATTTGAATTTTAAATTAAAAAAGGTAGGAAAGAACGTAATTTGGAATAGAGGTCGTAAAATAAACAAAGCTTTAACACTTCCTTGTTACAGTACTATCTTTAAGTCAAGAGTGAGCTTACTTCTAGGCAAGCCTGCTCCATCTTCGACCACAACATCGCTTACCATCAGGTGAGATAGTGGTCAAACGTGTGCCTATCAATAGTAAAAATAACAGTGGCACTCCGGGAGTGCCGACAGAAGTGAAAACTTGAACAAAAATGCCCATCGCGCCTAACGAAGTTTTCACTTTAATCCGCTATGAGAGCCGCTACGAGTGCTACGCGTCGTAGCACTCGTAGCGGATCTCGTAGCGGTGTCGGTGTCGCGTGAGTTCAACTGTTTTTTCCCATCTCAAAAATACTCAACGCGCCTAAACAAGTTTTCACTTACCCGGGCCTGCGGACGGCGAGTAGTGGGTAACTCGCCGCCCGATCAGCACCAGGCCCGAGAGTCGACGGCGCGTAGTGTTCCACGCTCGCCTCAAAGAGTTGTCAGCAAAGAGAAGGGGCCCGTCATGGCCGATGCCTGCCCGGGGGTTGAAGATAAATTCGAAAGAGTTACCTCGCCCCTGGGCATTCAGGGCAGGGAGGAACAGGGGTGGGTTTTAGTCAGTAAGAGTCTGACACGCCCTTCCGCTCCACCTTAGAGCGGAAGAAGTCATTGGATGATTTCCCACCCCCCAAAAAATATAATATTAGTAGGATAGGTCTTGTACCGATAGACCCGAGGAGCTCGTGGCTAAAGTTGACAGCCGCAAGGGTCGATCCATCAGGCTAAGCTACGCTTGGCGGGGTTGGTCCATGAAGGGTGACCATCTTTACATACAGAGTCTCCTCCATGCCTCGGAAAGCACGTTAAGCCGTTGGTCCCGGCTGCCAATCGTGGATTTTTGACAGTCATTACGGGTAGTCAAAAGCCCGAAAGTCTGACAACCAGTCTTACCAAGGGGTATCGTATTACCTAGTAACTGGGTTGTAGAGATCAGATAGGCAGTCGACTAACACCACTACACCACAACATCTACTAACACTATCGATAAGGGTTAAGTTAGCAAAATCATATTGTTGTGTATGTCGTTAATTTGTGGCAAATAAATTCTTTTTGTTTGTTTCTTTGTTTCTCCATGTAAAATACTGGTATTCAGCTGCATCCGGTTAGACTGGAATCCGACCCCAAGATATTTGGGAAAACGCTAGGTAAATTGAATACTAGTAGGACGTAGGATTTGTTGAATTCAACAACACATTTCCCGAAACTGAACTGTGTTGCAATGCGTTAGCAATATTCCTGAAATTCATGAAGATACAATCATTAAAGCAGGAACTCATCATTCATTTTTGCTAGCAAAATACTAGGAAAGGTACGTGTTCAATAATATTTTCTAGTAAGCTCCCTATTAACCTGATTTCTAGATCTCCGGGTTTCCCCTGTTAATTTCACAAATAGGTACCTGCCCCCATAGACTATGAAAGGTTACAGACGGAACATCATTGACATTAAATGAAGCAGCATCGTTAAAATGTGTGAGTGACCTTGACGAACGTAACGATGACGTATCGGCTTCTCATTTTGTCTATGTGAGCTTATTTCGCGTGTACAGATACAAGCCGGCTTCTCATTCTGGTACTTCAGAATTGCTGGATTTTGACACTCCGTCTATAACTTTTCGTAGTCTAAGCCTGCTCCATATACCGTGGAACTATTCTAGAATAATATATTTTTTGTGTATCGTGTAATAGATAAACAAAGAGTCTCGTACAGAGTTATGGCAGACATCTGGAGCTGACGTCATAGTTACACCTCTTGCTAGTTTTGGGAATTTTGTTTTTTTTTTTTCTTACTAACCTAGGGAAATTGTGTGTTGGTGCCGTTGGTAGTGTTCAAGCTTGTGGTTTTTGAGTCTGTTTATAATTGAATGTCTGTTTCAGTTGGTTTCCAAAGTTATGTTATGGCTTTTCTTCGAACAAATGCGGAAAAGATTGCTTTTAGCGATGAAACTGCTCATTGTTACTGTTAATTATAAGCTCCTACTGTATTTTTTTATGGTATACAATAAAAACCGGCCAAGTGCGAGTCGAACTCTCGCATGTAAGGTTCCGTACCATATTACAAGGTTATACGCGTCTACTTGTTGCCATTATTAAGATCGAGCAAAAAAACAAGTTTCTATTATGGGGGCTCCCTAATCTTTAATTTTTAATTTATTTTTATTATTTGTTGTTAGTTTAGTGGCAACAGAAATACAGATTCTGTGAAAATTTCAACTATCTACCTATTACGGATCATGAGATACAGCCCGCTGACAGACAGATGGTCGGACGGACGGACAGCAGAGGCTTGGTAATAGAGTCCCGGTGGTTACCCTTCGGGTACGGAAACCTAAAAGTATAAAGTAAAGTATATCTATCAATCTTTCTATCTTTGTAGAAAAAGTAGTTAGAATTACGCACGCTCTTTGAAGCTCCATGCAGTGTAGAGTTTAAGCAAAATAATATCTTGAAACTGTTCTCTTTTATTTCAAACTAGCTGCGCTCTGCGGTTTCACCTGTGTAGACCAAGATAAAAGCTTGTCTCTTAAGTAACTTACGTGTTAAACTAAGGTATAAGCTATCTTCATACCAAGTTTCATCTAATTCGGTCCAGCCATTTGAGCGTGAAGAAGTAACAAACATACAAACACACACTCTCAAACTTTCGCCTTTATAATATTAGTATGATTTTGTCTTGCTTGCAAGAATCATCAATGGATTCATGATTGTTTTGAGGGGATGATCTAGTCGTCCACATAAATAGGTACTTAGCTGACGTAACCATGAAAGATAATGTCACAGAACATACTCGACTGATAAAGGATTAGTCAGCAGAGTAACGCCCCTACATACCATGACGCGATAAGCTAAGTAGTTATCCGTAAGAGTTATTCGTGCTTCAATAGTTCTAGAAGTCTGTGGATTTGGAACTGGGTAAGCTTGGCTGCTAGATTGTCAACATGTGTAATGTGGACCCAGCTAATTACCTACAGATAGTCGTGACAGCCAATGGCTTAAGCCATTGGCCTGGAGTTGTCTATTACACGGACCTTGTGGAAACTAGAACGAATTTCAAGCGTTACATAGCAGATCACAATTTTAGGATCCATTAATATTAGTGTTTTTAACCAGTGGTGCTTGGCAACTGGGCTTACCTCAGGTTGTAAATACCCCCTTTGTGCCTAATGGCCTAGCTTTGTTCTGTCTCCCGCTTGATTAGGAGGGAAGTGGAAATTATGTTATTCTTACTCCTCCGCTGTCTTTTCTGATTAATTTCGTACAATTCAATTCAATTCAATTTCACCAAAGACAGTTTAATCGTTTCTCTGGGACTCGTCAAGCTTCATTGCCTCGGCGTTTTTTCTGGTTGTCGCCACTATTGATTCTGGCTTACAGAAGTTACAGTGGTTTGGGAATAGTGTGGCGGGCTTGTCCAAAAAAAAAATGGCCCTTAGGAGGCTCTCGTTAGGCGGCTGGATCAAGGGCTTTATTCAGAAAGTGATACTTCTGGACACGGCTCGTATTGTTTTGAGGTTCCGCTCCCTGGGGCCTTGATCGCCGGGAACTTGGAACAGATTGGGCACAGGTGCCCGATACCGGAAGGCTACTATTTTCATTGAACTGATTGTAACGCGAGCCTGTGTCGAAGGTAACTTGCAGAAGATAAAATAATGTATTTTGATGTTCTCCTGTGTGCTTACGCAGCTGTTCTGAGGTATTTTGTGAAGAGTATGGTAAATGGTTAGGAAGCTCATAGAGATAAGCTTCCTAACCATTTACCATACTCTTCACTTTCACTTTCACTTCTTTTGATCGTTATCTGCACAAATTGCTTCATTCCTTGTTTTGTATTACTGCCACTTAATACCAGTTTCGGCTAAAATCGTATTTCGTTCGGACAGTAGCTGAAATTTACATGTTAAAACTTTTTACAAAAAAAAGACCGACTTCCAAAAAAGAAAATACACTAAAAATTAAAAAAAAAGTACACTTATTTCGGAAGTCGGTGTCAAATAACGAAGAAATAAAATACAAACACCGACTTCCTTTCTTTTTTGGAAGTCGTTTGTTTTTTTTTCAAAAAGTTTTTTTGGCTTTGTTATTTGACCCCGTAGGAACGAGGGTATAGGTACCTATTTTACCCTCGTTCCTACGAAGTTTCAGAAGCCTATCAAGTTCTAACAGCCTATAAACATAGTCTCCGTACTCAGGTTGGCCGCAGTTCCCTGGGGTCGCGGATAAATTCAAAAGAGAATTACCGCGGCCCTTGGCACAGGCAACTGAAGAAACAAGGGTGGGTTTTAGTCAGTAAGAGTCTGACACGCCCTCCTGCTCCACCCAGAGCGGGGAAAGTCATTAGAAGATTACCTACCCTCCAAAAAAAAGGCAGACCATGGCCAACCTTTCATCTTGCTTCGCACGCCCTATCACCAGTACATGTGAGGACCTTATGGCTGCGTCAGCAAATGCTGTTATCGTCGCTCAATATTGGGTCAAAAATAATATTTAATCATTAAATTTTCCATTGACACGCTAAGGAGAAGCCCAAACAAAATAGTAAATCAATGCAAACTACACAACAGTACGATAACACAGTTAATGTAGGTGTTGATTTAGGTACCCGACAACCTTGAGCCCGATAGGAAACCATAAACTACGGGAGAGGGGACTCAGACAGACAGACAGACTGTTTTATCTGGAATGGGTTAGCAACAGTCACAGTTACACGTGTCAGCTGCACCGCCTATTGAAGTGCTGGGAAATTCGTGGAAAGTCTTCCTAAAAAATACACTAATAAAACGAAATTTTGTATCATAGTTTAAAAAAAACTTAAAACACGCTTTTGCGTGACGTTATTTTATGTTTCTTATTGTTCTCAAAAAACCCTTTCATTTGACACCCATGATATAAGAATGCATAAAAAATAAAAAACTTTTTACAAAAAAAACAACCGACTCCCAAAAAAAAATATACTAAAAATTAATAAATAACTTTAATTTCGGCAGTCGGTGTTTGTATTTTACTTCTTCGTTATTTGACACCGACTTCCGAAATTAAAGTTATTTATTAATTTTTAGCCACCAAAACGTCATCGAGGTACACGTATTTTCCGTTTTTGTTCAGTTTCTCAAAGAGCGCTGAAGCAATTTCGATAAAATTTATATGGGACCACACACACATACATTCTTTCAGATAAAAAAGGAATTTTGAAAATTGGTTCACAACTGACGGAGAAATCGCGTAACATACATAAAAAAAAAACAAAAAAAACATACCGACGAATTGAGAACCTCCTCCTTTTGGAAGTCGGTTAATAAATAGTCCGCCATCTTTGAGAGTCCGCCATATTGAATTTAGAATGACGTCACTATTTGTTTAGTTTTGATGACAATGCATGCATGGTTGGCGATCTACAAAATGGCAAATTATTTTCGTGTTAAAAGTAGGTACTTACCTAACGTAGGAAAGTTTACATTTATATTTATGTTCGTACCAACTAAAGAAAATATCAACGCATATTGTGTCCTTTTCGAGTGATAATTATGATTTTGACAGTTCCTACTTACAAAAACAATTTTACGGCTTTGCTATAAATAAAAATCTTTATAAACCAACTTGTCGTTTAAAAGTAATTGACTCAATCAATTAGTGAAGAGTTGTGTCTTTGAACAATGAGACTTAAATAGAACCGATGATTAACGAAAGTAATTATCTACTTACCAATTTAGTTTTAAGTTAAAAATACACAGTATACCTACATACACACAAGATAATGAGGTTTTACTGCATTTTATAATAAAATCTTTTATTGCAGACAAAGTCAATAGATGGTTAGTAAACACACAACTTAAAAACTAAGTACTTGTAAGGTACTTATAACTAGGTACTTACCAGAAAGAAAAGAAAATCTATTTTATCTTACGCCACAGTGGCTTATGTAGGCGTATGCAATGTCCCAGTAGAAAATATTCAAAAAGAGGCACATTTTTTTTGGCAGACATTAGAATTTGAAACTCTGAAAAAGCTTGATTAGAAAAAGCATTTTTCTCAAATCAAGTTTCTTTCAATTAATTTTTCTCTTAAAATTTCACATACTTAGATCCGATTTCACTAATTCAAATCCGTTTAAGCGAGCTTGAACGCGTTTAGCCGCAGTCATAAAACTGAAAAGTTTGTTTCTTTGTTTGGTTTAACGCGCTAATCTCAGGAACTACTAAATCGAATTGAAAAGTTATTTTTGAGTTGAATAGTCCATTTATCGAGGAAGGCTATAGGCTATATATGAAAATGACATTATGGTACGCAAATAAAGATATGAATATGAATATATAACATCCCGCTGCGACCAAGAGCAGCAGAGCATGAATGAAAAATGTGGCAAAAACGGGAAAAAAAAATCCTTTTGAGAGCTTCAGTTGCGTGCGCTGCGTAAACGGTTAAAGTTCCGCAAAAAATATGTATGACGGAATTGTTTTCCTTTTAAAGTTCCTTCTAAAAAAAAGTCCGCGACAGCATATT
This sequence comes from Polia nebulosa, assembly GCA_951329385.1. Lineage (NCBI taxonomy): Eukaryota > Metazoa > Arthropoda > Insecta > Lepidoptera > Noctuidae > Polia > Polia nebulosa. The sequence continues at coordinate 5,473,015 of OX589592.1, read as the reverse complement.
TTTTACGCTAAGCTTAGCGTATGGTGAAATCGGCCCTTAGAAACATAATTTAAAGTAATTTACTGAATGAACTTGTAGATAATTGAGCATTTATTATTAATTAATTAAAATCGCGAAATGCAATTTTTCACCCAACTTTTTAAAACTGCGTATATCTCGGAAACTAAATATCGAGAACCGGACCCTTTTTGCTAGGACGCCCACATGTATGTTGTTAATTTTTGCTGCTTTTGGTTGTCTATCGCAGACATTTGACAGTCGTTACGAGTAGTCAGGAGCCTAACAAGCTTTAACCAGTCTCTGGAAAGGGGTATTGTGTTATCCAGTTACTGGGTTGTGGAGGTCAGATGGACAGGCCCTTCATGTAAAACGCTGGTATTAAATCAGTATGCAGTAAACTGACTCCAACAAAGTTGCGAGAAGGCTAGACGGAAAGATTCAGATATATTTTCTAAAGCATTAGACTACAATGATGTCCAATCTATTGGAAGTGGAATTCCCTGGCAGAGTCTGTTTCCTCAAAGCTACAAACCTGGGGTCTTTAAGTCAAGAGTGAATAGGTTACTTCTAGATAAGCGTGCTCCAACGTTGACCACATCATACTTCTAGGTAAGCTTTCTCCATTGTGGACCACATCATCGCTTACCATCAGTGCAGAGAGTGTTAAAACGCCAGCCTGTCAAAAGTATGCTTATTGTTTGGCAACAGAAATAGGAATGGCTGTACTAATATTTCTCCAAAAAATCTCTTCCACAAAGAGCTCTACTCTATCTAGTCATCTGCCTAGCCTTTTCCCAACTAACTTGGGGTCAGGTCCCAGTCTAACCGGATGCAGCTGAATACCAGTATTTTACATGGAGCCACTGCCTATCTGACCTCCACAAGCCAGTTACTGGGTAATACGATACCCCTTGGTAAGACTGGTTGTCAGACTTTAGGGCTTTTGACGCCCGTTAACGACTGTCAAAGATCCACGATTGACAGCCGGGACCAACGGCTTAACGTGCTTTTCGAGGCACGGAGGAGTCTCGGTATGTAAAGATGGTCGCGTAGCGCGAAAGCGTACTTACCTTAACCTGATAGATCGACCTGTGCGGCTGTTATAACTTTAGCCACGAGCTCCTCCTACCATCTATTAAGGGTACCTCAAAAGGAAAAATACGGAACCCTTTTAGGATAATTGTACTTACACGAGGAAGATAGCTGTATTATAAGAATCGCTCTATGTAAAATTATTCGCTTATAAACGACTCGTTCAGATTTTATAATTGAGGAGGTAAACGTGTGTATGTATATTCTTTAGATGTTTTTCCTCCAGAGATTTTCCTAGAGATAGATTTGGCACACGTGTTGTGAAGAATACTGAGCATGTTGTTATTTACTTGTATAAACACGCGATTGTATACCTACATAATCGTAATTCAAGGCTAACTAGTGAAAAACAAAGACATTTGGAAGGTAAATCACCTTTAAGTGTACCGAGATGTTTATTTCGCATTTTTACCCGACCGCCCAAGATGGAGGGTCATGTTTTTCAAGAGTATATACAGAGTGTAACGGAAAGGTGTGGTCATATTTTAAGAACTGCTACTGCCCATCGTGCATCAATAAGAACAACTTTCTTTAAGAAAATCCGAGGAAATTCTAAAAAAAAATAAATTACCTACCATACAAATATTGATCAGCTGATGATGACTTTGTATGGAAAGTCAAATTTAATTTTGGGAATTTTCTTTTTTGTCCTAAAGAAAGTTGTTTATTTCCATGGGCAGAACCGGCTCTTAAAATATGACCACACCTTTCCGTTACAACCTGTATGTACGTATGTTTGTATGAATGGACATATGTAGGTATGTAGGTTTATTTTGTATGTCTATTTTGTTTGCCATATTTGTTAGTTCAATCGGATCATTCACAGACTTGTTGCCACCAACTGCATCAGACTGCTTGAAAAGTGACTTATTTCAACCGATGAAAAAAAAACCCGCTAAGTGCGTGTGCTTCGCACATTTAGGGTTCCGTACCAAATGTATGTTTGACTGGCTTTTGTATGGCTTTAGGTCAACAAGATGCATAAACTGTAAAAATTTGAAGACTGTAGCTCCAACCGTTTGGCTGTAAAACCTGTGGGACAGACATCGGACAGGCAGACGGACAGATAGACACGTGAGTGACAGCAATAGGGCTTCGTTTGGACCCTTAGGGTACAGAACCCTATAAAAGGAGGAGGTTCTAAATTCGACCGTTTATATAAGATTTTTTTAAATCTTAGTAGCCGTTTCTTGCAGTTGGGCTTTTAGATACAAGTATTTTTTTATGTCCCTGTAGCAGCCCAGAGTCTAGGTTAGTGCCCGGTTGATGGCAATGGCAATGAGCAGCAGTAGTCCAGTGGTAACTACAAGTTGTAGGTTGTGAGTTCAAACCCAGGTAGGCGCTTTACTTATGTCATCACCACTGCTCTCAAAACGGTGAAGGAAAACATCGTGAGGAAACCGGCATGTCCTAGAACCAAAAATTCAAATACATTTATTATATGTGACATCCACCAACCCGCATTGGGCCCACGTGGTGGATTACGGCCTACACCCTCTCACAGAGAGGAGGCCTGTGTTAAAAGGCTGATGATGATGGCAATAGGCTTTCCTTTTGTGTGTGGATTGGTACACCGCTGCCTCACCTTCTAGGGAATACTGGCCTGATTTTATATTTATGTCTAATATACTTATATTCTTATAATACAGAGTGTAACAGAAAGGTGTGGTCATATTTTAAGAACTGCATCTGCCCATCGATATGAACTACTTTCTTCAAGAAAATCCGAGGAAATTCCAAAAAAATTTTTTTTACCTCCCATACAAATATTGATCAGCTGATGATGACTTTATATGGAAAGTACAATTTTTTTTTTGGGAATTTTATATTTTTTCTTAGAGGAAGTTGTTCAATTCCATGGGCAGAATCGGCTCTTAAAATATGACCACACCTTTCCGTTACACCCTGTATATAAAAATCTCGAATCACGTTGATGTGGTTTCACTCCTCCGAAACGGCTCGTTCGATTTCAATGTTTTTTGAAATGAAAACTTCTTTAGGCGCATTAGGCATTTTTAAGATGGGAAAAAAAACTTTTTACAAAAAAAATACAACCGACTTCCATAAATAATACTAAAAAATGCAAAATAACTTTAATTTCGGAAGTCGGTGTTTCTAGTTTGGTTTCTTCGTTATTTGACATCGACTTCCGAAATTAAAGTTATTTTGCATTTTTTAGTATTATTTATGGAAGTCGGTTGTACCTATTTTTTTTGTAAAAAGTTTTTTATTTTTCACTTTTTAGTTGTTTTACTCCATTCTAAAACTAAATTAATAGTAAAGTTATGCCCGAATTGATAGCCCCAAAAATAGGGAATTTGAACGTAGTTGGTGAAATTAGGGTGTATCAGGGGTGAACTGTACAAATCTGTATACCCCTTCAGAGCGCATCAGCGTGATGTAATGTTGTGGAGTGGTGAAAACAATATACAGACATGCGATTGCAGCAATTCTGGAAGGTTTGCTATCATTTATTGAAGAGTTCCGTTGTGTACCTCCGAAGTCCTTCATCAGATCTTCACCAAATTAAAATGGGACCAAATGTGAAGCAACAGCTTTCAAATAAAAAAAAAATCTTCAAAATCGGTTCACGTAGTTAGAAGTTATGAGGTAACACACATAAAAAAAAAAAAACAATTGAACTCGCCTCCGACAGCGATACGCGATCGTAGTGAAAACTTCTTTAGGGTCGTTGTACATTTTTGTTCAAGTTTTCACTTCTGGCGGCACTCCCAAGTGCCACTCTTTTTTTTTGCAAATTTGTTAGTTATGAGAATAGGTCGTATAGTATTTGTCACCCTCCTTCCCCCACCCCCCATTTCTTAATTGTAGAACAACGTTTGCCGGGTTAGCTATATGTATATATTTTTCAGTCACTCTAGGCCCCGCCAGTCCCACAAGGTGGACTGATGCTAACCAGCAGCAGGCGTATTCGCTAACTCAGTTTTGACATCAATTTGATAGGCACTTTGCCATACATTCCTGCTTTGACGTATAGGAAAACCGTAGTGCCTATTATAATCGATATCCACCGAGCAATGTACTGCATAGTACCTATCAATTTAATGTCAACTGAGTTAGGGATTACACCTGCTGGTGAGGGTCGTGGGAATCCAATGGATGCGAGACGCACAGGTTTTTTTTTATCATCTATAGGCACACGTTTGACCGCTATCTTACCTGATGGTAAGCGATGATGTGGTCAAAGATGGAGCACGCTTGCCTAGAAATAACCTATTCGCTCTTGACTTAAACACTCCCAGGTGGCGACGCTTATGGTGACACTTGGGTGAGGGCTAAGTCTAGCAGTGGCCCCTTTTTATAAGAACTCAAACTAAACTGCCAAACCTCTTCCTCAAAGATTCTCTGAATATCTATTAGGCGTGGCTATGTTATGTTGTAGATAAGTATGTATGGATCAACTCCATAACCCATCGGCATATCAGTATCATATCGGTCAAGTCTAATCAACATAACTCAATATTACACACACTAATATGTCACACCGTCACACCTTCACAACTCATTTATTATTTCCATTAATTAAATTAAACCAACACTGACTCACAATCCAATAATTTAATCCTGATAGCTACAACCTGGGAGTCTTTAAGTTAAGAGTGAATAGGTTACTTCTAGGCAAGCGTGCTCCATCTTCGATCTCATCATCGCTTACCATCAGGTGAGATACTGGTCAAACTCGAGAGTCGAGACTATCAGCGATTAAAAAAATAATAATTCTGACACTCCGGGAGTACCGTCAGAAGTGAAAACAAAAGACTTAAACAAAAATGCTGCCCAACGTCTAAAGAAGTTTTCACTTTAAAAAAGAAGTTCCATAATTCCGTCTTAGTTCCAAAGTGCATAAGGCGAGACTCGAACCGGTGTCCCTGTCAAACGTCACGGAGGGGAGTGGTCACACTTGCACGCGCGACCTGCGTGCGCGCAGATCACGTGCCCACAATGTGTAGTACATTGGTCCTCGGCGTGTTGTTTCACTAACTATTTAATAAGCATTAAATTACTTTTGCATAGTCATGAATAGCTTTGTTTTTACAATTTCTGTGTTGGGTGTTGTCCCGTGTTGTTTCTGGTATAGTGTTTCTGAGGTTTTGTTTCCGGGATTTTTGTGGGCGTGACGGTTTTGTTTTAGTGAGGTTAAACTGAATTCTTGGCTGTTATTATATAACTTACTTTTTACCCGAATGCCCCAGAAGGAGGGTAATGTTTGTATGTTTGTATATCTAATTATTTGGCACGCCCCGTAGCCTTTTTATTTATTTTTGTGGTGTGTGAAATCATCCAATGATATCTCCCGCTCTGGGTGGAGTGAGAGGGCGTGTCAGACTCTTACTGACTAAAACCCACTCCTGTTCCTTCCCTGCCTGAGTATCCAGGGGTGCGGTAACTCATTTTCAGAATGTATCCGCTACCCCTAGGCATGCAGGCACCGGCCACGATGGGCCCCGTCAGTGGTGGCTGACACTCATCTCTTTGAGGCGCGCGTGGAACACTACGCGCCGTCGACTCAAGGGACTGGTGCTGGTCCGCAGGCCTGGGTCTACGGTGGCCGGAGATCGTCTCGTGACGTCCTACGTCCAGTACGCCCAGTACCTCTCCTGCAGTGGTAGCGGCCGGGGCCGTGAGGGCCACTCCGTTGAGCTTCCCTCACGCGTCCCGCCTTTGCGAGCATTACTGCTTCGCAGAAGGCGGAGACTGCTTCCCATTCCCTCTCGCTCCGTACCATGGCCTGAACCAGGGCTGGGCGCGAGAGGTCGCTGCCACCTATCGCATCCACGAGACACGGCGGTGCTCCGCCCAAGCGGGGCAGACCTCCACCGTTTGCTCCACCGTGTCCTCTGGGCGATCCGTGCAGTGGTAACTGATCTGATGCAGGAACCTCCCGAAACAACCGTGTCCGGTGAAGACCTGCGTCAGGCGGAAGGTGAGGACGCCGTGATGCCTCTCCAGCCACTCCTCAAAGAGGCGCACTGCCGCCGCGATGGTGGCGTGCCCAGCGCTGGATTGCGACAGTCGCTGTCTCCATGTCGCCATGAGATCCTGCCGGAGCTCCATCCGCTGAGCCGCGAGGTGTTACGGCAGCAGAGTTTTGCCCCGGCGTTTGGCCTTCTCGCGCCACTCCCAGGGCAGCGCGAGGAACTTGGCCTCCAGATCTCATGGCGAAAGTCCGGCAAGGAAGCTCGCCGCTTCACAAGACACGCCCTGTAGCCTGCTGGATGGATTTTAATAAATAGGGTATGATTAGATTGGCATTAAGCCGAAGTGGTGAGTGTGATCGTTTTATGTTTTGACATGATCATGTGGGATTTCAAAATAAAGGTCTTTACTAGGGACATCAAACCCACTGAAATGTAGGCAATAAAACAATAAATATTTTGCAATAAAACAACTAAAAAGTTTCTAACTAGTTACTTTTCAAGCAGTCTGTTAATATTTCCGATGTTTTAATAGTTATTTTTCTATTCGGGGCGGAGACGAATCCAAGAAACCAAAGATCATAGTATCGGTTCAGTCGTTCATGAGTTATAATGGTGTAACTAACCCGAATTGGCTTTATATATAGATAGATTGTACGAGTTACTGCCTAATTACAGCTAATAGTAGCACCTTGTAATTATTTATAGTGCCATGCGTTGTTATTAATATCCCACACATGGGAATTTGCCAAAACTGCGCTGGGAAAGACTTGCATTCAGATGAGAAGAAGGTATTAGGTACGTGAAGGTACATTAATTTTTTTGGGTGTTGTCATCAAATGACTTCTCCTGCTCTGGGAGGAGCGAGAGGGCGTGTCAGACTCTTACTGACTAAAACCCACCCGTTTTCCTTCAGTTGACAGTGCCAGGGGCCGAAGTGACTCTTTCAAATACACCCGACCCTGGCAGACGCATAGGTACATAAGGTATGGATTTTGCGGAAAACTGTTAACATACACCGAATGTAAGGGTTTTATATGCCACCATGGTAATCAGTTGGTTGTAATTCTGCAGAAACTTGTTGGTTCTAGCTCAAGACGAGTAAACAGCAGGTCACACAGCTGTTGGTTTTCCATCGGTTACTTTTCGGGAGCCCGTTCCATCATCAGACTATTAGACTTACAGTGATGCACCACCTGTACATGGTGAAATACCAACCATACGTATAAAACGTTTTGGGAACACATTCGTTGTTTTACAACTAAGGAGTGGATTTCCCTGCCGGAGTCTGTGTTGCCTGATAGCTACAACCTGGGAATCTTAAAGTCAATAATAAATAGGATACTTCTAAGCAAGTGTGTGTGTAGTGCATTGCTTACCATCAGGTGAGATACAAGCCCACAAACGATGAAAAAGCATATTATCTATCAACGAAATATGGTTTCAGGTTCCATCATTTGCCAAGTCTTTTCCCAACTATGTTTTTTTTTTTTATTGGATCATTTGAAATCTTCAAATGACTTCTCCCGCTTGGGTGGAGCGGGAGGACGTGTCAGACTCTTACTGACTAAAACCCACCTATGTTCCTTCATTAGCCTGTGCCAAGGGCCGCGGTAACTCTCTTTAGAATTTATTCGCGACTCGGCAGGCATCAGCCCTGGTCGTCCACGTCAGTTGCTGCTAACATCGGCGCGCGTGGAACACTACGCGCCTTCGACTCGGGCCTGGTATTTATCAGACGGTGAGCTTCCTATTATTCGCCGTTCGCAGGCCCTACGGTGGCCGGGTTCCTAACTATGTTGGCGACAGCTTTCAGTCTTACAGGATACAGCAAATACCAGTATTTTAAGATGAAACGATTACCTATCCAACTCTCATAACCCAGCTTCTGGGTGAAACGATACACAGAGTGTGTTTAATAACACGCTTTTATTATTATTGGCTTAACCCACGCAGCTGAAATTTATCATACATATTTAGTTCGGTTTAAAGAATCTTTATTTCTCACGAGAACATATTATACATTTCAAGGGTTTACTTAAAAGAGTTGTCAGCAAAAGGACGGGGCCTGCCACGGCCGATGCCTGCCCGGCCCGGGTGGAGGATAAATTCGAAAGAGTTACCTCGCCCCTGGGCACTCAAGGCAGGGAGGAACAGGGGTGGGTTTTAGTCAGTAAGAGTCTGACACGCCCTTCCGCTCCACCCTAGAGCGGAAGAAGTCATAGGATGATTTCCCACCCCCCCAAAAAAAAAAAAAAGGGTTTACTTAAAAGCATATGAAAAATGAAATGACGTCACTCTAAATTGATTATGGCGGACTCCCAAAGATAGCGGGCAGAGCGTGTTTTTTAGTGTTTTTAACCGACTTCAAAAAGGAGGAGGTTATCAATTCGGATGTTTGTATTTTTTTTTTTTTTTTTTTTTTTTTTTTTTTTTTTTTTTTTTTTTTTTTTTTATGTATGTTCGGGCATAACTTCGTCATTTATAGACGGATTTCCAAAATTCTTTTTTTGTTCGAAAGGGGTTTGTTCCGAAATGGTCCCATTTAAATTTCATATAGATCTGATGATTATTTTCGCAGACACACAACGGAACTCTTCAAAAAATTACAGCAAATCAACCGCGATTGCTGCTATAGCATAAATATGCATTGTTTACACAATTTAATGAGAAAACACAACTAAAAAGTGAAAAATAAAAACTTTTTTACAAAAAAATAGAACCGACTTCCAAAAAAAAACAAAATGTGCAAAATAACTTTAATTACGGAAGTCGGTGTCAAAAAACGAAGAAACAAAACCAGAAACACCAACTTCCGAAATTAAAGTTATTTTGCACATTTTGTTTTTTTTTGGAAGTCGGTTCTATTTTTTTGTAAAAAAGTTTTTATTGATAGTGGGTTCCTGCCGATCTAACATCTGCGTTCACTAATTCGACGAATGGCGGCAACTTACAATGAGGCCTTTCAACACATTGACGTTTTCATATGCTCATACTTTTCGTAGATTGTTATAACAGACACGCTTCTACCATGGGGGTCACATGGTGACCCCCAAACAATAGATTTTTAATTGTGTCTGTTGTCTGGCAGTCAACGTGTTAAACAAATATTTGTACATGTAATTTTTTCTTGTCTGTTTTATGTTTTATAATATTGTAACTCTTAATCAACAGTTTACCTCCTAGCGAATTAAAGTTTGGTTTGGTAATCTGTGAAGAGCGCTGTGGGCTATGTTATTTATTATTTAAGTTATTGTTTTATTTTACCACTTTTGTAATATCATTAAATGTAGCTTTGTTGTTCCATTGAAATAAAATAATTTTCCACAGATTGAAACGTTGAAAATAGAAATAAAAAACGAGTCCCTTAAACAAAGCTTGTGTACTATGTTGTCACAAAGAAACCGAGAGTATTCTCCGACCAGGGATCGCAGCTCAGACAAACACATGCCATAAAGTATGTGTGTAATGTTTTGCAACTAAAATAGAATCCGGTGCAAAGTCCACGATCCCGTAGCACACCTCTATATCTAGCGCGGTTATTTTGATCCCGTGTTAATCCCGATTCCCGGCAGAACTCTAGTTTGTACTCTATGGAACAAAGTTTGGTCGTAAATAACAGATGTATCGCGGAAAATTTTCGGTGTATCAAAATATTGAGACTGGGTTCTAAGAAACTGTTTAGTTTGTAAACAGATGTGGATTGTGTAATACTTAATACAAAGCCAAAGATTCTGATTTTTCCAGAATAACTAATAGTAGGTTGTGCACTAAGGGGGTACAGGAGTGTCTTACGTCACGGGCGGCATATTGAACCTTGCGCGTAACGAGGGATTCAATTAATTCTGTATGTACTAACTCCCGAGCAAAACAAGAGGGTTATGCAGAGTCCTGAGTAAAGCGAGGGGGTTCAAGCTACCCAAGACAAAGACAGCTTTATCTCAGAGGAGCATACTCTACTTTTCACACCTTCTGCGAGACTATAAAAAGCCAGGGCTCTCTGAAAATCACAGCACTAAACACCGACTTTTGTTTCAGTTTATTTAAGCACCAAACCCCGACTTTGGTTTCACATTATCTAAAATTGCGCCCTTTTTCTTTTTGAGTTCTGCTTATTATGACGAATTCGATTTCCGAACAAACCTCTTTACAATGCCCCACATTTTTTTACTTTCCACGAATTTGACGTCCCAAATTCAAATCACTTTACACCCTAGGGAGTTTCATACACAACATTACCTCCCTAGGGAGGTAATGCTTTATTTTGCGTTGAGATTGCATGATGTGTAATTGGACATTGTCGAGCAGGTGGTGTGAAAAGTTATTTTGCACAAAGTCTTTATGCACAAACAATAGCCTAAACAGCTTTGATTTTTGGTTTACCTTTTCTTAGTGCATATGTAAATTATTGAATGGCTATCTAGTCGACGATGGAGGACATTTGCCTAGAAGTAACATATTAGCTCCAACTAAGGGAAAACATAAACAATAACAACAACCAACGACAACAGCAACAGATGACACATGTTGTTATAACATGGGCTTCAATGGAAATAGCAAATGGGACCCATCGTTAATACCTAAAAATGGGATTTAAAACTGGGATCCAACGAAAATAAATCTGGGTTGAAGAAATAAGTAGTGGTTCCAGGCAGGTATAATACTGGTATTCACCTGTATCCAGTAAGGCTGAAATCCAAACATAGCGTTCGGGGTCGGGAAAGAGCGAAATAGGTAGTGGTTCCAGGTAGATAAAATACTGGTATTCAGTTGTATCCAGTAATGCTTTTTTTTTTGGGGGGGTGGGAAATCATCCAATTACTTACATCTCCCGCTCTGGGTGGAGCGGGAGGGCGTGTCAGACTCTTACTGACTAAAAACCCCTGTTCCTTCCCTGCCCTTAGTGCTCAAGGGCGCGGTAACTCTGTTTCGAATTTATCCACAACCCCTGGGCAGGCATCGGCCATGACGGGCCCCGTCCTGTTTTGCAGACAAGTCAACGGCGCGTGGTGTTCCACGCGAGACTCAAAGGTGCGCGTGGAACACTACGCACCGTTGACTCTCGGGCCTGGTGCTGATCGGATGGCGAGCTACCCACTTATACTCGCCGTCCGCAGGCGAAAACCAAACATATCGTTCGGGGTCGGGAAAGAGCCTAAGCAGACAAAAAATAAAAGGCAGGAGTGAATTTCATAATGATGTAAAAGTTAAGCAAGGTATAACATATTGCTGTCCAATATTTCTTTTCATACACGCCACAGTCTGGATCTCAGGGTGGGACGAGAGGGCGTTCCAGGGCCGCACAAACAACTCTTTGGAACACTCCCGCAACTCTACACCACCACAACCAAGAACTGTATTCCAGAAGTACAGCCTTTTTTTAGAGGGTGGGATCATCAAATGATTTCGCCCGCTCTGGGTGGAGCGGGATGGCGTATCAGACTCTTAATGACCCACCCTTGTTCATTCAGTTGCCTGTGCCAAAGGCCGCGGTAACTCTCTTTCGAATTTATCCGCGACTTCAGGGAGGCATCGGCACTAGCGAACCCCGTTAGTTGCTGCAGTGCTGACATCTCTTTGAACACTACGCGGCGTCGACTTGGACCTGGTCTTTATCGGACGGCGGCGAGCTACCCATTACTCGACGTCCGTGTCCCGAGCCTACGGTGGCCGGGCATAGGCTTGCAACTCCCGACGCCCAGGGCGTCTCCTGCGGCAGAAGTACACAGCCTGAGTCTACGTTTCTAAATATCATAATATTTACAAACAACGCCACGTCAGCAACTTCGACAGTAACAAATATGACGAAATGTTGCAAACAAAAGATTAGTTTACATTAGTTGCAATTATTCATGTGAATGAATAACATTGTGCAAGTGAATGTAATTAGGACGAGGTATCTTAACGTTTACTCACTTTCGAGGTGGGCAGGGAATTCCCTGCGGTATGATGTGACCTAAAGAAAACGTTGCCAATTTACGAGTCGAGAAAAATCTTGGCATCAAGAATCTTTAACAAAGAATAACAAAATAGTAATTAGTTGTAATTATATTATTTTCTTTGGCTCCGTTTAGAACTACAGACTAATTTAGGAAAATAGTAAAGAATAATCTTTCATTTATTGAACTTTACTTAGATTTATTTTGTTGTAACGCAGCGCTGGTATTACGTACCGTAATACCAGCGCTGCGTTATTTTATTTTTATAAATATCACAGCATGTGGAGCCTTTCTGGCCTCGCACAGGGCTTTTGTTTATAGTTATTATGTAGTTATTAAAAAAAAAACAGATGTGTGCTAACGACCGACGGTCATACGTAAGATGAGCCGACGGAGCCCACTGCGCGCCCTACTATTTCTGACTGCAGGGTTTTAAAGAACCTAACACGAACGGGATGACGGGGGATAATTTCACTCGCTGTGCTCGCTCACCCTAGCCCCCTTTCATCCCCTTCGATCCTATCATGTTCGTGTTGGGGTACCCTAAGTTCCTGAGCTCGCTTTGCTTGGACTAAATGGTCCAAGAGTTGTCGGGGTCGAGTGGGCGGGGCACTCACTCCAAACAAATGGCAAGTAAGCTGACGGAGCCGCCGGCAACATTGTACTGCCGGTTCCCAACGGTATTATTTTTGGGTGTTGGCGCCGGCAGCGGAGGTACTTCACATTCGTATCTTACGTTAGCAAAATACTTCAAAGTAACTGTAAATCGAGCTTAGACAACGTAAGGCAATAGATATTTTTGGTTTTCCTTGCATCAGCCGAAAGTAACTTATTAATGTATAGTCGTGGTTAGTCAGCACATTACTGTCAGTAATATACCTCCTAAATGATACAGTTTGCACGTGGCTAGTGCACGCCGTTAACTCGTGTTTAGTGAATGTTTTAAGTAGGTACTTACCAAAAAAATGACACGGCAAGTTCTGACATATAAATATAGATACTTAATCGAATGAATGATGAAAGTGTCTGTTGGCGGAAAACGAAACCTTTAATAACTAGCCTCTGCCAGCAGCTGCTTCACATAAAGCCTATGTGCTGTTCCAGATTATAAGCTATATCTGTGCCAAATTTCGTCCTGATACGTTCAGACGTTCTAGCGTGATTGAGTAACAAAAACTATCCATTCAAATTTTCGCATTTCTTTTTTTTCTTTTTGTTTTATAATTATTATTAATGTTTAAGTATATTTATCTATTATGTATTTATTGTATTTATTATTATAAATAGTATTAGGTGTACTATTAGTAGTACCTATTACCTTTTTTTTTTGGTCGTGGGAAATCATCCTATGACTTCTCCCGCTCTAGGGTAGAGCGGAAGGACGTGTGTCAGACTCTTACTGACTAAAAACCACCCCTGTTCCTCCCTGCCCTGAATGCCCAGGGGCGAGGTAACTCTTTCGAATTTATCCTCAACCCCTAATGGCCCCGTCATGAATGCTGACAACTCTTGTTCGGCGCGCGTGGAACACTACGCGCCGTCGACTCTCGGGCCTGGTGCTGATCGGACGGCGAGCTACCCATTACCTAAGACTACCAACAGTACTGTCTTTCCTTTTTCTCTATAAAATCCATCCAAATGTTGTCTTGAAAAGATCGCTTTTAGCGATAAGGCCGCCCATTGTGTCACCCTATGTAAAGTTTTCTTCATATATTTTTTTTTGCAATTTATGTGGTGAACATAATAAAGAGTATTCTATTCTATTCTATTCTATTCTATTCTATTCTATTCTATTCTCTTCTATTCTATTCTATTCTATTAGTTTCTGCCAGCGGCTTCGCGCGCGTGTAATTAGCGCTTTCCCCATTATAAATCCTACCCTTATTCTGATCATCGGCAATGATAAGCTCGTCGAGTCAAAGCTCCAAAGTCTTGAGCATAGATGCCGAGTTGCTAGCCTGTCGGTTTTCTATCAGTTGCATTTTGGCGAGTGTGCGACGGAATTGCATAATTTAATTCCGCCAAGCTCGTTCCATCATCGGACCACAAGAAGTACCGCTACCGGTACATGGTACCCGGGCCTGCGGACGGCGAGTAGTGGGTAACTCGCCGTCCGATCAGCACCAGGCCCGAGAGTCGACGGTGCGTAGTGTTCCACGCGCGCCTCAAAGAGTTGTCAGCAAATATGACGGGGTCCGTCATGGCTGATGACTGCCCGGGGGTGGAGGATAAATTCGAAAGAGTTACCTCGCCCCCGGGCACTCGAGGCAGGGAGGAACAGGGGTGGGTTTTAGTCAGTAAGAGTCTGACACACCCTTCCGCTCCACCCTAGAGCGGAAGAAGTCATAGGATGATTTGAAATTTTCTAATTTTCCGCGGAACTCACTTATTTTTTTCTTTCCAAAGAACCTTCTCCTGACAATAACAAACACAACAAAAAAAGAATTAGCGATATCGGTAAAGCCGTTCTCAATTAATAGCGTGACCAATAGAAATAGGGGTTCATTTTTATATATATAGATATAGATCAGGATTTCACTCAGACACCGACAAAATAAGTTCTTGTGTCTCACAAAATTAGTAGAATGTACTCGTATGTTGTTAAGATTTATGATACTGCAACTAATTGTTTTATATCATGTCTATTAGACATACCTAATTTTAATGCAATTAAAATAATAATAATAAATAAATTTAATTTCAGACCAGAGTCCATAGTTAAAAACATTACAATCAGATAACATACACACACACGTACAATCAAAAATTAAAAATACACATTAGAATTACAATGTCAAAATTAAAATCAAAATTAAAAACAAAAATAAAAATCAGAATCAAATTTAAAATATTACACATTAATACAATCAATAACAAAATTAGACACACACAATACAAATACGCATCAAATAATACGAGGAGAGGCGCTAACATGAAGCTGCATCCACCTCTGTATCAGGGACAGGTCCCACCGCTCGGACAACACCTTCAGGAGACTGTTCGGGCTACTTCGCAGGCGACTTAATCCGAACACAGTCCACGCACGCACTCAGTCTAGTTGGATGTTGGATTTTAACAGTTTAATATTTGAGTTAATAAAACTACGTAATAGTAAGTATATTTCATAGAATTTTCCTTACAAGACGAAGCGTCTGTATAGCCAGCACGAAGGCCTCACACCGCGGTTTCGTACTCTGGGTAAACAATGACGCACTACTTTTATACGTACCTACATATGTGTTTTTAAGACAATTGAAACCCTTACACGGTAATTTTATATCAGACTAAGGGTGCGTTTCCACTGAAGCGGAGCTGAGCGGAGCGGAGCCGAGCGGAGACGTACAGGAATCGACCAATCACAATGGTTGAAATCCTCATCACGTCACTTGTCTCGTCTGTCGTCGTCCGCTCCGCTCCCTACAGCTCCGCTTCCGTGGAAACGCACCATAAGGCACGGGGTGTCACACCGCTAACTTCTTAATGCTCTGAGCTGTCACTTCATCTTCTTCTTCCGAATCAATGGTTTCCTAACTTTTTAAATACCCAGAAGCCGTCCAGGTGTTGCACATTAATTGCAGCGTCATTAGCGTTCATCAGGTCCTCCTCCTCCTATGGGCACTTGGGGCATTTCAGTATGTGAGTCATGTTCTGGAGAGAGGCACCTAACTCACATTGGATATGACGGGTCTATAAAACCCAATTTTTGCCAAATTGACACTGAAAATTTGCTACTGGTATAACTACTGCGTCGATGGCTAGTCTCCACTAAAGCGCCTGCTACACGGTTGCCAACCGTAAACAGACTTTTACTTTGGTGGTTTACAACCGTTTAGATGGTGGTTTATGACCAAATTTCGTAGAGCTCTGCCGGTCGCCCACTAAAGTCACGTCTGTCGGGAACGCGGTTGACAACCGTGTAGCAGGCACTTGAGGTTGGCCGCCAGACCAAAACCGGTTAGGACACCATCTCGGCACCCATGAATTTATTTATATTTATGACCAAACTAAATTTTGTAGACTTACAAAACGCCAGTCATCGGTGTAATCAAGAGCAACAAACAATTTGTTTTTCCTGTTTTCGGAATTCAGAATTTCCTTGACATTAATAACATTTTCATCCACTTGCTAATAGACCACAAAAACTAGTCACTTGAAGTATTAGATCAGGAAAAAAAGCCAGCTTAGTGCGTGTCGGACTTCGCATGTTTAGGGTTCCGTACCAAATGTATTTTTGACTATATTTGTATGGGTTTGGGTCAACACCATACTTATACTGTGTTTGAAGGCTGTAGCTCCAATCAGCTGTAAAACCTGTGTGACAGACGATGGACAGACAGACGGACAGACGGACACGTGAGTGACAGCAATAGGGCTCCGTTTGGTATTAGGGATACGGAACCCTAACAACTCATAAAATTACACATTCGTTTATTAATATGTAACATAATGGTGAGAATCTTTCTGATTCACGCTATGGTTTCATTCATATACATCGATAGTTAGTTTACCTGTCTGTCTGATAAATCTTTGTATTTTCCCAAGGGGCCCTCGTAGGGGTTCGAGCCTCTTGCCTGGGGTCGCGGATAAATTTGAAAGCGAGTTACCACGGGTCTTGGCAAAGGCAACTGAAGAAACACCGGTGGATTTTAGTCAGTACAAGTCTGTCCCGTTCCACCTTTTTTTTTTTTTTTTTTTTTTTTTTTTTTTTTGTTGCCGGGGTGGAAAATCCTCATGGATGTCCTTCGCCCGGGGCGGGCGAAGGGGTCTGTCAGACTCTTACTGACTAAAAACCACCCCGGTGTTCCGTCCCACACTTGGACCGGGGATCGTGAGAGCTAGTACGACTTCCATGATCCCCGGCTAGTGCCGGCCCGCCTATGCGGGCCACCTCTGGCTCGCGGGGAGAGTGAGGTGTCCTCTCCCCGCGACGTCTAATAGGGGCGCGCGTGGAACACTACGCGCCGCCGCCTCGGGTCCTGCTGGATGGGGGACGGCGGACGACCCCGAGTCCGCCGGCCCTCTGGACCTATTTAGGGGGGCTGGAAGAGGGCGTTGTCCGCCCTCCGCCGACGCCCGGTACGTCTGCTGCGGATCGGGAGAGTGGCCACGGCCTCCCTTTCCCTTTCCGCAGCCTCCTTCTGCGAGATTACGAATTCACAGAAGGAGATCACCGCATCCCACGACTCGGCGCTCCCGACCATCGAACATGCGACAGCCGGCAGCGACAGGTCGGAGCCCACTTCGGATACGAGGGCACGGCGCTGCTCCTCCCATGCGGCACACTCTGCCAGTGTGTGCTGCGCCGTGTCCTCCCGACAGTCGGTGCAGTGATGGCACCGAGCGTCCGGCTCCCTGTTTATGCGACACAGGTACTTCCCGAAGCAGCCATGCCCCGAGAGCACCTGCGTCGCTCGAAACGACAGGGAGCCGTGCTTCCTCCCGAGCCATTCGTCGAGCACTGGTCGGATCGCGTCGACGGTAGCAAGGCCTGCGGTAGGGCGCGAAAGCCTATCCCGCCATTCCGCCACCATGACCTCGCGGAGCTGTGACCGACGCAACTCGATCTCGCGCTGCATCGGTTCACCACCCCGCGTCCGCACCTCCTCGCGCCACCGGTACAGTGAGGCGAGGACTCTCGCCTCTAAGTCCCAGGGCGGAGATCCGGCCAGTGCACAACCCGCCTCGTAGGAGATCGTGCGATATCCCCTGATAGCCCTGACGGCCATCGCCCTCTGCGGTCTTCGCAGTATCGCGATGCTGCCGGCCGTCAGGTCAGAAGCCCACACCGGGGCTCCGTACAGGGCCATGGATCGCACGATCCCCAAGTACAACCGCCTACAGGCGGTGCTCGGGCCCCCCAAATTAGGAAGCAGCGTTGCTAGCGCACCCGCGGCGCCCATCAACCTGGGCGTCAGCCGTCGAAAGTGGGGGCCAAAATCCCACCGGCTGTCGAGCACCAATCCTAGGTACTTCATGGTGGACTCGACAGCGATTTGGACTCCCCCGACCACGATGTGTGACCCCGGCGGCGGCGCCCGTCGGGGGCCGTGAAAAACCATGGCCTCCGACTTATTGAGGGCCACCTCCAGCCCCAGGCGTCGTATGCGACCCACCACATTTGAGACCGCAGCCGTCGCCAGCAACGCTGCCTCCCTGTACGAGCTCCCCCGGGCCGTGACCAGCGTGTCGTCCGCATAACACGCCAGGTCCACTCCCAGTGGGAGCTCGCCCCTCAGCACCCAGTCGTAACCGATGTTCCACAGGGGTGGGCCTAAGACCGAACCCTGCGGAACACCGCACGACATATCGCGACGGCCCTCACCGTCGCGTCCCCTGTAGGTGACACATCTTTCCGCCAAATAAGCCCCAACGATGCGGCGGAGGTAGCGGGGCACCCTATGGTACCTCAGTGCCTCCCGAATACAACTCCAGGGCAGGGTGTTGAATGCGTTGGAGATGTCCAAGGACACTGCCAGCATCACCCCGCCCCGGGACACCGCTTCCTCCGCCAGGACTCTAACCCGCATTATGGCGTCGATAGTGGAGCGCCCATGCCGAAAACCAAACTGACTGTCGTCCAGATCCGGCCCCTCTCTGTACAAGTGGCTGACGAGGCGGGTAGCAATTATCCGCTCAAAAAGCTTACCCACCTCGTCTAGCAGCACTATGGGCCGGTATGCGGACGGTGAGTCTGCTGGGCGCCCCGCCTTCTTGAGCAGGACCAGACGACCTGTCTTCCACTGAGCGGGGAAACAGCCCTGCTCAAGGCAAGCTGAGTAGAGTCCTCTCAGTTGGGGCTCTAGCTCCTTCAGAGCGAGGACTAGCGCGCGGCCGGGAACTCCATCCGGTCCCGGGGCAACTGTTTTGGCCCGGAGTCGCATCACGGCCGTCCTCAACTCTGGTTGTGTCACCTCGGGGACCTCCTCATCTTCCGACTCTGTGGCTGTGGGCAAAGCCATCGGCGGCGGTGTGTGCTCTTCTCTATCAGGGAAGAGGGATGCGACCACTACCTCCAACAACTGAGGCTCGAGGCTCTCAGTGAGTGGAGGCGCCCAGGCACGAAGTTTCCCTCGGACTGTACGATAAGGGCGCCCCCACGGATTTGCATCTAGGGTCGCCAACATCTCTTCCCTGAATCGAGTCTTCGACTCGCCAATGGCCTGCCACAGAGCCTTCTTCGCCGCACGGTACACCTCATACCGCGCGGCTTCTTCTTCCGGAACCCGACGACGTCTCCTCCGGTATCGGGTGTACTGGCGCCTGACCTCAACGCAGGTCCTGCGCATCTGCGCGATTTCGGCCGTCCACCAGTACAACCGGCGCCTTGTGGGTTGAGTGCGGACGCGGGGCATGGACGCGTCGCAAATTTGCGTCATCGCCCCGCGGAACCACTGCGCCTCCTCTTCGACGTCGACGGGTTCGTTCGTCATTGACTCCCGGACCCAGGCCTGGATGATTGCGGCTTCCTCGAGAAGTTCCCTGTCGATCTGTTTAATTGACCAGCGAGGACCGTCCGTTTGCGGGGCCGATGGACGGCCGCCGCCCGCGGTCTGGGCAGAGACGTTGAAACGGATGTACCGATGATCTGACAACGTCTCCACCTCCACGGCGACTCGCCAGTCGTGGACACGACCTGCAACAGCAGAGCTAGCGAATGAGACGTCCACTACAGACCCGCCCCGCTGCCGCACGCACGTGTACTCCGAGCCCCGATTCAAGACGGTCAGGCCAGTCGCAATCGCCCACTCCTCCAACACCTCGCCCCTAAGATCGGTGACCGGGGATCCCCACGCCGCAGACTTGGCATTGAGATCCCCGAGCAACAGCACAGGGCGAGGGTGGAACTGGCCTACGACGGAACCCAGCTCGACAAGGAACCTCTCGAAGTCGGCGAGACTCTTGTTGGGCGAGAAATACACCCCAATGATGTTGATTCCCCCCACGAGAGCGGCCACCCAGCCGCGTCCTCGGGAGGGACTGCCAAGAGTCCCACCAATGATGGCCACCAAACCGTCCAGGTCCCCCACCCAGTTATCGCGGGGAGGGACAAAATACGGCTCAGCGACCACAGCCACGTTGATCGACCACTCCGCCATGCTCTGGAGCAATAGGTCCTGAGCTCTGGAAGAGTGGTTGATGTTCGCCTGGAGGAAATGGAATTGTGCCATCACTGGCATTCCATTTCTCCATCATCTCCTCCATCCCTGGGTCGGGAGTCAGCTGCTTGGCCGCCAGGCTGTGGGAGGGGCACAGGTCCTCCGACAATCCTAGTTTTCCTGCTCTTTTTGGGGGCCTTGCAGGCTTTTCCCCCAAGTCTGTGCTCCGCAGGCTTCCCTGCAGCTGCACAGAGGCTGCAGTTAGGTGCCGCAGAGCACTGGGCCGACTTGTGGCCGGGTTGACTACAGCGATAGCAGAGGTCGCTGCGGTCTGTGTCTGCAGTGCATTGTGCCCGGACATGCCCTTTGCCCAGGCAGCGGTAGCACTGCATTTCTCTGGGTGGCAGGAGCTTTACACTCGCTGACACCCAGCCTACCAGCAACCTTCTGCCATCCGCGACCTTGTTTGCAGCCGCCACCGGGCACCGCACCCAAACTGTACCTAGCCCGGCAGCGCCGCTGCTAATTTCGCCCGCCTTCACGCTCTCGGGCGGACACCCGCCGTTTCGGGCAATGGCCGCCACTACCTCCTCCGGGGTCACTGAGTCGTCCAGCCCACTCACGCGCAATTCAGCCGTTTATGTGGGCCTGGACACCCGGACATCCTCTGGTTTGAGGACCTCCCTTAGTTTGGTGGCCAGAATGTCCGCCCTCTCCTGCCTTGAAGCACCCGACACTTCAAAGATTTTGGCTCCCGTGGCCGCCGTTCTGAAACCAAAGCCGGCCGGAGAGGCAAAGTCGCTGAAGTTCAGCTTCGTTTTTACCTCCGCCAGGACCGACTTAAAACTCACCCCCCTTTGAGAGGCTTCGGGCTGCAGGGTGATTATAACAGCCTCGGAGCGTGGGGGTCTCGCCTTGGGTGGCCTTGATCTCTTTTCAGACCGTGACGGGCCGGCAGGTGCCACCGCGTTAACATGTGCTGGCCGCACCGCCCTCTTTTTGCGCTTCCTTTTCACCACCGTCGTCCAGGTCTCCTGGGTCGGGGGTGCGGTCGCCAAGAGCGCGGTTCGTTGGGGAGAGGGTGCGGGAGCACCTGTCGTGGGCTTCTTGGGCCCCTCCGTGGGCTTTTTGGCCCCTTCTGCAGGCTTTTTGCCCACCTGCGTGGACGTCGTCCTTGCGGACTCCTCCTTCCTCCGCCTATCCGCCGCAAGCGGTGGACGGAGGGTTTCGGCTGGGAGGAGTCTTGACTCCAGAGCCTCTAATCGGGCAGACACCATGCCACCGCACTGCATCATGCAGATGCGGGCCACCCTCTCGATGTCGAGATCCGACATCGCAAGTGCAGATGCAGGCGGCGACTCAGGTTCAGGGCCCGACGATGTCGTAGCAGGAGGAGGGGGGGAGGCAGTAGTCGCGGGAGCTTCCTGCCGCTGCCTCTGAGCGGCAAACTCCCGCTTGAGATCCTCCAGTTCGGATCGGAGACGGCTATTCTCCTCCCATAGCTTCGCCGTCTCCTCCGAGGTCGTGCGATCAAGAAGGATCTGCACAGCCTCCCTGATCCCATCTGCCGCCTCATCCCATCTGCCGCCTCCCGTTCCACCTAGAGCAAGAGAAGTCATTGAATGATCTCCCAGTGGAGTTGCCCAAGCGTGTAAATAGCCGTGGGTCTCTGCGGATGTAGAACAGAAGTACGACCAAGCACTTGGAGGGAATGCTGGCCCAAAATTGCCTATATTTGTCTGTATAACTTCAAGTTAGGAGTGGTCGGCAGTAGTCGGCGAATGTGGCCCTACTTACAGTTTGTAAAACAAGTGGTACCTTACTTTCCGGGCTGTTCTCGATGGTTGCACGTCGAATTGTCGAGTGGCCACTCGTTCTCTTCACACCAACACTCCTGATTATGCTTGTTCAGTAGTTAACGGACGCGGTAAATATGGGTTATTTATTATTCCCGGAGGATCCCCAACGTTTACGGGATTTACTCGGGATTTTAGCGTATTTGCGGGGACGATATTATTTTAAGACATTAGTCTGCGGTGAGATGCGCGCTGTGCCTCGCGGCGTTAGACACACACACACTGACGTCAAACTGACGTGACGTCGATTGTTGCATTTTAAATTGTCTATAGCTCGTAAAGCCGGCCACTCACGTCTGTCTGACAAATTAAAGCGAGACACACACGCGACGTGATACCAACCCCACCCAACTTGCAGAGTGGCGGCAACTCGCCACACCATGCTCCCCGCCTTGAAAGGTCCAGGAGCTTTCAAAAGCTGCTAATCTATGCGGAGCGAGTGAGGTTCAAGAAGCGGTGATGATATGTAAGCATTAACTTGTTGAAGAGCTTTGAGGGAAATCCAAGCAGCAGTCCGAAACACCATCGCATTGATATAATGCTCGGGAAAAATAATTATCAGTGTCCTAAGAATGAATTGCGGTTCGACTTGACTATGGTAAGTCGAATAAACTAAATTACAACTATGTAATGGCGTACCATTGGAACGTATAATATGAACCCTAAACTAAATTAAACTAAATTATGTAGTAATAATAATCTATTGAGTTGGCAAAGGATACAACTTAGTGACAGGACGTTTATACGTGCCTGACGCGGTTTTTATTGAAGCGACTCGAATTACACCATCCGATCCCGGAAAAACTTCCTCTATGATACCTAATGGCCAAGTCAATGGAGGTACGTTATCTTGACCCAAGAGAACGACAGTACCTATCTCTATAGGGCGATCGGGAGTGCACCACTTCTGGCGAACTTGCAGCGTGTGCAAGTACTCAATTCGCCATTTATTCCAGTAGGATAACACAAGTTGATCCAAGAGCCTTTTGCGGTTGTTTAGATTTATGTTTTCTTCTGCCAATTCAGAAGAAGGCAAATACGTGAGTGGACTGGACATTAAAAAATGCGCGGGCGTGAGTACCTCCGGATGTGGGTCTGACGAAATGACACTAAGTGGTCGAGAGTTCAAAAGGCACTCAATTTGCACCAATACGGTCGAGAGTTCCTCGTAAGTGAGAAGTTGTTTACCTACGACTCTAAACAAGTGAGTTTTAACACTCTTAATATTCGACTCCCAAATACCTCCGAAGTGTGGAGCTCGCGGCGGTATTCTTGTCCACTCGATGCGTGATTTAAGAAGCTCATTTTTAATATCTGTTTGAACAGTTGAATTTAATAAAAAAGAATAAATATCATCCAATTGCGCCTTAGCGCCAACAAAATTGGTACCATTGTCTGAGTACATAACAGACACTGGACCGCGGCGAGAAATGAATCTCTTAAATGCGGATAGGAAAGCCTCAGATGTGAGATCCGAAACAAGCTCGATATGTATGGCTTTAGTCACCATGCATACGAACAAACATAAGTAAAGTTTCTGCGAACGTTGACCTCTACGTCGAATAGGTATATAAGCAAGCGGCCCGGCGAAATCTACACCGGTGTGTACAAAGGCTTTAGCATCACGGACGCGGTATCCAGGAAGTTCAGCCAGTTTGGGTACTGGATGCTTAGGATTTAGACGGAAACAAGTATTACATTTCCGACAACGAGAACGTATAACCGTTCGGCCATCCAATATCCAAAACCGCTGCCTTATAATGGACATCAATAACCCTGGGCCCGTATGGCAGTACGTATTGTGATAGTGATCGATAATTAGATCGACTACGCGGTCGCGTTTAGGTAAAAGCGCGGGATGCTTGGCTTCATACGGTAAGTCAGATTTAGACAATCTGCCCCCAATACGTAAGATTCCGAAGCTATCAATGAAGACAGATAAACAGCGCAACTTCTTAGCTGGAAGTTCACCTGCTTTAATTAAATTTAAATCGCTCGCAAAATGTAAACTTTGAACTAATCGAACAATGAAATTTTCGGCGGTTTGAATGTTTTCAACAGAACTATGACTATGTAGTCTGTTTGTAAATTTAAGAATGTACATAAATACACGTAACAATTTATTCCATGAGCAAACACATCAGCTATAGTATCTAAAATACGCGGTTCAGTATTCGAAGTTTCTACAAGAAAAACTTTTGATTTAAACTCCGGCAATGTTTCACATTGAGCAGGAGCGAACTTTAAAGGCCACTCGCTCATGGGCTGATGGAGCCATGTGGGGCCGTTCCACCACAACGAGTGTCTTATTAAATCCGACGGCAGCATGCCGCGAGACAGACAATCGCTAGGATTCTCTTTCCCGGACACGTGACGGAAACAAGCGGCAGGTAAGTTTTCCTGTATTTGAGCAATGCGGTTGCTGACAAAAATAGACCATCTATGGGGAGATGAGTGGATCCACGAGAGAGCTATGGTCGAGTCCGAGAAAGCGTGGACACCTGTAATAGATACACGAGCGGAAAGTTTTTCCTTGACTACGCGAACGAGTTTAGATAGAAGTAAAGCGGCGACAAGTTCTAATCGAGCTAGCGTTGTTATTTTAGCGGGGGAGACTTTGGACTTTGCACATAAGAGTCGGACAGTGATATCACCAGTAGGGTTGGTAATGTGTAAATAAATACAACAGCCATAACCAGTAAAGCTGGCGTCGCAAAAGGCTACGATGTTCACTACAGCTTCTCTAAAGACGCCAATGTGGCGAGGAACCTTTAGAGAAGAGAGTGAAGAAAAATCGCGCGTAAAAGCGGCAAACCGATTTGTGATAGATTCCGGTGGAACCTCATCCCATCCTACTTTAGCTAACCAAAGTTCTTTGATTAATACCTTCGCGTACAGCACAACGGGTCCTACAAGGCCCAGTACGTCGAACAAGCGGGCAACTAGCGATAGAATCGCGCGCTTCGTGCATTTATCATCCACGGCGATTGTTGTCAAAGAAAAATAATCATCAGCGGGTTCCCAGGTTAATCCAAGGATTTTGAAATTATGGACATCATTATCCATGCCAGAAAAATTAACTGGTAAGCGGTGAGACTCTGGAGAATCTCTAATAAAGCGGGTGAATTGGTAGCCCATTTGACTAAGTCAAAGGAACCTACCTTCATTAAATCAATTAAATCGCGGGATAGACGCATAGCTGTCTGTTCGTCCGAAACAGAGTAGACGTAGTCGTCCATGTAAAACTGAGTTTCTACCAATTTAGAAGCCTCAGGAAAGCGGTCGCTTTGCTCACACGCCAAGTTACGCAATGTGCGCATCGCTAAATAAGGACTAGGTTTTAGTCCGAAGGGAACGCGGTTAAAATGAAAGGTGCGAATAGGCTCACCTTTGCTAAAACGATACAAGATTCGTAAATATTTGCGGTGGTGCTCTCTTACACCGATACGTAAGAACATTTGTTTTATATCCGCTGTCATCGCGACAGGGAAATGTACGAAAATCAAGCAATAACAAAAACAAGTCTGCTTGCAAATTAGGTCCGACATGCAAAATGTCATTGAGCGACAACCTCGAGTGAGTCATATAATCCGCGATAGTTTTATTATTATTCTCGCGTAGGGTCATTAACTTACGCTCGAGCGCAAGCGAGCGCCCAGGGGCGTAACCGTGCGAGCTACCTAGCCCGCCGGGTGAGCGCGCAAAAGGCAGATCGACAAAGTATCTGCCGTCTTCAAATAAGACTGAAGAATTAAAATTATTTTCACTCTCTAATTCGTGCGGACCAATAACGGAACGCGGCGCGGCGCGGCGCGGCACGGCGTGGCGCGGCGCGGCGGTGGCGGCGGGTGGAATTTCCTCTAGCTCAAAAAACTTATGTAAATTTGACTCGACTTCAATGTCGGCCTGCGCGGTAAACGAAGATGCAATGTGTGTCACATCACTACTACAACAATCAATATCACCCATAAGTACATAACCGAAGCTAGTCAGTACAGCAGGGGGTGCGCGGGTACCTGTTTCGACCCTGTCTCCCAGGTAAATAAAGGGGAACAATTGTGCTCCAAGCACGACGTCTACCGTGCCCGGCACGTTCCAAAGCGGATCAGCGAGCTGCAAGTTACTTAAGTATGACATGTTATCATTGTTATGTAACCTAATTAATTTCGCGGGAAGTTTATCTGTAATACAATCAACAACTAACGCTTGTATCGAAAACTTCGTATGAGGGTCAAACCGAGATTCTATGTTGAGATGAATAAAACCGTGTATTGGTTTCGATGACATTCATAATTTAATTATGGGTAAGTTCAAACGTTTACAACAGTCCACAGTAATTAAATTATTTTGCGATCCGTTATCTAGTAGGCACCGAACCACCTCCTTATCTCTGATGTCGCTATAGTATGCATATAACTGCGCGGTCGCTAGCAAAATGGTTGACCCAGTTTTAACAGCTGTAGTGAGCGAAACAGATGTATCCTTAGTAGGCGCTTGCGGCTCGGGCGATAATGACTCATGTTTTTCTCGGAAATGTAAGAGAGAATGGTGGTTCTTCTTACAAATTTTACAAACGTTACGTGACTTACATTTAACCAAAGAATGGGATAGACTTAAACAGTTTATACAGCCACGTTTAGCTTTAATAAATTCAAAACGTGCAAGCGGTGTACTAATATTTTTAAACTGCGGGCAATAGAACAGCTGATGTCGTACGTCATCCTTATCGCACAACGTACATTTGCCATTCGAAACCGGTTCATTACGCGATACGAATGACTTAGCGGTATTATTTTTTGTTTGATGATTAACTGAACTAGACTTAGCGCGCGGTTCCGTCTGTAAATTATTACCGTATGAGCGTTGTAGTACCTTAACATATTCTTGCATGAATGTTATAAACTCCGCATAGGAAGGTAATTCTTTTTCACTCACACGTGATTCAAACTGTAAGACAGTTTGCGCGTCAACCTTTCTTAAACCACAGTGTAATAAAACAAAATCCAGTAAGTCTGGAATGTCTAACTGCTTCAAGGCTGCGACGGACGCTGAATATCGTTCCACAAAAGTATTGAGGCTCGCGGCATTTCCGGCGCATTGTTTAATGTCCAGTATATTATTGAGATAATGAATCCCTAAACTACGCTTATCTTGATACCTTTTAACGAGACTGTTCCACATAACGTTGTATGTATCACCTGTAGGAACAATGCCCGCGGTCAGCTTCAAGGCATCATGAGTCAACCTACTGATCAAGTACTGGACACGCTGCGAGTCAACCAGATCGGTATTTAAATGAACATTGCTTCGAAACATTTCATAAAATATGGGCCAGTTTTCCGCTTTACCATCAAACGTTGGCAAATCTATGGGCGGTAATTTTATCCGAGTACCCACTTTGTGTTCCGATGTTTCGTTTTTCGAAAGTATGAGATTACGTTTATATTTAATATTAGAATATAAGTCTTCAATTGAATATAGACTCGAATAGTCTGGTGCGGTTTGGTCAATCTCGAATTGCAATTCATTCATTTGTTCTATTATTTCCTCAAATTTGTTATATTGCTCAGTAATTGTTTCTGACTGCGCTAAGAATGTCTCATTTGAACGTGAATCATAGTTCGAGATGTTTCTGGAATCATTATATAGGCGATTAACTCGCTCGAAAATCATTTGTTTTTTAGCGGTAAGCTGAGCCAATTTAGCTTCTTGCTTGCGGGACGCCATTTTGGGGCACTAATAAAGTTATGTGCCTACCGTAATGACTTGTACTTAATTTGTACTGAATTCTACTGATGCCTATCCAGGCTCGAAAGGACCATCTAATGGAGATGGTCAGGCGTGTAAATAGCCGTGGGTCTCTGCGGATGTAGAACAGAAGTACGACCAAGCACTTGGAGGGAATGCTGGCCCAAAATTGCCTATATTTGTCTGTATAACTTCAAGTTAGGAGTGGTCGGCAGCAGTCGGCGAATGTGGCCTTACTCTAAGCTATCAAGAACAAGCGTTACCTGACTTTCCTGGCTGTTCACGCTGGACGACGACGAGCGGCCACTCGTTCTCTTCACACCAACACTCCTGATTATGCTTGTTCAGTAGTTAACGGACGCGGTAAATATGGGTTATTTATTATTCCCGGAGGATCCCCAACGTTTACGGGATTTACTCGGGATTTTAGCGTATTTGCGGGGACGATATTATTTTAAGACATTAGTCTGCGGTGAGATGCGCGCTGTGCCTCGCGGCGTTAGACACACACACACTGACGTCAAACTGACGTGACGTCGATTGTTGCATTTTAAATTGTCTATAGCTCGTAAAGCCGGCCACTCACGTCTGTCTGACAAATTAAAGCGAGACACACACGCGACGTGATACCAACCCCACCCAACTTGCAGAGTGGCGGCAACTCGCCACACCACCCAGCCTTCAAAACAAAAAAACAAGGGTTTCGAGCCTCGATTTGGGTAAACTGTTATTAGGTTTTTTCTTCGGAAGTCATAGACACTGAATTTGAAGCAAATTCTCACCCCTACTACGGTGGGCTTCATAATAATATATATCGCATTATGGGTGTACTAACACATCCGATGGATACGTATATTGGTACGGGGCGCCAGGAAATGGTTATGAAAATTGCAGCTGAAAATAATTTACTCAGTAAATTGATTAAGATGACCGGATCCAAGTGTTTATCTAAATCTAAAAGTAAACTAAAATTATGATGAGGGGAAACTGTTTTTTTATGTATATTGAAAATGGTAAATTACCGAATGAATGAGGGTTTTGACGTACCTACACCAGCGCCTCATATTCACTAACTCAGTTGACATCAATTTGATAAGCGCTTTGCCGTACATTGCTGCTTTGACGCATAGGAAAACCGTAGTGCCTATTATAATCAATGTCCACCGAGCAATGTACTGCATAGTGCCTATCAAATTGATGTCAACTGAGTTAGCGAATACACCTGGGTGGCAGACTACTTATTGTGCTTTTGACATTAGTTAAATTAACATTAATTTCATGTTTTAAGCACTATGTAAGATGACTATGTAAGAGGAACTCGTGGCTGAAGTAATAAAAGCCGCACGGGCCTGATCCATCTGGATAAGCAACGCTTGCCGGGGTTGGTACATGGATGGGTGACCATCGGCGTAATTTTTCGCATTTGGCTTTTTGGTGCTCTACCTGGCGCCTAGAGCGACCGCTCCTGTCGCTCCACCCCAGGGTCGACGCTGGACGGAGTCGTCACAAAAAACGGTTGGATTTGTATTCCTATACAGAGGAGAACAAAAGAGGAGCTCGTGGCTAAAATAATAACAGCCGCAAGGGTCGATCCATCTGGTTAAGCAACGCTTGCCGGGGTTGGTACATGGATGGGTGACCATCTTTACATACCGTGACTCCTCTGTGCCTCGGAAAGTACGTTAAACGCCGTTGGTCGCGGCTGTCAATCGTGGATCTTTGACAGACGTTACGGGTCGTCAGAAGCCCGAAAGTCTGACAACAAGTCTTACCAAGGGGTATCGTATTACCCAGTAACTGGGTTATGGAGGTCAGATAGGCAGTCGCTCCATGTAAAATACTGGTATTCAACTGCATCCGGTTAGACTGGAAGCCGACCCCAAGATAGTTGGGAAAAGGCGCGGGCAGATTGACTATGTAAGTAAACTCCACTTCCCGGTTTCCGAAAAGCTGAAATTTTTCATAAATGTTTAGTTTAGATGACAATGCATGGTTAGCTATGCGATGGCATTCTAAATTCAATATAGCGGACTCTCCAAGATGGCGAACTAATTATTTTGTATGCATTCCCATGTTAGGAGTATCAAATGAAAGGGTTTGCTAAGACACGAAAAAAGAAACTACGGAACCCTTCATGTGCAAGTCCGACTTGCACTTCTGTTTGGGTTCCGTACCCGTAGGGTCCAAAAAGAGCCCTATTGTTGTCACTCAAGTATCCGTCTGTCTGTCTGTCCGTCCGTCGTCTGTCATACAATTTCATTACGAAGAATTTTTTAACTTGACCTAAGAACTTGAAATTTGGTGATAATGTTTATTATTACGTATACTTTATTAAAAAATACCAATATATGGTACGGAACCCTTAATTTGCGAAATCTGACTCGCACTTGACCGGTTTTTTTCACGGTTTCTGTAAGACAGGTCACTGGAACGAAGCAGGGTGAAGAAGATAGTACCTATAAAATAAACTTATACATACTCCTCACGGTTCCTTTAAAAAACGTCCGATTATATTATTTAAAGAACAAACATGTCACAATCATTATTGTCTGTACCTACAAACGTACAAATATTTTCGCTAAATACTTTATTTACCTGGTTTTAACAATAATTATAAAGGTGGTTGTCTACTTATATTGTTATTGATATGCTTTTAAATGCCAAATATAAATAGTTGTTTATGGTTTTACTTGTAGACAAGAAGTCCAAAAGTTGGTTTGTAGGTACTTGCGTGTTTGTCCTCGTTTCTTCCTTCATAGATGTTTAATAATAGAGGTATTTTGATGTAGCATCTTTCCGCTCGCTTTCCTACAATCTGTGAGAGTGATTTCGTGAAATGGGACGGAAGTGTGTAACAGGACGCCAGGGAAGCGTGCGGTATTTGATTTGACTAAAGAACACGCGCGGTGGTAGAGTTGGCCGTCAGATGGTAGAGCGCGCGCTCGAGAAGTCTGCGTGCGGTCGAAATCGGAACTAAACGTTTTATTTTATAAATATTGAAAACGTGCGAAACCGGGGCGCGTCGCTAGTTTTACCTAACATTGATTTTATAAAAAACTGCCTATGCGCCGCGGTTTCAGCCGCGTAAACCGGGATAAAAAGTAGCCTATGTGTTAATCCTGGATATATAAGCAATCTACATACAAAATTTCATCCAAATCGGCCCAGCCGTTTGAGTGTGAAGAAGTAACAAACATACAAAAAAATACACTCAAACTTTCACATTTATAATATTAGTAGGATTTTATATTAAGTATATATAGTGTGATGTTTGTTCGTTTGTGAGAGGAGCTCGTGGCTAAAGTATGGGCGACCATCTTTACATACCGAGACTCCTCCGTGCCTCGGAAAGCACGTTAAGCCGTTGGTCCCGGCTGCCAAACTCTTTGCCAGTCGTACGGGTCGTCAGAAGCCCGAAAGTCTGACAACCAGTCTGTTTGTTTGTTCGTTTGTGAATAGGAAATCTATGGAAGTACGGGTCCAATCACGAGAATACCTTCATAAATAGAAAGTTTCATTAATATTGTTGAGTGCCAAACGCTTTATAATTAAGTACAAGCGACAAAAAAATAATTAAAATTTTCTATTTATACTTAGGTACTTTATGGGTGTAACTGTGTTATCAAAGTCTGTAATCTGTATTGAACATGTAATTAATAACACATCGCGTGTGCACAATAGAAGAAAAATACATAAAACATGCATTTCCTTTTGCGATATTGTAAAAAGCTGTCTGCGAGCGGTTGCTTTTATAATAATTACAATACCCACAATCATGATATGCAATATTATTTCTTTTATAGACCTAAAGACACACCCACTTTGAATATACAGTTCATCATCATCATCATCATCATTTCAGCCGAAAGACGTCCACGGCTGGACATAGGCCTCCCCCAAGTGTCGCCACAACGACCGGTTCTGTGCGTCGACCCTAACCAGGTCATCGGTCCACCTAGTGGGAGGCCTTCCAATGCTGCATCTTCCGGAACGTTGTTTCCACTCCAGAACTTTTGGCCCCATCGACCGTCTGTTCTGCGAGTAATGTGCTGTTCATTCCCACTTAAGGGTCTACTACCGGCCAAGTGGCGCCCTCATTGAATAAAAAATCGTAGCATAGCATAGAAAATAAGTATTAAAGAATCCAACGTCACGTTTGTTACAAAGAGGATAAAGTATTTTTACGTTGTTAAAACAGGTCTCAGAATGTCAGAAACGGCCGTTTTTGGTACTTTTGCGTACTACTTTGGATACGAAACATACTGAGACATGTTTTAACAACGTAAAAATACTTTATCATCTCCACTTGGCCGTTAGTAGGACCTTAAGTTTGGCGATTCTCCGAGCTATGTCAGTAACCTTGGTTCACCTGCGGATATCTTTTTTCCTGAAGATCATTCTTTAAGATACAATCAATCTGCCTAGCCTGTTCCCAACTATCTTGGGGTCGGCTTCCAGTCTAACCGAATGCAGCTGAATACCAGTATTTTACATAGAGCGACTGACTATCTGACCTCCACAACCCAGTTACTGGGTAATACGATACCCCTTGGTAAGACTGGTTGTCAGACTTTCGGGCTTCTGACGACCCGTAATCATTCTTTAAGATACATAAGCACAAAAACTGAAATAGCAGTGGACAGAGTAACCTTGCTCGCAAGGTGCTCTGTCCACTACTATTTCAGTTTGGCGATTCTTCGGCATATGTCGGTAACCTTGGTTCTCCAGCTCCATGATTTCTTACATTATGATTGTATTTTTTCTGCAAGTTATGTAGCGTACATAGTAAAGAGTATTTTATTTATATATATATATATATCTAAGGGTTGCTACTGAGGAGTTTTCAATAGAAAATTATTATTCCAAGAGTGGAAAGAAAAACGTTATTGCCCGATCTGGAAATCAAAGTTCGGACCGCGGTGGAGTAAGGCTTGCTACTGAGACGAGAGAGAAATATCTACAAAAGGGCGTGGCAAAGGAGCCTAAAAATAATGCCTTTATCAGGCGCCAACGCCATACGGTTCCCTCGTGTGACCAGAAATAACTCAGGGACGATGACGTCAGCCATAACCGGTTGGTCACACTCAGACATGTAAAAACTCCGTCTAAATATAAACTGTAAAGTCCCAAATTGCATCGCGCTGCTTAATTTATTGATAATTTGATTATTTTTATGGAAAAATTTAGGTATTACTGATTGTTTGTTTCAGTAAGCATTCGTTATACCTACTTAATAATAATACTCAATTAATTATTTTATTGGTACCTGTAAACACTTGAAATATTGGAACAAGAATTTTGTTTTTAATTCGATAATGTAGGTACGTAATAAACTTAACTAAACTATCAAATAACTTAATAAATAAAATATGTACAAGCGGCATAAAAGATCTGGGAGGTGTACAGCTCATTGGGCATCGAAAAATTCGTCCACATCGCTGTTAATGGGAAAAGTGCCCAGAACGCTGGCAGCATTGCCACGTTGAATGGCAAATTATGTTTAATTATTATACATTCGATAATTATGTTTTGAATTAACACACACACCTCTCTCCCATTCACACCCGCATCTAGCTCAAATAAATCTAACATTCTTTACTCAGCTAACTCACATTTTAGTTTTAGTTTTATGGTAGAATAACAGACGAAATCTAAGGTCTAACACTAGGTAATTTACAGCTCAGTTCGGTCAAATCACTGTCTCCTAAGATACAGGCCATGCCTAGTTTAGGAGACAGGATTTAATTTTTTGTTAATATAGACTATAATTTTTCTCCCCTAGTGCCCATTGTTAGTTGATTAAGTCTTAGCATGTAACTAGTATATAACCTGTGTCTATGTTTATCTTTGGATCAATAAACTTATTTATTATTTATTATTATTCCATTTATTTAATCTTATATACATACACTTTACATTTTCAAATATTTAGGTACTTACATATAAAAACATAAATAAATACAAAAACATTTAAAAATATAAAAAGTAGTAGCCCACCGGTATCGGGAATAGGGTCCAAGCTACCGGTGGGCAGGGCTCCTGAGAAAGGAATCTCCTAACAATACGAGCCGTGTCCAGGAGTACTGCTTTCTGGATGAAGCCCTTGATCCAACTGCCTAACGAGAGCCTCCTGAGATGTTGGTCGAGGCTCTTGGCAATTAAGCCATTGGCCGTCACGACTATCGGCACAATGACTGCTGTATCCACCTCCCACATGTCGACAACCTCGCGAGCCAGATCAAGATACTTTGTTTTTTTATCTCTCTCAGCCTTCACGAGGTTCTCGTCATGAGGGACAGCTATATCAACAATCATTGTGCGACGCGCTAATCGATCTATCACCACTATGTCAGGTTTATTGGCAACAATAGTCCTGTCAGTGATGATAGATCGATCCCAGTATAACGTGATATTGCCATTTTCGAGAACGGGGTCGGGCACATATCTATAGTACGGTACTTCTGATTCCACAAGATTGTATTTAAGAGCAAGTTGCTGGTGGATAATCCTGGCTACAAGGTTGTGTCTATGCAAATAGTCTCCGTTAGCAAGACGTTATTATTATTATTATTAA
This sequence comes from Polia nebulosa, assembly GCA_951329385.1. NCBI lineage: Eukaryota > Metazoa > Arthropoda > Insecta > Lepidoptera > Noctuidae > Polia > Polia nebulosa. The sequence continues at coordinate 5,438,773 of OX589592.1, read as the reverse complement.
TTCAAGAAATATGTGGGAATGAATAAGCAATAAATAATGTAGAGAGACTTCGGAGATGACTATAAGAGAAGTAGGTATGGAAGAAAAATACATGTTGCACCGAACCCAAATAAATTGGGATAAGCACAGGTGAATGATGATGAATGTAGAGAGACTTCAACACATAATCAAAACAACTTGAATTTCTGGATTTATACATTTACGTTTAGGCATCACGCATCTACATTTTTGTGAAGAGCAGAGGCATACCTTCTTTTTGGGAATGGGAAATCATCCTATGACTTCTCCCGCTCTGGGTGGAGGGGAGGGCGTGTCAGACTCTTACTGACTAAAACCCACCCCTGTTCCTTCCCTGCCCTGAGTACCCAGGGGCGCGGAACTCTTTTTTTTGGGCAGGCATCGGCCATGACGGGCCGCGTCATGTATTGCTGATAACTCTTTGAGGCGCGCGTGGAACACTACGAGCTGTCGACTCTCGGGCCTGGTGCATACCTAACAACTGTCTGTAGACAATTATGTTTGTATCTATTCATCATCCGCCTGCATCATAATCAGGTTTTTAAATGTCCCCACTGTTGGGGCACAGGTCTCCTCTCTGTGAGAGGGTGTGGGCCGTAATCCACCACGCGGACCCAATACGAATTGGTGGATGTAACACGTCTTTGAATTTTTGGTTCTAGAACATGCCGGTTTCCTCACAATGTTTTCCTCGTACACCTTGAAATAATTTACACAAAGTAAAGCGCCTGCCTAGGTTTGAACTCACGACCTACAACTTGTAAGTCGCGGCCGTTACCACTGGGCCACCACTGCTTGTGTCTATCAATATCTAGGAACCACCAAATTCATTGTGTTATTTTGTATTGTTTTTACAAACAAACTTTGTTATTGTTGTTGTTAATTTTTTGTCTCGATATATTGCTATTAAGGCGCTATTAGCTGCCAATGACCTTGAGTGGTTAGCTTGCGTGTTCTGTGCTGAGCTCACTTAACGGGTCGTACGTCCATCCAGTAATAGGACTCGCTCATCAAGGAGCGCTGTCCGAATTTAGACGCATTATAAATTTATTACACATAAAAGAACAGGTATTAAAATAAAACACTGAGACTAAATTATAAACAATTAAATGATTTTTAAAATGGTGTAGGTTTCATAAAAATACGCTTTATAGTTCTTGCGTGATTCTCAATTTTTTATCCGCGTTAGACGTAACTTTACAAATTAATTACACTATGTTATAAAAATATAATTTCAAATATTCTCAGATCAAATTACGACAATAATTGTCTAGAAAAACATATATTTTTTATAAAGAAATAACACTAGCCGTTTAGACGTGATATTCAATTAAAAACCATTAAAAGTCGTAAAACTGCGCCTTAAAAGTTTTTATTATTATTTAGGCCAATTCAGATCCGCATACCAGAACCATGACCAACAATTTTCTAATAAACTCAGGTACATCACCTTATCACATCATTATCCCTTACACTTCTGACGTCAGGTCACGATGGGTGTGCGTGTAGTATGCGTGGCGCTCTTCTGCCCCGGCCATGCGTTACACGATTACACGTCAACGAGTTTTGGCTGAACGCGCATGACGTACGCCTCTGATAATATTTCGTATCTATGTTTATTTTTGCAGCTGACTTTCTGTGTTGGTTTTGGGAATACGTCGTCGTAATGCTGTAACGTGGGGAAATACTGTTGTAATCCCAATCATATACCTATCATATACCACTGGAAGAGATCGCGGAATGCGATAAGGCTGCCCATTGTATGTGTTTTAGGGTTCCGTACCCGAAGGGTGCAAATGGAGCCCTATTGCTGTCACTCAGACGGACACCTGTCTGTTTGTCGTCTGTCACATACATTTTAGAGCAAACGGTTGGAGATACAGTCTTGAAATTTTCACTGTATAAGTATCTTGTTGACCCAAAGCCATACAAATTGTCAAAAATTGGTACGGAACCCTAAATTTCCGAAGTAAGTTGCCCATATAAATGAACAACTTTCTTTAATAAAATCAAAGATAATTCCGAAAAAGAAAATCGGACCTCTCATACTGATTTAGATCAGCTGATAATAACTTTGTACAGGAAGTCCATATTTTGTTTGGGAATTGTGTATGTCTTCCTTGATGAAAATTCTTCATTTTCATGGGCAGTTCGCAAAATTTCAGCCGAATCAGAAACCGGGAAGTGGGTCAAATTTAACTTCTAAGATTTGTTTGAATACCTAGTTAATTGTAATTGTATGCAGCAATTCACATTTTGGTTTGTTAATTGTTTATTTATTTCGGAGCTGATTTTCTGTTTTGTTTATGGAAATACCTCATAATAACAACAGGGAAATACCCACACAGGCTGTTGAAAACCCTATCTCGCTGTAGGTATCCGTTTGACCAGGGAATACCCGTATTCAACGATAGCGGATGTGACGAAACGCCTCTCTCCAGTCATGTTTATGACTAAGAGATTATGGTAAGAGGTATCAGCGTTCACGTCTTTGCTAATCCAACTAATTTATTACAAAGGTGAAAGTTTGTGATTGTGTGTGTTTGTATGTTTGTTACTTCTTCACTCAAACGGCTGGACCAATTTGGATGGGTATGTAGATAGCTTATATTAACACATTTATAGAAAGAAAGAAAGAAACATTGTTTATTCTGCACAAATATAACGCATATTACAGAAAAACAGATTAATAATATAAACATACAAGAATGCTAAAAGCCTCGTATTCACTCAATGTAAGTCTTCTGTTCATTGCCTAATTTCAGGGTCCGCCAACAACCAAAGACACACACACACACACAAGAGACACATTGCGTAATAATGGTAATAATGCGTAATACTATGTAATCTGTGCTGCGACACTGTGAAATAACAACAAACAGACCATCAAAACGAGACAGAAAAAGTGAAAAAATTGGTGAAAGTGGAAAAACAACTAAACTGATATTTTAACAAACACAAACAAATTAAGCTGTGCGTCGCATCCGTGCAAGAACAGGTCGTTGCTCAGCAGAATACTGCGACTTCAGGCGAACTAAACGTCATACAACCTATATATAAAATATATTTATTTTAACACATAGGCTACTTTTTATCCCGGTCTACGGGGGTGATATCGCAGGGCGCAGCTAGTCGTACTACAATCCTACCGTAAATGTGAAGGTTTGTGAGATTGTTTGTTACTCTGTCACGCAAAAATTACTGAACGGATTTTGATGAAACTTTACAGTAATATTGCTAATACACCAGAATAACATATACTTAGGCTATAATTTATAATGGGGTGAAGTACTAATACCACGCGGGCAGAGCCGCTGGCAGAAGCTATACAGTAACACCAAAAATCGATTAATGATTCATAATATGTGAGTCAGTTTTTTTTTTGTGGGGTTTGAAATCATCCAATGACTTCTCCCGCTCTAGGGTGGAGCGGAAGGGCGTGTCAGACTCTTACTGACTAAAACCCACCCCTGTTCCTTCCCTGCCCTGAATGCCCAGGGGCGAGGTAACTCTTTCGAATTTATCCTCAACCCCCGGGCAGGCATCGGCCATGACGGACCCCGTCATATTTGCTGACAACTCTTTGAGGCGCGCGTGGAACACTGCGCGCCATCGACTCTCGGGCCTGGTGCTGATCGTACGGTGACTTACCCACTACAAGTAGCGGCACGTAAGTCTAGCGCTGAACGATAATTGCTGCGCATGGGTGGGTGGCGCGAGTGGCGCGCGGGGGCGCGCGGGGAACATATTGTGACTGGAGAGCCAATCGGCGCTACGCACGCTCGCCCTTCATCCCGCTAGCCCCCTCAGGTACCTTAATTTTTACTTCTGCGCAATAACGGTCAGCGCTAAAGTTTCGTGCCGCTACTTGTACTCGCCGTTCGCAGGCCTGGGTCTACGGTGGCCGCAGATCGTCTCGCGACGTCCTCCGTCCAGGGCGTCTCCTGTGGCGGCTGCTGCTGAGAGCGTGAGGGCGAGTCTGTTGTTGTAGCCTCTCCCTCACCCGTTCCGCCTCCTCCTTCTTGAGCATTATTGCTTCGCAGAAGGAGGAGACTGCTTCCCATTCCATCTCGCTCCGTACCATGGCCTGGACCAGGGCCGGGCGCGAGAGGTCGCTGCCGCCGATCGCCTCCACGAGGACACGGCGGGGCTCCGCCCAAGCGGGGCAGATCTCCACCGTGTGCTCCACCGTGTCCTTTGGTTCTGATGACCCTTTACAGTAATATAGCTTTGTACATCAGAATAACACATTAGGCTATAATTTATAATGAGGGAAGTACTAATTCCAAGCGGGCGATGCCGCTGGTAGAAGCTAGCAACACCAAAAATCGACCCCAAGATAGTTGGGAAAAGGCGCGGGTAGATTGATTTTGATGGATATTGTTAATTCATTGATCGAAAAATTTGTCTGCTCAACAACTTCAATAATGCAATTAATGATGTTGAACTCTTAAAATGAAAGTACCGGTGCTCAATTAGATAAATGTTGAAAGCTGCTTCCTATGATTAGGAGGCTCTCCACATGCCAGATGTTCCTAGTTCCCAGCCAGTCATGGATCTGTTGTTTGGGGGATGCTTGCCATTTGCCAACGATTTCAGTGATGATGAATCATAGCAAAAGCTGTAAGGGTAAATAAACCTCATTCACACTTCTTTCTTGATGAAGGCATGAAAGATACAGTTCTCGCCAAACTTCTTGGCCGCTCTGAAGTTCGCTACAATGGCTGCGCAGTAGTAAATCTCATACTCGCGCTGCGCCTTGCGCATCGGAAATTCAACTTCAGCAGCCAAGATGTTTGGCGAGAACTGTACTTACATTGTGTTGAAACAAGTCCTCATGAGAAGGACGCTTAGCACTGAGTATGAGCACTTAGGCTATGGTATTATTGACTGCTCTGGGCGTGGTCAAACACTGATGGTGGTGATGAGAAGACGTGCGGGATTTTTTTTTTTTTAAGTAGACGTGCCGGGATGCACCACAGGTATATGGTGGACATCCCACCCAAATGCATAAACGGTTTGGGAAAACATTTATTGTGCGTACAGCTAAGGAGTGGAATTCCCTGCCGGAGTCTGAGTTGCTGATAGCGACAATCTGGGGGTCTTTAAGTTGAGATTGAATAGGTTACTTCTGGGCAAGCATGCTTTATTTTTTTTACAATCAACTGCGAACCCATCATTGATAAAAATTAGCCGGCCAAGTGCGTGACGGTCTCCGCACATTAAAGGTTCCGTACCAAATGAGGGAATTATCAAAGAAAAAATCTGATTAATTAATATAATGGTATTTATTAGTAAAACATACGTAATAATAAATATTATCACCAAATTTCAAGTTCATAGGTCAATGGGAAGTTAAAAAAATGTTCCGAACAAAATTTTGTGACAGACGACGGACAGACTGACTCGTGAGTGACAGTAATAGGGCTCCGTTTGAACCCTTCGGGTACGGAACCCTAAAAAAAGATTTTCGATTTACATCATCATCATGTAATTCACTTACCTATTATGTAATTGATGATCTAAGTACTCGGAATATCAGCTTTCTACATCACGATCACAGTAAAAACTCCATTTCATTGACAAAAATATTTGTCAAAATAATAATTTGCGGTCAATTAGTACGAAGTTGCGAATTTAATAAAATTTTGTAAATATACTTAATTTATTTCTTGTTAAAAGCAGTGGAAAATGTATCTTTTGGTAAGTTGCATGTTTATATGTATAAATAATTGGAAAGTATGTATGTACTTATACCATGCCGCTCGAAATACAGGGTGTCAATAATAAATAATAATCTGACTGAAAAACTGAAAACCCTTTGGTGGTCCAGGTTCAATTTACAGGTCGAAAAAGCGTTACAAGCTATTTAGAATAGAAGTGAATCTGTAAGAGTTTCCTCTTACAGATTCTATTGAAATCTATAAAAATGGCTGCCCCAAAAGATTGAACACAATACTATTTTGCCACCGAGTCCACTAAGAACAGGATCTTTCCATACACTTATGTGCCATGACGAACACCTATTTAAATCGAAACAACCATAAAAAAATAAGTTCACCACAGCCAAACCATGCCCCACTATCGTGAAACCTTTAAAATGATTATTTGCGCAAACACACAGACTGCCAAGCACCGCCTCCGGCTAAAACATTTGCACAAAGAATGTTATTCTAAACCATTATCACTCATCAAATAATATCTATCCTCCATTCATGGGACTGATAACGGAAACTACCAGAATTATATTAAATCCGTTGTGGGCTCGGGAAATGTTCATAACAACTTCAAATATGGGAACTCTTTTATATTATGGCTTGAGGAGTTCGTGGCTAAAGTAATAACAGCCCCACGGGTCGATCCATCAGGTTAAACTAAGCTTGCCGGGATCTTTACATACAGAGACTCCTTCGTGCCTTGGAAGCACGTTAAGCCGCGTTGGATATTTGACAGTCGTTACGGGTCGTCAGAAGACCGAAAGTCTGACAACTTCTCTAATTTATTTATTTATTTATTTATTAAAACTTCATGCAACACAAATGTACAAAGGCGGACTTAATGCCTTAGGCATTCTCTAAAAAAAAAAAAAAAAAAAAAAACCAGTCAACCAAGGGTGGTGGAGAGATAACATGGCAGGTGCATAAACTGAAAAAATAAAATAATTCTAAGACGAAAATAATTACAAAAGTATATATAAATGTAGTTAAAATAAACATACATATATATTTAATATAATATACCTACATATATAATAATAATAATAATAACTCTAATTCTATAGTCTATTGTTATGTATGTAGTTAGGTTATAAATAGTTAGTTATTAGACAGTATTTAAGTAATTTTAATTTGTACTTAAGTATAATTAAATTAGATAATTTAACATTTTATATTTATTTATTTAACAATTAATATAAAAACAGACAAGAAGAAGGAAACAGTAAAATAGGTAGAAAAGTGATGCTTGTTGGTTGTACACTGGTACAATGTTGTGTTTATTTCTAGTTTAACCAAATGCAGCTGAATACTAGTATTCTCAGTGACCTCCACAACCCAGTAACTGGGTAACACAATACCGATTGGCACGGCCCCGACACCAACGTCCTTAAAGTACCCAGAAATTATTATGCCAATGTCTGGGTCTCTTAGACAAGGTGAAAATGATAATACAACAATAGATGGAAACACTGGCAATATTCATCAATAAGAAAACACTGAAAGCGCGAACGAAATCAGGTGCCCCTTAAATTTATGTTTTCATAACTCGACAAAATGTACTAAACAGCTGATTTTTAGGGTTCCGAACCCAAAGGTTAAAACGGGTCCCTATTACTAAGACTCCGCTGTCCGTCCGTCTGTACGTCTGTCACCAGGCTGTATTTCATGAACTGTGATAGTAAGACAGTTAAATTTTTCACAGATGATGTATTTCAGTTGCCGCTATAACAACAAATACTAAAAAACAAAATAACAAAATATTTAAGTGGGGCTCCCATACAACAGACATGATTTTTTGCCGTTTTTATAGATAATGGTATAGAACCCTTCGTGCGCGAGTCCGACTCGCACTTGGCCGGTTATTTTTTTGGCCGTCTCCACCTTGTACACTTTGAAATGAGCACTAATACCAATTCACAAAAAAATAGATTCCTTAACATTAACATAAGTAAAAGGGTCTTAATCACGGGTCAGCCCCCTTAGCCGAAATACTTTTCTGTAAACGTTAACGCTAACGCTTCGTGCAAAATGTATGGCAAAGACATTACTTGGCATGAGTCATATGACAGTTCTCTGTCTAACGCTTCCTGCAAAACGTTGTTGCCATACATTTTGCATGAAGCGTTAGCGTTAACGTTTACAGAAATGTATTTTGGCTAAGGGGCTGTTTTGTCAAACTGTATAATTTTTCAAGCTTTGATCACAATGGTAGCAAAACCTTAAAAATAACTACAAATCCAGTGAAAAAGACGACGATCACTAAGAAACAAATGAGAGACTTTGTAGCTAAGTCTATGTTACTTAACAACAAAAATAAATAGGTACATATATGTATCAATTAAGTACGAAATTAGTTGAGTCGTAGGCTAACAACCTGGCACAGTAGGTACTGCGGGCAATCTGCGAACATTCGCACGGCGCGTGTCACACGAATTTGTTGCTACGAGAGACATGTCTTTTGTTTTAATAATGATGTGTTATGTGTGATGGAGCTCGTGGCTAAAGTAATAACAGCCGCACGTGTCGATCCGTCAGGTTAAGCTACGCTTGCCGGGATTGGTCCATGGGTGGGTGACCATCTTTACATACCGAGACTCCTCCGTGCCTCGGAAATCACTTTAAGCCGTTGGTCGTGGCTGTCAATCGTGGATCTTTGACAGTCGTCGACGGGTCGTCTGAAGCCCAAAAGTCTGACAACCAGTCTCACCAAGGGGTATCGTCTTACCCAATAACTGGGTTGTGGAGGTCAGATAGGCAGTCGCTCCATGTAAAATACTGGTATTCAGCTGCGTCCAGTTAGACTGGAAGCCGACCCCAAGATAGTTGAGACAACGCGCGGGCAGATTGATTGTGTTAGGCGGCCCTACAATAATATTGCACAATATTTTTAATCTTTATTTATAAAAATGAATTCGTATTTCTTTGGTCACAGCATCACGCGTGATCGGTTGGACCGATTTCGCTAATTCTTTTTTTGTTGTGTTTGTTATTGACAGAAGGTTCTTATGAAAGAAAAAAATTAAGAAAGTTGCGCGGAAAATTAGAAAATTTCAGAAAAATTAACTACTATTTAAACTTTGCGCGTTTGACTAGGTCATAGCTAAGACAGGACAACGATTGTCTATTGAATATTAATTGCTTGATTGTGGGGATTGTACACAGGTGCAGGTTCTCAGATGGCTTCGATCTCCACTGTTTATGCGGCGTCTCTCCGCCCACCTGCTCTAATCTTGCGCCGCATGCTGTCGTCTGCACATGTGAGGACCTTATGGTCGTGTCAACGAATGCTGTTGCCATTGCTGAATACTGGGACAATCACTATATTTAAATACTAAATTTGCCATCGACACGCTAAGAAGAAGAAGAGTTTATTGATACTACCCCTAAATGTTTAAAAATATTGTCATTATCATCATCATCATTTCAGCCGAAAGACGTCCACTGTTTCATCATCCTCTGTGTAGGGTGTCTAAGTTTAAATATTTGGGACATTGGGTCACCGATGGTTTGACTGATAATGTAGACATAGAAAGGGAACGCAGGTCACTGGCTGTCCGTTGTAACATGCTGGCCCGCAGGTTTGCACGGTGTACGAATTCAGTGAAAATCACGCTTTTTAAAGCATACTGCCAATCTTTATACACCTGCAGCCTGTGGGACAGTTATTCGCAGCGGGCATACAGCGACCTGCGTGTCCAATATAATAATGCACTCAGGGTACTGTTGGGGCTGCCATGGCGTTGCAGTGCGTCAGGGATGTTTGCTGAGGCGCGGGTGGATGGCTTTGCCGCTATCGTCAGGAAAAGATGCGCCTCCCTACTTGCTCACGTTCGTGGCAGTACCAACACTATACTGGGTGTTTTTACTGATAGGTGGGAGTCCCCCATGCTGCAAAGGTGGGTGCGGCTTCATGCCGTAAAATTATTTTATTGGCAATACTAACATTAGCTCTAAAGTACATTGTTACTAACAAAATATGGACCTGGTCTGAAAATAAATGTTTATTATTATTATGTTTATAGGCCTCTCCCAAGTGTCGCCACAATGACCGCTCCAGTGCGTCTCGCATCCATCGGCTACCCGCGACCCTCACCAGGTCATCCGTCAACCATGTTGGAGGCCTTCCAACGCTGCGTCGTCCGGTAAGCGGTCGCCACTCCAGAACCTTTCAGCCCCATCGGCCAATAATATTGTGCTATCATCTATATCGTGCAATTTTATTGTAGGTGTATGAGTTTCCTTAGTGCCTTTTCACACGTGCCGGTTGCCGGGTAGCTCGTCCCAACTGTCCGGTAATAATTAAAAGTACGTGTGAAAGCTAACATACATGGCTTTACGCTTTGCTGTCGGGTACCCGGCACCGGCTACCCGGCAACTGGCTCGTGTGAAAAGAATAATCTGTACCGAAGGTATGTTTGCTAATACTATTTCCATGGACGATGACGTACAAAACGTTTTCGTAATATATTTTTATTCTGCGTATAACTGAGGAGTGAAATTCCATACCAGAGTTTGTGATTTCATAGCTACAACCTGGGGGTCTTTAAGTCAAGAGCGAATAGGTTACTTCTAGGCAAGCGTGCTCCATCGTCGATCACATCATCGCTTACCATCAGGTGAGATAGTGGTCAAGCGCGAGCTTATCAATAACAATACAAAAAAATCGGCCAAGTGCGTGTCTGACTTCGCACATTTAGGGTTCCGTACCAAATGTATTTTTGTCTATTTGTATGGCTTTGGGTCAACAAGATGCTTATACTGTGAAAATTTGAAGACAGATCCAACCGTTTGGCTGTAAAACCTGTGTGACACATAAGACACACCTGTGTGACACAGAAGGACAGACGGACACGTGAGTGACAGCAATAGGGCTCCGTTTGGACCCTTCGGGTATGGACCCTTAAAAATGGTCTGTTAAAAGTTTCACCCGAAGTTCTTAACTCCTGAACTAAGAAATAATTTAAATTATTTTACTACTGGGTTACAGTTTGTTGTATTCCTGGGTCAAATCGCAGCAGACCAAGACGAGAAGGACGAACTTAAATATATTCAAAAAGACTGACCCGCAATGGCAAAGTACACACAAGTGTGGAAAACGGAGTGAGACAAACAGACAAATATAAATAGATAGATTAAAAGTTACGACAAATATATCAAAAATGTTAGGCCACACTCAACCTACGTGGTGAATTTAACATCATCATGAGCTTCATTCATGAATCTCTTATGCAATGGAAATGCACAAATGACGTCAGACTAATGACATGATAGTGGCGTCAAAACGATAATGTGTAACAGCAATTTCCATTGTGTTTGGCAACTGACAAAGTGACAACTAAATACTACGTAGGGACTGGGGAACTCTCTGTACAATAATATAATTGTTGAAGAAAAAGTTTGGCGCTATTTTAGGTTTATTGTTAGCTATTTTAAGTTCCCATTAGCTATTTTAGGTTTCCATAGCTATTTTAAGTTTCCATAAGCTATTTAAAGGTCTCATGTACTAGTTTTAGGAGCTGTGGTGGCCCAGTGGTATTGGCCGTGACTTACGAGTTGTAGGTCGTGAGTTCAAACCCAGGCAGGCGCTTTACTTGGTGTAAATTATTTCATCACCACTGCTCTCAAAAACGGGGAAGGAAAACATCGTGAGAAAACCGGCATGTCCTAGAACCAAACATTCGAAGATATGTGACATCCACCTATCCGCATTAGGCCCGCGTGGTGGATTACGGCCCACACTCTCACAGAGAGGAGGCCTGTGCCCTAGCAGTGGGGACATTAAAAGTCTGAGATGATGATGATGATGATAGCTATTTTAAGTTCCCATTAGCTATTTTAGGTTTCCATGGCTATTTTAAGTTCCCAGGAGCTGTTTAAAGGTACCATGTGCTAGTTTTAGTTTAGTTTAGAAATAACGAAAGTAGGTAGTAAATTACCGAAGTAGTAGTAAATTACTGAAGTAGCGACCGTATACCTGATGAGGGAGGGCTGCAGGAGTCAGCTGGATGTGAATAGCAATTTAAGGATCGATATAATGTTGGTGACGTTTAGGGGAGGACTATGACCAGCAGAGGCTGTCCTTTGGTTTGAAGTGGCGATGATGATGAAGTATTGGTATGTCAACCTAATTTATTTCGATAATCTTCCTTTCAACATGAATCTGCTGCCTTCTTTAGAAACATTTAAGGAAAGGTGAACAATTATTTGCACAGACATACCAACAGGTAAATACATGCCATACAAATCATCTGATGCAAAGGAAATACACTTTTGACGTCGATGTCATGTCATGACAACCGCATGTGACGCTGCTGGCGTCAAAATGTCATTGTAACAGCAATTTCCACTACTGTTTGGCAACGGTCAGGAATTTGATTGAGTGTAGTCACAAGGAAATCTCTTTGTTTGTGGGTTCATCGGATGTAATAACTACTTTTAGGGCTGATTTTTCAATAGTCAGATATCTTTTACCTGTGGAATAAATACTGACGTTTGACAGCTTTTGTATAGAAATAACCTACTTAGTATGTCAATCTGTCACATTTATTCATCAGTTAAAAATTATTTCTATCGAAAAATTGTCCCTTAGTCAGTTTAGATACGTGATTTTCCTAAACGAACCTATTAATATTAAAAAAAAACCGGCAAGTGCGTGTCGGGTATGCGCTTGAAGGGTTCCGTACTATCGTACAAGATTATACGCGTCCACTTGTTGCCATTAGTAAGATCAAGCAAAAAAAGCCAAAAAATGAGAGCAAATCAACTGCGATTGCTGCACTTTTATTGGAAGCCGGTTCTATTTTTTTGTGAATAAGTATTTATTTTTCACTTTCTAGTTGTGGTTCCCCATAAAATTGTGTTAACACTAATTGTGTTAAAATGACAGCAATCGCAGTTGATTTGCTGTCATTTTTTTAAGAGTTCCGTTGTCTGTCTCCAAAACTCATCATCAGATCTAATGAAATTTAAATGGGACCATTGCGGTATAAATCCCTTTCGAAAAAAAAAAGAATTTTGCTAATCCTTCTTCTATACATGAGATTATGACCGAACATACCAAAAAAACAATAAAAAAAGTAAAAAATGAAATACAAACATCCGAATTGATAACCTCCTTCTTGAAGTCGGTTAAAAAGTAACTTGTTCGGAACTTTTTAGTGTTTTTTAACAATCGGGTTTTTTGAAAATTTTCAGTTTTTCAAACTCGCTCTCGATGATAGAACGTCACTTGTCTGGAGCCTCTGGTAGTCTCTCCTTGTATTAATCGACATAACAACAGAAGCTAGTCATATTGTTTATGGGTAAGTTGATAACATGTTTGTAAGAGGTCTCTGGAAGAACAGATCCGATTACGAACTATTATTATTAATTAATATTTCTCTGGTCGAAAGGTAAATTAATGCGAAGTGCCACAGGCTACCTCGGTACTATTTTTGTCATGAAAAAAAAACCAGCCGAGAGCGAGCCGGGCTCACGCGCAAGGAAGGTTTCTTTTTAAAATAAGTCCTTGTTATAGGTTTTCCTGTAATTAAAAAGTAAAGAACTACTTTCTATATTTTTTTCAAAATTTAAGGCCCAGTGGTTTCGGAGATAAGCCGCCTTTATCTCCAAAATGATAGTAATTTTTCATCTATTTTTAACCGACTTCGAAAAAGGAGGAGGATATCAATTCGGATGTTTGTATTTTTTTTTTTTTTTTTTTTATGTATGTTCGGGCATAACTTCGTCATATATTGACGGATTTGCAAAATTCTTTTTTTGTTCGAAAGGGGTTTATTCCGAAATGGTCCCATTTAAATTTAAAAAAGATCTGATTATGGGTTTCGGAGACAGACAACGGAACTCTTCAAAAATTGACAGCAAATCAACCGCGATTGCTGCTATCATATGTCTATAAATTGTTAACACAGTTTAATGGGGAACCACAACTATAAAGTGAAAAATAAAAAACTTTTTTACAAAAAAATAGAACCGACTTCCAAAAAAAGTGCAAAATAACTTTTATTTCGGAAGTCGGTGTCAAAAAACACAGACACAAAACAGGAACACCGACTTCCAAAATTAAAGTTATTTTGCACTTTTTTTGGAAGTCGGTTCTATTTTTTCATAAATAACTTTAAAACTATTTTTAAATACGAAAAAAATACGTTCGAGACCATACAACAACACATAATAACATAACACACACAACAGACACACATACATACACACCTTTAATATGCCACACGGTTGCAGTTTGTAAAACTTTCCCAAAACTGACCCCCATATTCCAAAATAATTTATTTAAGGTACACGTTCGCGCCTCGGAGATGTTGTCAGCCACCACTGACGGGGCCCATCGTGGCTGGTGCCTGCATGCCTAGGGGTAGCGGATAAATTCTGAAAATGAGAAAAAGAAGAAAGAAAGAAAAAAGTATTTATTTGCCACAAATTAACGACATACACAACAATATGAGTTACCGCACCCCTGGGCACTCTGGCAGGGAAGGAACAGGGGTGGGTTTTAGTCAGTAAGAGTCTGACACGCCCTTCCGCTCCACCCAGAGCGGGAGACGTCATTGGATAATTTCCCATACCACAAAAAAAAAAAACTGTTACACGTTCGTGTTTGGGTCACAGATATTCATGTGTGTACCAAATTTCAACTCTATCGGTCCAGCAGATTCGGAGCAAATTGGCTGTGACAGTCGGACTGTCTGTCTGTCCAGACAGACAGACACACGAGTGATCCTATAAGGGTTTCGTTCTTCATTCGGACTTTTGGAACCCTGAAACTGGACGATTTCACGGGAAAAAATAGTAGATCCTATATCATATATAATTGAAATAGGTAATTCAATCAAAACCTGCCATTACCTATAGAGTCGTTTAATAGTTTTGTTTTCCGTCCTTTGTTTGAAACTAAAGTCTCTTCCGTGAGACAAATTCGAGAATTCGAATAAGGTCGGCCAATTCACAGTTACCTTGATTCTGGGATTTCGGTTACTATGTAACTTTTTGGTAAAAAAGTTAAGGCCGCCACGAAAAATTTTGTTTTTAGCTTAGTTGCTAAGTTACTTGCTAAGCCTCTCTTTGGTATCAGCCTCCCTTTTTATTATAATGAATGGTCTTCGAATTTTGTGTTTTAAGACACGGCCGTGTTTTTTCTATCTCCTTCCTTACTTCATATTTATTAAAAGCATTTTTTTTAAACAATCTTTAGACCTTCGTCATCATTTTTTTTTTCGACAAGCCTGTCACACTATTCCCAAACCACTGTAACTTCTGTAAGCCAGAATCAACGGTGACGACCACCAGAAAAAACGCCGAGGCAATGAAGCTCGACGAGACCCAGAGAAACGATTAAACTGTCTTGGATCCCGCAACGAAATTAATCATAAAAGACAGTGGAGGAGTAAAAAAAAAACATAATTTCCACTTCCCTCCTAATCAAGCGGGAGACAGAACAAAGCTAGGCCATTAGGCACAAAGGGGGTATTTACAACTGGAGTAAGCCCAGTTGCCAAGCACCACATGGTTAAAAACACTAATATTAATGTGTCCTAAAATTGTGAGCTGTTACACTTGATTCCAATAATAGGTATGGCAAAAACGCTTGAACGCACCGAAATTCGTTGTAGTTTCCGCAAGGTCCGTGTAATAGACAACTCCAGACGTAGGCTGAATACTATCCAACATAATATTGCGTTCAGTTTGCCAAAGAGTACACTCCCATAGGATATGATGTTCGGATTGTTCGTATTCGCAATCAGGTGTAGAACATTGACATATAGGTGAGGCAACAAGCTTCGTCATCATGTATAATGAATACATACTAGCCTAAATTCAAGTGTCCTACCATTTGCCATCAGGGAGTTCCAGTCACATCACACATCCCGGTGTCATCGCCAGAACAGCTCGATGATATATCATAATATTATATCACAGGACTTCATAGGTTATATGTCCTGCTCTATGCAACCAACAAGTGGTCGATAAATGGTACACAAAGCGGACAACTTACATTCGAACATTAAACAAGTTAAATAAAACCTAGTAAAAACAATGAAAATTATCCAAGTAGATCCCAATTCATTACGCGGGATCAAGAAAATAAGTGTAACTTACATAGAACCTCGTCTGTTCCATTCACTTAAAAGAAACATAGATTTAAAATCACCGTCTGAATTTCAGACTGTCTCATTAATTATACGCAAATAAATTTGGTTTCATTTGCGCTAATACAGCGTAATATTACGTAATTATTGATTGTTTATAACTGTGTACGTATTAATTACATGATTTTAACCGCAAATGTCGCTAAACGACTACTGCTTACATCACTCTCGGGTTTTTCAGTATTTAATTCAATGGTTTATGGAAAACACTCGTATTACGCAATGTGGTGGTTTTCTTTTGTATTTGAGTTAAGTACCTACGTAGTTAGGTATCTACTACTTGTATTTTCATATATTCCATTCATTCTTACGTGTTTCAATGGTAAGATAACACACCACCTGACATTGTAGTTTGATGAGATATCAATCTATTACCAACTGGTTCGTGGCATCTCTCTCGTGGCCTATCCCACAGAAATCCAGGATTTTCTGTGATAAAATGTGTCTAAAGTAGCTTTGTGTCAGTGAAAAAAAAACACAATCAGATCCGTAGTAGGAAAGCACTGGGTGCCAGTGGTATCGGCCGCCACTTACAAGTTGCAGGTCGTGAGTTCAAACCCAGGCAGGCGCTTTACTTTGTGTAAATTATTTCATCACCACTGCTCTTAAAACGGTGAGGGAAAACATCGTGAGGAAACCGGCATATCTTAGAACCAAAAATTCGAAAACATACGAGTATGTGACATCCACCAATCCGCATTGGGCCCGCGTGATGGATTACGGCCCACACCCTCTCACAGAGAGAAAGAGAGAGGTCGAGGCCTGGGCCTCAGCAGTGGGGACATTAAAAGGCTGATAATAATGATCAGTTCACTCTTACGAAGACTGTCTCCATTCCTTAGAACATCCTGCCAACATTATAAATGTAAAAGTTTGTGAGGATGTATGTTTGTTACTCTTTCACGCAAAAACTACTAAACGGATTTTGAAGAAACTTCACAGTAATATTGCTTATACATCAAAATAACATATAGGCTATAATTTATAATGGGAGGAAGTACTAACACCACGCGGGCGAAGCCGGTGGCAGAAGCTGCCTGCCGAGCCTTTTCCCAACTATCTTGAGGTCGGCTTCCAGTCTAACCGGATGCAGCTGTATACCAGTATTTTAAATAGAGCGACTGCCTATCTGACCTCCACAACCCAGTTACTGGGTAATACGATACCCCTTGGCAAGACTGGTTGTCAGGACTTTCGGGCTTCTGACAACCGTAACGACTGTCAAATATCCATGATTGGCAGCCGGGACCAACGGCTTAACGTGCTTTCTGAGGCACGGAGGAGTCTCGGTATGTAAAGATGGTCACCTGTTCATGGACCAACCCTGGCAAGCGTAGTTTAACCTGATGGATCGACCCGTGGGGCTGTTATTACTTTAGTCACGAGCTCCTCTAGTTAGCTAGCTAGTATAACATTTAATTACGCTTCTGTAATCCTCAAATGGTTAGGCAGACGTGTAACTTTTTTTCGGAGTGTGCTTTCGGTGGGACCAGGGAATGTGGGATTCTTATCTCACTAAAACCACCCCGGTGATCACCAGAGGTCAAAATTAGGTACTTACTTAGAGTTAGTTATGTACTTACACTGATTTCATACAGCGAAAGAATAAAGTGGATATGCCTCAAATCCCGAGATCAATTTTAAAGAGCAGAAAAATCCCGTAATTTATTAAATAAAAAAGCTATTTACTTTTACACAATTTAAACCACTGCACACGCGACGTTGTCCAATTTACATCAACGACATCGGATGTCCGAAGTTACAAAATTCCAATGTGCATACGCGCGCTGTTGCCACATTTGTAGTTCACACAACATAGCTTGTGAGAACAAAAGAAAACAATAGAGGTTTTTATTGTTATTTATTTGTAATATTGTTGGCCACACGGGATTGTCCATTAGAAATCCCGGGAAGATCCATATTAATATTAACATTTCGATGCAAGTACATAAATAACTCTACCTAATGTCGACCTCTGGTGATCACCATAATTATGGAACCCTGTGGCCCCGTTACCTCTAAAAAAGTCACTTCGGAACCCCCTCCATGCAACGTCTTTGGGCACAACCTTGAAGGGGGAGACGTGTAGCTACCTACCTATAATTTGCCATCTGCCTCTAATTTCACTATTTCTTCTATGATACTCGTAGCTATATTTGGAGCAACACTGTCTTAGGAAGAAATATAAGTTATAACTCCAGTGTAAGGGGGCCTCCATTAATTACGTGAGGCGATTTTCGACCACCCCTCTCCCCTTGGTGAGATTTTGCTCGACCCCCTCCCCTCTTCCAACTTCTCGCGAATGTCATGCCTTCAACTTAGAAGTGAACCATGGTTAAGTGTAATTGGGTTTTGCTCAGTAGCATAGCAGCTGAGAGTCTGGATTTGCGTTTGTTTGGTGGATAGGCTTAGTCTCGGCCCTAATCAAATGGAGACATCTCTTTAGTCATCTTCCCTATTACTGGCACACCTCTTTAGTCATCTACCCTATTACTGGGACACCTCTTTAGTCATCTCCTCCATTACTGGCACACCTCTTTCCCTGAGGGACACAGGCGTGATGTTATGTTATGTCGCCTCAGAGTCAGACTAAAGTGAAAGTAATAAATGGGAAGAACACAACTAACAATTTTGCTGAGTTTTGTAAACGCAGTTGTGTTTATGGAAATATGCAACCAAGGAGTTTTCCTGTTGCTGAGAAAACATCACACTTCTGCGGTTTTACTATCTATTATTATATGAATGTGTAATGGTTCTCGTTTCATGTAAGTTCTATATAACAATTATTGTTTATTTTCACACGCATTGAGATGCCTGATGCCTGCCAATTGCGATTTGTTATAGTTCCATGAGTTTGGTGCTACAATCTATTTTTCTTAGAATTCGTTCGTTTTCATCTCAATCCAGGGATGATGCAATTATTTAGAAGCGTGTAGAGTTCGGGAAGCGTTTATGACAGCATTTCTTTTTTAAATCCAATATCCTGTCGTCTAGCCTCTAAGTGATAAGTCGGATCTACAAACTAGGTAGTTAATCGCTACCTGTTTTTATTAATAGTCTTCTTATCAGTATCAAACTCGTAAATATTGATAATTGTTTAATTGATTGTTTAAAAATTCTTTTATCTATCTGTATGCTAATTAGTGTTTCTTTCGTTTGAAATGTTTTCGGCGCGATATCGTGGGTGATAAGAGTGGCTGTGTCGTCGGTGATAGATAAGAGCGGCGCTGTTGGCGGCGCGGCGGCGGCAGTCGCCCGGCGGCCCTGCGCGCCGCGGCCAGCCCGCCCCGGGGCCGGCGGCCTCCATCCGTGTACCATGACAGTCACATGACCCACGCGTGACACCCGCAACAAGTTCCATCCTTCTCGTACTTACTACAATTCAGGACGTGTCGGTGAGTGCAGTGTATTTGTGTGTAGGTGTGTAGTGTCATACAACTAGTGAGGTGCAATCAAAACAACGGACTTGTATAAAACATTGTTTAATTCTTTTGGAAGCTTAACGTCGCTAACAATAACATATTCTTACAACTATAATGCTACTTAAGTAGACATAGGACAGTCTTAGAGATGAGTAGAACTACAACTAGGTAACGATCATGAGATCTGGATCACAGTCGAGTTGTCGCGCGGCCGGAGCCCTAGTGCGCGACGGAGGCCTGCGGCAGCCCCATTGGCGGGGACGGCAGCAGCTTCAGCACGGGCGCGGGGGGCACGCGCTCCTTGGCGTGTCTCTTAACGTGCTTGGCGAGGTGGTCGGAGCGCATGAAGCGGCGGTTGCACACGCGACACCCGAACTTCTTCTCCCCGGTATGTGTGCGCTTGTGGCGGGACAGCTCGTCGGAGCGCGAGAACCTGCGCTCGCAGCCCGCCCACGCACAGCGGAAGGGGCGCTCGCCCGTATGTGTTCTGGCGTGAGCCTTCAGGTGGGACGACTTGAAATAATTCTTCCCGCAGCCGGGGTATTCGCACTCATAAAGGCGGCGGCGCGCGGCGGGCGCGGGCGCGACCAGCCACAGCGCGGCAGCGGGCAGCAGCGTGCCCGGCAGCAACACGGCGGGCGCAGGCCGCGGCGCCAGTGGCACCCAGCCTGGGGCGGCCGCTGGCGCGCGCTGCTCGTGCACGTCGTGCGGGGCGCGCGGCAAGCACTCGGGATGAGGGGAAGGCACGCGAGCCTCCTCCACTTTAGGTGGTGGACTAGGAGGCTCCACACGGATAGGTGGCACAACTTGAGCTTGAGCTTGAGACGCGATGTATTTGGTTTGCGAGTAACTGTGTCCGCGGTTCATTTTGAATTTGAGCGATTTAACTATGTTCATGTTGAGGTCCTGCGGCGGCAGCGGCAGCGGCTCGGGGCTGCACGTGCCGTCCTTGTGTGCGCGCATGATGACTGAGGGGCGCGCGCCCGGCTCGGGCGGCGGCGTGCTCAGCAGCAGGCGCGCCAGCTCGCATCGCGCGCGCTTGCCGAAGTCCTCCTCGCCCTCAGAGTCGGAGGGCTGCGGAGTGACCAGGCCGGTGGGCGGCGGAGACTCCCGGGCGCGCTTCATGGCAGCCTTCTTGTAAGGTAACTCGACCTGCGAGACAAAGACAGACACACGTAAGTGAACGGTCGCTATAAACTGAACACGCGCGCACTGCGTGATCGCGTCGTGCGCTCTTGCCGTACTTTCGATTGCACAAATGGCACTGAGATTTTTTATTTGACGGGGAAAATTTTTTTAGGGCACAATAATATAATATTTAATTTTTCAAAAAGTTTTTGAGACCAATTTTAAAAGAAACTCACTTTGTTTTCCATCAACGGTGGCGTTGACGGCGGTGAGAGGGGTCCACAAACTTCGAGGAGAGTCGACATTCTGATTAGACTAATATCATTCAACACAATAAAACTTTCTTTTTTAATTCACAAAACTTGTGTTTTCGCTCCGCGCTTCCGTTGTTGGGAGCCGTGTGGTTCTGTGAGCGGGCGCTGGACGAATAAACCGTTCGGTTCGCGCTCGCCGTACGAGGCATGCGAGTGTGGGGTGCGGGGGAGGCGGGCGGCCAATGGCAGCGGGCGGCGCGGCGGCTCGGGCCAATGGCGGCGAGGCGATCACGCAGTCGGCGCGTGGCGGCGCGTGCTGTTCACGTGGCCGCGGCATGACGCGCGCGCGAGGCCGCGTGACGTCAGCGGCGCGCCCCCGCATGACGTCGCGGGGGCGCGGGCACGGGCGCGCTGGTGCGCGGGGGGGGGGGGGGAGGTAGCCCGCCGCGACAAGGTCGCTGCAGCGCACATCAATGACACGGCTGTGCACCTTCTAGCTCTACTATTTTGACAGTTGCGGTTCGATGACCCGCGCTCGACATTCGCCACTCTCGTCGACTTCCATCCTCGACTTCGAAGACTGGCTCGTCTCACTGCTGCCCCGTTATTCTATTATTATTATTCTGTTCTGTTGACATCGTTATAAAGAAGTCTTAATATTTTGATGAGCGCTGAGATAAACGCTATCGGCGGCAAAGAATAAATAGTTCCCAGAGCTGTTGTTGTTGTTATTGTATCAAATGAGATTAGATAAAAAGCGGTGTATCAACGTGTCTAGTAATAGCTAGTCGAGAACTATGATGCGTCATTAATATTTCATGAATAAACAGAAACAATTTAATTTTAAAGCCCAATGTATCTATTTATTTATATTAAAATCTGACGCAATTCCTACCTGATAAAAATAATAACAACAATTTTTTCGTCTCTAACTTTTATTTTTTAATTTATAAAAAAAAATATTCTAAATTTAAATTATCCCTACAAATATTTTATTTAAATACTGACGAAATTCCTGCCAGACAAAAATAATTAAAATAACTTTCCGTCTCTAACTTTCTTTTTAAATATTCTATTTATAAATGTGATTGTCTATTAAAATTGTCTATGATTTTACCTGCATCACAGAAGAGCCAATGGACTTGACAAACATACATAGTATATACATACATAGTTTATAGTATATACTACATAGTATAGCGTTCACCAATAAGTTGCGTGGGTCAGTCTCCAAAACATTCTAAGCCTCTCTCAGACAGAAATTCGCAAGTTATCATTACCACTGATCAAGAATGTTTGGGTTGTTTTTAATGAACTAGACGTATTTTGTAAGACCGTCTAGTGTTGATCTCAATCCGTGTCCTTAAAATTAATTTAAAATTGGCCGAGCGTCAAGAGACATCGACATTTCTTTGATAATCTGGGTTTGTGTGTCCAAAATAAAATACCAAAACCCAGGGTTTTTAGCATTTATTAAGAGGTATTTTTTTCTTTGCAATAAAATATTAATGAAGCTCTTATGTTAAAATTATTTTTAACAAAAAAAGTGCTGTTCTCAATATTGATTCGTCAAAGTTTCTTAATTAAGTTGCTAAATTTTTTTTCTCTTTGTGTCAGGAAATGTTTTAATATATTCTTTGGTTACAGGAAGTACCTTAATAAATTTAGCTGAGACTAAACATAAGCTCTAAATGTTAGAACTCTGGCATTCCTTTCACATTTAGTGGGTCATTTATCATCATTAATAAGTACTTAATTATACATTAAGTAGTATTAGGTATGTAACTGGCTACAGGAAAGGCGATAATTTGGAGATTTCGCAACGCACTCAGTGGTAAAAATTTAATCAAGACATCATGAAAGAAATGGCGCGATGAGTTGGATTTGTTCTCAAAGGACTGGCCCAAAGATCAGGGAAAGTGGAAGAGGGAAGACAGGCCTTATCCCTGTAGTGGGACAGCACAGGCTCATAATTTTTTTTTTTTTTATGTTTGATAGGCTCGCGTTTGACCACTATCTCACCTGATGGAAAAAACCGGCAAAGCGCGTGTCGGACTTCACATATTTAGGTTTCCTTACCAAATGTTTTATCTATTTGTATGGCTTTGAATAAACAAGATACTTATACCTGTAGCTGTACCTTAGACTGTAGCTCCAACCGTTTGGCTGTAAAACCTGTGTGACAGACGACGGACAGACGGACACGTGAGTGACACCAATAGGGCTCCGTTTGGACCCTTCGGGTAAATGTGAACTTTTCCAAAAGAACCATGAAATCGTAAAAACAATATCAAACTTTTCTTTGTTATTCTGAAATCACGTTTCTCTGTTTACATAACCTTTCTCGGAAAAAGACACGCCTTTCTTATTTTTACACCACAAAGGTCATTGACCTCAAAATCTTCATCACAATGCGTTTTTTATTTTAAGCCCGGTGTTAATAAAACCTACTAGATTTTTCTCTACAATTTCCTTATAAAAATAGAATTAAGTTAGTCATTTATGTTAATTTTCTACTAGTCAGTAGTAACGGTTACGGCTGGTGTGCACACTACGAACTCACACATGTGTGACGCATGGCTGTGTAAGGCCTCGGACAGAGTGAGGAACGTGGGCGGGTGCGGAGGCGGGAGCGGAGTATACTTACATAAACACTCCTCACTACATTAATCACTACCTATCTCTGTATATATAAAATTCAAAGTCCTGACTGATTGACTCATCACCACCAGCCTTTTTAATGTCCCCACTGCTGCGGCACAGGCCTCCTCGTTGTGAGAGGGTGTGTACCACGTGGGCCCATTGCGGGTTGGTTGACTAACTGACTGACTGATATATCAACGCACAGCCTAAACCGCTGGTCCTAGAGACATGAAATTTGGAGAGTGTGTTCTTTGTGAAGAGTAGGTATCCACTAAGAAACGGTTTTTCGAAATTCAAACCCTACGGCGGTAAAAAAGGGGTTGACAGTTTATAACGGGGGAAGTACGTTGTATAGTTAACATCATGATAAATGATCAACTGATTCAAAAAATCTATATCAACCCATTAATATAGCCGCCAAGTGGTGCCCTCATTTAATAAAAATCGTAGCAAAGCGTAAAAAATAAAGATTAAAGAATCCTATGTTGCGTTTGTTACAAAGAGGATAAGGTTTTTTGGAGGTAAGATTTTTTTACGTTGTGGAAGCATGACTCAAAGTGTTTCGTATCCAAAGTAGTAAGCAAAAGTACCAAAAACGGCGGTTTTTGACACTTTTGCTTACTACTTTGGCTATGAAACACTTTAAGCCCTGTTTTAACAACATAAAAATACCTTATCTTATGAAGAACAGTGAACTGTTAAGGGCCTACCTCCCCATAAGTGGCACCCTCATTGAAAAACGGCCGTTTTTGACACTTTTGCTTACTACTTTGGCTATGAAACACTTTATGCCCTGTTTTAACAACGTAAAAATACCTTATGTGTAACAAACGCAACATAGAATTCTTTAATCTTTATTTTCTATGCTAAGATACGAATTTTTATTCAATGAGGGTGCCACTTATGGGGAGGTAGGCCCTTAACAGTTCACTGTTCTTCAAGGATAATATCCTAGTTTGAAAGACAGGGGTTTTATTTATGTGAAATATCCATGAACATGTTTGTAGTTTCAACACTAATGTAACCTATAGGCTATTTTTTAACCGACTTCCAAAAGGATGAGGTTCTCAATTCGTCGTTACTGGTATCAAACATTATGAATCCGCCGTTTGTGTATCCAAAACCGCATACAAGAAGATGTTGCGTAAGAAGTCCTCTCACAAGGTGGGCAGATGATCTGGTGAGGGTCTCAGGAATCCGATGGATGCGAGTCGCACAGGACCGGTCGTTGTGGCGACACTTGGGGGAGGCCTTTGTCCAGCAGTGGACGTCTTTTAGCTGAAATACTGATGATGAAATCCGTTTAGCGATGCACTGCCACTTAATCTCACTAGTTACCGCACCCGCTGGTCACCGCGCGTTTACTCTGGACAAAAACCTCTAGACAAAGTAAGGCTAGTCGCTGACTTGTGATTTTTGTCACTGTGACTTGTTGTCACTGTCACCGCTTGCGCTCACTTGGAAAGTCACTGGGCAACAAAACTCGCTCATTCGAGTGACAAAAACTCACCTTGTAGTAATGTACATGTCGCGTGACAGTCACCCAGGAACTATTTGTCACTGTATTGTCACGTCACCATGATCAGCGCACTCCCATGTATCTTCATAGCACTCGACTGGGTAACAAAAAGTCACGGTGACAAAAATCACAAGTCAGCGGCTAGCTTTACCCGGGCCTGCGGACGGCGAGTAATGGGTAGCGGCGAGTAGTGGGAACAGGGGTGGGTTTTAGTCAGTAAGAGTCTGACACGCCCTTCCGCTCCACCCAGAGCGGGAGAAGTCATTGGATGATTTCCCACCCCACAAAAAAAAAAAAACCGCCAACTTTACTTTCAATCGAAACGTCAAAATGTAAGGAACAGACCACATGACATTACGGTAGCACACTTTTTGGACTTTTTGACAATCGTAACCGCTGATAGAATGCCACTTTGTCTACAGCCTAAGACTTGTATGACGCATATCTGTGTGAGTTTCGCAGACGCACCGCTGCCGCTGTGTGAGTGACGCTGACGCATCGCTGTGTCGAGAAAGTGTGGCGCACGCGCTGCGCGAGTGATCGGGGGTGGGTTGAGTCAGAGGAGGTAGCGAGGTCAGGAGATTGGACTTTGGACTGTGTGTGGACTATCACGTTTTCATTGTATGATTATGATGATGGTGCTTTTGGTAAATTTTATCCATGCTGTTTTAATTTATAGGAACAGGGACATTGTTCAGACATTTATTCAAACTTGTTTTTGTTTGTTATTGGTGGGCACGCGTTTGCCCGTTTTCTCTCCTGATGGTAAGCGATGATGTGGTTGACGATATAGCACACTTACCTTATTTCATTGATTGATGGAGCTGATGACCTTGAGACGGCGAATATGTATTTTATTATTTGTTAAGTATTTTCGATTTTAAGATTTTTTTTATTTTTTTATTTGTTGTTGTACACCTATCACAGAGTTGTCTATTTAACCCAAAGGTTGACTGGTAGAGAATGCCTTGTTGCGTTAAGTCGACCTATGTACCACTATTGTACATGAAGTTTAAATAAATAAATAAAATCTGCTTTCAAAAAAAAACCGCATTTAAATTTATTCATCCGTTTAAGAGCTACGGTCACGGAGCACGTCCGTGGGTGCCACAGACAGACACACAGACACACATAGCGGTCAAACTTATAACACCTCTCTTTTTGCGTCGGGTTAAACAATTAAAGGAAAAATTACAGTGAGGTTACGAAATGCTACGACCGACGTAACCGGCGCGCTACAGTGTATCGCTACGCTCTCTACCACGCGGCAACGATGACGTAGCAGACGCACGTGACTTGCTACGCCTAGTACTCACATAATTCTGTTGTTTTGTTTTGCAGTGAATATTATTTTGTGTGTGTTTGTTCTTTTTTACTATCTTATATAACTTGCAATGTTTGTATGTTTGGTCTGGTCAAATCTTGCAAGCTGAATTTAGAACCACTTCCTCTTATCTTACGGAGTTGAATTTTAGGCGATGATTCAGTTCCGATGACAATGCATTTTTATGATAAGCATGACCTGAATCGACATCCAGGATTAGCTCCAGATAAAGGAACTCTTCAATGCTGAACAGCACGGACACGAAATTTGGTGTAAACATTTAATTGTGATAAAAGCTTGTTTAAAAAATTGTTTTTAACCGACTTCGAAAAAGGAGGAGTTTATCAATTCGGATGTTTGTATTTTTTTTTTTAATGTATGTTCGGGCATAACTCCGTCATATATTGACGGATTTGCGAAATTCTTTTTTTGTTCGAAAGGGGTTTATTCTGAAATGGTCCCATATAAATTTCAAAAAGATCTGATGATGGGTTCCGGAGACAGACAACGGAACTCTTCAAAAATTGACAGCAAATCAACCGCGACTGCTGCTATCTTATGTCTATGAATTGTTAACACAATTTAATGGGGAACCACAACTAAAAAGTGAAAAATAAAAAACTTTTTTACAAAAAAATAGAACCGACTTCCAAAAAAAGTGCAAAATAACTTTAATTTCGGAAGTCGGTGTCAAAAAACGAAGACACAAAACAGGAACACCGACTTCCGAAATCAAAGTTATTTTGCACTTTTTTTGGAAGTCGGTTCTATTTTTTTGTAAAAAAGTTTTAAGTAGGTATTATTAACTTACTTTTGTTTTCAAATTTTGTTTTTAATGAGCTTGTGATGATCCATTTTATATTAAATTTAATAAATTGTTTAAATAACAGTCTCGTTTTATTTTTACTGACTATATTGTTTCTGTTCTCGTCCAATTTTTTTTTTCTTTTTTACAATAAATATTCTGTGCTGAAAGAAGGTATTATTCGATGGTGAATATTTACTTGCAAGCATATAAGAGGTTTTTTTTAATGCTATTAATTACTCCTGTATCGTGGGTGTGTTCACAGCCATGTAAACTCACACACATAAGACACTCAGACCCAAAACAACTCTCTGTAGTTTATAGGCTGCAATAGCTCAGTGCTGGTCCGATTATTTATTATAAATAACGATTCAAGGATAGGCCACGGGGTCGAAAACACCAGAAAAAGCTATAATAAGTAACATAACATAACTATAAATAATCTAAACACAAAACAATAACAAATCAGTCGTTAAGTTTTCACACGCTCCAATCTTATCACTTGTACCACACCACGTACGTGTGATGTAAACAAACTGGTATGTGCTCACATGTGTCTGTGTACGTGTGCGTGTTGTTTGGGGAAACCACGCTAACGGCCGCCGCTGACGTCGAGATAACACGTCGTTGTTATCAGTTATCACTTATCAACACGCTACAACAGGTTACAGGTCGAATGACGTCACATTTAGGACGGGGCTGGGAAAATGGGGCTGGGTTTAATTTGAACTGACACAAGGTATAGGTCTAAGCTGATGATGATGATGATGATAGTCGAAATTGACCACGATCCTGGAACGCAAAGGGCAACTAAAGGAACTTAGGTGGGTTTTAGTCAGTAAGAGTCTGACACGCCCTCCCGCTCCACCAAGAATGTCATCAGATAATTTCGCACACTCAAAAAAAAAAAAATGGTGAGGCCCAAAAAAAAACCACTTCTCCCTTATTGTAACACTGTGAACAACGTCTCGAAAAAGTCGACTCATAATGAAATCTAAAATATAAAAAAACAACCGACTTCCAAAAAAAAATACCCTAAAAAAATTAAAAAATAACTTATATAAATTAAATATTAATACATTGATATTTAATTCAGTTATTATTTTATATACCCTCGTCCGTGCGTCACTGCGGGGTGCCAACTGAAAACCAGCGCTGGGTGTCCAACGCCCAGCAAATGCTGAGATGGTAACCCTTTCGGTATGGGCACGCTCAGCACAATTTTATTGTATCTCTGTGTACCTACTGTTATTTTCTTTACCTTTTGTTTGTTGCTGTTGTGTTGTGTCTGTGTCGAATAAATGTTTATTCTATTCTATTCTATTCTTTATTTCGGAAGTCGGTGTTTGTAATTTACTTCTTCGTTATTTGACACCGATTTCCGAAATAAAAGTTATTTTTTAATTTTCAGTGTATTTTTTTTTTTTTGAAAAGTTATTTTTCACTTTTTAGTCGTTATACCCCACAACTAAAAACCCCAATAACATGGAACGTGGAATTTAAACATTTGGAGTACACCGTATACGTCATCGAGGTAAACGTATTTTTCGTTTTTGTTCAGTTTCTCAAAAAGCGTTATAGCAATTTCAATAAAATTTATATGGGACCACCTCGGGAGTATATTCTTTCGGATAAAAAAAGAATTTTGAAAATCGGTCCACAACTGACGGAGAAATGCGCGGACATACATAAAAAAAAAAAAATACATACAGTCGAACATAGAACCTCCTCCTTTTTCAAAAGTCAGTTAAAAATACGACACTCGCTGTATGTATGTACGTATATTTTAATTTGCACTAGCGTGCCGCTCCAGCTTTGCACGGGTACCAATAACACACCTAAACCTTCCTCATAAATCACTCTGTCTATTGGTGAAAACCGCATTAAAATCCATGCAGTAGTTTTTGAGTTTATCGCGAACAGACAGACTGACAGACGCGGCGGGCATGAGACTTTGTTTTTTAATGTAGTGATGACACACTAGCTGTACAGTAATAACAAATGGAAAAATGTGCAGATAACAGAACAGGTGAGTTTTATTCGCGATTATAGGTTAATCTTTATACTAAAAAGTTTTCCATACTCGTGATTAGTTAGATATACACTACATATTTCCAGCGAAAAAAAAAGGTTCACTGGAGTGTTTGTTGTCAAGGGCCATGTAACACGGGTAGGTTTTAGTCAGTAAGAGTCTGACACGCCCTCCCCGCTCCACCCTAGAGCGGGAGATGTCATTGGATGATTTCCCACCCCACAAAAAAAAGGCACGGAGGAGTCTCGGTATGAAAAGATGATCACCCATCCGTGGTCCAACCCCATCGACCCGTGCGGCTGTTATTACTTTAGCCACGAGCTCCTCAAGCCATAATATAAAAATTTTTTACAAAAAAAAACAACCGACTTCCAAAACGACTTCATCTGATAAATTTCCATTCTCGAAAAAAATTTAAAATATACGCAACATAATGACACCTTTGTTTTTTTTTTTGGGGAGGTGGGAAATCATCCAATGACTTCTCCCGCTCTAGGGTGGAGCGGAAGGGCGTGTCAGACTCTTACTGACTAAAACGCACCCCTGTTCCTTCCCTGCCCTGAGTGCCCAGGGGCGAGGTAACTCTTTCGAATTTATCCTCAACCCCTGGGCAGACATAATGACCCCTTAAAATGTTTTTGGTTGAGTATTTAAATTACACCTTCCTTCAACATGCGCGGTCTATACTTTGTACTTGGTATGTATATGTACCGGTACGATGTGCACGCGCAGGCGGCGTGATCATCATACGCGTCATCGTGAGCGGAGGCGCGGCGCGACATACTATAGTACACGTACACACACAAACCTGATAGAAGGTTTCCGCTTGTGGATATTTGCAATACCAGATCGCAGGTAACCAAACTGTTATGTTTACTGGTACCCATTCTCTCGACGACCAAGATCCCTTAATCCTTCAGGCAATACAATAGGTGATGGGCTTGACGGGTGCCCTATAGTCGGTCATTCTTCAATACAAACGTAGTATGGTGATTATTTTACTATTTGATAGTGTAATATTAAAACCAAAAATTATATCAATTTATTTCGCCATTATCTAGCCCTATAGGGAGACAAAAAAGTAATAAATTACAAAAAAAACAACCGACTACCAAAAAAAAAATGCACTAAAAATTTAAAAATAACTTTAATTTCGGAAGTCAGTGTTTGTATTTTATTTCTTCGATATTTGACACCGACTTCCGAAATTAAAGTTATTTTTAAATTTTTAGTGTATTTTTTTTGGAAGTCGGTTGTTTTTTTTTGTAAAAAAGTTTTTATTTTTCGCTTTTTAGTTGTTATACCCCAGAACTAAAAACCCCAATAACATGGAACGTGGAATGAAATTTAAACATTTGGAGTTCACAAAAACGTCATCAAGATCTGCGTATTTTTCGTTTTTGTTCAGTTTCTCAAAAAGCACAACAGCAATTTCAATAAAATTTATATATGACCACCTCGGCAGTATATTCTTTCGGATAAAAAAAGAATTTTGAAAATCGGTCCACAACTGACGGAGAAATGCGCGGACATACATAAAAAAAAATAAAAAATAAAAACATACATACAGTCGGACATAGAACCTTCTCCTTTGTCGAAAGTCGGTTAAAAAGAAAATATATATATTTTTTTTTAATAAAAAAATCTTTTTGTTTGTATGGAACGCTTGTGTGTTATAAACTTTCAACCCCTTTTTCACCCCCTTAAGGGTTGAATTTCGAAAAACCCTGTCTTATTGGATACCTACTCTTCACAAAGAACATACCCTTCCATAGATGAATATTTCATTATTCCATAGATGAATATTTTAATGACAAGTTTAAATAATAAAAATAATAGAATTAAATTGAATGACATTTAAATATTAGTATTACTTATTTGACATTTAAATAATAGAATTAAATTAAAATGACATTTAAATATTAGTATTACATAATTGACATATACTCGTAAATAATAGAATTAAATTTAATGACTTTTAAATATTAGTATTACATAATTGACATATAAATAATATAATTAAATTGAATGATATTTGAATAATAGTATTAAATAATTGACAAGAAAATAATAGAATTAAGTACATTGAATGACATTTAATTATTAGCATTACATAATTTACATATAAATAACAGAATTAAATTGAATGACATTTAAATATCAGTATCTATAACAAATGTTTTTATTCCATAAATGAATATTTTGTAAATAATAGTAATATAAATAAAAGAAAAAATAACAGAAATAATAGAATTAAATTGAAGAAATTAATCTACATATAATCATTACTAAAATAAAACTTATACCAGCTACGGTTATAAAATTAAATTTAATAATTAATTGATTATTTTTTAAGTTACGATATAGTACATATAAATCTAATAACTACCTAAAATAGAGCTTCCTCTCTTCTACCTTTTTGCTGTGTCCGACAGGGTCCATAACAATCCCTATTATAAACACATACCACCTAAGCATACCTATATTTTATGGAAAAGCAATAAAGATATTGAGTATTGAGTATTGAGTATTGAGTACCCTCCAAATTTCATGTCTCTCTCTATGACCAGCGGTTTAGGTGTGCCTTGATATATCAATCAGTCAGTCAGCACTTTGAATTTTATATAGGTACAAGGTGTAATAGAAAGGTGTGGTCATATTTTAAGGACTGCATCTGCCCATCGTTATAAACAACTTTCTTCAAGAAAATCTGAGGAAATTCACAAAAAACAAGTTTTACTTCCCATACAAATATTGATCAGCTGATGATAACTTTGTATGGAATGTTCAATTTATTTTTTTGATATTTTTTCTTAGAGAAAGTGGCTCAATCCCATGTGCAGAACCGGTTCTTAAAATATGACCACACCTTTCCGTTACACCCTGCATACAGATACTGTACAGATATTAAACAAAACGTAAGCTAGAATTCTTTAACACATAACAAAATACTAGACTGAGTTCATTTTGTTTGTGGGAGTCGAACCTAGCACTTATCACAAGCGCTGCACGCGTTGGCAGCGTGATCACTTGATCTGTGAACGCGTCACCGCTGAGAGGAGGCGTGGTGCGGCACACGCACACACAAACCTGTCGGTGGCCTCGGTGGGTCACCGCCGTCCGTGTGGACGGACATGTGTTGTAAAATTGAAATGTGTCATGCATGCACAGGTCACTGGGTATCCACACTAAAAATTAATAAGATAATAGTAAAAATATTTTATTTTTAAACAAGCTTTTTTTAATCACATTTCTTGTCTGTGCTGCTGATCGTAGAAAAGTTCCTTTATCTGGAGCTTATCCTGAATGTGGATTCAGGTCATGCTTGCCATAAAAACGCATTTTCATTGGAACTGGAACAAACTTGTAATTTTTTTTTCCAGTTCTAATGAATCTGCCTAGCCTTTTCCCAACTATCTTGGGGTCGGATTTCAGTCTAACTGGATGCAGCCGAATACCAGTATTTTACATTGGAGCGATTGCCGACGAGCACGACGGCAATAGTTTCATCACATACCCATTTTTCAAATTCCTCGCAGGCCTTGTTCCCTCTTAAAGACTCCCAGGTAACACAGACTCCAGCAGAGAATTCCTCTACTTAGCTGTACAACAACGAATGTGTTTCCATAACGTTTTTGAGTATGGATTACGTCCACCATGTACCAGTGATGCATCGCCGTACGTCTAGTGGTCCGATGATAGAACGGGCCTCATCATCATCATTTCAGCTGAAAAACGTCCACTGCTGGACATTGGCCTAGAGTCGCCACAATTACGGAATTAAATTATTGAATTCAATGGCGGCATCAAGAAGGATTGGCTCTACTACTACCATATCTTTTTAACATTGGTAAGCTCGCGTTTAACCCCTATCTCATCTGATGGTAAGCGATGATGTGGTCCACTGTCCATGATGGAGAAAGCTTGCCTAGAAGTAACATATTCTATGTTGTCTAGCTGAACACCCAATGAATGATCATGTTGTTTTTCTTTTGTAAACCATATTTTTAACTCAGCATCTAGAACAACATTTACGAGAGTGAGTGGGCTAACCACACATTAAACAAGCTTTAAATGAAATTGCAGCAAAAACCTACGCCGAGGTACTTAAGCGGGGAATAACCATTATGGCACTCTAATAAATGTTTTTGTGTTTTATTTATCCCATTTAATATGGCTCATACCCTGCCTCTGCCTTTTAATCTAGTAGACACGCCAGCGCAATTGCCGGTTCCTGGGTTCCAATCCCGGATAAAGCAAAGTAAGTCTACAACTTTGCAAGTGCATTGCCTATTTCTTTTCTATTGCCTGGAACTTATTTTCTATTGCCAGGAATTATTTTCTATTGTCAGGAATTTATTTTCTATCGCCAGGAACATTGACACGATGTTATGCTATGAGAGTTTAATAATGTGAAATGGCAAAGGGTTCTTCCCTGTTACATATAACCTAAATATAACTTGTAAAATATATTAGATATATGGAACAGAAAAGAAAACATTAATTCATCATTATCTTCATTCGGAATTAGTACTTCCCCCATTATAAATTATAGCCCACACGCTATTGCAAACTATAATCTATCTATTTGCCAAATTCCATCCAGATCCGTTCAGCCGTTCTGGCGTGTTTCTGTAACAAACATCCATACATCCATTCAAACTTTCGCATTTATAATAGTAAGTAGCATTAAACACAGAACAGAAAAAAACACTAAATAAAAGAGAATAATATTATTATCCTCTGCCAACACACAACAGGCGTAATGTGCATGTGACATTAAAATTACACTATATTACACTATTTATGCTGCGTAGCTTACACACGTAGTGTCAGCGTGCTATCATGACACTAAGTGGTACTTTGCGTCTGACGCAACAGCAGTGGCATGATGAAAAATCTGTCGCTTGTTTGTGACTGAGTCAACGAGATATTGAATCATGATTACTGTGGCAATAAATTTAAAATTAAGTGCAATATTGAAATATTGTTATTTTATTTTGAAGGGAAATAAGATGCTGTTTTAATAGATGGTGTAACAAAGCGAAAGAACTATAAAGGTTTTTCAAAGTAATATTATTAGAAGTTAAAAATATTTGGTCTTTTTGTTGGCGGTCACACATATTATCAACTTTACTTAGTGAAACAAATTGGGTCATGAACAAAGACTTTAATATTCTCACTAATTATGACTTTACATAAGGGTTAGTGTGTAATATCTCTAATATCTTAATATTAGACCGTCGTAACGCCAGTCTTGGCCTCTTTTTTTTTTTTGGGGGGGGTGGGAAATCATCCTATGACTTCTTCCGCTCTAGGGTGGAGCGGAAGGGCGTGTCAGACTCTTACTGACTAAAACCCACCCCTGTTCCTCCCTGCCTCGAGTGCCCAGGGGCGAGGTAACTCTTTCGAATTTATCCTCCACCCCCGGGCAGAGTCTTGGCCACTTAAGACGCAGTTAAACGACTTTTAATGGTTTTATAATTGAACATCACGTCTAAATGACTAGTCTTATTTCTTTGAAAAAAATATATGTTACTGTCATGATTTCTTACGCGGGAGTTTTATTTATTTCGATTGGCAACACAGCCAACCGCCATTCCGTTCGAATAACGGCATGGTGGGGAAAAATTAGAGACTAGCTACACTCCTGGGGGTCGCTTAGTCAATTGGAGGACGGCAGTCGACCTAGGAAGACGTCTTGACTAAGTAGTCTAAGATAGTAAAGTTTATACTAGTTATAATTAGAAGTTACTGTACTATTGAGACTGTAATATGTATGTGTCTAGTTGATATTATTAAAGTGATTTATTGGTATAGAAAGTGGTTTTATTATATATCAGAAGTGACACGTCCAAAAGTACGCGCCCACCTTCGCTAAGACTTATTAAAAGGTATGTACTCGCTAAATAATTTTTAAATGAAACTGGCAGAGCTTGTGTGGTTATTTTTCATTTCTTTTTATTTGGGTTAATTAATTTAAAAGTTAAGATTGGCATCTTATTCGACATTGAATCCGATAAGACTTGATCAGGGTACTCCCTGATAGTGTTATCGAATTTTAAGAGTGCATTATATTTTCGACTTAAATGCGTGGGGCGAGGCTACCCTTCGTCAGTATTTCTGTTGAGGTATAGTGTGCTTAAATAGTGGAGTATTATGCTAGTATTATTTTTGAGGTCAGAATGATTTTCATGCTTGGTTATTTTTAATTTCCTTATATTTAGGGTTAGTTAAAAAGTTAACTTTGGCATCTTATTCGACATTGGGTTCGATAAGACTTGATCAGGGTACTCCCTGATAGTGTTATCGAATCTTAAGAGTGCATTATGCTTTCGACTTAAAAACGTGGGCGAGGCTACCCTTCGTCAGTATTTCTGTTGAAGTATAGTGCGCTTAAATAGTGGAGTAATATGCTAGTATTATTTTTGAGGGTAGAATGATTTTCGTGCTCGATTAATTTTAATTTCCTTATATTTAGGGTTAGTTAGATTAAAAGTTGACTTTGGCATCTTATTCGACATTGAATTCGATAAGACTTGATCAGGGTACTCCCTGATAGTGTTATCGAAACATTAAGAGTGCATTATGCTTTCGGCTTGAAAACGTGGGCGAGGCTACCCTTCGTCAGTATTTCTGTTGAAGTATAGTGCGCTTAAATAGTGGAGTAATATGCTAGTATTATTTTTGAGTTTAAAATGATTTTCATGCTTAGTGGAGTCATTTCTTAAACGTTACCAGTCCAAAGGGTGCATCCCTGTGCTTTTTTTTTGTCTTGAGTACATGGGCGGGGCTACTCTTCATCAGTATTTTTGCTGAGGTATAGTGCGTCTATATGCTGGTAATTTTGATACAATATTGCTTGTATTTCACACAAAGAGGTGCGCTGTGCTTCGGCTGTGATACTTGAGCGAGGCTACTCTTCGCTAGTATTTTGGGCCGAGGTATAGTGCGCTTAAAGTGACATTATCTTTCAAAAATTGATGCATAGTAATCCCGTCAAGTACTTAGTTGAGGCCACTCTTCAGCAGTGTTTGACTGGGGTACAGTGTTGTGTTGATTGGTTATTGAGAGACTAAGCATGAGTGTCCTGTAGTAACAATACATTAAAGTTATATACTCGTAGATAAGCAAGCCCTGCTAGTTTTTAAATAGACACTTGACGATGATTGGAGGCTATTGCCACTTGACGATGATTGGAGGCTATTGCCACTTGACGATGATTGGAGGCTATTGCCACTTGACGATGATTGGAGGCTATTGCCACTTGATTATGATTGGAGGCTATTGCCACTTGATTATGATTGGAGGCTATTGCCACTTGATTATGATTGGAGGCTATTGCCACTTGATTATGATTGGAGGCTATTGCCACTTGATTATGATTGGAGGCTATTGCCACTTGATTATGATTGGAGGCTATTGCCACTTGATTATGATTGGAGGCTATTGCCACTTGATTATGATTGGAGGCTATTGCCACTTGATTATGATTGGAGGCTATTGCCACTTGATTATGATTGGAGGCTATTGCCACTTGATTATGATTGGAGGCTATTGCCACTTGATTATGATTGGAGGCTATTGCCACTTGATTATGATTGGAGGCTATTGCCACTTGATTATGATTGGAGGCTATTGCCACTTGATTATGATTGGAGGCTATTGCCACTTGATTATGATTGGAGGCTATTGCCACTTGATTATGATTGGAGGCTATTGCCACTTGATTATGATTGGAGGCTATTGCCACTTGATTATGATTGGAGGCTATTGCCACTTGATTATGATTGGAGGCTATTGCCACTTGATTATGATTGGAGGCTATTGCCACTTGATTATGATTGGAGGCTATTGCCACTTGATTATGATTGGAGGCTATTGCCACTTGATTATGATTGGAGGCTATTGCCACTTGATTATGATTGGAGGCTATTGCCACTTGATTATGATTGGAGGCTATTGCCACTTGATTATGATTGGAGGCTATTGCCACTTGATTATGATTGGAGGCTATTGCCACTTGATTATGATTGGAGGCTATTGCCACTTGATTATGATTGGAGGCTATTGCCACTTGATTATGATTGGAGGCTATTGCCACTTGATTATGATTGGAGGCTATTGCCACTTGATTATGATTGGAGGCTATTGCCACTTGATAATGATGGAGGCTATTGCCACTTGATAATGATGGAGGCTATTGCCACTTGATAATGATGGAGGCTATTGCCACTTGATAATGATGGAGGCTATTGCCACTTGATAATGATGGAGGCTATTGCCACTTGATAATGATGGAGGCTATTGCCACTTGATAATGATGGAGGCTATTGCCACTTGATAATGATGGAGGCTATTGCCACTTGATAATGATGGAGGCTATTGCCACTTGATAATGATGGAGGCTATTGCCACTTGATAATGATGGAGGCTATTGCCACTTGATAATGATGGAGGCTATTGCCACTTGATAATGATGGAGGCTATTGCCACTTGATAATGATGGAGGCTATTGCCACTTGATAATGATGGAGGCTATTGCCACTTGATAATGATGGAGGCTATTGCCACTTGATAATGATGGAGGCTATTGCCACGATCGAAGAGATTATATATGTATTTGATTTCTCACCATGCGTCATGTGAATCCTGGTTTTATAATTTTTAAACACTTAACAGCTACTGTAACAACAACATTCTCCCCTACAGACATACATTTAAAACCATCACGCACACACACATGCACCATCATAAGATATTTCTAGTCAAATGATCTTGATAATGTGAATAGAATGTAACCGGATGATATGGAACTTTACGCTACCATGAGTGATGCAGAGCTAGTTGATGAATCACATACTCCTCCTCGTAGGCGTAGTAGACGCAGAGAGAAACGAAGACAAACGTCATCATCATCCACGTCGTCGTCATCTACACCTGAAAAAAGGATTCGACGACGGTCTCAAAAACACTCGAAAAGTTTGACAACAGAGGATGTTCTGAACATCCTCACTTCCTCGAAGGCTGAACCAAGTAAGAATACCAATTCCTTGCAAAATAGTCAACTTCATAACGTGATACCTGAATTTGATCCGGCCAATAGGTCACAAAGTATTGAGGCTTGGATACGGAAGGTTAATGAATGTTCACAAATTTACAGCTGGGATAAGAAGCAAACCATTTACTTCTCTCTCCAAAAACTGGTTGGTCTAGCGAAGAAATGGTTTGAGTCTCTTCCTACGGTCGTATTTTCATGGAACGACTGGCAAGCCAAACTAAAAAGGGCATTCCCTAGTGAGGAAAATTATGGTAGACTGTTGGAAGAAATACTGGGCCGTATAACTCGTGCCGATGAAAGTTTGAGAGAGTATTTTTATGATAAGTTGAATCTGTTAAACCGGTGTGAAATAAAGGGGAAGAGAGCTGTTGATTGTGTTTTACACGGAATTACTGATAGGTCAGTTAGGAGTGGTGCACAGGCACTTAATTGCGAGGAACCTGAGGACTTGCTTAACTTTCTTTGTTCTCAACGTGTTACGTACTTTTCAAACAGAGACCGGAAAAGGCAGAGATCAAATTCTAGTGCCGTAACTAACAATTCTGGAACCAACGACGGTTCTATAGTCTGCTTTAATTGTCGTAACAAAGGTCATCCTTATTACAAGTGTCCAAAATCTGTAATAAAATGTAAGAAATGTAACAGAATAGGTCATGATAATGAAAACTGTGAATTACGGCCCGTTGCTGAAAATTACGTCCCCAACCAAAATAAGTGATACTCGGAGTACCGTAAAAAAAAACACATTAAAGATCGTCGCGTTTCATAATCAGAAAAGCCCTAAACCTGTCAATACATCTGAAACGTCAACTTCAATCACAGCATCCAATGATAAGTTTTACAAAACCGTCTTAGTAAACGGTCGGCCCTTTATGGCTTACATAGACGTCGGGAGTGAATGCAGCTTGCTTCGAGAAAGCCTTGCATTAGAACTTGAGTTGACGCAAAATTCTGGCAGTGTTCCAGTTATTAGAGGATTTGGCAATTCATGTATTCCACCGTTGTATAAGTCTAGAGTAAACTTGAAACTTGATGATATTGAGAACCAGTTAGACGTTTTAGTAGTTGGTGACGAGTTTATGACAAACAGTCTCTTAATAGGA
Organism: Polia nebulosa; assembly: GCA_951329385.1. Lineage (NCBI taxonomy): Eukaryota > Metazoa > Arthropoda > Insecta > Lepidoptera > Noctuidae > Polia > Polia nebulosa. The sequence goes on along the minus strand of OX589592.1, from coordinate 5,399,590 downwards.
CAAAACTTCACAGAACTACCTTTTATTACAGTCTTAAAAGATTGTCATCAATTAGTATTCTACAGAACTCCAGAAGAAAATCTCTTCCCAACTGAAATCCCTGTCAAAATGTTTACCTCAAAGCCCATGACGATTGCAAATATTGATATGGTACCCATCACAGTAGGGGATGCTTCTTTTTCCGGTGACGTCTTTGTCGAAGGTTATAACTCATTGGAACCTGGTAGAGAATTTCGTTTGTTGCAAGGGACTTATAACATCTCAAATAGCACTGGAGAAATAGCCGTAGCTAACTTGTCACGAACACCTCTTTTATTTAAATCTGAAACATTAATTGCGCGATCAACACCAGTAACTGAGGCCAAGAACTGTAGAGTTAATTATATCTCAGAAAACTCTGATTTCTCTTTAGAACCATTAGATATAAAGCAAAAATATACTGTCAAAAATAATGCACTCTATCGCAAAGTTGATGACCGTTTATGTCTTGTAGTTCCACGAAGTGCTCGTTGGCAAGTTTGTAGAGCTAACCACGATGACATCGGGCACTTAGGCTATGCAAAAACATTAGAAAGAATAAAGAATCAATTTTGGTTCAATCAATTACGACGATATGTAAAGAAATATGTAGGTTCCTGCATAGAATGTGCTTATAGTAAGGATAGTGCGGCTAAGAAGAAGCAGGGTCTACTTTTTCCAATAGAAAAAATTAGCAATAATATGATTTTGAAATATAGTGATTATTGTAATTAAATAGATGCTTACCTAATAAAAAGCTTTTTGCAAGGGAGGTGCAACCGACTTCCATGGGTAATGCTAGGAGATGCGGAAATGGCTTTGGTTTCGGAAGTCGGTGTTTCTAGTTTGGTTTCATCGTTATTTGACACCGACTTCCGAAATTGGAGTTGTTTTTGCATTTTTTAGTGTTGTTTGTGGGGGTCGGTTGTGTTTTTTTTGTGAAAAGTTTTTTATTTTTCACTTTTTAGTTGTTTTACCCCATTCTAAAACTAAATGAATAGTAAAGTTATGCCCGAATTGATAGTCCCAAAAATAGGGAATTTGAACGTAGTTGGTGAAATTAGGGTGTATCAGGGTGAACTATACAAATCTGTATACCCCTTCAGAGCCCATCAGCGTGATGTAATGTTGTGAAGTGGTGAAAACAATATACAGACAGGCGATTGCAGCAATTCTGGAAGGTTTGCTATCATTTATTGAAGAGTTCCATTGTGTATCTCCGAAGTTCTTCATCAGATGTTCACCAAATTAAAATGGGACCAAATGTGAAGCAACAGCTTTCAAATAAAAAAAAAATCTTCAAAATCGGTTCACGTAGTAAGAAGTTATGAGGTAACACACATACTCCTCCTTTTTTTGAAGTCGGTTAAAAAACGATTCCGAATGTCATGATTTACGTTATCCTGGTTCTTATTCTAAATAAAATAATTATTTCTTGATTTGAATTCTGAACTGATTGAGCGGGTTCAAGTGGGAGTTGTGCTCCGGGAGTAGCACGTGGTCGGATGGCCGAATGTCATGATTTCTTACGCGGGAGTTTTATTTATTTCGATTGGCAACACAGCCAACCGCCATTCCGTTCGAATAACGGCATGGTGGGGAAAAATTAGAGACTAGCTACACTCCTGGGGGTCGCTTAGTCAATTGGAGGACGGCAGTCGACCTAGGAAGACGTCTTGACTAAGTAGTCTAAGATAGTAAAGTTTATACTAGTTATAATTAGAAGTTACTGTACTATTGAGACTGTAATATGTATGTGTCTAGTTGATATTATTAAAGTGATTTATTGGTATAGAAAGTGGTTTTATTATATTACTCTTGACTATTTTCGTCGTAATTTGATCTGAGAATATTTGGAACTATATTTTATAACATAGTGTAATTAATTTGTAAACTTATGTCTAACGCGGATAAAAAATTAAGAATCACGCAAAAACTATAAAGCGTATTTTTATGAAACTTTCACCAATTTATTAGATCATATAATTATTTATAATTTAGTCTAAGTGTTTTAGTTTAATACCTGTTGTTTTATGTGTAATAAATTAATAATGCGTCTAATTTCGTACAGCGCTCCTTGATGGGCGAGTCCTATTACTGGGTGGACGTATGACGCGTTATGTGAGCTAAGCACAGAACACGCAAGCTAACCACTCAAGGTAATTGGCAGTTAATAGCGCCTTAAGTTTTTTTACGAGAGCGCAGGCGATCGCCATCACACAAAATAAATAATAGTACTATCGACGGTAATCTTTGGATGTCACTAACACTGGAGGCACATATTACCTGGAGGACAGGATGATCTCGAAAGAATGCACGGTCTCTGGTCTCTGTGGTATGTATGTGGTCACAAAAGCAAAGCCGTGGGAAAAAACTACTCGTATTCTTTTCTAAGTTCTGTACTTACCAGTGACGTATACATAAGAATGGTGTATTGAATAAAACCTAATCTATTATTAGAATATTAAATCACGTTTGTTTTTCCGAACAGCATATATCTTTAAACCGGCTTCCTATCTTGGCCTTGACAATACCTAATTACAGACCTACGATTAACATACAGATTTAATTACTCAAGTACCACCAAACCATGTGATTACCAATTCTAGAACAGTACCTACTCGAAATAAAAACAACACCCAATTATGTATTGAGTTAGTGACCCGCTCCAACTTCGCACGGACACAAATTATGCACCTAAATCTTCTTCATAAATCACTCTGTCTCGATAGAACCGCATAAAAACCCGTTTAGTAGTTTTTGAGTTTATCGCAAATAGACAGACAGACGCGACGGGGGACTTTGTTTTATAATATATTATGTTGTTTTGAATAAGGAAAACGCTAGAAACTGCACTCAAATCGTCTCACTTGGCTGCACACCATCATGTTGCGTGCGCACCTGTGCATGAATGTGTGCATGTTTTACGTGTTGTGTGCATGTGAACATATGTGTGATAATGTTTGTGTGTGATGGGTGTGTCCGTTGACCGCTCAACTCTTTGTTGTGAGCGTGAAAAGTGGGTGTTTAATGCAATTTTTATATTTATGGTTGTAACTGTGAATTTGTCACGGTATAGGGACAGACTGCTTGGCGGTATTTTTTATAAGGGTGACGTATTTTTAGTAGGTAATAACTGTCTCTAATTAAACAATCTTGCAAGAAGAACAGCAACTGTACCAAAATAATTGTTCTTAGTTTTCTATGCTTATTTAATGTAAAATCCAAAGATTGTGTACTTTATTAGAACTAAAGTCAAACGGGGTGAATAGGAACGCAGGGGTGAATAGAAACAACCCTTTTGAGAGGTTTTCACGAGATTTAGGAATTGTTTGAAGCATTAATGTCATAATTCTCTGGCCCTTATCCCAATTTGCATTCTCATCTCAGCTGCATGCAATTGCTTTTCATTCACCACTTTTGTAGTCCAAAATTATGAATCATACAAGACAGCAGGTCTGACTATTGTTTTATAAATCTTCCCCATACGTTTAAGGGGAATGCAGAAATCGCAGATAGTCCCGGTGACCTGCCGCCATTTCATCAATCCTGTGTTAATTCTGTGCTTAACAGTCCGATCTATTTCGCCATCACTTTGCACGAGTGGACCAGGACACCGAAAATCGGAGCAGACTGTCAGAAGCGCGCCATCTAGCGCGAAATGGAGAGACCGCCGAAATTGCGTAACATGTAGGTATTCAGTTTTGGTTCTGCTGATTTTCAAGCCAACTTTCTCCAGCTTCTGTTGCCATTTCTCCAATCTGCTCTGGATCTCAGGTCCATCTTCACCGACAAGAACAATGTCGTCGGCAAACCGCATGCACCAGGGTGCCTCCTCCTGTATTTCTGACGTAAGAGCGTCCATAATTAACAGGAAGAGGTAAGGAGTTAAAGCCGACCCTTGATGCAAGCCTACAGTCACACTGAACTCGTCGGTGTTGCCAGTAGGCGATCGGACGTAAGTACTAGATTGACTATAGTACGAATGAACTTTACATCTTCCCAGCAGCAGCATTTAAGAACTCCAATTTTTTAATGAATTGTAATAGAAATAATCGATGCTTTGCCAGAAAAAATATTAAGATATCAAAGTGAAAATCCAAATCAAAGTTCTGTTTTATTCACCCCTGCATTCCTAATCACCCCGTTTGTGCGAATATCATCCTACTAATATTATAAATGTGAATGTTACTCTTTCACGCAAAAACTACTGACCGGATTTTGATGAAACTTTACAGTGATATTGCTTATACATATCAGAATAATATATAGGTGACTGGTAATTAGTGACTGATACGTAAACACGTGATTGTAGTCATGATAACAAACAACTTTAACTATAGGACCAAACCTGAAATCGCGAAAAAAATTTGCTGTTCAGTACATTTATGTTCGTCTACTGACCGGTCAAAATGTACTATACTGATTAGTGTAGAAAAGGCAATAACGTAATTTTATAACACATTGTCAACACTTGAAATATAGCTGTTTAGCTAAATCGTGCATTTGTAACAAAAACGGCCGTTTATGTTTTGAATGCACGATTTAGCTAAACAGCTATATTTCAAGTGTTGATAAGGTGTTATACAATTACGTTATTGCCTTTTCCACACTAATAATAGAACATATTTTGTATTTTTGATTCTATTTACGAGTTATGACATTTTTTCGATTGGCGGCGCTAGTGGACTGTAAGAGGCCTCTTAACTATTCCGAGTAATGTACTTACGGTAAGTGGAAACACGTTCATGAAATCATGAGTAATAACAGCTTTTAGTAACGAATTGTCGAGAACCTAGGTACGGGGTTGGTTAGTACCTAAGTAAGATACCTATACGTCATGAAGTTGTACGACCTGAGTGGTTCATATATTGAAGAGAATATAATTAATATGATTTATGTTTTTAACTGACTCCAAAGACGGAGGTTCTGTATTCGACCCGTATGTAAGCAAGGTATTTATGTATCTCGTTTGTTTGCGATTTTCTCGAAAACTACTGATCCGATTTGGATGGGGTTTTCGTTAATCAAATGCATATATTTCTGGGCAGGTTTTAGTACATATACATTAGAATCTGGTGAAGATGTTTTTTTATTTTTCTTATTTTAGATGGGTTAGCGCTTGACTCTAGTCTAGGTCAGAGGTGACAGAGACAAAGTTGACGATGAAGCGAGCTTACCTAGAAGAAGCCTAGTCATTCTAACTTTGAATAAATTAGGGCTGTATGCATTCGGAAATACTAGACGCAGGCAGAGAGATAGATGTTCGCAGATAGACAGTGAAACTCTTCAATATCTAACTGCAAATGACTCATGATTGCTGCGATCGTATGTATCTGTATTGTTAATACAATTTAATGGGGGACCACAACTAAAAAGTGAAAAATAAATTATTTTGATTACAAAAAATAGAACCGACTTCCAAAAAAAAAAAACAAAAAAAGTGCAAAATGACTTTAGTTTCGGAAGTTGGTGTCAAAAAACGAAGACACAACACCAGAAACACCGACTTCCGAAATTACAGTTATTTTGCACATATTTTGTTTTTTTTTTAGAAGTCCAGACCCAAAGCCATACAAAAAGTCAATAATACTTTTGGTACGGAACTCTATATGTGCGAAGTCCGACACACACTTGACCGGTTTTTTTTTTCTTCATAGCCTTTTCTCACTTTAGGTAGGGTCGGCTCTTCTTATTTCATGGCACCAAGACGTTCTGTCCAAATACACTGGTCCAGCATGTCAAAGGAAGTCTTTCTCAGCCTCTCTTGCCTTTAATAATTAATTAATATCACTGCACTACACTTGGACCCCATGACCCAAGCCTTTCGACCCCAAACGGCTCAAAAGTATAGTAATGATGATGGCAAAATTACACATGATCGTGTATTGCAGTGGTTATTTGTGTAGGCGTATTTCTAGTAGTGGACATGTAGTAGCGTGTGTGCAGGTTAAGCTACGCTTGCCGGGGTTGATTCATAGATGGGTGACCATCTTTACATACCGAGACTCCTCCGTGCCTCGGAAAGCACGTTAAGCCGTTAGTCCCGGCTGTCAATCGTGGATCTTTGACAGTCGTTACGGGTCGTCAGAAGCCCGAAAGTCTGACAACCAGTCTACAAGGGGTATCGTATTACCCAGTTACTGGATTGTGGAGGTCAGATAGGCAGTCGCTCCATGTAAAATATTGGTTTCAGCTGTATCCGGTTAGACTGGAAGCCGACCCCAAGATAGTTGGGAAAAGGCTAGGCAGAACACACACATGTAGTAGGTTCGAAACGATGACGTGATACTGTACGGGTAATAATCTATTAGCAGGGTTAATAGGGCAATAACCCTATTAACATAATCTGGTTTTTAACAAAAACAGGAAACTGCATAGGTTGTTATTATTTATTGTGATGAGCAAGAGTGATAACAATGATACTATTATTATGCGTCATTGTGGAACAAGCTATGTAATTACTATATAGTTAATTATTTAAGAACAAGCTTTTCACCCGACATCCCCAGAAGAAGGGTAATCTTTGTTAGAGAGTTTGTATATACGAGTATGTTAATTTTTCGGAACGCCCTGTAGTCTAAACGTCAGGCAGGAACTCTGGATGGATTTTAACTAACGAGTTAATTAGATTGATCTCTAAAAAACACATAGCACTTCACATAAATTGGCGGCACGTCATCACATTGCGGCGGAATAAATGACTGATAGATTTTGGCGCCATATTTACGACATTTTGTAAGTATTATATGTTTTATGAGATTAGTAGTAACATTCGTGTGATACTGTTACAGTTTTCCAGACCAGATCACACCCATATTTTAGTAAATGCTTGTGACAGTACGAGCTATGAGTATCGTAAGCTATGGAAGTATTACGACGTACTATCTTTTATTTATTCAAATATTTATTACAACAATGAATTCTAAACTTCGCCGAAGCGAAGTTATTTCAAAAATAGTTATAGACTCATTTGAGTGTTCCCCTCCACGGAAATCTTTAGTAAAAGGCGAAAGATTTATGCGTTTTGAAGGGAAACCAGAGATAATTTACAACGCAGAGTCGAGCCGACCCAACCAAACGGCGGAGAATCTTAACACCGCGATTCAGGAATTGGCACGAATTGCACAGTGACATCTGTTGAGTAACTATTGAAACTATAATAGCAATTAGCAACATGGCCGCCGCCGAGATAGAGCTCTTCATGATTGTATTGTAGTGAACCTGCCGGTGTACAGAACTAAAGTCTACCTTTAAAAAAAAGGGTTGTATTGAGGGAACTTTGCTTTTACAATTAATTTATTCTTTTAATACGAGAAAATACTTCAATAAATTGAGTGTCAAAGTAACTCTCAAAATGCTTTTTTTTGTTGCACACCTTTTAGAACTTATAAAAGCTGAGATCGAGGCAACAGTAGTTTTGTAATATTTGTAGTAATAATTTTACTAATATATCGATAAATCAGATCTTTTCTTTGATAATTACCTCATTTGGTACGGAACCCTAAATGTGCGATGTTTTTTTTATTTCTTCTTAGCCTTTTCCCACTTAAAAAAAATAAATAAAAAGGTGTGGTTGGCTCTTCTTATTTCACGGCGCCAAGACGTTCTGTCAAGAAACACTGGTCTACCATGTCAGAGGAAGTCTTTCTCGGCCTCTCTTGTCTTGAGCTCAAGAATAGCTCAATGATGATTACAAATTTACTTTTTGGCACGGTTGGCGCAGTGGTTGAGCGTTCGGCTGCTGCGCTGCGCGTCGCGGGTTCGATCGCCGCACGGAACAAATATTTGTATGGCCTACAGATAGTTGTTCCGGGTCTGGGTGTCTTGTGTGTGTTTGAGTTTAAATGTTTGTGAACGCACCCATTATACAGGAGTAATTCCTAGTGTAGGAAAACGTTTAATCTTTAAGGAATAAGAAAATACACGTACGTTGAAGTACTCCAACCTCATCGCTGTCATCTAGGCAAGACAGACCGGAGACATGCCCAGAACCAAAAAACTGACTGTATTGCCACATTGCTTGCCGGGTCGTGGATAAATTCGAAAGAGAGTCACCACGCCCCTTGGCACAGGCAACTGAAGGAACAGGGGTACGTTTTATTCAGTAAAAGTCAGACACGCCCTCCTGCTCTACTCAGAGCGGGAGAATTCATTGGGTGATTACTAGCTAATTCTTTGGGCGAAGACGAGCCAGCCTCTCGTCACACTGTGTCAATCAGCTGGCAAGAAATATCTTTGAAAAGATTATGTGCATTCGGACCCCAAGACCCAAGCGTTTCAAACTTTCAACCCCGAACGGTTCAAAACTATAGTAATGATGATGGCAAAATTACACATGATTGTGCATTGCAGTGGTTATTTGCGTAGGCGTATTTTCAGTAGTACCTAGATATGTATTTAATAGGTAGGAAACGATGACGTGATAATTGGTAATAGTTAAAATGTTAAATAATATTAATCTATTAATAAGCATGTTTTATTGCTCTATTAACACAATCTGGTTTTTAACTAAAACAGGAAACTGCATGGGTTTTCATTATTTATTGTGATGAGCAAGAGTGATTACAATGATGATAGTACTATAACCTACTATGCGTCATTGTGAAACAAGCTAATAATTACTTAGTTAATTATTTAAGTGCTAGCTTTTCACCCGATTGCCCCAGAAGGAGGGTAATTTTTTTTCGAGAGTTTGTCTGTACGACTATGTAAATTTTTTTGGAACGCTCTGTAGGTTCTGGAACTCTGGATTAATTTTAACAAACTATGAGTTAGCATTAGATTGGTCTCTAAAAAACAAATAGCTCTTCCTAGTTCCTACATAAATTGGCGGCACATCATCACAGTGCCGGGGATGATAGATTTTGGCGCCAAATTTACTTATATTTGTGTTTTTGATGAGATTATATAAAGTAGACGCACTACACTCAATTAATTATCAAAACATTCGTGTGATACTCTGTTACAGTTTTCAATTCAATCAAACACTCGTATTTTAATAAACCTAACCTTTGCTTTGTGATAGTAACTGATAACTGAACTAACTAAAAGTAATTCCTGCTATTTAGTCTTAACGAGTGAGATATAGTCAATTCAATCAATTAGTCATAACGCTTCTAATTCTAACCCTCATACATAATCATAACTAATTCATAAGCTACGAATACGAATTAGCACATTTATGATTTTTCATTTCAGTGAATTCTAAACTTTGCCGAAGCAAAGTTATTTCAAAAATAGTTATAGACTCATTTGAGTGTCCCCCTCCACGGAAATCTTTAGTAAAAGGCGAAAGATTTATGCGTTTTGAAGGGAAACCAGAGATAATTTTCAACGCAGAGTCAAGCCGACCCAACCAAACGGCGGAGAATCTTAACACCGCGATTCAGGAATTGGCACGAATTGCACAGTGACATCTGTTGAGTAACTATTGGAACTAAATTAGCAACACGGCTGCCGAGATGAAACTTTATTCATGAATATTGTAAGAATGTACCTAACTAAAGTCTCATACTAGCTAGCTTTAGAGTTATATTGAGGGAACTTTGCTTTTACAATTATTAATCTTTAAATTATTTATTTCCTAATAAATACTTCAATGAATTGACTGTCAAAGTAACTCCTGTAATGCATTTTTTTTTTGTTGCACTTTGTAAAACTTATAGAAGCTGGGTTCGAGATAGCAGTAGTAGTTTTCTAATAAAAATACTATCACAGATCATGAAATAGTACTTTAATTTCTATCTCTCGTTGCTCTAGTAAAAAAAAAACAGAAAGGAACTAGGAGAGACACTTCATAATTTAAAGTAGCGCCATCTATGTTGATGATATGGAACTATGTTCATACCTACTCGTCAAGAGCACCAACACATAAACGCAGTCTTTTGTTTGAAACGAATAGGTAATGAAACAGTTTACAGATAAGCGTATAGGTGGCGCTACTGTTTAGTTTATGACAGTCTATGGGCAACCGAATGAAAAAGAGTTGTCGTTCATACCTTCACGATGCCTTTACTAATTGAGTTCAGCAGGACTTAAAGATTTTAAAGTCAAAGCGTTCTATTGCAAACTAACCGTGTGTTTTAATTTTGGTAGGTAATGTCGTTGTCAACCACATTAAATAAGACTGTACAAAAAATGTGGTTTATTTATTTATTTATAGAAAGCTCAGCCGTAGCATAAACCATAGACATAAGTTAAAAAAATTCTTCACTGCATCTTATAAAATAAAGTCCCCCGCCGCGATTTCATGCGGATTGGATTTTCATGCGGTTTTCACCAATAGACAGAGTGATTCATGAGGAAGGTTTAGTTAGGTCCCAGATAATATAATACTAGCGTAGTTAGGTGCACAATTTGTACCCGTGCAAAGCTGTAGATATTAACTAAAGAACTAATGGACATGATAATTTAGGCATCCGACACTTTCAAATCAATAAAATTAATAAAAAGTGTAAAGTTATGTCCTGCGAGGAGGCTTAAGGCCCTACTAACGGTCGAGTGGTGCCCTCATTGAACAAAAAATCGTAGCATAGTACCAAAAACGGCCGTTTCTGACACTTTTGCCTACTACTTTGGATACGAAACATTTTGAGACCTGTTTTAACAACGTAAAAATACTTTATCCTCTTTGTAACAGACGTGAAGTTGGATTTTTTAATATTTATTTTCTGTGCTGTGCTACGATTTTTTATTCAATGTGTGCGCCCCACTGGACCGTTAGTAGACCCTGGCACTGGCAATGTGCTACTTTAATGCTCGTTGTGCCCAAGCGCTTGCACGTACCAGGACCTGAGCTAGGCAAATGACAGAGCGGTTCAAATAAGCACATCGATACGTCTGACAAAATTTTAAAAGTTGAGTCAGTCGACACGGGAAGAATAAGAAGAGGAATAAAACGTAAATATTTATTCTAGTCGAGTAATTTGTTACAAACTGAGCGAGCAGTATTACGAACGAGACCATTTGCCAAGGGAATATTGATGTAAGAATTAAAACAAGAATTAAAACTTACCGTAAAAACCAGCTCTGTCATCCTTTTTTTTTTGGCGATGGGAAATCGTCTAATGTCTTCTTCCTTCTTCAGGGCGTGCCGCGTGTCAGACTCTTACTGACTAAAACCAATCCCTGTACCTTCAGTTGCCTGTGCCAAGGACCGCGGTACCTAACTTTCTTTCGAATTTATGCAAGACCCCAGGCAGAGCTCTGTCATGTGTCACGTGTCACGTAGTTTGTACTTCCTAACTTTGTTTGTTACGCTTTCACGCGAAAACTACTTAACCGATCATCATGAAACTTTGTATATATATTCTTGGAGATATTAGAAGTAATATAGGATACTTTTTATGAAAAAATTAATGAAAGATACACGCGGGTGAAACCGCGAACACAGCTAGTATATTATAAATGTGAAAGTAAGTTTGTTTGTTACCTTTTCCCGCCTAAACCACTGTACCAATCATTATGAAATTTGACATATACGTTGTTCCTCTTTGAGGCTGGAGGGGCGCCACGGCGTCCTCATCTTCCGCCTGACGCAGGTCCTTACCGGACATGGAAGTTACGGGAGGTTCCTGTGTAGGATAAGGCGGAGGGAAACGCCCGTGTGTCCCCACTGTGAGGATCGCTCAGAGGACACGGTGGAGCACATGGTGGAGACCTTCCCCGCTTGGGCGGAGCCCCACCGTGTCCTTGTGGAGGCGATCGGCGGCAGCGGGAATGGGAAGCAGTCTCCTCCTTCTGCGAAGCAGTAATGCTCGCTAAGGAGGAGGCGGAACGGGTGAGGAAGAGGCAACAGCAACAGACTCGCCCTCACGCCCTCAGCAGCAGCCGCCGCAGGAGACGCCCTGGGCGAAGGACGTCGCAAGACGATCTCCAGCCACCGTAGACTCGGGCCTGAGGACGGCGAGTAGTGGGGAACTCGCCGTCCGATCAGCACCAAGCCCGAGAGTCGACGGCGCGTAATATTCCACGCGCGCCTCTAAGAGTTGTCAGCAAACAAGACGGGGCCCGTCATGGCCGATGCCTGAGGATAAATTCGAAAGAGTTACCTCGCCCCTGGGCATTCAGGGCAAGGAAGGAACAGGGGTGGGTTTTAGTCAGTAAGAGTCTGACACGCCCTCCCCGCTCCACCCTAGAGCGGGGATGTCATTGGATGATTTCCCACCACACAAAAAAAGGGGTTACAAAAAAGAACATAATGCTACATTTCATCAAAAAAAAAGTAATGATCTCGAGGAAAAAAACAATAAAATTCGACGGTCATAATAGCTTTAGGACGCTAGATGGCACTATATTTCTCTCAAATAATTTCGCTCCCGTGCGAAGCCTTAATAGTTATTATAAACATCCTGCATAATCAGTTATACAACATGCAGGGTGATTATACAGGATAACCAACCTGTATAATCTATCAGATACTTCGCTATTCGTAAAGCTACTACTTTTGTGATGGTGACCTAAAGGCGTGAAAAGCGGGGGATTCTTGTATTTATGAAACATCTTGAGTTCGTTATACTTTAAAGCATGTTGCTCAGCGTTGGTCTCACAAGATTTTAATATAGCTTCGTCAGTCAACCCATTGAAGAGCTCAACCGCACCATATGATCTGCATAACTTTTGTTATTAACACTTACGTCATCTGTGCGGCAACCGACCTGCAAGCTGCTCAGCCCCTCAATCAGCTGTGATTCATATACAATTTGAACAACCTTGGGGATAAGTTAAGCCACCTTGTCGACCCGAGTCTAGTTTGTATTCATCCGAATAAACAGTTGCCCATTTTATTTCATTTTTAACCGACTTCAAAAAGAAGGAGGTTATCAATTCGGGTGTTTACATTTTGTTTTTTTTTTAATGTGTGTTCTAGCCTAACTCCGTCATTCTTTTTTTTTCGAAAGGGGTTTATTTCGAAATGGTCCCATTTAAATTTCATGTAGATCTGATGATGAGCTTCGGAGACAGACACGGAACTCTTCAAAAATTGACAGCAAATCGACCGCGATTGCTACAATCGTATGTCAATGAATTGTTAACACAATTTAATGGGGAACCACAACTAAAAAGTGAAAAGTAAAAACTTTTTTTACAAAAAAATAGAACCGACTTCCAAAAAAATTGCACATACTTTAATTTCGGAAGTCGGTGTCAAAAAACGTAGACACACAACCAGAAAAACCGACTTCCGAAATTTAAGGTATTTTGCACTTTTCTTGGAAGTCGGTTCTATTTTTTTGTAAAAAAGTTTTTTATTCTAGTTACTGTACCAGTATGAGAAAATGATTACCTCACTTAACTGGTTCCAGAGCATGTCATACAATACTAGATCGAATGCCTTAGATAGATCAAGGAAACATGCATATTAGTGGTGTTTATCTTTTGAGATAGAATCAACAGTATATTTGAGCGTCAAAATGGCACTTTCTGTTGATAATTCTGGACTAAACTCGAACTGGCAAAGAAGTTCGCCCAGCACCCATCAAGAACTTTAGCTTTAAATCGTTGTAAGTGATATGGGTCCACAGTTTGTTTTATCAGCTATGTCTACTGTATGCTTCTTAATTAGCGGTACTACTACAGTTTTAATTAATTCTGGTGACAAGTATGAGTGTCTACCCGGGCCTGCGGACGGCGAGTAATGGGTAGCACGCCGTCCGATCAGCACCAGGCCCGTGAGTCGACGGCGCGTAGTGTTCCACGCGCGCCTCAAAGAGATTAGTGTCAGCCACCACTGACGAGTCCCATCGTGGCTGGTGCCTGCATGCTTAGGGGTAGCGGATAAATTCGTAACAGAGTTACCGCTCCCCTGGGCAGTCAGGCAGGGAAGGAACAGGGGTGGGTTTTAGTCAGTAAGAGTCTGACACGCCCTCCCAGCTCCACCCAGGGCGGGCGATGTTATTGGATGATTTCCCAACACAAAAAAAAGTAAGAGTGTCTAATACATAAAATGTACAGCACTGCCAGGAGTATATTTATGTGAGTTCCATCATGGCCTGGTGACTTTCCCCGTTTCAAATTGACAATAGCTCTACCCACCTCCTTACTGGTAATTAATGTTGGTTGATTAATATTAAAGTGATCTATCTCTCGATTTTCAGGCCCTGTAGACAAAGTAACATCGCTTCGTAGCGAAACGATATCTAAATTCGTCATCGTCTCTGAGATATCGATAAACATTTTCTAGCGTTAGCGTTCCTTCGTTATCTTTTTTGGCGATCCCGATCGAGGCGAAGGCGAACTCTGAAGCGCTGCTTGTCTACGCATTTGTATGGGATAAACACGATAGCAATTCGTTTCTTTATGGTTTCGTTACGAATTATAACATTGTCTACCAACTTGCGATAACGATGTCGACACTCGACTGACCACGTGACTTAGCGCGGTTTATGTCAATCTCATACATTTTAGTCTTTTCTAACTTCTTTATCGTTTTTAAATTGTTACTTTGTCTAAGCCCCCGGATGTTAGACTTAACCTTAAAATGCTGGGCAAAGCAATTGACAATACTTTTTGGGTCACTAGTGCCGTCCACACAAGCAGACAGGCCCACCTTGTTTCCAAGTTTTTGGTGCCTAACCAAAATTTATTAAACTGTTTGGCAGAATGCTGTGCTACAATAATATCCATACGGATCTGTTCCTGATGAGTTTGACAAAATTTCAGTCTTGACTTACATGTTTTTTGGCTTAAACACATCTTTTCAGAGATATGCCTAGTCAGGCTTATCATGAAACACGTACATTTGGTAGTCAATCCTAGTCTACTTATGCGATTCCACTATATGTTTATTACAGCCCTGTATGCATATACCTTTCCCACTTTTGTGAACATCCTATAATTTAATATAGCTATTCATTGGGGCCTCAGTAAGTACCTTTATAATATTATTGTATAATTTATCTTTTACATTTCTGTGATTTAACACATTATACAGTGATCAGCACAATTATTAAATTCAATAGGAAAATCTATTAAGCCGTTGGTCCCGGCTGTCAATCGTGGATATTTGACAGTCGTTACGGGTCGTCTGAACCTTGAAAGTCTGACATCCAGTCTTACGAAGGGGTATCGTATTACCCGGGCCTGCCGACGGCGAGTAATGGGTAGCTCGCCGTCCGATCAGCACCAGGCCCGAGATTCGACGGCGCGTAGTGTTCCACGCGCGCCTCAAAGAGTTGTTAGCAAAAAGGACGGGGTCTATCATGGCTGATGAATGCCCGGGGGTTGAGGATAAATTCGAAAGAGTTACCTCGCCCCTGGGCATTCAGGGCAGGGAGGAACAGGGGTGGGTTTTACTCAGTAAGAGTCTGACACGCCCTCCCGCTCCATCCAGAGCGGGAGAAGTCATTGGATGATTTCCCAACCCACAAAAAAAAAAAGAAAAAAAGGGGTATCGTATTACCCAGTTACTGGGTTGTGGAGGACAGATAGGCAGTCACTCCATATAAAATACTGGTATTCAGCTGCATCCGGTTAGACTGGAAGCCGACCCCAAGATAGTTGGGAAAAGGCTAGGCAGATTGACTTAGGTCAGTGATGTGCATAGATGCAAAAGATGGTTAGATCATTGTGTGGTGAGTGAATTGGCATGAAATACTATAACAAAGGTTCAAGTCATCATTCTCCTGCCCTTATCTCACTATTTGGGGTCGTCGCTACATTGACTTTTTCTTCCATACTCCTCTATTAGTCGTCATCTCTGTAGTCACCCCCTTTTTACCCATACTCTCTTTCACACAGTCCAACCATCGTTTCTTTGGCCTTCCTCTACTGTTATAGCCATCCACATCCATACACAAGACTTTCTTCACGACATTTTCTTCATTTCTCCGCATCACATGCCCAAACAAATGTTCAAGTATGAGATTGATATTTATTTCCATTTTTATTTGGCGAGATGCTTAGTTTTTATAACTTAATTATTGTCCTTTTGTACATAATTATAATGTCCATTTATGTTTCTATAGGTTGCATTGAGTAAATGTTTTGTCTATCTGTCTTATCTGATTGTATTTGATGTGTTGGAGAAAAAAAAGGAAAGACAAATTTGCTTTAAGGAAAAAAACATTACTCTTCTTCTAGGGCAGTCGGGTAATGCCTCAGAAGGAGGGTAACGTGTTTTACATATTCGTAGCAAAATGTTTTGCATCATTTGCTCGTTGAAGTCTTTTCTTCTTCGATGCAATTTAGTCTAAAGAGATAATTTAGTCTAAAGAGATAATTTAGTCTAAAGAGATAATTTAGTCTAAAGAGATAATTTAGTCTAAAGAGATAATTTAGTGTATAGAGATAATTTGGTTAGAAATTAGGTTTCCTTAATGGTTTTTATAATTATTCTTTCTACATAGCACAGGTGACATCCACTAACACGCATTGGGCCCGTGTGGTATATTACGGCCCACACCCTCTCACAGAGAGGAGGCCTGTGCCCCAGCAGTGGGGACATTAAAACGCTGATGATGATGATAATTTTGTTATTTTTCTTCAATCATGTGTTATTTTACTTTATGTCTCCATACAATGGCGAAATAAATTGATATATTTTTTTATTTTGTTATTACACCATCAAATAGTAAAGTAATCGCCATACTACGTTTGTATGGAAGAATGACCGACATAGGACACTCCTTAAGAAGCTCCTGTCGGGAAAAAGTGACAATTATTACTGTTTTGACAAATATGTCGCCTCGGCAATTATATTAAACTAGCTTCTACCAGCAGCTTCGCCCGCCTGAAATTAGTACTTCCCCCGTTATAAGTTTTCAACCCCTTTTTCACCCCCTAGGCCCTGCGCGCGTCAAACGTCAACATCTGTCAAGCTCCGTTGACAGTCGGCCATCGTGTAACTACAGACTATGTCATGTTCCGAGTGTGTAAACCTTGCCACAGGTCTAAAGACCTTGGGTAATAGTAATAATAGAGGTTTAAAACACGTGATACTACGATACGCTTATAATAGGAAACATTATAAGCTAACTAGGCTACGCTAAAGCTTCTGTGTTTCGTTCACTATATTATTCTTAATTCCAGATAATCTGTAAGTATTGACTTTCCTGGGCCCTACTGTATATATAAAATTCAAAGTCCTGACTGCCTGATGATAGCCTATACAGCATTCCCACCCCACAAAAAAAAAAGCCTATACAGCATGGTCATAATAATAATAATAATATGGAAGCTGGATCAAGGGCTTGATCCAGAAGGCAGTACTCCTGGACACGGCGCGCATAGTTAGGAGGTTCCTCTCTCAGGAGCCCTGACCACCGGTAGCTTGGACCCTATCCCGATACCGGTGGGATACTATTTTTTATATTTTTAAATGTTTTTATATTTTGATATTTTAATATTTAAAAATGTAAATTGTATGTATATATTATAAAATAAATGGAATAATAATAATAATAATTGTCTGTCACACTGAGGGTGGCTGGATGCGTGATGTCGAGCGCGCGTGTGACGCTATACCAGAAATGGATAAAATCACCATTAATCCATCAGATGTAGCCAAAGCGGTTCGTCCGTTACCGAACTCGAAATCTCCGGGACCGGACGGACTGCACAACTTTTGGCTGAAATGGTATAGCAGCTCACACACGCTCCTGGCATCTCAATTCCAGTCATCCTTAGAGTCTGGGTCACTGCCTCAGTTTTTAACAACCGGTGTCACCCACCTGCTCCATAAGACAGGTAGTCCCGCGGAACCCAAGAATTATAGGCCGATTACATGTTTGTCAACGGTATATAAACTTCTTACATCCATCCTGAGAGCAAAAATTAATCTGCACATTGAGAATAATTCAATTATGTCTGCCTCTCAGAATGGATGTAGGAACGGGTCCCGCGGTACTAAGGAGCTACTCCTCATAGACATGGCCATAAGCCAGCAGGTTCGTCGATTCCACAAGGATTTGTCGACATGCTGGATAGATTATAAGAAGGCCTACGACTCTGTTCCACATACATGGCTCATGAGGGTGTTGGAGTTGTACAAAATAGATGCAACTCTCCGCACCTTCCTTGGGTCATGTATGGGGCAATGGAAGACAGTCCTTCGGTATCCAGGATGTCGACCAAATCAGGGGAACGATGAGCCTATATGGATTAAACGGGGAATATTTCAGGGCGACAGTTTGAGTCCACTTTGGTTCTGCTTAGCCCTGAATCCTCTAAGCACACTGCTGGAGGATTCAGGCCTGGGCTATCGGTTGAGAAGAGGAGGTCAGGCCATATCTCACCTTCTTTACATGGATGATCTGAAACTCTTTGCCCCCAACAATTTGCGACTGATGGAGTTACTGAAGGTAACTGAAACTTTCAGTAGCGCCATCAGGATGGAATTTGGTGTGGACAAATGTGCAGTCATGCATGTAAAGCGAGGAGGGATTATGGAATCCGAAGGGATTCAACTCTCGGATTCCATAAACCTTAGATCCCTCTCCTCGACCGAAACATACAAATATTTGGGTATGTCGGAAGCGTTAGGCATTAACGTTACTGACATGAAGCAATCGCTGAAGGAGCGCTTCTTTGGCCGTCTGAAGAAGCTATTTAATAGCCTTTTGTCAGGCGGAAATAAGGTGCGCGCCTTCAACGGTTGGGTCATGCCGGTTTTGATGTACTCTTTCGGCATACTCAAATGGACTCAGACCGAGCTAGAAGCCCTGGATAGAAGGGTCCGTACACTGATGACCGCAAACCGGATGCATCACCCACGATCATCGGTGATGAGACTGTACATCCCGCGGAAATGTGGAGGTCGAGGTTTTTTAAATGCGAAGACTCTCCACAACCGCGAGGTGTGCAGCCTCAGAGAATATTTTCTTGAAACCGACGTGGGTATGCACCGCGATGTGGTCGCAGTGGACAAGGGACTCACCCCGTTGTCCATGGCAAAAGAGAACTGGCGCAAACCTGTAATACTCACTACTGATGACCGCAAGGAGGTATGGAAAGGCAAGGAGCTTCACGGGCGCTTTTATCGGGCCCTTCATGGGCCTGATGTAGATTTCTTGGCGTCCGTGGCCTGGCTACGTTTTAGTGACCTCTTCGGGGAAACTGAAGGCTGTGTCTGTGCGATTATGGACGAAGTTATCTTGACGAATAACTACCGGAGGCATATCATGAAGGATGGGACGGTTGACGTGTGTCGGGCATGCCACCGTCCGGGTGAGTCCATCAGACATATTGTCTCTGGTTGTTCTCGTCTTGCTAACAGCGAGTATTTGCACAGGCATAACCAAGTGGCCAGGATTATTCATCAGCAGCTTGCTTTAAAATACAAACTTGTGGATGCTGAGGTGCCGTATTATAAGTATGTGCCCGACCCAGTTCTCGAAAATGACCATGTCACGTTGTACTGGGATCGGTCTATCATCACTGACAGGACTATTGTTGCCAATAAGCCGGATATAGTGGTGATAGACCGATTAGCGCGCCGCACAATGATAATCGATGTCACCATCCCACATGACGAGAACCTCGTGAAAGCTGAGAAAGAGAAACAAATTAAATATCTTGACTTAGCACACGAGGTTGTCGATATGTGGAATGTGGACTCGGCTGTCATTGTGCCGATAGTCGTTACCGCCAATGGCCTGATGGCCAAAAGCCTCGACGACCACCTGTCGAAGCTGTCGTTGCGCGGTTGGATCAAGGGCCTGATTCAGAAGGCAGTACTCCTTGATACGGCTCGCATTGTGAGGAGGTTCCTGTCTCTGGAGCCCTAACCACCGGTAGCTTGGACCCTGCTCACGATACCGGTGGACTATTATTTTTTATATTTTTAAATGTTTTTTTATATGTTTTCTTTTAAAAATATTTAAAAATGTAAATAATGTGTAAAAATAAATATACGAAATAATAATAATATTATTTTTATTATGATGTTTTTAAACTTCGTTTTTCTCAGGTTAAAACCTGGTATTTGCTAGAATCTCACTGGTGTGAACCAAGGTGAGATCCTAGTTATTTCTTTCAAATGGTAAATTGCTTTGTACTGCAGTGACATTGTTATCTAAATCTAGTTGTAAAAATTTTCTAACTATTCGGCAAGTGTTTAATATGGCAGCTTTTTTTAGTCTTAGGTATGTGTATTTGGATAGATTGAGTGCATTAAAACTATTAAATATTTGTTGATACGACTATTGGAACTATTGTGACTCTATTCACTTTCCAAACTCTCGTGATTTCCTCTTGTAACTCTGTGTACTTCCTAATTTTTTCTGTGAATTATTATTATTATTCGTCAAACTTAACCTGTAAAGCCCGGAAACTCACTGGTGAGTTTCATTGACCGACAACCGTTGAGCACTGAAACTCACCAGTGAGTTTTGCGATTCACTCGTTATTACGTCTATTATTACCAAAACGCAATGTATTTTATGCTGTGGCAACATTTACACGCTTGGCCATAGGCATTATTGATCGTCTCAGGTGCCCTCCGACAAAAAATATATGCTGTCATAACTGAGAAAAAATGTCAAACTGACATTTGAATCCGGTTTGTCGTATGCGGGCGGGGCTTGAAGGATGGTACGTTTTACGAATGGCGGCTTTCAGAGGTTGGCGTGTGGGAGTATCACCCACTTCCAAACTGACAAATAAGTAGGTACCATACACCCCTAAAAATATTCACACAGCTTCGACACAGTTATAAAATCATTAAATGGCCTAAATTATTGTCGACTTGACTGCGCGCAGTTGTACTCACAGCTAACTTCGCACACGCCATTAAGTTTGACGAAAACTATACAGACCTGTGTCCCAACAGTGGAAACATTAAATGACTGATTATGACCCTGTACAGGGAAAACAACATGTTAATAAGTTAAGCACATTGATATAGTGACACGAAACCAAATGCTATAAAAAAGACTATATTACTCTATGGTCACGTCTCATAAAAATCTCAAAAAACTCGGATAACTGTTAGTGCCTTTTCACACGCCCCGGTTGCCGGGTAGTCGGTGCCGGGTAGCCGGCGGCGACGTGTATAGCCATGTCGTTAGCTTTCACACGTACCGGCGTAATTTACTTTTAATTTTTACCGGACCGTCGGCTACCCGGCAAAGCATATAATAATAACATATTGATGCATAGTCGAAGCAAATTTCTAACAATATAGCATTTTGACCCCTATCACCACATTTTTATCACGATACGAAACTCTGTCTTGTAATGTAGTATACATATTATTTTTTCCTTATTTCTAGATTACAGTGGTAGTAATAATTTTTAGGGTTCCGTTCTCGAAGGGTCCAAACGGAGCCCTATTGTTGTCACTCACGTGTCCGTCTGTCTGTCCGTCCGTCGTTTGTCACAAAATTTTGTTACAAAGAATTTTTTAACTTCCTATTGACCTATGAACTTGAAATTTGGTGATAATGTTTATTATTATGTATACTTTATTAACAAATACCAATATTTGGTACGGAACCCTTAATGTGCGAAATCCGATACGCACTTGGCCAGTTTTTTTATCTTTCTCATTAGAAACAAAAACTCCTGATGTTAAAGAGTTCATACTAGAACCGCACCATTTGCTGCTGAAATCAGGCTAACACAACAGAATATTCTTAAACATTTAAATAAAAAAAGAAAATACACCAAAAAATGCAAAATAACTTTAATTTCGGAAGTCGGCGTTTGTGTTTTTTTTTTAAAGTTATTTTGAAATTGTCAGCTTTATTAGACCAAATTCTAAACGGAAAACCAGCCTACCAAAAAATAAAAAGTTCATGAACTTGGCCGTAGCCTCGTAGCGGCGTAGCAGTGTGCGTAGACGAGCTACGCAGATACCAAAAAAGTATTTTCTACGAAACAATACAAACGACTTAATTATAAAAAACTTTTTTACAAAAATATAGAACCGACTTCCAAAAAAAAAAGTCAAAATAACTTCTATTTCGGAAGTCGGTGTTCCTGGTTTTGTGTCTTCGTTATTTGACACCGACTTCCGAAATTGAAGTTATTTTGACTTTTTTTTTTGGAAGTCGGTGAAAAAGTTTTTTATTTTTCACTTTTTACTTGTGGTTCCACATTAAACAATTCATAGACTTTGCTATGCTCGAATTGATAACTCCAATAACATGGAATTAGAACATAATTTTTGAAATTAGGGTGTACCAGGGTGTACTGCGTACTCTTTTAGAGCGTACCAGCGTGATGTTATGTTATGAAATGATGTAAACAATAAACAGGCATGCGAATGCAGCAATCCCGGAAAATTTGCTATCATTTATTGAAGAGTTACATTTACTATACCCAAAGTTCTTCATAAGGTCATCACCAAATTTATATGAAACTACCTCAGGGGGCTTAGACAAAGTACTCGTAACAATTTAAAAACGATAACGAAGTTAGAAAAGACTAAAATGTATGAGATTGACATAAACCGCGCTAAGTCACGTGGTCAGTCGACTGTCGACATCGTTATCGCAAGTTGGTAGACAATGGTATAATTCGTAACGTAACCATAAAGAAACGAATTGCTATCGTGTTTATCCCATACAAATGCGTAGACAAGCAGCGCTTTCAGAGTTCGCCTTCGCCTCGATCGTGATCGCCAAAAAAGATAACGAAGGAACGCTAACGCTAGGAAATGTTTATCGATATCTCAGAGACGATGACGAATTTAGATATCGTTTCGCTACGAAGCGATGTTACTTTGTCTACAGGGCCAGGAGTATATCTACTCTATCGAACAAAAAAAAATATTCCAAATCCGTCATTAATACATGACGAAGTTATGCCCGAACATACATTAAAAATAAAAAGCAGAATTGAGAACATCTTCCTTTTAAATCAACTTCAAAAATGGAGGTTCTGTATTCGAGCCGTATGTATGTTTGTATGTCCGCGATTTGCTCAAAAACTACTGCTCCAATTTTGATGGATTAGGCCTTTCGTTAGTTAAATGCATATTTCAAGGAAAGTTTTAGTATGTAATACATTAGGATCTGATGAAGATCTCTGGAGATAGACAGTGGAACTCTTCAATAACTAACAGCAAATGGCTCGCGATTGTTGCGATCGTATGTCTATGTATTGTATTTCATGCGAAGAAATAAAATACAGTAAAAAAAAATCCAATAAAAAATAATATAACCGACATCCAAAAATAAATTAATAAAAACATTGCCAAATAACTTATAGTCGTCGGTGTTTCTGGTTTTGATTCTTCGTTTTTGACACTGACTTCCGATTAATTTAGGTTAAAAAAACGTTAAATAAACCCCTTTATTGTTAAATACCTACCTTATTTTTGCGTTTATGTCCTATGGATCTCCTGGCCGCAAGCATGACTGTAGAGCAGTCATGTGTTCGATTCCCTGGTAGGTTTTACTAGGTTTCTTCAATAGGAATTTCTTAGCGGCAGCCTGGAGTTAGGAAGTTGGCGGTGTGATACCCCCATGCCTCGGAAAGCATGCGGCACGGTCATCAAACGCGGTTATAACCCGTATGGTCACCGTTTCACCCCCTGCGAGCACCGGTTTGGCACGCAAATATGTTTTGCCGGTAATTATACGCTCCGTGCATGGTACGCGACGGTGTTGATCGGTGACGGAACGGTCTCGTGGGCATCATCATCATCATCAGTCATGGTATGGTCAATGGTCATGGCCCAACAGTGTAGACAAAGTCAAAGCATTTATTTCAAATAAAAAATTTACAGACATTTTTGAATTATCAATAAATCGGTCAGTCAGAAAGATGCAGCTAATTGCACATTCCAAGGCGTAGATCTCTATGGAGAAGAACGGGCAAGAAACTCCATGGACACTCTTTTTAACCATGTTATGTGTTACAACAATTTTGGTTACATTATTCTTTTATTATGCGAAAACAATGTAAAACAAAAATAAAAACATTTCAGAAAAAAAAGGATTAAAACAAGCCTGTGGCAGTTAAGAGATGACCAGTCTCAACTGACGGCGCCCGTTCACGAACATGAAGCGTGGATAATCACCACTCAGCTCAACTAGTGGGTACTGGACCAACGGTTTAAGGTGAAAGCTACAAGGTAGCCCGCGAAATTCAAATTTGTTATATAATTAAAATCAATAATCAATACAACTCTCTCAGTTAGAAATGATTCCAAATGTAAGTATTTCATGAAATCATGACATTTGGCATCAATTCTAACTGAGAGAGATGTATTTATGATTTTAATGATTATAATTCTATAAATACATACTTGCTACGGCCGCGAATTAAATGTTGACCAGGAAACAACCTGACACTGACCTGCAAATTGCAAAAAACGTAAGAAAATTTGAATTTCGCGGCTACCCTGGAGCCTCCTCCTTAACGGCCGCTTTTGACACTTCTGCTGTTTTAACAACGTAAAAATACCTTATCCTATTTGTAACAAACGCTACATAGGATTCTTTAATCTTTATTTTCTATGCTAAGATACGATTTTTATTCAATGAGGGCTCCACTTATGCGGAGGTAGGCCCTTAAGGCTTATCCAGTGTCTGTTCGTTCTTCGGTGTTGTCAAATTGACATCTCATTCAGACACGCGGGTCTGGGCACAAACTCGTGGACTATAATATCTCTTGTGCCGATAAGTCTCCGATGTGATTGGCCGCCATTGCCGAAATCCGGTGAGGAGGACTGTTCTAATTATATTATTACAAGTTTTATAAATAAAGCTTGCAATGTTTGTTTGTTCGTGTTAAATCTTGCAAGCTGAATTAGTACCACTTCCTGTCATCTAGGGTTGCCACCCGTACTTTATTATAAAGTATTGTACTTTATTTTGGGTAAATGTATTTTATACTTTATGAGGGCAATAAAGTAGTGTGTGTGTAGTGTAGTGAAGAAGTGAAGAGTAATGGGTGTGTAGTGTGTGTAATTCTATTCTATTCTAATTTCAGTCACGCAAAATGCCTCTTTTCACTGAGAAACACAAAAAGTAATGTTGAATATGAGCATTTTATTCACATTGTTGAAACTGCACGAATTAATTATTTACATATATAACCCGTAGGAAGAGATTACTTTACTAGAGGAGTGATATGCACAAGTAATACTAAAGATTTTTCAATATTGTCCACATCACAGAAGTCGGAATTTATGTTTTGAAAATTATCTTCTATCTACTTCAGCATTTACTGTGATGAATAAGTAGCGGGATGAACGAAACGGATAAATCTTAATGATACTAAAAAAAAAAATATTCACTAGTAACAAAATATTTGTTAGATGTTGCTAGAAGAAACAAAAAAAAAAGTTTAAAGAAAAGTTGCAGTGAGTACAAAAAAAGTTGCAGTAAGTACAAAAAAAGTTGCAGTAAGTACACAAAATAAATAATAGGTACTTTATTCTCAGATGTAGTACTTTATTTTTTATCCTTATTAAAGAAAAAAAATACTGGATGGATGGATGAATTTGGATGGATGAAGAGGGAGAGGGAGGCCAAAGAAAGGATGGATGGACTGTGTGAGGAGTGATATGAAAGAAAAGGGAGTTAGTGATAGATAGCGTGACGGCTGGCAGGACAGAATGGAAGAAAAAAAGTGTTGCGCCGACCCCAAGTAACATGAGATAAGGGCAGGAAGATGATGATTAAAGTAAATATACTCTATTTGTCTAAAAAAAAAGTTGGCAGCCCTACTCTTATCCTACGAAGTTGAATTTTTACATGTTGTTTCAGTTGCGATGACAATGCATTTTTATGGTAAGCATGACCTGAATCGACTTCCTGGATTAGCTCCAGATAAAGAAACTTTTCAAAAGTCAACAGCATAGACACGAAATTAAGTGTATGAATTAAAAAGCTCGTTTAAAAAAAAAACGGGCAGGTCACCTGGAAAGGATGAGTGATACCAGAGCAGTTAAAATCATATCCGAGTGGACTCCGTAACAGAAAAGACCCCGAGGAAGACCCAAAAGTCGTTGAAAGGATTGTGTCAAGGAAGATCTGAGGAAGATCTTGGCGAAGGGAGGCCGGAGACACAAATTATTAAGCGCCTTGCTCAAAATGTATAAATATTAGATTATAAAATTTTGTGTTGTGGACAGATTTTATTTTATTGTTTTGTTGTTAGACTTAGATTGATTTTATTTAATTTTTCCTAAACTGTATCTAATATAAACTAGTAACTTGTGGAAAGGAAACGTAGTGGATACATTTACATATGGCGTACTGTATATCTAGACACAATATACAATATACGGTTGTTTGTTTTCCCAAATAAAATAAAATAAAAAGAGACAGAGCTAAATGGAAGAAAATCGTTGAAGAGGCCAAGAGTACAAAGGATTGTAGCACCGGAGGAAGTAACCGAGTTTAAAAAAATGTTTTATAATAATATAATATATATATAATATAATAATATTCCACAACTATCACACAACGCCATCTAGTCCCAAGCTAAGCAGAGCTTGTGTTATGGGTACTAGACAACTGATAAACATACTTATATTATAACTAGCTGTGCCCGCGACTTCGTTCGCGTGGTTGTCGAGAACAAAACAACGTCGTTTAGATAAGAGTATATCACCTTTTTGATGATTTAGATAAGAGTCCTGACTTTGGTATAGTTGATTACGTTAATGCTTCTCTATATACTATGTTAGCGGTGGAATTACCCGGAGCATATACAAAAAGGTTGTTTGGGTTGCTAACACGTGATAGAGAAACATAGAGTTGGCCGTGTGAAAAACAATCAAAAGTAAGGTCTACACCCGCAACGGATAACGTCTGGCCTTGGGCTTTATTAATAGTCATAGCGTAACAGAGGCTTACAGGAAATTGCACACGTTTGAAAGTAAACGGAAAATTATTGGGGATAATGGGTATCCTGGGAATGAAAACAACATCACCGGAGCCGCAACCTGTTAAGATTTCGGCTTCGATGACATTTCGTTGGAGATTTGTTACTCTCAACCGAGTTCCATTGCATAGTTTTGGTGGGCTTAAATTTCTGAGTAGAATGATTGGTACTCCGACTTTTAAATAAATTTTGTGTGCTGGAAGACCTGGTGTATTTAGAGAGTCTAAAAACTCTACTGGATAGTGGGTGGCATCTCCTTCTTCTAAAACCGTGTTAATAGATAAATATTCCCTACTTTCTCCAGAAACATGTACCAATATTTGAGAATTTATTGCTGCTGCTTGGTCGTTGCGAGGTGCCAAAATAGCTCGTTGGCATAGCCAAGCAGCGTCATGGTTCGAGATCTCTGATGGATCTCCGTATACAGAGGAAATGAGTTCCTGCTGTGAGGCAACAGAAGAACACAGGCTTTCGACTAAAGTTACTTTACCTCCTTCTTGAGTCGGGTATGTGCCGTTACCAATTTGAAGTAGTAAATTTGAGAAAACCTGCGCGTTTGCGTCACCTCCCAAATATGCTCGCATATTAAAGCTCAAATTAGTTAATATGACACTACGCCATAAAATAGAGCTCTTTAAACAGGCACCTATTTCATCGGCCCTCGTTCCTCTGGGTATTATAGGGAGTGTCTGCCTGAAGTCTCCACAGAATAGCACCGTTAAGCCTCCCATCGGTCGGTCATTTTGTCTTATATCTCGCAACGTTCTATCTACAGCTTCCACAGCTTTACGATTTGCCATCGTACACTCGTCCCAAACGATAAGGGCGCAATCGCGTAAAACCCTTGCTTTATCACTATTGCGAGACACGTTGCAAACAGGGTTTTCTGTGCGGTCCAAGTCGATTGGTATTTTAAATGTTGTATGTGCAGTTTTTCCTCCTGGTAATAAAGTGGCAGCTATTCCTGAGGAAGCGACGGCAAGGGCAATTTTGTTTTGGCTCCTTATTTGAGCCAAGATAACTTTAGTGAGGAAAGTTTTACCTGTTCCACCAGGTGCATCTAAAAACAGCATTTCTCCTAATGAATGTTCTACACTACAGCATACTCTATCAAAGATTTGACGTTGTTCTGTCGTCAAATTTGAACAGCCATTTCGCAATATTTCTGCTAACTCTTCGGGGTTGTAATTTATTTCAGATGTATACTCCCTATTAATTCGTTCCCCACCAACTGTCGGTGTCGGCAAGCCGTATTGACTGAGGGGGTTCCCTCCTATACTTGTAACTATATCTTGTATAGCCAGCAAAGCCCTATTATGGCAGCTTTCACGTACTTGGTCAGAAGTTTCACTATTTATATTTTGCTGTCTCAAAAAATCTTCGGCAAACGCGTCTTTATATTTTTGCCACAACTGCCCAGCGTCCGATAGGCCACAAAATGTCAACAAAATGGCAAATAAATGGCGCAAACGATGTGGACTATCACTGACGCATGCTTCGGCTAAAGCATCATCCCAATGCTGATCGCCATCTAATAAATGCCGTGCGCGGCAAGCAGCTTGAAATGTGGGATATTCTATATCGTCCACTTTGCGGAGCTCAGCAAAAGAAGTAGGTCCTCGCACTGTGTGAAGAAGAAGGCGTAAATAATAACACTCTGCATTATTTGGGTGCACCGTGTATACTCTTCCAATCACGTGTTCTTTAAAAATGCCGGACTCGCCTTCTACAGCAGTTCCACGTCTCCTGCGATTAAAAACACCTTGCTGCTTGTTATAAGTATAATAATGTGGCACTTCATTGTACAACAGAGACTTAGCGAAATTGTCTCTTTCGCAAAGGCGAAAGAATGCGAGCAAGGTGGTTTGTCTTGGGTTGTTCATTCTTTCTGCCACATTTTCTGGCTGAAAGTAAACTCGCTGCCCGCCTTCCAGGTGCACGTCAAGATGGATGACTGGCGGATACCTTTCATGAATAGGGAAACTCAAAATGCGCCAAACTGCCTCCGAAGAGCTTATGTATCGGCCAGATTGATACCTTGTCACTTCATCAAATTGGTTGTTATTTCTTAGTGCTATCATGGCTTGATCACTACCTTTATTAACATATTTACATATATATTTTATAGATTCGACGCTATTACAAATTTCAACATTAATGTGTGCTTGAAAAGCGTTTGACAAAACTGGAGAATACGGTACCACCCAACTATTATTTAGAATTATTTCTTGTCCACGGAATCTGACAGTAGCTGTGAAACCACCTTGTGACGGTGATCTTCGCCGGTATTGCGGATACCCATTTTCCCCAGCCATAGTTAGTTCTTTCAGTGCTCTGGGGTATTTTTTTGAGCATTGACCATCTTTCATGCACGGTGATTCCCTGTTTAAGAGGCCACATGGCCCGTGAACCATATGTGTTTTTACTATGTCATGCAAAATCGGATCTGCATTATAGTCCGGAAATTCTGCACTTATGACACTGTCTATAGCATCGGGACGAATTTTTTCTTCCAGCCACAGAAGAATGTGCGCGTGGGGTAAACCACGCTTTTGCCACTCGACGCTATACATAAAACAAAGAGTTGAACCGAAAACTTTCTCCTTTGTAAGTAGATTAATCAAGACTTTGAGTTTTAAATGAAAAATCCTAGCAATAATGTCATGTCTGTCGTATGACGCCTGTCCTGTGAGAAGTGCCTGGCAAATCTCCGTCCACTTTGGATTTGTTGTAAATGTTATAAAAAGGTCCGGCCGGCCGTATTTACGGACGTAACAAAAAGCATCTTGCGTTCGTTCGTGCATATACCGCGGACCGCCTGTGAAACTGGATGGCAAAATAACCAATCGACCCAAGTTTTCGACGTTATTATCTGATTGCATGGCGTCCCGCAAGTGCACGTATTCTTCAGCGCGTAACCGTCGCTGGTTAGTGCGAATATACACTAAACGTTCAGTTTCTATTTTTGCGTACATGTCCACAATAAATTGGCTGAACAAACCACGAAATCGTTGCAAATATACGAAACTGTTTTGCCTTATTTGTAAAAGGTAGGAATAGTATTGTTGAGCAGATATTTTTTTTTGATAATTAGTGACTCTCGTAGTAGGGTTCACTTGGTACAGCCCAAAATTGTACCCATCTTCACCATGACAATAAATTAGTGGATATTGCAGGGCGTCGTAAGCTCGGTGGGTTTCCAAAATGCGTTGAAGGCGATCGTCGCGTGTACGCAACACGATATCACGTCTCTCACACTCCTGGTCGACTAAAACAACTGCAACTTCATCTGCGACGGGTGCATTGTGTCTTCCACGGTGTTCACCCACAGGACGTCTATCGGCACTTATAACAATTTTGAAATCATTGCTGCCTTGTGGAATTGACTCCAATGCAGCTTTGAATTCACGAACGTACTGGTTAACGTGATGCAGCAATTCTTGAAGTTGACCCAAAAGCTCAGCATTGAGCTGGGGAAAATTGTGATTTCTAACATTGTGCTGTTGCGTGTAATCGGATACAAAATAAATTTGGAGAAATTTGGGTTCATTTTCTGGCAGCAAAGATCCAATAAGGTGATAAACTTGACCTTGTACTTTGAAGGTTGGCATGAACGGTCCTTCCGTTATTTGTTTTGCCCCAAAGGAAGTCATTTGGAAAGCACTGTTATATAAACGAATATTATCCAAAAAACGGTTCGACTGGGGATGATCGCCATTCAGGAGACTTTTAAGTAAGTGTGGTGGATCTTGGAAATTTGGAAGAACAATTTTTCCATTTGAGCAGCACATTCCATCTGTCTCTTTCCTCCATTTCAAAGCATGACAAAAATTACAAATTTCTCTCATGTCACCCACGAAAGTAAAGCCAGCATAATTAATTCTAGACGAATATGTGAACCCTGATTTTTCCCTATTGTCCCAAGGTAATAAAATATTTGCATCGTCATTTTCCATGGACTCATCAGCTCCGCTATTTGTTTCTCTATTCATATGGTATCGAGCTCGTTCTATTTCTAGGCGAGATTGACGTTGTTCTGCTGTTTCTGCTCGTCTTAGTTCATCTATTCTTTCCCTTTCAGATGCAAGATAACTTTCATTGTTTCTTTGTACACCTACATAGTTATGTCTAGCTATTTGTAATCGTTCTTCTCTTTGGGAGAGAGATTCAGACTCGCGCGAGAGAGCGTGTCGCTCTCGGTCAGATGACAGACGTGCTTGGCGTTCCTCGATACTCTCTTGAGAACGCAAAGTCGCGGTCCGAGTTCTTTGCGAACTTAAGCGCGACTCCCTTTCTGTGAAAGTCTCTGACTCGCGTGAGAGAGACTGGCGCCCCCGATCAGCAGACAGCCGAACTTCGCGTTCCTGGATATTCTCTTGAGAACGCAAAGTCGCGGTCCGAGTTCTTTGCGAACTTAAGCGCGACTCCCTTTCTGTGAAAGTCTCTGACTCGCGTGAGAGAGACTGGCGCTCCCGATCAGCAGACAGCCGAACTTCGCGTTCCTGGATATTCTCTTGAGAACGCAAAGTCGCGGTCCGAGTTCTTTGCGAACTTAAGCGCGACTCCCTTTCTGTGAATGTCTCTGACTCACGTGAGAGAGAGTGGCGCTCCCGATCAGCAGACAGCCGGTCTTCGCGTTCCTGGATACTCTCTTTAGACCGCAAAGTCGCGGTCCGTGTTCTTTGTGAACTTAAACGTGACTCCCTTTCGGTGAACGTTTCCGATTCACGTGAAAGAGCGATGTGCTCTCGGTTAGCAGATAACCGTGCTTCACGATCTTCTTCCGATTCCTGAGACCTACAAAGTCTCATCCTTTTCGCATTTCGGCTACGCAGCGAAAGGTTAGTTTTTTTTCTTTGAGGCATTTTCAAGGAAAATTAAAGCAATAAACAAAACTAACAACACTTATGACTGAATAGCCTACAAACTTAAAAGATCGGTGCGTCGAACAGTCTAGTGTGACAACGTATCGTCTGTTCGTGGTCGTGACTCAACGAATTGGCAACACTAACTTACTGTATAACGATTGGCACTATTGGATTCAAACTACGAAGTAAATCAAATACAATCTTTACTTCGTACTTCAAACCAATGACCAAAGTTGACCAAACGAAACCAATAAGATAAGCAAATACTTTTTTTTCGACCAATTTAGAAAATCGATAAACCAAGCAACCAAAGAACTTTTACGACACACGCAAGAACTTTTAAGACACCTAACGAAACCCAATTTGCCTAGTAAACACGGTGGACGTCATCCTCGCGCGGAAAATCTTAACACCGCGATTCAGAAAATGACGTCATTTGCACAACGCCATCTATCGGATTTAGATTTCAACTATCAACATTAGTTCTATTTTTAGTCTTAAGATGTCGTTGCAAGTACTATACTTAATTGCGTAACGTAATATTTTACTTCTTGAACTCACTAAATTAATCATATCTTTTGATAGAGTGAACCGATTTCGATGAAACAAAAACTAAGTTAATCCTCAAGTTGCGTATAATTTTTGTATATAAACATTGTCAGCATTGAATTCGTAGATTTTACGTGATGTGCGCACAAACAAACAGACAAACAGACAAAAATTTCAAAAATGATGGAAATGGGTTCTGTTACTTATCTTTTCACACGCTGGCTATTTTTTGTTTCAATTTCTTCAATGTACAAAAATGACTTTTCTACAGATTTATTATATGTATAGATATAGATATTAACTTTTTGCATAAGTTTTTGTAATGCCGGCTGTTATTACTGTTATTACTTGATGAATTGACCCGTGCGGCTGTTATTACTTTAGCCACGAGCTCCTCTCGTAGTAATAACAGCCGCACGGGTCGATTCATCAGGTTAAACTACGCTTGCCGGGGTTAGTCCATGGATGGGTGACCATCTTTACGTACCGAGATAAGATCCACAATTGACAGCCGGGCCGTTAATCCCGGCTATCAATCGTGGATCTTTGACAGTCATTACGGGTCGTCAGAAGCCCGAAAGTCTGACAACCAGTCTTACCAAGGGGTATCGTATTACCCAATAAATGGGTTGTGGAGATCAAATAGGCAGTCGCTCCATGTAAAATACTGGTATTCAGCTGCATCAGATTAGACTGGAAGCCGAACCCAAGATAGTCGAGAAAAGGCTAGGCAG
Source organism: Polia nebulosa (assembly GCA_951329385.1). Classification (NCBI taxonomy): domain Eukaryota; kingdom Metazoa; phylum Arthropoda; class Insecta; order Lepidoptera; family Noctuidae; genus Polia; species Polia nebulosa. The sequence continues at coordinate 5,366,637 of OX589592.1, read as the reverse complement.
ATTTGATTTACCGGCTAACGACAAAATTTAACACAAAGGTACAACGAACTTCTCAAAATTGACGTTGAAGTGGATTATTTATAGTTAATTTTCGACGAAGTTTCCTTATTATGTAATAATTATTATTATACATTATTTATTATTAAATTTTAATGCTTTATTAGCTGATGAGTAAACTCCTTTGTTTATTAGGTACCTACTTGTCTGGTTGCTTACGTTTATTAATTAGCTAGGATTATTTAATTAGCTTTGAAGGAACCGTATTTTATTTATAAAGTAAGAAGTCCTATTGACAACTCATTCATATGGAGGAAATTAATTACATGTTTCCGTAAAATCCTATCCCATTAATATTATAAATGCGAAAGTTTCAATGGATGGATGAATGTTTGTTACTCAATAACGCCAGAAATTCTGAGCGAATCTGGATGAAATTTGGAAAAGAGATAGATTGTAATATAGAATCTACATAAGCTATAATTTATAGTGCGGAAAGTATTAATACTACGCGGGCGAAGACGCAGGCGGAAGCTCGTAAAATATAAACTTAAAAAAAAAAAGATACTAGAACTGTACTTTACTGCGGGTGTGTGTGTGTGTGATATATATATATATGTTTGTTATTAATATATATATTTTTGTTCACGTTTTTTTTTTATTATTTCTACTTGGTATTGCTTTGTCAGTTTTTTTTTTTATGCACCTGCCTTATTATCTCTCCACCACCCTTGGTTGACTGGTAGAGAATGCTTAAGGCATTAAGTCCGCCTTTGTACTTTTGTTGCATGAAGTGTAAATAAATAAATAAGATTGTAATAGTCGAATTAATCCTCTTTTACCCAACTGCCCTAGAAGGAGAGTAATGTTTTTAGAGACTATCTATGTATGTGCATATGTGTGTATGTGTATTCCTTTGACACGCGCTGTAGTCTAAACAGCTTGATGGATTTTACTAAATGTGGTATTATTAGATTGGGCTTGACCGAAGTGACATACTCGTAGGTTATATTAATTTTGAAAAAAAAAAAAAAAAATGGCGACCGCCATTAGGTAGGTAAGTGTAGTCGTATTATTTTGTGACCTGGTCATGTGCGGTATCAAATTAAAGAGCTCGAGGAGATGATTCCAAATATATAACTCACTTTTAGCAAATAAAAAAAATAAATATAAAAACCCGACTGATAAAAAACAACTAGAAAGTTCCAAACAAGTCACTTTTCAAGCAGTCTGATGCAGTTGGTGGCATAAAATCTGTGATTTAACTAAAATAACTGTATCAGACTGCTTGCAAAGTGACTTGTTTGGAACGTTTTAGTTGTTTTTTATGTCGGGTTTTTGATATTTTAATTTTTTGGCCGAACGAGGTCGTTTTAGAGCCGTAATAAATAGACAGAGAAACTGCAATGGCAATAGGGAATGCCATTTTATTTTTCTAAATGGAGTCGAAGTTAATTTGCATTAGTTCAAAGACTTCGGTTCTGATGAACCGAAGTCTTTGAAAGAAGAAATAGTTATATTTTAGAGCCGTAATAGATAGACAGAGAAACTGCAATGACAATAGGGAATGCCATTTTATTTTTCTAAATGGAGTCGAAGTTAATTTGCATTAGTTCAAAGACTTCGGTTCTGATGAACCGAAGTCTTTGAAAGAAGAAATTGTTATACTTTAGAGCCGTAATAGATAGACAGAGAAACTGCAATGGCAATAGGGAATGCCATTTTATTTTTCTAAATGGAGTCGAAGTTAATTTGCATTAGTTCAAAGACTTCGGTTCTGATGAACCGAAGTCTTTGAAACTTCGGTTCTGATGAACCGAAGTCTTTGAAAGAAGAAATTGTTATATTTCGTAAGCTTTTCGATCAATTGTGATTCTGTTTTTATTTTAGCATGCTATTTTTGTATATTTATCGATAAACCGGTTGGATAAGAAATATTTTTTTCATGCATATTCCCTATTGCCCACGTGTATCAATCCAACGACGTTTTTCATCGCATTCACTAGAAAATAATAAGTAAAACTTTATAAATACAGGGTGTAAAGGAAAGGTGTGGTCATATTTTAAGAACTACGTCTGCCAATCGATATGAATAACTTTCTTCAAGAAAACCTGAGGAAATTCACAATTTTTTTTCTTCTGTACAAATATTGATCAGCTGATAATAACTTAGTATGGAAACTCCAATTTCTTTTTTGGGAATTTTCAGATTTTTCTTAGGGAAAGTCGTTCATATCCATGGGCAGAACCGGTTCCTAAAATATGACCACACCTTTCGGTTACATCCTGTATAATACTTAGTAACAAATTATCGTGAGCATTGGCTCGCCGATTGTTTATCATGCGCTTTGTTGGGGGCTGATACAGTAAATTGTGACGGGGGCTTGCCGCCGCACTTTTCCGCTCTAGTGCGGAATATGCGACATTGCGAACCTAAGAGCGGTAAGGGTAAGAGCAGGTTTTCGAGTAAGTGTGTTTTTAATTTATTTTTGACATTCACATACCGCGTTTTTATTTTATTTTATTTTTCTAATGACTACTGTAATTAATTTTATTGTATTTATTTAAGCTGTACTTTTGTTCTGTGTTGTAATTATTGTGCTGTGATCAATATGGGATATGCCTGAAATAATTGAATTTTATTTATTTATGTCCCAGCCGCCCTTTTTATCAATCTCCTGGCATAATTGATGAGAACCACTAGTCAAAATAATTAGACTAGAAACAAACATTGTGATAATCAATTAAGCAGAAATCATTTCCTAAGTTGCTGGCTTAAAAAAAAAAACAAACAAAGTTTCAGCAAATGTCTACGGTTACAGGTCTACGCGCTGACGGGGCGGGGAGGGGGGGATTAAAGGGGGCGTCGCCAAACCCAGCCCTCGAGAGTCTCGCGAATTGGCACCAGCGTGGCCAGAACGCCTCCGAAACAGTCGCGTTCCGACCTTCGCCGGAGCCGGTCGCGTGTCAGTGAGAACAAACTCGTATCGTGTGTAGTGTGTGTTTGTGTCATGTTGGGAATCGTTGGAGCCCCGTGCTAGGTCATGTCACGAAGGAAACAGAGCAACCCCAAACCGCTGAAACGTAAGTTTAGCAAAGCTTCTAATTTGTAACGTAAAAAAAAAGAAATTGACGCTGAAGTTTTCGGTTTTTTTTTTTAAGTTTTGAAATCAAAAGGTTTTGGCGCGTTATTTTTGAATCATCTTGTTTACGTTTGTTTTTGTAAACGATTGGAATGTATTTGAAATGACTGATTTCATTGTTTGTTGTTTGCAAACCTGACTTAGAGTATTTTACGTTGATCGGCGAAGTTTTGAAAGTTCTTTGCGCGGTTTTTCCAGGAGTAACGTTTTGTGTTGTACTTTTTTAGTATGCTAAATGTGTAACATTATGATTAATTTAAATATAGAGTATATCAATAAAAATATGGTAAACATCTTGTTTATGACTGTTATTAATAAAAAAGGTAACTAATTATAAACATTCCTATTAATATAATCAGTTAGAGGGAAGGAGTACCTAGAACGAGATTAGTTTATTATGTCAACAGTCCTGTATTGTACTGATTCATTCAACGCTTATTTTCAAGAAGTATATTTTCCATAACAACTAGTATTGCTTACTATAATTTAGAAAATTAAAAATACTTAAAATTGTTTCTAACCCGAAGAAGGAAATCTTAACTAATAAATAACTGAAAAATTCTGAAAAACATACATTATCCCCACTGATAATAATTATAACAAGCAAAAATACTAACGGTTTTATCCTCATTTCCATAAAAGAATTGAAGTAATACATATAGTTAGATAAACTGTATAAAATAGCACCTAAACCCGATAGATTAGGTACCAACTGGATATGGAATTAATACACAAGTACCTAGTTCCAGAATATAAATAAATTGGCGACGGACTTATAAAACACATCAACTTTTTTTTTGTTAACATTACTTATAAGGCTGGTGGTTATTTTTCAAAATATTTCTTTTTCTCCACGTATCTAATAGGTATCTACTAGATAACTGCATCAAAATAAAGTTCCTAAATTTTTATTTTTTAGAAAAAAAGATTACATTTTAAGAATCTATCTTAAGACAAGTCGTCGGGCCAAAATATTTTTTTACGTAAGAGAAAAACAAATGCATACTAGAGTATCTACGTATATACAGCCTTATTTATAAAACTCAGTAACCATATACATATTAAATAATGATTAGTGGATTCTAAATTTAAATTCAACAAATACATTTTTTAATAAAAAAAAAAACCTGCTAATCATTGTTTAAGCTAATCCCATGCTATTTTTCTTTATAAATAAGGTCTCTATTGTATAAGCCAAAACTTTCAAAAAAATTTAAACTTAGCAAAGCTTTCAAAAATAATAAAAAATCAAGCAAAAATAAAACAACGTATCTTTTACTGAAAAACCCAGCAATTATAAATAATGATCCAACAGTTTAATCGTAACATACGTAATTATATTTTTTGTTCTATGTTTGAACCAAAGAGCGTTATTGGAGTTCGTTAAACTGTTATCTCTAGTATTAATATTCTTTGATTGTTTACTTATCTCTGTACCGAAGATAACTTTAAGTTACAAGTTTAATTGCTGTGGAAATGTTATGTTAAATAACTTAGTTCTTATGGGGTGGGCACGGGGCTTAAGAAAGGGGGTTCAATGGGGTGTAAGGGTATAGGTGTGAATGTATGATGTGGCTTGATATTTGTTTGTTTTGTTAAAATTGTCGAGATTTGCTGTAGCCAATTTTAAACTTTATTTTTTTGAAAAATAAACTTGTAAATGTTTTTATACATTATTGATTTATTCATATTCATATCTTTATATGCGGTTAAATTTTTTTTTTATTTAAATTAATTTATGTCTGCCGGCCGGTGTCTGTGTTTCCACATCATCGCTTACCATCAGGTGAGCTATTCAGCCTATTGATAGAAAAACAAATTAGCATGCTAACAAGTTTTATTTTAATTATTCAAATACCTTGTCCAAATATCTTGTTCTACATATAATGAAGTTATAAAGTCTATTATTTATATCGTGTATTAATATTACTAATTGGTCCATTCAACAACTAATAGAAACCTTTTTAGAAACTATAAAACTTACCAATGCATTTCTATAGTTTCAAGAGTAGTTTCGTAGTATTGAAATTTAAATTTATTTAATGAGTTCTTGAGATATGACTAAAATGGAATTGTTAACATACATTACATAGTAATATAACAGAAGCCACTTTATTTTAGTAAGTTGTAGATATTTATTGCACTATTAGTTATTTTTATGATTATAACAGAGAGTTCTTGTCATTGATATGTTTATGAGCTGATAACTTTAAAATAAGATTGTTTAATGGAAAGTTTTATTTCTTTCCAATTAATCATATATAACAATTAATTAGAATATGTATAAGTAGGTACAAAAAATTATTAATTTACAGACAATACGATGGTTATTATTTGATTACATTATACTTAATATACATAACTAAACTAATAAATAAAATATGTACAAGCGGCATAATAGAGGGAGGACTACAGCTCATTGAGCATCGAAAAATTCGTCCACATCTCTGTCAATGGGAAAAGTGCCCAGAACGTTGGCAGCATTGCCACGTTGAATGGCAATGCTGATTCTTTGGCAAAAAAAAAGGCCAGCCCTCTAGTCACGTGAAGAGTCGAATAAATGTTTGCTGATGTCACGGAAAACTCGATAAGCACTCGGACCCCATGGCCCTAGTGTTTCAAAATAACAAAATAAATTTCAAAATAAATAACAAACAGCTCCAAAATATAACTCCCAATAAGGTTTGAGCCGTTTGAGGTTTTCTGTTAATTCACATATAATATTATTTGTATCAACAATTATTATAAACTATTTACAAACTTGTAAAATAACCCTTGAGCCGTGGGGTCCAAGTGCTCATATATTATTTGAAGATCTATCTCACAGAACAGATAAAGAAGAACGCCTTGTTCACACTTTGCGTGACCCAAGGGCTGGCTTTTACCTCGACCAGAGGTTAAGCATTGCCATACAAAATGGCAATGCAGCCAGTTTTATAGGCACACTTCCAGTCGACAACGATGCGGAGGAATTTTTTGACGCCATTTTTTTTTTTTTGTTTTATTACAAAATTAAGTTTATTTATTTTGAAAAATTGTGTTCACAAGTAAGAGCACTAAAAAAGTGAACTTAATGCCTTAGGTATTTTCTATCTTATATTTTGCTAAGGAGTTTGTTTGCCGCTTCGTCTTCCCAGCTAAAACACTAGGAAGTGGTGACGGGCGGGCGTTTTTGGGCTGTCTTTATGTAGAACTTAGACGTTCAAAATGTCGCTCTCAGTTGATTTTGACTTTACCAGTCAACCTTAAAGTTTTATAGCCAGAATTGATAACCCCAATAACATGTAACATGGATGAGGAAACCAAAATGTCATTTATGTATGTCATATTTTTCGTTTTAGATGATTTAAAAAAAAAAGCGCTGAATAATTTTCGAAAAAATGCCCACCTCTGGCGTAGGCTTTCAATAAAAAATAATTTTGAAAATATGTCCACAATTGACAGAGAAATCGGATACATTATAAAAAAAAACATACACACAGTGGAACATTGAACTTCCTAAGAAAAAAAGAATAACTCAAAAGGCATAACTTTAAAGTTTGACTTAAAGAATTAACTGTCTTGGATCTTTTTGCAAATTCTTTTGATTCACTATCCACTATTTTGTGACTATTTCATTTATAATCCCAATACTGCCGGCCACAGGCTATAATGGTATCTGAAAAAATCAAATTTTGAGTTACGCACAAAAAAACAGCGTTGAATTACTTAGAAATCAGGAAAACTTATTTTTTTAACTCGGAATCTATAGATAGTAGAAGTAAAGGGGAAAGCCATACAATTTCACCCATCAGTATAAAAAAAATGGTCAAGTGCGTGTCGGATTTCGCACGTTAAGGGTTCCGTACCATATATATATGTATATATTTTATTGTTGTTAGGCACGCGTTTGACCACCATCTCACCTGATGGTGCACGCTTGCCTAGAAGTAACCTATTCACTCTTTATATTTGGTATTTGTTAGTAAAGTATACGTAATAATAAACATTATCACCAAACAAGTTCATAGGTCAATGGGAAGTTAAAAAATTCTTCGTAACATTGGTGACAGACGACGGACGGACATACAGACATACGGACAGACAGACAGATGGTCAGACGGACACGTGAGTGACAATAATAGGGCTCTGTTTGGACCCTTCGGTTACGGAACCCTAAAAAAAGAACGAGCGAGCCTTACAGTAGTCGCTTATGACGAGTAAACATTTGACATCTCACCTTGGTAATAAGCAACATTAACATTATATCCTGAAAAATAAAATTAAAATGTTTAATTCCGATTTCGACCGCACGCAGATTTATCGTATCTCTACCATCAGACGGCCAACTCTACCACCGCGCTCGCTCATTGGCCAAATCAAATAGCCCGCGCTTCCCCGACTTTCTGTTACACACTTCCGTCCCATTCCACGAAATCACTGCCACAGATTGTAAAAAAGCGAGAGGAAAGAAGTTACACATCAAAAATCTCAACAGTTAAATTATAATTTTCCTAAAGACAAAAAAGTCAACCTAGAAAAGAGAATTGACAATCGCTACAAAAAATAAACAAAACTCAATGACGTAATTTTTCGACCATTTTATTACAAGAGTATAAGTAGGTACAAGTAGAAAGTAAATGATGAATGTATACTGATACAGTATCTTAGGTGACCCGTTATCATTCGCAAATGTCAACAGAGATTTGATCGTTATTTGCTATTTTTATAACTTTTACCGACAGTTACTGTTTCTTAATCTCTACCACATCACTGGCCCGTAGTACTTTGAAGGTGACCTGCAGGTGTATTCACTAACTCAGTTGACATCAATACATACATTGCTGCTTTGCTCGGTGGACATCGATTATAATAGGCACTATTTATTACATATTTCTTATCCTAGACGTCAAAGCAGCAATGTACCGCAAAGTGCCTATCAAATTGATGTCAACTGAGTTAGAGAATACTGCACGTGTACGTTTTTTGGTGACGTAACGTTGTTTAATTTTTATATCACTCACTCAATTTTGAATTTCATAAGCTTGGGAATCAAATATCATCTTCTTAAAGTTCTTTTAACAAATCGAGTTTAATAATGTACTAGCTGTAGCCCGCGGCACCGCCCGCGAGTAACTTGAATTTTTTCATACAAACTTCCACTCCCTATTTCACCCGTTTATGGAGGGACTTTCCTAAAATACTCTCTTAACTGACGTCTCCTACACATAATCTACCTCTGTGCCAAATTTCATCTTCGTAAGTCCAGTAGTTTTTGAGATTTCGTGATTAATCAGTGAGTGACCTTTCGCTTTTATATAGGGTGTAACGAAAAAGTTTTTTTTTTTTGGGTGTGTGGGAAATCATCCTATGATTTCTGCCGCTCTATGGTGGAGCGAAAGGCCGTGTCAGACTCTTACTGACTAAAACCCACCCCTGTTCCTCCCTGCCTCGAGTGCCCAGGGGTGAGGTAACTCTTTCGAATTTATCCTCCACCCCCGGGCAGGCATTGGCCGTGGCAGGCCCCGTCCTTTTGCTGACAACTCTTTGAGGCGCGCGTGGAACACTACGCGCCGTCGATCTCGGGCCTGGTGCTGATCGGACGGTGAGTTACCCACTACTCGCCGTCCGCAGGCCCGTTTATGTAACGGAAAGGTGTGGTCATATTTTAAGAACTGCATCTGCCCATCGATATGAACAACTTTCTTCAAGAAAACCTGACGAAATTGTAAAAAAAAATATATCTCACAGTTCTCACACTAAATATTTGACCCGCTGTATGAAACGTCAAATTTTTTTTTTGGGTATTTTCGGTTTTTTTAGAATGTCATTTCCATGGGCAGAACCGGTTCTTAAAATATGACCACACCTTTCCGTTACACCCTGTATAGATATAGTGCCGAGCATCACAACTTCCCCAACATTGAAACATTTCAGTGAACAACGCTTACTGCTACTTATACATACCTTGCACTAACTTTTCTCGCGGCTTTGCTCCCTTGACCTATAACTACCACAGGAACTTTACATTTTACCGTTACAATAGAAGCCTATGACACTAAGCGACAGTCATCATCATCATTACTGCCGAAGGAATCCACTGCTGGACATAGGCCTCCCCCAAGTGTCGGCACAACGACCGTCCTGTGCGTCTCGCATCCATCGGCTACCTGCGACCCTCACCAGGTCATCGGTCCACCTTGGGTGTACCTACGCGGTCGCCACTTCAGAACCTTTCGGCCCCATCGACCACCTGTTCAGCGAGCAATGCGCCGTGTCCACTACCACTTCAGTTTGGCGTTTCTTTGGGCTATGTCGGCCAAGTGCGTTCCATACCAAATATTGGTATTTGTTAGTAAAGTATACGTAATAATAAACATTATCACCAAATTTTAAGTTCATAATGTCAAATTGTGACCACCCATTACTCAAACAAACTTCAAACATGGTATATAAATATACCTATAAAATATTACTTTATATTACCATCGCTAAAAAAAATTACGTCACAGACCTCATACACAAAACTGCCCAAATGACAGATGAAATATAATTAGAGTGTGTTATCTGTGGGAGCAAATGTCAAAGTATATTTTCAAACGATTACCTTATCAACAGAGTTTTATAAAAGTTGTATTGTGATATTTGTGATTGTAGTGATCCGGTTAAGTCGAAAATGACAAAAAAACAAGATTAAGTAAGTAATTGTAGCATCACGTATTTATTTGGCAAAGGGACAGCAGGAGAGTAGTGTTACCAGTTATGATAAATTATATTTATTTTGATAATTGGTTAAAAATAAAGAAAGAATTATTATTATGTGTGCCTCACACAAGTACCTACTTATTAAAAGAAACCATACTTATAATGAAAAAAAAAACTGTGCGAAGCCAAAAAGGCGCCTAGCTTAGCATATATTATGCTGCAATATTAAAAAAAAAACACAAAACAACGCAGCGCTTATACAGGGTGTAACAGAAAGGTGTGGCCATATTTTAAGAACCGGTTCTGCCCATAGAAATGAACAACTTTCTCTAAGAAAAAATAAAAAAATCCCAAAAAAAAAATTGGACTTTCCATACAAAGTTATCAACAGCTGATTGATATATTTGTAAAAAAAAATTGGAGAATTTCCTCAGGTTTTCTTGAATAAAGTTGTTCACACCGATGGGCAGATGCAGTTCTTAAAATATGACCACACCTTTCCGTTACACTCTGTATACACGTCAACCGTCCCGTGAGAAATAATTTCGCCCTGTAAAAGGCTGAGATGATGAAATAAAAGACATGCGCATCACACATTCCCAATAGACTTAGCCCAAGCATCCATACTTTTAACAGACCATGACACAATTCTAGTGTCTGGACCAGTAGACCCAGACACTGACTTTTTTCTCCTGAAAAACGACACGTTCTCACGACACACGAAACACTTTGGCTGACCCGGGAAACGGTCGGCTTGGTAGTGTCGCAAACTTTCTGAAACTTCTAAGCATAATCAGCATTTTATACGTTCCCACTCCTGGGACACAGGCCTCCTCTCTGTGAGAGGGTGTGGGCCATAATCCACCACGCGGGCCCAATGCGGGTTGGTGGATGTTCAAGGACATCTCAGTTTCCTCACGATGTTTTCCTTCACCGTTTTAAGAGCTGTTTTAAAGAAATAATTTATACAGAGTAAAGTGCCTGACTGGGTTCGAACCGACGACCTGCGACACGTAAGTCTGAGCCAGTACCACTGGGCCAATACTGTACCAATCTGAAACTTACTTGAGGTTTAATGTAATGTCTGAATTAGGGACCTATAATAAAATAGGTAGGTATCCAAAATTTTTAATTCAACACCTGAACAGACGCGCTTAATTTAAAATAAAGAAGTCAGAATGGTTTTTGAAATAATCAATAAAAATGGAAAAAACCAGATTATTGGCCCTACCAGCTTTTTAGGGTTCCGTACCCGAAAGATCCAAACGGAGTCCTATTGTTGTCACTCACGTGTCCGTCTGTCTGTCTGTTCGTCCGTCGTCTGTCACAAAATTTTATTACGAAGAATTTTATAACTTACCATTGACCTATGAACTTGAAATTTGGTGGTAGGATGTTTTTTATTACGTATAGTTTACCAACAAATACCTATTATATGGTATGGAACCCTTTTTTTTTTGGGGGGTGGGAAATCATTCAATGACTTCTCCCGCTCTAGGGTGGAGCGGAAGGGCGTGTCAGACTCTTACTGACTAAAACCCACCCCTGTTCCTCCCTGCCCTGAATGCCCAGGGGCGAGGTAACTCTTTCGAATTTATCCTCTACCCCCGCGCAGGCATCGGCCATGACGGGCCCCGTCCTGTTTGCTGACAACTCTTTGAGGCGCGCGTGGAACACTACGCGCCGACTCTTGGGCTCTCGGGGGGGTTATATATGGTACGGAACCCTTAATGTGCAAAATTCGACACGCACTTGGCGAGTTTTTTTTTAATACAAAATAAATAATACGGAATGTGTTTTTTGAAATCATCAATAAAATGCAAAAATCATGATGCCGTAGATGGAAATACCTATCTGAGAGTAATTTACGATATGACAGCCAATAAAACTGTCTTAGAAGAAAAAACATCTTTTACATAAGATAACCTATTATTTTATACTCCTATTAATAAAACATATTATAAACGTGAAATAATGTTGGTATGTTCGGGGGTTTAAATGTTTCTTAAGAGGGAACAGGGGCTGCGATTCTCCATACAAATGTATTCCTATTTTTTCTTCCTGAATAATGCCTCTAGAGCAATAATTTCTTTTTCATAAAGTCAAGGTCTGCTGTTGACAAGTCCCTGTCATTTCCTTTTTTTTAGCAACTAATAAGTAAACAAAATATGACCCTCCAAAAATTACAAAAAATGGCCCTATTTTTACCGCCGTTCTTAGAAAACTACCAGACGAATTAGAAAAGTTTTAACATAAAACATTTAATAGGGACCTAGACTTAATCTTTCTTAAAAATCTGGTGCCAAAAATAACTGAATCGGCTCAGTTTTCGAGGAGAAAAAAGGGGAATACGAAACGTCGATCTCGTCAAAAATTTTGTGATAAAAGCGGTCTGAGTTGCAGCTGTCCCTATCGCACTCTACAGGGGCAGGCTTGAGGGAGCACGATGGCAACTGTTTCTTCAAATATCTATTCTGTAAGTTCCTCGCAGGCCCTGTTCCCTCTTAATAATAATAATAATCCTTCCGACCGAATTTCAATAATGGTGGCCAATATCAACGGAGGTTATCCAAGTACGCAGGGCACTGTGCATCCTCTGTTCCTTCACTCTCCGGCAATCCGACCCGATCGGGAGAGATCAGGCGCAGGACGAACAGCTTTAAGGTGATACGACTTTTAATGATTTTTAAATGAACATCACGTCTAAACGTCTATACTTATATCTTTGAAAAAAATATATGTTACTCTAGACAATTTCCTTCGTAATTGTATATGCAAATATTAGAAATTATATTTTTATAACATACTGCAGTTAATTTGTAAAGTGTAGTGTCAAACGCGGATAAAAAATTGAGAATCACGTAAAAACTATAAAGCTTATTTTTATGAAACTATCACCATTTTAAAGATAATTTAATTATTTATATTTGAATATACGTGTTTTAGTATAAAACCTGTTCTTTTATGTATAATAAATTAATAATGCGTATAATTTCGGACAGCGCTCCTTGATGGGCGAGTCCTATGGTCGATGGGTGGACGTTAGACGCGTTACGTGAGCTCAGCATAGAACACGCAAGCTAACCAATCAAGGTCGTTGGCAGTTAATAGCGCCTTAAGTGATTTTTGATGCATCACTAACTTTCCAACTCCTGGCTGCTCCAGAGTAATTCCTAATGTAAAAACCCAATAGCACTTTTTAACCGATTCGGGAATCGAATTTAGGAGCTCGCGAAACCAACGAGGCATACATTTCTGTTAATAATTACACGCCTCAACGGCTGAATGGATTTGAAACTTGAATTACGACATCCACCACACCACCACCACCACCACCATCCATCCACTTTCGATGAGACAGAAATATCATCATTCTCCTGCCCTTATCCCAATTTATTTGGGGTCGGCGCAACATGTCTTTTTCTTTCATACTCCTCTATTAGTCGTCATCTCTGTAGTCACCCCCTTTTTGCCCATATCCTCTTTCACACAGTCCAACCATCGTTTCTTTGGCCTTCCCCTACTCTTATAGCCATCCACATCCATACACAAGACTTTCCTCACGACATTTTCTTCATTCCTCCGCATCACATGCCCATACCACGACAACCGATTTCCACACAACTTTTCAGTCAGCGGTGCCACTTTCAGACTTCCTCTTATATACTCATTCCTAATTCTATCCATGCGCGTAACACCACACATCGCTCTTAGCATTCTCATCTCAGCTACATGCAATTGCTTTTCATTCATCCCTTTTGTGGCCCAACATTCTGAACCATACAAGACAGCAGGTCTGACCATTGTTTTATAAATGATGAGACAGAAATATATCTCCCAACAATTCCGCTAACGCTCCCAACACAAATATTCAGGCATACCATCTAAAAATACACTTCTCTATAAATAGCCAATCGTCATTACTAGACCCAGCATGCTGGAAGAGCGGCCCAAAGCTTATCAGAGCCATTACACTGAAGTGGTGCGATGGCAAACCACTTGACGATATCATGCTGTATACTATCTGTATTACACATAGCAATTACATCTTGTTATCTGCCCAGCCCCTTGGTATGTGGGATTGAAACATGTATACGTGGTGCACTTTAGCGAAACTGTTTATTTGTGAAAGCGCTTGTTTGGAAATTGTTGGACGATTTTGTGAGTGTTCTAATATTTTATGTTTCACTTTGCTTTGGTATTTATTGGGTTGACTTAGAGGGGAAGGAAGCTCATCAGCTTTTAGCAGGCTTCAAGCAGTGATCATCCATACTGCATCATTCATCATGCATGTAGCTCGCCGTCCGATCAGCACCAGGCCCGTGAGTCGACGGCGCGTAGTGTTCCACGCGCGTCTCAAAGAGATGAGTGTCAGCCACCACTGACGGGCCCATTGTGGCCGGTGCCTGCATGCCTAGGGGTAGCGGATAAATTCTGAACATGAGTTACCGCACCCCTGGGCACTCAGGCAGGGAAGGAACAGGGGTGGGTTTTAGTCAGTAAGAATCTGACACGCCCTCCCGCTCCACCCAGAGTGGGAGAAGTCATTGGATGCTTTCCCAACCCACAAAAAAAAATCATTCAACATGCATGACATGGCAGTGCGCTATAAGCACAGCTCATCATGTCTACAGCAGTCCTGTGCTGGGCATCTACTCGCCATTTAACTCAATCCTTGGCTACATCAGCTGCAACCACTTACTCTGCGAAGATCCTCGTTCCACTCACCTTACGGTCATCGGTTTTACGGCTAACAAGGCCAGTCTATTACTACTTCAGCTTGATAAATGTTCTGTGAGCTATGTGGAATATTTTCGATTTAGATAACAGCTTGTTCTGCAAATTTTCATGTTTAAAAAAATTTAATACTTTCAAGAAACCCGACTGTAAAAAAACAACACCAAAGTTCCAAACAACTCTCTTTTCAAGCTGGCTGATGCAGTTGGTGGCATTTATTTTAGTTCAATTATTGATTTCATGCCACCAACTGCATCAGACTGGTTTTTTTTTTTTTTTTTTAAAAAGAGACTTGTTAGGAACTTTGCTGTCGTTTTTTACAATCGGGTTTTTTGAAAATATTAAAAAAAAAATCTACAATTTAGTGTGATATTTTTGGAAACGCGCCCTCGAATCCTTTATTTTGATACCCCACTTAATATAGTTAGTCTTTAATTTTTTTCTTTTTCACAATATGGCGTCTGGTTGTCGCCATATTGTATTTTGATTACTATCATGTCTTTAGTAGCACTCGCAAGATTAAGACGAATCAATTGACGTAAGAATCATCAAAATTGGCCCACGCGTTTGGTCTCTATAGCAAAGGAACAAACATACATAGGCTGATAAACACATTACCCTCCCTTGCGTCGTGCAGTCAGGTAAAAAACTGTTATATCGAAAGGAGTTTGTTCCAGGTTCTTAGGAGATCAGGCCACTTGGCGCTATACCTGGCTAGTAATGAAACGCATGTGAATTTGTTCCCGATGACCTCTAGATTACAGTGGCAGTAATAGTTTTTACCTTTCAACCGGGAAACAAAAACTTCACACGTTCAAAAGTTCATACCAGACCACACCATTTGCCGCTGTCTTAGGCCCCGGTTTTGCGCTAGTAACATAGTGCAACTCTTAATCGATGACACGCAGCGAGCATGAAGCTCGCTTCTCACATTGTGGGAACCCAGCAACACAATTACAATCCAATACACCATTTACTTGAACAAACTCCACCATTATCCCCACATCTTCCCATCCTTAAAAAACAATGAACCAGGAACAGGGCTGGCGCTGCGTAATACTGTCACAACTTTGTGCTTCTGCTTTGCCGTCATTTGCGTATAAGACCGCTCAGTTGACGCACAATAAGCCTTTGGTCGTGCCGCGCGGCATAATTCCAGTCAGGTGGACGGCTAATACCCCCGTATGTTAACAAACAATCGTACGTACATGTTAACATATGTATGTATATGTTAACTTATGATTTCCGCGGTATCTTGAAACGGATCGTTGGTTATAGTAAAGTATTGGGACGTTTTGAGGTTGTATGCGTATGTTCGAGTTTTCTTGGGAATTGGACGATTTTGTGTAATTTTATTGGTATAAGGTTATTGTTTCGTTACCAGTTAGAGATGTGACGTGTTCTTTTCATAGGTGACTGGAAAAAAACAAGGAATACATTCAATTCCTAGGAAAGAGGATTCATTGACAGGTATGCAGCGGTTGGCTGTTTTCTTAGGTAGTGTGAATATACAGGGTGTAACGGAAATTCGTGTTCATATTTGAAAGACTGCTTCTGCTTATAGAATTAGACAACTTTCATTAAGAAAGAAATAGTAAATTCTGAAAAAATAAAGTTGACTTTCCATACAATATAAGTTTTTTTTTTAAAGATTATAAAATTAAAGTAGGTAAGTACCTAATTTTTTAGGGGTTATTGACTATGGCAGCCTGTAGCTGAAGTTTTATATTTATTTAATCATGTTTATCAACATGTTAGCTGTCGAAGTTTTTCAGAACTGGATTACTGCGGTCAATTACATCATCATCATCATCAATTCAGCCGAAAGACGTCCACTGCTGGACATAGGCCTCTCCCAAGTGTCGCGACAACGACCGGTCCTGTGCGTCTCGCATCCATCGGCTACCCGCGACCCTCACCAGGTCATCACCTTGAGGCCTTCCAACGCTGCGTCTTCCGGTACGCGATCGCCACTCCAGAACTTTTCATCCCCATCGACCATCTGTTCTGCGAGCAATGTGCCCAGCCCACTGCCACTTCAGTTTGGCGATTCTTCGGGCTATGTCGGTAACCTTAGTTCTCTTGCGGATATCATCATTCCTGATTCTATCACGCAAGGAAACTCCGAGCATTACCCTCTCCATTGCCCTTTGGGTGACTTTAAGCTTTCTGATGAGGCCCATTGTGAGCGACCAGGTTTTTTCCACTGCAATTTTTTTCTCCTTCCTACTCAAAGCGGAATATTACACCAAGATAGAGTGTCATTCAACGAATATTGATTCTTTATTTCTGCGTACATTTACTAGATAAACTACTACGAATTAACTTGAGTCAAATTGATTTACACACAAGTGCGTCACAGCCTAACGATTGCTATCCAGGTCATAATTGTTTTTAGCACGGCTACCGGTTCGATTCTCGGGTGGTGAAGCCCCACTTATGACACACGACACAGCCTATCATGTGACTGTGTAATGGTAAGTACATCAAGTAAATAATAAACTTAGTTTTCCTTGAGAGGATTCACTTTTTGAGAGCGAGACGAGAAAAATAGTTGCGTCATACCGTGCAAAATTGTTGAGGAAAAATATTTGTTGATGGTGTGAAAAGTTTATAACTTTACGAGCTAAGTCAGCCATGAAAATCGTCGTAAGTGAACCGGCCATGTCCTAGAACCAAAAATTCGAAGACATGCGACTTCCACTAACCCGCACTGCCACGCGTGCTAGATTACGAAAAATAGTGCAGGTACGTTCATATACCTGCACAATTTTTAAGGTTTAGTACCCGAAGGGTCCAAATGGAGCCCTATTGTTGTCACTCACGCGTCTGTCTGTACGTCTGTCCGTCGTCTATCACAAAATTAATTGTAATTAAATAGTAGGTAAGTAAATTTGTAATCCTAAATATCCTGGCTACCTGCATGATCGTTTTTCATTCACTCGCACTGCCGACGCCCCGTGTAGATCCCGCCTTAAGCATCATCTCAATTTCCCATCCCATAAAACCCATTTCTATTCCCACTTCTTCTCTGTTCATGCGGTACGACTGTGGAACTCACTTCCATCCGTGATTCTAAAACTGTCTACCAATTCAAGAAACAAGTCAAAGAGAGCATTACCTCTCCACCATTCCGTGATTATATTTATTATTGATATTTATTTTTTATATTTAATTATGTACTTTGGTTTATTGTAAAGTTAGGTATATTTTATGTATGAATTATTTATTTATTCTAGTATAATTTATGTTTCTATATCTATTTATACACAGTGTCTACATTTCTCAACCAACTTTCCACCCGGGCCTGCGGACGGCGAGTAATGGGTAGCTCGCCGTCCGATCAGCAACAGTAACCCGAGAGTCGACGGCGCGTAGTGTTCCACGCGCGCCTCAAAGAGTTGTCAGCAAGAGACGGGGCCCGTCATGGCCGATGCCTGCCGGAAAACAGAGTTACCTCTCCCCTGGGCACTCAGAGGCAGGAAGGAACAGGGGTGGGTTTTAGTCAGTAAGAGTCTGACACGCCTTCCCACTCCACCCAGAGCGGGAGAAGTCATAGGATGATTTCCCACCCCAAAAAAAAAAAAAAACCAACTTTCCAGTCGCAGGTCTGCTGGAAGAAATTTCTTTTGAAATAAGCAGCACCTTTATGCTCTTCTATCTGTATTTGTTCGTTTTTCTCTTGTAAGTGTTTTTGTGTGTGCATAAATAAATAAATAAAATTTTGTTCCGAAGAACTTTTAAACTTCTCATTGACCTATGAAGTTGAAATTTGATGATAATGTTTATTATTACAAACCTGTATTTTTAAATTGATAAATCAGATTTTTTCTTTGAAATTCCGTCATTTGGTACGGAACCCTAAATGTGCGAATCCCGACACGCACTTGGCTGGTTTTATTTGTGTGTGCCTAAGTTTGGAGCGCTCGGTGTTGTAGATAAAAACTTTTTTACAAAAAAATAGAACCGACTTCCAAAAAAAGTGCAAAATAACTTTAATTTCGGAAGTCGGTGTTCCTGTTTTGTGTCTGTGTTTTTTGACACCGACTTCCGAAATAAAAGTTATTTTGCACTTTTTTTGGAAGTCGGTTCTATTTTTTTGTAAAAAAGTTTTTATTTTTCACTTTTTAGTTGTGGTTCCCCATTAAACTGTGTTAACAATTCGTAGACATACGATAGCAGCAATCGCGGTTGATTTGCTGTAAATTTTTGAAGAGTTCCGTTGTCTGTCTCCGAAACCCATAATCACATCTTTTTTAAATTTTAATGGGACCATTTCGGAATAAACCCCTTTCGAACAAAAAAAGAATTTTGCAAATCCGTCAATATATGACGGAGTTATGCCCGAACATACATAAAAAAAAAAAAAAAAATACAAACATCCGAATTGATAACCTCCTCCTTTGTCGAAGTCGGTTAAAAATAGCTTACGTACACAGAAACAATGTGCACGTGAAGATCTGCACACACAACCAATACCAACTCACCTTCATGAAATAGAATATCTACGAGTATACAGGGTGTAACGGAAGTGGGACTTATGATACTGCTTCTGCCAGAACAGAAATGAAAATCTTTTTTAGGGTGAACGTACAGGGTAGCCCGCGAAATTTAAATTTTCCCGCGTTTTTTGCAATTTGCAGGTCAGTATCAAGTTGTATGGTCTTCAGTGTCAACTTTACAAAACTGCCAATATTTCGGAAACAAAATGCCGAGAACTGCAATACAGGAGTAATTCCTAGTGTGGGGCAAGTGAAGTTTAAAAAAAAAAAACAAGGCAGGAACTGGGCACTTCTTCTTCAAAAAAAAAAAAACAATTAAAAATACTTTAAGCAACGTGTAATATTTTTATCAATGAGCAGTAATAGCTGGTATATTGCTAGAACACATCTGATATGACTGATAGCGTTATCAGCGTGTTACGCGATACTGAAGTGTTCTAAAAATTATTGCAACTATCGATACTTTATCGTGGTTTCTTAATTGAGTGACTTCACTACGGTTCATGGACGTTTTGAGGGAGATGTCATCACGTAGTTTGGAAATTGATTTTTGGTACTATTTATTGGGAAATAACAAAATACTCTATTTTACTTTATCTTTTTTATTTTTTAATACTTTATTTTAATCCAGGTTATAATCTATATGTGTGCAAAATTTCATTCAAATCCCTTCAGCCGTTTTTGAGTGATTGAAACACAAACAAACATACAAACTTTCGCATTTATAATATTAAAAAAATTATAGTAGGACTACGTACATACATAATTATATTTAAAAACAGCTCGAAGTTCTCCTCCACATTGCTTTCAACTGGGAAATCCGGAAACGGACCCAGAAGACTGGCATCATTGCCACGTTGAATGACAATAGTCCTCTGATTACGTAAAGTCTTGATTTTTGATTGATTCTACTGTGATATGATAATATGAAAGATGTGATAAACCTACCAGGGTTTTAGAAGGAACCTTTACTTGCCTGGCATTTTGGGACTATCAAAAGTTCTATTAAATATTCTATAGAAAATCGTTTAACAACAGATTCGAGCGTAGTGGGACACTTTTGTCAGACACATGATACCATTTTTTTTAATATAATTAGTTACAGTAGCAAAAACCATCATATCAGGTGTCAATATCTCATAATATAAAATATATAAATATGGTAATATGATCTATGACCATAATCTCCGGTTTTGTATGTAAATATATTCAAAATTACCTCCATTGATATTAAATATGGTATTTAAATAAATTATTGATATAATTTAGTATTTATATGGTTTATTATGTGCTAAATTTCTATTAATCATTTTAATCAAGTGATGATTTGTTTACTTACATGTTTTAGTTAATATTTTTCTATAACTTAAAACATTTTTATTTCAATAGTAATTTCATAGTGTGTGACTATGTATATTTTTGTAGATTTATCTTGGGCTAATCAAAATTTGAATAATATATGTATAATAAAACAACAAACGCTAAATAAATAAAAGTTTGTCACGAAATATTTCCTTCAATTTTTTCTTTCCTTAAGGCGCAGTTATACGACTTTTATTAATTTTTAATTGAACATCACGTAGACAATTTCATTCGTAATTTGCTACGTGAATTGTATATGTGAATATTTGAAATGATATTTTTAAAACATACTGTAATAAATTTGTAAAGTTAGGGCTCCGTTTGGACCCTTCGGGTACGGAACCCTAAAAAACAAAATCGTAGAAATTTAAAAATATTATGTCTCTTTTGACATTTTGTCTCGTCATTAAACATTTCGTTATACGTAAGTTCGACGCAATAAAATATTTTACTCTGTATTAATGATGAAATAAATATGTATATCTAGTGATTTAGATAGTTTTAGGCCTATTTCATTATATTACATATATTTCGCTAATTTAAATAAGTGCTATTAAATTAGCACATAAAATAATTTACCGATTATTGCCGATAAGTGAAACCAAACGTAAAATGACGCCATTTTACAAGTGTTGTCTCACATTAACAGTGTTGCCACCAGATATATTAACCAGATCTAGTGGAAAGTCCACTGAGTTCAGTGGACTTTCCACTAGATCTGGTGGTGTAGACTTTCCTATTAGCAAATAAATATTGGTTTTAATGGCTAGTGGATTTTTGTAGTGGCTTGGATTGCTTCAGTAAAATGGTTAGGTTAGGTTAAAACTGTGACCCACTTGCCAGAAACGACTAGATTATATAGGAAAAAATTTTTGGTTCAGAAAATGTATTGGGGGGGGGGGCATTCTACACCTTCCCCTCTCCCCCTTCCTACCTTTAAATTGACAAAAAAAAACACGTAGGTACACATAACCTGAAAATGCTATTTTAAAAAATTCATAAAATTGGGGGGGTTTATAAGTGCCTGTTCCACGTCAGATCAAGCAAAGTCGTACCGAAGCTTACTTAGATTATCTACACTAGTTTTGAAGAAGTAGTAGTTTTATAGAACCTACCTTGATTGTACAATTAGATATTTATTCAGTAAAATTCCCAAAAAATTGCGCCTACATTATTTTCCTAATGCCCTCCTAAAACTATGCAAGTAAAGTAGAATACAAAAACTTAAAAAAAAAATAACAAATTGTCACCAAAACCCGTTACCGCTGGGGTCTTTATGTCCATATGTTAGCGGTTAGGGTGTCAACCCCCGTGATTTTTCCTTGCACCCTCGGTTCCCATGGAGAGCGCGTGTCCCGTTTTAACTTCTGAGGGTTGATGGCCATTATAAACGGATGGGTATAAGTGACCGTGGAGGGTTATATTTCAATTAGGGTTGCAAGTTGGGTAAGAGATGTTTTTTGTAATATTTGTAGCAAAATGTTGCCTTTGGTTGGCGATCCTGTCGGTGTGTATGTGATTGTTAAGTTAGGCTGCTGTCTTACAGACAATATTACATGAATGTGTTTTTATCACTGACAGGGTCGCACTGACCACTATCTCACCTGATACTAAGCGATGATGTGGTCGACGATGGTGCACGCTTGCCTAGAAGTAAACTACTCACTCTTAGGTTGTAGCTATCAGCGAAGGAGGAGGCGGAATGGGTGAGGGAATCTCTGCGGAGTGGCCCTCACGCCCCTAGCCGCAGCCGCAGCAGGAGACGCCCTGGGCGTCGGAGGTCGCAGGACGATCTCCGGCCACCGCAGACGCGGGCCTGCGGACGGCGAGTAATGGGTAGCTGTACGCAAAATACGCGCCTTGGCCGTGGAGTTGCGGAAACCAGCCCGACATAGATACAGTTCTCGCCAAACTTCTTGGCCGCTCTGAAGTTCGCTACTGACTGCTATGCCGGAGGTCGTGGGTTCGATTCCCACCCAGGACAAATGTTTGTGTAATCATTTGTTCTGTGTCTGGGTGTAATTTATCTATAATATGTATGTATTTAGAAATATATAAGTATGTTTATCAGTTGTCCAGTACCCATAACACAAGCTCTGCTTAGCTTGGGACTAGATGGCGTTGTGTGATAGTTGTGGTATAAAAAAAAAAAAAATGATGTTTGGCGAGAACTATACATACAATGGGTAGCTCGCCGTCCGATCAGCACCAGGCCTGTGAGTCGACGGCGCGTAGTGTTCGCCGAACAAGAGATTTCAGTCACCACTAACGGGGCCCATCATGGCCGGTGCCTGCATGCCAAGAGATTCCTGCCCGCCCGTGCCTGCCTGCCCGGGGGTTGAGGATAAATTCGAAACAGAGTTACCTCGCCCCCGGGCACTAAGGACAGGAAGGAACAGGGGTGGGTTTTAGTCAGTAAGAGTCTGACACGCCCTCCCGCTCCACAAAGAGCGGGAGAAGTCATTGGATGATTTCCCACCCCACAAAAAAAAAAGGGGTTCGTATCATAGTTAACGCTCCCCTGGGCACTCAGGCAAGAAAGGAAAAAGGGTGGGTTTTAGTCAGACATGTGACATCCACCTACCCGCATTGAGCCCGCGTGGTAGGTTACAGCCCAGAGAGAGAGGCGGTGTGTCCCAGCAGCGGAAAACTACTAAACTCACAACACTATTCTTGAAAAACAGTGGTCAAAATCGCTGTAGTTACCAAATTTTTGAATAAGACATATTATATCATATTTTACTGTAACACCGATTGTACAATTGTTTGTATTTTTTTAACCGACTTTCGAAAAAGGAGGAGGTTCTATGTTCGGCTGTATGTAGTTTTTTTTTTTTTTATGTATGTCCGCCGATTTCTCCGTCATTTGTGGAGCGATTTTCAAAGTTCTTTTTTTTCCGGAAGAATATACTCCCGAGGTGGTCCCATATAAATTTTGTCGAAATTGCTTTAGCGCTTTCTGAGAAACTGAACAAAAACGAAAAATACGTTTACCTCGATGACGTTTTGGTGTTCTCCAAATGTTTAAATTCCACGTTCCATGTTATTGGGGTTTTTAGTTCTGTGGTATAACAACTAAAAAGTGAAAAATAAAAAACTTTTTTACAAAAAAAACAACCGACTTCCAAAAAAAATACACTAAAAATTAAAAAATAACTTTAATTTCGGAAGTCGGTGTCAAATAACGAAGAAGTAAAATACAAACACCGACTTCCGAAATTAAAGTTATTCTTTCAATTATAGTGTATTTTTTTGAATATAAATATAAAAGAATATAAATAAATCACACAACACATAGCAACACAACGGTACGGTGTGTGACGGTGTGTGTACAGTAAAGTTTTATTCTATTACATTTTATACTAATTCCATTTTTTGTCACGGGTAATTTTATACTTTTCCCATTTGTATATTTATGTTTGGGAAGTCCAACACCATTTTGTCATTGACACACTGTCCAGCCACTCTAAATGTCATCTCTACTACAATAGCCACAACTCCAACTTTCCTCAACTCTCGACACCGTGGACCGATTCGATTGATAATTATTTTGTTATGAAGTCGCTCGTAGAGAACCCAGTCGGTCTGTCCAGATCGACTGGCTTCTCTACCAGAAACTTAGTTTTCATAATAATGTAGTTATCTAAAAAAATTAAAACAAATATGTCCATCAGTTAGGCTACCAAAAATATTGGATTTTCTGTTGTCACATAAATACACACTTTAGTTCGAAATACTTACTACCATCTTTGATTGTGCTATATTAAGTACTTGAAAACAATATTACAATGTAAAAATCACAAATTTATCATATGTTAGTATTAGTTAATATCTTACATTTAGTTATTCCGAACTCACTAGCCATATATAAGCCAACAAAGGCGTCTGTGGTTTGTAGCATATATATTTAATACTTTGTTATAAATATAATGATCACTAATAAAAAAAAATGAGGATGTGACAGTCCGTTTAAATTTCGTGTGACGTCACGGTGTGTGACACTTTTTACCACAAAGTGACGTAACGAGCCTCCACTCCTAAACTTTGATGCGTTTTATCTTTGTAATTTTTTATTGATTTGGTAAAGCAAAAAATACGTGTCTCTATCAAAAAATAGTTTTTGATAATTTAACTTACAGACCGAATAGAAAAATTATTTTCATTCCCAGGTAACTACCTTAATATATCATGCCTGTAGATAACTAGATACTCTATAAAAAAAAAGTGTGTGTGTACTTATGTACGCACGTAAGAAGTTATACTTCTTTGGCGTAACAAGATAAAAAACCAAACTGTCACAAAGTTTACAAAAGGAAAACAATCATTCTTCATGAACCACAGACTATAGCTAACTTCTGGGTGTCGGTTTCTTGTGACGATGTGCGCGCGCATCGTAAAAATTTACTCTCAATTAAATCACTTTTTAATTATATAACTTACCATTAGGGTATGTACCTAATTCTAGATACTAAGGGGGTAAAAGGTAGGCTAGATGTGGTGAGCCCGTTGCGTCTGTGGCGCCAGGAACCACATAGTTCACTTTCACTTTTCTTTTGTTATCGTCCGTCTCCTTTCTAAATCCAATCAAAAATTTAGTTCGATTTTAAGCAATAACTGTGTAGTTTGGCACTTGGAAACATTTTCTTGAGGGCAACGTTTTCTTTTCTGTACTGGCTTCAAAAATTTATTTATTTGTCCTAGTCCTAGGTGACGGCTACTTGCCGAGCCGGTATCAGCATCGATTATGCGTCATCGCGTCGAACTTCGAGTCGACTGATGTGCATTGTTCGCGCGTTATTTTATTTTATTATTTTAGTATTGTGGGTATGGTAGGAATTTAATAACTTCTATATAAACGTGGCACATATTATATAATATTTTATCATTATTTTACATTAATTAGTTACGTATTTTTAATTATAATATTACCTAAGGTACATAAACATCGATATGTAATTATGTAAGTATATATTTTGTTAACCCTCGTCCGTGCGTCACTGCGGGGTGCCAACTGAAAACCAGCGCTGGGTGTCCAACGCCCAGCAAATGCTGAGATGGTAACCCTTTCGGTATGGGCACGCTCAGCACAATTTTATTGTTTCTTTGTGTACTTCTTTTTTTCTTTTGTTTGTTGCTGTTGTGTTGTGTCTGTGTCGAATAAATGATTTCTATTCTATTCTATTCTATTCTATTCTCTCATAATTTTCCCCTAACGCGCCAAAAGAAGAATAACTACAACAACGAAAAAACTCTTTATAATTGGTTAAGAGTGTGGTATATCTTCTCGATAGATAAAAGCTTCATTAAGCCTTCTTGAAGTTTTATCATCATTTCAGCAAGGCTATGTCGTACTTCAGATGGCACTGAGGGTTGTATTACACTTATCCAATATCTTTGTCCAATGTACCTACGTTTGAACAAAGAAGTAGGATGACTTCATCAAATGTGACAGCAACACCGATATTTGATCAAAGAATAATGAGATTTAAATCAAAATGGCTGCAACTAAGATTTAGTCTTCCTATTAAACGATGATACTTTCATAACAATGTAATTGAATATTGAGTCACTTATACGTAAAAAACGAATAAATGAATGTTTGTCCTCAACTTGTAAATATTTAATTTATCTTGAATGCTTTTTTGTGTCAAGTTAAGAAAGTATTTAGTTTTAGATACAGAATACTATCACTTTTGTTCCCATTAGAATGCAGATGTAACACATTCTAATGTTTTTACAGTATTTGGCAGCAAATGAGTCGAGTCAGCCGTCAAGCTTCGCTGAGGTAGTCAATACTACGACAAAATGCTCAGCTTTATTTTACCGAGATCGCGCCTGTTTCAATGATTCCACATACTTTTCAATTGCTTAGACACTTGAGACACAAAACCACACCAATTTTACATCACAATATCCAAGGAATCAATTTGCGAATATTTAAAACAGCCACTGAACTTCACAAGAAAAAATCCCGTCAAAAACCCCCAGATGGCTAGGTATGGGTATGGCAATAATACTAAGACCACAAGACCATCTACCTAGTTTCCAGGTGATACCAACATTTAAGTACCTATTAAATTAATTTATTTTTAAGTGCGTCATTCTAGTAGTTGCCTATAGGCGGCCATATTGTTTCAAACATTGACGTTTGATATAACGATAAGACCAGGAATTCACCTCGCCATACCTCTGAGTTCCGTATAATAAGGAAAATACAACATAGGTTCAAAGCCAATAAAGTTATTTTTCACAATATTACTAATAATTTACTATTATAATTAACAATTTATTGAAACAATTACCGCGTATTTTCCATAGAACAAAATTTTACGGAACTCGATGTGTTTTAGCATTTGGTTTACTATCCTTGTTCATAGATTTTTAGATTATTTAGTGAGTTTGGGGACACTTTTATTGTGTGTACAGCTAAGGAGTGGAATTCCCTGCCAGAGTCTGTGTATTCTGATAGCTACAACCTGGGAGTCTTTAAGTCAAGAGTGAATAGGTTACTTCTAGGCAAGCGTGCTCCATCTTCGACCACATCATCGCTTACCATCAGGTGAGATAGTGGTCAAACGTGCGCCTATCAATGATAAAAAAAAGTTTGTAGAAAATCTATTAAAAACAAAGTCGGGTTAGTTTTACCCTATATAACTCGAGAACGGCTGGACCGATTTTAATAATTTTTGAAACTATAAAAACATACCTAAGCAAAAAAAAAACAGGCCAAGTGTGAGTCGGACTTCGCATATTTAGGGTGTGTACCATATGACGGCAATCAGTATTTTGGTATTTTATAGTAAAATATACGTAATAATAAACATTATCACCAACAAGTTCATAGCTCAATGGGAAGTCCAAAAATTCGTCGAAACAAAATTTTGTGACAGACGACGGACAGAAAGACTGACGGACAGACGGACACGTGAGAGAAAGGAATAGTGCTCCGTTTGAACCTTTCTGGTACGGAACCCTAAAAATTATGAAGAAAATTCGTTACATCTATTTCATCTTTGGCTTTTTGTTCATTGATTCTGAGGCGGTACGGAGTTCGCTGGGTCAGTTAGTATTTTATATAATTGCCTACTCGGTAAAGTGTTGGCAATGCGATTGTCCTGTTAGTAAGCTTTAGTTCCATTCCCGGGTTGTTAAAAGTATAGTTGATAGGAATACTTTCATTGTGCGTACAGCTTTTTTTTTCTTTTGGGGGTATTGGGAAATCATCCAATGACTTCTCCCGCTCTAGGGTGGAGCGGAAGGGCGTGTCAGACTCTTGCTGACTAAAACCCACCCCTGTTCCTCCCTGCCCTGAATGCCCAGGGTCGAGGTAACTCTTTCAAATTTATCCTCAACCCCTAGGCAGGCATCGGCCATGACGGGCCCCGTCATATATGCTGACAACTCTTTGAGCGCGTGGGACACTACGTGCCGTCGACTCTCGGGCCTGGTGCTGATTGGACGGCGAGCTACCCATTACTCGCCGTCCGCAGGCCCGGGTGTGCGTACAGCTAAGGAGTGAAATGCGTCGCTGAAGTCTGTGTTTCCTGATAGCTACAACATGGAGATGCGAGTGAATATGCCACTCCTAGGCAAGTGAGCTGCTTCGTCGACCACATCATCAGGTGAGATAGTGGCCAAACGCGCGCTTATCAATAAATAAAAGTTATTCTACAGGGTGTAACGGAAAGGTGTGGTCATATTTAAAAAACCGGTTCTGCCCATGGAAATTAACAACTTTGTCTAAGAAAAAATAGAAAACGCCCAAAAAAAAATTGAACTTTCCATACAAAGTTATCATCAGCTGATCAATATTTGTGTTGGAGGTAAAACATTTTTTAAGAGTTTCCTTAGGTTTTCTTGAAGAAAGTTGTTCATGCGGATGCAGTTCTTAAAATATAATAATAATAAACTATTTATTTCAGGCGACACAGGCCCATAGAAAAATACCATAACCTAAACATACATATTTTAATATAAACAAAACTTATGTTAATAAATAACCCTATTTATTAACTTTCAAGAATTTTCTCCTAACAAACCTACTTAATAAACAGAATATAAAACCTAGTTTAAATCCTTTTGTACTTAATAAAAAGACAAGAGGAATTTCCCAAAAATAAAAATATATTTTTTCTACATGGTAGTTTTGATACACGTGGGCACGTGTCAACTGAGTATTTTTGGAACTAATATATTCATTAATTATAATAATAAAGGTGTGATATGTGTAAATCTAAGATTAGGATAAAACAGGCCATTCATTAGCACCGATAATAATGATAATAAAAATAATTTATTTTATCACCGTGTCCGTATTTTGATTAAATGATGACCATTTTGTAAATTATTTGACTTTTAACGCTCCTAGATCAACTACTTTAATTAAAAGCATGTGTCGAAGTAATTTATGTATTTTAAAATGATTTGAAATTCAAATGAATGCCTACTAATGCGTATCTCGAGTTCGTGACTCCTGCGCACGCTTAATCATCCAATCACAGTCGACCCTACTTTAGTTATCGATTTGTCGATCATCTTCTAGGTATACAAGCCACATTTCCACCTGCAAGCAAATTGCATGCAAGTTTAATTACATTGCGGGGTACGAACGACCAATTGATCACATTAAACCTCGGTACCCCGCAATGAGATGCAATTTGCATGCAAATTAATTTCAGATGGAACCGCAGTTTTAAGGCATCACTCCACGAAGGTAGAGGAGGTCGTGGAATACCTACATCAAGATGAAGACCAAATTTACCCTGAAGATTTTCATGAAGGAGGAATTTTGTCCGACGGGTGTCGTATTTCGGCTTTTCGCAAACGGCTACACGACACCACGACGACGTAGTTAAATAGATTAGTTTTTATGTTTTTTCAATATGTATTAGTTTATTATATACTAAGATTATATTATGTATTTTATCTATGGGCCGCCTTAGTTGCCTTAAAATAAAGAATATTATTATTATTTAAGGCCTTACTAACGGCCAAGTGGCACCGTCATTGAATAAAAAATCGTAGCACAGCAT
This sequence comes from Polia nebulosa, assembly GCA_951329385.1. Taxonomy (NCBI): domain Eukaryota; kingdom Metazoa; phylum Arthropoda; class Insecta; order Lepidoptera; family Noctuidae; genus Polia; species Polia nebulosa. The sequence goes on along the minus strand of OX589592.1, from coordinate 5,337,180 downwards.
AGAAAATAGATATTAAAGAATCCAACGTCACGTTTGTTACAAAGAGGATAAAGTATTTTTACGTTGTTAAAACAGGTCTCAGAATGTTTCGTATCCAAAGTAGTAGGCAAAAGTGTCAGAAACGGCCGTTTTTGGTACTTTTACCTACTACTTTAGATACGATTTTTTTATTCAATGAGGGCGCCACTGGCCGGTATTAGACCCTTATGGTTAGTTGATAATGGCCCGGTTGGCGCATTGGGCTCACTGCTGCGCTGCGTGTCGCGGGTTCGATACCCGCACGGAACAAATATCTGTATGTATGGCCTATACATAGTTGTTCCGGGTCTGGGTGTCTTGTGTATGTGAGTTTATATATATGTTTGTAAACGCACCCACGATGCAGGAGTAATTCCTAGTGTGAAGTGAAGAGTTAAAAAAAATAGAGTAGACATTAGTTAACAACTGCGCAAGAGTGGTTTATCATCAAAAACTAACTAAACTTTGCCCAATTTTTTGGTGTTGGTTTCCAGTCTAACCAGAGGGTTAATTGAATTATGAGTTTTTAACATGGAATGACTGCCTGACTGAATTGTTTTTTTTTTCGAATGTTTAGAGTTTTCGGGTAGTTTTTTTATATTATTAATAAGCTCACGTTTGACCACTCTCTCACCTGATATTAAGCAATGATGTGGTCGAAGATGGAGCACGCTTACCAGAAGTAACCTATTCACTCTTGACTTAAAGACTCTTGTTGTAGCTATCAGGAAACAGACTCTGGCAGGAAATTCCATTCCTTACTCCAGCTAGTTTATAGATGTCTTTAAAAAAATATTTCGTAGTTACAGATAAATAATGTCAAATAAAATCGCGTTTTACCGCACACTGTTCTCCGCCCACATTTGTACTCTGACGCACACATACAGTTTACATAAATTATTATTATTTTTATTCGTTTAGATTTCTCGGGACCCTGAGGTCCCGGACCTTTGGAAGGCGTACGAGGAGTCGAAACCAACTCGCAGATACTTCTTAGGGCACTTTATGAAATGAAGCACCAACCGGCGATTATCCCTGTACGCGCTTTACAAGTGCACCCAAGGACAACCCTAGGGTGGTGTGAAACTATTGCGAGATAAGGACAACAAAGATATCGGGCTATTTTGTTATTTTTTTTTTAATAATTGTTATTAATTATTATTATTAATAATTGTTATTAATTATTTACTTTCTTCAAGGAAGACAAAGTAAAGCCGAACAAAAAAAATGGGCTTTCCATGCAATTATCATCAGCTGATCAAAATTTGTATGGGATTTTTTTTTTTATTATTCGAGTCATTTATGGCTTTCTGTGCTATCTTTTGATGAAAGTTGTTAATTTTTATGAGCAGATGCAGTATTTAAAATATGACTACCTATTTGCATTACACCCTGTATATATAGTATAATTATACAGTACTAACTGTCCCCCGCGGTTTTACCCGCGTGTTTGGATACTGTTCTGCTCCCGTGGGTCGCAGCGTAATGCTAACTAGCCTATAGCCTTCCTCTTGAATGTGGCTATCATATACAAAAAAAAATCAAATCAACTGGCAGTTCCAGAGATTAGCGCGTTCAAACAAACAAACGAACTCTTCAGCTTCGTTAGAAAAAAAAGTAAAGATATCCAGTTTCCACGTCTTTTATCGTCGAAGTAACGAAACGTAGCAGACCTATACTTATGGGAGTTAATTCTGTTTGTATTATGTATAGAAAACTGTAATCATTTTACTAGGAAGAATAACCCTGCGAAACCGCCAATCGCTAAGTATCAGAAGAGATCTACAATTAACTATACCTACTCGTATCTATCAATTAATCGCCAGAGTGGTCGCGAAGAAAATCTAAACTTTAAATCATTTAACTACGTACTAATTTCCATGGAGCCATATCTATCGATCATATTGATAGGGATCAAGTACACAAGAAAGTCTTGATTTTCCATGAAATTCTGGCTTATAATTCAAGGTGGAGTCCTGCCCAGGGGTTGAGGATAAATTCGAAACAGGGTTACCTCGCCCCTGGGCACTCAGGACAGGGAAGAAACAGGTGGGTTTTAGTCAGTAAGAGTCTGACACGCCGTCCCGCTTCACCCTAGAGCGGGAGATGTCATTTGATGATTTAGCACCACACAAAAAAAAAAACAATAATCTTAACATGTATGTAGCGTATGTAAAACAGAAAAATAAAGATATATCGTCCAAAATGTAATCATGAAATTAAATTTAATTAAAGACACAGACATGTTTTTATGTCGCAAAAAACACGGTACAACGCAAGGCGTAAACTTGTTTGACATTTCTAACTTAGTGTATAGCTATAGCCGTCCTTTTCTCGCACTGCCTTTTAGTAAAAGATAGCGATTCTCTAAATTTAGTTTATTTTATTCAACAAGATAATTCGCACCATTGTCTTATTGTCTCTTCCATCTTGTATAACCATCAGCAATATCTATTCACTTCCTAATTAAAATAACAAAATTATTACGAATAAAAAATTTATTCCACCGAATTTCAGTATCTTGATAAAAAAATTAAGCAAGCCACTGATAGTGCTTATCGAAGTCGGATTAAAATCGCTAGGCTACTCGATAGTGATCTATTGATAACGACATGGTGATAAACGCACACTAATGAAGTCTAGATAGGCTACTAGCTGGGTACACCTGCAGGGGAAACTGGAATTTGGTCATGGAGACTAAAGTCCCAAAAAATTCTTTCTATAGGGTGCTATTTTACTGGAGTATTTTTTTACTATTAATAGGCTCGCGTTTGACCACTATCTCACCTGATGGTAAGCAATGATGTTGTCGACGATCAAGGCAAGCGTGCTCCACGCTTGCCTTGAATTAATTTATTCACTCTAGACTTAAGGACCCCCAGATTGTAGCCATCAAGAAACACAGACCCTGGCAGGAAATTCCACTCCTAACTTTTCTACTATAAATAAAGAAATACTTTAAGGAGTAACTCAGGAGGTTTGTGGAAAATAAATCAGTAAGAATGATTGTTTAAAGAAAATAGAACTGTGCAAGTATTCGGCTTCCCCAAATAACACAAGAATATCTCTAAAGAAAGAAGAGAAGAAGGAAAAAGAGAAGAAGAGTCGATTTCGAATGAATGTGAATGAATTTATCCTGTGGATTTAGTGTCGACTAGCGCGATTCACGGTCGTAATTATTATTTATTTGAGCATGTATTGTTTGCCTTAAAAATATTTCTTTATAAAAATAATTGATTGTGTTTCTATCTTTATGGGTGCTTTTTTCGCTTATTATTCACACATTTACTGCCATTCATTAAAATGATGTATTTTTTACGCTCTTTCATTTGATATACGAGTATAACAAAAAGTGCTACAAGGGTGAGGACGGGGTCCATATAAATTTTCCCATTGTTCTTTGATCATAATAAATAAGACATAATCACGCTGTATTTAGCATCTAGATATATTACTAGTGAACTTTACGAAAACCTAGATTAGTAAATTACTTTGAATTTGAATTGTTATCATAAAAATATCTTCATGAACCACATTTTTGGGCCATTGGTTTCGAGAAAAAAAAAATAACCTAATATACTGCATACATACATGTGAGCGATTTCCTCATTAATTTTTGTAAGTAGTTAAAATATATAGGTTAGTCAACAAGATGGTACCAGGACTGGCTTGGGTAAACTGGACGCCCTTATAACCATCACCGCTAACAAAATCATTATAACCTGATCACACTAAAACTGCAAATCTAAATCCAAAGAAACCTAATTCCTCTTACCTCTCCGCTGTTCTTTTCTGATTATTTTCGTTGCGGGATGAGTTCCGCAACGTTGTCTTGGGAGACAGTTTAATTGTTTCTCCGGGACTCGTCGAGCTTCATTGCTTCGGCATTTTTCTGGTGGTCGCCACTATTGATTATGACTTTAAGGATTAAAAAAAAGGAGTTGCAGTGGTTGGGAATAGTGTAGAGGGCTGTTCCTAAAAAAAAAACGAACGACCTTTGGTCAAAAGCTGCCTTTGACCAATGGGGAAAAGGGGTTCCATTCAACTGTGAAGTCCCCAAAAGTCGAGCCAGTATGCCATCCACGTGTACCCTTAGTAAACACACAACATCCATGTAATTTGATCTATATCTCGTCCCGTAATCGCCTGAGCCCAGTTTATCGATAGCTGCCTGATCGATCATGTCCAGATATACATTTAGATAAGGAATTTAATCGATAGAGGGAGATTTATAATTTTTACCTTCATTGGCTAGGCTTAGAAATTCCGGGTTACGATGATTTTGGTTATTTTCCTTTTGGAATGTTGGAAGGATGGAATGTTTTGTACGGTTGTGTATGGAGAAATATAGGTAATATAGGTTCATAATGATGGAGAGAAATCTTTGTTCATACGTTGCGTCCCACTGCTGGGAATAGGTCTCTCCTTTCTCCTCTATCTTGTGCCACCTGTGTCCATGTTTGCCCCGCATACTTGATCAGATCGTAATGTCATCTTCCATTTGCATTTATATGATGTGAACGCAGATCTGATCCTCTGTGAAAAAGGCGCATGCATTTTTAACCGACTTCAAAAAGGAGGAAGGAGGTTATCAATTCGGATGTCTTTTTTTTAAATTTATGTTCGAGAATAACTTCGTCATATAAAGACGGTTTTCTAACATTATTTTTGTTCGAAAGAGGTTTGTTTCGAAATGGTCCCACTTAAATTTCATGTAGATCTGATGATGAGTTTCGGAGACAGATAACGGAACTCTTCAAAAAATTACAGCAAATCAACCGCGATTGCTGCTATGCCATAAATATGCATTGTTAACACAGTTTAATGGGGAAACACAACTAAAAAGTGAAAAATAAAAACTTTTTTACAAAAAAATAGAACCGACCAGAAACACCGACTTTCGAAATTAAAGTTATTTTGCACTTTTTGTTTTTTTTTGGAAGTCGGTTCTATTTTTATGTAAAAAAATTTTTTTGCCTATGTATTTAATACTCTACCTACAGTTTTGTCATTTTTAAAACTTTATCAAATTCGCAATTTTTATTTCTACAACAATGGGGTATTTTGCTAAAAGAAATTAATTAGTTCGTCAGTTAAATAACCAAAAAGTATTGGACGCGTATTTTTTGCTTTACCAAACCAATAAAAATGACAAAGACAAAACTCATCAAAGTTCAGGAGTTACGTCACTTTGGTAATAAGTGTCGCGCCGCGTGACGTCACGCGACATTTCAACGCACTGTATCGCCCACGTTTTTTTTTTAAGTGCCATAAGGAAAAATACGTGTACAATATTTTTTGGTTTAATCCACCACGCGGGGTCAATGCGGGTTGGTGGATGTCATACATGCCGGTTTCCTCACGATGTTTACCTTCACTGTTTTGAGAGCAGTGGTGTTGAAATAATTTACACAAAGTAAAGCGCCTGCCTGGGTTTGAACTCACGACCTGCTACTTGTAAGTCACGGCCTTTTACCACTGGGCCACCACTGCTCTCAGCTGACGGACTAGTTAGATTTTTTTAGTAAAATACCCCATTCTTTTCCTAACTGTTGATGCTTGCCATAACTTCCGTTACATAACATAACATAATAAGCCTTATAATGTTCTCATTGCTGGGACTCGGGTACTCTCTGTCATAGGGAATGGGTAATCCACCACGTGGGCTCAGTGCACGTTGGTGGATGTCACATTTCTTCGATTTTTAGGGTTCTGTACCCGAAGGGTCCAATCAGAGCCCTATTGCTGTCACTCACGTGTCCGTCTGCTCGTCGTCTGTCATAAAATTTTGTTTCGAAGAATTTTTTAACTTCCCATTGACCTATGACCTGGAAATTTGGTGATAATGTTTGTTATTGCGGTAATTTTACTAACAAATACCAATATATTGATAAATCAGATTTTATCATTGATAATTCCCTCATTTGGCCGGTTACGGTACGGAACCCTAAAGGGTTTAATTTCTTCTAGGACATGAAGCTTTCTCATAATGTTTTCCTTCGCCGTAATTTACTTTACTGTTACTTGATTGTATTGTGTTAGTCTGTTATAAGCCCCACCAAAACACGATAAAATCAAATAATTAATATTAATAATTAAAAAGTGACATCACTTTCCATTGCATAAAAATCTTTGTGATCGTAATCATTTATAAATTTGTAATTTGAAGGCCAGGAAGGAAAGGAAACAATCGATATTTTATAAATCGGTTGATTACATTATTATCATTTAATTAATATGCAGTTTCAAATTAACTACTTACACAATAAAGATTAAAATAGAAAAACTAGCGTCGCATTAGTTACCCAAAATTCCATAAACAATCTAACCAATACGATAACGACTTTAAATACATTTTAAGTATAAGCAACAGAGTAACAGAATTTTAAAACAAAAAAAAAAGAAATCTCTACAATCTTTTTAATCCGATCTTAATCTGGAACCTTTTTTAAAACAACGCCATCTCGTGTCGCTTGTCAAAAACAAAACAAGAGTGAGCACATCTTCATCCCACGGCCACAACACACATGTTGGTATATAAATCGCTTTCGAATGATACCATCTAACTGTGTATCAATCTGAGGGTCAATAAATTTAGGCTATCTAGGTTAGCGATCGAACCTGATGAGGTAAGGTTAGGTTAAATTGAGCTTGCATGATATGTGCGTGGTTTAAAATGTAATCAGAATATTCTTTTAAAGGAATAAAATTGTTGAGGGTACCGTAGCATTCATGTCAAAACCACTCGACAACTACGAAAATTGGCAACTTTTAAATGTTTTTGAGATAGAGTCTTGTGACAGACTTACAGATACATAAAGACTTACACGCGAAAATGATTGCTAAATGAATGTTATAAAAATACAACAGTACTGCTAGGATTGCGTTTTATTTCTGATGCGTTGAAAAGTATGTTCCAACATCGTTGGCTAGTAATACAGTCCATTTTGGGTACGGAACCTTTGATGATCCTATTAATAATATGAATGCGAATGTTTGGATGGATGGATGTTTGTTACTTATTCATGCCAGAACGATTGAACAGATCTGGATGAAATTTAGCACAGAGATAGATTGTAGTCTCGAATAGTACATAGGATATCCTACTAATATTATAAATGTGAAAGTTTGTGAGTGTGTATGTTTGTTACTTCTTCACGCTCAAACGGCTGGACCGACTTGGATGAAATTTAGTATGTAGATAGCTTATAGCCTGGATTAACATATAGGCTACCTTTTATTCCGGTCTAGGCGGGGCGCAGCTAGTAACTTATAATGGGGAAGTACTAATTCGAAGGGAGTAAAGCCCCTGGCAGAAAGACTAAATGAAAAGTCTACTAAAAGTGGCTATTCTTCTTGTTTGCTTGTTCTATGAAACAAGACACAAGAACACGTTGTAATTCGAGGCCTTACAAATATGTGGGGTCGGAGATATCATCTGCAAGCGCGCGGATAAATGTCTGTGTGGTGTGGTTATGAGAATATTAGAAAAAAAAAATATAGATAGGTTAGAAAATTATAATTACTGTGTTTGTTTTAATAATGTAAATGTGAATCAGTGTAATTTTATTTAATGTCTTGTATGTGTGTATTTTTATTGAAATTATGTGCCTAATAATTAGAATACTTACTTGATAATTATGTTATATGTTTTTGTTTGATTTTAATATTTATTTAATTTTGATGACAAATTTTAATTGATTTGATTGCATTGATGAAATTGAATTTGATTGCTGATTTTCAATGTTATGGGTGAATTTAACTGAAATAAAAGAATAGTTATTATTATTTCGTTTATTCACTTTATATACATATCAATTATAACTTTAAATATTTCTAACAAAGCATACAAAAAAAAAACAAAAAAAAAATATAAAAAATAGTAGTCCGCCGGTGTCGGGAGCAGGGTCCAAGCTACCGGTGGTTAGGGCTCCAGAGACAGGAACCTCCTCACAATGCGAGCCGTATCGAGGAGTACTGCCTTCTGTACCAGGCCCTTGACCCAACCGCGCAACGACAGCTTCGACAGGTGGTCGTCGAGGCTTTTGGCAATCAGGCCGTTGGCGGTAACTATTATTAATTATTATTAGTGGACCGTGGTGTTTCTTGTAGCCATCTGGGATTGATGCCCGGGTTGCGCTCGCGCCAAAAAGCAAGCCAAGATTCGAAACTTTTTTTTTACATTATAATTCAAGGAGATACTAACTGCTGTGTGTAAAAATCAGTTAGTTTATCGTATTACTACCTTCTGACAGCGGTTTTGCTCACGTGAAAGTCGAAAATTATCCCAAGGAAACATAATCCCGGGATAAAAAGTAGCCTATGTGTTAATGCAGAATATAAGCTATCCTGGCACTAAATTTCATTCAAATTCGTTCAGCTGTTTAAGCGTGAAGGCGTAACAAACATACATATAAACTTTCGTCTTTGTAATATTAGTGTGACTACATAGTCGACCACATAGTCGGATGTTTCTTTTTAATTATTAATTTCTTGCACTCGTGTCGCTTTGGAGTCACTTTTCTAGACATTTCTGTTACACAAATTATCTGAAATTCTATTATGTTGTACTACCTGATGGAAATAGTTGGATGAAGACTTCTACTGCCTCTAGTCGCAGTAGAAGTCTCCATCCCAATTGAACTAGTTCAACGATGACATGGTGCAGTGGTTGAACAATTGGCTGCTGCGCTGCGTATCACGGGTTCGATTCCTGCACGCACCAAATATTTGTATAGCCTACAGACAGTTGTTCCGGGTGTGGGTGTCTTAGACACGCGTTTGGCCGCTATCTCACCTGTTGCAAATCACTACATAATAATATAAAATAAAGGTCCCCGCTGCGTCTGTCTATCTGTATGTTTGTTTGTGATAAACTTAAAAACTACTGAACGGAATAATGTGATTTTCACCAATAGACAGAGTGATTCATGAGGAAGATTGAAGTGTATAAGTAATTAGTACCCGTGCGGAGCCTGAGGGGATTGTTAGTGATTTTGTAAGAAACAGTTGATTTTATTAATTAAGTATATAATTATATTTAAGTACTTATTTAATCCAAACACCACAGAACAAGTATATAACACAAATATAACTCAATGATTAGATATCGACACATGTAATGTGTGCTAACGATTGTTGTAGCTGCCATCGTGATAACAGCTGATAAGAGCTTATCAGCAGATCGCTTGCTACCGATGTCACGATTATACTTTACAATTTTACGATAATCTATAAAAAATATCACTACACTTGCTACACATGTATGTATTTATCGGATTGGCTTTATTTTTTTTTTTACGAAATATTCAACCGACTTCCAAAAAAGAAAAAAAGTAAGTACCTACACAAAAAACAGAAACATAATTTTTATTTTGGAAGTCGGTGTTTGTATTTGGTTTCTTCGTTAATTGACACCTCAACAAAAAAAGGGTGTATGTAACAGAAAGGTGTGGTCATATTTCAGGAACAGCATCCTTTTGTATGAACAACTTTCTTCAAGAAAACCCGAAGAAATACTCCTATTTTTTTTTTTTATCTCGCATACAAATATTGATCAGCTGATGATCACTTTGTACGGAAAGTCCAATTTTTTATTTTCTATTTTTTCTTAGAGAAAGTTCTTCATTTCCATGGGCAGAATCGTTTCTTAAAATATGACCACACCTTTCCGTTGCTAATTTTTTGTTGAAAGTACTTATTTTCTTTTTTGGAAGTCGGTTGTTTTTTTTTACTGTTATTTTTGTTATTATTGATTTTTTCACAAATCCCTGAATCAATTTTGATTTTTTTTTATGAGACAGCCTCAGGAATAAACTCTATCGAATAAAAAAAAAGAATTTTGAAAATCAGTCCACAACTGACAGATAAATCAGTGATCATAAAAATAAAAAAAAATACGTACTTACTAGTTGAACATACGAGGTGCATTCAATAAGTACCTAGCCTCATCGCCAGAGGGCGCTGTAGTTTCAAAAGAGTTTTACCACAGTGTAGCACATTCTTTTTTAATTCTTTTTTCAAATTTTCATTCCAATCCCTTCATTTGTTTTAATTTGACAACTTATGGAAGCGAACGTGTCGATCGGTTTTACAAAAATGGAAAAAGAGCAATATCGTTCGGTGATTCGATTCCTATTTTTGGAAGGGAAAACGCGCATCGAAATCAAAGAGCGCTTGGATGCTGTGTACGGTGACTCTTCTCCATCGATGGCCACCGTCAAGAATTGGTTCAACGAGTTTGCACGTGGCCGTACGTCGGTTTTTGATGAACCACGTCCAGGTGCACCGAAAACAGCTGCTACGGAGGAAAACATTAAAAAAATCCATGATCTCGTATTGGCAGATCGCCGATTGAAGGTTCGGGAGCTAGCTGAGACTGTAGGCATTTCAGAAGGAACAGTGCATCATATTCTTCACGAGAAACTCGGCATGAGAAAGCTGTCGGCGCGATGGGTGCCGCGTTTACTCACACCTGAAAACAAGCGCAATCGTGAGACCACATCGGAGACGTGTTTGGCGCTGTTTAAGCGGAATCCAGCGGAGTTTTTGCGTCGTTTAGTGACCGACGATGAAACCTGGATCCACTGATACACACCAGAGACCAAGGAGCAATCAAAACAATGGATCCAGACCGGGGAACGTGCTCCAAAGAAGGCGAAAACTGTAAAATCGGCCGGAAAAGTTATAGCCACCGTTTTCTGGGATTCACAAGGTGTGATCTACATCGATTACCTCGAGAAGGGTAAAACAATTACAGGGCTTTACTATGCCGATTTATTGGGCCGATTCGACGCCGAATTAAAGAAAAAACGACCCCATCTGGCGAAGAAAAAAGTGCTGTTTCACCACGACAACGCACCGGTTCACACGTCTGCCGTTGCCATGGCCAAATTGCTGCCCCATCCACCGTATTCTCCAGATTTGGCCCCTTGCGACTTCTTTCTGTTTCCTAATCTGAAAAAATCACTCGCCGGGAATAGATATGGATCGAATGAGGAGGTTATCGCCGCCACGGAGGCCTATTTTGCAGAGTTTGACAAAAACTATTTTTCGCACGGGTTAAAAAAGTTGGAGCATCGCTGGGCTAAGTGTATCGAACTAAAAGGAGACTATGTTGAAAAATAAATTGCCACTTTTCCAAAATTTTCGTTTACTTTTTGTAGGCTAAGTATTTATTGAATGACCCTCGTAGAACCACCTCCTTTTTTTGAAGACGCTTAAAAATACCAGATACACCTCCACCTACCCTTACGGCAGTACTACTGTGATGTTATTTGGTGCTAAGTAAATGATACTTTACCGATGTATCCTCAGAGGAAAGCTCACCATCGTGAACTATGGATGGTTCTGGGGATGGCCTATGCTGGAAAGCAAAATAAACTCTTTACCGATATCTAATGTTCAACATATTTACTGTACAAGATAACACTTAAATGTAAAATTTAAAAAAACCCCCAATGCTTGAAAGAAAATCCAACATTTAAGAAACACAAAAGAGCTGATAACCTTGAAACGGCAGAACAGATTTTGATAAAACACAAACCTGCTTTTAAATAAAAAAACCGCATTCAAATCGGTTCACCCGTTTAAGAGCTATGGTGCCACTAACAGACAGACAGCCACACACACATAGCGGTCAAACTTTTAACACCCCGTCTTTTTGCGTCGGGGGTTAAAACATAGTTTTAAGTTTGTTGATAAAGGCTATTAGAATTAGAATTTGAAAACCAATGTATTTGCAATTCTCCAAAGTCAAAGATTAGTGCCCCTATCTCACGATACCAGTCCCGTTAATTTAAAAGTCAAAGTGACGTAGATGATCAGGATCAGATTTCAACGTGGGCTAATATTCGTGCTGTATCTGTGAGTAATGGCGGTTGGGATGCTGCGCAGATAAATACATTCTCACGTCGGGTTCTGCGCACGATTGCCTATCTCTGATTATGTGCTGGTGCATCTTAGGTAGGTAATAATTAGGTGAATTAATTTATTGTGAGGAAGAATTAAGTCTTTATATTTTTGAAGGAATAAAATAATGTGCAAATTTTTGATTTGTGTTGAGGTAAGAAGGTTGTATGACATCAATCTGCCCAGCCTTTTCCCAACTATCTTAGATTCGGCTTCCGGTCTAACCAGATGCAGTTGAATACCAGTATTTTACATGGAGCGACTGCCTATCTGACCTCCACAACCCAGTTACTGGGTAATACGATACCCCTTGGTGAGACTGGTTGTCAGACTTTCGGGCTTCTGACAACCCGTAACGACTGTCAAAGATCCACGATTGACAGCCGGAACCAACGAGTTAACTTGCTTTCCGAGGCACAGAGGAGTTTTGGTATGTAAAGATAGTCACTGCAGCAAGTGTAGCATAACCAATTCTATCTCTATTCTACCAAGAATAGACAGAGTTCTTTTTATCTAACTTGACATCTTTTCTGCCCGAGCATCATGCTTTACATTGTAGACTTGTCGACTAAAGAATAGAAACATTTCTTCTCTTCAGTTTTAACATCGCCATGCTTAGGACGGTAGAAATCTTTCTACTATCTGTCATTTTGTCTATTCTTCCGTCGACAAAATCTGTTTCTATGGTGGTCATGCTACGCGTGCAGGTGTAAAATGATTGGCAGTATGCCCCAAATAGAATAGTTTTTACACTCCTCGAGCACTTTGCGAACCTACATTTAAGTTTGTTTTAAGTCTGTTTAAAAAAAAATTAATCCTACACTAGGAATTACTCTAGGGCAGGGGGCATAGACAAAGTCAAATTTACAATAACGAAAACGAAATTAGATACTTAGATCCGAAATATATGGAAATGTAAATATGACTTTGTCTAGGCTCCCTGTATAGTAGGTGCGTTCACAAACATGTAAACTCACATACACAAGACACCCAGACCCGGAACAACTATTTGTAGGCCATACAAATATTTGCTCCGTGCGGGAATCGAACACGCGACACGCAGCCAATCGCTCAACCACTGCGCTCTCATTATAGTCGCTGCGTAGTTTTCAATTGAATAAATTAGAAAAAGTTTGGAAAATCCTAAAGTGTTACACAACAATGCACACAACAAACAGTAGGAAAAATTATTTAACTAAAATATAGAGTAAAAAAAAAATTTGAGACTTTGACCTTCAATATCTCCAGAACCAGTGGATTTCCAGGTAGGTATGTAACAGAGAGTTGTATTGATGACTTTAATGAATACAGTTCTGTAAGTACGTACTTGCTACGGCCGCGAAATTATATTTTGACCAACATACAACCTGACACTGACCTGCAAATTGCAAAAAACGTAAGAAAATTTGAATTTCGCGGGCTACCCTGGCGCTTCCCCCTTAACAAAGTAAAACTAAACTATGTTTGTTTGTATTCATCATACCTTGCACCGAGCCATACCTAAACCGCAAGAGGCCTCTCAGGATGCGCAAGCGCACAATCATCAGGAAAACGAGAAAAGGTCGCCCATAATTAGCTTTCCAGCCTCGATAATCTGCGATACGGCCATGCGGTCATCACGCACCACCTGTCTCTTTTACTCCTACTAAAACGATTCTCTATCTCTCTTTACCTTATCGTCTAGCTACGAAATAAAAAAAATAAAATAATGAGTATCGTTATCAGTAAGCTGTTATCAAGCAGCATCCGTCAGCGTATCGCAGATGATAAAGTCACATCTGTTGTGTCAACGGTCCATGATTTCTGTTCTATTTGTAATTACGACTTGTTTTGCACTCGTGTCTATAATCTGTGGTGTTGTAAGGTAGTAAAATTATGTTTCCACTTTCCATTAAATTGTTGAGAGGAGCTCGCCGCTAAAGTAATAACAGCCGCACGGGTCGATCCATCAGGTTAACGCATGGCCGGGGTTGGTCCATGGATGGGTGACCATCTTTACATACCAAGACTCCTCCGTGCCTCGGCAAGCACGTTAAGCCGTTGCTCCCGGCTGTCAATCGTGGATAGCTTTGACAGTCGTTACGTCAGAAGCCCGAAAGTCTGACAACCAGTCTTACCAAGGGGTATCGTATTACCCAGTAACTGGGTTGTGGAGGTCAGATAGGCAGTCGCTCCATGTAAAATACTGGTATTCAGCTGCATCCGGTTAGACTGGAAGCCGACCCCAAGATAGTTGGGAATAGGCTAGGCAGGCAGACTTTCCATTAAGTGGTTTTATATGTTAAAAAATCGTCTTGTTGTACACTAACTTCCCTTCAAAAAATTTTTTTTTTTTTTAAATCATTGCCTCGCACTACGAATTACTTCCGTATCATAGATACATTCACAAACATGTATACTCACATACACAAACCACCCAGACCCGGAACAACTATCTGTAGGACATACAAATATTTGTTCCGGGAATGCTTCCGTGCGGGAACCGAACCCGCGACACGAAGCGTAGCCAATCGGTCAACCACTGCGCCGACCGTGCCGTCGTGCTCATTCGTATGAACTTACTTGTATGATGCTTATTTCCATTTTCCGTGTAAGAATTCTCCATTTTACTTGGTCTGGGACAAATATGATATTTTTATCCCCAACGCAACACTTCACAAAGTATCTTAGTAATCGAAGGATATATCAACACAAAGTAGAGATTGATATTACAGAAGTAACTGCGTTTACCTACTTAAATTGTAGAGTGAGAGCTTTTGGACGGAATTTAACCACTTAGCTCGCCCTAGAAGCTTTTGTAAACAGTTATTATTACGGAGTTACATGTTTGAGCCGTTTGGGGTTGAAACAGTAGGGGTCCGAGTGCTCATCGAGTTTTTCGGCATATCAGCAAGCTGTTCGTCGACTCTTCACGTGACCAGAGGGCTTTTTTTTATGGGGTGGGAAATCATGCAATGACTTCTCCCGCTCTGGGTGGAGCCTCTTACTGACTAAAACCCACCCCTGTTCCTTCACTGCCTGAGTGCCCAGTGGTGCGGTAACTCATTTTCAGAATTTATCCAACACCCCTAGGCATGCAGGCACCGGCCACGATGGGCCCCGTCAGTGGTGGCAGACTACATCTCTTTGAGGCGCGCGTGGAACACTACGCGCCGTCGACTCACGGGCCACTGCTGCGGTGGTAGCGGCCGGGGCCGCGAGGGCCACTCCGTTGAGCTTCCCTCACGCGTCCCGCCTCCGCCTTCACGAGCATTACTGCTTCGCAGAAGGCGGAGACTGCCTCCCATTCCCTCTCGCTCTGTACCATGGCCTGAACCAGGGCCGGGCGCGAGAGGTCGCCGCCACCTATCGCATCCACGACGACACGGCGGTGTTCCGCCCAAGCGGGGCAGAACTCCACCGTATGCTCCACCGTGTCCTCTGGGCGATGACCAGAGGGCTGGGCTTTTCTTTGGCCAACGAATCAACATTGCTATTCAACGTGCCAAAGCTGCTAGCGTTCTGGGCACTTATCCATTGACAGAGATGTGGATGAATTTTTTGATGCCCAATGAGTTGTTTTCATACGCATTTGTACATTTTGGGTATTATTATCAGATTGTATAAATATCTTTTAAGTTATTTCTAATAAATCAGTCGTTATTATTACTTTATTGTAGTTATTACAAGATAAATTAAAAATGTTTTCTTTAGTTCTCGGTGGTACCTTAGTAAGGGCCGTAAAAGTCTAATTATATAATTTCAACCTGATAAAATAGCATAATCAGCGTATAATATTCCTACTTTTGGGACCTTCTCTTTGTGAGAAGGTGTAACCCGAAGGTTTTGGTTCTAGGACACGCCGGTTTCCTCACGATGTTTTCCTTTACCGTTTAGAGAGCAGTGGTGATGGAATAATTTACAAAAAGTATTGACCCTGCGATTCGAAGACATGTGACCCGGATTGGGCCCGCGTGGTGGATCACGGCCCACACCCTCTCACGCTGAGGCCTGTGCCCCATCGGTGGGGACATTAAAAGGCTGATGATGATGAAAGAGCCTGCCTGGGTCTGAGCCCACGACCATTACCACTGGGCCAACACTATTCTCAACCAGGTATTGGTTTACAGATTAAGCTTATTTCAAAAGACTTGCCTCGTCTCATTAGCAAACACTGAATCTACTAATATCAAACTAATTCCATCCTCAAAACAGACCGTCTTTATATCCATACATTTTAACAACATTATCATTATCACTAAAAATATTTTCATCAACACACAAAAATTCAAGTTTGTGAATATAATCGACCCTTAACTGTAGCTTCTTAATCTCGCATTGATAACCGTTGAACCACGATAAACCATTCGTCTGATATAATCAGAGATACCGGCACGTAACCGTAATGTGACCATTGTGGCTACATGTAAGGAGTCACGTGGGTTTGTACAGGGTAACCAGAGATGATAGAAGATCATGTACATTATATATATAGAAAGGCGCCAAGGTAAACAGAAGAGCAGCTGCAAAGTGAATGTTTTCTTCTTTGTCGATTTCCATTAAGTTCCAAAAGAGTTCATCTCTTGTCTGTTTTAATTCTAATTCATTGTTAGATGATTGTCCATTTAAATACACTTGTTGCCTGCTGATTTCCGCAGACGACTTTGGTGTGCCGAAGACGACTCACTCAAAGCATTGCTTACACACCGGCCACCGTCGTCATTGACTTGCTGACTGCCGAACTCAAATGTATCAAATATTTATGCAACTGGACAATATGTGAAATCATTGAGACAGGCTCTTGGTAAAATAAAACTAAAATTTTTATCGTAGTATCGCTGAGCAATGGTCTACACAAAGTGCCGCCTGAGGTTGGATAGCAGCGTCGAGGCCGGCCTAAGAAGAGGAGAAGCCTTTGCCCAGTAGTGGGATGTGGGACACGATACGCAAAAAAATAAGTATTGTCTACCTCAGCGAAGCTTGCCGAGGAGGCTGACTCGACACTGTAAAAAAATACAATGTGTTACATCTGCATTCTTAACAAAACAAAGTGACTGTATTCTGTATTGAAAACTAAATACTTTCTTAGTTTGTGCATTTAGCCAGACAATCACTGGCTAAATGCACAAACCGTGCAAAGCCAAGAATAAACAAAAAAAAAAAACTTAAAAAACAAATGAATTCTCTATTGATTCACATGCATAGTGAGGTTCGAAGTTCAAAATGATGTTGACAGAACAGCATTACAGCTTATTTTAGTTTCATGAATCACTCTCACTACATAGTACAAAACGCGTCTGTCTATTTCTCCGCTAGCTCCTAAACCACGCAACATATTTTGATGAGATTTTCATTAATAGAAAGAGCGATAAATAAGGAAGGTTTGTGTGTATAATTTGCACCCGTGCAGAGCCGGGGCGGGTTGCTGTTAACAATATTCACCTATCACGATATCGTCACATTTACATTGATCTAGTTACATCATGTTGTTTATATATAATAAATCAGCTTCGATCATGTTCACGTGTTTTTTCTCTACAATTCTCATCTTTTGAGTGCTCGAATTTGTCTTGATTGGCAGGTGCCTCGTGTATCGTTAGGTCATGTTATGAAGATTTTGATTCTGATTGTTTGTTATTACGAGCTTTTTTTCTCTTGCACTGTTCGCATGTATGTTTGTAAGTTGTCCGTAAAAATTTGCAAACCATTTTTCGACCATTGTTGTTATCCGATTAAGCTGAAATTTTTCGTGGTGATTCGGTTCCGGTGGCAATGCATTTTGTTGGTAAGCATGACCAGAATCGATTTCCAGAATCAGCTCCAGATAAAGGAAATCTTCAATGCTGACAGGACGGACACGCAGTTGTATGTTCACATCTAATTGCGATTACTTGTTTAAAAAAAAATAGTTACACTCTGGGAGTGCCGACAGAAGTGAAAACTTGAACAAAAATCCCAAACGCGCCTCGCGATCCGCTACGAGTGCTTACGACGCGTCTCTCGTAGCGATCGATGCGGGATATAAAATCATAAATATTTCGAAAACGGTAAGTCCAATCGCAAAAATAATTAAAATGTGATCCCTTTATAAAATCTCGTAGAAATATCTATAAGATCTAAATTCCTAAAAAAAAAATGCCCAATGCGCCTCGCGAGCCGCTATGAGTGCTACGACGCGTGTAGCACACTCGTAGCGAATCGCGTTGCGGTCGGAAGGTCGGTGACCGTGACGGTGTCGCTCGAGTTCAATTGTTTTTTGCCCATCTCAAAAATGCCCAACGCGCCTAAAGAAGTTTTCACTTCAAAAATGTTTTTTTTTTAGTAGTTAAGAGGGAAAAGGGGGCTGCCATTCTTCATACAAATGTATTCCTCTCTTTTCTTCCTGGATAATGCCTCTAGAGCAATCATTTTTTTCATAATGTCAAGGTGTGCTGTTGACATGTCCCTGTCATTTCCTTTTTTTCAGCAATTTATTAATTGAAGTAGTGAGTAAAGAAAATATGACCCTCCAAAAATTACAAAAAATGGCCCTATTTTTACCGCTGTTCTTAGAAGACCACCAGACAAATTAGAAAAGTTTTAACATAAAACATTTAATAGGAACCTAGACATACTCTTTCTTAAAAATTTGGTGCCAAAAATAATTGAATCGGCTCAGTTTTCGAGGAGAAAAAAGGGTAATACAACGTCGATCTCGTCAAAAATTTTGTGCTAATATCGGTCTGAGTTGTAGCTGTCCCTATCGCACTCTACAGGGGCAGGCTTGAGCACGATGGTAATAGTTTCTTCAAATACCTATTTTATAAATTCCTCGCAGGCCCCGTTCCCTCTTAATAACTTATTATTAAAAGCTTTTATTTAACTTGCAATGTTTGTATGTTCAGGTCAAATCTTGCAAGCTGAAATAGAACCACTTTCTCTTATCTTACGGAGTTGAATTTTTACGTGGTGATTCAGTGCCGATGACAATGCATTTTTATGGTAAGCACGACCAGAATCGACATCCTGGATTAGCTCCAGGTAGAGGAACTCATCAATGGTCAAACACAGACACGAAATTTTGTGTATGTTTATTAAAAGCTTGTTTATAAAATGTTTTTTTTTTACTATTTACTTATTAGTTGATACAGATACATAATATTTATTTATTTGGCAACTCAACAGCATATTATTAATTTACTTGAGATAAGAATGTTCACCTCACTAACAATAAACCGCCCAATGTAATTGAATCAAAATTAATAGTATCTTAATGTCTGCATACACTGCACAGTGACAGAGAGATGATGACAATTTTAAGGCGCTGTTAACTGCCAACGACATTGATTAGCTTGCGTGTTCTGCGCTGAGCTCACGTAACGCGTCTTACGTCCACCCAGTAATAGGACTCGCCCATCAAGGAGCGCTGTCCGAAATTAGTCCGCATTATTAATTTATTATACATAAAACAATAGATATTATACTAAATAACGTATACTAAAATATAAATAATGAATTGAGGCTTAAAATGGTGAGTTTCATAAAAATACGCTTTATAGTTTTTGCGTGATTCTAATTTTTTTTTTCCGCGTTAGACAACTTAATTACACTGTATATTATAAAAATATAATTTCAAATATTCACATATCAAATTACGAAAAAAAAATATCTGGATTAGCATATATTTTGTTCAAAGAAATATGAATAGTCGTTTAGACGTGATGTTCAATTAAAAAACATTAGAAGTCGTATAACTGCGCCTTAAATAGAAAGTGGCGGTAAAAAAAAATATTGTTGACTTTATTTTCTTTTAATACTGTGTACGTGCAAAATATAACGTACGCCAAACATATATAGGTAGAGGATAAATGGATGTAGCATGATAGGTGATTACAAGCTAACAGGTGATTATAAACTAAATTAATTGAAACTCTCGGATCTTGGGGTCCGAGTGCTCACAAATTGTTTAAAGAACTATCTAAACGCCTTATTGACACTTCGTGTGACCCAAGGGCTGGCTTTTTCGTTGGACAGAGGATTAGCATTGCCATACAACGTGGCAATGCCGCTAGGCTTTTGGGCACGTTATCAGTCGAAGGCGGTGCGGAGAAATTTTCCGACGCCATTATTTTAGATTATTTATAATTAGCGTAAAGTTTTATCAGAACTTTACGGCTCCATCGACCGTCTGTTCTGCGAGCAATGTGCACTGCCCACTGCCACTTTAGTTTGGCGATTCTTCGGGCTTGTCGGTAACCTTGGTTAACCGACCGCGTACCGGAAGACGCAGTGTTGGAAGGCCCCTAGCAAGGTGGACCGATTACCTGGTGAGAGTCGTGGGTAGCCGATGGATGCGAGACGCACAGGACCGGACATTGTGGTGACACTTGGGGGAGGACTATGTCCAGCAGTGGTCCAGTCTTTCGGCTGAAATGATGATGATGATGAAAAGTTTTCATTTTTTGTTTAAGTGTATCTATTGTAGTTCTAGTTAGTTAAATGTATTTTTGTTTCTTACACATAGATACATTTTTTGTACATTAAAGATTTAGATTTAGAGTGGGTGCCACAATAGATGTTTGTAAGACGATTAGCGAGTACTATCACCTCTTAAATGATTGATTATCTGTGGACTAGTCAGCCTGTGAATCACGTTAAAAGCGTTTAATTTTGTAAATTCAAAGAAAACATTAAAAATCTTTTATTTTGGTTTAGTACCCTATACAGGTTATCAGAGAGCAGTGGTGGCCCAGTGGTAACGGCCGCGACTTACAAGTTGTAGGTCGTGAGTTCAAACCCAGGCATGCGATTTACTTTGTGTAAATTATTTCATCACCACTGCTCTCAAAACGGTGAAGGAAAACATCGTGAGGAAACCGGCATATCCTAAAACCAAAAATTCGAAGTATTCTGTCTGTCTGTCCGTCGTCTGTCACACAGGTTTTGCAGCCAAACGGTTGGAGCTGCAGTCTTCACTAGTACAGTTTTCACAGTATAAGCATCTTGTTGACCCAAAGCCATACAAATAGTCAAAAATTGGTACGGAATTTTAAAAGTTCGATGTCCGACTCGCACTTGGCCGGTTGTTTTCTTTTCTTTTTGTATCTAATTCATCCTTTTTTTCTATCAGATGGCGGCTGCCCTACGCTGGATGTTGGGCAAAACAGTGTGGGCAGGAAAACATCCAAAACTGGTAATGATTTAACAATCTATGCAAACATTGATCTATGAACCCATAATTCGCAACCATTTCAAGCTTACTTCCATTACTAAGTTCCCCTGTATGTGTGTTTGTACGTGTCTTATCTCGGAAACAGTATCAGTTGAGACAAAGAAACGTATGATGTGGCTATGCATTTGCTTAACTCGTCGGTTATCGCTGTGTTATCGTTAAAAATTTGTTACTTAGTAATTAGAATCCGGGTGGCGATAGGTACTGGTGGGGCTGTGTTCCAGATCTACAAGTATCTACCTACACGTAGGTCTGTATACAGGGTGTAATAAGACACATCACAAAGCTGTTAACAACGCATACTGTACATCCAACATAGTAGCTTTGCGCAAAAATTATTGCTGGGAAATGACTTTTATTTTTAGGTATGAAAAAAAAAACTATTTTTTATTGCGCGATGTAACGCGAACCCAAGCAAGTGGAGTTAAACCCAGCCCCTTCGCTCTAAGCCACGTAGGTCCTTGTCGGGTACGTTTGTTATTCATTGCGTTTTTGTAACTGCAAATGTGTAATTTCAAAATTTCAATAAAAAATAAAATCAAAAATTCAGGTAATGTTTGTTTGGAAAAAAGTTTTGTAATTTAACACTTGGAATTCATTTTCGTAAAAAAAGTAAAAAAAAATCATTGGAAAAGACCTTTATATCTCCAAAGCCAGTGGATTCCCAGGTATGGTCTAGTGGAAAAAATGATCCAAATAATGCGTAGAATATGTGGTTTTCGGCTTCGGAAACTGTCTTTTTACACCCGATATTTATAAACATAACACTATCGCCAATCTTTGAGGGGATAGACAGATTAGATAGGTTCATTCAAGTCCCCCTTTGTAAGACTGGTTGTCAGACTTTAGGGCTTCTGACGACCCATAACGACTGTCAAAAATCCACGAGTGACAGCCGGGACCAACGGCTTAACGTGCTTGCACAATGTTCATAGCCGGAGACATTGTTTTGTCACTATCCGCCTTCAACCCGTATTCTTGAACGAAGTTTATCGGGCATTATAACAAACTTTCACGTTTATCATGTTAGTAGGATATTTTTTGGTTGGATGAAGTATAGCAAATGTTATGTAATCTTATTTTTAACTAACTCCAAAAAAAAGATGGAGGTACTCAATATTTTTTTTTTATGTGTTTTACCTCAGAATTTTTTTCTAGGTGAACCGATTTTGATGAATCTTTTTTTATTTGAAAGCTGGTGCTTTTCATGTGGTCCCGTTTAATTCTTTAACTTTTAATTTGATTAAGATCTGACTAGTACCTACTTTTTGAGTTATACTTCTTATGCGTATGTAGATTTGACATTGATGATATTTATTTAAGGGATACTTAGGTACAACTAAAAAGTGAAAAAGAAAAAACTTTTTAAAAAACAATACAACCGACTTTGAAATAAATAAAACACTAAAAATGCAAAATTAAATTAATTTCGGAAGTCGATATAAAATTTATCGAAGAAACAAAACTAGAAATACCGACTTCTGAAATTAAAGTTATTTTGCATTTTTTTTTAGTTGTAGGTCGGTTGCATTTTTTTGTAAAAAGTGTTTTATTACTACGGGTTTTTCAAACCCAGAAACCTTTTATTAAATTCTGTCCACATTTTAAACTACTCGTAGATAAATACTTGTATATAACAAACACACGCTACAGATTCATTGCTAATACATCTTATCAGTTGGACAACGAGTCCCATTAAGAGAACTATCTGCGTTATCAGTGGCTTATCTGTCTGATGAGAGACACCAAATCATCGTTACATGACGTCTGTGTTTAAATTTATATTTAATTATTTTTATTTATCAAGCGATCGCATCGACTTTGTGGAAAAACCCAGAGGATTTATCTCTTGAGGGATAAACTAACATCACAATTAGTGATAATGAGAGAGTCTAACAAAAAAAATAGATATACACATACATAAATCACAAGTTTTGCATTTTTAAGATTTTTATAAATCCAGCAAGTGCATCCAAGCAAAAAGGGTCCAGTTCTCGGCATTTAGTTTCCGAGATTTAAGTAGTTTTAATATAATATTTGGTCCACAATCAGGTATTAGTTAAACATACTCGTAGATAGTTATGTTATTTCTTTCAAAAGATGTAATTTTTAAAACAAACAAAAATACAGTGTGATCGATTTTAAAATAACATTAAAATTAAATTTACTGTTAGTACAATAATAATAAAAAAATAAATAAATAATTTAACGAAATAGTCAATTGTAAGTAATAAAATCAATAAATAAAAATTGTGAATAAATTAAAACTGTCAATAAATTAAACATTGCCAATAAATAAAAATTGTGAATAAATAAAAATTGTAAATAAATAAAAATTGTCAATAAATTAAAATCTGTATAAATTAAAACTGTGAATTAATTAAAATGTCATTGAATAAATATCAAATTCTTAAACTCTAAACTAATTTTACAATAAAATACATACACGTCAAAGCCAATTCGTAAAGTTGGGTGAAAAATTGCATTTCGCGATTTTAATTGATTATTAATTAATGCTTAATTTTCTACAAGTTCATATTATAGTCAATGACTTTAGATAATGTTTCTAAGTAAGTACCACAAATTTCTTTTTTGTTTAAATTTCATTTTTATTTTTATGTTTTTTCTCAAATCAAGCTTTTTCAGAGTTTCCACTTAAAATGTCTGATAAAAAAAATGTGCCAGTTTTTGAATATTTTTTTAATACTTATTATCAATCGACTAATCAAGATACCGAATCTAGACTTAACTCAATACCCCACTACTGGACTCTTTTTGCTTGGACACCCCACATTTTGTCTAGTCCACTCAGCACAGATCTTTTGAAGCAGCAAACAAAACCGCTATTGGTATCAGTACGAACACGAATGCTAACAATGCCCTAAAATATTAGTACAGAGTAATTACTTACGGCCTCCTCCCATTCCTTCCACATCCCTCTTAGCTGTGCTTCTTCACGCCAATTCGCCAGGAATCCATACAAAGAGCCACCTCCTCCTCAGTCTGTTGCAAGTGTTGCAACTCTGTCTAGCTGTATCAGGGCTCCAGTTTCGCGACATACAGGCCCATAGCTTTGATGGCCTAGAACTAAAATGATGATGACCTGCTTTGAAGCCCCAGAATCCGGCAGTTACCCAGAATTCCTTTTTTAATCAGTTTTAATTTGAATTCGTACAAACATTGAGATAAACAGTGGTGCAATCGGACGCTGTGATAAGAGACCTTATCGCTCGACCGATGTTGTTAATACGTACTCCGATGAGTAACAATATGGAACTGTATCTTTGTTTAACTGATTGTCAGTTAATATTGTCCAGTTTAAGATACAACTATAAAAAAAAAATCAAATAACCCAACTGCAAAAAACAATTTAAAAGTTCCAAATAAGTCACTTTTCAAGCAGTCTAAACCAAAAATCAAAAGACATTTATTCAATCTAGGCTGAGAGCCAGCACTTTTTGAATAATGTCAATGTTCAACATAAAGACAGTCTCCCAAAAACGCCCGCCCGTCACCACTTCCTAGTGTTTTAGCTGTGAAGAAGAAGTGGCCAACAAACTCCCCAGCAACACATCTGTCTGTTAAGTTTGAAGAACCTGAATCTATCTAAATGATTGTAGGCTGTATCTTAACAGTTGTAGTCTGATGCAGTTCGTGGCAGTTATTTTAGTTCAATCACAGATTTCATGCCACTCACTACATCAGACTGCTTGGAAAGTGACTTGCTTGGAATTTATATGTTTAGGTACAGTTTTTTTTTTTGTTTTTGGCAATTTGCGGTTTCTGCCCAAAAACAGCCATTAATGGTATACCTATTGCGTCATTTAACAAAAACGTTAGTTAGTAGTAGCTGATGATTACCTTACATAAATTAACTTTACCTTAAATAAATTCATGTGAAACTTCCTTACATGGATGCAGGCATTAGTGAGAGTTTCCACTGTTAGATGACGTACGGGAAAGCAGGTCTTCGGTTTCTCAACATTTTTATTATGAACATGAAAAAATCCTTCTACAATTTTTTTCTTGTTTGGTTATAATTTTAAATATTCTGTTGCAAATTTTCTTGAACTCAATAAAAAAGTTAAATATTTCAGGCTACAGAAGCCCATCAAAATAACAACTTTACATTAAATAACTTAAAATAAAGACTGACTAAATACAATGAGTATGTGAAAATAATAAAATTTAAAATGTCAACAATGTGTAATTTACATGACAAAAAAAAAATTGATCTCCAAAAACTGTAATAAAATTAAGAAAAAGAAAATGAACTCAATGCAACCACTACCTTATTTATTATATATTTAAAACTGTAGAACACCATTTTATCTAGCAAAGTTATCCAAAAGAACGCTTAACACTTTTACCGCAGCACAACGCAAAGTAACACAAAATTCCAACTTTCTGATTTTATCGGCTCCCCTATTACCCGACCGTGATTAAACAATAGCCGTGTAATCGAAAAAATAATTTGCCCAATTTGTCCAACGGCCTGATTGATGCCCACCCAATTAATACCACCAGATAGAGATGCCCCGATTGTTAACTTTTAACCGAACGTAATTAGAACTATTTGTTTTAGCCGGGTTATCGCGACGTTCCATCGCCGAGGAACAATAGGAAAGTTTGAATTTTCAAATAATTCGATTACGAAAAGTGATAGTGATTTGTTGGGTTAATTATTTTTGTTTTTTTTTTTAAGGCAAAGGTAATAAGTGTTTTGGCTGGTTAGATAAGACTGTTTGGATTTAAATGAAGTCTTCTTTTGTTTATGTTTCTACGGAGTTGATAGTTTACGTTAATTATTTCATTAGTTCTGCTGTAATTGAATTAAGACAGTAATTTAGGTTGAGGGTCATTTGCAATGTAGATAGAGCTCTTTAATTGTTTCAACTGAACTATAACATAATGAGATTAAACAAAAAACCTTTTTTGTAAAAAAACAACGGATTCCAAAAAACAAAAAATACACTAAAAATAAAAAAAAAATACTTTAATTTCGGTAGTCGGTGTTTGTATTTTATTTCTTCGTTTTTGACACCGACTTCCGAAATTAAAGATATTTTTTAATTTTTAGTGTAGTTTTTGTTTTTTTGTAAGTAAATTGCTTTTTTTGTAAAAAAGTTTTTGTTTTTCACTCTTTAGTTGTTATACCCCAGAATTAAAAACCCCAATAAAATGGAACGTGGAATTTGAACATATTCGTAATTGGAGAAAACCAAAACGTCATCTATGTATACGTGTTTGTCGTTTTTGTTCAGTTTTTCAAAAAGCGCTAAAGCAATTTCGAGAGAATTTATATGGGACCACCTCGGGAGTAGGTATATTCTTTGGGATAAAAAAATTATTTTGAAAATCGGTCCAAAACTGACATAGAAATGGGTGGACATACATAAAAGAAAAAAAAAACGTACAGTTGAAAATAGAAACTCCTCCTTTTTCGAAGTCGGTTAAAAAATTATAGAGAGATCTTCGAAAAGGGTGGGTTACGAACCCACCTGTGGTACCCCTGTTATTTATTTATTTACTAAAACTTCATGCAACATAAAGATACAAAGGCCGGTGACCTATTACCATCAGGTGTACCGCCGTCCGCGTACCGGAAGACTCAGCGTTGGAGGGCCTCCCACAATTTGGACCGATGACCTGGTGAGGGTCACGGGAATCCGATGGATGCAAGATACACAGGACCAGTCGCTGTGGCGACACTTGAGGGAGTGTCCAGCAGTGGACGTCCTTGAAATGATGATCGATGATAATTCACCGCATGCTGTTTTGCCATTCAACTGATATAGAGCGCTGTTAAAAATATATAGCTGCACAGTAGCACTAAAAGAAACCTCAAAAACTAACAGTAACCACTGACATCCATCAACCATCACAAACCAATAGGTAGCGAGTGCCCGTCTCACCGGTACCCGTAATTGTAGCGACGTGGCTGCGACCACCCGCGCGCTACCGAGAAACGCACGTGTCGTGTTCGGTTACAGCTGTAGTGTTGCTTTAAGTTATGATTAAGTAAGGTTTCCGTTGATAATGATTGGTACTGTATCTGGGATGGTGTGTGTAAGAGCATTATCCGTCAGATTTATTTTTTAACCGACTTCGAAAAGGAGGAGGTTATCAATTCGGAAGTTTATTTATGTTATAACTTCGTCATATATAGACGGATTTGCAAAATTCTTATTTTGTTTGAAAGGGGTTTATTCCGAAATGGTCCCATTTAAATTTCAAATCTGATGATGAGTTTCGGAGACAGACAATGGAACTCTTCAAAAAATTACAACAAATCAACCGCGATTGCTGCTATCGCATAAATATACATTGTTAACACAATTTAATGGGGAATCACAACTAAAAAGAGAAAAATAAAAAGTTTTTTTACAAAAAATGGAACCGACTTCCAAAAGAAAACAACAAAAATGCAAAATAACTTTAATTTCGGAAGTCGGTGTCAAAAAACGAAAAAACAAAACCAAAAACATTAAATTCCAAAATTACAGTTATTTTACACTTTTTTTGTTTTCTTTTGGAAGTCGGTTCTTTTTTTTTGTATAAAAAGTTTTTACTGAGGGTGATTTTCACAGTTCATCATTAAAAGGTAAGGCAAGTCTTATAATTTAAGAATACATGTGGCGAAAAGCGGCAAAGTTGTTTAACTGACAGTTTTATTCCTCAAACTTACTTGTTGATTGAAAAATCAGCCAATCACTCGTAATATTTATTTATATAATGTCAAGGACTGTCAACATCGATAAACGACTGCTAGATTAACAATAAATTAGTAAAAAATAAACAAAACGAATCATTAACGAAATCTCATGAAAAAATGCAGCTTAAACAAGTCAACATAAGTTTCTAGGTGTCTATAGGAAACGTGTTTAAAAATTGCACTACCTTGCCACATTGAATGGTAAAGCTAAGCGCTTTATATAAGTAAAATTTAACAATGTGATTAGTTTAAACACTGATTGGCGGGTTCTTGATAAAAAAAATTCTAACTTAAAAAAAAAATGTCTAAAAGGAATAAAGACTCAAGGAATTAGTCATTTTTCAGGTAACGTCAAAATAATCTAACAATTCCAAAATAAAGTACTTCGGGATGCTGTCAATGCAGCCTGGTACATAAGAAATGACGACTTTCATTCACCGATCAATCTGCCTAGCCTTTTCCCAACTATCTTGGGGTTGGCTTCCTGTCTAACAGGATGCAGCTGAATACCAGTATTTTACATGGAGCGACTACCTATCTGATCTCCACAACCCAGTTACTGGGTAATACGATACCCTTGGTAAAACTGGTTGTCAGACTTTCGGGCTTCTGACGACCCGTAACGACTGTCAATGATCTACGATTGACAGCCGGGACCAACGGCTTAACGTGCTTTCTTTCTTGGCTTAAGATGGTCACCCATCCATGGACCAAACCCGGCAGGCGTAGCTTAACCTGTTGGATCGACCCATGCGGCCCTTATTACTTTAGCCACGAGCTCCTCAAATAACGACCTTTACCGTGACCTTAAAATTGAATTCGTCAGCACCATCATCACCAAGCCCTCGAACACAGACTGTGTGTAGGCTAAAAAGAACTAAACCTTTTGAATTAGTGTAGTGTACAAAGTGAATAAATAGTAGTAACAATGTTGTGCTATACATAATTATAAAACATAAACATAGTGTTTTATAAATTATATCAGACTAAGAAAGTGCTACGGACTTGTGTAAAAGTGCAAATGGACAGTAGTCATAGTTTTAACATAATCTATCACGTAAAATATTAAGTTAAAATTAAAATGCTCATTAGTCTCTTAGGCTAGCTCGTAATTAATTATTAAGAATTTTGTACGTACTAATAAAGTAAAAAAAAAAACTTCAGGAACCCTGTAACCTTGTTTGACATTATAAAGGTAACTAGTACGCATAGCTAGTCATTAATCATGATTCTTAGAACAACCAGGTCATAACTCAGAAATACACGTGTCTTGTTAAGTTACAAATTTTATTATACAAACATCTGATAGCATGGCATCATATGATTAAGTAAGGTCAGAGAGATAAGGAATCTTTATAGGTATGACTTGATAATGAATGCGATCATCTTCGAGACTGAAGAAATCGAAATCGGCCAGTTTGTTAACATGTCTTCTGGAGAGAGCATCTATTAATTACCAATTTATCAGTCAGGCCAGGCAGGTGATGATTATAATTATTCTAGCAGTGGCTAAGCTCGCCTGGAATTAGTACTACCCCCCATAATAGATATATTATGGGGGATAGCTTATATGTTATTCTGATGTATAAGCTATATCATTGCATAGTTTCATCCAAATCCGTTCAGTAGTTTTTGCGTGAAAGAGCAACAAACATACACTCACAATTTTTTACATTTATATAAGTAAGACTTAGCTTCTGCCAACAGCTACGCCCGCGTGTAATTAGTACTTCCTACATTTTAAATTACAACCTATGTGCTATTTCAGACTATAATCTATCTCCATGCCAAATTCCATCTAGATCCGTTCAGCCGTTCGACTACATGATTATGATCAGTAAATAGTTTAAGTACCTACAATATATTAAGTACTTTAATTTACTTATATTTGCACGCCGAAATTAAAGGCAGAGTAAGAGATCAATTTTGTCCATTTTGTCAACCTTCTGTACCTTATTTATGCAAATAAATGATTTATGATTTTTGATTTTTTTGATTTTGATTTTTCTGGCGTGATTGTGTAACAAACATTCATCCCATCCTTCAATCCAATACCATCCATTAAAACTTTCGCTTTTAAAATATTAGTAGGATGCCCATGGTCATGAAATGTCCTCTTGTCCTCATTATCATCATTATTTCAGCCGAAAGGCGTCCACTGCTGGACATAGGCCTCCCCCAAGTGTCGCCACAACGACGGGTCCTGTACGTCTCGGATTTATCGACTACCCGCGACCCTCACCAGCACGTGTATTCGTTAGCTCAGTTGACATCAATTTGATAGGCACTATGCAGTACATTGCTCGGTGGACATCAATTATAATAGCCAACTACGGTTTTCCTATACGTCAAAGCAGCAATGTACGGCAGAGTGCCTATCAAATTCATGTTAAGTAAGTTAGCGAATACGCGTGCTGGTCATCGGTCCGCCTTGTGAGTAGCCTTCCAACGCTGCGTCTTCCGGTACGCAGAAGACGCCTCTTGTAAGATAAATCTTGTTTTGATATTACGAATAGTTGATAGGTTTTTTTTACTCCTTGGAAGTTAAAACATGTTAAAATTTGACGCTATCATACTAAATTCCCAAAAAAAAAAATACTTTCGGTACAAACTTGTTATCAACCAACCTGCAACTTACCTAGTCTTTGCCCAACTATCTTGGGTCGGCTGCCAGTCTAACCGGATGCAGCTGAATACCAGTATTTTACATGGAGCGACTGCCTATCTGACCTCCACAACCCAGTTAACTGGGTAATACGATACCCCTTGGTAAGACTGGTTGTCAGACTTTCGGGCTTCTGACGATAACGACTGTCAAAGATCCACGATTGACAGCCGGGACCAACGGCTTAACGTGCTTTCTGAGGCACGGAGGAGTCTCGGTATGTAAAGATGGTCACCCATCCATGAAACAACCCCGGCAAGCGTAGCTTAACCTGATGGATCGACCCGTACAGCTGTTATTACTTTAACCACGAGCTCCTCACTTACAAACTCGGTACAAAGTTATCATCACCTTATCAAAATAAGTGTGGGTGGTTAATTGTGTTTTTCGGTATTGACTTTCTTGAAGACAGTTTTTAATTTCCATGAGCAGCAGCTCCTTACACTCTGTATAGTTACTTTGAAATTTAAGATAGTGACAGCATTCGGATTCTACAATAACAAGAAACCGTTTCAACCATGCAAGGTTTTGCCTTGAAGCCTTCAATTGAAGTAAAAGCCGCATTTCTATAGTCTGTTCTACAAACGTCACATTTACGGCTTTCACTCCATTCCCAGCGAAAATTGATTGAATATAAATAAAACAAATGTGCAATCCACGTCACACCGTTGCCACAACTTCTGCGTTCCTAAAAGCATAACTGTCTAATCACTCGTCTCATCTCACACTAAGCAATTGTTCCTCTGCTGCAAACGATTGAATTGAAACCCTATTTGGTTCGACAAGGGTTGCTTCTTGATTGAAGGTTGTATCTTTCTCGACCTACGGCCTCTCGATCCATTTCATCTCCTCGAAGCATAAACTACATTATAGGCGTCAATTGTTAACAACCTCTCGATTCTCGTGAAGCGATAATATCGATTACGTCTCTTATTTTCTCGCACTAGCGACTCGATTGTTTTATTCGATTCTCTCCCCGAGGCTTAGATCATGCGTTATTAAAATGTGATAGTGTTTGTACCGTCAATTATTTCTGAGGTGTTAGGAATTTACTTGTGGGTTTTTGTTTGACTGGGAATTGAAGATTTATATGGTTCCCTTGTCTAGGACTAGATTATAAGAAAACTAGCTTCAGCCAGCGGATCCACCCGCGTGGAATTAGTCACTTAAGGCACTATTAGCTGCCAACGACCTTGAGTGGTTAGCTTGCGTGTTCTGCGCTGAGCTCACTTAACGCGTCGTATGTCCACCCAGTAATAGGACTCGCTCATCAAGGAGCGCTGACCGAAATTAGACGCATTATTAATTTATTACACATAAAATAACAAGTAATAAAATAAAACACTGAGACTAAATTATTAATAATTAGATAATCTTTAAACTTGTGAAAGTTTCATAAAAATACGCTTTATAGTTTTTGCGTGATTCTCAATTTTTTATCCGCGTCAGACATAACTTTACAAATTAATTACACTTTGTTAAAAACATAAAATTTCAAATATTCTTAAATCAAATTACGATGGATATAGTCTAGAGTAACATATATTTTTTTCAAAGAAATAAAACCACTCGTTTAGACGTGATGTTCAATTAAAAACCTTTATAAGTCTTATAGCTGCGCCTTAACACTAGGGCCATGGGTCCTAGTGCTCATCGAGTTTTCCGTGACATCATCAAACATTTAGTCGACTCTTCACGTGACCAGAGGGCTGTTCTTTTTTTCGGACAAAGAATCAGCATTGCCATTGAACGTGGCAATGCTGCCAGCGTTCTGGGCACTTTTCCCATTGACAGCGATGTGAACGAATTTTTCGATGCCCAATGAGCTATTTAATGCCGCTTGTACATATTTTATTTATTAAGTTATTTATTAGTTTAGTTATGTTTATTATGTATATTGTAATCAAATAATAAAGGTATAATTATAGCTTATCTATACCAAATCTATTTATAAATAAAAAAGCTGAAGAGTTTGTTTGTTTGTTTGAACGCGCTAATCTCTGGAACTACCAATCAGTCGATTAGAAAAATTCTTCTTGTATTTGTTAGCACATTCATAAGAAAGGCTATAGGCTATCTAGCAATACGCTAAAGTTCTTGGTTAGCCTTAAATATTGATATTTGTAAAGTAAGTCGGCAGAAAAAGCGGTATCGAACTGCTTTATCTGCGTGCGTTGGGATAATTATAAAGGGGAGAAGTACTAATACCACGCCGGCGAAGCTACTTATAAGCTAATCCAGATTATAATCTATCTCAGTGCCAAATTTCATCCAGATCTGTGCATCTTTTCCGACGTTACTGAGTAACAAACATTCATATATCTTTCCAAACTTTCACATTTTTTTAATATTAGTAGGAAGTTCCTAACAAGCTCATTGATATTAATTTTAATGCTTGGCACTTAGCTACTGGGTTTACCTATGCTAGTTATAAACGTTCCTTTGTAACTATTGGCCAATCTGTATTCTGTCTCCTGGTTGATTTGGAGGGAAATGGAAAATGTTCATGTTTTTTAAGGTTCCGTACCCGAAGGGTCCAAACGGAGCCCTCTATTGCTGTCACTCACGTGTCTGTCTGTCCTTCTGTCCTTCGTCTGTCATTTACAGCCAAACGGTTGGAGCTACAGTCTTCAAATATTTACAGTATGAGTATCTTGTTGACCCAAAGCCATACAAATAGTCAAAAATACATTTGGTCCGAGATGCACTTGGCCGGTTCTTTTCTGATTAAATGTCCCTCGGCAATCATCGCATTTCCGAATACAAACGAATGCTAATCTCCACATGGAAATTGGACATCCAAGAACTAGACATTCTGTGAAAATTTCAACTGTCTACCTACTGCGGATCATGAGTTAATCCCTTCAGGCACGGAACTCAAAAAAGCACTTCAATGCAAGACACACTAAAAATATGAAATTAATAAGCTCAATACCTGAGTAATGATGAAATAAGTAAAGATACCATCTTACTTCCTACTAATATAATAAATGCAATAGTTCGGATTGATAAATGTTTGTTACTCAATTTTTCCACAACAGCTGAACGGATCTGGATGGAATTTGGCACAGTGCTAGATTATAGTCTGGAATAGCACATAGAATTTCCTTTGTATCCCAGGAAAGTGTTCCCTTAAGATGATTTTTGATTTTCACTCGGGCGAAGCCACTGGGAGAAAATAGTTATGAGAAGTATATTAAGACAATAAGTCACTGGTAATTTAAATTCGTATTGTTCAGAATTCACAATCTAAAATCGATTGGAACCTTATCCGGCAACTGAAGCGATACATAATATTTTGAGGTTAGGATTTTGACACTTGCCTTCGATATCGATTCATCTCATATGACGGATGTTATTAGCTACTTGTCATTTTAATTTTGAACTCTAAAGCTTATAGGTAAGGTTTGATGTCTTGTAAATGCTAGTGGGCGTAGTTTTTATGGGCTTATTGTATAAGGACAGTGTTCGTTTGTTTTGACAGTCAGTGTTCGGTTACCGGTGACTACGATTATGCGATTGTGTGGAGCGTTTTAGATCGACAGATAACGGCAGTGGACACACGGCTTTATAGTTTAGACAGCTTACTTGTTCAACATTTCGTTGGGTATCTTTATTTTATTGTTGATTAAAAGTATTTTTAACGTTAATTTGAATTATCAAAATAAAAACTTTTCACACTGAGTTTCTTTTAATCTGAATAGTGTATCTTACCTATTGTTTAAGTTCTTAAACGGAAGTTTCCTTATAATACCACACTGTTTGAGTTTAAATATCTACGCTCATTCCTGTTCAGCCTCACAGAAGTCCAGCTATATTCTCTACTTTATTCTAGTTATCACCAATCTATCTGGAATTTCGGATACAGTTGAATTTCTTTTCCTCATTCAATATATATTCATAGGACGCAACAGTATTACTATGGAATCCGTTGGATTTTTTTCTTCACTCACCTCTTTGGCTCATACAATCATTTCATTTAATTAACATTGTATTGAAAATTACTTAAAATTTTTGGATTTGTCACATAAAGAAACCAATACAATTGAAAAATAAATTAAAATATTGAATCTATTACAATAAAATGTCTGTAATTAAATCGAATGTCAAATTAATGTCAGATATATTGTCAAATAATTAAATGCACAAATTTATCAATGGCCAAGTGAATAGCATAGAGTTTAGTCAAAATATCACACAATTGAAAGCTTGTTCATTGTTTTTATTATAAATATCTATATTTTAACGTAATCTTCGAGAATCATTTCTAAGCTTCCCAGCCTTCGTGCCCGTGTATCGTAACTATCAGAACACACATCGGTACACTCTTCTTTAACTTATACATACTTCTAGAATCTTTTCCAAGCTACCCAGTCTTAGTCCCCGTATATCATAACTAGTAGAACACACATCGGTCCGCGTCCGGCAAGCCGGCCGTGTTTTTGTGGCCACCGTTAATGGTCCGATGTACTGATAAGATAACAGCACAATGTTTTACTTTAATTATATACGTGTTTGTGTTATACAACTATTAATGATTGTTATTACTTCGGTAGCTACTTGGTGATTAAGGGATGGTGATTTGCTTTGAAATTTAAAAAAGAATACAACAGTTAGTAGCTTTGTAAGGTTCGACAGAAATGATTGCAGAGTAAAAGATTTCATCTATATCGACAGCAAATACGTGATCAAAACCTCGAAAGCATATTTGTGTAAACAATTAATATGCTTAGGTCAAAATAGAGATAATATATAGTACCTAAAGTTATTTAATTATGCAGCAGCAGTAAAAAAACAGTATCTAGTAGGATTAGTACGTTAACAGGAACTTGGTAAAAACCGTGCACTATGTCCGTCATAACATCAAAGATGAAGAAAGCGCCGATTTCACTTCTATTTAAAGGAAACTTAGGCAGCATATGCAAAAACACAATTCCGAAATCGAAAACCAATTAATCTACAGAAATACAAAATCGTGTTTAACAGTCTAACAGAACGATTGGAAACTCGATAGGTTCGCCTTAATACTCGCCTACGCACTATTGTCTAAAACGTGCAACGCTGCGTACGCGCAGATAAAATCGTTTGTACAGAGAACAAAAACAGTGTGCACTGGCTTTATAAGGATTGTGAACGGATCCGAGTATCGTGCGATAGGTCTGGATTTATTTATCTTCAAGCTTTGTACCAAGTGGGTAGGGAAACGGTATTAGACTAAGTGGAAGCTTCCATAGTGGGGGAGATATTAGGGAGCTATATGTTTTTGAACTGACAGCGTGGCTTGGTAAGGAGGGAGGAAACATGGATGAGGAAAATTAGGTCGCTTGAGCCTGTGGCATTGTGTTGTTGATGTGTGAGTGTGACATTGCACCTGATGCATTATATTATGATTTTATGATTAACGTATACTTACTTGATTAAACCTGCTGGCCTTAGTGTCGTTAGGGTAGAGTGGGCTAATTGTGAACACTTAAGGAAAACTTTAAATCATGCTCATACTATTCCATAAAGTCAAATTCTAATTAATTAATTAATTATTTCAATAGCTTATAATATTTTCATCAACTTTCAAAAACAAAAATGGCAGGGTAATTAAGAATTTGGATGGGTAATTACGGACAGACTAGATTGGCTAATTAAAGCTGCGCAGCTTTGGTGACTATGTATTTATAACTTTACATACATCCAAATATAAAATAAATAATAAAATATATTCGAAATTAGTTGTTATATCTATAGTGGTGTTCATAATTACCCGTTATTGATTTGAATGGAAATTGTACTATTCGCAATTACCCCTTAATCTCATAAACAAGAAAATTTAGGAAAGCATCAATAAATTGTTATTAATGTTTTCATATGATGATACGATGATACCATTTCCAAATGAATTAGCCCATTTTGTCGAGTGAAATACTGTTGATCAAAAATCACTACAGATACGATATTATTTATTAAATAATAGTAGTAACAGATTGAATAATTCCTTGTATAATTGTAGGAATTGGCTCAAAATCATAAATTGAAAGTTTGTCGAAAAATTACTAATGCTTTTGTTATAAAAATACTTAACATTTTTGTTTTACATTTAACTAATTACAGTCACTCTCCCCTAATGGTTCTCATCTTATTGCCAATTTATATTTAAACGTCAATATTCCATTGCTTGAGATATCCTTTTCTCCTGATTCTATTGCTGCCAACCAATACTTCTTCGCTATATGACTAACTGCTTTATTTAACAAGACCACACTTAAATTAACTGCAACACTTTGCAACAATCCTCATTAATTCTGATCAAGAACTTTCCCTTTTCACATGTCCGGAATGGCAGCACAATTCAGAACATTTAGACAATGCAATTTATACAATAGCCGAAAGGCAGATTTTATCAAACTCATTATAGCATGTAGGTACGTATTTACACGTCATTATCTATCAAAATGGCTGACAATTTGCCTTTACATGTCAATGTTGTACAAACACTTATTCAAACGTATTTCAAAGGTACCTAGTGTTGTCAAAAAGCCGATTTTAATCTTCTGAAATTATCGAATAATCGACGTTACGCTGCGCTCGCGCCGGATGCCAGCCCAAAGCTTTATGACGAGACAAACTTAGCTCGAAATAAAAAAAAAGTTATGATAAGTCTTATGTTCGAGGAGTAAGGTATATTGTTGATTAAATAGAATGCACAATGTAAGTTTGTATGTCTTTGTGTCATAATAACAGTAACCTGTCATGGTGTGACATTTTCATAGATTAAAATCGCGCTATTAAACGACTGTGCGATGGAATAGATGATAGAAAGATGGTTTATTTAAATAGTGGACGTGTTTTTTATCTAATGGTACTAGTTATGTGTAATGCCATGTTTTAAGCCGTGTAAGTACCGGTTTCAATTGTGTCGTTTTTGTCTGCGAACATAAAAACTATACCTTTAGAAACTTCACTATTTTACTAATAATTCAGTTTTTGTGTAACTACTCTAGAATTAAAATTAAATTCTACAAATTCACACCACAAATCCCATAATCGCGATCCAGCCAGACAATTCCCGCCATTGCAACACTGCCGCCATCTTTTGATCAGAATTTCCATTACAATGTCTAACACCACCAATAGAGGTCGCTGTTCTAAAATTTAGTTTTCAACAAACGATTATTCGACTGACTTATGTGATTGTTGCATGCCCTACCCTTTGTTTCGAGCTTCGAATTTCGATCGATCAATTTGCGGAGCGTTGTATGATTTAAGAGCTGGCGAAGGGGTCGTGCTGATGCAGGATAGGACAACTCAGAGCTTATAATTAATTTTTGTTTTTGTTAGCACGCTTGTTTGAACTATAAAACTAATAAATGATACTAGTTTGATTTAAAGCGTGTTTTGTTTCTGTGGTATTTGTTTTAGAATTTGTAGTACTTTATGAGTTTGGATGTGCGCGAAAAAAATAATGGATATTGTTTATGGGTTGATAGAAAGGAGTATCTAAGGGTTTGTCGTTTTAAGTTAAATGAAGGTAGAGTAATGTATTTCTGCAGCCCCAAAATTAGTAAGCTTGAATCAAAAGGAATGTGGTGTAGTGGAGATTAGAACATAAAACACATTCTGTAATGGAATAGTCTGTTCCAAAACTCAACCATCTCTACTAAAATTATCACCATCTTAAATCAACCGAACAAGTAAATTAAAACCCTCGAACAATACCCTGATATTAAACTTAAACACACGCAGACCAAGTGTTGGAATGCACAAAATAAGTAATAAGACAATTATTACCTGTTGGCAAATGTTACCGATACGGGGCACCACAATCGGTTCTCCGGCCCGCAATCTTACCATCGGTAATTTGGTAATAAAATGAAAATACGTTCGCCTCTTATCTATAATCCACTCTATATAAACATCCTTCACTATATAAACATTCGCAAAACCCCATAAAACATCTCAAGCCACACACAACCCCCAAACGATTGTGAACCTTTACGACCAAATTGAATCTTAACGGTCATTATCGAACGTTAAGTACTCGTTCGAAAGCAATAAGGATCAATATTGTTTGATCGTCAAAACGCTGTTCTCCTTTCGCAGATTCGTTTCGATTTCGCGTGGCTGCAAATTTAATTTTCTTTAATAAGCTGCTTATACTTGTATCAGAGGATTCTCAACTTTGGCTGAGATGCTTTAGGGTTTGAAGTAGTGAGAGGTGGAGGCTCGTGTTGGAAGGCATGTATCGCGATAGAGAGCATGTTTCATCGGTACCGATGCAAGTGCAGATAGGAGCCCCGCCCATGCTTTTTTCGTGGTTTCTCCTAAGTAACAATGGGGTGATCTGCTAACTAAATAACGAGTGAGATACATCTCGTGGAGGCGATGTGCGAGAACAATGTTCGCTTTTATTTTCTTCTGATGGTTCGAACTCTGACGGGATGGTTCGACGGAACGGGTTTCTGATTTTTATAGCGGTTTGTTTTAAATGATTGAAGGATCTTTTGAAAGTTAGGTTCTGGGCCTTGCGCGTAGGCATTCGAATGAATAGACTGTGGTTGCAGTTGCTGTGCAATTGTGTGAGCTTTTACTTTATTGCTCGGCTCTTGCAACATTGTTGCTTTGAAGTAAGTCACTGTATATCGAGGTATTTTATAGGTCTCGACCATTTTCTTATTATTACCAGCATTGAATTTTTATTAAAGAGCAGTTTTGGTCCAATGGTAACAGCCGCGACCTACTAGTTATAGGCCGTGGGTTTGAGCCCAGGCAGGAGCTTTAATTTTTTTCCACTGCTCTCAAAAACATCGTGAGGTACCTATATAGTAGTAGAGGAGGAAGGTTCTAGAAAATGCCAGTTTGCATGAACAAAAAATTCGAAGATATGTG
This sequence comes from Polia nebulosa, assembly GCA_951329385.1. NCBI lineage: Eukaryota > Metazoa > Arthropoda > Insecta > Lepidoptera > Noctuidae > Polia > Polia nebulosa. Next base: position 5,297,805 of record OX589592.1, on the reverse strand, counting down.
ACATTCACCAACCCGCACTAGGCCCGTGTAGACTACGGCCCACACCCTCTCAAAGAGAACAGGCGTGTGTCCCAGCAGTGTGATTATGCTATGCTTATGCTACTTATAGATTTAATTGAGATAACAGTGGAAGGATGATAAGCAGACTTCCTCTACAAATAGAGATGTACTGGTACTCTATCCTTACATGTGATGTTAAGATCTGAAGAATGGGGAGATCTCAGACCGTTCGTTTTTAGGAAAACGAACAACAACCGCTGACTGAAAAGTTGTGTGGAAATCGGTTGTCGTGGTATGGGCATGTGATGTGGAGGAATGAAGAAAATGTCGTGAAGAAAGTCTTGTGTATGGATGTGGATGGCTATAAGAGTAGGGGAAGGCCAAAGAAACGATGGTTGGACTGTGTGAAAGAGGATATGGGTAAAAAGGGGGTGACTACAGAGATGACGACTAATAGAGGAGTATGGAAGAAAAAGACATGTTGCGCCGACCCCAAATAAATTGGGATAAGGACAGGAGAATGATGACTAAAATTACATTACGTACTATAAGTTTTCAGAAAAATCTAGTACAAATTGGGTATTTCTACTCACATATGAATGAGACTGTAATTGAATTAAAACCCATAACTGCCAGCCCACTATTTCCTTCTAAAAAAACAGGGAACACAAATCCTAACATCGCACCACGACATACACACAATGAACCTACTATTAATAGAGCAACACTTCAACAAATCCCTTTCAGTAATCATAAGGAAACTGAGAAATAATTTATCGATACAAATGTATATAATATTCCGTTAAATTTGTCGTTTTATCCTGTATTTTAATTAACTGTGGCTTTTCCTGTTTTTATCGCCTTCGTGCGTGTTTGTTTGCTTGAACCTGTGATTAGGACATTTTGATTCACAGAATGTTTGAGCAGGAAAACTGTGGTGTGCCGTGTGACCCGTTACATGTAAATGAGTTGAAGGGTTAAAGGTCGATTTTTCTGGAATTGTTTTGTGGAATGATTAGGTGTGGTTTGATAATGGGGCTTTAGCAGGATGATTTTAAGGGAAGTATCCCGTGACTTTTGAAAACGGTACTTTTATGGATGGGTTGGGAATCTGAAAATATGTACCTACGTAGAAGTTTATTGAAAAATATTACGGTCGTAATTTATGATGACAGTTTTATCTTGTTGACTTCTTAGTACATACCTAAGCCTGGCAAATCAAGAAAAATGGCCACTTTACCCCACCACTTGCCACTTTAGTAGTTTTTAATTTAAAATAATCATTTTTTTTTTGTTTTTACAGTCAGGTTTTTTGAAAATATATCTTTTACATTTTAGTGAGTTATATTTTTGGAATCACCTTTTCGAACCCTTTATTTTGATACCCCACTTAAAATAGTTCGTCGACTTTAATATTTTTTCTTTTTCACAAAATGGCGTCTGGTTGTCGCCTTATTGTATTTTGATTATGGTCATGTCCTTAGTAACACTCGCAAGATTAAGACGAATCAATTGACGTAAGAATTATCAAAATCGCTCCAAGCGTTTGGTCTCTAAAGCGCCACAAAGGAACACATACATAGGCTGATTTACACATTACCCTCCCGTGCGTCGCGCAGTCGGGTAAAAATAGAATCGCCTTTTCACTCCATATTAGTTTTTGGGATAGTTGAGGCCATGAGAAACGTTGACACTATGAAATGCAGTCTTCAAAATGTGTTCAGTGAGCTCCTTCCAAATTTTTCAGTGCATCAGCATGACTGAAGAATTTGGAAAAAGGTTAACGATCACACAATTCTACCGATTGCAAAAAAAATTACCCCATAACTCCTTCAAAGAAATAAACAATTTACATAACTTAAAAAGTTTTCTAACCATAAACTTCAAATTGTGCTCTCCCGCGCAAAACACAGATGTCGCTGTGCTCGTTCCCGCCAAACCAGTCGGCATCATGGCTGGTGGGAGGGGCCTCACGAGCCTCCGCCCCAGAGGCCTAGCTCTTCAAGTAAACTTATAAACTTGATTACTGCTTCATGATGTAGTAATAAGGCAAAAAGATTGATTATTTGCTAGTTTAACTTTACTAGAGTTGATTGAAGTAAGTATGTGTAGAGATACAGAGTATTTAATAAGTTGTAAGAATGACTTGTTTGATGAAGTTCACATCATCGAGACAGCTAATTCCCAAAAAAAAATTAAGGTAATTATCAAATCTATTGCTAACTGAGCAATTAGTGAAATTAAATAATTAATATTAATTAAATGACTACTCGTCGAGGTCGACCGCGGCGAAGGTGGCGTAACGATCTGCACGTGTATTCGCTAACTCAGTTGACACCAATTTGATAGGCACTATGCAGTACATTGCTGCTTTGCTCGGTGGACATGATCGATTATTAATAGGCCCTACGTGGTATATTTTTATTTCATATACACCTGCTGATCATGTTTGCGGGGCAAACTTGGCCAGAAATAGCCCAAGACCGAGAGGTTTGGAGGGAGACAGAGAAGGCCTTTGCCCATTCGTGGCAAATCATGTAGGACAAAAAAAAACTACACTCTACTTAGCTTTACCTGTTCTATGTTATTTTCAAATGATTTACTTTTAATTTTCATCGAATTTAATCAGAGCTTTGAGCCGAGAATCTTACCACGACTTTTGTCAAAAAAATATCTTACGTATTTATTTAAATAATTAAATAAAAGCTCTATCAAAAACTTAAGATTGCTTTTTAAGCTTTTTAAACTTTGTTATTACTGCAAAAAAACCGGTCAAGAGCGAGTCGGACTCGCGCGCAATGGGTTCCGAACAAATCATATTTTTTCGGGTTTTTTTTAAAATGGCTCCACCTTATAGGTTTTCCTGTAATCTATAAGTAAAGAACTACTTACTGTATTTTTTTTTTAATTTTTGACCTAGTGGTTTGTCACACAACACAGTTTGAAAAACTTAAATTTTTAATTTTCCGATTTTCACCCCTAAAGTGACCCCCACATTTCAAATTTATTTATTAAGGGTACACATCCGTGTTTGGGTCACAGATATTCATGTGTGAACCAAATTTTAAGTCTATCGGTCCAGCAAATTCGGACCAAATTGAGTGTGACAGACGGACATACGGACAGACAGACACACGGGTGATCCTATAAGGGTTCCGTGTTTTCAGTCGGACTTGCGGAACCCTAAAAAGCTTCAAAAAAACTCAAAGCATATATTTTTAGACCGACTATTATTGGTGTCATCAAAAATTGGCGAAACTCCCAACACAGTTCCATCTATCAAGAAACCGATTTTTTCATGATTTTCCCTAAAACCCGAATTAAAAACCTACTTACTTTAGGATATTGTCAACAAAGTGATCTCCTCTCCATTGATCAATGGTGTTCGATGTTGCACAAACAAATTAGCGCTGGCGGCGACTTGACACCGCGCTTATTAAGAAATGAATCGAGACGGTTGGCTAGGGCTGCCAGTCTCGGTCGGCAATGCTTTTACGAAGACGTCGCATTTTTTTTGCCTTAAGAGGGAACAGGGCTTGCGAGGAATTTGAAAAATAGGTACTTAAAGAAACTATTGCAGTCTTGCTGCCTCAAGCCTGCCCCCGTAGAGTGCGATAGGGATAGCTGCAGCTCAGACCGATATTACCACAAAATTTTTGACGAGGTCGACGTTTCGAACCCTTTTTTCTCCTTGAACACTGAGCCGATTCTATTATTTTTGACACAAAAATTTTAAGAAAAAGGTCTAGGTTCCTATTAAATGTTTTAAGTTAAAATCTTGTTTAATTCGTCTGGTAGTCCTCTGATCACGGCGGTAATAATGAACCGTTTTTTGTAATTTTTGGAGGGTTATATTTTCTTTACTTATTAGTGGTTGAAAAAAAAGGAAATGACAGGGACGTGTCTACAGCATGGCTAGACTTTATGAAAAAAAAAATATTATTGCTCTAGAGGCATTACTCAGGAACAAAAAAGGGGAATCCATTTGTATGGAGAATCGCAGCCCCTGTTCCCTCTTTATTTTTTGTCTTGATTGTGTTTTGAATCGGGATAACAATAGAAATAATATTGTAGTTTAAAAAAACTAAAAAACACGCAAGTGACGTCATTTTATTTTTCGCATTTTTCTCAGCAAATCCTTAATTTGGTACTCACATCAAGGGAATACATAAAAACAAACTAGTCCGCCATCTTTGGGAGTCCGCCATATTGTTTAGAATGACGTCACTTAGCTGACCACGCATTTTCATCCAAACTAAACTGCCTGCCTTTTTCTAACTATCCTGCGGTCGGCTTCCAGTCTAACCGGATGCAGCTGAATACCAGTATTTTACATGGAGCGACTGCCTATCTGACCTCAACAACCCAGTTACTGGGTAATACGATACCCCTTAGTAAGACTGGTTGTAACGACTGTCAAAGATCCACGATTGACAGCCGGGACCAACGGCTTAAGGGCCTACCTCCCCGTAAGTGGCGTCCTCATTGAATAAAAATTCGTATCTTAACAGAAAATAAAGATTAAAAAATCCTATGCTGCGTTTGTTATAAAGAGCTTAAGGTTTTTTACGTTGTTGAAACAGGACTCAAAGTGTTTCGAATCCAAAGTAGTAAGCAAAAATACCAAAAACGGCCGTTTTTGACAAAAAAATACCTTAAGCTCTTTGTAACAAATGCAACATAGGATTTTTTAATCTTTATTTTCTAGGCTTTGCTACGATTTTTTATTCAATGAGGGTGCCACTTGGCGGCTATATACGCCTTAACGTGCTTTCCGAGGCACGGAGGAGTCTCGGTAAGTAAAGATCCAAACTAAATATGTAGGCAAAATTTCAGCTTAATCAGAAACTGGGAATTGGGTCAAATTTAAGTTCGAAGATTTTTTACATAGATATAGGTGGAGCTAATAAAAAATTAGCGTAATAAAACTATGGTTGGTGTACAAGTAAGTACATACAAATATACATTCTTAGACTCACCATTTTACCGGAGGAAGGCAGAGAGTATAGAACGCCGACTACTACGATCCTTACATACAAAAAATTAAAGCTCTATGGTGCCATATCATAGACCTGGTACTGTAGCTATGTACTTATATACCTGATTATCACACCAAATTACCTAGATAAGTACCAGTAATAGCCTGCCATCATAATTGTATTTAATTTTTTCAAGAGCCTTTGTTCAAAAATAACAAAATGTTTCTTCAAAGGAAATTAAAAATTATTGCCATTCAGTTACTTAACTCCTGAGTAAAAATTGTGATTCAGCTATTAAATCCTGACTTGACAGATGTTTTAATTTGATTTAGTAAATTTATATTTTTTATTCCAATTTTATGCCATTTCTATTGCAATTTTTTTTTTGTTATATATTTTATTAATTTTTTTATCTCACATCATAAACGAACAAATTGTAATAATATGTGAAATTGTATTTAAATCTCTAAAACTATCAAAGACCAAACCAAATTTCAGACTACTGAAATACATGAATTTATTACTATTATTTGCATAGTGTGCGTTTGTAAGGTTCACGAGAACAAACGTTTTTTGAGCCAAGTCGATTTTTGGCAGCCCTACCCGACATCGCAGCGGCCCGCGGCGACGCATATAAATTAAGGATTTACACATTATGTTTCATTTTTCAAGTCGGTTAACGTTCCCCATTGACATGCAGTCGGACGGTTCGCGGACGATTTTCAATAAGATTGAGGGTTAATGAGTTTACAGACAGATCTGTTTGTATAGTAATATTGAAAAGTTGGGGGAGGCAGAGAATCGATTTTTTTTGTAAAAATTAACACTAATATGGACATTTAACTACACTGTTAAGAACAAAATTATTTCATGCCAAAGGGGAATGGAGCGCAGCATACTTAACATAAAAAAAAACAGCATAGAGTCCGCCACTCAAAAACAAGATCAAATACAAGAGCAATCGACGCCGTTTCACACGCACTTAGACTAAAGTGGAAATGGGCAGGCCATGTAGCAAGACTACAAGACAACAGATGGGCCAAAAAGTTAACTACCTGGATGGGACCGATAGGTAAAAGGAAGCGAGGAAGACCACACACGCTGGGAGCACGAGATCGTGCATCTGGCTGGATCACGCTGGATAGAGATAGAGAAAGACCGTGAAAGATGGCACTATCTGGAGGAGGCCTTCACCTTAGGGGTTCCAAATTACTAAAACAATTTATTAATTAACTTACTAACACATGTTGTAAAACTTGAGAAATATACGGCTTTTTTATTTTTTTATTTTATTATAACAATAATATGTCAAGTTTTTTTTGAGAACTGTTTGATTAAGTTTGCTATTGTCATGTGGATAATAATATAAAATACAAAAAAAAAATTAAAATATTGCAAAAGTGTAACTTCACTCAATTCGTACCTCATAAACTTCTTGTCGTTGAAAATTACTTCATCTGAAAGCTGTGAAACATCACTTAGTACTTTTTTTATTGTTGATAGGCACGCGTTTGACCACTATCTCACCTGATGGTAAGCGATGATGTGGTCGAAGATGGAGCACGCTTGCCTAGAAGTAACCTATTCACTCTTGACTTAAAGACTCCCAGGTTGTAGCTATCAGGAAACACAGACTCCGGTAGCGAATTCCACTCCCTAGCTGTACGCACAATGAATTTTTTCTCAAAACGCTTTGTGCGTATGGATGGGATGTCCACCATGAACCGGTGGCACTTCACCGTACGTCTTGTGGTCCGATGAAACGGGCTTGGCGCAATGAATCAAATCATGCAATTCCGTCGCACACTCCCCAAAATGCAACCAATAGAAAACCGACAGGCTAGCAACTCGGCATCTATGCTCAAGACTTTGGAGCTTCGACTCAACGAGCCTATCATTGCCGATGATCCTCTTGGCTCGTTTCTCAATTGACTCAAGGGAATCAAGCTGGTATCTGGCAGATCCGTCCCAAAGATGAGAGCAGTACTCCATACACGATCGAAACGAACGAAGTTTAATAAATTAATGACACTTAGATAATGCAGTCGATTATCACATCTGCCTGAGTTTAAAACAGTACAATATTTTTATAACACGCAGCAACAAAATTCACTATTAACCCTCTGAAAAACCCTCCCCCAACACCCCTAAACTTTAACAACCCAACAAGCTTTCAAATACAATCACGAAATATCATTAGACCGTTAACTGCTTAAAATTCGCGATGACGTTTCTCGCGCGATTTGTAAACATGGCGTCACGTCCGGTGAGGCTGTGGCGGAAATTCGACCTCTCCCATCTTTGGAGGGAGGCAACTAGATGGGGGTGATGGAGTGTGATCTTGCGCTGTATCATGAGTGTTTGGGGTATTGGCTAGACAGGGTAGGTCTGTAAGGTAGTTTTGGAATTAATGTTTGATTTTGAAACAATATTTTTTTTAAATTTTCGTTACTCGATAACATAATAAAATATGCTAACATATGATAATGTGTGTTGATCAAGTTGTAACGTTTATATGTAAACAAAAAATTAAAATTAAATTAAATAATTTTCAAACAAGATCTTTTCAATTTTTCTATTATTTTTGTTACTGAAACAAATTATTAGCTTTGGTATTTACCAGCAAGAACACATACTTCGCCTTTTGCACCGGTTCTAACAAAAAAAGAGAAACCATGTTGAAATGATACATGTATTTAAAGATTTCTGGTTTTTCTAGTTGGCGCTGTAGTTGAGCGCTGGGCTGCTGCGCTGCGTGTCGCGGCTTCGATTTCCACACGGGTCAAATATTTGTGTGGCCTACAGATAGTTGTTCCGGGTCTGAGTGTCTTATGTATGTTAGTTTACATGTTTGTGAACGCACCCACGATGCAGGAGTAAGTTATGAGAGGGGAACGATTAAAAAAAAAAGCAGTGGCACTCCGAGAGTGCCGACAGAAGTGAAAACTTGAAGAAAAATTCCCAACGCGCCTAATGAAGTTTTCACTTCAATCCGCTACGAGGTCCACTACGAGTGCTACGATGCGTAGCACTCGTAGCAGTGTCGGTAACAGTGTCACGAGTTCAATTATCTTTTCCCATCTCAAAAAAGCCCAACGCACGTAAAGAAGATTTTACTTCAAAAAAAAATACAGAGATTAGCACCAAGCTACACCTGCAAAAATATCTATCATACACATTAGCAGATAGAAATCTCGCATTAAACAAAACGAAACGATTCCAGCGTAATTTCAGTTAATAAATAGATTCACTCCAGGAAATCCCGGTACACGAAGAAAAAATATAATTAACTTAATTGGAAAAAATGTCTCAAAAGCCGTTATAATTCACCTCTTAATGCGTTTAGCGTTTTTGTTAATGTCCTAAGAAATAAAAATGTTGCAATTAAAAGTATATTTCGCGTAATGACTTGGGAAGGTGATGGAAAATGGAGGAGTTTTCTGTTTATTTCATGGTGAAAGGTAATTGCTTGATTACTTATGTGTGATTTATTAGGTTTTGGCGAGATTAACTTACCTTTGCGTGGCGATAAACCTGAAAATATAGTCTTATACAAGATATTTCATTTCTCTTAAAGAAGCAACATCGGAAAACTTTCAAGAGTTTCAGTTTATATCGTACTAGCTCTTCGCCCACAACTTGGTCCGCGTGAATTTCAAAAATGCGCGTGGCTTTCTATTGGTTAAATAATTTTCAAAATCGGTTCAGTAGATCCAGAGATTACCCTCTACAACCTTACAAACTTTACCTCTTTATAGTATAGAAGTATAAATATTTCAGCCTGATTAGCTACCAAATCATTCTTCAGTCAAAACATTTTACACTTTTACCAGACTGTCCCAGTATGTTTGTTTGTTTCTTTCTTTTGCACGCCCTGTATCCCAAGCGGCTGGATAGATATCAACAACTGCAGTATTATTAGATTGGGTTTACCTGCTGAAGTGACATAGCGACTGTGAACTTACAACCGGTACTATCTCAATTTTGACAACTTTACAGCGTCTTTTAAATATTTTATTACACATGTTATTAAAAACATCCAAAAGAGTACTATATGTATACGGGTAATGCTTTCTTCTAATATGAAAAACGAGATATGACAATATAAATCAACACAAGAATTTTCAAACATATTTAAATGTATCTGAGATGGGATTACTTGCAACGCTGCCGAGTATGAATTAAAGTGAAATCTTTAAAAATTAAGATAGGAACGGTTGCCAGTTCACAGTCGATAAGCCATAAGTATTCAAAAAAAAAGAGCTGCGACTGCTATTAGGTTAGTGTGTTCGTATCTTTGTCACATGATCATGTACGGTATTATAAAACGCTCAAGAAGGCAATTCCAAAAATAGAATTCACTAAAATATAGGAAATAAAAAAACTGAAAATTTTCAAAATCCCGAGGTTATTTAAAAACTTACAATATTTTTAATTTATTTAAATTACATACGTGTGTATCGACGAAATTTTTTCCTGCCGTGTTTTATTTACCTATACACTTATCAGCTTTAATTTTATTACAAATGTTTTAACTATTTCTGTCTCCTTTTTACAGGTAAGTGTAGAGTGCAGTACTATCACCTAACAATCTTCACAGCTACGTAAGTAAGTACCACTAATTAACAAAAATAATTTTATTGTATGATCTACATGAACTCAAGTCTTATTTAGATTCGATATCGGCGCTTAAGTTCTAACACCACGTATATCAAAAACGTAAAAATTTATAAGAGAGGAAATTAACTATTTAGTAGTATGCGTTATTGTTATGGCAAAACAACTGAGTTACATGGTTTTGCTATACCAAAACAACTGAGTTACATGGTTTTGCTATACCAAAACAACTGAGTTACATGGTTTTGCTATACCAAAACAACTGAGTTACATGGTTTTGCTATTCCAAAACAACTGAGTTACATGGTTTTGCTATACCAAAACAACTGAGTTACGCGCTTTACAATGGCAAAACAACTGAGTTAGAGTAAGTGAGTTAGATAACTGCGTAACGCATATTTTCTGTACCTTTACTGTGAATCACTGACATATGTATTATTTTGGCGTTAAATTACGCATCACCATTGCATTGGTTCAAATCCTCATGTTTGATTTGTCAAACACTGCGTCGTTCGATTTCCATTTGAATACTTACGTATTGCATTCTGTCAAAAAATTACTTAGGTACGTGGTGTTAGAAATTAAGCGATGATACGTAATAAGTTCTTAACAGAGATGTGTTTGCTGGGCCACTTCTTCTCAGTTAAAATACTAGGAAGTGGTGACGGACGGACGTTTTTGGGGGACTGTCTTTATGTAGACCTTTCACGTTCAAAAAGTGTTGGCTCTCATCCTAGTTTGAATAAATGACTTTTGATTCTGATTTTTTTAATGAATATTGCACTGGCAGGCTTTACATAAGCATTAAATATTAGGGAAAACAGAATATTTCACATTTTATCTACTATTCATCCAATATAAACAAATACAGAGTGTAACGAAAATGGGTGGTCACGTTTTAGATATACTACTTCTGCCTATGTAAATGAACAACTTTTTTTAAGGAAATAATAGACAATTCGCAAGAAAAGGAAATTCCGTAGAGAGTTATCATCAGCTGATCAAAATTAGTAAGGAAGCGCTGTGTATGGTTGGTCGCGGCTAAATTTGAAAAAGAGTCACCAGGGCCCTTGGCACAGGCAACTGAAGGAACAAGGGTGTGTTGTCAGTAAGAGTCTGACAAGTCCTCCCGTTCCACCCAGAGCGGGAGAAGTCATCCAGTGATTTCCAAGCCTCTCAAAAAAAAAAAAAAGTTCCAATTCTTTTTTTAATTTTTTTATTGTCTATAAAAAAAAAGCCTTGGAGAAAGTTGTTCATTTGTAAGGGCAGAAGCACTATTTAAAATATGACCACCATTTTCGTTACCTACATAAAATGTTCACCCATTTTCTTTACTTTCCCTCAAACACATCATCATCGTCTTCCTGCCCTTACCCCATGTTACTTGGGGTCGGTGCAGCACGTTTTTTTTCCATTCTGTCCTGTCAGTCGTCACGCTATCACTAACTCCCTTTTCTTTCATATCACTCCTCACACAATCCATCCATCTTTTCTTTGGCATCCCTCTCCCTCTCCATCCATCCAGCAGGTGTATTCGCTATTTCAGTTTTCATCAATTTGATAGGCACTATGCAGTACATTACTCGGTGGACATCGATTATAATAGGCACTACGGTTTTCGTATACGTCAAAACAGCAATGTACGGCAAAGTGCCTATCGAATTGATGTCAACTGAGTTAGCGAAAGGCGCTGATTTATGTTCATAACTCTTTTAGTTTGATTCATCCCTCCTCTTCACATGACCATACCAAACACATGTTCCTTCTCACCTGACTCATCAAGTCATCACACATAAAACAAAATTATCCATACCAGCTCATAATTTAAAAAAAAAACGCCAGCAAATCAAACTTTGCGCCAATACAAAGCCGAGATAGCCCACTTCGCATGTTTAAGCCGAGCCAGCTTAACTATTGTTCTCCGCCGACGTCGCTTGCGCATTATGGTGGCGCATTTGAATTGTCTGAATAGATTAAAAAGTTTGCTACATGTGAGCTCTTTTGCTGTATTGATTCGTGTTTATGTTTGTTTGTTTGTTCAATTGTGGTGAGCTTTTTTTTGTTCGGATCTTTATCTGTGTGTTTTTGTTCTGAGGTCGTAAGTGTTTGAGCTGTGTAGGGGAAAGGTATATAATAACATCATGTTTTGTGGTGTGGTAGTTTTTCGATATGTATACAGGCTGTAACAAAAATGGGTGGTTATTTGCATAAAAAAACATTCAAAGTCCTGACTGACTGATATATCAACGCACAGCCTAAACCGCTGGTTCTAGAGACATGAAATTTGGAGGGCGTGTTCTTTGAGAAAAGTAGGTCTCCACTAAGGTAGGGTTTTTCGAAATTCAACCCTTAAGGGGGTGAAACAACCCGGGCCTGCGGACGGCGAGCAGTGGGTAGCTCGCCGTCCAATCAGCACCGGGCCCGTAAGTCGACGGCGCGTAGTGTTCCACGCACGCCTCAAAGAGATGTTGTCAGCCACCACTGACGGGGCCCATCGTGGCCGGTGCCTGCATGCCTAGGGATAGCGGATAAATTCTCAACATGAGTTACCGCACCCCTGGGCACTCAGGCAGGGAAGGAACAGGGGTGGGTTTTAGTCAGTAAGAGTCTGACACGCCCTCCCGCTCCACCCAGAGCGGGGGAAGTCATTGGATGATTTCCCATCCCCCCAAAAAAAAGGGGGGTGAAAAAGGGGTTGAAAGTTTATAACGGGGGAAGTACTAATTCCACGCGGGCGAAGCCGCAAGCAGAAGGTAGTATTTTATATAAGTACTGCTTCTATCCATGGAAATATACAACTTTTTTAAGAAAGATATTATACAAATAATAAAAAAATGGGTCCTTTACTAATTTTGATCATCTGTTTTTTTTTTTTAATTGGTTATTACTTTCTTCAAGAAAAATGTTCATTTCTACGAGCAGAAGCGGTATATAAAACTTGACCACCCGTTTCTGTTATACCCTGTAGATACCTGTCAATGCATGATAATGGTGTGTGTGTGTGTGTGTGATGTGTTTGTGTAGCTAGTAGATTGAGTGTTACAGAATGCCGTTAACAGATTGCTCACTTCGACAGAATAGAAAAACTAACTAACGACACCAGATTCTTTGGCCGGAACTGGGCAAAACCGAAACCAAACTTTCGGTCAGATACGAAATTTTTAGTAAAATTGGGTAAACCATTAGCACCTTGCATAACGTATCAGGGATTGTGTGGTATGAAGTAAAATCCAAAAATTATGATGGTCATGGCATGACTGCCCAACTTCCCCGAACTGATCAAAACAGTAGGCGTACCCAACTTCGTGTTTGGAAATTGCAAAACAAAATACACCTGTCATCTCTCATCATCCATCTACTGGGCGTCCAAGCGTCCCGGACCCTTCCCGGATCAGGCCCAGACCGGTCCCGGGAAGGGATCGTGCCGCCCCGGGATCGTGCCCGTCTCGCCGAGGAAATTAACACGACACGCGGTTCGCATACGAATTGCGTTCGCCGTGTGTTAGCGCAAAAACTTGGGTGATTGGGATCTCAACATCTGTTGGAGTTGCTAATATATTAAAGGATGTGCTATATATTATTATGTAGTGGGTTTATGGGTGCGTGCGATTCGTAAGTTCTGTAAAAAGTTGCTGCGCCGCGTGTCGCGGGTTTGTTTCCCCGCTCGGAACAATTATCATGGCCTGCAGATAATTGGTTGTGCCGGGTCTGTATGTATTGTGTATGTGAGATTACATGTTTGGGAACACACCCACGGTACAGGAGTATTTCACAGAGTGAGGCAACGCTTTTAAAAGAAAAGAAAAAAATATATAGTGTTGCCTATTTCGGTGTGGATTTATGCCTTTTAAAACCTCATCTGTCACGTAGGTCATATGTGACCACGAACAATAGATTTTCTTTTGTGTCTGTTGTCTGACAGATCAGCCTATAATAACAATAATCTTTCAAATGATAAATCACTGCTGGACAAAAGAATCTTCAAGCTTTGTCAATAAATTGTGTCTTTAAATATTTTCGATGAAATCATAAACTTGAATTATGATCTCCATCTTGCAATCTCCCATAGGTACTGTACGTTCATCTCAATCTCAAGTAGGTAACCTAACAACGACACTAACAATAAACAATGAAATTAAAACAGTTACAATGTAACACATAAATACAACAACATACCAACCCAACCCCAACTATATCACAGTGGAGTCCGACAAACTGATAAAGTCATACACTTTCTTCAAGGCAGCGAAAACAAAGTGGTATAAATTTTTGCCCTGCACTGTATTCAAAGCGCAGACTCGGAGCTAGTACAAACAACCGCCCGGTATCCGAGTCGCCGCGATAGCGCAGCGATAACGCAGCGATAACGCCGCGATCACGTTACGCTATCGTCCGAGTCACATTGTTCGATATCCGCGACGTGCACTTTCGCTAGATATGCAGGGATGGCGAGTAAATGCAGTTTTTAAGATGCTCCTTTTTTCATACTAATAGTATTGTTTGTCGTCAGCCTAGGTCAGGAGACAGTCAGGACAGAACTGACCTGGTAGGTCAAAAAAAAACTCTTTTACAAAAAATGGAACCGACTTCCAAAAAAAACAAAAAATCGCAAAAAAAAGGAAGTCGTTTCTATTTTTTTTTTTTTTTGTAAAAAAGTTTTTTTTTTTTTTTTTTAGTTGTGGTTCTCCACACCTCCTTTTTAAAGTCGGTAACAAACGAAAGATTTGGCAACGCATTTTATCAAATGTGCCGAAAAACAAATACCCACTCTTTGATGTTGAAGAGAATTTAGAAATAAAAAGACGATATCCATCTATGGAAAATTAGCTAAATGGAAAAGTATCCCCTAATTATTTTTTTTTGTGCTTCCAAATTGTATAGATGACTAATAAAGGAATTATTTGTAATGAATCTATTTCTTTGTTGTAGTGTAGCAACGGGCTAGGCTCTTACATGATGTACTTGTGGTCATTTTGGCCCCATGATATATTTGCCGTTTCTGATGGTAACTTCACGATCAAATCAATGGTTAACATCCTGCCAACTGTTAATCTTTACATTATTATATTATATCGGATGTAAAAAGACAGTTTCCGAAGCCGAAAGCCACATATTCAACCCATCATTTGGATCTTTTTTTTCCACTAGACCATACCTGGAAAACCACTGGTTCTGGTTCTGGTTTTGGTTCCAAATAAACATTACCTGAATTTTGTTTTTTTTTTTCAAAAACGCAATGAATATCAAACGTATCAGACAAGTACATACGTAGCTTAAAGCGAAGGGGCGGCTGTCTGTTTCATCGCTCACTCCTTCTAAACAACGCAACGGATGTTAATGCGATTTTCACAAATAGAAAGACTGATAAACGAGGAAGGTTTGTGTGTATCTGTGCAGAGCCATGGAGGGTCGCAAGTTCTTTAATAAACTGATACTACATGATTAAGAATATACGTTACATATATGATAGGATTGTTGCATATAATTATATAGATTCAAGTTCTTCAAACTTAACAGACAGATGTGTTGCTGGGGAGTTTGTTGGCCACTTTTTTTTTCACAGCTAAATCCTATCCCGCCCGTCACCACTAGGAAGTGGTGACGGGCGGGCGTTTTTGGGGCTGTCTTTATGTAGAACTTTGACGGTCAAAAAGTGCTGGCTCTCAGCCTAGTTTGAATAAATGACTTTTTTTTTAAATGTAATTTTTGATTTTTGATTACATGCTCAACTCAACTGTTCTTTATAGCTATTAAACATACTTATCTTAACACGTTAGAAAGAAGACACAAACCATCATAAAATAGGGTACTTTCCTGGATATGAAAATAATAATTCTATTTAGTTTCTATTTGTTATTCCAACCATCCAATCCAACAAAAAAAAAAAAACCATCCAATCCAATTAATTTCTATTTGTGTCCAATATTTTTTTTATAATCTAATTTACGGAAAGTTAGATTATCAAAAATTATTGGACACGTGTTTTTGCTTTACCAAACCAATAAAAATTAATAAAGATAAAACACATCAAAGTTCCGAAGTGAGGGCTCGTTACGTTGTGGCATAGATAATTTAATACTAGCGTACAGATGCCTCATCCCATACAAAGAAACGGTGCCGCCGTAACTACGGGTTTTCGTCTGGCACAAGTAACTTTTGTTCTTCGTTCGAGCCCGTCCTATACACCTCGTTAGATGGTGTTAACAGCGACGGCTTGCTAGCTGCATAAATTTACTTAAAGTCTTACCAATATTTTCTCACACATTGAGGAATTATTTTATTGTATTTTTGTTACTTCAATGCAGTTTTACTGTATCAAAATATGTCACTGTATAAACTCTAAAACGTCATACAGCGCCATCTATTGGTACAAGAAATATAGATGTCTAAGGATTCGTTCCAATAATCGTCTAAATTTGAATTACAAGCCAATTATTCCACAATTGTATGCTGAGGGCAGTATAATAAATAAGAAAATATAGTTTTTACCATATTTATTTTCAAAATATTAATATTACTTAAACTTCAATAAGAAATCGATGCTTATTACGCCATCTATTGACATTTATTTGAACTAAATTTTCTTTGCTCGAGATGAGACCTTGTGGTTGTGGTAAAAAGTGTTGCAGAGCGTGACGTCACGCGAAAATTTAACGCACTGTATGGTCCTCAGTTTTGGTTTACGTGACAAACCAAAAAAATACGTGTTTAATATTTTTTTAATAATCTAACTGAAGAACTCATTAATTTTCTTTTTTGGAAACGTACCCTATTTCATCGTCACGGAAAAATACAAGCCACCCTTAAAAACCCCCAGCCCTAGCTCGCGATGCAACTTGCAGGCGATAGAGCATTGTCCGCGATAAAGTTGTTATTGGCTGATAAGGAGAAAGTGACTATCGACCGAGCTTATTAGTAAATACGCCACTTAATTAACTATTTAAGGTGACATGCCTTTATCAAGATGCAGATGTTTTTATTTGTGACCTGTAGGGTTTTGTGTTTCTAGGTTAAACAAAACTGATCTAAAGATCAAATCTTCTTACTAAATAAATAATAAATATATAAATATATAAGTACCTACATATACGGCGTGGAAACTTTCAGCTACACGAAAAAGGTCTTAGGAGACTGATAAATTCAAAACAGAGTTACCGCGCCCCCTGGTTACTCAGACAACTGAAGGAACAGGGGTGGGTTTTAGTCAGTAAAAGTCTGTCACGCCCGAGCTCCAGAGCGGGAGAAGTCATTGGATGATTTCCCACCCACATAAAAAAAGGGAGACTATCCATAATTTTCGTGAAATTTCGAGTCCCATTCACAGATTAAAAAAAAAATGGTACAGTTAGCAAGAAAATGGCCATTATTATTATTATTTTTTTTTTTAATGTTTAGTGTAATACAAGTTTTTTGGGTTGGCACCATAGAAGTTTTTTATCAGTATTAGAAACAGGATCGACTGGCATCAAAAACAAAATCGTGAAAAATTGCCATTTTCTTGCTATCTGTACCAATTTTTATTTTGAAAATTTTTGAATGGGCCTCAAAATTTCACGAAAAATTATGGACTCTCCTAAGACCTTTTTCGTGTACGCTGAAAGTTTCCATCCTGTACCTACCTATATATCCTATTAACCTTCTTCTCTACATATAAAACCAATTCGCTCCGTCTGTCTGTACGCTTAGATCTTTTAAACTACGCAACGGCTTTTGACGCGGTTTTCATCAATAGATAGAGTGATTGAAGAGCAAAGTTTAGTTGTATAATTGGAACCCATGCGTATGTATGGACTGTGTGAAAGAGAATATGGGTAAAAAGGGGGTGACTATAGAGTCCAGAGATGACGACTAATAGAGAGTTGTGGAAGAAAAAGACATGTTGCGCCGACGCCATTAAAATTGGAATAAGGGCAGGAAAATTATGATTTAACTAAAGGTAGGTAAATAAAAAAAAAATCACTGGCGTCAAAACTGTCAAAGTCGTCTGGTTAACCGACTAAACGTAATAACTGTTACCTCAGTTGTCGTACTATGTCAAAGTTGTACTCTTCAATTTAGCAAGCCAATAACTCAATGATATTTTTTTTAAAAACAACTTAAAAATTCCTTTACTTTCTATATTTTAGTGACTTATATTTTGAAATCGTCTCGAGCTCTTTATAATTAATTAATTAAAAATTAATTAGCTAAAGAAAAAGACATACACACATACAGATTGTAAAAAGATGCATCACAGAGCTTTCAAATACGCATATAATACTTTGTTACACGTACAGCGTCTGACAAAGTAGTTTTGCGCAAAAAATATTGCTAGGAAACGACTTTTATTTTTAGGTATGAAAAAAAAACTATTTTTTATTGCGCGGAATATAACGCAAACCCAGGCAAGTGGAGTTAAACCCTGCCCCTTCGCTCTAAGCCACGTAGGTACTTGTCGGATACGTTTGATATTCATTGAGTTTTTATAACTGCAAATGCGTAATTTCGAAAAAAAAACGAAAATTCAGGTAATGTTTGTTGGGGAAAAAGTTTAGTAATAACACTTGGAATTCATTTTCGTAAAAAAATTAAAAAAAATTGCGACTTTGACCTTCAATATCTCCAGAATCAGTAGATTCCCAGTTATGGTCTAGTGGAGAAACATTATCCAAATAATGGGTAGAATATGTGGCTTTCGGCTTCGGAAACTGTCTTTTTACATCCGTAATATACATACTCTCGAAAAACATTACAATCCTACTAGGGCAGAACGAATTAGATAACGTTGCAAAATTGAAGAGTAACCAGAATGGAGTTTGGACTTCACATTTGTTTCACCGGCTTATTGACCCTTATTACTTCAAATTATGCTTACCCCCTACAAAACCCGCCGCTATAGCACATTAGCACACATTCTAAGAACACAACGTAACATATGAACATTACCTAGCATTGATAACGTGTTTTGACTCCGATATTTTTATCAGCGCTTGAGAAATGTCTGCAGCTCACATTTGATACGAGAAAAGGTTTATTGTTTGCGTGTGGTCCTGTTATAATCATGGTTATTTATAGAATCTGTGGTAAGTGATAGCCCTTTTTTATAGGGTGGAAATTGAATAAAGAAAGAAAGAAAGGAAAATATTTATTTTGCACAGATTACAAACGCAAATTAATTTTCAAAAGCCTAGTATCCAAGCAAAAATAAATTAAAACTAAACTAATGCCTAGTGATGTCGTTTCTGGTACGGTGCACCACTACGCGCCATAGACGAAACGTCGAAAGGTCTATGACGCCTCGATCAATGACAATGACATTAGGAGATCACTACAGCAAACTAAACGGAACGTATATTACATAATACAAACGTAATAACAACGAATATTACATAAATGAAACTGTGAATCATCGAATACCTTCTCCCGCTCTGGGTGGAGCGCGGGGGCGTGTCAGACTCTTACTGACTAAAACCCACCCCTGTTCCTTCCCTGCCCTGAGTGCGCAGAGGCGCGGTAACTCTGTTTTGAATTTATTCACGACCCCGGGGCAGGTATTGGCCATTTATGTTCGTATAATTTTCTCCGAAAGCGTTAGAAATATAATTACAAGTTTTTCGCCGTGGGAATGGAGCGACAAACTCAGTCATTGAGAAGGCCTAAGAGATGTGTATTGAAGTGACCAGTGACCAGAGCGGGAGATGTCATTGGATGATTTCCCACCCACCAAAAAAAATAAAAGCTCTCACTGATGATCATTTATAAACAAAGGTACGTTAAAATATTCAACAACCATTAATCCTTATTTAAAGAACTTCCACGGGTTGAATTACCTATTATTTATCCAGTATGTTCACCAAAAATAGGAGAGTAACAGCAATGTGATATGCTGTTATCTAGCTATATTTTAAACACGGTGTGAGCTATCTTTTTTAAGTACGTATTAGGTCTTTACCTATGAAGTTCCCTGATTTCCCAGGACTATCTGTCCAGGGTTCTCGGGTCAGTTCTTCCTCTGATAGGAGTTTCGTCATGCTGATCCACCACGTAGCAGGTCCTCCTCTACCTCTCTTCTGTTCAGACAGTTGGAACGCTTTTTCACTACTGATCGTCGTCTCTTCGCATCACGTGACATTAAGTCGGCGGACAATAAAGCTGGCCACCAACAGGGCCCAAACAGTCGACACAAAAGTAAAAAGAAGAAAAAATACAACCGACTTCCAAAACAGAAAATACACAAAAAATTGCGAAATAACTTTTATTTTTCACTTTTTAGTTGTTGTAGGTACCCCAGAACTAAAACTAAATAATAAAGTTATGCCCGAATGGAAAACCCAAATAACATGGCATTTGAACATATTGGAGACAACCAAAACTTCATTTGTGTTTAATATTTTTTGTTTATGTTGATTTTTTCAAAAAGTGCTGAATCAATTTCGATCAAATTTGTCTGAATATATATACAAAAAAAAATACCGAAATGAGAACCTCCTCCTTTTGGAATTCAGTTAAAAATGAAACTCTATTTTTATAGGAGATTACCTAGATTTAACAGAGCTACTAATTTAACAGAGCTACTAATTTAACAGAGCTACTAATTTAACAGAGCTACTAATTTCAAACCAAACAACCTCTAAAAGAACACAATATAATCACCTGCAAACCATTCAGCAGACATTTAGCCCTGGGTCGTTAGGGGTTGAATAAAAATCGCAATAATCTCGTGATCAGTTAAGGCTGGTGTAATGGCGAATAAATCAGCTGGTATCAACGTTACGCCGCCTCTGTCAATAGCTCTGAGGTGGTCGGCCCTGTTGGTTTAGGGAGGATCGGTCGAATAATTAATTTGTAGGATTCATTGTGCAAGGGAATTAAAGCAGGTTGTTTTGTGAGTTCTGTTTAAAAAGAGCAGTTTAGTCTATCCAGTCTAGTCTAGTAGAATTTTACCAGTTAACTCATTTATCCGACTTAAATATAAAGTCTGTCCTTCGCCTGTCTGTGTGTTTGGCCTGTTCTGTGTTCGGACCGATTGGATTGCTGCATCATTGCGCACTGTTGTGGGCGGCACAAATAACGTGTATAATGTATGTAAGTGTTAATTTTGTAATATTATCTAATTTATTATGATATTAGAAATGAATTTAATTGTTTGCTTGTTTAATCTACACAAGTTTCGTTTTAATGTTCGCGAAGATACGTTATACTTCATCTAGTGATTAAGAATGATAATGAAGATGTCGTGATCTTTATTTATTTATGCTTTCAGAAGGCCTTTACTAAACTTTTTCGACTTCTGCGTTATCGATAGGACCACTTTGTTTAAATCGGATTTTTCAGCACTTTACTTTCAAGAAAAGGAAATATATGCCAAAAAACACTTTTTGATAAATAAAACCTTCACAGTAGCACACCAAATAAGCCAAACATTTCTTATTCTATAGAATTCTGTAGTCTCTCAACGAAAATCCACCCGTCCCATCCACCCTAACCTATCATCCGTATGAAGTCCATTATCGAGTGCTGGAGATCGGCGGATAACGCTCATAATTTGCAATAAATATAGGGACGGAGGTGTCGTCGCCTTTGTTGCCGGTTCGATTCCCGGCTGTGGCGCTCTGCCGGATAACGTGCCATAACTTTTAGATTGCTGATCATTTTTGTGTTCGTGTTTTTTTGATAGAGGTTTTTAGGTATTAGGTAGATACTGGAGAATTAAGCTGAACACTGTTTTATCGGTTACTTTGGATCGAGGAGTTTCAACTTACCTACATTGATTTGAAATAAAGGAGAATAATAAGGAGAGTATTTTTAATAAGTTATTTAACAAAATAAGAGGATTCTAGCTTTCAAAGTTAAAATCACTATGTCAATGGAAAAAAATACAAGATACTTGAAAATCATGAAAATCATCAATAACAACAGAAGTAGCCCCTATACAGGGTGTAACGGAAAGGTGTGGTCATATTTTAAGAACTGCATCTGCCCATCGTTATGAACAACTTTATTCAAGAAAATCTGAGGAAATTATCAATGCTTTTTTTTACGTTTCATACAAATATTGATCAGCTGATGATAATTTTGTATGGAAAGTCCAATTTTTTTTTTGGGAATTTTCTATTTTTTCTTAGAGAAAGTTGTTCATATCCATGGGCAGAACCGGTTCCTTAAATATGACCACATCTGTCCGTTACACCCTGTATACCATTTACGTGGCTGTAACACAAGAAACGCCGATATAACATTGTAGTGTTGCAAACGGCGTTTAGGCTAGAGTTGACATCGATAAAATTAAAATTTGCATTCAAAGATAAACGTTTACTGTTTTCGAAACTGACTGGGACATAGACTAAGTATAATAAAAAATGATTCAGAAGGGACACTCCATAAAGTAATTGACAAGACTGCCAATATTTATCTATCTGCCAATATTAAAAAAAAAGAATATAACGTACCTACCTTGTTGTACCTTAGTATCTTGGTAGTGTTTTTCTCGCTGCTTCAATTTTATAGCCTATCTCACAGCTACCGCGCACCGAAAGATGCAGCGTTGGAAGGCCTTCCACAAGGTGGACCCGATGACACGGTGATGCGAGACGCACAGGACCGGTCGTTGTGGCGAAACTTAGGAGATGGCTATGACCAGCAGTGGACCTCTTTCGTCTGAAATAATGATAATGATGATCCCATAGGAACTTCTATAAAAACCGCAACAGTCCAGCTGTCTATCTGTGAAATAATTCTCATCTTGTTTAAAAATAAACAAACATTTTAACCTCTTCATATTCATCATTCTCCTGCCCTTGTCCCAATTTATTTGGGGTCGGCGCAACATGTCTTTTTCTTCCATATTCCTCTATTAGTCGTCATCTCTGTAGTCACCCCCGTTTTACCCATATCCTCTTTCACACAGTCCAACCATCGTTTTTTTGGCCTTCCCCTACTGTTATAGCCATCCACATCCATACACAAGACTTTCTTCACGACATTTTCTTCATTTCTCCGCATCACATGCCTTAACCTCTTCATATTATTAGTTTAGATTGATTTTAAACCATTAAAACGCATTATCATTAAGATTCTATTAACTAATTTCACTACTTATTAAGTAGCTAAAATCTATTAAGAATGCTGTTAAACCAATAATAAATAAAACCAAAGTTATTTGACAGTTCGATTTTCTTAAGTAAAAAACATTGATTACTTAATAGAAAATTAATTATTGATATTGAAATGTTGATGTCCCACCGGTTTATACCTTTTAACTTCTTATAGTTATAGTCTTTTAAATTGAGTTACAGTGATAGAAATAATTGGATGTAAAATAAATCAAATATACACTCAACTTTTTTGTGGAATACAGTTGAGTAAATACGTCAATTCTTTTGTCGATAAAACATTTAATATTGTAGTGACAACACTAATTACATTATAATGCTATAGCGTTGTGGTCGCAATAGAGGTTTCTGTGAATTGGAATTTCTAAGTTTGATTTCCAGGTCGGTCATAGTTTTGCTAGATGTCTCCTAAGAAATCCTGAAAAAAAAAACAACTCACTGGGTATCTTAAGACAATTTTCGTAGAAGATTGAAACTTTTCTCGATAAACGGGGACAATCTCACCCCCTGTTAGGTACATGGGAAATACAATATCTGGTAGAACACTAGTAAAATACACCACTGCCAAAGTCTATGGAGCAGAAAGCGTAAACAGTCTCACGAGTAAACTCGCCACTCGTTCGGGTGCTCTTCTGACATCAGCTCTTAATGAGTAAAACTTGTATTATTTTTCCTTTTTTAGAGTTCCGTAAAACGGGACCCTATTACAAAGACTTCGCTGTCCGTCTGTCACCAGGCTGTATCTCATGAACCGTGATAGTTAGACAGTTGAAATTTTCACAGTAGATGTATTTCTGTTGCCGCTATAACAACAAATACTAAAAAACAGAATGAAATAAATATTTAAGGGTAATTATTTTTTTGCCCTTCGTGCGCAAGCCCGACTCGCACTTGGCCCGTTTTTTTGTTGTCCATTTGTTGACATTGATTATTTGTATTTCTTTATCAACGTAATGTTGTTTTGTTCATTAATTTTACTGTGTTCTTCTGTATTTAATTATTTTTATTAATTGTTTTCTAATATTTATTTAGGTAGGTACCTATTATATTTGTGAATATTATGATAAGATTTAGTTTTTAAGTTTTTCTGTATAACGCCTTAGCTTTTTAACCTGTATGTTATGCATGTACTTATAAATAAATAAATAAATGAAGAAGAGGTATAGGTACATACATGTACAATATACGCACTACTTAAGAATCTCTTTATCTAAAGTCTCTCCAACTAAATTTAACTGAAATCTTGATAGTGAAGGTAAATATTTACAATCATCAGTGTTATCAGCCATCTGTTAAGACTATGCTGACTGATAAGATAGAGATAAGATAACTCTGTCTATTTCTATCTTCTCGGCGATAAACAGACTCAGATTTTATCTCGCTATTGTCTGAAAATTGCCTTGTACTTGAAACTTATTTAGATATTAATTTAAATGGGGATTCTGTTAAAAGAGAATGCTAAAACAATACAAACGGTTACAGTTAAATTGTAACTTCGTTTGAAAATACATAGTTTGAAAATTCCATATCGATACTCAAAGGTGCACGACCGTGTTTCAACTCAATCGTTTCAGTTGATTCGGAGCATGTTCGCTGTGATAGACAGACAAACACACAAGTAATCCTATAAGAGTTCCGTTTTTTTAATTCGGACGTTTGAAACCCTAATAACCACGAGTACGAGTAGGATTAATAGGTGCAAAAAACATTTTTAACTAGGTCTGCGACCTGTACCGCAAAATATTTTTATTTAAACTTTTAGTTCTTTCCTTACTTACCCAACCCTACCCTTTGGCCGTCTCCACAGCACACATTACAATAAAAATTGTCTTTACATGTCATAAGCAAGATGGCGACTACAAGACAGTTTGCATTAAACACCTGTAACTACTCTAAGTAAGTACATCATAACCAGTTCGAACCGCCGTTATCCAGATCACTCCAGTTTTATAGATGTTTCTAGATAGTGTGATGAGGCTGGGTTTAAATGTGGTGTCGATTGTAGCTAAGTAATGTAAATAACATAAGTACATGATTATTTTTCAATCACTGTATATTCTTTTGCATTCTTAAGAAGATAAGTAAGGTCTGTCTATTTAATTTTTTGAGTCTATACCGTTCGATAAACGTTTGGATGGTAAGTGTAATGATAAGAACGTCCCATTATTATGAAGTGAAAATAATTTCAGGTAGAAAATGGGACAGATGGTCATAAAAAACCTTAGTTTACTAGTATAATTATGGTAGATATTTCATATCGTAGTAAAAACTTGAGGCAAGCCATTCGAGGAAATCAAGACTCAATTTTCTGAGATCACCAACACGCAATGAGTAATCGTAACTTAGTGGATGAAGCTCATTCCTTCACAGTACTCTCAAAGCCACAGACCGCATAATTCCAAACAAGTAAATATCTTAAGGTCAATACTCTCCCGATACCTAGACACTTAAAAGCCCTCTATCCCCGATAAATCCCAATCAAAATTTCAACAGCATTTCAGTAGCGACTCACAGACAGACAGACATTGATATTGAGCCACAAATATAGATAATGACTCAATATATTGAATTGCGTCTGCCAGTCGAAGTGATAAATAATGCTCGATAACTATTTTAAGTAATTTTTTTTTTTTTTATTTTTTTTAAGTAATATTATGACGCAATATGGCGGCTTAGTAATTGAAATAACGTTATTGTTCAATATATATGTTTAATCTTTGTTTGTTTGGTGTTAATTGGTGTGGAGATGAAACTATAGATGATCAAACGAACTTCCACCAACTCAGGAAGAATCGTGTTCTTCCTGCATGGCACCTTGGTTATTTCTGTTGTGACGCACGGGTCTTCAATGCGTAGGAGCTCTTCGCTTACGCTTGATACTGAGATGAATATGACCGACGTGGCTTCACCGGTCTCCTCTGACATCCCCGCCCCCCCCTGTCCTACGGGTAACGAGGAATTTCCCTGGGTGGCTGGAGAAGTGACCAACGGTTGAGGAATAATATAAATAATAAATTATTCCACTAATGGCACCTGCCAAAAATATCGATAGGTGCCATAAGTGGAATACCTTAGGTGTCATTCACTCAGGTGCCGTTTAAGCGGGTGCCCAATGGAATACCTCATTAATATTAGTATTATTATTATATCGTTTATTTATTTTTGCACATAATTTTTTAAATATTTTTAAAAGAAAACATTATTAATATTATATTTACTTAGTAAATATATTATATCTGAAGAATGAAGCGACGAATATATAATGCGTCTTTTTCCGTTGGTGTCTGCTGACAAAGTATGGGGCACTTGTTATTGGAAGGGTAACCAAATGATTAATTTGCTATCAAAGTAGGAAAGCGGGCGTCCCCATTTTAACAATCTCAAAAACCAAATGTCTATTTACCTACACCGGTACCGATACCGATAATTTATTTGTCCACGGTTGGTGTTGTTCTTGTACGAGGAAAGCTATTTGTTCCAGTTTATCAAGATACCGGTCATGGGTTACGGAAAACTGCTAAGAATACTCCTTTTATCACTACTCCTACTCTTATGACATTTGTAAGAAATAAATCTTAAGTAAGTTGTCATTAAAATATTGAGAAGAGAAATGCGTGTCAATGTCATCATATGATTCTGTTGCATGCAAAAAAGTACAAAGGCGGACTTAATGCCTGAGGCATTCTCTACCAGTCAACCAAGGGTGGTGGAGAGATAATATGGCAGGTGCATAAAAAATACAAACAAAGTAATAATAAGTAGAAATAATAAAAAAACGGGAACGAATATATATATATATATTTAATATAAAGTAATAGACAAGGTTTTTAAGACGACTCTACTCCTTGTGTAGAAAATAATTTAACTTCCGCTTAAAGAGACGGAGTATTCTATTCTATTCTATTAAAGCATACTGACTGGGGGCCGTCCTGATATCATGAGGAAGCGCATTCCACAGAAGGATGGACTGAATATGAAAGGAAGAATGATCAAAATCAGAAGTATGAGCAGGGCAAAGCAGTAGGAGCATATGGTCTTGTAACATAGCGGTATAATAAGCTTTTTAATGTTTCAACTGCTAGGACGCACCACGCGGGCCCAGTGCGGGTTGGTGGATGTCACATATCTTCGAATTTTTGGTTCTAGGACATGCCGGGTTCCTCACGATATTTTCCTTCACCGTTTTGAGAGCAGATGTGATGAAATAATTTACACAAAGTAAAGTACCTGCCCGGGTTCGAAGCCATACCACATAAGTCGGACTCGTAACCACTGGGCCACCGGTCTTGTAACATACAAAGTACCAAAGTAAATGTTCGTCTAAACACACATAGTTGAGCTAAGTATAACAGTGAATCAACAAGTTAGAACGCATTTAGGCAGGCGTGCCGTATCGGTGCGCCATCAGACGCTACACTACTTAGTTGCGTTGCTGTTATCAGCTGTGCTGTAATGTGCTGATAAGCAGGTGCCTATCGGGAGCTGTGGCGATCTGTTAGTAATAGGTGTGCTGTTTCTTGGTCTTGTTTTTTATTTAAACTTCCTCACCCGGCAAACTTCATACCGACTCAGAATCAATAAATGCTGTGCTGTTAACTCGAGATGTCATAAAAATAACCGTTTCATATTAATAATAATAATAATATTCCACAACTATCACACAACGCCATCTAGTCCCAAGCTAAGCAGAGCTTGTGTTATGGGTACTAGACAACTGATAAACATACTTATATATTTCTAAATACATACATATTATAGATAAATTACACCCAGACACAGAACAAATGATCGTGCTCATTACACAAACATTTGTCCTGGGTGGGAATCGAACCCACGACCTCCGGCATAGCAGTCAGGGTCACTAACCACTAGACCAACAGGCCAGTCAATTCTGCCCAGGGGTTGTGGATAAATTCGAAACAGAGTTATCGCGCCCCTGGGCACTCAGGGCAGGGAAGGAACAGGGGTGGGTTTTAGTCAGTAAGAGTCATCACCCTAGAGCGGGAGATGTCATTCTGCTATTCGGGGCGGAGGCAAATCCAACAAATCAAAGATTATAGAAATTGGTCCAGCCCTTCTTGAGTTATAAATGGTGTAACTACACTGACTTTGTTTTATATACAGGGTGTAACGGAAAGGTGTGGTCATATTTTAGGATCTGCATCTGCCCATCGATATGAACAACTTTATTCAAGAAAACCTGAGGAAATTCTAAAAAAAAATTTTTACTCCCCATACAAATATTGATCAGCTGATGATAAATTTATATGGAAAATACAAATTGTTTTTTGGAAAATTTCTATTTTTTCTTAAGAAAGTTGTTCATTTCCATGGGCAGAACCGGCTCCTAAAATATGACCACACCTTTCCGTTACACCCTGTATGTAGATAATTTTAGTAGTACTAGTTTACCGACATCTAGTCTGTAGCAAGTGTCATTCTATAATAAGCTTTATTGATTGTCAAAAAGTCTAAAAATATAGTCTGGCTTTTTTGAGTTCAGATCTATTTGATTGAGATTTTAGCAAATATATCCTATAGGTACTGTACTAAATACCGTGTAAACGCAATACTATTAATTCTTTGCTTCACAGTGGTAACTTTAAATACCCGTCTGTTTTTGAAAAATCCCTTACAAAATCAGATTTTTATTTTTAGTTATTTTTTTTTATAAATAGCCCACAGCTTTTAAATGTGATATAAGATAAAACTGGCCAAGTGCGTGTCTCATTTCGCACATTAAGGGTTCCGTACCAAATATTGGTATTTGTTAGTAAAGTATACGTAATAATAAACATTATCACCAAATTTCAAGTTCATAGCTCAATGAGAAGTTAAAAATTCTTCGTATCAAAATTTTGTGACAGACGGAGACGTGAGTGCCAACAATAAGGCTTCGTTTGAACCCTTCGGGTATGGAACTCTAAAAAACTAACATACCCTAGACGAAAATATGCCGCAAAGAGTCAAAATATCGCATGAATCATCACCGCTTCAGACCATAGAAATGAATAGAAATGATAAAACGAAATCCGTGGCAATAAAATCACGAACTGCATATAAGAACGCCAACAAATCATGAGACGACTTCAGAACACTTTCATACCTCAAAATCATTTAAAAATCGCCATCTCCTCCAAAATCCCCCACGTGACACACACTTACATAACTTAAACGAACATAAATAACTTAGATGGACATCAAAAACTTCATTTAACTTATCTTATGATTAACATTGTTTGAAGCAAAGAAACACGCTAAAAACCATCATTCCTCATCATCAAGTCAAAAACGCTAAATTCCCCACAAATCCCCACTTGTCACACTTCTAACTTAAAGGAGCATAAAATAACTTAGATGGACATGAACAGCTACTTTACTAAAGCCTATTGTGCTGGACTAATTAGATCAAAACTTTTTTTACACAGAATTCGAATAATCAGAACAACTTCATCGCCCAAAAACGCTGACATCCCCACAAATCCCCCACTTGTCACAATTCTAACTAACTTAAACGGCTATAAATAACTTAGATGGACATGAAAAGCTACTTGACTCAAGCCTACCTGTGCCACATCAATTAGATTGAAACTTAACGCGTTGTGCATAGAGTGCCGACTGTATCGCGACGGTTAATGGCGCGAAAATCGCTGATAACACCCCCACTTTCACCCCCATTCAACCCGCTTCCACCCCCAGTTTCGCCCCCGCCGCCCTCTGGTATCAGGGGGCTAAAGATCTCCGATCGGTGTAATTGTCTGGTAATAGATAATAGTTCCGACTTTGCGGTTGATTTTTGATTTGGTGGGGAGATGATTAGTTCGTTTTTCGGATGTATTTATCGGTAGGTTGGCCCAGATTCAGTGGCGTTGTAGATACTATTTTATGGAATAGTTATCGTTGCTTTATAATGATCCGGTTAAAATATACATTAAAGTAACAAAATAAATGAAACAGATAAATAAGTGGGTGTGTGTGAATTTATGTACGCACGTAAGAAGTTATACTTCTTTGGCGTAACAAGATAAATAACCAAACTGTTACAAAGTTTACAAAAGGAAAACAATCATTCTTCATGAACCACACACTATAGCTAACTTCAGGGTGTCGGTTTTTTGTGGCGGTGTGCGCGCGCATCATAAAAAAACTGTCATCATCTTTCCTTAACGCGCCAAAAGAAGTATAACTTCAAAAAACCGGTCCGTCAAAAACAACTAAGTTGAAGAACGCATTCTTATGCTGTTCAGCATCAGACTGCTTGAAAAGTGACTTTTTTGGAACTTTTTCATGTTTTTATCAGTCGAGGATTTTGTAAATTTTCATTTTCTACATTAAGTGAGTTATATTTTTGTAACTGTCTCCTCGAGCTCTTTATTTTAATACCCCACATCACAAAAAAAAACACTTCAAACAATGGCATCTCACAGCGGCCATTTTTTTTTAACATCACCTTTCTAAAAACACTTGGGCTGTCTAGATGCATCTTACGATATCGTAATTATATCAATTCGTCCAGTGGTTTAGAAGATCTCGTACCTTCCAAACCGCTGGATGGATTTTAATTACTGTAAAACTGAAAACACTTGGGCTCACTTACAAATCAAACCCCCAGAATCTTACCCTCGGCAAATCCAATATTACACCTATCAAGAATAACTATTGACTACACCGTATATTAAGGCGCGGACTGACTACGATTTCAGATAGATTCAAATAAGGTTAAGAATTGTACATAATAGTTGTGTTGACGTTGCGAATTAGGCATTTATTTTACGGGTTTTCTTTATTTTATCCAGACTACACAATAAATTAAATAATTATCCGGTCAAAGCTTTAATAAAATGGTAATTTTATTTATTTCTTAAAAAAATAATGTTGTTATCGCTGAATATACAGAAATGTTCGACGCCAAAGTTTATTTTTGTGGAGCAATTTCCAAATTTTTTATTGGGAATATCAAACTACTTTTTGCGATTCTACTAGGTTAAAACCCTTCTCTGTCCACTGTATTTTTTGCAATGGATATTTTCATTGCATTACGTCATACTTGACTATCCAAGAAACCAATTTTTTTGACTATTGAGGTAATACCGTGCCTTATGGCCCACCTTCCATTAACTATAGCTATACTATTTTTTCCGCTGAACGTTCCTTTCGGTGGCAGTGGAGCCGTCTCCCATTCGCTCAATCATCTGCTTATCTGGCGGGCTATCGGTTGGTAATACATTGTATCACATTTTCATAAGAGATTCATTTAGCTCGAGTTTTGCTCACCCTCAGTCGAGTGTGCCTGTTTCCATTAACCATTTCTGATTTCGCAAAGTGAGACGAAAAATTTAATCTACCATGTTTTAAAATCAGTAGTTTTTTCGGAACTACGACCCTTACTTTCATAGCTGATTCTTATTACAAATTACCCATAGAAAATATTGAATTAAGAACTGGCTGATCACTTAACACGTCACTGCTCAACGCCACACCAGTGAGGCAGGGCGAAAAAAAAAATTATTATTAAAAATTATAATTATTATTATTAATTAAAAACACAAAAAAAAATATATTAAACGCCACGGTACCTGAGAGGAATCAGTGTTTAAACTAACTATAAACTTTTATATATAAAAGGCCCTAAGTGTTAAAATCAGTTATGTTTTCAATGAAAAGAGGCACAAAATTTATGTCATGCTTATTCGATTGAATGATTTTGTGACTATATCTTACTTAGGAAAACTTTTTTATATTTTTCTATCAGAAGAATATCTCTTTTAATTAGCTTTGGGTTGCTTTGTTAGTTTGTGTCTATAACACAAGTTTAACAAAGCAACAAAACTATCAAAATATCTGACAGTTAAAAAATCAGCCCTTCTAAGACAAAATTAATGAAAATAAAAACACTGTATCTGTGATGTTTCATTTCAAAATACGAATAACATTTTTTTTAATAACATAAAATTCTGACGCGTTTTTGGATTTAAGGAAAAATTAATTATAGAGGTGTGCTACCTGCAATTTTACTAATTTGTGTATAAAAGTGTGTTTTCCTTGACCTACTCCAAATTTCCATCTACCTTCCAAAAGTATAGTGTCGTAGCATGATTCTGCATAATTCTGAGCAGATCTTTAAATAGCCAGTAACTCTAAAATGAGAAATAAATATGGCGCTTTGGCATATTTTCTATACAAATCTGGCAAATCATCATTTTTAGGTTTCGGTATCGAAAGAGTAACCAACGGAACCTGCGGAACGGAACTAAACCTCCGCTGTCAGTCCGTCTGTTTGTCAGCGGGCTGTATCTCATGAACCTTAATAGGTTAAATGTTGAAATTTACATCGAGTGTGTATTTCTACTGTCGCTAGATTACCAAATAATAAAAACTGGCCAAGTGTATGTCGCACTTTGCACATTTAGGGTTCCGTACTAAAAGAGGGAAATTCCAAGGAAAAAATCAGATATATCAATGTATTGGTATTTTTAGTAAAATATAAGTAATAAACATTATCACCAAATTTCAAGTTTGTAGGTCAATGGAAAATTAAAAAAGGTTTATAACTATTATTCCTTTGTCTTTTAATATTTTTTTAAAACCAAAAATATATCTAGTATTTGTCTACTCAACGAGTTCTGAACAACGATACCCCATTTGATGGGATAGGTCAAATTATTTCCCCTCTATCTGTATGGGAGCTCCCCTAAACAACATTAAAAAAAAGACAATTTCTATGGCTTTGAGTCAACAAGATCCTTATACTGTAAAAATTTGGAGACTGTAGCTCCAACCGTTTGGCTGTAAAACCTGTGTGACAGACCACGGACTGATAGACAGACGGACACGTGCCTGACAGTAATAGGGCTCCGTTTGGACCCTTCGGGTACGGAACACTAAAAATGAAAAATTAAAGGGGGCACAAAAAACGTATTTTTAACTGACTTTCGAAAAAGGAGGAGATTCTATGTTCGACTGTGTGTTTTTTTTTTATGTATATCCGCCGATTTCTGCGTCAGTTGTGGACCGATTTTCAAAATTCTTTCTTTATCCGAAAGAATATACTCCCGAGATGGTCCCATATAAATTTTATCAAAATTGCTTCAGCCTTTTTTGAAAAACTGAACAAAAACGAAAAATACGTGTACCTCGATGACGTTTCGGTGTTCTCCAAATGTTTAAATTCCACGTTCCATGTTATTGGGGTTCTTAGTTCTGGGGTATAACAACTAAAAAGTGAAAAATAAAAAACGGTGTCAAATAACGAAGAAGTAAAATACAAACACCGACTTCCGAAATTAAAGTTATTTTTTAATTTTTAGTGTATTTTTTTTTGGAAGTCGGTTGTTTTTTTTGTAAAAAAGTTTTTTTTCGGTTTCTAGTTCCTTTTGTGTGAGTCCGACACGCACTTAGACTGATTATAAATCTTTAGTTGAAAGTTATCGGTCGATTGAAAAATATGCACTAAAGTAGGTACCATTTATAATTATGGGGTTGCTTACAAATTCGAAAATTCTCGTAACGTATCTTAAGTTGTAATGGGCACTTACTCGGAGGGCGGGCGGGGAAGTCTGCTGCTCGCGATAGCGCCCTACCTTTGTTCTGACGGGCTATCTCCGCCCAGGGATCATACTAAATTATTTATCCTTTTCTCCATGAGGTGAGAACTGCCGGTCATGGGGAGATGTGGAAAAGATTGGTTAAATATTATTGCAGTTATTTTGTGAGAGAGGATTAATTTCGATATAAACGGTTTATTAGAAATTCAGACGACAATAGACAGATTGTTCAAAATTTTTTGAAATCGACTTCAAAAAGTAGGAGGTTATTTTTTATTTTTATGTGTGTTCGGGCATAACTCCGTCATATGCAGGGTGTAACGGAAAGGTGTGGTCATATTTTAAGAGCCGGTTCTGCCCATGGTAATGAACAACTTTCTCTTGGAAAAAATAGAAAATTCACAAAAAAAAAAATGGAATCCCATACAAATAGTCATCATCAGCTGATCTATATTTGTATGGGAGGTGCAAATTTTTTTTTAGAATTTCTTCGGATTTTCTTGAAGAAAGTTGTTCATATCGATGGGCAGATGCAGTTCTTAAAATATGACCACACCTTTCCGTTACACCCTGTATAGACGGATTTGCAAAATTCTATTTTTGTTCGAAAGGGCTCCATTTATATTTCATATAGATCTCAGCAAATCAACTGCGATTGCTGCGATCGTATGTCTATGTAGTGTTTATTTAATAATGTTTTTTTGAAGAGTTCCGTTGTCTGTCTCCAAAACTCATGATCAGATCTACATGAAACTTAAAGATAATACATAAACATACTCGTACATAAAAAATATATATAAACATCCGAATTGATAACCTCCTCCTTACAAAAGTCGGTTAAAAATTAGACTTCCCGTACAAAGTCATCATCGGCTGATCAAAATTAACTCTGACTTTCTTGAAGAAAGTTTTTCATTTCTGTTAGGCTAGAAGCAATATCTAAATTAATGATTATACCCATTACCGTTACCCCTTTTTTTTTGTGTGTGAGAAATCATCCTATGACTTCTCCCACTCCACCCAGAGCGAGTCAGACTCTTACTGACTAAAACCCACCTCTGTTCCTTCCCTGCCCTGAGTGCCCGGCGCGGTAACTCTGTTTCGAATTTATCCACGACCCCTGGGCAGTATTGCTGACAACTCTTTGAGGCGCGCGTGGAGTACTACGCGCCGTCAACTCTCGGGCCAGGCCCTGTAGACAAAGTAACATCGCTTCGTAGCGAAACAATATCTAAATTCGTCATCGTCTCTGAGATATCGATAAACATTTCCTAGCGTTAGCGTTCCTTCGTTATCTTTTTTGGCGATCACGATCGAGGCGAAGGCGAACTCTGAAAGCGCTGCTTGTCTATAACGCATTTGTATGGGATAAACACGATAGCAATTCGTTTCTTTATGGTTTCGTTATGAATTATAACATTGTCTACCAACTTGCGATAACGATTTCGACAGTCGGCTGACCACGTGACTTAGCGCGGTTTATGTCAATCTCATACATTTTAGTCTTCTTATCGTTTTTAAATTATTACTTTGTCTAAGCCCCCTGTTACTGATCGGAAGGCGAGCTACCCACTACTCGTCGTCCGCAGGCCTACGTCTACGGTGGCCGGAGATCGTCGGGCGATCCTCGATGCCCAGGGCGTCTCCTGCGGCGGCTGCTGCTGGGGGCGTGAAGGCGACTCTGTTGAGTCTCCCTCACCCGTTCCGCCTCCTCCTTCGCGAGCATTACTGCTTCGTATTCCGTTACCCCCTGTAAGGCCACATTTCAATGAACTAATCAATCAACTCAGACTATCGCAGCCCAGACCTGGCCATACAACCTCCAAATCGTTTACATCGCAAACAAAAACTCCTTTAAATATCAAAGCCTTCAGATACCAAAGAGTATATATGTATTCGTAATTCGCAGATAAGGCGTTATCTCTTGAGGGAATTGGGAGTTCAGATGAAATGTCTCCTCTGTATTATCTCGAGTTACTTATGTTTTCTCGAGCGGAGCTTTTATGTCTTTTAAAGATAGGCAGGCAATGCAGGCTATGAAGAATGACTTACTGGTTTTGTGGCTGCAAAGTTCAATTAATCCATACGTTTACTGTAAAGATGTTAAATTGTTATTTCTTTTATTCACTTTTTAAGCATATCAATTATAATTTTAAATATTTCTAACAAAGCCTAGAAAAAAAAAATTGTTTATTATTACGTTTATGGATATGCACAAAGTTTTATTCAGGCCATTGTCAAAAGCCCAAAATGTACAGAAATAAGCATTAGCCAATAATCTTCCTACTGGTGCTGGGACACAGGCATCCTCTCTGAGAGAGGATGTGTGGCACGCTTGCCCAATACTGGTTGGTGGATGTCATGTCTTCAGAGTTTAGGTTCTAGGACATGCCAGTTTCGTCACGATGTTTTCCTTCACCATTTTGAGAGCAGTAGTGATGAAATAATTTACACAAAGTAAAGCGCCTGCCTGGGTTGAAACCCATGATCTACATACAATTTGTAAGTCGCGGCCATTACCGCTGGGCCACCACTGCTCTCTCTGAGCGAGAGCAATCCCATACATTTCTTATTTTTTGACCATCGCATTTGCGGACAGAATGTCTAGAGCCTCTTATCCGATTACGAAACTACATTCTCTGATAGAAAACTAAACTATCGCTGATCGCTGAGAAATGCACGTTTCTGGCGGGATAAGTCAGAGGAGCAAAGCCACGGGTAAGCCTATAGTTAAAGATACATATTTAACATTTTTACGAACTTTAAATTAACTGCCATTGAAACTAAGATACTACATTTATTACATTCTCAAAACAATGTGACAACTCCAGATAAAATCATTTCAAACCCGAAATAAAATTCGAACGGCTACCATTAAATCGATTTACATATAAATCAATCACTAAGAAATTCAACGCTGCCTGATTCACGTCAAAACGATTGTCGGGTTCGATTCTCGATTCGAGATCACGCGTCGTATCGATTACTATCGGTACTCGATCGGAACTCGTTTTCTCGCCAGGCATCGCGGCCGCGCGGGCATCAGCGCGATAATGTCACCTGTGATCAATCTGTAGGCCCTTCTCACGAGTAATCTCGTATGAAATATTTCTTGTTCCGTGAGGTAGTGCGATAGGGTTTGTATCGATGGAGGGTTGGTCAAATATTCGAGGTGTGTGTGAGGGGTTAAAATTACTGGATGAATTGATATAAAATTTACTTTATTTTGATGCTTTTTTCGTCTGAAAAAACTCATTACACCTGAATGGTGTTTAACATTGAGACCTTATTAGTGTAAAGTCTTCTTTTATTCAAAAATGTGTCTCTAAAAACCCAATAACTATATCAAAAACTCAGTCAATATGCTCAAAAACATACTTTATTCTATAAAACAGAAAGCCAACAGTTTACGATCACAAAGCTTGGTATCAGCGATGTAGATGTGGCTCGTTAGTTCGAACGAGCCGGTCGGTCTCGCCAAATTGCGCGTGACGATAAACTCGGCTATATCGCACCTTTACAGAATAAGGACGTTTTTAAAATCACTCGAGTGAATTTTTGAATAGGCTTAGGTGAATGGAGGTTTATGGGACGGTTGTAATAGGCTTTTTAGGTGTTTTTCGTGGGTATGTGGTGGTAAATGTTGATAATCTTTGGAGAAGATTTCGAGGTGGATTTTCTTTAAAACCTTCTGTGTAATTTGATAACGATTTCAGCAGGTGTATTTGCTAACTCAGTCGACATCTATTTGGTAGGCACTATGCAGTACATTGCTGCTCCTAATTCTGATGATGAATCGTCGCTGTAGCGGGAATCCAATGAATGCGAGACGCCCAAGACTGGCCGTTGTGACGACGACACTTGGGGGAGGTCTATGTCCAGCAGTGGACGACTTTCGGCTGAAATGATGATGAACTGTCCCACTCTTGAGAAAAGGCTTCATTCCATTTCTCTCGGTGTTGTACTCCTCTGAACAAGTATCACTTGCTACATCTCGAAAAACCCTTATAAGATTACCTATCAGTAAATTCCGAAACATTTTTTTATGATAATTTTTATAACTGCAATTGGAAATTCCTATCGAAATGTAATTTAATAATAATTTTTATTATTATTAAAGTTTTTTATTATTAATTGATAGGTTCGCGTTTGACCACTATCTCACCGGAAACCGATGATGTGGTCGAAGATGGAGCACGCTTGCCTAGAAGTAACCTATTCACTCTTGTCTTTAAGACTCCCATGTTTGGCCAATTCAAAACAATACCTTGTGATAATCTGTCGGATAAGTTATCTACCAAATACAAAATTGATTATTACGTGCCGCCTGTCACTTGGTGAAACATAACTGTAACTTAAACTTAGTTAATACTTGCTAAACATGGATTACAATGAAATCTAGATAACTTAGTTATCGCAAACGTCAGAACACATAAAGTTACAAATCCTTATCTTTGCTTTGTATTAGATTACTAAATACCGTAAGCAATCGCTGTTGCACTTTGTTGCTTAATAGTTATTTAAGTTATCGAGTAATTGTAAACACTGTTTAAAAAAAAAACACGTGAAATTGTAAACTTTTAATATTAACAAAACCGGCCAAGTTAGAGTCGGACGCGCATATGAAGGGTTCCGTACTATCGTACAAGGTTATACGCATCTACTTGTTGCCATTATTAAGATCGAGCAAAAAAGCAAAAAAAAAACACTTTTCTTGTAGGGGAGCTCCCTTTAATTTTTAATAAATTTTTATTATTTGTTGCCATAACGGCAACAGAAATACACATTCTGTGAAAATTTCAACGGTCTACCTATTACGGATCATGAAAAACAGCCCGGTGCCAGACAGACGGACGGACGGACAGCGGAGGCTTACCCTCTTTCGAAAACGCTGTTTTCTATGGCAGCTGTATCGTCATACTGACGGGGCCCATCGTGGCCGGTGTCTGCATGCCTAGGGGTAGCGGATAAATTCTGAACATGAGTTACCGCACCCCTGGGCACTCAGGCAGGGAAGGAACAGGGGTGGGTTTTAGTCAGTAAGAGTCTGACACGCCCTCCCGCTCCACCCAGAGCGGAAGAAGTCATTGTACCAAAAAAAAAGCTGTATCGTCATGTTGACGTCAAATGTTACGTCGGACTTCTCTTTCTATTTATAAACTTTAAAGCTTTTAGTTTCGTTTCTGACGTAGATATGAAAAAAAAATTTTCAAAGTTTGGTTACGTTTACTATAGTTAAAGTCTTATATTTATTAAATCAAAAAACTGGCCAAGTGCGAGTCGGATTTCGCACATTAAGGGTTCCGTGCCAAATATTGGTATTTGTTAGTAAAGTATACGTAATAATAAAAATTATCACCAAAACTTTAAAAATTCTTCGTAACAAAATTTTGTGACAGACAACGGACGGACAGACAGACAGACGGAACAGGTGAGTGACAACGATAGGGCTCCGTTTGAACCCTTCAGATACGGAACCCTAAAAATGGCATGCATATTCCTAAGGTAAATTATTTAACAAAGTGTGGCAGGACACTGGTCTCGATAACTACTCTAACCTGACCTTACCCGCATTCAAAGACTTAGGTATGCACTGTCAAAAATTCAGTAACTATATTTAGAACATAATATTTTAGGTTCATTTTCCTTCCTGAAACCATAAACACACTTAGCATACGTTAAACTTTACTATGACGTAATCACTGAGCAGAAAAATATCCGTGCTTTGACGATTACGAGATAAAACTCGGGCTTCGCGAACGTGTTTAAAGGTGTCTCGTTAAGAGCTCAATTGAGCGTGATGGGTGATAACGGGATTACTACTTGGTGTGATGTATGCTCAAGTTGTTCAGAGGTTTTCTTTGTGAAGTTGACTGTTTGGTGTTTTAAAATTAGCTTATTCTCACGATTTTTTCCCATTGGGATAGGCAGAAACTACAAACGTCACAAGATATGATCTATACACACTTCTTCCACTTCGTTTACATCTGAATGAATGTACATAATTATATATGTAAGTATGTGTGTTCGTATATCTTTTCTTTGGCAAGCCTTTTTTTTATTTGGAGGGTGGGAAATCATCCAAAGACTTCAACCGCTCTGAGTGGAGTGGGAGGGCATGTCAGACTTTTAGTGACTAGAACCCACCGCATTTTGTTTTTGTGGGGTGGGAAATCACCCAATGACTTCTCCCGCTCTGGGTGGAGCGGGAGGGCGTGTCAGACTCTTACTGACTAAAACCCACCCCTGTTACTCCCTGCCCTGAATGCCCAGGGGCGAGTTAACTCTTTAGAATTTATCCTCAACCCCCGGGCAGGCATCGGCCATGACGGGCCCCGTCCTGTTTGCTGACAACTCTTTGAGGCGCGCGTGGATCGGACGGCGAGCTAAGAACCCACCCCTGTTCCTTCAGTTGCCTGTGTGCCAAGGGCCACGGTAACTCTATTTCGAATTTATCCGCGATCCCAGGCAGTTCTTCGGCACGCCCTGAAGCCTAAACGGCTAGATGTTAACAAATGAATTTAAATTAAATTTGTATTGACAGCCGAAGTGAAATAGGGCCAAATAACAAAATGGGGGCCGCCATTTATTAGGTAAGTGTTGTCATTATTTTTTGTGACAAGATTATGTGGGATATTAAAATAAAGGGCATGGGGAGGCGATTTCAAAAATATAACTCACAAAAATTGTAAATTTTAAAAAAACCAGACTGATATAATGCACAGATTTTTTTTTGTTTTGTACGCAAAATACGCGCCTTGAGCGTGGCGTTGCGTAAACCAGCCCAACATACATACATACATACAAGTTGTTTTTTTTTCACGAATCAATATCATAGAAATAAACAAAAGCCTGCTACACAAAATCACAATCTAACACCCATTTAATAATAGTAGGCAAGCCAGTCAAGACAATTTTCATACAAAATTACATACATCAAATGTTTCATATCTGTTTATCAGACGGGGTGTAAGAGGGCGGACGGGGGTGGCTTGCAACGCAGAGATAACAGTTAAAAGTGAAGTTGGGGCTGTTTATTACCCCACACTAGGTTCGCGACGTGGTTTCACTTGGGTTTTGGGGTGCTTTAAGAGGTGTTTGAGTAAGAAGTGAGATATTGTTTTTTAAATTGTTATTTTTCTTTTAATCAATCAATTTGCGTAGCCTTTTCCCAACTATCTTAGGGTCGGCTTCCAGTCTAACCGGATGCAGCTGAATACCAGTATTTTACATAGAGCGACTGCCTTCTGACCTCCACAACCCAGTTACTGGGTAATACGATACCCCTTGGTAAGACTGGTTGTCAGATTTCGGGCTTCTGACGACCCGTAACGACTGTCAAAGATCCACGATTGACAGCCGGGACCAACACATTAACGTGCTTTCCGAGGCACGGAGAAGTCTCGCTAAGTAAAGATGGTCCATCCATGGAACAACTCAGGCAAGCGTAGCTTAACCTGATGGATCGACCCGTGCAGCTGTTATTACTTTAGCCAAGAGCTCCACTATTTTTCTTTTAATCATGATGTAGCGACATCTATGACGCTACACAAGAACTAGAACAGCTAAATTCCTACATCGCGCAAGCAGAGTTCTCCGCGCGATTTGAACATATACAACAGCCCGAAATCAACTATCGGGCAGTTGCCCGGATCAGACACAACACCCGTCTGGTCGGAGGATCCTCCCTTTTCAACGGAGGTTTGCGGGACTTTACACTCTGTTCCGCATACCTCCAAAATGGTGACCCTCGACTATGAACGTGAGCGCAGCCTTCGTCATGACGTCATCACCTCGTCAGCGCAGCCT
Organism: Polia nebulosa; assembly: GCA_951329385.1. Classification (NCBI taxonomy): domain Eukaryota; kingdom Metazoa; phylum Arthropoda; class Insecta; order Lepidoptera; family Noctuidae; genus Polia; species Polia nebulosa. Next base: position 5,256,765 of record OX589592.1, on the reverse strand, counting down.
TCGTGCAGCTACTCCAGCGTGACGTCATCATCATCACTTCCTCCAAGCTCTTCAGAAACGAGTCATACAGCCAGCCAGTACAACGATAACGCCGACAACGATACGCCGACAACGATACGCCGACAACGATACGCCGACAACGATAACGCCGACAACGATACGCCGACAACGATAACTCCGACAACGATACGCCGACAACGATTACGCCGACAACGATACGCCGACAACGAATACGCCGACAACGATACGCCGACAACGATACGCCGACAACGATAACGCCGACAACGAAACGACGCACCGCTCCGACTCACTGGAGCCCGCAGCAGTACTCCGACTCACTGGAGCCCGCAGCATCATCCCGACTCACTGGGATATCATCACCGCAGACAGTTCCAACTCACCGTGAACTATGCGCCTCTTCCGGTTCCGACTCACTGGAACCAGCCTTCCACTGGCCCGGCAAGCATCACGTATGAACGACTCATCGAGATGAGAACAATCGATCTCCGATCTCTGGAGGGGAGTGATGTAGCGACATCTATGACGCTACACAAGAACTAGAACAGCTAAATTCCTACATCGCAATAAAAAAATAACAATAATAAACCGCATTCCCACCGCAACCGCATTATATCGTAATAGTATAAATTAATAATACAAATTAAAGTGAAAAAGCCGTAAATGCCCTCCTTAAGTACAAAATAGATAGGTGAGTAATTTTTTTTTTCTTTCTAACACTAATGTTTATCAGGAACCCCTTAAACAGGTGCAGGCCTCCTCCAAGTCTTTCCATTTGATTCTGTTTTGGGCTAATTATTGTAGCCATTTTGGGCCAGCAATAGTTTTTATATCATCCTCCCATCTTGATATTGGGCGAACCTTTTTTCTTTTCCCTTGTGGCCCTTTCCACGAAGTTACTCTTGCAGTCCATCTCTGGTCCTGAAGTCTTGCTACATGTCCAGCCCATTTCCATTTTAGATTTTTGGCATATTCAAGTCATAGTCATAGTCTCAGCGCTGTGTGTCTGATGCTTAGTAAATGCTGAGATGGTAACCCCTTCGGTATGGGCACGCTCAGCACAATTTTATTGTATTGTATTGTATCTTTGTGTACTTCTCTTTTCCTTTTGTTTGTTGCTGTTGTGTTGTGTCCGTCTCGAATAAATGTTTTCTATATTTTATACTATTCTATTCTATTCAGCCTTATAATGTCCCCACAGCTGGGGCACAGGCCTCCTCTCTGTCAGAGGGTGTGGGCCGTAATCCACCACGCAGGCCCAGTGCGGGTTGATGGATGTCACATGTATTCGAATTGTTGGCTCTAAGCTCTTCACACCCGGACTGAAAACGATGAGTCTTACTTTCAATAAATTCTAGCGCCAAACTGTTTGATTTTTGTGAACGCAACCGCTGTTGATTGACGGTGAGGTGCCTGACATCACTCAAAAAAATGACAGGGACGGTACGGCCGACCAAGTGTTCTGTGGGCCTCGGATTTAATTGAAATTAAAACTCACTCTTGTTTCAACCCCGGTGTAAAGGGCTAGGACATCCCAGTTTCCTCACAATGTTTTCCTTCAACGTTTTGAGAGCAGTGGTGCTGAAATAATTTATACAAATACTAATCATTACGTATACTAATGATCTTTAAGTCAAGAGTGAATAGGATACTTTTAGGCCAGCGAGCTCCAACGTCGACCACATCATTGCTTACCATCAGGTGAGATAGTGGTCAAGTGTGAGTTCATCAATAGTAAAAAAAAACCGGCCAAGTGCGTGTCGGATTTCGCACATCTAGGGTTCCGTATCAAATGCACATTTGACAATTTGTATGGCTTTGGGTCAATAAGATGTTTATACTGTGAAAAATTTGAAGACTGTAGCTCCAACCATTTGGCTGTAACACCTGTGTGACAGACGACGGACAGACAGACAGACGAATAGACGGATACGCGAGTGACAGCAATAGATGTGGACCCTCGGGTACAGAACCCAAAAAAAAAACCGACGAAGTGCGTGTTGGATTTCTCATATTTAGGATTCCGTACCAAATATTGATATTTCTTAGTAAAATATACGTACCTAAAAATAAACATTATCACCAAATTTCAAGTTTATAGGCCAATGGGAAGTTAAAAAAATCTTCGAAACAAAATTTTGTGACAGACGACGACGGACAGAGTGACAGACAGACGGATACGTATCCGTCTGTCTGTCACACCCACGGAACACTATACACGTAACGGAGCACTGTTGCTGTCACTCACGTGAGTGACAGCAATAGTGCTCCGTTTAGATCCTTCGGGTACGGAATCCTAAAAAGTCTAAACGTTCTTCTTAAAGGCAACAATAAGAAAATCGCCTCACCATCATCGCACAGCTCATAAAAAATATCCTACTCCCAATCTAACCTACTAAACTTAGAATCTCCTCCATTTCCTGCCCGAAACGGGTAAAAACCCTTATCAGTCCAAAGGTAACGCAAAGAAAAGTATTTAATTACAAGAACCACTGGGTAATTTGGCGAATTACAAGGTAATTCTCACTAGAGGGCGCTAGGGATGTGATAGAGCATGGCAATATCCGTTGAAGCAACAGGCAAAAACAACCTAACAATGCGAAGTAAACTGTAAACTTCATCACATAAGGTTGTGTTTCAATTGGGAAGACTTTAGAGATGTATAGGGTATTCCAACATGGTGAAATAGACTGTAAATTCGGGATTTAAGGTTGGAATTCGATTGGGTTTGAGTCAATAGATGTATTATCAGGTAATTTCGCTGTTAAATGTCTGTTGTGCGTTTTAGTTTTGTAGATTTTTAATCGATATTGTTTGTAGATCAATTTTGATAATTTTTTGAGTTATAAGTGCATTAATTTTTTTTCTGAGATACTGTTTTGTAAAAATACGATATTACTCGTTAAAAAAACACTTTAACGGTTTTCTTTTGTTTAGTAGTTCCTTTAACACTAAGCGTATACCACTGAGTGCCACTGACTACCCACCCTCTCTTTATTTTTATTTCTTTCAGTCCATCCAATGGTAGATATCGCTGACAGCGATAAGACCGCCATTGTACTTATAGATTTAAGTTCGTGTACAATTCAAACTTGTTCTATTTATGTTTTTATTTTTCACTGAAAAGACACCATGGTCTTAGTGTCAATTTTACAATAACACATTTATTTCGATAGTTTGAGAAGTAAGAAGAAGACATACCTATTCCGAGGATCCCATTGCCATTCAACGTGGCAATGCTGCCAGTGCCAGTGTTCTAGCCACTTTTCCCATTGACAGCGATGTTGACGAACTTTTCGATGCCCAAAGAGTATTACGTCTACCTTTTTTATGCCGCTAGTACATATTTTTTTTTCTTTCAACTGGCTTCAAAAAAGTAGGTTTTGTATTCGATCCGTATGTATGTATCTTATTTGTCCGCGATTTTCTCGAAAACTACTCATCCGATTTGGGGTGGGATTTATATGGGGTAGAACTTTAGCTCCTAAAACACAGGCTTTTGGTCTAGTTTAGGAGGCATCAGTTCGCCCTTTAATGAGACTCTTTTGTACAATATCTCCACAATCTTTGTGTACTTATATATGTTGTTCTATGTGTACAAATAAACAATTTTATTATTATCTATTATTATTATTTATTATCTGATAAAGACCTTCGGAGATAGACAGTGGCACTCTTCAATATCTAACAACAAATGAAACACGATTACTGCGATCGTGTATATGTATGGTTAACACAATTTAAAGTGGACCACCACAACTAAATAGTAAAAAATAAAAAACTTTTTTACAAATAATTGAACCGACTTCCAAAAAAAGTGCAAAATAAAATAACTTTAATTTCGGAAATCGGTGTTTCTGGTTGTAAAAAAGTTACAAAAAAAACTTGTATATATATACTTTGTAATTATTCTAAGCAATAACATTAAATTAGAAATAAATTAAACATGAAGTTAGGAGAAAGACAAGTAAATAATAATGATGAAATTAACGATTATAAACACCTCAAAAATCAATCTGTCAATCTGCCTAGCCTTTTTCCAACTATCTTGCGGTCTGCTTCCAGTCTAACCAGATGCAGCTGAATACCATTATTTTACATGGAGCGACTGCCTATCTGACCTCCACAACCCAGTAACTGGCTAGAACGATACCCCTTGGTAAGACTGGATGTCAAATTTTCGGACTTCTGACGACCCGTAACGACTGTTAAAGATCCACGATTGACAGCCGAGACCAACAGCTCAACGTGCTTTCCGAGGCACGGAGGAGTCTCGATATGTAAAGATGGTGACCCATCTATTCACCAACACCGGCAAGCGTAGCTTAACCTGATGGATCGAAACGTGCGGTTCACCTCAATGACACTAAATTTTCACAATTTCAACTACAAAATTACCATCAGTACCAACATTACAAACAGAGTTTTATCGTCCCCGCTCAGACCCAGATACAATCAATTTAATTATCACTAACAAACATGGCGGCGCTGGTAAAAATGTATGCCTTCACAACCCACATCAAGACGTACCCATATCATATGCGTTGTTAATTCAGGTGCGTTATTTATCATAGAGCCTTAACTGATGGTCTTTATGAGAGTTTTTGGTACTTAATTGAGAAAAATATCCTGAAAACAGAAAACAGGAATTTACATGTGGAATACGGTAAAAAAATTAAACGGGTAACGTAATAAAATTTTCTGTATTTAAAAAAAAAACACACTTATTTTTATGATAAATGATAAATGATGTTTATTCAGTAAATAGGTTACAAGGAACACTTTTACACGTCAATGTTTTTGGTCAGTTTAAGCTAGATGAGGCCGGTGTTTCCTAGCTGACTACCCTGAGAAGAAACACCGAAACAAACTCAGAGGTCAAAGTCTCTTTTAAAGCAATATGGTTCCGTACCTACGTATTGCTGTCACTCACGTGTCCGTCTGGCCGTCTTTTTTTTTTTTTTGGTATGCCATCCAATGACATCTCCCGCTCTGGGTGAAGCCGAAGGGCGTGTCAGACTCTTACTGACTAAAACCCACCCCTGTTCCTTCACAGCCTGAGTGCCCAGGGGAGCGGTAACTCTGTTACAAATTTATCCGCTACCCTGGTCGTCTGACTGTCTGTCCGTCGTCTGTGACACAGGTTTTACAGCCAAACGGTTGGATTTACATTCTTCAAATTTTCACAGCAGATCTTGTTGACCCAAAGCCATACAAATAGTCAAAAATACATTTAGTACGGAACCCTAAATGTGCAAAGTCCAACATGTACTTGGCCGGGTTTTTATTTCTCGTGTCCTTCTCAGCAAACCCTTTCATTGGATACCCATATTATGGGAATTCATACAAAATAACTAGTACGCCATCTTTGGAAGTCCGCTATTTTAAATATAGGATGTCAATCTGAAACCGGGCAGTGGGTCAAATTTAACTTCTAAGATTTGTTTACACAGTTAGTGAAGCTATTTTTTTTTATTTTATTTGTTCGTTAACAATTTTTAGAAGTCGGTTGTTTTTTTGTTAAAAGTTTTTTATTTTTCACATTTTAAAACTAAATAATAAAGTTATGCCCAAATGGATAACCCCATGGAATTTGAGCATAATTGGAGACAACCAAAACGTCATGTGTGTATACATATTTTTCATTTATGTTGATTATTACAAAAAGTACTGAAACAATTTCAATAAAATTTATTTGAGACCACCTCTAAAGTATGGCCTACCAAACAAAAAAGAATCATCAAAATCTATTCACAAGTGGCGGAGGAATCGCGTAACAAAAAAAAAACATACAGACGAATTGAGAACCTCCTCCTTTTAGAAGTCGGTTAACAAGACATTCCATTCTTACTTGTATTAGTAAGAACCGTGTACCACATCAGTAATGTGTCTCTATCAAAGGACAATACGAGGACAGATAACTTTAATTTTGGAAGTCGGTGTCAAATAACGAACTGCCGAAATTAAAGTATTTTCATTTTTGGAAGTCGGTTGGTTTTTTTTTTTGGAAAAACGTTTTCATTTTTACTTTTTACTTGTTATGCCCCAGAACTAATAGTCCCAATAACATGGAACGTGGAATTTAAACATACTCGTAATTGAAGGAAACCAAAACGTCATCTATGTATACATATTTTTAGTTTTTGTTCAGTTTTTCAAAAAGCGCTGAAGCAATTTCGATAAAATTGATATGGGAAAAAGAGAAATCCATCTCGGTCCAGCCATCTTCGAGTAATCGGGGAACATACTTATAAAAAAATTAAAAATAAAAATAAAAAAAGTTTCCGACAAATTGAGAACCTCCTACTTTTTGAAGTAGGTTAAAAAAGAGGGTTATAATAAGTTTGACCGCTATGTGTGTGTGTATGTCCGTGGCAACGTAGCCCTTAAATGGGTGAACCGATTTCATTGTGGTTTTTTTTATTTGAAAGCAGTTTTTCTAGAAATGTTTCTTAGACATGTTCTATCAAAATCGGTTCAGCCGTTTCCAGATCATCAGCTCTTTTATATTTTTTAAATGTTCGCTTTTTTTTAAGCGTTGCGGGGTTTTAAAATGTTTAATTTAATTGGTATCTTGTTTCATCACCACTGCTCTCAAAACGGTGAAGGAAAACATCGTTAGGAAACCGGAACGTCCTAGAACCAAAAAATCGAAGACATGTCTCCTAGAGAGGAGTCCTGAGTCCTAACAGTGAGAACATTATAGAAGGCTAATTATGCTGCATTGTATTATTTCTTGATGGGTTTTGGCAGTTGTATTCTGTTACTAAAGTATAGTTAACAATAGTTTAGTGGGTATTTAGTTTTTAGGAGGTACCATGGTCCCCACCATTATCAAGGTCAAACAACAGTTTCTTAAAATCGCTCTTTCACTTCACGTTCAATTTACTTGAACAGTTTCGTTTCTTTTCAAGAAACAGTCATCAATCTTTTTGAATTAGGTATGTATGTAGGTACTCTTGCTGCCGGGGCAGCAAATTCATTTCGTTTTGGGACAAGCCCGCCACACTATTCCCAAACACTGAAACTCTTGAGGACCAGAATCGAAGTGACCACCACAAAAGTGAACACCACAAATGTAACCACAACTAAAGTGACCACCACTAAAGTGACCACCACAAAACTGGCCACCACTAAAGTGACCACCACAAAAGTGACCACCACTAAAGTGACTACCACTAAAGTGGCCACCACAAAAGTAACGAGTGAATCAGGCTCGACGAACCCGGAGAAACGATTCAACTGTCTTGGAAAATATTCACTTATGTTGTCAGCGAAATAACTATTTCCATGAAAATATTACCATACTATACTTAGCAAGCATAACAGGAACAGTGGTTCTTTCAGGGTTCAGCAGACCCATAACACCCCTGAAAAATTCATCATCATTATCATTTCAGCCGAAAGATGTCCACTGCTGGACATAGGATAGGCCTCCCCTAAGTGTCGCCACAACGATCAATTCTGTGCGTCTCGCATCCATCAGATGCCCGCGACACTCGACAAAATGACTTTTCAAGTGCAGTGCACTAATACTCCATAACATGAGCTGCTAATTTTCAAACTTTTCTCCCATATTTGACACCAAAACAGATTCCAATTAAAAGTCCTTGCTCTGGTTGAAATAAACCCGTCTATGTGTGTGTAGGGGCATCACTCGATAAGGATGTATTAGCGCATTCCGCCGGCGAGCCACTGTATTTATTCTTATCCGGAATAAGGCAGGTTACACCCCTAGTGACGGGCTGATATCGATAACGTTTGTTTGTAAGACTTGTGTTGGGATGTGTGGAGTGTCGATGGTTTTGTTTCTTAAAAATGAGTAAATTTTTAAATATGGTCATTTTTTCATTTTAATACAAATACAAATATTTTATTGGAACAAAAACATGTATAACAATTTGTGTATGTTAATACTGCGTTAGCTTAGTAACTGTGTCGCAGTTATTAGCGCCCACCCCAGGAGCAAAAGACAACTGAGTTCCATAAAAAACCATTTTGGATAGACATACAGGTAAAATTAGACATAAACATTTAACAATAATAAAACTAGGACTAAACATTTATTTATAAAAGTTGTAGCAGTATAAGTGGGTGAAATGAGTGTGTGTGTGAGGGAGGGTATGGAGGTGCGTGCGTCTATGTGTTTGTGGGTTGTATATGCTGAGATGAGATGTAGGCGTAAGTGTATGCTGAGATGAGATAATGACTACGTTACGTACTAGCCAGTACCCTTTAAATAACCCCTTTCGCCGTTACTAAATGACTCAGACAGACCATGCTTTTTATGGTTACATCATAGACTATAATAAGTCATTCGTTAAGACCAGAAAAAAATGTCTTCCTCACGAACAATAAAATAGTTGTAGGTACTCTATAGTCTCTTTCTTTTTATAATTGACAGGCTCGCGTATGCCCACTATCTCACCTGATGGTAAGCGATGATGTGGTCGACGATGGACGCTTGCCTGAAGTAACCTATTGACCTATTGGCCTTGTCAATTTGGGATGACTCATGACTTCATTAGGTACCTGTTCTAACAAAAATCGCGCCAAATCTAAACTTACCTCTTCACTCTTGACCGAAAAACTCTCAGGTTGTAGCTATCAGGACACAGAAAATCTTACCCTATACTGTCATCAAACAAACACCTAATAAAAACAAATAAATTCACCATATTATCGATACATCCCTTGCCACCCCTAGTCCCCGCTGAAGGGGGTGAAGCGTCGCTTGGCGCTGTGAGATAGCGACGATAACATCGCCGGGTGGCAGCCCTGATAGTACGAATAATAATAATTTTATTATCGCGATCCAGGGTTGCCACCTCTTTGTTACAGCTGGATAGTGAAGCTCGTGAATTTTAAAGTTATGAAGTGAGAAGTTTTTGTTGATATGATAAGGGTTTTAAGTGTGTTGTGTTTGTTGATGGTGGTGATAAAGATTTCTGTGTTTTTGAAAACAATGTCAAAGTATTTTACCCCCTTGAAATAATCGTCTTTCTCTCTGATAGTAGACAGTTTTATTTTATCACAAAAACTTAACTAAACCTGCTTCATACTGTTGAAAATACTTCAAGCAACTATTGACTGGTTGGCGCCATTGTATTTCATTGTCTATTCTTCAGAATCTACATAACAATTTTTGATCAACCCCAGATACTTATTTTCTCTAACTCCAAGATCACCAAAACAATACCAACATAACACACAAAAACAGCAAAAAATAAAAAAAAAACACATACGCAGTGACCGTCAAAAATCATCCTCGCATCCGGCTTAGCTTTAGAGGGAGGTTTGCCCCCTTGGGACGGTGGGTGGGGGGGCCTTATCGCGAAGTCGCAGATTGAATATATTTCATGTGTAAGTTAATACGAACCATACTTGCGAGATTTTGCACAGTTTTCCACTAACTGTAGAGAAGGAGTGTTTAGATTTTTGGTTAGGGGGGTGTAAGGGGTTGCTGTATTTTGACGAGGAGGATTCATCATATAACATTTATCATTTATCATAGATAATAGATAGTTTTTTCAGTCGGTGAGCTAACCTTCCTACTAAGTAAAGGCTAAACAATAATAATATCTGAAAATACAAGGATACGCTAGTGCACTTTTGACAGCCGATTGACTCTTTTTGAGAAAAAGTGTAATTTTTCTGTTTTATTGCTTATTGACTGCTTATGACGACTACCATAGAATTAAGGAGCTATTAACTGCCAACGACCTTGAGTGGTTAGTTTGCGTGTTCTGTGCTGAGCTCACGTAATGTGTCGTACGTCTAACCAGTAGTACTGTCCACTGTCTGAAATTAGACGCATTATTTATTTATTATACATATAACAACAGGTATTATGCTAAAACACGTATACTAAAGTATAAATAATTAAATGATCTTTAAAATGGTGAAGATTTCATAAAAATGCGCTTTATGGTTTTGGCGTGGTTCTCAATTTTTTATCCTCGTTAGACATAACTTTACAAATTAATTACACTAAGTTATATAAATAAAATTTCAAATATTCACCTATCAAATTACCAAAAAAATCGTCTAGAGTAACATATATTTTTTTCAAAGAAATAAGACAAGTCCTTTAGATGTGATGTTCAATTAAAAATCATTAGAAGTCGTGTAACTGGGCCTTAACTACGAAAATTCTTGATTGAGAAGTAAAATTATTTTTTCGATAATTTTGGCACACTTGTCAATTTGGCATGACACGACTTCATGAGGTACCTATTCTAACAAAAGCTCGTGCCAAATCTGAACTGAAAGGAGGCACTTAGGCAAGATCGGAAGTTAAGCACCAGCAGCACAAAATCGTCCAAAAAGATAACACCACCAACCCATTGTACCAACCTAAACATATACCAACCAACCAATAAAACTAATTACAACCAGCACCTACACGCGGTGTTTATCTGCTCGGCAGTTATCACGTACAGCATTGTTAACTAAGTGAATAACTATCGTTTAATGAGGAGACGTGGAATCGAAGCCAAGCGATAAACGTATCGCACCTGGGGCAATTAAAACGAGGCTAAATTTGTGAAAAACCTTGGGTTTGTATGTAGTGGAGCGTCACGGTTCTGTGTGATATTGATAGTGTTATCATACAGCCAAGAGATGTGACAAAAGAAACCAGGTGTTAGGTTTTGGTTGGGAAATTATCGTATGACACAGAATACATACTTACTACAGAATGTACTTCAGCGACTGTGCCCAGGAACTCCACGACCTCATCCCACCGGCCCCCTTCTACTATCGGACATCTAGACGCTCTGCAAGTTATCTTCCCTACCTTGTTGCTGTTTCATGAATTCGCACTAAGCGTTTCCGAATGTCTTTCATAATAGGTAAGCACAGCAAAGGAGTGGAACTCTCTGCCTGCGTCTGTGTTTCCGAATGCATACAACTCTAATATCTTCAAAGTTGGAGTGAACAGGCTTCTTCTGATTAAGCTCGCTCCATCGTCGATTTTGTCTCTGTCACCTCTGACCTAGAGTCAAGAGTCAATCAATAAAAAAATAAAAAATGACTTTTCTCGCTCTGGGTGGAGTGTCAGACGCTTGCTGACTAAAACCCACCCGAGTTCTTTCAGTATCCCTTTTGCGTTCCAGGGCTCCGGTGACTCTTTAGAATAATCCTACGACCCTGGCAAGCCTCGACCCTAGCGGGCCCCGTTAATTATAGCTGACATCTCTTTGAGGCGCGCGTGGAGGACGGAGGTCCTCACGGACGGCGAGCTACCCATTGCTCGCCGTCCGCAAGCCCGCAACTACGGAGGCTGGGAATCGCCCTGTGATTCCCGACGCCCAGGGAGTCTCATGCAGCGGCCAGGGGTGTGATTGCCTCTCCAGGTGTTAGGTTTTTTTTTATTCGAATCGACGATATTGAGACGTTGAAATGACGTTGTATGCATTTTCAGGAGCAATGCAAACGGTCGCGAATAAATTCGTAAAAGGTTTTGGTTCTAGTCAGTAAAAGTCTGACACGCCCTCCCGCTCCACCCAGAGCGGGATGATTGACAAACCCAAAAAAAAAAAAAAAAAAGGCGCTAAATTTGTAAAAAACGTTGAGTTTTTATGTAGCCAAGCGTCACGGCTGTGGCGTGTGATGATGATAGTGTAATTCCCGACGCCCAGGGAGTCTCCTGCGGCGGCCAGGGGTATGAGGGCGTGAGGATTTCCTCTCCAGGCTGGTATTCGAATCGACGATTTTGGACGCTGAAATGACGTTGCATGCGTTTTCAGGAGCAATGCAAACGAGGCTGAATTTGTGAAAAACCTTGGGTTTGTATGTAGTCAAGCGTCACGGCTGTGGCGTCTGATAATGATAGTGTTATCATACAGCTAAGGCATATGCTAAAAGAACCTGTGTGGTATTAGCATCGATCAATTGTTGCATATGTTTTTTTTTTATGGCATTAATCATTAAACTGATCAAATAACGTTGGATGCGGTTTCAGGTTATTTCTGTTTTTTTTTTTCTATTAATAATTTATTGACAGGCTATCTCATTTGACCACTATCTCACCTGACGGTAAGCAAAGATGGAGCACGCTTACCTAGAAGTAATCTATTCACACTTGATTTGAATTATGGAATCGGGCGTTACTTTGCGGAAATCAATGACAATAATATACGTATCAAAATGTTGATAATTAGTTTCTATTCCGCCGAAACTAGATCCAAAAACAATGTGTTAATTAAATTTTCACATTTCATTTAATTACGGACGGAATTCTTTTTTTTCTTACTTTCTATTATTTAACGTTGCTGCCCAAAGTTTTGATTATTAAAAAATTTAATAACTATTGAAGATTATTATTTTCCTCAACCATATTTCGGGATTGACTTACCTTTAACCTTTTCCCTGATGATTTAATACCTATTACGCAAAAGTTTCCGCATGTCCTTATCAACAATAGTATTGCATTCGTGTGCTATATTGCCAGGAAAGTTTCACTATAATGACGGCACGGTTGGCGAAGTGGTTGCGTAATTGGCTGCTGCACTGCGTGTCGCTTATTCGATTCCCGCGCGGAAAAAATATTTGTATGACCTAAGACAAGACACCCAGACCCGGAACAACCATCTGTAGGTAGTTGTTCCGGGTCTGGGTGTCTTGTCTTGTGTATGTGAGGTTATATGTTTGTGAATGCACCCACAATACAGGAGTAATTCCTGGTGTGAGGAAAAGTTTAAAAAAAAAATAAGAAATTGAGTGGTTGTGATCATCCAGAGGTCTAGGATATTTCTCAGAATTTCCTTACCCTTTACTCAGCCTATCACATTCCACTGCTGACATCTCCTAATCTGCCACAGTACCCCTGACTCCTTAAGTATCAAGTTTATCTCAGTTTCTTTTCTAATGTCCTCGATGACCCCTTCTGAACAAAGACCTGTTCTAAGGGTCTCCTCAGCATCCAAGTCTCTGCCTTTATCACGTTCAGTTTCATCTAGTATAACTTAAAGGTCCTCGATGACCCCCTTAACGGTCAGAACAGTGTGTGTATTATGTGTACCCAATACAAAATTAAAACCCACAATTATAACTAGACAACGTTACATAAACCGCTTCAATAAAGCTCATATCGCGAGATCTGGCACCGTCCTATTCTGGCGCGGCTGGATTGGTGAAAAACGTGAAAAGTGACCGAGATAACGTGAGTTTTGGCCGCGCCGGCCGGCCGATACGCCGCCTAGGGGTGCTCCGATTGTAGTAGTCGTGTTATAGTGCCGCAAAAGGCTTTATTTTGCGGAAGGATTATTGAAAACGTTCGTTCGATTAGTTGGGAATAGGAATTGGAGAAAGAAAACATTCAGCTGCGTATTCAGATACCCCATATTCAGATTAACGTTCTTTCGGATATCGGTGCAAAACGTCAATCAATCTGCCTAGGCTTTTCCAAACTATCTTGGGGTCGGCTTCCAGTCTAACCGAAATACAGCTGAATACCAGTATTTTACATGGAGCGACTGCCTACCTAACCTCCACAACCCAGTTACTGGGTAATGCGATACCCCTTGGTAAGACTGGTTATCAGACTTTCGGGCTTCTGACGACCCGTAACGACTGTCAAAGATCCACGATTGACAACCGGGGCCAACGGCTTAATGTGCTTTCCGAGGCAGGGAGCAGTCTCGGTATGGAAAGATAGTTACCCATCCATGGACCAACCCCGGCAAGCGTAGCTTAACCTGATGAACCGACCCGTGCGGCTGTTATTACTTTAGCCACGAGCACGTGGAATTAGTACTTCCCCCCAATATAAATATTTTTTTTATTGTTAATAGGCACGCGTTTGACCACTATCTCACCTGATGGTAAGCGATGATGTGGTCGAAGATGAAGCACGCTTGCCTAGAAGAAACCTATATAGTATACCACTCTTGACTTAAAGACTCCCAGGTTGTAGCTATCAGGAAACACAGACTCCGGTACGGAATTCCACTCCCTAGCTGTGTTTTTTATTTTAATTAAGTGACTTATAGCATTTGTGCTATTCCAGACTATATAATCTTAATATGCTACACCAGTATTCTTACTTGTAAATTAAGCAATTAGCTAGAAGGAATATGTATTTGCGATTAGGAATCATCACATCATGAAGTAGAGATGATGATGGAAACCATACCTTTGCTAAACAATTAGAAGTTAGATATAAGAACTCGAAACGTGGTTTTAGTGACAGATATGCTTTGAAGAAAAGACGTATTTACAATATTGGAGGTAACCTCCATTGGTCAATTATCCTGGGATCCTCAAGGAAGGATGGTTACATCATCAGCTCAGTGGCAAGAGGAATGACAAAAGATTAGAAATTAGCCTCTGAATATTCAGAGTATTAAAAGAAGACGCGAGCCACAAAACATCATAAAATAATAAACTTTTTAACAAAAAAATTAACCGACGAAAAAGAACTAAAAAGCAAGAAATAAATAGACCTTTTAAGTAAATTTACAATAGGAGTAGGTACATATTAGTTAAGTTAAGACAAAGTCATTAAAAATAATCCCTAGGTCCTAAAAATCACAAGCTAAATACCACTATCAAAGTATCACAATCTGCATCATGTTCATAACCCACAATCAATACCACATTTGCACAAAAACCCTGCTGAGCCATGTTCCTTGAGCACAGAACATGCTAGGCCGCGTGTGCAGTTCACTAGATGCCACGATAAAACTGCTTTGCATAATACCGCAGATTTTTTTCAACAGTGCATACGTATAAACTTTGTGCGCTAATATGGGGGGAGGCGGTCTAGGGTATAAGCGGTAGCGGTGTTTAAAAGAGCGGTTGTCAATCAAAATATTTTAATTTTGTAACTAGATTAAAAAAAAAGAAGAAAACCTTCATTGTGCGTACAGCTAGGGAGTGGAATTCCCTACCGGATTCTGTGGTTCCTGATAGCTACAACCTGGGAGTCTTTAAGGGCCTTCTCGCGGTCCAGTGGCGCCCTCATTGAATAAAAAATCGTAGCATAGCACAGAAAATAAATATTAAAAAATCCAACTTCACGTTTGTTACAAAGAGGATAAAGAATTTTTACGTTGTTAAAACAGATCTCAAAATGTTTCGTATCCAAAGTAGTAGGCAAAAGTGTCAGAAACGGCCGTTTTTGGCACTTTTAATTGTTCGATTTTAAATACATTACAATAAAAATAGCAAAAACAGAAGAACAATTTTTCTTCTTCCCGTGTCGGTTTTTACTCCAATTTTGTCCGACCAGTAGTAGCCGTAAGGATAGCTTTGTGGCTGGACAAGGAGGTGACGCATGTCCTGTGAAGGGCTCCACACTGGCACTGAGTTGGGGATGGGTCAAGGATATGTGGCCAGATTAATTCTACAACGACCGACTTTTTTTTTGTGCGGTTGTAAATCATCCTATGACTTCTTCTTCTCTTCTACCACTCTGAGTTGAGCGGGAGGGCGTGTCAGACTTTTACTGACTAAAACCTACCCCTGTTCCTTCCCTGCCCTGAGTGCCCAGGAGCACGGTAACTCTGTTACGAATTTATCCACGACCCCTGGGCACAACAACGACCAACCTGGGTTCGTAATCGGTTAAGAGGTTTCCAAGAATTATTGCAAATACTGACGACGTGTTTTCATAGCTTTTTTCCAACTGTCTGTATAAAAATGTAGGAATAGTTTCTACAAGAAACGAGTTGTTGCATTGGTGTTTTGCGCCTATAGCACTTAATTTCAAATCCGCCACCATCCCCGCTTCCGCTTATGACTTACCACTATCAGGTCAATCGCAGGTCAGCCCACCGTCACCTCGTAATGATATTATAATGTAATTTAATTTCGCTTTTTTTCTTGCAGGTAAGTAGGTCATCTGATGCCATTATGTTCTGCAAGTAAGTGACCAGTCCAGTTTAGAGGCAATTGAAAAAAATCAGGTTAGTGGTAACTGCTGAACTAAAAGTTTAAACAACAAAAATTGAAGACCAGCTCTTTTGGGACGGGCCTGCGGACGACGAGCAGTGGGTAGCTCGCCGTCCGATCAGCACCAGGCCCGTGAGTCGACGGCGCGTACTGTTCCACGCGCGCCTCAAAGAGATGTTGTCAGCCACCACTGACGGGGCCCATTGTGGCCGGTGCCTGCATGCCTAGAGGTAGCGGATAAATTCTCAACATGAGTTACCGCACCCCTGGGCACTCAGGCAGGGAAGGAACAGGGGTGGGTTTCAGTTAGTAAGAGTCTGACACACCCTCCCGCTCCACCCAGAGCGGGAGAAGTCATTGGATGATTTTCCAAACCCTCACAAAAAAAAAAAAAAAATTTGGCAGACCATTTTTTTGTGTTTATAAACATAAAAAGGTCGTCTTGACGTGGTGTAACATTCATTAAATAATTACATGTAGAAACGATCGTAACTAAGTGGTAACTACTGTAAGGAGTGGTGCAGGTATATCTTCCAAGAGTCTTCTAACGTTGTGGAGTGTGACAGGAACACCAGAACCCAATGCTGAATAAGCAATGTCGATACAAGCGAGTGACTACACCGGAGGTTCCCTGTTGAATCCCTCCCAAACCAAACAAATTATGTGTTCCTACATTTGAATGATTCTAATTTTAGATCACTCTTTAAAAGTAAATTTACTCAACCAGCGTGTCTGCTAATAAGGTCTGGATTTTATCCCTTGGGCATCACAGTACCAACAGAATTTATACTTTAATTTACACGGAATCAAACTAATTTTGATCTTATCATGTTGACTACTACAGAACCTCTATGCACCACGTCCAATAAAGTAGGTGCATGAAGTTTAAATAAATAATCTTCAGAAATTACAGAAAGTGAAATCATAACACTAATTTGACAATCTTTGCTGTCAACTGTCATAAATCGTATTGTTGGAAACATTTGTTCTGGAATTTAAAAATGGGGGGTGGGGGTAGGAGGGTGAAAAATATTTTACGACCTATTCTCATACCTACCAAATATACAAAAAAAAAGATTAAATTTGGTCGAGCCGTTTCGGAGGAGTGCAACCACAGACACTGTGACACGAGATTTTTATTTACATATTAGAATTAGCACAGTACCCCATCACTTAAGATTAGATGATCTTCATATTCTAGTCTAGCCCCGCCTCAGCTTCGCACGGGTACAAATGATACACACAAACCTTCCACGTTTATCGTTTTTAGGGTTCCGCACCCAACGGGACCCTATTACTAAGCCTCCGCAGTCCGTCCGTCTGACCGTCAGCGTCTGTCTCTCAGCGGGCTGTATCTCATGATCCGTAATAGGTGGACAGTTGAAATTTTCAAAGAATGTGTATTTCTGTTGCCGCTATAACAAAAACAAATAAAAAAAAAGGTTCCGATGACTTGAGAACCTTCTCCTTTTTGAAGTCGGTTAAAAATAAATGAAATATTAAAGGGGGCTACTAGAAACGTGTTTTTTTGAATTTTTTAGTAACAAGTAGACGCGTATAATCTTCGGAACCCTTCTGCGATACTCCGACTCACACTTGCCTGGTTTTTGCAATTAGTGAAAACCGTGCGTGCGTGGTTTAGGAGAAGTTGGCGGAGAAACAGACAAACGCGGAGAGCGACTTTGATTATATTATGTAGAGATAGTTACGATGAAAATACCAACACATCAACTTAAACCCTAAACACCTCGTTAAACTCAAAAAATAACAGTCAAAAATCATCTGCCCACAAACACCCAGATCACAAAACCCAAAACTTATTTTTATTTCAAAAGCCGTACTTCTAGACATTATCATCCACACACCAACTTCTGAATGTATGTAAGTGTTCAGGGGGTGAAGGGGGCGAAGTCGAGGGGGTGAAAGACGAGGGGTGGAGGGGGTGAACGTTACAAACACAGCAAAAGTTCACGTCCGTCTTATCTCATCTGTTTGACGGATTCCTACCGACAACGCAGCGTATTCATATTTTGTGTAGAGTAGTTTGAGACAGAGGCGGCAAGATATTTTGTGGGCGATCGATGAAAAGTTGTGGATAAATGAAAGAGAAACTTATTGTAAATATCCAATACAAATGCGAGACATTAAGTTTCTCTAAAAAATAATAATCTTACTGTGAACACTTAGATAAAGAGCCTTTTTGAAGGGTAACCAACGGGACCCTATCACTTAGCCTCCGCTGCCCGTCCGTCTGTCTGTCAGCGATCTGTATCTCATGATCCGTAATAGGTAGACAGTTAAAATTTTCACAGAATGTGTATTTCTGTTGCCGCTTTATCATCAAATAATAAAATAAATTAAAAATTTAAGGGTGCTCCCCTACTAGAAACGTGTTTTTTTTTTGCTTTTTTATTCAATCTTTATAATGGCAACAAGTAGACGCGTATAATCTTTTACGATGTTACGGAACCCTTCATACGCGCGTCTGACTCGCACTTGACCGGTTATTTTTTACTACAACAAATGAATTTTTACTACACTCTAGATCAAAGATCTAAGACTCTGATACTCTCTCCTGCTCTGGGTGGCGCAGAAGAGAGTATCAGAGTCTTACCGACTAAAACGGGGCGTGTTCCTTCAAGTTATAATGAGCCTGAAGTGGGTTGTGATTCCCCCTGATACTGCTGGGGATAGACAAATCACTTCACACAATTATATGTTCACTTTTTTATTTTTACTGTTTTTATTCTCGCGTTTGATTTTTGCTTTTTACATTTTCTTTTCTCTTGTGATTTTTACAGAAAACCGAATAGTCTGGATTGAGTTTTAAAAAAAATCCTACACTTTTATTGCCTTGATTTCTTTTCGTTTATTTGCCACGATTTGACAAGACATTTCATCCATATTCTCAGTAACTTGTGTAAAAATAAACTTGTCACTTTCAAAATAAAATCACCTCTATCCCTCAAAACTACTCTGTACCGCCCAAGATCGTCGACTCCCGCTACTGATAAGGCGAGCTATTTAATCACAGATAACATCTGTAGGGCGGGCGGCGCGTTATCACCGCCCGCGGCCGCTTATCGCCCACCCGCCCAGCCTTATCGCTCCCGTATATAAATTCTTATCAAGGACGTTTCGTTATTTCTTCTTGTTGACTTCAATTTTGTATTGTATTTTGTTTTAGATTGATAGATGGATTTGTGATAGACTTTTTGTTTCGGCTTTGGAAAAGTTCTTAGAAAGTAATTGTAGGCTTTATTTATACGTGATAGTAACCTATATTATGGGGTCATTTTGAAATGATGATTTTAGGAATTTTGTTAATTTGTGTTCGTAAAGGTCACTCCTAGGTCGTTCTTTGGTTTAACTGGCTGGTAGCCCATGCTGAAACCATGTTATGTATTTAGTTATACAGGGTGTAACGGAAAGGTTTGGTCATATTTTAAGAACTGCATCTGCCCATCGATATGAACAACTTTCTTCAAGAAAACCTGAGGAAATACTCAAAAATAATTTTTTACCTCCCACTAAATATTGATCAGCTGATGATAACTTCGTATAAAAAGTCCAATTTTTTATTTTTTTCATTTTCTTTTTTTCTTAGAGAAAGTTGTTCATTTCTATGGGCAGAGCCGTTCCGTTACATCCTGTATAACATCTAAGAGGGGACGATAATGATTCCATGATTTTCTTCTAATTTGTTTTCTTCATTGCTCTGAAGGTCATGCCCGTCCTGGAAAGCTTTGACGGATTCACTGACGAGCTGCTTCCAGGCCACTCTGTCTTCAGCTCTTCTCAGGGCAGTGGTAACCGTGGGTCCCGTTATCTTCTAAATCTGGTTTGACCAGCGATCAGGTGAACGCCCGCGCGGTCTTTTTCCTCCACTTTCTCAATTACAACCAGTTTTTCCAAGTTGGTCTCCGATTCTATGACAAGCCTGCTAGTTAATCTTGAAGACGTGGTTCTTTTCAGTTATTTCCTATTCTTAAATTTTCTAAGATAGAGATTCCAACTCCAAACATATTCTTCTAATTTTCTCTTATCGCTGGACATCGATTACCACCTCAATATTAAAAGCAGGTCTAATTTAGGAATGTCCAGCGGTAGCGGATAAATTCGTAACAGAGTTTCCGCTCCCCTGGGCACTCAGGCAAGGAAGGAACAGGGGTGGGTTTTGGTCAGTAAGAAGACTCTTACTGACTAAAAGCCACTCCTGTTCCTTTGGGTGGAGCGGGAGATATCATTAGATGATTACCCACGCCAAAAAAAGGAGTAATTTACGTAATTTCTAGTGTATAATGGGCATTCCAAATTATAGTTCTTTACTTTAGGTTTGGTTTAGTTTTTCAAAAATTACTAAAGTACTTACTAACAGTAATTTATGCAACGGTCCACTTTCCGACACCTACCAACTCCACCCACTTTAGACTTTATACTTAAAACAATGATAACATCACTGTCTTATCGGACTTCCAGCTTAAAAAGCGCTTTAAAGCTGTACCTATAAAAATACAAAGCGAACTACCCACATAGAGCGCGCCCTATCTACAGTACTCTTATCTATACGGTATAAATCCAGCAGATTGTTATCACCGTTTCGTTGGGATTTACGGAGCTTTTATCATTATTATTTATGTTGATAACATTAGTTTTCTAGTCTGTTGTGAAAAGGTCAGTTGGGTGGCAGGTAATTATTGAGTCGTTTTGAAATTAGGTGTACTTTGACATAAGTAACCACAGATAATATAATACCAGCGTACAGATGCCTCATCTCGTACAAAGAAATGTGATCGCTCTAAATACGGTTCGGTAGCCAGCAGGATATTTTTTCGGCATAAGCATAGAATAAGCAATACATGACATAATCCGTACAATAGGTAAGTGCAAGTCCAGTCCTGCAGAAACCGTTTTAAAAGCTTCTGGAAATAGATAAAAACTATTTATACTCCTTACAGCCGATATCAGGCAGCCGATAACAGTTTTATAGCAGTCTCTGACAAACAGATAGTTCCAAGGTAAACAGTTATTGATCATCGCTAAAATTTGTTATGACCACCTCTTGGTGGCCCTTGGGTTTCGTGCTCACTTGAAAGTTTATATAGCAAGCTTTGAATTGTACTAGATTGGTATAAACGGGAAAGTATAAACTAGTTGTCTATGATTTGGTATTTATATAAAAAAAAACCGGTCAAGTGCGAGTCGGACTCGCGCATGAAGGGTTCCGTACCATCGTACAAGATTTCATACTATGGAGGTACATACAAACTATGCGAACATTTCAAGCACTGGCACTGGGTTGTGGAGGTCAGATAGGCAGTCGCTCCATGTAAAATACTGGTATTCAGCTGCATCCGGTTAGACTGGAAGCCGACCCCAAGATAGTTGCGAAAAGGCTAGGCAGATGATGACTTGTTGCCATTATTTAGATCGAGCAAAAAAAAAACAAAAAATCACGTTTCTAGTAGGGAAGCCCTCTTTAATTTTGTTTTTATTATTTCTTGTTATAGCGTCAACAGAAATACACAATCTGTGAACATTTTAAATGTCTACCTATTACGTATCATGAATGAGATATAGCCCGCTGACAGACAGACGGACGGACGGACAGACGGACAGCGGAGGCTTAGTAAAAGGGTCCCATTAGTTACCCTTCAGGTACGGAACCCTAAAAAAGAATAGCATTATAAAGTTCTTGGGGCCTGGACAAAATGACTCTACGAAACTACAATCTACTCGTATGTATCGGAAATAGGTGGTTATATTTAGATACTACTTGTGCCCTTGGAAATGAACCACTTTCTTCAAGACTTAGCAAATTTCCAAAAAAAATTGGATTTACGAGTATCGTGCAAAATTATCATCAGCTGATCAATATTAGTATGGAAGGTTCAATTATTTTTTTACTGTTATTTTCTACAAGAAAGTTGTTCATTGCTGTGGACATAAGCAGTATTTGTGGGCGTCCTAGCAAAAAGGGTCCAGTTTTCGGTAAGTCTTAACATTCAGTATCTAGAACAGTCAATTGATAATAAGGCTTAAAAAAAAACAAAAACTGGCACATTATTTTTTCTAAAAAAAGTTTGATTTGAAAAAAAAATAATTTTAAAAAAAGTTAAAGAAAAGAAATTTAAAAAAAAGAAATTTATGGTACTTAAAGCATCATATAAAAGTCATACACTATATATGAATTTGTAGATAATTGAGCATTAATTACTAATCAATTAAA
Organism: Polia nebulosa; assembly: GCA_951329385.1. Lineage (NCBI taxonomy): Eukaryota > Metazoa > Arthropoda > Insecta > Lepidoptera > Noctuidae > Polia > Polia nebulosa. Next base: position 5,234,621 of record OX589592.1, on the reverse strand, counting down.
ATCGCGATATGCATTTTTTCATCCAACTTTACAAAATTGCGCATATCCCGGAAAGTCGGACACAGTTTAACTTGATAACTACATAACCAATAATAAAAAATTTCACATTAAGCACCCATTTGTCTTCCTCCTCTCTATGCTGTGCCCGACAGGGTCCATAATTGTGATTAATATAATAATTTCCCTACCAAATAGATGAATTGAAACACTAGAACTGAGAATTGAAGCAATATAGGATTGAGAATTGAAACAATAATGAATTGAGAATTGAAACTAAATGCCGAGAACTTGACCGGTGGACCCTTTTTAATAGGAAGCCCACATTTAAAATATACATATACACAGAGCAGTGGTGGCCCAGTGGTATCGGCCGTGACTTAAAAGTTGTAGGTCGTGAGTTCAAACCCAGGCAGGCGCTTTACTTTGTGTAAATTATTTCATCACCACTTCTCTCAAAACGGTGAAGGAAAACATCGTGAAGAAACCGGCATGTCCTAGAACCAAAAATTCGAAGACATGTGACATCCACCAATCCGCATTGGGCCCGCGTGGTGGATTACGGCCCACACCCTCTCACGGGGAGGAGGCCTGTGCTCCAACAGTGGGAACATTAAAATAGGCTGAGATGATGATTTAAAATATGACTCGACATTACCGTTACACCCTGTATACAGCCTATAATTTCAATCAGCTAACTAAAAGACTACAGCACACACGGTTGACTTTATTTTTATTTGCACATAAGTTAAACGTGTGTAAAGTGGTATAAATAAGCCACTATCAGGGTTTCCTGTTGGCGGGCTCCGGAGCAAGATATCGATAGTATCGGGGGCTAATTAGAATTATCGTAGACCAATTATTTTATAAGTATACAGCTTATCGGCAAGCCATTGTTGTAAGTTTGTGTCGCGACACACGGGGAGAACGCTTGGAGGATATGTTCCTGAGGGGATATGCAATTTGCGCAATTTAAGGCGCTATTAACTGCCAACGACATTGAGTGGTTATCTTGCGTGTACTGTGCTGAGCTCACGTAACGCGTCGTACGTCCACCCAGTAATAGGACTCGCCCGTCAAGGAACGCTGTCCGAAATTTGACGCATTGTTAATTTATTATACATTAAACAACAGGTATTTTATTAAAACATCTATACTAAAATGTAAATAATGAAATGATCTTTAAAATGGTGAAGATTTCATAGAAATACACTTTATAGTTTTTGCCTGATTCTCAATTTTTCATCCGCGTTAGACATAACTTTACAAATTAATTACACTGTGTTACAAAAATATAAATTCAAATATTCACATATAAAATTACAAAGAACATTATGAAGAGTAACAATATATTTTTCTCAAATAAATAAAACTAGTCATTTAGACGTGATGTTCAATTAAAAATCATTAAAAGTCGCATTTTGTCGCCGTTTGATGATGATTTAGTAAGAGGTGTGATACGGTGAGCTGTTAAAAGGAGAATACCAAAAAAATGCCCGAAAGAGACAGAAACTACTAATAGTCCTTAATTCTATTTAGAATAAAATATGTATAAGGAAATAATTCTTAAGTTTGTTTAACTAGAGTAAAAATATAACGATCACTAAAATATTTAACTTGATATCCGCCGTATATTTAATTTGGAGGTTGTGTTTATTTGACATGAGTAAGTTCAGCCAAAGAGGAATCGTCAAATAATTCTTATAAAACTATTTTAAAGGATTAGTACTAAATTAATGATAACTGTGTACTAATTCTATAATTGGGAATTATGTAGTACTTCCCTCCATTACAAATTATAGTCTATAATATGTTATTCTAATGTTTACGCTATATTTTAAAGTTTCATCAAAATCCGTTCAGTAGTCTTTGCGTGAAAGAATAACAAACAACCATACATCCTCACAAACATTCACATTTATAATATTAGTAGGATAATGATATATCAGTGTAAAGTGTGATTTATAGCTATTCCGTTTAAATGTTTAGTGTTTAATTAAAGCATTTTATCTAAACTTAAGATCCCGTTCGAAAAACATGTTAATTTTGACATACCAAATTAAAATAAATTACATGCCTAGGCATGTAATTTGTTTTAATTTAAAGTACTATTGTACAAGTACACAACACATACAATTCAGTAAACAAACACTTACGAATGTTCACTGCAGTAATTAGTGTCATTTTAAAACTGAATTTTTACAGCAATTAGTAGTAGAGAAACACGCAAAGGCTTATTATCCACATGGTAACAGACACTAAATATGTGGTAACCGAATAACATTTCAAGCATATGTTTTATTAGTCAGAAAAAACCGGCCATGTGCGAGTCGGGTTCCGTACCATCGTACAAGATTATACGCGTGTACTTGTTGCCATTATTAAGATCGAGCAAAAATAACAGGTTTCAAGTAGGGGAGCCCCCTTTAATTTTTAATTTATTTTTATTATTTGTTGTTATAGCGGCAACAGAAATACACATTCTGTGAAAATTCCAACTGTCTACCTATTACGGATCATGAGATACAGCCCGCTGACAGACAGATAGACGGACGCACGGATAGCTGAGGTTTAGTAATAGAGTCCCGGTGGTTACCCTTCGCGTACGGAACCCTAGAAGTATGGAGTTCTCAAACAAAACAGAAAACTAAACTGCTTTGGTTTTTTATTTCTTATTTTTTTTTTTTATTTCATTGGTACCTATTAAAGATTATTGTTACATCTGCAGTTGTGCTTTGACATTAATATATTCTTTTTATATCAAGTTATTACATTAAAAATTACAGTTTTGGTTTATATAACTATAATTTTACGTCCTCAATGAATGTATTTCTTTAATTTATATACCTCATTTAAATAACATTACTCACACAAATAAACAAATAAATAAAATTAATAGGAATATATGTATATAAACTGATAGTAATAAAATGTACGAATGTGTATGAAAACAACTCATTCGGCATCAAAAAACTCGTCCACATCGCTGTCAAAGAGAAAAGTGCCCAGAACACTGGCAGCATTGCCACGTTAAATAGCACCATCTGCCGAGCCTTTTCGCAAGCTGTAATCTGGTCGGCTTCCAGTCTAACCGGATGCAGCTGAATACCAGTATTTTACATGGAGCGACTGCCTATCTGACCTCCACAACCCAATAACTGTGTCACGTAAAGGAGCCGGAGGTGGGGTGGTGTAGAGGGACGTCCGTAGAAGAAGACCGTAAGGTAGGAGGACCGTAGATGAGAAGTTGGATGAAGAATAACACATGACGAGTTCAGAAGTATATTTTATTATTAACAGTAGGCTTGATTATATGTAGCACTCATTAAGGCTCAATTACACCTTCCTATTTCAAGGGACCCAATTTAGGAAACAGGAAGGTGTAATAGCAGTTAGAGCAGTTAGTGTCCGATTTAGTGAGATTGAAAGGTCCCGATTTGACTTCCTAAATTGTGTATGATTCAGGATAGTGCAATCGCATCACCCCGATTTAGAGCTAAGTGTTGCCAATTTAGAGACTTTGTCGCTACAAATGGGCTAGTAGTATTTTTGTTTGTGTTTAAAATTAAATTAAATTTCACAAAGTCCCTTTCCCAGAAAAAAAATCTGAGTCCGCTCTTTTTATTTTTTAGTCCGCTCCTCAATTTTTAAGAGAGTTTAGAGCGACTTTTGATATTCTGTCTAGGGACTCGAATTTATAAGAGTTGGCAACACTGCCGACTTAGGAGCCCGATATAGGAGTTCAATTTAGGATAGTGTAATCGCTCGCTTCCTGCTTCCTAGTTAGTTTGTTCCTAAATTGGGTCCCTTGAAATCGGAAGGTGTAATTGAGCCTTTAATCGTACGTACACCATACACTGTGACTAGGTAAAAGGTACACAAATTGTATTATTTTCAGGACCATGCCTGAAAACTCTTGAAAACTGGTAACTGTCAGTTATTGTAGAGTAGAAAAATGCCAATGATAGGCAGGAGCTTAATCTAGCAGGGCAGCAGAATTAGAACTGATTTTTAATATAAACACAGAGACTATTGACAGAGAAAACAAGTAATAATTGAATTTTAAATTAAAAAAAGTAGGAAAGAACGTAATTTTGGAATAAAGGTCATAAAATAAAAAAAGGCTTTAACACTGCCTTGTTACAACTGGGTAATACGATACCCCTTGGTAAGACTGGTTGTCAGACTTTCGTGTTCTGACGACCCGTAGCGAATGTCAAAGATCCACGAATGACAGCCGGGACCAACAGCTTAACGTGCTTTCCGAGGTTGTCACGTGAAGAGTCGAAGTCCAGCTGTTTCCTGATCTCTCGAAAAATTCGATGAGCACTCAATATATAATTGCTAGCCATTCCAACCTACCGTGTGTCCACACAGATAGGTACATCAACAACATATTGTATACGGCAGATATAAATTATACACGTACCTTTAATACCTACGCTGTTTTTTCCTTGACATACAATGGTAAATAATAATAAATTACTTGTGTATAATACGAAGCTCTTAATGTATGAAAATGTTTATCTGCAAGATAAAAAAACTGTGCAAGTTTTTCAAAGGTGATAAAAAGTTAATTTGTAATAAAAGAAATGTCAAGAACAGCTGTTTCATGGCATTGCTAGAAGTTCGTTACCAGTGACTATGTATTGTATTTATTTATAACCTCATCTGTCACGTAGGTCATATGTGACCACGAACAATAGATTTTCTTTTGTGTCTGTTGTCTGACAGATCAGCCAATAATATTTGCTTTCGTATATAACATTGCAGGATAGTAAGCATACATTACATTACAATTTAAAGGTACAATATCCATAATTAACCATATCACATCACACTTAACATCATACTACACTTTGGCATACCATTTATGATATAACTAGCTTCATAATTTAATAATATTGTTTGTTGTATTACTAAGACTTTAATAAACATTACTTCAATGTGAATAACGGTCATTGACCCACCTACATTTATAGACATTTATAATTTGAAAAACGGAAATTTTGACACAAATGTGTCCCGAATCAACATCTCTCGTCATCCTTAACATTGTCTCATAATGAAGAACGATTCATATTTAATTGTTCAGGTACCTATGAAGAGTTATTAGGGAAAGGTCAATGTACTTTATTCCACATTTATCTGGCACCTACTCTATTCAGTAACCTTTACACACTCCTTGTTTCCTAGTAAATCCAGAATGTCATACCACAGATAATGTACTTTATTTCACATTTATCTGGTGCCTACTATTGTACTTTTCCACTAGGACGCTTCTGCTACCGGCTTTGCCCGCATGGAGTTAGTAGGTACTTCCCCCATTATAAATTATAGCCTACAAGCGACCTTTTTTTTGTTGCCAGGGTGGAAAATCCTCATGGATGTCCTTCGCCTGGGGCAGGTGAAGGGGTCTGTCAGACTCTTACTGCCTAAAAACCACCCCGATGTTCCTTCCCACACTTGGACCGGGGATCGTGAGAGCTAATACGACTTCCATGATCTCCGGCTGTGGCGGCGACCTCTCGCGCCCTGGTTCAGGCCATGGTACGGAGCGAGAGGGAATGGAAAGCAGTCTCCGCCTTCTGCGATGCAGTAATGCTCGCGAAGGCGGAGGCGGGACGCGTAAGGGAAGCTCAACGGAGTGGCCCTCACGGCACCGGCCGCTACCACCGCAGAAGAGGTACTGGGCGTAGGACGTCGCGAGACGATCTCCGGCCACCGTAGACCCGGGCCTGCGGACGGCGAGCAGTGGGTAGCTCGCTGTCCGATCAGCACCAGGGCCGTGAGTCGACGGCGCGTAGTGTGCCACGCGCGCCTCAAAGAGATTAGTGTCAGCCTCCACTGACGGGGCCCATCGTGGCCGGTGCCTGCATGCCTAGGGGTAGTGGATAAAATCTGAAAATGAGTTACCGCATCCTTGGGCACTCAGGCAGGGAAGGAACAGGGGTGGGTTTTAGTCAGTAAGAGAAGTCATTGGATGATGTCCCACCCCTCCAAAAAAAAAGATCCCCGGCTAGTGCCGACCCGCTTATGCGGGCCTAGCCTACTAGCAACCTGTCCCTGCTTCGCCCGGGCACAAATTATTATACACCTGTAGCGACATCTATGACGCTACAAACGAACTAAAAACAGCAAAGTCCTACATCGCGCAAGCAGAGTTCTCCGCGCGATTTGAACATATACAACAGCTCGGCATCAACAACAACCTTCCTATGCACCTAAAACTTTCTCATAAATCACTCTGTCTATTGGTGAAAACCGCATGACAGTCCATTCAGTAGTTTTTAATTTAATGCAAACAAGACAGTCACGGCGACTTTGTTTTATAAAATGTAGTGATGTGCAAATCTAAGACTAATAGGTATACTATAAATCTATCTCTGTGCCAAATTTCATCCAGATCCGTTCAGTGAAGATCCATCCATCCAACCATCCTTACAAACTTTCGCATTATTAATACATATTAATAAGATTAATAAGAATAAAGATTGATTGACTTAGTTATAAGTAGATTCGCACTCTTGCGGACCTAAGTAATTGTGCGTCCATCATTGACTATTTACCAGAGTGGGAGGTTTTTGGCGGGATTTTCTCGAGTGTAGTTCAGTGGCTGTTTTAATTATTCGTTTATTGATTCCTAGTGGACATTGTGATGTAAAATAGGTGTAGTTTTGTGTCTTAAGTGTCTACGCAAATGGACAAAATGTGGCATCATTGAAACGGGCGCGATCTCGGTAAAATGGAGCTGAGAATTTCATTGTAGTATTGACTACCTCAGCGAAGTTTGCCGAGCAGGCTGACTCGACAAATTTGTTGCCAAATACTGCAAAAAAAACATTAGAATGTTTTGCATTCTAATGGAAAAAAAAACAAAAGACTAGCCTTCCATCATCATCATCATCATCATCAGCCTTTTAATGTCCCCACTGCTGGGGCACAGGCCTCCTCTCTGTGGGAGGTTGTGGGCCGTAATCCACCACGCGGGCCCAATGAGGATTGGTGGATGTCACATGTCTTCGAATTTTTGGTTCTAGGACATGCCGGTTTCCTCACGATGTTTTCCTTCACCGCTTTGAGAGCAGTGGTGATGAAATAATTTACACAAAGTAAAGCGTTCTTAGCGTTATTAGCCTTCCCTTCGGGATAGATAAAAAAGAAAAAAAAAATACCACTTTAATTTCGGAAGTCGGTGTCAAATAACGAAGAAGTAAAATACAGACACCGACTTCCGAAATTAAAGTTATTTGTTAATTTTTACTGTATTTTTTTTTTGGAAGTCGGTTGTTTTTTTTTGTAAAAATGTTTTTATTTTTCACTTTTTAGTTGTTGGTAATCTAACAGACGGACTAATAAGATTTTTGTGATAGAAACTTGTCACCGCATTGTCACGTCACCATGATCAGCGGTCTCCCATGTATCTTCATAGCACTCGACTGGGTAACAAAAAATCACGGTAGTGTTCCACGCGCGCCTCAAAGAGATTAGTGTGCACTCAGGCAGGGAAGGAACAGGGGTGGGTTTTAGTCAGTAAGAGTCTGACACGCCCTCCCGCTCCACCCAGAGCGGGAGAAGTCAGGATGATTTCCGACCCCCCTAAAAAAAAAAGTGGCTAGCTTAGTGGTTATCTCTGTACTCATATCCTCTTTCACAAAGTCCATCCATCGTTTCTTTGGCCTTCCACATCCCTACACAAGACTTACACATATATACATATAACCATAATTATGTTAGATTTTTCGTTTTAAATCCACGATCTAAGCTAGCCATTAACACCAACCCATCCAACCGTACGGTATATTTCCTCTTTTAAAACTGCATAATCTCCTAATCACCAGTTGAACCTATTACAATTTAAAAATGCATTAAATCCGTATTTTCTCGCCCATCAATTGTTCTGGGCAACGCTTCCACTGAATGTATGGGCCATAAAAATGTTAATACTATAATGCAAGTGCACTATTTTCTTGTATGTAATTTGCCATTTTGGGCACTAAAATACGCTATAGCTTGTGTGGTACGAGGCTTAAGCGGTGAGCGGAGCGGAACTTGGGATTTCCTTCCTCGCCTTTATCCTAATTTCGGGTCGGAAAGCAGTCTCTCCTATTGGCTGTTGTCTCACTATACATCCTTTTAGTGCATTTTTTTGTATGCAAAACTTGCTAACATTTGTAGTTACTCCAATAGTATCAAATCATTATAATATGATTGTGTTTTTATTTATGTTTTTTATTAATTTTCTTCTCGCATCTCGGTGAGGCGGGAAACGCAGGACTGGTGGATGTGACGACGCTTGGGTGATGACGATGATGAAAATCTCTAAATATCTTCATGTACCATTCTTCTTGATTAAAAAATAACAGCCATAGAGACTGCTGACAGAAGAAAACTGTTTTTTGTTGTTGTTATTTTTACAGTGTGGTGCAGCACGTCACTAGCATGTCGGTGACGCGAATTTATAGATGAGAACGTATATTTTGCCACACCCAAAAATCACTCAACGCGGCTATAGAAGTTGTACTCCAAAAACCGCTCGCGCTTGTAACTTAAACTGAATAGTTAGCGTTGATTCGACAGCAGTGTTCTTGAAAACTACTATGTAAATGTGACATGTAAAGTGAGGCATTAGTTGGCAGTAGCTCACGATACGACACACAAATATTGCTCTAATGTTCATGCTAACCTTTTTCTTTTCCAAGTTTCGATGTCCCGATCTTATCAAGTTTTCTGACTTAGTTTCAAGGAATTGTAGACATGACATGAAAAAAAGTTATGCAAGCTTATGAAAGGTGAAAGTAATATTTCAGATTTTACTTACATCTATTAGTTCTGTGTTTGTTCCTATTAATCCTTCTAATAAAGAGACTTTGACCTCTGAGTTTGTTTCGGAGTTTCTTCTCAGGCTATTTAGCCGGCCTCATCTAGCTAAAACTGACAAAAAAAATGAATAATCAAAAGTGTTGTTTAAAACTATTTACAACAAAATTATTTATCATCACTTCACTACATAGTATAAAACAAAGTCGCTTTCTCTGTCCCTATATCCCTATGTATGCTTAGATCTTTAAAACTACGCAACGGATTTTGATGCGGTTTTTTTTTAATAGATAGAGTGATTGAAGAGGAAGGTTTGTATGTATAATTTGTACCCAAGCTGGAAGCTGGGGCGGGTCGCTAGTTTATAATATTATAAACGTAAAAGTCTGAGAATGAATGGATGTTAGTTAGTATCCACGTTGGACATTGAAACTGTTTAAAAGTTAATTAATTGTGAGAACAGTGACTATTCGGCAATACGATTATTGCAGTATGCATTTACACAATATACCTTGCATTTCAGATCAAAAACATTTAACCCCAAAACGTCGTAAGTGACACAGACATTGCGAACCAGTTACAACTTAAAACAAATAAAAGTTATAATACAAAATCGAAGAGTTTACGATAATCGGCGCGTATAAATAGTGCTGGTATAAACTATTGCTTTTGAGGGTTAACGCGCCGGGCATGGAGGGGTGCCGTGCCAAAATGCGCCGATGTATGGCCCCCATTTGCTTGTGCCAAAAAAAGTTGAAACTTATACTGTTTTACGATTCGTGCTAATGTATGCAGATATTTGCAGGATATTGGGATTTTCCATCTAGATTTTCTCAATTGCAGTGTGGAGTCTGGTATTTACGCCGAGGTGATGGCAAAGGCCTCCACCATTTTTATCCATTGCTCTCTATCTCTCGCTTTTATTTGCCATCTATCTCCTGCTATATCTTTGTTATCGTCCACCCATTTTTTTGATGGTCTTCCTCGCTTTCTTTTTCCCTTGGATCCTTCCCATGCTACGGCATTACTCGTCCACCGGTCATCTTCCATTCTAGCTAGATATCCTGCCCATTTCCACTTTATTTTGAAACTGCATGAAAAAATGAGAAATAATAAAAGGCTTGATCATCATCATTTCAGCAGAAAGACGTCCACTGCTGGACATAGGCCTCCCCCAAGTGTCACCACAATGACCGGTCCTGTGCGTCTCGCATCCATCGGGTACCTGCGACTCTCGCCAGGTCACTGGACCACCTTGTTGGAGGCCTTCCAACGCTGCGTCTTGCATAAAAAACTTATTTATTTATTTATGATGGCAAAGGCTCGCCTCCATCACATGGGACTTAAACATAACTGGCTAGAAGTAAGAGCAGTGGCCCAGTGGTGATGGTCCTGACTTACAAGTTGTACGTCGTGGATTCAAACTCAGGCGCTAATATATTCCATCACCACTGCTCTCAAAACGGTGAAGGAAAATATCGTGAGGAAAGCGGCATGTCTTTTTTTTTGTGGATTTGGAAATCATCCAATGACTTCTTCCCGCTCTAGGTGGAGCGGGAGGGCGTGTCAGACTCTTATTGACTAAAATCCACGCCTGTTCCTTCCCTGCCTGAGTGCCCAGGGGTGCGGTAACTCATTTTCAGAATTTATCCGCTACCCCTAGGCATGCAGGCACCGGCCACGATGGACCCCGTCAGTGGTGGCTGACACTCATCTCTTTGAGGCGCGCGTGGAACACTACGCGCCGTCGACTCACGGACCTGGTGCTGATCGGACGGCGAGCTACCCACTGCTCGCCGTCCGCAGGTCCGGGTAACCGGCATGTCTTAGAATCAAAAATTCGAAGACATGTGACATCCACCGACCCCCACCAGGGCCGCTTTGGATTGCGGCCCATTTCCTTTCCTAGAGAGAGGCTTGAGTCCCAGCAGTGGGTACACTAACTATATCTACACCTAATCCAAAAATTTAACATAACTACGTACATACTCGTATATACAAAAACAAAATAGGTCCAGGCGTCGAAGTACTCCTCCACATCACTGTCATCTGGAAATGTGCCCAGAAGACTGGCAGTATTGCCACGTTGAATGGAGATGCTGCCAGTCTTGTGTCTATGTACCTATGTATTTATGTGTATAAACATAATTGACGAAATGGGGTGTACCTACTATAAGTGCATCACTGCCTAACCCTTTGGCGAGTACTAGCTAGATATTACGTTGTCTTATATTGTGAGTATTTGCTATGTGTCCCGGTATTTTGTGGTGAGATAGAGTTAGCGGAATGTGGTGTTATTTTGAGTAAAGTGTGTACTTGATATTTATCTGGGAATGATGGGTTCCCCTTTATAGACGAAGGAAACAGGTTAAGGCTATTTTTAAACTAAATATAAGTATTTTCAAATTATTTTTTGAAATGGTTACAAAACCCTGAGACCTTAACTAGGCGATATGTATCTTCTTTAGATTTTTCATTTCCTCATTATGTTAATATTTTTTATGCGACGAAAAAAAAAAGGTTCTCAATTTCACCGTATATATTTTTTTTTCAACATTACTTCTAACCTTCAAATTCCTTGCAACATTAAAGTGATCCCAAACCGAAAATAAACTTGAAAGCGTCAATAAAAAATGTGACTCTCAAAAATATCTGATAAGCTTTCAATACCGAGGAGGTCTGCTTTTATACGATAAGATAATAATGAGTATATTTAATTCTCTGATAGTGTATCTGCAGTTGACGGGTTTGGCGCCAACCTAATGTATTTGGGGTAGTTAGGATCGGAGCTTCGGCCGTTTTCGGGAGAGGTCGAAAGCTTTCGAGACTGTAGCTGATGTGTGTGGACTGGAATGATGGTCATGAGATGGTTTTAATTAGGTACTGAAACATAAAAGTTGACATTCATTTCAATTATTTTAATTATACTATTTAATATACTTATAAAATACTTAATTAGCTATAATTAAATAGAAACCCCTAACTATTAAAACTTAAAATATACGGCATTGCCATGTTGTTTGGCAATGCTTAATATCTGGCCAAGGTAAAAGCCAGCCCTTGGGTCACGCGAAGTGACAACTAGGTGTTTGGATAAATCTGTGTATGAGCACTTAGACCCCATGGCCCAAGAGTTACAACCCCAAACGGCTCGAAACTTATATATCAACTGGAACTCAAAAAATTTAATTAACTCTTTGTGCGTCTAACGGACACATCGTGGGCGAGACACAATCAATATAAATTGTGTCTGCTTATTGAACGCGCTACGGGTTAAACTATTTCAAACACTTTCAATTTTTCTGGAGTTAGTCACTCAGATGAAGTTCCTATCCGGATAAATGTGACTTTCTTGCGTCTTAAACTTTAGCTTACAGATGCTCTCTTCATGCCATAGAACTCATAGAATCTGTACATAGTTTTTTATTTTTTTTTTTAAGTTGTGGAACTAACCATAGTCTACCCTAGTCTAATGCAAACCGACTATAGCATATTAACAAGAATCATTAAGGTCAATATAACAACAAAGTAATAAGCGTATCTGTAACTCCAGTTCCTCAATTCTCTTCCCATCCTTCACAAAACCTCTGACTCCAAAAATCTCGTAAACACAACAACAAAAACTGTTATTACCTAGATTCCTATCCGCCATATTTCGCTCATCCGAAATCTGTAATCCGACGTCATTAATCTAAGGCTATCTCCACACGAGTTTCAGCATACAAATTTTAATTCACGAAAAAAGCTTTTGAAGCACGTAGTGATAACTGATAAGCTGGCCGGTCGTTAAAGACGATAACTCGACTTAGATAGGAGATGGGGAGATTGTGCTAGTCTGTAGATTACTCCTGCTATATATTGCGGTATATCTTGATAGATATGGGGAGATATTTTTACGTTTTATGCTGCAGCTAAAAATAAATTGTCTAGACGATGAGATAGGGAAGCTTCTTGTTAGGCTTGTCTATGGGGGATGTGGTTTTTGTGGGTGGAATGGGAAGATTACGATGCATCAGAGGCATTGTCGTAAAACTTACAAGATGGACAGATGAGAAATGACCCTTCAGAATTTCTGAAGTCAATGCAACTACAGGTTTACTCTAATCAACCTTAGTGATCCATTAGTTTCTTTTTTTTATATTGTACTAAAAATATTACAATATTTCAAATATATCTCTAACCTTCTCCCACAAGTCCCAAGCGATGAAATTCTATCTCGTATGAATTCAAGACCACCCGAACAAAGCCTGAAGTTATGGCAATACTAACATTCAGTATCATTTTCAATAAAGACACATGTAACTTGACCTTATAAACATTAATTTCAGAGACACTCACAATAATTATGCCATAAAAACTTATTACCAATCGTAAAACAAAGCAAGAGAACACTAAAACAAACAAGACAACGGTAAAGAACACAAAACACGAAAGTTTTAATAAACTGACAGTTCGAACTGATAGTGATCTAATAAAAGTCTCGTAGGACAATATTATCGATCGTTGGGAATAAGGGCGTAACACTATATAACACGAACTAACACGAAAGAAAGAGATAGAAGATAAAAAAGCGGAGACTACCGGCGCGAGAGCATCTACTAACAAACGCAGATAAATTCGAGCGCACCGATTTGTATCGGTTACATTGACGGCTACACAAGTTGTTGTGTATTTGGAATGAGAACAAAAAGAGTGATGGATACTGAATTGTTTCGTTCTGTTGTTACTTTATAGTTGGGGAGTTGTTTAAGGTTGTATTTGTCGTAACAAATAGTTCATTGTTTAACGTTTGAAACACTAAACGGTGCGACGTATCGATATTCGATCTGGCCGATTGTCACCATTATTTTCTTGTTTATTGGTTGAGACAGGTTTGTTGCTTGGTGGTGAAGAAAGTGGAGCTTGAGGTCGTAAGTTCGATTCTGGGATGTTCAGCTTTATTGGTTTTCTTTGGAAAGATACTGTCTTAGAAATTGAATAGTTGGGAGTTGGATTTTATGGAGACCGAGCAACGCTGATTAGGTAATATGAATATTAGGCGGATCGATTAGTAGGTTATAGTCATACCTTGGGAACCATTGGTAACAGTGCTTTAATCTTATTATTACAATGATACAAAAATGCAAAATCAGACCCTGTATTAACCACAGAAATTAGTAACAACTATACAACCCTGTTACCTTAACTCCAACAAAATCAAAGGTAACCCGATCTTAACAATTTAACATTTGTGACCTTATAACAAATGTGTTAAACGGTTTGGGAGTATAAACACTAGGAGGCATTGTGTTCGCGATAGCTATCTCCACACAAAGGACTGTGACGCGTATCGTGGTAGCGGGCTCAGTTGACAAATGAGTGCTGCTTGAGCCCACCCAACAAGAGACCTGTATTATGAGACGCCTATTAAGTTATTCGGATTGTTTGGAACTCGGAATTGATAGTGAGGTGTGGTTGTAGATCGTTTTAGTGGTTCTTGCTATACACGAAGTTAGATAGAAATCTTTCTTGGTGTTGATTGTTTACTTGTCGAAAATAATGGAAGCTGTGTTACTTCTCCAAGTATTAGAAGAATAGTTAAACTAATCCGACATCCAAAGACTTTGAATCCTGAGCTAACCCCAACCAAAACATTTTTTTTCTTTTTCTAAAATTTTTTGTAACCGGTCCCAAGATAGTTCCTTGAGGAACCCAATGCATTTTTGCTCAATATTTTTTTAGTATCCATTGCAAATTCAGCACCTACAGTCAAATACTATCTCATATATATACTCGTACTACAAATACCAGAAAAACATAAACAACATTTTCCAGTAAATAATTCTAATTCTGAACAGTCTACATCATGTCCAACGCTTATGTTTGTTCCCTCTCAGTTAACTATCGGGAGCAAGGATCTTGTTTAAAGTAATAGTATCGTCGCTCGATAGTGTTCGGCCATTTTTCTTGTACACAACAAAGGATGAAATCGACCGTGTGTTGCTGGTGGAGCCGTGGCTTTAGTTATGAGAGATCGCGATTAGGGAGATATGGCAGTGCCGCAGTGGTTTGTTTTAGTGTTGGTCTAAGTGAAACGGGAGTTTTTTTACGGTTTTTATAGATTTTTTCTATAAGTTAGCCTGCCTAACCCTTCGTGGATTAAAGGCGTGATGTTTTAATTGCATGTACTATTTATATATATTTCTTTCAAGTTCAAATAGGTCCAGCCGTTCTTAAATGATACTCATGCCAACGAACAGCATTTAAATTTTGTTTATGTGTATGTTACGTGTTAGAGTCACATTATCACGACAAAATTTGACCAGGATTTAATCGATTTAAATCAATAATGATTTATAGTTTAAACTTCACTGTAGCACCGCATTCCTCGTTAACACACCCAATTAATTTGAATACTGTTTATATTACTGATTTGTGTATAGCTCATTATGATAAGTTTTATTAGGGTTATCTCTTTACTAAATGGTAGCAAAATATTTTAATCAGGAACCTGGAGCTTAAGACAACGTGACATTATAACAGTGAAAACGTTGTCCAAGCACTTTTTTATCATCGCGCTTGACCACTATCTCACCTGATGGTAAGCAATGATGTGGTCGACGATAGAGCATGCTTGCCTAGCATTTTGGATTCATACTGGTTTTCAGTGGTCCTATGAGATACAAACGCGTTACTAAAATTTAGATAGTCAATCCTGTACAATTGCCATTTCGGTTTTCCTTTTTTTAGGTCGTCTTATCTTCTAATATCAAGTTATTTTTTTTTACTTAGTTCACCATTATCACTCGCCTTTAGCTTATAACTTGTTGAAGTCCATTCGTCCACAGTGGGCGAGGCGTCACCTACGCCCTCTATCGGGTGTTTAATGATTCACTCGATCGCCAGATTACAGCTTATTATACGAAATATGAACAAAGGTGACAAGATTAGCCGATACAAAAAGGAATCGTATTACTTTTGTGGGGGTTGATTGTCAAGCTGATACAGGAGATAGCATTCATTATTTAGGTTTTCACTGCTTTTTTGTTTCTGTGGGTATTCATCAAATAACTTCACCCGCTCTGGGTGGAGCGGGAGGGTGTGTCAGACTCTTACTGACTAAAACTCACCCTTCAGTTGCCTGTGCCAGGGGCTGCGGGGAGTCTTTCAAACACAACAGCTATCCAGGCAGACATCGGCCCTAGCGGACCCTGTCAGAGGTTTTTATTGCTTATGTTTACATATGAATTGAATTGGCTGATAAAATAAATCTGCCTAGCCTTTTCCCAACTATCTTGGGGTTAGCTTCCAATCTAACTAAGCTGAATACCAGTATTTTACATGGAGCGACTGCCTATCTGACCTCCACAACCAAGTTTTTTTTTTTATTGTCGATAGGCACGCGTTTGACCACTATCTCACCTGATGGTAAGCGATGATGTGGTCGAAGATGGAGCACGCTTGCCTAGAAGTAACCTATTCACTCTTAAGTTAAAGAGTCCCAGGTTGTAGCTATCAGGAACCACAGACTCCGGTAGGGAATTCAACTCCCTAGCTGTACGCACAATGAATGTGTTCTCAAAACGCTTTGTGCGTATGGATGGGATGTCCACCATGAACCGGTGGCACTTTGCCGTACGTCTTGTGGTCCGTTGATGAAACGGGCTTGGTGAGTTACTGGGTAATACGATACCCCTTGGTAAGACCGGTTGTCAGATTTTTTGGCTTCTGAAGACCCGTAACGACTGTCAAAGATCCACAATTGACAGCCGGGACCAACGGCTTAACGTGCTTTCCGAGGCACGGAAGAGTCTCGGTATGTAAAGATGGTCACCCATCCATGGACCAACCCTGGCAAGCGTAGCTTAACCTGATGGATCGACCCGTGCGGCTGTTATTACTTTATTCAATAGGCTGATATTAGGGGATATTGAAAACTTTTAATTTGGAGGAAACCTTCGTTATAGGTGGGTCTAGCTAAACCTCTAGACAAAGTGTAATTCTATCAGTGCCAAGTCAAAATTGTATTTCATTGACATGCACTATCGAAATGACACTTTGGCTCCAGACAAAGTCTCATTCTAGATTAGTATACTATTCTATATAAGTACATATTCTATATAGTACAGAAGTATAGCAATATAGTAGAGTGATTGTCAAAATTGTAAAATGTACGATGAAAAGTGACCTACAAAACTAATCACTGATTGCCTTATTTCTAAAAGTTCCTAACCATACGCTTTTTTAAGTACTGATTAGCGGCTAAGTTTAACATGGTATACCTACATACATCACATACACCAAATACAGCTGTTTATAGAACAGAACCTCCTCTAAATGTCGGTACTTTACCACCAAATTATATCGTTCTTCTAAGTAGAAAATAAAATTGAGAACTTGTTAGTCAGTGTTTAAACTCACTTGTAGCCGTATTTCATCTTCCCACAAGCAGAACATCAACATGGCCAGAAAAAGACCATTAGATGATTTAAAAAAAAACAAATCTATCGAGTGGCGTCAAAAAACTGAATCATACCACCGCTACTTTAACTGAATCACTTGAATATTTCGAACATATTGCTGATAAACATGCTTTTGTTTCAAATTGAATAGCCTAACGCGGTTTTGATAAACACACATGATTTGAAAACAAAGAATAAGGCAAATGTACACAATATGATGTGGCTGGGTATGACTGATACACAAGTAATTAGGTATTTCTGATTAAAAGTGGAAAAGACAATAGGTTTGCCTTATGATTAGCTACAAAGTTGACGCTGTTATTCGTTCCTTATTATTGTATTCTCTTTTAATTAATTTATTTCATGTTATCTCTGTTTTGTTTCTATTTTATCTGCGGCTCATTATGTTAACATATTTTTTTAAATATTTTATTTCTGTTTCTGGTCTTGTAATATTTCCCAAATAGTTTTAAATCTACGTGTACCTATATACTGTGTCTGAGTTTTACTTCATCTCATCATCATCAAATTGAAGGCTTGCCCTAAGTGCAGTCATATAGAATAATGTGAATCCGAGAACTATGTATGTCGTTATATTCATGTAGATTTCATGATTGTCTGGCAGTTTGAGTATTTTTGCGGCCTACTCAAATGTCCTTACTTTGGTATTGTTCGTCGGTTCGTTGATATTGTTCGTTCGCTCCTCAAAGTTCTGAGTTGAGCTTCACGATGACTGACAAATGCTTGCACTGTCTGGACAGGTCCACTCGATTGTGTGTGTTGCTTTCTTCAAAAAGCTCATCCCAGAAATAAACGTACATGGTTCTCATATGATTTAACCAGTACACATTGTATGTATTTGTACACTTTAAAAGAGACTTTGACCTCTGAGTTTGTTTCGGTGTTTCTTCTCAGGGTAGTCAGCTAGGAAACACCGGCCTCATCTAGCTTAAACTGACAAAAAACATTGACGTGTAAAAGTGTTCCTTGTAACCTATAAACTGAATAAACATCATTTAACACAACAACTGATCATTTGAGAGTCGCATCCATCGGATTCCCGCGACACTCTCCAGGTCATCGGTCTACCTTGTGGGAGGTCTTCCAACGCTGCGTCTTTCGGTACGCGGTCGCCACTCCAGAACTTTTCAGCCCCATCGACCATCTGTTCTGCGATTAATGTGCTCTGCCCACTTACTTCATTACTTGCTTCATTGTATCTACCCAACTGCATCGTCGTCGCTACCGTCTCCACCTATTAATAAATCTCATCATTCAACATATTTAACACTATATTTGTTTGTATGATTTACGACCCAAAACATTAGTGCCTATCTTTATTAATAATTTGTACAGTTTTTGGAATAAAACACTGGATCGCACGATACGTGACTACGTATTATAAAACAAAGTTCCCCGCCGCGTCTGAACGTAATAAACTTAAAAACTACTGAACGGAATTTCATGAGGTTTTCACCAATAGACAGAGTGATTCATGAGGATGGTTTAAGTGTATGTTTTGTATCCGAGCGAAGCTGAGACGGGTCGCTAGTATTATTATATTTTTGATACGACTTATTTTTCTTTCAGCTCATGTCTTAGACTGGTTTTCCTCTCACACTAACCATCGGCACTGACAGCTCAGCGCGTAGCTCGTCAACGATCACCACGACAAGTGAGCTGACCACCGTCAGCGCTGACAGCTACGCGTAATTCTGAAACGCTCCTAGGACAATCATACATATTGGGCTGTCATCGCCGTAGGTCAGCGTGAAAGGAAAATCAGCCTTAATGACTTACATCATACAATCCTTTCTTTTTACTTTCAAAACCTATACTCAATTCAAACGATCCTTTAAAAGTGTATCAAGATGACCAGTCTGTCGACATAAGGATTTTATTCTCATGCAAACTCGGAGGACCGAAGATGCTACAATTATTTAGTTACCATGTTATAATTATTATAACTTTCAGATACTTCAGCTTGTTTTTATTGTCAATCATTATCCTTTCCTGCTCCTATTAAAAGAATAAACTAATGAAATGTATACGATATCTATTTGTTTTTGTAGGCCTACTTCAATATTATCATGTAGTTACTACTTTGACGAATTTCCTCTTTTAAAATAATTATGTTTTTCTGACCCTTAAATTCTAACCATTATTGGATTTGTTTATTACGATTGTTTTTACAACATCCTTCCTTAATCGCTTCCATCATTCATTAATAATTATAATATAGTTTCTATTGCTTATCTAAATTCAAAATCAGTTTGCCCATGTGTGATATCGTAACCAAACCTTTATTTTTTAGCTCACAACTCGATACTTCCATTCTTTATTTTAATTCATTTGCATATGTTTTCGGACTAAGATTTATTGATTTTAACACATTTTGATCGTATCTCTATAATAATTTATGTTTTTATATGGCGATCGGCATTGACTGATGGTTATCAACGAAAATCGGCCAAGTGTAAGTCGATTGCCGCAATTAGTATTCCGTATCGTAAATTATTTACGTCCCACATATTTTACACGTCTATAAAGTTAACTGCTGTTAATATTAGGTTCTATTAATCAATCAATTTTGTGTGTTTTTGATTCTACAGGTGGGTTTTAAGTATGGGAGAGATTTCTAATGAACCATTCAAAAGCAGTTTAAAGTTATTATAATTGAAATTGGATCTCTTTAAAGTATCATCTTTATAAGACATCATTGTGTATTACCCATATTTGCAAAATAAATGTCTATTCTATTCTATTCTAAGCTATTTTATTTTAAAGATGCATGTGGCAGGTCAACAAAGTGATTGTATTTACTTTTGGCTAAACATTTTTACATCATTTTGGGTACAAGATACGGTACTTTTACTGAGAGTTTCCAAAACCATTAGCACTAGAATCAATCCAGGAATATATCCCCATGCCAATTTTGGCTACGGTGACTGAAATCTGTGAGACTGTGGGTTGCGGTCATGAACTCTAATATTGCTAATATAGCCTATCTTTGCTGTGAAGGTGCGTGTAAAGTCATACACCACTATCGATTTAAGGTCCAACATGGAGGGCGGCTTCTTCCTGGTGATCTCTCGCCTGGTGTCGAGATTTGTTTTCCGGTGGTTTTCAAAGTTGAAGACGTTTTGTTTTACCAAACGTCTCCAACCAGAACTATATATATTGCATCTCTTCATATGTCTTTTACCATCAAACCTATGGCCGCGTTAACTTGTACCAACACTGGAACACCGAGGCAATCAACATCCTGCCTATTGTGTTACATTAACAATTTAAATGTCTGTACCAGACGGATCTAGGCTTAACTGACTGGCGTCGTAACCACTTTGGCTTTTAAATGTCATTTTGTAGCAAAAACTGCTAGAAACACTTCCCGTCCATAAAGATCGATCTAATTGATACAGTGGCAAGAATATATATTCATTTGTTTTTTTTTTTAATAAACTCCATCCTTCCTTTGCTTTGTCAACTATATGTAATAATGTGTCTTGAAGTTCTTGCTAAGCTGACTTGTAATTCACAATTTCCTGATTCAGGAATAATTTTTAAAACGATTTCGTATTTTGTATATGAAGGTTCATCATCATTATCATTGACAAATATTTCCATCAGCCACTGCTGAGGCCTCCTCACTTTCCTGTTATGAAAAAAATCCATTACCTGTATGTATAAAATTCAAAGTACTGACTGACTGATATACCAACGCACAGCCTAAACTGCTGGTCCTAGAGAGTTAGAGACATGAAATTTGGAGGGTGTGTTCTTTGTGAAGAGTAGGTATCCACTAATAAAGGGTTTTTCATAATTCCACCCCTGTGAGGGTGAAGTGGGGGTTTAAAGTTTATAACAGGGGAAGTACTAATACCACGCGGGCGAAGCCGCTGGCAAAAGCTAGTAGTGTCATAAAATTCTACCTATGACTCATGACTGAAAGAAGACTTTGACGTATAAATTAAAAGTCCTACCACATGAAATACAATGTGTTAAATATAAAGCTTTTGACACGGACATTAATTTATTTAAAAACCATTAGAGCTTTTTTCATAGCTCCTGTTCAAGAGACCTCAAACTTACGCCAGATGCAGACAAAACTTGATTATTTTATCAAATTATTATTAACATTACCTTAAACACAGGTGTTATTACCATGATACACGTAATAAGTAACACAGCCAGACAACAAGGTGTATCTGAGCGATACGTTTTATCGCTCAAATGGATCTTGCTTCTCTAATTAAACTTTATGCACCTTTTTTTCAAAAAGATCCTTATCTCCATCGCTGCGGTCACGATATGGTATTAATTTTATTAAAGCAACGCTATTAATAACTTAGTTATCATTGTAAATATTGTTGAGAATGCTGCTTGAGATGTCTTTGTGATATTGTCTTTTATTGAGTCGTTTGGTCTAGATAGATGAGATACAAAATGAGTTAGTACGAGTAGATGTTTCGAAGCAATTGCGTATGGTATCCCGCCTATACATAGGTATATGAAGCTAAGGGTTACAAATCAATTAACTTCAGAGTCTTTCTTTCTCGCAAACTCGATGATTATTGCAATTTTAGTTCGCGAATTTACTATCACTGAGATGGTCAATAATGAGATACGCATACGACTTAGAAAAGTTGCCTATGACACTCTTCTTGTTCATATTTGTATGTTTTGCCCTTATTCTTTAATAAGGGACTTTTAAAGTCGCAATGAATAAGCTAGCCTCGTTGTACAATTTATATGGTACATCTTGCTACGATTATGACTGGGGCATAAACCGAATCACACTCTTCGCATTACCACCATTTGGTTGAGACATATCGATTTTGAATAGCATATGGTCAGGAACTTCAACAACAACATTCTTACTAGTAGGTAATCCCGTGACTCAAACCAAGTTATTCTAATGATAAGAGTGGGTTCACGTCGATAGTGCAACGGCCGGCTCTCGTACACATGACCTTTTGATCGACTGGCCTTTGCTTCAATTGACGTTCGGCTAAGTCGACCAATTTTCAAAACATATAGAATTTATTCATATGAAATCTACACTGGAATATCTTACACTAACTTTTGCTGCAGCTCCACTCCTGAGGCTTATCGTTTATATGTAGTTTTCCATCAATGAAAGAGTTTTCGTAATTAAACCAGTACTTCCCAAGAACATCTCTCAATTTTTGTTACTTCTTTATAATACTAGTTTAGACCACAAGTCTTAACCAAAGTAACCTTACCCTGTCCTATGAAACATTAGTTGGGTATATCATATTTGCATCATCCATGGACATTCAAAATGATGATCAAAAAGTGCAAAATCAAACCAAATTCTTAAGGTCCAAACATCCTGATGAGTCACGTCCAGGGTCCGAGGGCAGGGTTGTCACAGATTGAGCGTCCGATACATGCAGTGTTCCAGGGAATCAACACGAGCGAATAACACTCGATCGAGACCAATTTCGCAAAAACTACACAACGCGATCCGTTGTTCTGATCGCTGATAGCAAAGTAGGGTTCGCAGATAAGTGGGGGAGATGTGACCTAATTGGTTTTCTTCTTCTTTTTTATGGACTGGTGGAATTGGACTTTCTTGTGATCCGGAATTCGAGGAATTATCGTCTGCGTTCAGTTTCGAGACACAATTTTTCCTGCTGCTTTGGTTAGGTATGTCGTCAGTTAATATTTATGTAGACAAGAAATAAAGAATGAAGATGTTGATGTAATTTTGATAAAATCTAGTGTAACAATTACCGGTTTTGTAGAGGTCAAAAGAATCAGATAGGTAACTGGAAACAAAAAATCTTATGTAGTTATCAAGTTAGAGAAATAAAATATTATATTAAATATCAAATAATGCTCTATATACCATATTTTTCACACCACCAAAATCCACCAACAAAAAGACCATTTACCAAACATCAGCTATCACAAGTACTAAGACAAAAAAGGCAGCTAGCCAAAAAAAAACTAACCGAACCAAAAATTGTTTCGTCCGCTGCTATCGGTACGAACACACAGCGCGTATCGTGCGATCTAATATTATTCTGGGAACGGCCTTAATAAGTCACTACAGAATGTTATCTACGCCATTTTATCGGTTCAGCAGATAAGCATCTCAATCCAATTAGCCTCACAATGCAATATGGGCCGTCTCAGCAGCGGTTATGATGGCCACTGTGTGTGTTTTCAGTTTTATGTGCTTTTCGGGTAGGCAAGCTGACGTTAAAAGAAGATGTATTGTTGCTAAAATAACAGAAAGATAAAGATAATACTGTCTGTGTTGCTGTCTGTTTTAGTTCTTTTAAACTTTCGCTGCTATATCGGTAATTAAATCGATATGCTGTGCCTTTTTTACGTCATAACTTTTTATTATTTCTTTAACGATGTTTGGGCCAGCTTTCAGTATTACAGAGGCTTCAGCCGTTTAAATTCCTTCATTATTTTCAAGTTAATCATCCTCATTATTAATGACATAGGTTCATAAGCTCCTACAATATTAAGTTTCCTATGTTTCGTGCTAAACAATTATTCTGACGCAATTCCATTTTGATTGTATTCATGTTCGTTCATAGTTTCCCCATGAAGTTACTTCAGTGTCAAAATCAAAGTTGTTGTTTTAGTAGATTTTACTCATAGGTTTCGCTTTAGAGAAGCTCGTGGCTAAAGTAATAACAGCCGCACGGGTCGATCTATCAGGTTAAGCTACGCTTGCCGGGGTTGATCCATGGATGGGTGACCATCTTTACATACCGAGACTCCTCCGTGCCTCGGAAAGCACGTTAAGCCGTTGGTCCCGGCTGTCAATCGTGGCTCTTTGACAGTCGTTACGGGTCGTCAGAAGCCCGAAAGTCTGACAACCAGTCTTACCAAGGGGTATCGTATTACCCAGTAACTGGGTTGTGGTGGTCAGATAGGCAGTCGCTCCATGTAAAATACTGGTATTCAGCTGCATCCGGTTGGACTGGAAGCCAACCCCAAGATAGTTGGGAAATAGCTAGGCAGGCAGGCACTCATAGGTTTTGCTTTTGGTTCCTACAGTTGACCCATTAAGACAGGTGGTAAGCCAATGAGTCATAATAACTAATTCTACATTAATTGGTAATTAACTGATAAGTTTATGTTGACCGGAAAGGCAAACAGCTGAACGTGTTTTTTTATTAGATTCTAGTGTTACTAAGTTACTATGGTATTAATTATTATATAATTATATAATTTACGATTTAAAACCATTTTATTTGACCTGCCAGTAGATTGATCCATTGGGTTCAACTGCATCAGATTGGAATGGGCGATGAGTAAAGTTCTTAGAAAAAAGCTGGCACGATAAATATGTGACGCATACTATCAAGATCAGGATCGGTCAAAGATATATTTTCCTATGCTGCAGTACGCTTAGCAGAAGCATTGTTTATCGCAGACTTTTTTTTTAATTTCATAACCTCAAACATAAATGTGAAATAATTACAAGTTCTCTATAGTTATTGTGAAGTAAGTGAGATCTATATGTGTACCAAGTTTTCTCGAAGTTTCTTGAGAGGGTCTCACTAGACATGCTAAATTACAAGTGCGTAGGTCAATAGTAGGTATTTAAAATTATGGGGGGGGCCAAAAGTGGCCTGAAATTATTCATGATATATATAACCCACTACAGGTGTGTCACCTTCTTGTTTTGAGAACTTGGCTGACACACTCCTGTGTGTCTAGATTGAAGAATTATTAATTTCTTCACTTGACAAAAAAATGGGTTTGCGGTAGAGGTGGTCTATTATGTTTTTGCTGCCAGGTGGCTGCTCTTCATCATCAACTCTCTGCCGTTGTCCCATGTTACTTAGGTTCGGTGTAACACTTTGTCTTCTTCCATTTCGTACCCGCCACCGTCCCGCTCTCACTGACTCTCATGAGTCCTATTAGTATTCAATATTATAATCAATTCTTCACATTTCGTGATCATGTTCCTTTGCCCTTCTTAGTTAACCGATTCACTTTATTAGAAACACAATCTCACCTTAGATCTAATCAGGGCCGAAAAAAATATTACATCTGTTGTGAATCAATGTGGTGGGATCAGATTACACATTCAAGGTGTCTTGGGCAATGTATTACAAAAATGCGGTTCGAGGAATTTGTATATGAGATGACTGGGACATAAAAATTTAGTACACAATGATTTCATTTAAATATCATCAACAATAGGTGACTGAGGTAGAATTGGCTTCTGCGCTATATCTTGGGGATTCTATTCCCTCAAATCAAGCAATTTTTTCAATGAATTAATAGTTCAGTGTTTTTCGGTAACCAAGACAGTTAAATTGTTTCGCCGGGAATCATTGCCTCGGTATTATTCTAGTAATGGCCACTGTTTATTCTAGATTTAAGTATTTGCAGTAGACAAACTACTACTAGGTACTGTTGGAAACCCATCAATGAAAAAAAAAATTGGCCAAGGTTTGTACTTCAACATGTTCGAGGATCTTTACAATTAATCATTCTTTTCCAACTTTACTTTCTACTTCCTCTGAACTAAGGACCTTCTTCATTCTCCCGTGTGATTCCTTTGTCCTCGGTTAATCATCACACCTTACAGAGGAAGCTTGCAGGCGCGGTGACCCCGCTGGTAATTTGATCGGCCGATTATCAGCACCATCTCACCATCACGTAAATGTGGTAGCGATAGAAAAAAAAATATGTTTGGACAATTGTGGTCAATGGTGTACTAATGGAAAAATGTTTCAGTTGCTATAAGTATAAATAAAGAGGACATCGAAGATATCTTTCACCAACAATCTTGGGGTCGGCTTCCAGTCTAACCGGATGCAGCTGAATACCAGTATTTTACATGGAGCGACTGAATATCTGACCTCCACTACCCAGTTACTGAGTAATACGTAAGGCTGGCTGTCAGACTTTCGGGCTTCTGACAACCCGTAACGACTGTCAAACATCCACGATTGACAGCTGGGACCAATGGCTTAACGTGCTTTCCGAGGCACGGATGAGTGCGTGCGTCTATTATTACTTTAGCCACGAGCTCCTGAGGACATCGAAGATGCAAATGAGATTAGACCAAAGAAGGAAGAAGGCCGTTTACAAGCAAATAACGTAAAAATTTACTAGATTTAAGAAAATAAATCTTTTTACCCGACTATGGCAGGGCCGTTAGAAGAGAGTTATAAGTTTTGCCTCTTTAGAGGTCTCTCTTTTGGTAGTTCATATTTTTGAAGGATATCATCGAGCATGGATCTAAACAAGATTTGAGTAGAGATAAGCATAAAATCTGACAGCTTTGAATATAGAAATCATACTTGAATATCGTTTTCATGTATCTAGTTTCTACTCTGCCCAATAGATGGTAATTTTTTTTTTAAACATTGATGGCTCGCGTTTTACCACTATCTCACCTGATGGTAAGCGATGATGTGGTCGAAGATGGAGCACGCTTGGCTAGAAGTAACCTGTTCACTCTTGACTCAAAAACTCCATATTATATAATAATATAATTAATATTTTTTTAATACGTAAATGTCATCTTTTGCTACCATTACCCCCAACACCTGTGGGGACCGCGGGGGGAGGCCAGATGGTGCTGATAGCGTATCGATTGACCGCCTATCGCTCCATCGACGAAACGAAACGCATCAAACCCGATACGTTTCGTTACCTGTGCTTGTGGTTATATGTTGCGGTTTATTTTGGGTGCTTGTGGTCAAGGTAAAAATGCGGTAGACGGTATGGCTAGTTTCTTTATCTATCATTTAGGTACATTGCTTGAAGTTTCTTGTTACCAAAAGAATTGTATGAATTTGTTCAACAGCTTTAAGCCTTTGAAGGTGATTTTAAAGTATGCTGTTTAGAATATCATCATCGTCATCTGTGTCAAGTGCAAAGATAATTTTAGTTTTCTTTTACATTTTACCGAAAATCTTATCTTTACTGCCCAACAAATTGTTTCCAGCCTAAAAATCATTTGATTTTTTCTTTTAATTGACTCTACCATACAATTCTTCCGTACATGTAGCTATAATTTTAAAACAATAAAATACATTGAAAGTTAAAATTGCAGACAACAAGGTTACAATTAAAAGTCATTATGTAAATTTAATTTTACACAATTGTAACCGGTAATAATGATATGGAGATAAAAAATATGAATACAGTAGCTCACTCTGATAAAAATCTAGATGGACAGACAAAACTGGGAAGTAGTTTTAAAAATACATGCTCAACTGAATGTAAGAACGATTGTAAATCAGCCACTTGCAAAGTTATATAGTTTACTTTGTTTTTTCTAGACAATGTAATAGGTGTATATACCAGTTTCCATTGGGTCTTGAGTCCTTGTGCTGTCTTTAAAAACCAGTTTTCTAATTTTGCTTCGCTTTGATCGTCAAAACTCTTAACAGTACGTGCATGCAGAATCGAATATTAAAATAACTACGCAAAATGAAGAACCAGCAAAATCACCACCGTTGTTTAAATTTTGAGCATCAAGTTCATCACAGAGTCCCAACTGTCAAACACCATCCAGAAAACCAAAAAATGGCGCTAGTACACATAACAAATTCACACAACAAATCAAGGGCTTCAAAAATACCTCGTCCACATGACGACCGCCGCATTAAGAATCCATTAACTTCGACCAATACTGATTAATGTTTTATCTGCCCTTATCACTAGGCACCGAGACGGGTTGATTTATTCTGGGACTTATCAACACATATGGCTGGCGCCGACGGCCTATCAGACTGGGCTTTCTTTTATGAATTTTCGAGTAGATATGATGTACTTAGCGGCTGCCGTTTGATTTGTGTCTCGAGCCCTGTGCCCTGGTTATTTAAAGGACATAGTTTTATTTTAACTTGTGAAAGTGATTCGTTCTTTGATCGTAAAACAACTATCATTACATGCTACTTTTGGATTGTATAACAATAAAGTTACTACGAATAAGTTTAATATATCATTCGTGGATTCCTTTGAATAATTTTTGTAAGGTGTTTAATCACTACTAGCCGCCCGCGTAGTATATTACGGCCCATTCCCTTTCCTAAAGAGGAGGCTGGAGTCCCAAAAGTGGGAACATTATAAGTCTGCTTATGTTATGTAGTCACTACATTATCAATTCCGTTGTCTTCAGACTAAGTTGCATGGGTTTTGATTAGGTGGCCGTAGCATAAAAAAAAATTGATAGGCTTGGGCTTGACCACTACCTCACCAGCTTCCACTTGAACCGATGGCGTCATACTACAATCAACAATCAGAGTGCCTTGTGTGGTTACTATGGTTCGAGTATTATCCTTCAAGGATCTGTTGTGATGTGATTTATGAGGCAGCTCATATATATATCAAGTCTATTTGAGTTTTAAATATTTGCGAATAATTCTGTTGAAATTCTAAAAAGTATACACGACATTATTTTTGGTGACCACAATAATGTTGCATCAATTTAAAAAAAAATAGTGCTATTCGTTACTAAACAAAACAATAATAATATAAAAACCTTACAAAACTATGACTTATTAAAGCACACAGTACAACAAAAAGTTAATCGATTATAAAAGATAAAGGCATGGTCGAAAAAATAATAGTTTTTATGTAAATGAACGTTGCATACGAGATGTGAGATAAACACAATCTCAGACGGGGATCGCACACAAGCGTCGCCCTTGTGTGTGTGTAGTGGTGGCAAGTGCTGTGTTGCACGGGACAAATATTCTGTGAAAAAAGTAGCTGGGATAAGAAACTGGTATGGAGAGAAGAAGACTGCTTTATGTCCAACAAGCGACCCCTCCCGGCTTCACACGAACACAAATTATACACACAAACCTTCCTGGTTTATCGTTATTGTGAAAACCGCATTAAAATCCTTTGCGTTATTTAGAAGGAGTTAGAGGAAAAACAGACAGACGCGGAAAGCAACTTTGATATAATAATATACTATGTACCTAGAGATAGAGAAGAAGAATTGCAGAACTATAACCACTAATAACAGACTAAAGACAGAAAGTATATCACTAATTTTTTCGACTACTCTAAATATGACTAATAACTGCTGCTTGAAATCCCGAAGAAGGTTATCGTTTTGTATAGTTCACACAGTCATATTGATAAGTAGGTTAAAAACCCCCGAAACAATAAGATATTTGCCCTCGCATATTTAGAGTATATGTATCAATATGGAACTGAAACTGAAAGGTGAAACTGGAACTGCCATGCAAAACAGAACTTTTGGAATATTAAAATTAAATTGGAAATATATCCCGGGATTGTGTTTCAATTTCCAATATTTCACCTCACTACCGTTCAGCCACCTGCGTCCGTATCTAGTAAATCATAACCTTGGCAGCTATCGGAGGATCAGCACCGAATCTTAGGCTGCTATTAACTGCGTGCGCGCACTTGTGCCATATATGTGGATAAATGTACCTACAATGAGCAAAAACTAGCTGTGTTTGTTTTAAATTATGGGAGACTTGGATAGATTTCATGATATTGTAGTTGAAATATAGTTTTAAGTAAAAATAAAGGCTTGATAGGTAATAAGTAAAACAGGATTCACAAAACAAAACCACAACGTTTATAGTATTTTTAAGGAAGGATAAGAAGGCCATGAAAATGTTGGGTCAACTTGACCTAGCTAACATTGAAAGTGATCTTACAAACGTGTTTCCTCGCTCCTAAATACCAAAGTTCACTTTAAAATAAATCTCAAAGTTTATAGTTTTCATTTCTGTTAAAAAAGGTTATCGTAGTAGTCAGTATATTCTGGTCAATTGACCCTTAAAATGTGTCCTAAATTGACGTTAAAACCAAAAGAGGTTTTTTAAAGTCCATATTCTAAAAGTAGTATTGTGATATCAATATAGCAAGGCCCCGTATATTCCGCACACGAGTCATACTCGTATGGTTGTATTTGATCGAACCCTAGAAGGAGGTCTACGCGTGAAGAATGTTAAATGTCAAACGAAACTGACTCAGAACTATGTAGAGTGGTGGAGTTGCATTGAGTGGCTGACCCACATCGAGAAGTTTTCCTCGATGTCACCTTTTGTCCGTCACGTGTTAATGTTGGCTGTTACCACTAGGTACACTATTACTTCCACTACGACACTATACTACTTTGTTTGTGCAGTCTGATAATGTGGGTACGGTATTTTTTGGGGTTCAATTTGGTTTTTGGGAAATAAGAAAATTACTTATTGTCAATTTTATTGCTTGTTTTTCTTTAGTTTTCATTTTAGAATTGATGACTAATTTTTTTTTTCTCTTTTCAGGTAAGTCCCGATCCCGGTTTAAAGAAAATAAAATGTATTTTTCGTAAGTATATAGAACAAAATTGAGATTTAATTTGGAACAAGTTCTTTCCAACTTACAAATGTGCCGAAAAACTCGTAAACTCTGATAACGTTGCCAACAAAACCACCAGAACTTCCACATTTCTGAGAGCTCATAACAAATTCTCGAAATCATAAACCTTGTCCGACTTCCGACATCCCAGGGGTATCAAAAAAATCGCCGCTAGACCGACGTGTATGGCGCGCAGCTTTTTTATTTGACATTTTATACAAGTTTATTCAAAGAGCGATAATATCGCTGACTCTTATCTTTCAATGCAACGTTACCGCGAGCCCGGAGTGATAGCATCTGGGGCCAGCCATTGCTAGTTAAACCAACCTGATAAGGGATCGGCTGTGTCTGTGTGCGGCAGCGTGCGGACGAGCGCGCGTGTGTGCGGGGAGGGGCGGCCGACTCGCCGGGCCAGTCACTCACTTTACGCGGCAAAAGTATGACGGTTGAAATGTCGCGCGCACAAATATACACAAAATAAATACCAAAAATAGTGCTGTGCTGTGGATATTATGTTATTGTGGTTGCGGTATCTGAAGCAGCTGGAAGTGGCGGCCGGGGACCCGCCGCCAGGTGGCGCTGTCGACTTCAAAACAATGTGTAAGATTTGTTTACATATCGGTCGGTGTGGTTAAGTGTTTATATTGCTTTGTTTTTCACATTTTTATGGACTTTCTAATATGTTTTAAGACCTTTTAATCTTCTTATTTAATTCCATTCGCGTATTCTAAAGCCTGGCTCCTTGTCTATTCAATCTGCGATGGGTATCAATGAAATATCTCGAGAATTGATACCGATACCGATTAGAGGCATCTATCTCAAGCGTATTGAATGAAATGTTGTATCAAATAAGAATTACTGTTGTTAGCTCGTTCTAGTATCGTTATCTATTAAACTTTGACATTTTTACTCATTGCCCAACTCCTAATGCTGGTGAGTAGTTTGCCAATACCTATTTGATTCTCCGATATAAAGTTGTAGGTAAAGTGTAAAAATTTTTATAAGAAAAGATCTGTCTGGTAGTTTCTAAGTTATGCAGTAACAAAACAAAAAAATGTTGCAGTTCAATCCTAGTTATTAGAATACTTATTCTAGGTAATTACTTAAGTATATTCTTTAGTATATAAAGTAAACAAGTCTCTAGAACGCATTGATTTGAAGGAAAAACAGCATTTGTGGAATTTGTTGACATTAGATAAAACAACATTCTTGGAATTTACATGTGGACGTATAACCACTGTTTTATCAATGATCGGGATAACCAGAGTACCAATTAGTGTCAATGAGGTATTAAAAACACTTAAAACGTTACTAAAGTGGGCTCAACACACTTTGTGATGACAGATACGGTTCAAAAACCCTCACCTGCAGTGTTTCTTAGAAATTCTTTTCAAAAGAAATGTAAACAGTTTACAATTGTTTAAAGAAATATTGTAAATTAACTTTGTGAGTGAGCTCACATCAAATTAAAATTACGTATACCTACTTTGAGGGGTTAATGAACTCCATTATTTATCAATACCAGTACTATGTAGCTGTAAACAAAAAACAACATAAGGCTTATAGCATTCGAAAAACCAAAAGATATATAGTAAATAAGTTGCAAGTCATTTGAACCGTCCTACACAAACCAGAAAAACCCAAGTACCCTCCAAGTTTGCCCAAAAATCAAAACAAATAAATAAATTTTGGACACAACGCTATAGTATAGCAGTTTTCTCCGAATTTGCGATAAGACCGTCGTTAAGATTGGTCGGTTTTTATCTGTTTTCTGATAGCCTTAACAGTGGTACTAATGTATTATATAGGATTTTTATTGCCCTGTAGATACATTATCAGAACATGAACGAATGTAAATCATTGATAAAATGTAATTACTCTGAGTTACTTAGATTTTCAATGTTTTGAACTGCATTGCGGGTTCATATTAGAATATTAATGATCTGTGCACATATTTGAGAGGTTTGACATTTAGGTATTGAAGAGATTAAAACATGATCAGATTTTATTCCTCGGTCAAGGATTTCATTATTAACTAGACAGATTAGAAACATTTGAAATATACTTTTCTACTTCATTACGTTAACCTTATTGCCTTCTCAAATGTGAAATCTGTAACATTTGATTGCAGACCTTCTAACCAGTAAATAGTGATGTGACATTACAAAAACTAGATACCAATCTTAAGCCGATACCAAATCAGACTGCAGACATAGAATCCATTTTTAAATATCGAACTCGTGAAGCATGTTCCTATTTTGACAGCTGCTGTCAATGTCAACTATGTCTAAATAGTTTGTATATGTTTCAGTAGAGTTGTATCTCGTTACTTCATCGGTTTAAGGCAGTTCAACTGTCGGTTTTAGGATCAGATTTGTGATTAAAGAATTAATATTTACTTCCTCACGTTTTTTGACATTATATTTAATTAATTATATTATATTATTATTATTATTTTTTTTTTTTATTATTATTATTATATTATTTTATTATTATATTATTTTTTTATTTAATTTATATATTAATCAGCTTATCGAGCGGCTGAGCAGCACACATGTCGGCTGTCATATAGACGGTATATGTGTCAATAACATAAGTTACGCGGACGACATGGTGTTGCTCAGTCCATCGATGAGCGGACTGAGAAAGCTACTCACGATCTGCGAGGCATATGCGGAGGTGCACGGCCTTAAATACAACTCAAAAAAAAGCGAGGTGTTAGTGTTTACG
Organism: Polia nebulosa; assembly: GCA_951329385.1. NCBI lineage: Eukaryota > Metazoa > Arthropoda > Insecta > Lepidoptera > Noctuidae > Polia > Polia nebulosa. Next base: position 5,201,283 of record OX589592.1, on the reverse strand, counting down.
GCACCTAAACAACAGCCCCGTCGTGTACCTCCAGTATATCTCAACGGCGTAGTACTAAATGTGGTGAATAGTTTTAAATACCTGGGTCATGTTGTCACCAGTGATCTTCGTGATGATGGCGACATAGAGCGCGAGCGCAGGGCGTTGGCGGTGAGGAGTAATATGCTCGCCCGTAGGTTTGCTCGCTGCACGGCAGACGTCAAAGTGAGTTTATTTAAGGCGTTCTGTCAGTCCTTCTACACGAGCGGTCTGTGGGTGTCATATACGAGCCGAGCCTACAACGTCCTGCGCGTACAATACAACAACGCTTTCAGGATGCTGTTGCGATTGCCGCGACGTTGCAGTGCGTCGGGAATGTTTGCTGAGGCTCGTACGGATGGCTTTCACGCCATAATGCGTAAGAAAGCGGCATCGTTACTGCAACGCTTGCGTAGCACTCGGAACAGCATCCTGAAAATGATTGCTGGCAGAGTGGACTGCCCCATCCAAAGACACTGGGTGGGGATAAGTTTAGGCATAGCTTAATTGATGTAAGTACTAATAACACTAACATAGCATGTAAGCACAATCTGTTACTAACCACTAACAACTTATGGACCGTAAGGTCTGAAATAAGGATATTTTATTTATTTTATTTTATTTTATTTATTTTATTGAGTTACTCGCCCCATGCTTATTTTTTTTTTATATAATATTGAACAATATTTACCCAGCAATTACTGAGAACCCATATCTACAGTTCGATAACAAAAACCATCAAACTTTTAAAAACTACAGCTGCTACTGTTCAATTAATAGCATTATACTATCTTAAAAACGAGAATAAAACTATCCATCAGCCCTACACTTAGACAGTCGTGGCTTACGATAAAAATGACGTGTGTTCCACTCAATGGGACCCAGCCTCCCGATCCAGCTGATAAGGTGAGGGAGAAATGTTATCTCTGTTCTGATTCTACGTTCATTATCAAATTGTACGACTGTGTGTGTGAGAGAGGGAGAGAGAGAATGTTAATGTGTGTGTACTATGTGATAATGTGGGGTGTGATTCTTTTTAAATTCCTACACGGGATTGAAAAGGTCACGTTTCATTCTTCTTGAATACTGTTACATTTTTAATGTTGTATTTGTCGTCGCTCCTATATTTGAAATTCTGTATGTATTGCATTTATAAAAGACAGGTCTGCTATTGTGATTTTTAATGAGTTTACCGTTCGCGAATAACATTAGTCAGTTGTAGTCAATTTTCATTTATCAGTCTATCTTTCATTTAAGAAATAGCGAGTTAATTATTGCCAATCGCGTGTTCTAGTTATAATATCTATTAAAGCTGTGATAAATTATTAGGAAAGGTTATTTTTACCACCCACATGTTTGAACAACCATGAGGAATAAGCGATTCAGTTCAGAAAATGTCAAGTGATACAACTTTAGAATTTGGTCTTGCTTAGAAATCAAATATGGTTGGAATAATTAACATTTATTTATTTTAAATAATTATCAGACTAGAATAAAAATAAAAAATTATAAAGAAACTTTGTTCGGCTCTTTCAAAATATTTAACTGGTATGTTAACAAGTTTTTACCATTACAATGACTTGTTGATATTTTATGCATTACTAGCGACTCACCCGGCTCTGCACTGGTAGAAATTATACACACAAACCTTCCTCATTTATCGCTCTTTCTATTAGTGATAACCGCATCAAAATCCGTTTCGTGGTGTAAGAGGAGTTAACGGACAAACAGACAGACGCGAAAAGGGACTTTGCCTTATAATATGTGGAGATAGAGAAATGCAAAACTGGCTTATTGTTGTACCAGAAAAGATGTGCCTAGGTGTTATAGTTTAACTGTATTTAGTACTGACACTAGCAAAGGCAAGCAAAAAATCTTAGGCCTTATAATATTTTTATCCTAACCATCAAGATGTTAGCAGTAACATATAATTTTTACCGACAAAAATTAACATATGGAATTAATTGTATCTCATTAAGAAGTAATTAGAGAAAAACAAAGTAATTTACTTAGAGTAGGTACCTACTTACTTTTTAAATGGCCTACACTGTCTTTCCACATACAATAGTTTTGACAGTAGACTAAGAAAATATACAAAACGGTGCCATGTTGTTTTTAAAGGGATGTTCTCCAAACTGATACCGATACCAAATTTTTTGGTCTCTGCATATCAATTAGGCAAACTCCTTATCGGCATGGAAGTATGTTATATTTCCTCTGAGATAAGAGTTCTGGTAATGATATTAACTTTGTCGACTTTTAATTAGCAAAATACCTAACAGTATAATTTATTTTATCGGTTCCATGGATAAGAGTGATGAACGTTTAAGGTCTTTGGAAAAAATATTTACGTAAATAATACTGGGAATTACCAGAGTAAACATTTAGGAGAAAACTGTTCCAGTATAATTATTTGACAGTCATATTTTGCTGTTCGAATGTATCCGCATAACCTATTTTATGCTGGAAAATACGAAAACAATAGTGAGGTGTGTCATCTCATGCTTTTGTTAAAATAAATTGTATTGGAAATACAATTAGTATTTATTTATAAATAGTAATAAGGTACCAATAAAAATTACTTAATTGTTCAGTTACTGTAGACATTATGTCACTTAATGAAATTATGTATTTCTAAACCTACCTATGTTTGGATTGATGATTGTTATTCATTGTCAGGTATGACTAAAGTGAGAAATCCTATTAATATTATATATGTGAAGTTAGGATGGATGTTTGTTACTAAACCACGTTAGAACGGCCGAACAGATCTGAGTGTTAATATGACGCGGGCGAAATCGTTGACAAAAACAAGTAAATGTTTAAATCCTCTATAAAGGTATTTAAACCAAACTCAAATTTTCCAATTCGATATAATTATGTATTAGACCAATTCTTCCCAAAGTTATTAAAGTTTTAATTTTCTAACCCGATCCCGATCTCTATCAAGTCATATAAAAGATAAATTATCAACAAAATTAATTCCTACAACAATACCATTGTTTAAACTTTAAAACTATTTTTTCCACCGAAATAATAAAATTATCTAACGAAAACATCGCTCGACCGGGGAATCGAAGCTGTTATCAGGAGCTTATATCTACACTGCTGCGCCGTTGTGTTATCTAAGTGATCTTTTTGTAAGCACCTTGAAGGTTTGTGGTCCAAAATATTGCTATTATTATTGCTCTTTTATAAAACATCAAGTATATATTATTTCAAAACGAGTCGATATTTGGCGGTTTTATGGAAAGGTTTAATCCTGTTGCGGTTTTCGGCAATTTTACTTATTGGTATCTGCAATACTATAACTGGCTCACAATACTAGTTACTTGCATACCATTTTTTTTTGCATTTACATCTGAAGAAATGCTGGTGCTGGTATTTTACCATAATAACAATAAGAGACTACTATAACACAACTATTAATGAACATTAAAAATAATAATTTCAAAAAGTATCTACCTACCATTCCCTCCTAAAAACTTATCTTCAAAACAAAAATCTTATATTCCCCAAGTTGACTATATTTTTCATATTGCTTGAAATATCTACCAATACCCACTACCTATGGGAACCTGGGAACCCATAGCCCAGTCGGTGTCGAAATACGGGACCTACATCATGGTATCCGACATCTTGACGATAGTGCAGGCTCGCCTTACACACCATGCGCTGCGTTTGTGTGCAAACTTATTAATGCCATGCATTATGAAGGAAAGAAAGCGTATTTATTTTTCTTTCGTATCTCTAAACAATAATTTTAAAGAAAAAAAAATTGCTGGTATTGAAATTTGATTTAAGTAATATTAGACTGCAGCTCTACGTGTGCAAATGATTTATGCGTCAATGATAATATTATGATTATTTTATATAAACAAAACTAGGTAATCGACGCAGCCACTAAAGAAAAAAATACAGTTTGTTTCTAAAATATAATTAAACTCCGTTTGGTTATTACAGATATTTTTTTTTTGGGAGTCTTTAAGGGTCATAAACACAAAAAATGGCCGCTTCTGACACTTTCGCCTACTACTTTGGATATGAAACATTTTGAGTCCTATTTTAACAACGTAAAATACCTTATCCTCTTTGTAGTAAACGCAACATAGGATTCTTTAATATTTACTTTCTACGCTTTGCTATGATTTTTTATTCAATGAGGGCGCCACTTGGCGGATATATACGCCTTAAGTCAATAGTGAATAGGTTACTTCTAGACAAGCGTGCTCCATCTTCGACCACATCATAGCTTACCATCAGGTGAGATAGTGGTCAAACGCGTGCCTATCAATGATAGAAAAATGCTTCAAAAGTTCAGTATACATACAACTCTACTATTCCTATTAAAACCACAAATCAGTCACAAAAAAACATATCCACACAAAATCGCCGCTCTCATCACAGTCGTACGTCTAGTAATCCCCGTTTCGGGGTCAATCTCGTTTAGCATCAATTTATGCGCCCGCGCCGCGCCGTGGGCCGGCCGACTCACGCGCACGCTAATTGATTCCAGATCGCAGGGGGCGGGGCCACGGAAAGGTCGCGACTTCGATGCCGGATGACGTTGACGGAACTGTGAATACTGTGAAAGTAGTTCATGATAACGAATTTTAGTTGTGTGATATTGAGTTGGTGTTGTCATGTGTTAGTTTAGGAGCAGCTCGTGGCCAAAGTAATAACAGTCGCTCGGGTCGATCCAGCAGGTTAAACTGCGCTTGCCGGGGTTGGTCCATGGATGGGTGACCATCTTTATTTACCGAGACTCCTCCGTGGCTCGGAAAGCACGTTAAGCCGTTGGTCCCGGTTGTCAATCGTGGATCTTTGACAGTCGTTACGGGTCCCGAAATTCTGACAACAAGTCTTACCAAGGGGTATCGTATTACCCAGTAACTGGGTTGTGGAGATCAGATAGGCAGTCGCTCCATGTAAAATAATGGTATTCAGCTGCATCCGGTTAGACTGGAAGCAGACCCCAAGATAGTTGGGAAAAGGCTAGGCAGATTGATTGTATTCATGTGTTAGTTGCAAATATCGATGGATGGAGAGGAGAGAGAGAGGATATGAATGAAAACGATGTTAGTGATAGCGTGATGGTTAAAAGGACAGAATGGAAGAAAAAAAACGTGTTGCGTTGCCACATTCGAGTAACATGGCATAAGGAAACAGAGTATGATTGCAAAAAATGTAGAGCTTTGAGGCCTAAGTAATCTTATCTTCACACAGGCCCAAAAAACAGCAGATCAAATACTGAAGATGCTCTTTTTGACAACAGTAAATACCGCGTAGTCAGTAGTACCGTGATCATCACGATCCACTGCTGGACATAGGCCTCCCGCAAGTGTCGCCGCAACGACCGGTTCTGTGCGTCTCGCATCCATCGGCTACCCGCAACCCTTACAAAGTCATCGGTCCACGGTACGCAGTCGCCAATCCAAAACTCTTCGGCCCCATCGATCATCTGTTCTGCGAACAATGTGCCCTACCCACTGCGATTTCAGTTTAGCGATTCTTCTGTGGTCACTTTCCAGAAAATATTCTTGAAAAGAAAACACACGTGAAACCATCCCGCCCAACAGTTCACAGCTCGCGACATCACACGTCCGCGTATCACACCGTCACGCTCGAATCCACCTTCCATTTATTACAACGGATCGTAATCTAAGATGGAGAGCGGGCGACTGATAAGGAACGCCGCGACGCGCGACGCCGCATCGAGATAAGCGGGGTGTGTTGCCGGTAGACGGCGCGCTTCGGTGTGAGAGGGGCCCGTAATTATAGGAGAGAATGTTATCACACCATCACTGATTTAGTGACTAGATTATTTCGTATGAAAATAGCTGTGTGTGTAAGTTATAATGAATTTAAATCTTATTTTTTTTATTATTATAATATCAGCTGATGGCTTCATGTGCAGTTATAGGCAAATTAAATTACTGAAATTATGCTTAGTGTGATAAAATTTTGATTTTTATTTGAGATAGGCAAGTTAAATATTCATTAGAAACTATTATAAAATGAATAAGTAGTGTTCTTTTAGGGGATTACTTTTAATGAGAAATTAGTATTTTATTGGTTAAACTAACTCACTGATGAACCAATTTTCCTTAAAATTTTGATGATAGCAAATAATACTTTTTAACTTAATATTTTAAAGGCCTTTTACACCCAACACTGAAAGATCTATTTTAAAAAAAAAATGTACAGGGATAGAGTCAATTAAACACAAACTTGCCCTCTCAAACTTACGTTAAAACACGAAACTTAACGCCGAACTAAAAAACTTTTTTACAAAAAAATGGAATCGACTTCCTAAAAAAAAGGGCAAATAACTTTAATTTCGGAAGTCGGTATTTCTGGTTTTGTGTCTTCGTTTTTTGACACCAACTTCCGAATTTAAAGTTATTTGCACTTTTTTTGAAGTCGGTTCAATTTTTTGTAAAAAAGTTTTTAATTTTTCACTTTGTAGTTGTGATTCGTCATTAATCGCAACAATCACGGTTGATTTGCTGTCAATTTTTCAAGAGTTCCGTTGTTTGTCTCCGAAACCCATCATCAGATCTACTTATATGAATTTAAATGGGATCATTTCGGAACAAACCCCTTTCGAACAAAAATAGAATTTTGCAAATCTGTTAATATATGACGGAGTTATGTATGTTGTATGTTGTTTCTTTGTTTTTTGACACCGACTTCCGAAATTAAAGTTGGTTTTTTATTTTTTCTTTTTAGTTGTGGTTCCCCATTAAATTGTATTAACAATACATAGACATACGATTGCAGCAATAGCAAGTCATTTGCTGTTAGTTATTGAAGAGTTCCACTGTCTATCTCCGAAGATCTTCATCAGATCCTAATGTATTATATACTAAAACCATCCATGTGAATAACGAAAACCCCATCCAAATCGGATCAGTAGTTTTCGAGAAAATCGCGAACAATCATAAATACATACATAGTACGGGTCGAGTACAAAACTTCATTTTTTGAAGTCGGTTAAAAAGTACGGAACACCAAAAAACACAACAATACCAACTGTTACAATGTACATCCAAAAGGCGTCTAGCGAGTCGCGTGGAGGGGGGGAGGTGGTGGTGGTGTTTTATCGCCCAAAATGCGCCCGATCGCTGCGAGATTCGCCCGGGCGATATAGACCGATTCTTCGGCCCGATAAAACCCCACTCCAGAGCATGCCTGTATCTTTTCAAAAAGGTTTTTGTCTCTAATCACTTGCCAGAATCTAGTTTTAATGACTTTTTATAATAGGTTTACGTGGGAGGAATATTTATTAGTTTTTTTATTTTGACTTTTTCCTTCAGGTGATGTTAATTTTAGAGGAATATCTCAGATCATATTTTTAAGCCTATCAAGATGAAATCTTTCAAAGTATAGTCTGAATATAGATAATCCTAAAATCTTATGAATTTGCTCATCCTAAAATTGTAAAATCAAAATCAAACACGCGGCCTATATTATTTTATATTAATTTGTGACACACATCATCTTTCTAGCTACTTAGCACACAACAATACACAGTGTATAATTGTTTTTTATCTGCTGTAAATCACACAAAAACAACTTAGAAAAAAAAAGAAAAACGAAACCACAGTGTAAAAATATTTTCAAAAAACTTTTCCAGCCGTATTTATAAAACTCGGTAACCTTATGCTTAGTTTAGTTCTGATGAGCGGATTCTAAATTCAATTTTTCCATTGAAAATTTTGAATTAAGAACCTGCTAATCACTGACGTGACATTGGCTAAATGCACAAACCGTGCGTCGCCAAAAGGAAAAAAAACCTGATAATCAGTGTTACCTACATGGTCAATCTTTTTTATAAATAAGGACCTTTTTTTAAGATGCAACACCTCACTATCATATTACTATTACTTTAGTGAAGTACACTAAACAACTACTGTCTACTTAGACCACAACAATACAATACAGTGTACGTATAATTGTTTTTTATCTACAGCGGCGCCATAGGGGCGGTATCGCAGCGATGCGACGCGCCTCGATAGCGTCTTGCCCCTATGTGACTAGAACTAACTGATTAGCCTATCAAATATGTATGTGACAATGATGCTAGTTCATTATGGGGTTGCTACTTTGATAAATTGGTTGTCTATGGCAATACGAACTTTTTTGTAAGGGCTGAATTATTAGTTGTTATCTAACTTTTATTTGATCAGTAAAAACTCTGTTTGACATTTATTCATAAGATAGTCAAAACTAATGTCGTTTTCTCTCTAAATACATAACAAATTTTTATCATGATAATCAAAATCGCGTTCAGATAGAAGCACAAAGTAAGCAAATAATGTCATCACATAGGTTGGTCTTGACTTTCCTGTTTTTCATGACGATGCATGGAATTCATAAGTACTGTAGGTCCTTGGTAACAAACAAAGTATAAACACTAGTCCAGACAACCTAAATAAATTATTTGGAGAGAATTAAATATTAAAAAAGATCTAATTCTACCAAAAAATCTATAGCCGCATAAAAACCCGTCGGTACAGATCATTAGACTAAAATAAAGTGTAAAATATTATGGCAAATGAAAAAAAAACGGTAAACGATTTAAAAACTGATAATACAAAATATCAGTCCAAACCCCGATAATTTGTAAGACAAATTACTAATAGCGACAATTAATAAAAAAATAACGCGCAAAAATCATAAGCATAGACATCCGCTTATCCGAAAACATATTACGTTTAAAAGAAACATGAAAAAATCAAAATAAAGCAGATTATTTTCATCGTTACCACGAATATCACCTGCTAATGAGACTGTAATAAAATAAAATTTAATATTCTTATATTTTTTAATAAATTCTATTTGTAGTTCTAGGTGTGCCGTCGCCATTTTATTTATGCGATCAATGAACATAGTTTTGCATAAAACTTGTCACTGTTACTCTATTACTGCATTTATTTCTTTTGAATTTCGAATCGTCTTTCGTATCCGGGTCTGAAATTCCAGCCTCAAAACTAAACCTTATCTCATCACTTTTAAATTGATTATCGGTTGACTGTTGTCGGTTTTTAGATCTTTTTCGAATGCAAATAATATACGTTTTATTGCGTAAATGAATGGATTGATTTTTATCGTGCTCTGAGTATATAAATCTGACATGTCTTAACTCTTTTAATTTCTTACTGAATATGTATTGCGTTATAATTAGAATTTTGCCGTAATTTAATTATAAGTATTTAAATAATTAGAATATGGTTAATGTTTTCTTTATAATTATTAGGTGTGACGTAATTAGGCCTCGCGTCACGATTTCACGAATATAAATAGACATTTATTTATAATTGTTTTCCATAATAAATTTGTTATTATTTTCTTAGTCTCTGGAGGAAACCTTCATCACATTTGCAGCATTTTGTTAAATAGGTATACCGGTCAACTCACGTATATTTTCCTGTTTTCATAATTGGCTTTGAAATCCCGCTCATTTCCTTCCTGAACTATTTCTATTTTCAAAATTTTTATATTTTATTTTTAAATATTTTAGAAGCATCGCCTGCTTCTAAGAATATTTGAAAAAAGAAAACAGTTCTATTGCCAGAAGCTTTAGAAAAACCGGCCATGAAGGGTTCCGTACCATCGTACAAGATTATACGCGTCTACTTCTTGCCATTATTAAGATCGAGCAGAAAAAAAGACAACAAAACACGTTTCTAGTAGGAGAGCCCCTTTTAATTTTTAATTATTTTTATATTTTTTTGTTATAGCGGTAACAGAAATTTCAACTGTCCACCTATTACGGATCATAAGATACAGCCCGCTGACAGACATACGGACGGACGGACACCGGAGGCTTAGTATTAGGGTCCCGTTGGTTACTCTTCTGGTACGGAACCCTTAAAAGTGACATTCTATTCCAACAGGATCCCTAACATTTTGACTCTTCGTAATTTAAGGCGCTATTAGCTGCCAACGACCTTGAGTGGTTAGCTTGCGTGTTCTGTGCTGAGCTCACGTAACGCGTCGTACGTCCACCCAGTAATAGGACTCGCCCATCAAGGAGCGCTGTCCGAAATTAGACGCATTATTAATTTATTACACATAAAACAACAAGTATTTAACTAAAACACTGAGACTAAATTATAAATAATTAAATGATCTTTAAAATGGTGAAGGTTTCATAAAAATACGCTTTATAGTTTTTACGTGATTCTCAATTTTTTATCCGAGTTAGACATAACTTTACAATTTAATTACGCTAAGTTATAAAAATACAATTTCAAATATTCTGAGATCTAATTACGACTGAAGTTGTCTAGAGTAACATATATTTTTTTCAAAGAAATACAACAAGTAGTTTAGACGTGATGTTCAATTAAAAACCATTAAAAGTCGTATAACTGCGACTTAATGCCACTTTGCCTAGAGCTTCGTATGTTTGTTCAACTTGCCCGTTTCCATTGAAAACTCCTCAAAAAAGCATTCAAATTTAAAAACTATACAATAAGTTAATTACCCAGCACACGTTCGCAATCCTCGCCGTATCGCTATCGCGTCCTATCGCATCGCTCCCGGAAGAGTCGCCTCTTATCGCTAGCCAACCATTACGATTATGTGAAATGGGGGTGAGTGTTTATAGTAGTGCTACAACAATGCTTTGTTTCTGTTTGTAGTTCAAAAATTTTTTTTTATAAAAAATACAACCGACTTCCAAAAAAGAAAATACGAATAAGAACTTTAATTTCGGAAGTCGGTGTTTGTATTTTTTTTTCTTCGGTATTTGACACCATCATCTGCCCGCGCCTTTTCCCAACTATCTTGGGGTCGGCTTCCAGTCTAACCGGATGCAGCTGAATACCAGTATTTTACATGGAGCGACTGCCTATCTGACCTCCACAACCCATTTACTGGGTAATACGATACCCCTTGGTAAGACTGGATGTCAGACTTTCGGGCTTCTGACGACCCATAACGACTCTCAAAGATCCACGATTGACAGCCGGGACCAACGGCTTTACGTGCTTTCTGAGGCATGGAGGAGTCTCGGTATGTAAAGATGGTCACCCATCCATGGACTAACCCCGGCAAGCGTAGCTTAACCTGATAGATCGACCCGTGTAGCTGTTATTACTTTAGCCACAAGCTCCTCACCGACTTCCGAAATTAAAATTATTGGAAAGCAGTCGCCTCCTTCTGCGAAGCAGTAATGCTCGCGAAGGAGGAGGCAGAACGTATCAGGGAGACTCAACAGAGACGCTCCCAGCTGCCACCGCAGAAGACGCCCTGGGCGTCGTGGATCTCAAGCCGATCTCCGGACACCGTAGGCGCGGGCTTGCGGACGACGAGTAGTGGGTAGCTCGCCGCCCGATAAAAACCAGGCCCGAGAGTCGATGGCGCGTAGTGTTCCACACGTGCCTAAAAGAGATGCCAGCAGTACCAGACGGGGCCGGTTAGGGCCGATGCCTGCCTGGGGTCGCGGATAAATTGAAATAGAGTTACCGCGGCCCTTGGCACAGAGGCTATTGAAGGAACACAGGTGGGGTTTAGTCGGTAAAAGTCTGACACTCCCCGTCGCTCCACCCAGAGCGGGAGAAGTCTTTGGATGATATCCCTCACTACAAAAAAAAGGGTGCTGCTGAGGTATTCGAGATGGACAAAACTAATCAAGTTTTGCCCGTCTTGGAAATCAAACACAGGACTTCGTGCTCAATGGTGCCTAGCGCTTGCGACGACTACACTAAAGAGGTTATTAAAAATATGCGAATAATTATGTAATAAGATCAGTTAAAAAAAAAAATACAAATAAGCATTTTTCCAACTATATTAGGGTCAGCTTTCAGCCTAACAGAAAGCCAAATGAAAAATTGCAAAAGACGAACGATAAAAAAAAAATCTGTAATAATCAACTACATAATTATTTGTAATACACACTAGTGATGTACCAATTGCAAAGTCCGAAGAATATCGATAACGGCTGAAAATTTGGTTAAAAACATGTGTTACAGAGGAGTTGAAATCTGATTTAAGTATTATAGAAATTTAAACATTTCGTTTATCTGTTAGACATATAACGAATTGTCAAACTAACACTATACTATGTTTCAGATAAATTTGCAATAAAGTACATTGACCTTTCCCTAATATCTCTTCGTAGGTACCTGAACAATTAAATATAAATCGTTTTTCATTATTAGACAATGTTAAGGATCACGAGAGATGTTGATTCGTGACAGCTTTGAGTCATTAATTCCGTTTTTCAAATTAAAAATGTCAATAAATGTAGGTGGGTCAATGACCGTTATTGCACATTTATTTGGAACAACCTTTAACTGCGTCTTTCCTTAACATAAACTTTCGTTCTGACACGTGTTGAAATCTCTTTAAATGAAGTCTCTTTAGATCCATCGCATGACCGTGATATTTAATCCTAGTAATGTGATACAAAGAAATGAAGCTATATCTACCCACACCATCGCAGCACAAAAACAATACCAAAATATAGCTTTCCGCTAACAATATTCTATCCAAACACAACAGATCCACCGCCATTTCTCTCGAAACAGACGTACGACTTTATAACACAACCTAACAAAACGTGGGCGCGCCTCACGTTCGTAGGTGCGACAATAAAATCGCAAGCGATCTTCTTGAAGCGTTAACAAGGAGGCAAGACAAGCGCGTCGTCGCCTTGTCGCGATCGCATCGGGCCAATTTGTACGCACGTCCACGGGTACGATTTATTGGGCACGCGAGGGGCGCTCATTGCTAGATAGGCCACTCATAGGTGGCCCTGTCTCAGTGTAAGGGATTAGGTTGCCTGGTCCAGTGGTTTGTGGCTGTTTTGGTTGCAACAGGCTCATCCGATTTTTTTTTGGACCGTCCATTCTATTATCATAGATAGGCGTTTGACTACTATCTCACCTGATGATAAGCCAGATGATGTGGTTGACGATGAAACACGCTGGCCTAGAAGTAACCTGTTTACTCTCGACTTGAGCTGAGTGGTGATGATCCACGCGTCATGTTCGTGAACGGGCGCCGTCAGCTGAGACTGGTCATCTCTCAGCTGCTTTTTTTATGAATTGTTTATTTAACATTGTTCTCATATAATAGAAGCAACAAGACATTTATGTAACCAGGATTTTGTAATACATAACATGGTTTAAAAGAGTGTCCATGGAGTTTCTTGCCCGTTCTTCTACATAGAGATCTTCGCCTTGGAATGTGCAATTAGCTTCATCTTTCTGACTGACCGACTTATTGACAATTCAAAAGTGCCTGTAAATGATTTATTTGAAAAAAATGGTTTGAATTTGAATTCGACTTAAAGACTCCTAGGTTGTAGCTATCAGGAAACACAGACTCTGGCAGGGAATTCACTTCTCCTTCTTTCTTCTTCTTTTCATGTCGTGGTACACTTATATTATAGTTATACTAAGCAAGTGGCCAGGTTTATAGCGGCGTCGAAGGCTTTGTTCAGATCATCGACGGTGCAGGTGAAAGCACATTTGGGACACTCCAGCACATGAAACATAGTTTGGTTTTGGTAGTCATGGTGTTTATAGAGCTGTCTATTAATTCGGCCATTAAGTAACTTAAAATAAACATGTCAAAATTCGCAGTCAAAATAGCTGAATTTTAATAAAGCTTTTATTTCCAAACTTGATTTAGAAAGACCCAAAATCGTCTTGTCTATTCAAACAACCACTAATCACAGTCCACATGACTCACAAAAACAAACTCAACGAAGAACAAAAAAACATCCCCATACCTGCAATCCCTCTAAAGTCTAAAACAACGACCATTCTCGCCAATTAAATCGGCTGGGTTTACAAGCGCGACGCTCACGCCGGCCGAGAGTGAAATATAAACGTTAAGCTGCGCGTGAGTCGATAGATCGGCGCAAGCGGCCGTATCGCAGCCAGAGATCGCGAAGTAATATCATTATTGTACCCCCCACCCCGGACTAGCGAGGACAGTTGGTGTTGTGGAATAGAAATGGAAGTTTTGAAAACTAGGGCTGTTTTCGGAAAATACTGTGGAAACCGGAAAGTCTGAGATACCAAAAATTCGAAGACATGTGACACTATCTATTCTGCCCGAGCCAGCATAGTGAATAATGGTTTACTCCTCTTCATGCAGAGGAACCCATGTACATTATAGTCTGATTATGCTTATGCTTATAAAAAGAAAGATTTTTTCAAATCGGTCCAGGCGCCTTCGAGTAATCGGGGAACATAAAAAATAAAATCTTGTTACGAATTGTTATCCTCCTCCTTCTTGAAGTTCGGTTAAAACTGAATCCTATCATTAGGATCACTAAACAACAACTTCAGACAGTCTAGTGGTGGTGGCGGTGATGGTGTTAGTGTCGGTGGTGGTAGTAGTGAGTCTAGGGTCTAGCAGTGTGTCTGTGTCTTCATCATTTAGTTGACATAGGTGTCGAGTAATGTGAAACGTTATTGTTTTGGCACTCTCTCAATCACAAACACCTTCATTAGTTTTGAGGAACTTTGACCAGAGGACCTAGAATAAGTGACATTCTATCATCGATATAGGGATAATAGATAGATAGAACATTTGTTTATAAAGTCTAAAGAATATGGAATTTAAATGACCGAGTTGAATCCCCAATATCTGTCATAACTTCCTGACGACTGTACTAAGCAATCGTGCTCCATCGTCGACCACAATCATCGCTTATCATCAGGTGAGAGAGTGGTCATCCCTGAGCCTATTAAAAATAAATCAAAAAGACGGAAAATGAGGTTAGAACTTTTAGTGCTTCAGCTTACATAACTTAGTTCAAGAAAAATACTTGGTTACAACTGTGACTTCAATCAGCACTAAATTAAATTACCAAATCAAGGAGGAAACTTGAAAAATCTAATATATTATGACCTTTTTTAGTGGTAATAGGTACCTACTTAATTATGTATAAAACCTTTAAAACCAAAATTAACCTTGAAAAGGCAGAATCAAGATAATCAAATTAATAATAAAGTCGCCTCATCAATAAAAAAATCATCACCATAGCTTATTACCATATATTTGAGGCTAAACTCCAATTAAAAGCCAGATAACGCGATCAGTAACTTATTACGTACCTACGGATTATTAATATTCTTGACATAATGATATCTTAAATGTAATAAAAACTTTAATAGTATTATGGTAGGTCAATTCGTTGCCATCACATTGTATAAATAGGCATATATACCTATAAAAAATTTAGATGAAATCGAAAAATTTGACACTGCCAAGGATATTCAAGAACCTAAATCTTTACATTGTTATGTGCTTCATTACGATTGAACTCTTTCAACATTCGCAAAGATTATGTCTCAAATTCAAGACTCAACTCAAACTTAAAGCATTTATTTCAAATAAACCATTTACAGGCACTTTTGAACTGTCAGAAGTCGGTCAGTCAGAAAGCTGAAGTTAATTGCACATTCCAAAGCGTAGATCTCTATGGAGAGAAGAACGTACAAGAAACTCCATGGACACTCTTTTAACCCATGTTATGTATTATACAAATCCTGGTTACATAGGTTATATTATTATAGAACAACTAAGCCGGGCTTTTATCAAATAATTAAGGTTAATTTAGCTTCCCATTCAAACAGATGAGACTTCCTCCTTCTTCTTTCCTTTTGAAAGTCGCGTTTATTTGGATCGTGTCGGTGTTTGGTCGAGGATTGAGATTCCCAACTACGTATACCGACCACCGTTCATCTACTAGTAATTGTTTAGACTGTTTATTAGACTTGAATCTTGCCTTGATTATTGATGAGTGAAGAATCCATTCAAGGCGTCTACTGTAATAAGTTCAGTTTAATCTCACAGACCAATCGATCGAGTCACAAGCCTCAATATCAGTCGATTTTGCAAAAGGAACAAAGATAATAATTCAGTACCAATCGCAAAGTTACCCAACAAAAACATACAGATTAAAATCACTTTTTATCGCACTGCGCAAGACCCTGGTGAAGCAAGGGTTACCTTAGAGAAATATATTGCTTTAGTATTCCAACGCGATGGTTTGATACATGGAATATAAATACTGTGTTACAAGAACACGGAAATATTATTGGGAACACGGACACGAACACTGAAGACGTGAACACGGATTGAAGAGGAACGAATCGTTAAGGTCTTAAAGCTTAGAAGAATTTAGTTGCATTGGCTCCAGTTGAAACTATTTGGAGCTCTTTCACAGTCATAAAAACAATGACTCTAGCTATTGACTTAGATAAATTAGGAATGATTAATGATGGAGACTTATCTTGTTATAACATTGATCGCACTTGACCACTATCTCAAATAATGGTAAGTTTGATGTGGTCTACGATGCAGCACGTTTGCCTAGAAGTAACCTATTCACTCTACACATGCTTAGAGGTGAAAAATTATAACAATAATACATCAATATTATCGCTTTCAGAGCAAGCATATTTCTGAAAAGTGCAATGTCTGACAAGAGCTTCTGAAAAACATTAAGATTGCTGCTTATATCAGTTATTATACTCAAAAGTCGTCAAGAAAAATCCTCAAGTTAAAAGGCCACATTATAATAACGATACATCTCCTTAAAGACATCTTAAAACCTCAAAATAAGAACACTCAAGCGAACCAGTGAAACTGCTTTATAAGTTTTACAACCGACTGTACCGAAAGATAAAGGTTTAAAATGTAAATGAGACGTGGCGAAAAAGTATAAGATTATCTCTCTATTAGGTATAAATTAAGGGACGGGTGAGGTATGCGGTACAATTATATTGTCACGAATGTAGCGATCGTGGTCGCACCTGCGAGTGCAATCGGTCCAGCCATCGGCGCCTGCGCACGCTATATTGACGGGAGGGGGGACTTTTTCCTTTTGGGAATTATTGGGTATTTAAATTTTGTTATTGAGCCATTTTTGGAATAATTGAAGGGTTATTTGGCAATAACTTTGATTTGTGATGGTTCATTAAGGAATTCGAAATTACTGTGCGGTTTTTTGGTCTGTGTTGTTTATTTTTTAAGTTCAAGACAGGAGTTTGAAAATTCAAGAGGATTTCCTAAAGTTCTTCAGCTCTATCTCATGTTTTCGTTTTCAGTAACAAAACTGACACTAACATAATCAAAATAAAACTTCCAAACTATCGACACGCCCTCTCACATCACTATTCCCAACAAAATCAAAACCAAAAAGAACTAAACTGCCGACTCTTTCCCATCACTAGCGAAACCATCGACAATGCGGCCCGTAATCGATACTGCAACGGACTCACCATATTTTATTGTGTGCCAATTAAAATTATTCCCTTCCTTATGCATTGTGGGAAGTTAGTCAGTGAAACTGGCTAGGTCTATTTGAAATATGGTTGGACACCATGATGTATAGACGGAAAAATAATTGTGATTGTCTGACTGGACGCTTCCAGTAGTTAGTCAGTTGTGGAAACAACTTTGTTAGTTGAATGTTTAGTGTAGTTCTAACGTCATTTCTATTGAGTTGCGCAGAGTGCATGATGTTGTTGTGACTTCTTGGGAACTGATAAAGCGAAGTTATACTTAGTTTTTATTGAGGTTTTTCAATAATTGCATTTATTTATTTTTTTTACATAATTGAGACGGCACAGTAAGTAATTAGCAATACTTGAGACTAAACATATTTTTTCTTTAAAACTACTTTTTAAAAACTTTATTTTTAGGGTTCCATACCCAAAGGGTAAAACGGGACTCTATTACTAAGACTCCGCTGTCCGTCTGTCACCAGGCTGTATCTCATGAACCGTGATAGTTAGACAGTTGAAATTTTCACAAATGATGTATTTCTGCTGCCGCTATAACAACAAATACTAAAAAACAATAAAATAAATATTTAAGGGGGCTCCCATACTACAAACATGATTTTTTTTGCCGTTTTCATGCATAATGGTACGGAACTCTTCGTGCGCGAGTCCAACTCGCACTTGACCGGTTTTTTTCTTGAAACACCTGGGTTTTCGCCCAGGCTTAGTTATTGTTGAAATGAAGATGCATATATATATTTGTAAGTCCTAGAAGTCGTATTTAAAAAATTGTACCACGTCAGATTTTATCCTAGATCTAGATAAATTAACCTGAATATGATTATGCTAGCATCGTTGAATCTAAGCTGAAAATAAAAGACATTAGACAATAATCCTTGACTTTTGTCTGTCCATTAACAATTAAAAACTATTTTCATCTAGATCCTTATCAGACCGTCGTTCTCAGACACACTTTAGTCTTTTTATTTAAAAACTTGTTTACTTAGATCTTTATTTACATTTCATTTAATAGTACCTACCTACTTCTTAGATTAAATGGCCACAGCTGTAAAACTCTTACCAAAATCAAATCATAAATAATTTATTCAAACTAGGCTGGCTCTCAGCCAGCACTTTTTGAACGTCAAAGTTCTACATAAAGACAGTCCCCCAAAACGCCCGTCCGTCACCACTTCCTCGTGTTGTAGCTGGGAAGAAGAAGTGGCGCAACAAACTCCCACCAAATACTGATTAGTGAATTCTAAATTCAAGAGAACATATGTTTCATCCATCAAATTCAGGTGTCCATAGGACGAAAGTTCCTTCAAATACAGGTGTCCATCGGACGAAAGTTCCTTCAAGACCGGTGTCCATAGAACGAAAGTTCCTTCAAATTCAGGTGTCCATAGGACGAAAGTTCCTTCAAATTCAAGTGTCCACAGGATGAAAGTTCCATCAAATACAGGTATCCATAGGACGAAAGTTCCTTCAAATTCAGGTGTCCATAGGACGAAAGTTCCTTCAAATACAGGTGTCCACAGGACGAAAGTTCCTTCAAATACAGGTGTCCATAGGACGAAAGTTCCTTTAACAACAGGTGTCCATAGGACGAAAGTCCCTTCAAATTCAAGTGTCCATAGGATGAAAGTTCCTTCAAATACAGGTGTCCATAGAACGAAAATTCCTTCAAATTCAAGTGTCCATAGGATGAAAGTTCCTTCAAATTCAAGTGTTCATAGGACGAAAGTCCCTTCAAATTCAAGTGTCCATAGGATGAAAGTTCCTTCAAATACAGGTGTCCATAGGACGAAAGTCCCTTCAAATTCAAGTGTCCATAGGACGAAAGTTCCTTCAAATGTACGTAGTCAGTACTTAAGGCGTTATTAACTGCCAATGACCTTTACTGATTAGCTTGCGTGTTCTGTGCTGAGCTCACGTAACGCGTCGTACGTCCACCCAGTAATAGGACAAGGAGCGCTGTCCCAAACTAGAGGCATTATCAAGTATTATATTAAAACACGTATACTAAATATAAATAATTAAACTATCTTTAACATGGTGAAGGTTTTATAAAAAATACGCTTATAGCTTTCTTTTGATTCTCAATTTTTAATCTGAGTTAGACATTACTTTTCAAATTAATTACAATATGTTATAAAAATATAATTTCCTGATAAGGACAAGGAACCCTTATAGTTTCATTTAAATATTCAAAGTGTTGACCAATCACGTACTATCGGTCTGTTATCAGTTCACTCTGCAGTCATTAACAATGGGTACAAACTGCATAGTACAAGTATATTACACTCAGTTTGAGGATAACTTTAACTATGCAAAAAGTCAACTTTGTTAGATGCAGTTAATATAATCTAACCTTAAGGGTCTACTACCTGCCTAGGGGTAGCGGATAAATTCTGAAAATGAGTTACCGCACCCCTGGGCACTCAGGCAGGGAAGGAACAGGGGTGGGTTTTAGTCAGTAAGAGTCTGACAAGCCCTCCCGCTCCACCCAGAGCGGGAGAAGTCATTGGATGATTACCAACCCACCCCAAAAAAAAAAGGGTCTACTACCGGCCAAGTGGCGCCCTCATTAAATAAAAAATCGTAGCATAGCATAGAAAATAAATATTAAAGAATCCAACGTCATGTTTGTTACAAAGAGTATAAAGTATTTTTACGTTGTTATAACAGGTCTCAAAATGTATCGTATCCAAAGTAGTAGGCAAAAGTACTGAAACGGCCGTTATTGACACTTTTGCCTACTACTTTGGATACGAAACATTTTGAGACCTGTTTTTTTTTTACCTCTTTGCAAAAAAGTCAACTTTGTTAGATGCATTTATAATCTAACGTTAAGATAACCTGAACTTGAGGTTAGGTAAAGACGTTATTTTATAACAGGCTAGTTTTCTAAACAAATCTAATTAATTCTTCACTTAGATTACCAAAATATATTGTACTTACACGTATTTTTTCTTTAGTCACGTAAATCAAAAATGAGAACTATATCGTGCGTTGAAATTACGCGTGACGTCACCCCTCGATCCACTTTGTACCGTTTAGTGACGTAAGAAGCCCCCACTCCTGAAATTTGATGCGTTTTATCTTTGACACTTTTTATTTTGGTAAAGCAAAAAATACGTGTCCAGTTCAATATTTTTGATAATCTAACTTACGGACTAGATAGAATTATTATTTTTATATCTAGGAAATATCCCTGTTTTAATTTAATTTGCTGTTCCTTTGGTTACCCTTCCGATACGGAACCCTAAAAATGACATTTTATTGCACAATAATGCACCTACGCAGTTATTATTGCCACCTGTTTTCCTTCGGCGTTGTTCCAAACGCTTATGAATCATTTAAAAAAGTCGGCTCACACGCATCTGGTTCCGTTACCGATCGCCGATCGCATCGATTTGCAGAATTGGTCAGTCTTTGCACGTGTGAACTCACCTTTTGCAACACCACCTTTCCCGACCCATAAAGAACATACTCACCTACCTGGTTCAAAGGAAAACCAACCCTATTCCCACAGGAATCGAATCCAAAATCAGTTGTTGTGTTAAAACAAAAACCTTACAGTATGGACTGCATTCGATTCCAATTTCAAATGACTTGCTCTGAGGTTCGTTATTCGTTTAAACTGTTTCACATTCCTGCAGACAATACTGCACTTTGAATTGCAGCTACAAAGGTTGAAAATCCAATGGATAGTGTCTGGTTTTTATGTAGTTCTGATTATAAAAAGGGTGTGTTGGCGCGAAATAGCCATGGTGAAGCGGCTAGACGGTGTACAGACGGTACGTGTCATCGGAATGCGGTATCTTTCATTCGCGAGTACCAGGAGCGAATGATTACGAGAAGCTGTGTCATAATGTGACAGAAATTTTGTCAGATTTATTTAAAGAGATGGTGACAAGGTCTGACAGTGTCACAGTACGAAATTGCTCTTAACTTTTTACTTCCATCAGTAATGGAGAAAGTGTTGTATATCTTGTAGAAGCATTATTTCTTACGCCCATTCAATATGGATTAAATGCCAACAATTATGTCAGTATGTTATGGGACCCACTGACATAATGTGGGTGACTACTCGTCTATAAGAGGAAATCGAAAAAGCATGATTGAATTTTGAGAAAGATTTTAGAACGTACGAACGAACGAGGAGCTCGTGGTTAAAGTAATAACAGCCGCATGGGTCGATCCATCAGGTTAAGCTACGCTTGCCGGGGTTGTTCCATGGATGGGTGACCACCTTTACATACCGAGACTCCTCCGTGTCTTAGTAAGCACGTTAAGCCGTTGGTCCCGGCTGTCAATCGTGGATCTTTGACAGTCGTCACGGGTCGTCAGAAGCCCGAATCTCACAACCAGTCTTACCAAGAGGTATCACATTACCCAGCAACTGGGTTGTGGAGATCAGATAGGCAGTCGCTCCATGTAAAATACTGGTATTCAGCTGCATCCAGTTAGACTAGGCAGAACAAGGCTAGGCAGACCATTTTAGATCGTAAACTAAACTTCAAATACATAATATTACGTAAGAAATCATCGAGAAAAGATTTTTTTCTTGACCAGTAGGGGGCTGCCACGTGACCAGTGGGGGCTGTCGCGCGACCAGCCTGATACAATAAATATAATAAATTGTGATGTGGCTGGCAATACACTACCTATACATAGCAAGCCTAAAAGCGATAGGAATAGGAGCAGCTTTTCGAATAAATCTGTTAAAAAATATTTATTCGACACAAACACAACACTACAGCAAACAACACAAACTAAAAGAGCAAATAGCACAGAATGATGGTAATGCTCCTCTAATCAAATGATGGTAATCAAATCCCAGCAAAAGATAAGAATACCAGTTAAACATTAAAACTATATTGATGACTAAGAGCAGCTGTACTGACAGTTGTGATGTGAGTCAACAAAGTGAATCAGCGATGCTTTGATAGCTTTAGCGACCCACACATGGTCACAGACAAAGATATCGCTGATATTAACATTACATTGGTTCTGGGGCCCAAGTCTGTAAAATAACTAACTTGTCAATAGTGTGTCGGTAGTGTTTCAGTGGTGTCTCAATAGAATAGTCATTGACATTTCATCATTAGCCTTTTTACTGTCCCCACAGCTGGGGCACAAGCCTCCTCTCTGTGAGAGGGTGTGGGCCGTAATCCACCACGCGGGCCGGGCCCAATGCGGGTTGGTGGATGTCACATGTCTTCGAATTTTTGGTTCTAGGACATGCCGGTTTCCTCACGATGTTTTCCTTCACCGTTTTGAGAGCAGTGGTGATGAAATAATTTACACAAAGTAAAGCGCCTGCCTAGGTTTGAACTCAGAACCTACAACTTGTAAGACGCAGCCAATACCATTGGGCCACCACTGCTCATTGACATTTGGTATTCTACAAATTATTTATGGTCATTGCCTTGCCACTGTAGTGCCATTGAAACGCCATAATAAGACTATTGTAATAATTGGTAGTCTGGTCTACTATAATATGTCAATAGCATTTGGAAGTTTTTGCAGAATACCAAATTTGCAACAGTGGCAAAATAATGTCTGTTGTGTGTCGATAGAGTGTCGATGGCGTGTTGCTTAACTCAAAGTTACAGAATTGAGCCCCTGATGTGCTGCTCAATGGACTTAGTGAGAAAATAGTTAGATAGGTACTACGGGGTAAAATAGTTAGATAGGTACTACGGGGTCTAATTAATTTTTCTATTATTTATTTTTTGTTTTCGGGGTAAACCTTTAAAAAGTGCCTATGAACTATTGGGGAATAGATCAGGGATTCTTACATCGTTTATCACCATTAGAAAATGGAAGCGTCTTTACCTCTTAAGGCGCTGTTATATGCCAACGATCTTTAGTAGTTAGGTTGCGTGTTCTGTACTGCCTTTTTAGCCAAATAACTTTTTATAATAGCGCTAACGCTAACGCTTCGTGCAAATGTATGGCAAGAACATTACCTGCGGAGAGAACTGTCACGTGACTCACGCCCAGTAATGTCGTTGCCATACATTTTGCACGAAGCGTTAACGTTAACAGAAAGGTATTTTGTCTGAAGGCTCTGAGCTCACGCAATGCGTCGTACGTCCCCCCAGTAATAGGACTCGCCCATCAAGGAGCACTTTCCCAAATTAAAAGCATTATTCATTAATTATAAATAAAACAACAGGTATCATACTAAAACACGTATACTAAAAAATAAAAGAATTAAATTATCTTTTTTTTTTCATTTAATTAAAATCAGTCCGGATTCAGCTGCCGCACTGGAAGCTCCTCTATTATTATATTGTTATTTTTCAACACTCTTCAGCTACTTTCGGTTACCAGTTTGTAAGAGTTTCTAGAACAGTGATATGCAGTTTTTATAACCAAGCAGATTTAGGCATGTGTCAATAATACAATTTTATATGTGTAATGCAAAATAAACAGAATTAACCAACTATATATGTACCTAGTCACAGTGTATGGTGTACGTAAGATTAATGAGTGCTTCATATAATGTAGCCTTCTGTAAATATAGAAATATATACGTCTTAATTCGTCGTGGTTTTATCTTCATCCAACTCTTCCTCCACCTGTCCACGTCGTGACGTGACACACTTAAGACAAATTCTTGACTGACATAAAAATCGACAAAATTAAATATGATACGGAATTGATCATGTGACATTTCGGTAGCACTGTACTTTTTTATTTTTGACACTTTGATTCGTAAAGCAATCACTATTTATTGTCATTGTGATTGGCTTCAGATTTTAAAATAGAATGTACGGCTCTCTAGCATGTCGTCAGAAATGCAAGTGGACAAATAAAACGCATTTTGACAGAAACGCAACTTGTCAGATTAGCACTACGTCAAAGACGCAGCTCGACAAACACGAGTTTTTGGCGGGATTTTCTTTAGTGAAGTTCAGTGGCTGTTTTAATTATTCGTTTATTGGTTCTTAATGGATATTGTGATGTAAAATTGGTGTAGTTTTGTGTCTCAAGTGTCTACGCAACTGGACAATATGTGGAATCATTGAAACAGGCGCGATCTCGGTAAATTGGAGCTGAAAATTTTATTGTAGTATTGACTACCTCAACGAAGGTTGCCGAGAAGGCTGACTCGACACATTTGTTGCCAAATACTGCAAAAAACATTAGAATGTGTTACATCTGCATTCTAATGGAAAAAAAGTAAAAATACACTACGTAAGACTAGGCAATATGGTCAAAAGACTATAGCCTTCCCTTCGGAGTATATAAAAAAAAAATCGACAAACACGCAACTTGACAGATGCGCGTCTCGAAAGTCAATTAACAAATCAATCAATCAATTAATTTATTTATTTATTTTTATTATTTTGTTATTATTCTTTGTTGACGATGATCATGCTTTGTTTTTTGCTTTTTGTTTTTCTTCTACCCGCACTGATATAATATAATTAGCAAGATTTAATGTTCTCATGTAAGTGACGACTGTCTTAATGAGAATAAAGTTCTATAAACCGAATTAATAAATAGGATTTAAACGCTCGTAGTCATATACAACATTCTCTTGCCCTAATCCCATTTATTTGGGCGGCGCCTCATGTCTTCTTCTTCCATACTTCTGTATTACTCGTCATCTCACCACGGATCTCTAGCATGTCGTCAGAAATGCTGGTCAAATACGTATTTCGTCATCTCTCAAGATAGACTCGCAAATTGTCAGAAACGACCTATGTTGATTCATTCATAGTTTCAAGTGAGAGATTTAGTAAGCTCTATTATCTCTTACTAAATAAAACTGAGATTTTATTAATAATTTTTGACAGTGATTTTACGAAATTACAATTTCCAATGATTGATTGAGGTGCTATCATGAATTTTATAACACTAACTGGCTGGTACTAACACACGTTGTTCTATTATTTAATCTGTGCTAACACAAAGAGGCTTTTTTTTGCGGGGTGGGAAATCATCCAATAATATCTCCCGCTCTGGGTGGAGCGGGAGGGCGTGTCAGACTCTTACTGAGTAAAATCCACCCCTGTTCCTTCCCTGGCTGAGTGCCTAGTGGTGCGGTAACTCTGTTAACAATTTATCCGCTACGCCTAGGCATGCAGGCAAAGGCCACGATGGGCCCCGTCAGTGGTGGCTGACAATCATCTCTTTGAGGCGCGCGTGGAACACTACACGCCGTCGACTCACGGGCCTGGTGCTGATCGGACGGCGAGCTACCCATTACTCGCTGTCCGCAGGCCCGGGCTAAGAGGCTTAGATTCCTAACTTAGCAAATAAATTAGGAAAGCAAGCCTCTTTTTTTTAGTATAGGAAATCTAATTTTCTATCTCGAGTAGGTAGTGTACCACAGCTGCTTAACTACAGAAAACCCAATTTCCTCTCATCACCACACCTATTTTCACACTTCACACCGAATAACAGAAATCACAGAATCAACAGTAACATACTTCCATCACTTCAGCCATCAGTTTCAATGCTGGGAACCCCAATATCCTTCAAGAGTCAAGACTCTACACCCAAACATACATAAAATAATTAAATACAACCGCATGCAAGCTCGGGTTACTAGGGATGTGCCGAGATGTGCTAGGGATGGGACGATGGGTGGATGGGTCAGATATTTCAATTCTCGGTCGGATATTGGCGGGTGTCGTGACATCGCATACATCTGCGATCGCCCCCGCCTTATCGTAATATTAAAATCTTGTGTGCTATGTAAAATGTAAGTTATGACGGGTTGCCTTTATGTACGGATGTGTGGTGGCAAATATATTGTCGCATTTTTTTTTTTTTGTTGGTGTAGTCGGCTAGCAATTGTTGTTTTGTTTATTTTTAAATAAGGTTCGTTATTTAAAAGTATACGATTGTCTTGTCTTTGACAAAATTCTCACTACCAAGTCGGTGACGCGAACCCATATGTTTTGCTACTACCTACCAAAAAGCGTTAAAATGTAAGTTGTGACGGGTTGCCTTTATGTACGGATGTGTGGTGGCAAATACATTGCCGCCCTTTTTGTTTTTTTTTTATCTAGCCGGTTGGTTTAATTTAAAGGTTTATAATTGCCTTATGTGTTATTTATGAATACTTACTTAAAAATATAGATAGAATTAGGAATGAGTATATAAGAGGAAGTCTGAAAGTGGCACCGCTGACTGAAAAGTTGTGTGGAAATCGGTTGTCGTGGTATGGGCATGTGATGCGAAGGAATGAAGAAAATGTCGTGAGGAAAGTCTTCTGCATGGATGTGGATGGCTATAAGAGTAGGAGAAGGCCAAGGAAACGATGGTTGGACTGTGTGAAAGAGGATATGGGTAAAAAAGGGGTGACTACAGAGATGACGACTAATAGAGGAGTGTGAAAGAAAAAGACATGTTGCGCCGACCCCAAATAAATTGGGATAAGGGCAGGAGAATGATGACTTAAAAATAAGAACGATGAAAATTTTATCAGGAAAGTTATAAGTATGAATGTGGATGGCATACAACTTTGTTAAAGATTACAATAGGAATATGCATACCATTTTTTAATACTAAATATAATACTTATTAACTAAAATAAACATCTATGAAAGATTTTTTTTTTATATCTACATCAGAACCAAAGTTGATAAATAGAAAGAGAAGTCCAACGTAACATCTGACGTCAAAGGACATGAAGCCCATACAGCTGCCATAGAAAACAGTGTTTTCGGGGGACAGATATATTTCTTTTAAATTGTTATATCTCGTTTGTATTTCGATCAATTTTGATTCTGTTTTCACCGTTAAGTATTACATCTTTGTGTGTTTATCGATAGACCGATTAAATGAAAAAAAAAAAACATTTACATTTCCTATTATTAAATTTTTTATTAAAACTTTATGCACTAATAAAAGCGGGAGGCACTTTTCTTAGGCATTTTCTATAAATCGACCGTAGGGTAGTGCCGAGACGGAACGTGGTAGGTGCAACGTAAGGGAAAGAATAAAAGAAAAAAAATACAATAATAAATACACCAAAATTAACAATGTCATTGAAAATAACGAAACTAACGAATGCCTAGTAATGATTTGACTACTGAGATGACGACTAATGTAATAATATATGAAATAAAAAGACAGGTTAAGTTGACGGAAAATAAAATGGGATAGAGGCAGAAGATAGAATTATGACGATACTTTAAATACACCTGTGTAGCAAATTTCAACTTAATTGGGGCAGTAGATTCTCTTTAGAGACAGACAGGCGCACCGTTCCGTTTTTACATTCGGATGTTCTGAACCCTAAAAATATAGAATATTAAAAATCACTACATTATAAAACAAAGCCGCGTCTGTTCGCGATAAACTCAAAAACTACTGAACTGATTATTATGCAGTTTTCACCAATAGACAAGGTGATTCATGAGGAAGGTTTAGGTATATAATTGGTACCCGTGCAAAGCTGGGGCGGGTCGCTAGTATACCGTAAAATTAAATCAATTTCAAATCGTTAATATCAACATTTAAAACTTGATTCTCGTCTCTGTCGTGTAGCTCTTAGCACAGCGGTCGTGGTCACATAGAGGCGTCCACGTTGGTGGTAGAGGCGGACACAGCTCTCCGCACGATCTCCCGCCATCTCTCCCTGTTGGCGGACTGTTTGGCGCAGTCAGATACGTGGCCTCCTATAGCAGATTTCACTTGGTCAGTCCAGCGCATAGGTGACCTGCCACGCGATCTGGTTCCCTCTACTTTTCCCTGTACAACCAGCCGTTCTATGGATTTGCTATCCCGCCTAGAGACGTGTGCAAAATATTGCAGTATGCGCTACTGTACTACGGCCGACAAACGCAGGCTGCGTGACGCCGAGTTCCTGGAATATGGAAATCTGTCCACGATATTCCGATATTATTAAAACTTGATTGCAAAAGAGTACATTCAATATAAATACTTTTTTTTCCATACATACATAATATTATTATCCGTTTTTATACCTTTTAAGTTATTTATTACTTTAGCTCTGTTTATGTATATTTTAGTTTAAATACCTAAATACTGAAATGAAAAGTGAATGCCTGATTAGATTATTCTTATCGTTATTATAATAGTAAATTCACAGGTGTTTGCTGGGTTTTATCTTTTTCATTGATAATTTCTTGTGACACCTTTTGAGTGAATAGAAATCGGAGATAAAAGTAGCTTAGAAGATTTTCTGGTTTATAAGTAGTAAGTACCTGCTTCAATCCTGGTTATCAAAGATATTGCTTCTGAATTACATTAAAAGATTTTTTTATTAGTACCTATATAATA
The DNA here is from genome assembly GCA_951329385.1 of Polia nebulosa. Classification (NCBI taxonomy): domain Eukaryota; kingdom Metazoa; phylum Arthropoda; class Insecta; order Lepidoptera; family Noctuidae; genus Polia; species Polia nebulosa. Next base: position 5,172,724 of record OX589592.1, on the reverse strand, counting down.
GCTTAAGAGCCCCATCATCATGCGTAATGAAAAGCACTCAAGATAACAAAACATCATCATCAGCCTTTTAAGGGCCCACCTCCGCATAAGTGGCGCCCTCATTGAATAAAAAATCGTATCTTTGCAAGGAAAATAAAGATTAAAGAATCGTATGTTGCGTTTGTTACAAATAGGATAAGGTATTTTTACGTAGTTAAAACAGGACTCAAAATGTTTCGTATCCAAAGTAGTAAGCAAAAGTACCAAAAACGGCCGTTTTTAACACTTTAACACTAAATACCTTATCCTATTTGTAACAAACGCAACATAAGATTCTTTAATCTTTATTTTCTACGCTTTGCTACGATTTTTTATTCAATGAGGGCGCCACTTGGCGGCTATATACGCCTTAATTTCCCCACTGCTGGGGCACAGGCCTCCTCTCTGTGAGAGGGTGTGGGCCGTAATCCTCCACGCGGGCCCAATGCGGGTTGGTGGATGTCACATGTCTTCAAACTTTTGGTTCTAGGACATGCCGGTTTCCTCACGATGTTTTCCTTCACGAACAAAACATACTAGCTCAAAATTCAACTGTCCTACCTTTTATCCATCATGGAGTTTCAGTCCCAGCCCCATCATTAGATCAGCTCGATGGTATCATAATATTGCAATGTCACTAGACTTACCGGCCATACATATGTTTGCCAACTTTCAGCTCTATCGGAAACAAAGAAGAGGTCGAAAAATAATTTGCTGATTTTGAAGCGGACATTGCAAAAAACCATCAACAGAATTGACAGCTCATTTACTAAGAAATAGGACGTCGGTTTTTTAATTGTGAATTTGGAATTAAGAGAATGTCAAATTCTACTATATTACTAACAGGTTTTAGGGTGGAGTTTGTCAATAACTCAACTTCAAACTATTAATCAATCTGCCTAGCATTTTCCCAGCTATTTTGGGGTCGGCTCCAGTCTAACCAGATACAGCTGAATACCATTATTTTACATGGAGTGACTGCCTATCTGACCTCCACAACCCAGTTACTAGGTAATACGATACCCCTTGATAAGATTGGATGTCAGACTTTCGGGCTTCTGACGACCCGTAAGGACTGTCAAAGATCCACGATTGAAAGCCGCGACCAACGGCTTAACGTGCTTTCCGAGGCACGCAGGAGTCTCGGTATGTAAAGAAGGTCACCCATCCATGGACCAACCCCGGCAAGCGTAGCTTAACCTGATGGATCGACCCGTGCGGCTGTTATTACTTTAGCCTCGAGCTTCTTCTTCAAACTATTAATAGGTCAAACTATTAATCAAGAATTAATTCAGAAATCAGAGCTTGTTTAGATTTTCAGAAACAGAGTTAATTGTAAAATAATTTAAACCTACCTTTTATGATTAATAGGCGTTTGACCACTATCTCACCTGATAGTAAACGATGATCTGGTCCAAGATGGAACACGCTTACCAAGAAGTAACCTATTCATTCTTGACTTATAAACCTCCCAATTTGCCTCCTGTTTAAATATTTAAAAATCCAAAAAAAAACCTCAGAAAATTCTAATTCCTCCCAAAATAAATTTCGGTACAGTCAGTCTAAAAAATATGTAGCGTATGAAATATAACAAAATATTGAATAACATTAGTATACTGACGCGTTGACAAGATCCCGCGATCTGGCTCCGCAATTTCCTATTCCGTCCGTCCGTCCGTCAGTGTTGCCAGCCATGTTTATTTATTTCCTTCTAACATTTCATGACTATTTATCTTTGATATCGTTTTCTATAAAAATGTTTTGCATCGTGAAAAAAACCTTTTTTTCGTATAACATCGGTCAAGTGATTGATGGCTCAAATGGTGTGTAAGTAGGTACCTATATTCTTTTATTAAAGGGACAAATACTGAGAAAATTTCAAATTATACAGTGTTTATTCAAAGTAAACAAACAGAACTTTCTACTTAAAACAATATAAACAGCGGATAATAGGATATTTCACATCAGAAACCTTATTCCCATTACAATTGATTAAACATTAAAAAGATAAACAAAATTGAAACCAACCTTTAGCCAATCTAATAACGGATCACAACTTACAAATTCAAATTTCGAAACAAAGGCGCATCATTCAAACGAATGAAGTGAACGAGCAACGAACGAGTGAACAGATTGAGTGAACAATATCTTATTTTGCAATAATCCGCTAGGAACTGTGGTAATTTCCTGAAAGAGATGAAACAACGCTGAGTGTACCGTTTTAAGCACAAAATAATGTTTACAATAAGCGATCGTTTTTGAATACAAATAGGGTATATTTGGATGATGTAGTTACTGGATAGATGGTTTGTTTTGTTTCTATTCGATAAGTTTCCTATTATTTTGGGATTGGAGGATATTACAATCGTAAAGTCTAATTTTTTTTTTAACTTTCAATTACACTTCATATCTAATTAACTTTTTTGGTACCTAACTGAAAACAATAAAATTCATAATTTTAAAATAATTTATGCAAGAATAATCCAATAGAATTAAGTCAACAGTGAATAGGCTACTTCTAGGAAAGCGTGCTACATCGCTAACCATATCATCGGTTACCATCAGGTGAGATAGTGAGATTAATGATTTAAAAAAACTTCTTTACAAAAAAACAACCGACTTCCAAAAAAGAAAATACTTACACTAAAAATTAAAAAATAACTTTAATTTCGGAAGTCGGTGTTTGCATTTTATTTCTTCGGTATTTGACACCGATTTCCGAAATTTAAGTTATTTTTTAATTTTTAGTGTACTTATTTTCTTTTTTGAAAGTCGGTTGTTTTTTTTTTTTTGTAAAAAAGTTTTTTATTTTTCACTTTTTAGTTGCTCCAGAATTAAAAACCCCAATAAAATGTAACGTGGAATTTAAACATACTCGTAATTGGAGAAAACCAAAACGTCATCGAGGTGTACGTATTTTTCGTTTTTGTTCAGTTTTTCAAAAAGCGCTTCAGCAATTTCGATAAAATTTATATGGAACCATTTCGGGAGTACATTCTTTCGGATAAAAAAAGAATTTTGGAAATCGGTCCACAACTGACGGAGACATCGGTGGACATACATAAAAAAAATACATACAGTCGAACATAGAACCTCCTCCTTTTTCTAAGTCGGTTAAAAACGAGCGAGCCTTACAGAAGTCGCATATGATCTGTAACATTTGACATCTCACCTTGGTAAAGCAACATTAACATTCTATCCGGCAAAATAAAATTAAAACGTTTTGTTCCAATTTCGATCGCGCGCAGACTTATCGAGCACGTGCTCTACCATCTGACGGCCAACTCTACCATCGCACATGGTCAAATCAAATAGCGCGCGCTTCCCCGGCTTCCTGTTACACACTTCCGTCCCATTTCACTAAATCACTCCCACAGATTGCAGGAAAGCGAGAGCAAAGGTGTTACACATCAAAAAACGATATAAAATTAAAACTTTTTTCTTGTCTACCTATTACAATTGGCATAGCAGCCTATGTGTATAAGCCAAACACAAAAATTAGATTACAGTAAAGATGAAAACAACACCTTATTTATTTCTGTACACACAAAACACTTAAAAGAGAAAAGTTTATACAGGACAACCTTCTACCTAGCGAAAGATTAACGAAACAAAACCGCGGATTAACGCTAGTCACGGCAACCTTTATTATAAGAAACTCATTTTAAATTAATAACACTTGGATAACTTTGTTTGTTTACTGTTCAATCAGTTGTTTTATTTAATTAAAAGATACTCACTCTCACGTTTGAGTAAAGTAGGAACACTTTCTTTGTCAATCGACCTAGAAGTTTGATTATATTGTAGAATTTGGTAGTAAAAGATACTGTTGAGACCGTTTTTAGTGGTTTTGATTGTTGAAATAACAAAATTACATCAAACGTTAAATAAACTTAAACTATAGACAGTAATTATGTACTTGGAGAGCTATACTAACACTGAAACAACTTTTGTTATAGTATTTTGGTTCTCCTAACAATCATCCCAATTGCTTTGAATAATTCAGGATTTACTGAATCAGGATTCCAGCCCAATCTTACTAATATTATATCTATATATATAAAAATGAATCCCTATTTCCTTGGTCACGGCCGCGGTTGATTTGCTGTCGATTTTTGAAGAGTTCTGTCGTCTGTCTCCGAAAGCCATCATCAGATCTATATGAAATTTAAATGGGACCAGTTCGAAACAAACCCCTTTCAAATAAAAAAAATATTTTGCAAATCCGTCATATACGAGTATGACGGAGTTATGCCCGAAAATACATTAAAAAAATCATCCAATGACATCTCCAGCTCTGGGTGGAGCGGGAGGGCGTGTCAGACTCTTACTGACTAAAACTCACTCCCTGTTCCTTCATTGCCTGAGTGCCAAGGGGAGCGGTAACTCTGTTACGAATTTATTCGCTACCCCTTGGCATGCAGGCACCGGCCATGATGGGCCCCGTCAGTGGTGGCTGACAAACATCTCTTTGAGGTGCGCGTGGAACACTACGCGCCGTCGACTCACGGGCCTGGTGCTGATCGGACAGCGAGCTGCCCACTGCTCGCCGTCCGCAGGCCTGTCAGGTACGGAACCCTGAAAAGCATCCCTGTCAATTCCTCGCACCATATTCGTAAACTTAATTATGGCTAGACAATTTGTCGCAGTTAATAAAGACGCAAGAAGTGGCAAGTTCTTTGTGTGGTGCTGGATTTATCGGCTTCTCCCGAGCCCGCTTCATTTCCTGAGCTCGCCTCTTGTCGAACTTATGGCTGGTGCAAGATGAAGGCGAAAGCGTGTGGTACAAAGACGGGTGGGCCTTATTCATGGTAGATAGTCTGTGTTTCCTGATAGCCACAACCTGAGGTGATGTGAGGATTATGTGGGTTATTATTATTATTTTCTCCACCTTTTTACAGTAATTTTCAACGTTGTCTGACAGTTTGAGTACTTTTGCGGCCTACCCAAATGTCTTTTCTTTGGTATTGTTCGTCATGTCATTGAGCTCCTTAGTGGTTTTTAAGTTGAGCTATTCGACTATTGACAAATGCTTGCACTGACTGGACAGGTCCACTCAAATATGTTTGGTTCTTTCTTCAAAAGACCACTACAGACACTAAGCTGCATGGTCCTCATATAGAATAATGTGAATGCGAGAACTATGTATGTCGTTATATTCATGTAGATTTTATGATTGTCTGGCAGTTTGAGTATTTTTGCGGCCTACTCAAATGTCTTCACGTCACTTTGGTATTGTTCGTCGGTTCGTTGAGCTCCTCAAAGTTCTGAGTTGAGCTTCGCGATGACTGACAAATGCTTGCACTGTCTGGACAGGTCCACTCGAATTCGCGTGTTGCTTTCTTCATAAAGCTCATCCCAGACATAAACGTACATGGTTCTCATATGATTTAACCAGTACACATTGTATGGATTTGAACACTAAAAGAGACTTTGACCTCTGAGTTTGTTTCGGTGTTTCTTCTCAGGGTAGTCAGCTAGGAAACACCGGCCTCATCTAGCTTATACTGACAAAAACATTGACGTGTAAAAGTGTTCCTTATAACCTATTTACTGAATAAACATCATTTATCATTTATCATTTGAGAGTCTATGAGTCCAGAGTGCATAGGTTACTTCTGGGCAAGCGTGCTCCATCTTCGACCACATCATCGCTTACCATCAGGTGAGATTGTGGTCAAACGCGAGCCTCATCATCTGCCAAGCCTTTTCCCAACTATGTTGGGGTCGGCTTCCAGTCTTACCGGATACAACTGAATACCAGTATTTTACATGGAGCGACTGCCTATCTGACCTCCACAACCCAGTTACTGAGTAATTCGATACCCCTTGGTTAGACTGGGTAGTCAGACTTTTGGACGTCTGACGACCCGTAACGACTTTTTTTTTTTTGTGGGGTGGGAAACCATCCAATAACTTCTCCCGCTCTGGGTGGAGCGGGAGGGCGTGTCAGACTCTTACTGACTAAAACCCACCCCGTTCCTCCCTGCCCTGAATGCCCAGGGGCGAGGTAACTCTTTCAAATTTATCCTCAACCCCCGGGCAGACCCGTAACGACTGTCAAATAACCATGACTGACAGCCGAGACCAACGGTATAATGTGCTTTCGGTATGTAAAGATGGTCACCCATGCAATCATCAAATTGTCAATATTAGTATTACGCATTGCATTTCAAGTTTTCACATGCTTCTGAATAAATTTTCTGTGAGAAACGGTACTTAGAAGGTACTATGTTTTTTTTTTTTTTTTGGGGGGTGGGAAATCATCCTATGACTTCTTCCGCTCTAGGGTGGAGCGGAAGGGTGTGTCAGACTCTTACTGACTAAAACCCACCCCTGTTCCTCCCTGCCTTGAGTGCCCGGGGGCGAGGTAACTCTTTCGAATTTATCCTCCACCCCCGGGCAGGCACTGGCCGTGGCAGGCCCCGTCCTTTGCTGACAACTCTTTGAGGCGCGCGTGGAACACTACGCGCCGTCGACTCTCGGGCCTGGTGCTGATCGGACGGCGAGTTACCCGCTACTCGCCGTCCGCAGGCCCGGGTCTACGGTGGCCGGAGATCGTCTCGCAGCCCCTGGCGTCTCCTGCGACGGCTGCTGCTGGGGGCGCTAGGGCGACTCGGTCTCTGTTGAGTCTCCCTAACGTGTGCCGCCTCCCTCTTCGCGAGCATTACTGCTTCGCAGAAGGAGGAGACGGCCCCCCATTCCCTCTCGCTCCGTACCATGGCCTGAACCAGGGCACGGCGCGAGAGGTCGCTGCCGCCTATCGCATCCACGAGGACACGGCGGTGTTCTGCCCAGGCGGGGCAAACCTCCACCGTATGCTCCACCGTGTCCACTGGGCGATCCTCGCAGTGGAAACACGCAGGGGTCTCCTCCGCCTTGATCCGACACAGGTACTTCCCGAAACAGCCATGTCCGGTGAGCACCTGCGTCAGGCGGAAGGTGAGGGCGCCGTGACGCCTCTCCAGCCACTCCTCAAAGAGGGGCACTACCGCCTCGATGGTGGCGTGCCCAGCGCTGGGTTGCGACAGTCGCTCTCTCCATGTCACCATGAGATCCTGCCGGAGCTCGGTCCGCCGAGCCGCGAGTTGTCGCGGCAGCGGAGTTTCGCCCCGGCGTTTGGCCTCCTCGCGCCACTCGTACAGGTGCGCGAGGATTTTTGCCTCCAGATCCCACGGTGACAGTCCGGCAAGGAGGCTCGCCGCCTCACGGGAGATCGTGCGGTATCCGCGGATGATGCGGATCGCCATGACCCTCTGGGAGAAGGTACTATGTAGGCTCTAAACATGTTAATTTTATTATCTTATTACAGTCATTTACTATAGAAACTGATCAATGGTATTAACTCATGTAGCGGTGAACATATTTATTTAACGACTTTGGGACTACAATGGGCCTAAGATCTAAATAAATATATTATTATTATTAGATATCAGTTTATATATATATGTTTTATTTTGTATAATTATAATATAATATCATTTTAATGTATAAATAAATGTAATAAATATTAATCGTATTCCCGACAGAATGGACACATTTTTTCTTAATTCTTCATTACTGATCGTAAAAAGAAGCAGACACCTTCTAATGCGTACATGTCTGTGCTCTTCATATTAAAAATCATTATTCAAATAAGTTAAAGTGCTAATACTCAATTAACAATTTTTCCGGAAGATGCAGTGTTGGAAGGCCTCCCACAAAGTAGACCGATGACCTGGTGAGGGTCGCAGGTAGCCAATGGATGCGAGATGCACAGGACCGGCCGTTGTGGTGACACTTGGTCCAGCCGTGTACGTCTTTCAGCTGAAAAGATGATGATGATAAGCACTACAAAATTAAATAACAAAAGACAGTCTTCCATAACGCTTGCCCGTTACCGCTTCCTAGTGTTCCGTCTCGCTCTTCCTACAACTCGCGCCCCGCCCCCCTGTCAGCTCATAACTCGCACCTCCCACTAACACTACAACGCAGGGATAATCGCATTGTTTTGTTTTTGATTCATTGCATTTGTTCTCGTAAACTTCGTATTTATTACGTTTCTTGCACCGATCGGATATTTCTATGTTCACTATTAACCGTTCCCTTGATTTACGTATTGTTTATCTCTGAGAGGTTATTAATAAAAAAGGTGTGTTTGTTTATGGGAGATCAGGCTGCCTGACTGTGGCAAGAATTCTGTTCCTACATTCTAAGTTAATCCTTCTTATATCATACTAATATTATAAAGGCAAAATTTTGTTACTCAACCACGCCAAAACGGCTGAAAGGATCTAAATGAAATACTGTTGTTGGCACAGAGATAGGTTATAGTCTGGAATAGCACATAGGCTATAATTTGTAATGGGGAAAGTACTCATTTCAGGCGGGCGAAGCCGCTGGCACAAGCTAGTTTCAATATAAATTTATTTACTATAATATTTTTTTCTAAATCATTGTGTTTTGTTTTTTTCAGGTAAGTCCACAACACCTTACATCCTGTTGGTCAGAGAATTCGAGGTAACACCACAAATTATGACCTATTGAAATTCTTTCTTAAGTTTTTCTATAGTATTATTATACTCGTACATGCATGAATCATTTTGGGCAAAAACAATTAGTTTTTTTTAAATAAATTTTATTCTTATTCTTATCATTGATAGGCTCGCGTTTAAGCGATGATGTGGTCGACGATAGATCACACTTGCCTAAAAGTAACTCATTCTCTCTTGATTTAAAGACTCCCAGGCTCTTGCTGTCAGGGATTACAGACTCCGACAGGGAATTACACTTCTCGCAAATCTCCCTGAATAGCTCTAAATTCTAAGGAAGATCCTTTTTTTATGAAGTTGGTATATATTCCTATAAACTTGCAACATCCACATCAATTGGTACTGCTATTCTCAGATAAAGAGAAGGGTCTCCAAGCACATAATGTACCTACTTGCTCATAGGTAGGTACTCTCAGATACTGCAAAAGGCGAACTTTTCAAAAGCACTGAAGCCCCATCGAGGCGTGATGGTAGATTAGCCACTCTCGCGCTTTTTCCCCGTCCTGCTCTCACTTTTTTTTTTTTTTTTTTTTTTATGCTTGATAGGTTCGCGTTTGACCACTATCTCACCTGATGGCAAGCGATGATGTGGTCGAAGATGGAGCACGCTTACCTAGAAGTAACCTATTCACTCTTGACTTAAAGACTCCCGGGTTATAGCTATCAGGAAACACAGACTCCGGTAGGGAAAGAAGAAAGGAACTTGAACGAAGGAAAGAGATAAATGGATTTATGATTCTCATACATAAGTATTGAGGAGGTATATCTTGTATTATTCCCACTGCTAGGACTCAGGCCACCTCTCCAGGACCGAAAAGAGCCGTAATCCACCACGCGGCCTCAAAGCGGATTGATGGATGTCACATTTCTTCGAATATTTGGTTCTATTATATGGCCGGTGTTCTTACGATATTTTCCGTCACCTTATTATTTATTATAGGTATATCTAGTAGACTCGTTTTCATATAGAAAGAGAGCAGGATGTCTCGAATTAAGTTACGTTTGGTGGATTAGTAATTTTAAAACCACGTAAGGTCTTAACAATTATTGATGGCCTGCGAGCTATGATGGCCGATACCTGCCCAGGGGTTGTGGATAAATTCGAAACAGAGTAACCACGCCCCTGGGTATTCAGGGCAGGGAAGAAACAGGGTGGGTTTTAGTCAGTAAGAGTCTGACACGCCCTCTCTCTCCACCCAGAGCTCCAGATGTCATTGCATGATTTCCCACCCACCAAAAAAAAGCTATGTTAGACGTGCGGGAAGTCTCGATAAAGGTACCATATACCTTTTACCTAATTCTACGATCAAACCTTCCATTAAAATTCAGGTCCATGAGACAATTCTTCTTTGGTGAGGTTGACATCGGTAAACTTGTGTTGCATTGCAGGTGTATATCACCATCACTACACACGTGCTAGTTACGTTGACAATTTGTATTTATGATGTAATGGGGGCCTTTTTTTTTGGTGGTGTTAATGATCCTATGACTTCTCCTGCTCTGGGTGATGGGGGGCCTGGAGTTCTAAAATACAGGTGTAGGCTTAGTTCAGACTCCAGATCTCCCACAAATTAGGTACTATTTTTGCCAAACTACCTATCAACTTAAATAGCTTGTACATGATGATGTAATTTTGTGGAGACAAATAAACGTTTTTATTATTTTTAAATGCCACGGTAAAATTTCTTGCCAATAACCTGTTTGCTTTTTTTTTGTATTTACCCTTCATTGTGTATTTGTGTCCCACTACTGGGCAAAGGCCTCTCCTTTCTACTTCCAAATCTCTTTGCCTTGACCGATTTCTGGCTAAGTTTGCCTCACTGAGTGTGCCTGTTAGCTACACCATTTCATTTCACAAAACCTCAACTCCAAATTCCATCAATTCTTACACCGATCCCCTGCCACGATAAAGCTAAATTCTCCACAAGTTCTAAAATGATAATCACGAGTTTTCTAACTAAAGCACCGTTATTAAGTAACACTAAACTTAAAGCTAGGTTCACAACGGCGTGGGAATATCCTAACATTTGTTCGGATCGTTGCGCAAGCGCAGGATCTAATCGAGATATTAATCGAGTTAGCGAGTTACTCGATTGCGCGTTATCGATTGTGGAGTGAATGTTACATTACAAGCAATTAGAGGTTGATGAAGTACTAATATGGGTATGTGTTATGTTGGAGGCAATAGCGACTAATTGGTACAGCATCTGAGCTGCGTTCTGCTGTTTACTTGTAAAATAACTGAAATATTTTTTCTATCTGTGGCAGTATTAATGTTTTAATTAAAATGGGCAGCAGCAAAAACGGACTAGATGACGAACGAAATTGTTCAAATATAATTGACATAGTTTCTTGAAACATATTGCTGGACCCAAGTGATATTACTTTCTGTGACAGTATCAATGTATCTTGTGATGTCACTCATAATGGGCCTAATCAGAAGGCTTAAAGTCACCCAAAGGGCAATGAAGACGGCTGTTTTCCTCGGCGTTTCCTTTCGTGATCGAATCAGGAATTATGATATCCGCAAGAGAGCTGAGGTTACCGATATAGACCGAAGAATTGCTAAAATGAAGTGGCAGAGTGCAGGGCACATTGCTCCTAAAACAAATGGTCGATAGGGCTGAAAAGTTTTGGACTGACGACCACGTACCGGAAGACGCAGCGTTGGACCTCCCACAAGGTGGACCGATGAACTGGTCAGCTGAGAATCCGATGGTTGTGACATTAGGGGAGGTCTATATCCAGCAGTGGACGTCTTTCGACTGAATGATAATTATAATCAATGTTTGAATTAAGCAGGACAACTGTTTAAATAAAGTAAGATTTGCTTGAATCACTTGATGTCTTTTTCGTAGTATCTTGGCACCTGTAGATGCAGTCAGACCAGGATTTCCTGTGTGTTAGCGAACACTCATCATCTTCCTGCCCTTATCCCATGTTACTTGGGGTCGGTGCAACACGTTTTTTTTCTTCCATTCTGTCCTGTCAGCCGTCACGCTATCACTATCTCCCTTTTCATTCATATCACTTCTCACACAATCCATCCATCTTTTCTTTGGCCTCCCTCTCCCTCTACATCCATCCACATTTATATTCATAACTCTTTTGGTTACATGTGTTTCATCCCTCCTCTTCACATGACCATACGATACCATGACTATAAGCGGTTCCCTTTCAACTTCCACTTTTAAACTACCTCTAATTTACTCATTTCTCACTTTATCCATTCTCGTTACTCCACACATCCATCTCAACATTCTCATCTCCGCCACATGCAATCTCTTTGTCTTAGCGAACACTATCATCGAATATATTTTGAAAAGTGCTCAAATTAAATTATCGGTCATTCACTAGTATAGGATATAGCCAAAAACTACATTACTCTCATTTCTTCCACGGTAAAGTTTCAACCATTAAATTTGGGTAGGTCCAACCAAAACACTTACCAAACGGAGACACTCTCCCACTTACAATATCATTAAGACCTCTCAAGCCAAAAGAATACTCTCACCATTATCATCTAACTAACCTAGCAGAACGTGATACTCCCTCCCGATCTAATTCCACGTCATTACTAATTGTCGACCAGCCTCTCAAAACCGATCGTCTGCCGAACGGAGATTACCCGCGCTCACCCCCTTGAGCCACTGGGATGATGGTACTTGGAGATGATTCTATCGGAACTTGCTCTTTCGAAGTCGGTTCAAGTGGTTATTGATACAGGGCCGGAATCTTTTTGTGGGTTTTTGTTGTGTTTGATTGAGGGAAACTGGTGTGGTAAAATCGTATTTTTTTTTTTTTAATGAAATGGTTCGCTGGTGGTATGCTCAGTATAAACCAATAACAGTTTATAATTTCTCCAGTGAAATCAATCACATTACATAGGACTGCCTTTACCATACAGGTAAATGTGAGCTACTTACGTAGTTACAGGCTTTCCAAATCTCTGATTCAGTTAAACCTTTTCTTTTCTTTGTCTTCCTTCCAGTAGGTACTATTTCCATCATTTATACAACTATCATCATCTTCAGAAAAGCTGAACGTCTGATTACGATCATCACTCGTGCTACTCATGAGAAGTTGATACCTCAGATGCTCGATGATCGGCCATTGTTGATCAAAATATTATATCAGCTTTTTTGTTAACTGTAGGTACTTTAACTTCTTTATTCTTGTGGTCCCAAACTACTCGTACTACACAAAAATAATATAGGTACGCAAAAGCCCCATGATCATATGTACCAAGTAACTTTCTTTCCCAAATATGTAGGATAGTTCTTTTTCTTCATTCTTGAATAATTCGCTTTTAAACCTTAAGTTATTGCAAGGAAGCTCAGACCCAAAGCCTAATAAACCAACATTAGATTCTGGGTGTGGTTTCCATGTAATTTATTATGAGCAAAATATCTAATCTACTAACATGATTTACATGAATGTGAACGAAAATTTAAGCCGAGCAACACCAGACGTTACTATCGAGAACAAGGATATCTCTTGCGGCCACAATCTCTGTATTATCTATGGCTACAACCGGTTGACAAACTGCACTACGTGATATTGCAGCCATTACTCCTGGTGATTCATATCGAACACCCCCAACACCCCCCGGCACACCCCAACACCCCAACTCCCTGAGATAACGGCTCGCCCAATATACCTATTAAAATTTAACCTGCACACAAAAAGTAGGAACTCATGCAGTATGCTAATTACTACAATCAATCATTTTAGAATTTGTTTTGTTTGTTTTCTGGATATTGCGAACGAATTAAAAAGGAAACAATGCATGGGCCAAAAACAATGAGTAGAGCATTATAAAACGAATTGCAATCACGATAGCAGCAAAAGTTGTCACTCAGAATCGCGAATAATAAAAGAGAAACAAAAAAATAAAAAGCAGTCATAACATTTTAAAAAGTTAATAGGCTTGATAACCTTTCCCCTTAAATGAGTAGCCATCGAAAAAAGAGAGCTGTTTAAAAAAAATTGAAACGTCAAAGTGACAGTTGGAGAGCGCGCCAAAACTACCGTTGACAAAGCACCGGTGAGCCGAAACAATCAACAAATTCACATCGTACAAACGGATCGGACATTTATTGTTCGCTATCGTTACATTCCACCTCTGTTGTTTATAACAGAGACGCCCAATTTGCTAGGGAGACTTTTTATCTCGTTTTTTGCTATTTTTTCGGTACACGTCGAACAAAGGCAATATGACAGGTCTCAGTGTAGGACGGTATCGCTAGTCGGGCACGACGAAAAACGAGAATAGAGTAATCGAGCAATCGAGTAAAAGCAGAAGGAGCGGGAGCGAGCCCATCGGCCCGTGACAATTGCATCTGCAGTCGAATTGCAGACGCCATGTTGGATTATTGCGCACCTCTATTTCGATTAGGTGTCTCGACGGCTTTGTTTTAGTTTGCCGTCCCGTGTTTGCACTCCTTTATTTCTGCTCGTATTTTTCCGTGGACGATTTTATAAATTAATTCTTTGTTTGTTTGATGTAAATGTCTTTACTAAAGTCATATTTTGACAGGCATAGGTGATAATGACAAGACAAATGTATCTATTCGTATTTATGTAAATAATTCGGTTGACTCCAATAAGAATATTAACTAAATAACCAACACAAAAACACGTGTAAAGTATTCACAGCTTTTTGAATGCGATATCAACTTACAACCTTTCTCGGAAGGTCCGTGCGCCTCACAATAGTGTTGTGCCTTAAAATATTCTTATTTTAATCGAGTAGGTGTATCGAGGAAGCGAGTATCGAGAGCGCTCGTGTGGAATATAGATAGTGACGGACGGTGGACGGCCACCACCGATACGATAGAAGGCGCGCCACGCCAGAAATCTATTCATATTTTTCAATTTTCGTCCAATTTTGAACGCAGGTGAAAGCTTTGAGTCAGACTTTCAGCCTCTTGGAGATAAGAATATTTCGTGAACACGATGACACTTTAAACGATAGCCTAAAGTATGTATTAAGAGAAGAAAAACATACTTGGATTTATTGATATAGGATTTGGATTGAAATATGCTAGCAATTCTAGAAAACAAAAACAAAATGGGACAAGTCTTCATCAAAAACGACCGTCTAAAAGCCGCAAGCGTCATAATCGAAGCTGTCGAAACTCCAATTCGAAATCAATCAACTCAATCCTCTGACATACGTCATCCGACTTTGACAGTTTAAAAAAATGGCGAAGGAACCAATCGGGTTGTGACGTTGGCAACAAAAGGGCGCGCGTCAGCGACGATGGATTCGAAAATTAAAATCTCGCGTTAGTTGGCAATGTTGGCAGTGGTGACGGCTGTCGGCAGCTGCCGGCCGCGCTGCCAGCCAGTTCGATTTCAGGCTTGTTCTAAATATGTCAACACTTCTTTGTTATCGAGGGACGTGCGCGCGGAAATGAAAGTCCATCGAGTAGACGATTCTATTATCGCATCGCATATTATATGGGAGTGTTGTACGGCGCAAATTATCGGCAATTTACTGAGGAATAGGCTTTGTGATGATGCAGCCTGGCCTCATCTGTGCTATGTCCTCAATTTTTGGGACCATGCTTCGAGAAGATTTGAATCACCCTGTAGATACAGTAGCGTCATCTTTGCCCTCTAATGACTCATCATTACCCTGTTGACTTACCTTTTCCAAGAAAATGACAAAATCCTAACACGCAATATCTTTACAAACCAGTTCATCACTTAAACACAATATTAACATCTTTTAAACTTATCAACGGCCATAAATCGCTCGCATTAGTAATGCATGAATACCTGTGTAAGTATATTGATAAAACCTAACCCGTAGCGAAACCCAAACATTCAATAAGATGAGTGACACACGATTAAGTATCAACTTACACCGCGAGGGAAGTAAAGGATAGGTACTTTATATTAAAAGTCATCCAAAACTTGAATGACAATATCGCTGAAAGACATCGCACAATGCGGCAACCGCGCGTCATCCTAGCAAAAAACCGCGCAAAATTTCAATTTCAACTTCTATTCGATAATTCGCGGAAACGCGAAGAAAACTTACATGAGTGACGTATCAGTGTGAGGCAGGCGGCTGCGAGATATCCACGTATTTACCTACGTACCTGTCGCCGTCTCGTCACCGGCGAGCTAAGCCGCGCCGTTCTGTACCGAGTTGAAAAACTTTTCGACTGTTATGTGTGATAGCGGCGCCATTCGCACTAGAGTTCAGAACAAAATAAAGAAGGTTTATTGAAAGCCACCGTGCACTCGGAATTTTAATCTGTTTCGAGAGTTAGCTTTCATAACCGGTGCGTGAAGTAATTCGATTAACAGCACGCTTAATCCAGCAGCGGAAACTATAAAGCTCATTAATATATTCAAACATTTATTCTTTATAAATATGTTCGGCTATAAAATACCTACATGTGTTTTTTCTCCGGGCACTGTATCGTCACACGTCACCTGTCCGAGCAGATTTCGATCGCGATCCGCCTCGCATTATGTTTGCTCAGTCGTCAAAAATTCTTTTGTCCCCGCGAGATAAGCTTCGCACCAGTGTGCCACTAGCTATCGCCGTGCAATTTTTTAAACTAATGTCGCATATCGGCTTCGTTTGACTGATATAGGGTTTTTATTTAGCTTTTTTCTTCGTTTTATTTATTTTTGCAATAGATCTGTAAGACCTTTGAGAGCAGTTGGGTTTTTTTTTTGTTGTTTTTATAAATATTTTCATCTAGACTGTGAATGCGCAATAAAATTTTGCTATAAAGTTTTTTTTTATTGAAAATGTTTTGATAGTGAAATTATTTTGATATCACATGTGACATTTACCGTTGCGCACATATTTTCATTAATGGGTGACCATCTTTACATACCGAGACTCCTCCGTGCCTCGGAAAGCACGTTAAGCCGTTGGTCCCGGCTGTCAATCGTGGATCTTTGACAGTCGTTACGGGTCGTCAGAAGCCCGAAAGTCTGACAACCAGTCTTACCAAGGGGTATCGTATTACCTACCCATTAACTGGGTTGTGGAGGTCAGGTAGGCAGTCGCTACTTGTAAAATACTGGTATTCAGCTGCATCCGGTTAGACTGGAAGCCGACCCCAAGATAGTTGGGAAAAGGCTAGGCAGATATACATATATACTAATAATTATCTTCTAGATCAATTTATTTTACACCTAATTGTATCAACAGTATATAGACACAATTTAAGAACTTACATAAGACGGAACATTTAGTTTTAAAATGATCCTGATCCACCTGACTAACAGTTGCCAAGCAGTTTCTTTTCCATACTTATCGTGGACTGTAAGGAATTTTTAATTTGCGATTGTAGTGCCTATATCTATGCCAATTAACTAGTTACATACACACAAGTTATTGATAAGCTAATGCAACCTCATTTCAATGTATTGCAAATAAAAGAAAACATAGTTTTTTTTCCAAAGTTAAGGAGTATTGAACTGCCGTCTTTTTTTCCAAAATAATAATGCCGATAGTACCTATCTACTTTTAATTTTGTGCTCTTTGCTAGTTGAATTTTTAATTGAATACAAAGATTAGATTGGTGTTCAAATTCACGTAAACCATGAAAGTTGACTGGAAAGCAGTGCTGAAATTGAAACAGTGTGCAAAGTTAACTTTCTTAGGCATACCTTAGATAACTATTTATTTTCTGCTATCACCTCTATTTCACTAAAAAGTTAGATAAATTATTATTTGAACCCAACACGTATGTTGACGGAGGTTTGCTATGTATGTAGGTTCAATACACGTTTTTGCAACGCACGCTTGAGTGAATAACTTTTTGAGTTGCATGCTAGATCGAAAACTCATGAATTAGACAGGTCGAAATATGCTCTAACGGCTGACAGCGATGCCGATTCTCTTGTTCAATAACTAAACTAAAATTAAGGAATCTATAAGTATATTTTACTAAAAGGCAGTGCGAGAAAAAGATGGCTATAGCAATGAACTAACTTAGAGATGTCAAACTAGTTTACGCCTTGCGCTTCATCGTGTTTTTAGTCGACATGTTTTTACGCTAAATTTGACAGCTCTAAATTAAGTTTAGTTTGTGCAGAACAGAATCGACACCACTGCGCTTACGCAGTTTGAAACCAATAAAAATTTGATACATAAAAACGCTTCAAAATACGTAAAAAATTTATCAGCAACGCTACACACGGTTGCTATCAGATTTCAATAATCAGAAGAAAAAAAAAACTTTATTATTCTACCCATCCAACTATCGGGTGTAAGATAATAATCTACACAGCTCCTACAATAATTGTGATTGTGATTGTTATCAGACTGTGTAATCCAGCATGTCGTTTGATAAAAATCGTAAAAATCGCGCTCGATTAAGTTTTTATCGGTTTTTTTAGCGATAAGAGTCGCGCTTGGTCGAAAGCAGTTAGTGCGCGCTAGATTGTCGAAGTAACAACGTGCATGTGATTGTACGAGCATTTGAACCACGGACCAATGTGGACGGAACTTTGACGCGGTTCGTGATATTTTTAGTATTTTTTGAATAAACTGTTGGATTTTTTAATCTACGAATTTAAAAAAAATAGACGTGTTATTTTGTTAAGTTTGGTTAGTGTAGTCTTGCAGCTTGTTAAAATAACGCAAATTAATGATCAGAATCGAGAAAATATAGATTATGATGTCGTTAATGGAAAAAAGCTGTTTAAAGTTATCAATAACATTTCAAAAGAGTAATTCGAAGTCAAGAGCTGGTTCATCACGTATTACAAAATAAGTTCTAAAATCTATTGTTTTTTTTTCTATTAATATTAATTATTATTAGAATAATAATTAAAATCTTATAGAAATTAGTTCCATGTTGAAGTATGCACCTATATCTAAGATTAATAAAACAGTGATAGGGAATAAACATGTTATCACTATCTGTATAGATTTAAAATAAACTATCTTAGATTTGCTTAGACCTTATCAAAGTTATCACGGTTTGAAGGGCACGGATTACACGTCCATCACAAAATATGCATTTTGCTATAATCTTTTAAAGATAAAATTCAGATTTTTTCTAACTTAATCTAGACCAGATTTTTGGACTAATATTGAATCTAATAGCCCAGTGTGCAGTTTCATAAATTCTACTTTGAATGCTGAATTATTATTCAGCATTGTTTAATTTCAGTAACTAAATAATTAATGAAATACATGAGATTTCACACACAAAAAGATTGAAGGTGCGGGATGCTGAAACAATGAAAATTATTTAATTTTTTGAACACATTTTATTTATTGATTATTAATTTGTTCTCAAAATGGTGAAGGACAACATTGGGAGGAAACCGGCATGTCCTAGAAACAAAAATTTTATACATGTGGCATCCACCAAGCTGCACTGGGCCCGCGTGATAGATTACGGCCCCTCTCCTAGAGAGGAGGCTTGTGTCCCAGCAGTGGGAACATTAAAAAAAAAACTTATTTACAAAAAAAACAACCGACTTCCAAAAAAAATACAGTAAAAATTGCAAAATAACTTTAATTTCAGAAGTCGGCGTTTGTATTTTGTTTCTTCGTTATTTGACAATTAAATTTAAAAAAAAAAACAAACATACAACCGAACATTGAACCTCCTCCTTTTTCGAAGTCGGTTATAAAGATGATATATTTATTCTTTCATTAAAAAAGTTGCAAGGTACTTCGTTCACTGAATAGCTATTATTATTACATAAGTATTTCAAAAAATAAAAAAATACAGTATTTGTTTAAAAATAACTTTAATTTCGGATGTCGGTTTTTGTATTTTTAATCGACTTCGAAAAATGAGGAGGTTCTATGTTCGACTGTATGTGAGTACCTACATACTTTTTTTTATGTATGTCCACCGGTTTCTCTGTCAGTAAAGTTGTGGACCGATTTTCAAAATTCTTTTATTCTCCGAAAGAATATACTCCCGAGGTAAATTTTATCGAAATTGCTTCAGCGCTTTTTGAAAAACACAAAAAAACATAAAATACGTATACATAGATGACGTTTTGGTTTTCTCCAATTACGAGTATGTTTAAATTCCACGTTCCATTTTATTGGGGTTTTTAGTTTTACGGTATAACAACTAAAAAGTGAAAAATATATTTTTTTTTTACAAAAAAACAACCGACTTCCAAAAAAGAAAATACAATAAAAAATTATAAAATAACTTTAATTTCGGAAGTCCGTGTCAAAAAACGAAGAAATAAAATACAAACATCGATTTCCGGAATTAAAGTTATTTTTTTATTTTTTATTGTATTTTCATTTTTTGAGTTCTAGAAAGAGCATAGTACCAAGTTTAAAAGTAAAAATAATAAGTAACTGTCCAGTCCCCCATAACACCAAGTTTATTTTTGTTTTTATTTAGTTCAAAAGTATTAAAATAAAACTACTACAAATTGTTATGCCACAGTTTCATGAACAACTGGTAAGTATGTATGCGATAAATATAGTTGTTGTTTGAATTTCTATTCTGCGCCTAATAGATAACCAGTAGCGAAGATAGCCTATATCAAACAATTTATTGTATATTTACACTTTATTTTTATCTTCCCATGTAAAATTGTTTCAGTGGCAATAGATAACAGATGTACGGGCTCTTATCAGCAAATATATCGCCAATGTTTTGGCCAACATCTATTGGAACCAATGTTGGCGCCAATGGTGCCGATTCTCTTGTTAAATATCTAAACTAAAATTAGAGAATAGCTTTCTTTTACTAAACGGCAGTGCGAGAAAAGGACGGCTATAGCTATGAACTAAGTTAGAGATGTCAAATTAGTTTACGTCTTGTACTTTACCGTGCTTTTAGTCGACATGTTTTTACGTGTACCCTAAATTTGTATGGTAATATTGGTTCAACTAAATTTGACAGCTCTAATTTACTTCCGTCTCTTTCTTGTTTTAATAAAGAGAAAAAGATAGGAATAGCCTAAATTAAGTTTAGCTTGTGCACAACAGAATCCGCAACAATGTCAGTCTTCAAATTACTTTTAAAAATGTTTTTGTTTTTCATTGATGTTTCACTATCACTACATTTTTATAAAACAAAGTTCCCCCAAAAACTACTGAAGGGATTTTCATGCGATTTTCACTAATAGACAGAGTGATTCATGAGCAAGGTTCAAGTGTATAATTTGTACCCGTGGGAGGCTAAGACGGGTCACTAGTTACTAAATAATTAATCATTAAATCTATCAAACTGCCCCTCTTGCAAGCCTAATTTCAGAGTTTCGGACTATCCGTAACTACTGTCAAAGGTCTAACACATGATAGCCGGGATTAAGGGTTTATTTAAAGTGCTTTCCGAGGCTCGGAAAAGTCTCTTTATGTAAGGAATGGTTAGTCTCTCGACCACGGACCGAGTTCGGCAAAACGGGTAAACCTTAAAGATACCTTAAAGAGAAGCAGAAGAAGAGCATTCCAGAAGAATCCGTGACGCTATTATTTTAAAGCTCCTTATTTGACCAAAAATCGACACAAATGTTGGTGCCAATACTCGGTAAAAAAAGCCATTTGATTTGAAGACCTCTCACCTGTCTTCAAATGGCTTTTTTTACCGAGTATTTTAAATTTTACGTTTAAATAATAATGTGAGGAAATAAATTTTCAATTTGGTTGATTCTTTGATGCGATAAAGTGGATTCAGTTTTAATATTTTCCTGCGTATAAATGAAACACTTTATTATTTCTTAATTTGTTTTCTGTGCCAATAAATTAAGCTAATGAATTTAATATTTAAATATTTAGTTCAAAGTCAGGTCTAGTATTTAAATTTAATTCAGTGTAAAATTTTGTTTAGTAAAATATTTGTTACACACTATTAAATTTTTTTATAGAAATAAAATCAAAAAGTATTATTACTAAATTGTATGGTTGTACTTTTTGTGCTAGATAAAAAATTATTATTTAAAAAAAAAATATTTACTCATAAAAATTATTTAAAAATTTATGAACTCGTCTTAGTCTTCTTCGATAGATCGAATTCAACATTTCATAATTATCATAACTTACTTAAATATTTCCCAGTTGGACATAAGTTAGTTTACGCATTCCCCGCCACTTCCACAAACATTTGCCACCAACATATTGGCGCCAACCGCCCGCAGCATGCACTTTGCCGATTTTCGCGTGTTACCGCACGATAAGGTCGATTTCTTTCTTATCTCTACCCCTCCCCCCACCCCGCCATACTACCTCTCCTCACCCCCTTTACCGATAACCAACGCGTTACTGGTTACGTGATGTTTTGTTTTCAATCAATAACTAGTGTTATGAGTTATTTCTAGTTATTGACTTGGGGGGTTTGCGTTTATTGTGGTGTTCGTTCTTGTCTGATAGATAACGTTTGAGCCTCAAAGCTTCAGGCTCTGTTTATTATGAATAGAGTCACACCTTTGTGGCTTCCCCGGTTTTCTTCTTTCAAATCAAATCAAATCAAAGCATTTATTACATATAAACCCTTTACAGGGACTTTTGAATTGTCAATAAGTATTTAATACTACAGCCTAATAATATTATAAGTGCGAAAGTTTGGACGGATGGGTGTATGTTTGTCACTTACGCCAGAACGGCTTAACAGATCTGGATGAAATTTGGCACAGAGATAGATTATGGTCTGGAATAGCATATACTTGTAGGCTATAGTTTATAATGGGAATGTACAAATTCCACGCAGCCGAAGCCGCTGGCACAAGCTAGTTTTGTATAAAAGGTATCTTAAGATCCATTTAAATTTTCTTAGTCTCCTAATTTACCTTATTTGGTGATTATCTGAAATTAGAAGCAAAAACTTTGTACCCCCTTTTACGAAGATTACGCGGAAAAGTTTTGCAGTTAAAGTTTTTATGGCGAAAGAGAGCAGAAAGCTAATATATTTTATAAAACATGCATTAGAAATAAAATTAATTTAATAAAAAAAACATAACACTTACTTCCATGCGTTGCACACGTCTTTGTATAATATACTCTTTTGTTTATGTTTCACAGTCATGTCATGTTTATGGTCTTTGACAATAAAACCTGTAGAGCCCGGAAACTCACTGGTGAGTTTCATTGACCGAAAACCGTTGAGCACTGAAACTCACCAGTGAGTTTTGCGATTCACTCGTTATTACCTCTATTATTACCAAACGCAATGTATATTATGCTGTGGCAACATTTACACGCTTGGCCATAGACATTATTGGTCGTCTCAGGTGCCCTCCGACAAAAATATATGCTGTCATAACTGAGAAAAAATGTCAAACTGACACTTGAAATCCGGTTTGTCGTATGCGGGCGGGGCTAGATGGATGTTTACGTTTGACGAATGGCGAGCTTCTAACGCTCAAACTTAAAGTTTAAATTAATTATGGTTCAATTTCGATCACCGGGCGATCACTACTTATTATAATCTATCATGCACAAAACACATAAACAAATAACTATCATTTGTTGTAAACATGCAAGCAACAAAAATATTTTTGTTTTTAAATAATTTTTATGACTACTGCGCTAATTTTAGACTTCACAAATAGACTTTTTTATTGTTGATAGGCCCCTATCTCACCTGATGGTAAGCGATGATGTGGTCGAAGATGGAGCACGCTTGCCTACAAGCAACCTATTCACTCTTGACTTAAAGACTCCCAGGTTGTAGCTATCAAGAACACAGACTCCGGACTCCTAGGTCTTAAAAATACTGACGTAATGTTTATATTAAAAAAAAATCCGTATGACGTCAATCTGTATTTTAAAAAGTCCTTTGATGTCACGTCTGTATCCAAAAATATATTTCGAAAGACAAATATTAAATTACCATGATGTTAATAATCAATGACAACGCTAAAGATACCACAATCTTAATTAATTGCATAAATATCTTGTAATCAATTATTTGTAATGTCATAAAAATTGTAATTTTTAATCAAATTATTTTTATCATTTGTTACGTAAAAGTAGTAATATTTTAACTTTATATTGTTATAATAATCTTATCGCTTTGCAATGAAATATGTCTCAGTTTTTGTGACGAATCTTATGTGCACTTACGAGTAAGATATTAAATTTACATACGTTATGGTTGCATTACTTAAGATTTGCCTTTAAGGCTCTACTACCGGTCAAGTGGCGCCCTCACTGAATAAAAAATCGTAACATACCATAGAAATTAAATATTAAAGAATCCAACGCCACGTTTGGCAAAAACGGCCGTTTCTGACACTTTTGCCAACAACTTTGGATACGAAACATTCTAAGACCTATTTTAACAACGTAAAAATACTTTATCCTCTTTGTAACAAACGTGACGCTGGATTCTTTAATATTTGTTTTCTTTGGTATGCTACGATTTATTTTTCAATTACGGCGCTACTTGGCCGGTAGTAGATCCTTAAGGCGCTATTAGCTGCTAACGACCTTGAGTGGTTAGCTTGCGTGTTCTGCGCTGAGCCCACGTATCGCGTCGTTTGTCCACCCAGTAATAGGACTCGCCCATCAAGGAGCGCTGTCCGAAATTAGACGCATTATTAATTTATTACTCTTAAAACAAAAAGTATTAAACTAAAACACCGAAATTAAATTATAAATAGTTAAATGATCTTTAAAATGGTGAAGGTTTCATAAAAATACGATTTATATTTTTTGCGTCATTCTCGTTTTTTTATCCGCGTTAGACCTAACTTTACAAATTAATTACACTATGTTATAAAAATATAATTTCAAATATTCTCAGATCAAATTACGACGGAAATTGTCTAGAGTAACATATATTTTTTTCAAATAAATAAGGCAAGTCGTTTAGACGTGATGTTCAAGTAAAAACTATTAATATTCGTATAACTGCACCTTAAGAGAATTTACTCCTCACGCTATTTCATACAAACTGTCAACTCCTTTTAATTGGAAATGAATAAACCGATTGTAATCAAACTTGGTACGTAGACGCAAGATATCTACGGTCTAAAAAGTTAGTTACGAACATTTTAGAAAAAGAGTTTTTGTTCTAGGACATCCCGGTTTCCTCATGATGTTTTCTTTAACCGTTTTGAGAGCAAAATATAGAAGTTCATAATCATGCTACGTTATTGATATTAGAACCGAATACTACTGGTTTTAAAGTCCAAAATATGTTGGTGTCTTTATTTTCTTATAGTATAGCAATTCTAATAAAATAACTGTCGCAATCAAGTCAAATTAAACTCATCCTACACAATTTTACTAAACCTACGCACCTTTTTATGACAACAAGATCAGGTGCTATTAATGTAATTTTACACCGATACCTCGATCAAAATTCTGATTCCAATCATAAATAATCGTTACAAAAATCCAAAACAGTCAGTTTCCCAATCGATTAAAAAAAAATAGATTTCGATTCGATTGTAATTTTCAAATATCAATTACAACACTAGCACTAATAACCTGACTAACATTTCGTGTAGATTATGATGAAAGTAATTCCCATCGATGGTAATCCTTATTTTACATCCGTTAATTTTCTCTCAATGGCGGTAACAGTTTTAAAATTAATAATTTTCACACAATGTTAGGTTAATATGACACCTTCGAGGTTATTAACATACAAACTGGTTGAGATAGGATCTATAGAGGTACTGGTGACGTATCCAATGACGTTGATAAAATCACTATAGTATTAGTGTTTCTGGTCATTTCTTGTATTTACTGTGGGATTCCTATGTGTGGCCGATGTGTGTGATGCAATCTCGTTTTCCCTTTCAACCTGCTCTGAACTCAGATGTTAATCGATTTCTTCTTGTTTTGAATCAGCATAATATTGACGCAACTATAACAAAGCGTCAGTAATTTCGCTTTCTGCATCAGTATTTTTTGGTCTACCAATTTTCAAAGCTGTGCGTTCTAAAAATGTTTGATCTAATGAAAAATCCGCAGTATTTCCCCATGTGACAAAGTCTGACACAATTTGCAGTGTCTGAAACGCCTTCTTATAAAAACTGGTCTTGTAACCTTTACTACTTCGATCAGCGCCCAGTCTCTTAAAACCGTTCATCAGAATACAGAATAAGCCAAATCAAAACAATCCTCTGCACATGTATCCTTGTCCTTTACTAAGATCAAATCTGTATCTAATTGAACAAAACCAATGCATGCCAATTAACCCGTAATTCGTGCTTCTGAGATAAAACCAACGAATGTCACCGTTCCAATTCACATGAGTTTTAAACGGTTCGTGTATTATCATGTGCATCTCTGAGAAGAAAAGCTTGAGTGAATCTACTGCTTATCTGCAAGTCAAGAGTCAGTGTGCGACTATCTTGGGAGACTGGAAAGACATCTGATGGGGCCTTGTTGATATGGTATATTCAAATTTGGGGTATTCTTGGTGTAGTGTTGTCAGGCGCTGCAGAAGTCAGTCCTTAGATATTAAAATGTAAAAGCATCGAAGTTGAGAGTTACCCCTTACATAAATACGTGGTTATTTTAACATGTTATCAGTATTATTTTTATCAATATGTCAGAAAGATAGTGGCGTTATATTTCCTACCAGTACTGCTACATCACCTTCATAATGTTAGTTCTTTATTTCTAGTTCACGCAAATAAAGAATTGGATTAAGTCGCAAGTTCATTCGTCCTACAGCGATTAGGTACTCAACTTATTATATAATCTAATACCAACACAAAAAATCATTCTTTAAATAGCTCGATATCTACGTTATTGCCACTACCTGTTTGTCTAGCCAGATAGTTAAAATTCAAATATTTAAGTAGGTAGTGACTATCAAATTTATGCTTACCTAGATCTTCAGCTAGATCGCAACAGATGAAGAATATCAATATCGTCATAAAAAATACCATTCCAATAGCTGAATGAATATGAATGAAATATTTTATCATCTACATAATAATATTAGATATTCCTTAAACCAATATTATAAATTCCACTAATATCACTCCAAATGGGAAACTTCCCATTACCGTCATAATTTGATTTATAAACATGAACATCAAACAGTAGCCGGGAAATTTGATACAATAGAATAAATTCACTTAAAAATACGTATTTAATAATGTAATAAAATATTTGATATCCAATTTAGAAATCTACATATTTGTTCCCAATCGGTTTGAATTCGATTGGAATGTCTAACAATCTAGTCGAGAGACAATATGTCTGTCACTTACGTCATAGTTATGGCCCACCCGAGTAGTTACTAATCGATTAGGAAAATCGATTCTCGAATGAGAAATTCGAAAAATACTACATAGGTTTATCGGCAGGATCTACTCTCGTTAAATATCATTAAAGCTCCCGACTCGATTTATTACTAATCGATAAACGTGAGTTATTTGTCTTCGTATAGATTTTTGTGATCTGTTACCAGCTTGAATGTTTATTGGAATTATCCATAGTTAATATTGTCCTAGATGGTATCTGTGTAGGTTGAAGATGTTACAGTTATTTCTTGTGTTGGAAATACCGTAATAAATACTTAAGGGTCTACTACCGGCCAAGTGGCGCCCTCACTAAATAAAAAATCGTAGCATAGCATCACACTAATATTATATAGGCGAATGTTTGTGAGTGTGTATGTTTGTTACTTCTTCACGCTCAAATGGCTGGACGGATTTGGATGAATTTTGGTATGTTGATAGCTTATACCCTGGATTAACACATAGGCTACTTTTTATCCTGGTCTACGCGGGTGAAACCGCGGGCGCAGCTAGTAGAAAATAAATATTAAAGAATCCAACGTCACGTTTGTTACAAAGAGGATAAAGTATTTTTACGTTGTTAAAACAGGTCTCAGAATGTTTCGTATCCAAAATAGTAGGCAAAAGTGTCAGAAACGGTTGTTTTTGGTACTTTTGTGTGTACCAGTGAATTTGAAGCTTTTTTAGGTAACTAGCTGACCCGGTGAACTTCCTACCACCACAGAATAAATAAATTAATCCGATCTCGAGATATCATCAAAAAACGGCGACAAATCCAACAAATCAAAAATCAACCCGGTCGTTCTTGAGTTATAAATAGTTTAACTAACCAGACTTTGTTTTATATTTATAGAATAGGCCCTTCTTAAAGCCGAGAACTGAAATAAACAGTTTAAAAAAATAACTAGAATATGAAGCGATAACTCAATATTTCGATCATCTATCTAAAACGAAAAAACAATGCATATAAGAAGTAGAAAACATAAAATATAACAGGACATCCACAAACACGGCCAATCCCAAAAAAAACCGAAACCACAGCATTCTTTTCAACCTAGATTCAAAGATTACTAATATCTAAAAGAAGCCTATCTTAGTAGCAGAATATCAAATAAATAAATCTAATCTACAAAGCAGTATAATAAATACTAAATTGTCTATATTTGAGGCTAATGAAGATTAAAACCAAAACAACAGGAAACGCTAAGCGCAGACGCGTGCCTTACTCCTTGAGTTCTCGACAAATTTCAAGCACACTTCTATGTTAACAGTATCCTGGGTATTATTCAGAACAACTGACACGTGTACGTTATGGTTAAAATAAGATAATTAATGTATAATAATAAGATAATTCTAGATAAGTGTATAATAATGTGCTGTTCTAATCTATACATTTAAATTCGGCTCTTTTTTTTGTGACTGCATTCCTTATATCTTGTGAATGTGGATTTTGGAAGAAGTATTTATGAATAATTCTAAATATATTTTTAGTATCGTTATCGTTCACCAAATTAGTATCGAGACACTTATTTGTGGTCGTTACTATGGAAAATTTGGTACCATTTTTTTTAACACTAAATTAAAAAGAAACTCCTCGTCAAATAATTTAGACGATTTGTTTCGTGCAAATAGTTGTTTTTAACTTCCATTTTCAAAACGAATTTTATGTCAAACTAAGATGCCGCTGTTGATAGGTACTTTTTTATTTTGAAACCTTCAAAAGATGCCTGGGCTACTCAGCTTACTCTAGAATTATAGAAACTTATAAACCTAATGACAGATTTGATATCTGGCCTAGCTTAGTGTAAAATTTTTGAAAAATTGTATTCAAAATAGTTATTCAACTTATACCGACATTATACATACAATCAAAGCTTATACATAGCAGCGGTGGGCGAAACCACATCACACGGGCCGTATTGCGGGTTGGTAAATCTCCCAGGTGTGCATTTTTTAGTTCTGGGATATGCCGGTTTTCTCATAACGTTTGCCTTCACAGTGTTAGAGGCATATACGTAATTTATATGTAGGTTTTTTTTTGGGATTGGGTCAATCCATCTGCCTAGCTTTTTCTTGGGGTCGGCTTCCAGTCTAACCGGATGCAGCTGAATACCAGTATTTTACACGGAGCGACTGCCTATCTGATCTCCACAACCCAGTTACTGGGTAATACGATACCCCTTGTTAAGACTGGATGTCAGACTTTTCGGCTTCTGACGAGCCGTAACGACTTTCAAAGATCCACGATTGACAGCCGGGACGTGCTTTCCGAGCCAGGGAGAAGTCTCGGTATGTAAAGATGGTCACCCATCCATGGACTAATTTGATGGATCGACCCGTGCGGCTGTTATTACTTTAGCCACGATCTCCTCTTTTTTGAGATTGGGTAATCATCAAATAACTTCCTGTTAGATAGATGTTACTACTCCATCACTGAGTTTACTTCTGATAAACGGAGGTATGACGATTCCGACTTGCTGATTAAACACTTATGATCGTATTTATTGGTTTAGTATGAATGTGTTTATAGGTATATCTAAAATTGTAATGACCTGTTTACCTAATTGACATAGTTACTTTAAATTGATTATTCTATTAATGTGATTCTATTGACATGCCACTTTCATTGTACTTAATTGTTTACCTAATTGACATATTTTAATTGAATCGTTTTTCTATTTTTTATATTGTAATCTTTTATTTTTAATTGATATGCCATCTTAATTGAAATTGTTTGTTTATATTGATTTTGTTCGCCATATATTGGCAAAACATAGTGCTCATATTTTTGACCATATACTATCTGTAACCATACCTATGTTTTACAAAATAAATGATTGATTGATTGAAAAAAAAACTTCTCCCGCTCTGGATGGAGCTGGAGGGCGTGTCAGACTCTTACTGACTAAAACCCACCCGGTGTTCCTTCAGTTGCCTGTGCCAGGGCTCGCAGTAACTCTTTCAAATACTCGACCCTGGCTGAATTAGTATATAGACTGGGTATGGCAATCATTAGGCCTCATAAATATTTTCTATCTCAAAATACTTATTTCATATTTTCTTCTTTACAGGTAAGTTCGATTGCACATACATCATAGCCGCAGACATCATTAGTAATATATGTATGTATGTTGTGTCACATAACGTGAACCCGCGCCAAACAAGACGTATGACAGGAAACATTAGCTTGTAAAGTCGTTTATTATGAATTTTTATACTTACGAGTATTTAAAACGCTTGTGTGAATGTGCTTCGGATTTGAGGTGAATGATGATGTTATTTTTATCGAATTTTTGTATTTATGTGTTACACATTTTTTTTTTTTAATCTTTGCTCGTACTTAGAATTACTCATGTATCATGGGTGCCTTCACAAACATGTAAACTCACATATACGAGATACCCAGACCCGGAACAATTAATATTTGTGTTCCGTGCGGGAATCGAACTTGCGTTGCGTTGTCATTTGGCGTGTCATCGAGTTTTTTTTTTAACGGTTCTGGGTTTTTAAAAATGTGGTTCCATTTAGAATTCAGCAGAGTGCAAGAACCTGCAGCAGTTTTTCGTGTCTGTAATTGGTGTTAATATTATGAATATTTATAAAGCACTTTCATCTAAAATTAGCTAAAATAAAGTCAATGAAACACTTAAAACAATAATCATTAGTGATCTGAACGATATCAGACATCCTGTGTCTGATAGCTATCTGGTTTAATTACCAGATTTAATATTAAAGCAACACATCTACTTAATAAAAATCTTATCTAAATTAAGTAATTAATAGACAACGTAGGTACAGTCCAACCGATGCGCGCTGTGACAAATATGTTAATTTGCACATGAGATCCATGTTTAAAAATTCTTCCCAAATAGGAGATGAAAGTTTGTCATTTTTTTCGATAAGGAAATAATATCCACGTATTAAACTTGTAGCGACATCTATGCCGCGACATACAAACTAATAAAAAATAAATAAAAAATAAATAAAAAATAAATAAAAATCTTTTATTGGCAGGCATCGTAGGCTCATAGCGTGTTAGTATTACAGGAATGCGTGGCGTGTTTGTATTATAAAAAAAACGAAAAAATAAAAAAATTAGAACCGTTAAGGCCCTACTACCGGTCAAGTGGCGCCCTCATTGAATAAAAAATCTTAAGTTTGCGCAGAGATTTCAGCTCCCTGTGCGTGTTCTATCGCTTGTATGCCGAAGTGTGGCAGTGTTCCGAAGAATTGTTTGACATGTTGCCCACAGAGAAACTTTCTATCATCGCAACGCTACCCATCGAAAGGGAGTTCACCCTCACACCTCAAAACCCAAATGGTCGCGTTTCAGAGGTCCCGAGAATGATTAGGTTGTAAAATGAACTCCATTCCGAGTTTTTCCCAATGAGCTACAACATGGGGCTCTTCAAAAAAGGCGTGAGAAAGTTTCTGCAGAATCGGTAACGCGCAGGCGATACCTCTGGTGTTGCGGGCGTCCATAGGCTGCGGTGACCGCTTTCCATCAAGCGGGCCGTAAGCTTGTTTGTCACTTCTTCTTCACTTATATGGTATTGTGGCGATTGTATACACAGCCTATAGCCGGTGTGTGAGCATCGACTTTCAGCTGGCAGTCGATAATATTGAAGAGTGGTTCGAATATTAAGATTTGAATGAAATTGTATATTGTAGCGTTTTTTTATAGTTAGTTCTAACGCGCCCGTCGAAGTGGGCTCATCTATACATTGTATTCATCATAAAAGTACAGTTCGTAACCCACCGAGTTTCCCTTCTCATGTAAAGCCAGTCACTTTATACACTGATACCCTCGCGCAGCCAGCGAGTGAGACAGCTCCCCACAGCTACAGCGGTGCCCCTGGAGCCCTGCAGGCTCTACAGTATAAAAGAAAACACACACGAATTGTGCACCGCGCAATCTCAGTTCTCTATGCGATTTGATCATATACAACAGTCCGAAATCAACCATCGGGCGGTTGGACCAGACACAAACACCCGTCTGGTCGGAGGATCCACGCTTTTAAATCAAGGTTTGCGGGACTTCACACCCTGTTCCACCTACACAATCTCAATATAAAGTAAAGATTCCCCACTTTTGTCCAAAAGTCCTGAATGTATCGTCTCTGTAAGTTAATTCCGTAAGATTAAAGAGCTTCAGGTTGTGACGTCACGAATCGTCGGAACTTCGCACATTGTCCGGCTAATGTGGTAATCCCAAACTATTAAGTAGATATCTACCTAATAGTTTGGGTTTAGTTTGTTTTATTTAGGGGCGAGATTCTTAAAATATTGCTTTTTAAATTCCCGTTTTTTCGGTTTCTGGGTCAGGTCTTCAATAGCACACAGGTTATAATTTATAATCGAGGAAGTACTGATTGCACGAGGGAGAAGCCGCTAGCAGAAGCTAGTATTTCATATTCACAAGTGTCTCAAAATGATGTTGAAACCCTAAATTCAACAATTGTGCACTAATCAATAATATTATACAGGCAGTAATTGACAAGATACCGCAAACTTCGCGAAAAGGTTACACCTAATGCCACTAACAAAATTATGATAGTCATTAATCTCGGTAATGATCAGTTACAGAAATCGTCATTTTTGAGCGCGCAATGTATTGTAAGTAATGCGATCTCAACGCTCTGTACTAGTACTTCCTACACTTGCGCCGGCCGAGCGCGCCGCGCCAACCGTAGGTATTAGGCCAGCGACGTGAATGAACTCTAGCGAAACAGCTGCGTATTTTATTTACATTGCTGTTTTTATTTTAATTAGTGATTTAATTACTTTTTAATTAAAACTCTCATTTGGTTGGATAAAGTATTTTTACGTTGTTAGAACAAGTCTCAGAGTGTTTCGTATCCAAAATAGTAGGCAAAAGTGTCAGAAACTGCCGTTTTTGTAACAAACCTGACGTTCGATTCTTTAATATTTATTTTCTATGCTATGCTACGATTTTTTATTCAATGAGGGCGCCACTTGGCCGGAAGTAGGGCCTTAATGTCCAATGACGTTCCGTCTATAACCTTTCATAGTCTAAGATCATTGGCTCTAATCTACTCAGACTCCATCACACGGCCCATATTCCGCAAAACAGCCCAAATTCCTTCCTAATTCTAACATCTCTAAAACCTACCCCATTCCGTAAAGAACACGATTCACCAAGCAGCTAATCTTCGCAGCCCACATCTTGTCAGGGGCCTGATAAAGCGTCCCACTCCACGGGCGACCGAAAGACAAATCTGAACAATTATTTCTGGTGCTAATGACGCCGATACCCGATGTCTCACGATTTATTGTCGCCGCATCGCTGGCCGGCTTTACATACATTTTCATATTTTTAGATAGTAGCCGAAAGGATTTCTTTTAAGTATTCGCTGATTTTTCTCTTGTGGTTTTGATTATTTAATTGGAAGGAGTTTTTTTGTGGTGATTTAAGGCTGTGGTTTGTAAAATCTTTTGTGAAGCCTTTCGTATTTATTAAAGCAAGAGTAACGTATTAATATTTTTTTAAACATTGATAGGTTGGCGCTTGAGCGCTATTTCATCTGATAGTAAGTTATGATGTGGTCGAAGATGGAGCACGCTTGCCTAGGAGTAACCTATTCACTCTTGTCTTAAAGATCCCCAGTTTGAGTATTGGTTACAATTTTGCAGTAACCTGCACCAGCGTGATTTACCGAGATGAAGCTTTTGATGAAAGTGAATCTCTTATTAAAATAATTTGTCAATAATAAGTCTTAAGTAAACAATAAGTTTTTGCATCGTGAATATAATGTTACTTCAAAGGCTGACATCACAAATCTTTTACGATAAAACCTCCCTCGGTAACTGCATTTTAAACCCAAACTGTCCAACAGTGTCAGGTCACATTTCTTTACTGTTACAGCCAGTCCATCAGTGAGGCCCGGAGGCACCAACAAGTTAACCTGAACTGTGCTTAAACTCAGTTTAATGTATTAACCTCGTTTAGCCCGCTGACTTATCGCACGACAATTTATCCGCGGAACGTACTCGGAACTCGCAAAAAATGGTAAAAAAAAGTTTAATAAAGTCACTTTGTCGAGACACATCGCGGAGATATGACGAGCTTTTGGGCATATTTAATTGTGTAATCTGGGAGAGTAAATATTGCTTTAGTTTTTGTAATATTTTTTGTGAAGCCAAAAATACCTCGTTACAGAGTGGTTATAAATATGTTATAAAAATTTTGCATTTTTATAACCTATTTATAAAATCGGCAGTGGTCTACCTACGGTTATTTTTAAATATCAAACTACGCATAAACTTGTCAACAGTTTTATATCCAGCTGAACTGATAGCATCACTAGTTAGATTACTTTTTATTTAACATTTTTCCTTCTAAAATAAAACATTTTATTACTTACCTACCAATAAAACAAATTAGTCTAACCTACAGCAACTTCAAATGACTTTACAGCGACTATAAAAACAAAACTTTAAAAAAAAATCCTTAAATCTGTACAATAAACATTCTAAACGACCTAAATACACAGCGTTAAAAATGGGCAATAAAAAAACATCTAGTTCGTATCACCGATCCGACAATCAGGTTCCCAGAGAGCAATTACTAAAGTTTGCGCATCCCCATGACAAATACCTACTCCACTTTAACAAATACGGTCCGGGCGATTTTTTCCTTTTATCTCGACGCCACAGGGCACGGCCTGAGATACACAATTTTTCAGGGCGATATAAAAGCTGAAGCAAGTTGAGTCTTTAAAAAGTTTATCGTTGAAAGTTCGCGCACCTCTCCGTGTCGCGAATGATATATCGGGCGGCATTAATCTTTGTTAAACGTTAGTTAGCCGTGTGGTGGAGTCAGACTTTTTTGCATTTCTTTTTGAGAGGAAGTTAAGTTTTATCTGTAAAGGTACACCGGGTTATAATGTCAGTAGGAGAATATGGATTGCTTGTGGCATCACGATAATTATGGCGGGGTGTCTTGTGGTAATGTAGTGATATAAAGTAACTCGCCTCGTGCTTAGTGTCACGATAGGCTGTGTGGCTATAATCAACTGCTTCAGAGCTAGAATTTATAAATAGTTTTTGCGGTTGAAAAGTTTTTTTTTAACTTTAATAGGCTCGCACTTAACCACTATCTCACCTGATGGTGAGCGATGATTTGGTTGACGATAGAACACGCTTTCCTAGAATTAGCACATTCACTATTGTCTTATATACCCCTAGGTTGTAGCTAGGAGTTACCGCGTCCCTTGGCACAGGCTGATGAAGGAACAAGGGTAGGTTTTAGTCAGTAAGAGTCTGACATACCCTCCCGCTGCAACCAGAGCGGGAGAAGTAATTGGATGATTTACCATCTTCCAAAAAAAAAAGATGTAGCTACAAGGAATAGTAAGTTGCAAAGAAAATTGTAAAATTTGCAGGCGCGGACTGTTTACGATTTGAGATAGTTTCAAATAAGGTTGAGAATTGAACATAATAGTTGTGTTGACGATGCGAATAGGCATTTGTTTTACGGGTGTTCTTTAGATTATGCAGAATATACACAATAAATTAAATAATTGTCCGGTCAAAGTTTTAATAAAATGCTAATTCTATTCAATTCTTAAAAAAAAATGTTGTTATCGCTGAAAATACAGAGATGTTCGACGCCAAAGTTTATTTTTGTGGAGAAATTTCCAAATTTTTTATTGGGACTATCAAACTATTTTTTACTATTCTATTCAGTTAAAATTTTTCTTTAAACCCTTCTCTGTCCACTGTATTTTTTGCAAAGGATATTTTCATTGCATCTCTAGACTATCCAAGAAAACAATTTTTTTGACTATTGAGGTAATACCGCGCCTTAAACTTTTTACTCATTTTCAAATTACTTTAAAGTCCTAATTGATAGCCTATTATTCGACCACCTGCCAACCATTCAAGTACCAACATCAGCACCACTAAAACACACAACCATCCTTCAATCACTCTCCACATCTGTCACCAGCACACATCGTACAAAAGCTATTGTAAATTAAGATCCCGTCCCGATACGCCCACACACATACGGACAAACACTCTCACATACAAGCTAACCTTTTAACGGATACCGCTTATCATCGGAATCAGCATGTATGAATGATCAACCCCCTGTAAAGGCAATATTTATTGAGTTTTTATCGATGGGAAAAATATTAATGTGTTAGAAAGTAGGATGCAGGGTCTACTTGTACCTATTGAGTTTTTGAGCTATGAAAAAAATTTAGGAGACCTAAAATCCAGTTCCTAAATTGAGAATTTAAAGTTGACAACGTAGACTTTGAAAAATACTTCTTCAAATTTTCTATTCTGAAACCGGGTGATTTTGTTTCAGGAGTTGAGTTCTAATTTAAAAGTCCTCAAGTCTGACGAAGGTCGATCTTTGAGTAAAGCTATGAAGTGGTTACTCCATAGCCAAGCCCGTTCCATCATCGGACCACAAGACGTACGGCGATGCGCCACCGGTACATGGGGGACATCCCACCCACACGCACCAAACATTTTAAGAACACATTCATTGTGCGTACCCATTGTGGAATTCCCTGCCGGCGTGTATGTTTCCTGATAGCTATAACCCGGGATTCTTTAAGTCAAGAGTGAATAGGTTACTTCTAAGCAAGCGTGCTTCATCGTCGACCACATCATCGCTTACCATCAGGTGAGAAAGAAGTAAAAAAAACCAGACAAATGCGTGTCGGCCTTCGCATATTTAGGGTTCCGTACCATATGAGGGAAATCAATATTTTGGTATTTGTTAGTAAAAAATATTACCAAATTTCAAGTTCATAGGTCAATGGGAAGTTAAAAAATTCTTCGGAACAATATTTTGTGATAGACGGACACGTGAGTGACATCAATAGGGCTCAGTTTGGATCCTTCGGGTACGAAACCCTAAAAATCTACTTAAATACTCACAGTTTAGCATAGGACATGGATACCAATATTTATGACTTGAAAACAGTCTACTTTTAATTCTCATGAATCACTGCATCACTTCACTGCTTATCAGCTTGTCCATTAGCAACTATTCTTAGTACACAGCCTTCTACCAATAACTGAAAAACAAAGACTCTAAGAACCCAAGATAATGATTCCTGCCATCAGCTCTAGAGTCATTAAAACATACCATTTTAGGACCGAGCTTATCAATCAAGGAAGCCCGCACAAAGCGACCAATTCTGGCATCTAACTGATAGCCATCTGTCTCGATTTTTATTTATTCGTTCGCATAATATTCGCCAGCTAGTTCGAATAAATTATTATTCGAAATCTATTTTATCTTGCGTATCTCGATGACGAGATTGTGTTATTTATTCGGATTCTAGTCGCCCACGTGATGGTAAATGGTTTTTGAAATACAAGGAAGGAATTTCTCGTATAGGTTGTTATTCGATTTATAAATTCTTCTTATATTTTGCCGATTCTTTAGATGTTATCTCAGTTCATCGACACTGATCGATTAAAATATTTGCACAAAAGATTTTTCCACATCAAAGTTGACGCCGAATTCGGCTCAAAAGCTGATCAAATCATTTTGAGTCGAATATGCAAACTCAAACCAAAAATTCTCCCACTTTGTCCGACATACTACCATGTTGTTCCAATGCGAAAACATCAATTAACACCCCGCATTCCATTGAGAAAGAAACTTCAAAATGTAACGAACATCCAGCACCATTGAACATAATGACGGCACACTGCATTCTCGGGACCTCTCTCAAACAAGAAAGTATCAAATATTAACCATCGGACACACCTGAAGCCAGACAGCCTGGCATGCATATGAAGAGGACAGATACACGCACACCAACTAACCAAAACACCCCCGAAAATACAGCCCAACTCCTATCTCAAACCAAGAAGAGTCAATTTCGAATAATATTTGAATAACGAAACGATTCGAATAAAGTTGGAGCACTGCGGAGATACTATCATTTCGTACGTTAGCAAGAAACACATTTCAAGCGAAACACGGACGATGTTGGGGTCGAATCGAAACAAAGCGTTGTGACATCGAGATAAGAATCTATAGGCTCGCGAAACGTCGCGCCGAAACGCAGCGAACAAATTATCGATTCATAAAAACATCGATTTTAAAATATTGCCGCAAGTTTATCGCGTCATTGTTCCGATAGGGTGGCCAGTATAATGTTAATATGTTGCCAGCATTAAAAATTCTTCGCGTGTGTTGACTTTGTGCGCCCTTCGGATTCTTGTCGCTGTTTTAGGAAGAAACTTTTTAGTGTTGCTAATTAATTATGTTATTGAATGGAAATTATTTTAATATTATATTTTTAATGTTGTTAATTGGTCTGGGTTTATGAAACCCGTATGGGTTCGTTAAGTAGCTAAGGTAATGGCACTCAAAGAATTCATGTCATGGTGTGTCAAATTAATTATGAAGGTTCAAACATAACTGCTACCAAGTTTGGTGCCTTGAAAGGCAAGTTTTTCATACCTAAGTTAATTAAATCGCTCACTTAGGTATCAATTAACACACCCTGATTGGTATTTTTAAACATTTTTACTCAAAATTTTAATGTTACTCCAAGATCTACATCACGAAGCAAATTACCTAGACTTGAAATAAATCCTTCAGTTTACTGCAAGGATATGTGGCCAGCACATGGCCACCCTGCCTGCGCCCGCGCAATCTCGCCCGTCCGTCATACACTATCGCGCGATCGTCGCCCCACTGTGGCGCGACTAGCGAAATGAGCTTTTGTTTGTCACTTGCTATCGATGATTTTAATACAATGTATTGTTGTAGCAAAAAATATTTTATTCTGATATCGGCGAGTAAGATCTGATGGAAAAACTGAACGTTTTATGTGCGTCTCAGAGGCAATGTAGATGGGAGCACCTGCCATCAATAACTAATAATAAGTTACCTACACAATATGTTGTATTATTTTTTATTTTAGTCTTAAAAACATGACGTAAAGAAAAACCAAACAACAAAAAAATTAAAGGCTTGGGGAAAACATGCGTCACGTCCACGCAAAACATAGATCGCAGTAATCGCAAGTCATTTGCTGTTAGTTATTGAAGAGTTCCACTGCCTATCTCCGAAGATATTCATCAGATCCTAGTGTTTTATATATCAAAACCTTCCTTGAAAAATATGCATTTGAATAACGAAAACCCCATCAAATTCGGATTAGTAGTTTTCGAGAAAATTGCGGACAAACAAGCACACATACATACATTACATACAGGTCGAATACAGAACCTCCATTTTTGAAGTCTGTTAAAATTGAGGACGATACAGTACGTTGACATTTCCCATGACGTCACACCTTCTTAAAAAAATTACCATTTTTTACCTACAATAGTGACGTAACAAGCCTGTCCTGAACTTTGATGCGTTTTGTCTTTGTCATATTTATTTATGGTTATAAACTATATCTACTTATTCATACTGCAACCTGTATAAGGCTACACCAATATCTCTGCCTACCCCAACAGAACTAAAGACCCACAAAGTGTTGAAAGGTAAACAGTAGACATTAGTACTTTAGACACCTGTTGCCACAATCAGATGGCGTTCCGCGTCCATTGCGCGCTATCTAGGCTCATTACCACCGCGACCCCTTCCCAACAAGTAATGGACAAGGAATTGCAACACTATTCGAACAAAGTGTTTGTAAATGTAGGTTACGTAATTCGAGTTTACAAGAGCTTTATTAAGGCGTATATAGCCGCCAAGAAGCGCCCTCATTGAATAAAAAATCGTAGCAAAGTGTAGAAAATAAAGATTAAAAAATCCTATGTTGCGTTTGTTACAAAGAGCTTAAGGTATTTTTACGTTGTTGAAACAGGACTTGTGTCTTTCGTATCCAAAGAAGTAAGCAAAAGTACCAAAAGCGGCCTTTTCTGACACTTGTGCTTACTACTTTGGATACGAAACACTTTAAGTCCTATTTTAACAACGTAAATATACCATATCCTATTTGTAACAACCGCAACATAGGATTCTTTAATATTTATTTTCTATGCTAAGATACGAGTTTTTATTCAATGAGGGCGCCACTTACAGGGAGGTAGGCCCTTAAACTGAAATGTTTAAAAGCTGCAAAAACTGAATTGAGTGATTTTTAAATTTTTTTAAGACTAAAATCCACCGTATTGAATTTCCTGAATGTATTTATATGATGGGAAGGTATTTATTAGCAGATTAGTGACCCTTTCCGGCTTCGCACGGGAGCAAAATGATTCGAAAGAAAAAAAAAATGTAATGAAAAAATTATGGGTCAGTTGTTGAGTCGTGAAAATGTATCAAACAAACAATACAAGCTTACTTTCGCAATTATAATATTACTAGGTGACCCGGCAAAAGTTGTTCTGA
This sequence comes from Polia nebulosa, assembly GCA_951329385.1. Taxonomy (NCBI): domain Eukaryota; kingdom Metazoa; phylum Arthropoda; class Insecta; order Lepidoptera; family Noctuidae; genus Polia; species Polia nebulosa. Next base: position 5,132,650 of record OX589592.1, on the reverse strand, counting down.
GATTAAAAAATGAGGGGTGGGGGTAGGAGGGTGCAAAATACTGTACGACCTATTCTCATACACTTACCAAATACACAAAAAAAAAACTAAAATTGGTCGAGCCATTTCGGAAGAGTGCACCCCACAAACTCCGTAACACGAGATTTTTGTATGTTACATAGATAGTTAGGATTAGAATAACAATGTACATAAGTAATATGCATACTTAGGTACATGTACTAAATCTATTTATACAAAAAAAAAGAAAATGAAAAAATCAATAGTAGGTTTAAGACAATTTTCTGAATAGTTTGTGGATTGTTGCTCCGTTTATACACTATTAATTTATGAAAAATCACGTAAATAAACTCTTTAATAATAATATTCCACAACTATCACACAACGCCATCTAGTCCCAAGCTAAGCAGAGCTTGTTTTATGGGTACTAGACAACTGATAAACATACTTATATATTTCTAAATACATAAATATTATAGATAAATTACACCCAGACACAGAACAAATGATCGTGCTCATTACACAAACATTTGTCCTGGGTGGGAATCGAACCCACGACCTCCGGCATAGCAGTCAGGGTCACTAACCACTAGACCAACAGGCCTGACATATACATAGTCTTTGTTTTTAATAAGACTAGGAAACATTGTAAATGATCTAATTTAATGAGATTTAATGGTTTTGAAATGATCTATTCATAACGTATCGAGAGTTACAGTCTCCCAAGATTTATTAAGATTGTACGGTGTTTACAATCATCCGGTAACATAGCTAATAAGCACAGCTTCCAAATGTACCAAGCTATCAAACGTTCATAGCCTATTAAATTCAAAATCATATTCTAACTGGCTAACATTCACTTAGTAATTATAGACACACCAAAAAAACTGTGAAAAAAACAACTTCATATTGGGTTTTATTACCCAACTGCAAGAAAGGCGTCAATATTTTTTTAGTGGCTTGGTAAATCATCCAATGACATCTTCCACTCTGGGTGGAGCGGGAGGGCGTGCCAGAGTCTTACTGACTAAAACCCACCCCTGTTCCTTCCCTGCCTGAGTGCCCCGGGGAGCGGTAACTCTGTTACGAATTTATCCGCTACCCCTCCCTAGGCATGCAGGCACCGACCACGATGGGCCCCGTCAGTGGTGGCTGACACTCATCTCTTTGAGGCGCATATGGAACACTACGCGCCGTCGACTCACGGGCCTGGTGCTGATCGGACGGCGAGTTAACTGCTCGCCGTCCGCAGACCCGGGTTACACGGTAGATTTTGCTGTTAGTTTAACCACAGTCAAGGTTCGGCCCTCGATAGGTGGAAAGAAGGGCCGCCCTTCTACCTCAAAAAATCTCGATACTTCGATTTATGCAAAAAAAAAAAAAATACAGTCATGACTTTTGGAATTGAGTAACGCTTGCATCAGCGTGTAATGAACGCCTTATGTTTCCCACGCGTATCTTGTATCTATGTATGTAATATTCTTTATTGTCACGTAAAAAGCGCGGGTTCCTTTGATTCTAAATCAATTTACAATCGAAGGTCGTCAAACTAATAAAATAATTTTGAGAATCGATGATGTTTACTGATAAGAAGACCAGAATTGGCGACACGATTTTATCAGAATAGAGGTAGGTCCAATCTCGTGTAGTAAAATTTAAATTACGTTGACCCATGACCCATGGCATACAGTTTTTTGGAGAAAAACACTAAACATAATTCTGGGAATCGATCCCTGGGCCTCATGCTCAGCATTACCACTTGGGACCACTAGACCAACGAGGCAGTAGCTACAAACCGAGGGAATAGGAACACAGGGGTGAATAGAACCCGGCCCTGGTCCAAGCCACGGGGCGAGAGGGAATGGGAAGCAGTCTCCTCCTTCTGCGAAGCAGTAATGCACGCGATGGAGGAGGCGGAATGGGTGAGGGAGACTCAACGGAGTCGCCCTCACGCCCCCAGCAGCAGTCGCTGCAGGAGACGCCCTGGGCGACGGAGGTCTCGAGACGATCTCCGGCCACCGTAGACGCGGGCCTGCGAACGGAGTAATGGGTACGGGTAGCTCGCCGTCTGATCAGCACCAGGCCCGAGACTCGAAGGCGCGTAGTGTTCCACGCGCGCCTCAAAGAGGCAAATCAGGACGGGGCTCGTCATGGAATGGATGGATTTTTTTCATGTTATTTTCAAATTGATTAGGATTTTCACTTTGAAACCTTAATTTCTGGCATAGCATCAATTTATTTTTTTATTACAATTCATGAATAAATTGGAGTACGTACGTAAAAAATTCTAAATAAATTGAAAAACCCATTCAAAATGTTGATTCTGATCTCTACGATCCTATTCACGCCGTTTGACGGTATATTTTACATCCCTTTAATCCTTGACACTTCTTACTGCTGAAAAGTTTTCCATTTTAGAAAATCTTTCCATACAAGCATAACCTTTCTCCCATGCTTATAACTCAATTTTGAACACGTTTAGTCAAATTGTATATAAATATAATATTCTGCTAACCTTATCACTAGGTCGTGCACGGGGGCCTTACTTCTAGGAACGAACAAATCTTCAGGCTCTCCCAAACCTACAGACTCCCTAAGAACGGGGCAATGGAAAATGGACTTTAGGATGTGGTCTTTAGAGTGGATTTGGGAAGTTTCTTGGCAAAGTTGGTATGCAACGACCGTGTGTTACACAGTCGCGTTTTGATGAGTTTTATGACCATTTCTTATTTTAATTTGACAGTAATAACAGTGTTATTTTTTAGGCTACTGATGCTACGGTAGTGTTTGTAGAAGTGACGATTAGCTAAATTAAAATTAAAGAAATATTTTCATTGTTTTTAAGACAGAGCCTTTTTAGTAAAATTATCAAAATTCACTTTCTTATTATATCTTAGATTAGCACTTCACCTGCGACTTCTTCCGCGTAAATTTCAAAAATGTATAGCCTATAACGTGGCTTTCTATTGGTAAAAGAATTTTTTAAACCGGTTTAGTAGATCCAGAGATTACCCCCACAACCTCACAAACTCACAAACTTTACCTCTTTATAATATTAAGTAAGTATAGATTACCTTATAATATTAGTATAGATAAACCAATGTATCACCAAAAGCTGTATCATGTTTATTTTCTTCAATAAAATACGTACTTACCACATATTTTCTAAACTTTTCACACGAACATTCGCATCGGTGTAACTGGCGGCCGTAATCGGGATATCGCCGCGCGGGGTGGCCGCGCGTCGCGGATCCTCCGGCGCGATTACACGCGGGACGCGCGCGATATTTAGCAAAATGACACGACAATGTCGCGTCGTGGGTAGCTGTTTATTGTGTCGTGAATGGCCGGCCTTATATCGTATGCTTGTGTTGAATATATCATAAATTAAGTTATGTATGTTATGCTCAAGCTATACTTTTGTTTGTAGATATTATTTTAGTCCTGATTTGGGACTAATCTTCGAGAAAGAAATTCTCACAGCAGCAAACGCGCGTTCCTCAATCACATTCGATCACTTTCGTACCAGGAATTTAGCTTTAACATCACCGATTTATTATCGGAAATGTACAAGAAATGGTTAAAGTAAATCGTAAATTATCTCAGTTAAAACTGCGTAAAGATACCTGTCAAACACCAATATGTGGTTCAAATCACCAAAGTTATAAAATTAAGATATTTATCTGACAATATAAAACCAGTTACAACAACAAACTACGCCGCAACAAAATTAATTCATTCAAAATTTCAAAAACTCATAAGGTACCTATTATTTCCATTCTTAAAGAATATCATATTTTCTGCCGACATATAGCAGATGGCAAAATAAATGCCAATATTAACCATTACTATCACATTAGGACCATCAAAATAAATATAACTATCACGTATCACATTTCAAAAGCATTTTATTTTCCCGTCTTCAACACGTAATACTCATTCTTAATTTATGAAATAAGAACGTAATCCTATATTTTACTAAGCAAAATTCGATGCGATAATGATCAGAGTCGTAATCTGTGTGGCTATCGCAACAGATACATAGGCTCTATTTACATAAAATATATATTTATATGCTTATGTTTTTAGGCGTGTGAATGGGCGGCCCTAAGCAACTGAGTTAATCCGGTAATGCAAAAGATTTTATAGGCTAATGCGAGAAATACTTGTTTAAACTTAGGCTTAATTAATAGACACAATTCCAATTCATTATGTTTTTAGGGTTCCGTAACCGAAGGGTCCAAACGGAGCCCTATTGCTGTCACTAACCTGCTGTTCGTCGTCTGTCATAAAATTTTGTTCCAAAGAATTTTTAACTTCCCATTGACCTATAAACTTCAAATTTAGTAATAATGTTTATTATTACGTACATTTTACTAACAAATACCAATATATTAATAAATCGGATTTACTCCTCCGCTGTTCTTTTCTGATAAATTTCGTTACGGGACCCAAGACAAAATCGTTTCTCCGGGACTGGTCAAACTTCATGGCCTCGGTATTTTTCTGGTGGTCGCCACTGGTGATTCTGGCTCACTGGAGTTGTTGTGGTTAGGTACTCCCAATAATAAAAATACACAATTCCAAATTCAATTTAGATCTGCTTAAATGATTATTCTGGGTGACATTTTTTTTAATTTTATTTCATCATTTTCCTCCCCTTATCCCATGTTACGAGAACTTGGGGTCGGCGCAACACGTTGTTTTCTTCCATTCTGTCCTGTCAGCTATCACGCTATCACTCCTCATACAATCCATCCATCTTTTCTTTGGCTCCGTTTCCCTTTCCATCCTTCCACATTTATATTCATAACTCTTTTAGTTCCATGTGTTTCATCCCTCTTCAAATTTTAAATCAATGACTTTAATTTATTGATAGAAGCAGGCCAGTCATTCGCGGTCATTCGAAATTACCAGTTTTGGCATACGCCAATCGTTTGAAAATGAGTGTGGCCCCAACGAAAAATAAAATGTATGTGTGACAAAAATCTTAATTAGTAACGTCATTTTCTGCCTGATTTGTAGCTGCGTTCAGATAGAATGACAGTTTGTCTAGAGCTTCTCAGCATTTATATGCACTAACGACTACTGGCCAAGGACCAAAATGATTTGAAACACCATCTAGTGTTCTAAAGTAATTGGGACTGTCGAAAATTATTGTTCTTTCCCTCGGAAACAATACTTTTATTCTAGATGCAAGGTTATCGATGTCTTGTTCTGTACCCCTGACAACATATATGCAAAATTTCATGATGATCGATTCTGAGGTTTAGGCTTGAAAAGGTAACAAACAAACTAACTTGCACATATAGAATATTACACAAGTACGGATTTTAGATTCTATTTTCTCAAACTCTTACTTACCGTCTCGTCTTAGTACACCATCGAATTCTTACAGCCCATCTCTCATAATCTAGCTCCCAACAACTCTATCGTCCTTAGACCAAACATCCGATCCCAGACATTGTCACCTCTATGTTCAAATCAGAAGCCGAATCTTAGGGTAACTCATATTTAAACTTCGATTTTCTCAAAATCTCACTATCCCTTCGAATGTACTCGTAATTAATCCGCCAACAACTCTATCATCCTTACACCAAACAACCCATTTCAGACATTGTCACCTCTGTGTTTAAATCGGAAGCCAGATCATAGAGCATCTCATGTAATACCTATCTATGCTTCGATTTTCTCAACGTCTTCTATCCCTTCGAATGTAATTAAGCTGTCAACAACTGTATCATATCAACCTTACACCAAACATCCCATTCCAGACATTGTCACCTCTGTGTTCAAATCGGAAGCCGGATCACAGGGCCGGTTAACCCGACAAAGCTCTAGTTAGCGGACAATTTAGCGATAGTCGACGCAGCCAAGTGACGGTAGATACTACGTCTCATTAGCCCGGGTTTAACACGCGTTCGACGTGGAAATTATGAAGTGCATCAATGGATGGGGTGAGTTGGTGGCAGTTATTTTAGTTCAATTATTGATTTCATGCCACCAACTGCATCAGGCTGCGTGAAAACTGACTTGTTTGGAACTTTTTTGTTGTTTTTTACAGTCGGGTTTTTTGAAAATATACATTTTTTATTTATTTTTTTATTTTAGTGAGTTATATTTTTGGAATCGCCTCCTCGAACCCTTTATTTTTATACCCCACTTAATATAGTTCGTCGACTATAATTTTTTTCTTTTTCACAATATGGCGTCTGGTTGTCGCCATATTGTACTTTGATTACTGTCATGTCTTAGCGTAGCATTGCAAGATTAAAACGAATCAATTGACGTAAGAATCATCAAAATCGACCCACGCGTTTGGTCTCTATAGTGCCACAAAGGATCAAACATACATACATACATACATAGGTTGATAAAAACATTACCCTCCCTTGCGTCGCGCAGTCGGGTAAAAATAATGTAGGCCCAAGTTAGGCCAGTTTTTTGATTTGTTTGCAGACAGTGATTTCCACATTCACATTCTAACAACCTACACTTTCTAACATTTCCTTATATAAATAAAACCATATTCAAATCAAATTTCAAATCGACATAAAAGTTTATCATTTTTCCGGCCCAAGATTCATTGTAGCCGTTAAACCAAATCTTCCGCCTTCTTATTTTAAAAGCGGAATTGGGTGTACACGTTAGCAATTACTAGTTCCGCTACCAGGGCACCAGCAAGCAGCAAGAGTAAGTCATGCACGTCCACATACATCACGCACATAGATCGAGCAGTTATCGGTAGATGCGACCATCCTACTGACTTATTTTATCTCATTTCATAGGTGCAAAGGTAAAAAAATTATTCAAGCTTATATTTCCGTCCCAAGATTCGCTCTTTCCCAACGCTTACAAATGCAGAATTTTACTGCAATGCACGTCAACAATTTGTAGTCTAGCTACCAGGGCACCAGCAAGCACTAGGAAGTAAGTAATGCACGGCCACAAAACACATAAATGGAGCAGTTATCGGTAGTTGCGACCATCCTACTGACTTACTTCATCTGATTTCACAGGTTTAAAGGTAGTTTGATTCAAGCTTATCTTTCTTATCTTTCCGACCCAAGATTCACTCTTGCCGAAAACCAAATCTTGTAAAGCTTACAACGCAGAATTTTGCTCCAATACACGTTTGCAATTTGTAGTCTAGCTACCAGGGCACCAGCAAGCAGTAGTAAGTAATGCACGGCCACATGCATCACGCACATAGATCGAGCAGTTATCGGCGGCTGCGCGATAGCGCGGCGTGCACTCGGACGATAAGGCTCGCTCGACTCGCCTATATTTCACACCACATTGATTGCCTGGTCCAAGTTAGATGGAATATGGGCTAGAAAATTTTCGAAAGCATTTGGAAATACCACTATTGACTAAAATATTGGTGAGTGTGTAGACAGAAATCATGAAAAAGACTTGTGTTTCAGAGATTTTAAATTACTTTGATTAGCAATGGCTTGGTTGGTGTGGTAGCTCGTGCTAAAAAACAAGTCATTTAAACCAGAATTCTCCTCAACTCCAAATCTTTGATTTCAAATATCTTCCATAAAAAAATCTCAAAAATCTTCTTACCACATCATCAGTGCAAAAACCGTCCAGCACAACGTGTGTTACTTCGTAGTATCGAAAATCTCAAAAAGGGCCCATAATTTTAGCCCTTTTTGCATCAGCAACAGCCCCGCAGCATCACTGTAAACCTGCCGCCACATCCTCGCGACTTGCACCACACCGCGCGACGGCGACGACTAATAAAACGATTTAATATCCACTTCCGAACGCTCTGTGCACCCTGCCTCGTAAACCTAACGGACCACTACTTAGGTTATAAAATTAATAACCGCATTTAAATAACCGCTCACGATCGGTGTTTGTGATGTGAGTTTGTGGTTCTGAAGGAGGGTTTTAGAGTGTCTTTGTAAGGTGGCCTTGGCACAGGCAACTGTAGGAAAATGGGTGGGTTTTAGTCAGTAAGAGTCTGACATGCCCTGCCGCTCCACCCAGAGCGGGAGAAGTTACTTGAAGATTTCCCACCCAAAAAAGAGGGGAATCTTCTATCCATCTGGTGATCTGGTTTCCGTGCTCAATCCATGTTGGACCATTGTGCGTTTTCGTAACTTATAAAGGTTTGCTTGTTTGTAAGTTTTTAAAATGGCAGAAAATGTGAAGCTCTGAAAATATAGAATCAATTGGAGAACACTTTTCGTTTTTCTTATGGGTTTCTTTTAATTTAAAGTAACAGATTTATCCTGTTATAGAATATTCCATGGGAAGACCACATCAAAGTGGTGATTTGATGTCAAAAAGCGAACATTAAGACTTAACCTCTTTGAAAATCAAACTTGTGAGCTTTCCGATATTAGTGTGAAACATTTGTTAGAAATCGTCGTAAATTTTAATATTTTTTTTTTTTTTTTGCTCTGTATAATATTTGAGAAGTTTTACTCATTGTTTTCTGCACCGGTCGACGTCTTGACGTTGGCGCCGGCTGTCGCTGAAAACCAGCGCTGGGGCTCTGTCTTGCATAGGGTCATAGCACTTAAGCTGAGCGATGGCCGTTTTGCGTGGATGTGACGCATTTTTTCCCCCAGTTTTTCTTTTTCTTTTTGTGTTTCTCTGTTTTTTTGCGTCATGTTTACCGTAAATAAACGTATTTTCTTTCTTTCTTTCTTTTCTTTTTTTTAAATCTATGGCTTCGATAATAATGCATACTATAGCAACTTTGTACGAACGTTTCTGAAAATCATAGGAGCATAAACTGCAACATTGTCGACTAAAGAAATAAAAACTTCAAATCAATTTCCATCACAAATCACCGTATTTACTATCCCAGCAAAGATAATAATTTTCCACTCACAATACCGCCCATCCAATATCGATAAAACACGAAACCAGCAATCAGCTATAAACTCCTGCAGACTTTAAAGCATGCACTTCATATCAATTTCTTTCAAACGCTCCGATCCGTTTACGGCCCGTACATTATCTGCGTGAATCGGACCGGCGCGGCGCGACATATAGCGCGCGGTGTCGCGCCTTATCGCGCGGCTGCACTCCCGATATCGCGCGAATAGGGTTGCCGCTGCGAAAATAAAACTAAATAAATGTTCTTGATTCGTGTGTTGCGGCTTTATGTGGTTTCGGGATTAGGGGTGCACGAAATTAGAATTTTGTGGCGTTAGGTTAATAGAGACTTATCTGTATCAACAGTCTTACTTATAAAAACCGCTAACCACAGTTTAAATACTGATCGGATTATAAAGTCTAATTGTCTATGGTTGTATTTCGAATCAAGAACCTGCTAATCAGTATTTAAATTAATTAAAGGTTATTATGTTTTTACAAATATGGCCCTTAGTGTTCAAACTCATTAAAAAAATATTCTGTAAGCTTGTCTAATCACTGATCTATAGCATTCTGACTTTTTAGGCACAAAAGTACAACCGACTTCTAAAAATTGCAAAATAACTTTAATTTCAGAAGTCGGTGTCAAAAAACGAAGAAAAATTTTTTGTAAAAAATTTTCACTTTTTAGTTGTTGTACCCCAGAACTAAAACTAAATAACAAAGTTATGCCCAAATGGAAAACCCCAATAATATGGAATTTGAACATAATTGGAGACAACCAAAACGTCATCTATACATACATATTTTATTATGTTGATTTTTTCAAAAAGTGCTGAATCAATTTAGATAAATTTATATACTCATTTATAGACTACCTCTTAAGTATGACCAACCAAACAAAAATAGAATCATCAAAATCTATTCACAAGTGATGGAGAAATCGCGTAACAAACATACAAAAAAAAACACACAGACGAATTGAGAACCTCCTCCTTTTGGAATTTATTTTAGAAGGTTTCCAATTCTTTGCATAATCGTCATACCATACCCTGCTGTCATACATACAGGCATCCTCTCTGTTAGTGAGGAGTGGAGTGAGTTGTCTAGGAGTGGGCCCTCATCCATCACGCGGGTCCATTGAGGCTTAATTATTTATTTATTGAGAGTACCGCCTCCTCACATATCTGCCTAATCATCCTCATAAAAAAATCAAAAAATAACTGCATTTCAACTCCACAATACCCCACAAAACAAACACAATCTTAGGTAGCCACGTAGCCACAAATCTTTATCGAAATTCATAGAGTAGTGGCGAGATTCACAAAACCCGGGAGATACAGTGTTCGCAGCGATACGGCGGGTGTTTGACGGCGATAACGGGTCGCCTGCCCCGCTTGGACGCCTCACCCCCCGCGTAGGACGGCCATACTGACTGGTAAACTGGGACATGTGCATTACATGAAGAGATTCTCCTGCGATTGTAATAATATATCTGAGTCTTAGTTTCCTGATAGCTACAACCTCTTTAAGTCAAGAGTGAATAGGTTACTTCTAGATAACCGTGCTCTATCTTCGACCATATCATCACTTACCATCAGGTGAGATAGTGGTCGCGAGCCTATCAATTATATAATAATAATAAATCATTAATATCAGACACCTCATTGGACGATTACGGAAACCGGTACGTCCCAGAACCAAAAATTCGAATACTTGTGACATCCACCAACCCGCATTGGGCCCGCGTGGAGGATTACGACCCACATCATCTTGCTGACAGGGGGCATTAAAAGGCTGATGATGATCAGAAATATTCCCAAAAAACTAGAACTTGTGGTCACTTCCAAACAGACGGCTGCGTCTAACAGATGCAGTGTCTTGCGTCGTCGCAGGGCGGGCGGAGTTATCACGACCTATCAGCCCGCCCAACTTGCTACAAATATGCACCAGTTCTCAATATTTTCATAATTAATCGTATCGAAATATCTTATAAGTAGAACGTTTAAATCCAAATCTTTCACTGCTTAAAATAATTATACAAAAATTTTAAAAGCATTTCTCACACACAATTTTGATAAGTACTCATCAATATTGTTGAGAATTACAATATTGGAAAAGTTTGGATAGCTAGTGGTGCCGATTCTGTTGTGCACAAACTAAACTTAATTTAGGCTATTGCTATCTTTTTCTCTCTAATAAAACAAGAAAGACACGGACGTAAATAAAAGCTGTCAAATTTAGTTGACCTAATATTTCCATACAAATTAAGGGAACACATAAAAACACGGTGAAGCGCAAGGCGTAAACTAGTTTGACATCTCTAACTTAGTTCATAGCTAAGTATAGCCGTGCTTTTCTCGCACTGCCTTTTAGTAAAAGATATTGATTCTTTAATTTTAGTTTAGTCATTGATTAAGAGAATCGGCACCAGTGCACTTTTAGTTAAATATGCTAATTTAAAATTGAACTTACATGAAATATTACAAATCAAAATATTATATTATACCACTAAACATTTTAAAATCGTAGCGAAGACTTTGTCTAACAGATATAGTGTCTTGTGTCTTGATCGCTACTTGCTGGGCAAGCGGGCGTTATCGCGACCTATTAGTCCGCCCTAGTATTCAATATTTTATTCAATTAAAAAATTTTTGAAATTTCTCCAAGCATAACCCTCTCAAATCGTAGTCATATTGTAGCTGCGTCTAACAGCTGCAGTGTCTTGCGCCGCGTCTCCGCTCGCTGGGTGGACTGGCGGCTGGGCGGGCGGACTGGCGGAGTTATCGCGCGCGCCCAGCCGGTATCGCTATCAGTCCGCCCCAGCTGCGTCAACTTTCTAACTCGATGTGTGAATGTTTTCATGTTTATTTTGTTCGAAATTTGCCTGTTAATCTTAGGAGGTGAAAGATAAGTGGCTTTTGGAATGTATTGTTCCATTTTTTTAATAATTTTGGGAGTTTTATTTTAAATAACTGTATTCGTCTAAAAGACTAGGCGTACCAAATGGATATTTTCAGATGTTTTGATGTATATTAATTAAGCTGTATCCAGTAACGCTAGAAGCCGTCCCAAACATAGTTGGGAACCGTCTAGGAAGATAATATTAGTAAAAGAGGAATACTGGATACATGTGCGTGCATTTGAAATCCATCCATCACTATGTTTTTCTCAAATTATCCTATCTCTAATACGACTTAAGGGTCTACTACCGGCCAAGTGGCGCCCTCATTGAATAAAAAATCGTAGCATAGCATAGAAAATAAATATCAAAGAATCCAACGTCACGTTTGTTACAAAGAAGATGAAGTATTTTTACGTTGTTAAAAAAGGTCTCACAATGTTTCGTATCCAAAGTAGTAAACAAAAGTGTCAGAAACGGCCGTTTTTGGTGAAAAACGGCTGTTTCTAACGTGAAAACGTGGTAGTATGGTAAAACGTGACGTTGGATTCTTTAATATTTCTTTTCTATGTTATACTAAAATGTTTTATTTAATGAGGGCGCCACTTGGTCGTTAGTAAGGCCTTAATTACTTACTACCTCTATAACCTTTGCCAGAAGAAATCCTACTAATATTATACAAGTGTGGATGGTGGATGGATGTTTGTTAGTCAATCACACCGGAACGGCTGAACTGTTCTGGATGAAATTTGGCACAGAGATAGTTTATAGTCTGGAATGGAACTTAGGCTATAATTTCTAATGCGGGAAGTACTAATTTCAAGTGGGCGAAGCCGCTTGCAGAAGCTAATAATTCATACTGTAACAAATTATAAACAGACTCCTAACAATTGATCAACAATTGTACAAACTAAGAATAGTTTGTACCTTCTTATAGCAAAACATCTCTGCTCACATCTCAATTGTGAAACAATGATATCTATTACAAATAAACTGCACAACTAAAATCAACCCAAAAACAATAGTAACAAAATGTAAAACGCAATGCAATTGTTTTGAAATATCAATTCTTGACACCAATACAAAACGACATAAAACGCATAAACTCCCAATCGAAAATGAATTGTAGTACCTTAAAGATAAGATTGGAAGTCGTTTGAGAGATGCAATGTAAGACAAATTATCTTTGTTAAGGTAAATACGTGCAAAACTTGCCTTCAGGCGTGTGCCTGTGTGGGCTAAAAGTGCTTTGATAATATCATAGGAATACCAGATATAAAGAAACATGTTTACCTATGTAGCATCTAAATACTTCACTTAGACTTCACGCTAGACCTTAGACTTCACGCTCAGTAGTTGCATATTATGCAACTACTGAGTGTGAAGTCTAAGGTACGATCCTGGTTCAGTTCAATTTATTGGATTTTCCCAATAGAAAACTCTCTCTGACACACTAAATTATCCCGCAGATTGGCGTGCCTCTTTTTTTAGCTGACTTCAAAAAGAAGGAGGTTATCAATTCGGATGTTTGTATTTTTTTTTAAATATATTTTCGGGCGGGAAGTTAGTGATAGTGTACGGCTGACAGGACAGAATAGAAGAAAAAAACGTGTTGCGCCGACCCAAAGTAACATGGGATAAGGGCAGGAAGATGATGAGATGATGTATGTTCGGTCATACATAACTCCGACAAATATTGACAGATTTGCAAAATTCTTTTTTTGTTCGAAAGGGGTTTATGCCGAAATGGTCCCATTTAAATTTCATATAGATCTGATGACGAGTTTTTACGGAACTCTTCAAAAATTGACAGCAAATCAACCGCGATTGTTGCGATCTAATGTGTTGCACCACAACTAAAAAGTGAAAAATAAAAAAACTGTTTCACAAAAAAACATCCGAATTGATAACCTCATTCTTTTTGAAGTCGGTTAAAAAATAGAACAGACTTCCAAAAAAAGTGCAAAATAACTTTAATATCGGAAGGCGGTATCAAATAACGAAGACAGAAACCAGAAACACCGACTTCCGTAATTTTTTGGAAATAAATTTAACGTATAACCTAAAGTACTCAGGAATAATGTAGCTTTCAACTGTTGAAAGAATTTGCTCTTCCTTTCAAAATCGGTTCAGTAGTTCCAGAGATTACTTCCTACAAACAAACTCACAAATTTTACCTCTTTATTATATTAGTGTACCTATATTGATATACTCAACTCGACGTTGCAGCACGTCATTACATTCAAGCACCTTTTGGCATAGACCTCCTCCAAATCTCTCCATTGTGTCCTCTGCATCTCTAGTCCGATAAGGTTATGCAGATATCATCCACCCATCTTGTTTTATGATGTCCCTGTTTTCTATTCCCATCTCTTGGGTAACATTCGATTATAGCCACTTTAAAACAGTTAGAACCCCCTTCCCCTACTCTTACAAGTTATAAAAAATTATACAATTTGATAGCACAAACTACATTGCTTCTTCTCCTTATCTTTATGTTAATTGTAATTAAGTTTCTCGGCAATGCACCCGCGGGCATACGATATGACGATATTGTGTTCTGCATTCTTTGCATGAGATAAGACTGTTAGGTGTATCACGCTTGTTCTTGTGCGGGATAAGCAGAGATAGGGCTTATCTGTACGTGACTAGGAGCAGGCCTGAAAGGAAGCTTACTATCGATTTCAGTTGATTAACTCATTATTACCTGGCAATTAATCGCTTAAAATAGATATATTAGGTAGATTGTCAAGACAACCATACAGAAGTATCTCTAGGCCTGACACTTTTTACCAAGTTTTTATTATTGTTTGTTCGGCGTTGTCAAATTTGGCGCAGTGGTGGCCCAGTGGTATTGGCAGCGACTTACAAGTTGTAGGTCGTGAGTTCAAACCCAGGCAGGCGCTTTACTTTGTGTAAATTATTTCATCACCACTGCTCTCAAAACGGTGGAGAAAAACATCGTGAGGAAACCGGCATGTCCTAGAACCAAAAAATTCGAAGACATGTGACACACACATGCCCACCAACCCGCAATGGGCCCGCGGGGCCCTCTCACAGAGAGGAGGCCTGTGTCCCAGCAATGGGGACAATAAAAGGCTTATGATGACGGGTCAAATCTTGCAAGCTAAATTGCAAACGGAGTTGAATTTTTATAAGTAAGTTCAGTTCCGACGTCAATACATATACTCCTTCTACAAAAATCAACTGAATTTTAAACACTAGGCACATCACACCCATATCTCTCGACTCCAGTACAAATGGCAGCGATACATTAAACGCCAGTAACTCAACAAGTGTACACAGCACCACAGTACATAGTACACAGTAGCACAACATTAGACAATCTACAATACGAAAAACACTAATAATTCCGAGTTTTAGTTTGTTTGGTAACCGACACGGTTTTAGGTTTGACACGGATTTAGAGCTAGACTAGATGTGACACTGTACGTAAGATCTACGTACGTTTAGTGCCAGATTAAGCAAGTGTGGTGGCCTGTATCAAATTCTAAAATGGGGACCCTAAATCTTTGTAAAATGATAATGAATTAAAACTTGATGAGCCGCGGGGCCCTTAGGTAGCGATGGGCCCATAGGCAGTTGCATACATTGTCTTTACGAATAGACCGACATTGGTTAGATTTCTTATGGTATATCTTGACTTGTTTTTATAAGTCCAAGCGCGGGTCCGTAGCATTTGCTATTCTTGCTACGTAGGTAATCCGGCAATGCATACGTACCCACCTCTGTAAAATTCATATGCAATAGTTATTTTGTGAAACAAAAATATACTTAGATTCAACTTTTAGTCTTTTACCAGATAATAAAAATAATGGTTCATGACTTACAAAACGCAGCTAAAAGATTTTACAGTATTTTTGTCGCCTGTCTTTTATAACTATGAAACTAAACGAAATCCATTGGTTTCATTATTTTCAGATCTATCTTTCCTTTAACTATCTGAAAATTGTTTCCAAACACTCACTTAGTGAAAGTGTTCATTGCTCCTGCAATCTCTCAAGACTTTAGTTCTGCTATATACTCAAAACCATAGCCTTTTCTATGGGGTGGATACGGAGAACCAACATAAAGCCTGCTAACATCCTTTCTCCTCTTGCTTCATAGTTCGGCACATGTGGAGAGTTACTTTGGTATCACTGTTCTTTTCTGATTAATTTCGTTGACGGGACCCAAGACAGTTTAATCGTTTCTCCGGGACTCGTCGGCCTCTTCATAGTCTCGGCGTTTTTTCTGGTGGTCGCCACTTTCTGCCTCTCAGGAGTTGTCCCATTAAATTAGGTATCAGTCAAGGTAGCTCAGAAGTCTGCTATAGGCGGAATCTTCCCAGCTCTCATTGCCAACCCTCAAAAATACACACCCAGCCCAATTTTCGGTGCCACATCCAGCGGCCTAGCTCCTCGCACTACGTGCCGTATCTCGAGGCGGGCTCACGCGCCGCTAACGATTTATTTAGTGACGCTGTAACGACGTTTGTTCTGCCGAGCCACACGTCATGGGGTAGTTGCGTTTTTATCACGAGATAACATGACTGGAACAGGTTTTTTTACGGTTGTCTTGTGAGGTGTTAAGGGTTGTCTGGAAGTTGCCTTTACGGATAGGCAAGATCTTGATCCAGAGCATTGGTATAAACAGATCACGAAAATAAACCTAAACATAAATGTATGCTTCTGCAATCGTAAAAACTGTTGATAATGATGTCTCTTTTACCAGTTTGTAATAGTGATAAATGATATTTATTTTACAATTTGCTTGTACTTAAATAACACTTTTACACGTCAATTTAAACTAGATGTGGCCGACTACCCTGAGAAGAAACACCGAAACAAACTCAGAGGTCAAAGTCTGTTTTAAAATCCATACAATAAACGTGTAAAAGTCAAATCATATGAGAACCATGTAGGTTCAGGTCTGAAACGGTCTTTTGACAAAACGACCACAAAGATTTGAGTATAACAATACTTACTTTTTATAATTGTTTTCAAAATATTAGGTTACATTACTACATCACACGTGGATCACCCCTTAACTAGTACTAAAGTACTTTAATCAGCTGTTATGATAAGTATTACCTACCTACTGAAACGCGCCACAAAATAACTATTCCTAAACCAACCTGTACCCACTTACTTTTAAATGAAGCCATAATGTATTCATTTACAAAAGCCGATCCACTTTCCTCCATAAAATATTAGTAAGTAATATCTTTTTAGAGCGTATTAAAAAATAAATGAGTTCCTGTAATCTTCAAGGCTGGCTTGAAGTCACGGCTTCGACGACGACTTCGGAAGACAAACTTTAACTTAAGACACGCGGCTTTTAAATAAAGTTGTTTTGAGGAGATTTTCATAAAGCATTTGACAGCAAGCGAAGGAATCTTCTTATAGAGAGGACCCCACCACGCTTAGGTACTCAGAGCGTGTATATAATTTCAAACTCAAATCCTCAAAATAAAATCATTTACAAGTTCTTTTGAATTTTCTAGGAGTTGGTCAGTCAGAAAGAAGGTGCTCTGTCTCCATACAAAAGCACAGAATGTGTAAAAACCATGGTCTGAAAATGTTTTCTACACGATAAAGACCAACTCTCTTGATTTTTCTTATTTTTAAACACTGACATTACAGTGTTCCATTACAAGACCAGGCTTATGTCCCTATTTCATCATAACTATACGACCAAAAGGATTTTGACCCAGACGCCTTTTCATATTCTGGGTTGCAGCCCTTTAGGTCAAAATCCAGTTTATTCTATAATTTCTTTGTAGGCCGGGCGAGGAGATTTGACCTTCTGTATCTGAGACATTGACTATTATTTCGTAAAAAAAAAACTTGACATTTATCAAGCCTTTACTTCATGGCAGACAATGATAACTTTTTTTTAATTTTCTCCTACAAGTAACAAATTAAGTACGGTTCATGAAGAAAAGTGTTGAAGATGGGAGAGAGGAGCCTATGGGCTCTTCTCTTCAATCCTGCACAGGCACAGGTTTTGCATCTCCTAAGCAAAACCTGTGCTTTGAGTCTTCTGGTCTCTTTATCTCGAATGCATTATAGCACACCACAAACCAAACAACTAACAGTACACCCACTCAGTTTGATAGACTGCCTGCAGAGCAGATGCCACGTTATCGGAATTGAGGCGCAGTTATACGACTACTGATGGTTTTTAATTGAACATCACGTCTCAACGACTGATTTTATTTCTTTAAAAAAATATATGTTACTCTAGACAATTTCCGTCGTAATTAAAATTTAATTTATTTAAAATTATATTTTTATAACTTACTGTAATTAATTTGTAAAGTTATGTCTAACGCGGTTTAAAAATTGAGAATCACGCAAACTAGGTAGTTTCTCATAAAAATAAACTGTATAGTTATTATGTATAAGTATACATATAACTATACAGTTTATTTTTATGAAACCTTCATCACTTTAAAGATCATTTAATTATTTATATTTTAGTATATACGAGTATGTTTTAGTATAATACCTGTTGTTTAATGTATAATTAATTAATAATGCGTCTAATTTCGGACAGCGCTCCTTGATGGGCGAGTCCTATTTACTGGGTGGACGTACGACGCGTAACGTGAGCTCAGCACAGAACACGCAAGCTAACCACTCAAGGTTAGCTTGTTAATAGCGCCTTAACATAAGAATCCAGTGTAATCCAGGCTCAATGTTAATTGGTGCAGCGTCGTGTCGGACTCGTCGCAATTTGTTGAGTCGCACTTTACTTTCTTTCTTTCTTTTTGTTATGGCAGCTATATTTTGTTTGGCAGTTAAGGGGAAATTGATTTGTTTATTCAATGAGTTTTTTAGGGTTCCGTACCCGAAGTGTAACCAACGGGACCCTATTACTTAGCCTCAGCTGTCCGCCCGTCCGTCTCTCATGATCCGTAATAGGTAGACAGTTGAATTTTCACATAATGTGTATTTCTGTTGCCGTTCTATCAACAAATAATAAAAATAAATTAAAAATTAAAAGGGTTTTTTTTGCTTTATTTGCTCCATCTTAATAATGGCAACAAGTAGACGCTTGAAATGGTGACAGAGTTTGTATTGCTATATTCACTAAAAAAATATAAACTATATAAAATTTGATGGCACGGAACCCTTAATGCGCGAATCCCACTCGCACTTGATCTGTTTTTATGGATTGCATTTTTTGTCAATTTTTTTTTATCTTTGATAGGCTCTCGTTGACCACTATCTCACCTGATGGTAAGCCATGATGTGGTCGGTTGGAGTACGCTAGCCTAGAAGTAACCTATTCACTCTTGACACAAGATCTTCAGGTTGTAGCGTAGTCTTGCTTTCTCAGGACTGTTAAAAAAAATTGTGTTAAAGACACAACATTTTTTTTCGTTTTAAAAAAAAAATTAACTACATAAAACTAACCTATTTTATTTTGTTTTCAGGTAAGTACAAGTCCAGAGACTGAACGAAACGTAAAGAACCAAGCCAAGTATTGTTAACTGCTTAGTAAGGTAAAATTCAGTGCAGATTTCACTCAATTTTGCAATGCCAATAAATGCGACCTTCTGAAATCTCCATTACTTTTATAAAATACTAGCGACGTGCCCCGGCTTTGGTCGGGTGCAACATTTACTTTTCATTTCTTAAAATATTCTTTTATACAAAAGCTTGCTCTGACAATTACGAACACAACAAATAAAAATAGTCAAGAAGGTGAAGCCGTTCTAGAGAGATGCGCTTACATTATAATTAGCAATAGATTTTTATTTATGTATATTTATTCTAGTTTTATTAGAATTATAACTTTTGGAGACCAATCAACATCCATACTTTTTATAGTAAGTACACCATTTCTTTTTTTGTGGGATCGAAAATCATCCAATGACATCTCAGCGTGTCAGACTCTTACTGACTAAAACCCACTCCTGTTCCTTCCCTGCCCTGAGTGCCCAGGGGCGAGGTAACTCTGTTTCGAATTTATCCTCAACCCTTGGGCAGGAATAGTAAGTACACCTAGTTACCAATTTTTATTAATAACTTATTAAAACAGCTGACGATCTCATAATCTAAATCTTCTTCTAAATTATCTTTAGTCTTAAAAATCAAAACCCAATACTTACTCAAAAACCACAACAAAACTTCCTCATAATTCAAACACAAAACAAAGCCTCCAGCAAGCAGTTACCACAAAATTAAAAGGTGTTAGTATCCGCCCGCCCTGATGCTATCGCCGCCCGCCCAACTCTAATTGAATATATATCGACTCAGGTACGCCAGCTAATGGGCTGATAGTGCCCGCTCTATCTTGCGTTGTACTTGTAGTTCAACTATGGAGGGTAGTTTAAAGTTTTCTTTGTGATTTTGAATTCGAAAAATTACAGGCCAAATACTCTTCGTATTTGGGCTCTAGTCAAACACTACCTAGCCTTTTCCCAACTATCTTGGGGCCGGCTTTCAGTCTAACCGGATGCAGCTGATTACCAGTATTTTACATGGAGCGACTGCCTATCTGACCTCCACAACCCAGTTACTGGGTAATACGATACGCCTTGGTAAGACTAGTTGTCAGAATTTCGGGCTTCTGACGACCCGTAACGACTGTCAAAAATCCACGATTGACAGTCGGGACCAACGGCTTAACGTGCTTTCCGAGGCACGGAGGAGTCTCGGTATGTAAAGATGGTGGCAAGCGTAGCTTAACCTTTTCGATCGACCCGAGTGGCTGTTATTACTTTAGCCACGAGCTCCTCTCTAGTCAAAGTGATATACAATTGGTGATAACGATTGTCGAAATTACAAAATGTTGTTGATTGACCACGTGTCATTTCGGTCATCATCATCATCATCATTTCAGCTGAAAGACGTCCACTTCTGGACATAGGCCTCCCCCAAGTGTCGTCACAACGTACGGTCCTGTGCGTCCCTCATCCATTGAATTTCCGCGACCCTCACCAGGCCTCTATGTGTGGAGGCCTACCAACGCTGCATCTACCGCTTCGCGGTCGCCACTCCAGAACCTTTCGGCCCATCGACTGTCTGTGACTCTGTCTGTTCTACAAGCAATGTCCACTTCCCATTGCCACTTCAGTTTGGCGATTGTTCGGACTATATGTTATTCAAAGTTGACCCCTACTTGGTCTAAACACAATGAGGTCGTGGGTGATAAGAAACACAAAGTCACTGTTCAGGCCACTGAGTTGAATTTTCCAATACACCATACAGATAAAATATGCACAGATAATAATATAAACAATAGTTCCAATTAGTACCAATCTTGTCCACCAGATGGCATTTATTTTGATACAGAATCATTTATTTTACCAATGGCTTCGATTCCCATGTCGAGTGAAGTGGTATTGGGACCTTTAGAAAGTTCTTAATACGAGTAGCAGCTCAGAATCTGCATTTATACCCGCTTGATGGCAATAAACTCGCCCCTATATCATTGAATTAAACATAATTACAAACTCATTGCCTAGCCCTTCGGGTCAGACAGGTAAATGTGTGTTACAAAAAGTAATGTCGGGGGTCGCAAGCCGATCTCCGGCCACCGTAGGCACGGGCTTGCAGACGGCGAGTAGTGGGTAGCTCGCCGTCCGAGAAGGACCAGGCCCGAGAGTCGAGGGCGCGTAGTGTTCCATGCACTCCTCAAAGAGATGTCAGCAGTACCTGACGGGCCCGTTAGGGCCGATGCCTGCCTGGGGTCACGAATAAATTCGAAAGACAGTTACCGCGGCCCTTGGCACAGGCAACTGAAAGAACAAAGGTGGGTTTTAGTCAGTAAAAGTCTGACACGCAGAGCGGGAGAAGTAATGACTTCTCTCGCTCAGCGTGTCAGACTTTTACTGACTCAAACCCACCACTGGAAGATTATAGAACCCATCATTGGATGATTACCGAAACTCCAAAAAAAGGGTTGTAGCACATGTAACTGCTTAAAGTTGGGTGTCGTTGTTTATAAATGGATTAGACTTGTTTCCTGATGAATGGAAAATGATGTTGGAATGTTTACGGCGTGAAAAAATAACTTATTTTAGAATTCATGGCAATTTTGCTGGAATAAATAATAATAAATAAATAAGTAGGTATCACAAAGAGTATAGATAAGGTATTTTAAGGTAGAAATCACTACGACTTAATTTTGCTTGCACAATTTGTAATGTGTATTTACAGTCTTGCAAATGGCAATATAAAGGCAGCCTAGTGAAACTTCTGTTACTTTAAAAAAAAAAAAAATTAATCAAATTTACATCTTTTAAGGATGGCAATTTGGCTGCACTAAATAATAATAAATAAATATCACAAAGATAGCAGAATACTTTCCAAAGAGAATTCGTCGCCTCAGTGCTTGTGTGTCCTATAGACCAAATTTATCGAAAATGAACTTTAAATGCAGTACTGTTAAGACTTAAATTTCAATCCTGTTTGTTAAGGAAGATTCAAAACTTTTTTCTGTTATAAAACTAAAAAAAGTCATAAAGCTTTTATTTGTGACACGACACTGTAATGAGAATTTTGTGCTTAATTATTCTATGTCCAGTGTTTGTTTTATATCCCACATCGTAGGAAACGTTGAGTGCTTGAGTGTTCCATGTCCACTCAATCGACCAATCACAGCCCACGACGCCATATTCATTTGGAACATAGTACAAATAAGCACGCAAAAATGAAACAGTCACTTAAAATCACTTTGTCCTATCTGCAATGAGGTATGTTCTAAGTCCACATTCGTAATTTTATTTGTGCATGTTTGTTCTATGTCCATATTAAAAGTAAAATAAGGTATAATTCATTAAAAAAAATTGATGAAATAACTCATGTATTATGATAGACCTTCAAACTTAGAAATACAAGCTTAAAAAAAAAATAGAACAAAAAACTCTTCTACTGTAAAATGTACCGAATGGTAGATAGGACAAATAAGCACTAGGGCGACGAATTTACTACAAGTATTCCTCTCGTAAAGCATCTAGAATAGCATCTACTGTTTGAAAGTACAGCAGCCTTAGCATGTAAAAACTTAACAGCATTTTCTACATCAATCGAGAAACCTAATAGCCCACATAAACCATTAACTCTTATGAGAATTGCACCCAACTTTTTCTCTCATACTCAAACAAAAATGGCTGAAAACCTACATAATCAAATTTAATTGAAGACGCTTAAACTCTGCGGAAGCTCACAAAATAAACATTAACAACAACATTTAAAATCCAGAAAAACAATATTACGGAACTCTTACTGACCCTACCTGGGTTCTGTAGATAAGAATCTCAGGAAACATATCGGGCCTTAACAGGGGAATAAATAAGTACGGATGCATTAGGGCGGGCGGGGCGTTAGCCTCAGGTGATCTTCCGCCCGCCCTGTATCGCTGATAACGTACGTTAACGGCTGTTAACGGGCGTTAGCGGGCGTAACGACGCCGTTAGTAGAGGTTACTTCCTCCGGCATTGTATGGAGTGGCCGAACTTTCTAAAATGGCCGCTTACTCGTCGTAAATTTGTTCGGTGATCGGCGACTATGTTAAATTTGTTATCTCTAAAGCTCTTGCTCTTTTGAGTAGTCTTAAGATGTGGAATGCTGTTGGTGGTCAATGGGTGGTCGTTAATACTAACAGCAAAACTGAAAGGTGTTTCGCGTAGTATACATTTTTCATTCATAAGAGCCTTCTCCTGACAATAGCAAACACAACTAAAAAAGAATTAGCGACATCGGTCCAACCGTTCACGTGTGATGCCGTGACCAAGGAAATAGGGATTCATTTTTATAAATAGGGTGACTGGTAATTAGTGATCGATACTTAAACACGTGATTGTACTCATGATAACAACCAACTTTCCCAAAGAAACATTTTATTTATACTCATTCACTTTTATCACACCTATCAGCTGTTAGCCGCGTGCGCCGTCCTGTATCACTATATGTTTCTTTGGGAAAGTTGTTTGTTATCATGAGTACAATCACGTGTTTAAGTATCGGTCACTAATTACTAGCCACCCTATATATAGATAAGATTTACTATCCCAGACTATAATCATCTCTGTGCCAAATTTCATCCAAAACTGTTCAACTGTTCTGGCATGATTGAGTAACATCCATCCATCCTAACTTTCGTATTTAAAATATTAGTAGGATTTGCTGTCGAGTTACTAAAAACTAAGCTCTTAAAGGCTAGGTCATGGCCGGATAACGCTACCTGTCAGATAGAAAGGTTTTTTTTTATTCGATGTGAAATCATCCATTGACATCTCCCGCTCTGGGTGGAGCGGGAGGGCGTGTTAGACTCTTACTGACTAAAACCCACCCCTGTTCCTTCTCTGCCCTGAGAGTCCAGGGGCGCGGTAACTCTGTTTCGCATTTATCCAGAACACTCCCGCGACCCTGGCAGGAGAAAGGATTAACTCAACTAATTATGGAGCCCTCGCAAAGGCTCTTTGAATACGCCATAGAAAAGATACCACCATGAGTTTGACTGATCAGTATGATCGCAAAACAACTTAACAGCTGAAAATATTTTAATTTACTTATGTTCGAGCATTTAGTCTCAAACATGGTTGAGACTTTGACTCATTTTTAACTTTTATTTAATGAAAAATTTAATTACATGGTAATTATTCTAATTTATTTATCGTATTTAAACTCAAACAAAAAAGAAAAAAAAAGGGGTGACTACAGAGATGACGACTAATAGAGGAGTATGGAAGAAAAAGACATGTTGCGCCGACCCCAAATAAATTGGGATAAGGGCAGGAGAATGATGAAACTCAAACCAAGTCACTTAACATTACTACATCGCCATACAGGGAGTAAAAAGTCACATCATAGAGCCGTTAACTACGCATATGTACGTCTAAGAAAGTAGCTTTGCGCAAAAATTATTGCTGGGAAACGACTTTTATTTTGAGGTATGAAAAAAAAACTATTTTTTGTTGCGCGCAATGTAACGCGAACCCAGGCAAGTGGAGTTAAACCCCGCCCCTTCACTCTAAGCCAGAACCAGTGGATTCCCAGGTATGGTCTAGTGGAAAAAAATTATCCAAATAATGGGTAGAATATGTGGCTTTCGGCTTCGCAAAACTGTCTTTTTACACCCGATTACTATAAAACAAAGTCCCCGGCCGCGTCTGTCTGTCTGTCTGTACGCGATAAACTCAAAAACTACTGAACAGATTTTCAAGGGGTTTACACCAATAGACAGAGTGATTCATGAAGAAGGTTTAGGTGTATTATTTGTACCCTGGAGGCGGCTGGGTCGCTAGTGTATCATATTTAAACACCACAAAAACTGAGTTATTACACAATCATTTAATAATACTAAAGTGTCCTTCAATTGGGAATACTCAATGTCAGACAGATAATATTACAGGCGTTCAAAATGGCTAGATATTGTGATTTAGATCGTATCGAGATATTAATATTAGACAATGTCCATTAAAATGATACATTTCAACGATTTGCCCTTATGTTTGTCTATGTATTGTTATTTATTAGTGTCTTTATTATTTTCTAGACTATAACTTAAATTGTTTTTATGAGCTGGCAATTTAAGGTGCATTTTCGGGGATTTTTATTTCATTTCGTTTTTATTGCTATTTTTCTTGTTAAGTATGTCTTTAGAAGATATTTGTCCATTATATTGTACCTAATCTATATGGTACAGGTAACTGCAATACCTACAGATTTAAACCAAATTGATTGAGCGGTTTAAGAACCGCTCACTCTATTTAAATGGTTGATTCACACAAATTGGAATGCTTAAATTTAAACCGTCTAGTACTTTAGAAAATAACTGTCTTCTAGAGCCGTGATCACCTTAATAGAGATGCTCTCGTATCCCGGTTTTACGAGCAGATAAAAACTAAAGTTATTAGCCGTATAGTCTTTTAACCTTTACAACATTTTTGTGTGTATACTTATTGAATGTTAACACTATTTTATTGGCTTCACCTATAACTAACTAGCTTAATAACTATGTAAAAAAGCTTACAAGTTAAATTTGACACACTTTCCCGTTTTCGATTGAGCTGAAATTTTGCATACATGGTTAGCAAAGTGACGTCATTCCAAATCCAATATGGCGGACTAGTTATTTTTTATGCATTTTTATGATATGGGTACCTTTTTTTTCTGGGGGTGGGAAATCATCCAATGACTTCTCCCGCTCTAGGGTGGAGCGGAAGGGTGAGTCAGACTCTTACTGACTAAAACCCACCCCTGTTCCTACCTGCCCTGAATGCCCAGGGGTGAGGTAACTCTTTCGAATTTATCCTCAAACCCTAGACAATGATATGGGTACCTATCACATAAAAATGTTTGCTGAGAAGCATACCAAAAAAAAGCGTGTTTTTTTGTTTTTTTTTTTTAACTATTGAAAATAATTTTAAAGCAAGTTCCAAATGCCAACAAAAAAAAGTGATCGCGGTGTTTCAAAAGTATTTATTCTTATAGGCACATACAAAACCAAAAGAATGTAATATCGTTAATGATTATATCGATTTAACTCAATTCTCACTAATAAAATTGGTTAATCCACTCTAAATTAAGAAGCGTACCGAAGTGGATTGTGTTAGTAGACCTTTTTCAAAAGCCGTATCACCATAATAGAGATGCCCGCCAATGCATGTATCCCGGTTTTACGAGCAGATAAAGCTAAAGTTATTAGACTTATAGTCTTCACAACAATTGTGTGCATTAAAACAAGTTGGACATAGACTATAAATTATAGTCTGATATACATAACTTTTACGACTTAAGGGAAGATTGTTATGGGTATTTAGTTAGTTGATTAGTATTGAGTAGATATAAATACATTATGGTTTGAAATGGATGCAGTTGTTATATTTTAAATGTCATTTCTTCAAAATAACTAAGATATATACTAAAGTCTTGAACGCCGAGTTGCTAGCCCGTCGGTTTTCTAACGGTTACATTTTGGGGAGTGTGCAACGGAATTGCATAATTTGATGCCGCCAAGCACGTTTCATCAACTGACCACAAGACGTACGGTGAAGTGTGGACATCCCATCCATACGCACAAATCGTTTTGAGAAAACATTCATTGTGCGTACAGCTAGGGAGTGGAATTCCCTACCGGAGTCTGTGTTTCCTGATAGCTATAACCTGGGAGTCTTTAAGTCAAGAGTGAATAGGTTACTTCTAGGCAAGCGTGCTCCATCGGACAACCACATCATCGCTTACCATCAGGTGAGGTAGTGGTCAAACGCGTGCCTATCAACAATAAAAAGATATATGATGCTTTTATTTATATTATCTATTTATCTGTCTCCTTCTTGTTTGTTTATTAGTTGTGTGTACATAAATTGTTATAAGTATATTAAAATAATATATTTTTTAAATATTATACAATACAAACGCTGCATGTTTTTTATAGGCTTTTTGATTATTATTTGTTTCTTTGTTTATTGAAAGTTATCTCCTAAAGTACTGATTCTATTACGCTATTTTTAAAGCTACCGCTCTTGAATACTTTTCACCCCGAAAAATGTATGGTTACATATCCAACCCACTGATTCAACCTATCCAACGATACCTCACACATTAGGATAGGCAATAAAAAAAAATCATTCCCTCTTTAAATGTACGAGAGGTACCATTTTTAAGGTTCCGTACCCGAAGGGTCCGAACAGAGCCCTATTGCTGTCAATTACGTGTCCGTACTCCGTAGTCTGTCACACAGGTTTTACAGACAAACGGTTGGAGCTACAGTCTTCAAATTATTACATTATAAGCATAATGTTGACCCAAAGCCATACAAAGAGTCAAAAATACATTTGGTACGGAACCCTAAATCTGCGAAGTCCGCCACGCCAGTGGTCGGGTTTTTTTTTAATGTTACTATTTCGTTTTGACTGCGTGATTAATATAGGTATTAAATACCCTTGCAAAATTGCAGTTTTCTAGTACTAACAGTCTCTAAGCTATGCCGCGGACGGACAGACGGACAGAGCGAAACTATATGGGTTCCTTGACCTTGTTAGGACTACGGAACCCTAAAAAAGACACTAATATTCTACGAACAATAAAGTACAGTCCCGGTACACATGCTATCTAAACTAAAACCCTAACTAAAAACTAAAAATGCAGCAACAATCTCTCAACTTTGTAATACTACAGGTAATCTGCACAAACTATCTAAGTATCTTCAGCCTTATCTATCAAACTAGCTTATTTACTTTAAAATTCAGAACAATTCGGCGAAATCTGAAGCATCCGCGTTCTCAAGTTCGTATCGCGCTCGAATATATCAGGGCGCTGTATCTTGGCTGGTGCTGCCAGTTGTAAGGCTTTGGGTACCGGGATTGCCATATTAAAATATTATTTGCAGAGGAGAATCAAGTTTGAATTTGACCAGCAGATCAACCTCATCATTCAAGATTTATTTAGGACCAGTTCAGCATGTTTTCTTCTACCATTTTTTTTTTTGAGCGTGTTTAGTCATCATTCTTACTGACTAAAGAGCCCACACGTATGCCATCCATTGCCCTTTGCATTCTAGGGCTACAGTAACTCTTTCAAATAATCCCGCAAATATTTTCTTCTACCATACGTCTCTAGTTGTCGTCAGTTGTCACCTTCTATAGCCATGAATTGCATTATTTGCAGTTTTTTTTTTTTTTTTTTGTTTTATTATTTTATCATAAAACCATTGGTTTATTGCCGTAATTATTTATAGAAAAGGACCTCATAATAAAAAATTCAAAGTGCATTTTTTGTTGATAAAAACTATTTAAAAAAAATCTGTTACTATTTTTCCGGGACCGCGCCAGCCTTTTACACTAGCAACACTGGCGAGCAAAGTAAAAGTTTCGGAGGGAAGTGCAGTGCATCGAGATACAGGCCAGATCTCGGACGTATAAAATTTCAAACTGCTCCTAAGCTGCTCAACATTTTTCATCCACAATGTACCCGGATAAGCCCTGGAGATAAAACTAGCTATGATACATTGGGCTGTGCAAAGATTCCGATCAGTAATTTTAGCTTTTTGCTCTTTCTGTAACGGGAATGGCGGTTCGAAGTTTTTATTTCTGTGATGAACGGTAGCAGGAAATTCTTCTTTTGTTATGGCGTGCTTTAGTTTTTGCTAGAAAATTAAATATTGGTTGGATCATATCTTTTTTTAGGTGTTTCTCTCCTCTACCTAATACCAAATGAACTGTCTTATTCACCACATTATCTGGTTCTTCATGAATAATTATGAAAGAAATACATGCACATAAATAACTTAAATATTATCTATTTATAATCTAACTACGTCATCATCATCATCAGCCTTTTAATGTCCCCACTGTTGGGGCACAGGCCTCCTCTCTGTGAGAGAGTGTGGGCCGTAATCCACCACGCGGGCCCAATGCGGGTTGATGGATGTCACATGTCTTCGAATTTTAACCTAACTACGTACGTACATATTATATTAATCGACATTGTGATAAAGAACATTAAATATCGTTTCTTTTCTTACAGGTAAAGTATTGTTACTAGATGCCTATATTTTTGTGAAATGGACGAGTAAATTGTAACACAGTAAATCTTTTCTTACAGAGAAACTCAACTCAATCAATGTTTTGATTGACTGTGTTGTCCAAATCACTGAAAAAACAATATCTTTATATACCTCCAAAAGCAGAATATACTTAAGTGTCGAAGCACTCCTCCACATCACTGTCATCTGGGCAAGCCGGAAACGTATTGTTCCCTCTCCTAGGCTGGAAGCCTGAGTCCCAGCAATGGGAACATTATAACGCTGAAGCTTATGTTATCGAGATTTTCACTCCCAATACAGATAACTGTGATTATCGAGTCCTACACAAAAGCACTACAAGCTATAGCTCGGTGCATTGTATTTGCAACCGTTTACAGTGCTCAAGACATCGGCAACGATACGTTTGCCGATACGACTAACTTCGCAAGATCCAATACGAAACACCAAAAGTTGTTCTAACTAAGATTGGTGCAAGTAATAAGCGATAGCGGGGTTCACTAATTGTTTTTTCACAGTGAGAGTTGAAAAGTGTGACAATTAGAGGAAATCGTCTTTGTAATTTTCGTACAAAAAGTCTGATACTGTGATAATTGTCACTGTAATAGAAGCTGAAGGTTGACTCATTGTTTTTTTAGAGCGAGAGTAAATATGTCTGATCGGAGGGATTTGTCTTTGTGATGTGCGTACAAAAAGCTTAACATTGCGATAATTTTCACTGTAATGGAAGCTGTTAAGGCTGTAATCTTTATGACATGTGGGTCATGGAATGAGAAAGGAAAAACCTCACGAAACTATACAGAAGTACTGTCTTTTTTGATGTTCTATTCTAATCAGAAAGCTTCAGCGCGTTTTTACTACTTTAGCTGTCGGTTAATTCAAAAGTTTCCAATTGGCATTAAACTTCGTCCTGACTAATACTTTTAATATTGATTCTGTCATTTTCTGTCATCTGTTCTGTCATACTATTTATATTTATAAAATTCAAAGTTTTGTCTGACAGATATGTCAACGCACAGCCTAAACCGCTGGTCTTAGAGACATGAAATTTAAATTGTAGGTTGTGTTATTTGTGAAGAGTGGGTATCCATTAAGAAAGGGTTTTTAAGTTGGTTTGAAAGTTTCTAATGGGGGAAAAACTAATTCCATGCGGAGAAAGCCAGAGGCAGAAGATAGTTCTTTATACATATCGACTGCGTTTTTTTTTAAAATCAGTTATTGCTAAACTGTTGTACTCTTTCCTTTTTCAGTCCTTCCTGAAGTCTCAGCTCTTGTTATGGTCAGATCGTGGTCTCATTTAAACTCTCTCCGCTTATACCTTGTCCCCAACCCCGCCTACATTGCAACTAATACGGTTTAGATGCACTTGTAATTAAACTGTTATGTAAGTTTGTGTCTAATGTGGCGGGACGTCGCGCCAATGTTCCGCTAACGTTGGAAACGTGCGATAACATTGTTTTACGTACGACGCTGGGCCATTTGCATTCGTGGTTGGGTGTCGATGGTTCGGTTATCTCTGAGATGATGTCTTGGCTTTTTTTGGTTGTTGTAGTTCGTGCTATCTGTGTTCTCTAGTCATATTGTGTTTCGATAATCAGGGTACGTTTTGTGATACAGTTGTTCTACTCAGCAAGGCAGGTTGGTCTTGGATGTGTGTTTATATAAATAAATAATTCTATTGGCATAAAAAATGTGTAGAACAGAATGAGGCCCTGATTCCTGTACGTAGGTGGAAACAGTTGTATTACAGGAAACCGTGCCTCCCAAATATTCAGTAAATTTATAAATTATAACCATTGATACAAAATCTACACAAGAAATTAAAATAGTAATATTATATGGTACTTGAAACTATAAATAAAATTATGAAAAACAGTTATTATTACTAAGATTTTTTTTAATACATATATTATTAAATAAATTACATTTTTTAATATTCCTTTTTAAACAGCATGCCCATAATCATTTCAAAATATTTTTATTATTATTTTGCATGCTATAACCGCAATATTTGTTTTTTTTTGTTTCATGCTTCTATCATGAATCGGGAACAGGGTCCAAGCTACCAGCGGTCGTGGCCCCAGAGAGTAGAACCTTCTTTTTTTTTTGAGAGTGAGAAATCATCAAATGACTGCTTCCGCCCGGGAGGGATTGTCAGACTCTTACTGGATAAAGCACTCCCATGTTCCTTCAGTTGCCCTTTGCTTTCTACGGCCGCGGTAACTTTTTGAACAATCCTGTCACCCTGGCAGGTGAGAGAGGAACCTCCTAAAAATACGAGCCGTGTCCAGAAATGCCGCTTTCTAAATCAGTGCCCTGTATCTTGAAACCAATAGAGAATTGGCCAGAACGTCTCATCATTTTCTCAGACTTGGTTTCATTTAATGCTTTTATCATTATACAATTAATGTTTCACATTTTAAAAACTTGTCTGTAAATTTTTAACGATTCTTCAATTTAAAACTTCCTGATATAAATGTCTCATTTAAATTATAAAGTTGACTTTCAGTGATACGACTTCGAGAGAAGCCTATGTTAATATGCGGTTATGTCCAAATAAATGTGTCTCAAGTCGCGATGTTTTAGTTAAGATAACAACTTAATTGATCCACTCTCGTTTTCTTTAGAATTTAGGTCAGAACATCTTGACCAGCTGATTTTGGTATTAACATATCCTGAAGGTTATATTTATGTGGGTGATATACTTTAAAACCATTTAAATATTTTAAATTATGTCTTGTCTTGTACCGGGTCGCACTATTTCTGGTTACTATTTAAATGCTGCATTCGTTAACCTTTTTTTTTGGGTGTGGGAAATCATCCAATGATATCTCCCGCTCTGGGTGGAGCGGGAGGGCGTTTCAGACTCTTACTGACTAAAGCCCACCCCTGTTCCTTCCCTGCCCTTAGTGCCCAGGATCGCGGTAACTCTGTTTCGAATTTATCCACAACCCTGCACCCTAAATGCGTAACGCACTCGTGATCGCAATGACGGTTATTTTGACAAGAACACTGAAAATCACGATGGCAAATTATGTTATTTTTTGCATTCTTTCATTCTGAAAAACAAAGCTTATTCATGACTTCATCGAAAAGGCAACGTACCTACTTAACAAATTGGAACTCCATGAGTTGTCACTTCATGATCATCATTTCATCCGAAAGACGTCCACTGCTGGACATAGGCCTCCCCCACGTCTACGTCTTGAATCCATTGGATTGCCGCGACCCCAACCACGTCATCGGTCCACCTTGTGTGCCTTCCAACGCGTGTCTTCCGGTACGCGATCGCCACTCCAGAACTTTCGGCCCTGCCCGGGGGTTGAGGATAAATTCGAAACAGAGTTACCTCGCCCCTGGGCACTCGAGGCAGGAAGGAACAGGGGTGGGTTTTAGTCAGTAAGAGTCTGACACGCCCTCTCGCTCCACCCAGAGCGGGAGAAGTCATAGGATGATTTCCCACCCCCAAAAAAAAAATAAAATAAAAAAAAAAAATAAAATAAAAAAAAAAAAAAAAAAAAAAAAAAAAACTTAACTTTCGGCCCCACCGACTACCTGTTCTGCGAGCAATGTAACCTATTGCAAAGATATCTTTTGTAATTATAAAATCGAAATGTCACGCCAAAATTACAGCATACCACGTCAAACCTGGACTGTATGCTTATGAGATCCAGTCTTAAACTTAACAAACTCTTATTATACATACCCGTAACTTAATTACTCACATTCCTCAGCGCCTAAGCGACACATACTTTATCTATGAGATAGTCAGCTAACGCCGAAGCATTAATTTAGTGCCCCCATCCACGGTTATCTGTGAAAACTTAAAACATTCGGATAGGTCTGAGACAAATGAATCACTCCGCCATTTTAGAGCTGAGAGTACAGTGTGAAGAGGCCTTAGTGACTTTGAGTTACAGTTGTAGTCGTTTTTTAAAGTCTGTTCTTCTTCGGATGTTTGTTACTCAATCACGCCTGAACGACTGACTGGATCTGGATGAAATTTGGGACAGATTTAGATTATAGTCTGGAATAGCACATATACTATAATTTATAGTGGAGAAATTACTAATTCCATGCGGGTGAAGCCGCTAGTTCTAAATAATTAAGGCCCTACTAACGGCCAAGTGGTATGCTACGATTTTTTATTCAATGAGGTCGCTCATTGAATAAAAAATCGTAGCATAGCATAGAAAATAAATATTAAAGAATCCAACGTCACGTTTGTTACAAAGAGGATAAAGTATTTTTACGTTGTTAAAACAGGTCTCAGAATGTTTCGTATCCAAAGTAGTAGGCAACAGTACCAAAAGCGGCCGTTTTTGACACTTTTGCCGAAATATACGTAACACCTCCTCTTTGTAACAAACGTGACGTTGGATTCTTTAATATTTAGTTTCTGTGCTAAGCTACTATTTTTTATTCAATGAGGGCGCCACTTGGCCAGTAGTAGACCCTTATGGTCCGACAGGTGGGCACCTTTATAGCGACATCAGTGGTCTTGATTTGGTAAGAAGGCGTGTTGATGAAAAGTGTCGGACTGAAGTCAATTTGATGGTTTGATAGTGGTAATCATAAAAAAAGGCAGATGAGATATTTTAGCACTGACTTGGGTAGACCAAAGCATCTAGATGCTGAGAAGTATTGCAGTTGACGTGGATACCATTTACCATCAGGTGGGGATGAAGGCTACCATAGAGTACCATTACTTTTATTTATATAATAGTCCAATCTGTCAGGTTAAGCTACGCTTGCCGAGGTTGGTCCATGAATGGGTGACCATCTTTACATACCGAGACTCCTCCGTGCCTCGGAAAGCACGTTAAGCTGTTGGTCTTGGCTGGCAGTCGTAGATCTTTGACAGTCGTTACGGGTCTTCAGAAGCCCGAAAGGCCAGGCAGATTGATTGATTGAATAGCCCCGAAAATAAATAGGTAAATAGATCCATTGGCCTTCCAGACAACTTCTTGCCAGCTAAAACACTAGGAAGTGGTGACGGGCGGGCGTTTTTGGGGGACTGTTTTTATCTAGAACCTTGAATAAATGACTTTTGGTTTTGATTGACTGCTTCACACGTTAAAATAAGCAAATGTCCACCCGCCCGCTCCAATTTTCATCTTTCCAAGTTTCTCTAGACGAAAACAACAAATATATGAAAAACCGTCTCCTAAAGGCGTCGCAAGTCTCCACTTGTATGCCCCTGCCCTTACCAAGGATATAGGCACATAATATGTGAGATTGCGCCTGAGCAGATAACAGAGAGTGCTTTTAAAGATAAAACCCTTCGTGAGAGACGAAATCCAAGTATGATTTAAATACATATCTTTGATGACTCCTTGGGGCTTATCTGGTGCAAAATGTCAATGGTTTATTATGAGATAATGTGAGGCGCGTGTGCTAAATGGTATTAACATATTGTAACTAATTGACGGCCCCTGACTCATTGGGGAGTGTGCGTGTCCTTTGTGAAGGATTGGTTGTATTGATAGCAATGTAGGTTCTATATTACTAATTGATATGCTTAAGGCGCATTTATATGACTTTTAATGGTTTATAATTGAACATCACATAAACGACTAGTCCTATTTCATTGAAAAAAATATATGTTACTCTAGACAATTTCCGTCGTAATTTGATCTGAGAATATTTGAAATTATATATTTATAACATAGTGTAATTAATTTGTAAAGTTATGTCTAACGCGGATTAAAAATTGAGAATCATGTAAATACTATAAAGGGTTTATTTATGAAACCTTCTCCATTTCAAAGATCATTTAATTATTTATAATTTAGTATAGGTGTTTCATTTTAATACCTGTTGTTTTATGCGTAATAAATTAATAATGCGTCTAATATCGGTTAGCGCTCCTTGATGGGCGAGTCCTTTTACTGGGTGGACATACGACACGTTACGTGAGCTCAGCACAGAACACGCAAGCTAACCAGTCAAGGTCATTAGCAGTTAATAGCGCCTTAAGTATACACTTTATTTGCACCATGAGGACTCTTTACTGGTTTCTTGTTGAGTTACTATTGTTTAGGGTTTCGTAGCCAAAGGGTCCAAACGGAGCCTATTGCTGTCACTCACGTGTCCGTCTGTCCGTTTGTCTGTCTGTCCGTCGTCTGTCACACAGGTTTTACAGCCAAACGGTTGGAGCTACAGTCTTCAAATTTTCACAGTACATACATCTTGTTGACCCAAAGCCATACAAATTGTCAAAAATACATTTGGTACGGAACCCTAGATGTGCGAAGTCCGACACGCACTTGGCCGATTTTTTTATTTTACTTTCCATGGTGTGACGATTTGGTTTCGGAAGGATGGCCCCGAGAAGGAAAAATTCTAAGAACGTTGGAAAAGTATGGTAGTGGCCTTTCCCCAGCTGTGGGACAATAGAGGGGTAACTGAAAATCTACCTTTGCTAGGAGTTTTATTTTCAACGAAGTGGGTTGTACATTACTCATTCTCGAGTTGGATTTAGTAGTTATTTCCGTTTACACGTTATTTTTAACCGACTTCGAAAAAGGAGCAGGTTCATTTATGTACGTTTTTTTTTTATGTATGTCCACCGATTTCTCTGTCAATTGAAGACCGATTTTTATAATTCTTTTTTTATCCGATAGCATATACTCCCGAGGTGGTCTGGGATATAACAACTAAAAAGTGAAAAATAAAAAACTTTTTTACAAAAAAAACAACCAACTTCCAATAAAAAAATACATTAATAAATAAAAAATAACTTTAATTTCGGAAGTCGGTGTCAAATAACGAAGAAATAAAATACAAACCGACTTCCGAAATTAAAGTTATTTTTAAATTTTTTGTGTATTTTTTTTTGGAAGTCAGTTTGTTTTCACCTTAAGCGACAGCTTACTAGAGAGCTGACTAGCTCCGGTATCACTTTCTTGAATAGGTTTTTAGTTAGCTCCTTTTACAGCTGTTCTTCTCTGACTAAATTTGTTGCGTGATCTGAGACACGGTTTAATTGTTTCTCCTGGACTCGAGCGTCATTGACTCCGTTCTGTTCTGAAGGACGCCATATTTATACAAGCTTTCAAGAGTCGTACAAGTCACCACTCGTGCCTTTGAGCTTTACCACTTTAGTGAGAAAAATTAAGTAATTCTTTGTCTTATAGTTTTTGAAGTGACAACTTCTGAAGGCGCTTTGGGCATTTTTGAGATGGGAAAAAACAATTGAACTCGCCACCGACACCGTTACGAGTGCTACGACGCTAGTGAAAACTTCATCAGGCGTGTTTAGAATTTTTGTTCAAGTTTTCACTTCTGTTGGCACTCCCGGAGTGTCACTTTTTTTTGTACATTTTGTTTCGCATAAACACAATTTTCAAATTTTTGTTTTTTTTTTCACAATATGTATTTGATTTTCCTAAACAGGAAGGAAAACCAGTCCCTATAATAACGATGTATCCAAAAATGTAAGCCATTTGGTGCTTAGATAATTTCCTCTGGAAAGTAAGATTTTGAAAAACAAATTAAACAACCGAATACACATAAAAATAACTATTTTAAATTATTTAAATAGTCAAGCATATAACTTCTGTAAAGTGAAAGTGTGCCAATACAAATCTAATCTTATTAACCTTCTATAGATTACTTTTAATTTTGATAGGGCCGGTCCGTTTCCGGAGGATATCTCCACGATAAGAATTTATAGATTAGATGAATAGATTACGTGTGAATCTGTATATTTTAATAAAAGCATTAAGAGTTTTTTGATCTCAAAATCAGCTGGTGGATTAAATGGGTCAAAATAACAAGATGGCTATTTGGGCAGTGTGTTAATGGGTCTGTCCTTAGAGATTAGGGTCCTTATTTTTGAAAATTGAATATTTCCAAAAACCCGACTGTAAAAAACAAATAAAAAGTTCCAAACAAGTCACTTTTCAAGCAGTCGGATGCAGTTGGTGGCAGTTTTATTATTATTATTAAGCCTTTATTGTTGAAGAACTAAACACAAGTATAAGCTAATAGTATTAACAAAACCAAATTCAGCACTCGTGTTGCTCCGTTTATTGGCCCTTACATCTACAATAAACTAAATAAAATTCTCAACCTATACCCGCTGACTCAAAAGTCCTGTAAAATCAAACTAAGTGATTACCTTCAAAAACTCACCTATGAGGAGACAGAAGAGCTGCTACTGGTACCTACATAGTAAGGACGCATTTATATATTAATTTTGTCTATCTTACTATATATTTAGTTCCAATTTCCCCTAATCTCACACATCCTCTCACACTCACTCATTCACATCTCCATCTCACACAAAGAGAGAACTGTTAACACACCTAGAGAAATGTTATATCTAGGTCATTTAACTTGTAATTTTTTTTTTTTTTTTTCTCTTTTCCCTTATTTACTTTTTGTTTTCTTTAGTTTTTCTGTTTTGTATTATGCTTGTACATTCTAACATTATAACCATTAACATTCTTAAATACTTATTTGTAACTCAGGGGAATCGGCGTTGAGGGCTGAAATACAGGTTATACCCTAGTTCGGCCCCAAATGCTAATGCTGCTGTGTACACAAACTGTAGACTAAGCACTCTAGTGGTAAACAAAAAAATGTACAATTATTTCTGTGAATAAAGGTTATTATTATTTATTATTAAAAAAAAACTTAAAAATAATGGTGGCAGTTATTTTAGTTCAATTATTGATTTCATACCACCAACAGCATCAGACTGCTTGAAAAGTGACTTGTTTAGAACTTTATTGTTGTATTTTTACAGTCGGAGTTTTTGAAAATATATTTTTTTGTTTAGTCATATTAAGTTATTAATGATAAATGATAAATGATAAATGATGTTTATTCAGTAAATAGGTTACAAGGAACACTTTTACACGTCAATGTTTTTTTGTCAGTTTAAGCTAGATGAGGCCGGTGTTTCCTAGCTGACTACCCTGAGAAGAAACACCGAAACAAACTCAGAGGTCAAAGTCTCTTTTAGTGTTCAAATCCATACAATGTGGACTGGTTAGATCCTATGAGAACCATGTACGTTTATGTCTGGGATGAGCTTTATGAAGAAAGCAACACACGAATTCGAGTGGACCTGTCCAGACAGTGCAAGCATTTGTCAGTCATCGCGAAGCTCAACTCAGAACTCTGAGGTGCTCAACGAACCGACGAACAATACCAAAGTAAGGACATTTGAGTAGGCCGCAAAAAATACTCAAACTGCCAGACAATCATAAAATCTACATGAATATAACGACATACATAGTTCTCGCATTCACATTATTCTATATGATTCTATATGAGGACCATGCAGCTTAGTGTCTGTAGTGGTCTTTTGAAGAAAGAACCAAACATATTTGAGTGGACCTGTCCAGTCAGTGCAAGCATTTGTCAATAGTCGAATAGCTCAACTTAAAAACCACTAAGGAGCTCAATGACATGACGAACAATACCAAAGAAAAGACATTTGGGTAGGCCGCAAAAGTACTCAAACTGTCAGACAACGTTGAAAATTACTGTAAAAAGGAGGAGAAAATAATAATAATAACCCACATAGTCCTCACATTTACAACTTTGAGGAACTTTGAGGAGCTCAACGAACCGACGAACAATACCAAAGTAAGGACATTTGAGTAGGCCGCAAAAAATACTCAAACTGCCAGACAATCATAAAATCTACATGAATATAACGACATACATAGTTCTCGCATTCACATTATTCTATATGATTCTATATGAGGACCATGCAGCTTAGTGTCTGTAGTGGTCTTTTGAAGAAAGAACCAAACATATTTGAGTGGACCTGTCCAGTCAGTGCAAGCATTTGTCAATAGTCGAATAGCTCAACTTAAAAACCACTAAGGAGCTCAATGACATGACGAACAATACCAAAGAAAAGACATTTGGGTAGGCCGCAAAAGTACTCAAACTGTCAGACAACGTTGAAAATTACTGTAAAAAGGAGGAGAAAATAATAATAATAACCCACATAGTCCTCACATTTACAATAATTAAGTAATCAAAAAAAAATAAAAATATAATACTTTACAAAGTAAATATTTGTGTCAAACAAAATAGTAATCATAATATGTCAATCAAAAAATAAAAATAAATATAATACTTAACAAAGTATTCAAGTCAAAAAAAATAATAATAATAATAAAATGTCAATAAAAAAATAAAATAAAAAATATAATGCAATACTATACAAGTATTCATGTCAAAAACGAATATTAAAAAAAAATATATATATAAAAAGTTTTTCATCAGTAAGTAGTACATATGAAAACAATGGCTCATGTATATCATTGAAGCAGCTCAATCCCACGCCTTTTTGTCCTCAAGAAAGTCATTAATTGTGTAAAAAGCTTTCTGGCATAGCTTACGTTTAATAAATGATTTAAATTTATTTATGCTTAGTTCTTGAATTTGGCTAGGAAGTTTATTATAGAAACGTATACATTGACATCTAAACGAACCACCTATTTTTTTCTTGAGCCTGGTTTTTGGTACAATAAATTTGTGTTTGTTCCTAGTATTTATGCTATGGATATCACTGTATCTTTTAAACAGATTAATATTTTTATGTGCATACATGAGATTCTCATAAATATATTGAGAGGGAACAGTCATAATATTAATCTCTTTAAATTTGTCTCTGAGGGAGTGTCTGGGACTTAATTTATAAATTGCACGAATAGCCCTTTTCTGTAAAACAAAAATTGTCTGAATATCGGCGGCATTTCCCCACAACAGAATGCCGTACGACATCACACTATGAAAATAACTAAAGTATACTAAACGAGCTGTCTCTAAATCAGTTAAACCACGAATTTTCCTTACGGCGTATGCTGCAGAGCTAAGTTTTTTGGACAGTTTATCTATATGGGGGCTCCACTGAAGCTGCGCATCCAAAGTTAAACCTAAGAACACTGTGGAATCCTCGGGTTTCAACTCTTCACCCTTTATTGACACACTAGTGTTCACTTGTATTACATTGGGTAATGTGAACTTTATGCATTTTGTTTTTTTCTCGTTAAGGAGAAGATTATTGACATTAAACCAGTTAACTACAGTTGAAAGAGCATTATTTACATTATCAACAACCACCTGCTGACCATTGAGTTTAAATAAAAGTGAAGTGTCATCTGCAAACAGCACTATATCATGTTTATCCTTTATGAGGTAAGGCAAGTCGTTGTATTAGGTATGGAATGTTGCAAGTAAAAGCAGGAGTCATCCTAAACATTAACAGATGGCTTTGGGATCTTATTCTATAGAGAATTCACAATCTGTTAATCAGGATTTTTTATTAAACTAAGTTTAAGATTAGCAAGTTTTACAAATAAAGCTATAGTATACTAATTACGTTAGCAACACACTTGTATTCATTCATATACACGGTTTCCGTTTGACAATATTCAACAATAGAATTGCGTTGATCTAGTTATTGAGCAGACGATTTGCTTAACTGATGGAGCAACGAATATTGTAGATATTGACAAACACATTTAAACAGACAT
This sequence comes from Polia nebulosa, assembly GCA_951329385.1. Classification (NCBI taxonomy): domain Eukaryota; kingdom Metazoa; phylum Arthropoda; class Insecta; order Lepidoptera; family Noctuidae; genus Polia; species Polia nebulosa. Next base: position 5,091,901 of record OX589592.1, on the reverse strand, counting down.
TACTATTTTTCTTTGTTTTTTTTCTTACTTAATAAATACGAGTAATATAAAAAATCCTTTAATTTCTTGCAAGAAGAAGTAACAAAATAATTAAACTTAATCCTAATTATTACACTACTTTTCTATTTATGATATTTGCATAGGTTACTTAAGTTATAATTTTTTTTTCTTACTTATGATCTATTAAAAATTGACAGTCAGCCCAAGCTAGCAGTACCTACGAGTGCCTACGTTCAAACTCCTTACTAACTTCAGTGGTACTACTACTGTCTGGCGGCTCTGGGATCTTAGACTTAAAAACGATTGTGGTTTGTAGTGTTACGTTATCAGTACATAACAGCCTGCGAATCAGTGTCATTAAACGCGTAGTTAAACAAATATATTATAAATAACTCAAATATGGAGATTATACTGCTTTTCACTTTACTTAACAGTTATAAACTACGGTTTCGATTTGTGTGCGATTTTTTCTATCATATTACATATTATTCATAGGATCACGCTTGACCACTATCTCACCTAATGGTAAGCGATGATGAAGTCGGCGATGGAGCACGCTTGCCCACAGACCCACAGGACCACACCCACCCCAACGCCTCACAGTTTCCTGATAGATATCAGGAAACACAGACTCCGACAAGGAATCTTACTTCTTGCGTTTTTTGGTCCATCAGCCCCCTTAGCCAAATAACTTTTATAATAGCACTAACGCTAACGCTTCGTGCAAAATGTATGGCAAGGACATTACCTGCTGGGAGAACTGTCACGTGACTCACACCCGGTAATGTCGTTGCCATACATTTTGCACGAAGCGTTAGCGTTAACGTTAACAGAAAAGTATTTTGTCTAAAGGCTCTGATAGGTTAATGATGAATTCTAGACTGCTGATATTAGGCCATATTTTAACCACAAAAAATGAATTAATAATGTCCTGATAACAATCAGACGATTCACCAAAGCCGCGATTTTTATATGCCTGTCGTAAAAAGCGTTCGCGGTATCATCCGATCTGAATAATAGCCAAATTAATGTTAATATATGCGATCTGGAATTAAAACTTAGATATTATATCTTTTGATAAGTGAAGGCTGTTTAATTTAAAACTAGTTGGGAAGATCTATCACGTGAATAGGCAAGGACATCGGTTTAAATCTTGTACCTTATTATCTCCTGTCGACCTGGTACTATACACACGCAATCACAATAAAGTTTGTTTTGACAGTTATTCAAGTTGTCGAAAAAAATGCTTTTGGAAAATGGAAATATACTTATCAACTTATTAGTCCAGTGACTTCGCCCGCGAGGAGTTAGTAGGTACTACCCTCATTACAAATTATGACGTACGTGTTGACCCAGACTATAATCTGTCTCTGTGTCAAATTTCTTCCAGATCCTTTCAGTGTTCTGGAGCGTGGTTGAGTAACAAACTCTTTATTCCTTTTCTTTTACAATTTCTATTCATCTGTCTAAATTTTCGTATTTATTAATATTGGGTTCCCACCTATGAAATTGGCGTTTTTTTCTCACTAATAGGGAACTTCGTCACTTCTATGAATTAAAATATTCATCAATAATAATTGCTTGATATTTTATCGAATAATGACCGTCATAGACAACTGCCAATAGTAAAAAAAAACCTTATTACTTATAGTTTTATAGACAAAAAAAAATACCTACCTTAAAAATGACTCCTCTTTTTAACCGACTTCCAAAAAGAGGAGGTTCTCAATTCGTCTGTGTGTGTGTTTTTTTTTTGTATGTATTTTACCCGATTTCTCCGTCAGTTGTGAACCAATTTTCAAAAAATTCTTTTTTCATCTGAAAGAATATACTCCCGAGGTGGTCCCATATAAATTTTATCGATATTGCTTCAGCGCTCTTTGAGAAACTGAACAAAAACGGAAAATGCGTGTACCTCGATGACGTTTTGGTGTTCTCCAAATGTTTAAATTCCACGTTCCATTATATTGGGGTTTTTAGTTCTGGGGTATAACAACTAAAAAGTGAAAAATAAAAAACTTTTTTACAAAAAAAACAACCGACTTCCAAAAAAAAAATACACTAAAAATTTATAAATAACTTTAATTTCGGAAGTCGGTGTCAAATAAGGAAGAAGTAAAAATACAAACACCGACTTCCGAAATTAAAGTTATTTATAAATTTTTAGTGTATTTTTTTTTCGAAGTCGGTTGTTTTTTTTGTTAGCAGAAATGACCACTATTTGTTTTAACTTAGCTAAAACTTAAGAGTATTTTTGTTGCTTAATCTAAGTGGTATACGTTATCTTAGTTTTTAAATATTATTGCAAAAAGTTTTAAAACATTAGTGTTCATAGTTGTTAAATAAATTAAGAAAATGTTAGTATGAAAAATGCAACTTCTTTAAAATTCTCCATACAAAACGCTGATTTCATAGGTGGGGACCTAATATTAGGAGGATAGTAGAATTTGTGAACCGTCAAAATCAAAGGAACTGTCAAAATCAAAGCAACTGCGATTCAGTGAATTACATACTAATTGATTGTGATAGAATTTTAAAAGTATATTACAAAGTTTTTCATCTGGTCGTTTACGTATTTAAGGCCTATATAGCCGCCAAGTGGCGCCCTCATTGAATAAATAATAATAATGTTGCGTTTGTTACAAAGAGGATAGGATTCTTTAATCTTTATTTTCTATGCTATGCTACGATTTTTTATTCAATGAGTGCGCCACTAAAGCGGAGGTAGGCCCTTAATTAAGAACGCTTACAACAGTTTCCTAAAAAGACAATAAATACATCACCGTATTTTTAATCTACTTCTCCTTTGCATGGTTTTCGTTACACTTGCAAGTGAGCATGAGCAATGGTGGCCCAGTGGTAACTGCTGCGACTTACAAGTTGTAGGTCGTGAGTTCAAACCCACGCAGGCGCTTTACTTTGTGTAAGTTATTTCATCACCACTGCTCTCAAAACGGTGAAAGAAAACATCGTGAGGAAACCGGCATGTCCTAGAACCAAACATTTGAAGACATGTGACATCCACCAACCCGCATTGGACCCGTGGTGGATTACGGCCCACATCCTCCCACAGAGAGGTCTGTGCCCCAACAGGTCTGATTATGACAATAGTTTATTGCTTAAATTCAATTTAAACAAAACATCATCGTTTTACTCCTGAAAAAATTTCTACTAATGGTTTCCCACCCCATCCTTCACCCCCAATCGACCATAAATCCTAGTATAATTTCTGAAGGCAACAGTCAATCACGCACTACGTCAATGGCAGGTTATCTTGCAGCAGCAGCACTCTATCGCTCTATACATCACCTACCCCCGGCGCCGCCCGCCCTTATCACAGCCCCGCACGCCCAACTCGTTATTTTACTACACAAGTACATACCACGTGGACTTGTGCAAATATGAGTGTTGTAAAATTTTATGTGTGTGTTCTTTGATGTTGTTTGTGTGTTAGGGTTTAAGTGTGTGTTCTGTTTTTTGAGTGTGTTCTGTTAAATTAAATTTAGCCCGTGAATTCTGAAAAAAATTTAGTTTTTGCAGCACTAAGAGGTCAATAATTAAATTGTCTAAGTTCAGGCTGCTGTGAGCCTGTGAAAATTAAATTAAAAAAAAACAATGAAATCATAGACAAAACTAATTTTGTCGTAAAAAATCATCTTAAAAGATGTTCCTTGTTATGTGAAAAAACAAGTGTTTTATACATTCAATTACGCCATAAAATCCTACTTCAAGCAATGGCTAGGGGATTTCTATTCAATAGGACCGATACACATACCCACAGCATATCATAGACAAAATGTACAAAAGCATTTCAGTTTCCATTTTTAATTACCAATACAACAAAGTGAATGTAGATAACTTAAAACACTCCCAATCTTGAGTATTATTTATAAAAAAGAGAGATTATAACAATGTGGAGTTATTTCGAGGTGTGTTTACCTTTAGCCGCGTTTAAGTCAAAAGGGTGTTATCAGTGTGGTGCATCCATCACTCGGCAAGCGGGTTGCCCAGTGTAGAAAATAATATTTATTTGTTGAGTTTTTTTTTCTTCTTTGGCAGTAGGATTTGATTTCGGGGAAATTTAGTGACCAAATCGTTGTAGAGAGTTCTAATTGTTGGTTTTTGTTAATTTTAATCCATGATAGATAAGAAGTTGTTCTGTAGTTATCAGCAGATTATCCAATGTTAGAAGGCAAGTTTTAAGCAACTTTCATTAGGTATTTAGTTAAACTATGGGATGGATTATAAGGAATCATTGTGCTTCCTAAAAATGTATCAATAATACCTACATGAATAAATTAACTGCAAAAAAAAACAATACAACTGTATTTTTCTCAACATCATTCTTCTAAATCCATACATTTTTATAACCCTCGTATTCAATAAACTAACCACCAATAAACAAACAACACAACATTCTAACCCAAACTAAAATCCATAGAGCAACATAAAAACGTTGAATGTGGCAACACTAGGCGACGCGGCACGGCGGCGCGACGCGGCCCGACGCTCGCCTCGCGTTATCAGCGCCCACCACCCGGCGTTTGTCGCGTTTTATTTCAGACTACCTATAGCCTGTTTAAACTTCACACTCCGAAGCCTTTTAATGCTTGAGGTCAAGTCAACATGCTTTGTAACATGTTTTCGGAAAGTGACGCGTTTCGCATGTTTTATGGCGCGATTTTTGGGTTATCTATGGCCCGCGGTGGTTTACTGTCGTTCTATTTTTGAAATGGATGCGTTTGACTTTTGGATTTGGTTTTGACGTATGATGTGACAAGTTTTTAAAGTTTTAATTGACTTGTTACACCATGAAGGAAAATAATTGGTAACGCAGTATTTCAGAAAATGGATTTTTCCATAGACAGATTTCTTTTACCTGAAAAATATAAATTGCGGTTGGACAGCTCGTAAAGAACTTGTGACAAACTGCCATTTATTATTTAGTTAATTAAAAAATCAGCCCTTCTAGTTTTATTTTACAGCGAACCACACTTCTATTATTTACTTCAGAAAATGTTTATATTTTACAAACAAAAACAAACATGAATATCTACAGAAATTTTAAAACAAGAGTGGCACCTTATGGCCGTATACAACTTTTAAAACTGAATCCTAAATGCCGCAAAACATAAAGGATAATCTTAAGAACAGATAGAAATGTTACATTTGCTAAGTGCCTGCCTCAATTCTACAGTGTTACATTACAGTAAAATACAATGTTACATACAACTCACATCTACGAGTATATTGGACATGAACAGACTTATGTTTTATCGAAAAAGTGTTGTTTCAACTTTCTTAGAAGTGTAAAGGGGAATGCGAAAAAAATTCCCTGAAACGGACAGAAACTACTAATAGTCCTTAATTCTATTTAGAATAAAATAGTTATAATGAAATAATTCTTAAGTTTGTTTAACTAGGGTAAAAATATAACGATCACTAAATATATTTAACTTGATATGCGCTTATATTTATATGGAGGTCGTGTTTATTTGACATGAACAGTAATGTCAAACTGTCACTAAAGCAAAGGACATGTGATTCACACAGCCTAGATACGTTTTCTATTTAAAAAATAATTGATTTGAATTAATATTGACAAGCATATATTAATTTAATTGGACTTACGGTACATATGGATCGTATAATACTAAATTAATGATAACTGTGCACTAAATGTGTAAAATAGTTCCATTGGCTGAATGTCACTTACTCGTGTCAAATAAACACGACTTCCGTAAAATCCGTATGAGCGGATATCAAGTTAAATATATTTAGTGATCGTTATATTTTTACCCTAGTTAAACAAACTGAAGAATAATTTCGCTATTCATGTTTTATTCTAAATAGAATTAAGGATTATTAGTAGTTTCTGTCCATTCCAGGCATTTTTTTGTATGGCAGATGTGCATTCCCCATTTAGACCGAATTGAAAGAATCAATTTTCCGAAAAGATAGTGGGGTCACAAGAAACCCACTGTCGGTCTTTTTGACATTAGGGATTGCTATAAAATGAGTTTGGTTATGACATATGTAACCGAACTAATTTTTAAGACTCTACATGTCACTGTTAGTCATTGGTATCTAATAGATAGACAAAAATAACAGTAGGCATTCTTTTATCACCGCACGTCAATCAGGATAATAATTAACTTCAAAACCTTATCAATAGCAAACATAAGTAGACCCATTTATTTAATCTAAAAAGCTTCATAAGTTTCATATTCAAATCAAAACACTGCGATGGCACAGATTATGTATGCAACCATAGACACGTCATCCCACAATAATCCCGCCTTTTATACGACCACAGATTATAAATAGGATTCTGTCATGTATAGTGGACAGCAAATTGCTGTATAAAACGCCACTTATGGCATGATATGGACCCTAATTAAACAGTAAGTAGCCTTATCTTGGTAAGACGAGACGACATTTAGCACTATCTATCGTTATGACAAAAAGAAACCAACACAATCTGCGTGCACATCTCTCCCATTAAAGAAAAATAATCATAGACTATGGTATGTCGTAATTAGCTTATTAATTTAGTCTTATCTAGCGAACCCTTTCCAATATTTTATATCAGATAAAGTTTAATATTGCTTTTTATTATTTTGTTTTACGGTTTTGCAACTCAATAAAATATAATTAACATGTCATTTATATAAACTTTAATCATTTTAATTTGTATTATTATTTTCTCTTTCAAAAACCCACGGATAGAAAAAAAACTGTCTTTACTCATTAAATAGTTTGATCTTAGCAATGCCCTAAAATGATCAATCGCAATCCCATTACAGTTTCTACAATTTATATATTATGTACGTACATGACAAAAGCCAGACGAGAGATCCAAAAAAAGGAATGAATAAGTTTTTCACGAGAACTCGCCATATCTCTGTAAATCGGTGCTCTTAAGGCAATCCTTATCCCATTTACGTGTCTCCCATTACCATTAAAATCTGAACTTATCTCGCTCAATAAAAACCTGAACCGGTCCAATATATAAATAATACACAGAACAATAACGGCTGGTAATTAGGCAATAAATTCTTCAAGCCGATATGAGAGATATTAAGAAAAAGGCAACGTTTGATTTGTTTGTGCCTGACTATGTGCTGTGTGTGTCCGTTTATTGATGCGATACGGTATTTTCATGGCTCTTTCTTCGTCGTATACCCGTAGATGATTCGAAAAGTAAATTTCTGTTGACCAAAATTTTGCCGCGTCGACTAGGTTACCATTTGCCTCGTCACGGGGTCTCATCTCGAACAAAGAAAATTTAGTTCAAATAAATTTCAATAGATGGCGTAATATGCATCGATTTCTTGTTTTAGTGTGCCATTAATATTTTTTTTAAAATGTATGTTAAAAACTGTATTTTCTTATTTAATAAACTACTCTTAGCATACAATTGTAAAATAATTGACTCCTAATTCAAATTTAGATGTTTAATGGAACGAATCCTTAGGCATTTATATTTCTTGTACCAATAGATGGCGCTGTTTGAAGTTTTAAAGTTTATCCATTCGCCTCTTTAAAATTGGTATAGTAACACATTTTGAAGCAGTAAAACTGTTATGAAATGCCAAAAATATTATAAAGTAATTCGTCAATGTGTGAAAAAATATTGATAAGACTTTATGTAAATACATTCAACTTGCAAGCCGACACTGCTAACACCATCTAGCGAGGTGAGTGTGGCTGAGAGGACGGGCCCGAACGAAGAACAAAAGTTGCTTGTGCAAGTCGAAAACCCGTAGTTACGGCGGTACCATTTCTTTGTACGGAATGAGGCATCTGTAAGCTAGTAATATATTATCTGTGGCCTCGTAAAGGTCTTTCAATGTGCAGATATTGTTGCACAGAGCCATGTCAAGAGGTGAGGCATTGTATTATGGGACGTAGCTCCACAATCACATTTTTTACCTATTTAGACGTATGCAATGATGTCTCTTTTCACTGAAATCCCTTTCTTTATGATACACAATGTTCTTTCTCAAACATCATAGATTTTTGACTATATCAAACTTGAGAAACAAATTCTACCAATGTTATAAATGCGAACGTTTGGATGAATGGATGTTTTTTACTCCATCACGCCAAAACGGCTTAACGGATCTGGATGAAATTTGGCACAGAGATAGATTATAGTATATATATATATATATAGCCCATAATTTATAACGGGGGAGTAATAATTCCACTCGGGTGAATCCACTGGCTGAAGCAAGTTGACATACACACATATGCCGTTTCCATCTTTTATTATCCAAAATTGCCAAGTACTTACACTGAACCTGACAGTATTAACTAGCAGATACGACGAATCTTCTTATTGTTGATTTTCTTTCCCAACAATATAAAAGATAAATAGCTCATGTCGTGAGAAGAACTGCTTTGCCATCTCTCAAAATTCTAAAACAACTACTTAAAAGCTTATAAAAAGCCGTATCGTATCTTACAATGTACATTCCATCCCGAAATCTCGCGATAAGACCGCATTCAGTTTTATATTTACCGTGAGATAAGGGCCTGCCCGCGAATCGATTAGCTCACTCTAACAAACGATGCCTATCTGTATGTCTGGTCATCCGCTTAGCGTTAAAAATAACCAGCATCATAATCTTGAGGGATATTTTCTTTACATTTGTAGTGAATAGGCGGCCATTTTAGAAAAGCTGCTACTTGGCTGACTGTTGGCAACACTTTCTCTATGGTCTGAAAAAAAAGTATGCCTGCTGTCAATGTCACGTACAAATATTTTCCCGCGCAAAGATTGTTTCTTCGGAGATTGTGTATTGGGAAATTCTCCTTTTCATTTCGAGATCTTTGCAAGTTTGATTATTTAGTATTGCCTATTACTGAATTTTTAAACTATGTTTAACTACCACATAATTTGTTCAACAGTTTGTTGACACTTCTCACGGATTTTCCTTTACGTCCTCAAGTTAAGTGGCTCGCGGGTTGCTAGCCTTAAATAAATAGCCGCAAGTTATCAAGGCGGCCATTTGACCGTCAAATTCACATTCCCTTCAACTTGGCATTTCAGATAGATCGGCCACCCACGTCCGTCAGATAGGCAGGACACAGTCGGCGATAGGTTCGGGCGCGCTCGGGTCGCGTCGGTCGGCTTCGGGTCCGCTCGTAGATGTTCGCGATTATGCCCACGCGCACACAGATTGAAGTGTGGAAATTTGTTGCTTTGTCATATTCAGAGATTTAGATACTCGATACGGGCAAGTTATAGCGAATTGTTTGTGAATATTGTTTTAGAGATAATATTAATAGAGACAATGTTTCTTGAAATGAACTGCGGCGAACCTGGCTGTGCGGTAACATAAGTCAACTACAAATTGATTTCGACTTAGCCATAAAAGGGAGGCTATAAGATATAATTGTTGAGATAATGCTGTCCACTCAGATTTTAGAACGAGGACTAGACTTGGTCCGGGACTCTGTCCGTAGTACCTACGTCTTTTGACTCCCCTTAGTACGTGGATGCCCAAGCCATGTCTTCTCCAATTACCAAGATATGTTCCTGGCCATCAATATCAGTCCTGTCGTAGATCTATAAATAGCACATAACATATGCCTTGTAACTTTCCCACTGCTGGGACTCAGGTCCAGGTCTCCTCTCTAGGAGGGGGAATGGGCCGAAATCCAACACGCGGGCCCAGTGCGACTTGGTGATATTTTGGTATTAGAACATGCTGGTTTCCTCACGATGTTTTCGTTCACCATTTTTAGAGCAGTGGTGATGAAATAAATTACACGAAGTAAAGTGCCCGCCTGGGTTTGAACCCACGAACTACTACCTACTCGTAAGTCGGGGCCTTTACCATTGGCCCACCACTGCTCTTATATCTATAAATACACATCACGTTTATTTAATACATTCATTTTGCGAAGAGCTAAGGAGTGGAATTCCATGACGGAGTCTGTGTACCCTGATAGCTACAACCTGGGAGTCTTTAAGTCAAGAGTGAATAGGTTACTTCTAGGCAAGCGTGCTCCATCGTCGACCACATCATCCATCGCTTATCATCAGGTGTGGTAGTGTTAAAGTGCAAGCCTATTGACTAAGAATTACCTAAATACCGATCTCAAAAACTTATATGCACTTCTCCATGCACAATTCTGTCTGATATTCCCCACTTTAACATGCAATACCTGTAACACTATTCCATTTATCTCCTACGTTCACAAGAACGTTATCTATGTCCAAAATATCTAGATATTAATTCTCAGCTGCACTACGTGTGCTGGATAACGAAAATTCGCCCCCGTTGGGGGTGGAATAGGGGCGTAAGGGGGTGATAGTGATCGCCTATTGGTCGATACACAAGATTTATGCGGTCTATCTGCACTGTCTTAATTTACGTTTAGCTTGTGCATGGATCATAACTCTGGGATTTTTTGTGTTTAGTCTTTTCACATCTTTGATCTCTTTTCAAGAATTAAATTAGCTGTTTAGATTTAGTGTGCTACGATTTCGATGGATAAAACTTAAAAATAACGGTCTTCTTGAAAAAACAATGCAAAAAATGTTATGTTTCATTACACGTGCCGTTTATCGATACAATCTTATTAATATTATATGTATACTAGCTGACCCGACAGACGTTGTCCTGTCTTAGCTATCAACTGGGGAACGCGCGAAGTTTTCTGAAATTTTCTAATTTTCCGCGCATTTTTCTTATTTTTTTCTTTCATATGAACCTTCTCCTGACAATAACAAACACAACAAAAAAAGAATGAGCAAAATCGGTCCAACCGTTCACGTGTGATGCCCTGACCAAGGGAAATAGGGATTAATTTTTATATATATTGTATATTACGAGATCTCTCAATGCAATAATAATAATATTATGAAACTTGAAACAAAATAAAATTAAATATCAATTGCTAACTACCACAAGATATAAACTAACAGAAGCTTAACTCAATCATCATCTTCCCTTTTCACCAGTTGTTTTTCTTCTACTTTTTCTTTTCTCTTTCATTTTTCACATTTCAGCCACTTGGGGTCGGTGTTTTCTTCTTCCATTTTTCCATGACAACCGTCACTAACATTGACTCTCCCTCTTTACTAGCTTAGAAATCTTACTAAACGTACCTACTTCAATGAAATCCAGAAACGCATTCCCAAAATCCATGACAAATAACACCAAATCGATTTTCTCATCCCATCCTACTCGCAAAATATATAAATCAAACATAACCTAGACATCGCAGCAGTCTAGACCAGCCTTATCTGAACACGTGTAGCCCATTCCAGATGCCTTAGATACGGGGCTTTTAGCCCGAGATAGGGGCCACTCGGCAACCATCACTCTCAATCTTGTGCTTGTTAAAAATAAACGAATGATATGAGGCTATTTACAAGCTGCAACGAGCTCGTGTGCTGACTGGTTGTTGGTGAAAATAGTTTTAGCGCCAAAAACTACTTCATAAATGAATATAGACCTATAGGAAGTTCGGAAAAAACATTTCAGATTTTTTTTTGTGTTGTATGCCTTGTGGCATTATATAAAAAAAACAAAATCATAGTTTCGAGTTAACGAATATCCTTTAAAAGTTTTTTGTATTTTAATTATTATTTTATAGTAGGTATTTTAATTATCATTTTGCAATTTTTATAAAAAGTATAAATTCTAATCAAAACGATTTTGTTAATATTTGTATGCCTTCTGGCGGAACATTGTTGGGACATTACATTTTTTTTGTTACACAAAAAAAAATTAACCATACCTAACCCATAATAGCCAGGAAAAGACATCACGTCTGATTTAAACAAACTTTTGACGATCCACCCGGATACACATTATACACACAAACGTTCCTCGTTTATCGCTCTTTCTATTAGTGAAAACTGCATCAAAATCTGTTGCGTGCTTTAGGAGTTGTTCGCAGAGAAACAGACAGACGTGAAAAGCGACTTTGTCACTATATAGAGAAGACCACTATTCATTGCAACTTTCCTCTCTACCAATAAAATGCAACTCAGATCCAGAATCTTCTTTTTTTTTTGTGGGGTTGGAAATCATCGAATGACATCTCCCGCTCTAAGGTGGAGCGGAAGGGCGTGTCAGACTCTTACTGACTAAAACCCACCCCTGTTCCCTCCCTGCCTGAGTGCCCAGGTGCGAGGTAACTATTTCGAATTTATCCTCAACCCCTGGGCAGAATTTATCCTCAACCCCTGGGCAGATCAAGAATCTTCTAAGATTCTGACTGATTATAAATAGTCGATTAAGTAAGACGTAGAAGATAATTTAAATCGATTGCGTCCTTTGAAAGGCTCTACAGGGGAAAATGGCTTCCGATCGTTCATGATAACGCTTCCTTATTATGCACTATTGCTACATTTAAACTTGATAAGTTATTGCAATCTACTATCTGTTAAGTCCATATTTTATCGATATGCTTGATACATATTTAGTGATAACGTAGTATCGGGGAAATGGCTGAATCAAGAACATTTTCCGGTTGCATTCTTGAACAATTATATACAGTAGGTAGTTCTGCACTTAGTGGATCATTTCTTGTGAAAAACAACACGATTTCTTTTAACTAAATGTTTCTTTTATTTGTCTATTTATTGCACATCAACAGCACAAACATAGATATATAAAATTCTAGTATTTATGTCAATAATAGATGTGCTTTGCATTTAGGTACATAAATGATAACATGCGCAATTTTATTTTATTTTTATCTAGCGACCCGCCCCAGCTTCGCTCGGGTACAAATTATACATATGAACCTTCCTCTTCAATCACTCTATCTATTAAAAAAACCGCATCAAAATCCGTTGCGTAGTTTTAAAGATAAGCATACATAGGGATATAGGGACAGAGAAAGCGACTTTGTTTTTATACTATGTAGTGATAAGAAAAATTACAATAATAATATAATAGGAATCAGCATCATCATCAGCCTTTTAATGTCCCCACTGCTGGGGCACAGGCCTCCTCTCGTGAGAGGTGTGGGACGTAATCCTCCACGCGGGCCCAATGCGGATTGATGGATGTCACGTCTTAGAATTTTTGGGTATAAGACATGGCCGGTTTCCTCACGATGTTTTCCATCACCGTTTTCAAAGCAGTGATGATGAAATAATTTACACAAAGTAAAGCGCCTGCCTGGATTTGAACTCACGACCTACAATTTGTAAGTCGCCGCCGTTACCACTGGAATAATAGGAATAAAAATGTCGAATTAAGAAATTAAAAATCAAATTGGGTAAAAGGCCATAAAAAAACCTTTTTTTATGTAAACTTTACCCTACTCTAGGAATTACTTCTTGTATCGTGGGTGCGTTCACAAACATGTAAACTCACATACACAAGACACCCAGACCCGGAACAACTAACTGTAGGCCGTACAAATATTTGTTCCGTGCGGGAATCAAACCCGCGACATGTGTATGTATTTTATGTTTTATTTGATTTGAATGGCATGTGTATGTATTGTAATTTGAATTGATTTGAATGTTGAGTATTTATTTTATGTGTGAATTTTTATATTAAATTTATTATTTTATAAGCGTTAAATTGTTAATTGGAAAGGACTCTGTCTGAAAACATAACTAAATGAAATAGTAAGTACCTACTGTAACTAACCAAAATATGGATGTACCTTGTCCGAATTAAATATTTTGAATTGAATTGAATTGCAGCAGCCGAACGCTTAATCACTGCGCTAACTGTGTCGTACATTATTAATTAAGCATAAATTGAGAATTCAAAAAATAAATCTAATCAAGTTTAAAGAATCAAAACTTGCTCGGGAAAATGTAACTTACTACTAACTTAATAAAAGAAAAAGATAGCTCATTAAGATTTACCATCACACACATTATCTTTCTAACTTAACATAATTACCGTGAGCAATACACAAATTAAATTCGATTCACGATAAAGCAGACAAAACATTAATTAATATAACTTTAAACTCTTCTACAGGTTGTTTCTTTTTCTGAAATAATGCCGATGATAGAGGCTATGCCAAGTTTGGGACCGACGGTATCTCACATTATATCCTGATATTGAAATAAATGCAAGAAAAAGATATACGAGTTACGCTGCGGTTTTTTGTAAATACAGCATTTATGCTGAGTTGCCGCCTTTTTGGCTTCTCAAAGTTTTTTTTTTGTCATGAAAATTATGTAGGTATTGTTAATTTTAGTACCTAAGTTCTTGTGTGAAACACAAATAAGTTTTTTTTTTTATCTGTTGTATTTTTTCCCGCGGCCTCACACCCGAAACCTATTAACCTATCCCACAGGAACCTTGTATTTTATATTACTTTTTTATTCTGAAAAAAAAACACTGCTATAGTGTAGCTATAAAAACAAGTAAAAAAAATCACCTGATCCGGTGATTTTTTTGACATTATCTGCGGAGAGAATTGTCACGTGACTCACGTCTAGCTATGTCATTGCCATACATTTTTAACCGACTTCGAATAAGGAGGAGGTTCTATGTTCGACGGTATGTATTTTTTTTCTTTTTTTTTATGTATGTTCGCCAATTTCTCTGTCAGTTGTGGACCGATTTTCAGAATTCTCTTTTTATCCGAAAGATTACACTCCCGAGGTGGTCTCATATAAATTTTATCGAAATTGCTTCTGCGCTTTTTGAAAAACTGAACAAAAACGAAAAATACGTATACATAGATGATGTTTTGGTTTTCTCCAATTACGAGTAAGTTTAAATTCCACGTTCCATGTTATTTAAATTTTTAGTTCTGGGGTATAACAACTAAAAAGTGAAAAATAAAAAACTTTTTATATAAAAAACAACCGACTTCCAAAAAAGAAAATACACAAAAAATTAAAAAATAACTTTAATTTCGGAAGTCGGTGTCAAATAACGAAGAAATAAAATACAAACACCGACTATTTTTTGAAAGTCGGTTGTTTTTTTTGTAAAAAAGTTTTTTGTACTAAGCGTTAGCGTCCGTGAACGCTAACAGAAAAGTATTTTGTCTCAGACCACAATACACCCAAAGATTACATCTCTAAACAACGTTAGATACAATAGGTTTTTAATTATGTCTGTTATTCCGGTGTCTGACGAATTAATGGTATTTTCATATTATCAAAAACCTCATTTTTCAGCGAGTTACTCAGCAGAAAATGTGACAGTATAATATGGTAATTCAGTCACCATAGTTTATTATCAAAACAGATAAGTATTGGGTGTGGCTGCCCAGCCCGTTTATATCGTGCCGCGATATGGATGCATGTTAATTAATATATACAGGCCTACTTTGTTTACGTTCTAATTATCTGTGAGCACTAGTGGGTTAAAATGGGGAAGTAATGTGAGAACTGTTGGTTTTTATCGTATGATGCGTTTTTAACAGACTTCAAAAAAGGAGGTTCTGTATTCGACCCGTATGCATGTATTTATGTATGCTTGTGTGTCCGCGATTTTCTCGAAAACTACTGATTGGATGGGGTTTTCGTTATTCAAATGCATATTTCTCAAGGAAGGTTTTAATATATAATACATTAGGATCTGATGAAGACCTTCGGAGATAGACAGTGGAACTCTTCAATAACTAACAGCAAATGACTCGCGAATACTGCGATCGTTTGTCTATGTATTGTTAACACAGTTTAATGGGGAACCACAACTAAAAAGTGAATAATAAAAAATCTTTTTTAGAAAAAAATAGAACCAACTTCCAAAAAAAAAACAAAAACAGTGCGAAGAACTTTAATTTCGAAAGTCGGTGTTTCTGGTTTTACTTCTTCATTTTTTGACATATTTTTTGTAAAAAAAATAATTAAATTTTCTTGTCTCTAGGAGTTTTGTTCCTCCCATGCTTCCTAGCATGGGAAAAACCTTTGTAAATGGGGAAAAAATCAAAAAAAAAATCATGTTTTTTTTTTTAAATATAGGTGTAAGAATATTTTCTACTAAACATCCTGTAGATTACAAAAACTACCATTGCTTTTTATAAGCATTAGAGATATATGAAAAAAAGACATGTAAAACACTAAGAAGTGGTGACGAGCGCGCGTTTTTGAGAGATACTGTCTTTATGTAGAACTTTGTTGTTCAAAAAGTGTTGCCTCTCAGCCTAGTTTAAATAAATGATTTTTATGTCATTTTGCGCCTACCGAAATACAATTAAAATGACGGTTTCGTATCAAATATTGGTATCAGTTAGTAAATATGCGTAATAATAAACATTATCACCAAATTTCAAGTACATAGGTCAGTGGGAAATTATAAAATTCTTCGGAACAAAATTTTGGGACAGACGACGGACAGACGGAAACATGAGTGATAGGGTTCCGTTTAGACCCTTCAGGCACGGAACCCTAAAAAAGAGCAAGATAATGATTATAATGAGACTTGAACCAATTTTTAAAAAGGTTGATTGTTATTTCCAAGTCTAGCCGATTAGTAACATACATACCAACATCCAAATATCATTTAATTCGGCCAGAGGCTCTCCGCACATATAAATTGGCTGGCCAGGCCGCTTTGATACGCAAATCTATTAACTGAGACCCAAGCGCAGACGCGGACAATGCCTAGATGAGTATCTAACCCCCACGCCAAGCTTTGTAACCCCCTGTGAGCTTTAATACGCTTGCAGATACTAAATATTGTGGAGGAGGCTGTGCATATGTGGGTATGTCAAAGGATTCCGTTAGTCTATACGATGCCTTCGGGCCGATTTCACCAATTCTAAACGTCCAGTTAAGCTCGCGTTAAACGCGTTTAGACGCTGTCATAAAGCTCAAGAGTTTGTTTGTTTGTTTGGTTGAACGCGCTAATCTTAGGAACTATTAGATCGAATTGAAAAAATATTTTAGACCAACAGGAGCGAAGCATCAATGAATAATGTGGCAAAAACAGGCAAATAAATTCTTTTGAGAGCTTCAGTTGCGTGCGCTGCATAAACGGTTAAAGGTACGCAAAAATTATGTATGACGGAATTGTTCTCCTATTAAGTTCTAAAAAAAATTCCGCGACAGCATATGTCTATCTTTTAAGGTTAACTCACTATACTTAATCTATTTTATGGTTTTTATTTTTTACGCTAATCTTAGTTCAGTAAAACTTAGTTTATAGAGCGAATGGTGAAATCGGCCCTTAGCCATTAGTAATTGGTACATACATATATGCTGTACCTAGGTTTAGTTGGCATTAGGTCCTTGTTGCAAAGGTGAGACAATTGCTGTACACACAAAGGAATATTAATGAATCGAGAACCTCTATTTTTTTTAATATTTAACCTATTTACCTTCAATTTTTAATCCTATTCTTCCTATTATTATTATCCTACTAATATAATAAATATGAAAGTGTGTGAGGATGTATGTTTGTTACTCTTTAACGCAAAAACTACTGAACGGAAATTAATGAAACATCAATATAACTTATAGACTTTAAT
Organism: Polia nebulosa; assembly: GCA_951329385.1. Taxonomy (NCBI): domain Eukaryota; kingdom Metazoa; phylum Arthropoda; class Insecta; order Lepidoptera; family Noctuidae; genus Polia; species Polia nebulosa. The sequence continues at coordinate 5,074,471 of OX589592.1, read as the reverse complement.
TTATATTGGGGGAAGTACTAATTCCATGTGAGCGAAGCCGCTGGCTGAAGATAGTTTTCTATAAAATAAAATTGGTGGAAAATTTGGCTTTTTGAGGGCACGCTTTTCCGATTTCCTTTTTAACTCACTCGACAAGTGTCAGAAAACGGTTAAATCAATATTGGCATACCAGTGTGCCAGTCTATGTATGTATTCTGTAAAAATCTCGCCATAAAAACTTAGGTGAATGCTTGAAGTAAACTGGATTGGCACTACAGAAACATTATCTCGATCTCGTGAAATAGTGAAATAGATCATGGGCCCAAACCCAGGTAGGTCAATATTTCATCACCACTGCTCTCAAAACGGTGACGGGAAACATCGTGAGGAAACCGTTGTTCTAGAACCAAAGACTTTGAAGACATGTGACATCCGCCAATCCGCATTATTGGGTTCGCGTGATGGATTACGGCCCACACCTTCTCACAGAGACGAGGCCTGTGTCGCAGAAGTGAGAATAATTAAAAGGCTGAAGTGATTATGTTATGCTTATGCTGTCCACCTAGAGCAAGAAAAGTTATTAGATGATTTCCCACCCAAAAAAAGTGTGGGTGTACTTATGTACGCACGTAAGAAATTATACTTCTTTGGCGTAACAAGATAAAAAACCTACCTGTCACAAAGTTTACAAAAGGAAAACAATCATTCTTCATAAACCACAGACCATAGCTAACTTCAGGGTGTCGGTTCTAGCTAACTTTGCTAAGCTACTAGGCTGTAGGTTTTTTGTGACGGTGTACGCGCGCATCGTAAAAATTTACCCTCATTATTTTTCCCTAACGCGCCAAAAGAAGTATAACTTCAAAAAATTATCTTCCTCGATCACACCTCCGAAGGCTTTACAAAACTACCCTAAAAATACCAACAAAACAAAATAAACAATCCAGCACACTCCTGACAACTCAACTCCCGCCTGATTGATCGTCTCACATACACAATACGCATCAAGTATGTAAAAAGCCTGAAAATAAGGTGCGTTGACACGCCAGTGGCGTCACGCGTCACGCTGTCACGCATGACAACGTGTGTCAGTTGCGTGCCGATGGCGTGATAAGCCTGATAGTGGGCACGCGATGCGCATAGCCTTGCTGAGAAAGTGATAGGCCCTTTTGTGTGGTGGAAGGTAGGACATGAAGCGAGACATGAGGACAGGGATTTATTTATTTAAACTTCATGTACAGTAGTGAAACGTAAACGGAATTAATGCAACAAGACATTTTTTGCCAATCAACCTTTGGGTTAAAAAATACAACACAGGAAAAAAAATGTACATGAAATATACAATGAGCAGCCCTGAAACGCACGGGCAACTGAAAAAACACGGGCAGGTTTTAGTCAGAAAAGTCTGACACGCACTCCCGCTCCACCCAGAGCGGGAAAGGTTATTTGATGATTTCAAACCATAAGTGGATGGGCACGTTTTTTACGTGCCCATCTGTCCGGAACAAGTCCAAATAGTCATGCCGTGGAAATTAAAAAAAAAGAGTGGCATTCCGGGAGTGCCGACAGAAGTGAAAACTTGAACAAAAATACTCAACGCGCCTAAAGAAGTTTTCACTTCAATCCGGTGTCGGTGTCGGTGGCGCGCGAGTTCAATATTTTTTTCCATCTCAAAAATGGCCAGCAAATCTGAGAATGGAAATCAGAAGAATCATTCAACTACAAATCTGTGTGTTGCTTGTCTTCTGTTCATTATTTTTTTCTTGGCAGTATATGTAAACATATTGGCGAAAGTCATACTTAAATTGTTTATAAAATAGGCAGGTTTACATTAAATAGCAAGGCTCAGCAGTGACCCCTTCCTCAAGGATTAACAGGCGTTGCACATTGGGGATACAAGTTGATTAACTGTTTTGGTGTACAATAAAGTATTATTCTATTCTGGAGTGGTATTTTTAGAAGTAACATGCTATGTGCTGATGGTGATCACCCGGGTGGTTTTAGTGAGGTAAGAATAGGGCCTTTTGAAGGTTTCCGTCCGAAAACAAAAATAAAATATTAAAAAAACGAACTCACGGCTGTTAACAGATGGCCATTTAATCTAAGTAGCTTTTTCTCATAACTTGGGCCACACGGAAAACCGCTCATATTTCTCTGTCATCAAAGAAATCTTATTAAACGAGTTTCAGATGTAAATACGCATAGTTTTTAGTTTCATAACGCTATAACATTAGTTTAGAACGGCATCAGCAGTAATATATTACACAACAAGTCAACTTCTTATGTATTCCGATGACAGCTTAATTTGGTTATTAGATTCTTTTTATTAATATTTAATATAAGATTGGAAGTATTTTTATAGAGGTCAGAGTGTAGTAAATTAATTTAGATCTTGATTTATAAACTGTAATATTCATTGATGTTTGACGCCTTATCTTTGTTTATTTTAGACCCCCCCTGGAGATTGTTGAAATATTATTATCTTAGTTAAAAACCACTGAGTCATTTGTCTATGGTTAGTATAACACTGGCACGGATTCTCTTGTACAATATCTAAACTAAAATTAGAGAATTGCTATCTTTTACTAAAAGGCAGTGCGAGAAAAGGACGGCTATAGCTATGCACTAAGTTAGAGATGTCAAACTAGTTTACTCCTTGCGCTTCGCCGTGTTTTTAGACGACATGTTTTTACGTGTACCCTTAATTTGTATGGAAATATTAGTTCAAACTTAATTTGACAGCTCTAATTTACGTCCGTCTCTTTCTTGTTTTATTAGAGAGAAAGAGATAGCAATAGCCTAAATTAAGTTTAGTTTGTGCCTAACAGAATCAACACCACTGTCGAGTTGGTATAAGTTTCGTCGGCATCCAGTCTAACCGGATGCAGCTGAATACCAGTATTTTACATGGAGCGACTGCCTGTCTGACCTCCACAACCCAGTTACTGGGTAATACGATACCCCTTGGTAAGACTGGATGTCAGACTTTCGGGCTTCTGACGATCCGTAACGACTGCCAAAGATCTACGATTGACAGCTGGGACCAACGTGCTTTCCGAGGCACGGAGAAGTCTCGGTATGTAAAGATGGTCACCCATCCGTCGACCAACCCCGGCAACTGAACAACCTGATGTATCGATCCGTGCGGCTGTTATTACTTTAGCCACGAGCTCCTATCCTACCTAAGTATAGGTTTTATGAAGCTTCTGAGTTTATATTTAATTGAACCATCCCCACCACCTTTTTTTTAAGGTGGGATATCGATATCTTCTCCTGCTCTGGGCGGAGCGGGCGAGCGTGTCAGACTATTACTGACTAAACCCACCAGTGTTCCTTCAGTCACCCTTTGCGTTTCAGGACCACAGTGACTCTTTTAAAATCTCCCGCGACCCTACCAATAATCTCTTACAATTTAAACCATGACGCTTGAGAGCAGAATCATCACGATAACATCATCAAACTTGAACAGCCATAAATGTTAAAATATTTGAACACCCTCAAATGCCATCATAACTCATCACAAATCACCTCAACTCCATCAGAATGCATCCAAAACACTTCACATTCAAATACCCTCAATTTTCATACTTTCCCCGCCCATACGACTGAATATTTCACATAACAACCAATAAAACATCACGAATAGTGTGCGTTGACAAACGCTGCTACTTTTATTGACACACAGAGGGCGCAGTGCGTGTCGATAAAGATCTATTTTCACTTCCTCGTACCTTAGGGTGAGGCCATAGAGACTTAAGCGAGTGCTAAGGCGGGCGCGTCTTTGTCAAATGAATCAGTCGTTTGTTCCTGCAGTAGCGATGAGACTACGGCTAGCTTTCCACTAGAGCTGTGCAAGCAAGCGGTTATTGAGGAAAATACATCATTTTGGCTTATTTGGAGCAATAGATTTAGCTTTGCATTTACTACTTCCACGATTTTCTCTGGATTGAAAAGAAGCCTAACAATAGGCCTAGCTATGAGCAAACGTCTTTTACGTCCCGGGAAGATCACATCTACCCTCCTGATGATACCCGTTACAACAACAAAATGCACTATGTGTGGGAAACCTAAGGCTCTAGCTAAATTAACTTAAAATTTCGATATTAGACAACACGGTTGGCGCAGTAGCTGAGCGATTGGCTACTGCGTCTACTAAGTGTCGCGGGTTCGAATATTTGTATGGCCTACAGTTCTGGGTCGACGTTTGTCAACGCACTCACGATACAGGAGAAATTTTCCAGAGTGGAAAATGTTTTTAGTAAAAAAAAACGTCAATTATTGTCAAAATTTCCAATTTAAATTTTAGAAATTTTAATCAACATTATCGCTGATACAAACGACACTTTGGCTTTATAGTCGCGCCCGCGGCTGTTTCCGCTATCGCACAAGCTACTATGCATTAGGGCTTATGAGTATACGGCTAATGTAAAAGTGACATTATGTGACAGGGTGCAAACTTTGACGTATTTTGTGTGTCGTGCTTGTTATTTTTCGAGGGTAGTTTAAAGTTTGGAAGTGGGTCATGACTCCGGTGGTTTTTGTTAGGGAATTTGATTAATAATTTTAAAAAAAGTATGCTATAAGCGGCATAACTAGCCTTGGATCAGAAAAGTAGAAATAGTGGATTACGCAGAGATACTGAGATACTCTACTCTGATGTATTGTGCAAACAATTGTTATCTAACCAAAATAAATACCTATATAAAGGGAGAGACTTTCAGAAAAGTCGCTGAAAACCATCGCTGGGAAGTGCCCCAGCGATGGGAGCTTAATGCTATGACCCTATGCAAGACAGAGGTCTTGCATAGGGTCATAGCATTAAGCTGATCGATGGCCGTTTTGCGTGGATAACGTAACGTATTTTCTTTCTTTCTTTCAAAAGCAGCGATTAGCTACCAGCTTAAGACTGTCAATGGGGTTTTTTACTAAAAAAATCTAATTAATCTGTCAGTTAAATAACCAAAAAAATTTGGACACGTATTTTTTCTATCGTCACGTAAACAAAAAATGAGGGCGAAACAGTGCGTTGAAATATCCCGTGACGTCATGCGGCGCGACACTTTTTACCAAAGAGTGTGTAACACTACGTTTACTTTTTACCACCAAATTGATGTAACGAGCCCACACTCCTGAACTTTGATGCGTTTTATCTTTAGTATTTTTTTATTGGTTTACTAAAGCAAAAAATGCGTGTCTAATATTTTTTTATTATTTAACTGACGGTCTTATTAGATTTTTTTAGTAAAATCCTACTCCATTAAATTCTATTGCTTTTTAATATAACAGTACTAGAACACTATTAAACAACCTAAATGTAGATATAACAGCCGTCAAACTAACCATCCATTTTGTTTTCAGGTAAGTACACCAACAAACGGTCAAGATAAACAACGCCTTGTAAGGTAACGTGCATATTAACCGGCCACTCTGCATAATGCAGCCGAACTGGACAAGTGCCTAACGACCACAAAATGCGTTTTAAATTCACTCCAGCCAATAGTATAGAAGACAGAACTTCTTACAGCATAATGTAACATTAATCCTTTGCCTCCATTCAATTTTAACTGAATAACCGACGCATAAAAACGCAGGGTGGAAAGCCGAAATAAATCGATTCATAACTAGGGTTACCAGAGCTAGAAATGATTTTTGAAATGGTAGTTTGAATTTTTTTTTCTTGATTAACTGCCTGGCTTTTAAATCTGAAATTCTTATTAAATTATTTAAATTCAAAGTAGGTTTCTTTAGTTTATTTAAATGAAATTAAAATCAATCTAGATAAAATTAAATTAAATTAAATTCTAGCTTTAGTTTACTGTTAAGTATAAATATATTTTTTTTGCTATTTCGTGATTAAAAACATCAAAAAAATGTAAAAAAATAATCGTAAACCCTATCCTTAATACAATACAATCTGGAATCGAGTAAAAAGTAAGGGTGACCACACATCGTGTATCTCGGCGCAATATCGCGCGGCTGTCCGTTTATTGTCATTCGCGATATCTCGGTAACGATCGCGAATTTCGATTCGAAGACAGGGCAACGCGGTGTAATCATACCATCAGTCAAAACTTGGCTTTATAGTAGACGGAATAATAAATAAGCTGTCGTATTTGTAATACTTCAATAGGTAAGTGATTAATATAAACTCAAATTTTTAAGACGTTTCTGTGATAAGGATGCATTGCTTTTTTCTATAAACAAACGACCCGCCCCGGCTTCCCACAGTTACAAATTATACAAACAAACCTTCCTCCTTTATTGCTCTTTCTATTAGTCAAATCTGCATCAAATTCTGTTGAGTTGTTTAGGAGGCGTTTGCGGAGAAACACACGAACGCGAAAATCGACTTTCATTTATAATATTTTTTACTATAAATAATGCTAAAGTAAGGCATTTCAGTTACGTCGACCGACTTGCGAAGCCTCGTCTTAAGCAAATTAAATTTGATTCCTAGATCTCCATTTTATAAAAAAACACTCTTCTTATATCTATACAAGAGTTTCCTAATGACATATAAATTGAATGCCTGATTCTTGGCGTAGAATTTATCAAGTCATTTGTTTGACATCTCTCTCTTGTGATTCACAACTTTTTACAATAAAATGTTTAGTAAAAACTTACCGTATACTTCTTATTACCGACTAAAAACTACTTAAAAATATAATAAAATTAAAATAATAATCTCTAAGTTGGTAAGTATACACACAACTTAAAAACTAGAGTTAGTACTTAAAACTACCAAATTTTTTTATGCTTTTTTATTTAACGCCATGTTGGCTTATCCAACGACTTAGCATATTCTATTAATTTGTTAATAGATTGCCTATAACGTTATAAGCATAATAATATCTCGGCCATCAATCAATTAGAGGTGAACGCGTTAACATGATTATATGGCCACGTTCTTTCAAATCAATATATTATACATTCATCATCAATTACTTTAAAACCAATCGAAGGAGCCATCTTTTCGTCGATATTGACAATGCCATAAAAACTCCACTCGTTTTAAATTTAACCTTAATTCCTTATGTTTAAATTATGCACATATGATTTAAATTAAATCGTCTCCTATGTGCGATACGATCTAGATAATGAATAGCGGCTTTTATGAATATTTATAGAAGTAAATAAATACGTAATTAAATGGTTTAGTGTCAATTAAATGAGCTTTGTGTTTGTGTTAAGGATTTTGCCAGTTTTCTGGAAGATTTTAACTAGTTTTCTTGAGTTTTTAACACGTTTTTATTAACTTTACCTGTAACTATGTAAAAAAATCTTAGAAGTTAATTTTGACCCTTTGATTAGTTTCCGATTGAGTTCAAACTTTGCATATATGCTTAATTTGGATGACAAAGCGACGTCATTCTAAATACAATATGGCGGACTCTCAAGGACGGTGGAATAGTTTTTTTTTTTTAATGAAAGAGTGTACAGAGAAAAATAGGAAAATGAAATGACATCACTCTCAAAAGTTAAGTTCTATGACAGCGGCAACGATTGACAAAAGTGCAAAATATTTTGGGAATTGTCTATCCCAAAATATTTTACAGAATGTTTTTTTTTGTTTTTTTATTCATGATCATAGATTCAAGTCTTTCAGTCAGATACATAGTAATTAGATACAGAATACATTTCTTTTTCCATTAGAATGCAGATGTAACACATCCTAATGTATTTTGCAGTATTTAAAAAAATTCCATCCAAACTTTTTTAACAGGTCCGTAACGTAACACATCAACTTGCACGCACATAGCCCAATACATTTTCCACCAATCTCTTCTCCACAATTCAGCATGGTCACCCCTAATTGCCCTCGCAAAATATTGTTGACATACCTACAACAACAACTACTAAAGGAATTTCAACTTTATGCAGTTGGGTTAAGGTTTTAAGGAAGACTTTTAAAGTGTCTTTCTGGAGATTTATCCGTTGTATGGCCTAAGATATTTATAGTGAGGTGGCATTGTACAGATTTGTAGTCGATTTGCTAGCTTTGTGCGTTTTTAAACGGCATTCGTTGCGGATTTATTTGATGTTGCCGTTTTAACGTGTTTGTATGTTGGTAGCGCGGGTAATTTAATGTTGGCAGTGAACGTTACGAATGTTTCATCCTATGTATAGACAGAGAGAAAAAAAATTAGCAAACGAGTTCCTACAATAAATTTAAACCTAATGGTATTATGGAAAAGAAAATTAATTAAAATTATATTTATAATTTTGAGTAAGGTAGAAAATCAACTCTTTAAAAAAATCATTTTCTTGTTTGGAACCAACCAACCTAGAAAATGATTTTTTTAAAGATTTACGTTTAAAAAAAAATACTACTTATTTGACATATAGAGAGAATTTTGAGCACCTTAATTTTCATTCATTATATTCCTTCGATAGGATTTTTTTTATTAGCCTGTGTTGCAAAAAGCTTTCCCCATTCTACTTATTCATTATTATATTTATTGTACTCGTATATTGGTTACATTCTTGAACAATATGGGCCTTATGTATTAAAAAAAAAGTGATTAGCAGATTCTTAATTCAAAATTTTCTATGCAGAATTTGAACTAAGAATCCGCAAATCAGTATTGAAACTAAGCTTTAGTTTTAAATATTAATTCTTGTTACGAAAAGTTTGGATATGAATCAAAGTTGCTTCGGCAGATTGAGATTATGCACCTTATCTGTTGAAGATATTTCGTGTCTCATATCAATAAATTTCTGATTTTACGTAGATCATTTTGAAATCCGAAATTCCTGATCTTCTGATAAATAAAATATTTAACTGTGTGTCAGACATTATGCAAGGATGCGGAAAATGAAAGTTAATCTGATGCGATAGGCTTTCAAAACTTACGAGGTGATATTAAGAGAATAGTACGTTTTGATTTGAGCTGAAGATTTTTTTTGTTTATGTTTAAAAGCTGCTCGGTTTATTGAAGTAATAAAATCGGCTAAGTGCGAAATTGTTCTGAACGAATGACAATTTTTTTCAAGTTTTTTTTTTAACTTTAAACTTCTTAAAGTTTCCCTGTAATGTATAAATAAAGAACTATGTATTTTCTGTATTTTTTTTTTTTCAAAATTTTAGGGTCAGTAGTTTCGGAGATAAAGGGAATGGTCATTTTTCATCTTTTTTATAAAAACTTTTTTTTTTAATTATAAAAAAAAAGTTAGGCCCTTTTAATTTGATATGTAGCACGGTACGCAGAAGTTCATGTGTGTACCAAATTTCAACTGAACTCCAGTCCAGTCCAGTACACTGAGCAAATGGGCTGTGACAGACAGACGCACAGTGGTCCTATAAGGGCTCCATACTCACATTCGGACGTGTGGAATCCTAATAAAAAAATATATAGACTAAATAAATAGCTCAAATAAATTACTATACACACGTCAGCTACGAGTATGGACGTCATGTGCGACATTTAAAAAACTGCACTTTCTATTTCTGTCAATAAAGGAGGCAGTAGTGACGTTCTTGTTCTGTCAAGCCTGAATAAATAAACTATTCTCAATGTCATTCAAAAGATAAAATAAATAAACCGAGCTAATTTCAAAACCAATGCCATCCCTCATTTTAGCGCCGCCGCCGTGCGGACGTGTTGAAAGAATTCAAGTCGATTAGGTTATATATTTAAAACACTAACAGTAAAGGATAAAAAGAGACTTAGACAAAAATTACTTAATTAAACATAAATTATGTTATCTAAATATTAATCTACCAAGATAAGTGTGAAACGGCACAAGTCCGAGTCGTCCACAAACTTATTTGCAAACCATAGACTAGAATTATTGACATATCAAATGTCATGATCATAATGAAATCGATAGTTTTAGACGTAGCTTCGGACATTTGTATTAATTATTTGCTTATAATAATCAGGTGTCGAAGTTTTTCATATTAGGTACCTAGTTAGTGGTTTTATTTAATTAATAAACTGTAAATATTATTTTATGAGAGCCTTTAAAAATATTGCAAATTGGTTTTATTATAGGCCTACGCACCGATTAAATAAATTAATTTTACAGGGCTAGCAAAGGCAGTAATATCACGAATTAAAACCTGAAAATATCTATGTCAGAATAAACAAACAACATGGATTCAAAACAGACCATTAAAAAAGGAACCACTAGTCATGGGCGATCGCACAAGAATCGATCGATTACAAATCGCCCATCGAGTATCGATACGGCGGATTCCCGCGGAATTGCACAATTTCCCGCGTCGAGTCGACAAGGCTGGCTAATGAGAGCGTGGATACCAGTACCATTGTTTACAGATGCGATCGCGGTGTTATCTCAGCTATTTTTGTACGGTAGCCATGTTTTACTTATCTCCATACATTCGTATACGATGTTCGTCGATTGTTCCCCGGTTTTTCGTCAGCGAGATCTCGTTATTGTTTCGCGATTCTTTGATATTAATCAATGTAGGATTTGGAGGGCTGTGTAATTATTTGGATTGTTTTAATACGTATGATCGCGATATGAGATTATAAACAAATGATCGTTAGCATAATAAATATGGCGTGACGGACGATGCGTCTGTTTTTACAATAGCGTTAAACTGACATTATTAAAACTTTCATTTCTGTGATTTATTGTTGTATAGTAATAATTAGGTACCAAAGTTTATTTAAATTGTAAATGTAAGTATTCTGACCTCATAAATACACCCGTCTTCGGTAAGCTAGAGATCATTGCAATTAAAATATACCCAGACCCTCAATACCCAGGCACTTGACAGACGCACCGAATACTTTATTCCGACCACGCAAAAACACAGTTATAATAAAACCGTAAATTTTAAAATGCAGACAATAACTTAACAGGTGCTGAATAAAGCACGAAGCAAATTAGGGTGGAGGAGATGACGCGATAAGGCGTCGGTCGCGCGTCACAGCGGCGACACAAATCGCGCGTCGATCGCGCGTCAATCGTGTCGCGGTGCGTAACGAACCGGGTATTGTATGCAAACGCCATCGTTGATATGTCCTAACTCAGATATAGAATCTTTTACATACGATAATAATGTAACATTTATTTACTTAGCAACGCATTGTTTGAGATTTTCCTTAATTTTTTGCATTTAATTTTTATATAAATAAGTAAATAATACCACTTGTTGATTCAAAGGGTTTTGTTGGCATAAAATGATAAAACATCAGCAGCATCGTCAAAAAACAATACAGAAAGAAAGAAAAAAGTTGTACAGAATCCACGATTTGCGTACAAAATTCTTATTATCAATTTTTCCGCAATCACCCATATTATAAGTTCCATTGTGCGGCCGCGATAGCCCCAGGCTTCGGCTCAAACTGATCCTTTCCTAAACCGTTCCTCCAGCCTTGTAATCCCATGCTAACAATTTAAATTCGACTCTACAAGCGTTCATACTTGTGCTCATAATCGCTCGCTCCATTCTAACTTATATGACGTTCCGTCATTACGGCCGAGCGGCTTTTCCCGCGTAACCGCCAGTTTGACCAGCCCTAAACCGGATTTTATGTGCCTTTTTCATAAGGTTCTTATTTGACTAGAAGGTTGAGGTTCTATAAGGCATTTGTCCCGCGGTTATGCTGGCGCTATCGGCATCACCTTAATGATGTCTCGATGGTGGATAGCCATTGTGTTGGATGTAAATTTGTAGCCGTCGGCGCGGGTAATGATGTGAGAACAAACTGAGATCCCGATAGCCAGATCTGGATCGCTTTCGGCCCACTGTGCAAGGGATTGTATTCAACATTCGGCGCTCAAACTCAGCCCGTGCGATCTCATTGTTGTTTTATTTTTTGGAATGTTGAATAAGTTTCTTTTTTTAATGTCCACTGTCTTGTAAATCATAAACTGTATCGATGTTTCGATCGTTTCCTTCGAATTTATTTGAACGAGAAAGAAAAACGCCAACTAATATTGTTTTATACGTTTTAGTAAAAGGGGTATAAAATGGTGGAACCTTTCAACAAAAACTGATGTGCACACCCCATTATCTAGGACCCTAAACCTTTTCATACTATTAGGTACACACAACGCAACTTAACAAACAAAACGTTACAAATTCAAAATGGCTGCGAGAAAATGGCGACCATGATGGCGTCATTAGCACAGTTATCGCACTATTTTGTCGAATAGACAAAATTTTCAGTCTTTCAACGTGCGTCGGCGTTATGAAAGCGATGTAAATGATGTTTTGAGGAAAACACGATAAATAATAAACCCACTAAAATGAGGTTGATGAAAAACGACACGAGCGATGCGGGTTATTAATTTTGGAGGGAAATTAGACCGCCATTTTGTTAGGGTAGTGTTGTGACCTAATGGATAATGTTAAGACGACCGATTTAGAAACAAGTCATTATAAGGGATAACACCATTATACTTCGTTATTTTTTGTTTCGCTCGTTCGATAGGTTTTATCTTTAATACGCTAAGAGTACAGAGCATCCACCTTGTCGTAGGCGCAGTTAATTTATTCTAGATATTAACAGTTTTACAGTCCTTAGCATTCCGCACTGAAATTGTTAAAATGCCTCATTCATTATACCACTCGGGAAGTTCTGGTTATCGTTAGATTGTAAATAACTTTTCACTTAGGTAAGTATACTTACATAGGAAAAATAAAATTACAATAGTATCTATGAATAACGAGACTAAGCCTTTGTATCGCAAACATTGCTGTCTACTTATTTATTTTTGATTCAAATCAATATCTTAATTTTATTCAATCCAATAATAAATTTTGGTTTATTTCAAAGCCCAAGCTTAAGTCATTAAGCTGCTACCATTTCTAATGACACCCATAATGAGCCTATATCATACTTATAAAAATTAGTAAAACATGAAACTATTTTAATACTCAGATACGGAATACCGATCATTCCTTCGGCTCCCACTTAACCTGCATTATCTAAATATAGTAAACCCAAACATAAAACAGAGCATCTGCTTAAAACATTTTTAATCACAAAATTTATTATCCCACGTAAACATAGCAAAGGAATCCACAATTAAGTCACTCCACTACGAAAACACGCCATAACATCTTTATCGGGGTTGGATCGATTCTTTTTACTCTTAAATCGACTAAATACAATCTGTATCGAGCATGGCGCCGTCCGATCTGTTTTTATCGTTGTATTATCGAAGACTAATGCACTGGCCGAGATAACGCGGACATAAGAGCGGGAGCCGATAAACTCGGTGTGGCCATGTTAAAAATAGTTTACACGCTTAGTTTGTTGTCTGGTAGGGTTATTGGTTTAGTATTGTAATGGATTCTCGTGTTGTTGAAACAAAAACATTTTATTTGAGTGCAAATGTGCAGGTTAAAATACATAGTGATTTAATTCTTCGTCGTGAAAAAAAAATACGTGACAAATGCTAAATCTGTGCATAAATATAATTGTAGGTAATAAATAATTATCTCTGAAAGACATAAACATCACAGACCCAATCATCGATATTTTATACCAATTATACCAAACTATGCGCAGCCCTATTCCAGAGTTACCACTTACAAATTTTCTAAATTCAAATCCCGGTTATCGTTCGAAACGAATACGTCTTCCTTATTTAAATTGTCATTACGAACTCTTTCGTTCGGCATTTATCGGCCGCGGCCGGCTCGGGGAGATGGCAATAATAAAAATTATCTATACAAATGGGCCCGGATTACTCGGCGACATAAATTTCTACTCGCCCAATGAGAGCTGCTACAGAAGATAAAGGGTCAACGATTTTTAGAGCTGTGTTTTTGCTTCATTTTTAAGTTGGTTGGTTATTGGTGATTCTCTATGTCTAGCCTTAGAACTCAGGATATGGCATGGACTTCACACTTTGAGTTTGACGGTTTACCCTTTAAGACTATATCGCCCACGTAAAGAACCAAATAGTCCTATCAGTTTATTTACTATGGGTATAAAGTAGGTTTTTCTTATGTTTCAGGGATATTTCATTTTCCTGATAAAGTGAAAGAATCAATCAGTTTAGGCCTGTCCATCACATTTACATTAAGGTGGTTTGATACTAAATTCATGCAAACAATTTATTTTAAAACCACCAATACATAATTGTTGCACTAGGAAAACCCGACAAAAGCACTTGTTGTGCACAGTACCATTCCTAGCTCGTAAAACAAATGATTGCCAAAGAATAGAGAAATATTTTAAAGTCCAATCCTGTTAAAAAGTTTAAAAAAACTGAGATTCGGCCAGCTCGTCGGTATCGGGTGCTCACTGTGCTCAGCGAGACACCGCCACAGAGTTATTCGACAAAAATGCTAATTTTCAAATCTCCAACGCGTTCGCCCGCCCGCGATCCAAACGACACCGCACACTTTTTATTTTAAGAAACAAACCGATTTTTATCCCTTTACCCCATTGCGCTTACAACACTACTCTTTATTTTTTTTAAACGGCAATTTGAGCAGTAATTTGACGCAATCGCCGATAAAAGTCACGTTATTCGATTAACATCGTATAAGTATTCGATGGCAATCGCGAGTTTTCTTTAATTATATAATTTACATTGTGGGTCGGTATCGATTCCATCTCTCGGGCCTCGCTAGCAATTTCAAAGATACCGGATACCGATTAAACTTGAATTTATTAAAAAAATAAATACCGTCGCGTCCTCGTGCGTCGCTTTCTCGCATTTATGAAACAGCTGTAAAAAATATTATGTCGCCTTGATAACAGTGCGGGACAAGTTTATGCGATTTATTCATGAATTCAATTGATTTCTTTCGATTTATCTGGGATCTGTTATTGTCCGGTTGCGCTTGGGTACACACTACACAGTCGTATGTTATGAAGGGTGTCAGGTAATAAAGTGTCATAAAAACCGTGTATAGGTTCATGAAAATTGTAGTAGTGCTAAGAACATCGGTATTAGATTGTAGCGCGATCCATCAAACGCTCGTTAACACGTTCTCGGCGACGCGACGGACGAGCCCAGCCGAGTTTTTTTTTTTTTTTTCAAACCAGTCGGGGCTAGTGTTGGGCGCCTGTTTTTGTGAGTGGATCGATTGTCGGTAGTAATTGGTATGGGAGTAGCCGATGTTAAACATGATGTTTGACGGTGGACCGAGTTAATTATTTTCGTGTCGTAGGCGTGCTGCGACTGAGAGATGCTATCGACATCCAGATTGTGCTGTAATACAAAAAGGAAATGGATCGGTTTGACGTGACCGTTTCACTGTAACAATGCTTTGTTAGTTTTTAATTTAATTCGTTTTCTTTTATTACGTATAGGTCTATAGGCCCGTCGCCCCGTCATGTTCACATGAATAAAACGCAGACAGTACGTCCACGGAATGCAAATAAACTAAAATCAAGATCACTCGATGCTAGCAGTTATAAATTGTGCTTTTATTTTTCTCAGTTCGCAATGACTATCTTGAATCTTTTGCGGAAGACCGTTATCGTGTGCATCTGTTTCGCGGAATGTCGCGGGCTCAAATCAAATTACGCATTCGAAATTCGAACGGCGGAATCAAAGGCCAGGCTGTTGATATCGCCGCGTGCGCAATCGACATATTAATATTCGATCTATAGGCGTCTCGATGTTCTCGATTCGTATAATTAAAATCGAGATCGATCCGATTGGCTGTCGGATTCCGTCACGTTATTCATCATAAGTACCGCCTACTTTTGACGCCTCCAGCGATGCGTGGACGCAACTTTTAAGCTGTTTATTTATGTGTATTATCACTTTATCATCAATTTCGCGGAGTATTGTTGTTAAAAAGTGTGTATTCAAATTATATTATAATCTGGTCGGCTGTAATCCTGGGTTATTAATCAAAAGGTGGCACACGTGAAGTTATGGGGGGACGTATTATGAAATCGCATGTGTTTTTACAGAAGGCGCGGTGGGGGGGTCGCCTCGTGAGCCCGTGCAACGTATCGTCGAGTTTTGCATAGATTTAAAAACTCGATAGTTATGCAAATGTCGGGACTGCCGTGTTTACTTGTTTCTGAGTTACGGTGTGCCACGGTAATAGACCCGCGCCTATCAGAATTAGACTTTTTTGTGTGTTAAAGAGTTTTTTTAATGTTTCTGTGACTGCAGATTGCATGTCGGGAGGACGTACGGGTGTTATATTTGAAAATTGAAATTTACATGCACGATTGTGAAAGATTTTCAAAATTCTTTAGTGGGTACCAAAAAGGCTCGTTATCAGAGTGGGGATTTCCTTCCTACTTAGTTGAAAGTGTTCTTAATCAGAAAGGTGACTGTTTAAGTTTTGAGAGCATGTTAACAAAGTTAGAGTCGGTACGTACCTACTAATTATTTAAATAGGTAGTTAATTAGGTCCCAACAGTTCTTATTTGGTATGTTGTATTATAGAGAGTATTCAAACTGTCTTTAAATCATATTGATATGAAAATATTTAAAACTAAACTTATGTATGTTTTGTGTCAAATGTCACAACGGGGTCATTAATCTAATTAATTACTTTATAAGTTTACTACTTTGTTCTAATCAAGCAGTCATAGTGCCCTGATATTATTTTGTAATAAGTATAACTACCAATTTTATTTTTGTACTGGCAATCATTATTAAGGAAATGTCATGCGGATTGTTAATGTCATTCGTTCCCGCGTAATAAATAAAAAACAATTTATATTTTCTTGTTACGGTTGTATTATTTTTATAAAAGCGAATGCATGTCGTTTAGGTACATTATGAGAGGTTAGGTTAGGTTAAATTTAAACTTAGTTTATTTATTATTTTAATTAATTTAAGAAACTGACATACTTCATAAAAATTACGTTCCCTACCTTTGAAATATCAAAAATCAAAATCAGTTAAGACCAGGATAAACTGCCAATGAGCTTGATTTGTAGCGATAAGCTCACTCGTTATCGTAATAGGATCTAAAACCATAATCGCCAACTGTGGTGGGTGAACGACAGAGTAGATACATTACTATCTACCTGCTAAAATAATCTAGAGAACTGTGAGCTTTTGTTTTAGAAAATTGAGCCAAATTTTCAACTTTAAATTGATATAATTAGCTGCCTCTGGCTGACTCTCCTAGAGAGCTCCATAACATACTCTCCTGAAACGGTCACCCATCCAAGATTCGCATTTAACTGACCAAAACTTTTCTTTTTCTCTCTATGAAGACGTTGTCCCACTCTAGGAATAACTCCTGTATCGAGGGTGCGTTCACGAACTTGTAAACTCTCATACACAAGACACCCAGATCCGGTACAACTTTCTATAGGCCATACAAATATTTGTTCCTAAATTGTTTATAAATCAAAAGATGCAACCAAGGTTCAATTATCACCATTCAGCAACATCAAAAAAAAAAGTTGCAGGTACATTTTATTACAATCAGAATGTCAAAAGAAGTCATGATAAATAACAAAGAAAGTAAAAGAAGCAATTACTTGTGAAATGTTTAATTTCCTCAGCCATATCTACATTCGATCAACGGTACTTACTTGTGTTTTTAAATACGCACAGCTAAGGATGAGGAAAGTATGGATGTGGCATTTTGTCATAATGCTTTTGCTAGTAGGTATAAATGATAGAGCCCAAGAACGTGGAAACGAGGTTTTTTTTAAAATGACGTAGGCACACCAAATGGTATTATTGAGGTCTCGTGTTCTGTTAAGGCGTATACAGCCGCTAAGTGACGCCCTCATTAAAAAAAAACGTAGCAAGGCGTAGAAAATTAAAAAACCAAAAACGTCTGTTTTTGACACTTTTGCTTACTAATTTGGAAACGAAACACTTTGAGTCCTGTTTTAACAACGTAAAAATACCTTATCCTATTTTTAACAAACGCAACATAGGATTTTTTAATCTTTATTTTCTACGCTAAGATACGAATTGTTATTCAATGAGGGCGCCACTTACTGGGAGGTAGGCCCTTAAGTAGCTGATGCTATAGAAGAGGGCAGAGTCCACAGTTACCTTCCATAGAAAGTGGACTTGAGCTTTTTTTTTTTGTGTGGTGGGAAGTCATCCAATGACATCTCCCGCTCTAGGGTGGAGCGGGAGGGCGTGTCAGACTTTTACTGACTAAAACCCACCCCTGTTCCTTCCCTGCCCTGAATGCCCAAGGGCGCGGTAACTCACTTTCGAATTTATCCACAACCCCTGGACAGGCATCGGTCATGACGGGCCTCATCATGTTTTGCTGACAACTCTCTGAGGCGCGCGTGGAACACTACGCATCGTTGACTCTCAGGCCTGGTGCTGATCAGACGGCGAGTTACCCACTAATCGCCGTCCGCAGGCCCGGGTCTACGGTGGCTGGAGATCGTCTAGCGACGTCCTCCGCCCAGGACGTCTCCTGCGGCGGCTGCTGCTGAGGGCGTGAGGCCGAGTCTGTTGTTGTTGCTTCTCCCTCATCTGTTCCGCCTCCTCCTTCGCGAGTATTACTGCTTCGCAGAAGGAGGAGACTGCTTTCCATTCCCTCTCGCTCCGTACCATGGCCTGGACCAGGGCAGGGCGCGAGAGGTCGCTACCGATCGCCTCCACGAATACACGGCGGGGCTCCGCCCAAGCCGGGCAAATCTCCACCGTATAAGTGGTCTTGAGCTTCACGCGTCACCTCGCTCCACGTCATTACGATGCTCGTCACTTCTGCCAACACGGTACGTCGTCAGGTTTGATTTGGACAGCCACGCTTCCTTTTCCCTTGAGGATTAATATCCATGGCCTGTTTAGGAATGGATAGTCTCTCTTGTTAATCGAACCTGGTGTTCCAGGATCGATTAATTAGTATACACAGTCATTACACAAATTAGAATCGATGGCATTATTCGATCCCAAATTAGTAAACTATCGTCAGTGGGTATCGATACCGCTATTCATTTCTGAGTGTTTAAAGGAGCCCTAAGGGCTTAATATGAGCTCTAAATGTGAGGCACTTAAAGTCGTTCAGCTATAATTTTGTATGTAAAGTTACCGCTACCGACTTTTAAATTGACGGGCAATTAGGCCTCATATTAAAACCCCTTAGGTGGTACTTTTTCTAATTAAATAATGAACTTTGAAATCCTTATTTTGTTGCATTACGTCCATTTAGTCCATAATACTCCCGCTACAGGGACTCCGAACTCCTCTTTGTAAGAAAAAGTGGCCCGTCCAACTCCAGTGTTGGTTGATTGTAGATGCAAGTCTTAGAAGTTTTAGTTACATGCGTTGGTCTCCTTACAATATTTTCCTTCAACGTTTCTAGAGAGCAGTGATGATGCCTGCCTATATTCTAACTGAAGATTGACTTCTCACTGATTTAGTGCTAATGAGATTAAATGGCACTGAATACAACTTGTTAAGTTTTAACGCATCCTAAAGACATGAGATGTGAAAGTGAGATCAATGATCGTTCGGTCGATAACATGCTTAGCTCCAAATCTTGTACCTACACAAGATTGTTAATATGTTAAACTTTAATGACTCGGATACGTGTCGAAACAATGTTGATCTGCCAGATAAGCTGTTATTAAATATTTTTATCTTCTATCATCGGCAAACGCTCACTACGGGAAATAACAGTACTTTTAAGAGATTGTAGATGATCTTAGCAAAGTTATCATTATAGCACGATGGCAGGAATTCCAATTAGTTATCGTGACCTAATCATACACAGATACCTCACAGTGCTCATCAATGCCGTCTGGAAGGCAGTCATGTTAATCTATTAGAAAAAAGTAGCAACTTAGTAGTGCCGGAGGTCGTGGGTTCGATTCCCACCCAGGACAAATGTTTGTGTAATGAGCACGATCATTTTGTTCTGTGTCTGGGTGTAATTTATCTATAATATGTATGTATTTAGAAATATATAAGTATGTTTATATCAGTTGTCTAGTACCCATAACACAAGCTCTGCTTAGCTTGGGACTAGATGGCGTTGTGTGATAGTTGTGGAATATTATTATTATTACTTTTGGCAAACCACTGCCTAACCAGATGCAAAGAGTTTGCATACTATCCAGTATTGTCAAAATACCACATCAAATCTACCAAAAGTACCTCCTCACACATGTGGCAACACCTCATGAATATTAAATCCTACATCAATCATACACGGAGGTTGAGATTTCGCTATACGATTACGGCCACTCGTTTGCCGGTAAGGGGTTGCTTTGACGATATTTAGTTAGCACGTGAAACTGGGTTAATTAAAGTGTGTAATTAATATTGTATAAAGGTGTACTTTACATTCTTGATTTCCGAGCGTTTATAATCTTTTTGAACGAAAAAATTGTATGTAATTGCTATGACCATCAATGGACTGCTTATTGAATGCTTCTGACTTCATACAGAATCAGAAACAATCCTTCAAACGCTCATTCAATCCGGCACAGGAAACCGTGTATTGCAACGGCCTTATCTGAAGTGAAATACACAAACTTCAAGAAAGCATTACTAATTTCTACGGTAGAACTTGATATTTTTTCCTCAAGCAACACCAAAGATAACGAACTAAGCGTGGCAACATTTATCGCGGTCTCATACCAACATCGCGGCTGTACGTTACTGTTATCGCTGGCCGCGTGGACATCTAGATTTATTCGTCATGAGCCAGGACGTGGACACCACGAGGAAATGTTTATCTACTACGTACTACGCTTACTTACTTACCAACGTTTTTGCTCGTCACCGTATCCATTGCAACGTTGAGTGATTTTTTGTTGGGTCTATGCTTTGGAGGTAATTAATTGATAGCATGATTTAGTTTTTGAAACTCGACGATACAAGGTCAGTCTGATCACTGCATTTCTAAGGATTTGGTTTTTTGTAGAGAAAAGATTTCGCTGGATCAATAAAATTTTCCACCATCACGTACCAGACCACAGCCTCTAGACTGTAGAGGCTAGACAAACTGATATACTTAGTATAATTGGTTGTACCAGCGACAAAGATTGTCGAAAAATTACATATGTTTGCGATTGAAAATATTACCATGCGCTAGCGATGCAAATGTTATCAATCCCAAACATTTTGATAGTTGCGATTCCCAATAGAATGCAACCTTTGTCTAGAGCCTCCATTCTATCAACATATCCTTCAAAAGCCAATAAGCAAACTAAACTAAAATATCGTATCGTAATTCGTGACGAAACGGACACATGTCCCACAGTCAGACTCGGCACAGCACAGGGCGTAACGATAGCGGAATCGAACCGGCGATATGTTAATGTTCGTCCAATCGTGACGCACGACGTTCATCCTGCCGGACACTTGCGGAAGATCACCACCTTGATACGTACTTGAGAATATTTTTTATGTGTAAATAGCGTGGCTGTGAGTCGTTGGAAATTGTATTCAATAGACTTGTTATGGTTTTGTGAAGTAATGAGGTGGAATGGGGTTAGATGCTGTGGTGGTTATTGCAGGGTTTTAACTTACGAAGCAGTGACAGAGTTTAGTATTTGAAACGATTCCTTCCTTCTCTATTTTGAAAACTGGTGTTGTAAATTTTTTGTACTGCCTACTTATTTCCTGAATTAACTTCTCTTATAAGGAAAAATCTTTCATATTTTACCAGTTCCAACAAACCTAGCACAGCAGTTATCAATGTAGGAAAAGCAATCAGTCAGATTATGTATCTGAGATTCATTTACGTAAATCTTTTAATGAAACATTAAACTTACAAAGATTAGTTTTAACCAATCTCAGATTTCAGTCTACAATCTGACCAGGACTTATTCTATATCAGCTTCTATTCTTACAACAAAAAACTTGACAACAATAGTTTGGGAACTTATCTATAGGTATCGCGAAACGAGTTACTTACAGCACATCAGCTCCATTCAATTCATTCCCACTGTTAGTATTAAACACCTATGATATTATCGCGCAGTCCGCACGCATGATAGATGTACACACTCCCTAGCACAACAAACTCAAATAAATCAAGATGTGTGCAACGATAATCTGGTCCGACTTTGTCACTCAACTCTTTGTTAGTAACTTTTTTAGTATCTTTTTTTTATTCTCAATCTAGCAACACTGGTAATGGTGCTCATAATGTTGTGTAGTGACGTTAAGACGACATGTTTAAAAAAAGAAAATGTAATAGATAAATGTTTTTGGTTTAGATGAAAAGATTGCTTTTGTTAAGATTATTTTCTAAGTTGATTGACATTTTAATCATTAGTGTAGTTTTATTCGGATTACCTATGCCCAACTTTGAGGTTTATATTACCTACTTGAATTACCACTAATTTCCGTGCATAGACATCACATAATACGTTAGGTTTAAAAATGATGCAGGGTGCTGAATAATATCAATTCACAATGGTTTTCTTTCTGCTTTTCAAGCGCGGGAAAGTTTCCCATTTAGATACAATGTTAAGAGTAGGTACTTTTCAGGATGCTGAACTAGAGTTATGTTATCAGGCATTCACAATTAACTGTTTTCTAGCCGAGATGGTTATTACGAGTATCTGTTCGTTTTCTTTCATTTAAATTAAACTTCATTTGTGCCACTTTCGCTGCCACTACCGCCATCTAGCGACGTAAACCAAATTTAACCTCTCATTAAAGATTCTAATGCCGGCTGCACACGCTCGTCTCGTTCGCGTCGCGTAGAGGCTCGACACGAGAGCCACCGAGAGACGAGACGAGGGTACCATCTACACACTCATACTTGGCCTGTCTCGTGGTGTCTCGAGAAGCGTGTACAGCCGGCTTAAGGAAAAGGACAGCTTCTCGATGTAGAACAAGATAATAATAATACTGAGACGTACCTACCCACATTAATATTCAATGAATAAGTTTTTATCTCGTGTTATCAGGCAATCGGCTCATTTCAAGGTGTATGTCGGTCGTATCGTATGATGACCACTACCATTTGCTGTAGACTGTAGAGTGAGTTAAGATGGTGAATGTGGAATGTGTTTTTACTATATTGGTCACTAGGACATAGAATAGGACTTCGGATTAGGGTTGCTATCTCTAAAATCTGGCAACCAGCTTAGAAACCGGACGTGTCTAGAGAAAATTTCTTTAGGCGCATTGGGCAGTTTTGAGATGGAAAAAACAATTAAACTCGCGCGCTACCGACAACGTTATGCGATTCGCTACGAGAGTGCTACGTCGCGTAGCGCGTAGCGTCGTAGCACTCGTAGCGGATCGCGAGACGCGTTGGGCATTTTTGTTCAAGATTTTTGTTTTCACTTCTGACGGTACTCCCGGCGTGCCAGGTTTTTTTTTAAATATATTTTCGGGGTCGCCGAATATATGAAAACGTCGGGTGGCCGCCCGACGGCGGCCGGTAACTTGAAAACTTTTGAAACCGGACTACAAATCAAACCCTGCCCGGACGCTCCCCGGACGCCCTTTAAACAGGACAAATCCGAGAAAACCCGGACGGATGGCAAACCTACTTAGAATAGATGTTTTTACACGCTAGGGCCAGTAAACCCAAGTGTAAGTGCGTTTAGAAAATCAAGGATAAGTAGAAAGAAGAAGAAAGAAAAAGAATTTATTTGCCACAAATTAACGACATACACAACAATATGATTTTGCTAACTTAACCCTTATCGATAGTGTTAGTAGATCTTATATTTCTATGTTAGTAACGTGTTTAACAAAAAAAAAGGAAAGAAAAAAAAATATAAATAGGTAGGTATAAATAAATAAAAAGCAGATGCATGTCGTGGCTGTGGTAACTATAGTAACTGGAAAGCGTAGACTCAGTGGCTTGTACTTGAGAGTGTGTGTGGTGTGTCTTATGTTTCTCGTCACCCAGCGCTCTGTCTGTCCGTAAAAACCCAAAAACTACTGCACGAACTTTCATGCGGTTTTCACCAATAGACAGTGTGATCAATGAGGAAAGTTTAGGTGTAATTATTGCCCGTGCGGAGCCGGGGCAGGTCGTATTAATCAAAACGACATTTTTCTTTCCGACGTCTACATTGATGGCTCCCGATGGAATGTGAAGTGAAAATAAATAAATACTACTAAATTTAAAAACTTATGCATCAGCCTTTAAAAGTATATATTTGCTCTCACCCTGTCTGCTGTTAATCCGTATTTCAAGCAACTTCCTTGGTTATACTACTACTGGGCTCTGAAGTTATAAGTATATTTTAAAGGATTTCAGTAGAAAATTGGCAAACGTAAATAAAATTCTTATTGACTTATTCGGTTGGATCGGCCATCCAAATTATAAACTACCGACATAAGAACAACAGTCAACAATTTAATCTTTATTTTCTATGCTTTGCTACGATTTTTTATTTAATGAGAGCGCCACTTGGTGGCTATATACGCCTTAACAATATGATGTTGTGAGTTTCCTATGGTGTTGTTTTGTCTAAATAACATTCTAGAAATAAAATGACGGATCTATTCCGTAAGTAGTTAATAAATGTAGGTACCTAGCTAGGCACTTAATAAGTTATGCGAAGTTACTTGATGAACTTTTCAATGGGAAGATTATACGCGACACGTGAAGGACTCGACAAAGTCAGAACATAAATTATTCTACCGTTCACTTACGTTATATTTACAAGTACCTAAATAAATATTTAATGAACGTCCATATTTATTTATTTTATTATCTGAGATAGTCTTGAGTGCACAGTGATTACGGTGAGTTATCAATCGAGATATGAGCCGTGGCCCGTGGTAGTAGCGCGTCCTAGGTGATCGCTCAAAGCGTCACAATCACAGATTTATATCACCGCGATTGTGACGCCACTGATGCACGACTATTTTAATTGGACCCTGATCTCAAACATGATAAAACCTCAACAAGATGGCCGCTTTGTATTTTTTCCCGACGTGTGTAGGCACGTGTACGACGCTTGTCGGCCTTGTTACAACATTTAACATTTAATTTCATTGCTTAATTCCATGAATTTTCATACAAGAAAACGCAACATGCATTGTTCTCCTGCATTCGTGAGGCAACTTTGCAGTCAAAGGGTACCTACACCTAATCTAACCAGCTCATTGTGAAGTTCTAGTCAAAACTATGCGGGCTAGCTTTCAACGAATACATGAGTCGCATGTTTCTCTCTTGTACGAACGCAATGACATGTTTATAAAGACAAAGGGCACAGATGTATATCATTTAACGAATCGACGTTCAGTTCGAGAGCGCTGCATAAACGACACCGAGTCACGCCATCTATCTGATTGTCCGGACAACCTTTCGCCGAGCCAACAATCACAAGCTTATAACTTATTTAGCGAAAAACAGAAGCTGGAGCGCGACTAACGAAGCTCGATAAGCTCGCGTTCGGTATGACGCTAACATTAAGCTGCCAGATAAAGGCAGCATTAGTCGGCCAATCGCGCGTCACCGAGCAATCCTAATGACCAATCGCAACGCGCGCACACTAGGATAGCGTGACCCGAACGCAATCCGATCCGAGCAGTGTTCGTTACCGCGAGATGGCGGTCGGTGCGCGGCCGCACCAATCGTCGCGTCCATCTCGCTGTCGTGCCCATATAATGATCTTCACAGGGCCAGGAGAATGAAGTTGAGCCTCTCATTAATTGGCGTTTTGAGTCGAGATCGCTGCGCGAAAGATAGGTTAATTCCTCGCTCGGTAGAGATCGTTGTCGCTCAAAAAGGAAGGTGAGCGAGCGTTTTCTGGAAATCAGATCCAATTACAACGGGGTCCGTTAAGTTTTTGTTCTGTTTGGCCGCGGGCCCGCGCACGATATTGATGGACGAGCATCGAGCGTAATGACGGATCAACCGTCCCGGGTGCGCGAACTTAATCTCGTCCACATTTCTCGCATTTGTTAAGACGAGTGGCCGGTGCGCGCGCCCCACCCACGCGGCGACATTTACATAGCGCGGCCACGTCTCAATTAGGAGCGCTAATGTATGCCTCGACTCGCGAGGCCCCATCTGACTGACGTCGACAGATACGGGACGAAACGTGACGAGTGACGACTATCGCGGGACGTCGCTGCCAACTCGCCATCGCACAGCTATTAACAACACTAATAGGAGCCGATATGGCATGCATTCTTTATGCTCCCACATTTTGCATTTAGGTGCGCAGTCAATAGATTCTGATTTTTGTTCTTTTTATTTTCAGGTGAAGACGAGGAATGGGGAAACGAGAGCGAGGCGATGCCGGGAGAACCTCGCACGCCGAGCTCAGAGGGCGAGCGCGCTGCGTCCAGCGGAGGCGCGTCACCCGCATCAGGGGGCTCGCCTGCCGCCTCGCCACCGCGCCTGCGCCTCAACACCAGCCTGGCCACAGACCCCGCACTGGCCCCGCAGGCGACCACGCTGAAGCATGAGCCGCCCTCGCCGTCTCCACCGCCGCCACCTGCTGCGGTGCCGCAAGCTCGAGACTACCTCGCCCTAACGGCGGCCGCCTTCCCAGGGCTGTTTCCTGCGACTGGTCCGCCCAGCTACATATGCAAGCCATGCGGCATTCGCTACTCGTCTCTCAGTACATTGCAAGCACATCAAGAACATTACTGTTCAAATAGACTGCCGAAACCTGCAGAGCCGAATGCTACAGCTGATCCAGCTGCAGATGAGTCTAGCAGTGAGGCAAAGACTCCCCGCCCAGCAGGCAAGCAATATGCTTGCACTTACTGTTCGTATAGCGCCGATAAGAAAGTTAGCTTGAACCGCCACATGAGGATGCACTCCTCGTCCCCGGTGAGCAGCGGAACCCCAGCGCCGACGCCGACCTCTAACGGAGAAGTCACGGAGGGGCCCCCGGTACAGGACCGCTACTGCGCTGATTGCGATATTCGCTTTAGCTCTATCAAAACTTACCGAGCTCATAAACAACACTATTGTAGCACAAGGCAAGTTGTGAAACAGGCTTTAGCTGCTGCCCGGGGCGGCTCTGCGACCTCCGGGTCTGCGCCCCCCTCTCCTGGGGCCACGCCTCCAGCACAAAACCAGAACCAGTACGCACTCGCGTTACCCACGAATCCCATTCTCATAGTGCCCTACTCGCTACTACGAGGAGCTAGTACTCTACCAGGCACGACACTGCCTGATCCAGATACGCCATGCTTTCTGTTACCAAATGGAACATTCCAGCCGATCAGTCGGGCGTTGTCAAACATGAACGCAGAAGGAAAAGAAAATGAGGTCTTAAAGTCGGCTAATAGGCCTCGAGAACCATCAAGAGACGGTGGAGCGACACCTCTGGATCTCAGTGTAAGACGGACACCGGAATCTGTTGTGACTGATGAGCATGAAAAAGAGAATAGGCTACGGTCTACGACACCGGAGCAGATCGTGTGCGCTCCTTCGCTCCCAGGATCTCCAGGAACACCATCTCCCTCTCGGCGGTCTTCATCGCCTAGCGCAGAAAGTTCACCAAAGCGACGGAGATTGAACTCTAGAGGGCCAACTCCAAAACCTCCGAGTGCGCCATCGCCTCCTGAAGAGAAATACACGCCAATAGTTCCTCCTGCGATTCTGCCTCCCGCTCTAGCATTGAGGCTCGCATCAGAACTGCCAGTTACCGCGGCATCTCCCCAAGTGCTTGTGAAGCAGGGGGTGTCTAAGTGCAAAGAGTGCAACATTGTTTTTTGTAAATACGAGAACTATCGGATTCACAAGCGGCATTACTGCTCTTCGGGTGGTGGAGAGGAGCGCGCCAGTCCTGCACCTCCAGAGCCTGGTCCACCGCCACAGTATCGTCAGCTGATCTGCCTGGCATGTGGGATCCACTTCAGTTCGCTGGATAACCTAACGACTCATCAATCGTTTTATTGCACTAAGCGGGAGACTCGGTCTCCTAGAAGCGTTCCCGAGGCTCCAAGACCCACTTCAGGGTCGGAAGGAGGTTGGAAGTGCCCGTGTTGCGACGTCGTGTCACCAACGGCGGCGGCGGCGCAGCGCCACATGGATGCGCACGCTGGCGTGAAGGCGTTCCGCTGCACTATCTGCCGGTACCGGGGCAACACACTGCGAGGCATGCGCACTCATATTCGCATGCACTTCAACAACAAAAAGCCTGCTGATTTACAGGTATGTTTTTATTATAATTAATAATATTACCGTAATTATAAAAGTTATATAGTTTTAAAGAGGTACCAAACTGCATCTTTATTTAACGAGTAAGAATTGGTTTTTATTTCTGATTTGCTGAAAAATAAGTCCCGAAACTATAAACTCTGATTTACTGTCATTTCTTCCGATGCCAAAAAATATGAACCAATATTTTTTATTTTCCAGGAGGAGAGCTACATCGCCTGCGTTCTCGAAGAGGACAGTCGTGAAGCAACGTCCCCGAGCCCAGCAGTGGGCGGAGAGCGCGTGCACCGCTGCGGCAGCTGTGCGTACACCTCCACATACCGCGGCAACGTCGTGCGCCACGCACGTCTCGTGCACGCGACCGACGAACCAGAAGAAGAACAGACATCTCCTGTTCCTCCTCCCCCGACCACAGTCGATATCAAAAAAGAACCTGACACGGAACTCGAAGAAACCCCCAACTATTGTAAGTCTTGCGACATCTCCTTCAAGTATGTAAACACCTATAAAGCACATAAGCAGTTCTATTGCACTGCTAACAACCAGGACGCGACGGCGAATAACAACGTGCCTACCCCAGCGAGGGTAACTGACACGCCTGTGCTATGAATTTGATTATAATTATGATACTTGGCGTACTCATTTTGTAACATGCGAAAGTTGCAGGCAATGTTATGTCCCTGTCGATGATATTTCATCAAAACTCTTGAATTGAACTTTAACTTCAATACTACTACCGCCATCTGTTATTCAGAAATGGAAAGAGATTGTATAGACAAGACAACGTTCGCGCGTTCTATTCTTCCTGTCAAAATGATTTTGAAGCCATAAACAATATATTATTATCTTGTTTTTGATGAAATGTCAATTCATAATGATTAATGTTACAAGTTCTGATGATAAAAAAATGTACTTTAAAACTATTTCTCGCAATAACATAAATGCTTAAGTTGCTTCACCGGAATATCTTGTAATTATCGTAGAATAAGAATGTATCCTCTCGTTTTGAAATAAAATTAAATTAAATTAAATGTGCAATAAATTAATGATTATAAAATTAAACTTGTACTGCATATCAATGCCAAATCGATGTTTGAAATTTTCGATTCAATGTTATATTATAAAAACTATAAAAAAGCAAGAATATTACATTGGCTTGCGTTACGTCTCGATATATATCATCATGTAAAGTAATAGGACTATGTATCCTGTTGTATATTAGATAGAATCATACATAATGGCGTAACTGAAGTTAATTATTATCTGTTTTTCTTAACCCTTCAAAACTCTTTGTGCTCAAATGAGTTCGTAGCCCTATGAGTATTGACTCATATGAGTACAATAAGTTAAAAATTCTTAATATATTGGCTAATGTACATACAGGCCCTCAATACTATAAGATTTTTGTTACTCTGTTATTGTAAATTTCCTAGTTAAAAGTTAAACTTCGTCTTTGTATTAGTATACGGTTAAAAAATATTACCAAAATTGTAAATATATGTAAAGATATTACTAAATATTATTACCATTCGTTTTAAGTGATTGTTCGATTTTTGTTGTTAATTTTTGTTTAATATTAATTAATTATTAGGCGAATTTATCTACTCCTTAAAGCAGGTGCTGATTCCATAATGCGATTTAATTCACCAGTGTCATTTTTACAAACATTTTTTTACTAAAACTTCTGCAATGTTTAATTTTCCTTAACGTGCTCGTCACTTGAAAATTTATTGCTTTTCATAGATCATTAATTAATTCGGTCAGAAATGGAGAAGATTTTCTTTCTGAAAATGAAATGATTCCTAGTCCACCTACCGACATTATTTTCAATAAAGAGCGTTACGGTCCCAAAAAAATCAAAACAATATTTTTCTCGAAAATCTTCTCCGCGAACTTAGCATCCGAATTATTTTCAGTTTTCATTTTAAAAGTTACTAACAGTTTTCATGATAACATTTACAACAATGCAGACATTTACAGTTTAGAATGATATTTTTTAAACAGTGTAAAACTGGCTAACCACAGTATTTATCATTCCCCGACTAAAAGTATCAAAACGTAAGTGTTCATAAAAAAAATACTGTGTGCCCGGTATATTTTGGTACGTGGCGAAAAAGAACTAAATTTTCAAAACATGTAGGCACTATTTTTGACAGCAGGTTGACATTTGCTGTTACACGCAGCGCCAGCTAAATATGTCAAAATAAACAGGGCACAGAGTAAAATACCATGTTTTGTCAATGCCAAAGCATCGCTAGATTAATCGTAATTTGCATTTATAGTTATCTCATTAAATATAGTTGTAGATTTAAGTGACTACAAGACTTGTTCCCTACGTATAATTATTGTAATTTGTGTAACTTTTATGTTTTGTCTGTCTGTAAAGGAATGAGTCTCGAATCAGTGTTGCGATTATAAAAATATAGGTACAAAACAAAAATGTTGTCGATCTTCCATTATGACGTATTTAGTGGACAGTCGTTAATAGAAGTGACTTTGAATTAAGTACAATTTATTTTGAAGTGATTAACATTAACACAAAAAAAAATATTGTTGGTAATAGTGACAACAGATACTCCTCGCTCAAATGCGGCCCATTACTAAATTAGTAAATTACTTTATAGAAAAAACGGTACTAATATAAAGCAATGCTTCCATCCCTTTCTTATACCAAGTCACTTCTGCAAGCGACATATTTAAAATCAGTAGAATAAACGTAAAAAAAATCATGACATTTTATGTAAAAAGTAAATAACGAAACACAGCATCTGATGTTATGTGCCATAACTGTGTTCTCAGTAAAAACATAGTTTTTAATGTAGGGGCGTCATCTCGAATAAAATCCTTATTTGTTTCATATGTTTAGTGGATGTCTTAAATATTTTTTAACATCTTAGCTATGTTGGTAGTATTTCTAATAGACGAAACCCGGAAAGAAACACTATGTTTTTAATCCACGTATAAGTGTCTTACAAAAAATAATGCAGTACCCTACTTATACTTTTGAGAAAAAAAACACGTAAGGGTGTTACTACACAAGTCGATCAATCGTCGATCCAACATCGATCGACCATCGTTCGATTGTTTGTCGACCAGTATCCGTCGATCAGCCAACCAAAGCTATACTTACACGGATACCGGTCTACAAACAATCAATCTATTGTCGATCGACAATCGATCGATTGGTGTAATAACACCCTTTAGGGAGGGGAGAGGGGGGGGGGGTTTAACCTACATAAAAAAAATAAACGCAATTTATAGTTAGCTATTTCGAAAATAATCTAAGACATCCATTGTGTAGGTACCTAACAATGTTTAAAATGCAACATTATTATATTAAGACGTTGAATTAAAGTGATAATAACAATTAATGAAAAGTAAACTGATGTAGGCATACAATGATATTGTAAAAATACCGCCAGACAATAAATTATTTATCACATATTAATAATTATTTTTTATTTACCTCACAAGATACTTGCCTATGAAACTCATACCATATGATTATGACCAAATAAATCGAAATCTTGAAATATAACTCCAGTATTTGGATAGAGACGTCATACGGGTCCACGGGTACGGGGACGGGTTTGGTATCTTTGCTTATCTCAAAAACATTATGTACCTACAACAGTTATGGAATATATACATAATTATAAATATTTAAATTGCACTCCTGAAAAAAAACACTTTTTTGAAAGAATATCCTGTTCATTTGAGCAAGTGAACTGCTAGCGCCATCTCTGCTATGTAGTGAGAACTAGTAGTGAGATTAAATACATAGAGGGCAGTGTTGCTAATGGTACTTACGCAAAGCTCGAGGAATATCCAAGGATAGACTCATAGGTGCATAAATATAATGGGAAACATAACCAAAGAAAAAAGTTTAAAAAATATTTAAGAGAGATTAACGCAATAATAAAATAATAGTCTAAAGGAAACATTTAAGAACCTGTAAAAACTACTTTTTTGAATGAAACAGGGTATTTAGGATATACATCATTTAGTTAAGTGAACTGCTAGCGCCATCTTTGCTGTGGCGTAAGAACTACCAGTGAGATAAAATACATAGAGGGCAGTTCTCTGCTGTGGAGTAACAACTACTAGTGAGATAAAATATAGAGGGCAGTGTTCCTAATAATACGTACGCAAAGCTCGAAGAGTTCCTTAGGGGAGCATCATGGGTGCATTTTTATATTTTTATTCCTCTAGATAAAAAAACCTTTTTTACAAAAATTACAACCGACTTCCAAAAAATAAAATACACTTAAAATTGAAGAATAACTTTATTTTCGGCAGTCGGTTTTTTTCGTTTCTACATACTTTTTTTTTTGCTTTTTTTAGCCGAATATTTCGCAAAAAGGAGGAGGTTCTATGTTAGACTGTATGTATGTCTTTTTTTTTAAATAGGTCTTTTCAGGGTGTTGCCTCACCAATCGGTCGACAATCGATCGGTGGTGTGGGTCTAAGCCTCCAATATTCCTTTGACGCATGGATTTCTTCTTCGACTAACGACTAACTTCCAGAATAAAATAATATCAACTCAGGGTTTGGCAACTCGCAAAAGTGCGCAGTATATAAAGGTCGATTCAAACTTAATAACGTCTGTTAAGGCGCAGGTATACGACTTCTAATTATTTTAAATTGAATATCACGTCTAAACGACTAGTCTCATTTCTTAGAAAAAAATATACATGCATGTATATTACTCTAGACAATTTTCTTCGTAATTTGTTATGTGAATATTTGAAATTATATTGTTATAACATAGTGTAATTAATTTGTAAAGTTATGTCTAACGCAGCCAACAAATTGAGAATCACACAAAAACTATAAAGCGTATTTTATGAAACCTTCACCATTTTAAAGATTAAGTACCTATTTAATTATTTATCTTTTATTATTTTTTTATTATTAGTTTATTACCTGTTGTTTTATGTAAGTCATCATTCTCCTACCCTTATCCCAATTTATTTGGGGTCGGCGCAACATGTATTTTTTTCCATACTCCTAGGACTATTAGTCGTTCCTCTACTCTTATAGCCATCCACATCCATACACAAGACTTTCCCCACGACATTTTCTTCATTCCTCCGCATCACATGCCCATACCACGACAACCGATTTCCACACAACTTTTCAGTCAGCGGTGCCACTTTCAGACTTCCTCTTATATACTCATTCCTAATTCTATCCATGCGCGTAACACCACACATCGCTCTTAGCATTCTCATCTCAGCTGCATGCAATTGCGCTCCTTGATGGGCGAGTCCTATTACTGGGTGGACGTACGACGCGTTGCGTGAGCACAGAACATGCAAGCTAACCACTCAAAGCCATTGTCATTCGTCTTTGACTGCGCAGTAGGGATACTGCGCAGTAAATTGCAGGCAGTGAGGAGTAGGAACTCCTCACTGCCGCCGTCGTCACATGAATTTATCATTGCGTAGCGACTCGCGGAGTATTCTGAGCCGCTATTAGGTTTGATTCTATTTGTACTTGGTTTTAAAATAACCCATCGAGTTGGAACCAATATGGTAGATCTGGCTCAAAAGGCTGCGAGGTTTGTGAAGCTGTAAATTTTCATACAAAAAGTGATAACGTTTTTCCCCCAGTAAACATAGTCCAATTTTCATAATTTTTGGAAATGTTGTGGATATAATGAAAAACTAGGTCCGTAAGTTTTTTATTTTTAAAGAAAAGTTATTAGCATCTAAATATCTATATTTTTGAAACTTCCTCGAGCGTTTTTTTTATTTTTATTAAATAAACTAAACTGAATTACTAAAAAAGAAAAACGTACAGACCTAGATTAAGGTATACTGAATCTAATATGGCGGCACGGTTGGCGCAGTGGTTGAGCGTTCGGCTGCTGAGCTGCGTGTCGCGGGTTCGATCCCCGCACGGAACAAATATTTGTATGGCCTACAGATAGTTGTTCCGGGTCTGGGTGTCTTGTGTATGTGAGTTTACATGTTTGTGAACGCACCCACGATACAGGAATAATTCCTAGTGTGGGGCATTGTTTATAAAAGAAAAGAAAAAAAAAAAAAAATTAGACCAAAATTGTCTCATTTCGTAAAGTTTTAGAGGGGTGAAAACGTTATCGCCCGAAACAATATTTCAAAAAGGAAATAGAGTTAATTGGCACCAAGACTTGCAACTCTCTCTATTGCACGATACAGGTCGCTGGTATGAAACAGATAGCATTTTTGATAAAAACCTTTTTTTACATAAAAAAAACAAACGACTTCAAAAAAAGAAAATACACTAAAAATTAAAAAATAACTTTAATTTCGGAAGTCGGTGTTTGTATTTTATTTCTTCGTTACTTGACACCGACTTTCGAAATTAAAGTTATTTTTTAATTTTTAGTGTATTTTTTTGGAAAATAGTTTTTTATTTTTCACTTCTTAGTTAACCCCAGAACTAATAACCCCAATAAAAGGGAACGTGGAATTTAAACATAAGTACTCGTAATTGGAGAAAACCAAAATGTCATCGAGGTATACGTATTTTTCGTTTTTGTTCAGTTTTTCAAAAAGCGCTGAAGCGATTTCGATAAAATTTATATGGGACCACCTCGGGAGTATATTCTAGCGGATCAAAACATAATTTTGAAAATCGGTCCACAACTGACAGAGAAAACGGTGGACATACATAAAAAAAAATACATACAGTCGAACATAGAACCTCCTCCTTTTTCTAAGTCGGTTAAAAATACCTACTCGCGCCGCGTATCGTCGCTTCATGGGATTAGACATGTCTGTCGCATGGTGGACAAACTGTGGGTCAAAGTAGTACGGAGCCGATGCCTTGAGACAGACGTTGTCGCGGTTGACTACGAAGGAGGTAGCGGTACAAAGTAGACAGATTTCGCCCAATTTAATATTTTTAAAACTCCCAAATTTAATCAAAAATACTGCTAGCACAGCAAAATAGTTACCTCAAAGTATTATTATTTTAGCAACAATTTGATTAAAAGCGGAGATTTTTTTTCAGCCGGAAATGTGCGAAACGACAGACGGAGCCCCGCTCTCGGACAACGTCAGTACGTAGTTACTTTGATGTGAAATTAGTAGTTGTAAATAAATTGACGGGTGATCAGTTTTTTGATGTGCATTTAAAAATATGTCGTATTTAAATTTTAAATAATTTTATGTTTACTACCCATTTTAATAAAATGGGTAGTAAACATAAAATTATTTAAAAAATTAAAAATCATTTAAACGTTAGTGTCCGTTAAACCGTGAACTCAATTAAATAATAAAGCCCCAATGTTATAATGGGCGACTACGGAAGCCCACAATGCGCGTGGCCCGACACGCACTTTGCCCGTTTTTCATTTATTTCTTGTCGACGTGATAAAAGAAAAAATGCGTGTCTAATATTTTTGGGGTATTTTAAAACCAAGTACAGGTGGAATCAAACCTAATAGCGGCTCAGAATACTCCGCGAGTCGCTACGCAATAATAAATTCATGTGAAGACGGCGGCAGCGAGGAGTGGGATACAGCGCAATCAAAGGCGAATGCCAACGGCCTTTTTTTTTGGGGTGGGAAATCATGACAATGACATCTCCCGCTCTAGGGTGGAGCGGGAGGGCGTGTCAGACTCTTACTGACTAAAACCCACCCCTGTTCCTTCCCCGCCCTGAATGCCCAGGGGTGAGGTAACTCTTTCGAATTTATCCTCAACCCCTGGGCAGGCATCGGCCATGACGGGCCCCGTCATGGTTTCCTGACAACTCTTTGAAGCGCGCGTGGAACAGTACGCGCCGTCGACTCTCGGGCCTGGTGCTGATCGGACGGCAAGTTACCCACTACTCGCCGTCCGCAGGCCCGGGTAATGCCAACGGCCTTGAGTGGTTAGCTTGCGTGTTCTGTGCTGAGCTAACGCAACGCGTCATAGGTCCACCCAGTAATAAGATTCGCCCATCAAGGAGCGCTTTCTATTATACTTACATAAAACAACAGGTAATAAACTAAAACACATAATAATAAAAGATAAATAATTAAATACGTAATCTTTAAAATAGTGAAGGTTTAATAATAATAAAAAACTTGAGAGGTGTCAAGGGACACCCGGATGGAACGAAGTTCCTTTCGATTAAATAGTGAAGGAATTGTAATATAATTTTATTTTTTTTTAATTTATAATATTTTTTTTATTATTAACTACGCACACACGCACGCACGTAAGAAGTTATACTTCATCATCTCATCTCATCTCATCGCAGCTCAGCTCAGCTCAGCTCAGATCAGCTAAGCTCATCTCATCGCAGCTCAGCTCAGCTCAGCTCAGCTCAGATCAGCTAAGCTCAGCTCAGCTCAGCTCAGCTCTGATCAGCTAAGCCCAGCTCAGCTCAGCTCAGCTCGGCTCAGCTCAGCTCAGCTCAGCACAGCTCAGCTCAGCTCAGCTCAGCTCAGCTCAGCTCAGCTCAGCTTAGCTCAGCTCAGCTCAGCTCAGCTCAGCTCAGCTCAGCTCAGCTCAGCTCAGCTCAGCTCAG
Source organism: Polia nebulosa (assembly GCA_951329385.1). Classification (NCBI taxonomy): domain Eukaryota; kingdom Metazoa; phylum Arthropoda; class Insecta; order Lepidoptera; family Noctuidae; genus Polia; species Polia nebulosa. The sequence goes on along the minus strand of OX589592.1, from coordinate 5,038,032 downwards.
CTCAGCTCAGCTCAGCTCAGCTCAGCTCAGCTCAGCTCAGCTCAGCTCAGCTCAGCTCAGCTCAGCTCAGCTCAGCTCAGCTCAGCTCAGCTCAGCTCAGCTCAGCTCAACTCAACTCAACTCTTTAGCAATATCTGGCTTGCTTTCTATAAGAGAGAGAGAGAGAAAGACAGAGAAACATGCGACGCCGCACAGCTTACAAATACAAGAAGTTTTTATTAGATTGTTTTTCCAACACAATCTTTTTGGATGGACAGCCTCATTAGTGTCGTGACAACTTTTCGTAAGAATTTTTTCCGTCTAGCCCCCTTTCACAACGCGCGATAAGGAACTTCGTTCCAATAATATAATATTTATTGCCCCTCCGTCGCAGACTGTGGTACCAGTTGTGGTACCACCGTCCAACCATGCTCCCAACCACGCTGACGAGGAGTGTAATGACATGGTTACAAACGTAAGTACCCACTGCAATGATGAATTGAGGAATGCTTTGGAGTGTGCTATTCGGGAATATCGCAGCATGCCGCTCGAGCTTAGGCCACGCTTACCTCGTTTGCCCATGCACAATAAAAATAGGGCGCTGGTGGCTGCTCTGGATTCGCAGTTGTCAAATTATTTTGATGACTGCGAAGACCTCACCGATACACACTCGATACTGTACTGCGCGGCTGTAGCGGCTTGTCGTGTAGCTCACGTCAAATTTCCTAATGACAGAGCTACACGACCGAAGCCAGCCGTGCCGGCTTGGCAGTGCAGGATCGAGCGTCGTATTGGTGGGGCCAGAGCACTCATAGGCAAACTAATCTGCTTCAGGGAGGGAAACACTCGCCCAAGAGTGATGCGCTTTGTGAGACGGGCGTTTTCGGGGACTGATGTCAGCTCCCGTGACTATAATTATGTCCCGTGTCACAGAACGTATCGACTTCCTGAAGCAGAAAGTATATGCATGGGCAAATCGTATTCGCAGGTATAAGCGGCGAGTGGAGTGGTACACCCAGAATCGCACATTCCGAAGTAATGAAAGGTGGGTGTACAGGGATTGGGAGCGACCGGACCAAGGTGTGTCTAATACGCACCTGCCGGATGATGACGCCATATACTCTTTCTGGCGCAGCATCTGGTCGGTGCCTGTCTGTCATACCGAGGGCGATTGGATTCGGGATGTTGAGCGCGCGTGCGATCTAATACCAGAAATGGGGGCAATTATCATCAGCCACCAAGATATAGCTTGTGCAGTCCGTCCGTTAGCTAACTGGAAATCTCCAGGGCCGGACGGGCTGCACAACTTCTGGATAAAATGGTTTACAAGGTCGCATGCCCGCTTGGCATCTCAGATCCAGTCTGCCTTAGAGTCAGGGTCGCTGCCCCAATTTCTGACTACAGGAATAACCCACCTGCTCCATAAATCAGGTAGTACTGCGGAACCTAAAAATTATAGACCGATCACGTGCTTACCGACGGTCTATAAGGTTCTTACATCCATTTTGAGAGCTAAGATTAACACACATATAGATAGTAACTGTATCATGTCTGCCTCTCAAAATGGATGTAGGAATGGGTCCCGAGGTACTAAGGAGCTTCTCCTCATAGATATGACCATTAGCCAACAGGTTCGGCGTTCCCGAAAGGATCTGTCGACATGTTGGATAGACTATAAGAAGGCCTATGACTCAGTTCCTCATACATGGCTCATGAGGGTGCTAGAATTGTATAAAGTTGATGCAACGCTACGCACCTTCCTGATGTCATGTATGGGGCAATGGAGAACGGTCCTTCGCTATCCAGGATGTCGACAAATCCAGAGGAATAGCGAACCGATAAGGATCGAGCGGGGTATATTCCAGGGTGACAGTTTGAGTCCGCTTTGGTTTTGCCTAGCCTTGAATCCTCTAAGCACACTGCTGGAGAATTCAGGACTAGGTTACCGGTTGAAGAGAGGTGGTCAGGTTATATCTCACCTGCTTTACATGGATGACTTGAAACTTTTTGCCCCCAACAATCTGCAACTGATGGAGCTACTGTAGGTAACTGAACCCTTCAGTAGTGCCATCAGGGTGGAGTTTGGTGTGGACAAATGTGCAGTCATGCATGTAAAGTGAGGGGAGATTGTGGAATTCGTGGGAACTCAACTCTCGGATTCCATAAACCTAAGATCCCTCTCTCCAATCGAAACCTATAAGTATTTGGGTATGTCGGAAGCGTATCAATGTTACTGACATGAAGCAATCGTTGAAGGAGCGCTTCTTTGGCCGCCTGAAGAAGGTATTTAATAGTCTTCTATCGGGCGAAAACAAGGTGCGCGCCTTCAATGGTTGGGTCATGCCGGTATTGATGTACTCTTTCGGTGTACTCAAATGGACTCAAACAGAACTTGACGCCCTGGATAGGCGTGTCCGTACACTGCTGACTGCATTTCGAATGCATCACCCACGTTCTTCAGTGATGAGACTGTATATCCCGCGGAAGTGTGGAGGCCGAGGCTTTTTAAATGCTAAGACCCTCCACAACCGTGAGGTATGCAGTCTTAGGGAATATTTTCTAGCTGCTGACGTGGGTATGCATCGAGATGTAGTGGCGGTGGACAAGGGCCTTACTCCACTCTCCTTGGCTAACGAGAACTGGCGCAAACCTCTAGTGCTTGACACTAACGATCGCAGAGAAGTATGGCAGAGTAAGGATCTTCACGGACGCTTTTTCCGGGCCTTATATGAGCCCGATGTATACCAACTAGCGTCCGTAGCCTGGCTGCGTGTCGGTGACCTCTTTGGGGAAACCCCCAAAGAGTTCACCGACACGCAGCCAGCAGGTTTTATCTGTGCAATTATGGACGAAGTTATCATGACGAAAAACTACCGGAGATTTATTGTCGGACGGCACGGTTGACATATGTCGGGCATGTCATCGTCCGGGAGAATCAATCCGCCACATAATCTCTGGTTGTTCTCGTCTGGCTAACGGTGAGTACCTTCATAGGCACAACCTTGTAGCCAGGATTATCCATCAGCAACTTGCTCTGAAATACTCTCTTGTGGAATCGGAAGTGCCGTACTACAGATATGCGCCCGACCCAGTTCTCGATAATGGTCATATCTCATTGTACTGGGATCGGTCCATCATCACTGACAGGACTATTGTAGCCAATAAGCCTGATATAGTGGTGGTGGACCGAATCGAGAGGCGTGCAATGATTGTTGACATTACCGTCCCACATGACGAGAACCTCGTGAAAGCCGAGAAAGATAAACAAATCAAGTATATTGACTTGGCTCGCGAGGTTGTCGACATGTGGGATGTGGACTCAGCGATCATTGTACCGATAGTTGTTTAATTGGTCACGACGCACTCCCTACTAGAACTTGTACTACTGCCAATCTGGCTGAGCAAAGGATATTCCAGGGATACTAATAAAAACCACTGTCTATATCACAATCACATATAATGTAGTACTGAACTTAACTAAACAAAAAATAATCGCGGAGGGTCATTAGATCGCGGAGAATCTTAACACCGCGATCTAGAAAATGGACTTAAACTAACAACGCCATCTGTGATTAGAAAAAGGAACTAATTTTCCTTTAGTAACAATTTTAAAATGAAGATGGCGACACTTGAACATCCCGCCCCCCAAGGACATTATTGAGGAATGTCCTTCAAACAAAAGATACTATTCTGTGTACATTAAGATTTTTAGAACTAGCACTTACATTAAAGGCAAAAAAATTAAAATAAAACTAAATAACATATAAGTTGTTTCTACTATTAACTATCATAGCCTGACATAAAATCTTTATATAAAATCAAACATAAGCATTTAATCTTAACTTCTTAAATCTTAACCAACAGTTAACAATTACCTTACCCTTACATCAAATAAATCTTTGTATAAAATAAATCAGAATCCTAACTTAAATACCAAAAATCTTAACTACAAATTCACAACAACTTAGAGCTTATATTCACTTGCCTAGATATAGCATAGATATAAACAGTTCTTACTTAACAAAACTAGTTTATTCAATAAACCTTCAGTTACTGAACTATTAATGTAACCTTTAACAATAAAATAACAGACTTCACAAACATTCTGGGTTTAAATACAATCAATTATGTTTATTCATTGACTGGCAGAATACAGAGCTTGGACGTAGGACGTTTCAGCAAGCCCTTACTAGTTCGTAGCGTTACTACTCGTGTGATTTCATCGGGTCCTGGATGTTTCTCAATAATTGTACCCAGAAACCAACAAGCAGGGGGGCATATCGAATTCCTTAACGAGAACTACATCCCCGACCTTAGGCTCAGGAGTCCTGTGCGACCACTTATACCTATGAACTAAGCTACTCATGTATTCTACCGACCAGCGTTTCCAAAAACCTTGAACCATTTTTTGTACATGCTGCCATCGAGATAAAGAACTGATATTAGATCCTTCATAACTAATATCCGGAACAGTGACTAGCGGCTCACCGATTAAAAAATGACCTGGGGTCAATGGCATCGGTTCATGAATATCTTCACCATTGATCACAGTCATTGGCCTGGAATTTAAACACGCCTCTATTTCACTCAACAGAGTGCTCATCTCCTCGTAAGTCAATGTTGAACTACCTATTACGCGTTTTAAGTGATATTTGGTAGATTTCACTGCTGACTCCCATAATCCACCGAAATTTGGAGCATGCGGTGGTATGAAATGCCAAGTAGTGTTACGATCTTCTAACTTTCCTGCAATATCTTGTTGGATCGAAGCTAATTCCCTAAGTTCTCTTGCTGCACCTACGAAATTGGTGCCATTATCGCTCCAGATGTTTGCACAATGGCCACGTCTCGCTACAAATCGACGAAAGGCTGCGAGAAAACCCTGAGTACTCATGTCACTCACCACCTCTAAGTGTATAGCTCGAGTACTCATACACACATACACACAAATGTAGCCCTTGTGAGAGCGATGCCCTCGACCCTTTGTCGTCCTAATTTGAACTGGACCTGCATAATCTACACCACTATTCAGAAATGGTCGCGATGGAGTACAACGTGATGAAGGAAGCGAACCCATAAACTGATTATATACTTTAGCTTTATTTTTTACACAAATGACACATTTATTTACATAATTTTTAGCAAGACTTTTTACTCCTATTATCCAATAAGCTGATCTTAGATAGTTAATCATTATCTGAAGACCACCGTGTAACGTCCTATCATGTGCGTCTGCAATCAGCAACTTAGTAAAATGGGTATTATGTGGTAAAATTATAGGATGTTTTTCGTTGTCACTCAATAAAGCATGGTGTAATCTACCACCAACTCTTATTATACCGTCTTTATCTAAAAAAGGACATAAAGAACTAATTTTACTTGACTTATTATTTACAGGCATATTCCTTTGTAACTGTATGTACTCAATTTCGAACTCCACTCTTTGACATCTTCTTATACAACACTTTAATGCTTCGTCTAGTTCTGTCCCCTTTATGTATTTGGGTATATCTCTAGACTTAACATAATGATAAAAGAAAATTCTACATAAAGCTACTATTCTTAATAATTTCCTTAACGAACTATACTTATCCCACGGTAAACCTTTATGTTCTACCATAACATGGCATTTAATATTCTCCTCCAAATTAATATCTACATTCAATGGTCCACTATATTCTATAATTACATTATGTAAGAATTGAGGCCCATGAAACCAAAATTTATTCTCATGTAAGAGAGACGGTAAAACTCCCCTTGATGCACAGTCTGCGGGATTATCTTTCGTAGATACATGTGCCCATTGATTTGCTTCTAATGTGGTTAAGATCTCTGAGACTCTGTTGCTGACAAAGGTTTTCCATCGGTTTGGGTGGCTATTTAGCCATGCCAAGACTACTGTGGAGTCCGTCCAAGCGCGCACCTTGTCCTTGGGAATGTTCATAGCCCGTGCCACATCGGTCAATAAACGTGTCAAAAGTACTGCTGCACATAGTTCTAGGCGAGGGATACTGACTGTCTTTATAGGTGCGACCTTTGTTTTTGCTGTCAAAAGAGCGACTTGTATATTGCCTGAAGGATCTATACATCGAGTATACACGACTGCTGCGTAGGCTGCCTTTGAAGCATCGCTGAAGCCATGCAACTCTATAACCGAACCATTTGATGTTCCTAACCACCTCGGAACACGCACTTTGCATAGATTCTCCAAGTCTTGACGGTAAGTGACCCATTCTTCTTTTATTTTATCCGGTACACTATCGTCCCATCCTACTCCTGCTAGCCACAATTTTTGTATAAGTATTTTAGCTAGGATCAAACTAGGCGCTATCCAGCCTAACGGGTCAAATAAACGCGCGATATCCGAAATAATAATACGTTTACTTAAAGTTTCAGATGCTGAAGGAAGCAGCACCGTGTACTTAAACTGATCTACACTACGACACCAGGTAAGTCCTAAAATTTTTGTACTATCATTTAATATTTCCTTTTCATCCTTACCTTCATATGTCTCGATTTTCTTCATTAATTCCGAACTATTGCTGTTCCACTTTTGTAATTCAAATCCAGCCTTTCCTAACAAGGTTTTCATTTCAATATACAAAGTCCTGCCTTCTTCTATTGTGGAACACCCTGTCATTAAGTCGTCCATATAATAACTTGTTGGTACTATTTCCGATGCTGTTGGAAATTCTTGTTTATAATCCAAGGCGACTTGATGCAAAGTCTTAACTGCCAAATAAGGTGCTGAAGCTGTACCAAAAGTTACGGTTAATAACTCATAATCTTGTATTTCTTCATCAGGTTCCTTCCGCCAAACTATTCTCTGGTATCTTACATTATCTTCGGCTACTCTCACTTGTCGGTACATTTTTACTATGTCTGCAGTAAGTGCTATCGGGTGAACTCTCCAGCGAAGAATGATATGCCGCAAATCCGACTGCAAGGTAGGTCCTATCATTAATGTATCATTGAGTGATACTCCCCTTTCATTCTTGCAGGACGCGTCGAACACTACGCGCACCTTTGATGTAGATTTATCCTCCCTTATGACGGCGTGATGAGGTAAGTAAGCTGCTTTATTTAACTTTTTGTCCGGTTTCTGTACTCTTCTCATGTGGTTCAAATGTAAATATTCCTCTATAACCTTTGTATAATTTTCTTTCATATTTAAATTCTTCGCGAATTTTCTCTCTAATGCCTTGAATCTTCTTACAGCTATTTCTTTTATGTTACTATTTACACAGGCCGGTATTGCATCCTTAAATGGTAAATTAACTATGTATCGTCCATCTTCGCCTCTTGAAGTAGAAGCTTTATAAAGCTCTTCACACCTTAATTCTTCCTCGGTTAAGATACTAGTTTGCGGAACTTGGTCTTCGATCTCCCAGAACTTCTTTAGTAGATCATTTTGGTCTACCGCTGTGTGCATAACTGTGATATTACCCGCGCTATCTTTATTTTCAACTTGTGTGACACCAGAAAGAATCCAACCTAATTTGGTACACTGTGCTACCATTGATCCACTGGGCGCTCTCTTAAGACCCTCTTTCAGTATCTTACTGTACACGTCTGCACCTAATAAAATATCTATCCTATTGGGTGTAGAAAACTGCGGGTCTGCCAGTGTAAGTTGCTCTAATTCAGACCAATCAAGATGGGCTACCTGTCTTTCCGGTATGTATGAGGTAATATTTTTCAAAACATATGCAGTAACTTCTAACATAACACTGGGTTCTGTCATTGATTTTAACACCAAGGTTACAATTGAATTTGCTGTTGATTCGATGCTACCTAGACCAGAAACAACACTCTTAACCGGACTTTTCTTTAAACGTAAATATTGTGCCGTAGCTTCTGTGATAAAGGAAGCCTGGGATCCCTGATCCAACAAGGCTCGAACTGTATGATAATTCGCCGTAGCAGTTTGAACCTTAACCAACGCAGTAGCTAGCAATACTTGATTAGGACTTACGATGTGTTTAGTCGACATACACGAGACCACTGGACTTACATCAGTTGGTGTATCATTGTTAGCTGAACTAGCAATTTGCTCCTCTTCTTTAGCCTTCTGTTCATAGTTAACATGTAAAAGTGTGTGGTGTTTCTTTTTGCAAATATGACATACTGATGATCTCCTACATTGATAAATTAAATGGTTGCCACCTAAACAATTGAAACAAATTTTATTCGATTGCACAAAGGCTCTTCTTTGATCAACACTAATCTTTGTGAACGGAATACAAAAGCATAGTTTATGGCTATCGCCGCAATATTCACAACTTATTTTCGTTTGACCAGATGGGCCAGGATCTTCGCTCCGAGCGAGCAAAGTCTTTTGACTGGAAACCCCTTCTGTTCGCGAACCCGCTCGCCCCTGTCCCGATGTTTTCTGTGGTTCTATACATTCAAGCGCTCTAAGTCTACTTTCTAAAAATGTCTTGAATTGTGATAGAGTTGGTGGCTCAGTTGGATCGTCCGCGTCAGAGGATATCTTCAACTCCCACTGCTTACGGGTTTCCGGGTCCAGTTTTGAAGAAACTACATAAATTACGATAATGTCTACAACGGTGTTCATGCTAAGACCTAGATTATTAAATGCATTCATGCAATCAGACGTTGTGTCCAATAACTGTTTTATGGTTACAGCTGATTCTGTATTAATTTGTTTTTGATTAAATAAACGTTGAAGAATTGAATTTGCTAAATGACGTTTGTTATTATATCTTTGTTCTAACTGCTCCCAACATACTGAGTAATTTCCAGCCGTTATTGGTATTTGTCGAAGTAATAGTTCTGCTTCGCCTGTCAGACATCCCTTTAAATAGTGAAGTTTTTGAACGTTGTCTAAGCCCTTTTCGGAATGTACTAACGATACAAAAAGGTCCCTAAAACTAGTCCATTCACTGTATCCGCCAGAAAATGAAGGTATGCTAATTTTTGGCAATCTGACGTTTGAAGATGTTGTAGTACAAGGTTCACTTATTTTACTGACAGACTTTAATTTATGAATACCATCTTTCAATTCTGATTTGTACGTTATATAAATTTCTTCAGTCTCATTGTGGCAGTCAGAAGTAAAGTAACTATGTTTTAGATCCGTTATTGTGGCAGTTTCAATCATTTTATCATGCCTTTTATTAAAAGTAGACCACTGTTCTTCTAAAGATTCTAATCTGGTTTCCATATAACCAAGAGTTATTCGTTCTTTGGGAGATTTTTTGAAATTAGTTCTCCCTTTCTCAATTGTGTTTTTTAAATTGTCTTGTAACTTGAATAAGGACTCCATATTTAACTATTAAAATGACTTAGTATAATTGAATAAAGCCACTAAACAATCAATAACAATAACTAACAAACTATTAACCAGTGTACGGACTCAACCTAGTTGCAGTCGTAATTAAACAAATAGTTAGATCTTACTTGCAAACAACAATGTTAAAATTATTGTTATACACTTTCCACTTGACCATGCCACTGACACACAACTTCGCTGTAATACGTACTCGCCCGGCTCCGCTGCTCACGTACTCTCCTGGCTCCGCTGCTCGCTTACGCTCCCGGCTCCGCTCGACTCGTATTCGCCCGGCTCCTCCACTCGACTCGTACTCGCCCGGCTCCTCCACTCGACTCGTACTCGCCCGGCTCCTCCACTCGACTCGTACTCGCCCGGCTCCTCCACTTGACTCGAACTCGCCCTGCTCCTCCACTCGACTCGTACTCGCCCGGCTCCTCCACTTGACTCGAACTCGCCCTGCTCCTTCGCTCCGCTCTGCTGCTCTGCGCCGCAACCTCCGGTGCTCGTTCTGGGTATTGAACCCGGTGCAACAACTCACCAGCACCTTGGTACCATCAGCAGCGATCCACTACTGTGTCGGCACCCTCTCCGGAACCACTCACTGTGACTATGTCACCTCCGGCTCGTAAGGACCAATGTTTAATTGGTCACGACGCACTCCCTACTAGCACTTGTACTACTGCCAATCTGGCTGAGCAAAGGATATTCCAGGGATACTAATAAAAACCACTGTCTATATCACAATCACATATAATGTAGTACTGAACTTAACTAAACAAAAAATAATCGCGGAGGGTCATTAGATCGCGGAGAATCTTAACACCGCGATCTAGAAAATGGACTTAAACTAACAACGCCATCTGTGATTAGAAAAAGGAACTAATTTTCCTTTAGTAACAATTTTAAAATGAAGATGGCGACACTTGAACACATCCGGCTCGAAGGACCAATGTTTAATTGGTCCCTACGAGCCGGAGGTGACATAGTCACAGTGAGTGGTTCCGGAGAGGGTGCCGACACAGTAGTGGATCGCTGCTGATGGTACCAAGGTGCTGGTGAGTTGTTGCACCGGGTTCAATACCCAGAACGAGCACCGGAGGTTGCGGCGCAGAGCAGCAGAACGGAGCGAAGGAGCAGGGCGAGTTCGAGTCAAGTGGAGGAGCCGGGCGAGTACGAGTCGAGTGGAGGAGCCGGGCGAGTACGAGTCGAGTGGAGGAGCCGGGCGAGTACGAGTCGAGTGGAGGAGCCGGGCGAGTACGAGTCGAGTGGAGGAGCCGGGCGAGTACGAGTCGAGTGGAGGAGCCGGGCGAATACGAGTCGAGCGGAGCCGGGAGCGTAAGCGAGCAGCGGAGCCAGGAGAGTACGTGAGCAGCGGAGCCGGGCGAGTACGTGTTACAGCGAAGTTATGTGTCAGTGGCATGGTCAAGTGGAAAGTGTATAACAATAATTTTAACATTGTTGTTTGCAAGTAAGATCTAACTATTTGTTTAATTACGACTGCAACTAGGTTGAGTCCGTACACTGGTTTATAGTTTGTTAGTTATTGTTATTGATTGTTTAGTGGCTTTATTCAATTGTACTAAGTCATTTTAATAGTTAAATATGGAGTCCTTATTCAAGTTACAAGACAATTTAAAAAACACAATTGAGAAAGGGAGAACTAATTTCAAAAAATCTCCCAAAGAACGAATAACTCTTGGTTATATGGAAACCAGATTAGAATCTTTAGAAGAACAGTGGTCTACTTTTAATAAAAGGCATGATAAAATGATTGAAACTGCCACAATAACGGATCTAAAACATAGTTACTTTACTTCTGACTGCCACAATGAGACTGAAGAAATTTATATAACGTACAAATCAGAATTGAAAGATGGTATTCATAAATTAAAGTCTGTCAGTAAAATAAGTGAACCTTGTACTACAACATCTTCAAACGTCAGATTGCCAAAAATTAGCATACCTTCATTTTCTGGCGGATACAGTGAATGGACTAGTTTTAGGGACCTTTTTGTATCGTTAGTACATTCCGAAAAGGGCTTAGACAACGTTCAAAAACTTCACTATTTAAAGGGATGTCTGACAGGCGAAGCAGAACTTTTACTTCGACAAATACCAATAACGGCTGGAAATTACTCAGTATGTTGGGAGCAGTTAGAACAAAGATATAATAACAAACGTCATTTAGCAAATTCAATTCTTCAACGTTTATTTAATCAAAAACAAATTAATACAGAATCAGCTGTAACCATAAAACAGTTATTGGACACAACGTCTGATTGCATGAATGCATTTAATAATCTAGGTCTTAGCATGAACACCGTTGTAGACATTATCGTAATTTATGTAGTTTCTTCAAAACTGGACCCGGAAACCCGTAAGCAGTGGGAGTTGAAGATATCCTCTGACGCGGACGATCCAACTGAGCCACCAACTCTATCACAATTCAAGACATTTTTAGAAAGTAGATTTAGAGCGCTTGAATGTATAGAACCACAGAAAACATCGGGACAGGGGCGAGCGGATTCGCGAACAGAAGGGGTTTCCAGTCAAAAGACTTTGCTCGCTCGGAGCGAAGATCCTGGCCCATCTGGTCAAACGAAAATAAGTTGTGAATATTGCGGCGATAGCCATAAACTATGCTTTTGTATTCCGTTCACAAAGATTAGTGTTGATCAAAGAAGAGCCTTTGTGCAATCGAATAAAATTTGTTTCAATTGTTTAGGTGGCAACCATTTAATTTATCAATGTAGGAGATCATCAGTATGTCATATTTGCAAAAAGAAACACCACACACTTTTACATGTTAACTATGAACAGAAGGCTAAAGAAGAGGAGCAAATTGCTAGTTCAGCTAACAATGATACACCAACTGATGTAAGTCCAGTGGTCTCGTGTATGTCGACTAAACACATCGTAAGTCCTAATCAAGTATTGCTAGCTACTGCGTTGGTTAAGGTTCAAACTGCTACGGCGAATTATCATACAGTTCGAGCCTTGTTGGATCAGGGATCCCAGGCTTCCTTTATCACAGAAGCTACGGCACAATATTTACGTTTAAAGAAAAGTCCGGTTAAGAGTGTTGTTTCTGGTCTAGGTAGCATCGAATCAACAGCAAATTCAATTGTAACCTTGGTGTTAAAATCAATGACAGAACCCAGTGTTATGTTAGAAGTTACTGCATATGTTTTGAAAAATATTACCTCATACATACCGGAAAGACAGGTAGCCCATCTTGATTGGTCTGAATTAGAGCAACTTACACTGGCAGACCCGCAGTTTTCTACACCCAATAGGATAGATATTTTATTAGGTGCAGACGTGTACAGTAAGATACTGAAAGAGGGTCTTAAGAGAGCGCCCAGTGGATCAATGGTAGCACAGTGTACCAAATTAGGTTGGATTCTTTCTGGTGTCACACAAGTTGAAAATAAAGATAGCGCGGGTAATATCACAGTTATGCACACAGCGGTAGACCAAAATGATCTACTAAAGAAGTTCTGGGAGATCGAAGACCAAGTTCCGCAAACTAGTATCTTAACCGAGGAAGAATTAAGGTGTGAAGAGCTTTATAAAGCTTCTACTTCAAGAGGCGAAGATGGACGATACATAGTTAATTTACCATTTAAGGATGCAATACCGGCCTGTGTAAATAGTAACATAAAAGAAATAGCTGTAAGAAGATTCAAGGCATTAGAGAGAAAATTCGCGAAGAATTTAAATATGAAAGAAAATTATACAAAGGTTATAGAGGAATATTTACATTTGAACCACATGAGAAGAGTACAGAAACCGGACAAAAAGTTAAATAAAGCAGCTTACTTACCTCATCACGCCGTCATAAGGGAGGATAAATCTACATCAAAGGTGCGCGTAGTGTTCGACGCGTCCTGCAAGAATGAAAGGGGAGTATCACTCAATGATACATTAATGATAGGACCTACCTTGCAGTCGGATTTGCGGCATATCATTCTTCGCTGGAGAGTTCACCCGATAGCACTTACTGCAGACATAGTAAAAATGTACCGACAAGTGAGAGTAGCCGAAGATAATGTAAGATACCAGAGAATAGTTTGGCGGAAGGAACCTGATGAAGAAATACAAGATTATGAGTTATTAACCGTAACTTTTGGTACAGCTTCAGCACCTTATTTGGCAGTTAAGACTTTGCATCAAGTCGCCTTGGATTATAAACAAGAATTTCCAACAGCATCGGAAATAGTACCAACAAGTTATTATATGGACGACTTAATGACAGGGTGTTCCACAATAGAAGAAGGCAGGACTTTGTATATTGAAATGAAAACCTTGTTAGGAAAGGCTGGATTTGAATTACAAAAGTGGAACAGCAATAGTTCGGAATTAATGAAGAAAATCGAGACATATGAAGGTAAGGATGAAAAGGAAATATTAAATGATAGTACAAAAATTTTAGGACTTACCTGGTGTCGTAGTGTAGATCAGTTTAAGTACACGGTGCTGCTTCCTTCAGCATCTGAAACTTTAAGTAAACGTATTATTATTTCGGATATCGCGCGTTTATTTGACCCGTTAGGCTGGATAGCGCCTAGTTTGATCCTAGCTAAAATACTTATACAAAAATTGTGGCTAGCAGGAGTAGGATGGGACGATAGTGTACCGGATAAAATAAAAGAAGAATGGGTCACTTACCGTCAAGACTTGGAGAATCTATGCAAAGTGCGTGTTCCGAGGTGGTTAGGAACATCAAATGGTTCGGTTATAGAGTTGCATGGCTTCAGCGATGCTTCAAAGGCAGCCTACGCAGCAGTCGTGTATACTCGATGTATAGATCCTTCAGGCAATATACAAGTCGCTCTTTTGACAGCAAAAACAAAGGTCGCACCTATAAAGACAGTCAGTATCCCTCGCCTAGAACTATGTGCAGCAGTACTTTTGACACGTTTATTGACCGATGTGGCACGGGCTATGAACATTCCCAAGGACAAGGTGCGCGCTTGGACGGACTCCACAGTAGTCTTGGCATGGCTAAATAGCCACCCAAGCCGATGGAAAACCTTTGTCAGCAACAGAGTCTCAGAGATCTTAACCACATTAGAAGCAAATCAATGGGCACATGTATCTACGAAAGATAATCCCGCAGACTGTGCATCAAGGGGAGTTTTACCGTCTCTCTTACATGAGAATAAATTTTGGTTTCATGGGCCTCAATTCTTACATAATGTAATTATAGAATATAGTGGACCATTGAATGTAGATATTAATTTGGAGGAGAATATTAAATGCCATGTTATGGTAGAACATAAAGGTTTACCGTGGGATAAGTATAGTTCGTTAAGGAAATTATTAAGAATAGTAGCTTTATGTAGAATTTTCTTTTATCATTATGTTAAGTCTAGAGATATACCCAAATACATAAAGGGGACAGAACTAGACGAAGCATTAAAGTGTTGTATAAGAAGATGTCAAAGAGTGGAGTTCGAAATTGAGTACATACAGTTACAAAGGAATATGCCTGTAAATAATAAGTCAAGTAAAATTAGTTCTTTATGTCCTTTTTTAGATAAAGACGGTATAATAAGAGTTGGTGGTAGATTACACCATGCTTTATTGAGTGACAACGAAAAACATCCTATAATTTTACCACATAATACCCATTTTACTAAGTTGCTGATTGCAGACGCACATGATAGGACGTTACACGGTGGTCTTCAGATAATGATTAACTATCTAAGATCAGCTTATTGGATAATAGGAGTAAAAAGTCTTGCTAAAAATTATGTAAATAAATGTGTCATTTGTGTAAAAAATAAAGCTAAAGTATATAATCAGTTTATGGGTTCGCTTCCTTCATCACGTTGTACTCCATCGCGACCATTTCTGAATAGTGGTGTAGATTATGCAGGTCCAGTTCAAATTAGGACGACAAAGGGTCGAGGGCATCGCTCTCACAAGGGCTACATTTGTGTGTATGTGTGTATGAGTACTCGAGCTATACACTTAGAGGTGGTGAGTGACATGAGTACTCAGGGTTTTCTCGCAGCCTTTCGTCGATTTGTAGCGAGACGTGGCCATTGTGCAAACATCTGGAGCGATAATGGCACCAATTTCGTAGGTGCAGCAAGAGAACTTAGGGAATTAGCTTCGATCCAACAAGATATTGCAGGAAAGTTAGAAGATCGTAACACTACTTGGCATTTCATACCACCGCATGCTCCAAATTTCGGTGGATTATGGGAGTCAGCAGTGAAATCTACCAAATATCACTTAAAACGCGTAATAGGTAGTTCAACATTGACTTACGAGGAGATGAGCACTCTGTTGAGTGAAATAGAGGCGTGTTTAAATTCCAGGCCAATGACTGTGATCAATGGTGAAGATATTCATGAACCGATGCCATTGACCCCAGGTCATTTTTTAATCGGTGAGCCGCTAGTCACTATTCCGGATATTAGTTATGAAGGATCTAATATCAGTTCTTTATCTCGATGGCAGCATGTACAAAAAATGGTTCAAGGTTTTTGGAAACGCTGGTCGGTAGAATACATGAGTAGCTTAGTTCATAGGTATAAGTGGTCGCACAGGACTCCTGAGCCTAAGGTCGGGGATGTAGTTCTCGTTAAGGAATTCGATATGCCCCCTGCTTGTTGGTTTCTGGGTACAATTATTGAGAAACATCCAGGACCCGATGAAATCACACGAGTCGTAACGCTACGAACTAGTAAGGGCTTGCTGAAACGTCTTACGTCCAAGCTCTGTATTCTGCCAGTCAATGAATAAACATAATTGATTGTATTTAAACCCAGAATGTTTGTGAAGTCTGTTATTTTATTGTTAAAGGTTACATTAATAGTTCAGTAACTGAAGGTTTATTGAATAAACTAGTTTTGTTAAGTAAGAACTGTTTATATCTATGCTATATCTAGGCAAGTGAATATAAGCTCTAAGTTGTTGTGAATTTGTAGTTAAGATTTTTGGTATTTAAGTTAGGATTCTGATTTATTTTATACAAAGATTTATTTGATGTAAGGGTAAGGTAATTGTTAACTGTTGGTTAAGATTTAAGAAGTTAAGATTAAATGCTTATGTTTGATTTTATATAAAGATTTTATGTCAGGAGATAGTTAATAGTAGAAACAACTTGTATGTTATTTAGTTTTATTTTAATTTTTTTGCCTTTAATGTAAGTGCTAGTTCTAAAAATCTTAATGTACACAGAATAGTATCTTTTGTTTGAAGGACATTCCTCAATAATGTCCTTGGAGGGCGGGATGTTCAAGTGTTGCCATCTTCATTTTAAAATTGTTACTAAAGGGAAATTAGTTCCTTTTCCTAATCACAGATGGCGTTGTTAGTTTAAGTCCATTTCCTAGATCGCGGTGTTAAGATTCTCCGCGATCTAATGACCCTCCGCGATTATTTTTTGTTTAGTTAAGTTCAGTACTACATTATATGTGATTGTGATATAGACAGTGGTTTTTATTAGTATCCCTGGAATATCCTTTGCTCAGCCAGATTGGTAGTAGTACAAGTTCTAGTAGGGAGTGCGTCGTGACCAATTAAACATTGTCAGCCAATGGCTTAATAGCCACGAGCCTCGACCAACATCTCAGGAGGCTCTCGTGAGGCGGTTGGATCAAGGGCTTGATTCAGAAAGCAGTACTTCTGGACACGGCTCGCATTGTCAGGCGGTTGCTCTCTCTGGAGCCCTGACCGCCGGGTAGCTTGGACCCTGTTCCCGATACCGGTGGGATACTATTTTTTATATTTTTAAATGTTTTTTTTTACTTTTTTTTTAATTGAGATATTTAAAAATATAATGTAATATGAAACAAATGAATAAACGAAATAATAATTTTTATTCATTAAAAAGTACAAAAAGTAAGCATTTAACAAAATGTAGACATATGGTTAAATCATTGTACAGTGTAGCAACTACATACGAGTATAGCACACTGATTCCCAAACTGAGACAAGCTCGTATATCGGGTTTCATAATAATACGCTTTATAGTTTTTGCGTGATTCTCAATTTGTTGTCCGCGTTAGACATAACTTTACAAATTAATTACACTATGTTATAACAATATAATTTCAAATATTCACATAACAAATTACGAAGAAAATTGTGTATAGTAACATAGATGTATATTTTTTTCTAAGTAATGAGACTAGTCGTTTAGACGTGATGTTCAATTTAAAATCATTAGAAGTCGTATACCTGCGCCATAACAGACATTATTAAGTTTGAATCGACCTTTATATACTGCGCACTATTGCGAGTTGCCAAACCTTGAGTTGATATTTATTAACCGACGAAAAAAAAGGAGGAGGTTCTCAATTCGACAGTATATATGTTTTTTTTTTTTTTTTGTGTATGTTCAGCCCTCACTCCGTCATTTATGAACCGATTTTGATTATTCTTTTTTTGTTAGATAGGGTACACCTCAAGGGTGGTCCCATGTCAAGGAAATCAGGATCTGACAATGGAATCCTGACAAAATTGAGAGAAAACCTCGAAAATTGTGGGCACGTTTAGCGTTTCTGTATGTATGTTCGGCCCTCACTCCGTTATTTATGAACCGATTTTGATGATTCTTTTTTTTTTAGATAGGGTAGGTATACCTGAAGGATTGTCCCATGTCAAGGATATCAGGATTTCCTCTTGGGATCCTGAAAAAATTGAGAGAGAACCTCGAAAATTGGGCACGAATATTGTTTCTGTTTACTTTTCATAACTGAATCAGGTATTTGCATTTAGGAACCATCACATCATGAAACTGAGCTGATGATGGAAACCATACCTTTCCTAAACAATAGAAGTCAGATATAAAAACTGGTTTTAGTGACAAATACCACTTAATATGCTTTGACGAAAAGACGTCTTTACAATATTGGAGGTAACCTCAACTGGTCAATATCCTGGGAACTTCATAGAAGGATTGTTATATCATCAGCTCAGTGGCAAGAGGAATGATGAAGAATTAGAAATTAGCTTCAGAGTGTTTAAAGATGATGCGAGCCACAAAAAATCATGGAAAAAAAAACTTTTTAACAAAAAAATTAACCGACGAAAAAGAACTAAAAAGCAAAAAATAAATAA
Organism: Polia nebulosa; assembly: GCA_951329385.1. Classification (NCBI taxonomy): domain Eukaryota; kingdom Metazoa; phylum Arthropoda; class Insecta; order Lepidoptera; family Noctuidae; genus Polia; species Polia nebulosa. Next base: position 5,019,674 of record OX589592.1, on the reverse strand, counting down.
ACCTTTTAAGTCTTGAGTAATGAGCTTATTTACCCACATAAAATATCAAATTTTATATAAACTAATTTTGAGTCGGCGCCAATTAATAAAATGATTAATTACCTACTTACAGCCCTCTTCATTTGTAAGTACTTATAAAATTTAGATATTTAATAATCAGATTGTTGTTTGGCGCCGACTCAAAATTAGTTTATATAAAATTTGATATTTTATGTGGGTAAATAAGCTCATTACTCAAGACTTAAAAGGTTTATTTATTTTTTGCTTTTTAGTTCTTTTTCGTCGGTTAATTTTTTTGTTAAAAAGTTTTTTTTCTGGAAGTTAGTCGTTAGTCGAAGAAGAAATCATCACCAACCTAGGTTGGCCCGTAGAAGTTTTTGATCAGAATTAGAAACAGGATCAATTGGCATAAAAAAAAATGTGTAAAATTGCCATTTTCCTATCCTGTACCTATCAAGTAAGTAAACCACCATTACAGCCTAAATTGCAAAACAAAGTTACACGAAATTGCGCGAATCCTCGCGAATCTTTGTTTTTCGTGTAACAGACAGGTCACAGGGCGCGGCGGGCGGTGGGTGGGAGGGGTATAATAGTGCAGCACGAAGTGCAGTGCTGCAGTTTATCAGCCTAAAAAATATTCAACAAGTTCTAATCAAGTTAAAACTTAACCAAAAATCCTCGATAGCACAACAAATCGTTGATAAAAGGTATTACAAGTAACTTTATTAATTATCGACGTTGTTTTAAATTTTTAATTGTGCGTTGTAGATAGAGTTTTGCTCAAAAAACTACGCTGCACTGCACTTCTAAATGGCGTGCACCGGCCGACCGACCGGCCGCACCCGGGCATCGCGCCTGCGCGGCCGAGACTTTCATTGATTAATGGTTCTTCAGTTCATAGAGTCGTAGCTTCCCTCTTGGTCACGTGACTCGGAGGAAATATTGTCAAAACAAGAATACTTCTTGAATTCTTGTGTTCTTTCGTAATCTCTTTAATTCTTTAGCGTTTTGTGTCTGTGTGTCAGTGTTTGTGATATCAAACAATGGCGATTGAAAAGGTAAAGTCGGCAAATCCGTCGTCTCCGTACTACGAAATTAATTACTGGAAAACTCCTGCCTTCAGGCAGACCATGGTGGATAAGCTGTAAGTTGAATCTAATTAGCTTATTTCTTAATTTTAGATAGTTGTTTATATAAATATAGACGTCAAAAAGCGCGTTGGCCCGATGATATCACCAAAGTCGCGGAAACACCAGGATTCGCAATACCGGGAAGAATCTCAGAAATGAAAGGAGACCGAGTCAAAGAGTAGGTACCTATATAATTTCGTGCGAGTTAACTTGACACCTGGTTCGAATGACGTTTTGTCGTTTTTATTTAAATAAAACAATTCCATTTCGATGACAATAATATAAACGCAACGGTAACAGAATAAACGCGTTATTGTTTTCATCGAAATCAAATCAATTTAAATTAAAACGTCATTCGAAAATTTCGAAAAGGTGTCAAGTTAACTCGTACGGAGTTGTTTGGTTGGGATAACAGGTTGAGCTTAGGAATGATTACGATATACATAGTACCTACTTGCTTAGGTTGATAATCGGTAAAAGGTTTTCTTTCTACCGACTTATGTTGATTTCTCGATGCCAACCATCGATCACTAGTTTTTTATTAGTGATCGATGATGCCAACAAAAGATTTTTAGATGGACAAAGGAAACGCTTTCTATAGTAATAAGTACCTGCTAACGAAATCAACCTCTGCTCCATTACTGGGGGGTTCTGAATAGGACTTAGACTAACCTACATCTTCTGTTGTTATTGCGGGAAAAACCTTCGGGTATCAGGGCATATCCAGAGAGTGTGGGATTCTTCATCATCATCATCCAGTCCTAGTTCCCTCACTGCTCATAGGCCTCTATTTTCTTGAGCCAAAAAGCCTGCTGCTTGGCTGGCACAGGAACATGGGGAAAGTTCCCGTGCCAGTCATATCCAGGTTCTACCCGCGATGGCAGAAATGTCGTCTGCCGATCTCGCTACCAGACCACCAGCACTTCCAGTCCTTTGATTTTGTGGGATTGTTACCTCACTATAACTACCCCATTGGTTGGCCGCCGGGATGTTCTATCAGCACTGATGGGGCTGCGAAATAATGATCATCAGCTTAACATTCCCACAACTGACTTCCACTCTAAGCAGAGCTGGAAATACCAGTAGGTATTTTACATGAAGCGACTACCTACCTATCTGACGTCCACAGTAACCTCTTAGACAAGTTTTCAGACTTTCGGCCTACTAATTTCCTGCGACGCCCGAAAGCGATCGTCTTTTTTTATCTCGATAGAAATGTGTGCATTACGTTGTGGAGAGGTGTCAAAATGCAATTTTTTTTTTTCGATTTTCTCTTCGCGGCTGCGTCAATACCTATGGCTTTGGTCTTTTGATAGGAACGCACAACGCTGCGGTATGCGATGCCGGCCAGACACAATCCTCACTGTTGACGCATACTGTATGCGACGGAATAAAACCGGCCAAGTGCGAGTCGGACTCGCGGACGAAGGATTCCCTACTATAAAAACGGCAAAAAATCACGTTTGTTATATAGGGGCAACAACAAACAAACGTGATTTCTTGCCCCTAAATATTTATTTTATTGTTTTTTAGTATTTGTTGTTATAGCGGCAACAGAAATACATCATCTGTGAAAATTTCAACTGTCTGACTGTCACGGTTCATGAGATACAGCCTGATGACAGACGGACGGACAGCGTAGTCTTTAGTCCCGTTTTACCCTTTTTGTACAGAACCCTAAAAAAGACCATTCTAGTCGTTTTTTCTACAATTGTGTCCAGCATCGCATACCGTAGAGTTGTGCGTTCCGAGCAACAGACCTTAACTTTAGGCCTCCCTCGGGACAAAGTCAAGGGAGGAGTGGAATTCCCTGCCAGTCTGTTTCCCGATAGCTACAACCTGTAGGTCTTTCAAGTCAACAGTGAATAGGTTACTTCTAGGCAAGAGTGCTCCATCGTCGACCACATCATCACTTACCATCAGGTGAGATAGTGGTCAAACGTACGATGGAAAAAAAAGTCCCACCCAAGACACTACCTAATAAAACTCTTTCCCTTCACAGGAACAATGTCATCGAGGAGACTGGCATTCAGCTGCAGTGCACCGGTCTGGAGCTGGAGAACGGGGTCTTCAACAAGGTGAACAGCAAGCCGATGTACATGATCCTCATCATTTGCATCATCGAGAACATCAAGGAGATGGGTGAGTCAATCTTTTTTTATGTTCACGGTTGGGCTACTTTGACATAAACTTGACATAAGGGTGGAAAGTGGTCATACGCCAGCTCGTATCAGCCCTCACGGTACGAGTGGTCGTCTCGTCACCCTATTTCTGGGCCAGCCTATATTTAATTAAATATTTTTATTGATTTCAGCCGAAGACACAAAGATCCCAGGCTTTCTCATGCCCAACCATCAGGAGAACTTGAGTGAATTTGAAAACCTGCTTCTGTATTAACAGAAGAAAGGAAAAACTCACCATTTTCATTTTTCACACATACTTAACAAGACCTGCATTAATTTAGTTGTTTGAAAGATTTTCGCCTCCTGTTACATGGGACTTAACACCCTTGGCGATATGTTTAACACCCCTGAACACTCCATTAAGGAATTGTATGATGTATATTTTCTATACTTATTGTGGAAAAACCTAATTCATGCAGGTTTTCGTTCTCATTATCATTATTACGTAGAATAGCTGATAAAAATGTAAATCGAAATTCAAAATTTCTGGTATCATCCAATTTGTATACTTAACCAATTATGTAATTACTTTACAACAATAAAAAACCCCATAAAATGTAAAAAGTATTTATTTAATTAAATCCCTATTGCTCTGTTTATACACAATTTTTTGTGACAATCATGCCCATTTTGGATTGCACTAGGTGACACCTATATGATTGCTAAATGAAAGTTTTTCAGAAAATCCAACTGTACAATAACAATATTCAGCTGTTTTCCAGTGTAAGTTAAAACAGGCAACACAAACTTAAAATTAAGCCCCATCTAGACTGACAAATGGCTTGAGTAATAACCCGGGGAACTGGGAAACTATGACTAGGAAACTGGTTAAAACCAATTCAATCCGGAATATTCTCATCTGATGATTCTTCTTCTCTATATTGTTCCATAAATTGTTCCGTATCCTCATCTTCCCCATAGTAAAATCCATCATCACTGTCATTTTTATAGCCCGGATCACTGTCCATCTTCGTGCAATGAACCAGGCTTCTACTGTTGGTTATGTCAGGGTTTTCTTGAAGAACTTTTGCTTTGTACTTAGCGTATGCTTCACCATATCTTTGTATGTCTTCCTGGAATAAGTCTGGTGGGTCATCGTATATTTTGTCTTCACCTGTATCACTGGATAGGTCATCTTCTGAAAATGTATAAATAGTGAATTAGAACCTTTATAAATAGTCAATGGCTGGTGGTGGGTCAAGAAAACGTTTCAAATTCAAAAATGTGACAAGATCTTGAATTTGTTTAATTAAAACAAAGCAGTGATAGATTGAGACGATAATTCCATAATAAAAATGCCAAAATGGTGATAAAAAGTGAATAACAAAATTGATTGTAAATGAAGTTTGCAGTGAAACTAGACACTATAGTAAGGTGGGTAATGACGCTGACTGCCATTAAGTATTGGTTTTTAAAAATTAAAAAATGAAGAGGAACACAATAGATCTTGATTCAGGACAGTAATGACTTAATGAGCTTAAACCCCGTATTTTCCTGTATAATGCCATACTGAGAACGGTTGCAGGGGTTACAAGGTTTACAACATCCATGAGGAATTTCAAAAAAAAAATTAAATTCGGAAGTCGGTGTTTGTATTCTATTTCTTCGTTATTTGACACCGACTTCCGAATTTAAAGTTATTTTTTAATTTTTTGTGTATTTTTTTTTTGGAAGTCTGTTGTTTTTACTGTAAAAAAGTTTTTTTATTTTTCACTTTTTAGTTGTTATACCTCAGAACTAAAAACCCCAATAACATGGAACGTGGAATTTAAACATAGTCGTAATTGGAGAACACCAAAACGTCATCTAGGCATACGTATTTTTCGTTTTTGTTCACTTTTTCAAAAAGCGCTGAAGCAATTTCGATAAAATTTATATGGGACCACCTCGGGAGTAAATTCTATCGGATGAAAAAAGAATATTGAAAATCGGTCCTCAATTGACAGAGAAATGGACGGATGTAAAAAAAACAAACACCCGAACATTATTATTATTATTCCATTTATTTAATTTTATATACATACAATTTTAAATTTTTAAATATTTAGGTACTTAGAAAAACATAAATACAAAATCATTTAAAAATATAAAAAGTAGTTGCCCACCGGTATCGGGAATAGGGTCCAAGCTACCGGTGGTCAGGGCTCCTGAGAAAGGAATCTCCTAACAATACGCGCCGTGTCCAGGAGTACTGCTTTCTGGATCAAGCCCTTGATCCAACTGCCCAACGAGAGCCTCCTGAGATGTTGGTCGAGGCTCTTGGCTATTAAGCCATTGGCCGTCACGACTATCGCGGCACAATGACTGCTGTATCAACCTCCCACATGTCGACAACCTCGCGAGCCAGATCAAGATACTTTGTTTTTTTATCTTTCTCAGCCTTCACGAGGTTTTCGTCATGAGGGACAGCTATATCAACAATCATTGTGCGACGCTCTTGTCGATCTATCACCACTATGTCAGGCTTATTATTTATTCAATTACATTATAACACCCTTAAAGACACGTCCAAGACGATTTTATAATTTTCAATATTAAAACATTATTATTACATACAATATATACCTAATAATTTTTTTATAAAATTAACAAAATTATAACTCTATACCTTTTTCAATTAATATTTGTGCCGCTTTAATGAATCTCGGCAGGTTCTGTCCAAACATATCTTCTGATAGCGCTACACTATTAATTACCCGTATGGCTCGCGACAAAGGGGCAAACTTTAGGCCAGTCCTAGCAGACGGCACGTCTAACAGAGCGGGGCGAACATAGAACCTCCTCCTGTTTCGAAGTCTGTTAATAAACTAAATTAAGGAAGAAATCCGATCTGACATTTCAACATACAAAAAAGGCTGGCTACCTGTCGTAGTCTAAATTGGTCTTGCTTGGTTACAGTTAACTGGATTATGTCATTGACGGTATCAAGTTATTACTTGATACCGTCGTATAAGCTTTAATTCATATTTACTCGTAATATCCGGCGACACGATGCCATTCGATATAAAGAAAGCAAAACGTTCGCGCGCAATCCTACGCGGTGCGCTAACGAAAACTAATAATAACGCATTCCAAGAAGAACAAAATGTATATACACAAGAAGAAATAGAAACACGATTACTGACACTTCAAAATACTAAGGACTGCAAAACATACAATTACACATAGTATAGGCAACCGAAGACGAATACCTCGAATCCGAAACCGATTACAGGTACGAAGTGGACGAAACGTACAAAAATGATACGACTGATGAACACTTCCAAACCTCCTGAAGTCCTGAGCCATTACCCAACACACCTTCTACACACCATGCGAGCAAATTCACGAGCGTTTATCGAGAAGTACGTCCTAGACTCAATTTCCAACCGTTTGAAGCAAACGAATCGTTAAAAACTTTGTAAAAAGATTGTCTGTTAACATGATGCTCAACAATATTACGGATCCCACAACGAAAATCTACACCTTGCTGTCAACTTTACCACCAGACATTCATGTAAGAATTTACGATCTGTGTTCACCCGACGACCCAATCGAAAAGACCTACGAAGTGCTTACTGATATCTTGGACGATTTCATCGATCTAAAACCTAGCTTATGGGCCTCATAGCACACCTTCATATCAAGGCTACAACAAGCGGATGAATCGATTACAGTTAACGCGTCAGAACTAAAAAGACTGTCGTCAAAATGTGACTAAGTATTCACATTGTCTGACACCCACTCTCGATTCATTTTTATCGTTACAATGTTTATTGTACGAGGGTAAACGATGGAGAAATTCGCACAAAAATTCTGCAAGCAAAACAAACAGCGCCATTTTCAGAATTAGTTCGCAAGGCCATGTCTATGGAAATGGGAAAAAATTAAAATTCAACCATTAGTTAACGTCGAATTTTAATTTTTACTTCCATCCGGTCACCACCATTGAACACGATCAATATAGTTATATCAAAAACAATGAATTACAACCCGCACCGAATAAAGCACGTTCATTTAAAAGACCGACTTCTATAAGAGCTGCTACCGCTGTTGAAAAGACGACCACAAAGCAAAAAAAAAAACAATTATTCTATTAAAAACTATCGTGATTAACAAAACGTGGAACCCATCTTGGGTAGAAGCTGGATGAAGGAGTGAGAGTTGTGAGATACTGCACAAGGTCCGTCTCCTCCCGGCTACGCCAGTCGTCTCAGGTGACTCGCCCTATATGCTCATATTCGGAAGAGAGGTAAGAACGAGATTGGCAGCCAAGATAAGAGCTCCACCAAAGGCACTAAATAGAGACAAAAGGAAAGGGGTAAGAGAGTTTGCAGTCGGAAGCAGAGTGCAAGCTCGCAACTACTCGGTATCAGGAAGGAAGTGGGAGTTTGGTACAGTGACCCGCCGACTGGGAAACCTCCACTATGAGATAGAGACCGACAGCGGACGCACATGAATGCGCCACCTCGACCAGCTGCTCCCGGCGCCTCTGATTCCCGGGACGAGGCGTCTCACTAACTAAATTGGTGTTGCTTGGTTACAGCTGTTGGCTGGATTATGTCATTGAATAAAATACGGATATCAAGAGTAATATTATGCTTTAATTCATATTTAATACTACCCATCCTAAAACTTGCAAATAAGCTAATAACAACAACCTTTATAGAATAGAATAGAATAAAACGACTCTAGCAAAAGAACATACTCGAGCTTGATCTGGATGACAGGCTATAAGTCTCTACTGGATATGGTAGGGTAGCGATCTTCATTGGAAGAAGTGCACCTCAAGACAATATACTCTGAACACATCTACTCATTGTTTGTGACTAATTGCAGATAGACACAAAAACTTTTTATTAAAATCAATACAATACATCCCTATTAAAAACAATGCCCCCCGTCGCGTCTGTCCGTATGTTCGCGATAAAGTCTAAAATTACTGAACGGATTTTAGACAGTGATTCATGAGAAAGGTTGGGGTGTATAATTTATACCCGTGCGAAATTGGGGCAAGTCGCTAGTTATCAATAAACGTCAGTCAATGAATGTCTCGTTTCATTTTATTTATTCAATAATGTCCACACATTAATCTGATAAACCACAACCACTAATAGTAAAGATTTAATTAAATATATTTACCAATATCCACTCTCTCCATGGCTATCACCATGTCCTCTAACTCTATACTGCTAGGCTCAGAATCAGGATATTCATTCCTCCAGTTATTCTCATCATTGGAATCGTCATCATCATCGGCTTCATTGTCCGAATCTTGAGATGGGTCATAGGAATCTAGGACCAGGCCTGTTTCTACACTGTAATAGAATAACAGTAAAAATGAAGTGAAAAAAAATGGTAAATGCTGTTTAAAAACCCAACAAAAGCAAACAGCACTGCTAAATGATATTTATTTTGTAAATAAGTTATAAAAAATCAGTTTTACACGTCAATATTTTTTTTTTTCAGTTTAAGCTAGATGAGGCCGGTGTTTCATATCTGACTACCCTGAGAAGAAACACCGAAACAAACTCAGAGGCCAAAGTCTTTTAATGTCCATACAATCTGTACGTACTGGTCAAATAATATGAGAACCATGTATGTTAATGTCTGAGATGAGCTTTTGAGGAAAGCACCACGCATTTGAGTGAACCTGTCCAGACAGTGCAAGCATTTGTCAGCTATAGTGTAGCTCAACTCGGAACTTTAAGGAGCCGACGAAAAATACCAAAGTAAGGACATTTGGGTAGGCCGCACAAGTACTTAAACTGCCAGACAATCATGAAATCTACTTGAATACAACCTATTTCTCACAATCACATAAAGCTATATGACAACCATGCATATTAGTGTCTGTAATGATCTTTTAAAGAAAGAACCACACATATTTAAGTGGACAGTGGACCTGTCCAGTCAGTGCAAGCATTTGTCAGTAGTCAAAAGAACTACTAAGGAGCTCAATGACTCGACAGACAATATCAAAGAAAGGACATTTGGGTAGGCCGCAAAAGTATTTAAACTGTCAGACAATGTTAGAACAACAACCCACATAGTCCTCACATCTACCTATATTATGTATAAAAGAAAGTCTGGTTAGTTACACTATTCATAACTCAAGAACGGCGAACCGACTTTTAGGGGGACGAGTCACCCGCGTCCGTAGGAGTATACCCATTGAGTCCCTACACGTGGTCCCCGGGTGGTGCTAATCAGGTGACACTAACTGGTGGTAGGTTTCGACCGATGGCTTGCGACCACCCACTGGGCAAAGACAGTGTAGCCAATCCAGAGGAGTTGGGTCGAAATAGTTGTTCCATTGCAGGCAGACCAACCAGGCTCGCGCTGATATGTATGTATCGGGAGAGTAGTCGCAGAGGGTAGCGGGATCCGAAGCACGGTGCGCCGCTTGCCGACCGCAGGTAGTTGGAGGCCCAAGTAGTGCACTAGCCACACATGAAAGGCTGCCCCGCCAACTGTCAAAAAATCCCGGAATGCACCATCGTGCTGGTTGGCGACCAGACGAGAGGGCCCGATGGACATTCCCGTGGGGGCTCAGGCGTCCCCGCAGTCTCCAGACTAGTCCCCCAATGATCGTCCAGTCAGTGCGTGCCTGAAGGTAGCCTGCATGGAACCTCATTTCACTTCCTTCTCTCCTTCCTTCACTCTTCACAATAATGAAAAAAGGAACAAAAAAGAAAAAAGCTGTACAGCGGCAGCACTCCCTCTCTCACAAAGTGCACCTGTCTAACATACGAGGTCTGCACTCAAATCTCGCCGCAGTCCACCACCACCTAGAGACTGAGAAACCAGCTCCAAAATGTTGGGGATCCTCGCAAAGGTGAGACGTTACTTCACGCCGGAACAGCTGCTCCAACTCTATCAAGCGCAAGTTCGATCGTGTATGGAGTATTGCTCTCATCTTTGGGACCAATCTGCCAGATACCAGCTTGATGCCCTTGAGTCAATTGCGAAACGAGCCAAGAGGATCATCGGCAATGATAGGCTTGTTGAGTCGAAACTCCAAAGTCTTGATCTATGTTCAAGAGTTGCTAGCCTGTCGGTTTTCCATCGATTACATTTTGGGGAGTGTGCGACGGAATTGCATAATTTGATTCCGCCAAGCCCGTTTCATCAAAGGACCACAAGACGTACGGCGAAGTGCCACCTGTTCATCGTGGACATCCCATCCATACGCACAAAGCGTTTTGTGAAAACATTCATTGCGCGTACAGCTAGGGAGTGGAATTCCCTACCGGAGTCTGTGTTCCCTGTTAGCTACAACCTGGGAGTCTTTAAGTCTAGAGTGAATAGGTTACTTCTAGGCAAGCGTGCTCCATCTTCGACCACATCATCGCTTACCATCAGGTGAGATAGTGGTCAAACGCGTGCCTATCAACCCTAAAAAAAAAATAAATAAACGATTTTTATGATCTTTGATTTTTTGGATTCGTCGCCGCCCCGAATAGCAGTACACAGTACAGTAGCTATTACTGCTGCCGTCCCAACTTGACATTGGCAGAATAGTCGAAACCGGCTCAATTGCCATTCATCATCTTCCTGCCCTTATCCCATGTTACTTGGGGTCGGCGCAACACGTTTTTTTCTTCCATTCTGTCCTGTCAGTCGTTACGCTATCACTAACTCCCTATTCTTTCGTATCACTCCTCACACAATCCATCCATCCTTTCTTTGGCCTCCCTCTCCCTCTCCAATTCTCCATCCATCCAAATTTATATTCATAACTTTTTACATGTTATATGTATTTCATCCCTCCTCTTCACATGACCATACCAAGATAAGCGGTTCCCTTTCAACTTTTCTGTGACTGGCGCCACTTTTAAACCTCTAATGTACTCATTTCTCACTTTATCCATTCTCGTTACTCCACACATCCATCTCAACATTCTCATCTCCGCCACATGCAATCTTTTTTCATCCGTCTTTTTCACTGCCCAACATTCTGACCCATACAGTACGACAGGTCTAATCACGGACTTATATATTTTCCCCTTTAACTTAGGCATCCGTCGGTCGCAAGTTGTTCCAGTGACCTGTCGCCATTTCATCCATACTGAGTTGATCCTGTGCGTTACGTCTCGGTCTTCATCGCCATCCCCCTGAACAAGCGACCCAAGGTATCGAAAGTCGGAGCAGATCGGTATAGGCGTTCCGTTGAGAGCTACAGGCATAGGACTGGAGAGACCGCCGAAATCGCAGAACGGATATTCCGTTTTGGTTCTGCTCAATTTCAGGCCCACACCCTTCAGGCTTTGCCACCACGCCTCCATTTTGCTCTGGACCTCTAAGCCGCTTTCGGCAACCAGCACAATATCATCAGCATACAGCATACACCAGGGAGCCTCTTCCTGCATGTCCGACGTCAGAGTGTCCATTATCATCAGGAAGAGGTAAGGGCTGAGAGCCGACCCCTGGTGCAAGCTGACCGCTACACTGAAACTGTCAGTAGTGCCCACTGCAGACCGGAGTTGGGTACTGCATCTACTGTACATCGCTCGGATCAACTGCACATACTTCCCAGGCACACCTTTCTCCTTAAGGGCCCACCACAAAACCTTTCGAGGCCCCCGGTCATATGCCTTTTCGAGGTCAATGAACACCATGTGCAAGTTATTATGCACAGCTCTGTATTTTTCGCACAGCTGACGGATAGCAAAAATGGCATCCGTTGTACCCCGACCAGGCATAAAACCGAACTGGTTTTGTAAGATTTCACTCTCTTCTCTCAGCCGCTTTTCAATAACTTTTTCCCATGCTTTCATACTATGTGACATTAGCTTTATTCCTCTATAGTTGTTGCACTCCAGCACATCATCTTTGTTCTTGAAGATGGGCACCAACGAACTGTTGCACCATTCATCAGGTATGGCTTCTTTCAGCAACAACTTATTGAAGAACAAAGTTAACCACGTCCATCCATCTACCCTAATGACTTCCACACTTCAATTGGTATTCCGTCTGGACCAGTTGCCTTACCATTCTTCATTTCATTCACTGCTATTGTCATAGCCATTCTCATGCCATTAAAAAAAAAACTATTAAAACGTTGGAAAATTACCCAAAAACAAATTATTATGAAATGGTTTTTTTGATGATATCTCGAGAACGGTTTCTATTAGGTATTGATATTGAGGCGGTACGAAGTTCGCCGGGGTCAGCTAGCTTACATTATATTTATAAGTAATAAAAATATAATACTTTACAAAGTAAAAAAAACTTCAAGCCACAAAAATAAAATGTCACTGTGTATAAAATGGTGGCACTTCACATCGCTATTCGATGTTTGGGTTTATTCGTCTTTGATCGCTATATTCGTGTTGTTGAATTCCGAATAACACAAACACACCGACTATACATCGTTCATGAACAGCAAATACGCCAAACGTTTACGAATGTTCGGGTATTTGCCGTATTCGTCTTGTTCGTGAGAATAGGCAAAAAAAAACGAATAGAGCTACATCACATCGTCCTATTTGGGCAAATAAGACAAATACGCGAACACGAATAGCGATGTGAAGTGCCACCATAAAGTGTTAGTATAGTAGTAGTTAGTATAGTGCTATTCTGCTAAATTGTAAACTTGGAAATAAAGCATTATTCCCAACCCTTTTGTCCTCAAGGTTCTCTTTCATTGTGTAAAAAACTTTCTGGTAAAATAATTTAAATTTATTAATGCTTAGTTCTTGTATTTGTTGCTGCACTGTATATCATAAATGAAAAAAATGCATTTATTATATACTTTACAAGTGCACAATGTGTGTGGTTATGTAACCAGTATATTTTAACTGCAGGAGGAGTTCAATTAATAAAATTAATTAACATACTACAAGGTGTCATCTCTATAAATTAAATTCATAAATAAAACTGTGCACTCTTGGATTATAATGCTCAGCTCAATAACAAGAGTTGAAAATCCAACAGTGTAAACATTTCTGGGCATGGTATTGGGTGTATAATGGCTAACGGGAAGCCCTGTGTCCCAGCAGTGGGAACATTAGAGACTGATTATGATATGCTACTACTGAAAAAAGGGATGAATACTTACCCAACAAAATTGTCAATCATACTAATATCGAATTCTTGCTTCAAGCTCGTATACAGATCATAGGCATACTGTACACTGCCATCTTTGTCATCAGCCTTCTGCAGATCTATTAAATTCAATACATCTTCGTTACTCTCATCATCTTTCAGTCCTCGGCTACAGTTGACTATTTCGTAACGACTTTTCATTGCAACCTCCTTTCGTTCTTTCCTTAATTTTTCTATAATTGTGTCAACATTTGGTAGGGATTGCTGTTTTAAGTCTGTCTTTGGTAATAGGTTTTTGACGTGTGTGGTTTCCTGCAAATGTGGAAAGGAATGGAGTAAGTACATGTTACACACAGAAATATTAGCAAAATATTTTGTGTAAGTATGTGAATATTACACCCAAAACAAGCTGTTGATGATAATTAATTTTTAAAAGGGATTACGGTCAAGTTGGTCAGAAAATACCGGAAAAAAAACATTAGTCATCAATCCATCAATCACCAGTCATCTAAATTAATATTAAATAAAGACAGTTAAAACCGTTTTTTTAAAGGACGTAAGCTCAGGAAGTGTCGATCCAAATTACGAAAACTATTTTAATGTTGGGAAGCTATACCATCGTTCAGCGCCATTGTATACTTTAAATCCCGGAAAAGCGCATGGTTCCTGTGGGATTGGGCGCGGAAGTGAAGCCCTGGGAAAAACTAGTAAATAATATTAGGCATGCTAGGTCTTTTATTTATAAAATAGGAGCCATTCATAAGTTAACCTCCTAACCTGTATGCTGTAAGCATCTGATTATTCAAAACGTTAGAGATTTACCTGATCATCAACGGTTCCACGAAACACGAACAGTGATGGTGATATTTCTTCCTTGTCAGTTTTAATTCGTTTACACATGAGTACCAGTGTGTCTTGTGGGTTCTCCTCAAGTCTGCGTTTTACCCTCAATACTGTTGATGAAGCCATTCTGCAGTATTTATTTTATTTTATGTTTACTGCAACTGTGAATGCATGAATGACAATGATAATAATGACATAAATATTTTTTTTTTTTTCTTCGCCCTTTCTCGGGCAGGCTAAGGTCATAAACCATACCGCCTCGTCTTTAGTAGTGTATTTTTACTTTTTTTTCCATTAGAATGCAGATGTAACACATTCTAATGTTTTTTGCAGTAATTGGCAACAAATGTGTCGAGTCAGCCTTCTCGGCAAACTTCACTGAGGTAGTCAATACTACAATAAAATTCTCAGCTCCATTTTACCGAGATCGCGCCTGTTTCAATGATTCCACATATTGTCCAGTCGCGTAGACCCTTGAGACACAAAACTACACCAATTTTACATCACAATATCCACTAGGAATCAATAAATGAATAATTAAAACAGCCACTGAACTGCACTCGAGAAAATCCCGCCAAAAACCTGACATAAATAATATGACATTGACGATTTGATTTTTTACCATTTGGAACAGGCTAATGTCAAAGACCATGCTGCCTAGTCATCAGTAGTGTACTTTTTTATTAGAATGCAGATGTAACACATTCTAATGTATCATGCAGTCTTTGGCAACAAATGTGTCGAGTCAGACTTCTCGGAAAACTTCACTGAGGTAGTCACTACTACAATATAATGCTCCATTTTACCGAGATCGCACCTGTTTCAATGATTCCACATATTTTCCAGTTTCGTTGACACTTGAGACACAAAACTACACCAATTTTACATCACAATATCCACTAGGAATCAATAAGCGAATAATTTTTTTTCCGTTTATTTGCCAAGAACATTTTTTACAACCATTTGTTAATCATAAACATACCAACACAAACCATCGCGGGTTTAACAGCGGTATGTCAGTCGCATCAAGCATCAAGTATGTTGTGGTAACGAGTTACCACAACATACTTTCAAGTAAAACAGTAGGTATCAACAATCTAGAAAGTATCTCTTCAGCACTCTTGAGCAGTTCTTTGCATTTATTGTATTACAGATTTCTGGGTGTAAATCATTCAAATTTTAAATAAGATGGTAGCATGCATTCCCAGGGGCCCAATTCTGTAAAATAACTAACTTGTCAATAGTGTGTCGGTAGTGTGTCAGTGGTGTCTCAATAGAATAGTCATCGACATTTGGTATTCTATAAATTATTTATGGTCATTGAATTGCCACTGTAGTGCCGTTGAAACGCCATATTACGACTATTGTAATAATTGGTAGTCTGGTCTACTATAATAATATGTCAAAAGCATTTGGAAGTTTTTGCAGAATACCAAATTTGCAACAGGGGCAAAACAATGTCTGTTGTGTGTCGATAGAGCGTCGATGGCGTGTTGCTTAAGTCAAAGTTACAGAATTGGGCCCCTGGTCCTCGCTCCATAAACATTACTAGATTTAGGTACGATAAATTTGGGTAAGTATGTCAAACTACGCAACGACTTTGGCCTTTCGTATTTACGGATATTACTAAATTATGGTAATTTTCCCCTATAACACACAAACGTACCTTATCAAAGACATTTACAATTTGACAGTGCTTAAATAAACCCGTGTCATTATCTTGGAAGTCCTGTTCTATTCTTGTGGGTACAATCATTTTTAAAATGCGTAATTGTAACTTGTAAATTTCCTCGACGTAAGTCTTGTATGTACAGTGAGGCCGCAAAAGTCCATAAGAACGCTAAAGATTACATTGCTACGAACCGAGCGAGCACGATACTTCCGTGCGTATGTGTGCGCATGTATGAGTATTCACATTCCACAGATAACACACACTAAGGAACTGTCGTCGCACCCGGGCCTGCGGACGGCGAGTAGCGGGTAACTCGCCGTCCGATCAGCACCAGGCCCGAGAGTCGACGGCGCGTAGTGTTCCACGCGCGCCTCAAAGAGTTGTCAGCAAAGGACGGGGCCTGCCACGGCCAGTGCCTGCCCGGGGGTGGAGGATAAATTCGAAAGAGTTACCTCGCCCCCGGGCACTCGAGGCAGGGAGGAACAGGGGTGGGTTTTAGTCAGTAAGAGTCTGACACACCCTTCCGCTCCACCCTAGAGCGGAAGAAGTCATAGGATGATTTCCCACCCCCCAAAAAAAAAAAAAAAAAAAGGAACTGTCGTCGCACTGAGCTTAAAAACATCATTATTATTTTTCTGTGCCATTGAATACGCATCACACAGTCACAGAGGTGACTTGTTCTTACCATTGCATTGATAAAATTCGCGCAACTAAGTCATGTGCTGGTAGCCGTATGAAATAAGTGTTGGATTCGTAAATAACGTAGCCTGAGTTCAAATCATGGTGGGTCCGTTGCGGTCATTTCTTACTTTGGAAATTCCCAATCCATAATAATATAGTTGTTATTTATATTTCTATGAAAAATACTATTGCATTTTTTGCATTAAATAGTTGCAAATTACGAATATGATCCATTAACCACAAGAAGAATCACATTCGTAATTTGCAATTATTTAGTTGTTACATCTTTTCGATGTTGTAAGGTGGAAATAAAAAGACGTGTTTAATAAAAATGTTTATTCTTTATATTTACAAATTAAACATTTGTGAGAACTGTGACGTCGAATTGTTACCTAGAAAAAAAAAGTTATCTTGTAACCGTTATCTATGTTACGTGTAAGATTGTTTGTTGGAAGTATACCCACTTAGACCATTCATAATATGAATAACGTAACAATGAAAGGATATTAAAATTTTAATAAAATAAAATATAATTGTTTATACCCAGTTATTTATTGAAAAGTGATGATTTAGACTTTGTAAACATTTTATTTTTATGTAACGTCACAATGAATGTATTGAGGTCATAGCTTAATTGATCGTTTTCTTGACGAAAAGAAGATTGAAACTAAACCTCAATTTCTGTTAAAAGAACTTTAGTTCTCCCAAGATAATCGTCAATTAGATGAGAAAAATAAATTGAACTATTATGTTAGAACAGTGCGGGTAGAAGAATATAAAACAAAATAGAATCATGATTATTGTCAACAAAATTGATAGCGAGTTCACTGCATTCTTAAGATAAGGCGATGGCACAAGTTAAAAGATATAGCTGTTTTAAACGAAAGTAAACACAATATAATACAGTGTTTGTTAACGAATAATCACGGATATGTTAAAATAAAATGGCCTACTAAACATTTAGTTACACCGACTGATTTTACTAAAACTTAATATTTTGTATAACCCCCATTATTTTCGATACAGTCAAGTAGACGTTTGCGCATGGACACAATATTACCGCATATTTCGCTCCCTCTAAAACTTTCCCACACCTCCATGCAATGGGTTTTGAATTGTTCCGTAGACCTCTCATTCTGCGAGTCCCACCTTTGCACCATCAAACCCCATAGATTTTCTATGGGATTGAGGTCGGGTGATCGCGCTGGCCATGGAATAAGAATTGCTTCCGGGTGATTGTGAAACCACTCACGCACAGTACTCGCTCGGTGAATAGGACAATTGTCCTGGACAAACGGCAATTCTGCTAACTCATCAGCTGGGTAAATGTTGCGCAGAGTAGGTAGTATAATTGAGTCTAACACTTCCACATAAGTTGAACTGTTTGCGCGTAGAGGAATGAAAGCTAGTTCTCCTGGTCCTGCTGCACTCATCCATCCCCACATATTAATTGTAATTCGACCTGATTCGGTGTTAGGAATAAAGTTGTTATCACAACAGCGAGTGTTATTCTTGCGCCATAAGTGAAGCCTGCCCTTTTGACTGGATTTAGATGTTTTTTCATCTGAAAATACCGCAGTATTCCAGTCAAAATCTAAATAATCACGTGCGAAACGTAATCGTTCTTGTTTGTGCCTCTCTGTCAAGTACGGCTTTTTAGCAGGTTTTCTGTGATGCACGCCTTCAGCGTGAAGTGCACGGCGAACAGTATCCATCGAGGTGTCATATAATTCCACAAAATGTCTCGTTGGTGAGAAACCATTCGTTTCGTATACGTCCACCATATGTCGTCGCTGCGCCTCGCTAATAAGCTTCGGTCTCCCACTTCTCTTTCGACTAGCAAGGCTACCTTCTTCCTCATATCTTTTATCCAAAGACTTACAGAATTTTTCTAAAACAAAAAAATATATATATTAGGCAGCTATACCTACTTGACTTCATTTTCATTATATAAAATGTTAATAATCATAATTATTGAATATAATCTATACATATAATAAATCTGTAGAAAAGTCATTTTTGTACATTGAAGAAATTGAAACAAAAAATAGCCAGCGTGTGAAAAGATAAGTAACAGAACCCATTTCCATCATTTTTGAAATTTTTGTCTGTTTGTCTGTTTGTCTGTTTGTTTGTGCGCACATCACGTAAAATCTACGAATTCAATGCTGACAATGTTTATATACAAAAATTATACGCAACTTGAGGATTAACTTAGTTTTTGTTTCATCGAAATCGGTTCACTCTATCAAAAGATATGATTAATTTAGTGAGTTCAAGAAGTAAAATATTACGTTACGCAATTAAGTATAGTACTTGCAACGACATCTTAAGACTAAAAATAGAACTAATGTTGATAGTTGAAATCTAAATCCGATAGATGGCGTTGTGCAAATGACGTCATTTTCTGAATCGCGGTGTTAAGATTTTCCGCGCGAGGATGACGTCCACCGTGTTTACTAGGCAAATTGGGTTTCGTTAGGTGTCTTAAAAGTTCTTGCGTGTGTCGTAAAAGTTCTTTGGTTGCTTGGTTTATCGATTTTCTAAATTGGTCGAAAAAAAAGTATTTGCTTATCTTATTGGTTTCGTTTGGTCAACTTTGGTCATTGGTTTGAAGTACGAAGTAAAGATTGTATTTGATTTACTTCGTAGTTTGAATCCAATAGTGCCAATCGTTATACAGTAAGTTAGTGTTGCCAATTCGTTGAGTCACGACCACGAACAGACGATACGTTGTCACACTAGACTGTTCGACGCACCGATCTTTTAAGTTTGTAGGCTATTCAGTCATAAGTGTTGTTAGTTTTGTTTATTGCTTTAATTTTCCTTGAAAATGCCTCAAAGAAAAAAAACTAACCTTTCGCTGCGTAGCCGAAATGCGAAAAGGATGAGACTTTGTAGGTCTCAGGAATCGGAAGAAGATCGTGAAGCACGGTTATCTGCTAACCGAGAGCACATCGCTCTTTCACGTGAATCGGAAACGTTCACCGAAAGGGAGTCACGTTTAAGTTCACAAAGAACACGGACCGCGACTTTGCGGTCTCAAGAGAGTATCCAGGAACGCGAAGACCGGCTGTCTGCTGATCGGGAGCGCCACTCTCTCTCACGTGAGTCAGAGACATTCACAGAAAGGGAGTCGCGCTTAAGTTCGCAAAGAACTCGGACCGCGACTTTGCGTTCTCAAGAGAATATCCAGGAACGCGAAGTTCGGCTGTCTGCTGATCGGGAGCGCCAGTCTCTCTCACGCGAGTCAGAGACTTTCACAGAAAGGGAGTCGCGCTTAAGTTCGCAAAGAACTCGGACCGCGACTTTGCGTTCTCAAGAGAATATCCAGGAACGCGAAGTTCGGCTGTCTGCTGATCGGGAGCGCCAGTCTCTCTCACGCGAGTCAGAGACTTTCACAGAAAGGGAGTCGCGCTTAAGTTCGCAAAGAACTCGGACCGCGACTTTGCGTTCTCAAGAGAGTATCGAGGAACGCCAAGCACGTCTGTCATCTGACCGAGAGCGACACGCTCTCTCGCGCGAGTCTGAATCTCTCTCCCAAAGAGAAGAACGATTACAAATAGCTAGACATAACTATGTAGGTGTACAAAGAAACAATGAAAGTTATCTTGCATCTGAAAGGGAAAGAATAGATGAACTAAGACGAGCAGAAACAGCAGAACAACGTCAATCTCGCCTAGAAATAGAACGAGCTCGATACCATATGAATAGAGAAACAAATAGCGGAGCTGATGAGTCCATGGAAAATGACGATGCAAATATTTTATTACCTTGGGACAATAGGGAAAAATCAGGGTTCACATATTCGTCTAGAATTAATTATGCTGGCTTTACTTTCGTGGGTGACATGAGAGAAATTTGTAATTTTTGTCATGCTTTGAAATGGAGGAAAGAGACAGATGGAATGTGCTGCTCAAATGGAAAAATTGTTCTTCCAAATTTCCAAGATCCACCACACTTACTTAAAAGTCTCCTGAATGGCGATCATCCCCAGTCGAACCGTTTTTTGGATAATATTCGTTTATATAACAGTGCTTTCCAAATGACTTCCTTTGGGGCAAAACAAATAACGGAAGGACCGTTCATGCCAACCTTCAAAGTACAAGGTCAAGTTTATCACCTTATTGGATCTTTGCTGCCAGAAAATGAACCCAAATTTCTCCAAATTTATTTTGTATCCGATTACACGCAACAGCTCAATGTTAGAAATCACAATTTTCCCCAGCTCAATGCTGAGCTTTTGGGTCAACTTCAAGAATTGCTGCATCACGTTAACCAGTACGTTCGTGAATTCAAAGCTGCATTGGAGTCAATTCCACAAGGCAGCAATGATTTCAAAATTGTTATAAGTGCCGATAGACGTCCTGTGGGTGAACACCGTGGAAGACACAATGCACCCGTCGCAGATGAAGTTGCAGTTGTTTTAGTCGACCAGGAGTGTGAGAGACGTGATATCGTGTTGCGTACACGCGACGATCGCCTTCAACGCATTTTGGAAACCCACCGAGCTTACGACGCCCTGCAATATCCACTAATTTATTGTCATGGTGAAGATGGGTACAATTTTGGGCTGTACTAAGTGAACCCTACTACGAGAGTCACTAATTATCAAAAAAAATATCTGCTCAACAATACTATTCCTACCTTTTACAAATAAGGCAAAACAGTTTCGTATATTTGCAACGATTTCGTGGTTTGTTCAGCCAATTTATTGTGGACATGTACGCAAAAATAGAAACTGAACGTTTAGTGTATATTCGCACTAACCAGCGACGGTTACGCGCTGAAGAATACGTGCACTTGCGGGACGCCATGCAATCAGATAATAACGTCGAAAACTTGGGTCGATTGGTTATTTTGCCATCCAGTTTCACAGGCGGTCCGCGGTATATGCACGAACGAACGCAAGATGCTTTTTGTTACGTCCGTAAATACGGCCGGCCGGACCTTTTTATAACATTTACAACAAATCCAAAGTGGACGGAGATTTGCCAGGCACTTCTCACAGGACAGGCGTCATACGACAGACATGACATTATTGCTAGGATTTTTCATTTAAAACTCAAAGTCTTGATTAATCTACTTACAAAGGAGAAAGTTTTCGGTTCAACTCTTTGTTTTATGTATAGCGTCGAGTGGCAAAAGCGTGGTTTACCCCACGCGCACATTCTTCTGTGGCTGGAAGAAAAAATTCGTCCCGATGCTATAGACAGTGTCATAAGTGCAGAATTTCCGGACTATAATGCAGATCCGATTTTGCATGACATAGTAAAAACACATATGGTTCACGGGCCATGTGGCCTCTTAAACAGGGAATCACCGTGCATGAAAGATGGTCAATGCTCAAAAAAATACCCCAGAGCACTGAAAGAACTAACTATGGCTGGGGAAAATGGGTATCCGCAATACCGGCGAAGATCACCGTCACAAGGTGGTTTCACAGCTACTGTCAGATTCCGTGGACAAGAAATAATTCTAAATAATAGTTGGGTGGTACCGTATTCTCCAGTTTTGTCAAACGCTTTTCAAGCACACATTAATGTTGAAATTTGTAATAGCGTCGAATCTATAAAATATATATGTAAATATGTTAATAAAGGTAGTGATCAAGCCATGATAGCACTAAGAAATAACAACCAATTTGATGAAGTGACAAGGTATCAATCTGGCCGATACATAAGCTCTTCGGAGGCAGTTTGGCGCATTTTGAGTTTCCCTATTCATGAAAGGTATCCGCCAGTCATCCATCTTGACGTGCACCTGGAAGGCGGGCAGCGAGTTTACTTTCAGCCAGAAAATGTGGCAGAAAGAATGAACAACCCAAGACAAACCACCTTGCTCGCATTCTTTCGCCTTTGCGAAAGAGACAATTTCGCTAAGTCTCTGTTGTACAATGAAGTGCCACATTATTATACTTATAACAAGCAGCAAGGTGTTTTTAATCGCAGGAGACGTGGAACTGCTGTAGAAGGCGAGTCCGGCATTTTTAAAGAACACGTGATTGGAAGAGTATACACGGTGCACCCAAATAATGCAGAGTGTTATTATTTACGCCTTCTTCTTCACACAGTGCGAGGACCTACTTCTTTTGCTGAGCTCCGCAAAGTGGACGATATAGAATATCCCACATTTCAAGATGCTTGCCGCGCACGGCATTTATTAGATGGCGATCAGCATTGGGATGATGCTTTAGCCGAAGCATGCGTCAGTGATAGTCCACATCGTTTGCGCCATTTATTTGCCATTTTGTTGACATTTTGTGGCCTATCGGACGCTGGGCAGTTGTGGCAAAAATATAAAGACGCGTTTGCCGAAGATTTTTTGAGACAGCAAAATATAAATAGTGAAACTTCTGACCAAGTACGTGAAAGCTGCCATAATAGGGCTTTGCTGGCTATACAAGATATAGTTACAAGTATAGGAGGGAACCCCCTCAGTCAATACGGCTTGCCGACACCGACAGTTGGTGGGGAACGAATTAATAGGGAGTATACATCTGAAATAAATTACAACCCCGAAGAGTTAGCAGAAATATTGCGAAATGGCTGTTCAAATTTGACGACAGAACAACGTCAAATCTTTGATAGAGTATGCTGTAGTGTAGAACATTCATTAGGAGAAATGCTGTTTTTAGATGCACCTGGTGGAACAGGTAAAACTTTCCTCACTAAAGTTATCTTGGCTCAAATAAGGAGCCAAAACAAAATTGCCCTTGCCGTCGCTTCCTCAGGAATAGCTGCCACTTTATTACCAGGAGGAAAAACTGCACATACAACATTTAAAATACCAATCGACTTGGACCGCACAGAAAACCCTGTTTGCAACGTGTCTCGCAATAGTGATAAAGCAAGGGTTTTACGCGATTGCGCCCTTATCGTTTGGGACGAGTGTACAATGGCAAATCGTAAAGCTGTGGAAGCTGTAGATAGAACGTTGCGAGATATAAGACAAAATGACCGACCGATGGGAGGCTTAACGGTGCTATTCTGTGGAGACTTCAGGCAGACACTCCCTATAATACCCAGAGGAACGAGGGCCGATGAAATAGGTGCCTGTTTAAAGAGCTCTATTTTATGGCGTAGTGTCATATTAACTAATTTGAGCTTTAATATGCGAGCATATTTGGGAGGTGACGCAAACGCGCAGGTTTTCTCAAATTTACTACTTCAAATTGGTAACGGCACATACCCGACTCAAGAAGGAGGTAAAGTAACTTTAGTCGAAAGCCTGTGTTCTTCTGTTGCCTCACAGCAGGAACTCATTTCCTCTGTATACGGAGATCCATCAGAGATCTCGAACCATGACGCTGCTTGGCTATGCCAACGAGCTATTTTGGCACCTCGCAACGACCAAGCAGCAGCAATAAATTCTCAAATATTGGTACATGTTTCTGGAGAAAATAGGGAATATTTATCTATTAACACGGTTTTAGAAGAAGGAGATGCCACCCACTATCCAGTAGAGTTTTTAGACTCTCTAAATACACCAGGTCTTCCAGCACACAAAATTTATTTAAAAGTCGGAGTACCAATCATTCTACTCAGAAATTTAAGCCCACCAAAACTATGCAATGGAACTCGGTTGAGAGTAACAAATCTCCAACGAAATGTCATCGAAGCCGAAATCTTAACAGGTTGCGGCTCCGGTGATGTTGTTTTCATTCCCAGGATACCCATTATCCCCAATAATTTTCCGTTTACTTTCAAACGTGTGCAATTTCCTGTAAGCCTCTGTTACGCTATGACTATTAATAAAGCCCAAGGCCAGACGTTATCCGTTGCGGGTGTAGACCTTACTTTTGATTGTTTTTCACACGGCCAACTCTATGTTTCTCTATCACGTGTTAGCAACCCAAACAACCTTTTTGTATATGCTCCGGGTAATTCCACCGCTAACATAGTATATAGAGAAGCATTAACGTAATCAACTATACCAAAGTCAGGACTCTTATCTAAATCATCAAAAAGGTGATATACTCTTATCTAAACGACGTTGTTTTGTTCTCGACAACCACGCGAACGAAGTCGCGGGCACAGCTAGTTTTAAAATAAAACTGCATTTATAAATCCAATAACCAATCCAATAAACCCAACAATTTATGTATTTCTCTTTTAAGCCTCATAAAGATACGATGGATGGATTCATAAATGGCATACATTTTAATTAGAAGATTAATTTATAATAAAGTTACAATTCATTAATAGCTATTATACTCACATTCAGTCCGGTTTCTTCAGATATTTGTGTTTTATTAAGACCACTTTTATGCAGCCCAATGATAGTCGCCCTCACTTCAATACTAATATTAGCCTGCATTTTGCGAATATTACAATACTGTTAACCAAACGTTAACCACTAACCAACAACTACAACCAAACGACAGTTCATTTCGGTCAAGGAAAAACTCATGTCTACCTCGCAGAAATCTAATTCTTTATTTAGTTTTTTTGTGATCTACCTTTCTAACTCTAAGAAATGTGTGAACAAGTTAAAGAATAATTTAATATATTAATACTAATCCATAACTTCCAATCGGGTAAGAACTTACAAAAAGTCAACAATTGCGTGGGATTTGAACTTGCGGCACACTGATTTGCGCTTCAATCTGTGTGCTCTATACCACTGGGCCATCTTGACTTATGCTAAGTTGATGAAATTGTGAATTTTAATCATTTGTTGGCGAAAACTTGAAAATAGAAGGTCGTAAGTCAAACTAATACGTTGTGAGAATTCTTATCGACTTTTGCTGGCGTCTGTACATGGTGGAAATCCCACCTACACGCACCAAAACATTTTGAGAACACTTTCATTATGCGTACAGCTAGGGAGTGGAATTTGCCGGAATCTGTGTCTCCTGAAAGCTACAACCTGGGAGTCTTTAAGGCAAGACTGAATAGGTTACTTCTAGGCAAGCGTGCTCCATCGTCGACCAC
Organism: Polia nebulosa; assembly: GCA_951329385.1. NCBI lineage: Eukaryota > Metazoa > Arthropoda > Insecta > Lepidoptera > Noctuidae > Polia > Polia nebulosa. The sequence continues at coordinate 4,994,200 of OX589592.1, read as the reverse complement.
ATCATCGCTAACCATCAGGTGAAATAGTGGTCAAACGCGTGTCTGTCAACAGTAAAAAAAAAAGCTTCTACTAGGTTTTCTCAGCTGCTTCGCCCGCTTGAAACTCCAAAATTATTCTATGGCAACTTACTTCCAGGATATAACGTATCCTAAAAGTCCAGGATATGGCCTATGGCCTTTCGGACAGCGCTCCTTGATGGGTGAGTCCTAATACTGGGTGGACGTACGATGCGTTACATGAGCTCAGCACAGAGCACGCAAGCTAACCACTCAAGGTCATTGGCAGTTAATAGCACCTTAAGGTCGTCGGTCCATCTAGCTGGGGCGTCCTACACTACGCTTGCCGATAAGCGGTCTCCACTCCAGGACTCGTCTGCTCCATCGGCCATCGGTCCTTCGACCAACATGACCAGCCCACTGCCAGCAAACTTCAGTTTGCTTATTCGGCAAGCTATGTCGGTTACACCGGTTCCTTTCCGGACATCATTTCTGATTTTACAATAGAGTAGATAGAGTTTTTAATGGATTTCATACAATAGTTGAAATACTTGCCTTAGGATACTATTGACTCAGAGCATGAGGTCCCGAGTTCGATTTAGTGTTATTGCGTTTTTCACCTATTCAATTACCTACAATTTTTCAATCAACCCGGAGTCTGGACTTGTGCCCGGATCATTGGGACACGTACATAACTGGTGAAATGTGGATGAAGCTCTGTCCGACCCTTCGCGAAATTATCCTCTCATTATATCAGCCAAAAAACACTCACTGCTGAACATACGGCTCCCCCAATTGTCACCAGGTCATCGTTTCACCTTGTTCGGGAGGCCTTCCAACGCTGCGTCTTCCGGTACACGTTCACTACTCCAAAACTTTTCAACCCTATTGACCATTATGTTCTTCGAGCAATATGCCCTGCCCACTGCCACTTAAGGGAAGTACAGGCGTGAAACTCAAAAAAAAAAATCAACGGTGGAATAGAGAAACTCCTCCTATTTTTTTTCGTCGGTTAAAAATTAAAAACATATACAGCTCACCATTAGGTAAGATACGAGTAGTTGTCAACCGTGAGCCTATAAATATGAATAATAAAAAAAGGTGTCAGCTGCGCGGCTTAGCCACGAGCCTCGACCAACACCTCAGGAGGCTCTCGTTAGGCGGCTGGATCAAGGGCTTGATTCAGAAAGCGGTACTTCTGGACACGGCTCGAATTGTTAGGCAGTTGCTCTCTTTGCAACCCTGACCTGATAGCTTGGACCCTGTTCCGGATACCGGCGGGCTACTATTCTTATATTCTTTTATTGAAATATTATAAAATGTAATTTTTATGTAAATGTTAAATTAAATAAAAAAAAACTTAAAATACCAACGTTATATAATCAAAGATCTTTAAAAGTATTAAAGGACAGTGGCGTAAATTTTCGCTGTACGTTTAGTTGGCGGCTGAAGCAAAGACTATTGGATCCATCACCTTCACTACATCAGCAAAAATTACGTCCACGGAAGATTCCCCGTTTATCTGCAATTAAAAAAAAATCTGTAGTGTTTTTCTCAGCAAACCCTTTGATTTGATACCGATTACCGATATCATGGGAATGCATACAAAATAACTAGTACGCCATCTTTTAAGTCCGCCATATTGGATTTAGAATGACGTCACTTAGCTAACCAATTTAACTTATAAAAGATTCGTTTATGGTGGCACTTCACATCGCTATTCGATGTTCGCGTTTTTTTTCGTCTGTGTTCGCTATATTCGTGTTGAATTCCTAATAACACAAATACACCGACTACACATCGTTCATGAACTGCAAATGTACCGAACATTTACGAATATTATTGCTATAGTTTACGATGGACGTGTTAACTGCAGCAGCGGCTTATTATTTCCATTGTGCTAATTACCAGTACATGTTATGCGTACGTAAAAACAAAGTCGCTAAAAAAAAGAACGTGGAGAAGAAGACGCTGGTGGGTGTTAAAAATTCACAAAAATCGTACTAAGTTCCTATATAATATATATTGCTATTAAGCTGACGCGCACCGCACACTACTGAGCGAGCGATGTGTGGCCGGTAAACGAACATATTCACCATATTCGTAATCCTTTGATATGTTGCAAAAAACCGACAGCCGGGCGGATACGGGTGTTCGGGTATTTGCTGTATTCGTCTTGTTCGTGAGAATAGGCAAATATAGACGAATAGAGCTACTTCACATCGTCCTATTTGGGCTAAAAAGACAAATACGCGAACACGAATAGCGATGTGAAGTGCCACCATTACATAATTAGTTAGTTTTTTACAAGTAAAGCTAATGTAAGTGTGTTAATCACTACATATTATAACGAAGTAACGGAAGTCGGTGATTCTGGTTCTGAGTCTTCGTTTTTGACACTAACTGCCGAAATTATAGTTATTTTGCACTTTTTAACCGCCTTTTTTTTGTATGTTTGTTACGCGATATCCCCGCCATTTGTGAATAGATTTTGATGATTCTTTTTTTTGTCTGGTAGGTCATACTTCAGAGGTGGTCCCATATAAATTTTATCGAAATTGATTAAGCACTTTTTGAAAAAATCAAATAACGAAGAAACAAAAAAAATATATACAACGAATTCCGAAATTAACCTGTGAAGCCCCGCGGCCAAATCCGGGTTGTCAAATTGAACCCCGACGACAACCCGGGTTGACAGCCGATTTTGTTTAATATTTTTTTCTCTTTAATTTTTTTTTTTTTTGTCCGACTCACCGGTGAGTTGCGGGGCTTCACAGGTAGTTATTTTGCAATTTTTTGAAGTCGGTTGTATTTTTTGAAAAAAGTTTTTTTTATTTTGGTAGTCGGTTTCATTTTTTGTAAAAAGTTTTTTATTGATTTATTTCCTTATAGAATAGAATAGAATGAAACTTTATTGTACACCAAAACAGTCACATAATTGTTTAGACGAGCTTAAATCTATGGGTACAACGGCGGTCTTATCGCTGTACAGCGATATCTACCAGACAACCTTCGGATGGACTGAAAGAATTTAGAATCTAAAAGGGGCTACCCCCTTTTAGATTCTAAGTTCTTTCAGTCCAAAAATTCTGTTCTGCGGTGTACTACTAATAAAAGAAGGATATTAAAATTTTACATTTAAAAATACATACATATAAACATACATACCAAATGTTACATAATTTCATAAGTAAGAAACAAAGGAGAAAAAAAAGAATAAAAGCCTTATCTGGCCCAGTATTCGGCCACGGCAATGCCGCTCCCGATTATAATAGTTTAAAAAACTAAAATACACGGTTTTATTGGATGTTTTATATTTATTGAAAAAGAACTTACTGAACAATTGATTTTGTATAATAATTATTAAACTCAACCAAGTACCTAATTTGAGAAGTAAACTGCAAAACAACGATTAACATTTTATGCACTATATTATTTAGTGGGACGAATGGCACTGATCTAAGAACATATTCTCATTCGTCCCACTAAAATCCCGAGTGGGACGATCGGGAACAAATTTAATATTATTTTTGTAAATTCCCGTTCGTCCTACCTGTGGGATGAAGTTGGTGGGACGAACGGGAATACACGCATAATATGGGGGGTGGTAATGAAAGGATTTACGCTAGGAAGAACACGAAAAACAAAATGATGTCACTCTAAACGTGTTTTTAACCGACTTCCTTTTGTATAGTATTTGTCAAACTTCAACGGCGTGTGGGAATACTTCCAACTTCCAAACTGACAAATAAGTAGGTAACATACACCCCTAAAAATATTCACACAGCTTCCACACAGTTATAAAAATTATTAAATGGCCTAAATTATTGACGACTTGACTAAAAACGGCCGTTTATGACACTTTTGCTTACTACTTTGGATACGAAACACTTTGAGTCCTGTTTTAACAACGTAAAAATACCTTATCCTATTTGTAACAAACGCAACACAGGATCCTTTAATCTTTACTTTCTACGTTTTGCTACGAATTTTTATTCAATGAGGGCGCCACTTGGCGGCTATATACGCCTTAAGTTTGACGAATACTATATTTTTAAACTAGCTGTGCCCGCGGTTTCACCCGCGTTTATGGTTACTGTGTCGTAGCGTGATTTTATCAATAAATAGGCTATACAGTGCAAAATGGTGCCTCGCAGAGCTACTGGCGGCGGCCAGTTAGCGCATACGCACCTTCACATCTCTCATGATCGCCCGCCTTGTACATTATGAATGTGCGCGTGGTACTTGATAAAATCTATGGTATCTCCTTAGACTATGAAAGGTTATATACAGTGTCAAAAGCCAGCAATCTGAAGTACCAGAATGAGAAGCCGGCTTGTATCTGTATACGCGAAATAAGCTCACACAGACAAAATGAGAAGCCGAAACCACAGAGTACATTATAATATATAGAAAGCCGAAACGTCATCGTTATGTTCGTCGAGGTCACTCACACTTTGTAACGACCCTGCTTAATTTTATGTCCAATGACCTGCGTCTATAACCTTTCATAGTCTAAGGATATCTCCTAAGATATTCGTTGAAATTAAATGATGTCAAGGACAAAATGAAATAAATTTGATGAATAACGTAATTATTTGGATAAGGATTAATATCATGTTTATAAAAACACGTTCGCAAATAATGCATTGTTTTAAAACAAATTTGATTACCAAAAATTGTAATTTTTAAAAAAAAAACCCGACTTTAAAAAATAACCAAAAAGTTCCAAACAAGTCACTTTTCAAGCAGTCTCATGTAGTTGGTGGTTTTTATTTTCTAAATTTTAGTGAGATATATTTTTTGAATCGCCTCCTCGAACCCTTTATTTTGATACCCCACCTATTATAGTTGTCCTGATCAAGAAGCCGGGGCGCCCCGCGGACTGTCCGTCCGCTTACAGGCCCGAAAATTTTTCGGTTAGGTTAGGTTACACGTCATAAGTCATCATACTACTACTACTACTACATATATACACTATATAAATATAATATATATATATATATATGACCTCTTTAACACCCAACCTACCCACCCTGCCAAACCCACAACCCACAATTTAGTGGTGACCCCTTCCGGAGTGACGTCATAGGATGATGCAATATTGTGAAATGTGGAGAATAAAAGGGGGTGACTGTGCGCGCGTACGTCCTGAAACCAGATCCAGCCTTCCCTTGCTGCCCCCCCAGTGACGCCCTAAGCCGAGGCCCGTACCCCGCAGGAGGTGCCCTTAGCGTGGTCACTTAGTTTGTAAGTTTTATAAGTCCTGGCTGGAGGCTTTAATAAATTAAAGCCTACACAGGCAAGCCCGGTTGAGCAGACGACAGCCTCAGAGGCTGACCTGCAAGAAGTCCCACAAAAAAAAAAAAAAAAAATCCATGACCGATCCGCCGCGTGAGGGGTTGACTTTACCGGTTTATAAATATTTGGGACCGAGTAATTCTTTAAATAGAGGAGTACCAGTGAATGCATTAGACAGTGCCGCGAAAAAACACGACGAACAATATAATAAAATAACAAACTATTTAAAAAAAACAAAAAATCGTAAAGAGTTTGAAAAAAAAGTGAGAGAGGTGGATCAAGAATTTCTCACGAGGTATCGTTGATAGCGCCGACAACCACATACGAAGCATTTGAAAAATATTTAGCACAAGGGGGGATAGGAACAAAATATCTAATAGAACAAGTGACGGGAGTGATATATCCGAGAGCAGTGGATGAAGATAACAAAATGGCAGAAACGGGAGGAAACGTAAGTTCTATAATAGGATCGGGGGTTCAAAACAAAAATCACACACACTCGTTCCAATTCACGAAAAAGTTCACATTCGCCATCAAATCAACAAAAGCCACGTACAACAAAGACGCTACCAACGTAACATACAAAACTTACATTCATTCATTATCATGGCAATATATATACTTTTACATGACAGAGAAGGAATATTCGGATATGACAAAGGTGTTTCATACAGCAAAAGTGAAAGGGGTAAATATTAAAATTACAAATCTAGGAAACAGAACACCATTCATAACGGCAACAAGCGCAGTAAATTACGCAAACGCAAATTCACAAAGGACCATCGGAATATGGGAAAACATGGAATTATTAGCTCCAATCACGCTAGGCAATAACATAACACCAGAGTCGCTGTACGGCAAATCACTCGAAAAATACGACAGCGGTTCTGACAAAGATCCGAACCACTCGACCGCACAAGCAAAAATAATCGATAACGCAATAACATACAGATTAAAATTGAACGACACTAGTATGAAATTCTTCTTGCCACCGTTGATCATGGAATCGACCATTCTATACAACGCGACCAATTCGATCGGGCCGATATTCGAAAAATCACACTCACCGAAAGACGGAACATTCCATTGCAATAACGAAGGGATCGAAGAAAGCATATACTAAGGAACAACACATACGCTTCCGCATTAAACGCCGAAACAGCACAATTAAACGACATGCAATACAGCAGAGGTCACACAAAATCATACACAGACGCGACGGTAGACAACTTAACAATCGGAGGAATGTTCACAAACGCACCGAAAAGTTTCATGGGAAGCGTCGGATTAGGAATCATTCCGCTGATCAATCAAGATGGCACACTAGAAGACTCATTGCTTAACATTTTAGTAGAAACATCCATCAGTCTAGAATGCATTTCACACGGTACAAATCTACCCATGACAAAACACGACTCAAAGGCCCAACCAAACACAAATTACGCGGGTCTATCGGTAGATCACTACAAATGGAAAAACAAATACACAGTAACCGGAGCACCAGCTATGGAAACGTAGGTATGTAACAATAAACATAAAATAAAGACAAATTCAACAAATAATATAAACTAAAATTACAGCGGACACACTGAAACAACTCCAACAAGCACGACGCCAAGACCTGTCGATCAACCAGCAGTAGCACAAATACCAACGCGAAGCACTCCAACGCCAATTGATCAGAGTCCTGTTCAACCATCCAGAAAAAGAAAACAAGACGAACAAGTCACAACAGGTTCAAAAAAACCAACTCTGGAACGACCAAAAGAAACCCCTGCCACTCCGCCAACAACACCAAAACCATCTACCTCAACAACCCCCAAACCAACAACCCCAAAACCAACCCCAAAACCAGCAGCAAAACCAGCACCAGCAAAACCTGCACCTTTAAAACCACCGGCACCAAAAAAATTATGGTGGGAAATCGGAGAAACGGTTAAAGAAGGAGACAAATATTAGAGATACGTAAAAGCTGAAACGGTACCACAACAAAAACGAATAACTGGAAAAATGAGTGAAGAACAAAAATTAGCTATTGCAGATGAGAATCAACAAATAAGAAGTCACTATCAAGAACAGTTAGAAAAACAAAATATATACATAAAATACAAGGGCAAAAATACACCACTCGGTATACCCGGAAATGGTCAATACAGCAAAGATAATTTCGAACATCAACTCGCAATAATAAAAATAGGCACAAATACAGAAACAGCATTACAAAAAGAATTAAAAAATAAAATTAAAAGTCAAACGACTGCATGGGTAGAACAGGAAGCAAAAACAACAACAACAACACTGGACACTGTTAGGGCTTCCGCGATTTTGTAGTGCTTCGACAATGTTTGCTGAGGCGCGGACTGATGACTTTTTCGCAATCATAAGAAAACGGAGCGCTTCGCTATTAAGTCGCCTGCGAAGTAGCCCGAACAGTCTCCTGAAGGTGTTGTCCGAGCGGTGGGACCTGTCCCTGATACAGAGGTGGATGCAGCTTCATGTTGGCGCCTCTCCTCGTATTATTTGATGCGTATTTGTATTGTGTGTGTCTAATTTTGTTATTGATTGTATTAATGTGTAATATTTTTAATTTTGATTCTGATTTTTATTTTTGTTTTTAATTTTGATTTTAATTTTAATTTTGACATTGTAATCCTAATGTGTATTTTTAATTTTTGATTGTACGTGTGTGTGTATGTTAACTGACTGTAATGATTTTAAATAAGGACTCTAGTCTGAAATAAATTTATTTATTATTATTATTATTAAAAAAACCAGAAGACACGGAAGTAATAGGCACAGCTTTGGGGTTAAAAACAGTGGGGAGAATAATAACAAACTACAAGGGCAAATACTTTACAGTTTATTTATATGAAGACAAAAAACAGTGGCAACCCTGGGCAACACGAACAGATGTCGTAGTACCAGAGGAAGATAAAATATTAGTGGCAACACAGCCCAAAAATGATGAAATAATATTAAACATAAAATCAGACATAGATTTATGGGAACAATTACAAAAAACAGGATTATCGCAATTGGACAAAAACCATGTATATCTCAAGTTACGTCAAAAACAATTTGAATATGACAATAGAAACTGGGAAGATACATCAACACATTATGGAAATCCAGATCATTACAAACACGTCGAAGATGATCTATGAAACAAATACATACAACTTGGCTGAACAAAAGGTACAAAATTGCCCAGCACGATAACAATCACGATGAACCCGGACCTTACACCAAGTAAACAAAACTATAAAAACGTTAAGTGTACCCTTCATAAAAATAAAACTTATCTAATTCAACCTAACGTAACTTAACCTAACTTATCTAATTTAACCTAACGTAACTTAACTTAACTTATCTAATTTAACCTAACGTAACTTAACCTAACCCTTTACCCATTTTTTTTTATTTTTTTGTGTTTTTATTTCTTTGGATTATATGTATTTACAATATTAACTTATGTTCATTCCAACATTGTTCCCATAAATGTGGGCTTATTTTTATATACCAAGGGCACTTTTTCTGTAATTCATATGTTTCTGTAATTCGTACGCGATTTTACTGCGTCTTGTGCCATTGGTACATTACAATACATTTCTATAGGATAATTGCTACAAGTATACAATATTACATCTCTTATGTCGCAGCGGTCCTTGTACTTGACGTCTGTTGACATTGGCAGGCCCGACGCTAACAGCTTCCATTGTTCAAACTGGTTGTCCGTCAGCTTACACTCGTCCATCAGGCACATTCGTATGCAGGAGGCCGCTGAAGTTAAAGCTGCTGTTTGGTATGAGTCCCTTCAATCGGCAAATGTTGAAGTGACACTCCACGAGGCTGTTCATGATCATTGTTTTTCCCGTTGATGGTGGTCCCAAAAAGAATAAGTTGTTTCTCTTGTTACTTTGTCTTGTAAAGTGCATATATGTGTCTGTGAAGAATTTTTGCTGATCGATTTTGTTGATGTTTAGAATTTCTTTAAATTTTAATTTGATTTCTTCCTGCGCCGCCTCTTCTATTACTCCATGCTCCTTCTCGTACTTGACTTTTGCTCTTTCGAATCGTTGTTTTATCGATTCCGAAAATACCAAAACTCGGGCGATGTGGAGGTAGGTCCTGATTTTTTTTGCATACTGTTACGTCGACCGTATTACACTGGAACGTTCGAGAATGTGGCCGAAGTTTCCAGAAGTTTCCACTAGGTTCGAGAACATTCCATTGTGGTACTGTGTAGAAGTTCATAGATTTTTCTAGAATATTCCACTATAAGATAGTTCGACAATGTTCTGGAAACTTCCATGACTGTATAAATAAGCCGGACAGCGGGCGAGTGAGTCAGTCTGATTTCGACTACGGATGCGAATACAAGCGATTACGAAGAGAATAGTGATTATTAGCGAATTAGTGTTTGTGTTTATAAGTTGTTGAGTTAATAAAGGATATTTAGTTAACTAATTGTTGTAAAATAATTTATCCCATACCCAGCTCGTAACAAATTGGTGTCAGAAGTGAGGGATAAATTATGCCAATTTTACCAAAGGACGACACGGAGGGTATTCGTACAAGGAGTCAACGGCAGCAAGACATGGATCAGAGGCGGTTTGGAGATTCCCCGATACAGACGCCGGGTGGTGCTCAGCCTGCGACAGAGCCAGTCGCTGGCCCATGTGGAGTTTCTTCGGCACCAGCGGTGCCAGACTTGTCTGCGCTAATGGTGCTGTTGCAGGAACAGGCTCGTCGTCAAGAGGAGCAGGCCCGCCGCCAAGAAGAGCAGGCCCGTCGGTTGGAAGAGAAGCTTCAACAAGATAAAGAGGAGCAGGCCCGCCGCCAAGAAGAGCAGGCTCGCCGCCAAGAAGAACAGGCCCGCCGCCAAGATGAACAGGCCCGCCGCCAAGAAGAACAGGCCCGTCGGATGGAAGAGAAGCTTCAACAAGATAAAGAGGAGCAGGCTCGCCGCCAAGAAGAGCAGATGCTCCTCATAAAAGACCTTCATTCAACACTTGGCAAGGAGCTCCAGGTGATGAAGGAGCAGGTTCACCAGCATGAGAATCGTATCTCAGAAGCTGAAGTTCAGATTGCTGGGGTGAAGAAGGCTTTAGGTGAACTTAGGGCTGGAGACGGGGTTGTGCCTTCAGTGGTTGCTGCACCTTCGGCACGTGGATTTAAGGTGCCGCCATTCGACGGAACATCTTCATGGTCGGCCTACAAAATTCAATTTGAAGCCGTTATAAAGGCGAATGGGTGGACCAAAGAGCAAGCTATGACCGCGCTAACCTTAGGCCTCCGAGACCAGGCCCTAACCATACTTGAGGCTCTTGGCAAGGATGTGACCTATGAGCAGCTGCTGGAAGCCTTAGAGTCCAGATATGGTGACGCGCACTTGGAGCACGTATTTCGCGCTAAGTTAAGAGATCGTGTGCAACGTAGTGCCGAGAACCTACAGCAGTGGGCCTTGGAAGTTGAAAAGTTGGTTCGGAAGGCATACCAGTCTGCCCCTGCACTCATCAATGGCAATCTGGTACAGGCGTTCATCGACGGAATACGTGACTTGGAAGTTAGAGCCGCTGTAAGACTTGGGCATCATGAGACACTGAAGGACGCCTTGGCCCATGCCTTGGAAGTAGAGGCAGTGAGGCAAGACCATCGAACACACCGTATCAGGGAGGTTGTGGCATCACCTGTACGCGATCGTCCGCAAGGGTATAGCCCTAGGTGTTACACTTGTGGAGAAAGGGGTCATCTTCGGTCAAGCTGTCCAAAGCGAAGCACACTGAGAGAAAATCAATCCCAGCAAGATAGGGCGGCTGATACGACTGCCCAGCAACAGCAGGGAAACGAGTAAACGCCAGGACTGAGGGGCGGGTGCTGGCTGGTATTGAAAGAGCCCCGAGGATCTCGATCTCACAGGCCCATGACGGAAACAGCCTGATCATCAAAGGCGAAGTCAACGGAAAACCATGCAAATTGACGTTGGATACTGGAGCTTCTCACACGGTCGTCAATTCTAATCTAGCAAGTCGGTTCCTTGGGGACTTCTTCAATAACCACGACCGTATACAATTACTGACAGCTACCGGTCAGCACATAATCGTCCGAGGCAGAAAGGAGGTTGAGTTAAAATTAGGTAACAAATTCTATCGGCATAATGTCATCGTGGCCGACATAGTGGACGATTGCATCCTGGGATTAGACTTCATGCGGAAACATCGTTGTGAGATCGACGTTGATCAAGGAGTATTGAAGTGTGGTACAGAGGAAATCTTCATGGAAGGTGTACCATCAGGAAAAGTTTTCCGCCTGAAATTTGACGTGTCAACACTTTTAGAAAACTGCGATTTAACGGAAATAGAAATGGATAAAGCTAAGAAGATGTTACTTCAGTACGCCGACTCTTTCTCTACAAATGATGCTGACATAGGAAGAACAGGACTGGTTCAGCACAAAATTAATACTGGCAACCAGTTACCAATCCGTCAACGACCAAGAAGACTGCCGGTTGCACGTGAAAAGGAAGTGGAAATGATGATTGAGGGTATGGTGAAGGATGGTGTTATAGAGCCTTCATCGAGTCCATGGTGTTCTCCAGTGGTCCTGGTGAAGAAAAAGGACGGCAACACACGCTTTTGTGTGGACTATCGACGATTAAACGACGTCACGAAAAAGGACAGTTACCCACTGCCTAGGATCGACGACACATTAGATACACTGAGTGGAATGAGGTGGTTCACCACGCTAGACCTGAAAAGTGGCTACTGGCAAGTGGAAATAGACCCTAAGGATAAGGACAAAACTGCATTCTCAACAGGAAAGGGGCTATGGCAGTTTAAAGTTATGCCATTCGGATTGTGCAATGCTCCTGCGACATTTGAAAGGCTAATGGAGCAAGTACTTGCTGGATTGATCGGAGACGCATGTCTTGTCTATTTAGATGACATCATTATCGTGGGCCGTACATTTGAAGATCATCTTCAAAACCTCAATCGAGTGTTGTCAAAAATCCGGACGGCAAATCTTAAGTTAAGTCCGAAAAAGTGCTCATTTTTCAGACGACAAGTAAACTTTTTAGGGCACATAGTTTCGGAGGAAGGTGTCCAGACAGATCCGGAGAAGATCATCGCCGTCAAGGATTGGCCAGTTCCGAAAGACAAGACGCAGGTCAGAGCATTTCTGGGTTTGTGCTCCTACTATCGACGGTTTGTCAAAAATTTTGCCGACATTGCAAAACCTCTACACAAACTCACTGAGGAAAAGCAGCAATTCTGTTGGGACGAGAACTGTAACATCGCATTTCAGGAATTAAAGAAACGTCTGTGCAATACACCTATTCTGGGATATCCTGACACTGAAAAACACTTCATAGTTGACACAGACGCAAGTAATACTGGAATTGGAGGCGTGTTGTCTCAACGGAAAGGAAACCAAGAAGTTGTTATAGCTTACTACAGCAAATCTTTATCCAAACCGGAAAGAAATTACTGCGTTACGAGACGGGAGCTACTCGCCGTAGTAAGGACCTTGCAGCACTTCAGTAAATATTTGCTTGGACGGAAATTCCAATTGCGAACTGACCATGCTGCATTAAAGTGGTTATTGCAATTCAAGAATCCAGAAGGACAAGTGGCAAGATGGATCGAACTACTACAAGAGTTTGACTTCGTTACTGAACATCGTAGTGGGAGAACTCATGGTAACGCAGATGCACTGTCTAGAAGACCTTGCCCAGAAGATTGTAAGCACTGTACCAAGCAAGAGACTAAGGAGGCAGTGCCCGTGAGGATGCTAAGAATGGATCTCAGCAATGAATGGAAGGAAACCTTACAGCTTGCTCAGCAAAATGACACGGACCTCAAACCGATCTTTGAGTGGATTAAAGCTGGTGCTCCGAAGCCCAAGTGGAGTGATGTTGCGGCGTTAAGTTCCATCACAAAGAGTTATTGGGCACAATGGAACAGCTTGGTTATCCAGGATGAAGTCTTGTGCCGTAAATGGGAAAACGCTCGAGGAGACAACTGTCATCTACAAATTGTTGTCCCCAAAGCCAAAGTACCTGATGTTTTACGGCTCTACCATGATGGATGTTCAGGAGGACATATGGGGGTAAAAAGAACTCTACTGAAGATACGAGAGCGGTTTTACTGGATTCACTGTCGAGAGGATGTTGAGGACTGGTGCCGCAAATGTACCAGTTGTGCGGCTGTGAAAGGACCCCAGACACGCAGCAGAGGTGCTTTACAATTATACAACGTGGGAGCCCCCTGGGAACGGATAGCACTAGACGTTGCAGGACTATTTCCGGAAAGTGAAAACGGAAACAAGTACTTCATGGTTGTCATGGATTACTTCACAAAGTGGCCAGAAGTCTTCGCCATTCCCAACCAAGAAGCAACAACAGTCGCAGATAAATTGGTTCAGGAAGTCTTCTGTCGTTTTGGAGTACCCTTGGAAATTCACAGCGACCAAGGGAGGAATTTTGAATCACAAGTTTTCCAGGAGACTTGTCGACTGATGGGTACTCACAAGACCAGAACCACTTCTTACCATCCGCAATCTGATGGAATGGTAGAACGTTTCAACCAAACGTTGGAGAGATATCTGGCAAAAGTTGTAGAAAGCAGGCAAAGGGATTGGGACAAGCACATACAGCCATTTCTTCTGTCCTACCGTAGTGCAGTTCACGAAAGTACGACTGTGACACCAGCCTTCGCGAACTTTGGAAGGGAATTACGGTTGCCTGCAGATTTAATCACCGGAACCCCCCCTGATGCCCCACGCAGTGTAACCGATTATGCGAATGACTTGCGTAACAAGTTGAACGATGTATATGAGCATATCAGACAATCCGGCCAACAAATGTCTGATAAGATGAAGACCCGATACGACCGGAAGGCAAACCATAGAGGTTTTGACGAGGGTTCACTGGTGTGGTTGCATAACCCAGTGCGCAGCAAAGGGAAGTCTCCCAAATTGCAAGCAAAATGGGATGGACCATACCGAATCGTGACCAGGATCAACGATGTTACCTACCGAATACAGAAGAGTCCACGAGGTGCGTCTAAGATAGTCCATGTAGACCGATTGGCGCGATACTACGGGACTAATGATGCTCGGGACGAGCATGTCTAAGGAGGGGGCAGTGTTACGTCGACCGTATTACACTGGAACGTTCGAGAATGTGGCCGAAGTTTCCAGAAGTTTCCACTAGGTTCGAGAACATTCCATTGTGGTACTGTGTAGAAGTTCATAGATGTTTCTAGAATATTCCACTATAAGATAGTTCGACAATGTTCTGGAAACTTCCATGACTGTATAAATAAGCCGGACAGCGGGCGAGTGAGTCAGTCTGATTTCGACTACGGATGCGAATACAAGCGATTACGAAGAGAATAGTGATTATTAGCGAATTAGTGTTTGTGTTTATAAGTTGTTGAGTTAATAAAGGATATTTAGTTAACTAATTGTTGTAAAATAATTTATCCCATACCCAGCTCGTAACAATACTGTTTGGTGCACACAAAGTCAATCCCTTGAACTGATTTTGCAAATAGTCCCATAGCTTCTGCTTCTGTGAAAGCACCGTTTTTGTATAAAAGTACAATAATATCTGCGTTTCTACTATTGTTCTGGCCACCGTTTCCTGACTTTGAGCTTGAATTGTCTTCCCCTCCATCCAAAATTTTCCTTGTTTAGCTTGGAATTTGATATCCGGATTCGTCCTGCTGATCGTCATTGGCTTGAAGAATGGCATCCACCATTCCATTGAACCCCTTTTCAAATGACATGCTTTCTGATCGAAGTACTGAATTTCCGCCTTCGGAACAATCAGTTTTGTAGTTCTCAGTTTTCCATTGATTCGTCCCTCCCATTCCACAGTGATGCTCGGCGCACTGACAAGACTTAATATGTTCTTGACTGAGAACGTCTTGTAATATTTGACGACCATTGCCGGAATAAAGATACTCGCGTAGACAAGACAGGCAGTCAACTGATTTATTTTTGTAGGTTCCGCGTCGAATAATTCTGCCCAGTCGTGAGTTAAATCCCCACTGCTTATTGATAGAGTAGTAAATGACATGCCAATGGGGTCTTCTTGTTCCTTGATGGTAAGCGATGAGTTTATAAGGTCCATTGTAAAGTTTTGCAAATTGACCCTCAATGAGTGCTGGATACGCACCGACTTGAGATATTCTTCCCACTCCGCCATCGTTTTCTGGAAGTCGATCATAGCTTCCTCCTCCGTTTGAGTATCTTCGCAGTCGGTTGTTTCTCCATCTGATTCGGCATCCGCTTGTGTCTTCAGATTCAATAACCCCATCTGGCCCAGGACACAATTTTGATACATGTTCCTCCTCACATGTTCCCAGTCCGTCGTCGGGGATGTCTCCTCTTGTGATGTTTCTGGTTCGTCTTCTTACTACGATGGCAGTTTGGTGGCGTCTTCAGTTGCTGACTGAGGTCCCGCTTGACTTTTTTGAGCAGGTCGTCGCGTACAGTTGATTTTGCACGTTTCATGTTGCTGATGTACCAGCGGATACGGTTGAAGAAAGTTAAGTTCTGATGATAGGTCTGCGCAGGTGATGATGTGGTATACGTAGAGAGGCTTTGCCATAACTGATTTTAAATTTGGTCGAACGCGCTTATATACGCCGTTTTTTTCTTTCACTTGCAGGCTGCATCCTTGAGAACTGCACTCTGTTTTTATCGCTTGCACTTATTTATGATTGCGGCGGCCGGGATTTTTTTATTACTTTGTTGTGAGGATATTATTTTTATGAAGCCTGTCGTTAAGTTTTATTTTTATGAAGGGTACACTTAACGTTTTTATAGCTTTGTGTACTTGGTGTAAGGTCCGGGTTCATCGTGATTGTTATCGTGCTGGGCAATTTTGTACCTTTTGTTCAGCCAAGTTGTATGTATTTGTTTCATAGATCATCTTCGACGTTTTTGTAATGATCTGGATTTGCATAATGTGTTGATGTATCTTCCCAGTTTCTATTGTCATATTCAAATTGTTTTTGACGTAACTTGAGATATACATGGTTTTTGTCCAATTGCGATAATCCTGTTTTTTGTAATTGTTCCCATAAATCGATGTCTGATTTTATGTTTAATATTATTTCATCATTTTTGGGCTGTGTTGCCACTAATATTTTATCTTCCTCTGGTACTACGACATCTGTTCGTGTTGCCCAGGGTTGCCACTGTTTTTTGTCTTCATATAAATAAACTGTAAAGTATTTGCCCTTGTAGTTTGTTATTATTCTCCTCACTGTTTTTAACCCCAAATTTGCTGTGCCTATTACTTCCGTGTCTTCTGGTTTTTTTGCTTCCTGTTCTACCCATGCAGTCGATTGACTTTTAATTTTATTTTTTAATTCTTTTTGTAATGCTGTTTCTGTATTTGTGCCTATTTTTATTATTGCGAGTTGATGTTCAAAATTATCTTTGCTGTATTGACTATTTCCGGGTATACCGAGTGGTGTATTTTTGCCCTTGTATTTTATGTATATATTTTGTTTTTCTAACTGTTCTTGATAGTGACTTCTTATTTGTTGATTCTCATCTGCAATAGCTAATTTTTGTTCTTCACTCATTTTTCCAGTTATTCGTTTTTGTTGTGGTGCCGTTTCTGCTTTTTCGTATCTCTAATATTTGTCTCCTTCTTTAACCGTTTCTCCGATTTCCCACCATAATTTTTTTGGTGCCGGTGGTTTTAGAGGTGCAGGTTTTGCTGGTGCTGGTTTTGCTGCTGGTTTTGGGGTTGGTTTTGGGGTTGATGGTTTTGGGGTTGTTGGTTTGGGGGTTGTTGAGGTAGATGGTTTTGGTGTTGTTGGCGGAGTGGCAGGGGTTTCTTTTGGTCGTTCCAGAGTTGGTTTTTTTGAACCTGTTGTGACTTGTTCGTCTTGTTTTCTTTTTCTGGATGGTTGAACAGGACTCTGATCAATTGGCGTTGGAGTGCTTCGCGTTGGTATTTGTGCTGGTTGATCGACAGGTCTTGGCGTCGTGCTTGTTGGAGTTGTTTCAGTGTGTCCGCTGTAATTTTAGTTTATATTATTTGTTGAATTTGTCTTTATTTTATGTTTATTGATACATACCTACGTTTCCATAGCTGGTGCTCCGGTTACTGTGTATTTGTTTTTCCATTTGTAGTGATCTACCGATAGACCCGCGTAATTTGTGTTTGGTTGACCCTTTGAGTCGTGTTTTGTCATGAGTAGATTTGTACCATGTGAAATGCATTCTAGACTGATGGATGTTTCTACTAAAATGTTAAGCAATGAGTCTTCTAGTGTGCCATCTTGATTGATCAGCGGAATGATTCCTAATCCGACGC
Source organism: Polia nebulosa (assembly GCA_951329385.1). Lineage (NCBI taxonomy): Eukaryota > Metazoa > Arthropoda > Insecta > Lepidoptera > Noctuidae > Polia > Polia nebulosa. The sequence goes on along the minus strand of OX589592.1, from coordinate 4,976,559 downwards.
TTCCCATGAAACTTTTCGGTGCGTTTGTGAACATTCCTCCGATTGTTAAATTGTCTACCGTCGTGTCTGTGTATGATTTTGTGTGACCTCTGCTGTATTGCATGTCGTTTAATTGTGCTGTTTCGGCGTTTAATGCGGAAGCGTATGTGTTGTTCCTTAGTATATTTAAGCTTTCTTCGAACCCTTCGTTATTGCAATGGAATGTTCCGTCTTTCGGTGAGTGTGATTTTTCGAATATCCGAAAGATCCGGAGGACGTCGCGAGACGGTTGCCGGCCACCGTAGACCCGGGCCTGCAGACGGCGAGCAGTAGGTAGCTCGCCGTCCGATCAGCACCAGGCCCGTGAGTCGACGGCACGTAGTGTTCCACGCGCGCCTCAAAGAGATGTAGTCAGCCACCACTGACGGGGCCCATCGTGGCCGGTGCCTGCATGCCTAGGGGTAGCGGATAAATTCTGAAAATGAGTTACCGCACCCCTGGGCACTCAGGCAGAGAAGGAACAGGGATGGGTTTTAGTCAGTAAGAGTCTGACACGCCCTCCCGCTCCACCCAGAGCGGGAGAAGTCATTGGATGATTTCCCACCCCAAAAAAAAAAACCTATTATAGTTCGTCGATTTTTATTTTATTATTTTTCACAATATGGCGTCTAGTTGTCGCCATATTGTATTTTGATTACTGTCATGTCTTTAGTAGCACTCGCAAGATTAAGACAAACCAATTGATGTAAGAATTAACAAAATCGGCCCACGCGTTTAGTCTCTTATAGTGCCGCAAAGGAACAAACAATACATACATAGGCTGATAAACACATTACCCTCCTTGCGTCGCGCAGTCGGGTAATTAAAAGATAATAGTGAGTTAACCTTAAAAGATAGACATAATTATGCTGTCGCGGTCTTTTTTTAGAACTTTTTTTTATTATTTTTTTATTGTTGATAGGCACGCGTTTGACCACTATCACACCTGATGGTAAGCGATGATGTGGTCGAAGATGGAGCACGCTTGCCTAGAAGTAACCTATTCACTATTGACTTAAAGACTCCCAGGTTGTAGCTATCAGGAAACACAGACTCCGGTAGGGAATTCCACTCCCTAGCTGTACGCACAATGAATGTTTTCTCAAGACGCTTTGTGCGTATGGATGGCAGTTATTTTAAAGGGGAACAATTACGTCATACATATTTTTTGCATAAATTTAACCGTTTACGCAGCGCACGCCACTGAAGCTCTCAAAAAGATTTTTTTTTCCAATTTTGCCACATTTTTCATTAATGCTACGCTCCTGTTGGTTGTAGCGTGATGTTATCTAACCTATAGCCTGCCGCGATAAAAGGACTATTCGACACAAAACGAATTTTTCAATTCGATCCAGTCGTTCCTGGGATTAACGCGTTCAAACCAAACAAACAAACTCTTCAGTATTATAATATTAGTTTAAATTGTATATGACTAGATATACCTAATATGTTTTGTTACTATATTGTCAAAAATTCCACCTACCAGGCTAATCTTCTTGGCGTACTGTTCCATCACGGCCGGGTTATGTTTATAGAAGGTCTTCATACGCAGCTTGATGGTAACTTCGTTGTCGTCGAAACGACCTGAGGTCGCTGCTCGAATCCGCATCCTGTCCATCAGTGATTCATGTGACATTTCAAAGAAGATAATCGCCTAGAATGTGAGAAAAGTTGGTAATCAGTTTGTTTTTTATATGAAGGTATGTTATTTATTTATCAGTTTATGTTTTATAAACGCGAAAGTTACTCTGTCTGTCAGTTTGTTAAGTTTTCACGACAACCGATTAGGCAATTTTGCCACAAGTTCAAAAAAGTGCTGGCTCTCAACCTAACATTATGAATAAGTAATTTATTTAAATTTTGGTTTTGTTTTGAAACATTAATGAGTTGTTATTTAAAAAAAAAACTTTTTTACAAAAAAAATGCACTAAAAATAAAAAAATAACTTTAATTTCGGAAGTCGGTTTCAAATAACGAAGAAGTAAAATACAAACACCGACTGCCGAAATTAAAGTTATTTTTTTTATTTTTAGTGTATTTTTTTTTTGGAAGTCGGTTGTTTTTTTTTGTGAAAAAGTTTTTTATTTTTCACTTTTTAGTTGTTATACCCCAGAATTAAAAACCCCAATAACATGGAACGTGGAATTTAAACATTTGGAGAACACCAAAACGTCATCGAGGTACACGTATTTTTCGTTTTTGTTCAGTTTCTCAAAAAGCGCTGAAGCAATTTCGATAAAATTTATATGGGACCACCTCGGGAGCATATGCTTTCGGATAAAAAAAGAATTTGAAAATCGGTCCACAACTGACGCAGAAATCGTGTAACTTACACAAAAAAAAAAGAAACAGACGAATTGAGAGCCTCCTCCTTTTGGAAGTCGGTTAAAAATAAGTTTTGTGTATGGCTTTATCAATTAAGCCGGTGTAAAAATGGACAAGTTGCACGATTTTTCTAGAAGAAAAAAACCAGCCAACTGCGTGTCGAGCAAATCAAATCAAATCAAATCTCTTTATTGCATTCATGTGTTTTACATTTAGTTCTTACAATATATAAGTAAATTCCAACATGAAACCCGGTTAGGGCACGGCAACATAATAATAATTTTAACATCATAATAATAACATTATATAATAGTAAGACTAGGTATTAATATCTATCCCAATCTTTATTTACTAATCATAATACGAGTAGGTACCTTATAGTATAATATTATGATCAATTTAATTTCATTAATTGAACTGCAATGTCTATCTATAGTTACAATGAATTATTAATCTTTGAACAAATTATTAGTATTAGACTAAATTTTTGAATAATTACTGTAACAATTTAATAATTTTTGTTATTATTAAATTACTACTATTGTCATTGTTATTATTGAATTATTGTTGTTATTGTTACGAGCTGGGTATAGGATAAATTATTTTACACCAATTAATTAACTAAATATCCTTTATTAACTCAAAAACTTATGAACACAAACACTAAATCGCTTATAATCACTATTCTCTTCGTAATCGCTTGTACTCGCTTCCGTTTGCATCCGTAGTCGAAAAGAGACTGACTCACTCCAGCTGTCTGTCTGACGTTCACTACACCACCCCCCCGCAGGGGGGGTGTGGTGGGCGTTATCAGGGCTGCAATTTATACCGCGTTCTAGAGGGCCACCTCTAGAACGCGGTATAAATTGCCACCCGTGAAAACGGGCGCTTCGTGGGGGGACCTATCATGGTGTGAATGCCTTAGGTGACTGCTATAAGAGCCTACTAGGCAGGCGATGGAACTACACCTGCCGATGCTCTCACAGCAATCGCCCATGTGTGATACTGCAGGCTCGAAACGTGTGTTCACGGCAGCTAGGCGGTCAGCCACCGCCAGGTGAGACCCACAGTTCCCTGTGGGAGGCCCAGCGGATGAAGACCATCTCACGGCCGCCGGCTTACAGTGAGCCTTACAGTATTTAGTGAGTGGCCCCCGTCCGCCCGGTTTCCAGAACTAGCCGGTTGTCGTCCGGACCGCAGGGCCGAAGGTGTATGTGTGGGCGGCATTGTAAGTGTAACGCCACCCATGTATGCGTTACATGTGCGACTAGCCGCACGTACAACGCGTGAGTACACAATGTGTGTGGAGTCGTGTGTGTCTGGCTTGCGATACGCGACGTGCCTATATTAACTAGAACACGCCGCGCACAGTGTATGTACTACTTGTGTAGTGTTACTGTTTGAGCAAGCCGCGTGTGGGTGTAAGCGACTTACTCGGCGTCAGTTGATGCTGGCTGGCTGCTGGCGGCGGTCCCGCCCTGGTAGAGGGCCAGGATGGCCACCATGCCCTCCAGCACGGTGATAAGCGGCCCCCTCCTGATGGCCTTAATCAAGTCCAGCAGGAGGCCAGTGGCCCGCTTATGGAGCGCCGGCAGCGTGATGGCGGCCACAGTGGCGCCTAGTGGCGCGTGGTGTGGATGCATGGCGGCAGTGTCTAGGCGAACGACAGCGGTGGCGCCCTCTGGCACCAGTTGTTTTTTGCGGCGGCAGATGGTGCGAACCTTTACCGTGGGGACGACCTCTGTTACGGAGGCCGCCCCGGGCAGATTCACACCATGTAAGGGATGTTGGGGTTGGGGTTGGGGTAGCTGGGTGTCGGTGTCGGTGGGGGGAGGGGGCTTCCTCCCACGTCTCCTCCTCTTCCTCCTGCGTCCTGGCAGGGGGGCAGCCTCTCCACTCGGCCCGTTTGCGGCCGCCATCAAGGAGGCGCCGCAGGCCTCGTGGTCTTCCACGTTGGTGGCCCGGGCCGCTGCTGCGGCCGGGTGGGGTGCAGTGCTCGTCAGCGCCACCGTGCCCGCTCGCCTGTTGGCGGTCTCCCGGCGGAAGATGGGGCACTCGCGGTGCGACGCAGGGTGCGGTCCGCCACAGTTGGCGCACGTTGCCGGCTCCTCTCGGGGCCGGGGACACTCTCGTGTGACGTGCCCACCTCCGCATCGCACACAGGCGAGCGGGCGGTGGCACTGGTGGCTCGAGTGCCGGAAGCGCTGGCAGCGGTGGCACTGAGCGGACCCCGTTTTGCCGCGCCATCCCTCCACCCTGACGCCACCCATCAGCAAGATGGTGGTGACGTCATAGATGCGCTGGACGTCCGGCTGGCGCTTGAGGACTGCATGATATATGCAGCCCGGACGTCCTTCGCGAGCCTTAATGGCACATACTCGGGCTCAAAACCGAGCCCGCGCAGGTCCTCTTCGATCGCGGCCGGCTCGGTGTCAACCGGCAGGCCGCGTATGGACCTTGAAGCCACGCTCCGCCGGCAGCGAGTATGAGAACCATACCAGACCGGCATCCCTCTCCAGGCTGACTCACTCGCCCGCCGTCCGGCCTATTTATACAGTCATGGAAGTTTCCAGAACATTGTCGAACTATCCTATAGTGGAATATTCTAGAAACATCTATGAACTTCTACACAGTACCACAATGGAATGTTCTCGAACCTAGTGGAAACTTCTACTACATTCTCGAACGTTCCAGAGTAATACGATCGACGTAACACTGCCCTCTCCTTAGACTTGCTCATCCCGAGCATCATTAGTCCCGTAGTATCGCGCCAATCGGTCTACATGGATAATCTTAGGCGCACCTCGTGGACCCTTCAGTATTCGGTAGCTAACATCGTTGATCCTGGTCACGATTTGGTATGGTCCATCCCATTTTGCTTACAATTTAGGAGACTTCCCTTTGCTGCGCACTGGGTTATGCAACCACACCAGTGAACCCTCGTCAAAACCTCTATGATTAGCCTTCTGGTCGTATCGGGTCTTCATCTTATCAGACACATGTTGGCCGGATTGTCTGATATACTCATATACATCATTCAACTTGTTACGCAAGTCATTCGCATAATCGGTTACACTGCGTGGGGCATCAGGGGGGGTTCCGGTGATTAAATCTGCAGGCAACCGTAATTCCCTTCCAAAGTTCGCGAAGGCTGGTGTCACAGTCGTACTTTCGTGAACTGCACTACGATAGGACAGAAGAAATGGCTGTATGTGCTTGTCCCAATCCCTTTGCCTGCTTTCCACAACTTTTGCCAGATATCTCTCCAACGTTTGGTTGAAGCGTTCTACCATTCCATCAGATTGTGGATGGTAAGAAGTGGTTCTGGTCTTGTAAGTACCCATCATTCGACAAGTCTCCTGGAACACTTGCGATTCAGAATTCCTCCCTTGGTCGCTGTGAATTTCCAAGGGTACTCCAAAACGACAGAAGACTTCCTGAACCAATTTATCTGCGACTGTTGTAGCTTCTTAGTTAGGAATGGCGAAGACTTCTGGCCACTTTGTGAAGTAATCCATAACAACCATGAAGTATTTGTTTCCGTTTTCACTTTCCGGAATGGTCCTGCAACGTCTAGTGCTATCCGTTCCCAGGGCGCTCCCACGTTGTATACTTGTAAAGCACCTCTGCTGCGTGTCTGGGGTCCTTTCACAGCCGCACAACTAGTACATTTGCGACACCAGTCCTCAACATCCTCTCGACAGTGAATCCAGTAAAATCGCTCTCGTATCTTCAGTAGAGTTCTTTTTACCCCCCTATATGTCCTCCTGAACATCCATCATGGTAGAGCCGTAAAACATCAGTTACTTTGGCTTTGGGGACAACAATTTGTAGATAACAGTAATTGTCTCCTCCAGCGTTTTCCCATTTACGGCACAAGACTTCATCCTGGATAACCATGCTGTTCCATTGTGCCCAATAGCTCTTTGTGATGGAACTTAACGCCGCAACATCACTCCACTTGGGCTTCGGAGCACCAGCTTCAATCCACTCAAAGATCGGTTTGAGGTCCGTGTCATTTTGCTGAGCAAGCTGTAGGGTTTCCTTCCATTCATTGCTGACATCCATTCTTAGCATCCTCACTCCGCTCATTCCCGAGTCGGACCTATCGTCTGCATCGCGCGCACACTATCACACAGTCGTCCTTCTTGGAGGCTACGGCACTGGCAACACCATCCGCCGAATGGCGGCACCTTAAATCCACGTGCCGAAGGTGCAGCAACCACTGAAGGCACAACCCCGTCTCCAGCCCTAAGTTCACCTAAAGCCTTCTTCACCCCGGCAATCTGAACTTCAGCTTCTGAGATGCGATTTTCATGCTGGTGAACCTGCTCCTTCATCACCTTGAACTCTTTGCCAAGTGTTGATTGAAGGTCTTTAATGAGGAGCATCTGCTCTTCTTGGCGGCGGGCCTGTAACTCTTTATCTTGTTGAAGCTTCTCTTCTATTCGATGGGCCTGTTCTTCTTGGCGGCGGGCCTGCTCTTCTTGGCGGCGGGCCTGCTCCTCTTTATCTTGATGAAGCTTCTCCTCCAACCGACGGACCTGCTCTTCTTGACGGCGAGCCTGTTCCTGCAACAGCGCCATTAGTGCAGACTAGTCTGGCACCGCTGGTGCTGAAGAAACTCCACATGGGCCAGGGACTGGCTCTGTCGTAGGAACACCACCTGGCGTCTGTATCGGAGAATCTCTCTCTGATCCATGCCTTGCTGCCGTTGACTCCTTGTACGAATACCGTCCGCGTCGTCCTTTGGTAAAATTGGCATAATTTATCCCTCACTTCTGACACCAATTTGTTACGAGCTGGGTATGGGATAAATTATTTTACACCAATTAATTAACTAAATATCCTTTATTAACTCAACAACTTATTAACACAAACACTAAATCGCTTATAATCACTATTCTCTTCGTAATCGCTTGTACTCGCTTCCGTTCGCATCCGTAGTCGAAAACAGACTCACTCACTCGCCCGCCGTCCGGCCTATTTATACAGTCATGGAAGTTTCCAGAACATTGTCGAACTATCCTATAGTGGAATATTCTAGAAACATCTATGAACTTCTACACAGTACCACAATGGAATGTTCTCGAACCTAGTGGAAACTTCTGGACTTCTACTACATTCTCGAACGTTCCAGAGTAATACGATCGACGTAACATTATTACTGAATTATTATTGCTATTTCTAATTGATAATTTAAATATGCTATGAATGTATTAATCGAGTTCACGGTTTAACGGCCAATAACTGAAGAAAGAGTTGTAAAATCCAACTTCAATGCATTGAAGCTTTCTATGTTCGGAACACCCAAGCTCTTATGTTTGGGGTCTCTCTTATCCCAAACGTTGTGCCCGTTTGGGATAAAGTTCATAACGTTGTGTTTTGTACGTCGACCGTATTACGAGAACGAGTCGCTGTCGTTGTTCGAGTTGCTGGTAGAGAATGCCTTGTTGCATTAAGTCCGCCTATGTACCACTATTGTACATGAAGTTTAAATAAATAAATATATGTTGTCGAAGTTTCCAGACGATTCCACTACGTTCGAGAGCATACCATTATAGTACTGTGTAGAAGTTCAAAGATGTTTTCTAGAGCATTCCACTATAGGGTAGTTCAAAAATGTTCTGGAAATGTTCTATGACTGTATATATGTGTATGTGAGCGGGCGGCGAGTGAGTCAGTCTGTTTTCGACTTCGAATGTGAACGCAAGCAATTACGAAGAGAACAGTGATCATTAGCGAATTAGTGTTTGTTTAAATAAATTGTTTGAGTTAATAAAAGATATTTGGTTAATCAATCGGTGTAAAATAGTTAGCCGAGTAGGTATAAAGTTGCGCGACCATTACTCTTAAACTAACAGACTTAACTTAGCCGTGACAGTATTCCATCAGAATTCGTTATATATAATTTACCTAAATACCATCACGATTTTTTTCAGATTTTTCAAGCCAACAGTTTAGCTTATATGAGGGGGGGATGCTCTACTCTAACAAAAAACAACATTTTATTGCAAACAAATCACTGAATCGAAAGATAGTCTTCACAACCCCGCAATGATTTTGAAAGCCCTATCCAAAGATACCAGCTACTCCGAAGTGCTTTTACGAAGTATCGGACGAATGTTCGGACATATTTGTGTGAAGTTGTGACCGTCCACCGACTTTAATCCTATTTAATTAATTTCATAAAAAATATATTTATTTCAAACTAACGCCTTGGGCACATGGCCGAGTTTTTATAGAAACACACTTCCATCAGAATTTTAGTATTGACAGGGAAACGCAATAAAAAATTAAATATCTTTTTGTTTTTTTAACATCTAGAGACCTCTTACAAAACAACATTTCTTTCAATGGCGTGAGATCCTTTTGGAAACACATTAAGGAAGAGACCCTTACTAGCAGCAAAAAGATATTCTATTCATTCAAAATAATAGAACAATATTGAGGGTTTTGGAAAGAATAATAAAGTATTTTGTTTTATTGCAAACATATGCCAAAAAGGTCGCTGAGTTAAGTTAATTAGTATTTAAAGTGTGTGTGGTTACGTCTCTGAAGAGATCAGGCAAGAGTATTAGTTCATACTTGAATATCATGAGTGTGGTTTATACTAGGGTTTAAATATCAGTAATTAGAGTGTAAAGGTACCTGCGTGAATCTCAGTGGCAGTGATCGTGAATGAGTGGGTGAGTTTTGGCTGTTTTATGCGAGTGTCGGTTTATTAATAATCATTTATCTTAGCGTAGCGAGACTATTTCTCTATTCTATCATATTTTATAGTTACTGTTATATTATCATATTTTAATATGTACCCATATATATTTAAATTCACACCCTGGCAGATATTTGTCACTGGCGTTTGGCAATAGAGAAGCTGGAGCGTGAGCAGTTGATATTCAGGCTTAATAGCCACCCCGTAAGTGGGATTGTAGGATTAACTAAACGCTGGTGATGGTTACTGCTTCCTATATTTATGGTCTAACTCAGAATGCTTGCGTAGCTCTTGGTTCATACACATTTCCTTCCGGGTTAGGTTCCACCACCTAGGCTTCGCTGGGTTACACAAACTAATCGTTCTAAGAACGCTAGGTAATCGTGTTTCGTTAAAACCAATCCCGGCCGTTTTGTAGGCCTATATCTGAATCGACACTATTTGGCGAAACACAAGAATTGGATGGCATCAGCCTCTAGGCTGCACCGAATATCCACGAACTGGGGAGTTTAAGGAAATGTGGAGTGACGATTGAACCACTTCGGTGTGCACCAAGGATGTCGCAATGAATTCTGCTACAGAGTGATGAATGATAAATGATGTTTATTCAGTTGTAATATATGATGTGGGTACATGAACAATAGTGTAAAGTATTGTGATGTGGGTATACAAATAATAAACCAGTCTCGCATGAACTGTCTTTGGATTTGCATCGATATTCTACAGTGGCGACGAGTAAATAAAAAAACAGTAAAATATCAAGATGCCGATCGGGAAAATACACGTATTTGATCTGGATGAAGGTGAAAACTGGCTAGCATATGTGCGATTAGTGGAACAATTCATTTTGTTAAATGACATAAAAAACGACCTACGCGTGGCCACGCTGGTGACGCATGTTGGAGCGCCGACTTACCGATTGATGTGTGACCTGTGTGCTCCAGACAATCCAGAGGACAAAACCTTTACCACGTTAGTGGAGCTGGTGAAAAATCATCTCGAACCCAAAAGATCAGAAATAGCAGAGCGCCACGTGTTTCGCCAGCGGCGGCAAGAGGAAGGCGAAAATATCAAAGTGTTCTTACAGAAATTGAAACACTTGGCTACTTATTGCAATTTTGAGAACCAGCTGGAAGTGAACATTCGAGATCAATTCGTGTCGGGTCTTCGTAGCGAAGAAATACGGTCTCGCTTGTTTGCGGAGACCACTCTCGATTACAAGAAGGCAGTGGGGCTGGCGCTGGCGCTGGAGGCGGCTGAGCAGCACGCGGCTAAGGCCGTGGCGCGCTCTTCAGCCGCGCCGTGAGCAGCAGCCGGGCTAGCGGGACTCCAGGCAGACGCGGGCGAGCGGGTACACCGGGTGAGCGTGGCCGGGCAGGCCAGCGTCGCCGGTCGTGACGCAGAGGCTCCGCGAAGCAAAAGGTGCTGGCGCTGTGGCCGGGACGGCCATACGCCGCACAGGTGCCGATACAAGTCGTATGTGTGTGACAAGTGCAAAGTGAAGGGCCACTTGGGCTCCGTATGTGATAAAAATAATATGAGTGCGGGCAGGTCTGGTTCTAAATATCAAAACTTTATGGAAACAGATTCATCGGAGTCTGGAAGTGAGGAGTTCGAAGGACTTTATACTATTAAAGGTCAGTCAGTTCAAAATGTAAAAGACGGTCCATATCATTGTGAACTCATCGTTGAAAATAAAAATGTGTTATTTGAAATCGACACGGGCAGCAAAGTATCGGCGGTATCAAAATCATTCTACGATCAACATCTATCTACTTTACAGATTGAAAAAGATAACATCAAATTACAATCCTATACAGGTGACTCAATAATACCGTTAGGCCGGGTCTCTGTGCGAGTCAGCTATGCAGGCGCAGAGGACGCCATATCATTGCCATTACTTATTATTGAGCACGGTGGGCCGCCGCTTATTGGGCGCACCTGGATGCGCGAACTTAAATTAAAGTCAATAGATTTATTTCAATTAAAAGAAGATGTTCATCCAATAGTTTTGAAATTGAAACAAGAATTTCCAGAAGTATTTACAGAAAAAATCGGTACTTATAAACATAAGTTATCACTGTATTTGACTGATAACACGCCGGTATTTTGCAAGTCTCGTCCCCTACCACTTGCGCTGCGCGTGCCAGTGGAAAATGAACTTAAACGCTTACAAGATGAAGGTATAATTTACAAAGTAGATAGATCCGATTATGGAACTCCTATTGTGCCAATTATTAAGCCGGACGGTTCTATTCGTTTATGCGGCGATTATAAAGTGACTGTGAATAAATTATTAAAAGATTTTCATTTTCCATTGCCGAAAATAGAAGAGTTATTTGCAACGATAAGTGGTGGGGAGCAATATAGTAAATTAGATTTTAAAAATGCATTTATGCAACTTGAATTATCAGACAATTCACAACCGCTTACTGCGATTACAACACATGTAGGGACGTTTGTATATCGCAGGGCTCCTTTCGGACTAAAGAGCCAACCAGAAAAGTTTCAAAAAATTGTTTTCGATACGCTAAAAGGACTTGAATATGTAGTAGCCTTTATTGATGACATTTGTGTGAGTGGCAGGAATAAGCCTCATCATTTGGAAAACTTAAGGGCGGTGCTCACTAGACTAAGAGAAGCTGGTTTAACAATAAAGTTTTCTAAATGTGAGTTTTTAAAAGATGAGGTTTGTAACTTGGGTTACAGAATTAACAAACACGGTCTTTATACAGATACATCAAAAGTTATTGCTATAACGAAAATGCCCGTCCCCGAAAATGTTTCTCAGTTAAGAGCATTATTGGGTTTCATAAATTATTATGCACGTTTTATACCCAATCTAAGTACGCATTTACATCCACTTCACGCCCTTTTAAAGAAGGGAGTAAAATGGGCGTGGTCGGCGAGCTGTAATGCCGCTTTTGAGGAGATCAAGGTAAGATTGACGAGTGACCCAGTACTGGCTCACTACTCGCCGGCGCTGCCGCTGGTGTTGGCCGTGGATAGCAGCGCGTACGGGCTGGGCGCCGTACTGGCGCAGCGCCACCCCGACGGCGGCGAGCGCCTCGTGTGCTGCGCCTCGCGCACGCTCAACGACGCCGAGCGTCGATACAGCCAGGTAGACAAGGAAGCGCTGGCCATTGTGTACGGAGTTACGAGGCACCATCAATACCTCTTTGGTAGGCATTTCATATTACGGAGCGATCATAAAGCTTTGAGCTATATATTCGGCCCTAAAAAGGGTATACCACAAACTGCAGCCAGCCGCCTACAGAGATATGCGGTGCGCCTGGTGGCTTATGATTTTAACATCGTGTTTGTGAATTCACAAATGAATAGCAATGCAGATGGGTTATCACGATTACCTTTAGCGAAAACCAAGATAGAGGATCAAGACGACGCGGCATATCTACATTTTGTTGAGGACAGTTTCCCTCTTAGTCACAAAGACGTTGCACAGGCGACTAAAAAAGATAAAATTTTATGTAAAGTGTACGGTTACATAATGAGTGGATGGACTCTCATAGGTGATACTGAAGAAGAGAAGGCATATTTTCACCGTCGTGAAAATCTACATATAGATCACGGGTGTATAGTTTGGGGATACAGGATAGTGGTGCCTGAGCAGCTGCGGGCGCAGATCCTGGAGGAAGTGCACACAGGACACGTAGGCGTCGTGCGCATGAAGAGCATTGCGCGCGGCTACGTGTGGTGGCCGCGCCTGGACGCCGACATCGAGGCGCGCGCCGCCTCCTGCGCCGCCTGCCGGGCGCAACTGGACGCGCCGCCGCGACACACTCCTGTACCGTATGTATGGCCTTCGGAACCTTGGACGAGACTTCACGTAGATTTTCTACAATACCAAGGTAAATATTACTTTTTGATACTCGACTCACACTCTAAGTGGATCGAAGTATTTCTGATGGGGACCGGAACATCGGCAAATTTAGTATCAAACAGATTAAGAAAATGCTTCAGCCGATTTGGGCTGCCAAAGTACTTGGTTAGTGACGGGGGTCCGCCATTTCGATCCGAGGAATTTGAGTTATTTTTAACCCGCAACGGAATCAAGCACATTCTAATAGCCCCTTACCATCCATCGAGCAACGGCGCCGCCGAGAACGCCGTCAAAACTGTAAAGAAAGCAATTAAAAAAGCAGCTTCTGAAGGTGAGAATATCGAGCGAGCAATACACAATTTTCTTTTAGTGTACAGAAACAGTACACACTCAAGCACACAGCGCGAGCCAGCTGTGGCGTTGCTGGGACGGAGGCTGCGCATGCGCTTGGACTTGCTGCGCAGCAACACGGTGGATGCGGTCGAGACGGCGCAGACTCAGCAGATTGAACAAGCTCAAGGTACGAACAGAGAGGTCCAAATAGGCGACCGAGTGCTGTTTCGAGACTACTCGAGAAACAATCCCAAGTGGATGGAAGGAGAAGTCTCTGAACGCACCGGAGCAGTGACATATAAGGTAAAATCAGACCAGGGGGAACACCGAAAACATATAGATCAAATCATGCCACTACGAAGACACACACGGTACTCTAATCCTATTATCACAGATACTGCTAATCAAACAGTAAACACAGAAAATGAAACATGGGAGTCTGCACCTAATTCACCGGTTACGTCATCACTTCAGACCACACATGACTCGCCCGTCATACATGAGACTCAAAGTGACTACGCGGTTGAACAGTCCACTTCCGGGGATTGGGTCAATAATAAACCTAGAAACAGAAACAATAGCAATATTGACTAGTCCATGTTTTAAAGAGGTTTAATCCTGTGTAGTAGGTATAAAAGCCGTGTTGGTAATTTTGACTGTAGATATAAGTTAAGTAATTACTTGTAAGTACCTACAAGCAGCTGTATGTTTTTTTTATTTTAATATTCTTCTGATAAATACATGTTGTATATCGATATTTTTTATTTTCCAAAAAAGGAAGAGATAGGTAGATATTATGTCAAAGCATGTTGAAGTTATGAACACCTTTTTATTGTAACACTAACCTAATGTTTGTTAGAAGTTTGGTTAAGTTTAAAAATTTCAAATTTTCTTATTAACTTAAAGTATTTGTTTCTTGTGAGGGAGGAAATGTAATATATGATGTGGGTACATGAACAATAGTGTAAAGTATTGTGATGTGGGTATACAAATAATAAACCAGTCTCGCATGAACTGTCTTTGGATTTGCATCGATATTCTACATCAGTAAATAGGTTACAAGGAACACTTTTACACGTCAATATTTTTTGTCAATTTAAGCTAGATGAGGCCGGTGTTTCCTAGCTGACTACCCTGAGAAGAAACACCGAAACAAACTCAGACGTCAAAGTCTCTTTTAAAGTGTTCAAATCCATACAATGTGTACTGGTTAAATCATATGAGAACCATGTACGTTTATGTCTGGGATGAGCTTTTTGAAGAAAGCAACACACAAATTCGAGTGGACCTGTCCAGACAGTGCAAGCATTTGTCAGTCATCGCGAAGCTCAACTCAGGACTTTGAGGAGCTCAACGAACCGACGAACAATACCAAAGTAAGGACATTTGAGTAGGCCGCAAAAATACTCAAACTGTCAGACAATCATAAAATCTACATGAATATAACGACATACATAGTTCTCGCATTTACATTATTCTATATGAGGACCATGCAGCTTAGTGTCTGTAGTGGTCTTTTGAAGAAAGAACCAAACATATTTGAGTGGACCTGTCTAGTCAGTGCAAGCATTTGTCAATAGTCGAATAGTGCTTTCGCGAAGCGCTTGTGCAAGTTTTGTGTGACCTTAGAAAAGGGGCAGGCTAACGTAAGTGGGTTGTTTACATTTGTACGCGTTTAAAGTCTCCTAAAACCTAAACTTGTCTTCCTCAACGGCAGGTGGACTTCGCAGTTATCTGTCTTAGAGTTGTGTAAGACATTTATATAGAGCATAGGGAACGTGTTCATTTAGAATAGCTACAGTGCCCAAATACTTAGTGGTCCTGTTGCATTAGCCCTTACTGTACACGTATGACGAGGCAACTGTTCCATGTCACTAAATGGGTTCCTAGAGCGCTAAGCATATAATTTAACGTAACTGTAATGTTGGACTTCCTAAGCATAAAGCGTGACGCACCCACCTTATATAATGCACTTTGCATCCCTCTTGTCTCATTAGCTTCATACCTTGTTGTTATTTTGTTTATGTATTACTAACCGTGAATTCCCAATATTAATCTCACCTTGTGTGGGGTCCTTGTTCCCTAGCTTATATAAGTCGAAACAAGGAGCTGTAGTATGGGAATTCACTTCGAATAATGCCATTCAACCTGGCAATACTGCCAGCGTTCTGGGCACTTTTTCCATTGACAGCGAGGTGGACGAATTTTTTGATGCCCAATGAGCTTTACTCCTACCGGTTTTTTATGCCTCTTGTACATATTTTATTTATTAAGTTATTTATTAGTTTAGTATAATATGTATTGTAGTTATAGTCTGTTGAAAATCTTTAAAAATAAAAATATTATTACTTCGAATAAACGGTAGAGAATTTTACCTGTAAGGCTGTCGTAAATCTATAATAATAAGCGGGGAGTGGGCTCTTTCTCTTCCCTGTAAGGGAAGCCGTATCAAAACCAAAATATATATCTAGCTAGGAAAATCGAAAATTTTAATCAGCCTGGGGTCATCTAGGAACAGTCACAAAGTGTTAAAGTGAATGTGCCATACCTAAAATTGTATAGCTCTTCTCTGAGAGCTTCTTCCACCAAAAACATACGTAATGCCATTTTGCTACAATTATAGGTAGGTATGGCACATTCACTATATATATAGTGAATGTGCCATATATACAAGTGATATTATCACTTTACACAAATATACTGATACTTCGTAAAAACACTTCGGAGTAGACCCCCCGACACTATACGATAAGCAAGAAAAAAAATATCCCCTCTTGAAAAAATATACTTAATAAAAATAAAAAAATTAAAGATTTTACTGTTTCCGAATCATGTTGTGTAGGTAACCCATGCAGAATTACAGCTTTCTATATAAACAGTCTCTTAGCTAGGCCTCGGACGGACAGACGAACAGAGCGAAACTATAAGGTTTCCTTGTCCTTGTTAGGACTACGGAACCCTAAAAAAGCAGTGAAATAAACATTACCAAGTAATGACACTCACATTTGGTGATGCGATAGATTCTTCGAAGGCCATACCCTGAGACTTTTTGCGAGGGTAGCCGTCCACGAGGAATCCTCTTGTAGTAGCTGCCTTGACCTGGATTTCCTGTTTCAGCAGGGCCAGTACGTATTCAGTAGGAACCAGGAGCCCTGGAAATGAAAAATAAAAAACAAAACGTGAGGATGACACGACCCTATCAGATTTTGTTAACCCAAAACTTCGTCACTTCTACTTCATCAAGGCAGAAAAAAAAGGACGAGGTTACTCTGGCTACAAAAGTTTAAGTTTTGTTTTAAACAGAAATAAAAATCTCAAGTGCGTGGATCAAAAATAACAAAAAAAAAATTTAAAAAAATCAAAAACAAAATAACAGCAATGCCACCCACCCATACAACTAATTGGGTTTGTTTTAGAAAGAGTGGGAGTGTTTAAATTCTTGGGACATTTGATGACTACCCTGAACGACGATGCTGACATCGAACGGGAGCGAAGGGCACTGTCGGTCAGAGCGAACATGGTTATCCGCAGGTTTGCGCGGTGCTCAGCTGAGGTGAAAATAACTCTTTTTAAAGCCAATTGCACCACGTTGTACACGAGCATCCTGTGGACTGTGGACCCGCAAAAATCGTACAGCACCCTGCGTATCCAGTTCAACAACGCGTTCAGGATGATGTTGGGGCTCACTCGCTATTGCAGCGCGTCAGCAATGTTTGCGGAGGCGCGCATGGATTTTTTCCACACAACAATGCGCAAGAGATGCGCGTCGCTGGTGCAATGGGTGTGGGGGAGTGCTAACAGCATGCTGGCCGCGCTCGCCCTCACTTCGTCCATAATCGCTCAGACAAAACCTTCGGTTTCCCCGAAGAGGTCACCAAAGCGCAACCAGGATACGGACGCTAGGAGATCTACATCGGGCCCATATAGGATCCGGTAAAAGCGCCCGTGAAGCTCCTTGCTCTGCCATACTTCCCTGCGGTCATTAGTAGCCAGTCCTATAGGTTTGCGCCAGTTCTCGTTTGCCAAGGAGAGCGGGGTGAAGCCCTTGTCCACAGTGACAACATCTCGATGCATACCCACGTCAGCTTTGAGGAAGTATTCCCTAAGGCTGCATACCTCGCGGTTGTGTAGGGTCTTAACATTTAAGAAGCCACGACCCCCACACTTCCGCGTGATCATCATTCTCCTGCCCTTATCCCAATTTTATTTGGGGTCGGCGCAACATGTCTTTTTCTTCCATACTCCTCTATTAGTCGTCATCTCTGTAGTCACCCCCTTTTTACCCATATCCTCTTTCACACAGTCCAACCATCTTTTCTTTGGCCTTCCCCTACTCTTATAGCCATCCACATTCATACACAAGACTTTCCTCACGACATTTTCTTCATTCCTCCGCATCACATGCCCATACCACGACAACCGATTTCCACACAATTTTTCAGTCAGCGGTGCCACTTTCAGACTTCCTCTTATATACTCATTCCTAATTTTATCCATGCGCGTAACACCACACATCGCTCTTAGCATTCACACTTCCGCGTGATATACAGCCTAATCACCGATGATCGTGAGTGATGCATCCGATTTGTGGTCAGCAGTGTGCGAACTAGGAGGGTCCAGGGCGTCAAGTTTCGTCTGAGTCCATTTGAGTATGCCAAAAGAGTACATCAAACCGTTGAAGGCGCGCACCTTGTTCCCGCCTGATACAAGACTATTCAGTACCTTATACAGGCGGCCAAAGCAGCGCTCCCTCAACGATTGTTTCACGTCAGCAGTATTGATGCCTAACGCTTCCTACATACCCAAATACTTGTAGATTTCGGTTGAGCAGAGGGATCTAAGGTGTATGGAATCCGAAAGTTGAGGTCCCACGGATTCGATAATCTCCCCTCGCTTTACATGCATGACTGCACATTTGTCCACATTATTATTATTATTAAATCGGTATAATTCAGTCAGCTAACAAAGCATATAGTGGTTCGGACTATTTAAAACAAAATATCACAAATGGTGGCAACTTATATACGCCCGAAGCCATAGCTACTGGTAATTTAATTTCATTGAGATAGTCTAAGGAAGCAATCATATCAATTTGGCACATGGACGTTCTCGAAACCCAGCAATTGAATCACAGATTCTGCATTTTAAAGGTTGAACTAGTCGCGGGCTTGAACACACTGGTGGGCTTGGCCAAAAAGCACGCTGACCTGGCATCATGTCCGACAGAGAAAATATCAGTGATGAGCAGTTAGACGCTAGTCTACTTGTACAATCTCTAGTTTGCACGCACACAAACACCTCTGCACCGTTCCGGACTAAAACGACCGCGCAAAAAAATACGAAAAGTCCTTCGGAAAATTGAGTTTTATGAAAAAAACCACAAAAGCATAAATCAATTACAAATACAAATAAAGTATATAGAAGAGTTCAATTACTTTGTTTTGGAGATTTTGCTCTTCTTTCATTATTTATTTACGCCTAAAATTGCGTTAAAATTAGCAAGAAAAACTAATCTTTGTGGGCTTATAACTTTTTAATGGCTTTTTATTTTATTTTTCTGTTTCCGCACAGACAATATTAATATGACACAAAACGATATCATGTTTAACTTTGGATGTACAATGTCAAACAGTGAAGTAATTAATACCCACCCGAAATTTGTATGTACAAAATATCGACTAGTGCAACCTTAAATGCCAAAACCCTTTAAAAACAAAATTCTCAATTCTTTATTGCGTACCATAATGTTTATAGTTGGTAGGGAAATTATTATATTAGTCACAATTATGGACCCTGTCGGGCACAGCATAGATCAAGTAGGAGAGAGGAGGAAGACAACTACTGTTTTATTAATACAATTAATAGAATTGAATTAAACAATTATATTGTTTTTTATTAATTTATTTTTTTAATTATGTACTAATAAGTTAGTACCTAACATTGTGTAAAACCATTATTATATTATAGTTTTATTCACTTTGATTATTCGTTCGTATACAGGGTGTAACGGAAAGGTGTGGTCATATTTTTGGAACTGCGTCTGCCCATCGATATGAACAACTTTCTTCAAGAAAATCCGAGGAAATTCTAAAAAAAATGTTTCACTTCCCATACAAATATTGATCAGCTGATGATAACTTTGTATGAAAAGTCCAATATTTTTTTTGGGAATTTCCTATTTTTTCTTAGAGAAAGTTGTTCATTTCCATGGGCAGAACCGGCTCTTAAAATATGACCCTTTCCGTTACACCCTGTATACATATCAATTAATTATTTTTAACTTATTGTTATTTTTATTTATTACTAAAGGTGAGTTGACATGTCTTTAAAAAGAAAAACATTTAATACATGCATACTACCTTGCCTAACCTATGGATGCGAAACCTGGACCCTCACAAAAGCATTAAGAGAAAAGCTTGCCATAGCACAGAGAGCAATGGAGAGGAGTATGACCGGGTATAAACGTCAGGATAAGATAAGAAACACTGATCTAAGGTCAATAACAAAACTTCCTGACATACTCACGCGAATCGACCAACAGAAGTGGAGGTGGGCAGGCCATTTGATGCGCGATGAAGCGAGGAAGTGGAGCAAGAGAGTCACAGAATGGTACCCAAGGGATGGCAAACGAAGACAAGGTAGACAACACACAAGGTGGGAAGACGAAATTAAACTGACAGCGGGACCAAACTGGAGAAGGGTAGCTCACGACAGGCAACAATGGAAGTCATTGGAGGAGGCCTTTGCCAATAGGCACACCGAATTAAGAGACTTTTTATAGTTGTAGTTGTTTATCTTAGTGTTTAAGGCGAAATGTTAATTCGGAATAAAGGGCTTTATTATTATTATATTATAAAGGTGAGTTATTCATTGGACGCTCCATATTTATTAAAATATACTTAAATATATATAAAATTTTCGTATTATGAGTAGGTAGGCGTATCTTTTAGTGAGTATTTGTACATAGAAATAGATAGATAAGAAGTTACTTATAATTTATCATTTAAGTATTCACTTATACTATAGTAGCATTTGCTTACAAGGAAAAGCTTTAATTTATTTATAAAAATGTTATATTTATTTAAATTCTTTATTATTTCGGGTAACTTATTATAAATTTTTATGGACATGACAAAGGTACTATTGGAGTGCATTATTAGCCGCGATGTTGGTAAGTTTAGTCTATTTTTATGTCTTAAAATAATGTTCGTTTGTATGTCCTCTCTTTTTGTAAAGAATTCTGGGTACTGACGCACAAACTTACAAACTTCAAATATATAGAGACAGGGTAGGGATAAAATCTTTAGTTCCTGAAAATGAGGTTTACAGCTATCGGTGACTTCAATATTTACTAAGATTCTAATCAGTTTTTTTTGTAGGGTAAATAGCATGGGCGTGTCTGTGCTGTTGCCCCATAAGATAACACCGTATTTCAGCCATGCGTAGGCGTACGCGTAGTACGTTACTAGTGCAGTTTTAAGGTCTGTAGTTTTTTTGATCTCGCGGAGGGCGAATGAAAATTTAGATATTTTAGCTCTTACTTTCTGAATGTGTGACTTCCAATTTATGTATGTATCAATGTTTAGGCCTAGAAGGGTGAATTTATCAACTACTTCTAATTTATTATTTTTAAAGCATTTATTGTTATTTTTTGGCAAGGGTGGAATGAAATTATTTTAGTTTTATTGAAGTTGATTTCTAGATTGTGTTCAGACATCCAATTTACTGTAGAATATAGAATTTAATTTATCATCTAAATTGGTATTATTTTCGCATGACGTAAGTATAGATATGTCATCCGCAAACAAGACACATGGCTCATTTATATTATTAGGAAGGTCGTTTACGTAAAGAAGAAATAAGAAACACTCTATTACGCTTCCTTGTGGGATTGAGGCGGTGATTTGTTTGCTATCAGATCTGATTAATTCTATTTCATTTTTGCTGTTATTGTAATATTCGATTTCAACTATTTGTTACCTATATTTCAAATAAGATACAAACCAGTCATAACATTTGCCGCGGAGTCCTATACTATATAGTTTATTTAATAATATTTCAAATTGTACTTTATCATATGCTTTAGTCATATCGAGCAGAAGTCCTATCGCGTACTTTTTATTATTAATGATATCAAGGGCTTGTTGAATATATTTGTAAACAGCCAAGACGGTGGAACGGTTTTTTCGGAAACCGTTTTGGCAGTCACTAGATACATGATATTTTTCACAAAACGCATAAACTCACACACATGGCTTTTTCGAATATTTTGGAAGCTGTCGGTAAGAGGGCAATGGGGCGGTAATTATTCGGATCAGTTTTATAATTCTTCTTATGAATAGGTTTTATAAGAGCTTTTTTTAAGAGATTGGGAAAAACTCCTTCTTCAAATGATTGGTTTAATAATTTATAAAATGGTAAAGGCAATTCGTCTGCACATTGTCTCAATAAGGTAGGTGGAAGTTCATCAACGCCGTGACTTTTTTTATTTTTCAATTTTTTTATTAATGAGTTCACCTCATAAGGATCAATTGGACTGAGGAAGATTGTATTCTCTGTAGGGCATACAATTTATTAAATATGTTTGCTACCTCTTTGGGTTCAGAAGTTACGCTATTATTCGTTTGTAGGGTTATGTTACATTTTTCACTTGCTATTTTTTTGTTTGTACGTTCATTTACTATACTCCACAGTGTCCTAATTTTATCATTAGATTTGGTCATTTTATTTTTGTAGTGTAGTTTTTTTGCTGTCGTTACTGTATTCTTTAGAATTTTTTCATATTTTTTATAATATTGAGTTAATATCGGATTGTTTATTTTAGTTGTCAGTGTTTTTAATAATCTTTTATTTTTGGAAGATTTTTTATGCCTACAGTGAGCCAGTATTTTTTATATTTTGGATTTAACTTTATTTTTTTTAATGGCATACATTGATTTAATATCTTAATGAGTGTCTCATTAAAGGCTTCATAATTACTGTTTATATCTTTTTCAGTTGTTATGATATTATTCCAATTTATTTCTTGTAATTTAGACTTAAATTTTAATATATTTGTGTTATTGAAAAATCTTTTCTTCACGTACCAGACGATTAATTTTGTTTGTGTAGACAAGTTTAAATGTAATATGGTACTATTATGGTCTGAGAATCCTAGCTCTTCTACAGTTGTGTACATATCTTTGAATTTCAAATTTGTAAATATTAAATCTAAGCATGTATTTGTGGTTGACGTTACACGTGTTGGGCTTTTTATGTATTGGGTAAATTTATATTCTTGCATTAAATTCATGAATTGGTTTGATTTAAGGTCATCTGATAATATGTTAATGTTGAAGTCGCCTCCTATAATTATATTAAGTTATTCTAAACTTAATATAATTATAGGAGGCGACTTCAACAAACATATTTATTATTTATATATTTAAGAATTCATTTTAATTGCTGGTAAAATACTTTTTCCTCTCTTCTATTCCAATACATAGTTATAATTAATAAGTTTTCTTTAGGCAATTCAGTAGCACATAACTCTAGTACATATTCTATAGATTTATCTGTTATATCACTTCTATGTATACAGTCTATATGTTCTTGAAGTAGAATACAGACCCCGCCGCCTGTTCGGGTACTGCGACAGTACGATGATGCAAATTTGTAGCCGCTAATCTTAAATAGTTCTAATTTTTCTTCGGAGAGCCAGGTTTCCGAGATACATATTGCTTTATACGTAGAATTTTGGGTAATGAAAGCATCAAGTAAGTGTTGTTTGTTGTTAACACTTTGGAAATTCTGGAACAGTATTTTAAATGGTAGGTCTTTGTTTGCGAAAAGTATGGTTAACGGATTCAATCGGCATATCCATATGGTGAGATTGGTTAATGATGCTCATCGCATTCATATCGTTTTCATGGTAAGTTGTTTCGTTTCCTACATGTTGTGGATTGATGTTGTGATATTTTTTGTTAAAAGATTTTCCATCTATGTATAATTGGTTGTTTCTTATTATTGCGTGGTATCCGTTTTGTCTAGCTTTAAATAATTCTTCTCTCATTTGAGCCCTTTCCTTTCGTGAATTCGCGTCTAAATATTCTGAAACACCCAGTCCAGTTCCCTGAAAGCACTGGCTGTTACTAACAATATACCTGGTCATTCTTTTACTGAGCAATTCTATTACAAGCGGTCTATTCTTTGTGCCTTTTCTTCCTACTCGGTATATGTCTTCTATGTAGCCTGATAGGTCTATGTTGACTATATCGCGGAATAGTTCTATAAGTCTGTTATATAGTTCACGTTCCGGTTCTTGATAATACTCTGTGAGGCCATAGAGTACTAGTTTCTGGACACCCCTGGGCACTCAAGCAACTGAAGAAACAGGGGTGGGTTTTAGTCAGTAAAAGTCTGACACGCCCTCCCGCTCCACCCAGAGCGGGAGAAGTTATTGAATGATTTCCCACCATTACAAAAAAAAAAAACTTGGCACTCCGGGAATACCGTCAGAAGTGAAAACAAAAAAACTTGAACAAAAATGCAATTATCCTATCTCAAAACTGCCCATCGCGCCTAAAGAAGTTTTCACTTTTAAAAAAAGGGTAGTTTTAGCTCACCTTCTTTCATAAGTTTACTTAAATAGCTTGCATTTTCGTTCCCTTTCGCCACCTCATCCCTGAGCAGGTCTCCGGTGGACAGATGCGTGAACCCATACCTCTCGATGATCTTCGTACACTGGGTTCCCTTACCACACCCTGGGCCACCCAGCACCCACACAATGGGCGTCTTTTTAGTGTCGATAGGGACCTGCGAAAGTAGGAACAGTATTTATTTATGCAGACACAAAAACACATACTCGTAAAGGAGAAAAAACAAAATATGTTACTGTAGACAATTATCTTCGTAATTTGATATGTGAATATTTGAAATTATATTTTTTTAACATAGTGTAAATCATTTGTAAAGTTATGTCGAACGTGGATAAAAAATTAAGAATCTAAAAAATATTAAGTGGGTCAATATCAACAAAGTGCATTTTATCTCAATTTTGATGGCGAAATTTTTTCTTCAGTTTTTGTGAAAAATAGGGACCTGGTATAAGAATAGAAAGCCCAAGCTATAAGAATCTTCATGAGGTCTAAGAATAACTCAATAATTTTTTAAGATATTTTGGTTCAAAGTCTAGTGTAACCACCAAAAATTTAAAATCGGTGGCGCCTAACTTGTATTTTTCTGTCACAATTCTCAATCTCACTAACAAATGTAATCTCACAAATTCTCAGAAAGTATCAATAACTTTCAACAGTCAATGAAACTCTCTACTGTTCAAAACATATTTATTATTATTTATCTGATCTTGTACTATGAGTTTATGACACAACAACACCCAAACAACAATATTTTTATTGTTAACAAAATGGCTAGTCAACAACTACCTGAAACAGTTTCCAAAAAAAAACAACTAGGAAATAAAATATAATTAACGACATCGACATTGGTAAGCCTTTCACAGTTACTGATATTATCTTGGCCATAAAGGCACTGAAGAACGGTAAGGCTTCTGGAGTTGATGATGTAACAATGGAACAACTGAAACAACTGAGACTTGAACTGGCTGTATCGTGGCTCCTCGCGTTCTTCAATACATGTTTGGACACCTCTAAAATTCTCAAACTGTGGAGAAGGACTAAAATTATAACGTTGCCGAAACCGCGACAATCTCCGCATAATCCTAAAAACTACAGGCTCATATCTCTTCTCTGCCATACCTATAAGCTGTTTGAAAGGATACTATTGAGTTGTCTTACTGAGGCTATTGAGCCAAAGCTTACTACCGAGCAGGATGTGTTTAGACCCGGAAAGTGCTGTTCCAGCTAAGTCCTCCGACTGACCCAGTTCATATAGGATTGTTACGAAGCCAATAAAGTCACGAGTGTCGTGTTTGTGAACCTGTCAGCGGCATACGACACTATAAACATTAAAAGGCTACTTGCCAAAGTCGGTTTACGGTACCTTAGCCAACGATCGGGGTTTTTTCAATATACTAAGTGAACTATTGCTCAATCGTCATTTCCAAGAGTGCTTCCAATCGGAGAAGAGCAGATGGCGCCGACAAAAAAATGGTCTCCCTAAAGGCAGTATGCTGGCACCCACGCTTTTTATTATCTTATCAAACGACCAGCCTACTACGCAGCACACTGGACGCTTCTTGTATGGCGACAATCTAGCTTTGGCGGCGTAATAATCATCGACTTTCACGGAGGTTGAAATTAAATTGAATCTAGCACTCAAGTCATCACTTAGTAGATATTATGACAGTAATGCCCTTTGTCCGAACTCGTCCTAAACACAATCTTGCGCTTTCCATCTCCACTACAGATTTGCAAAGAGGAAATTAAACATCACGTGGCGAGGGACAAATGTAGAACACTGCAGGAACTCGTAAGTACCTTAGTGTTGCATTGGATAGAGTCTTGATTTTTAATGTGCACTGGAACAACACGAAGCAGAAGGTCAGCGCTCGAAACAATTTATTACGTCACTGTGATTCTATCAACTGCAGAGCTGCGCCCGATGTTCTTCGCATAACCGGCATGTCCCTATGCCTCTCTGCTGGCGGATTCGCGTGCCCAGTGTGGCACCGCTCCGTACATACAAGGCAAGTCGACATCGCCTTGAACAAGACGTGCATAATAATATAGGGATGTCTCAAACCCACTCTGCTAAACAAGCTCTACTCATTGGTCGGTATTGTACGAAGGAAGGGGAAGGAAAGGCGATTGAGGAAAAAAAAACCAAAACTCCGATTCCCGACATCCCCTTTACAAACACGCAATAGCCCCGGGTAGACTTAAGAGCCGAAAGAGCTTCCTTCGCTGCAAACAGGCCATCCAAGATCAGCCACCTACAATGAGAACAAATTTTTGGGAAGAACTTCACCATCTACCTCTTGACTTCTTGAAACCTCAGGAACACCTGCCACCCGACGAGAACTGCAGTGGCCTATAATATAGAAAGCACTCAATCGGCTGCGTACCCAGGTAGGCCACTGCAAATACAACTTAGCAAAATGGGGTTTTATAGACTCATCTGATACCAATGTGAGTATGGTACCCCCATCCAGAACATGACCCATATACTGGAATGCGCCAAGTGTGTCCATACACTTACACTATGGAGGACTTGATGCTGACGCTAAAATAGAGAATATGCATGATATTTTTTTATTTGTCCAATTGAAGTCTTATTAACTGTACTTAGTGAACAAATATGAAGGAATTTTCAAAATATCATCACCAGTGACGAAGTTACAAAGCTTTAAAGTTGATCATTAGAAAGAAAAGTCCGACGTGTTCTTTGACGTCAAAGGACATGACGCCCATACAACTGCCATAGAAAACAGCGTTTTCGAAAGAGGGACAGATATATTTGTTTAAAATTGTTCTAGCTCGTTTAATTTTCGATTAATTTTGATTCTGCTTTCAGTGTTCGTACTCTATTTTAGTATATTCATCGATAAACCGGTTAGATAACAAGTATTTTTTTCATGCATACTCGGGATATTAGTGTGGCCGGCTTCTGGGCCCAAAGCATTAGATTGGTTATGGGACCATCAATTCGAAAGAAGAAGACCTTAAAATAAAATATAGGTAAATTGTGTAAGCTTTTTACAATCAAATTCAAAAGATGTCTCGTTGAGAATTACTGTCACAAAGTACATGTTAGGGTGACGCATTTGATTCTGCTTCTCTTGCGAGAATGTTTGTTCCTTTTTTTTATAATATTCTTGGTGCTATATTTTGTTTCTTCTTTGTAAAGCTCGACGTTCCCGTTGTGACTTTTTTGCTCATTGCTTTACCTTCTCGCTTTTTTTTGTGATATCTCTCCTTTTCTCTTTTTCGCAATGCTTCAGCCTGTTCGGGATTGCTCTTTATTCTTGCTTTTCTTCTTTTTCTGCTATTCTTCTTTTAAGCAGTCTTTTGTCTCTGGTCTGTTTTGGCATTCTTAAAAGCATCTACATTATTAAAATAGGTCTTTGTGCCAAGTACACAACACACGTTACATTTATTTGTTAAATAAGCAAACTGTCTTGCAATGTAAAACTGACTTTATAGGTACAAAGAATACAAAAACAGCACATACTCAAAATATGGTGGCTCGTTTTTAATTTTGGTGGTGTAAAACGCCACCAAAGCCACCGAAATTGATCCAGCAAAATTGGAACCAGCTATAAAAAAGTCGTTTAAAATATAACCCCTATTTTAAACGACTATGACCGATTTATACATAATCCAAACCACTAGTAATAACAGATAGCTTACTAATAAAACACTTTGAAATCAACAGCAAATCGATCCACCAAAAATTGAACAATTCGTCCCCCGTGCCACCCAAGATAATACATACGTTTTTGGCGGAAAATCGCAACACGAGCAAGTGCTGGCGCGCGACTGATAGATCATACGAAATAATAAAACGCGATAGATCGCACATGCACGAAATTTCATGTTATAGTAAGTTGAATAAGTGCCACCAAAATTTCATGCTATAGTAAGTTGAACAAGTGCCACCATTTCATGTCATAGTAAGTTGAATAAGTGCCACCATAATTTCATGTTATAGTAAGTTGAACGAGTGCACCAAGATTTTGAGTTTTGTTTGGACAAACTTTGATCGAGTTTCCTGTGCCTTTAAAATGGGTTTTCTAATATGGTTTAGTTGTTTTTTGATATCATAAGTAAATATATACCTACTAACGAAATTATTTATTTTTTATTGCACCTACGAGTACCTTAAATTGTTACTTCAGTGAATGCAATTATATAAAAAAAAGAAAATACACTAAAAATTAAAAAATAACTTTAATTTCGGCAGTCGGTGTTTGCATTTTATTTCTTCGTTTTTTGACACCGACTGCCGAAATTAAAGTTATTTTTTAATTTTTAGTGTATTTTCTTTTTTGGAAGTCGGTTGTTTTCTTTTGTAAAAAAGTTTTTTATTTTTCACTTTTTAGTTGATAGACCCCTGAACTAAATACCTCAATAAAATGGAACGTGGAATTTAAACATACTCGTAATTGGAGAAAACCAAAACGTAACGAGGTATACGTATTTTTCGTTTTTGTTCAGTTTTCCAAAAAGCGCTAATATATACGTGTAAACAATACCTGTTGTTCCATGTATAATAAATTAATAATGCATTTAATTTGGGATAGCGCTCCTTGATGGGCGAGTCCGATTACTGGGTGGACGTACAGTCACGAACAAAAATATGTACCTACACAAGCGAACTTTACTTGTCAGCTCGAGTATCTTAATCCATCCATTTAACATACTCGAGCTTACAAGTAAAGTTTGCTTGTGTACATATTTGTGCTCGTGACTGTACGACGCGTTGTGTGAGCTCAGCACAGAACACGCAAGCTAACCACTCAAGGCCGTTGGCATATACTCGTATCTGCGCCTAAAGTGGACGGCGACTATGGATCTATATCAAGAGTGAAGTGTAGAGTCCTTTAGAATGTCACTAGGATACTCGCCATGATTTCCCTTTTAAAATTCTTACTACATCTTCTACTAACGATTCCGTCGAGTTTCTTTTTCTTGAGGTTTGTGTCAAAGGAGCTAAAGCAGTTCTAGGTGTCGTCTATTGTCCCCATACTCTTGATTATTTCACCGAATTCGAATCGTTGCTTGAATCTTTGGGTTCAGAGTATGCACATCACATCATCATGGGAGATTTTAACACCAACCTCCTTGCCCACGACTCCCATCGGTCCCGTAAACTCCTGCATCTTGTTGAGTCAGCCAGTATGCATGTATTGCCTCTCCAACCCACTCATCATAACAAAGCCGTAGATTATACTTGGCTTGACCTGATCCTCACCTCTAATCCTTCCCTAGTTTCCTTTCATGGTCAACTTGATGCCCCTGGCTTTTCCCATCACGACCTTGTTTACTTGTCCTATGTCCTCAAACCTCCTAAATCCAAACCCTTGTTCCAGTATAGGCGTGCCTTTGCATGTATGGATAGTGAGCAACTTCTAAAAGATGCATCTAATGTTGACTGGACACCCCTGCAGGAAGCTGCTACACTTGATGATAAAGTTTGCGTCTTCAACAAAAATGTGACCATGCTTTATGACACGCATGCTCCAGTCAGGAAAGTAAAGTTGAAGCGTCCACCTGCACCCTGGATGAATGGGGAAATACGGATGGCAATGCGACGGAGTGACAGCGCATTTCAGAAATTTAAAAGGACCGCTCTGAGGACCATTGGACCTTCTTCAGAATTTCCAGGAATCGGTGTAACCAGATGATACGCAACGCTAAACGCCGCCATATTCTAAATAACATCACGTCTTCTTCTTCTGCCGATATCTGGAAATTCCTTGGAACGCTGAGTAGCGGCAAATCGCGGCAGTCAGACCTTCCTAACAATCCTTCCTAACAATTCCTTCCTAACAATTGGTCTAGACGATCTGAATCGCTATTTCTCCGCTGTCCCTTTACTGGACAGTCAAACCAAGTCTAAAACTATCGACTATCTAGGTGGTCTGACGCGTCCCAATATTGCCCCCTTTGTCTTCACTCCAGTTGACCCGGGAGAGATCAAAAAGATTATCCTATCCATTAAATCCAAAGCCGTGGGTTGCGATAACATCAGTCGTTATATGATCGTGTCGGCTCTGGATCAACTCCTTCCTGCAATCTCCCATATCATTAACTTTTCCCTATTTTCTGGTACTTTCCCTTCCTTGTGGCGTAAAGCCCATGTACGGCCCCTGCCTAAGATTCCCAGTCCCACTCTATCTAGTCACTTTCGTCCGATTTCCATTCTTCCCTTCCTGTCCAAAGTGCTCGAGGCCTGTGTTCACAAGCAATTCTCATAC
Source organism: Polia nebulosa (assembly GCA_951329385.1). Taxonomy (NCBI): domain Eukaryota; kingdom Metazoa; phylum Arthropoda; class Insecta; order Lepidoptera; family Noctuidae; genus Polia; species Polia nebulosa. The sequence goes on along the minus strand of OX589592.1, from coordinate 4,946,448 downwards.
TTCATTTATCACAACTCCCTCATTAGCCCGTATCAATCCGGTTTCAGGCCCGGGCACAGTACCGTGACAGCTCTCCTTAAAGTGACTGACGATATCAGGCGAGGAATGGAGGACACTAAAGTTACTACTTCTCTAACGCTTTTAATACCGTCAGTCATGAAGTCCTTTTGTCCATCCTTTCTTATCTCATGGTCTCTCAAGAGGTACTGGAATGGTTTTACTCTTATCTTCGGGGGCGTAAGCAGTCAGTTCATACTGGAGACTCTTCTTCAGGGTGGTGTGATCTTGTAGCTGGCGTCCCCCAAGGCGGTATTTTATCTCCTCTTCTGTTCTCAATTTTTATAAATTTTATTACCACCGAGCTTCAGTGTGCGTATCATCTCTACCCCGATGATTTACAGCTGTACTGTCAGGCAGGTGTTGACAATTTATCGGATGCGATCGAGGAGCTAAACCGGGATTTACGAGTCATTAAAAACTGGTCAGATCGATTCGGGGTGGCGGTTAACCCTACAAAGTGTCAGGCAATCATAGTTGGGAGCTCCCATAGTCTGAGAAAGCTGGATTGCCTTAATGTACCTCCCGTAATCTTTGACAACACAGTAATTCCGTTTGGCTCCGAGGTTACGGATCTTGGCTTGCATGTTGACACTTGCCTTGACTGGCGGAAGCAGGTCACAAGTGTCAGTCGAAAAGTTACTGGAACGCTGCGGTCGCTCTATCGCCTGAAAAACCTTCTACCAGCTCACATAAAGGCGATGCTTGTACAGTCCCTAATCTTTCCCATAATCGACTATGGCGATGTGTGCTACTATGACCTGAATGCAGATCTTCTCAATAAACTAGACCGCCTTCTAAATAACTGCATTCGATTTGTCTTCAATCTGAAATAGTATGACCATGTATCCGCGCATCGGTTAATTTAAAAATGGTTACCCATTTATCAGCGTAGAGTGCTTAGGGCCTTGACTACTTTGTTTTCTCTACTCGATAAACCCACTTCTCCTTCTTATTTGACTTCGCATTTTCAGTTTCTGTGCTCGACTCACGCTAAAAATCTTCGTTCAACCAATAATCGTCTTTTGCGATGTCCATCCCACCGCTCTGGGTTTGTCCATTTTTCCTTCCATGTCCAGGCGGTCTCCCTATGGAATGCGCTCCCTCCGAACATCAGGACGGCAACCAGTCGTTTCTCTTTTAAGTTGAAGGCGCGTGAAGACATTCGCAAGGAGTTGGAAAAATCGTCACAACGCTGATTCGTTGTTTTCGTTTTTCTCATTTACATTTTTAATTTTGTTGTATGTATGTATTTAAGTATGTATTCATTATTGTATTTTTTTTTGCGGTTATTCTTTCCCTTAAGTTGCACCTGCCACGTTCCGTCTTTGCACCACCCTAAGGTCGACTGGTAGAAAATGCCTAAGGCATTAAGTCCGCCATTGTACAGTAATTCTTACTTGTGCATTAAGTTAAATAAATAAATAGATACTCTATATGAAGAGTGAAGTGTAGGGTACCTACTTTCGAGAGTCGATGGCGCGTAGTTTTCCACGCGCGCCTCAAAGACATGTCAGCCACCACTGACGGGGCTCATCATGGCCGATGCCTGCATGCCAAGGGGTCGCGGATAAATTCGTAACAGAGTTACCGCTCCCCTTGACACTTAGGCAAGGAAGGAACAGGGGTGGGTTTTAGTCAGTAAAAGTCTGACACGCCCTCCCGCTCCACCCAGAGCGAAAGAAGTCATAGAATGATTTCTCAGCCCAAAAAAAAAGGGTAAATACCTACTTTTGTTTCACTTTGTACTGTGATCAGTTTCTTTTTAGGGTACCGTACCCGAAGGGTCCAAGCGGAGCCCTATTGCTGTCACCCACATGTCCGTCTTTCCGTGTGTCCGTCTATCCGTCTGTCCGTCGTCTGTCACACAGGTTTTATAACCAAACGGTTGGAGCTAAAGTCTCCAAATTATCACAGTATAAGCATCTTGTTGACCCAAAGCCATACAAACTGTCAAAAATACAGTCAGTATGGAACCCAAAATGTGCGAAGTTCGACACGCACTTGTTCAGTTTTTCTGAAACGTGCAGTGTATACGGTGTGGTGTCCTCTACACCATGTACTGTTGCGCCATCACGAAATGTTGATTTATCGACAACCACAAAAAGTCTGCATACTTATTTAACATTAGAGTATTTTTAACCGACTTCAAAGAAGGAGGTTCTGTATGCGACCCCTATGTATGTATGTATGCTTGTTTGTCTGCGCTTTTCTCGAAAACTTTTGATCTGATCCGGATGGGATTTTCGTTATTTGAATGCATATTTCTCAAGGAAGGTTTTATATAAAACATTAAGATCTGATGAAGATCTTAGGAGATAGACAGTGGAACTCTTCAATAACTAACAGTAAATGACTCACGATTGCTGCGATCGTATGTCTATGTATTATTCCCCACTAAAACGTGAAAAATATTTTTTTTTAAATTTAAACAAAAGTGCAAAATAACTTTAATTTCGGAACATTTTTGTTTTTTTTTTTCGGAAGTCGTTTCTATTTTTTGTAAAAATGTTTTTTTCATACTTCACTCACATGCGTTGCCATGCCACGTAAAACAAAATAAGGTTGTTTTTTTATTTTATTTATATAGATTTTTTGGACCAGAAACCCTCGCGGGCGTCCTCAGAACGCCGGAGAGTGAAACTCAGAGAAAATCCTGAACAAAGTTACTAGAAGTGAGGGCGCACTTCCACTCGATTTTCTATTGACCATTCATTCAGAATGAGTTGCTAATTTACTCAGGCAGAAAATCTTTAGAATCAAGACGATGTATAATGCAAGAGCGTTTAAGCCAGCTCGAACGTTTAGCACATAGAATATCAAAATTAGCATAATGTTCCCACTACTGACACAGGCCTCCTCTAGAGTTGCTAACCGTATTATAATACATAGAACTAGCGACCCGCCCTGGCTAAGCACACGTGCAATTTTTTTTTAGATTTTTCCATTTTTTATTTCATACAACTTTGTTTTGTGAAAAAAAGAATTAGGCAAATAGGTGTTTTTTTTTTTTGAGGGGCGGGGGGGGGGGGAGAAATCATCCAATGGCTTCTCCCGCTCTGGGTGGAGCGGGAGGGCGAGAGAGACTCTTACTAAAACCCACCCCTGTTCCTTCCCTGCCTGAGTGCTCAGGGGTGCGGTAACTCATTTCCAGAATTAGGCTGACACTCATCTCTTTGAGTCGCGCGTGGAACACTACGCGACGTCGACTCACGGGCCTGGTGCTGATCGGACGGCGAGCTACCCACTGCTCGCCGTCCGCAGGCCCGGGTGGCCGGAGATCGTCTCGCGACGTCCTACGCCCAGTACCCCTCCTGCGGTGGTAGCGGCCGGGGCCGTGAGGGCCACTCCGTTGAGCTTCCCTCACGCGTCCCGCCTCCGCCTTCGCGAGCTTTACTGCTTCGCAGAAGGCGGAGACTGCCTCCCATTCCCTCTCGCTCCGTACCATGGCCTGAACCAGGGCCGGGCTAGCCAAATAGGTGCTGCCGTTCTGAAGTGATGCGCTTACATACATTCGGCAATTGATTTTTATTTATATAGAAGACTAGCGCTTCGCACGCGACTTCGTCCGCGTGGATTTCAAAAATTTATAGCCTATGACACACACAAATAACTTTTTAAATTCGGTTCAGTAGATCCAGAGTTGCCCCCTACAACCTCACAAACTCTACCTCTTTATAATATAATATAGGTATAGATAAGATAGAAGATTGTACTATATTTCGGGTCTGCGTACTATACATATACTGTTGAATAAATATATATGTATAGTACGCTAAAATGTCACATACTATGAAAGTATGGGAGAAAGTGATAGAGAAAAGATTGCGAGAGGAGAGTGAGATTACCCCAAACCAGTTTGGGTTTATGCCAGGTCGAGGGACAATGGACGCCACCTTCGCTCTCCGTCAATAGTGCGAGAAGTACAGACGTGTGCACAAGAACTTGCACATGGTGTTCATTGATCTTGAGAAAGCGTATGATAGGGTACCTCGGGATGTGTTGTGGTGGGCCTTGAAAGAGAAAGGTTTGCCTGGTAAGTATGTTGAGTTAATTCGTGCTATGTACAGACAATCTAGTACCTACGTCCGGTCGGCTGCTGGCAACACCGATAAGTTCAGTGTGGCTGTAGGCTTGCATCAAGGGTCGGCTTTAAGTCCTTACCTCTTCCTGTTGATTATGGACGCTCTTACGTCGGAAATACAGGAAGAGGCACCCTGGTGCATGCTGTTTGCCGACGACATTGTTCTGGTCGGTGAAGATGGACCTGAGATCCAGAGCAGATTGGAGAAATGGCAACAGAAGCTAGAGAAAGTTGGCTTGAAAATCAGCAGAACCAAAACTGAATACATGTTCTGCGATTTCGGCGGTCTCTCCAGTTCTGAAGCTGTAGTGCTAGATGGCGCGCTTCTCCCAGTCTGCTCCGATTTTCGGTATCTCGGTTCACTCGTGCAAAGCGATGGCGAAATAGATCGGACTGTTAAGCACAGAATTAACACTGGATGGATGAAATGGCGGCAGGTCACCGGGACTATCTGTGACTCCCGCATTCACCTAAAACTTAAGGGGAAGATTTATAAAACAATGGTCAGACCTGCTGTCTTGTATGGTTCAGAATGTTGGGCCACAAAAGGGATGAATGAAAAGCAATTGCATGTAGCTGAGATGAGAATGCTAAGAGCGATGTGTGGTGTTACGCGCATGGATAGAATTAGGAATGAGTATATAAGAGGAAGTCTGAAAGTGGCACCGCTGACTGAAAAGTTGTGTGGAAATCGGTTGTCGTGGTATGGGCATGTGATGCGGAGGAATGAAGAAAATGTCGTGAGGAAAGTCTTGTGTATGGATGTGGATGGCTATAAGAGTAGGGGAAGGCCAAAGAAACGATGGTTGGACTGTGTGAAAGAGGATATGGGTAAAAAAGGGGTGACTACAGATATGACGACTAATAGAGGAGTATGGAAGAAAAAGACATGTTGCGCCGACCCCAAATAAATTGGGATAAGGGCAGGAGAATGAGTACGCTAAAATGCTATATTTTCAACATTGGAATAAAAAAAAAATCCACAATTTAAAAAAAAATGTTTGTCAAACGTATAAACGAAACTAGAAACACCAGATTCCGAAATTAAAGCTATTTTGCATTTTTTTTGTGTAGTTTTTGGAAGTTGGTTGTATTTTTTTGTAAAAATGTTCTCTATTCATTAATTCATAGTCAAGTTTTATGAAAATATTCATTATTTATTTCCACTAAAATACTATATTTCGTCGAATAAATGTTGACAGCTCTACGGTGAGGGCCGTAAACCGCACAAGGGCCCAATGCGAGTTGGATGTAACAAGTCTTCGAAGTTTTGATTCTAGGACATCATTCCTCATGATGTTTTCCTTCACCGTTATAATATTTAGCACACTGTCAAGATAAGGATAGGTTTCCTTTTGGCCATCGATACAGAAATTGAAGTAGGTAACCTTTTTTTGTGGTGGAAAATATAGTCAACAATTCTAATCAAATCTACATATTTTCACACAATCTGTCAGTCAAATTGATGGCACGGTTGGTGCAGTGGTTGAGCGTTCGGCTGCTGCGCTGCGTGTCGTGGATTCGATCCCCGCACGGAACAAATATTTGTATGGCCTACACTATGCGAAAGGGAGATGCGAGATGGCGCCTTAAAAGCAGTACCACTACACGGTAACCAACACGCATACAGCTCAGGTAAGTCGACAGAGTCTGCTCTTCACATGGTGGTAAGCCAGATAGAAGAGGCGATTCACCAGAAAGGTACCTGCCTGGGCACGTTCATAGACATCGAAGGAGCCTTCAACAAGACAAACTTCTCCAGCATTGGTGCCGCCCTCACAAGGCATGGTGTGGAACAGGTATTAATTGACTGGATTACCAACATGCTAAGCAAACGAGTTATTCGCCTTGAGGAAGAACAACAGTTGGCCATGATAGCCCGGGGCTGCCCACAAGGTGCAGTTATCTCACCCCTCTTATGGAATCTGGTAATCAATGACCTGATTACCAAACTCAACGCGAATCGTTACTATACAATAGGTTATGCAGACGACCTCGCAATCCTCGTACCTGGGAAGGTGACTGGAACGGTCTGCAACCTCACTCAACAAGCGCTACGCATCGTGGAACGATGGTGCAGGGAGTATGATTTGTCAGTAAACCCCATCAAAACTGAGTTAGTCATGTTCACCCTAAAACGAGCACTGGGCCGCTTTAGCCTGCCTAAGCTATTCAATACAGAACTCAAGTTATCTAACGAAGTCAAATACCTAGGGGTCACATTAGACAGTAAGTTAAACTGGAGTGTTCATCTAGACAATAAACTAAGCAGGGCCTGCATCACCTTCTGGCAATGTAGGAAAATGATAGGTAAGAGGTGGGACCTATCTCCCAAAATTATACTCTGGCTGTATAACGCAGTAATTCGGCCCATGATCACCTATGGTGCCGTGGTGTGGTGGCCCCGCACCAAGCTAGTCACAGCCGTAAACAAACTACAACACATGCAAAGGCTGGCCTGCATGGCAACCACAGGGTGCATGAGGACCACTCCAACGGCAGCGCTTGAAGCCATGCTGGGCCTCCCGCCGCTTCATCTGTTTATTCAGCAGGAGGCGACGATGGCCGCGGTACGCCTTAAAACACTGGATCTCTGGGGTAAGAGAGAAACTCAACACACCGCTCTGCTCATGGGACTAAACAACGATCTCCCAATAACTAGAGCAATCAACGACCGGATACCCAAACAATTTGTCTTTGACAAAAAATACAAAATCCAACTGCATGAGGACCACCGCTGTGAGGGGCTGTGCTCCGCAGAACTGCGGATCTTCACTGATGGATCCAAAACAGGTACTGGCACGGGTGCGGGGATCTTCTCGGAGGACCTCAACATCCATATAGCCACACCACTGGGGGTCCATAATACAGTCTTCCAAGCAGAGTGCTTGGGAATTTCCCTGGCAGCCTCAGCCATCCTAGCTAGGGATGTTAAGGACCACTCGGTACGTATACTCTCGGACAGCATGGCAGTCCTGCAAGCGCTAAACAGCCAAACAGTTAACTCTGGGCTGATATACGAGTGTCACCAACGCCTAAATCAGGTAGGTAAACACAACAAAGTAACCATTCAATGGATTAAAGGACACAGCGATTCCTGTGGCAACGATGCAGCGGACGAACTCGCCAGAAGGGGGTCGAGCATGGCAGCGATAGGACCTGAACCCATTGTGCCCTTTGGATACTTACGCAATCTGGTAAGGAAACGCACCAGAGATCAACACAACAAGCTATGGGCTGATCATAGGGAGTGTAGGCAGGCCAAGGAGGCGCTCCCCTCCATTAATGACCGCTTCACAAAGCAAGCCCTACGACTGACCAAACTTCAGTTGCGGAAAGTCACGGCCGTTACAACTGGCCTTGGGTCTTTTACTAAGCATCTCTCTGTCATAGGAGTCACAGACAGTCCACCCTGCAGAGCCTGCATGGAGGAGGACGAGACAGCGGCTCATCTGCTGCTAAGCTGCCCAGTAGTCGCTGCATACAGGGCAAAACACATCGGACATCCAGGTAACCTAAGCGAGATGGTCAGTAACACCAGGGTGCTGCTGGCCTTCCTCGAGGAGCTGGGGTGGATCGAATGACAATGCAGTCTCACCTGTACGCAAAATACGCGCCTTGGGCGTGGAGTTGCGGAAACCAGCCCGACATACATACATACATACATGGCCTACAGATAGTTTGTCCAGGTCTGGGTGTCTTGTGTATGTAAGTTTAAATGTTTGTGAACGCACCCGCGATACAGGAATAATTCCTAGTGTGGGGCAAAGTTTTTCTTCCAAAAAAAAAAATCTGTGCTCGTGGATCTGCTCACGTAGAATACTGCGTTCCCTAATAACATAGGGTTGTTGTGGTGGTAGACTGTACCTATCAGGATGTATACCGGTCGGCTTGTGCTTCCTCAGAATCAATCTTCCCCAGTTGTTTCCACCCCAAGAGTATAGTAAGTAAAGACTGCCCTGATTACGCGTATGTTTCCTTACTTATTTAAAAACACATCATCTCATCTGTTTAGGTTCAATATATTCATTCGACAGTTTCTTTATAATGAGAAAATAGGTAAGTACCGTACTTACTGCATTAGAGATGGTGATTTTTATCGTGTAAAGAGAGGTTACGAGCACTTGCAAAAATGACTCAATGTGTGAGAGTACGGGCTAACCTTGTCTGGAACATGTAAATTGACCATGGACAACGGTTTAGAGTTAAAGCATACACAGGTCTCGATTGAGGAGGCATTTAAGGAGGCCTGTTCTGAAAGCATTTCGGGACACTGTTCTGAAAGCATTTCGGGACTCTGTTCTGAAAGCATTTCGGGACTCTCTTTTGCAGGATTTATTTAATGCTTTGTTTCAAAATCAGGACAACATTTCAGTAACTATTTCCTTCGGCAGACAACGCGTTTTTGTTTACTTCACTGGTTTTCTTGCCGACACTGACCACAGAGTACTTTTGACACTGACGTTGCGAGTCAAGCAAGCCCGTGTGAGTAGCAAGCGGTTAGATCCTTATTTAAGGTTCGGAAAAAAAGTTTTTATTACAATGTTCTTCTTCGTTTTGGTAGGACCTTGGAATGAGGGTTACCGTTTTTGTACTCACCAGTTGGTGCCACTGGAGAGTACCTTAACAAAAGCTTTTAAAAGTTGTTACTACAAGCACGGAAGCAAAGTTTTAATCCCGTCAGGCCCCACGCGCCCCACATGTGGGACGACAATAGGTTTTCAATTGTGTCTTTTATTTTGCCTCATCATTCTCCTGCCCTTATCCCAATTTATTTGGGGTCGGCGCAACATGTCTTTTTCTTCCATACTCCTCTATTAGTCGTCATCTCTGCAGTCACCCCCTTTTTACCCATATCCTCTTTCACACAGTCTAACCATCGTTTCTTTGGCCTTTCTGTACTCTTATAGCCATCCACATCCATACACAAGACTTTCCTCACGACATTTTCTTCATTCCTCCGCATCACATGCCCATACCACGACAACCGATTTCCACACAAATGTTCAGTCAGCGGTGCCACTTTCAGACTTCCTCTTATATACTATTTCCTAATTCTATCCATGCGCGTAACACCACACATCGCTCTTAGCATTTTCATCTCAGCTGCATGCAAAAGCTTTTCATTCATCCCTTTTGTGGCCCAACATTCTGAATCATACAAGACAGCAGGTCTGCCCATCCTACTAATATTACAAATGTGAAAGTTTGTGAGTGTGAATGTTTGTTACTTCTTCACGCTCAAACGGCTGGACCGATTTGAATGAAATTTGGTATGTAGATAGCTTATAGCCTAGATTAACATATAGGCTACCTTTTATTCCGGTCTAGGCTGGTAAAACCGCGGGGCGCAGCTAGTTGTTTTATAAATCTTCCCCTTAAGTTTAAGGGGAATGCTGGAGTCGCAGATAGTCCCGGCGACCTGCCGCCATTTCCTCCATCCAGTGTTAATTATGTGCTTAACAGTCCGATCTATTTCGCCATCGCTTTGCACGAGTGAACGAAGATACCGAAAATCGGAGCAGACTGTGAGAAGCGCGCCATCTAGCACTATAGCTTGAGAACTGGAGAGACCGCCGAAATATTATTACAACTCTTTCAGTTAGAATTGATGACAAATTTAAGTATTTCATGAAATCATGACATTTGGCATCAATACTAACTGAAAGAGATGAATTAATGATTACAATTCTATAAATAAATACTTGCTACGGCCGCGAATCAAATTTTGACTAAGATACAACCTGACACTGACCTGCAAATTGCAAAAAACGTAAGAAAATTTGAATTTCGCGGGCTGCTCTGGAACATTCACCATAAATGTCAATATTCTTATACCAAATATCGGTGTTGATGACAAATTTGACGAAGTCGTCCTACTTCTTTGATTAAACTCACATTGGACAAAGATCTAGGATAAATGTAATACCATCCTTATCAATAGCGATGTTGGCGTGTCTCGGAACGCGGCGATGATAACTACGTTTTCAAGACAAGTCCGGATCTGGAATACACATGCTACTTAGCAGCTTAGCAGCACATAAGCACGCTAGGTTCGAGCAAATGCTACGTAGTAGCATACAATAAGCACGTGTATATGGGCTAATCCAAAGAGTATAATAATAATACGACTAATCCATTGAACTCCATTGAACGTATTTTTTTTTAATCTTGGCTTCGCACGGTTTTTTAATTCAGCCAGTGTTAAGTTAAGAAAATATCTAATTACTTTACTAAAAAGTACTAAAAACTGGAACGCTTTTATTCAATGTTGCTAGTAAACTGCACAGATTAGGTAGTTAGTAAACTGTGAAACATAGATTTGTTCATTTAATTATCGTGTTGTAATAATTTATGTAAAATCGTCCTTTAGTCACAGCAGAAACCTTTACTGTGCAGATTACAACATCTTTCTTCCAGATTATTTACCTAGCAGTCTTCACAAAACGTGATCAGCCTAGCTTTATGATGTTATTTGGTATACATAGTCAATAAGTTATGGTGGAAGCGGCAAGGTAGCCCGCGAAATTCTAATTTTCTTTCGTTTTCTGAAATTTGCAGGTCAGTGTTAGGTTGTATCTTGGTCAAAATCTAATTCGCGGCCAAAGCAAGTATGTATTTGTAGAATAAATTATAATCATAAAATCATCAATAGAACTGTTTCAGTTAGAATTGATGTCACATGTATTTCATGAAATTATAACATTTGGCATCAATTCTACCTGAGAGAGTTGTATTGATGATTTTAATGATTACAGTTCTGTAAATGCGTACTTGTTATGGCCGCGAATCATATCATACTAACCTACAAATTGCAAAAAACCATGGAGCAGAAACCAACTCGCGTTAGTTAAGGATCAATTACACTATCCAATTTCAAGTGAGCCAATTTAGGAAATCGGAAGGTGTATTAGCAGAGTTAAGAATCCAATCCAAGTGTACTAAAAGTTTAGTCCAATTTAGTGTAGTGTGCTAGCTTCCAACCATTGACATATAAATTATATGGACTGGACATGTTTGACTATAGAAATAACAGTTATACAAATATGTGGCATATCGTAATATAATCGGATTTGGCATCAAAAGAAGCGGAAATCACCCGAACATAACTTTGCACCAGTACGTATACTTCATTTTAGCTGAAATATCTTTAGATATAATTATTAAACAAAAGATTCTGTATTCGTTGAAGAGTTTATGTAAAAAGCATTCATAATTTCCCGTTTGCCTTTCTTTTTAACAGTTGTATTTCATGAAATCATTTTCTTGTTTTTGTAGGGATAGAGTAGTGCATGCATGACATTTTTGTTTATCGATAATGCTATATTATTATGGTTCTTTATTGGTTTTACGTTTTACTTTCAAGGCTACCTGCTAATAAACGAAAAAAGAAAATTTTGCTGGAAACAATCAGTGTTGTAAAAAAGATGTCAACAAAAACAATTCTTATTCTGTTCCCTTCACTTTTAAGAGAATCATGTTTCAACCGGACACTGAATAAAGTAACACTGCGTGATGATGCTTGCTGATTTACGTTCACGAACCGTAATGGTAAGTAACATTGTTTGTTATAAAATGATTGCGTAGTGGGTGATAAATGATGGTGAATGACTTCAAGTGCAACACTTGCCTAACGGGCACAAAGAGTGTGTTTGAGTGTAGTCCTAAGATTAATTGCCAAAATAAGACAAACTTGTTTATTTGGTTGCACTAAGTACATACGTACATACTCCTTTTAAAGGAGTTTTTTAATGTCACCAGTAGTCTGCTTTTTTCGTCAATGGACTTTTAAATTATATTATGAGGACTTTTAAGTATATTAGCAGTGTTATTCTGTAAAAATCTCCCTGTGAAAACTTGGGTGAGGTGAACATTAAGTGAGCTTTTGTACGATTATTTAGCTCATTATCCACTCGAGACCTACTGAACTAGTGAGCTATTGAGCGAGTGAGTGAGAACTACACTCAACGACCGAACGAGAACTCTTCTCAACCTACAAATTGCAAATTAAATGAGGCAATTTAAAATAATAAGTAACAATCCTAATAATAAAATTGAAAAACATCAAACATTAATAATTTTATTGCTTGTTTACAGCCTGCAATTACATCAAATATGGCTGGCATTTTAATTGAAAGTGATCAAAATCAAGACGAACTCTGAACATCTGGATATGGTGCTCTGAATATGGATTTAGTCACCAGCACGTCCGCTGCGCCAGGTTTAGCCGCTAACGTCTCCGCTGCACCAGATTTGGCTGTTAGCACCTCCACTGCACAAGGTTTAGCCACTAGCACCTCTGCTGCGCCAGATTTATCGGTATGACTAGCTTCAGTTTTTCTTGTCATCATTATTTGCGAATTTGATCTCAATGATAATATGTCATCGACTGAATTAAGACTGTGTGGGAGATATCTCTCGCTTGTTTTCAATATCTATTAAAGCTTACTTTTATTTCATTTGATTTCAGGTACACATTTAAAATGATTATGAAATTAAAGGACAAATGTCAAAAACAGTCCAAGAAGAAAAGTCCAAAAAGAGACTTAATGAGAAAGTTAGAAAACAAACGAAAAAAAATCTCTTCAGTAATAATTTCTGTCACTTTTAAATCTTTGATAGATTTAAAAGGAAAAGAAATTTATTAAATTCAAAACCCCAAGCTTTGTTTATTAATTAAAAGTGTATAAATATATATATAGGTACATATGCATGAATTTGAGATACAAATATTGTGGGAAGAACTACTACTACTCTACTGAAAGTATATGTTAGAACCCACCGCAGATTCAGCGTCATTTGTTTTCTTTGAACTTGTTGCCTCCGTCTCGAAGGTCTACTCGCAAGGCTCTAGAATACTCGTAACACTAACACTGTTACTTTTACATTTCATTTTAATTGACACAAAATATTCGATATACCGGATATACTTACTGCATTTCGTTTCTTGTAATAGCTAAAAGCATAAATTCCAAGACACTAAAAAAAACTAACTTCAAATAAAAATATATTTTTTTTCAAAAAACCTGGCTGAAAAACAAGTTGGTGGGAGTTATTTTAGTTCAATTATTGATTTCATGCAACCAACTACATCAGACTGCTTGAAAAGTGACTTGTTTGGAACTTTTCATTTGATTTTTTAAGTCGGGTTTTTGAAAATGTTTTTCATTTTTGTTTTATACACTTCAGTGAGTTAGATTTTTGGAATCGCCTCCTCGAACCCTTTATTTTGATACCCCACCTAATATAGTTAGTCGACTTCCATTTTTGTCTTTTTCACAATTTATGGCGTCTGGTGGTCGCCATATTTTATATTGATTACTGTCATGTCATAAGTAGCACTCGCAAGATTAAAATAAATCAATTGAAGTAAGAATGATCAAAATCGGCTCACGCTTTCGGTCTCTATAACACCCCAAAGGAACAAATATACATACATTTAATCTTATTTACATACTTATGCTGATAAACACATCACCCTCCCTTGCGTCGCGCAGTCGGGTAGAAAGGAAACTACGTATTGCGGGGTTCTGGAAAATCACGGCGCTTCTGACTTTCTGGTTGCGAGAAAACTACCTTAGAAGCGTTCTAGCGCTGCGTGTATATATATACTGTTTTGTTAAGACGACTAATTATTGTTTCAGCCAAACATTAGTTACTCTTGTCAAAATGTAGCATTTCCTTTGCTTTTATGATAGCCTCTATATTACGTAGTAACATATTACCTCAATGCCACTGGTAAAAATAGCCTTTGATATTGTACCATAACAATATGAAAACATTCTCACAATCTTTTATCGATGTTTTTAATAAAGAGATATCGATATGGCTACCCTATTATCCGCCATTTTATCCTCTCAGTGAAGTGTAGGTATGGCACGTTTTTCTTGTAGGTATGCCCAGTCCATATGATTTATAAGTCAATGCTTCCAACTTCCTAGTTAGAGTGTTCCTAGATTGCCTTTCTTGAAATTGGATAGTGTCAGTAAGCCTTTAAGGCTCAATTACACCTTCCGATTTCAAAGGACCCAATTTAGGAACAAACTAACTAGGAAGCAGGAAGCGAGCGATTACACTATCCTAAATTGAACTCCTAAGTCGGCAGTGTTGCCAACTCTTACAAATTCGAGTCCCATAACAGAATATCAAAAGTCGCTCTAAAGTCTCTTATAAACTGATTCTACCAGGAGCGGACTTAAAAATAAAAAGAGCGGACACAGATTTTTTTTCTGGGAAAGGGACTTTTTGAAATTTAATTTAATTTTAAACACAAACAAAAATACTACTAGCCCATTTGTAGCGACAAAGTCTCTAAATTGGCAACACTTAGCTCTAAATCGGGGTGATGCGATTACACTATCCTAAATCGTACACAATTTAGGAAGTCAAATCGGGACCTTTCAATCTCACTAAATCGGACACTAACTGCTCTAACTGCTATTACACCTTCCTGTTTCCTAAATTGGGTCCCTTGAAATCGGAAGGTGTAATTGAGCCATTAGTCGAGTTGACCCATCCCAACATTCGCTAACTACGAAAAGTTTATAAACTCTATGCTATTGCTAACTACACTTTCCAGTAGCTATCTAATCTGTGTTTCCAGTTTCCAAAACTTTTTGGTTGAATGAATCTTTCTTGCTTGCTTGCTTGCTTGGATAAAAAACAAAGCGCTCGCTCTGTTATCGAGCGCTCTGCATTTCATTAATCATTGTTGTTTTCTATTTTATCACAAATGTGTCGATAGAAGCAGCATCATTCACTTAGAGTGGTTTTAAAAGCGTATGGATAATTTGAAACAATTCAGCACAATGACTTCAGAAGATAATTGGAGGACTCAAACCTTCCGGCAGAGTGTCGTGTCGAAAATGTAAGTTTAACAATATTTAGATTTTAGATGTCTCGTGCATCGTATTATCATTGTTTTGCAATCAGTGCTTAATCTCGTTACATCCGAGTTGAATGGGCTCAACTGTATTATGAATAATATAAACTCAAAGATGTTATTTCAGATACTTCTAAAAGTAAGACACTTAATAATTACTGGATTCTTTGAAATACTTACAAAACCTTATTATGTAGGAGCGGATAACAGAATCTAACATTATCAATATGTACAGACATAGTACAAGGAAAATCTAACTTTACAAAGTATGACTCACACTTTTGCATTCCAAATTCCCATGGGTATACCCATTTGCTGTCTGATCCATGACTCCTATTTGAAAGATATTTAATTTTGAGTTTTAAAAGTAAGATTCTAGCAAAATTGACATTCGCCTAAAAATAAAATGAAAAAATGCAGTTTTATTTAAGAATTTAGTTTAATTTAAGATCTTCAATATTTTATTAAGTACATCACCTCTAGATTCGTGTCAGTTAACTTTTAGAAAATTTCATACTATTTGGTCCCATTTTTTTATTTACTTGTCTGTGTCTATTTAGCCCCTTTTAAACAGATCCTCATAATGATACACTTACTTTAAAAAAACTAGCTTTTGCCAGCAGCCTCGCCTGCATACTAGCCCCATTATAAACTTCAACCCCCAGGGATGGAATATTTCATTGATATATCAGTCCGTCAGTCAGTCAGGACTTTATATTTTAAATACTTATACAGATAACAAATCTTCATCCAATATTATTATTATTTGATAAGACACTAGCAGCCAATCAATCTGTTGTTGAAGCAGTTCAGTGTGGGAGCTGTCACAACACTTTCAGGTAACCTATTCCTTGCTGTCATGACTCAGTTAGGCAGGAATTTCTCCAAAGGCAAAAGCCACTCTCACTCTCACCTCAGTATATGAACAATAAAGCATTATTCCACCTATCTAGTGAGGAGGTGATCCAGCGCTCTGGCGTTCAAGTGGCTCGGAACAGCAGTGAGATGGAGAACCACGTCTTTATGAAGGCCAAGACACGCGAGGAGTACATGAACATGGTTGCCAAACTAATACTGCATGTGAGAGAAATGTGTAAGTAATGATAGCTTGTGTTTGAATTGAAAATAATTATTTCAGGTTAAACCATAAACCCACTGCCTTAACCTTCTATATTTAATGAATCAAAATTATACTTATAATTTAATTTATTTCTGTTATTTTAGTTTATATTATTAATTTAATTTATTTTGTCATCATTACATAATTAGTTGGTTAACCAAGTAATTATGTAATGATGATGAAATACCATGCTAAATGGTTGATCATGTCTACCATTTCACATTACAGCACAATCAAAACAAAATCAAGGTCAACAGCAAATGCAGGGCCCCAATCAAGGCCAGCCTGGCCCCAGTCCTCAGGTCCAGGCCCCACAAGGCCAACAGCAACAGGGGCCCAACAACCAGGGGGGCCTCACACCAGACCCTATCAATGCCCTCCAAAACTTAGCTTCACAAGGGTCAAGGAACCAAATGATGAACATGGGCCCCCAAGGCCAAATGCAGCAGCAAATGGGTCCAAATCCTGGAATGGGAGGCATGCAAGGTCAAATGGGTCAACAAGGACCAATTGTCTCACAAGGACCACAAGCTCAGACAGCCACAAATCTGCTGCAAACACTAAATCAAAGACCACAAATGAATATGCAGCTACAGAACAAACTGGGTGGACCCATGGGAATGGTGGGCAACCAAGGTCAAATGGGGAACAACATGGTTGGTGGAATGGGAGGGATGGGCAATCCTATGGGGAGTCAGTTGCAGAGCCAACTGGCT
Source organism: Polia nebulosa (assembly GCA_951329385.1). Taxonomy (NCBI): domain Eukaryota; kingdom Metazoa; phylum Arthropoda; class Insecta; order Lepidoptera; family Noctuidae; genus Polia; species Polia nebulosa. The sequence continues at coordinate 4,929,589 of OX589592.1, read as the reverse complement.
GGTGGCATGCAGGGCCAGATGATGCCTAATATGTCCATGGGTAATTCCATGCAGGTCCCCATGACTGGGTCTAACACTATGGGACAGATGCCGTGCAACCAAGTTGGGATGGGTGGTCAGATGGCTCCAAATAACATGCAAGGACAAATGCCTGGACAAATGGGTGAGTTTTAAATCCTACTTCACACTAATATTAATAAAGGCGATAGTTTGTGAGTGTGTATGTTTGTGTGTCTGAGACCGATTTGGATGAAATTTGGTCTGTAGATTTACGCGGTTTAAGCGGGTGAAACCGCAGGGCGAAAGTTTTAATGAATGGATAGATGTTTGTTACTCAATCACGCCAGAACCAGAGATAGATTATTAAATAGTCTGGAATAGCACCTATGCTATAATTTATACTGGGGTAGGTAGCAATTTCTCACGGGCGAAGCCTACATTTTTTTTACTCGTTTTCCTGTTATTATCAAAGTTCAAGCGGGACTGGGTGTATTGGCAGCACATGACTCATTGCCAAACAATGTTATACTAAGTAATCTCTAAATGTGCTGCCTTATACATAGCTATATCTGCTACATATGAGGGAGCCAATTGAAGGAGTTACTCATCTGATCAGGAAACAAGAAAGTGAAACACTTTATTCTTGATTGTAGCCACACCAAGAAAATTGTTAGATGGCATAAACAACTTATTGGAAAATCTTATCTTGTGCTTACATTTGTTGTAACTATGTCCTCACAGTATTTCATAAAAATTAGCATAGTATTCTTAGTCTTGGAAATGAATAAACCGATTGTAATGATACAGTACAAAGGCACAAGTTATCTAGATCTAAAAAGTTAAAAACAAGCATTTTCGAAAAAGTCTGTTTAAGTTTTCTCTAGAAAATGAAAAATCACTTTCTCTCTAAACTCTTTGGAAAATTTTCATTGTCATTTTTTCACCAGCACTGTGACACACTCTGAAAGCTGCAATCGTCTGTGTCGAGATGCAAAAAGACGCTATTTTCATGAATCTCTTGTAGATCGCAAGTCCTCCCAGGTTTGGAAATTCCTGAAGTCAGTCGGTATCAGCAAATCTCCTACTAACACGTGTAAAGAAGTTGACCTGAGTGCTCTTAATAGGCACTTTTCTCTTCCTCCTGTCTCTCTGGACTTAAGTGTCAAAACTTCTACTTTGCTTGAGCTCTCCAAATTGCAGTTACCGAATTGTCCAATTTTTAATCTTAGTTCTGTCTCTGAAGATGATGTTAAAAAATCTCTTCTTGCTATCTCCTCTTCTGCTGTGGGCCATGACAATCTGTGTTCCAGGATGATATTACCTGTTCTCCCTCAACTGCTTCCCATTCTCACTCATATTTTCAATTATTTCTTATTCTCTGGCACATTTCCTTCAGCCTGGAAACAGGCACACATACCTCTTCCCAAAATAAACAATCCTTCGTCCTTCTCTCATTTCAGACCCATCTCCATTCTACCTTTTCTTTCTAAAGTTCTTGAACGCATTGTTCATGGTCAAATTTCTAGATACCTAACGTCAAATGCTCTTATTTCCCCTTTACAATCTGGCTTTCGTGCTGGTTACAGCACTGTAACTGCACTTCTGAAAGTCACTGACGACATCCGCTGGGCTATGGACAATAAATCTCTTACTTTATTAGTTCTACTTGATTTCAGTTGTGCGTTCAACTCAGTGGATTTTGACATACTGCTTAGTCCTTCGTTCTATTAACTTCTCTTCCTCTGCCTTATCCTGGCTTGACTCTTACCTTCGGGGTCGCTCTCAGTGTGTTCGCCTTGACGAGATGTTCTCTAATTGGAGTGATCTCACTGCTGGTGTTCCTCAGGGTGGCGTTCTCTCTCCACTTCTCTATTTTCATTAATACTGTCACTAAGGTTATCACTTCTAATTTTCATCTTTACGCAGACGATTTGCAGCTTTATCGTCATTTCTTGCTTGCTGACGCGGACTCAGCGGTTAATGCCATGAATCATGACCTGGAGCGTATTAATCAATGGGCTAAGTCTTACGGGCTACAGATTAATCCTTCCAAGTCCCAGGCTATGATCATAGGCAGTCGGTATTACCGCACTGCGCTTGACGTTTCCACATTGACGCCATTATCCCTTAACAGCTCAATCATTGCATACACCGACTTGGCTAAGAATCTCGGTGTCTTAGTTGACAACAACCTTTCTTGGCGAGCTCAAGTGAACGAGGTTAGTCGTAAAGTACACTTCACCTTCCACTCTATAAAATCCCTGCAAAGTTTCTTACACTTTAAAACTAAAATTACTTTAGCTCAAACCTTAATTCAGCCGATCATTGATTACGCTGATGCCTGCTATCTGGATGCCACTGAGGAGCTCTTAAACAAGCTTGAGCGCTTGCAAAACCTGTGCATTCGTTTTGTTTTTGGTCTAAGGAAATTCGACCATGTTTCTCAGTTTCGCAAGGATCTCAAGTGGCTCCCTATCCGTCTTCGCAGGAACACTCGGATATTATGTCTCCTGTACAACATCCTTTGTAATCCTAAATATCCTGGCTACCTGCGTGATCGTTTTTCGTTCATTCGCCCTGCCGACGCCCCTTGCAGATCCCGCCTTAAGCATCATCTCAATTTCCCATCCCATAAAACCCACTTCTATTCCTACTCCTTCTCTGTTCATGCGGTACGATTGTGGAACTCGCTTCCACCTAATATCCGTGACTCTAAAACTGTCTACCAATTCAAGAAACTAGTCAAGGAGCATTACCTCTCCACCATTCCGTGATTAAATTTATTATTGATATTTATTTTATATTTAATTATGTATTCGGTATATTTTATGTATGAAATATTTATGTATTCTAGTCTATTTTATGTTTCTATATCTATTTATACACACTGTGTCTACATTTCTCAACCAACTTTCCAGTTGCAGGTCTGCTGGAAGAAATTTCTTTTGAAATAAGCAGCACCTTTGTGCTCTTCTATCTGTATTTGTTCATTTTTCTCTTGTAATTGTTTTTGTGTGTGCATAAATAAATAAAAAATAAATAAAGTTCCAACACCTTTTTTCAGTAGGAGGCATGGGCAACAGCCAGATCGTGGGCTTAAACATGCTGCACATGGGTCGCGTGGGCGTGGGCAACAAGCAGGAAGTCGGCGGCATGCTGGGCGGAGCCTACCAGGCGGCTAGGGCTCCGCCACCCGCGCAGTTCCTGAGGCAAAGCCCCTCGCCGTCCGCGCCTTCGCCAAACATGGGCGGCCCGAGTCCTATGGGTGAGTGGTATTCAACTGAGGCAGAGGAAGAAATGCTTTCGTTGTCGGGACTAAGATTGAAGGAAAATTGATTCAAGCTTAATGGCGGCTCGGGACAAATTAAAAAAAAAATCATATGACAGCAAGGGTACTATGCAGAGAGCTTAAGAGCTGCCATTATGTTTACCAAATTTCGTTCCCTGATACAAAGCTCTCTAATTATTGGCTACTATTTATCCCGGAAATATACCCGGCTCCTGTGGGATAAGCCACAGGAATTAAGTCGTGGGAGATATCTAGTTACATGTTTTATTCATGAAACATTTTTTGTTGCTGGTTAGATGGCAGTTTGAGCCTCAAAAATGTAAAGACTGATGTCTTTCGATGATAACTCCATCATTTGATGGTGTGGTAGAAAATGAAATAAAATGTTAATGAGAGAGAGTTTGATGACAGTGAGTTGTGTCAATAAGTTAATATTATATATTTTTGAGTTGTTGAATTACAGTGACGATCCGTTTAGAAGATATATCCCAAAACCAAATGCCGACCAACAGTAATAAAAAAGGTAAAAATTTAGTTCCCAGCTTTGACGAGAATACAATTGAGGACTAAGTTTTAATAATTCACTTAATATGCCTTTGAGAATTGAAATTTTTAAATGACCTTGAATTAAAGGTTAATTTTCATTGTTCAAAAGGCTCCCCATGCCCCACATGGGGAGCCTTTCGAACAATGAAAATTAGCAGCAGATTTCTGTAACACATGCCTTAGGTTCAGAGGTGAGCGAGTCTCCGCACGGATAATCTGCGGGAAATCCCCGCAGACGGTGTACCAACCGCGTTATCGACTTATGTATTTCAGAAGTCGTTACACCGCTTGCGGGGAGTCCCCGCATACTGTATGTTGACTGAGAGACCGTGACCAAAAATGCTGTGGCGGTTTAGAGAACTGAGAATGTCAATTCCCTAAATATAAACTTGGTGATTATTGTTATTACCTTTCAAAATGTCAACATCGATTTCAAAATCGTAGAATCACAAAATCACAAACCCCTTCGTTTTCACTTTCATTTTTTTGAGTGATGATTGACCACCCCAATAAAAAAGAAAACAAAAGCTAAGATATCATTGATTTACCATTAAATGTTTTCAGACCTATCGGATCGCCACCGCAATGCAATGACGCATAAATTTAGGAAGTTAGTCAGTGGTGTCCCTGACGAAAAGCTATCGGCCATGTGGAAGCAGGTGGAGTTCATGGTCAGACTGTACACCCCTGTCAAGTTAAACCAGTAGTTTAAGGAACTAGGGCCTTAGAACATCACATTATTAGATCTGAAAGCGTTAGTGAGACTGAATTGGCATTAAACAGCACTAAGATGATGAGGGAATGTGCAAAATAATACTTAGTATTAAGTAATAAATAAAATACTTAGCTATATGTGAGGGTCCAAGCAAAAAGGTTAAAGTTCTCGGTATTTAGATTTCGCGATTTTAATAGATTATTAATTTAATGCCCTCAATTATCTACAAGTTCATAAAGTCAATTACTTTATAAATATTATGTTTAAGTACCAGTTTTTTTTAACCGACTTCCAAAAGGAGGAGGTTATGAATTCGGATATTTGTATTTTTTTATGTATCTTCTTAAAGACGTATTTCCAATATTATGTTTTTGTTCGAAAGGGGTTTGTTCCGAAATGGTCCAATTTAAATTTCATATAGATCTGATGATGCGTTTCGGAGACAGACAACGGAACTCTTAAAAAAATTACAGCAAATCAACCGCGATTGCTGCTATCGCCTAGATATACATTGTTAACACAATTTAATGTAGAAACACAACTAAAAATAAAAAAATAAAAACTTTTTTTACAATAAAATAGAACCGACTTCCAAAAAAAAACAAAAAGTGCAAAATAACTTTAATTTCGGAAGTCGGTGTTTCTGGTTGTTTCTTCGTTTTTTGATAGGAAAATATGATATCGGACTCTACAAAAAACACTGTTAGTGGGGACTAATGGACCCTTTTTGCTTGAAATCCCACACATAAGTTAAAAACTTCCAAGTTGATAGTAAGAAAGATAAGTCGGATGTACACTCTGATGTCACAGTCTAGTACGCCCATAAACAATGGCGTTTCCTCTAGAGGGTGTTTTAAATACAGTATGGTATCTAAATAAAATAGGACATATTTTAAGAACCGGGTGGTCTGCCCATGGAAATGAACAACTTTTTCTAAGAAAAATTAGAAAATTCCCAAAAAAATAATTGGACTTTCCATAAAAAGTTATCACCAGCTGATCAATATTTTGTAAGAGGCAAAAATTTTTTTTGAGAATTTCCTCAGGTTTTCTTGAAGAAAGTTTTTCATACTGATGGGCAGATGAATTTCTTAAAATATGACCACACTTTTTTGTTACACTCTGTATAGGTATGATAGCTTAAAATTGTTATATCTCTTTTATTCTTAGATCAATTTTGATTCTGTTTTGACTTTTAGGATTCTATTTTTGTATATTTATTTTATTCAAGCATATTCTCTGGTTATTGTATAATCAATAAATGTCTTATTAAAAATAAGCTTTTTTTGGCATATGTTACCAGCGAGAATGCTTTATAATATGTAACTATATAATGGTTATTATTATTATTATAAAGATAATCTTAAGAAGATCTCGGTCTGCATTTGTGATAAACTACTCTCATAGAAAGTCGCATTTCGTACCAAGTAATATGGGTCATTTTTATTTGTATTTTTTTTTTTTTTTCTGGATTTCTTGTACTATTATCTCATATAAATCACAATCAGTGCATTGAATTTAGCTAGGTGCTATATTTTTATTATAATGATTATATTTTTTTTTTGTAAATGTATATTAAAATCTTTTTTTGTTCTTAATTTTTATTTTCCTATTTTTACACTTTTTACAGCCAAAAACAAACGGATAGTTTTGGTCTGCAAACCAATTTTATGCTAGGAATATTAAAATTGAAAACTTCTTAAGGCGCGTTGGTCATTTATGTTCAAGTTCTCACTTCTGTCCGCACTCCTGGAGTGCCAATCTTCTTTTTTGTGATTTACTACAGTTTTCTGTAGACTTTTCTAGTTGTAATTTACACAAACTTACACTCAACTAGCTAATACAATTTCGAGCATGTTTTGCAATCCCGGGATTACAGTGTTTTTTATTCACAATCCCGAGTTACCGAGCCTTCCCGGTTTTATACTGATTTCTAATTGGGTTCAATGAAATGCAAAAAAAAAGACAAGTATGTTCTTGAAAATATTAAAATTTTTGCACGACAAAAAATCGATATCAAAGCATCCAATGGAATAAACTACCGAAGATAAATTACGAAGCTTGGTAGTCAAACCAAGCCTGCTTCGTAGTAATACCAAAGTTAGCAGCAGCTGCAAACGTTAATTTGTATGCTAATTCTAAGTGATATCTTCGAACTCCTCGATTTTTAAACAGGTTCATTTCACGTCCAATACAATTTATAAAATAATTTAGTACATCGATCCAGTCTTGATAATGGCTGAACAGCGCTTACATCTAGCACTATTAATAATACATATAGCTCCCGTCATTAGCAACTAAAAAGTAACTCCACACTGACGATGTATCACTGTCTTTCTGATCTGGGGATTCCCCTGTTGGCCCATTGGGGTATTAGGCGGGGAAATCCCTTCTAAGTTCTACGATAAACATATTATTAGGGCTGTTACCTGTGTATTTGTTGTACAATCGCACCTAAGGTTTATTTTTTGTCGTCTCGTAATAAGTGCCCTTAATGTAATCTAGGCAAGGCAATATGGATTACGGAATGCTAACTAGACCGATTTGTGATAATCCCGAAAATCCTGAGATTGGCCAAGTATAAGTCACGGGATTGTATTCTCTACTCAACTCACAACACACAGTATTATGTAGTCTTAAGCAAATAAAAATAAACAATACATAAAGCTTAGATGTGAAGACTGCACCTAACTTTTGTTTAGGATGAACAATATCCCTGTCACTTTTTTGCAACTCATCTCATCTTTGCCTTGTAATGTTTTTTTAAACAGTTATTCTTGATGATAATCCCGCAATTTTGGGAAAGGTGCCCAGCCGTGACCGTGAATATGCTATTTATTTGAAAAGATTTTTATCTGAAATACACGGCACAAATTTTTCAAAGCGCACAATCTTTTAGCATAGAACACATAAAAATACATTTAAAAATATGTCTGTTCTGTGCTAATATTTCCAAAAACACATGCGAACCAATAATGGTGGAGATTAGATATCAATCTACAACTATAAATTGCTCATGCCAGGTGTAATGGGCGCTACAATGACGTCACCGATGTCGTCTCTGGGAGGCCTGGGCGCCTGCGGCAGCGTCGGCAGCCCTTCACCCTCCAATCCGCAGCACTTGCAGCACCACGTCCAACAACCACAGAGGTATGTATGATATTAAGTGAGCACTGGCTGGAGTGAAAAAAACTATAAAATAATGAGGCCAGAAAAAATGGGTTCGAAATTCGAATTAGGCTTGAGTTTCAGTAAATAAAAGAATTTTAAAATTCGATTCAGGCTTAAAAAACTGTTGTTCGTCGAATAATAAATGCAAAATCTATTTAAAAACGCTAGGCTTTTTACTGTAATCACTGAGGAAAAAAAAGATTTCAAAGAAATCATTGGAACTTTCTATCATTGCACCTTGAGGCCAGAGACGTTTGTAATAATTTACATTCTGAATTTCTAACCTTATGCTCTCCACGGCTAATACTTGTAATCCTCGACAAAACGGTGGAAATTATATAGGGTAACTGGTAATTAGTGACCGATACTTTAACACGTGATTGTACTCATGATTACAAACAACTTTTCCAAAGAAACTTATTTTTTTTTCACTTTTTTCACAATAACAACAGTTTGAAATTCGCGCGCGCGTGAGTGCAGTGACCGCCGCGATCAGCTGTTAGCACTGAGGCAAAGGGAGCGGTGCGGGCGGCGGGGGAGCGTGAGACGCTACTACTAGTACATTTGCCCTTTCCCGAGGTCCAGACTATCAGCTGATAGATCGTGCCTACTTTTAATGTTACGGCGCGCGCGTTCTTAGATATTTTGTAGTTATGCGGACATACGTTGCATCTTGAAAAATATTAGACACGCTGTATTTGAAAATATTTTTTTAATTTAGCAACAACCGCAACATGACTACAACTACACTGCTTAGGTACACCGAAAACGGTACGTGGTGCCCGGCCGAGCGGGCTTGCGAGCCGTGCTCTGTACGATACAAGACCGCGTCTAACAGCTGATTGCAGCGGTCACTGACCTCGCGCGCGCGCGTATTTCTAACTGTTGTTAACCGACTTCGAAAAAGGAGGAGGTTATCAATTCGGATGTTTGTATTTTTTTTTTTTTTATGTATGTTCGGGCATAACTCCGTCATATATTGACGGATTTGCAAAATTCTTTTTTTGTTCGAAAGGGGTTTATTCCGAAATGGTCCCATTTAAATTTCAAAAAGATCTGGTGATGGGTTTCGGAGACAGACAACGGAACTCTTCAAAAATTGACAGCAAATCAACCGCGATTGCTGCTATTGTATGTATAAGAATTGTTAACACAGTTTAATGGGGAACCACAACTAAAAAGTGAAAAATAAAAAAAACGAAGACACAAAACAGAAACACCGACTTCCGAAATTAAAGTTATTTTGCACTTTTTTTGGAAGTCGGTTCTATTTTTTTGTAAAAAAGTTTTTTTTTTGTGATAAAATTGAATACGTATAAAAAAAAGTTTCTTTTGGAAAGTTGTTTATAATCATGAGTACAATCACGTGTTTGAGTATCGGTCACTAATTACCAGTCACCCTATATAAATTAATAAACAACGGCACACATACCACTGCTAACAAAAACGACTAAGCTTCATCAGTAGCCCCGGCAGCATTATTCCAACTTTGATAGTCTGCTTCTAATCTAATCGAATGTAAGCTTCAGGTTAGATACCAAAATTTTTATGTAAAACTAGCTGTCTCGCAGTTTCACCCGCGAATAATTTTCTAATTTTTCTCTTTGCGGGGATATTATCATTTCTGATTCGATCACGCAAGGAAACTCCGAGCAGAGCCCTCTCCATTGCTCTTTGGGTGACTTAAAGCCTTTTGATGAGGCCCATTTTCACCACGTTCCCGGTTCGTTTTGAAGGCCTCCCTCAAGGTGGACCGATGACCTGGTGAGGGTCGCGGGTAGCTGATGGATGCGAGACGCACAGGACCGGTAGTTGTGGCGACACGCGCGGGGAGGCCTATGTCCAGCAGTGGACGTTTTTCGGCTGAAATGATGAGTGATTCTTGTCCATTTATGCGCTTAGGTATTTATAACTCAAGAGCCACGGGATGGCCACATTGCCTTGGAAGTTGGGTAGGCCTTTGGTGTGATGCTGGCACCACACTTGGCATATTTGCGCAAATATTCGCCTTATTTCTTTGATAAGAAATCGACTTTATCGTAAAGAAAATAGGGCATATTTTCCGATATCTTAGTAACGCAAAAGCTAGTGAGACGCACTGGACCGGTCGTTGTGGCGACACTTGGGGGAGGCCTTTGTCCAGCAGTGGACGTCTTTCGGCTGAAATGATGATGTTGAAGAACCTTCCTGAGACTTCAACGAATAGTTTATTAAAAAACCTTAAAAGAAATTGGGCGAGCCGTTCTCGAGATAGGCGCTTAGCAACACGTTTATCCATTCATTTTTATTTATATAGGGTGACTGGTAATTAGTGACCGATACTTAAACACGTGATTGTACTCATGATAACAAACAACTTTCCCAAAGTAACATTTTGTTTTTACTCATTCACTTTTATCACAATAACACAACAACCGTATGAAATTCGGGGACGCGCGCCTGTGACCTGTCAGCTGTTAGCCGCGTGACGCCGTTCTTTCTTTGGGAAAGTTGTTTGTTATCATGAGTACAATCACTGGTTTAAGTATCGGTCACTAATTACCAGTCACCCTATATAAATAGACGTGGAGGACAGTTGCTCGGACCTCCACAGCCTAGTTAAGATGAGAGTATTCTAACTCTTTAACACCATTTAAAATTCAACTACCTTAAACTGCGTCAAACGAGGAGTACTCAACCGACTTCAGAAAAAGGAGGTTCTATTTCCTAATTCTTTATAACAATTCCGCCTTATTGTCTGAATACTGGTCGCCTAGGGGCGTCGGTATGGGCATGGTGGCGTCGCCGTCGTCGTCTCTGAACACGCCGGTCGGGGCCAGCGTGGCTTCTCCTGGCGGCGAGGAGGCTGCCTACAGGGAGAAGGTCAGGCAGCTCTCGAAGTACATCGAGCCGCTGAGGAGAATGGTGCATCGGATGGTCAGTGAAGGAGAAAGTGAGTAAATACCTAATTTAAATTATAATAAGTGAAGATCCAGGGTAAAAAAAATTGACGCCACCAACTGCATCAGACTGCTTAAAAAGTCACCTGTTAGGAACTTTTTAGATATTTTTTTGCAGTGGGATACTTTTTTACAAGTCACTTTTTTTACTTCCTGTATTTTTGGAATCGTCTCTTTTTTCATAGGGTGGTAAATCATCAAATAACTTCTCCCGGTCTTCGTGTCAGACTCTTACTGACTACCGTTGCCTGTGCCTGACAGAATATACTCAGTCTGGCTTGAACTTCTGATAACAACAGGAAAATGAGTATGAAAATATATTAATCATTTGGAACATTTTAGATTTTTTTTTGCAGTCGGGTATGTATGTATGTATGTCGGGCTGGTTTCCGCAACTCCACGCCCAAGGCGCGTATTTTGCGTGCAGGTGGGACTGCATTGTCATTCGATCCACCCCAGCTCCTCGAGGAAGGCCAGCAGCACCCTGGTGTTACTGACCATCTCGCTTAGGTTACCTGGATGTCCGAAGTGTTTTGCCCTGTATGCAGCAACTACTGGGCAGCTTAGCAGCAGATGGGCCGCTGTCTCGTCCTCCTCCAGCAGGCTCTGCAGAGTGGACTGTCTGTGACTCCTATGACAGAGAGATGCTTATTAAAAGACCCATGGCCAGTTGCAACGGCCGTGACTTTCCGCAACTGAAGTTTGGTCAGTCGTAGGGCTTGCTTTGTGAAGCGGTCATTAATGGAGGGGAGCGCCTCCTTGGCCTGCCTACACTCGCTATGTTGAGCCCATAGCTTTTTGTGTTGATCTCTGGTGCGTTTCCTTACCAGATTGCGTAAGTATCCAAAAGGGAGAGGCACAATTGGTTCAGGTCCTATCGCTGCCATACTCGACCCCCTTCTGGCGAGTTCGTCCGCTGCATCGTTGCCACGGGAATCGCTGTGTCCTTTAATCCATTGAATGGTTACTTTGTTGTGTTTACCTACCTGATTTAGGCGTTGGTGACACTCGTATATCAGCCCAGATTTAACTGTTTGGCTGTTTAGCGCTTGTAGGACTGCCATGCTGTCCGAGAGTATACGTACCGAGTGGTCCTTAACATTCCTAGCTAGGATGGCTGAGGCTGCCAGGGAAATTCCCAAGCACTCTGCTTGGAAGACTGTGTTATGGACCCCCAGTGGTGTGGCTATATGGATGTTGAGGTCCTCCGAGAAGATCCCCGTACCCGTGCCAGTACCTGTTTTGGATCCATCAGTGAAGTTGCAGTCGGGTAATTTGATACAAGTCACCTTTTTCATTTCCTGCATTTTTTAAATCGTCTCCTAAAGCCTTTTATTTTGATATCCCCACATGAGTATGTCACGATAAATGAAGTCTTCCTTCTTCACTAACCTAACTGCGGTCTCCATCTTGTTTTTTTTTTTCAAAATTCTTATAGCAATCACCTCCTCTTATCTATCCTTAGACGTCGAAAAGCTAACAAAGATGAAGAACCTACTGGATATACTGTCGAACCCGAACAAGCGCATGCCACTAGAGACGCTCATCAAGTGCGAGGTCGTGCTGGAAAAACTGGACTTTAAGAGAAGCGAGGGAGTCGTCGTGCCGAGTACTGGGAAGGTAAATAAATAAATATAATAATTATAGTTAAAAAAATCTAAAAAACACGCTTTAGTGACGTAATTTTATTTTTAACCGACTTCGAAAAAGGAGGAGGTTCTATGTTCGACTGTATGTTTTTTTTTTTTTTAAAGTATGTCCACCGATTTATCTGTCAGTTGTGGACCGATTTTCAAAATTCTTTTTTGGTCCCGTATAAATTTTATCGAACTTATTTTAGAGCTTTTTGAAAAAAAATAACAAAAACAAAGAATATGTATACATAGATGGCGTTTTGGTTGCCTCGAATCACATTAATTATTGCATGTTATTGGGGTTATTAATTTGGGCGGTTAAGTTCTGGGGGTATAACAACTAAAAAGTGAAAAATAAAAAAAACTTTCTGCAAAAAATACAACCGACTTCCAAAAAAGAAGACACTAAAAATTTAAAAATAATTTTAATTTCGGAAGTCGGTGTCAAATAACGAAGAAATAAAATACAAACACCGACTTCTTTTTTGGAAGTCGGTTGTATTTTTTGTAAAAACTTTTTTTTTCATATTCTTCTCAGCAAACCCTATCATTTGATACCCATATCATGGGAATGCATAAAAAATAACTAGTCGGCCATCTTTGGGAGTGCGCCAAATTGGATTTAGAATGACGTCACTTAGTTAACCATGTATTGTCATCCAAACTAAATTTTCTATTCACAGGAACAAATCTTCAATCCTCTACTGGAGGTAGTGAACAACTGCTTACAATCTCCGCTGGCTAACCACACACTCAAGCGCACTTTCGGATCCGCACTTGACCAGCTCAATGGACCAGAAATGAGGTGAGATAAGAATTCCTATAGGGAACGTGCACGGCGTAGTCCGCATGACCTGCTTATCATAAAAATGCATGCCTCTTTGCTTATTTTTAACCGACTTCGAAAAAGGAGGAGGTTAGCTATGTCTGATTGTATGTATGATTTCTCTGTCAGTTGTGGACCGATTTTCAAAATTCTTTTTTTATCCGAAAGAATATACTCTCGAGGTGGTCCCATATAAATTTTATAGAAATTGCTTCCGCGCTTTTTGAAAAACTGAACAAAAACGAAAAATAAGTATAGGTACATGAATGACGTTTTGGTTTTCTCCAGTTACGAGTATGTTTAAATTCCACGTTCCATTATATTGGGGTTTTTAGTTCTGGGGTATAACAACTAAAAAGTGAAAAATAAAAAAACTTTTTTACGAAAAAAAAACAACCGACTTCCAAAAAAGAAAATATACTAAAAAATACTTTAATTTCGGAAGTCGGTGTCAAATAACGAAGAAATAAAATACAAACACTGACTTCCGAAATTAAAGTTATTTTTTAATTTTTAGTGTATTTTCTTTTTTGGAAGTCGGTTGTTTTTTTTTTTTGTAAAAAAAGTTTTAATGATATAGGGAGCGTGCAGGAACTATAGATGGCGCCACATAAAGGCCAATGTCTAGTATTTATACAATACAAGTCGCGGATTTCACTCACTAGATGGCAGTCTACGTTACGTGTGCTGCATGTGTGCATGATACGTGTGTGTATACATAAATGGCACGGAAATGTCGGAAGGACTTTACAATAGGGATAGGTATATATGTATATATTTGAGGAGGGGGAGGGGGGAGGGGGTAGACCCTCCCCCAGTGGTGGAAAAGTTTAGGAAATGCATAGTTTTTTTTTTTATGAATTTTTAAAAATCTCATTTTGAGGTTATGTTTTTGGGAAGCACTTTCATTTAGCGCCAATCGCGGACTATTTCCAAGCAATAATACGATCAATGGCATCTTCAAGGTCAAGATTAACATCCTAAAAGCCGAAGGTCAAGGTCATTCGTCGAAGGGCAAAGGAATTTTTTATTTTATTATAATGTTTTAGGTTTGCATGTCGATGCAGCCACGTATCGACGGAGCCCCGCTTCGCGGGGCTCCTACTTCTGAGTGGTTTATAAAAAAATAACCACGAAGGGGATGGCGGGGTCTGTTCGCTCGCTTCGCTCGCTCTCTTGACCCCGCCATCCCCTTCTAACCTAACCTGTCCGAGTCGGGGTGCCCTAAGTCCCGAGCTCGCTTCGCTCGCTCTTGCATCCTGGTCCTGCCTCGACAGAGTCCAAAACACGCGTCACTTCAGTAAATACGGAGGAAGGAGCATGCGGCTCGACAGAGTCCAAAACACGCGTCACTTCACTTGTTGCTCGCAGCGGACTTGATCCAGAGGATGAAGACATGATGGCAGAGTATTCAATGTTGTTCTCAAGCGCGATGGCAAATGCTCTCAAACGCGAGTACCTACAGACATTGAATGACATGACACTAAAAAAACGGCGCCAAAAATTAAATTCTGCGTTTCGTTTCACCTTAAATGGATACCATCAGAATAAAAAATAATAACTTTAGATTGTCAATAAATCAAAATTTTAATAGATAATCACCCAAAAAACACAAATCACTGACAAATTATTAAACCCAAATGAAATAACTAAAAATAATGCGAATTTTGAAAAAAAAACTAATTACTCGTCAACTTATAATTTGCAAAATCAAAACGCATTATTAAAACTCCATAAAATAGCAACCCTTGCTCTCCAAATTACGTCAAAAGTAATAAAATAGTGCGAAATTTGAGGTTATTTTAACAAAGTTTGATATTTTTTATCTCCGAAAGTATTTATTTCCTAAACTTGAAACTTCGGGATATTGCTCAAGATAACAAGTACTTTGCACAAAAAAAAATTGAAGAGTCTACTCAAAGGTCCTTATTGTAAAGTTGAGCCGAAATGTCAATGACAAGTTTTTGAAGGGTAAAAATTTCGAATTTATTCCACAAGATGGCACGGACTACGTCGTGCAGCCCCCTTAGCCAAAATACATTTCTGTAAAAGTTAACGCTAACGCTTCGTGCAAAATGTATGGCAACGACGTTTTGCACGAAGCGTTAACGTTTACAGAAAAGTATTTTGTCTAAAGGCTCTGGTGCTGAACGGACGGCGAGCTACCAACTACTCGCCGTCCGCAGGCCCGATCTCAAGCCACGGCCACTCATAGAGGTGCGCGAGGACCTTTGCCTCCAGATCCCACGGCTACCACATAAATACTTGACATTGACATTTATGTTCCGCCATCTATAGTTCCTGCACGCTCCTTATCGAAGCTTGCAATAAAAGACCCTTTCATTCTTTTAAATGTTGTAGAAAAACGTGAGTTTGGTAATGAAACGTTCCTCTTCCAGTTCGATTTGTAGTAATTGAAAGTTTATATTTTCTCTAGAAATCTGCCGACACCACAAAAGGTACCAAAATTGGAGGAGCCTCCTTTGGAAATTCCAGACGTTCTGCAGGGAGAAATAGCCAGACTCGATTCAAGGTTTAAGGTAAGATAATCGTGACGCATAATAGAGTAGATAGTAGAAAAAATCTAACTGGTCTTCTTTTGTCACGTAACCGAATAAATTTTGAAATTTCGAGTAACGTCATACCTATGACAAAAATGTACCACTTTTTACATAGAAGTGACATAACAAGCCCCCACTCCTAAACTTTTATGTGTTTTATCTTGGTAATTTTTACAAAAAATACGTGCTTAATATTTTTGATACCGTAACTTAAGGTATATAGAATTATTATTTTTGAACCTAGGAATGATCTCTATTTCACATTTAAAATAAAAGTAACTACGTAATTAGATTTTGTAGTAAAAAGTTTGTTTTTAAAAGAATTCTAAAGAGAGAATTCTACTTACCGGTTGAATTTCTAATTCTTCTAGATAATGCATCTTTAAATGTTTGCTTTGTAGTACAACAAGATAAACATAAAATTTCTTTTTAAATGGCTATGAGAAAGCATCATAATGTTATTGCTTTTTCCGTAAATTCCATAACAACGGGCGGTACATGGTGGACACACGTACAAAACGTTTTGGGAACATATTATTATTCATTGTGCGTACAGCTAAGGAGTGGAATTTCATGCCGGAGTCTGTGTTTCCTGATAGCTAGAAACTCAGGGTCTTTAAAGTGAATAGTTACTTCTAGGCAAGCGTGCTCCATCTTCGACCACATCATCGCTTACCATCAGGTGAGATAGTGGTCAAACGCGAGCCTATCTATATACTAATAAATAAAGCTGAAGAGTTTGTTTGTTTGTTTGAACGCGCTAATCTCTGAAACTGGAACTACCAGTCGGATTTGAAAAATTCTATTAATTGTGATAGCCACATTCGTGAGGAAGGCTATAGGCTATCTAGCATTACGCTGCGACCCACGGGAGCAGAACAGTAACCATGCGGGTAAAACCGCGGGGGACAGCTAGTCAATGTTAAAAAAAAGAGTGGCACTCCGGGAGTGCCGACAGAAGTGAAAACTTGAACAAAAATGCCCAATGTGCCGAAAGAAGTTTTCACTTCAATCCGTTACGAGTGCTACGACGCTGCGTGTCATAGCACTCGTAGTGGTGTCGGTGTCGGTAGCGAGTTCAACTGTTTTTTCCCATCTCAAAAATGCCCAACGCGCCTAAAGAAGTTTTCACTTCAATCCGCTATGAGTTCTACGACGCTGCGTGTCATAGCACTCGTAGCGGTGTCGGTGTCGGTAGCGAGTTCAATTGTTTTTTCCCATCTCAAAAATGCCCATCGCGCCTAAAGAAGTTTTCACTTCAATCCGCTACGAGTGCTACGTTGCTGCGTGTCATAGCACTCATAGCGGTGTTGGTAGCGAGTTCAATTGTTTTTTCCCATCTCAAAAAGCCCATCGCGCCTAAAGAAGTTTTCACTTCAATCCGCTACGAGTGCTACGACGCTGCGTGTCATAGCACTCGTAGCGATGTCGGTGACGGTGACGCGCGAGTTCAATTTTTTTTTCCCATCTCAAAAATGACCAACGCGCCTGAAGAAGTTTTCACTTCAAAAAATCGTTGTCACGCTTATTTACAGGTATCTCTAGAGCCCATGTCGTGGGGTGGCGGGGGCGGTGGCGCCATCACGCTGGTGGCCGCGCTGGACGAGCCCCGTCTGCCCTGCGTGGCTGGTGTACACGTGGCAGTACCGAGGGACTACCCCAACAGGCCGCCCGTCAGGCTGAAGCCTCGCTGCGCTAAGCATCACGCTCCGGACTCCTTCCTAGCGCGGCTGGAGAGGGCTATGGATGCTCGCTGTGCCAGGTACAACATAGCCATGCAACAACCATGCTGAATTCACCAATTCAGCTTCCACCAACAAATTCCACTTTATCCCAACTTCTCCTTTATTGCTTGCCAAGAACTTCCATACTCGGGGCACCGGTACACCAACTCAAATAGTAGACTATCCACAAATTCATATTTCGTATTTTTAACCGACTTCAAAAAGGAGGTTATCAATTCGGATGTTTGTATTTTTTATTTATTTATGTATGTTCGGGCATAACTCCGGATTTGCAAAATTCTGTTCGAAAGAGGCTTGTTCCGACATGGTCCCATTTAATTTTCATATAGATCTGATGATGGGTTTCGGAGACAGACAACGGAACTCTTCAAAAATTGACAGCAAATCAACCGCGATTGCTGCGATCGTATGTCTATGAATTGTTAACACAGTTTAATGTGGAACCATAACTAAAAAGTGAAAAATAAAAAACGTTTTTACAAAAAAATAGAACTGTGTCAAAAAACGAAGACAAAACCAGAAACACCGACTTCCAAAATTAAAGTTATTTTGCATTTTTTTGGAAGTTAGTTTTATTTTTTTGTAAAAAAGCTTTTTATTTTTTTATCGTATTTGGCGACCCGTACCGGCTTTGCACAGGGATACAAATTATATTCATAAATCTTGCTCGTTAATCTGGGCATTAATTACACACGGGCTCAGTGCGGGTTGGTGGATGTCACGTCTTCGTATTTTTAGTTGTAGGACATCTAGTTCCTCACGATGTTCTCCTTCACCGTTTTTAGAGCAGTGATGGTGAAATAATTTACACAAAGTAAAGTGCTAGTCGTAGCTGTGACGAATAGACCACCTCTGAGCCACTCGCTCTATCTCTAACCAGAGATCAGCTTCTAATTCATACATTTATCTTCGACAGGTTACCAAAAAGCTGCTCAGTGGGCCAACTCCTGGACGCGTGGGAGATGAGCGTGCGGCAAGCTTGTGCTCCCATCCCGGTCTCATACACACCTGTACCGGCACTAGGCTTGTAAACTACTACAAGTAACACATATCTATTAAATGTTATTACCAAGTTAAAGTATGGAGTAGTAAAAATTGGAGTTCCTACCTATTATGGAGAAATTGAGAAGTATGTGGAGAAAGATTATGACTCAACAGACAAATTAATGCCACTTAGGGCTGATTTTTCCAACGCCGAATTTTTTAAAGTGTTTCCATAAAAAAAATCTGTGGAGCGTCGACCTTTATTCTACTAAAAACAGTCATCTGAAGTTGGGAAAATTCCTTTAGATAATCTCGTGTTGTCAAAACGCGATCCACGGTTATTTTATTTATATCAACAAGAACGCATTCGCCTCCTTAACGCAAAAACTGCGCTAAAACAAAACAACAGATGAATAGGATTGAGTTCTTTGCGAGATAAATAAAATCTGGCTGCTAAACTTTATTCCTACAGATTGTACAGAATGGTGTGGAAAGGTGTGGATAAAATTTAAAAACTGCTAGTACCCATGGATATGAACACGGAATAGAAGAAACAAGTGGAAGTGCACACGCAGCTATCCGGCAGTATGTCATAATTATGCGGAAAAATATGTAAAATAATAACAACCTTCGTCAATTGTAATAAGTCTTAATTTTGTATGAAGGTTATTATTATTTTACATAATTTTCCGTATAATAATGACACACGCCGGAGAGCTGTGTGGGCACTTCCACTTGTTTTTTCTATTCCGTGGATATGAACAATTTTCTCTATCCTAAGTCATAGAATATTCCCCAAACAAAAATTGTACTTGCCATACAAAGACTGGTATGACCAAAAAAAAAGACAAGGGTTGTAATTTTTTATTGCACTTCCTCTAACTACTAATTTTGATCATCTGGGGTTAGCTGTTGGGAATATGCCATGACTTTCTTGAAGAATTTAGTTCATTGTGATGGGCAGACGCAGTTTTTAAAATATGAATACCAATATACAGGATGTAACAGAAAGGTGTGCTTTCTGTTACATTCTGTATATTGGTAGTGACGCTATATCTTCCAAATTATGAGTCTTGTCTCTAATATTATAACTTCGCTATCCCTTATTTAGATTTATTACCAAAAATGTTTCTGATGGAGTTAAGGGTCAATTTTTAATCATCAGATAACTTCATCTGAGTAATAAAAGTGGCGGATTGGCAGCTTTTGTGTCGAAAATTTGTGAAAACGCCGCATTTATTCTACAGGTAAAAGTTATCTTACCATTGAATAAAATGAGCCCACATACGTAAATTTTTAATTAAATTTTTTATGTTTTAAAATTATTTTATTTTTCTTGTAACAAACAAAAACCAAATATAACTTTGGCTGTTCATACAAAATTGTACCTTATGTCTATTGTCTACAGTTTACCATCATATGACATTGAATTGTTATCTATCAAAATTATTGTATTATAAACTTTATGCGTTCGAAATAAGGTCTAATATTGTATGAACGTATTTTTTACTGTTAATCAGTTTCTATTAAATATTAACTCTTTGTGAAATAGTATTAAGAACAATTTAATTTTAATGTAATCGAGGGATCTTCTAATTTTAAAAACAAATGTTATTATATTTTGCAGATGTGATATTTATCTGTGATAATTTGAAACGATGTAGTTACAAGTATGGACTAACGCTAAGTAAAAACGTAGTACCTACTACAAAATTACTCAAAATATTGTTGTTTAAACTCTATTTGTTTACCGTCCTTTACAAATAACCCAATATTAAAATTATTTACTCAGTTAAATAATATGTTGTTGCCAAAGTTGACTTTTCATTGAAAAACTTTTTTAAATCTTAATATTATTAACACAAATTCTTCTATTTTTTTTCTTTGAAATGGAAATAAATGAATTTATAAGACAATACAAAATGTTCCCTATGTGACCTAAATCCAATTCTTACAAGGTTCTCAAACTATACGGGATCAATATTTTATTATATTTAAATCAAATATTCAACACATAGACGCTAAGGGCCCATTTCACAATCCCCGGATAGGCACTATCTCCACCACTCACCAGATAAACAACAAAAAAATGAAGCAGTTTTGGTTTCAAATTATCTGTGTGATAAGCTAACCGGAACTTATCCGGAGGATGTGAAGTAGGGCACAAATGTTTATATTTTTGTCACGGAGGTCCCTTTTTGATGGAGTTTTATCGATATAGTTGTTGTAAAAGTGTAATAAGAAAAGCAATAATTTTCTTGTTTGTAATTTTAAATAAAATGTAATTTGATTGGATACTTTGTTTAATTTTAATGACATCTTTTCTGACAACCCTTGGCCGTTAAGGCGTAAGACATTAGCCATTGTTCTTACCAATTAGCGAGAAAAATAGCTTTAAAAAGTAATTTTTCGCTTATCTTCAAAGTATATCTCTGTGATATGACCAGAGGTCGGAATTAGGTAGAGTTATTTATGAACTTAGATTGATTTCATACAGCGAAAGAATAAAGTGGGTTTGCCTTAAATCCCGAGATTAATTTTAAAGAGCATAAAACACCCGTGATTTATTGAATAAAAAAAGCTATTTACTTTTACACAATTTAAACCAGTGCACGCGGGACGTTGCCAAATTTACACCAACGACATCGGATGTCCGAAGTTGCAAAATTCCAATGCGCACACGCGCTGTGTTGCCACATTTGTAGTTCACACAACATAGCTTGTGAGAGCAAAAGAAAACAATAGTGGTTTTTATTATTATTTATTTGTAATATTGTTGGCCACACGGAGCTGTCCATTAGAAATCCCGGGAAGTTCCATATTAATATCAACATTTCGATGCAAGTACATATTTTGTCACATCCAGAGGTCGGAACTAGGTAGAGTTACCTAATTCCGACCTCAGGATATGACAAAATATGCAAAAAATCGCGTTATACTGCTAGACGATTTTTCTTACTCCTCCGATGTTCTTTTCTGATTAATTTCGTTGCGGGACCCAAGACAGTTTAATCGTTTCTCCGGGACTCTTCGAGCTTAATTGCTTCGACGTTAGAAAAAAATATTTTGAGTTTAGTACACTTTTCTTCGCATAACTCGGCAAAATGTAGGAAACAGCTAATATTTTTCGCTTTCAGGATTAGTCCCATGGTAGAAGTACTCTAAGACCCTCCCTTGAAATTAAAAATTACGCAAAGACATCCTTTGTAGATTGTCCTGTATATCCGTAGGAGGACATATCTTTAAATAGGTAAACATAAATAAAACTACGCTATACTCGTCAACATACATGTAGCTGCAAAGTAAAGGCATACGTCCGTCCGCTGCCGCCGCCAACCGTGTACGGGCGCCCCGACTTCGACTTCGCTGACGTTCACTAAACCCCCCCGAAGGGGGGGTGTGGTGGGCGTTACCAGGGCTTGGCCCGCTAAACGCAGTTTCTGCTGCCACCCGTTGAAACGGGTGCTTCATGGGGGGACCTACGTGGTGTGGATGCCTTGGGTGACTGCTATAAGAGCCTACGAGGCAGGCGATGGAACTACACCTGCCGATGCTCTCACAGCAATCGCTCATGTGTGATACTGCAGGCTCTAACGTGTTTTCACGGCAGCTAGGCGGTCTGTCACCGCCGGGTGAGACCCACAGTTCCCTGTGGGAGGCCCAGCGGATGACGACCAGCTCACGGCCGCCGGCTTACAGTGAGCCTACAGTATTTGGTGAGTGGCCCCCGTTCGCCCGGTTTCCAGGTCTAGCCGGTTGCCGTCCGGACCGCAGGGCCGAAGGTGTATGTGTGGGCGGCATTGTATGTGTAACGCCGCCCATGTATGCGCTGTATATGCGGGCTAGCCGCACATACAACGCGTGAGTACACAATGAGTGTGGAGTCATGTGTGTCTGGTTGCGATACGCGACGTGCCTATATTAACTCAGAACACGGTAATAAGGGTCGCCGCCCAGGATTCCCCGGCGGTGTCGGCGTGTTTCTCCCCTCGCGAGAGCGAGTGGTCAGACATGTCGGCATCGTCGGGCGAGTCCGACGCTGAGGAGGCCCACTCCCGGTACCCACTGCCGCTTCCGCTGGGGCTGGAGCGCGTGCCCCCGCCCGCAGCTCGCCCGCAGCGGAGGCCTAGGAGCCCGGATGAGGAAGAAGACGCGGAGGAGGCGACGAAGCGGCGCCAGCTGCAGCGCACACCGCGCAGGCGCAGTGGGGCTGACGCGTCGTCGTTCGCCTCCGTCGCAGGCGCCACGGGCGGCACGAGCCGCTCACCACCACAACAGCAGAGGTCCCACCCTTCGGCTGCCACCGCCCAGGGCGGAAGCGCCAAGGGTGCTACTACGAAGAAGTCACGCTACCCGCCGCTGGTAGTGGAGAGGCTGCCGGACTGGCAGACCCACTTCAGGGTCCTGCGCGATATGCTGGGTCGCCCTCCGAGTGCCCGCCCTTACCAGGGCGGCATTCGGTTCCTTCCCTCCTAATTGCTTCGACGTTAGAAAAAAATATTTTGAGTTTAGTACACTTTTCTTCGCATAACTCGGCAAAATGTAGGAAACAGCTAATATTTTTCGCTTTCAGGATTAGTCCCATGGTAGAAGTACTCTAAGACCCTCCCTTGAAATTAAAAATTACGCAAAGACATCCTTTGTAGATTGTCCTGTATATCCGTAGGAGGACATATCTTTAAATAGGTAAACATAAATAAAACTACGCTATACTCGTCAACATACATGTAGCTGCAAAGTAAAGGCATACGTCCGTCCGCTGCCGCCGCCAACCGTGTACGGGCACCCCGACTTCGACTTCGCTGACGTTCACTAAACCCCCCCGAAGGGGGGGTGTGGTGGGCGTTACCAGGGCTTGGCCCTCTAAACGCAGTTTCTGCTGCCACCCGTTGAAACGGGTGCTTCATGGGGGGACCTACGTGGTGTGGATGCCTTGGGTGACTGCTATAAGAGCCTACGAGGCAGGCGATGGAACTACACCTGCCGATGCTCTCACAGCAATCGCTCATGTGTGATACTGCAGGCTCTAACGTGTTTTCACGGCAGCTAGGCGGTCTGTCACCGCCGGGTGAGACCCACAGTTCCCTTTGGGAGGCCCAGCGGATGACGACCAGCTCACGGCCGCCGGCTTACAGTGAGCCTACAGTATTTGGTGAGTGGCCCCCGTTCGCCCGGTTTCCAGGTCTAGCCGGTTGCCGTCCGGACCGCAGGGCCGAAGGTGTATGTGTGGGCGGCATTGTATGTATAACGCCGCCCATGTATGCGCTGTATATGCGGGCTAGCCGCACATACAACGCGTGAGTACACAATGAGTGTGGAGTCATGTGTGTCTGGTTGCGATACGCGACGTGCCTATATTAACTTAGAACACGGTAATAAGGGTCGCCGCCCAGGATTCCCCGGCGGTGTCGGCGTGTTTCTCCCCTCGCGAGAGCGAGTGGTCAGACATGTCGGCATCGTCGGGCGAGTCCGACGCTGAGGAGGCCCACTCCCGGTACCCACTGCCGCTTCCGCTGGGGCTGGAGCGCGTGCCCCCGCCCGCAGCTCGCCCGCAGCGGAGGCCTAGGAGCCCGGATGAGGAAGAAGACGCGGAGGAGGCGACGAAGCGGCGCCAGCTGCAGCGCACACCGCGCAGGCGCAGTGGGGCTGACGCGTCGTCGTTCGCCTCCGTCGCAGGCGCCACGGGCGGCACGAGCCGCTCACCACCACAACAGCAGAGGTCCCACCCTTCGGCTGCCACCGCCCAGGGCGGAAGCGCCAAGGGTGCTACTACGAAGAAGTCACGCTACCCGCCGCTGGTAGTGGAGAGGCTGCCGGACTGGCAGACCCACTTCAGGGTCCTGCGCGATATGCTGGGTCGCCCTCCGAGTGCCCGCCCTTACCAGGGCGGCATTCGGTTCCTTCCCGGAGACGAGAAGGAATTTAGGGTGATCCAGCGCTATCTGTGCGACCTGGAGAGGGATGCTGGTCTGGTATGGTTCTCATACTCCCTGCCGGCGGAGCGTGGCTTCAAAGTGGCCATACGCGGCCTGCCGGTGGATACCGAGCCGGCCGCCATCGAAGAAGACCTGCGCGGGCTCGGCTTCGAGCCCAAGTACGTACGGGCCATCAAGGCTCGCGACGGGCGTCCGGGCTGCATTTATTATGCAGTCCTGAAGCCCCAGCCGGACGTCCGTCGTATTTACGACACTACACAGCTGCTACTGATGGAAGGCGTAAGGGTGGAGGGGTGGCGCGGCAAGAGGGGGCCAGCCCAGTGCCACCGCTGCCAGCGCTTCCGTCATTCGAGCCATCAGTGCCACCGCCCGCTCGCCCGTGTGCGACGCGGAGGTGGGCACGTCGCCCGAGAATGTCCCCGGCCCCGAGAGGAGCCGGCAACGTGCGCCAATTGTGGCGGACCGCACCCCGCGTCGCACCGCGAGTGTCCTGTCTTCCGCCGGGAGACCGCCAACAGGCGAGCGGGCACGGTGGCGCTGACGAGCACAGCACCCCGCCCGGCCGCAGCAGCGGTCCGGGCCGACGTCGATGCGCACGAAGCCCGCAGCACATCGTTGATGGCGGCTGCAAACGGGCCCAGTACCAGGACAGCCCCCCTGCCGAGCCGCAGGAGGAAGAGGAGGAGACGTGGGAGGAAGCCCCCTCCCCCCACCGACACCGACATCCAGCATCCCCAACCCCTACAGTCCGTACAGGGTGCGAATCTGCCAGGGGCGGCCTCCGTAACAGAGGTCGTCCCTACGGTAAAGGTTCGCACCATGTGCCCCCGAAATCCGAAACAGGTGCCAGAGGGCGCCACTGCTGCCGCTCTCCGAGTCAACATCGCCACCACGCGTCCACACCACGCGCCACTAGGCGCCACTGTGGCCGCTATCACGCAGCCGGAGCTCCATAAGCGGGCCACTGGCCTCCTGCTGGACCTGATTAAGGCGCCAATCAGGAGGGGCCAAGACCCGCTTATCACCGTGCTGGAGGGCATGGTGGCCATCCTGGCCCTATACCAGGGCGGGACCGCCGCCAGCAGCCTTCCAGCAGCAACTGACGCCGAGTAAGTCGCTTACACCTACACGCGGCTTACCCATACATGAATACTTCACATTCAGTACATGCACTGAACGCGACGGGCGCCCCGCGCGCAGAGAGGGGATATTTATACGCGGCGCAGTTGGAGCATCGCTAGGAGACCGACCTACAACTGCGACCCGCGCGCCACCACACGTATTAATTTAGAACTACATTTTGTAAATAATACATCTTAGGAAATCCACTACTTGTGCCCATGTATTATGTTATAAGACCTGTACATATTTCTGTTTAAGTTATCCTAGTCTTGATTATACCTCTTTACCTAACCACATCTGGAGTATCATTTGACACTGCCCCAGCGCTACAGTGGTGACCCCGACGTGATCGTGATTTTTTGAAGACCTCCAGATCGAGTATTCACCATGCCTAAATACTTTTGTTATTTTATGGCCTAAGTACGTTAGTTCACTTAAACCTATTTTACATTTGTTTTTGTTTAATTTTATGTTTATTTCCTTACACCGTTTCAAAACTGCTCGCAATCTCTGATCGTGTATTTCCTTTGTTTCTGCGTAAATAAGGAGATCATCAATAAACAAAATAACTCCCTCTATATCATCAAAATGTTCATATAAACGTTTATGGAAAATTTCTGAAGCCGATGATATACCGTATGGCATTCTCAAAAATTTAAACCTTCCAAAAATTGTGTTAAATGTACAGAGGTCTGTACTGGTTGGGTGTAAATTTACATGCCAAAATCCCTGTTTGGCATCTAATGTACTAAAATATTTAGCCCCGGATAGGTTGGCGGTTATTTCTTCTAGAGTTGGCAACTTAAAATGTTCCCGCTTTATTGCTTTGTTTAAGTCACGCGGGTCTAAACAAATGCGGAGATCTCCATTAGGCTTTTTTACTACCGTCATACTATTCACCCAATCGGTGGGTCCCTCAACTTTTGCAATAATACCCTGATTTTGCATCTCCATTAGTTTTTGTTTTACTTGCTCTTTTAACGCAATAGGTAACTTTCGTGGTGCATGAACTACAGGTTTGTACCCATCTTTTAATTGTATTTTATATGTGCCTGGTAAACAACCCATTCCTGTAAATATGTCCGGAAACTCATCCAATATATTTGCGCATCTTTTTCCCGGCTGTTTTATACTCATTACCCTTTTTAATAATTTTAATTCATCACATGAACTTCTACCCAAAATGGGAGGTGAATTGGTATCTACAACTATGAATTGTAAAATGTATGTTTTGTTTTTATATTGTACTTTGAGATAACATTTACCAGTGACTTTAATCTGACTACCTGAATAACCCTGTAACTTCATTGTTGTATGGACTAATTGATCTTTCGATAATTTAATTTTTTTAAGATATTGGTTTGGCAAGATATTGACGTCGGCTCCAGTGTCCAGTTTAAAATTGATATGTTTATTCCCAATTGATAATGCTACCATCCACTCATTACTAGAATAACTATCAATAGCGTGAATTACCTGATCGCTGGAGTCTTCTCGTACCTCATACACACGACACATTCTTGAGTAATGGTTCATTTTTCTACACTGATTACATCGCTGACCATACGCTGGGCATTTATATTTGTCATGGCTTCTGCCGCACTTTCCACATACTGCACGAGATCTTCGACGAGCCTCTCCTCGTTGTTCGCGTGCGTTTCCTTCTAATCTCTGTCCATCTCTCTGGTCACGATCCTGACGGGAGGTCCTGGCATCACCACCACTGGAAGCGGATGATCGCCATTTTCTCTGACGCCACGCAGTACTTCTTGCGTAGTGATCATTTTTTTCTTCCTTATCTTTGTTGGTAACAGCATGTACATTATGAGTTTGTTCCTGATTCTCGTTTTTTATATTTTTCGCTTGAGCTCGAGATACTTCCGCTATTCTACAGATATCTATTGCTTTAGATAAGGACAAATCTGGTTCTCTTAATAGTCTTTCTCTGAGTCCACTGTCTTTAATTCCACAAATCATCTTATCACGCACCAACTCACTGCATAACTCTTTGAACTCGCACTTTGCTGCTATTTTATTTAGTTCAAATACATATTGTTCTATTGACTCTAATTCTCGTTGGTCACGGGTAAAAAATGTATGTCTTTCTATCGTTATATTCTTTCGTGGCAAAAAAAATGCGTCGAAGTCATCTAGCAAGTCATCTATAGTTTTGTACTCGCGGGTGAATTGTTCATGTACCTCACGACATTTTTCTCCAATTATATGTAGCAAGATGTTGATTTGCACTGTTGTTTCTTTCAGATGTAGTTCACAAGCTTTATAATATATCTTGAACGCTTTTTTCCATTTTTCCCATTCTTTGCTTAAGTTTCCAGATGTTACATTTGTTATGTCATTTTCAAAAATGAACGGCTGCGGCTGTTGCAAAATGGATTCCATTGTGTGCTTTGTTTGTATCATTACTTCTGCTTTTTCGATTTATCAACTACGTTTTACCTCTATTTCACTTTTATCTACTTGGTTTAACTTTCTTAAAACGGCTTATTAACTTATTTAGCTACCGGCTGCGCCATGTTATGTTGGGAGACAGGGATACAGCATTCAAACACGATAGTTGAGTAAAGACTGATTTAATGTACTTCGTTCACATCCCACTCTCCTGCCTACCTTCACATGCATCATTATAATATTGAACTATCATTCATGATTATGTACATATACCCACAGAGGTGGGGTAACGATGTAGCGCGCTACGACGTAGCGCTCACAAGCTCCGCCCCTCAGTGAGGAAGTGGGAGAGTGACGTAGCGCGCTACGACGTAGCGCGCCACCGCGCGGCCCGATGCACATGTTGTTTACAATGCGACGCCGACATATACACACACAAATACAAATACACAAACAAACAAATAAATACAAACACAAACACACAAATAAATACACACAAATAAATACAAATACCCTAATAATAAATAAATATTTATTTGTAAATATTTATTTTGCTTATTTAAGCAAATAAATAAGTAAATAAATAGGCAAATAAATAGGTAAATAAATGGGTAAATAAATGGGTAAATAAATGGATGGATAGATAGACTTTCAATGGACTTTCAATGGACTTTCAATGGACTTTCAATGGATTTTCAATGGACTTTCAATAGACTTTCAATGGACTTTCAATAGACATTCAATAGACTTTCAATAGACTTTCAATAGACTTTCAATAGACTTTCAATAGACTTTCAATAGACTTTCAATAGACTTTCAATAGACGATCAATAGACTTTCAATAGACTTTCAATGGACTTTCAATGGACTTTCAATGGACTTTCAATAGACGATCAATAGACTTTTAATAGACGATCAATAGACGATCAATAGACTTTTAATAGACGATCAATAGACTTTCAATAGACTTTCAATGGACTTTCAATGGACTTTCAATAGACTTTCAATAGACTTTCAATAGACTTTCAATAGACTTTCAATGGACTTTCAATGGACTTTCAATTGACTTTCAATAGACTTTCAATAGACTTTCAATGGACTTTCAATAGACTTTCAATGGACTTTCAATGGACTTTCAATGGACTTTCAATAGACTTTCAATGGACTTTCAATAGACTTTCAATGGACTTTCAATAGACGATCAATAGACTTTTAATAGACGATCAATAGACTTTTAATAGACTTTTGATAGACTTTTAATAGACTTTTGATAGACTTTTAATAGACTTTCAATAGACTTTCAATAGACTTTCAATAGACTTTCAATAGACTTTCAATAGACTTTCAATGGATTTTCAATGGACTTTCAATTGACTTTCAATTGACTTTCAATAGACTTTCAATAGACATTCAATAGACTTTCAATAGACTTTCAATAGACTTTCAATAGACTTTCAATAGACTTTCAATAGACTTTCAATAGACTTTCAATAGACTTTCAATAGACTTTCAATAGACTTTCAATAGACTTTCAATAGACTTTCAATAGACTTTCAATAGACTTTCAATAGACGATCAATAGACGATCAATAGACGATCAGTAGACGATCAATAGACTTTTAATAGACGATCAATAGTCGATCAGTAGACGATCAATAGACTTTTAATAGACTTTTAATAGACTTTTAATGGACTTTCAATAGACTTTCAATAGACTTTCAATAGACTTTTAATAGACTTTCAATAGACTTTCAATAGACTTTCAATAGACTTTCAATAGACGATCAATAGACGATCAATAGACGATCAATAGACTTTCAATAGACGATCAATAGACTTTTAATAGACTTTCAATAGACTTTTAATAGACTTTCAATAGACTTTCAATAGACTTTCAATAGACTTTCAATAGACTTTCAATAGACTTTCAATAGACGATCAATAGACGATCAATAGACGATCAGTAGACGATCAATAGACGATCAGTAGACGATCAATAGACTTTTAATAGACGATCAATAGACTTTTAATAGACGATCAATAGACTTTTAATAGACTTTTAGTAGACTTGTAATAGACTTTCAATAGACTTTCAATAGACTTTCAATAGACGATCAATAGACGATCAGTAGACGGTCAATAGACGATCAGTAGACGATCAATAGACTTTTAATAGACGATCAATAGACTTTTAATAGACGATCAATAGACTTTTAATAGACGATCAATAGACTTTCAATAGACTTTCAATGGACTTTCAATGGACTTTCAATGGACTTTCAATAGACTTTCAATAGACTTTCAATAGACGATCAATAGACGATCAATAGACGATCAGTAGACGGTCAATAGACGATCAGTAGACGATCAATAGACTTTAAATAGACGATCAATAGACTTTTAATAGACGATCAATAGACTTTTAATAGACGATCAATAGACTTTTAATAGACTTTTAATAGACTTTTAATAGACTTTTAATAGACTTTTAATAGACTTTCAATAGACTTTCAATAGACTTTCAATAGACTTTCAATAGACTTTCAATAGACTTTCAATAGACTTTCAATAGACTTTCGATAGACTTTCAATAGACTTTCAATAGACTTTCAATAGACGATCAATAGACGATCAATAGACGATCAATAGACGATCAATAGACGATCAATAGACGATCAATAGACGATCAGTAGACGATCAATAGTCTTTTAATAGACTTTTAATAGACTTTTAATAGACTTTCAATAGACTTTCAATAGACTTTCAATAGACTTTCAATAGACTTTCAATAGACTTTCAATAGACTTTCAATAGACTTTCAATAGACTTTCAATAGACTTTCAATAGACTTTCAATAGACGATCAATAGACGATCAATAGACGATCAATAGACGATCAGTGGACGATCAATAGTTTTTTAATGGACGATCAATAGACTTTTAATAGACGATCAATAGACTTTTAATAGACGATCAATAGACTTTTAATAGACTTTTAATAGACTTTTAATAGACTTTTAATAGACTTTTAATAGACTTTTAATAGACTTTTAATAGACTTTTAATAGACTTTTAACAGACTTTTAATAGACTTTTAATAGACTTTTAATAGACGATCAATAGACTTTTAATAGACTTTTAATAGACTTTTAATAGACTTTTAATAGACTTTTAATAGACTTTTAATAGACTTTTAATAGACTTTTAATAGACTTTTAACAGACTTTTAATAGACTTTTAATAAACTTTCAATAGACGATCAATAGATAAATAAATGAGTAACGAATACATACATCTGGTTACATAACTACACATACTTATTCAGAAAAATTATAACACACGCATCTACGTCACTGGAAGAGAAGATCGACGCTCTCACACGAGAAATTGCTGAGTTGAAGGCAAAGCAATCGCCACAACGCAGCTATAGACGTAGATCGTATAACAGGCGACACTCACGATCGCGCTCGTCGAGCCGGACCAATCACGATCGCGCGCGAAACGACCAATCAGCGATCTGTTTTTACCATCGCAAGTTCGGCAAAAAAGCGAGGAGGTGCACGCGGCCGTGTAGCTACGAAGACAGCAGTGCCCGCTCGGAAAACTAACGCCTGCGTTGGCCGAGACGGGAACCGGCACAAGCAAACCATCCTACCGCCTATTTATAACCGACAAAAACTCACGTTTATCTTTCTTGATTGATACTGTCGCCAACGTATCCGTGATACCGAAGAGAAAAGGCAGGAACACAACACCAACCGATTTCTGTTTGTATGCCGCGAACAACACAGTGATTCCAACGTATGGTGAGAAGACACTACAACTGGATCTCAACCTACGTAGACCTTACACGTGGAAGTTCATCATCGCCGCAGTCAGCAAGCCCATCATTGGCGCCGACTTTTTAACGCATCATCAACTTCTTGTCGACGTAGCCGGCCGATGTCTCGTCGACAAAGTTACCAAACTCACCGCCAGAGCACCAGTCACCTACTCAGCTGAGCCTACAGTGAGAAGCATCGACGTTGATCAGCCATATCACCAGCTACTCAGCAAGTACCCCGACATCCTCCGACTGTCATGTATGAAGGACACTCCCAAACACCGGGTGGAACACCACATTGAAACTACCGGTCCACCAATTTACAGCAAGACCAGACCATTACCACCACATCGTTACCTGCCCGTGAAGAAGGAGTTCGAGACGATGATGCAGCAGGGGATATGCCGTCCCAGCAAAAGTCCATGGTCCAGCCCGTTACACGTCGTACCAAAGAGAAACGGTGATATTCGCGTATGTGGCGACTACCGCAGACTCAATGACGTCACTAAACCCAGACCGCTATCCAGTACCACGACTCAAGGACTTCACCTACCTACTTCACGGCAAGAAGATATTTACTACGCTTGACCTGAATCGTGTGTATCAACAGCTGCCCGTATATGAACCAGACATCGAGAAGACCGCCATCACCACTCCATTCGGTCTATTCGAATTTCCTCGAATGTGTCCAGGAAACGCCGGACAGACATTCCAGCGGTTCATAAATGAAGTACTCATCGGGTTAGACTACGCATTCCCATTCATTGATGACGTCATCGTCGCGTCAGATAATGAAGCATGCCACATCGAAGACCTAAAAAAAGTATTACGCAGATTAGACGACTATGGAATAACAATAAATCCATCGAAATGCGTCTTCAGCAAAGAAAGTGTCAAGTTCCTGGGCTACGAAGTGACAAGTAACGGAATTAAGTCACCACAAGAAAAGGTCACTGCAATCACTGCCTACCCCCAACCAGAAACAATTCATGACTTACGTCGATTCATCGGAATGGTAAACTTTTATCGCGACAGTATTCCAAATGCCGCACACATACAAGCACCACTCAACGCGTACCTGCATAACTCCAAGAAACGTGACAAAACCAAAATCGAGTGGAACACAGAAGCTTTACAAGCATTCGAGTTTTGCAAAGCCGGCATACAAAACGCAGCTTTGCTCGCTCATCCATCCCCATCGCCAAACGACGCCATCTCCCTAATGTGTGACGCATCGAATACCTGCGCAGGAGCCGTACTACAACAACTTGTAAACAAGAAATGGATACCACTGGGCTATTTCTCAAAGAAGTTCTCCGACACACAACAACGATACAGTAAATTCGACAGGGAATTACTATCCATCTATATGTCGATCAAACACTTCAGGAAAATGTTCGAAGGAAGAGAACTCATTGTTTACACCGACCACAAGCCGCTGACCTACGCTATTCGCAAGCCGCCGTCGGACAACGACACACAAAGACGCACTCGTCAGCTATTGTTTATCAGCGAGTTTACGACGGACATTCGACACGTTTTTTTTTTTTTTTTTGTTTTTTTTTTTTTTTTTTTTGAATGTAAGCGGAGTAAACAACGTCGTCGCAGACGCACTCTCACGAATCGAAACCATAGAGGTGCCGACTCCCATAAATTACGGCGAATTAGCACACGCGCAAGACAAGGACTGCGATATACCCAATTTATTGAAACAAACAAATATTCAACTAAAGAAAATCGTCATGCCCGCTACAAACAAGCCAATATTCTGCGAAACGTCAACGTCACACGTTCGACCGTACCTACCAGCTGACTTTCGTCGCATCGCATTCAACGCCGTGCACAATCCAAGTCATCCCGGGTTACGAACTACACGCAAGCTCATGCAACAACGATATTTCTGGCCCGCAATGAACACCGACATTGGCAATTGGGCGAAAACATGCATGTCGTGCCAACGCTCGAAAGTTCTACGTCACAACCACAGTGAAGTTGCAGCGTTCCCACCAAGCGATCGATTCCAACACGTACACATCGACATCGTTGGTCCGCTACCCACTTCATCGACTGGACATCGCTACCTGTTGACAATGATCGACCGCTGCACACGATGGCCCGAAGCAGTACCTTTACGGGAAATCACTGCCGATATCGTCGCCAAAAAGCTATATGAAACGTGGGTATCTCGTTACGGGTGCCCTACAAGAATCACGACTGACCAAGGACGACAGTTCGAAAGCTGTCTATTCCGAGACCTCGCACAACTACTGGGGGTCGAACGAACCCGTACAACTGCCTACCACCCTCAGAGCAACGGCATTGTCGAACGCTGGCACCGAACACTGAAGACCGCACTTATGACTCGCCTACAAAATAGCAACAAATGAATCGCCGAGCTACCTACAGTGCTAATGGGATTACGAGCCGCCGTGCGAACAGACACCGACACCAGCGCCGCGCAGCTCACCTTTTTTTTTTTATGTTTGATAGGTTCGCGTTTGACCACTATCTCACCTGATGGCAAGCGATGATGTGGTCGAAGATGGAGCACGCTTGCCTAGAAGTAACCTATTCACTCTTGACTTAAAGACTCCCAGGTTATAGCTATCAGGAAACACAGACTCCGGTAAGGAATTCCACTCTCTAGCTGTACGCACAATGAATGTTTTCTCAAAACGCTTTGTGCGTATGGATGGGATGTCTACCATGAACCGGTGGCACTTCGCCGTACGTCTTGTGGTCCTTTGATGAAACGGGCTTGGCGGAATCAAATCATGCAATTCCGTAGCACACTCCCCAAAATGTAACCGATAGAAAACCGACAGGCTAGCAACTCGGCGTCTATGTTCAAGACTTTGGAGTTTCGACTCAACGAGTCTATCATTGCCGATGATCCTCTTGGCTCGTTTCTCAATTGACTCAAGGGCATCAAGCTGGTATTTGGCAGATCCGTCCCAAAGATGAGAGCAGTACTCCATACACGATCGGACTTGCGCTTGATAGAGTTGGAGCAGCTGTTCCGGCGTGAAGTATCGTCTCACCTTTGCGAGGATCCCCAACTTTTTGGCAGCTACTTGAGCCTTTGCCTCTATGAAGGGACCAAAATTGAGGGTAGATGTTAAAGTAACACCAAGAAGATCAAGTTGATCGGTTATCGGCACGGTTACACCTCGGAAAGTTGGAGCCGGGTGAAATTGGCTCCTTTTAGCAGAAAAAAGACACGCCTGGGTTTTAGCAGCATTGAACTTAACCAGATTGGCATCGCCCCATTCTGAGACAGCCTGCAAGGACACGTTCAAGCGCCCAACCATAGCCTCGCGGAGAGACCGGACCTGAGACCCACTAACTCGTGCGTCAGGCACGTATCTCTCGGCAACAGTGCTGTCGTCTGCATACCCAAAGGTACCGGGTTTTAGCAGATCGTTAATATGCAGCGAAAACAATGTTGCCGAGAGCACCGACCCCTGAGGAACACCGGCATTAATAGCGAGCAGTCCGGACGAGCAGCCATCTATGACTACTCGGATAGACCGATCCCTCAGGAAATCTGCAATCCAATCACACAAACCAGCGGGCAGACCGAAGGAAGGAAGCTTGCCAATTAGGCTGTCGTGCCAGACCCGGTCGAAGGCCTTCGAGATATCAAGGGAGACCGCAAGGGCTTCCCCTTGTTTGTCGATGGCCTCACTCCAGATGTGGATGGCATACGCTAGAAGATCTCCCGTTGACCGATTTCGACGGAAGCCGTATTGTCGGTCACTTAGGATATCGTTAGCTTCTAGGTATGCCAGGAGCTTACCATTCAGTATACGTTCCATACTCTTACAGAGTACGGAAGTTACCGAGATGGGCCTATAATTTGCTGGGTCAGCTCGACTACCCTTCTTGGGTACGGGTTGCACGTTAGCTTGCTTCCAAGCCATCGGCACTTTTCCAGTCTCAAACGAAAGGCGATATAGGCGCGTCAAGATCGGAGACAACTCAGGCGCACAAGTCCTCAATACAATTGCCGGTATCCCGTCGGGGCCACTAGCCTTGTTCACGTCCAGGTTACGCAGTACCCTTCGGACATCCTTCTGATGAATGCGAATGTCTGACATAATCGACTCGCATCCACCAAGAGTACCAGGGGGCCTCGCGCCACCAGGATCTAGACGTGAAGATTCCGCGAACACAGAGGCAAACAAGCTTGCTTTCTCCTCAGCGGAGTGGGCCAGCGACCCGTCGGGTTTCAGCAGTGGAGGTAGTGTGGGGCGGCAGAAGTTCGATTCAACCGACTTAGCTAGGGACCAAAACGCCTTACTACCAGCTGGGTAAGAAGCTAGTTTGTTCCCAATTCGGCTTATGTGGTCAAACCGAGCCCTCCGCAACACTTTCTTGCAGGACTTGGCAGCCCTGTTGAAGGCTCTCTTCTTCTGACTCACGTCATTTGCTTTACGCGACCGAGCGTCGACCCATGCCAGGTAGGCCGCGTGTTTAAGCGCATCAGCGCGATTGCACTCGGCACCAAACCATGGTCGAGCCTCGCCAGACATTGTTACGTCAGAGAATGGAATGTAGTACTCCATTCCCCTCCGCAACACATCCGTCACGGCGTCCGCGCACGACGAAACATCAGTCGAAGAAAAGCAAGTGGGCCGCCAAGGATAACATGCGAAGAAAGATCGCATACCATCCCAATCTGCTGACCTGTATCGCCAAACCCGCCTGGTGCCTCTAGGGCTAGGATCGGGCGGGGAGTACACGGATACAGACTTCACCAGACAGTGGTCGGAAGTACCTAATGGTGAAGAAATCGACACTGAGTAACGGTCTTGATCTGTTGTCAGCAGAAGGTCCAGGCAATTGGCTGTGTGCGAGTCAACATCCGGCACCCTCGTTGCCCCCTGGACCAGCTGGGTGAGATTTAACGCTAGTGCTAGCTTATATGTCTCTTGTCCAGCATGGTCTGTGCACTGGTATGGGAAGAGCCACTCCTGATGGTGGGCGTTGAAGTCCCCCAGTAACACCAATTGGGCAGAAGGGTACCGTTGCTGAGCCACATCCGCCGCTTTACTCAGGTGTTGTGTGAGCCTAGTTGTCTCCAAATCACCGCTGTGCGAACGGTAGATACAGGCGTAGACAATTTTATCTAGGCCTGTGTCCACTAGGACCCAAAGAGTTGAGAACCTGGAGTCCTCAAGGTTACGGAGACGCCGATAGCAGATGTCGTCCCGGGCGTACATGCATATACCAGCACGTGGCTTAAAATTGTGCTCCAGGGTAAACCCTGGGTAAGATAGGTACGCCACGTCAGACGGACAGCCGATCTGCGTCTCCGAAAGGAATAACAGAGCTGGTTTCTTAGTCTCTAGGTGGTGGTGGACTGCGGCGAGATTTGAGTGCAGACCTCGAATGTTAGAAAGGTGCACTTTGTGTGAGAGGGAGTGCTGCCGCTGTACAGCTTTTTTCCTTTTAGTTCCTTTTATCATATTTGTGAAGAGTGAAGGAAGGAGAGGAGAAGGAAGTGAAATGAGGTTCCATGCTGGCTACCTTCAGGCACGCACTGACAGGACGGTATCATTGGGGGACTAGTCTGGAGACTGCGGGGACGCCCGAGCCCCCCCGGGAATGTCCATCGGGCCCTCTCGTCTGGTCGCCAACCAGCACGATGGCGCATTCCGGGATTTTTTGTCAGTTGGCGGGGCAGCCTTTCATGTGTGGCTAGTACACTACTTGGGCCCCCAACTAACTGCGGTCGGCCAGCGGCGCACCGTGCCTCGGATCCCGCTACCCTCCGCGACTAGTCTCCCGATACATCCATATCAGCGCGAGCCCGGTTGGTCTGCCTGCAATGGAACAACTATTTCGACCCAACTCCTCTGGATTGGCTACACTGAGCATCATACCGGAACACGGCCAGGCCGCTTGGCGGTACGTCTTTGCCCAGTGGGTGGTCGCAAGCCATCGGTCGAAACCTACCACCAGTTAGTGT
Source organism: Polia nebulosa (assembly GCA_951329385.1). NCBI lineage: Eukaryota > Metazoa > Arthropoda > Insecta > Lepidoptera > Noctuidae > Polia > Polia nebulosa. The sequence continues at coordinate 4,891,916 of OX589592.1, read as the reverse complement.
CACCTGATTAGCACCACCCGGGGACCACGTGTAGGGACTCAATGGGTATACTCCTACGGACGCGGGTGACTCAGCCCCCAAACCTCACCTACGGCCAAGCATTGCGACTGCCTGGTGATTTCATAGCACCTTCACCAGCAGCGAAGCCAATAGATCACAACTTTGTCGATCAACTCCATGACGTCATCACGAAGTTAACACCTACATACATATCGCATTCCAACAAGCGATGTATGTTCGTGCACAATGATCTACAAACATGTAGCCACGTGTTGCTACGCGACGACACCGTCCGCAAACCGCTACAACAGCCATACAAAGGTCCGTACAAGGTCATCGAGCGCAACGAGAAGTTCTTCACCATTCAACTACCGGGAAGATCCAGCACAATATCGATCGATAGACTCAAACCGGCATACACTATCAACACTGAAGAACACGACCACACAAGTAGTGAGACACCCCAGTCAGCTACAGCTACCAGCGAAGATCACATCAGCCTACTCCCGGCCAACACCAACGAGCACCGCACCAGATCAGGCCGATCAGTGAAGAGGCCTGTACGTTTTCACTAGGGCGGGAGTACTGTAGCTGCAAAGTAAAGGCATACGTCCGTCCGCTACCGCCGCCAACCGTGTACGGGCGCCCCGCGCGCAGAGAGGGGATATTTATACGCGGCGCAGTTGGAGCATCGCTAGGAGACCGACCTACAACTGCGACCCGCGCGCCACCACACGTATTAATTTAGAACTACATTTTGTAAATAATACATCTTAGGAAATCCACTACTTGTGCCCATGTATTATGTTATAAGACCTGTACATATTTCTGTTTAAGTTATCCTAGTCTTGATTATACCTCTTTACCTAACCACATCTGGAGTATCATTTGACACTGCCCCAAAGCTACATACATTATAGTCCCAACATTACAGCAAAAACTGGTTTTTCCAATACGGCCCCAGGAAGGATTCCAAAACCCAGAAAGGGTGTTATTACACCAATCGATCGATGGTGGAATGCATAAGTCGACGTCGATCGATAATTTCCATTACATACTCCAATCGATCGACGTCGATCAATGGTAGAATGAAATTATTCGACGTCGATCGACAGTTTCTATTACATACACCAATCGATCGACGTCGATCAATGTTAGAATGAAATTATTCGACGTCGATTGATAGTTTCTATTACATACACCAATCGATCGACGTCGATCAATGTTAGAATGAAATTATTCGACGTCGATCGATAGTTTATATTACATACACCAATCGATCGATCGTCGATCAATAGTAGAATAAAATTATTCGAGGTCGATCGATAGTTTATATTACATAGACCAATCGATCGATCGTCGATCAATGGTACAATTCAATTATTCGACGTCGATCGATAGTTTATATTACATACACCAATCGATCGGTCGTCGATCAATGGTAGAATGAAACTATTCGACGTTGATCGATATTTTCTACTAGGTAATCGACACCAATTGATCGAGGGTCGATCGATGGTAGAATGGATTAGTGGACGTCGACGGATCGATTGTTTATCGCCCGGTATCCGTCGATCAGCCAAAGCTATTACACAAATGTTGGTGTATACACCCTAAGTTGTAAAGCCAACTGCATATCAGTGATTAAACATTAATAAACACCCTTACTGGTACCACATTAAGGCGCAGTCAATGTCTAATTGTAAGTATTTATGTGTGTTAAATAAATAAATGAATAAATGATGTTTATTCAGTAAATAGGTTACAAGGAACACTTTTACACGTCAATGTTTTTTGTCAGTTTAACACAACTTATGGACTGTAAGGTCTGAAATAAAGATATTTTATATATTTATTTTATTTATTACGCTAGATGAGGCCGGTGTTTCCTAGCTGACTACCCTGAGAAGAAACACCGAAACAAACTCAGAGGTCCAAGTCTCTTTTAAAGTGTTGAAATCCATACAATGTGTACTGGTTAAATCATATGAGAACCATGTACGTTTATGTCTGAGATGAGCTTTTTGAAGAAAACAACACACAAATTCGAGTGGACCTGTCCAGATAGTGCAAGCATTTGTCAGTCATCGCAAAGCTCAACTCGGAACTTTGAGGAGCTCAACCAACCGACGAACAATACCAAAGTAAGGACATTTGAGTAGGCCGCAAAAATACTCAAACTGCCAGACAATCATAAAATCTACATGAATATAACGACATACATAGTTCTCGCATTCACATTATTCTATATGAGGACCATGCAGCTTAGTGTCTGTAGTGGTCTTTTGAAGAAAGAACCAAACATATTTGAGTGGACCTGTCCAGTCAGTGCAAGCATTTGTCAATAGTCAAATAGCTCAACTTAAAAACCACTAAGTTAAGTCATTGAGCTAATGACTTGACGAACAATACCAAAGAAAAGACATTTGGGTAGGCCGCAAAAGTACTCAAACTGTCAGACAACGTTAAGTTCTCGCATTCACATTATTCTAAGTACTTATATGTTGTGTGTGTTTGACTGTACATATGATCCACAGTTTCTCATCGCCGCCGTATGTAATTTATTGTGTATGATCATAATGTCTTGTCATTGAAGGACTATAAAAGTGGTTTTACACCGGCCCACGCCGGTGTAAAACCACTGGGATGGGTGAGAACTGAAATCACACTTACCCTTTTACACCAAAAGATGTCGCGCGATAGCCAGCAGAGACCGTGCGGGTCCTCGATGGCCGGTGCGAGATTTTTATATCCGTTTTACAAAGTAAATAAATACTCTATAATAATAATAATAATAAAACATTTATTGTTCTCCCTACACAAAGGTTTGCTTACAATTTAACATCTTAACTAAGCATCTTAAGAAATAAGTAGGAAGCTCCTTTGCGAGAGACTGGAGTCCGTACTAGGGAGACCCTGTGTTACGGATCACCAGGCCCTCACCCTAAACAATAAGTTTTTTTTTTTTTTTCTTTTTTTCTTTTCTTTAAACGAGTTACATATTGCTAGGAAGCTACAGACTAAAATATATAATTTTAACACTATTAGAGAAGAACAAAATGGAGGAGAAGTGGTTCTATGCGTGTGGCTTGCGGCTGTGAACGTTTCTGAGATTCGTGTGGTAAAGGACGTTTGAATTTCTGTTTCATATGTGCGACGTATATGGGTGTTGCTGTTATTTGTTTTGGGAATTTTTTATTCCGTGGTCATAGTGCCTGGGTCGTTGGATCGCTGTAGTGAAGGAAGCTTCCATCAAGCGGATCCAGTCTAAGACAGGACTAGAAGTAGTAGTTCGGTACTGTCATAGTCCAGTTTCTGCAGCCATTCCAATAGCTTAGACTTGCATAACTGTTTGGAAAGGGAATAAATTGACAATATTTTATTTATTTTATTATAAAGAAAGTTGCCTAGAAACGTGTAATGGTGACGAGCAAAGCTTGTATGGGTTTTTACTGACGGACACACTGCAAAATTACGGCGTTTGTTTTCAAGTGCTGTGGGGTCTATATTCTTTGAGTAATAAGGTTCAATATTGTACTAACAAATATTTCAATTCTCGCCTTGCAAATCTACACCAAAGATGGGCAGGGCTTCGCGAGAAATTTTGCCATACAAATTTCAATTCTCGCCCTTCCCATCCACGCCTCGCCTCGGCGGCTTAAAACCACATTTAGGCAGGTGAATTTAATTTTTTTTTTAATGTTGCCTAACAGCGTTATGACTGTGTGTTGCTATAGATTTCTAGATACCTTAATACACCGCGTCAGATACGCTTGACAAAAACACAGGTATAATAAATGAAACCACAGAATACACGTGAACATACAATATATTTCCCAACACTACAAAGAGAACTGGTACAGCTGGGTTTGTGGCCTGCGCGCCTTCGTGCAGGCGGCGTCGCGGCGCGCGGCCCCGCAGCACGACCAGTGCCGCGTGCCCGGCCAGCCCGCGTGCCCGTGCCCGCAACCTGAAACACCACACTTATTGGTTAATATACAGGGTGTAAGGGGAACGCTTCCGAAGCCAGAACGTAGATTATATACAACCTAAATGCAAACGGATACCAGTAATCTTTCAATTTACTTCGGTGTCGTGTGGACGTGGGGTCGTTGGTCGCGCGGCTGTCAGCGAGCGCGCACGCTCTTTTAACTCGAGGAATGCGCGAGCGTCAGCTGATTTGTTTTTTTTCCAGATTTTTTGATGCTATCCTATTGAGAATCACTAGCCTTATCACCTGTCTCCATTTTCGGAAGCGTTTTCCTTACACCCTGTGTAAAAAAAACAATTCTCCGAAAATTGCATCGCCGATGCAAGAGACAAATCTGCGAGGCTTTTTTTATAGGGTGGGAAATCAGAAACCCACCCGTGTTAATTCAGATGCCTGTGCCAGCGCTACGGTGATTCTTTCAATCTCCCGTGACCCTGCCAGGCATCGGCCTTAGCGGACACCGTCAATCGTTCGTTGCTGACATCTTTTAATGACGCGCGCGCGTAGAAAAATCTGCGCGGCTGAAGTGGAATTGAGGGTAACTCAGGCTGCATGAGGACAGATGGTAAGTACCTGAAGACAGACGTCGTCACCGAAGCAGACCTAAAAACCCTTGTGAGACGGATTCGTTCCTGACAGGTTGGTCAATGGAGGCAGGAGATAAAATTATCTGTAAAATAGTGCGGGAGGACTTTGCCTAGCTTTCGGACAACATAGAATAAGCAAAAGAAAAAACAATGTTATAGAATCAATTACAGAAACATTACCAAGACTACTTGAACTGACACTCAGAACTTAAAAAGAGAATACTGAGCAGTTCCTAGGCTAGTCCGACCATGTCCGAATGATCACTGTCGCTCCATGATCCCGACACCGTACTCCGATTCCGCACAACGTTAAACGAAGGCGCGTTTGTGTCTTGTTTTAAGTTCAGTACCTGGATGACCGAGCTTAGCTCGGTTTTTAAATGTTTGTTGCTTGAAATGATGTTCTGTGGCAATTCAATTTCTTCCAACACGGATAAAACGACATTTTCTATAAAATGAATCCTAGCTAGATCGATTTACCGCCCCCGAAACCCCTTGCATACTAAATTTCATGAAAATCATTGGAGCCGTTTCCGAGATTCAGATTATATATACAAGAATTGCTCGTTTAAAGGTATTAGATAGATAAAGTGCATATTCATTAATAGATCCGACATTGGTACTTATAATAAGTTAAGTTTAGTAAAATTCCGGCAATCAGGGTTAAAAAAACGATTGAAAAAGATTTTGAAACCCTGAAGTGAATATTTCCACTTCTGTGGTAAGGAAACCGAACCTTTATACCCTCCAGGTATGCGAGCCCCACAGCCGCAGGTGGCGTCACGTCTTCCACCAGATGAACAGAACGCGCAGCAGTGGAACGTGCCCCAGTGAGCTGCACCAGGCGAACAAACTGCCCTGAAGACAACATACCTTTATACCCTCCAGGCATGCGAGCCCCACAGCCGCAGGTGGCGTCACGTCTTCCACCAGATGAACAGAACGCGCAGCAGTGGAACGTGCCCCAGTGAGCCGCTCCTGCACGAGCGCAGCACGCGAATGGACTGCCCTATGGAGGACAATAGACAGAATGAATAGGTCTGCTGGAAAGGATTGCGTGAGATTTGGCAACTCCGTTGTCAGGCAGACTTTGACCGTGACTTCGGCGGGGACTATAACGTTCCATCATTTCTGCTGCTAAGCAGCAAAGCTGTGATCATAGATCTAGCTGTAAAATTACAGATAAATAAGACAACTCTCATTGGGGTCTAAAAAGCATCAGCAAAGGTACCTGGCAATACCTAGGGTTACCAGAATACAAGTCGGTGTAAACAAACAGGTGTCTTAACAGTGGCCAATGGGTGACGATAAGTTTATGAAACGTACTAACCTTGATTGGTTTGTTGTTGATAGTGACAGCCAGTAGATACCCCCCAGGGGAGCGAGGAGTGACATAAAGCGTGTAGCTGCCATCAGTACTGTCCTCCACCCGAGCCAAGCTGGGCCGCGCGCTTGAGTCGCGACGTCTGAAGTATCCGGCCACCTGGAAGACAAGAAGTGGGTACTTACAGTAAGTTTTACATTTCTTTTGTTCAGTTAGTCAAAGTGTTAATAGGTTCATGGCTCCGCCGGCAGATAATAGAATTAAGTACATTGAATGACATTTAAATATTAGCATTACATAATTGACATATAAATAACAGAAGTAATTTAATGACATTTAAATATCAGTATCTATAACAAATGTTTTTATTCCATAAATGAATATTTTGTAAATAATAGTAATATAAATAAAAGAAAAATAACAGAAATAATAGAATAAATTGAAGAAATTAATCTACATATAATCATTACTAAAAATAAAACTTATACCAGCTACGGTTATAAAATTAAATTTAATAATTAATTGATTATTTTTTAAGTTACGTTATAGTTCATATAAATCTAATAACTACCTAAAATAGAGCTTCCTCTCTTCTACCTTTTTGCTGTGCCCGACAGGGTCCATAACAATCCCTATTATAAACACATACCACCTAAGCATACCTATATTTTATGGAAAAGCAATAAAGATATTGAGTATTGAGTATATTTTTATAGGGGTGCATCTTCAAATCTTCAACACATCACCGGGCGAGCGCAGAGAGCTAGAAAAATTTAGCACCTCACCTCGGATATGCTTGGAATAATATTTTAAGAGGTATTCTATTATCTTTATATTTTGAACGTTTTTGTATATTATATCAAAAGCTAATGGTAGCAGATAAATTCGAAACAGAGTTACCGCACTCAGGCAAGGAAGGAACAGGGATGGGTTTTAGTCATTAAAAGCCTGAGAATGTCAATTTTTTGCACTTCGGGAGTGCCGACAGAGGTGAAAACTTGACCAAAAATGCCCAACACTCACAGAAGTTTTTCTACAATATACTTCAATCCGCTATGCGATGCCCAACGCGCCTAAAGAAATTTTCACTTTAAAAAAGGGGGTGCAAGAGCGGGTACCCTCATGCACGGGGAATGCATGAGGGTACCCGCACTCCCCTCCCGGCGCCCATGAATACTAAACTATTCATGGGCGCCGGGAGGGGAGTGCATTTACATTGAGTGCATTGACATTTACATTGAGTGAGGGTGGTAATTATGCCTTTAAGCAAAATTACCACCCTGACTCATTTCCAATGAGATGTAATACATTGGAAATGCGCAGCCACCGACGACGCATGCCGTGTAAGTGGGTAAGTTTTGGGCCAGCAAAACTGTATACTGTCGTGCCAGAGCGACACGAAGCAACTTGAAGAACGAAACGACAAGATTGGATTGAAAACGTCAGATTTGGATCTTAATCAAGAGATGTGTTCCCACAGGGTCGTAGGATTGTTCAAAAGAGTCACCTTGCCCTGGTACAGGCAACTGAAGGAACAGGAATGGATTTTAGTCAGTAAGAGTCTGACATGCCCTCCCGCTCCACCCAGAGCGGGAGAAGTCATCAGATTATTTCCAAACCAAAAAAAGGGTAAGAGATAAATGCCTTTCATAAAAATAAGTAGCTAAAGAAGGCTTACCTGCTCTCCTCCACACCAGATGCGTTCACCATTACAATCTCGCAGCTCCAGTGTGACCTCATGCTCACAGTCCACTCGGAGATCTTGTAGGCCTGAAAACATCACGATAAAATCATATGACTTAATATGGTAGGTACACCACGGTCTACCTGCACCACATTCCACTCTTTCAAATCCATCCAAAGGTTGTCTGTAAAAGATCGTTTTTAGCGATAAGACCGTCAATTGTTACACCCTTTTTTTTGTGGTATGGGAAATCATCCAATGACATCTCCCGTAGCGGGAGGGTGTGTCAGACTCTTACTGATTAAAACCCACCTCTGTTCCTTCGCAAGGCCCTGGTTCAGGCCATGGTACGGAGCGAGAGGGAATGGGAGGCAGTCTCCGCCGTAATCCTCGTGAAGGCGGGACGAGTGAGGGAAGCTCAACGGAGTGGCCCTCGCAGCCCCGGCCGCTACCACCGCAGGAGAGGTACTGGGCGTACTAGGCGTAGGACGTCGCGAGACGATTTCCGGCCACCGTAGCTCTAGCTAGTTATTACTAGGGTTGTGGATAAATTCGAAACAAAGTTACCGCGCCCCTGGGCACTCACGGCAGGGAAGGAACAGGGGTGGGTTTTAGTCAGTAAGAGTCTGACAAGCCGTCCCGCTCCACCCAGAGCGGGAGAAGTCATTGGATGATTTCCCACCCCACAAAAAAAAAACCTTGTTCCTTCCCTGCCTGAGTGCCCAACGGTGCGGCAACTGTAAAAAAAAGGGGTGCGGTAACTCTGTTAAGAATTTATCCGCAACCCCTAGGCATGCAGGCACCGGCCACGATGGGCCCCGTCAGTGGCGGCTGACAACATCTCTTTGAGGCGCGCGTCGAACACTACGCGCCGTCGACTCACGGGCCTGGTGCTGATCGGATGGCGAGCTACCCACTGCTCGCCGTCCGCAGGCCCGGGTCTATGGTGGCCAGAGATCGTCTCACGACGCCCTACGCCCAGTACCTACCTCTCCTGCGGCGGTAGCGGCCGCGGGTGTGAGGACCACTCCGTTGAGCTTCCCTCACGCGTCCCACCTCCGCCTTCGCGAGCATTACTGCTTCGCAGAAGGAAGAAACGGCATCCTATTCCGAGATATTTGATAGAGATTCCTAGACCATTTTGATGCCCCTGGAAATCGCTCATAGAGCCATTTTACAGGTTGCAACTTTTCGACATTTTATGTTCCCTATTAATGAATTGTACAGTCACTGGGAAATTCTCAACATACGACAACATTTCATCTTACAAGTAATATTGTTACAACACAGGAAAACCCAATACAAAAAAATAAGAAAACGTCGAAAAGACATAATATGCACACTACCGCGAACGCGATCATCCTTCTCTAAAAGATTTTTTTACTACCAAGGTCCGGCTCTCTATAATAAGATGAACAAATGCTGTCCAATACATGGTTTGTCATATTACAAGTGTAAGAAAGCGATTTACTCATTCCTACAAGGTAAAAACTACGACGAAACAGAAAAAATCATAACTGATTTCAATTGATGAACTTGGTTACTTATTTATCTTTCTTTTGTGAATCTACTACACAATAAATTAAGATAACTATAAAAATACACATCGAAATCTCACTAACAGTCGCTACGGTCATACAATTTAATCCGCTACAGGTTATGACTCGTAACCTTCAGCGGAAATACTACCTATTCGCACAAGCATAACTATAATATACTCACCTCAACTAGTTTGGTAACAACAAATATTCACGTACTCACTTGTTACATGATTTAATTTTAGTTTATATACGTACCCTATTATTATGTTTTCCTTATTTGTTATTTTACTGTTTTAGCTTTAAGCCACATTAGGGAAAAGAAAAAAGGAAAGGAGAGGAAAAAGGGAAATAATCTTATGGTTATACACCAAAATGTTTGTAGTAAGCGCATCATAATGTCCTATAATGTATAACTGTGTACCTGCGATTTTATTGTTTATTTCCTTGGGGACCGGCACTGTGCTCCTTAACACAGGTTTTCTATTAACCTAGCTAGGAATACAGCACCTCACCCACCATTTTATTGTAGTCTTTGTACACTATATACCGATAAACGATTCTGTAAATGGTCATCATTTGTACTACAATGTTTTTGATGAATAAATTATTATTATTATATTCCCTCTCGCTCCGTACCATGGCCTGAACCAGGGCTGGGTGCGAGAGGTCGCTGTCGCCTATCGCATCCACTCCTACACGGCGGTGCTCCGCCCGCGCGGGGCAGACCTCCACCGTATGTTCCACCGTGTCCTCTGGGCGATCCAATTGTTACACCCTGGCTTCTATTATGTGTTATGGTGTACAATAAGAGTATACATATCTATCAAGAGTATTATACCTATTTATCTTCACCTATAAGCCACAATTTTTAAACATCTATTAAATATGTTTATGTTAATTTGTCTTCAAATCTCAAGTTAACACTGTTTGCTATTTTTGATTTTGTAACCCTTTCGCTCAACTAACTAGGAATTTGTCAGGATTCTAGAAACAGTTAATTCAAGGAAGAACCGTAGTAAGGAGTAGAATTCCCTGCCACAGTCTGTGTTTCCTGATAGCTAAAACCTGGGAGTCTTTAAGTCAAGAGTGAATAGGTTACTTCTAGGCAAGCGTGCTCCATCGTCGACCACATCATCGCTTACCATCAGGTGAGATAGTGGTCAAGTGCAAGACTACTTATCAATGATAAAAATGAACCCAATTCCAACTCCATTTTGTCATCATGACAAAGTAATATATTCCACATAATATAATAAATAATATATTCCACAACTATCACACAACGCCATCTAGTCCCAAGCTAAGCAGAGCTTGTGTTATGGGTACTAGACAACTGATAAACATACTTATATATTTCTAAATACATACATATTATAGATAAATTACACCCAGACACAGAACAAATGATCGTGCTCATATACAAACATTTGTCCTGGGTGGGTATCAAACCCACGACCTTCGGCATAGCAGTCAGGGTCACTAACCAGACCAACAGGCCAGTCACGTTCAAAGTTGGCAGTTACTGTGGTTTCATTGTCAGAGCACTGTTGCAGTAATCGTCGTGTTTGACGGCACGGTTGGCTCAGTGGTTGAGCGTTCGGCTGCTGCGCTGCGTGTCGCGGGTTCGATCCCCGCACGGAACAAATATTTGTATCGCCTACAGATAGTTGTTCCGGGTCTAGGTGTCTTGTGTATGTGAGTTTAAATGTTTGTGAACGCACCCACGATACAGGAGTAATTCCTAGTGTGGGGCAACGTTTTAAAAAAAAAAAAAAAAAATCACAATAAAAAACCTTTGAAACTCTTACCTTCAGTGTTAACCACACACATATCCGGATCTGGTGCATGTGCCAGCAGTCTCCCGAAGATGGTGGCGTCGTGTGTGGCGGGCGCGCGCGGGGCGAAGCGCAGCTCCAGGCGCGGCGCCTCCGCCAGCGTCGCCAGATCCGTCACGCGCTCCAGGCGCCGCAGCACGGGCCCCGACAGCGAGAGGACCTCGTCTTCTTTGCCTTCGGTTAGAAGCTAGAGACGAGATAAACCAACTTTAAATTAAATAAATAATAAAATAAAAATAAAAATGTTTATTTCAGTTGCTTATAGCTTTACCATACATGATTCGCAGATCACCTTTTAAGGCCCCTCTCGCGGTCCAGTGGCGCCCTCATTGAATAAAAAATCGTAGCATAGCACAGAAAATAAATATTAAAAAATCCAACTTGACGTTTGTTACAAAGAGGATAAAGAATTTTTACGTTGTTAAAACAGATCTCAAAATGTTTCGTATCCAGAGTAGTAGGCAAAAGTGCCAAAAACGGCCGTTTCTGACACCCTTAAGGTGAAAGCTCCAGGGTAGCCCGCGAAATTCAATTTTTATTACGTTTTTTGCAATTTGCAGGTCAGTGTCAGGTTGTATTTCGCGGGCTACCCTGGCGCATCCACCTTAAAACGTGGGTAGAAGGAACAACAAGGTTTTTGTTACATACCGTATAGTGCTTTAGTTAAAGTTCATTTGCTTGACATTCTATGATGAGAGGGTTCACCTTATTGGTTATTAACGTTTTTACCCAGTCCCCCATAATCCAGCCTTTTGGACGCCAAGTTCTGTGCTTTTGAACACATGACTGCTAAGCACTATTATAATTTGTAGTTTATCTCTATCTTAATTCTCCAAGTATCTGGTCCTCGGGAAACATATCACCTGTTAGAGTCAGAGACAAAAGGCGAAGGATGTTTCGCTTCATTTTATCTTTTTAACCGACTTTCGAAAAAGGAGGAGGTTCTATGTTCGACTGTATGTATGTTTATTTTTTATTTTTTTATGTATGTCCGCGCATTTCTCCGTCAGTTGTAGACCGATTTTCGAAATTCTTTTTTTATCCGAAAGAATATACTCCCGAGGGACCACCCATATAAATTTTATCGAAATTGCTTTAGCGCTTTTTGAGAAACTGAACAAAAACGAAAAATACGCATATCTTGATGACGTTTTTGTGTTCTCCAAGTGTTTAAATTCTGTTGTTGTGTTTATTTATGTTATTGGGGTTTTTAGTTCTGGGGTATAACAACTAAAGAGCGAAAAATAAAAAACTTTTATACAAAAAAAAACAACCGACTTCCACAAAAAAAATCACTAAAAATTTAAAATAACTTTAATTTCGGAAGTCGGTGTCAAATATCGAAGAAATAAAATACAAACGCCGACTTCCGAAATTAAAGTTATAACCGAATTTTCTTCAAGGTAGACACAATTTTATTGAGCAACGAATTATCAGAGAAGACCGTCAATATTTTATTTAGAAAATCCAGTCAAGAATTGATTCGATCTTATAGTCACACTTTCTTTATCAGCAAGCTTGACCCTGTCATCCATCGCTCAACTCTCCCTCCCCCACACGTGGCGCTGAGCAATCCTGTGATGGATCCAGTAGATCTTATAGTCAAATTTACCTCCTCAGCAAACCTCACAGCATCAACGGCATGCCTGGCCCTGTCATCTAGCGCTCGACTCTTCTGATCCAGCCGCTGTTGGTGCCTCTCCCTCGCTCGCGCTGCGCTTGCGCATAGAGTGCGGGTGTGAGTGTCGACTGCCCGGCGGTACTGGACTGCCCATTCTTGGACTTCGCTTTCTACGCGGGCTGCTTGACACTGGAAGATTGAAAGACGTAGAGCGACTTAAATGGGTTATTTTCTCGTGTCTGCATCAGCTCATTACAAGAATAACCAATGACATGATCAAAATCAAAATCAAAATCAAAAGTCAGTTATTCAAACTAGGCTGAGAACCAGCACTTTTTGAACGTCAAAGTTCTACATAAAGACAGTCCCCCAAAAAACGCCCGCCCGTCACCACTTCCTAGTGTTTTAGCTGTGAAGAAGAAGTGGCCAACAAACTCCCCAGCAACACATCTGTCTGTTAAGTTTTAAGAACTTGAATCTATATAATTATATGCAACAATCTTAACATTATGTAAAACAGAAAAATAAATATATGTCTAAAATATAATCATAAAATTAAATAATGCGCCACTTGCCAGCTAGCACACTCAATCATGCCATTAAAAACAAACTCAAGCATAAACACTAAACCAAATTAAAGAAGCCTCCATACATAACTGGTGTGCCTGCTTACAAGAACAAAGATAGAAACTACGAGTATCAAAAGGTTGTGATTCGAAGCCACAAGTGATGAACTAGGGCCATCATACTAAAATTAGTAGACAATTATTATATGAACTCATATAATCTGTCATAACCATAAGCTAAATATGGAGAAAGAACATCTAGTGTAACATTGTCTTGCGTTCAACACAGCGACCAACTATTATTATCTTCTAAATAGTTGTTGATGGAATAGTATGCCTTCGAACAGAGACTAGATTTAACTTTAGTTTTAAATGCATTAAAAGGTAAGTCAAGAAAAGAACGGGGTAGCTTATTGTAAAATTCGATACCGAGACCCTCAAACGAACCATGAACCCTGGGAACACGGTGGGAAGGAACATGATGAAGATATCAGTAGAAGTAGACAGTCTGTGGTCTGAGCAGGCAAGTAGACTGGTACAGCCTGCACCAGACGCACGTAAGTATCCATATTTTACATCTGACACCGGCTCTCTAACAAAAAATTTTTTTTATCTATGCTCTTAGTTTTCTGGGATAATGAAATCACATAATCGATTAATTTAATAACATCATATTTCTGGAACAGCCAGGTGCTCAGTATTTTGGAGAGGTCTGTCTTAGGAATTGGAGTTTCTTGCTGGGTTTTCTCTATAGGAAACGACCAATTGGAACCTTGAACATTTTTTTAGGGTTCTGTACCCGAAGGGTCCAAGCGGAGCCCTATTGGTGTCACTCACGTGTCCGTCTGTCTGTCGTCTATAACACAGGTTTTACAGCCAAACGGTTGAAGCTACAGTCTTCAAATTTTCCCATTAAAAGCATCTTGTTGACCAAAAGAGTATGGCTTTGGGTCAACAAGATGCTTTTAATGTAAATAGTCAAAAATACATCTGGTACGGAACCCTAAATGTACGAGGTCCGACACGCACTGAATTGGCTTTTTGTTGTACGGAGGAAACCTTCAAAAAGCGCCTGGTCTTTTTGGGGAACAGACCAGGGAGTTGTGGGAATTTTACCTCACTAAAATCATTTATTCGGCGGCATGTGACATCCGCCAACCCGCATTGGGCCCGCGTGATGGATTACGGCCCACACGGTCTCACAGAGAGGAGGCCTCTGCCCCAGCAGTAGGGACATTAAAAGGCTAATGATGATGCAAATTACCCCGGTGATCAGCATCAGCACATGGAAGGGGTCTTGTGACCTGTTCCAAGCCTCTTACGTTTCCTAAGTGACGATAAAGGTTTATGTAAAATGATTTCGCTTTTAAACCCCGGTCTACTCACATCAATCTCATAGGCGAGCGCGCTTAGGTTCCTGGTGGTTCGCTCCACATTCTCCGGCACGAGCTTGGCGCGCTCGGCCGCGTCGCGCAGCAGCCGCGCGCGCTCAGCGGCCGCACGTGACGCGTTGGCGAGCGCGTGCCCGCTGTGGGAGACTAGGCAGCAGTCGCGACATACCACCTGGAGTAACGGGCGTAGATGGTGTAACGGGAATAGGCACTTTATCTTTATCCTACTTGTATTTAAAATCTTTACATGACATGGTATAAAAAATGTCTGTTTAATAAAAAACTTTTTTACAAAAAAATAGAACCGACTTCCAAAAAAAGTGCAAAATAACTTTAATTTCGGAAGTCGGTGTTCCTGTTTTGTATCTTTGTTTTTTGACACCGACTTCCGAAATTAAAGTTATTTTGCACTTTTTTTAGAAGTCGGTTCTAAGTTTTTTGTAAAAAAGTTTTTTATTATTCACTTTTTAGTTGTGGCTCCCCATTAAACTGTGTTAACAATTCATAGACATACGATAGCAACAATCGCGGTTGATTTGCTGTCAATTTTTGAAGAGTTCCGTTGTCTGTCTCCGAAACCCATCATCAGATCTTTTTGAAATTTAAATGGGACCATTTCGGAATTAACCCCTTTCGAACAAAAAAAGAATTTTGCAATTCCGTCAATATATGACGGAGTTATGCCCGAACATACATAAAAAAAAAAAAAAATACAAACATCCGAATTGATAACCTCCTCCTTTTTCGAAGTCGGTTAAAAATCGTTACATGACATGGTATAAAACATGTCTGTTTCTCCGCTAAATCCTCCTAAACCACGCTATGGATTTTGATGTGGTTTTCACTAATATAAAAACCGATAAACGAGGAAGGTTTTAGTAAAAAGGAGGTTATCAATTCGGATGTTTGTATTTTTTTTTAATGTATGTTCGGACATAACTCCGTCGTATATTGACGGATTTGCAAAATTCTTTTTTTGTTCGAAAGGGGTTTGTTCCGAATTGGTCTCATTTAAATTTCATATAGATCTGATGATGGGTTTCGGAGACAGACAACAGAACTCTTCAAAATTGAATGTAAATCAACCGCGATTTCTGCGATCGTATGTCTATGAATTGTTAACACAGTTTAATGGGGAACCACAACTAAAAAGTGAACAATACAATACAAAACCAGGAACACAGACTTCCGAAATTAAAGTTATTTTGTACTATTTGGAAGTCGGTTTTTATTTTTTGTAAAAAAGTTTTTGTATATCATTTGCACCTGTGCGAAGCCAGGCCGGGTCGCTAGTCAAAGATCATTTCAATCCATCGCCACTTAAGGGCCTACCTCCGCATAAGTGGCGCCCTCATTGAATAAAAAATCGTATCTTTGCAAGGAAAATAAAGATTAAAGAATCTTATGTTGCGTTTGTTACTAAGAAGATAAGGTATTTGTAACGTTTTTAAAATAGGACTCAAAATGATTCGTATCCAAAGTAGTAAGCAAAAGTGTCAAAAACGGCTGTTTTTGGTACTTTTACTTACTACTTTGGATACGAAACATTTTGAGTCCTGTTTTAACAACGTAAAAATACCTTATCCTATTTGTAACAAACGCAACATAGGACTCTTTAATCTTTATTTTCTACGCTTTGCTATGATTTTTTATTCAATGAGGGCGCCACTTGTTGGCTATATACGCCTTAACTCAAGTATCGCACCAAGCGTTGTGTATTAAAAAAAAAAAAACACCTGCTGACAAGTAGCGCAGTAAACACTAAGATCAGCCTTGGGATGTTGGCTGCAGTACTTCACAGGCGCAGGGTCGAGTGGATGCAGTGAGTGGCGGGCTGTCGCCTTCTGTCTGCCGTGCGCCTCCCCGCAGGACGTGCAGATACTGACCAGGCATTGGCTGCAGCGGGTTTCTGCCTATAAGACAAGTTTTGGTTAGTTCATGGAAAAGAAGGAAAAAAAATGTTTATGGCATGTCCGTCGGTTTAGATTTCACGAATTAAAGGTTTCTGTTAATATGGTTGCGCCAAATTCGGATATAAACAAGTTAGTAAATGGTAAAACATCTCTATTCTTTACTGTACACCAAAATATACAAGAGTATCTCTCTCAAGTTTGCTGGGAGAAAACTCAACTTTAAGTTAAGCTCACCTTTGTACATGAATTGTTTAATGACTGTGTTCTATGTTTTAAGATCTGTTGTACAATAGAACATTAAGAAATTAAAACTTAACATAGTACACAGTGATGATTACAAAGGCTAAGGTAAGCTCAGCGTTGAGTTTTCTCCCGGCAAACCTTTGAGTGATACAGAGAGATCTAATCGAGGGTAGGATCCAGTGTACAATATAAACCTACCTAAAGAAGTCTAAATACATGAATATATATTTACACATACCTACTTACAAATATCAATATACAGGGCGGAATTTTGTGATGACACCTGAAGGGAAAGTACTCTTAATACTTTATATAGAAAGTTTTACTCAAAGAAAACATTCCTTTATTTTTGAAAAGAAAGAAAACTGCATTCATGGATTTTTTTTGTGGGGATACGTCCCATTGTGTTCTTTCTGTATATGTTTTATGTGTACAATCGTCGATCGTTAGGCTGGTTTTATAGTCACGCCGCTAGACGCGCCGTTGGGCAGCGCGCTGTTGAACAGCGCGCGTTTGAACAGCGATGCACTATAAAACGACATTAGTAAGGCGCGTTTCGCTGCTGTGAGACAGTCGTGTACAAACATACTAAATGAACGGCAATGCGGTTAGAGTACTGGCTATTTACTTTTTATGGAAAAAAAGGCAACAATAACGTCGAAGAACAGTAACTGTTGATCCTTATAACGCTGTAAGGTTACTGAGAGGCGAACACGTAACAACTTTCTCTGATTTACGAGAAAATAGTTATAAATTTTATAAATATTTTCGCCTATCAACCAGCAGTTTCGACGAATTACTGTGCAAGTTAGAGTTTTCTTTACGAAGATCCAGCTTACGTCGCATCCCCATAGCTCCAGTGGAAAAATTGGCGATTACTCTAAGGTAAGTGAAATAAAAGAGTAGGTTTTGTAATAAATTATAATATTTGTTTGGTTTGTTAATTTCTTCCCAGGCTTTATTTTTTGCGTCCTTATTCTTATAAAATTCATCGGCCGGGTCCCATAAACATCTTCTAAATCGCACATCCTCAATTACTCGTCCTGTATCGATGTGATTCATTTTGTACACAACAGTACCTAACGGCGCGTCTCAACGGCGTCACACTAAAACGCACAATGGCCGTAGAAGCGCATGAGCGGCGCGCGCTTCGACAGCGCCGCGCGAATAGGACGCGTTCACCGAACGGCGCTGCTCAAGCGCGCGAATTTGAAACGCTACTACTACTCCAATACATATCCGAGCGCGCGCGCTCCGACGGCGCTGCTGAAACGCGTGACTATAAAATCAGCCTTAGTGTCAAGCACTAGAGGTTTGCGCCAGTTCTCGTTAGCCAAGGAGAGTGGAGTAAGGCCCTTGTCCACCGCCACTACATCTCGATGCATACCCACGGCAGCAGCTAGAAAATATTCCCTTAGACTGCATACCTCGCGGTTGTGGAGGGTCTTAGCATTTAAAAAGCCTCGGCCTCCACACTTCCGCGGGATATACAGTCTCATCACTGAAGAACGTGGGTGATGCATTCGAAATGCAGTCAGCAGTGTACGGACACGCCTATCCAGGGCGTCAAGTTCGGTTTGAGTCCATTTGAGTACGCCGAAAGAGTACATCAATACCGACATGACCCAACCGTTGAAGGCGCGCACCTTGTTTCCGCCCGATAGAAGACTATTAAATACCTTCTTCAGGCGGCCAAAGAAGCGCTCCTTCAACGATTGCTTCATGTCAGTAACATTGATACTTATCGCTTCCGACATACCCAAATACTTATAGGTTTCGGTTGGAGAGAGGGATCTCAGGTTTATGGAATCCGAGAGTTGAGTTCCCACGGATTCCACAATCTCCCCTCGATTTACATGCATTACTGCACATTTGTCCACACCAAACTCCATCCTGATGGCACTACTGAAGGTTTCAGTTACCTTCAGTAGCTCCATCAGTTGCAGATTGTTGGGGGCAAAAAGTTTCAAGTCATCCATGTAAAGCAGGTGAGATATAACCTGACCACCTCTCTTCAACCGGTAACCTAGTCCTGAATTCTCCAGCAGTGTGCTTAGAGGATTCAAGGCTAGGCAAAACCAAAGCGGACTCAAACTGTCACCCTGGAATATACCCCGCTCGATCCTTATCGGTTCGCTATTCCTTTGGATTTGTCGACATCCTGGATAGCGAAGGACCGTCCTCCATTGCCCCATACATGACATCAGGAAGGTGCGTAGCGTTTATTATTATTATTAATTATTATTATAATTAAAACACTTACGGATAACATTCACAAAGATTAAATACAATAAATATCAGTCGAAAGGAGGTGCTTTGCCATTATTATTTTCCTGAGTGTAGCAACAGAGGCTGACACAGTTGTGATGAAAATGAATGGTTTAGTTAGAGATTCCTCGACCAGAAAATCTACGAAATTAACTACCTATTTTCTGATACAGTCTTAGCTCAGTTAAGGTGGGAGTGGGTGTTGAGATAGGTTTTAATGCAGCGTGTTCATGATTTGTTGTAGTCTGCCTACAGGAATAGCCAAACATCTTTTGTCTGATATCCCATGAAATTCCATCAAGTTAATGACCTGAAAAAATATTTAAACTCCCCGAACGTAAGTTCAAAAACAATCACACATAAGCATTCAGTAAGTCAAATGTAGCAGAACGGAACGAATGGTAATTTGTTAAAATCCCACATTTGAAACGTACGGCCACGGTTGAGATCCTTCACGTGTTTCAATATCTTAAAATACTTTTTAAAGAAGAAAGTATTAGTTAGTTATATTCGTACTCATTTCTACTGAGTTTGTAGGACAAAGGACTGAAGCTCGTTAGGGTGGATGACTTCTGCCCAGGGGTCGTGGATAAATTCGAAACAGAGTTACCACGCCCAGAGAAGGAACAGGGGTGGGTTTTAGTCAGTAAGAGTCTGACACGACCTCCCGCTCCACCCCGAGCGGGAGAAGTCATTGGATGATTTCCCACCCTCACAAAAAAGAAAAGAAAAAAAAAATGATAGATGACATAAAGTTTAATTTTTATGGATTTTAATTATCTGAATAAAAATAAAGAATATTTTATTTTTATTTTTATAAAAAAATCTATTTGGTCCGTCAGTTACATTACCAAAAAATATGAAAATAACTTTAATTTCGGCAGTCGGTGATTGTATTTTATTTCTTCGTTATTTGACACCGACTGCCGAAATAAAAGTTAGTTTTCAATATTTTGGAAGTCGGTTAAAAATGAAGAAGATCAGGTACAGAGCGTTGAAATATCACGTAACGTCACACCTATGTCAAAAATGTAACGCTTCTTATCTAGAACTGACGTAACAAGTCTACTAATCCCAAACTTGTTATGCGTTTTATCTTTGTAATTTTTTATTGATTTGATAAAGCAAAAAAATACATGTCAAATATTTTTTGATAACCGGACTAAATAGAATTATTATTTTGGTACACAGGCTTTTAATCTCATAGATATTGCCACATACTCATCTAGAACAAATCTATTCACACCTTTATGCAGATTAACAATTCAGAGAAGTCGTTATGTTACGTTCCTGAAAGCAACATGCAATTAGACGGTACTTCGAAACCGAAATGCAATAAATGCTGCAATATACATAATATTAGATCAGCCTGAATGAGTATTTCCCAGAAGAGAAGGCGCAAAATAAGCCCACCCACCCAAAACTCACGACTTACAATTTGTAAATTGCGGTCGTTGCCACTGGGCCACCGCTGCTCTAATATAATAGTTAAAAAAAAAAAAACAATATCTGCCGTTGAGCCTGCAATGATGCTTGGTTGATAGGTGAAATTTGTTGCCACACCAATTCCTACCTTATTATCACTGCTACAAAGATCACAGAGCACGTTGATCCCCTCGCTGTCCTGCGCGGCTACCATCTTGCGAAGCAGCACATAGTTAAGAGGCAGCGCTGATATGCCTCCGAGGGGCAGCTGTGTCTCATACCCGCAGGTCGGGCAGAGCAGGAACTGCACGCTTTTGCCCGAAACCTGAAATAACGATGGGGGTTTAACGTGAGCTGGAAAAACTTGGATTTATCATAAGCTCAAACTTTATTGCAGGTGATATTTAAACACGCAAAGATTTTCTGCTGCAATATTTTATCGCATCTTGACAATAGAGTAGAGTAGCCTAGGTCCAATGTGAAGGACCTATTTATTTCCTTTTTTTTTGTATTTCCTCACAAGAAAGAGCTGGCTAAAACTTATTACGAATTCCAGAAACTGCATCATAGAGAATCACCTTGTCGACAGATCCAAATTTCTGAATTAAGAAGTTGACTTGTCAAACTTTGACATCAACACAGGGTTTCGTACTTTCGTCCACGTTCTTTATTCTACATTTTTAAATTCAGAAACCGATTATTATACACTCAGTGCGAGTGCGGTGTCCTGTTCAGACCCATTTGCTGGAGTGCCTCAGATGTTCGTTTACTAACAGCATTCAGCAACGACTCCGACGAACCAATAAAGGCCACCAACTGGCCCCAAACAGTATGACCGTCGAAACGAAAACAAGAAGAATTCAGAAACAAGTCCTTACGTTACACCTTTCACAAATACCCTTAATTCGAGCAGGTACAATAATAGCCTGTTTTTGAAGAAACTCGTGTCTACCTACATATATCGGGTGTAAAACGACAGTTTCCGAAGCCGAAAGCCACATATTCTACCCATTGTTTGGATTTTTTTCCACTAGACCATACCTGGGAAACCACAGTGTTATTACTAAAGTTTTTTCCAAACAAACATTACCTGAATTTTCGATTCTTTTTTCGAAATTACGGATTTGCAGTTACGAAAACGCAATGAATATCAAACGTATCCGACAAGTACCTACGTGGCTTAGAATGAAGGGGCGGGGTTTAACTCCACTTGCCTATTAGCGTTACATTGCGCGGAATAAAAAATTGTTTTATTTTTCATACCTAAAAATAAAAGTCGTTTCACAGCTATAATTTTTGCGCTACTTTGTTAGACGTACAGTATGCGTAGTTAACGGCTCTGTGATGTGTCTTTTTACACCCTCTTTATAGACTGATCGTCTCTTCACGACGCGTCGTCTCCAATACAGTACTTCCTACCTTTCTGGTCAATATTCCATATTTATGTTGTTGCTGCTTCTGTTCCCAGCTGCCCTCGGACCCTGAGTGTCGGAGGTCGCTCTCATAGCCCGAGCCTGCAGACCCGGCACCAGACCCTGACCTCGATCCACCAGGGTCCAGTTGGATTGAACCTGGAACAAATAAAAGACTTTGTTGAAAGGAACGTAGCGCAGTAGTCAGGGCAAAGGAGAAACCAATTTCTTGGCGTTAAACTTCATCAAGCCGATATTGGGAGACAAGTAGCTTGGTGAACAAAGAAGATATAGGTATACAGGGGGAAATCGAAAAAATACTTCTGCCCATCGAAATGAATAACTTTCAGGGAAGTCATAGATAAAAAAATAAAAAACTTATAAGTACGAATTTTGATCAGCAGATTGCATCCACTCAAACCAGCGTGGTGCTTTCCCCAAAAGCTCATTTCTCATAATAATATGAGTTGATCACTATATATTGTATGGATTAGAACACGTTAAAAGAGACTTTGACCTCTGAGTTTGTTTCGGTGTTTCTTCTCAGGGTAGTCAGCTATATAGGCCGGCCTCATCTAGCTAAAACTGACAAAAAAACATTGACGTGTACGTATTATTTGTAACCTGTTTGCAGAATATAAACGGAATGTCAAATTTTTTGGGAATTGACCACAACTTTCTTAACCCCAGAAAGATAAATCTTAAAAAAATAATTGCTCTCTCTATCTTTCTAAATAATTATAGCAATTATCACGTAATGCGTTAAAGATATTTCAATGGAGATCTAGAAGTTCCCCAAGGCGTGCTTATTGTCACTAAGATAAAAGTCTTGTCAATTTTGAGATATACGACCATGTCAGTCAAAATTACGCATGATTATTTATTCTTTACAGTGGCTTTTACGACTTTAGATTTCCCACACTTCTACAAGATTTTTGTATTTTAGTGAGTTTGTATAGATGCAAAATTACTCGTTTGTAGGTATAGGCAAAATACGTTGATTTTAAGAAGTGGATTGTTCTAGTTATTTTTTTATTTTATTTTTTATTTAAGACGGGTTTACTCTTGACTCTAGTCTAGGTCAGAGGTGACAGAGACAAAGTCGACGATGGAGCGAGCTTACCCAGAAGAAGCCTGTTCACTCTAACTTTGAAGATATTAGGGTTGTATGCATTCGGAAATGAAGACGCAGGTAGAGACTTCCACTCCTTCGTGTTAGTTCGTGCTAATGTATTTTTTTTTGTTAATTTAAGGAAATGATAAAGAAATAAACAGTGACGGTGCCTGTAACATTTCCACGCGGCAAAACTATAGCTGCCAGACGCGCGGACACAGCTAATCTACTAAAAGCCAGAAATACATGACAATGAAATTACAAAAGAAAAATATCAAACAATTTCTCTCAGGTGAAAAACAGTTTTACGGCCGCGTAATTCTAGAGCAGTGGTTCCCAACCTTTTATTGACCGGGGACCACTTTGGTTTCTTTGTTGTTAGTAGGACGCCAGAAGAAAACTTGACAAATTTAATCTTGAAAAAAAACTTTTTTACAAAAAAAAACAACCGTCTTCCAAAAAAAAATTTGGAGAACACCAAAACGTCATCGAGGTACACGTATTTTCCGTTTTTGTTCAGTTTCTCAAAAAGCGCTGAAGCAATTTCGATAAAATTTATATGGGACACCTCGGGAGTGTATTCTTTCAGATAAAAAAAGAATTTTGAAAATTGGTTCACAACTGACGGAGAAATCGCGTAACATACATACAAAAAAAAAACAAAAAAAACATGCAGACGAATTGAGAACCTCATCCTTTTGGAAGTCGGTTAAAAAAAAACATATCATAAATTTAAAACTTGCAGCACACCTATTCTTTAAAATCAAAAGTAAAGAGCATTCAATCATAGAAGATAAGTACAACATTTCTGATAGAATCTTAAAATCAGTTCGCATCAATGAATGTTGCTATTCAGGTAGAAAGTTTGAAATTTGTAGACCTTTTACGGACCATTTTTAGGGCTCCGTACCCAAAGGGTAACCAACGGGACCCTATTACTAAGACTCCGCTGTCAGCGGGCTGTATCTTACGATGTATCTGACGCATCACTGTGTACAGTTGAAATTTTCACAGAATGTGTATTTCTGTTGCCGGGAGGCTCCCTGAGGAGCCCCCTTTAATTATTCATTTATTTTTATTACTTTTTGTTTAATCGACTATAGAAATACACGATGTGTGAAAATTTCAACTGTCTAGCTATTACGGTTCATGAGATACAGCCCAAAAAAAAACCAAAAAAAGTACGGTTCTAGCAAGGTGTTTTTTTGTTTTTCAGTTTATGGTACGTGTGCAAGTCCGACTCGCGCTTGGCCGGTTTTTTATTTTTTAGCTCTTGCGGGCCACCAGTGGTCCGCGACCACAGGTTGGGAACCATCTAGCGAGACAAACAGTCGACTTGAAAAATTACAATCTCAAAGCCCGATGAGTCAAACTTTTTGGCAGACATTATTCGCTTTGCCGGAAGATGCTGTAAAGCTTTTGACATTGAGTAGCCTGATTCATTTACTATTATTAATTTAGCTGGCTATTAATGTGAGGCGAATGTGTCGATGAACTAGTTTTGCAGGGACGGACTGGGTAAGCGAAATGGGTGCATAAAAAATGGGGCCCTTTGTTTTTTTATTTGGGGTAACCCCTGTGAAAGTGTGAACTGTCTTACGATTTTTTTGCCTTAATTATAATAACATTACGCCTGTTTCAATGGTACAGGTGTACCCTATATTACATGCACATTTCAGTAGTAATGTTTAACTCCTATGTGATAGGACGAGCATATTTCCATATAGGAACCGGTATGCTAATAGGAAATTCCAAATGGGAAACTCAATATCACTTTACCCGACCTGCGAATCGAAACCTGTACCATAAGCTTAGTGGTGCCTATAGGTTGTTATTATAATTTTCTATGAGGACAACAGTGCAGTTACTTTGCAAGCCGAGCTAGATATGATAATTCAACTGGTTAGGTTGTTCATTGAGTTCAGCTCCAGCAGCAAATGTTGTGGACTGTATATACTTTGTACTCAATACTCAATTGTTTATACGCAATGAGGTGGTGAAATGAATGAAAAAATGGTAATAAAAGCGACGCTCGTTCGTAGGTTGATTCGTGGGTTATGAACAGAGGTCGGAATTAGGTAGAGTTATTTATGTACTTGCATCAAAATGTTGGTATTAATATGGATCTTCCCGGGATTTCTAATGGACAATCCCGTGTGGCCAACAATATTACAAATAAATAATAATAAAAACCTTTATTTTTTTCTTTTGTTTTCACAAGCTATGTGGTGTGAACTACAAATGTGGCAACATCACGCGTGTGCGCATTAGAATTTTGCAACTTCGGACCTCTGATGTCGTTGATGTAAATTTGGCAACGTTCCGCGTGCACTGGTTTAAATTGTGTAAAAGTAAATAGTTTTTTTATTCAATAAATCACGGGATTTTTCTGCTCTTTAAAATTAATCTCGGGATTTGAGGCATATAACACCACACTAACACTAAACACAACACTAACACTTTTTAAAGCATACTGCCAAACGTTTTATACGAGTAGCCTGTGGGTCAGTTATACACAAAGATCGTTCAGTGCCTTGCGAGTCCAATATAATAACGGATTCTGGATGTTGCTGGGGCTGCCCCGTTTCTGTAGTGCCTCTAGCATGTTTGCAGAGGCCCGAGTTGATGGCTTCCAAGCCATCATGCGCAAAAGAACCGCCTCTCTGTTAAGCAGAGTGCGGGGCAGCTCTAACAGCATCCTACAAGTGATTGCTGAAAAACTTGACTCCTTAATAATGAGGGCTTTCGTTCGGGCTTTGGTTATCAAATCAAATCAAATCAAATCAAAAGTCATTTATTCAAACTAGGCTGAGAACCAGCACTTTTTGAACGTCAAAGTTCTACATAAAGACAGTCCCCCAAAAAACGCCCGCCCGTCACGTTAGATAGCGCTGCTATGTGACTAGAGCCTGTATGAAACTCCTCGCCTTGCCTGTTAATGTTTTATACCTACCTACTAACATTAGATATTAAGAATATTGTTACTAACAAATAATGAACTCTGTCTAAATAAATAAATAATAATAATCATTATTATATCCACTTTATTCTTTCGCTGTATGAAATCAGTGAACGAACATAAATAACTCTACGTAATTCCGAACTCTGGTTATGAATGACGTAGTGATTTGTCGCTTGTGACAATGAACAAACAACAAACAGCAAGTCCGGAAAGCTAGAATTAAGAGTGTCGACCACCACAAAAACGCCGATGCAATGAAGCTCGACGAGACCCAGATAAACGATAATTGTCTTTGGGTCTTTCCGCAACGAAATTAATCAGAAAATAACAGCGGAGGAGTATACAAGGTGTTACTTTTGAATTTCGGTATCCCATTACTCTAGGGTATTAATGAGACTATGTCAAAGAATAAACTGGAACTGAAAAAATAATTCGACAAAGTCACGATTATATAGGTGTGTAAAACACCCTTATTTGAAATAATTGTGATCACGTCGCATTTTGTTAACTTGAAATATGAGTGATTGGTTATTCAATCTATATATTACAAACTTACAAAATATTACTAACTGTACCTAATTAAAACAAAAACTGCCTAACTAAATAAAACTTAAAATCTGGTGTCAAAAAATTCCTCCGCATCGCTGTCTACTGGATGAGTGGCCAAAAGACTGGCGGCATTGCCACGTTGTATGGCAATGCTTTACCTCTGGCCGAGGAAAAAGCCAGCCCTTGGGTCACGCGAAGTGTCAACAAGGCGTTTAGATAGATCTTTAAATACTAAATGAGCACTTGGACCCCACGGCCCAAGGGTTTCAACCCCAAACGGTTCGAAAATGTACTACCGACGAGGTTGCTATATTGCCGCCGTTTGAGGTTTTCCGCAGCCGCAGCGGCAGTACCGGCACAGCATGACGAACTAGGAAGATGAGATGGCGCAAGAGTATCAACACATGTAGCGTCCCACACTAAAGGCCAATCAAACTTCCACGGAAATAACGACATCCCGTCCGGTCTTTTACCATCGTCACGAGCCAGACCATGTGGTTCTAATACAGCCGGAACGCCGGCGGTGACAATAGCTCGTCGGATGGTGTCGTTGATATTCGCGTGCCGTGCTATTGCTATGCGACCCGCGCTTCGGCTGTATGATTGGCCGTGGTGTCCGAGGCTGTTGACAACTTCGCCACAGTGGCGCCTAGACGTAGGGCAACAGCGAAGCGAAAAGTAGTATCGTCGAACAAGGTGCCTATGTTCGACGACGGTAGTGCGTGAAGCCAGAGACCCGACTCCAGTAGTAGCAGATGTAACAATTAAGTTTTCCTGAACTACTCTACAGAGCGGCTCATCCCACCGTCTCTGGGAAGATGGGTAGTCGGGCGGATTTGTATTCGGGCAAGCAAGTCTCACGGCATCCATAGCCTCGGTGAAGCACGGCACATCGAAATCAATCAGTGAGGAAGCTAAGATATTCCTGATTAATTTCTCAGTCCAGTCTCAGTCAAACCGAGGATATGAAAGCCGGTAAACTAATACTGGTAATTTTGCGGACAGCGAGACCTCCCATACGGATGGGAAGAGTAGTCTGAGCCCAGGCTTGGTCGTCCATGGCCACATTTAAAATTGACGAAAAATTTGGTAATTTTTTTCCAAAAACTATGATTGGTTTGAATGAGAATGATTTACTCGCAAAATAAAGATTTGTCATACAGGTGACAATTTTTAATTGATTGAATTATGATTGAACTAAGGACTTTGTGTATTATTTTTACATATAGCATATAACCTTAGAGTTATGAATAATCAAAAGGAACGCGTTGTTTACCTCAAATACTTATAGATTTATGAACCACCCACCTTTTGTGTTTATTACAACATAACCGACTCCCAAATATGAATCCAAACAAGTGCCGAAGAAATTCGTTAAGCATCAACGTTTCAAAACTTAAAACAGTGTATCTGGGCCGTTATAAACATAAACCACAACTTTAATTTTATCCTCCACCTTAATAAAAGATGATTCGGTGAATGATAGCACTAATAAACTTTCTGTTTATTAATTTGGGGCGTCTGTTTAATTTCTCATTGTTATGGTTGAAACTTCAGGCTGAATCATGGAGGTTCAAACGTTTGATAAGTCAAGAGGGTTTATGGCAGTTGTATAATAATAAGTAAATGATTCGGCGAACTCTTGAGTTGTGTGGTTGTAACAATTCGTCATCGTTTGAAGTGGATCTTGAATCTGTAATCTGTGATGGTAATGGATATTCAGGTGATTGTAAAGAGATTTTGTTGCAGACGGCTTTATGAAGAACGTATGATATCACGATGTTTTAAATAAATATGATTCGTAAGATTCTTATGTAAAGGGAGTGACATAATCTGGCTTCAATAACTTTCGGATTGCTATTAAGGGTCTACTACCGGCCAAGTGGCGCCCTCATTGAATATAAAATCGTAGCATAGCCTAGAAAATAAATATTAAAGAATCCAACGTCACGTTTGTTACAAAGAGGATAAAGTATTTTTACGTTGTTAAAACCGGTCTCAGAATGTTTTATATCCAAAGTAGTAGGCAAAAGTGTCAGAAACGGCCGTTTTTGGTACTTTTGCCTACTACTTTGGATATGGATATGTGCTATTCTACGATTTTTTATTCAATGAGGGCGCCACTTCGCCGGTGGTACACCCTTAGATAAATAAATAAATAAAAAACACTAATTGCAGTTTTAAAATAAATAAGATTGTCAGATAGATTGAGGACGGCTGTCAGACTGATAGTGCTACTGAATTTTGTTACAGTTTTGTAAAAGTTAACTAACAATACAAGACATAACAAAAAAATATGGTTCAGTGTTTCTTTTCGTACACAGCGGAACCTAGAACTCCACACAAGAAGTATACACCCTGAGTCTACGTCCCTTGATATATCAATATCTACCATACTAAAAAAGAAGGTTAGCTTTTCACCGTTCTAAGGTTTCTTAAGTAAAAAAAATCACAAACATAAAGTAGACGTCGCGGTTGTAGAATATCCGAAAGTAGAGATAACGTAACTATTGTAGGAGTTCCTGTATGTTTGTTAGTGAGTCCTGTCATAGCGCGCCGGGTGGCAGCCCTATATTTAGAAACACATTAGCTTAGTTCCTGTTTGAATCAATGAGACATAGCCGAGATACATTGTGGTTACTTATGTGCTTGCTTGTTTGTTTGCCCGCGTTGTTTTCTTGTTTCACCTACGTTGGTTAAACCAATATTCCTTTTGTTTTTATGATGTTTTTGGATTCGGCTAGTCGAATTTCTGTCTGAAATGTTGCTATTTGAAATATCGTTTCATATGTTTTCTTTTTGTTACCATAAAACATCACGTCTATGTCGTCCGGAGACGGCAGAGTTGTATGGTTCTTTTTTAGGGTTGTACCCGAAGGGTCCAAACGCTTGCTGTCACTCACGTGTCCGTCTGTATGTCGTCTGTCACAAAATTTTGTTCCGAAGAACTTTTTAACTTCCCATTGACCTACGAACTTGAAATTTGGTGATAATGTTTATTATTATCTACATATCATCATCATCATCATCATCATTCGCCTGCCCTTATACCAACTTATTTGGGGTTGGCGCAACATGTCTTTTTCTTCTATACTCCTCTATTAGTCGTCATCTCTGTAGTGACTCCCTTTACCCATATCCGCTTTCACACAGTCTAACCATCGTTTCTTTGGCCTTCCTCTACTCTTATAGCCATCCACATCCATACACAAGACTTTCCTCACGACATTTTCTTCATTTCTCCGTATCACACAGGCTTACATACCACGACAACCGATTTCCACACAACTTTTCAGTCAGCGGTGCCACTTTCAGATTTCCTCTTATCTACTCATTCCTAATTCTATCCATGCGCGTAACACCACACATCGCTCTTAGCATTTTCATCTCAGCTGCATGCAAAAGCTTTTCATTCATCCCTTTTGTGGCCCAACACTCTGAACCATACAGGACAGCAGGTTTGACCATTGTTTTATAAATCTTCTCCTTAAGTTTAAGGGGAATGCGGGAGTCGCAGATGGCGCGGTGGTTGTTAACATTTACCAATATATTGATAAATCAGATTTCTTCTTCTAAAATTCCCTCATTTGGTCATCATCTTCCTGCCCTTATCCCATGTTACTTGGGGTCGGCGCAGCACGTTTTTTTCTTCTATTCTGTCCTGTCAGCCGTCACGCTATCACTAACTCCCTCTTCTTTCATATCACTCCCCACACAATCCATCCATCTTTTCTTTGGCCTCCCTGTCCCTCTACATCCATCCACATTTGTATTCATAACTCTTTTGGTTACATGTGTTTCATCCCTCCTCTTCACATGACCATACCAAGATAAGCGGTTCCGTT
This sequence comes from Polia nebulosa, assembly GCA_951329385.1. NCBI lineage: Eukaryota > Metazoa > Arthropoda > Insecta > Lepidoptera > Noctuidae > Polia > Polia nebulosa. The sequence continues at coordinate 4,861,645 of OX589592.1, read as the reverse complement.
TCAACTTTTCTCATTTGGTCATGTTTCAAAATTCCCTCATTTGGTGCGGAACCCTAAATGTGCGTAATCCGACACGCGCTTGGCCGATTTTTTATACACAAGGCTGAATATCATTGGGTGCCTAAAAGTACAAACTGTCAGATTTGACTTACTTGACACAAAGCCTTCCGTTCGATCACAATGATGGGATTACGTAGCTAGGTCAGAAGTCTGTCCATTGTACGGCTTCCCATCGTCCAAACGTGCTTCAGGCATGAGTGGCCTTCAATACACTGTATATAAATACATTGTCACTTTTATATAGTGTAGAAAATGTGGCAACAATGTGGAATTTTGGCATGGTACCTAGATAAAAAAACTTGAATAGGATTTTTATTGTGTAATATAACAGTTATCTAGGTACCTGCTTACCTATGCCATTTAGTGCTATTTCTGAGATAAATGTTACTGAATGAGCAGTCGATAAATTTTACTTTCTCTTGATTATTTTGTTACTACGCGTTACTACGCTGAAAACCCAGTCAACGAATACAAATTTAATTTAATAAATATAATGAAGGAATTGCTCATCGGTTCCCAATTAGTTTTCACAAAGGTGGAACCGTTCCATCTTTTGTTACTGGGTAAAGTAAGTAGATACTGAGAAACCCCTTATTTTGTGTCAGTATTCTGGTTTCATGTGAGAGGAGGAGCTCGTTCGTAAAGTAATAACAACCGCACGGGTCGATCCATTAGGTTAAGCTACGCTTCCCGGGACTGGTTCATGGATGGGTGACCATCTTTACATACCGAGACTCCTCCGTGCGTATTCGGAAAGTACGTTAAGCCGTTGGTCCCGGCTGTCAATCGTGGATTTTCTTTTTTTTCATGGACAGTCTTACCAAGGGGTATCGTAACCTAGTAACTGGGTTGTGGAGGTCAGATAGGCAGTCGATCCTATCCAAATATCCATGTAAAATACTGGTGTTCAGATGCATTCGGTTAGACTGGAAGCTGACCCCAAGATAGTTGGGAAAAGGCTTGGCAGATTGCTTCTGGTTTCATGCGTGTGCACTCAGCGCCGCAGGCAGCACATATGGCAGCGCTGCTGGCTGGTTTGTGTTCGATATTTGAAGAGCTAGTTCGGATTGGCCCGTGGAAGTGGGCACATGTATTCTTTTAAACAATCAATATAGACAACGTAATGCCAAGGCACTTGACCTAAAGTTCTATCACCGATACCGTGAATGATTCAATCAACAGCTCGCTTCTCCGTTATTTTACATTGAGCTCCTGGTGTTCCCGTGGCGCTCCCGATCTGCGTGGGGAGCAGACTGTTGTGCTGGTGGTGAGGTGCTTGCGACGGTGGCGAAGAGTGTCGTTCCCTCCTCTATCATTTCTTACACTACATATGTAACTCAGTCACTTGCCTACACGACTCTCGCAGCGAGCAAGTAAGACAGCTCCCCAAGCTATAGAACCCCTGGAGCCCTGAAGGCTCTACAGTACCTTATTATTATTCTTTAATGTACACATAAAACACAAAGATAAAAAAAAATAGAACCGACTTCCAAAAAAAGTGCAAAATAACTTTAATTTCGGAAGACGGTGTTTCTGGTTTTGAGTCTTCGTTTTTTTTGACACCGACTTCCGAAATTAAAGTTATTTTGCACTTTTTTTGGGAGTCGCTTCTATTTTTTGTGTAAAAGTTTTTATTTTTCACTTTTGAGTTCCCCATTAAATTGTGTTAAGACTACATCATAGACATACGATCGCAGCAATTGTAGTGGATTTGTTGTCTATCTCCGAAACTTATCATCAGATCTATATGAAATTTAAATGGGACCATTTCGTAATAAAGCCCTTTCGAATAAAAAAGTTTTATGCAAATCCGTCTATAAATGACGGAGTTATGCCCGAACACACATAATACATATATATAAATAAACATTCGAATTGAAAACCTCGTTCTTTTTGAAGTAGTCGGTTAAAAACACAAATTGACAGTTAATTACAAAGGCGAGCATAACCCAGAATTTACCTTCATTCTCTTTGTTGGCAGAAACAAGCATGATAAACCTATTTAGCAAGCTCATAGCGCGTCAAATAGAATACAAATAGGCATTTGCTAGTAGCAAATAGTCCAACCTAATCTTATTGATCCATTAATGGCCCATAAGACAGCGTTGATAGCTTCTTCAGATGCACCACTAGCACTTAACTGAGAGCAAAACCGTTAAAAGATCGTTTTATTAACGTAAATACTACGACCATTGCAATATGGCCTCCCAAAAGTAAAAACTAAGAAGATTTTTAAAGGATGATCATTTTTCTAAAAGTTTCTAACAAAATGGTCAATGAAACAGACATCCTCAAAATAATGGGCATTTAATGGTCATCAGTTATTTGGGATATAAATGATGTGATAGTCTAGAATAGATCGTAGAAATATTTTATTAGTTGAAGAATTTAACAAACGCCATTGTTTATGAAAAGGTAAACATATAAAGACAATAAGCAACAAATAACGTTTAGAAATAAAATTACTAAGAAACAGATCAACCTTGCTTTTCAATGACTAACGAATTATCTGGCACGTGCAAAACAATATTAAACATTGGATGGCTGAAATTTAGTGCAAATTTTGATTTGTATTTACATGGGTGTCCTAAGTTTTTTTATTTGTTTGAATGAATATACTATTTACATACTTATTAAATACTTAACTAACAATAATTAAAACAACAACCCACCGCCGTATCTCCACGTTAACGTCGTGGTGGGGCTTGCGTTCCCCAATAAGCCCTAGGTCTGTGTCGGTAGATTTTAATTTGCTCGCAATATGCCTAGGATGAGGGGCCGCCAACCGCCAGGCGGTTTTGTGGCGAACTGTTGGGCAGTAGCGACCCCACGGACCCGGGGGGTTCGACAAAATACTTTTCTGTTAACGTTAACGCTAACGCTTCGTTCAAAATGTATGGCAACGACATACTGGGCGTGAGTCACGTGACAGTTCTCTCCGCTGGTAATGTCGTTGCCATACATTTTGCACGAAGCGTTAGCGTTAGCGCTATTATAAAAGTTACCTGGCTAAGGGGGCCGATCTCCCGGGAGAATTTTCGTTCTTCACCTCCGGCTTGCCTTTATTGGCCGGTCGTAGTGAACACTGACGAAGGACAGTGCTCCCAACTCTTTATTGGCTGGCTTGAGTGGAGATTCGCAAGAGCAATCGTGCTCGGGAGAAGGATGTATAATCCAATAAGATGCTGGTAGGGAACTTGTCCGTACTTCCGGCATCCGGGATTATTCTGATAGCCGTAGTCTACCTCTTCACTTCTTAAGCACCTCAGAATATGTTGTCTCCTTGTGGCTACGTACTAGCGACCGTTTTCTGGGGCCCATTTATTAAGTGTGCAAGTCAGCCCCTTTTTTTAATAACATTGTTCAGGCGGGGGCCAGTCTTTACATAGTTCTTGGTTATCAGTCCACTTTAACCTGCCAACACCATAGCCCGATATCTTTGTTGTACTTATCTTGCAATAGTTTCACACTAACCGGGGGTTGTCCTTGGGTGCACTTGTATAGCGCATACAGGGATAATCGTCGGTTGGTGCCTCATTTCATAAAAAGCGTCTAAAAAGGGCCCCTGCGAGTTATCTTCGACCCCTTGTAAGCCTCCAAAGACCTCAGGTCCCAACATATCCAAAAAAAGCAACTAATACAAAACTCCCAACTAAATAAAACTTAAAATTTGTCTTATAGTTACATATTTAAAAGACTACATCAGCCTTTTGATAGATCCACAGCGATAATTCGCATCTATAATTTTCGCATTCCCCACAGCCCTAGATACGGCCCTTCCAATTACTTTCTATATGTACACGTAGTGACTTTATTATACAATTTATGTTTTTAAACAGAGCGCGGCAGTTCGCAAATCATATGGACTCTAGTAAATGGATCAAACACCGTATAATTCTATTTCTGGTCGACATTTATTGGTTGCTGTTGTGTAGTTAATTAGGTGAAAGGTTGAGAACCTATGTCAACATAACAAAAGCATTTCGTGCAATGCTCTGGTACAGAAAGATCAATCAAGTATGCACACAGTATTGGCATGAGCCAAACATGTGAATTACGATGTTTAATTTTATTGATCTTTGGCAAAACTATATTGAGCACTGGTGGCTCAGTGGTAACGGCCGCGACTTGAAAAGTTGTAGGCCGTGGGTGCGAACCCATGCGTTTTACTTTGTGTAAATTATTTCATCACCACTGCTCTCAAAACGGTGAAGGAAATCGTCGTGAGGAAACCGCCATGTCCTAGAACCAACTTCGAAGACATGTGACATCCACCAACCCGCACTGGGCCCGCGTGGTGGACTACGGCCCACACCCTCTCACAGAGAGGAGGCCTGTGCCCCAGCAGTGGGGACATTAAAAGGCTGATAATGCAATTATAAACCTATTTTGCAGTTGAGGGTATTAGCTCTTACACCGGCAAAGGGTCTAAACCCAGAGGGTTGTAAGGTCAACATCATTCTCCCTGCACTTATCCCATTTTTAGGGTTCTGTACCAGGAGGGTCCAAACGGAGCCCGATGCTGTCACTCACGTGTCCGTCTGTCTGTCTGTCCGTTATCTGTCACACAGGTTTTTAACCGACTTTCGAAAAAGGAGGAGGTTTTATGTACGACTGTATGTATGTTTTTTTTTATGTATGTCCGCGCATTTCTCCGTCAGTTGTGGACCGATTTTAAAAATTAATTTTTTATCCGAAAGAATATACCTACCCCCGAGGTGGTCCCATATAAATTTTATTGAAATTGCTTTAGCGCTTTTTGAGAAACTGAACAAAAACGAAAAATACGCATATCTTGATGACGTTTTTGTGTTCTCCAAATGTTTAAATTGCACGTTCCATGTTATTGGGGTTTTAGTTCTGGGGTCTAAAAAGCGAAAAATAAAAACTTTTTTTCAAAAAAAACAACCGACTTCCAGAAATACACTAAAAATTTAAAAATAAGTTTAATTTCGGAAGTCGGTGTCAAATATCGAAGAAATAAATTACAAACACCGACTTCCGAAATTAAACTTATTTTTAAATTTTTAGTGTATTTCTTTTTTTGGAAGTCGGTTGTTTTTTTTTGTAAAAAAGTTTTTCAGCCAAACGGTTGGAGCTACAGTCTTCAAATTTTCACAGTATAAGTATCACGCAGACCAAAGCCATACAAATAATAAAAAATACATTAGGTACGGAACCCAAATGTGCGAAGTCTGAGACGCACTTGGCCGGTTTTTTTGGGTCGGTACAATACGTCTGCTTTCATTCTTCTTTTAGTTCGTCATTATTAAATAAGCAACCGCGATTGTGAGCGTGAATTTTTGGGTTCGCTTCCCGGATCGGGTAAAAATTGCTATGGGGTTTTGCCACTAGGAATTACTCTATGTTGTATGATAGCTCGGGTATATAAGAATGAGTATATATATATATAATAGTCTGAAGGTGGCACCGCTGACTGAAAAGTTGTGTGGAAATCGGTTGTCGCGGTATGGGCATGTGGTGCGGAGGAATGAAGAAAATGTCGTGAAGAAAGTCTTGTGTATATGGATATAAGAGTAGGGGAAGGCCAAAGAAACGATGGTTAGACTGTGTGAAAGAGGATATGGGTAAAAAGGAGGTGACTACAGAGATGACGACTAATAGAGGAGTATGGAAGAAAAAGACATGTTGCGCCGACCACAAATAAATTGGGATAAGGACAGGAGAATGATGATGATGATGATGATATGTAATAATAAACATTATCACCAAATTTCAAGTTTAATGGGATGTTAAAAAAATCTGCGAAACAAAATTTTGTGACACAAACAAAATGTATTGTTTTATATTGTCCGAAACAAAATGTATGATAGCCCGGTGTTTGGAAGTTGGTGATGTGACAACCCCGTGCCTCAAAGAGAACATAAAGCCATTGACCTTGCGCCTGATATTTCCCCGGTAGTGTCAGATAGGGTAGTTTCCTATAAAAAATTAATTAGTCCGTCACGTATTTTTTTCTTTAGTCACGTAAACACAAAATGAGCAATATACAGTGCGTTGAAATGTCGCGTGGCGTCGCGGTGTGCGACACTTTTTTACCACAAAGTGACGTAACAAGCCCCCACTCCTGAACTTTTATGCGTTGTATCTTTGTCATTTTTTATTGGTTTTGTAAAGCAGAAAATACGTATCCAATATTTTTTGATAAATTTACCTAAGGACTAAATAGAATTTTTATTGTCATACCCAGGAAACTACCCTATTATCGTTCCAGGACTATGAGCGTTAAGGAACAGAGAGTACAATTTTTTTTTGTGTGTTTAGGGAATCATCCAATGACATCTCCCGCTCTGGGTGTAGCGGGAGGGCGTGTCAGACTCTTACTGACTAAAACCCACCCCTGTTCCTTCCCTGTCCTGAGTGCTCAGCGGCGCGGTAACTCAGTTTCGAATTTATCCACAACCCCTGGGCAGGCATCGGCAATGACGCGCCCCGTTATGATTGCTGACAACTCTTTGAGGCGCGCGTGGAACACTACGCGCCGTCGACTCCCGGGCCTGGTGCTGATCGGACGGCGAGCTACCCACTACTCGCCGTCCGCAGGCCCGGGTAACAGAGAGTACACCTGAGTTTGCGCATAAGCTTGTGCACTATACCTCATATCTCCTGCGTATTGGCTAATTATTAAAGCCACAAAAGTAACTTCACGTATGGGGCAGGTATATCCCTACTTCTGGCACAGCTCGGGCTTCCAATATCACCAGCAACCTTGGCGACAAGCTAGCGTTATTTTTTTTCAGGTAATCTACTCGTATACTAATATTATTAAGCTGAAGAGTTTGTTTGTTTGTTTGAACGCGCTAATCTCAGGAACTACTGGATCGAATTTTTTTTTTTTTTTATGTTGAATAGTCCATTTATCGAGGAAGGCTATAGGCTATATAACATCACGCTGTGACCAATAGGAGCGGAGCATCAATGAAAAATGTGGTAAAAAATATTCCTTTTGAGAGCTTCCGTTGCGTGCGCTACGTAAACGGTTAAAAGTTCTAAAAAAAGTCCGCGACAGCATAATTATGTCCATCTTTTAAGGTTAATTCACTATAATCTTTTTTATGGTAATCAAACAACTTCTAAAATAATGCATTATTTGCGAAGGTTTTTATATAAACATGACATTAATCCTTATCCAAATAAATACGTTATTCATCATAAGTATTTAATTTTGAACAAAATTGTCCTTGACATCATTTGATTTCAACGAATTTCTTAGGAGATATCATAGTGTTAATCAAGTACCACGCGCACGTTCATGATGTGCAAAGCGGGCGATTATGAGGGATGTGGAGAGCGAGGTACCATTTTGCACTATAAAGCCTATTTATTGAGGAAGGTTATAGACTTTATATAATAATCACGCTACGACACAGTAACCATAACTGCGGGTGAAACCGCGGGCACTGCTAGTATACTATAAAATTGCTTAGAATGAGTGGGAAGGCAAGAAGACTCTATCTATATACAAGGTTAAAAGCGAAGACTTTATAACCTACCAGCTTCTTCCAGCGGCTACTTCCCCCACTATAAATTATAACCTATGTGCTATTCCAGACTATAATCTATATCTGTGCCAAATTTCATCCAGATCCATTCAGCCGTTTTGGCGTGATTGAGGAACAAACATACATCCATCCATTCAAGCTTTCGCGCATTTATAATATTACTAGCTTCTGCCAGCGGCTTTGCCCGCGTGTCATTAGTACTTCCTCCCAATATAAATTATAGCCTATAAGTTATTCTGGTGTGTAAGCAATATTACTATAAAGTTTCATCAAAATCCGTTCAGTAGTTTTTGCGTGACAGAGTAACAAACATACATCCTCACTAACTTTCACGTTTAATTAGTAGGATATACGAGTAATGTAGGGATTACTAACTTAGAAGAAACCGATGAGAAAGTAAAAGAAACTCACCACCATCAACTTCGCTCCACACCTCCGCTTCGCCTTCTTGATGCAGACCCTGAAGACATCTGGTGCAGAAGTTATGAAGACAGCCCAAAAGTCTTGGCTCCACTAACTCCTTCTTACAAATCCCGCAGTCCCACTCCTTCACCTTGCTCTTCCTCCCATCGCTGTACGCTGAAGTTCTTGGAGCCACATTCAGGTTCTGGCTGACAGGACGACGGGTACCCTTGGCATGCAGAGGACTGTTCCCAGCACTTAAGGAAAGCTGCTCCAAAGACTTCCTTTTATCTTGCTTCTTGCGCGTAAAACTGCCGAAAATGTAAAGAATACGGTCCACTTCCATTTTTGAAATTAAGTTTTTATTTGAACGCGACTTTTTTTTTAGTATAGAACGTTAATTCAAAATTCAAACCGCCTAATTTTTCTGGGATTGTTTTCTCTGTTTTAATGAAAATAACAGTGATTGTAAACTTGATCTGTTTTTCGAATGCGTCCCGAACGTGAAGGGCGTTGATATAAATAAACGTGCGCCCGGCAAGACGTGCGATATCCGACTGGCATATGTACGGGGCAAACGTAACATATGTAACGGAATGATGCGTCTAATCTTTGCTCTGCTCTAATGTCCTGGCAGGTTAGCTAACAAAGTCTTCAATGTATTGCCGATAAACGTTCTCTTGAGATTAGGTTGAAGAAGAGCAGTTGCTTTTTGGGTTTTTTGGCAATTATACCTAAGTGCAAATTATTGCATAATGGCGGTTACAGCTTACAAAGAATAGGGTAAAACCAGGATACCTACTGTGACGATTGTAGACACCGCCTAATATTAGCGGGTCTGTACCGGCCTTCAACTGGCTGGTAAGATTATTGGAGAGCCGTTTGAATTTAGAAGGTGTATCACATTTGTTTTAGGGATCAGTTCTGCTTGCCTGGCCGAAGTGGGCGAATGTATAATTTACTCGTAACTTATATAATATAGTTATTCTGAGTGCCCTATCCCTCTTTCTTTATAACACTGCACAATTTAATCAGTCACACTCATACACCACACTCTCGCGTTGCCAGCAAGTGCGACATACCCTGAACTTTGAAGAACGTCCCAGGATCCCTGCAGGCCGTACTGGTGCCTTGGGGTCCTACAATACTTACAGAACTTTCTTCAAGGAAGCCATAGTAAGTTCCCAAAAAAAAAAGATTGGACTTCATCATCATTCTCCTGCCCTTTCTCCTTTGCCTTGTTCTCTTGACTTGACTTACCGTAAAGAATTATCATCAGCTGATCAAAATTAGTACTAGGTCCAATTTTTTTTCTGAGTTGACTTTGAGATTCTTGAAGGAAGTTTTCTATTTCAATGGACAGAAGTGGTACAGGGTAGCCCGCGAAATTCAAAATTTCTCATGTTTTTTTGCAATTTGCAAGTCAGTGTCAGGTTGTATGTTGGTCAAAACATGATTTGCGGCCGTAGCAAGTATGTATTTACAGAACTGTAATAATTAAAATCATCAATACAACTCTCTCAGTTAGAATTGTTGTCGAATATCATGATTTCATGAAATAGTCATTCCATACATCTATATGAACTTAAGTTTGTATTGAATAGAATAGAATAGAAATCATCATCTTTTTTTTTTTTTTTTTTTTTGACGTATTTGCTGCGGCCGCGAATCATATTTTGATCAATATACTGATACCTACTGACCTGCAAATTGCAAAAAACGTAAGAAAATTTGAATTTCGCGGGCTACCCTCGTCGTATCATCAATACAACTCTCTAAGTTAGAATTGTTCTCGAATGTCATGATTTCATAAAACAGTCATTCCATACATGTAAATGAACTTAGAAGTTTTTTTTTATAGGTTTTATTGAAAATTTAATGACTACAGTTCTGTAAATACGTATTTGCTACGGCCGCGAATCATATTTTGATCAACATATAACCTGATACCTAGGTACTGACCTGCAAATTGCAAAAAACGTAGGAAAATTTAAATTTCGCGGGCTACCCTGGCGCTTCTCTTTCCTTATGACAACGCATTTTCGTTACACGCTGAAAATAGAAATAGTGCTAATGTCTGTACGAGGGTCGTACGTTTTTTTTTTTTTTTTACGGCTCTTACCTAGGTACTCATTTCGAAAAAAAAGATGTCAAGAAGGTACGGTTCTTTCGGACGCAGCTGGACTCTATCTATCAGCCTATTGGTACAAAATCGTTCTAACCTTACTGAGAAAGCCTTCTGTATTCTTTTATCTTTATCATCCAAAACCTAAATTACTTACCTACATTAGAGTCGGGTTACTTTGTTCCTGGGGTATAACTTTGGCCCAAACTCGATAACCCTCGATAAGCCAATCGGAACACAATTAAGGCGTATATACTCGCCAAGTGGCGCCCTCATTGAATAAAAAATCGTAGCAAAGCGTAGAAAATAAAGATTAAATAATCCTATGTGGCTTTTGACACAAAGAGGATAAGGTATTTTTACGTGGTTAAAACAGGTTTCAAAATGTTTCGTATCCAAAGTAGTAAGAAAAAGTACCAAAAACGGCCGTTTTTGACACTTTTGCTTACTACTTTAGATACGAAACACTTTGAGTCCTGTTTTATGAACTTAAAAATACCTTATCCTCTTTGTAACAAACGGAACATAGGATTCTTTAATCTTTATTTTCTATGCTAAGATACGAATTTTTATTCAATGAGGGCGCCACTTACGGGGAGGTAGGCCCTTAACTAACAGAGTCCTGTGTTCCTGTCGGCTAATTCTTCGTCTTCTTTGTCATAACGATGATTCCAAAATTAAATATCTTCTGTCTTTTGACCAATGAGCTTGGGCTAAGGTTATACCCCAAGGCCAAAGTAACCCGACTTCACGTTTCACGGTAATTACAATATCGTCCTCGGTTTACTCTATTATTAGTTACTGTATAACTAATACCACCCTTGGCTTCCTTTCATAACTGGCAGAAGCAATCACGCGTGATGCATGTCCCATCTGATTTCCTACTGAGGGATGATGCTCGTTACAAAAAGTTATTTCTGTGCAACCACCCCTGCTATTTCTCATTTCCTTTGCTGTATGATTGATTTTTACGAGTACCTATGTGGTTTCATAGATTAGTTATGTTAACTAATTATAATTATGTTTGTAATGTGACATGACGGTTAAGTAGGTAAGTACATAAGTACCTACGTAAGTGACTGCTGCTTGCTTGTATTAATTTGCATAGGTACCTACTACCCTTTTTTTGTGGGGTGGGTAATCATCCAATAACATCTCTGGGTGGAGCGGAAGGGCGTATCAGACTCTTACTGACTAAAACCCACCCCTGTTCCTTTCGCGCCTGAGTGCCCGGGGAGCGGTAACTCTGTACTTTAACACTAAACTAACCACTGATAATATGACTACAGATACAAGTATCTACTGGTGGTACCTACTTCTGAAGATGATACCCCAATGAACTGTGGCCCACCAGGGTGGGCCGCCCAGAATCCAATAAAACTGCAATTTCTAGAAGATACTATTATCGACTCCGTCAAATTAAAACTGCAACTTTTAGAAGACTATTATCGACTCCGTCAAATCAAAACTGCAACTTTTAGAACACTATTATCGACTCCGTCAAATCAAAACTGCAACTTTTAGAAGACTATTATCAACTCCACCAAATTAAAACTGAAATTTTTAGAAGACTATTATCGACTCCGTCAAATTAAAACTGCAACTTTTAGAAGACTAATAGCGACTCCGTCAAATTAAAACTGCAACTTTAAGAACACTATTATCTATTCCGTCAAATTAAAACTGCAACTTTTAGAACACTATTAGCGATTCCGTCAAATTAAAACTGCAACTTTTAGAACACTATTATCGACTCCGTCAAATTAAAACTGCAACTTCTAAAAGACTATTATCAACTCCGTCAAATTAACACTGCAACTTTTAGAAGACCATTATCGACTCCATCAAATTAAAACTGCAACTTTTAGAACACTATTATCGATTCCGTCAAATTAAAACTGCAACTTTTAGAAGACCATTATCGACTCCGTCAAATTAAAACTGCAACTTTTAGAAGACCATTATCGACTCCGTCAAATTAAAACTGCAACTTTTAGAACACTATTATCGATTCCGTCAAATTAAAACTGCAACTTTTAGAAGACTATTATCGACTCCGTCAAATTAATACGCCACCCCTTTCAACTCAATCGTTCAGCTCCATATCGGGTTTAATATAGAAATGTAACACTGAATCATTTTTAGCACCAATCGATTTTGCCTATAGCACGTGCAAACTCAATCGAGAACCCATTATGACCGGAAAAGGAACTAATAAACTGTTCATTTGTATAACCAAATACACACTTAATACTATTTAAGGAACTTAGCACTATATTAGGATGATGCAAGGTTCAGTTTTCATTGAGGAAATGGGTTGGCCCCTTTCCGGCCTAATTCAATTAAACTTATAAGCGAATTGAGATCCAGATTTGTTTGATTACGAGGAAACTGGCACATTACTAGTTAAGTTGCTAAAATATTATTTTTTTGAGCGCAAAGAGAAATGTGCGATTTTATCTCAAGGAGAAACTTTAATTTATTGATCCCGTGAGCGGCCTTGATTTCTCGAAAAAAATAAGAATTAACAAATCGTAAATTACCAAAGATGTGACATCGCAGCATACATTAAAATAAGAAAAACAAACAGTTTTTAATAATATTCTGAACGTTATCATTATTTTGCGCAATAATTGGAACGCGACCGTTCGGCGACCCACTTTTGGCGGTAAAACTAATGTCAGCGCTATTTTGCGCGCGCACCCGGCTGCGTGGGGCGAAGCGCCATTGGACACTGACCGAGGTGAGGTGTCGTATGTATGAAGGATTCACCTTGGAGTAGGTACGAGTACCTACTATCCGTATTTCCTGTGCTCATAAAATTGACAAATTGATGCCACGCTTCTAAAGCACTATATGCATCGACTGTGAGCAATTTTAGCTTTGTAAAAAAATTAACTAAAGTTTGAATAGAATATCCACTCTTCAGCTCAATAAATCTAGATGCCGACTCTCCTCTCCAAAAGTCCTAACCCATAACCCGCCACCATTCAAACCAAGAGTGAGCGCCTCTGGGAACGCTGCGCGATTCCATCTTGAACCTCATTTATCGCATTCCAATTATCTTCAGGCGCTATTGAGGTTGAGAGCGGGCTCATTGGCAAAAAATCTCTAGGCTATTCCTGCTACTGATGCTGAAAAAGTAAGACATTATGACTTACATTTTTGGAACGAAGTTCCTTATCGCGCGTTGTGAAAGGGGGCTAGACGGAAAAAATTCTTACGAAAAGTTGTCACGACACTAATGCAGCCTCATTAGTGTCGTGACAACTTTTCGTAAGAATTTTTTCCATCCAAAAAGATTGTGTTGGAAAAACAATCTAATAAAAACTTCTTGTATTTTTGGTGGGTAGGTACAAAGTTTGCAAGCAGATCAAGCATTATCTAACCAATTTCGTGTGTTAAATCTAGCGAAGCTTGGAACAATCTAACTCCAGATTAAGAGTTGAGTTGAGCTGAGCTGAGCTGAGCTGAGCTGAGCTGAGCTGAGCTGAGCTGAGCTGAGCTGAGCTGAGCTGATCTGAGCTGAGCTGAGCTGATCTGAGCTGAGCTGAGCTGAGCTGAGCTGAGCTGAGCTGAGCTGAGCTGAGCTGAGCGTGTGTGCGTAGTTAATAATAAAAAAAATATTATAAATTAAAAAAAAAAATTATATTACAATTCCTTCACTAATTAATCGAAAGGAACTTCGTTCCATCCGGGTGTCCCTTGACACCTCTCAAGTTTTTTTTTGCTTTTTGGGTGGGAAATCATAACAAATAACTTCTCCCGCTCTGGGTGGAGCGTGTCAGGCTCTTACTGACTAAACCCCACCTGTGTTCCTTCTGTTGCTTGTGCAACAGCCGCAGTCATTCCTGCGATCCTGGCAGAAGACATTTCAACTTTTTTTTTTGACTTAGTCATCGAATCGGACCTCACACTCTGCAGTCTCGATTGTGACCATTATAACGAAAAATAAGTCTTCTCTAGTCCTCTAGTCGTTACTTCAAAGTCTTTGTAGGTAGGGTCATAATGCGCTGACCCTATTCTAGCTTCCTTACTAGAATCAGCCCAACATGTTGTAGGCTCAATTTTAATTAGTCCCGCCTGCCATGTCGCATTGATTGCCGTGTGGACCGCCAGCTACGTTATTAGTTGGGTTCTGCAAACTCGCACGGAACTGCGGTTTACGCCAATACCAATAGATTGACACGATACGGTTTAATAATTGCTTAGTCACCTCTTCTTTCATGTTTATAGAGTGAGATCCTAATGCCACCAGACATTACTTATTTTCTGATTAACAAAATTTGTAACGCCTAATTAGTGATTAACGGGTGGGTTTTAGTCATTAAGAGTCTGACACTCTCTCCTCTCCCACTCCACCAAGAAACCCTAAAAAAAAGGGCTGTCGCCACCTTGAGGGAAGTCTTATTCACAAGGCCGTTTGGGCATAGTTTATTTAACACTATTTTTAAAGCTGGTTTTTTTAACCGTTTTTCGAAAGGAGGAGGTTCTATGTTCGACTGTATGTATGATTTTTTTTTTCTTTTTTTTATGTATGTCCACCGATTTCTCCGTCAGTTGTGGACCGATTTTCAAAATTATTTTTTTATCCGAAAGAATATACTCCCGAGGTGGTTCCATATATAAATAGTATCGAAATTGCTCCAAATGTTCTCCAAATGTTTAAATTCCACGTTCCATGTTAATGGGGTTTTTAGTTCTGGGGTATAACAACTAGAAAGTGAAAAATAAAAAACTTTTTTACAAAAAAAACAACCGACTTCCAAAAAAAGAATACACTAAAAATTTAAAAATAACTTTAATTTCGGAAGTCGGTGTGAAATATCGAAGAAGTAAAATACAAACACCGACTTCCGAAATTAAAGTTATTTTTTTAATTTTTAATGTTTTTTTTTATTATTAGATAATTTAATATTAGATATTTTATTATGGGACCACCCATATAAATTTTATCGAAATTGCTTTAGCGCTTTTTGGGAAACTGAACAAAAACGAAAAATACGTGTACCTCGATGACGTTTTGGTGTTCTCCAAATGTTTAAATTCCACGTTGCATGTTATTGGGGTTTCTAATTCTGGGGTATAACAACTAAAAAGTGAGAAATAAAAAACTTAAAAAAAAAACAACCGACTTCCAAAAAAAACCTACACTAAAAATTAAAAAATAACTGTAATTTCGGAAGTCGGTGTCAAATATCGAAGAAGTAAAATACAAACACTGACTTCCGAAATTAAAGTTATTTTTTAATTTTTAATGTTTTTTTTTTTATTATTTACAGATATTTAATATTAGATATTTTATTCAAATTCAAATCCAGATAGCCTTTAGCAACAAACTTTACCTGTGAAGCCCCGAAACTCACCGGTGAGTCGGACCAAAAAAAAAAAAAATTAAAGAGAATAAAAAATAAAAAAATCGGCTGTCAACCCGGGTTGTCCTCGGGGTTTAATTTGACAACCCGGATTTTGCATTGATGTTGAACATCAGACGTCGGTAGAGAGTTTGTTTTGCTTTCCAGCATAGGCCTCCCCCAAATCCTTCCATAGTTCAACGATCGTGAGCTTTCCTCCTTCATGTTGTGCCTGCTGTCGCTCTCAGATCATCCTCCCATGATCTACGTACTGGGCTTCCTCTTTTCCTCCCTCGGGTACCATTCAGTGACGTCTTTGGCCCATTTCTCTATTTGTCTTCTGATAGTGTCGCCTGCCCACTGCCATTTTAGTTTTTTTATTGTGCATGTTACATCTGTAATATTAGTTTTAGCTTTAGTTTTACTTTATCTTTTCTCTTCAGTTTTAGTATACTACGCTCCATGTTGTGTTGGCATGTTTCTAATTTAGCTGTATGTTCTTTAGTGAGAGGTCATGTTGGGCAGCCATACGTCATAACAGGCAGCATGCAGGAGTTGAATGTCTGTCTTGTTAGCTTAAGAGGCATAGATGGATTTTTCAGAATTTCTTTTAATGACCTTTTTTAGTACCTTTTCCATGAACATTTTTTTTTTGTGGGGTGGGCAATCATCCAATGACTTCTCCCGCTCTAGGGTGGAGCGGGAGGGCGTGTCAGACTCTTACTGACTAAAACCCACCCCTGTTCCTTCCTGCCCTGAGTGCCCAGGGGCGAGGTAACTCTGTTTCGAATTTATCCTCAACCGCTGGGCAGTCATCGGCCATGACGAGCCTCGTCGTTATTGTTGACAGCTCTTTGAGGCGCGCGTGGAACACTATCGTCGACTCTCGGGCCTGGTGCTGATCGGACGGCGCGCTACCCATTACTCGCTGTCCGCAGGCCCAGGTCTACGGTGGTCGGAGATCGTCTCGCGGCGCCGGAAGCCCCAGGTGTCTCCTGAGGCGGAGGCCGCCCAAGCGGGACAGACCTCCACCGTATGCTCCACCGTGTCCTCTGGGCGATCCGCGCAGTGGAAACACCCGGGCGTCTCCTCCCGCCCGATCCGAAACAGGAACCTCCCGAAACACCCGTGTGCGGTGAGGACCTGCGTTAGGCGGAAGGTGAGGGCGCCGTGGCGCCTCTCCAGCCACTCCTCAAAGAGGAGCACTACCGCTGCAATGGTGGCGTGCCCAGCGCTGGGTTGCGACAGTTGCTGTCTCCATGTCGTCATAAGATCTTGCGTCGCGGCAGCGAAGTTTCGCCCCGGCGTTTTGCCTGTTCGCGCTCCTCAGAGGTTCGCAAGGATTTTTGCCTCCAGATCCCATGGCGACAATCCAGCAAGGAGGCTCGCCGCCTCACAGGAGATCGTACGGTATCCTAGTATCATGCGAATGGCCATGTCCCTTTGGGACGCGTTCAACCGGCGAGCTGATTGCCGCCTCAAGAAACGCACCCACACCGGTGCCCCGTAAAGGGCCATGCAAAGCACGATCCCCGCGTAGAGCTTCCGGCAGGAGGTCGTTTGGACAGCCGGTGGAACTTCGTTGAGCACTTCCAACGTTTGGCTCCCAGACTGGACAGGGCTGGGGCCGCTTTGAAGCGGCTCCTGCCCAATCTCCCCCAGATTCGGCAGGATCCGCTTCAAAGCGGCCAATCTGGGAGCCAAACGTCGGAAGTGCTCGACGAAGTTCCACCGGCTGTCGAGGACGAGTCCCAGTTACTTCATCGTCCCCTCGACGCCGATGTGAACCCCTCCTACCGTTATCTGGGAATCCGCCGGTGGCGCATTCCAAGGACTAAACTGCAGAGCGGCTCATCCCACTGTTTCTGAGAAAATGGGCTCTCGTGCAACGCCTTGTTTGGTTTTTCAAATATGATCTATCTACAATACAGTACAAAAGCCCATGGTAGGTATGCGTACGTACATACTAACAAATTATATACCTGGTAGGTACTACTAATTTCCACACATTTTGACAAAATGTCTAGTGGCTCTGAGATCTTGGACTATTTACTTTGATTATCAACTATTTAGTATACCCACTGGTATATATGGCGACAGGTCACTGGAACAACTTGCGATCGTCGGATGCCCCTTAAGTTAAAGAAGAAAATCTATAAGTCCGTGATTAGACCTGTCGTACTGTATGGGTCAGAATGTTAGGCTGTGAAAAAGACGGATGAAAAAAGACTGCATGTGGCGGTGTTGAGAATGTTGAGATGGATGTGTAGAGTAACGAGAATGGATAAAGTGAGAAATAAGTACATTAGAGGTAGTTTAAAAGTGGCGCCAGTCACAGAAAAGTTGAAAGGGAACCGCTTATCTTGGTATGGTCATGTAAAGAGGAGGAATGAAACACATGTAACTAAAACAGTTATGAATATAAATGTGAATGGATGGAAAGGGAGAGGGAGGTCAAAGAAAGGATGGATGGATTGTGTGAAGAGTGATATGAAAGAAAAGGGAGTTAGTGATAGCGTGACGGCTAACAGGACAGAATGGAAGAAAAAAACGTGTTGCGCCGACCCCAAGTAACATGGAATAAGGGCAGGAAGATGATGAGTATACCCACTGGTAGCGACACCTGTTGAAGCTCGCTACGTCTATTTGTCTTTCTTGGGATATAGGTATGTACCACGAATACAATACAGTTTATTTATAAGTACAATGCCAATTACGTACCTACTTGGAACTATTAACCATGAACTTGTATAAAAATTCATTGAAAAACTTGTATGTTGTACTTTTCTTTTAAATAAAATTACCAGTTACGTTCACGATTAGGCGATAGCACAATTATTAGTTTTTCTGTAAATAGAGCAATGTAATAATAATCATATTTCACATGAAGTTTTACGACAAGAAATAAAACGTTTCTCCTGTCAATGTAGAACGGCTTAAAATTCCACCAATTTTATTTTGCGTTCGGTAAAGGCAAAAATGCAGTACATCTTTATGACATAATAATTTTTACAACTGCAAATTTAAATTTGTATATGTGACATTCCAGTGTTGACATAATACGTCTAAGTGGCGTTTCGTCGCTAGCACAATCGGAAGCATCAGATATAGTGTTATCTTTGTCTATCACATTTGAAAATGAAAGAGAATAGCGTAATGAATGTTCAATATTAACAATTTTTTAATGAAGTTATGGAATGTTATTACATGGCGTTTGTCGTCGGAGGAATTATTTTCATTTCTATGTGTCCCAAATAATGTTTATTTATAATGTACGCGAGTTAATTATGCCAGTGCTGATTTCGGCGTGAAGGTGCACGGTCCGGGGCGCCTACCGATATGTTCAACGTAAACAAACTATGTCTGTTTTCTTGCCTCTGCACTGTTGTTTTTATTGTCCTGTATTTTCAATCAGAAATCGCTCGTTTAGAGGATGATTATCGAAAACTAGGTGAGCTGGGATATCTGTGATGTGTTTATTGAGAAATTAGCGGAATTTGGTGTATGAATTTGTTTTTAATTTTCAGAATTTAGGTTGGTGAGAAGTCATTCGGAATCTCGCCAGTTTTTCCCGAAGGGTGTAGAAAGAAGTGACGATGATACAGTGGTGATATACAATAGGGTCCCGAAGACGGGATCTACGAGTTTCGTGGGCGTAGCATACGATTTGTGTAAGAAGAACAACTTCAAGGTGTTACATATCAACATTACTGCCAACAGACATATCATGTCACTGAACAATCAGTATAAGTTTGCTCAGAACGTCACCAAGTGGGATGAGGTGAAGCCCGCGCTGTACCATGGGCATATGGCATTCCTTAACTTTGATCGGTGAGTAAAAAAGCATTAAAACATAAATTCTAGAACACTATAATTGTGATCAAGTTTCATATTATTCGCTCACATTTATTCTTACTAATTAAGAAGGTAATTAAAATCCAAAGACCTATAACAAATCCAAGTAAATCATGTACTACCTAAGTCAGTCACAGATAAGGAAAATCCTACCCCTAAAAGCCTTGGGAAACCACACACATGATATAATATTTATAGTACTGTGCCATCTGTATGGTATCATCATTATTATGAATTCCATCATCTAGTTTTGTATTCCTTTATATCATCATCTTCCTGCCCTTATCCCATGTTACTTGGGGTCGGCGCAACACGTTTTTTTCGTACATTCTGTCAGCCGTCACGCTATCACTAACTCCCTTTTCTTTCATATTACTCCTCACACAATCCATCCATCTTTTCTTTGGCCTCCCTCTCCCTCTTCATCACATTTATATTCATAACTCTTTCACTACATTTTTGAATAGTTACATAAAAAAAAAAACAACCAAATTCCAGTTGTTGTAAGTACCCCATAACTAAAACTATTATGGTATAGTTATGGCCGAATTGATAAAAATATTGAATTGGAACATAATTGGTGAAATTAGGGTGTATCAGAGTGAACTGTACAAATCTGGGGTACACAGACAGAGAGTATCAGCGTGATGTCATGTTATGAAGTGGTGTATGTTTACACCACTTCATAACATGACATGCGACTGCAGCAATTCCATTGTGTATCTCCTGAGGAGCTCATGACTAAAGGAGGAGCTCGTGGCTAAAGCAATAACTGTATTATTATTTATTTATTTATATTATTTGTATTCCTTGATAATTGTATATAAATGCTACATAAATGTTTAAAATCTTATAAATAATAGCAATAAATAGATATTAGACTCATTGGATTGATTTGTATTCAACAACATATTCCTGCTTTTTCCATATAAGTGTTAAGCATAAAGATGTATATCTCAATGTTTATAATTCTGTGTAAGATCTAAGGCCATACTATAATGTTCCTACATACTCGTATTATCAGTAACGCACTGTTTATGTAGGTAATAATTGACTTATGCAGTGGAACAATGGTGGCCCAGTGGTACCAGCCCTTTTATTATTATTTTTTTGGGTGGGAAATCATCCTATGACTTCTTCCGCTCTGGGTGGAGCGGGAGAGTGTGTCAGACTTTTACTGACTAAAACCCAACCCTGTTCCTTCCTTGCCTGAGTGCCTCGGGAGCGCGGTAACTCTGTTTCGAATTTATTCACGACCCCTTGATATGCATGCATTGTCCTGAGATGCTGACATCTCACTGAGGCACGCCTGGAACAATACGCGGCAGTGGTAACAGCAGTTGACTCACAAGTTGTATGATGTAGGTTCAAACCCAGGCAGGCGCCTATACTTTGATTAATTTTCATCACCACCACTGCTCTCAAAACAGTAAAGGAAAACCTCTTGAGGAAATTAACATATCCTAGAACCAAAAAATTCGAAGGCATGTGACATCCACCAACCTGCACTGGACACACATGGTTGATTTGAGTTTGTTGGGTGGTGGTGTAGTGGTGTGGTGGTGTGTGGTGTGTGTGGGATCTACTCAGAGTTGGAGAAGTCATTAAATGCTACACAAAACTCCAAAAAAAAAAGCTGTGGAAACATTATAAGGCTGATTATGCTAATTGACTTGTAGACTAGATGAATTAGCTAGATCTTCTATTTACTACAAATTGATCATTAAGGCCGTTATAATGTTTCCCGCTGTGTTGTGGTGTCAGCTTGCTTGATCTCTCCCCAGCGTTGTGTCCGTGTGAAGCTTCTTGTTTAAATGTACAACGCATCCGCGTCATTTATGTAAAGTTTCTTTCTTAAACATTTTATTGTTTTGTTGGGCTGCTGTCCACAACTCCATTTCCATTTGTGTACCGTCCCAGGTTTGTTATTCAAACCGTTCCAGCTTCTCAATGAAGGCATCAGTGCCCTGGTCTTTTTTAAACTTAAAACATGTCGAAACACGGCGGAACATTCGGTTTAGGTCTGTCCCGCTTGGGCGGAGCACCGCCGTGGCCACGTGGAGGCCATCAGCCGGTGGTGGCGACCTTTCGCGTCCGGCCCTGGTCCAGGCCTTGGTACGGAGCGAGAGGGTATTCGAAGCTGTCACCTTCTGCGAAACAGTAATGCTCGCGAAGGAGGAGGCGGGACGCGTGAGGAAGAGGCAATCCTCGCGTCCTCACCTCCCTAGCCGCCGCAGGAGACGTCCTGGGCGTCGGGAGTCGCAATCCGATTTCCGGCCACTGTAGGCGCGGGCTTGCGGACGGCGAGAAATGGGTAGCTCGCCATCGGATAAAGACCAGGCCCGAATCGACGGCGCGTAGTGTTCCACGCGCGGCTCAAAGAGATGTCAGTAAGCAGTGGCGGGGCCCAGTAGGACCGACGTCTGCCAGGGTCGCGGAAGTGGTCCAAGGTCAGTGTCAGACTCTTTCTGACTAAAACCCACCCATGTTCCTTCAGTTGCATGTACCAGGGCTGTGGTGACTAGCCCTGGTACACGCAACTGAAGGAAAATGGGTGGGTTTTAGTCAGAAAGAGTCTGACACTCCCTCCCGCTCCACCCAGAGCGGGAGTAGTTATTTGATGATTTCCCACCAAATAAAAAAAGACCTCTCTGAGAGAGGAAATAGTCCGTTATCCGTGGTTTGGTGGATGTCACATGTCTTCGAATTTTTGGTTCTAGGACATGCCGGTTTCCGTTTTCCTCCACTGTTTAGAGAGCAATGGTGATGAAATATATTACACAAACTAAAGCACCTAAGTTCGAACCCACGACGTATGTACTACTCGAAACTTGTGGCCATTGCCTAGGGCCACCGCTGCTCTTTAAAAAAAAACAGGCAGGCGATGATATTAATTTGAAAACTTGCTTTTCTTCCAGGTTGGGTGCCACATCAAAGCCTATATTTATTAACTTAGTAAGAAAACCCCTCGATAGACTAGTATCTTACTATTATTTCTTAAGAAACGGAGATAATTATAGACCACACTTGGTGCGGAAAAAACATGGGGACAAAATGGTAAGATACTTTTCAATTCTTTTTAGGGTTCCGTATCCGAAGGGTTCAAACGGAGCCCTAGTGCTGTCACTCACGTGTCTGTCTGTCTGTCAGTCCGTCGTCTGTCACACAGGTTTTACAGTCAAACCAACGGTTGGAGCAACATTCTTCAAATTTCCACAGTATAAGCATCTTGTTGCCCCAAAGCCATACAAATAGTCAAAAATACATATGCAAAGTCCGACACGCACGGTCGGTTTTTTTTGTTTTTAATCATTGATAAGCACACATTTGACCACTATCTCACCTGATGGTAAGCGATGATGTGGTCGAAGATGGAGCACGCTTGCCTAGAAGTAACCTATTCACTCTCGACTTAAAGACTCCCAGATTCTTCAGTAAAGTATCTACATAGTATAATCAAAGTCGCTTTCCGCGTCTGTCTGTTTCTTCGCTTAATCCTCCTAAACACGCAACGGATTTGATGCGGTTTTCACAAATACAAAGCGTGATAAACGAAAAAGGTTTGTGTGTATAATTTTTACCCGTGTGGAGACGGGGAGGGACGTGTAAAAAGATAAGTTGTACCTACTGAACATTGTTTTGATACTGAATAAGTTAATAGTAAAAAAAAAAAACATTTTTTAAGCAGCTTAATTAAATACGTACACAATATTTCGTGTCTATGCTGTTCAGCATTGAAGAGTTCCTCTATCTGTAGCTAATCCTGGATGTCAATTCAGGTCATGCTTACCATAAAAATGCATTGTCATCGGAACTGAACCCACATGCAAAACTTCAGCTCAATTGGATACCAAGAAATGGTCGAAAAAATGGTTTGCAAATTTTAACGGACAACTTACAAACATACATACGAACAGTGCAAGTTAAATAAAAGCTTGTAAAAATAGTTGTTTTATGGGTTTAGTACCCGAAGGGTCCAAACGGAACCCCATTGCTGTCATTCACGTGTCCGTCTGTCTGTCACAAAATTTTGTTCCGAAGATTTTTTTAACTTCCCACTTTCTTATGAACTTGAAATTTGGTGATAATGGTCCCGATTCTGCTATGCACAAACTAAACTTAATTTAGGCTATTGCTATCTTTTTCTCTCTAATAAAACAAGAAAGAGACGGACGTAAATTAGAGCTGTTAAATTTAGTTGAACTAATATTTCCATTCAAATTAAGGGTACACGTAAAAACATGTCGACTAAAAACACGGTAAAGCGCAAGGCGTAAACTAGTTTGAAATCTCTAACTTAGATCATAGGCTATAGCCGTCCTTTTCTCGCACTGCCTTTTAGTAAAAGATAGCGATTCTCTAATTTTAGTTTAGTTATTGAATAAGAGAATCGGCACCAATGTTTATTATTACGTATATTTTACTATCAAATACCAATATATGTATTGATAAATCAGATTTTTTCTTTGATTTGTCCCTCATTTGGTACGGAACCCTAAATGTGTGAAGTCCGACACGCACTTGACCGGTTTTCTCTCAAAAACAGCACATTTAAAGTTTTGCTATATGATAGTTTTCCTCTATAATTGTAGCCCCAAGCTAATGAGATGATTAATTAAAACCTAATCTAAATTGCCACAACTTTAATCAAGAGTAAATTAGAGGCCTCTACATTGTACATTCACAATCACCATTTATTTGACAATTTATTTCGTTGGTCTCATGCTCACAAGCTCAGCTGCTGAGCGTAAAGTCTTGGGTTTGATTCCCGGGTCGGCCAAAAAGTGCTTTGGTTTTTCCATTAAGGGGGAAGCGCCAGGATATCCCGTAAATTTAAAATTTTCTTACGTTTTTTGAAATTTGCACATCAGTATCAGGTTGTATGTTGATCAAAATATGATTCGCGGCCATAGCAAGTACGTATTTATAGAACTGTAATCATTAAAATCATCAATACAACCATATCAATCATCAATACAATCAAGTTCACATTGATGTATGGAATGACTATTTCATCAATTCTAACTGAGAGAGTTGTATTGGATGATTCTAATGATTATAATTTTATAAATACATTCTTGCTACAACCGCGAATCATATTTTGACCAACATACAACCTGACACTGACCTGCAAATTGTATAAAACGTGAGAAAATTTGAATTCCGCGGGCTAACCTGTACATTTCACCTAAAGAAATGCTCTGTGACAGCCAGTTTGGAAGTTGGTTGTGTGATACCCCCGTGCCTCACCTCCAATGCCTCGTGTGTCGGATTGTCGCCCATCAGGCTATGAGAGTGACGAAACAGAGAGTGCACCTGTGTTTGCGCACACCCTTGGGCACTATAATATCTCCTGCGTACTTCAATGTACAGGGTAGCCCTCGAAACTCAAATTTCTCACGTTTTTTGCAATTTGCAGGTCAGTGTCAGGTTGTATGTTGTTCAAAATATGATTCGCGGTCGTTGCAAGTATGTGTTTATAGGATAATAATCATTAGAATCATCAATACTACTCTCTTAGTTAGAATTGATGTCAAATGTCATAATTTTCATGAAATAGTCATTCCATACGTCAAAATTAACTTAGAAGGTTGTATTGATAATTTTAATGATTACTGTTTTGTAAATACGTACTTGCTACGGCCGCGAATCATAATTTTGATCAACATACAACCTGATACTGAACTGCAAATTGCAAAAAACGTAAGAAAACTTTAATTTCGCGGGCTACCCTGGCGCTGCCCCCTTATATTGGAAACAGTGTTTGAAATTCGGTCGGAAGGAATTATCATAATACAGTTGCTAGTACGCGATTAGTTTTCCCACAGGCCTTGCTGTGTTACGTACTTGTGTTGTCAATCAGTTTCATTAATTAAACAATTCAACGATTATTCGTACAATATGTTGATAGAGTTGTCTGTAAAATATTTTACAAACATTTGAAAATTTGAAACAATATTATGGAGTATTGTCAAAATGTTATGAAACGTAGAGACCGTTAACTGCAATAAAGGTGCAAGTCCTGCACGACACAACTGTTTGAATGATCTGGAACATTGTTTTTAAATGTGCGTGTGTTTGAGATTTTCTTAAAAATTATATCACGCCTGTATTTTGCAAAGGGTAAGGCTGAGGCACAGGAGTGCGCCTGTGTGCCTTAACCTGGGTCAAATAAATCTATTTTCTTTCTTTCTTTTCTATAAAGAACACCCATGTTAGTTGGGCTCCCTATACAGGGTGTAACGGAAATGGATAGTCATTTCTGCTGAACAACTTTCTTCAGGGATACCATAGTTAATTCCTAAAAAAAATTGGGCTATCCGTCCAAAGTTATCGTCAGCTGATCAAAATTAGATTTAGAAAAAAAGACTGTAGGAAAACCTCAATTTTTAGAGTTCCGTATCCGAGGGGTCTAAACGGAACCCTATTCCTGTCACTCACGTGTCCGTCTGTCTGTCTGTCCGTCGTCTGTCACACAGGTTTTACAGCCAAACAGTTGGAGGTAAGGTCTTAAAATTTTCATAGTATAAGCATCTTGTTGACTTTGGGTTAACAAAATGCTTATACTGTGAAAATTTTACCATAAAAAATTGTCAAAAGTACATTTGGAACGGAACCCTGTGCTAAGTCCACGCACCTGGCCAGATTTTTTTTTTGGTAATTAACTATGGCATCCTTGAAGAATGTTGTTCATAATCATGGACATTAGCAGCATTTACAATATGACCATTAAACCTTATTCGGATACACAGCATAACCTACATTCCTTAAATAGCCCTCTACATCAGTTATCTCCCCAATGACCTATGTGCCACTATGTCATTTCTAATACAGTACCTAGCTATCTAAGCTAGATAAATATTTTCGTTTTAGTATTTTGATAGACCGTTTAATTTTTTCAACAGATTTTAAAAAAAGGAGGAGGTTCTCAATTCGACTTTATTTTTTTTTTGTGTGTCATTTCATAACTTTTTTCTAGGTGAACCGATTTTGATGATTCTTTTTTTATTTTGAAAGCTGGTGTTTCTCATGTTTTTTTTTAATATCGCGACATGTGCTGAGGTAGGAGCCTTTTTGGCCTCGCACTTGGCTTTTCTATATTGCTATAATGTTGTTATTTTTTATTAATATTAGTTGCCATGCCTTGTTAATATCTTATTATTTTTTTTTTATGTCCACCGATTTCTCTGTTAGTTGTAGACCGATTTTCAAAATTCTTTCTTTATCCGAAAGAATATACTTACTCCCGAGGTGGTCCCATATAAGTTTTATCGCAATTGCTTCAGCGCTTTTTGAAAAACTGAACACAAACGAAAAATATGTATATTACTTATATGATGTTTTGGTTTCCTCCAATTACGAGTATGTTTAAATTCCACGGTCCATGTTATTGGGGTTTTGAGCTCTGGGGTACAACTAAAATAACTTTAATTTCGGAAGTCAGTGTCAATGTCAAATAACGAAGAAATTAAATACAAACACCGACTTTCGAAATTAAAGTTATTTTTTAATTTTTAGTGTATTTTTTTTTGGAAGTCGGTTGTTTTTTTTGTAAAAAAGTTGTGTTTTTTTTTCTTTATAATGTTGATAATGCTCTTTTATCAATCCGCAGACGTTCGACGAATGCGTTGAGAGGGGGCAGGCAGACTGCGACCCCAGCAACATGTGGCTGCAAGTGCCCTTCTTCTGTGGACATGCTGCTGAGTGCTGGTATGTACCTACTGCTGTTAACATAAATACCTTGTTATCCTGTCTTAACTCATACGGCACCTGCTAGGGTCACGGCAGTGATCGATGGAGTCACCGCGACCCTGGTACAGCCAACTGAAGGAACATGGGTGGGTTTTAGTCAGTTAGAGTCTGACTCATTTGATGATTTCCCACCAAAGACAAAAAAACAACTTATACCGCGAAGGCCTCGGGAAACCGCTGGATGCGAGAAGCACAAGACTGCCACATACAATGGTTCACCATGGGCTGACTGCGGAAACCTAATTTCCAGATAGATAGACAGAGAGACAGAGACAATATTGGTCGTTGTGGCGACGCTTGGGGGAGGCTTATGTCCTGCAATGGATGACTGTGGGCTGAAAAGATGATGATGAACCCTTCAGCCTCAAATACACATGCCTGTATTGGCGGCGATACACATGCTTGTAGTTATGTGAAGTAATGCAAAGAATGCTAGTAGCTTGCATGCCACTGTGGCATGAAAGTTACTTGCATACTTTTGTGCCAACAACAGGCATGTGTATAACCGCCTTAATAGGCATAAAAATATGCTAGTAGCTTGCATACCAGTGTGCCGTAAAAAGTTCTTTTTTTTTGTGGCATGACTATGGCATGCAAGTTACTTGTATACTTTTGTGCCAGCTACAGGCACGTATAGCCGCCTTAACTTGGATAAAAGTATGTATATAAGTATGTAAGTATCTTGAATGCCCTTGTGTCATAACAAGATCTATATTCAGTATACTTTTGTACAAGTTACAGGCGTATGTATTACGACCTTAACTGTAAAGGTACGTCCACACTAAATCCATTCGCGCGCTATGAGCAAGTGGCTCCGAGAACTATGTAATTAACCTGTTTTTTCCGTGTCTTGGCAACGATCTTCCTCTCCCTTTTCTACACACGTTTGTCCTCAGCCATTGAGGGCCAGTCGGGAATTAATTAATTAAACAGAAATCTTACTACCACGTGTGTCCTAATTTCGAATGCGGGCCAATGAATGCTTTTGCTGTGGACGCAAAGATATTTTTTTAATTAGCCTGTACGGTCTCACTGCTAGGCAAAGAACTCCCCCGAGTCCTTCCAGGCACTCTTCTTTCGTGTTTCCTCACACCAGCCCTCAGCCTGGTTCGCGTCCAGGACGTACCATAATAAGGAAATTCGTTTTTAGTCATATCTCTTCTATAAGCAGAATAACAAGCTAATCTTAACCGGAATACCTATTAACCACTGGTGTAAATTTTATCCAAAACAAGGAATTAACTGATAGTAGTTAACAGTATGTTTTGTTCGTAATCTTATCTATCTCAAACTCTCATGACACTCCTTCATAGTTAATCTAGTGTCGCTGTGCAATGTACCACAGTCTTTAAATTAGTCGTTCTACATTGAAGACGCAGATCTTTATTTATCTAGTACTAGCTGTGCCCCGTGGTTTCACCCGCGTAGACTGAGATAAAAAGGAGCCTATGTGTTAATCCAGGGTATAAGCTACTACCTACATACCAAATTTCAAAAATAGCAAACATACAAACACACACTCACAAACTTTCGCCTTTATAATATTAGTGTGATTTACATTAGCCAAATGTCGGAAATTATTGTTTCCCAAAAAAAAAACAAGGTTATAATTTATTCATCATTCATTCTCCTGCCCTTATCCCAATTTATTTGGGGTCGGCGCAACATGTCTTTTTCTTCCATACTCCTCTATTAGTCGTCATCTCTGTAGTCACCCCCTTTTTACCCATATCCTCTTTCACACAGTCCAACCATCGTTTCTTTGGCCTTACCCTACTCTTATAGCCATCCACATCCATACACAAGACTTTCCTCACGACATTTTCTTCATTCCTCCGCATCACATGCCCATACCACGACAACCGACTTCCACACAACTTTTCAAGGTTTTAATTTATTGTCTGCTAATAAAAGAATTTACTATTTTATAATGAGTCTTTATTTAGGTATTTACAATGAAATATAACTATAATATATGTATACACAACTAAACTACTAAACATAAATAACGAATCAGCATTGCTATTCAACGTGGCAATGCTGCCAGTGTTCTGGGCACTTCTCTACGTTGACAACGATGTGGATGAATTTTTGATAGCCAATGAGAGTTTTTTTTTTCATATACATTTAAAGTTATTTATTACTTTAGTTGTGTTTAAGAATTTACTTGAGTTGATTTCTGGCCAATACTGCTGAAGAAATGTTTTTTTTTGTGTGGGTAGTTAGTCATCTAACTACCCACACAAAAAAAAACATCTCTTTCAACTTGTAACATTCTATTTTAGGAAACCCGGCAACCAATGGGCCTTAGACCAAGCGAAACACAATCTAGTCAACCACTACCTTCTTGTGGGCGTAACAGAACAAATGCTCGACTTCATAACTGTTCTAGAGGCTACACTACCTCGCTTCTTTAGAGGAGCCACGGAATACTTCATCAACAGCAACAAGTCACATCTAAGACAAACTAGCTCTAAGATAGAACCTAACCTCCTAACCATAGATAAAATCCAACAGTCACCAATCTGGAAAATGGAAAACGAACTATACGAATTCGCACTAGAACATTTTAACTTTGTTAAAAGAAAATTACTAGCAAAAGAAGCAAATAATGTCGCACAAATATATTTCTATGAGAAAATACGGCCTAAATGAGCTTTAGGGTATTTTTTATTGTTATTGTTAGGGTATGGACACACTATAGACCTTTTTGAGGTCGACTTATTTTTTATGTTCCCTAATCTGCCGGCAAGATTATCTACTTAAATATTTTATTTTGTGTACTAATATTATTTTTGTTAATTAGTAAATAAGTTTTCTGACGATGTTATGTCCGTACTCTGCTAACAAAATTATGTTATAATGATCATTCCAGAGTTAAAGTATATTTGTAAAGACATTGGTTCTAATAATGTGTAAACAGGGAATATAGGACAGTTAGTAATTTTGTGGCGGTATTTGAGCGTGGCATAACTAATTAAAAAGCTGATTGAGCGACAAAACAATGTTGAACAAAACTGTGCTAAGTGGCCGACCCAATTAATAACATTACTGTTAATATAATGGAAAGTGTATTCTTGTTGTTTGGCGTCATATTGACGATTTTGATTTTAAAAGAAAACCTAAAATCTATACTGGAAGTTTTCAAATGGCTGTTTCACTTTTAGATTCTTATAAAGACCTTTACTTGCCCACAAACTTGCCACGAGTGAATAAAATATATGGCAAATATGCCCCAAAATTTTGTCCACGCTCAAAAGCTGCAAACTACGTTGTGTTTTAGATAGATAATATTAGTATATTATTATTAAGTACTTAAAGTTAGGCCTTCTAATAAATTTGATATCGAAATTAATTTTTAGTAAGTAGAAAAGTAGGCCTTATACTTAATAGACAATCATAGGATTTAGTTCCTTAAACCAATCGAATTTAGATTTAATTTCCAATGATACTATTTATTACATTGCTCACCTTAAAATTATGTTACGAAAAGACATTTTTCATTAAGATTTTTTGCATTGTATTGCAATGATATTTCAATCTTAAGTTTTTGGAAAAAAATAAAAGCGATTCGAACGAGAAATTAAATACAGTGAGTGAAAACCCCGTAGATATAATGATTTATGTAAATAAATTGACGATTGTAAATGTTTTTCGATGTTAAATATATTTTTATTTAAATTAATTATAACATTTACATTATTTGTACACAGATAAAATTAAATATTGTTTATATTTATTTAACATAAACATACTGCAATCAATTGTACAGTCAAACATACAAGTAAAACGCAATTTCAAATAAAAACCGTACATTTATAAATTTTACGTTACGGTTTCCATGTTGTGAGAACTAAAAAAAAAACCTTTAGCCAACCGCACAAAACCAACTCAATATTGTTTTTACCAAAAAATAAGATTTGTGTTTTTACTTCTGTATTCAATGAAACGAGCTAAATTCGTCACTTTCAAGGATATAATTTTTTTAATTATTGATATTTTTTTCCTAATCGATAAGTGACGAAATTAACTCTAAAAATATTTTATTATTAATTACTTAATGAACATTGTGATATTTTTAAGTCCATCCAACGACTTGTTATCTCAATTTAACGGTATATATTTTTTAATGTTATTCAATATGCGCAATTATTTTATTTGTTATTTTATTGTGTCTTTAACGCAAATTTTGTCCGCTAGGTGACGCTACTGATCCTTGGACCAATATAAGTACTTGTACATTTTAACTATAAAATAATGGTAGAAATATTTCTGATACTCTGATCACTGAAACAGAATCATAAAGTTATAAGTATGACTCGGTTTACCAAAACACAACAGTCTATAATACACCTCTAAATTCTCACACTATGTAAGTGCATTTTTTTCTTAATATTTTCTTACTCTGCTTTTTTTTTTTAAGGTTATAGAATCTTGAATTAGATACTGGCAACTTATATTTTTTTATTCATGTCTCTTTTATTTCAGTACGAAATGGTCAGTGCTTCTATTATTTTTGTTATACATACGATACTTTATAATCTAACTATATCAATTAAATGTTGTGTTAGTCATGATAAAATATATAGTTCTAGTAGGCATATTAATTAACACTTTCTGCGATAATAATAATTTATTAAAACGACGTTAGAAATATGAAATGCTTTCAATATTTCTATAATTTGCTTAAAAGACAGCTTTTAGAATTTATTTTTTATTTCTCGGACTAAACTTACTTTTAATTTTTACATTATTATTTAATATTATAACTTTGTTTTAAAGTATTGTTTTGAATACCAAAAAACGCAAACTATCTCTTTGTCTAAAAGAAAAATATGTTCACAAATATAAATGGATTTCATTAAAACAAAAAAAAACTTTTTTCCCGATAATGTGGCCGCGACTTAACAATGTTTACCGAAGTGCACTTTCAAATAAAATTCAATAACGAGTTATAACCGTAACGATTATTAATCGATTACTCGTGCCATGGTTAATGGTCAAGTCGTTAATCGCAAGGTCTCGGTCGGGGGTGACATGTTACCTCGTTGGGCTAATGTGGTGACACTGCGCCATTGGGGTAAATAAGTAGGTAACTGGTACTCGTAACAGAAGAGGTCAGCATCAATTATTAAGAGTTCTGTATTCACATTGTTCTGTTTTCCCATTTCCCGTTTAAAACGGTCGAGTTGTTTAATTTTTTAAATATTTGACAACTGAACACAGGAAAAATCTACCTACGTTCAACTAATTGTTTCCAGTTTTAAACGGTTGAGTTATTCAATTTTTTAAAATTTTTGGCAAATGTAGGTATTCGGGAAATACCTACATTCAAATCGTCCTGCTTTTCCAGTTTTAAACGGTTGATTTGTTCCATTTTCAAAACAGGACTGTACTGGCACATACAATTTCGTTCAGTCCGTTGAAATGAAATCCAATTCGGCATAGATTTTAACAATTTTTTTTTTAATAAACTTCTCTAACAATTATTTTTCTAACAATTTATTATTTTAGTATTATTTTAATTTTATTAATAATAACATCGCTTATTTGACATATATTTGGTATTAAAGACGTAGTTATATTAGAAAATATTATAAGAAGTTGTATACTCACACAGTAGTATATTATCTACAATTATTGTATATAGAAATGCGCATTTATTTAGTATAAGTAAACATGTTCTTCCATTCGTGTTATGTTAGTTAGCTAATCTTGTGATGTACAATCGATATCTATAATCCTATATGTAATGGGCCCTATTTATAAAAAAAATAAGCATGTGATTAGCTTAAATACTGCTTAGCAGGTTCTGGCTTTGGGCCCAAAGTATTTAAAAAGTTAGAAAACCATCGATTCGAAAGGACAAGCAGGTTCTTAATTCAAAATTGTCTATGGGTAATTTGAATTTAGAATCCGCTGTTCAGTATTTAAACTAAGCTTATGGTTACCGAGTTTTATAAATAAGGCTGAATCTGTTTATGTATTAGGAACTCTATAGAAAAAATCATTATGTCTCTCTGAAAAAAAAATGTAGTGGTTTTAGTTCTGTGCTTAGTAAATTATAATTTAGTTTATCTGTAGTAAATTGTAATTTAATTTCGACACTGCTTATTTTTCTGAGCTTTGGATTGGTATTCAGCAGAAGTATTTAATAATTCGGTTTTTACTTTTTTGTAATTCTTTGGTAATTTATATTTTTATAATGTTTATACTTACGCAATAAAATTGAATACTGGTATTTATTTACGAAAAAATACGTATCATCGGGTAGGTGGATACGTATTTAAAAAAATTGTAATGTTTATTTTTTAATAATACTAATTTACTTTCGAGTTTTACAATACTTAATTGTTAGAATGATGCTTTTATCACACAAGTTACGCCCTACAGATAAAAAAGCATGATCAATACAAACAAACAACTATTGTTATAAAAAAGAAAACAACCTGATTTTACCATAAACTCTTTGATAAAGTCTGGTCAGTGAAATATAAATTCTAAGTGGTTACATTTAAAATATAATATTAAGAACACACGCAGAATTATCAACTACATACTTAAGTATAGAATTATAAAAGTAACTAAAGATTTTGTAAGAGTTCCAAACTGACTCATGCCAGAGCCTAAAGTTGAGCACTATGTGACTTTAAAAACTGTAAATAAATAATGTAATATAATGAACAAAATACTTCACGAAATTTTAATTCTTCGTCGTACAAAGATGTACTTAATTTGTCAAAGCAATCACATAATGTTAGACCCTAATAACTTAATTTTAAGGTTGATATTTATATAATTTATAAAGAATGTGATTATAGAATCTGTTATTTTTAATTTCATACTGTTCCGAATCTCTGCACTCACTAGTTTATTGTGCAAAGGTGTTTCAAACGAAATATAAACTTAATGTTTCATAAAAATATGTTTTTTATTATTTCTTAACTTATGAAATTATACATTTAATTTCTTACTTTTTGATATGAACCAAAATTGCATAACAGTATTATTTATTATTCTGCTGTAATTTCAGTAATTATGAAATTTTCAATAATTTAGAAATTTTTCTTGGTAATTTTCGATTCAGTTCCTGCAACAATTTTCATTTGTAATGCTTTTCTCGGTAACATGAATAAAAAATCAAAAGAAAAGAAACTTAAAAGAAAGGCAGACCGCCTCACACACTGTATAAACAAGAAAAAACTCCAAGAAAACTTTTCCCCACAAACGAACCGTAAACCCGTCGATGAATCATATGAAATAAAAATTTAATAAGGTAATTACAGACCAGCACAAACTTCCACTGTATCGAATATTTACCGATCGTACCCAGTAATTGGGAACATACTTTTCGTAGAATTCAAAAGTTTTCAACGTGACAATTATCGTAAATGTAACGGTCATGAATAAAATAACATCGCCTTGGTGCTGTCGATCTGAAAAATTATCATGACCCTAATCGAACGCGTTTCTTGGCAATCATCGCCATCAGTCACCTGCAAGAGCAGAGCCAGAGTCTTGCAGTTATACTGTAATTACTTTGTTGCGTTGAGGGGGACGCAGTTTTAATTATTCACGCGATGACCTGTCTCCATCACACGCGGGTATTACGGCGTGATAGAACGAGACAGCAGCGTTTTGTTCGTCGCGACCGCGAGGGAAGGAGTTACTTTCAGTCGTGTGCGAGACTTACAACGGAACGGTTGGCCCGCGATGCCATTAAGATTCAAACCGCTCGCAGAAATGCTATCACGAAGGCACAACTTCCGAATAAGTCAAACCAAGTCGATCAGTTAAAAGTTTTGTAAGATGAGATAATTTTCAAGTTAAAGAGTTTTATGTTTAGTTTCGTTTTGAGGTTCGTCCACGAAGGTCGCGTCCTTCAATCGATAAACTATTAATTGCCGCGTGTGATTGCCCGTGGCCGGTAGACAACGGAAATACACGCGTGTTTTGGATGTATATTTTATTTGTAAAGTGCCAATTAAAAACATTAGTTAAGTAAATTTTTTTATTGCGGACCCTGTGTCGTAAAGTTTGTTGATGGAAAGACTTTGAATTTAATTCGCATCTTCATGGAACATGGGCATCTGTTTAGACACTGGTAAGTTTATTTTTAAAACTAGTATTAATTAGTAATGGTCGACGAAGAGGGTCGGTCGGCACACTACACGTGTGCCATGTTGGGCGCCAATAGCAACTTCCTATTATAGAGATAAGATCGCAATGCATGACAAATAAAGAAAACGGACCATTTTAATCATCATTATGTACGCACACAGATATTATGGCGTCGTTGTTTTTATTATTTGTTGATCAACACAAGGGTGGTCCCAGTCGGGCGCCATCGTAAACATTGGTCATGCGTCTAACGTGTGTTTTGTGTTACCCATTTCATATTAATTGTAACTTCGTACTAAGTCTACATAAACTAGAGTTAATATTAAAAGCTAGCAGCTAGGCATTTCAAATTAGATACAGTAATATATAAGATTTTTGTTATCAACGACGTTGCTGCCTATCCTAATCTTTTTAAATCATCGCGAAGTTTCTTCGTTAACTGATGTATGAATGGTGAGTAGTAACATTGTTTGCCTTTTCTAATTAGAGAAGCACGCTAGCTTGGATCTTATAGCTACAAATTTTTATTGTTTGTTTCACATAATGTTAACGTAAGTTGAAAGTTCCAATGAAGACACATCGCCAAAATACGTATTCTTAAAATCCATCAGATAAACTTAAATAACTGGCAGAATGACCTACAAAAAGTGCCCTTACGAAAACAACCAAACATTTGCAGTCTCATTTAATTTTCATTGAAACCAAATTGAAGTTCTGACCACAAGTTATTTCAGCTTTATGTAACTGACCAGTTTCAAAAAGCTTAGCATAAATCGACTTCAAGCACTCTTTCAAATGGAGTAAAGCTTGTCAAAAGTTAATGGACAGGGAGTATTCGCTGTATGTAATCGAGAAAACTGACAAATAGTGGTAGAAGTTACAGATACTGCGTAAAGTTATTAGTCATAACAAGAAGATCCCGCTGCATAGCGCGCTTGTCTTTTCTTTTATCGGCACAAGCTTTACGAAAATACTAGTAATACCGCCAATCATTGTCAAAAACTTAGCAAATGAATCAGTGCGGTTAAATGCACAGTGAAGGTACCTAGTTGAACTTATCAGCTTTACGCGCTGCTACGCTATGTTCGAATCACCTAAGTTATTACTTCACCACTTTCGTACTCACACACCTCGACTGGACAAGTTTTCAAAACATAACCATGATTTTTGTAAGGTCATTGAAGGAAATTGCTAATGGCGCCCAGCACGGGACTATGTAGTCGTCGTGTAAATTGCCCATTGCATCAACAATAGCTGAAGAATCAAATCCAGATCACTTAGATATTTGCCTACCTAATAGAAAAATGTTACGTGTAGTTATAAAAGTTGATCCCATCATAGGTAGCTGCCCTGGCGAAAATGTTCTCCTTGCAAATCAAATGCCACCTGTGGCGAATAACAAAAATCATTTGCCGAGCCTTGAGAGATTTTAGGTACAATAGTTTCATTAGGGAACTCTTGTTCAGCTCTCAATGTCTTATTTTAAGTTCAGCGATACTTTCTCCATAAGTGTGTAGATTATTACCTTTTAGGAGTAGTTAAAACCAGTCAGAAGTTTGTTTTGATGATACGTATTTACCAGCGCACGGAACGCCGCGTCAACAGCGGCTAGAGACGCCATTGCTAATTATATTTGTGGCCGCACAATTGTATTAAGCAATAGTTACTCGTCGAGTCGCTTTCTGAATTGAGAATTTGAAGTTAAGAACGTGTCAAACCCTCTTTAATGCCAAACTTTAGCAGGTATTCAGGATATTTTTTTAAACCTTGCCCCACACTAGGAATTACTCCTATATCGTGGGTGCATTCACACACGTAAATTCACAAACACAAGACACCCAGAGCCGTAACAACTGTCTTTACTCCCTATAAATACTTGTTTCGTTTCGTGCAGGAATCGAACCCGCGACACGCAGCGCAGCAGCCAATCTAACTAACCGTGACCAATACTAAACTTCAAATTCTTAATTAAGAAATCGTAGGATAGCCGTGATCAGATTTTTTTTTCGGGCCGTCATATAACGCTGATATTTACTGACTCGATTTGTATAGAAAGTTTCGACGATGCCATCTCTAGTAGCGATTGCCTTGGCGTCTCAGTGCTCTTTAGTAGGTAATTTACCTTGAAAACAAACTCCTGACTGGCTCCCCAACATCCAGAACAAAAAAATGAAGAGTTGGAGACGACGGGCGAGGAACCAAGCCGTGGCGCAAGTGCATGGGCCGGCCGCGCGACGCCTCCTGCAGCCGCCTTCCCGATGCAGAACTCCAGCCACGTCAAGTTCGAGCCGCCGAATGTGCCTGTTATATTCGTATTGGGTGAGTAGAAGACATTCAAATCTTCTCTTCTCTACATAGTAGGTATACATCAAAGTTTGAGTTTGAGTCATCGTGACGAAAGGATTAGTTAGCTAGATTCTGCGTTACCGTATGCTGTCTTGCACCTTGAATGATTTAACTCGTCAGTTCCCAGTGTCGGGTGACACTTTAAAAAAAAATCTAGTATAATAAAAAAAAATTAGGTAATCCGGAATGAGACACTGGGCATTATATAATACTGTACACCATAAGCGATGGTGTACAGCATTATATAATGCCCAGTGTCAACTGTAGGTGACACCTGTTTTTTTTATAAAATCCATAGAAAGATTTTTAACAGAAAAACATTTTTAGAAAAAAAAACAACCGACTTGCAAAAAAGAAAATACACTAAAAATTAAAAAATAACTTTAATTTCGGCAGTCGGTGTTTGTATTTTATTTCTTCGTTATTTGACACCGACTGCCGAATTAAAGTTATTTTTTAATTTTTAGTGTATTTTCTTTTTTGGAAGTCGGTTGTTTTTTTTTTGTAAAAAACGTTTTTTATTTTTCAGTTTTTATTTGTTATACCCCAGAACTAAAAACCCCAATAACATGGAACGTGGCATTTAAATATATTCGTAAGTGGAGATAACCATAACGTCATCTATGTACATATACGTATTTTTCGTATTTGTTCAGTTTTTCAAAAAGCGCTGAAGCAATTTCGATAATAATTTTATGGGACCACCTCGGGAGTACCTATATTCTTTCGGATAAAAAAAGAATTTTGAAAATCAGTCCACAACTGACAAAGAAATCGGTTGACATACATAAAAAAAACATACATACAGTCAAACATAAAACCCTCCTCCTTTTTCGAAGTCGGTTATAAATTACTTTGTTTTTCTATGAGTCTCGTTATGGGAATTGACGAGTTAAACGAAGCCAATGACAGCCATCCAGAAGCTGCATACTAGTCGAACAAAATTTGAGTAAAAATCGACACGAATAGAATAAGATAAATAAAAGTCGCTTGCCGCGTCTGTCTGTTTCTTCGCCAACACCTCCTAAACCACGCAACGGATTTTAATGCGGTTTTCACTAATAGAAAGAGCAATAAACGACGAAGGTTTGTGTGTATAATTTGTATCCGGGCGGAGCCGGGGCGGGTCGCTAGTAAATGATGTAAACACAAGCATCAAGCTCGATTCGTCTAGCTGTCGGCAGCGCAGCTACTGAGGTCCTGGATACGCTCCCCAATGAAGGTTTCCTGAAACGTACACCAGATGGCTATACTGAGGCGTCAGGTCCAGACACCTATCAAAAGGCTTCAGATATAATGTAAAAAACTGAAATATGTCAAGTTGACATCAATGTCAGTATGTTTCATTTTCAAAGTAAAAGACCTGACGCATAAGTGGCGAAAACTGGTGATCGAAAATCCTGAAACACCGCTTGCCTAAGCGGGTCAGCCTCATTGAGGCTTTGTGCCAGGATCACAAAAATTTTGTAGAGGAAAGTAACCAAAGTATGGAATCTCTTTTTGTTTTTGTGATATAAAAAAATAATAGTTATTTAAATCAAATCATTTATTTGTAATTATTATCCGTCATACATTTGCGGTTAACTTAGTAACAGTTTGGTTACATTTATATTAATTTAAAGTATATAATTTTCTCAAAAACAAGATCAATGTAAAGGTACGAGTATATATGGATTTACCCAAATATGGAACAAATTTTAGTAAAATTTAAATAGGAACTTTAAACTACTGGCAATCATCACAAAATCAGTTATCTAACTCTGCACCATGTGCCTAGGGCCCACACATAAAGCAATTGTACCATGTTTCTTCTCGAGTATCTTAAAAACTACCTCAAAAAGTTTTCTCACAGAGAAAAAGCAAACCTCTCTCACCGCGAGCTCACCCTTCGCTCGACTAAGTTGAAACCAGTACGCAAGTATTATGAATAAAAGAGATAGAAGATCACTGTTCTGTGCGGCCAGAAGTATTCAGTTACGAGAAATGTCGGTATTCCATATTAGGATACTATTCCATATTTGGTTATTTTCATCTTACCTAAAGGCCTCCTATTCTTCTCTTTCCATTCAAAACCAACCAAAGCCTACCTATGCGGTATTTCACTATATCCTAGGTCCATGTGCACGAAGAGGTTACCTCTGCATGTTAACTGAGCAGATATTTTTATGCCAGCCATGCATTATTGCATAGCGTGGCGGTAGATCGCATTGGATTATTCCGCTTACATTTTGATTCAACGTGAAGCTGGGCTGCTATTGAACAGCGCTTTTACCCCAGTGAGTCCCATTCAATGCGTTTTGCCGTAGATAGCCTAAAAATCGCTGCTCATCGTTGCATATTCGATGCGTTCGTGGTGTTCTCATGCTTTTTAAGCACTGACGGTAGACGAACGATATAGTGTTATGTCGCTATCAGTGTAGATCATTATACAGTTTTACTACGGATGCGCCCGAATAGGCGTTACACAGAGAGGGTTCCGTGGTAGTTTTTAAGAGGTAACCGAGCCCTTTCCATGTGCGGATGGTGATCACCAAGGTTTTAGTAAGGT
The DNA here is from genome assembly GCA_951329385.1 of Polia nebulosa. NCBI lineage: Eukaryota > Metazoa > Arthropoda > Insecta > Lepidoptera > Noctuidae > Polia > Polia nebulosa. The sequence goes on along the minus strand of OX589592.1, from coordinate 4,821,559 downwards.
AAGGTAAAACTCCCACAAAATTCCAGGTGCCTTTTGAAGGATTTCCAGAGAAAACAAAAAAAAAAATAGACAGTCATGGGGACTGTCGACAGAAGCGAAAACTGTGTGCTACGCGTCGCGTCGTAGCAGTCGTAGCGGTGTTGGTGTCGCTCTTAGCGCGCCAGTTCAATAGTTTTTTCCCATCTCAAATATCCCCGACGCGCCTAAAGCAGTTTTCACTTCAAAAACCGGCCAATTGCAAGTCGGACTTCGCACTTTTATGTTTCCGTACCAAATGTATTCTTGATCATTTGTATGGCTTTTTTTTTGTGGTGTGGGATATCATCCATTGACATCTCCCGCTCTGGGTGGAGCGGGAGGGTGTGTCAGAATCTTACTGACTAAAGCCCACCCCTGTTCCTTCCCTGCTTGAGTGCCTAGGGGTGCGGTAACTCTGTTAAGAATTTATCCGCTACCCCTGCAGGCACCGGCCGCGATGGGCCCCGTCAGTGGTGGCTGACAATCATCTCTTTGAGGCGCGCGTGGAACACTACGCGCCGTCGACTCACGGGCCTGGTACTGATCGGACGGCGAGCTACCCACTGCTCGCCTGTGCGCAGGACCGGGTTTACTGTGGCAGGAGATCGTCTTTCGTTCGACGTTCTACGCCCAGTGCTTCTCCTGCGGCGGTAGCGGCCGCGGGTGTGAAGGCCGCTCCGTTGAGCTTCCCTCACCCTTCCCGCCTCCGCCTTCGCGAGCAATACTGCTTCGTATAAGGAGGAGACGGCATCCCATTCCCTCTCGCCCCGTACCAGGCCTGAACCAGGGCCGGGCGTGAGAGGTCGCTACCGCCTATCGCATCCACGAGGACACGGCGGTACTCCGCCCAAGCGAGGCAGACCACCGAATGCGCCACTGTGTCCTCATCATCTGTATTGGTTTGGGTCAACAATATGCTTATACTGTGAAAATTTGCCGTTTGGCTGTAAAACCTGTGTGACAGACGACGGACAGACAGACGTACAGACGGACACGTGAGCGACAGAATAGGGCTCCATTTGGACCCTTCGGGTACGAAACCTTGAAAATGGACATAAAATTATACTTATCGATATAAAGCGACTAGTATAAAACTCGTAGCCTTAGCGGTCGTAATTCTCAAAGGGAAACTATTATAACTGGGATGACTGTATAAAGACAAACTCAAACGGTTCACTTAGTTTTATTAAGTAGGTTAAGAACAAACAACTATGTTATAATCATTACACTGCTCAGAACTAATATTCTAATCGAATTTTGCAATCGACGATCCGGGAGCGAATGCGCCTGCGCACCCCGCTCCTAGCTAAAAAACCCCCGACGTCCCCGCGGTGAAACCCGCTCTCCAATTGGCCCACGATATCGGGTGATGCCAGGGTCGTGGTCCAATCTTTGAGCCACCTATTTTCCCACCGTTCATTCCACTAATAAATAATAATATATCAATAAATCAGGTGTTTACGTTCCCAAACAATCGCTTATACAACATTACTTTGATATTATTAAAACATATTTTTTTATATATAAAACAATTATCTTCGAAAACATAAGCTACTATTTATTATAAGGAACAAAACCTAACACTAGTTATGCAACGGCTATTTCTGAAGCATACCACTATATATGCAATAACTGTCTGTTGTCGCCCTCTCGTCATTTAAGCAAACCACGATGAAATGCAATTCATTCAAACCATCTAATTCACATAATGCCATCAATACTCGTGACAGATAAGTATTTATACGATGTAACTGCGGAGTGAGCTTTTAATTTATTACACTAGGTAAATATTATGACGGGAAACTATGACGTAGGTACCTATCGATAGTTTTTAAAACAATACCTGCGTACACACAATACTTACGCTAATAGGCCTTATAAGTAGGGATATATGTATATGCTTGTTTGTCCGCGACTATCTCGAAAGCTTAAAACGGAGTTTTCGTTATTCAAATGCATATTTTTCAAGGAAGGTTTTAGTATAATATAATACATTAGGATCTGATCAAGATCTTCAGCGATAGGCAGTGGAACTCTTCAATAACTAACAGCAAATGACTCGCAATAACTGCAATCGTTTGTCTATGTATTATTGGGGAACCACAACTAAAAAGTGAAAAATAAAAAACAGTTTTACAAAAAATAGAACCGACTTCCAAAAAAGTTTTTTTTTAGAGACTCATCAGGACCTCTTCAGAGGGTTTAGAACTCTTTAGTCAAGGCACATTATGAATAAAAAAACACTAATTCGAGTTGTAGAGTGCGTTTCCACTGAAGTGGAGCTGGGCGGAGCGGAGCACAGACGTGCAAGGATCGACCAATCACAATGGTGGAAATTCTCATTGCGTCACTCGTCTTGTCTGTGATTGGACGTTTCTTGCACGTCTCCACTTCAGTGGAAACACACCCTTAGTCAGCTAAATTGAGGATGGATGTCAGGCCGATATGCGCAAGTGAATTTTATAGCTATGTAAAAGTTATTTAACAATACAAGATATAAAATAATGCGGTCCAGTGTTTCTTTTCACACACACCAGAACCTAGAACTGCACACAAGAAGTACACACACTGCGTTCACGTCCGCAGATAAATAGGTATATAATAATATATACATTAAATAAAAGAAATAAAAGAGCGATGGAAGGTTTATTTTGAAAAGTTTATGAACGAAGAGAATGAATGGAGTGGTGTGCTCAAAGAGGTACAAGTAAATATGGGTTTGGTGAGAGAAATTAGCATGGATGAAGTAAGAAAGGCAGTTCAATGTATGAAAAATGGAAAGGCCATGGGCCCTGATGACATACCAATGGAAGTATGGAAGTGTTTAAAAGAGGATGGATGTATGTGGCTGACTTTATTCTTCAATAAGTTGTTGTATGAAGAAGTGATCCCACAAGAATGGTGCAATAGTTCGCTAGTGCCCATCTTCAAGAATAAAGGGGATGTACAGGACTGCAACAACTATCGAGGGATAAAGCTCATGTCACATACTATGAAAGTATGGGAGAAAGTGATAGAGAAAAGATTGCGAGAGGAGAGTGAGATTACCCCGAACCAGTTTGGGTTTATGCCAGGTCGAGGGACAATGGACGCCACCTTCGCTCTCCGTCAATTGTGCGAGAAGTACAGACGTGTACACAAGAACTTGCACATGGTGTTCATTGATCTTGAGAAAGCGTATGATAGGGTACCTCGGGATGTGTTGTGGTGGGCCTTGAAAGAGAAAGGTTTGCCTGGGAAGTATGTTGAGTTGATTCGTGCTATGTACAGAAAATCTAGTACCTACGTCCGGTCGGCTGCTGGCAACACCGATAAGTTCAGTGTGGCTGTAGGCTTGCATCAAGGGTCGGCTTTAAGTCCTTACCTCTTCCTGTTGATTATGGACGCTCTTACGTCGGAAATACAGGAAGAGGCACCCTGGTGCATGCTGTTTGCCGACGACATTGTTCTGGTCGGTGAAGATGGACCTGAGATCCAGAGCAGATTGGAGAAATGGCAACAGAAGCTGGAGAAAGTTGGCTTGAAAATCAGCAGAACCAAAACTGAATACATGTTCTGCGATTTCGGCGGTCTCTCCAGTTCTGAAGCTGTAGTGCTAGATGGCGCGTTTCTCCCAGTCTGCTCCGATTTTTGGTATCTCGGTTCACTCGTGCAAAGCGATGGCGAAATAGATCGGACTGTTAAGCACAGAATTAACACTGGATGGATGAAATGGCGGCAGGTCACCGGGACTATCTGTGACTCCCGCATTCCCCTAAAACTTAAGGGGAAGATTTATAAAACAATGGTCAGACCTGCTGTCTGGTATGGTTCAGAATGTTGGGCCACAAAAGGGATGAATGAAAAGTAATTGCATGTAGCTGAGATGAGAATGCTAAGAGCGATGTGTGGTGTTACGCGCATGGATAGAATTAGGAATGAGTATATAAGAGGAAGTCTGAAAGTGGCACCGCTGACTGAAAAGTTGTGTGGAAATCGGTTGTCTTGGTATGGGCATGTGATGCGGAGGAATGAAGAAAATGTCGTGAGGAAAGTCTTGTGTATGGATGTGGATGGCTATAAGAGTAGGGGAAGGCCAAAGAAACGATGGTTGGACTGTGTGAAAGAGGATATGGGTAAAAAAGGGGTGACTACAGAGATGACGACTAATAGAGGAGTATGGAAGAAAAAGACATGTTGCGCCGGCCCCAAATATATTGGGATAAGGGCAGGAGAATGATGATAATAATATATACATTACCAAATTATAAAAGATTGTTGTTGTTCATGGAAAACACCATTTCTGAGTACCTATGTAGTATACGTCGAGTCAACAGAGCAGGCGAAGGTAGGGATATAATTACTATAAACTTTCTCTAAAAAAACTTTTTTACAAAAAAAACAACCGACTTCGTCGGTGTTTGTATTTGACTTCTTCGTTATTTGACACCGAAATTAAAGTTATTTATTAATTTTTAGTGTATTTTTTTTTTGGAAGTCGGTTGTTTTTTTTTTGTAAAAAAGATTTTTATTTTTCACTTTTTAGTTGTTATACCTCAGAACTAAAAACCCCATTATAATGGAACGCGGAATTTAAACATTTGGAGAACACCAAAACGTCATCGAGGTACACGTATTTTCCGTTTTTGTTCAGTTTCTCAAAAAGCGCTGAAGCAATTCCGATAAAATTTATATGGGACCACCTCGGGAGTATATTCTTTCAGATAAAAAAAGAAGAAAAGAATTTTGAAAATTGGTTCACAACTCACGGAGAAATCGCGTAACATACATACAAAAAAAAAAAAAAAAAAATTGACGAATTTAGAACCTCCTCCTTTTGGCAGTCGGTTAAAAAAGGCGAAACTTTGAATAGGGAATATATACATGCCATTTTTTATTTTCTAAATAAAATACTTATAAACTATAGTAAACAAATATGAAATCATTTTTAAAATGTCTACATCAGAATCGAAGCTATAAAAGCTTTATAGTTGATAATAGAAAGAGAAGTCCGGCAGTCCGACGTATTGTATGACGTTAAAGGACGTGACGCACCATAGAAAACAGCGTTTTCGAGAGAGGGATAGATATATTTGTTTAAAACTGTTATATCTCGTTTGTTTTTCGATCAATTGTGATTCTGGTTTTACTGTTAGTATGCTATTTTTATACAGGGTGTAACGGAAAGGTGTGGTCATATTTTTTAACAACCGGTTCTGCCTATGGAAATGAACACCTTTCTCTAAGAAAAAATAGAAAATTGGGACTTTCCATACAAAGTTATCATCAGCTGATCAATATTTGTGTGGGAGGTAAAAAAAAAATTGAGTATTTCCTCAGGTTTTCTTGAAGAAAGTTGTTCATATCGATGGGCAGAACCAGTTCTTAAAACATGACCACACCTTTCCGTTAAGTACCCCTGTATATTTATCGATAAACCCGTTAGTTAGGAAATATTTTTTTCATGCATACCTATTTCCCCCATTGATGGTTATTCCATCATGCGTAGTTATATAGATATACAGAAACATATTTCGGCGAAATAGAAGCACACAAATATGTGTTTCCTGGAGTAGGTAATACATGGGATAGAACATTCCTGGTAGGTTCTTTTTTCCAAGATTATGCAGAAGTTATAATATATTAGTGTTGTCAGTAAAAGCCTGACACGCCCTCCCGCTCCACCCAGAGCGGGAGAAGTCATTGGATGATTTCACAACCCCACAAAAAAAAAAGACTTACTGACTAAACCCCACCCGTAATCCTTCAGTTGCCTGTGCCAGGGTCGCGGTGTCTCTTTCGGTCAATCCCGCGACTCTGGCATTTATCGACCCTGGCCGTCCCCAGTCCATTCTTGCTGAGATCTCTTTGAGGGGCGCGTGGAACACTACGCCGTCGACCCGGGCCTGGTGCTTATCGAACGGCGAGCTACCCAATTTCTCGCCGTCCGGTACATTTATGCTTACGTGCTGGATTAAGCCAGCGAGCGTGTGTAGCAAATTCTGCCAAGAGACCCCCTAAATCTTTGTCACATAAGAAAGAATGAAAACTTTTTTGACTATTTTTCTCACAGGCCGCGGGGCCTTTAGGTAGCGATGAGCCCATAATGCAGTTGCCTACATTGTTTTTATGGATTATACGGAATTGGTAAGATTTCATATGGTATAGGTATCTTGACTTGTTTTTGTACATCTAAGCACCCCCCCCTAAAACGCGGAGCCCCTAGCATTTACTATTCTTGCAACGTGGGTAATCCATCACTGTTACGTGCCTCGTGTAGTATTCATAATTTTGGCGACGGTGATGCCCTCTATATCGCCACATATGTCACAGCACAAATCGTGAATCTATGTAACGGCCCGACAGGAGTTATGGGCGGGCTTTTTTTTGAGTGAAGTTCAGTGGCTGTTTTAATTTTTCCCAAATTGATTCCTGGTAGATATTGTGATGTAAAATTGGTGTAGTTTTGTGTCTCAAGTGTCTACGCAGTTTGACAATATGTGGAATCATTGAAACAGGCGCGATCTCGGTAAAATGAAGCTGAGAATTTTATTGTAGTATTGACTACCTCAGCGAAGCTTGCCGAGAAGGCTGACTCGACACATATTGCTGCCAAATACTGCAAAAACATTGAAATGTGTTACACCTGCATTCTAATGGGGAAAGAGTGAATACGAACTAACTGATGACTATAGGTTGCTCCAAATAAACGTGCAATAACGGCCATTGACCCATTTATTGACATTTTTAATTTGAAATACGGAATTAGCAGTCCCGAATCAACATCTCTCGTGATCCTTAACATTGTCTAATAATGAAAAACGATTTATATTTAATTGTTCAGGTACCTACGAAGAGTTACTAGGGAAAGGTCAATGTACTTTATTGCAAATTTATCTGAAACATAGTATAGGCAGCATGGTCTCTAAGCTTCTTATGGTAAAAAGTGACAGTATTCTGTATGTCAAAACTAAATACTTTCTAAATTTAACACTGTCTAAATGCACAAACCGTGCGAAGCCAAAAAAAAAACAGTCTCACAAAAATCATCGGGTACCAGCCATAAAACCCGGTTTTCCCTTCAGTAGAGGTTGCGAGACTTTCCACTCTGTCCCGTATACTTCTAGCTCTATTCTGCTTCGTGCTTGAGATGGAGAGAAGCGGGTTTTTTTCTTATTTTTCGGCTGTTATTTTTCTGATTCATTTCGTTGCTTTTCTCCGGGACTCGTCGAGTTTCATTGCTTCGGCGTTTTCTGGTGGTCGCCACTGTTGATTCTGGCTTTCAAGAATTGCAGTGGTTGGGAATAGTATAGCGGGTTTGTCTTAAATAAAAAACCCAGGGAGTCTCAAAAAAAAAATCAGATTTATCAATATGTTGGTATTTGTTAGTAAAATATCATCATCATCAGCCTTTTAATATCCCCACTGCTGGGGCACAGGCCCACTGAAGGCCTCCTGTCTTTGAGAGGGTGTGGGCCGTAATCCATCACGCGGGCCCAATGTGGGTTAAAATATACGTAATAATAAACATTATCACCAAATTTCAAGTTCATAGGTCAATGGGAAGTTAAAAAGTTCTTCGGAAAAAAAAATTGTGTCGGACGACGGACACGTGAAGGACAGCAATAGGGCTCCGTTTGGATCCTTACGATACGGAACCCTAAAAAAGACGGCAGTGACCACTTACTACCAGGTGGCCGCCTGCTTATTCGCCAATCTATGGCATAAGAATCGTTTTTACAAAAAATAGAACCGACGACAAAAAATGTGGAAAATAACTTTAATTTCGGAAGTCGGTGTCTCTGGTTTTGTGCTTCGTTTTTTGACACCGACTTAAGAAATTAATGTTATTTTCCACTTTTTATTTGTGGTTTCCCATTAAATGGTGTAAACAAATACATATAGACAAACGATCGCAGTAATCGTGTGTCATTTGCCGATAGTTAGTAAAGAGTTCCACTGTCTACCGCCGAAGTTCTTCATCAGATCCTAATGTTTGCATTATATACTAAAACCTTCCTTGAAAAATATGCATTTGAATAACGAAAACTTCATTCAAATCGGATCAGTAGTTTTCGAGAAAAACGCGGACAAACATACATACTGATTTCGGTTAAAAAAGTGGTACAAAAGTGTTTTAATATTATTGTCTTCGTCACTAGGTGGTCCAGGAAGCGGCAAGGTTACGCACTGCGATAACCTGATGCAGGAGCGTCGCGGCGTCGTGCACATCAACATGACGGACCTGCTGCAGCAGTACGCCATCGGCAACGGTACTACCAACCCCGGTTTGCACTTTATGTAGTATAGAATTAGTTTACACTGTAGATAGATGTAGTATTTCTTAGTAGTAGAAGGTAGTCGTAGTATTAGTTCTTTCTGATAAAAATAGTGACATAAATAAGCAGATATAAGATTCTGTCAGTTCGACTTTTGGGTGGTCCCTGCTTCAGTCTCTTACAGAATAGGTTTCGTGTTGCTCCAGTGATATTTAGGGCTCAGATACCCTCGCACCGTCTTGGCCTTTTATTATACAAGGTAGTGCAAAATAAATCATACAATTTTGTTTTTGAATAACTTTTTTACTAAATAAAAAAAAAAATATTTTGTATGATGGAAATCTTTATTTGGATCTTTACAATTTTTTTTGTTAAGTGAAAAAGATGATATCCGTCAAATGGCTGGTTAATACACATTTGTTCCCGTTTTCTATGACTCTCCACAAGATTTCCGGTGATAACTGTTCGCGTTACTGTCGAATATTCTGCTTAAGGGAAGGGCTGCGATTGTCTGAGGCTTGTTGGCATAAACCCGCGACTAGAAGTAGCGCCAAAGAAAGAAGTCTGGGATGAAAAAAAAAATCAAATTGCTGCGGCAATACCACCGACCGATTATTGGTCAAAAAATCGACACAATTACGCTCTTGCGGAGTATAGCGCTCCATTGCTTGTCTGTTTGTAAACGTCTCCAGCACAATATATCTGAAGTAATAAATTGTTATGGGGTCCTGGTGACCTGACTTACAGGTTTTGAAAAAAACTTAGTTTAGGCACCAGTCTTCCACAAATTAAGTATAAAATTGTATTCTGTAGACTAATCTAACTATATGCTGTAATTTGTGGTAAGATAATAAAATCTATTCTATTCTATTCTATTCTATTCTTGTTTGTATTCTGCAGCTGCATGTCTAGTTTACAAATGTCAAATAAGATTGACGTACGACGCCATTTTCAAAAATGCAGCATCTTCCGATATGGTGATTAATTTTGCGCCACCTTGTACTAAGAGTCGTCCGACTAGTCTTGTCTCAACTACGTTGAGACGGGCTTGCAACCTAACCGGATAAGCTGAATGTTTCTTGTACTTGTACTATGTTATTGCGGTAAAAAGGGAATTGAGAAACTCACTTTCCCGTCGGCAAAGTCACCCTGCACATAATGTAGAAGTAGAGTGTAGAAAACACCGTTTATGATGTTTTTAAACACACAAGAGATACATACAAAGGGCCTTATCTATATATTAGGTCCCCACCTATGAAATCAGCGTTTTGTATGGAGAATTTTAAAGAAGTTGCATTATTCATACTAACATTTTCTTAATTTATTTAACAACTATGAACACTAATGTTTTAAAACTTTTATGCAATAATGTTTAAAAACTAAGATAACGTATGCCACTTAGATTAAGCAACAAAAATAAGTTTTGGCTAAGTTAAATAACAAACAGTGGTCATTTCTGCTAACAATAGAAAACTTTTTTACAAAAAATACAACCGACTTCTAAAAATTGCAAAATAACTTTAATTTCGGAAGTCGGTGTTTGTATTTTTATGTTTCTTCGTTATTTGACACCGCTTCGGTGTATCTTTTGTAAAAAAGTTTTTTATTTTTCACTTTTTAGTTGTTATCCCCGAAGTAAAACTAAATATTAAAGTTATCCCGAATGGATAACCCTAATAACATGGAATTTGAACATTTGGAGACAAACGAAACGTCACCTGTGTATACATATTTTTTGTTTATGTCATACAAAAAAAAAAAACATACAGACGAAATGAGAACCTCCCTCCTCTTTTTTGAAGTCGGTTAAAAAGAGGAGTAATTTTTAAGGTATTTTTTGTTTATAAAACTATAAGTAATAAGGTTTTTTTTAATATTGGCAGTTGTCTATGACGGTCATTATTCGATATAATATCAAGCAATTGATGAATATTTTAATTCATAGAAGTGACGAGGTTCTCTATTTGTGAGAAAAAAAACGACAATTTCATAGGTGGGAACCGAATATTAAATGAATCCCTATTTCACTTAATTTGTTCACGCGTCAGGACAACGTCTGTCGGGACAGCGAGCCCTCTATATAAATAAAAATCAATTGCCAAATGAACGTAAGCGCATCACTTTATCAATTGCACCGCGAGCTGTGGTGGCCCAGTGGTAACGGCTGCTACTTACAAGTTGTAGGTCGTGAGTTCAAACCCAGGCAGGCACTTTACTTTGTGTAAATTATTTTTGAATGTGTTGGATGAGACATATGCCATTTTGAATTTTTAATTACGCTAATCAGTATTTTAAGCTTATATATATATATAAAAAGCTAGCGAGTTTTTCAAGTAAGACTGAATGATTTCTTCCGAGTTCCGGTTGGCATATTGGTACCTATTTTTTTCAAATAAGACTGAATGATTTCTTCCGAGTTCCGGTTGGCATATTGGTACCTATTTTTTTCAAATAAGACTGATTGATTTCTTCCGAGTGCCGGTTGGCATATTGGTACCTATTTTTTTCAAATAAGACTGAATGATTTCTTCCGAGTTCCGGTTGGCATATTGGTACCTATTTTTTTCAAATAACACTGAATGATTTCTTCCGAGTTCCGGTTGGCATATTGGTACCTATTTTTTTCAAATAAGACTGAATGATTTCTTCCGAGTTCCGGTTGGCATATTGGTACCTATTTTTTTCAAATAACACTGAATGATTTCTTCCGAGTTCCGGTTGGCATATTGGTACCAATTTTTTTCAAATAAGACTGAATGATTTCTTCCGAGTTGCGGTTGGCATATTGATACCTATTTTTTTTTTTTTGGTTGGGCAATCAGCAAATAACTTCTCCTCGGTTGAGCGGGTGGGCGTTTCCACTCCTTGTTCATTCAATTGCCTCTGCTAGGGGCGTGGTGACTCCTTCCTTCACTCCTACGACCCCGGGAGGGGCATGTAAATTATAAATGATTTTATGTGTGTAAATATTTGTATGGCCTACAGATTATTGTTCCGGATCTGGGTGTCTTGTGTATGTGAGTTTACATGTTTGTGAACGCACCTGCGATACAGGACTAATTCCTAGTGTGGGGCAACGTTTAAAAAAAAAATAGGTTTTAACAACACTTTTATACGTCAATTTTTTTTGTCAGTGTTAGCTAGATGAGGCCGGTATTTCCTAGCTGACTACCCTGAGAAAAAACACTGAAACAAACTCAGAGGTCAAAGTCTCTTTTAAAGTGTTCAAATCCATACAATATGTAATGGTCAAATCATATGAGACCCATGTACGTTAATGTCTGGGATGAGCATTTGAGGAAAGCAACACGCAGATTTGAGTGGACCTGTCCAGACAGTGCAAGCATTTGTCAGTTATCGTGAAGCTCAACTCAGAACTTTGAGGAGCTCAACGAACCGACGAACCATAGGTATCAAAGTAAGGACATTTGGGTGGGCCTCATATAACATGGTCCTCATATAGCATAATGTGAATACGAGAACTAAATAGACACTAAGCTGCATGCAGCTTAGTGTCTGTAATGGTCTTTTGAAGAAAGAACCACACTAGGGTTTAGGAATGCCCGACAATTTTAAAGTCCCGGGACATGATTTAACCTACAAATTAAGTCCCGGGACTTCGAGACTTTTACATTTTTTTGAAGAATTTTAATTGAGATTAATTTCTGGTGAATGGTATTAACAAAGGCAATTTTTGTAAAAATCAACATTTATTAAACAGAAAATTAAAATCTTAATAAATTTAACGTTAATTTCAGTCTTAATAATTGCTTTGTTTATTGCTTTGAATCACACACAAATTCACTTTTAAGCAGTTAAATTTTATATAGTTACAAAACGAACTTCGTTAACAATCATACTAATTCTTAATAACTTTCTTTTAATTCTAGTATCTAATCATTGTACATAACTAACAATTTCGACAATCTTGTCTCGTTTCGAATCTTGACCCGAAAGTCCCGGGACTCGAGACAACTAAAATTACGAAAAGTCCCGGGACTTCGAGACACGAGACGTCCCGGGACCCAAACTCTAAACCACACGTATTTGAGTGGACCTGTCCAGTCAGTGCAAGCATTTATCAAGTCGAGTAGCTCAACGTAAAACTAGTAAGGAACGCAATGACTTGACGAACAATACCTGTACCTATAGGTACTAATCAATTTTTAAAGGCCGATTGCAATCAAGTCTGTCCTTTGGTGAAATCATTTAAAACAATTGATCTATTATGTCGTACATTATTGACGTGGCCGCGAACTTGACTGCGCTTCCTAGGAACGGTAATCAGTGAGTCGGGTTTAAAGAAATGTTTACTTTACTGTGTCAACATTTTCGCGGTATTTTGTATACAGCATACCTTTATGTTCATCAAATTAAACAGTCGGCTTTTAGGAATGAATTAAATAGCGACAGCGACTGCGTTTGCATTGGCGAAGTGAATTGACCGTCAGGGTAGTAAAAAATATGACTGGCAGCAAAAAGTTACCAAGATGGTTATATTACCTGTAGGTACATAATTATATACACACTATTAGTTTAGAATTAGTTCCTTCTATTATAAATTATAGCCTATCCCGTCATCTTTCAGGCCATTAGGCGCGCAAAACTGTGACCCCATTTTGTTTTTTGACAGATGGAATGGATGGATGAACTTGAAATGAGGAACTTTTTGCCTGCAAAGACGAAGACTATGCTTGTGCAAACTTTAATTTTCCCTATAATCGACTATGGTGACGTGTGCTACTTTGACCTGAACGCGGCTTTGCTGGATAAGCTTGATAGGCTCCTCAATAACTGCATCCGGTTCATCTTCAACTTGAGGAAATATGACCATGTGTCAAGCTTTAGAGCTGAGCTCAAATGGATGCCCATTCGCCAGAGAAGAAGTTTGCGCGCTCTGACTACACTTTTCTCTCTCCTCAACTCTCCCACCCCTCCCTCTTATCTTATATCACACTTCCAGTATCTTTGCTCTACTCACGCTAGGAATTTGCGTTCTGCTAACAATCTCTTACTGCTTTGTCCTTCTCATACTTCTAATTTTATTCATTCTTCCTTTCATATACAGTCCATCCTTCTGTGGAATGCGCTTCCCCTCAATATCAGGATGGCCACCAGTCAGTATGCATTTAAGCGAAAGTTGCGGAATTACCTTCTTAACAAGTAAAGGAGTCGTCTCAAAATCCTTATCTCTAACTTTATATATTATTATTATATATGTAGGTATATTATATTAAATATATATGTATGTTTATTTTAACTATATTTATATATACTTTTGTTATTTTCGTTTTATTTCGAAATTATTTTCGTCTTAGAATTATTTTATTTTTTCAGTTTATGCACCTGCCATGTTATCTCTCCACCACCCTTGGTTGACTGGTAGAGAATGCCTAAGGCATTAAGTCCGCCTTTGTACATTTGTGTTGCATGAAGTTTTAATAAATAAATAAATAAATGGATGGATGGATGGGAATGGATGGGATGGCGAACCTTTATTGGTGATCGTGCCATTTTTTATAAAAAAATAATTATAATGTTGCCACGTCATGAAAAATAAAATGGTAAAAAACAAAAAGTGGGATTTGTGCTGTTGCAAATTAGATGCTCAATAGCTATGTTATTGATAATCGACTCATACTTTATTTTGGCACTATACAAGCTGAACTGGAGTCATCTGACAAGACACGTTAATTTTACTGGTGTGCCCAAAATATTTTGTTGCATGCCAACACTGACACGCGTGCCGTAGGTTCGCCATCCCTGGCCTATATATTATTCTGATGTATAAGCTATATTATTGTAAAGTTTCATCCAAATCCGTTCAGTAGTTTTTGCGTGAAAGAGTAACAAACATAATACATCCTCTCAAACTTTCATTTTTTCAATATTAGTAGGATTATCTTTACCTACGGTTTCGTGGTCGTAAGAGCGACTACTGAGCGTCGGGTCAGTGGAATTCCTTGTCGGGGTCTGAGTTTCCTGATAGCTATTACCTGGGGGTCTTTAAGTCAAGAGTAAATAGGTTACTTCTAGGCAAGCGTGCTCCATTGTCGACTTCGTCATCGCTTACCATCAGGTAAGATAGTCTGTGTTTCCTGATAGCTATTACCTGGGAGTCTTTAAGTCAAGAGTGAATAGGTTACTTCTAGGCAAGCGTGCTCCATCGTCGACCTCATCATCGCTCCATCAGGTGAGATAGTGGTCAAACGCGAGCCTATTAATAGTAAAAAAAACTGACTACGGCTTAGTGTTATCTGTCTGCTCTGATGGGGTTTAAATTGCGTAATATTCTCTGAACTGGTGAATTTTCCACATTTATAACACAATAGTTTTTTGGGACGTTTGTCTTTACAAATTAAAATTAAATTTAAAAGTTTACTTTCTAACGAAGTGTTTTGGTTCTAATTTAAAATATTATCTTCTCTAGACACTTACTACTAAAACTTACAATGTAAAAAAATCTTAGAAGTAAAATTTGGCCCACTTCTCGGTTTTCGATTAAGCTGAAATTTTGCATACATGTTTAGTTTAGATGACAATAGATGGTTAGCTAAGTGAGCATTCTAAATCCAATATGGCGGGCTAGTTATTTTTTATGCATTCCTATGATATGATATGGGTATCAAATTAGAGGGTTTGCTGAGAAGAATGTGAAAATAAAATGACGTCACTCTGAATTTAATATGGTGGACTCCCAAAAACGTGTTTTTTTAGTTTTTTTTTTACTATAATATTATTTAGTACTAAGTGGTACTATACCATACATTGTATGTGTTTTTTGTTCACCAATCTATATACTGGGTGGGCCAAAAGAAATCACCCTATTGGAAGATGCTCTCATTTTTGCAAATGGCCGCCAATGTCAAAGCTGTTTTGACATTTGTGGACCAGACAGATGCAGAATACAAGTGAACAAGCCATGGAGCGATACACTCCTCAAGAACGCGGAATAATCGTGTCTATTTTTTTGCGTAACAATTCGTCTGTGGGGTTGGCGCAGCGCGAATTCCGTCGCCGATTCCCCGGCCGTCCGACACCGACTGCGCAAACACTGCGCCGTTTGGCCACCAACCTTGAAGAGTATGTGACACACCAGACGTTGCCAAGAGTGGCCGGCCCCGGAGCGCCCGTTCCGCTGGCCAAACGACAACAGTGGACGTTGCGCGCTATAAGGCCATGTTGACAGAGTTTTTTCTGCCGCAATTGGACGAATTAGGACTGAGGGACATGTGGTTCCAACAGGACGGAGCAACGGCATACACTGCGCGAGCCACAACCGATATTCTCAAGGCAGCGTTCCCGGGTCGCCTCATCTCTCGTTTAGGCAATTTTCACTGGCCCGCAAGATCGCCCGATTTAAGCGTTCCAGACTTTATTTTTGGGGTTTTTTGAAGTCCTGTGTTTACGTGAACAAACCCGAGACTCTGGAAGCCCTCAAGGACAACATTCGACAGGAGTGCGAGAATCTGTCACCCGAATTTCTCGCCGAAGTGATGAAAAATGCCATAAAACGAGCCCGTATGGCAATCAATTGTGACGGCGCCCATTTGGCCGATATAATCTTCTCGACTTGACCAATAAAATTCTAAAGGTTCAAATAAACATAATCAAAAAACAGAATCGAAGTTTTTCATTTAGAAAAAAAAGAGAGCCAAACAACATCGGATGACTGCTTTTGGCCCACCTTGTATATATAAAAAGTAAATCCCTATTTCACTTGGTCACGGCATCACGCGTGAATGGTTGGACCGATTTCGCTAATTCTTTTTTTGTTGTGTTTGTTATTGTCAGGAGAAGGTTCCTATGAAAGAAAAAATTAAGAAAGTTACGCGGAAAATTGGAAAATTTCAGAAAACTTAACGACTGTTTAAACTTCACGCGTTTGACAGTTCATAGCTAAGACAGGACAACGTATGTCGGGTCAGCTAGTTAACCATAAAAATGTTTGGAATTAAACGCAGTAAACGAGTTAATGGTTGTCGTGACTGTTAACATTTAAAATAAAAGCATATTGCAGTTTAACATAATACCTTTTACGAAATAATGCAACTGATGCCAGTAGGTAACTTTGTTTAAATGTGTGCTGAATTAACCGTTATTACCCGACTGCTTTAGAAGGGCGGTAATATTTTCTGAAAGTACTCGTATGTATGTAGACCGTTGATAAAATACCGGCCAAGTGCGTCATAGACTTCGCGCATTTAGGGTTCCGCACCATCATCATCATTATCATCTTCCTGCCCTTATCCCATGTTACTTGGGTCGGCGCAACACGTTTTTTTCTTCCATTCTGTCCTGTCAGCCGTCACGCTATCACTAACTCCCTTTTTTTCATATCACTCCTCACACAATCCATCCATCCTTTCTTTGGCCTCCCTCTTCCTCTCCATCCATCCACATTTATATTCATAACTATTTTAGTTTAGTATTACATGCCTCCTCTTTACATGACCATACCAAGATAGAACCGCTTGGTTACCTTTCAACTTTTCTGTGACTGGCGCCACTTTTAAACTACCTCTAATGTATTCATTTCTCACTTATCCATTCTCGTTACTCCAAATATCCATCTCCACATTCTAATCTCCGCCACATGCAATCTTTTTTCATCCGTGTTTTTCACAGCCCAACATTCTGACCCATACAGTACGACAGGTCTAATCACGGACTTATAGATTTTCCCCTTGGGTTCCGCACCAAATGAGGGAATTATCAAAGAAAAAATCTGATTTATCAATATATTGGTATTTGTTAGTGAAATATACGTAATAATAAACATTATCACCAAATTTCAAATTCATAGGTCAATGGGAAGTTAAAAAAATCTTCGGAATATAATTTTGTGGCAGACAGACGGACACGTGAGTGACAGCAATAAGGTCTACGGAACCCTAAAAAGTACGGTGATCATTTTATAACGACAAAAGTCAAATCAAAATGACTTCCCTTCTAAGTTCTCTCCTTGACTAGTGATGTACTAAACCCAACCTTGATAATATGATTGGAACTTTTTTTTTAATTTTTTCCCAAAACGAGACGTCATTTTGAAAATTTACTAATTTACGTTAAACGTCCGCGTTTGGGTCACAGAAATTCACGTGTGTCCCAAATTGTGTTATGTTCTTAATGTATGTATGTTCTTTATATATGTGTTCTATATTTATGTTCGAAATCCTGAAAAACACAAAACTTTCCTGCAATATGTATATTTTCCTTATTCAATCAATATCCCTAGCCTTTTCCCAACTATCTTGGGGTCGGCTTCCAGTCTAACAGGATGCAGCTGAATACCAGTATTTTACATGGAGCGCCTGCCTATCTGACCTCCACAACTCAGTTACTGGGTAATACGATACCCCTTGGTAAGACTGGTTGTCAGACTTTCGGGCTTCTGACGACCCATAACGACTGTCAATGATCCACGATTGACAGCCGGGACAAACGGCTTAACGTGCTTTCCGAGGCACGGAGGAGTCTCGGTATGTAAAGATGGTCACCCATCCATGGACCAACCTCGGCAAGCATAGCTTAACCTGACGGATCGACCCGTGCGGCTGCTATTACTTTAGCCACGAGCTACTCTCGTATATTTTCCTTGCTATAATATTTATTGAAAGGAAAACTGCCTTGACATTCATTTTAAGTAAATTAACAGAATTAACATGTGCCGTATTATGTTTACACGAATTTAAAAACTGGCCAAGTGCTTGTCGTGTTTCGCACATTAAGGGTTCCGTACCAATTATTGGTATTTTTTAGTAAAGTATACGTATTAATAAACATTATCATCAAATTTCAAGTTTATAGGTCAATGGGAAGTTAAAAAATTCTTCGTAACAATTTTTTAAAAATAAATTCGCTACATACATACTTGCAAGTAGATGGTATTTTTTTCATTTTTTGCAAAACATTTCTTTAGTGATAAAAATTCCTTTGTTTCCAATTCTTAAGGCAGACATTCAGGTCGTCCCGCCATCTCCTTCGTGGTCTGCCGTAATACTTTATAGTAAATGATTGAGAACCCCTTCTTTTATGCTACCAAAAACTCCTCTACGAAAGTGCTCGGTCGCGTCGGTTTCGTGCTACGGCGCGTAGCGAGGGTCTACGGCGCGTAGCCAGGGCCTACGGCATGTAGGATAATTATTACCTAAGTATTACTTTAATGTTATTTATCCTACATTAACGTAATGTATTTTTGGTTAATAATAATGTACCGATGTATTGACTTTAGACAAGGCAACGCCCTATATGTACCTATACCCAATTTCTCAAGTGGCATTAATTCACAAGGAAAACATCGTGAGGAAACTGGCATGTCCTAGAACCAAAAATTCGAAGATATGTGATATCCACCAACCCGCATTGGGCCCGCGTGGTAGATTACGGCCCACACCCTCTCACAGAGAGGAGGCCTATGCCCCAGCAGTGGGGACATTAAAAGGCTGATGATGATGATGTAATCATCAAAGCAAAAATCAGATTTATCAATATATAGGTATTTGTTGAAATTATTTTATGATTTCCCACACCATATAAAGGCGCTGATATTAGTAAATAATAAAGTGTACGTAGTGTTTGTTTTCTGAGAAATATTATACAGTTTGATAGTACGTTTGTATTTGTTTGTGAAATGAGTCAGATTGTCATTAAGTTCAGATACTTTACCTATGGCACGAGTTAGTATTTGTCGTACGAAGCTGGGGTGGGTAGTATATATTACTTTGTATTTATGCGATAGTGGCTGGTATTAAGTAAGTAGGTAGTGGTGAATAACAAAGCGTACTTACCTGTTGGTTTTCTGAGAAGTATTATACAGTTCGATAGTACGTTAGTATTTACAAGATGGCGCAAAATTAATCATCTAATTTTGTTTTTTAATAACTTTTATACTAAATAAAAAAAATAGAGGAGCTCTTGGCTAAAGTAATAATAGCCGCACGGGTCGATCCATTATGTTGAGCTACGCTTGCCGGGGTTGGTCCATGGATGGGTGACCATCTTTACATACCGAGACTCCTCCGTGCCTCGGAAAGCACGTTAAGCCGTTGGTCCCGGCTGTCAATCGTGGATCTTTGACAGTCGTTACGGATCGTCAGAAGCCCGAAAGTCTGACAACCAGTCTTACCAAGGGGTATCGTATTACCCAGTTACTGGGTTGTGGAGGTCAGATAGGCAGTCGCTCCATGTAAAATACTGGTATTCAGCTGGATCCGGTTAGACTTGAAGCCGATACCAAGATGGTTGGGAAAAGTTAGGCAGATAAACTAAATTGAAAAAAAATGATTTAAATTGATGGAAATCTTTATTTGGACCTTTACAATTTCTTTTGTTAAGTGGAAAAGATGATATCCGTGAAGTGGCTGCCGCCAGTGTTAATACACATTTGTTCCCGTTTTATCGCATTTTCCATGACTCCGCAAGATTTCTTATGATAACTGTTCGCATTACTGTCGAATATTCTCTCTAACAGTCTGGCCACGGGACATTCGCTGCTGCGAATTTTCGCGCGGTGCGACCGGCTAAGCGTCTGGTGACTAAAACAAATGAATAGAAATGTACTAATCATGCCACGCGTAGCGGCGACCGGCGGCGGCGCGACCGGCGACGTTTGCCGAGCGAATCGCAAGAGCGTCTGGCGGCGCGGCGGGCGACTGAAACAAATGCATGGATCAGTACGGCACATGCACCGTGGCATATAGTGCAGGAACCAGGCTGATTAAAAAGTTAGAAATCATTTTATTTTCGATGAGTCGATGTCATATAACTTAGATTACTTATTCAAATAAATAACATAATTGTCTAAATATGTGTCCCTAAATCTTTAAATATTTTCTATACCTACATACATTATGTCGCATGTAGTGTACATACCTTAATGTCAAAAACAATTTTTCTGCAGTACTGGATTTACCGTTTTCTCCAGTTCTGGTTGTATATTTATAAGAATAAAATCATAGGTTTCGACACTCATGCGGGTATAATTGAAAAAAAAGAGTGGCACTCTTGGAGTGCCGACAGACACAATTCAATTCGCGTAGCGGTATCAGTGTCGTTGTCGGCGTCGGTGTTGGCGTCGGTATCGCGCGAGTTCAATAGTTTTCTCCCATTTCAAAAATGCCCAACGCGCTTAAAGAAGTTTTCACTTCTAAAATCTGGATATAGTCTGTATTTATCGTACTTCTTGTGAAATTCTCCATTTTTACCCCGATCCTTATTCAAATCATGTACTCCACAATCTCTTCCAAATACAATATCTTGAACCAAAAAACTACTACTTTCCAAGCAATAACGAGATAAACTTTCATAATGACATTTCGCTCTCGGTCTATGCTGGTCGCGGCGGCGAACGCCCGTGCCCGTGGCATGCAAACTGTGCCGCGTGAATAGACGCCCCGCCAGACGCACCGCCGGTCGCGTCGCCCGTTCTCGTGGCCAGACTGTAAGGGCTGCGATTTTCTGAGGCTTGTTGGCATAAACCCGCGACTTCAAGTAGCCGTAAAGAAAGAAGTCTGGGATTAAAAAACAATAAAAAAAATGTACGCTGCGCCGACACCACCACCCGATTATTGGTCAAAAAAAATCGACACAATTACGCTCTGGCGCAATATAGCGTTTCATTGCTTGTCTGTTTGTTACTTTACTGCTGTCTATATAGTTTACGAATGTTAAATATAATTGACGTACGACGCCATTAGCAAAAATTATAACATCTTCCGATAGGGTGATTAATTTTGCGCCACCTTGTATTTGTGTAATGAGTTAGAATGTATTCAAGCTCAGGGGGTTAGACAAAATTCTTTTCTGTTAACGTTAACGCTAACGCTTCGTGCAAAATGTATGGCTACGACATTTTGCACGAAGCGTTAGACAGAGAACTGTCTCACGCCCAGTAATGTCTTTGCCATACATTTTGCACGAAGCGTTAGCGTTAACGTTAACAGAAAAGTATTTTGTCTAAAGGCTCAGAAACCTTACCTACAGCAAGTGTTTGTATGAAGACTTTGTGACCATTTATTTATACTTCACTATTATATTAAAACAATGTCCCCCGTTGTGTCTGTCTGTCTATTTGCAATAAACTCAAAAAACAGCCAAAAAAAAAAGTGCGTATCGGACATCGCACATTTAAGGTTCCGTATCAAATGAGTGAATTATCAAAGAAAAAAATCTGAATTATCAATATGTTGGTATTTGTTAGTATATGTAATAATAAACATTATCACCAAATTTCAAGTTCAAGTCAATGACAAGTTAAAAAAAATCATAAAATTTTGTGACAGACGACACGGACAGACAGACAGACGCACACGTGAGTGACAGCAATAGGGCTCCGTTCGGGACCCTTCGGGTATGGAATCCGAAGAAGTACGGAACGCATTTTCATGCAGTTTTCACCAATAGACAAAGTAATTTGTGAGGAAGGTTTCGATGTAAGATTTGTTCCCTTACGAAGCTGAGGTGGGTCGCTAGCATAGAATTCCGAGAAAACGAAGAAACACCGACTTCCGAAATTAAAGTTATGTTGCACTTTTTTTTTGTTTTTTTTTTTGAAAAAGTTTTTATCTATTCGATAGGGGCTGAAATTAATAAGTGGGTAGTTGTAAATAATAAAGTGTTCTTACCTGTTTATTTTCTGAGAAATCTGTATAAATAAAATTCAAAGTCCTAACTTACTGACTGATATGTGATATATCAACGCATATCCTAAACCGCTGGTCTTAGAGACATGAAATTTGGAGGGTGTGTTCTTTGTGAAGAGTAGGTATCCACTAAGAAATGGTTTTTCGAAATTCCATCCATGAGAGGGTGAAATGGGGGTGGAAGTATTTAGCGGGGAAAGTACTAATTCTACGTGTACATTAGTATATGTTTGTGAAATGAGTCAGATTGTAATCAAGCTCAGATACCTTACCTGTGGCACGTGTTTGTATGAAGACTTTGCGATCATTTATTCATACTTCGATAGCTATTAACTGCGACTGCATTGTATTGTTTTGGTAAAAAAATACGAGCCATTTTTTTAATGGGCAGTTTTTTCAGGAGTTTGTGAAAATACTAATGTAGTTGTGGAATTTTATTTGTGCCGAAACACGTTGTTTTGTTTACGTTTGTTATGGCGCTAATCTAATAGAAAGGGCCAGTCTAGGCCAGCCAATCTGCTGCCAGTCTTCTGGGTACGTTTCCGGCTTGCCCAGATGACAGCGATGTGGACGAGTACTTCGATGCCAAACTGTGTTCTGTTTTAACCGACCTCAAGATGGATGTTATCAATTCGGGTGATTAATATTCGATTCGATTCGATTTTTGA
The DNA here is from genome assembly GCA_951329385.1 of Polia nebulosa. Lineage (NCBI taxonomy): Eukaryota > Metazoa > Arthropoda > Insecta > Lepidoptera > Noctuidae > Polia > Polia nebulosa. Next base: position 4,798,972 of record OX589592.1, on the reverse strand, counting down.
TTGATATTCGGGCATAACTTCGTCATATATATATGGCTTTGCAAAATTATTTTTTTGTTGAAAAGGGGTTTATTCCGAAATGGTCCTATTTAAATTTCATATACATCCCATGACGAGTTTCCGAGACAGGCAACGGAACTCTTCAAAAATGACAGCAAATCAACAGCGATTGCTGCTATCGCATAAATATACATTGATAACACAATTTAACAGGGAATCGCAACATAAAAATAAATACATTTTTCCAAAAAACTGGAAGGACATTGGAAGTCGGCTAAAGGAAAACAAAAAATTTGCAAAATAACTTTAATTTCGGAAGTGGGTGTCAAAAAACAAAGAAACAAAACCAGAAACACCTATACAAGCAAATTGCATGCATGTAGCATTACATTGCGGGCTACCAAGGTATAATGTGATCAATCGGTCGTTCGTACCCGTATAACTCACCGTAACTTGAAGTCATCAGCGCACGCACTAATTACGGTAGAAAGACCATATTATACGAAGGAGCACAGCTGTTCAATGGTCTGCCGGACGATATAAAGGAATGCGATAACTTAAATATGTTTAAAAATAAGCTTAAGAAACATGTATTTAACTTTTAGTAGGTACTCTGGAGGAAATTGTATTGTATTTTTATATTTTTCAAAGTATGATAAACTATTATCATACTCGTACTTTTTAAGTACTTTGTATCTCATTATAAGTGGACTGTAAATTCCTATGAGAAATAAATTTTTTTAAACCGATAACGCGGCCAATGGTTAGCAAATTTGATAAATAGGGGCATATGTTTTAAAAGTGACAATAATTCCAGTAATACAACCAGTTATTCTTCAGCTGACTCCGCGCAAATATATGACAGTAAACCAAAACGGGCCAAGTGCGTGTCAGGCTTCGCATATTTAGGGGTAGCGGATAAATTCTTAACAGAGTTACCGCACCCCTGGGCACTCAATCAGGGAAGGAACAGGGGTGGCTTTTAATCAGTAAAAGTCTGACACTCCTTTTTTTTGTGGGGTGGGAAATCATACAATGACTTCTCCCGCTCTGGGTGGAGCGGGAGGGCGTGTCAGACTCTTACTGACTAAAACCCACCCCTGTTCCTCCCTGCTCTGAATGCCCAGGGGCGAGGTAACTCTTTCGAATTTATCCTCAACCCCCGGGCAGGCATCGGCCATGACGGGCCCCGTCCTGTTTGCTGACAGCTCTTTGAGGCGCGCGTGGAACACTACGCGCCGTCGACTCTCGGGCCTGGTGCTGATCAGACGGCGAGTTACCCATTACTCGCCGTCCGCAGGCCCGGGTCTACGGTGGCCGGAGATCGTCTCTCGGCGCCGGAAGCCCCTAGCGTCTCCTGCGGCGGCTGCTGCTGAGGGCGTTAGGGCGAGGCTGTCGTTGCAGCCTCTCCCTAACCCGTTCCGCCTCCTCCTAGGGGTAGCGGATAAATTCTGAAAATGAGTTACCGCACCTCTGGGCACTCAGGCAGGGAAGGAACAGGGGTGGGTTTTAGTCAGTAAGAGTCTTACACGCCCTCCTGCTCCACCCAGAGCGGGAGTAGTCATTGGATGATTTCCCACCCCGTCAAAAAAAAAAGTTTCCGTACCAATGGAGGGAATTTCAAAGAAAAAATCTGATTTATCAATATATTGGTATTTGTTAGTAAAATATACGTAATGATAAACATTATCACCAAATAGGTCAACGGGAGGTTAAAAAATTCTTCGGAACAAAATTTTGTCTGACTTTGGTGGCTTCTTATTCCTTTGTCTGCCAGTATTTTTTAAAACTTAAAATACAATATTTATCTACTCAACAAGCTCTGAACAACTATTCCCCACTTGATTGGGTAGGTCAACACGCCCTTAAAAACACTTTGACAATTTGCATGGCTTTGGGTAAACAATAGGCTTATACTGTGAAAATTTTAAGACTGTAGCTCCAACCGTTTGGCTGTAAAACCTGTGTGACAGACGACGGACGGACAGAACGACACGTTTGGACTAAGAATCGATAACATCACAGTGGATATTGTTGATTCGACAAATTGTAGGCTTTTTGGTCGACTCAACATGTCCATTGCACCGTATTACCGTATGTTATGAAAATCAGACTTCTTGACAAGTCAATTGATGTTTTTGGATTGTCAAACCTATTGGGATTGTTACCTATTCAATTAGACTGAAGGGTTTTGAATCTATACGGTATATTCATTACAGACTATTAAGGTGCTTTTATTTTTGTAAATATTATTTGGTTTTATGATTAGAATAGAATTAGAACTACGTACCGTATTTTTTTGTCATTTGCGTAATATCTATGAATTTAAAACATTAATTTTATCAATGATTTTTAGCACTTAAGTATATATGCGTATGAAAAAAAACATACATTTAGTGATAAATGATGTTTATTCAGTAAATAGGTTACAAGGAACACTTTTATACGTCAATGTTTTTTGTCAGTTTAAGCTAGATGAGGCCGGTGTTTCCTAGCTGAATACCCTGAGAAGAAACACCGAAACAAACTCAGAGGTCAAAGTCTCTTTTAGTGTTCAAATCCATACAATGTGTACTGGTTAAATCATATGAGAACCATGTACGTTTATGTCTGGGATGAGCTTTATGAAGAAGAAGAAGTGTTTAATGAGAGACCTCTTAAGAATTATAAATTACCTGTTTTGTAAGATGTTGTGTTCATATTTCTCACTTAAAGCGTCTTCTGTTTCCTCTCTAACGTAATTCTAACAAGCCATCTTTTCAACAGACATGCAAGACTTCGGCACGCTGTCCAGCACGACGGTGACAGAGGTGCTCATGCTGGAGATGAAAATGGCGCCCACAGCCAAGACCTACCTGGTCTCCGGCTACCCTCGCTCCATGAGGGATGTCGCTGAGTACTCTGACAAGGTAAGCAGAAGTTATCAGCACCATTCTGTTACCCCTAACCCAATTTATTTGGATGTCTTCCTCTATTAGTCGTCATCTCAATAGTCACCTCTTTTTAGACATTTTATGTTTCATATAGATCATAGTAGGCGGAACTATAGCAACATTTATACTTTACATACGGAAATAAAAGTAACGAACTGAATATGGTGCAGGTATACGCAGGCATGGGCAGTAGTAATGATGGTAGTAAAACGTGCGATTTTTTTATTATGACACTTTTTTTTTAAGACAATTAGGTACTAAAATCAACTATTTAGTGGCGCCACTAGCATATGTGAAACCCGATGCGGATATTGTCATGCCAGAAATATAAATTTTTATTATTAAGTATTATCATATTTTAGGTATTGCATAACTCGATTTCTGTGGTGGGGGCAAAAAAAGTTGCATCCCACCTCCGTATACATTTGTTTTTTTTTTTCGTTTACTTTTTTTGGCTGATACAGAAAAGCTAAAGAACTAAAAAAGCTTTGATCATCCCACCCCGACCTCCCCCTAGCTACGCCACTGCAACCGCTCACCTACTGTTTCAAAACGAGAGCGTCAAATCAAATTATTGGAAATTAATCAAATCAGTCGAATAACTCTTGATTCCAGATATGCTCTAAAATACATAAATCATTTATCAGGTCGTGTCACGTCAATCATCGTTATCGTTAAGTGAACAGTGTATAATGATGTGATTTTAGATAACTATTTCGTAACACGTTTGTATCCCGATATGAGTGAGAGTATTTCTATCTGTACGCTTTTTTTTTTTTGGTGGGGGTGGGAAATCATCTAATGACTTCTTCCGCTCTGGGTGGAGCGGAAGGGCGTGTAAGACTCTTACTGACTAAAACCCACCCCTGTTCCTTCCCTGCCTTAATGCCCAGGGGTGCGGTAGCTCATTTTCAGAATTTATCCGCTACCCCAGGCATGCAGGCACCGGTCACAATGGGCCCCGTCAGTGGTGGCTGACACTAATCTCTTTAAGGCGCGCGTGGAACACTACGCGCCGTCGACTCACGGCCCTGGTGCTGATCGGACGGCGAGCTACCCACTGCTCCCGTCCACAGGCCCGTGTGTCAGTATGCTTACGATATAGATTGGAAACAGTTGAAGATTTGGATAGGGCCAGTAAAGTAGAGAATTATTAACTACTTCTTCATTGATGGGTATGGAAAGTAAACTCCAATAAAAAACCGGTTAAGTGCGAATTTAACTCACACACGAAGGGTTACGTACGAATTTTATTATTTGTTGTTATAGCGGCAACAGAAATACATATTCTGTACAAATTTAAACTGTCTACCTATTAGGGATCAAGAGATAGATAGATATGCCCGCCGACAGACAAACGGACAGCGGAGTCTTAGTAATAGGGTCCCGTTGGCTATCCTTTGGGTACAGAACCCTAAAAAAGAAACGGAAGGGCAGTTGAACCTCCTCAAATATTAAAAATAAAGTTTTTTCCTGACGCATAAGTGGTGCCAGACATCTCAAAATATTAAGTAAACCAAAGAGAGAAACAATATAATAATAAAACATTTGCGAAAACCATCCCGATCAACAAAATCGACGTATATCTTTTCATCGAATTCAAAGTCCCGAATAACAAAAAAAACTTCTAAATTACTTAACAAATCACAAATCACATTTTAGTTTACCATCTTGATAAAAGGGCTTATTTAAACTATACAGTCGATCGATGGACTGAAGACAGCAAGGATAAAAATCGGTATATTTATGTCAAGGGCGGCCCAACAGCCTAAGTAACAATTTATAAAATCGACAGGCGCCGTACATATGTTTTGTGTCGATAATTATTTCGTCGATCGTTCTGATGGCTTTCGATTTTCATATTTATGGAAAATAACGGCGAAAGATTTTTGGAAAACTGCTGTGAAGACGGAGATGTCGGCTCTCTGCAACTTTATAAGTTGGATTCCTGTGGGAACATCTATCTTCATCCTAAAACTCAGGATAAAGTAGAAATTATGATTAATGTTATCCTAGCAGTATCTACGTATGCTATGAAGCTCATGGAGCTGAGATGAGAATGCTAAAAGCGATGTGTGGTGTTACGCGCATGGATAAAATTAGGAATGAGTATATAAGAAGTCTGAAAGTGGCACCGCTGACTGAAAAGTTGTGTGGAAATCGGTTGTCGTGTTATGGGTATGTGGTGCGAAGGAATGAAGAAAATGTCGTGAGGAAAGTCTTGTGTATGGATGTGCATGGCCATAGGAGTAGGGGAAGGCCAAAGAAACGATGGTTGGACTGTGTGAAAGAGGATATGATTAACTTTGCTGTAGAGTCTCTCTTTTTGTTTTATCCCCAACATGCTACGTTCCATTTTCCTTTGACAGATGGCGAGTATACTTTCGTCCCATTTCTTTAGAGACCAGGTTTGGCAAACGTACCTTAGGTACGGAAGAATTGCTACTTCGTAGAGTTTTTTCTTCAAACGTATTTTTATTTGTTGATTCTTCATAATTTCTTTATAACTCCAATATCTCTTCCATGCTATAGCTATTCGTCTTCGAATTTCGTTACTTGCACAGTTGTTAAAGGATACCATTTGTCCTAAGTAAATATACTCTTCTACATACTCTATGACGTTGCCTTCTACTGAGATTATTTTCGTTTCACCATTTGTTAGGATTTTGGTTTTATCCGTGTACTCAACACGGATAAAACCAAAATCAGTCAGGCCTACAGTTTTGCTTTCACGCGTTATTTCATTTAGCATATTTTCCAGATCGATAGAGTTTTCTGAAAATGTTACAATGTCGTCTGCAAAACGAAGGTGGCTGAGGTAATCCCCGTCAACTTTAATACCTCTTCTCTCCCAATCTAAGTTTCTAAAGATTGACTCTAGAACAGCTGAGAAAACTTTAGCCGTAATAAGACTATTGTAATAATTGGTAGACTGGTCTACTATAATATGTCAATAGCATTTTGAAGTTTTTGCAGAATACCAAATTTGCAACAGTGGCAAAATAATGTCTGTTGTGTGTCGATGGCGTTTTGCTTAACTCAAAGTTACAGAATTGGGCCCCAGTCGTGTTGCGGTTGGGGCCACCATAGACGGACTGCTTGGAACAGTCAGTACATTTGTTTTCTTGTTCACTGAACGACTTTACTCTGGCAACCTCCAGAGTGTTATGTATGAAGTATAATTAAATTTTAGTTTGGATTTGTTTCTCATTGGATTAATTTAGAAGATAAAGTGTAATTTAGGTTTAAAATTGTATTTAAGTGTATATATTTTACTAACTAGGTATTACAGTTAATGTTTTTTTACATTTTTTTTGTATTTGTAGGTATGCGCTTGACTATCGCATTAGGGGAACCTGTAAAGATAGTTTTAAGTTGTTAAACAAATGAAGTTCTTGAGCGGTCCGTGTATGGCGCTCGTCAATTTTGTATTGAAACTGCAGATCGTCGAACAGCGATCGCTTGAAACTGTCAGCACTAACTGTTCCAAGCAATCAGTCTATGGCGGCACTAATTATACATGAGACATAGATATAGGTATAACTGTCGAAGTGTGGGCGTACTCATTTGCCTGCCGTCATTAGTATGTCTAAGGGGACATCTTCCTTGCGTAGGGACGTTTTTGGATATGGTGGTAATTAACACTGTAATTATACATTTGTAAAACAGATGTTTCTATTCCTAACTATACAGGGTGTAAAGAAAATGCGTGGTAATATTTTAGATACTTCTTCTGCCTGTGGAAATGAACAACTTTTTACAAGGAAATCCTATCCATTTAAAAAAAACTGGCCAAGAGCGAGTCGGACTCGCGCGCAAAGGGTTCCGAACAAATCATATTTTTTTCAGGTTTTTTTTTTAAACTGCCTCCACCTTATAGGTTTTCCTGTAATCTATAAGCCCTGTTTGTTCGGAGATAAGGGAGGGGGGAATGGTCATTCTTCATCTATTTTCTTAAATAACTTCAAAATCATATGTTTTAAAATTATGAAAAAAATATATTCGAGACCCTCACAGTGTGCCCTTTCATTTCATATGTCACACGACACAGTTTGAAAAAGTTTGATTTTTATTTTTCTGATTTTCACCCTAAAAATGACCCCCATATTCCAAATTAATTTATTTAGGGTACATGTTCGTGTTTGGGTCACAGATATTCATGTGTGTAGGTACCAAATTTCAACTCTATCGGTCCTGCAGATTCGGAGCAAATTGGCGGTGAGACAGACAGACACACGAGTGGTCCTATAAGGGTTCCGTTTTTTCATTCGGACTTTCGGAACCCTAAAAATCATTGGACTTCTGCACAAAGTTATTATCAGAAAAAAAAAATAATAAAAAAAAAATATAATAATAAATAATATGAGATTCAATTTTTTCTTTTCGGTATTATGATTTCTTGAAGAAACTTGATCATTATCAAATATGACCACAAATTTCCGTTAAACCCTGTAGAAATTTTTCACCAACGTTACCATAATACGTATTCAGAAGTCGGTATCTTTTTCACACTTTGGAAAAATTAAATATTACCTGAAATTATAGACATATTAAAAATGGAAATTATAAATTGAAAGTTGCGATGGATGAATGTTTGTAACTCAATCAAACCAGAACGGCTGAATGGATGTAGATGAAATTTGGCACAGAGATAGATTATAGTCTGGAGTAGCACATAGGGTATAATTTATAATGGGGGTAGTGCTAATTCTACGCAACAGCTGACAGAAGCTAGTTTCAAATAAAAGAATGTCACGTAACGTAGGTCGGAACTGTGGTGACACGTAGAGTAGGAGGACCGTAGATGAGGAGTTGGATGAAGATAAACACGACGAGTTCAGACGTATATTTTATATACGTAGGCTTGATTATATGGAGCACTTATTAATCGTACCTACACCATACACTATGATTAGGTACATATTTAAATTGTATTATTGCCAGGTCCATGCCTAACAACTCTTGAAAACTGGTAACTGTCATTTGCTGAAGACTCTGAAAATTACAAGGATAAGAAGGAGCTTCTACTAGCTCGGCTGCTGAATCTGAACTGATTTTTAATATAATAAAAAACTTTTTTACAAAAAAAAAACAACCGACTTCCAAAACCGGAAAAACACTAAAAATTTAAAAGTAACTTTAATTTCGGAAGTCGGTGTTTGAAATTTATTTCTTCGTTATTTGACACCGAAATTAAGTTATTTTTAAAATTTTTAGTGTTTTTCCTTTTTTGGAAGTCGGTTGTTTTTTTAGTAAAAAAGTTTTTTATTTTTCACTTTTTAGTTGTTATACCCCAGAACTCAAAAGCCCAATAACATGTAACGTGGAATTTAAACATACTCGTAAGTGGAGAAAATCAAAACGTCATCTAGGTATACACATTTTTCGTTTTTCTTCAGTTTTTTAAAAACCGCTTAAGCATTTTCGATAAAATTTATATGGGACCTCGAGAGTATATTCTTTTGGAGACAAAAGAATTTTGATGATAGGTCCGCAAATGACATAGCAATAGGTCACATAAAAAAAAGAAAAAAAAACACATACAGTCGAACATAGAACCTCCTCCTTTTTCGAAGTCAATTAAAAACAGAGACTATAAATAGAGAAAAAAAGTAATATTTGAATTTTAAATTTAAAAAAGGAAGGAAAGAACCTAATTTTGGAATAGAGGTCATAAAATAAACTAGGCTTTAACACTGCCTTATTACAAGTAACCCCACTCCCACATAATATCAACCCCAATTATCACTTATGTAATAACCATGTCGCAACGTTAGATTCTATCTCCTAATGAAGGCACTCCCTTAAAGACTTAACATACAACGGCTCCATTCAGAGTTATAGTGACAATCGTACTACAATATGGGTGGCCAGCGAAAGGTCAAAGTCCTTAGTGATAGAGGGTGTTGCAAGACTTGCTGTAGGGGTGTTGTGTTACACGTTATTACGTGAATTGATATTGTGAGTCATCGGGTGTATGTGTTGCTTGTGGTTTACGCAAGTCATCGCAAATAGATTAAGCTTGGTATGACTAGAGATGGCAAACAACCGGCAACCAACCAACTTTTCAACAACTACCCGCATTTTGTGTTCCATAAAAATATTGCAAAAATTTAAAGTCAAGTAAAAGCAAATCCCGGGCTTGCGGACGGCGAGCAGTGGGTAGCTCGCCGTGCGATCAGCACCAGGCCCGTGAGTCGACGGCGCGTATTGTTCCACGCGCGCCTCAAAGAGATGTTGTCAGCCACCACTGACGGGGCCCATCGTGGCCGGTGCCTGCATGCCTAGGGGTAGCGGACAAATTCTGAAAATGAGTTACCGCACCCCTGGGCACTCAGGCAGGGAAGGAACAGGGGTGGGTTTTAGTCAGTAACAGTCTGACAGGCCCTCCCGCTCCACCCAGAGCGGGAGAAGTCATTGGATGATTATCCACACCACAAAAAAACAAAAAGTAAAAGCAGATATTTTATCAAACATGTATAGTATTGTGATGGCACTTAGTTAATAACTATGGCTGCTTGTCTTGTACCCGGTGTTTTTAATGTCAAGGACTGCTGTGGGTTATACTGAGAAATAATATTGCGAATTTGACACGGTAACGTTTTCAGAGACTAATAGTATAGTATAGGGACTCCGTTGTCCGCACTTAGACTCTCATTTGGTCCGTTGTGCGTAGTGGATCCTGGCTAATTCAGCCAGCCTAACTCCGCCCAGAAGCACAGAATCATCCTGGGAGATTCACAGGCTTCGCGGAGCGACCTCACCGTTCCGAGGATTTGTGCACGTTGGGTAGCCACGGCCACGCAATCCAGGATGACATGGGCGACTGATTCTTCAGCGTCAAAGCAGCCTCTACAGAGAGGGCTATCCGTGGCACCTAGGTTGAAGAGATGTTTATTCAAGAGGCAATGGCCCGTGATTGTCCCTATTATTATTCTAAGGTTGGCTCTACTGAGACTGAGCAGTTTTTTGGTTAGTCGAGGGTGTAAGCTTGGCATGGCCATTCGCGACTGCCTGCAATCTTTTGCCCGTGAGTGCCCGTGACCATCTGTTATTGTGTAGTTCCGTGGTTCTTTGGCGGATCCATGCACGAAACTGCGAGAAAGGTAGGGGAAGGAGTGGGTACGGGCCCAACACTACCATCTCTGAACCCCTCTTCGCAAGTTCGTCCGCTGCATCATTGCCTAGGGATCCACTGTGCCCCTTAATCCACTGTAGGGTGATTCGATTTGATATCGATATACTCTCCAGGGCAAGGTGACACTCGTAAATTATCTTACTGTTAGTTTGTTTATTATCTAAGGCTTTGAGCACAGCTAAACTGTCTGACTTCAGAGACGAAACAGAAGTCAACTTCGACTACTATCAAAAAGTAATGAATATGTTGTGACGTAAGGAGCCTACGTGGGATGAAAATTAACAACACGTACCTCGGTCAACGTTAATATATATATTTAAAAATAGAGAAAAGGGTGTGGGGAGGTCTGCAGTCACATGATTCAGCATTCCCCGGGAGATAGCACGCTAAACTAAAATTGTCTATGCTTACCAAATTGACTTTTGATCTCTGGATTCATTCCGCATGTTTATGTTTTAATTGAGATTGTAACGCCACTACGTTACAATGTTGCAGCCAACTATCTTAAGAGGCCGTACCCGAAATTTTGTCTGATTTCACTAATTTACGTGATTTTACAGATGTGATTTTACAGTTAAAATAATGCATTTCTATAAGTTTTAATGCACAACATGAAAGATCATTTCAATTATGATCTAATGTATGAGCTAGATTCGAAGCTTGCGTTGCATATTATAAGTCCAGATTTGGGTTGTTTTAAAAGATTTTTTATTGCCAAACTTTTGTAATTTAAAAAAAAAAATTCTCAAGAAATGTTTTGACGGTGAACTGAAGTTTTGTTTTTGTTATTTTAATTTTATGAACGCGAGTTCTAAATAGCCAAAATCAAAAGCAATTCTTTGCCCGTTTTCTCTGAATTTTGACTAAGTTAAAAAAATTTTTACTCAAAATTTTTATATGGAAGTGGTAAAAAGTGATTCATACATTATGTAGATGACTTTTGTAACAATACATTCAAAATTTTTCATACCGTTTACACGTCAAAACGATTCATAATTATGAGATATTCTAAACCCCTTACAGTAAAAATTCACAAAACCGTCGTCGGTTTGTGGTCGATTAATCGTAATTATAATAAAAATTAAAAAAAAAACTAGCTTATACATTAGATCATAATTGAAATGATCATTCATGTTGTGCATTAAAACTTTTAGAGATACATTATTTTAACTGTAAAATCACGTCTGTAAAATCACGTAAATCAGCGAAATCGGCAAAATTTCGGGTACGGGCTCTTAATTTGCCATTCAGTTAACAGCCTAGCCTGTTAAGTAAACGGCGCCGTTCAACTACTGGCCCCCGTCACCTCCACAAGATGTCGACATTGCAGCACCGCTTTCTCCGCAGGGTGGTGGATGCCCCCTACTTTGTGAGGAATGAGGAGCTGCATGTTGACCTCAAAATCCCCACCTTGCAGCAGTTCATGAAACGCTCCACCAAGCGCTTCCTTGAAACTGCTGCTAAGCATCGTAACCCCCTTATCGCATCGGCTACTCGATACGTTCCTTCCCAAATTTCTAGGATTCGCCGCCCCCGGCATACCCTCTTAGTCCCTGATGACGCCACAACCCTGCTCCAAGAGAGCCGTAGGGAGACTAGCACCATCAGAAAACATAACAGACTGCCGATTTTCCGACCTCGCCGGCGAGGCCCGTCGCGAAATCTAAGTCATTGTCCTCCCCGTCTCTCGCCAGCACGTGCCGCTGAGCCAGTAAACTCCCCAATTAATGGAAACCAGATCCAGCCTTCCCTTGCTGCCTCCCCAGTGACGCCCTAAGCCGAGGCCCGTACCCCGCAGGGGGTGCCCTTAGCGTGGTCACTTAGTTTGTAAGTTTAAATAAGTCCTGGCTGGAGGCTTTAATATATTAAAGCCTACACATTGCCTGTGTAGGCTTTAATATATTAGGCCCGGTTGAGCAGACGACAGCCTCAGAGGCTGACCTGCGAGAAGCCCCACAAAAAATAAAATAAAAAAATCAGCTACTGGCGGCCTGATTGACATTCAGTCGCAAACAGTCAGCTATCAACAGTCTAAACATTTAAGGCTCTACTACCCGCCAAGTGGCGCCCTCATTTAATAAAAAGTCGTAGCATAGCTTATAATATAAATATTAAAGTAATAAAAAAGTATTTTTACGTTTTTAAAACAAGACTAAAAATTGTTTCGTATCCAAAATAGGAAGCAAAAGTACCAAAAACGGCCGTTTTTGATAGTAGACCCTTAAGGCATAGTTATATGCTAACGACCTTGAGTTGTTAGCTTGCGTGTTCTGTGCTGAGCTCACGTAACGCATCGTACGTCCACCCAGTAATAGGACTCGCCTATCAAGGAGAGCTGTCGCAAACTAGACGCATTATTCATTTATTTTACATAAAACAACAAGTATCATACTAAAACACGTCTACTAAAATATAAATAATTATATTATCTTTAAAATGGTAAAAGTTTTATAAAAATACGCTTAATAGTTTTTGTATGATTCTCAATTTTTTATCCGCGTTAGACATAACTTTAAAAATAATTACATGTTACAAAAATATAATTTCAAATATTCACATATCAAATTATGAAGAAAATAGCCTAAAGTAACATGTTTTTTTTCAAAGAAATAATACTAGTGGTTTAGTTAGACGTGATGTTCAATTTAAAACCATTAGAAGTCGTATAATTGCGCCTTTATGAACTGGCTGGCTAATGCTTAGGCCGTACGTACAATAGAGTGGATATGTCACAATAAAAAACTTGGGGCACGCTGACACGGACTGGTTAGGTTCGAAGGAGTCCTATTTCTGTCTGCAGTGTTAGGTTACTTTAAACACTGCTGACAGAAATAGGAGCCCCGTCGGCTTATCTGTCACTAACGTGTCCTTCTGTGCGTCGTCTGTCACAAAATTTTGTTCCGAAGAATTTTTAACTTCCCATTGACCTATGAACTTAACAAATACCAATATATTGATTAATGAGATTTTTTCTTTGGAATTCCCTCATTTGGTACGGAACCCTAAATATGTGAAGTCCGACACGCACTTGGCCAATTTGTTTTATGACATTTTTATTTTTATGTTTTTGCAATTATTTTTTTTCACATTTTCATTTTTTTTTTTAGTTTAATTTTATTGACATTTTCAATTTTATTATCTCATCATATCCCACTGTATTAAGTCAGCAAAACGTAATTTAAGTTTTTGATGTGATTTTGGGGTTTTATAGCCTGAAATTTAGATTTTTTTTAAATAATTCGTATATAGGTAAGTGGATAAATTTGCCAGCTGTTATCCAGGTGTAGCGAAGAAGGCAGTGAAACATGCCTTTTAATTAGCTTTGAGGAAACCCTTATCAGCTATCAAATTGAAACCGTTCAGCACGTAATTGGGCGGTGGAACGCAACCCCTAATTATATATTAATTTGTCACCCCTATTCGCATCGTCACGTGATGCCGCCGTAATTCACAGGTAATAGTTATCGGCTTATAAATACGTGCCCGTAATGACGTGTACCGATGTATTTATTTACTAACACTCGTGTATGTTACTCGTGGAGGAAATTTCGTCCTATAAGGAATTTTCCGAAATGGAAACGATTATTCTATAGGTATACCACCTCTTCCTAGTTCTTCAAGTGAAAATAGTTTGGACATCGCAGTCACAAAAGACAGCATTCGCCTTGCTAATATTATATGAGTGATAGGCTCTTTTAAGTTCAAAATTAAATTTCAGTACGTTGCGGGTTCATAATAGGCAAGCTTTTTTTGATGGTTGGTTTTTATAGAACTTTCTTTCATTTGACGCCCTTTTCGGATAGATAGATCCTCTAGGCCTAGCTATCCAGAATCCGTACTAGAGCTTTATTTTTTAGCAATTTTAGAATGAGTACCTACTCTATTTGTTTAGGTATTTCACTAAAGATAAACAAAAAGCTCGTGGCTAAAGTAATAACAGCCGCACGGGTCGATCCATCAGGTTAAGCTACGCTTGCCGGGGTTGGTCCATGGATGGGTCCATCTTTACATACCGAGACTCGTCCGTGCCTCGGAAATCACGTTAAGCCGTTAGTCCCGGCTATCAATCATGGATCTTTAACAGTCGTTACGGGTCGTCAGAAGCCCGAAAGTCTGACAACCAGTCTTACCAAGGGGTATCGTATTACCCAGTTACTGGGCTGTGGAGGTCAGGTAGGCAGTCACTCCATGTAAAATACTGATATTCAGCTGCATCCGGTTAGACTGGAAGCCGACCCCAAGATAGTTGAGAAAAGGCGCGGGCAGATGACTAGAGATAAACAAAAATAATGTTACCGACGTCAAACTTGTCAATGGCCTGTTACTTCAGTTATCGTACTACGTTAAAGTTGCTGCTCTCTTGCTCTTCAATTTAGCAACGTTCATCTAATACGTTGTTTTTGGAAAGGTTTGGAGAACCTGTTTTTTGGGCTCTTAAAAATACAGCCCATACTAATTATAATTTATAGTCTATTAGAAAGCATCCACAAATAATGTAGATTCTACTGATAAAATAATTTTCAAAATCGGTTCAGCAGTTCCAGAGATTACTTCCTACAAACACTTACAAAACTTGTATTATAGATTATTTTAGATTGAACAAAAAAATTGTGTACAAACAGTTACATCTACGTTGAGTTGAGGAATAAATGAAAAATTAAACATACATTAACAAAAACACTTTTTACAAAAAAAAAAAAATACAACCGATAAATAACACAAAAAAATGCAAAATAACTTTAATTTCGGCAGTCGGTGTTTCTTATTTTGTTTCTTCGTTATTTGACACTGACTGCCGAAATTAAAATTATTTTGCATTTTTTACTGTTATTTATGGAAGTCGGTTGTATTTTTTTTGTAAAAAGTTTTTTATTTTTCACCTTTTAGTTGTTGTACTCCATAACTAAAATAAAATAAAAAGTAAAGTTATGCCCGAATTAATAGCCCCAAATATATGGAATTTGTACATAATTGGTGAAATTTGGCTGTATCAGGGTGAACTGTAAAAATCTGTGAACCCCTTCAGAGCGTACCAGCGTGATGTTATGTTGTGAATGCGCAATAAACAGACATGCAATTGCAGCAATTCTGGCTATCATTTATTGAAAAGTTCCATTGTAAATCACCGAAGTTCTTCATCAGATCTCTAAATTTATATGGGACCACATAAGAAGCACCTGCTTTGAAATAAAAAAAGAATAATCAAAATCGGTTCAGCAGTTCAAAAGTTCTGAGGTACACATAAAACAAAACATACGGTTGAATTGAATTGAGAACCTTTACTTTTTTTTGAAGAAAAAAAAATGGAAAAACTATCGTAAATAAGTTTATAGTTTCATTTTTTTAAACAAGCTTTTATACCGGCTATCTCAAATTAAATGTGCTCGGTAGGGTTATGTTGTTTTATCACAGAGATGGAGTGGCCACCTTACAGCTTCATCATCCGACTTCCCTGGATATTGTCTAGGCGTAAAATGCTTCTCAAGACAAATCAATCGAGCCCAGACTCGATTTGTTTATCTTGTTTAGTTCAAAAATTCCTGTGGCCGTCTTCCGTCTCCATCATCAGACCAGCTTTATGGTACCATATCATTGTATTGTCACCGAAGATACATATATACACCAAATTTGAGCCCAATCGGACATCGGGAAGTGGCCCTAATTTGAGTTGCAAGATTCCACCCTTTTTTTGTTTTTGTGGGGTGTGAATCATCCCATGACTTCTCCCGCTCTGGGTGGAGCGGGAGGACGTGTCAGACTCTTACTGACTAAAACCCACCCCTGTTCCTTCCCTATCTGAGTGCTCAGGGGTGCGGTAACTCATGTTGAGAATTTATCCACTACCCCCAGGCATAAGATTCCACCCTAACAAACATAGTTAGTTACATACCTAATACATTGTAAGTTAAACAAAAGCTTGTAATAAAAACTTTTTTACAAAAAAAAAACAAACGACTTCCAAAAAAAAAAAATTCATTAAAAAATTAAAAATAACTTTAATTTCGGAAGTCGGTGTTTGTATTTTACTTCTTCGTTATTTGACACCGACTTCCGAAATTAAAGTAATTTTTTAATTTTTAGTGTATTTTTTTTTTGGAAGTCGGTTGTTTTTTTTGTAAAAAAGTTTTTTATTTTTCACTTTTTAGTTTTTATACCCCAGAACTAAAAACCCCAATAACATGGAACGTGGAATTTAAACATTTGGAGAACACCAAAACGTCATCGAGGTACACGTATTTTTCGATTTTGTTCAGTTTCTCAAAAAGCGCTGAAGCAATTCCGATAAAATTTATATGGGACCACCTCGGGAGTATATGCTTTCGTATAAAAAAAAGATTTTTGAAAATCGGTCCACAATTGACGGAGAAATCGGCGGACATACATAAAAAAATAATAATAATAACACACATACAGTCGAACATAGAACCTCCTCCTTTTTCGAAAGTCGGTTAAAAACAAGAAACCATCGCAAAACAACGTAAATTTTCACCTATCGACAACTCTTTTTACGATTTTGGAAAATAGGCACAGATGTAAAAAAAAAACTGTCATATTTCAAGTATGGAGTCATTACCAATATTAGCTATGATATCAATGATGAGTCACACTGGGCTGAAGCCTCAACGCTATAATTATACCGCGAAACATGACAGTGTAGAAAAGCTGACTCTGGCTTAGTGCAAAAGTGTAGATAATGCTTGAATCTATAAATAAGTTCCTTGCCTTTTGTTAAGAGCACATAATTTGTCTTCTGATGTCATGGGTCTATTGAAGAACTACTCGGTATTAGAAGTCAACAAAGAAAATAACTGTTTCACTTGACATGAAAGTATTGGTGGCAATAAACTATATTAGATATATTGGGTTCCCAAATATGAAATTGGCGTTTTTTTCTCACAAAAAATACAACCGACTTCCATAAATAATACTAAAAAATGCAAAATAACTTTAATTTCGGAAGTCGGTGTTTCTAGTTTGGTTTCTTCGTTATTTGACACCGACTTCCGAAATTAAAGTTATTTTGCATTTTTTAGTATTATTTATGGAAGTCGGTTGTATTTTTTTTGTAAAAAGTTTTTTATTTTTCACTTTTTAGTTGTTTTACCCCATTCTAAAACTAAATTAATAGTAAAGTTATGCCCGAATTGTTAGCCCCAAAAATAGGGAATTTGAACGTAGTTGGTGAAATTAGGGTGTATCAGGGTGAACTGTACAAATCTGTATACCCCTTCAGAGCGCATCAGCGTGATGTAATGTTGTGAAGTGGTGAAAACAATATATAGACATGCGATTGCAGCAATTCTTGAAGGTCTGCTATCATTTATTGAAGAGTTCCATTGTGTATCTCGGCAGTTCTTCATCAGATCTACACCAAATTAAAATGGGACCAAATGTGAAGCAACAGCTTTCAAATAAAAAAAAAACTTCAAAATAAGAAGTTATGAGGCACAAATAAAAAAATAAAAAAAATACAGGCGAATTGAGAACCTCCTCCTTTTTTTGAAGTCGGTTAAAAAGAGAACCTCGTCACTGCTATGAATTAAAATATTCATCGATTGCTTGATATTCTATCGAATAATGACCGTCATAGACAACTGTCAACAGTAAAAAAAAACCTTATTACTTATAGTTTTATACAAAAAAATACCTTAAAAATGACTCCTCTTTTTGTTAGCAGAAATGAAATCAGTATTTTTTTTAACTTAGCCAAAACTTATTTTTGTTGCTTAATCTAAGTGGCATACGTTATCTTAGTTTTTAAACATTATTGCATAAAAGTTTTAAAACATTAGTGTTCATAGTTGTTAAAAAAATTAAGAAAATGTTAGTATGAAAAATGCAACTTCTTTAAAATTCTCCATACAAAACGCTGATTTCATAGGTGGGTACCTAATAGTACTGTACAGTAGCCTAGGTACCTCCGGAAGTTTTATTTTTAATAGGGCTTATTGCGCGAATCTCAAAAATATTTTTTCATAATTAGAACTCGGCAAGTCCGTGTAGGACTTCGCACGTTTAGGGTTCCGTACCATATGAGGGAAATTAATATTTTGGTATTTTTAGTAAAATATACGTAAGTAATAATAAACATTATCACCAAATTTCAAGTTCGTAGGTCAATGGGCAGTTAAAAAAAAATCGGAACAAAATTTTGGCACAGACGACGGACAGACTGACAGACGGATAGACGGACACGTGAGTGACAGCAATAAGTAAAAAAATGTTGGTAAAAATATTATTAGTTCGAAACCCCTTTGCGCGTGAGTCCGACTCACACTTGACTACTTTTGTCATCCATACCACCGGCCTTTTCATCAACCCAATCATAATGACAACTTAACAACCTAACCACTCCATTTTCTTCATCCTCCTAGATCCAGACCATAAATGGCGTAGTCCTCGTCAGCTGGCGCCAGCGGGTACTAGAGCGGCAGATCGAGTACGGAGCCCGCCTCGGCCACGTGGTGCTGAGCCTGGCGAGGATGGAGCTCAACAACTTCTACAAGAACGTCATGCCTGTCGCTGACTACTTCGACCAGACTAATATGCTGATTGCGGTAAGTGGAATTTGGATATTTTTGTACAGGTGAGATGTGAGGCTATCGGGTGCTCAAGAGTAATAATAATAATAATAATAATAAGCTTTATTTCATGGAAACAGTACTTAGATTACATTACAGTTAAGTGCTATGGTAAAACAAAAGTACACAAAAGTTTTAGCATCTGGAGCCGAACTAGGAGGAACCTGTATTTCGGCTAACAGCGCCAATCCCCTCGAGTTTAATTATATTAGAGTTCTTAAATGCTAGCAAAGGAATAATGAATAATAGTTAGTATTTTCTGCACCTCTCTTTGTGATATGTGATATGGTGAATAAGTGAGTGTGAGAGGGTGTGTATATTTGTGAGTGTGGCGACTCTGATTGCATACCGAGTGATTTGTTCCATAACAGGTGTTGCACAGAAAGGGTTACGGAGTGGTATTTTAGGAGGCAACGGGCCTCTTCATGTGCTGGTGGTTATTAACGAAAAAAGTATCGTAGTATAAAAAGTAGTAAGTATCATAAAAACAAAACAAAAGGTTTGTTTAGAAACATATTCTTCAATGACTTCAAGACTCTTAGCAGAGTCAAGGGTTCTAGGTAACGGCTTATTTTTGCCTGTTACTATCGTCTAAAAGCAGCCATTGAGTATAGGTACACGTGGATATATCCGGAAATGGTTTTTTATTGTTTAATAATAATTCTAAACAGGATAAGTTAAATATATTTGGATAGACATCCTAGAAACTAGTCGCTCTAACTATATCATACAATTTTAAAGACCTCCAATTATGAAAAAAAAAAGTTTTTTATTTTAGTGTGAATTCCCTCCTAAAACGAACAAACCCTAAAAAAAAATTAAACTTGTCAAAATTGACACAACTGTTGAATAAAAGACGTGCGCTCGGTACCACATTTATTTTTATTTTTTTTACCATAAGGACCAACAATTGTGGCTACGCCACTGGCTTGGTTTCAAGACCTTTAAGCCAAGTCTTAATTTGATCACTATCACTTTTTCTTTTTCCCCATTAGAATGCAGATGTAACACATTCTAATGTATTTTGCAGTATTTGGCAACAAATGTGTCGAGTCAGCCTTCTCGGCAAACTTCGCTGAAATAGTCTTTACTACAATAAAATTATCAGCTCCATTTTACCGAGATCGCGCCTGTTTCAATGATTCTAGATATTGTTCAGTTGCGTAGACACTTAAGACTAGTGTTGCCCAAAATCGGTCTTGGTCTTGCAGTCTTGGTCTTGTTCTTGCATTTTCGCAAGACCAAGACCAAGACCGCCTTATTGTAGCAAGACCAAGACCAAGACTGAACCCTGCAAGACTTGAGCAAGACAAGACTTAAGCCTGCAAGACTCTTGCGTCTTGCAGTTAAGACAAACTGAGATTTGGGCGTTATTAAGTAGGTATTTGGTTTCAATCCCGATTTTGAGAGACGTTCCCCAGTATCAAAACCGTAGGTATCGTCATAACACTAAACTAAGGGCTGCAGTTGTATCTGCAGTTGGCAACGTGCCGCTCGTCTGAAAGAACCCTAAAAGGTATTGTATTGATTAGGTAGGTAAGTACTTATTATATTTCAACTGTTTATTAAGTAGGTAGCGTGTTAATACTCACAAATCTGTTCCCATCATCCCATGTGATATAATGTACCTAGAGTAACTTTCTAGCAAAGTTTATACCTTGTAGGTATCTACCGATAAGAATATATTATGCTTTTTTATGTATAAACATTATGTACCTACTTATGTTTCAAAGTTTATATTATTCTTCTATTGAGCTAAATTTAAAACTAACAGCGAGTCGAGTAGGTCTAGTAACAGTTTCTAAGGCAGCCAATGTTATGGTACAGACGCCAGCACATCAAGCTACTACAATCTGTCAAATTTCTTTAACAGATTTTTAACTTTATTGCTAAAGAATTAAGGTTCAAGGTTGATTGGGAAAATGTGACAAACAACCTAATTATTACTTAAACAAACTAATTATTATTAGTTAAATAAATAAAAATAATCGTCGTGTAGGTACGACGATTATTTTTCTAAGGAATACAATTTTGTTGTAGTAGGTACCTACATCGTTTCTTACTTACACGTATACTTACGGCAGTAACTACGTAGCAAAGCGCGCCAGTCACGAGTACGACAAATTGCCTAAAAAATGTACCTACGCACACTGTAATGAAATCTGCTAATCTCAACGCACACGCACTTCCTTATTTTGGCCGCATAGGTAGGCCTTGCCTGTAGTCTTCTTTTATTGGTTAATTAACATTGTACATTGGTGAATGCTCCAAGATAGCCCGCGAAATCTTTTTTTTTTTGCAATTTGCAGGCCAGTGCTAGATTGTTTGTTGATTAAAATATTATTCGCGCTGTAAGACGTATGTAGTTACAGAATCATAATCATCAAAATCATCAATACAACCCTCCAAGTTCAAAGGTCGAGGAATGCGTTTGACCTTGAAAAAGTCTTTTTTTTAAATAATTCCTTGACCTTTATGAACTTGGAGGGTTGTATTGATGATTTTGATGATTATAATTCTGTAACTACATACGTCTTACAGCGCTAATCATAATCTAAAATCTAAACTAACGTGTTCAATAAATAGAAATAGGCTAATCGGTATTTGCAAGACTTGCAAGACTTGCGAGACTCTTGCTGCAAGACCAAGACCAAGACCAAGACCAAGACCAGGTGTATTGACGCAAGACCAAGACCAAGACTGGCCTAAGTCTCGTCTTGGTCTTGCATTTGGGCAACACTACTTAAGACACAAAACTACACCAATATTACATCACAATATCCACTAGGAATCAATAAGCGAATAATTAAAACGGCCACTGAACTTCAGTCGAGAAAATCCCGCCAAAACTACGGTACCACATTTTATTCTAGAAGGATATATAGACAACCTAAGCGTCGCTAGACAATAACCAGTGTCACAGAGCACTAATATTACAATCATTTAGGGGGTGTATACACAAAATCTCCACTCTTAATTATCTAACAAAAAAAAAAAAACTATTGCTAAGTGTACACAAAGATTACAAGTAAATTAAACAAGGTTGAAAATTAACTTAGTGACTACCAATGACCTTGATAACATTATGGATTATCTTTTTGCAACATTGTTTGACTGTAACAGGTACTTAAACAAAAGGTCAATAATATCGACCCTTGATTCGAAGAAAATTGTTAGTCTTCATACACTACTAAGAGATTTTTCATTTCTGGTACCTGCCAAAGGAACTACATCGATTTATGTTATACTTTTCTTTTTCTTTTCATTAAAAAATGTTAACCATTAAGTTTTATGTAGAAAGTAAAAAACCACTCTCTTTCTCTCTAGACTCTTTTTCTCGAAAAAGTTCCCAAGTAACTTTTTAGACTTAGACATCTTGCGGAGCGTATTAAGTTTCATTAATAAAAATAGGGTCATTTATTTCTTAGAATTAGGATAAGGTTTGTCTGGAGAACCTCATAAAAGTTGTGTAAGATAAGCAAATCAAGTATGTTGACGTGGCTCGCGAAATGTGGGATGTGGACTCAGTGATCATTGTACCGATAGTCGTGTCAGCCAATGGCTTAATAGCCACAAGCCTCGGATAATACCTCAGGAGTCTCTTGTAAGGCGGCTGGATCAAGGGTTTGGTACAGAAAGCAGTACTCCTGGACACAACTCGTATTGTGAGGAGGTTCCTCTCTCTCTAGAGCCCTGACCGCCGGAGGCTTGGGCACTATTTTCAGATTTTTTATTGAAAATTTAAATAACGGGTGTAAAAAGACAGTTTCTGAAGCCGATAGCCACATATTCTACCCATTATTTGGATAATTTTTTTCCACTACACCATACCTGGGAATCCACTTTTTTTTTGTGGGGTGTATTTATCCAATGACATCTCCCGCTCTTCAGGTGTCAGACTCTTACTGAGTAAAACCCACTCCTGTTCCTTCCCTGCCCTGAGTGCCTAGGGGCGAGGTAACTCTGTTTCGCAATTTATCCTCAACCCCTGGGCAGTACCTGGGAATCCACTGGTTCTGCAGATATTGAAGGACAAAGTCGCAATTTTTATTTAAACTTTTTTACGAAAATGAATTCCAAGTGTATTACTAAACTGTTTTACTAACAAACATTACCTGAATTTTCGATTTTTTTTTCGAAATTTCGCATTTGCAGTTACAATAAAAAACTTTTTTACAAAAAAATAGAACCGACTTCCAAAAAAGTGCAAAATAACTTTAATTTCGGAAGTCGGTGTTCCTGTTTTGTGTTTTCGTTTTTTGACACCGACTTCCGAAATTAAAGTTATTTTGCACTATTTTGGAAGTCGGTTCTATTTTTTTGTAAAAAAGTTTTTTATTTTTCACTTTTTAGTTGTGGTTCCCCATTAAACTGTGTTAACAATTCATAGACGTACGATAGCAGCAATGGCGGTTGATTTGCTGTCAATTTTTGAAGAGTTCCGTTGTCTGTCTCCGAAACCCATCATCAGATCTTTTTGAAATTTAAATGGGACCATTTCGGAATAAACCTCTTTCAAACAAAAGAAGAATTTTGCAAATCCGTCAATATATGACGGAGTCATGCCCGAACATACATAAAAAAAAAAAAAAAAAAAAATATAAACATCCGAATTGATAACCTCCTCCTTTTTCGAAGTCGGTTAAAAACGCAATGAATATCAAAGGTATCTGACAAGTACCTACGTGGCTTAGAGCGAAGAGGCAGGGTTTAAATTCACTTGCCTGGGATAGCGTTACATTGCACGCAGTAAAAAATAGTATTTTTTCATACCTAAAAA
The DNA here is from genome assembly GCA_951329385.1 of Polia nebulosa. Taxonomy (NCBI): domain Eukaryota; kingdom Metazoa; phylum Arthropoda; class Insecta; order Lepidoptera; family Noctuidae; genus Polia; species Polia nebulosa. Next base: position 4,775,539 of record OX589592.1, on the reverse strand, counting down.
TAAAAGTCGTTTTCTAGCAATAATTTTTACGCAAAACTACTTTGTTAGACGTAAAATATGTGTAGTTAACGGCTCTGTGATGTGTCTTTTTAGAGGTTTCGCCAAAAACAAACGTACAGGGTGTATGTTTGTTTTTGGCGAAACCTCTCTTGACGCTAATCAAAAAACACGCGGCAGAGGGAACATAAATACTGCTCAGCTTTTGTTTCTGACATAATCAGTTGCCTCGTGGTGCCTTTACCTTCGGAGACTCCTTACCCTTGAGGAAAACGATTGTCTTATTTACACATCTATTAGATCGTTTGTCGGTCAAGGCTTGAAAGCTTTCCGAAGGTCAGGGTTCAGAGGTTGTGGTCAGGCTATTAGCGACTCGAGATGATCCATAGCCCAAGTTCCCAGAGCCGCCAGACATTACTTACACAGATTTAGTAGTGTTAGTATAAACTTAGAAGTAGAACGTACGCATACCTGCTAGCTTGGCCCAATTTTTTTAGGGTTCCGTACCCTAAGGGTCCAAACGGAGTCCTATTGCTGTCACTCACGTGCCCGTCTGTCCGTCCACTTGTCCGTCTGTCTGTCTGTCCGTCGTCTGTCACAAAATTTTGTTCCGAAGAATTTTTTAACTTCCCATTGACTTTGGAACTTGAAATTTGGTGATAATGTTTATTATTACGTATATTTTACTAACAAATACCAAAATACTGATTTCCGTCATATGGTACGGAACCCTAAATGTGCAAAGTCCGACATACCGAGACTCCTCCGTGCCTCGGAAAGCACGTTAAGCAGTTGGTCCCGGCTGTCAATCGTGGATCTTTGACAGTCGTTACGGGTCGTCAGAAGCCCGAAAGTCTGACAACCAGTCTTACCAAGGGGTATCGTCGTATTACCCAGTTACTGGGTTGTGGAGGTCATATAGGCAGTCGCTCCATGTTAAATACTGGTATTAAAATAAAATATTGGTAGATGTGGGTGGCAAAGTCCTGACTAATCATTTAAGGCCCTACTACCGGCCAAGTGGCGCCCTCATCGTCTCATCGCCCTTCACGTTTGTTACAAAGAAGATAAAGTATTTTTACGTTGCTAAAACAGGACTCAAAATGTTTCGTATCCAAAGTAGTAGGCAAAGTGTCAAAAACAGCCGTTTTTGGTACTATACAGGGTGTAACGGAAAGGTGTGGTCATATTTTAAGAACCGGTTCTGCCCATGGCAGTAAACAACTATCTCTAAGAAAAAATAGAAAATTCCCAAAAAAAAACATTGAACTTTCCATACAAAGTGATCATCAGCTGATCAATATTTGTATGGGGGGTGAAAAAAAAAATCGAGAATTTCTTCAGGTTTTCTTGAATAAAGTTGTTCATATCGATGGGCAGATGCAGTTCTTAAAATATGACCACACCTTTCCGTTACACCCTGTATACAATTGTAAACAAAAACGAGTTGGCGAGCAGCGAGTAGCGAGTGGTAGTTCCGATAGTTTTGTCGCTGGGGTTTAAGCGAGTGTTCTAGTGTGACGGGCGGTTACTCGCATCACTCGCTCGGGGTGGTCTGTCGGCGTGAGTTCAGGCCGCCGAGCGGGCATCGCTGAGCGAGTGACGCTGAGCGAGTAAGCTTTGATAGCTCTTGTCGTTCAGCGACAAACTTGTTGACCGAGTCCTCCTCGCCGGCGGTGGGAACAGTCAGCGATCAACTATTAATATTTGCATCTCTTTTGTTTACACGGAATGTATATCTATTGTACGTTTCTTGAGCGTTAAAATAGCCGAGAGTTATTCTCGCCGGCGCGGCGGTGAGACAACTGCCTAAACTTGCACAGAGTTTAGGAGACAGAACAAGAAAGGTATTGGTGCGGATTCTCCTGATCAATAACTAAACAAAAATTAGATAATCGCTATCTTTTAATTATCAAAGAAAAAATCTGATTTATCAATGTATTGGTATTTGTTTGTAAAATATACGTAATAATAAACATTGGTGCCGATTCTCTTGTTAAATATCTAAACTAAAATTAGAGAATCGCTTTCTTTTACTAAACGGCAGTGCGAGAAAAGGACGGATATAGCTATGAACTAAGTTAGAGATGTCAAACTAGTTTAAACTAACCGTGTTTTATACGACATGTTTCTACGTGTACCCTTAATTTGTATGGAAATATTAGTTCAACTAAATTTGACAACTCTTATTTACCGTCCGTCTCTTTCTTGTTTTATTAGAGAGAAAAAGATAGCAATAGCCTAAATTAAGTTTAGTTTGTGCACAACAGAATCGGCACCAGTGTCTCTCTGTCATGGGAGTTGAGTTTAGAATATGCTAATCAGTGTTTAAACGAAGCATATGGTCTGAGTTTTATAGGAACAACTTTTCAACTGTGTACCAATCGTGTTGACTATTGTGTTACCAATTATGGATGTTTATGATGATTGTGATGAACTCTTCAACGTTCATATTTTTCATGAGTCATGCCATACGGTCTACTTAGATGATTGGAAAAGGATCGTAGCCATTTATTTGGGCGTTTGTAGTGATATCCAGAGCTTTCTGATTGATCACTTATTAGTACCTATAGTATAAGTATATATTTTCTGGTTTATTCAATTAAATACAGGGTAGAAAGACACATCACAGAGCCGTTAACTATGAATACTGTACGTGCAACAAAGTAGTTTTGCGCAAAAATTATTGCTTAGAAACGACTTTCATTTTTAGGTATGAAATAAAACTATTTTTTTTTATTCCGCGCAATTTAACGCGAACGCAGGCAAGTAAAGTTAAACCCCGCTCCTTCACTCTAAGCCACGTAGGTACTTGTCGGATACGTTTGATATTCATTGCGTTTTCGTAACTGTAAATTCGTAATTTCAAAAAATAAATCTAAAATTCAGGTAAAGTTTGTTTGGAAAAAAGTTTAAGTAGTATTATCACTTAGAATTAATTTCCGTAAAAAAGTAAAAAAAAAAATTGCGACGTTGACCTGCAATATCTCCAGAATCAGTGGTTTCCCAGGTATGGTCTAGAGATCCAAATAATGGGTAGAATATGTGGCTTTCGACTTCGGAAACTGTCTTTTTCCACCCGATATACTTAATAATAAAGCCCTTTAATCAGACCACCTTAGCATCTATTTACAAAGTATTAAAAACTATGAGTATGGATATACCAATATTTTTTTTTTTTTAGCTTAACTAATCTTAATCTATTCTATTCTAATATTTGATTATTTTCTGCAGGTCTGTTTGCCAGTCGGCAAAGGCCTCCTCCAACCTTTTCCATTCCTGTCTATCTTGGGCCACTCTATTCCACGTTACTCCTGCTACTTGCCGTATATCATCGTCCCACCTTTTCTGTGGTCTGCCTCTTTTCCTTTTCCCTTCTCTAGGGTACCATCGCGTTACAATTTTGCTCCATTTCTCTTGGCCTCTTATCACCCGATATACTTACACATTTTTAAGTATTAAATAAAAAATTAACATTTAAAAATATAAAAATTGTATCCCACCTGTATCGGAACAAGGTCCAAGCTGCAAGGTCAGGGCTCCAGAGAGAGGAACCTCCTAACAATACGAGCGTCCAGTACCGCTTTCTGAATCAAGCCCTTGATCCAGCCGCCTAACGAGAGCTTCCTGAGGTTTTGGTCTAGGCTCGTGGCTATTAAGCCATTGACTGACACGACTATCGGTACAATGATCGCTGAGTCCACATCCCAGACGTCGACAACCTCGCGTGCCAACTACCAAGTCAAGATACTTGATTAGCTTATCTTTCTCGGCTTTCTTAGTATACATATTATTATTACTTATATCGTCTACATCCCAAAAAGGAGAACATTCTAATATGAACAGTGCGTTGCACAAACTAAAAAGCTTTCTTTAAAGTAAACCTTAGCAAAAAAAATGGTTGTGACTGTACCTATCTCAATTATAATATAGTGATATAAGTGTAAGAAATATCAAAAATCCTATGTACTTAATGAAATTACAAGAATACAAAATCAAAAGTCATTTATAAAATTAATCTGAGAGCCAGCACTTATTGAACGTCAATGTTGCATAAAGGCAGTCCCCCAAAAATGCCCGCTCGTCACCACTTCCTAATGTCTTAGCTGTGAAGAAGAAATGGCCAACAAACTCGTCAGCAACACACCTGTCTATTAAACTAGAAGAACTTAAATCTATATAATTATTGTATGCAACAATGTTGACATATATGTAATACAGAAAAAATTAAGACATATCGTCCAAAATACAACCATAAAATTAAATTATCTGCCACTTGTTAGTCATCACACTCCATTATGCCATCAAAAACAGAAAAACTCAAGCATAAACATTAAACTAAATTAAATAAACCTCCTTATATAACTGGTGTGCTCGCTTACACGTGCAACGGTAAAATCTATCGATAGGGGCTGTGGTTCGAAGCCACAAGTGATAAACTGTGACCATCACAGCAAAATGAGTAAACAATTATTATATAAACTCATATAGCTGTCAAAAGCTTATTATGGGGAAAAACGATGGTGCCGATTCTGTTGTGCACAAACTAAACTTAATTTAGGCTATTGTTATCTTTTTCTCTCTAATACAACATGAAAGAGACGGACGTAAATTAGAACTGTCAAATTTAATGGAACGAATATTTCCATAAATATTAAGGATACACGTTACAAACATGTGGACTAAAAACACGGTAAAGCGCAAGGCGTAAACTAGTTTGTCATCTCTAACTTAGTTCATAGCTATAGCCGTCCTTTTCTCGCACTGCCTTTTAGCAAAAGATAGCGATTCTGTAATTTTAGTTTAGTTATTGAACAAGAGAATCGGCACCAGTGTCTTGCGTTTAACACAGCGACCTACTATTCTTATCATGTAAATAGTCATTGATAGAATAGTATGCCTTCGATATTCTTATTATACGTATGATTCGTATTTATAACTGCAGATTAGATTTTATCAAATTAATCCTCTAAAATGTAGATGCAGAGGTAATCCTAATCACAAAACGTAACATGATAAACGATAAGCTATGACATCGGTTCCAAGGAATACGGCGGCATTGTCATCACGTGCTACCGTGTACAGAGAGGCTCAGGAGAAAGCCCTCTAGGCTCTACAGTCTCCTCAGGGATATGCCCTAACAGGCGTTGCACAGAAGAGGTACCGGAGTGGTCTTTTAAGGGCCTACCTCCGCTTTAGTGACGCCTTCATTGAATAAAAAATCGTATCATAGCATAGAACATAAAGATTAAAGAATGTTGCGTTCCGTTATTGACACTTTAGCTTAGTACTTTGGATACGAAATATTTTGAATCCTGTTTTAACAACGTAAAAATAACTTATCCTCTTTGTAACAAACGCAACATAGGATTCTTTAATCTTTAATTTCTGTGCTTTGCTACGATTTTTGAAGTTATACTTCTTATGCGACTTGCAACAAAAAAGCGTTAAACGTTTAACGCTCCTGGGGAGGGGGAATAGAAAGAGACAGAGCGAGAGAGTGAATGCGAAAAAAAAAGAATATTATAATATTATAATAATGATTACGATTACGATATGATATGATATGATATGAGATGAGATGATATGATATGATATGATATGATATGATATGATATGATATGATATGATATGATATGATATGATATGAGATGTGATGAGATGAAGATGAGATGATGATGAGATTATGAAGTATAACTTCTTACGTGCGTACATAAGTACACACACTTTTTTTATTCAATGAGGGCGGCACTTGGCGGCTATACAGGGTGTAACGGAAAGGTGTGGTCATATTTTAAGAACCAGTTCTGCCCATGGATAAGAACAACTATCTCTAAGAAAAAACAAAAAAAATCCCAAAAAAAAAAATTGGACTTTCCATACTAAGTTATCATCAGCTGATCAATTATTTGTATGGGAGATAAAAAAAATTTTTGAGAATTTCCTCAGGTTTTCTTGAAGAATGTTGTTCATATCGATGGGCAGATGCGGTACGGGACACTAAATGTAGGTACGTAGTCCGACACGTGACAAAAATAACAATACGTGTCCTATATTTTTTGGCGACTGGTGGAACAAATAGATTTTTTTTAGTTTTTTCTGAAGATATTTACCAGAATCACTACAAACCGGGATGTGGATAGCTATGTTGATCTAAATATTTGAGTTACTTACCTACTTTATAAATAACAACAGGAATGAAGATTTTGTTGGATTATTTCCAACGATATCTTCGCCGTACATCGTAATCTTCTCCAATAATAAATAAATGACGTAATCACACAGATTATGCAAACTGCACATATGATTATATTAGAATCTGGCAAGTCTACAGCTATTTCAACTGCTCTCTCAACGGCCCATTAGCTCAGTTGGTTAGAGCGTCGTGCTAATAACGCGAAGGTCGCGGGTTCGATCCCCTCATGGGCCACAAATTCTTTTTGTATTTTCAACTTTTATTTCATTTATATAGAAGCGAAAAGATAATTTCTCCTCTATTTTTTTACTGTTTTGTGACTACGTGTAAATATGGACAACTATAGCTTTTTCCGGAGGCTTCCATGTCTCATCTCAGGAATAAAAGTCTAAGATCCCAGAGCCTCCAGAAATTACTTATTTTCTGATTAACAAATAAATGGTGGGATGGGGAATAAACATATTGAATTAAATTAAATTAAAATAATTAAAATTAAAATTTCAGCTCAATCGGAAACCGGAAAGTTTGTGAAATTTAACTTCTAAAATTATTTTACATAGTTACGGGACTTACTGGTGAAACTAGTGAAAGCGTGTTAAAAACTAAAAAGGGCAGGATTCAGTTAAAAGTGCCTTATTCAGTTAAAAAGTGCCTTATTCAGTTAAAAGTGCCTTATTCAGTTAAAAGTGCCTTATTGAGTTAAAAGTGCCTTATTCAGTTAAAAGTGCCTTATTCAGTTAAAAAGTGCCTTATTCAGTTAAAATTGCACATTTCCAAGAAAAAACTATCGACGACATATTGAAAAATAAATAACCAATATTTCAAACGACATATTTTGTTAGCTAAACACTTCAGTCACCCCAACAGGGTATTAATATTAGTTCAGGACGACTCGAAGCTAGCCTTAGACTGCTTTTACATTAAGGCGCTATTAACTGCCAACGACCTTGAGTGGTTAGCTTGCGTATTCTGTGCCGAGCTTACGTAATGCGACGTACGTCCACCAACTAATAGGACATTAAGGAGTGCTGTCCGAAATTAGACGCATTATTAATTTATTACACATAAAACAACTAGCGTTAAACTAAAAGACTTAGACTAAATTATAATTAATTGAATGATCTTTAAAATAGGGAAGGTTTCATAAAAATACGCTTTATAGTTTTTGCGTGATTCTCAATTTTTTATCCGCGTTAGACATAACTTTACAAATTAATTACATTTGTTATTAAAACATAAATTCAAATATTCACACATCAAATTACGACGGAAATTGTTTAGAGTAACATTTTTTTTTTTCAAAGAAATAACACTAGTCGTTTAGACGTGATGTTCAATTAAAAACCTTTAAAAGTGATATAACTGCGCCTTAAGGCGCTATTAGCTGCCAACGATCTTGAGTGGTTAGCTTGCGTGTTCTGCGCTGAGCTCACGTAACGCGTCGTATGTCCACCCAGTAATAGGACTCGCCCATCAAGGAGCACTGTCCGAAATTAGACGCATTATTAATTTATTACACATAAAACAACAAGTATTAAACTGAAACGCTGAGACTAAATTATAAATGATCTTTAAAATGGTGAGGGTTTCATAAAAATTCGCTTTAAAGTTTTTGCGTAATTTTCAATTTTTTATCCGCGTTAGACATAACTTTACAAATTAATTACACAATGTTAAAAAAATATAATTTGAAATATTCTGGGATCAAATTACGATGGAAATAGTCTAAAGTAACATATATTTTTTTCAAAGAAATAAGACTAGTCGTTTAGACGTGATGTTCAGTTAAAAATCATTAAAAGTGGTATAACTGCGCCTTACGGCGACTTTAGCTGCGCGACTGACGCGTGACTGTCTGGCCTAGTCAGAATTTCATATTATAAACAGATGCATGTGCTTCTGCCGCAGTAATGTCGCACTGCTAACATCCTTATGTGAAAGCGGTCTTAAAAGCTGGGTTTATCTAAAGAAATAGACATACAAACAAACTTAGACTATGAAATGTTATAGACCGAGTGTCAAAAGCCAGCAATCTGAAGTACCAGAATGAGAAGCCGGCTTGTATCTGTACACGCGAAATAAGCTCACACAGACAAAATGAGAAGCCGAAACGTCATCGTTATATTCGTCAAGGTCACTCGCACATTTTAACGATCCTGCTTCATTTAATGTCCAATGACGTTGCGTCTATAACCTTTCATAGTCTAAGGAAACAAACATACATAGTCTCGAATAACATTACTTCTTCTGGGGTTTCTAAAATATTGATAAGGAATGCATCAGGTATTTATGAAATAATCACGAAACCAGTACCCCGAGTGTGAGCTTTAACGTATTCGATCGCGTTAAGGTAAACGTCAATGTTGACGACTAAACAATGTAATTAATCCGTCAGATAGAATACTAAATATTGGATACGTATTTTTTAACCGACTTTCGAAAAAGGAGCAGGTTCTATGTTCGACTGTATGTATGTTTTTTTTTATGTTTGTCCGCCGATTTCTCCGTCAGTTGTAGACCGATTTTCAAAATTCTTTTTTTATCCGAAAGAATATACTCCCGAGGTGGTCCCATATAAATTTTATCGATATTGCTTAAGCGCTTTTTGAGAAACTGAACAAAAACGAAAAATACGTGTACCTTGATGACGTTTTGGTATACTCCAAATGTTTAAATTCCACGTTCCATGTTATTGGGGTTTTTAGTTGTGGGGTATAACAACCAAAAAGTGAAAAATAAAAAACTTTTTTACAAAAAAAACAACCGACTTTAAAAAAAACTACACTAAAAATTAAAGGTGTTTGTAATTTACTTCTTCGTTATTTGACACCGACTTCCGAAATAAAAGTTATTTTTAAATTTTTAGTGTATTTTTTTTGAAAGTCGGTTGTTTTTTTTGTAAAAAAGTTTTTTTTCTTTTGTCACTTTAACAGCAAATGAAGACGATGCAGTGGGTTGAAATTTCAGATGACGTCACACTTAAGTTAAAATTGTACCACTTATTACTCAAAAGTGACGTAACAAGCCCCCACTCCTGAACTTTGATGAGTTGTATCTTTGTAATTTTTAACCGACTTCAAAAAGAAGGAGGTTATCAATTCGGATGTTTGTATCTTTTTTTTTATGTATGTTCAGGCATAGCTCCGTCATATTTTTTTTTGTTCGAAAGGGGTTTGTTCCGAAATGGTCCCATTTAAATTTCATATAGATCAGATGATGGGTTTCGTAGACAGACAACGGAACTCTTCAAAAATTGACAGCAAATCAACCGCGATTGCTGCGATCGTATGTTTATGAATTGTTAACACAGTTTAATGGGGAACCGCGACTAAAAAGTGAAAAATAAAAACTTTTTTACAAACAAATAGAACCGACTTCCAAAAAAAGTTCAAAATAACTTTAATTTCGGAAGTCGGTGTCAAAAAACGAAGAGACAAAACCTTTTTTTGTAAAAAAGTTTTTATTTTTCACTTTTTTTCATTAATTTGATAAAGCAAAAAGTACGTGTCCAATATTTTTTGATAATCTAACTTACGAACTACTTAAAACTGTATACGCGCCGCCTGGCGACAATAACGGGCAACCTGTTTTTAGGGTTCCGTACCCTAAAGGTAAAACGGGACCCTATTACTAAGACTCCGCGGTTCGTCCGTCTGTCCATCTGTCACCAGGCTGTATCTCATGAACCGTGATAGTTAGACAGTTGAAATTTTTCACAGTTGATGTATTTCTGTTGCCACTCATCATCATCATCATCTGCCTAGCCTTTTCCCAACTATCTTGGGGTTGACTTCCTGTCTAACCGGATGCTGCTGAATACCAGTATTTTACATGAAGCGACTGCTTATCTGACAAACAAACAAATACTAAAAAAAAAACAGAATAAAAAAAAATACAACCGACTTCTAAAAATTGCAAAATAACTTTAATTTCGGAAGTCGGTGTATATATATTTTTTTTGTTTCTTCGTTATTTGACACCGACTTCCGAAATTAAAGTTATTTTGCAATTTTTAGAAGTCGGTTGTATTTTTTTTTGACTTTTTCTTTTTTTATTATTGTTGTTGTATACACCAGAAGTAAAAGTAAATATTTAAGTTATGTCCGAATGGATAACATGGAATTTGAACATTTGTAGACAACCAAAACGTCATCTGTGTATACATATTTTTTGTTTATGTTGATTTTTATCAAAAGTGCTATATCGATTTCGATAAAATTTATATGGGACCACCTCTGAAGTATGACCTACCAAACAAAAGAAGAATCATCAAAATCGATTCACAAAGTCGGTTAAAAATAAATATTTAAGAGGGCTCCTATACAACAAACGTGATTTTTTTTTGTTCGTTTTTAGAGATAATGATACGGAACCCTTCGTGCGTGAGTCCAACTAGCACTTGGGTTGTTTTTTTTTCTATACGATTTGACATACGCGAAAGTAAGTTTACGCAAAAGCGATCGAGTGCGTTAAAAATTTCACACTAGACCCTCAGAAACTTAGAAATACTGAAAAAACTTTAAAGTGCCTAATTCAGTTAAACTGCGCACATTTCCAAGAAAAATTGTCGACGCCATATTGAAAAACAACCTTGGTATTTCACATAACATATTTATTAGCTAAACGTTACAGTCGCCACAACGGGTTATTAGTATTAGTCCAGAACGACTCGAGCTAGCCCTAAAAGGTGGTTATTATCCAAATTATCGGTTATTATACAACCACGACCATTTGCATTTGTAATAAGAAAATCACCGGTTACCTGCCCCTAGTGGCTCAGACAGTTGCAGGCAAACGTTTGTGTTCAAGGTATCTTTTGAATTGGTCCTTGTGGAGATATCGATTTTGGGTGGTTAGTACGTGTTTTAAGAACGTCGATATCGATAAAAAAATTTAAAACTGCGGAGACCGCTCTCACCGCCGCGTCTGCCTGTCTTGTCTGTTCGCGATAAACTCAAAAACTACGGAACGAATTTTCATGCTGTTTTCACCAATAGACCGTGGGATTCATGAGGAACGTTTAGGGTATAATTTGTACCCGTGCGAAGCTGGGGCGAGTCGCTAGTTATTTATTAAAAAGATTACAGCCTAATTTAATTACTGTCACATTCTGCTGCTTAGAGGACGAAACCTCCTTTAAATTATTCGTCGGTAGGTTTTTTAGGAACCCACATTTACCCTTCTTCTGTTGAATTAAGAACCTGCTAATCAGGGTTTAAACCAGCCACATGGTTAATTTTTTTTAATAAATAAATTATACCTCCTGAATTGATAACCCCAATTACATGGAATTTGAACATTATTGGTGAAATTAGGGCGCATTAGGGTGAACTACACATCTGCGTACCCCTTTAGAGAGTACAGGCGTGATCTTATGTAACGTGATTGCGTAAACAATGCATAGATATGCGATTTAACTGTTATTTAGAAGAGTTTCGTTCTCTGTCTCCGTAAGTCCTCATCGCATTTTTACGAAATTTAAATGGGACCATTTCAGAATAAACCTCTTTCGAATAAAAGAATCTTCGAAATCCGTCTCTATACATGACGTACGTAGATGTCCGAGCATAAAAAAATATACATACAAATTGAGAACTTCTTCTTTTATTACTTTGTTAAGGCGCTATTACCTGCCAATGACCTTGAGTGGTTAGCTTGCGTGTTCTGTGCTGAGCTCACGTAACTCGTTGTGCGTCCAGTCAGTAATAGGACTCGCCCATCAAGGAGCACTGTCCGAAATTAGACGCATTATTAATTTATTTCACATAAAACAACAGGTATTAAAATAAAACACTGAGACTAAATTATAAATAATTAAACGATCTTTAAAATGGTGAAGGTTTCATAAAAATACGCTTTATAGTTTTTGCGTGATTCTCAATTTTTTATCCGCGTCAGGCGTATGTTTACAAATTACCACTATGTTATAAATTTATAATTTCAAATATTCTGAGATTAAGTTACGACGGAAATTGTCTAGAATAACATATATTTTTTTTCAAAGAAATAAGACTAGTCGTTTAGACGTGATGTTCAAATAAAAACTATTAAAAGTCGTATAACTGCGCCTTAAGTAACGGAATCTTTCAACGTGATTTTCACCCACATCAAAACGTCGGATTGAATTGAAACTTCGCACACATATCAAGGACCGATGATAATGCATGGTTAGCTAAACGACGTCATTCTAAATCAAATATGGCGGTTACCCAAAGATGGCGGACTTAGTTATTTGTTATGCATTTTCTTGATATGAGTATGAAATTAAAGAGTTTGCTGAGAAGAATACCACCAACCTATGTAATGTTTTCCTCATATTTTTATTGTAATTTATATGGTGTACATAAAAAATATTCTATTCTATTCTATACTATTCTAAATTAAATAAAAAACTTTTTTACAAAAAAAAACAACCGACTTCCAAAAAAAAAATACACTAAAAATTTTACAAATAACTTTAATTTCGGAAGTCGGTGTTTGTATTTCTACTTCTTCGTTATTTGACACCGACTTCCGAAACTAAAATTATTTATAAATTTTTAGTGTATTTTTTTTTTGGAAGTCGGTTGTTTTTTTTTTGTAAAACAGTTTTATATTTTTCACTTTTTCGTTGTTATACCCCACAACTAAAAACCCCAATAACATGGAACGTGGAATTTAAACATTTGGAGTACACCAAAACGTCATCGAAGTAAACGTATTTTTCGTTTTTGTTCAGTTTCCCAAAAAGCGCTTAAGCAATTTCGATAAAATTTATATGGGACCACCTCGGGAGTATATTCTTTCGGATAAAAAAAGAATTTTGAAAATCGGTCCATAACTGACGGAGAAATCGGCGGACATACATAAAAAAAAACACATACAGTCGAACATAGAACCTCCTCCTTTTTCGAAAGTCGGTTAAAAATAAATCGAGTTTTTAGTTTTTTTTTGAACTATAGTAAATTGTTATCTCGAAAGAGTTCTCAAGCTCGCTCGTCGAAACTCCCATCCATACGCACAAAGCAGTTTGAGAAAACATTCATTGTGCGTACAGCTAGGGAGTGGAATTCCCTACCGGAGTCTGTGTTTCCTGTTAGCTACAACCTGGGAGTCTTTAAGTCAAGAGTGAATAGGTTACTTCTAGGCAAGCGTGCTCCATCTTCGACCACATCATCGCTTACCATCAGGTCGTCAGGTGAGATAGTGGTCAAACGCGTGCCAATCAACAAAAAAAAAAGTAACTTTACAGCTTTTTTTTTACACCTAGGTATCTTGCGGAGCGTACCTACTTAGTTTCATTAAAATAGGTTCATTTATTTCTTAAAATAAGCATAAGGTTTGTATGGAGCACCTCGTGAAAGTTGAGAAAGATAGAATAGAATAGAATATTTATTGAAGTAAAGGTTTACTAAAAGTGTACATGTAAGATTTCCTATACAATTATAGTGCCTAAAAATAAATTAATACTAAAATGTGGTACCTACATTACTGGTGCAAGATAGCGAAATATCGAAATAGAGTTATCGCGCCCTGAACACTAAGGCACGGAAGGAACAGGGGTGGGTTTTAGTCAGTAAGAGTCTGACACACCTTCCCGCTCCACCCAGAGCGGGAGATGTCATTTGATGACTTCTCACCCCACAAAAAAAAGATAGCGAAAGATAAGCAAATCAAGTAAATACAGATGCACCCCTGTTCCTTTTGAATCAAATTCCAATAGGACGGCAATCCGACACGACCGGGGAGAGATCAGGCCACACCATCAACTTACAAACCCCGGGCTGCTACAGAGTAATTCCTAATGGAAAAACCCAATAGCACTTTTTGCCCGACCCGGGAATGGGCCCAGGACCTCACGTTCAGCAGTCGCGCTTGCAACCGCGCGGTCAACGAGGCAGTCAAAAAATGTCCAACAAAAGATGTCATTCAGTTGAAATGATATTGGCAATGAAATAAAAAACTGGCTAAGTGCGTGTCGGACTTCGCAAATTTAGTGTTCCGTACCAAAGGATTTCAAAGAAAAAAAGTTTGTGTGTACTTAGATACCTACATAACTACGCACGTAAGAAGTTATACTTCTTTGGCGTAACAAGATAAAAAACCAAACATTCACAAAGGAAAACAATCATTATTCATGAACCACAGACCATAGCCACAGATAATATAATACTAGCGTACAGATGCCTCATCCCATACAAAGAAACGGTACCGCCGTAACTACGGGTTTTAGACTTGCACAAGCCACTTCTGTTCTTCGTTCGGGCCCGTTCTCTACACTCTATGGTGTTAGCAGCGACGGCTTGCAAGTTGAATGAATTTACATAAAGTCTTACCAATATTTTCTCACTCATTGAGGAATTACTTTATAGTATTTTGGCACTTCATAAGAGTTTTTCTGTTTTAAAATGTGTCAATATACCAATTTTAAGGAGGCGAATGGTTTAACTTTAAAACTTCAAACAGCGCCATCTGTTGGCACAAGAAATATAAATGCCTAAGAATTCGTTCCAATAAACATCTAAATTTGAATAAAGAGCCAATTATTCCACAATTTTATGCTTAGGGTAGTTTATTAAATAAGAAAATACAGTTTTACCATATTTTTTTAAAAATATTATTACTTAAACTTCAATAGGGAATCGATGCTTAATACACCATCTATTGACATTTATTTGAACTAAATTTTCTTTGTTCGAGATGAGACCCCGTGCCATAGCTAACTTCAGGGTGTCGGTTTTTTGTGACGGTGTTCGCGCGCACCGTAAATAATTACTCTCATCATTTTTCCCTAACGCGCCAAAATAAGTATAACTTTAAAAACTGGCCAAGTGCGTGTTGGACTTCGTATATTTAGAGTTCCGTACCAAATGAGGGATTTCAAAGAAAAAATCTGATTTATCAATATATTGGTATTTGTTAGTAAAATACACGTAGGTACGTTTAATAAACATTATCACCAAATTTCAAGTTCATATCAATCATGTCTTAAGAGGCCTCTTACAGTCCACTAGCGCCGCCAATCGAAAAAATGTCATAACTCGTAAATAGAATCAAAAATACAAAATATGTTCTATTATTAGTGTGGAAAAGGCAATAACGTAATTGTATAACACCTTATCAACACTTGAAATATAGCTGTTTAGCTAAATCGTGCATTCAAAACATAAACGGACGTTTTTGTTACAAATGCACGATTTAGCTAAACAGCTAAATATAGCTACACACACAATATAGCTACATTGTCAACACTTGAAATATCAAGTGTTGACAAAGTGTTATAAAATTACGTTATTGCCTTTTCTACACTAATAATAGACCAAATTTTGTATTTTTGATTCTAATTACGAGTTATGACATTTTTTCGATTGGCGGCGCTAGTGGACTGTAAAAGGCCCCTTAAGCTCTGCCCGGGGGTGGAGGATAAATTCGAAAGAGTTACCTCGCCCCCGGGCACTCGAGGCAGGGAGTTACAGGGGTGGGTTATAGTCAGTAAGAGTCTGACACACCCTTCCGCTCCACCCTAGAGCGGAAGAAGTCATAGGATGATTTCCCACCCCCCAAAAAAAAAAAAAAAAAAGGCCCCTTAAGCTACACGCGCGTTTCTTTCATCTCTCCGAACAGTCCGAACTCACCACCATACAGGTCAATGGAAAGTTAAAAAATTCTTCGCAACAAAATTTTGTGACAGACGATAAACAGACGGACACGTGAGTGACAACAATAGGGCTGCGTTTGGCCCTAGTAAACTGTGTACGGTTCATGTACAGGCAAATCTGCTTACGCCGCGACCTACTTTTCGCAACTTTATTTTATTTACATTAATTTTAATTACAATGTTCAGTTGACGCATAGCTGCCCTAGCGAATTAACCGCGGATAAGCATCCAACATAACTTTTATGTAACTTTTACGAATAGACCTTATAATGTGATTCTGTGGTTTTCGTCAACTCACAATCAACAACTCAACGGGCTACCTCTGAGCCATACAAACTGCAGGTTCGGACTTTGATTTGGGTTTGTCCAGGGTCGCGGATAAATTCGAAACTGAGTTACCGCGCCCCTGGGCACTCAGGCAACTGAAGGAACAGGGGTGGTGGTGGGTTTTAGTCAGTAAAAGTCTGACACGCCCTCCCGCTCCACCCAGAGCGGGAGAAGTCATTGGACGATTACCAACCCCACAAAAAAAAAAGTTTGGACTTGTGGTAAAAGCCTTAAAACGTTTGATGAATAAGTTATGGAACACACGTCATGCATAAGGCTTTGACCAATCGTTATTTTGTAGCAAGTCATTCCGTGCTCATTAAATATTTGCACAAACATGCATTAAAGAATTTAACCCCATGTTTATTTTATGGAGGGGGACCACTTTGGGAAGGGAGGAGCTCGTGGCTAAAGTAATACAGCCGCATTGTTCGATCCATCAGGTTAAGCTACGCTTGCCGAGGTTGGTCCATGAATGGGTGACCATCTTTACATACCGAGACTCCTCCGTGTCAATCGTGGATCTTTGACTATCGTTACGGGTCGTCAGAAGCCCGAAAATCTGACAACCAATCTTACCAAGGGGTATCGTATTACCCAGTAATTGGGTTGTGGAGGTTAGACAGGCAGTCGCTACATGTAAAATACTAGTATTCAGCTGCATCCGGTTAGACTGAAAGCCGACTCTAGATAGTTGGGAAAAGGCTAGGTAGATTTATTTTTTTTAACGGAAAGGTGTGGTCATATTTTAAGAACTGCACCTGTCCATCGATATGAACAACTTTCTTCAAGAAAGCCTGACAAAATTAAAAAAAAAAATGCCCCCTTACAAATTTTGATCAGTATATACCATAACTTAGTATGGAAAGTCCAACTTTTGTTTTGAGAATTTTCCTGTTTTTTCTTAGAGAAAGTTATTCATTTCCATGGGCAGAACCGGTTCTTAAAATATGACCACACCTTTCCGTTACATCCTGTATAGAACAGTAAGGGCCGTAATTGTTGCTTAGCTATAGCAAACCATTCTTAGGAGACTATCCTAAGTTAACTTTATGATACCACAGAAATCTGAAAATTTTCTAAAATCACGACTGGTCACCCATCCATGGAACAACCCCAGCAAGCGTAGCTTAACCTGATGGATCGACCCGTGCGCCTGTTATTAGTTTAGCCACGAGCTCCTTTCTCTTCTCCACACCTTTCCGTTACAACCTGTATAAAAAAGTCTAAATGCATTTAGGTTATTTGAAAAACATTTAAAGAATAGAAAATGAATGAAGACTTTGCTTAATTATGCGTTATTAATTTAATTGGCAACGTTTCATCGAACGTAGTTGTCATGTTTCTGCTTCTGCATTATTTAGTACTCGTATCTACGTTGCTATAAACAGTCATTATTTTCATTGATGTTGGGAAATTAAGGTTTACTACGAACTATGTTTTACAATTACTGAGTCAGAATGCATGTTTTAATGTTAGTACCTATGTGTAAGTACCAATGTCTGTTTTAACACTGGATAACTTATAATAACAATTTTTAACACGTTTTTAACCGACTTCGAAAAAGGAGGACGTTCTATTTTCGACTGTATGTTTTTTTTTTATGTATGTCCACCGATTTCTCTGTCAGTTGTGGACCGATTTTCAAAATTCTTTTTTTATCCTAAAGAATATACTCCCGAGGTTTTTATATGGGACCCATATAAATTTTATCGAAATTGCTTTAGCGCTTTTTGAAAAACTGAACAAAAACGAAAAATGCGTACAAGACGTTTTTGTTTTCTCCAATTACGAGTATGTTCAAATTCCAGGTTCCATGTTATTTGGGTTTTTAGTTGTCGGTGTCAATTATCGAAGAAATAAAATACAAACACCGACTTCCGAAATTAAAGTTATTTTTTAATTTTTAGTGTATTTTCTTTGTTGGAAGTCGGTTGTTTTTTTTGTAAAAAAGTTTTTCTAAGCTTCACTTGTATCTTACTATGAAGTTAAATTTGACCTACTTCCCGGTTTCCGATTGAGCTGAGATTTTGCTTACATGTTTAGCTAAGATGACAATAAATACGAAAATTTAATGACGTCATTCTAACGTGTTCTTTTTTAGTTTTTTCAACTAAGTATGTAGGTAATATTATTCTATTGCAAGGTCATATTTTCGGTATAAACAAGAAAATTCAGTAAAAATAAATACGGAAATAGTACATTTGGTTGCAAGTGGTCAAACATTGAAGCTCAGGTGGAAACCACGCCAAAACCGAAGGCGAGGCGCTTTTTGGAGCTGAAAAACTGGAATTACAATGCCTACGTGTATCAAAAGACGTTTTTCAACATATTTACTCGAAAATCTATATATAAAAAACTTTTTTTCAAAAAAAAACAACCGACTTCCAAAAGAAAATACACTAAAAATTAAAAACTAACTTTAATTTCGGAAGTCGGTGTTTGTATTCTATTTCTTCGTTATTTGACACCGACTTCCGAAATTAAAGTTATTTTTTAATTTTTATTGTATTCTCTTTTGGAAGCCAGTTGTTTTTTATTTTTGAAAAAAAGTTTTTTATTTTTCAATTTGTATTTTTCATGGAACGTGGAATTTAGACATACTCGTAATTAGAGAAAACAAAAACGTCATCTAGGTATACGTATTTGTTCAATTTCTCAAAAAGCGCTGAAGCAATTTCGATAAAATTTATATTTGAAAATTGGTCCACAACTGACGGAGAAATCGGCGGACACACAAAAAAAAAAATTAAAAAAAAATCATACATACAGCCGAACATAGAACCTCCTCCTTTTTCGAAAGTCGGTCAAAAATGAATGTTGGTTTGTTTGTCTTCTATGCGCTCTGAAACCATTGATTATTATAGACTGTGATGAAAACGCAGGGTGTTCTGTGGACGCCCGTGAGGATTCCTTAGCCAAAAAATACAAAAAAAAGAAACGTGGCATTACAGTGCAGTTAGTAGTTAATAAAACTTTATAAACATAATTTTTAGTAAGCAATAAATTATTTGGAGAAATGGCTTGAAGATTTTTTTCATACGGCTTGGTGGAGACACTCGCGCGACCAGCCTGATACAATATAATAGCGAGGTCTGGCCGCCGTACTACACATTGCAACCCTAAAAACGGAATGCTGTGTTGAAAAAACAGTTTTTTAGAAAAGGAATCAATAAGAACATTAACTCTCACACACTTAAAGATTAGATTAGAAAAAACAAGATAAATGTAACCCTCCTTTTGGTTGGTAGAAGTGGTCTCAGCACCATTTTTCCATACGCGTCCAGTACGACAATGCATTTAGGGTGCTGGTGGGGCTGCCGCGGTTTTGCAGCGCTTCTACGACGTTCGCGTAGGCGCAAACCGATGACTTTTATGCCATTATTAGGAAGCGGAGCGCCTCGCTACTAAGTCGCTTACGACGCAGCACTAACAGTATCCAGAGTGTATTGTGCGAGCGGCGGGACTCGGTGGTTTTGGAGAGGTGGATGCACCTGCATGCTAGTTCGTCACCATTTATTCAGTGATTGTAGGTCAACATCACTAATTTTAAAAAATTTATTGACTTTGTAATTTCATTTTATTTATTGACATTTTTAATTTAATTTATGGACATTTTAAAATTTTTAGTATAAGTAGTGACATTTTTAGGACAGGAGCTCGTGGCTAAAGTAATAACAGCCACACGGATCGATCCATCAGGTTAAGCTACGCTTGCCGGGGTTGGTCCATGGATGGGTGACCATCTTTACATACCGAGACTCCTCCGTGCCTCGGAAAGCAAGTTAAGCCGTTGGTCCCGACTGTCAAACGTGGATCTTTGACAGTCGTTATGGGTCGTCGGAAGCCCGAAAGTCTGACAACCAGTCTTACCAAGGGGTATCGTATTACTCAGTAACTGGGTTGTGGAGGTCAGATAGGCAGTCGCTCCATGTAAAATACTGGTATTCAGCTGCATCCGGTTCGACTGGAAGCCGACCCCAAGATAGTTGGGAAAAGGCGCGGGCAGATTTTTTAGTGACATTTTTAATTTAATTTGTTGACATCTTTGAATTTGTTGGGCATTTGTTATTTAACAATCTTACATTTTTATTGACGAATGTAATTTGAATGTATGTATTTGAACTTTATGGGCTTGTAGCCTGAAATAAATGAAATTATTATTATTATTAAAAGGAATACTGAAACGGTTACAAATTCACGATTTTGGGCGTTAGATACCCAGCTTTTTAGGGTTCCGTAGCCAAAGGGCTCCGCCCTATTGTTGTCACTCACGTGTCCGTCTGTCCATCGTCTGTCACAAAATTTTGTTCCGAAGAATTTTTGAAATCCCTACTGACCGATTGATAATGTTTATTATTACGTCTATTTTACTAACAAATACCAACATATTGATAAAAAAACTTGAGAGGTGTCAAGGGACACCCGGATGGAACGAAGTTCCTTTCGATTAATTAGTGAAGTAATTGTAATAAAATTTTATTTTTTTTAAGTTATAATAATATTTTTTTTATTATTAACAAATATAATGTTATATAAACTTGATCAGTAGGCTCAATTTTCGTAATAATTGGCTTGTGGTAACTGAAGTAGGAAACATATGTTTGGGATTCTATTTTATTTAAATGTCTTGAAAAAACTGCATCAATGGTAGTATTATATTTTGTTGTTGATTCTGCTGGATTATTGTTAATTCTTAAATCAAATTCTTCCTCTAGAAACTGTAGCAATGGTTTTGATTTTTCATTACTGAAGTTGATGTTAAAATCACCGGCTAAAATGAGTGGAAAATATCTCCGCTATACCCATCCTACTGATCGTACAGACATCCAGATTTAGAAAGCTATTTAGTATTTATGGGTTAGAGACTCCAGATTAGATTCGAAGTTAGATTGTTCCAAGCTCCGCTAGATTTAACACACGAAATTGGTTAGATAATGCTTGATCTGCTTGCAAACTTTGTACCTACCCACCAAAAATACAAGAAGTTTTTATTAGATTGTTTTTCCAACACAATCTTTTTGGATGGACAGCCTCATTAGTGTCGTGACAACTTTTCGTAAGAATTTTTTCCGTCTAGCCCCCTTTCACAACGCGCGATAAGGAACTTCGTTCCAAAAGGATTTTTTCTTTGAAATTCCCTCATTTGGTTCAGATCCTTAAATGTGCAAAGTCCTACACGCACTTGACCGGTATTTTTTTTACGGTGGGTAATCATAAAATAACTTCTTACGCTCTGGGTGGATCTGGCGTGTCTGACTCTTACTGACTAAAACCCACCAATATTCCTTCAGTTGCCTGTGCCAGGGCAAGGTCACTCTTTCGAATACTCCCGCAACACTGGCAGGAGACACCCACCACTGGTCCATGAGGATATGCGAAGTAAGGTATTTGTGTGTTTGTTAAAATAGACAACATGATTGTGAGGATGTTACATTGCCAGTCAAATCGGCTGGTACAACTGCTGATGTTTTGTTTTCGTGTCGAATGATTGTTTCTATTTACTGTGACTTATAATAGAGCAGTGGGGGCCCAGTGGTAACGGCCGCGACTTACAAGTTGTAGGTCGTGAGTTCAAACCCAGGCAGGCGCTTTACTTTGTGTAAATTATTTCATCACCACTGCTCTTAAAAACGGTGGAGGAAATCATCGTGGGGAAACCGGCATGTCCTAGAGTCAAAAATTCGAAGACATGTGACATTCATTGGGCGCTCGTGGTGGATTACGGTCCACGTTACACCCTCTCACAGAGAGGAGGCCTGTGCCCCAGCAATGAGGACATTAAAAGGCTGATGATGCTGATGACTGTGACGCAACGTTATTTTCTTTTTAGGGTTCCCAAAGTCCCAATGAAAAACGGAACACTTAAAGGCCAGACCCACTCGTGTCTGTCTGTCCGTCTGTCCGGTTGTCACAGTCGATTTGCTCCGAATCTACTTGAACGATTGAGTTGAAATTTGATACACATATGAATATGTGAGACCTAAATATAAGTAACGTAAATAAATGAATTAGGAACATGAGGGTCACTTTGGGGGTACAAATTTGAAAACTTTACTGTGCTACATCATCATTCTCCTGCCCTTATCCTAATTTATTTGGGGTCGGCGCAACATGTCTTTTTCTTCCATACTCCTCTATTAGTCGTCATCTCTGTAGTCACCCCCTTTTTACCCATATCCTCTTTCACACAGTCCAACCATCGTTTCTTTGGCCTTCCCCTACTCTTATAGCTATCCACATCCAGACACAAGACTTTCCTCACGACATTTTCTTCATTCCTCCGCATCACATGCCCATACCACGACAACCAATTTCCACACAACTTTTCAGTCAGCGGTGCCACTTTCAGACTTCCTCTTAAATACTCATTCCTAATTCTATCCATAAAACTTTACTGTGCTACATAGATATCAAATGAAAGGGCTTATTGTAAGGATTAGATTTCGTAATTTCAAATAAGTATAATAATTATTTGAAATTACGAAATCTAATCCTTACAATAAGCCCTTTGATATTTAAGAAAATAGATGAAAAATGACCATCCTCGCATCCTCTTTATCTCCGAAACCACTGGGCCAAAAATTTTGAACAAAATACAGAATATAGTTCTTAACTTATAGATCACATGAAAACATATAAGGAGTATGGGTATATAGTTTAAAACTTAAAAAAATATGATGGGTAATTTTTGGTTAAAAAGGTGATTGGTTTGGTGCGCGCGAATCCGACTCGCTCTTGGCAGGCTTTTTTAAATATCGCAGCATGTACCTAATGCTGAGATATGAGCCTTTTTGGCCTCACACAAGACTTTTCTTTATACATAGTTATTATGATGTTATTTTTTTTTAAATTAGTTAGTTGTCATGCCATGTTAATACTGTGTTAATACTGTGTTTTTCTGTGCCAGTCACAAATAAACCTTTTTCGTTCTTTTTATTTCTAAGAACGCCTGACCATTTTTTTTATGGGTGTGGAAAATCATCCAATGACTTCTCCCGCTCTGGGAGGGCGTGTCAGACTTTTACTGACTAAAACCCCACCCCTGTTCCTTCCTTGCCTGCGGGCCCGGGGCCCGGTAACTCTGTTTCAAATTTATCCGCGACCCCTGGGCATAAGAACACTGACCCTAAATCTTGAATTAAAGTTTCTTTACCTACTTCTCTGCGACGATAACCTTAACCTTTCCATCGTCTAAAGAGTTTTAAGATAAAGTGACATAATTAGAGTTATTACCGGGACATTGACAATCGATGGTATTGAATAAAACACACGCGGCTTGTGTCGTTTGCCGCTTATCGACCCGCCTTTGACGGTCAATGTACAATGTCAGATGTTGAACATGATTTCATGCTCACGACACTTATGGTACAGGTGTCAGTAGAAGTTGAAGTACTTTTCTAGGGTCCCGTACTCGAAAGGTCCAAACGGAGCCCTATTGCTGTCACTCACTTGTCCGCCTGTTCGTCGTCTGTCACACAGGTTTTACAGCCAAACGGTTGGAGCTACAGTCTTCAAATTTTCACAGTATAGGCATTTTGTTGACCCAAAGCTATATAAATAGTCAAAAACAACCGACATCCAAAAAAGAAAATACACAAAAAAATTGTTTGTATTTTATTTCTTCGTTATTTTTTTTATTTTTTTTGTGTATTTTCTTTTTTGAAAGTCTGTTGTTTATTTTTTTGTTTAAAAGTTTTTCATTTTTCACTTTTGAGTTGTTATACTCCATAACTAAAAACCCCAATAACATGGAACGTGGAATTTAAACATACTTGTAATTGAAGGAAACCAAAACGTAATCTATGTATACATATTTTTCGTTTTTGTTAATTTTTTTAAAAAGTGCTAAATCAATTTCGGTAAAATTTATGTGGGGCCACCTCGGGAGTATATTCTTTCGGATAAAAAAAAATTGAAAATTGGTCCACAACTGACAGAGAAATCGGTGGAAATACATAAAAAAAAAACATACATACAGTAAATGATAATGATAAATGATAAATGACGTACAGGACCGGTCATTGTGGCGACACTTGGGGGAGGCCTATGTCCAGCAGACGACTGGCAGATGACTTCTCCCGCTCTGGGTGGAGCGAGAAGGAGTATCAGACTCTTACTGACTAAAACCTACCCGCGCTCCTTCAGTTGCCCTTTGGGTTCCAGGACCGCGTTGACAGTCCGCGAACCAACCTGTTGAAGTACTTATGGTAAAAATTCAGTGAAATTGTCGGATCGTTTTATAATGTGAATGTGAAAACACTGTTGAGTCCGTAGACTCATCCGATTCACGTATTTGTTATGTAGCATAATCAGCCTCTTAATGTTCCTAACTTCCCACTGCTGGGACACAGGCCTCCTCTCTGTGAGAGAGTGTGGGCCCAATGCGGGTTGGTGGATGTCATATTTCTTCGAAGTTGTGTACTTAATTGGTACTATGTGGTCTACAGTGTCCTCTAATACCTATTAATAATGCCTTATGGAAATATTGTAAAAGCCAATAATTTTTTTACAAGTATAGGTTATCGTGGAGTTTCTTGTTTCGGTTCTTTTCCATATGAAACTACCAATTATAACCGTGTATTAGCTTTTGACGATTTAAAAGTGCCCATGTATATCTACTACCAGGAGCTCGTGGCTAAAGTAATAACAGCCGCACGGGTCGTTCCATCAGGTTAAGCTACGCTTGCCGGGGTTGGTCCCTAGATGGGTGACCATCTTTACATACCGAGACTCCTTCGTGCCTCGGAAAGCACGTTAAGCCGTTGGTTCCCATCCGGGCCTGCGGACGGCGAGCAGTGCGTAGCTCGCCGTCAGATCAGCACCAGGCCCGTGAGTCGACGGCGCGTAGTGTTCCACGCGCGCCTCAAAGAGATGTGGTCAGCCACCACTGACGGAGCCCATCGTGGCCGGTGCCTGCATGCCTAGGGGTAGCGGATAAATTCTGAAAATGAGTTAGCGCACCTCTGGGCACTCAGACAGGGAAGGAACAGGGGTGGGTTTTAGTCAGTAAGAGTCTGACACGCCCTCCCGCTTCTCCCTAGAGCGGGAGATATCATTGGATGATTTCCCACCACACAAAAAAAAAGCCTCTACGCACTTCTTCTTCTTCTTCTTCAGCTCCTCGTACGCCTTCCAAAGGTCTGGACCGCAGAGTCCCGAGAAATCAAAAACTTACTCGCACACGAAGGGTTCCGTACCATAAACTGAAAAAAAATGTTCTTTCCCTGCCCTGAATGCCCAGGGGCGAGGTAACTCTTTCGAATTTATCCTCTACCCCTGGGAAGAACTTATAGAGGGAACTTGCAGACGCTTTTTATGAAATGAGGTACCTACCAACCGACGATTATCCCTGTACGCGCTATGCATATGCACCCAAGGAAAACCCTCTGGTTGGTGGGAAACTATTGCAAAGTAGGGGAAAAAACGATTGTGGACTATGGTTTTGGGAAGCTAATGTAGACTGTTTCCAAAAACTGGCCAAGTGCGTGTCGGATTTCGCACATTAAGGGTTCCGTATCAAATATTGGTATTTGTTAGTAAAGTGTACGTAATAATAAACATTATCATCAAATTTCAAGTTCATAGGTCAATGGGAAGTTAAAAAATTCTTCGTAACAAAATTTTGTGACAGATAGACGGACAGACGGACACGTGAGTAACAGCAATAGGGCTCCATTTGTAGCCTTCGGCTACAGAACCCTAACAAATCGGCCAAGTGCGTGTCGGACACGGACTTCGCACATTAAAATTTAGGGTTCCGTACCATGTGAGAGATATCAATATTTTGGTGTTTCTTAGTAAAGTATACTTAATAAAAACTATTATCACAAAACAAGTTCATAGGTCAATGGGAAGATAAAAAATTCTTTGTAACAAAATTTTGTGACAGACGACGGACGAACAGACAGACAGACGGTTACATGAGTGACAACAATAGGGCTCCGTTTAAACCCTTCGCGTACGGAACCCTAAAAACTATGAGATTATGGCCACTGCCTGACAAATGTTATTAGAATACATTGATGGAAGAGTTCTTCACCTTGAGAAAGCCACTCGTGTCATTCCACCATCACTCGACATTCACCAGCTATTCTGTTAACTTATGCATGGTGTGATCTTTCACCCCCGCACGATAGCTACCTGTAGCTCCAATCATTGTTGATAGCGCTGGGACAATAGACTGATACAAACTTTTGGAGCGAAACCGTGAGGCACACTATGCTTATTGTTATTTCAGTTGCTTTTTTAAATATTTTTTTTTGTTGATTCTTTTCGTTGGTCCTCTGTTGTATGCCTTTATGTTTGTGCCAAATAACCGTATTCTTTTTTCCTTTCCTTTCCTTAATACAACTTGCCGTAGGTTTAATTCGGGAGAAAATGTAGCGTTACGTAAGACTTTTGCGTTAGAAAAACCTATGAAAGGGGGTACCCTTCATAGGTTTTTCTCTTTCTTTCAGTCTATCTTTCTATAGGGTGTAACGGAAAGGTGTGGTCATATTTTAAGAACTGCATCTGCCCATAGATATGAACAGCTTTCATCAAGGAAATATGAAAAAAATCTCAAAAAAAAATTTTGCCTCCTGCAGGAGGCAAAATTCTTTGTATGGAAAGTCCAATTTTTTTTTTGGGAACTTTCTTTTTATTGCTTAGAGAAAGTTGTTCATATACATGAGCAGAACTGGTTCTTAAAATATGACCACACCTTTCCGTTACATCCTGTATAAGCAGGCATACACATACATATGTGAGGAATATTTGTTCCTGACGGGACCCTATTACTAAGCCTACCTACGCTGTCCGTCCGTCTGTCTATCAGCGGGCTGTATCTCATGATCCGTAATAAGTAGGTAGACAGTTGAAATTTTCACAGAATGTGTATTTCGGTTGCCGTTATAACAACAAATAATAAAAATAAATTTAAAATTAAAGGTGTCTCCCCTACAGACTAGAAACGTATTTTTTTTGGCTTTTTTTGTGCGATCTTAATAATGGCAACAAGTAGAAACGTATAATCTTGTACGATGGTACGGAACCCTTCGCCGGTTTTCTTGTATGATAAGGAAATGTTTTGTGACAGTTGTAGAACCTGAGGACAGTTGACCCCAAAATTACACACTGATGCTAGGCAGTGTTGAAGAGCTGGCGTTTTTGGGGAATGTCTGTTGTCTCTTATAACTTTAAACAGGTGCTGGTTCATCGCATGAATTTTTATTTTGAAAAGATTCGGGTTTTTTTTTGGGGGCTGGGAACTGGGAAATCATACAATGACATCTCCCGCTCTGGGTGGAGCGTGGAGCGGGAGGGCGTGTCAGACTCTTACTGACTAAACCCCACCCCTGTTTGTCCCTGCCCTGAATGCCCAGGGGCGAGGTAACTCTTTCGAATTTATTCTCAACCCCGGGGCCCGTCAAGGCATCGGCCTTGACGGGCTCCGTCATGTTTGCCGACAACTCTTTGAGGCGCGCGTGGAACACTATGCGCCATCGACTCTCGGGGCTGGTGCTGATCGGTCGGCGAGTTACCCACTACTCGCCGTCCGCAGGCCCGGTTAAATGTGTTTTTATGGGATAAGATTTCGTTGCTTGGTATGGTTGCCCTCTTCAGTAAGGGGTGAAAATTCTTAGTCAATCGTTATATTTTCTTTAGATATTAATTTTGAAGAAGAAGACATTAAGTATTTTCTGTCAATCAATACTGAATGTCCCAAATCTTGCAGGGCAACACTGCAAGAAAATATTTCAACAGCCCCGGAACGTACTCGTACTTTTTTGAGCCAAATTAATTTCAGGACAAACCTTTTATTATTGAGGGTGGGAAATTTTGAGAACCTAAAACCCGTATTCCTTCAGTTGACTGTGCCAGGTGCCGCGGTGACTTTTTCAAACAAACCCGCGATCATGACAGGTCCCAGGGCAAACCTACTTCTTCATCATCATCATCATCATCATCGTCATCCTTTTAATGTCCCCACTGCTGGGGCACAGGCCTCCCCTCTGTGAGAGGATGTGGGCCATAATCCACCACGCAGGCCCAGTGCGGGTTGGTGGATGTCACAAATGTCTTCGAATTTTTGGTTCTAGGACATCCCGCTTTCCTCACGATATTTTCCTTCATCATTGCCTTCACCTGCTTCATAGAACTCGTTTATTTGCAAGATTCTCAACCACAAAACAGTTTTCAATGACAATAGACCAAAAGTATCTAACAAATTGTGTCCTTCCATACCGATACAAAAACCACCAAATGAATTTACCTATTAGACCATCTGTTTACAAAAGGTCGTACCACCGTGCCGTTAAACGTTCAATATTGACTCTTAGAGTAAGAGTTTAAGGTCGAATGTTAGTTAAGTCAACTCATTTGTCCAATTACAGACTATCCTCATGCATATTTAAATGATTCTAGGACTAAGTATGACGATATTATCGATAGAGGGACTGAAATGTCTGTTTGTTTTTTTTTTTCATGTGGCGGGTAGGCACACATAGCTATCTACTATGTGTGCTTAGTGGTTATGGTCATGGCCATTCTCTGTGTGTAATGCAGTTAAGGCGGAAAGAGACGGTTCACTCATATGATTGTTCACTCGAGTGAATGCTTCATTTTTCTTTCATTCCATATTTACACGACTAAGCTGGAGTGACATAGGAAAGAAAATTCACCTGCTTTTTTCTTTCAATATGTCGTCGAATGAAGTTGTGCATCTTTTTTTTTTTTTTTGGGTGGGAAATCATCCAATGACTTCTCCTGCTCTGGGCGGAGCGGGAGGGCGTGTCAGACTCTTACTGATTAAAACCCACCCCTGTTCCTTCCTGCCCTGAGTGCCCAGGGGCGAGGTAACTCTGTTTCGAATTTATCCTCAACCCCGGGCAGGCATCGGCCATTACGGACCCTGTCTTTATTTCTGACAACTCTTTGAGGCGTGCGTGGAACACTACGCGCCGTCGACTCTCGGATTTGGTACTGATCGGACGGCGAGCTACCCATTACTCGCCGTCCGCAGGCCCGGGTCTACGGTGGCCGGAGATCGTCTCGCGGCGCCGGAAGTCCCTGGCGTCTCCTGAGGCGGCTGTTGCTGAGGGCGTGAGGGCGACTCCGTTGTTGAGTCTCCCTCACGCGTCCCGCCTCCGCCTTCGTGAGCATTACTGCTTCGCAGAAGGAGGAGACGGCTTCCCATTCCCTCTCGCTCCGTACCATGGCCTGCTGAACCAGGGCAAGGCGCGAGAGGTCGCTGCCGCCTATCGAATCCACGAGGACACGGCGGGGCTCCACCCATGCGGGGCAGACCTTCACCGTATGCACCGTGTCCTCGGGACGATCCGCGCAGTGGAAATACCCGGGCGTTTCCTCCCGTCCTATCCGACACAGGAACCTCCCGAAACAACCGCATCCGGTGAGGACCTGCGTCAAGCGGAAGTTGTGCATCTTGGAATTAGTTTAGTATGTGATCATTTAATTATGGAATTAACAATAAAGAAGCAAAGAAAACTCCGACGGTGGTGGGTGCGACCATGGATTGCTAGAAGAAATCTATTGCAAGCTCCAGATACATTGTTGAGAGAACTAGCCGATGAAGATCCTGAATCTCTGATCTGATCTGAATCTCCAAAAACAGCAGCGTATTTTTATCGTTCATTTTAAATACGATTTTGCCGCGAAGCCGGTTGACAGGAGACAAAATGACCGAATCTGAGTGTGAATGATTCATTCAGAGTGGGAGTGAACGGTGCCAAATGCAACAACAACATCAACATTGTTAGATCGGTTCACTAATGAATTCATTGGGCACTTTTCTTTCATTCCGTGTTTAAACGTTTCATTTCGAGTGAAAGTACCCGAATGAAAGACGCAAATGAACGAAAAATTAATGATCTGATATCACCTTTTTTTTTTTTGAGGTGGGATATCATCCGATGACGTCTTCCACATATTAGTAATATTAACTTCTTCGTGATTTTCTGGCCTCCTGGTACTTTATCAGTGACTTCACCTACGTGAATGTTTTTTTTTTTTTTTTCTTTTTTTTTGGATTTAACTTTTTTATGATTCTGGTGTCCTTGTAGTTTTGAGTCTTTACCACTCATCCAGCCCGTCTTCGAAAAGTCCGCGCTAAGCGTTAAGCCTTGTCATTTACTGAGAAAAAACTTTTTTACAAAAAAATGTAACCGACTTCTAAAAATTGCAAAATAACTTTAATTTCGGAAGTCGGTGTTTGTATTTTGTTTTTACGTTATTTGAAACCGACTTTCGAAATTAAAGTTGTTTTGTAATTTTTAGAAGTCAGTTGTATTTTTTGTAAAAAGTTTTTTTTTAATTTTCACTTTTTAGTTGTCGTACCCCAGAACTAAAATTAAATAATAAAGTTATGCCCAAATGGATAACCCCATGGAATTTGATCATAATTGGAGACAACCAAAATTTCATCTGTGTAGGTATACATATTTTTTGTTTATGTTGATTCTTTCAAAAAGTGCTGAATCAATTTCGATAAAATTTAGATGGGACAACCTCTGAAGTATGGCCTACCAAACAAAAAATAATCATCAAAATCTATTCACAAGTGGCGGAGAAATCGCGTAACAAACATAAAAAAAAACATACAGACAAATTGAGAACCTCCTCCTTTTGGAAGTCGGTTAATAAAAGTAGCAAATGTGTTAATCCAGGCTATAAACTGTTTTTGCGTGATTGAAACACAAACATACAAACACACAAACACCTTCACATCTAAATATCCCAGATTGATGAGCAGAGGTCGGAATTAGGTAGAGTTATTTATGTACTTGCATCGAAATGTTGATATTAATATGGATCTTCCCCGGATTTCTAATGGACAATCCTGTGTGGCCAACGATATTACAAATAAATCATAAGTAATAAAAACCTCTCTTGTTTTCTTTTGTTTTCACAAGCTATGTGTGAACTACAAATGTGGCAACATCGCGCGTGTGCGCATTGGAATTTTGCAACTTCGGACATCCGATGTCGTTGATGTAAATTTGGCAACGTTCCGCGTGCAGTGGTTTAAATTGTGTAAAAGTAAATAGCTTTTTTATTCAATAAATCACGGGATTTTTGAGCTCTTTAAAATTAATCTCGGGATTTGAGGCATATCCACTTTATTCTTTTGCTGTATGAAATCAGTGTGAGTTGCGGAAACCAGCCCGACATACATACATACAAGTGCATAAATAACTCTACCTAATTCCGATCTCTGGGGATTAGATATATCCAATATATCGAACAGCCCAAGCATTAAAAAGTAGGTACCTACTTACTCTGTAGCTTACGTACATAACTGTGTATATAAAAATATTTCAATATAATATCAACGTTTCTAAAACCACAGAAAAAGCCTGGTCAAGCTTTTTCTATGGTTTAAAAAACGCTAACACCCGTTAAACGAGATTATTGATAAAATTCGATGATTAATGATAATGTCAGCTCTCTAATGTTTTTCTATTAGAAGTTCGATGGAAAATGATGTTGTAAAGGTGTATTTTCTGTTATTTTCCGGCGCATCTAATTTAGTTTCAGTATTCAATCAATATTTCCCACACTGCCGTCGCACAGCCAGAGCATTTAACAATGAATGCAAACACTACAAAAACCTGCCAGTCCCTTCATGTAAAATAATCGTCCTGTAGGAATTTCGATCACGGTTTCCAATCTCAAGAAAGATTAGCCAAGTCATCATCGTCATCACTTTAGCTGAAAGACGTCCACTGCTGGACATAGGCCTCCCGCAAGTGTCACCACGACGACCGGTTCAGTGCGTCTCGTATCACATCGGCTACCCGCGACCCTTACCAGGTCATCGGGCCACCTACATTAGCCAAGTCATCATCATCTTCCTGCCCTTATCCCATGTTACTTAGGGTCGGCGCAACACGTTTTTTTCTTCCATTCTGTCCTGTCAGCCGTCACGCTATCACTAACTCCCTTTTCTTTCATATCACTCCTCACACAATCCATCCATCCTTTCTTTTGCCTCCCTCGCCCTCTCCATCCATCCAAATTTATATTCATAACTCTTTTAGTTACATGTGTTTCATCCCTCCTCTTTACATGACCATACCAAGATAAGCGGTTCCCTTTCAACTTTTCGGTGACTGGCGCCACTTTTAAACTACCTCTAATGTACTCATTTCTCACTTTATCCATTCTCGTTACTCCACACATCCATCTCAACATTCTTATCTCCGCCACATGCAGTTTTTTTTCATCCGTCTTTTTCACAGCCCAACGTTCTGACCCATACAGTACGACAGATCTAATCACGGACTTATAGATTTTCTCCATTAACTTAAGGGGCATCCGTCTATCGCGAGTTGTTTCAGTGATCTGTCGCCATTTCATGCATCCTGAGTTGGTCCTGTGCGTTACATCGGTCTATATCGCCATCCCCCTGAACAAGGGACCCGAGGTACCGAAAGTCGGAGCAGATCGGTATAGGCGTTCCGTTGAGAGCTACATTAGCCAAGTACGCACGAGATATTATAGTGCATAAGCGTGTGCGCAACACAGGTGCACTCTCTATTCCCTCACTCTCATAGTCCAATGGGACGGCAATTCGACACGACCGGAAGAGATCACAGGACCAACGGCTTCACGTGTTTTCCGAGGCACGGGGGTGTCATACCATCAACTTCCAAAGTCCAGGCTGCTACAGTGTAATTCCTAATGGAAAAACCCAAAAGCACTTTTTGCCCGATCTGGGAATCTCACGCTCAGCAGTCGTACTTGCAAACACGAAACCAATGAGGCAGACATCATCAGACTTTTAATTTCCCCACTGCTGAGGCACCAGGCCTCCTCTCCGTGAGAGGGTGTGGGCCATAATCCAACACGCGGGACCAATGCGGGTCGGTGGATGTCACATGTCTTCGAATTTTTGGTTCTAGGATGCCGGTTTTCTCACGATGTTTTGCTTCAACGTTTTAAGAGCAGTGGTGATGAAATAATTTACACAAAGTGTGACTGTTCCTAAATGACCCCAGGCTGATTAAAATTTTCGATTTTCCTAAATAGATTTATATTTTGGTTTTGATACGGCTTCCCTTACAGGGAAGAGAATGAGCCCACTCCCCGCTCACCCTTGTAGATTTACGACAAGGCCTTACATGGATAATTCTCCACCGTTTATTCGAAGTGAATTCCCATACTACAGCTCCTTTGTTCCGACTTATATAAGCTAGGGAACAAGCAGGGGACACAAGGTGAGATTAATATTGGGAATTCACGGTTAGTAATACATAAACAAAATAACAACAAGGTATGAAGTTAATGAGACAAGAGGGATGCAAAGTGCATTATATAAGGTGGGTGCGTCACGCTTTATGCTTAGGAATTCCAACATTACAGTTACGTTAAATTATATGCTTAGCGCTCTAGGAACTCATTTAGTGACATGGAACAGTTGCCTCGTCATACGTGTACCTACAGTTAGGGCTAATGCTAAAGCCTTTTTAATGTTGGGGCACAGGTCTCCTCTCTGTGAGAGGGTGTGGGCCGTTATCCACCACGCTGGCCCAATGGGGGTTGGTGGATGTCACATGTCTGCGATTTTTTGATTCTAGGACATGCCGGTTTCCTCACAATGTTTTCCTTCACCGTTTTGAGAGCAGTGGTGATGAAATAATTTACAGAAAGTAATGCGCCTGCCTGGGTTTGAAAATTCGCCTGTAAAAACTACTAAAAGGTTACAAACAAGTCACTTTTCAAGCAGTCTAATGCAGAGTATCGCGCTCGCTGCATCAACTCTGCGTTCAAAGCCGGAGCAGCCATATAACGACAATTCGATGGAACCAAATATTTAGCTATTAATGCTTTCCTACAATCCTTCTCGAAACCCTCGGAAGCGATGTGCTGGAAATGTTTACTTATTTCTTTATGTCAATCTGGTCCGAACTTCACAGATGTCGATGGGTCTTCCCCCAGGATGACCATCGTGTCCTGGTTTAGGTCCGCGTTGATGATGTCCTCTGACGCTTCTGACGAAGTACTAGGTTTGTCCTGCAGATTTGCAGGGTCGATTGATATGACGGGTTCCAGTGACACGATAGGATCAACCGAAATTGCAGAATCAGTTGGGTCTTCAGTAACCGCGGTTGTCTTATCAGGTGGATAACTGATCATAATCTGGAACTGGCATAAAACCAGTAATTGAACTAAAATAACTGCCACCAACTGCATCAGACTGCTTATAAAGTGACTCGTTTGGAACTTTTTAGTTGTTTTTACAGTCGGGTTTTTTGAAAATATTCAATTTTTTTATTTCATTTCTGTCTTACTCCAGTAATAATGTTTTGGTTTCAAGGGCAGGTGCCGAACATTCAGACACATGACACCTTACAAATTTGTCTCAGCGTGACAAACACAGTGCATTAACACACGGGGGGCGCGTCAAACATTAGGTACATATCGTTAGAAACTACTG
The DNA here is from genome assembly GCA_951329385.1 of Polia nebulosa. Classification (NCBI taxonomy): domain Eukaryota; kingdom Metazoa; phylum Arthropoda; class Insecta; order Lepidoptera; family Noctuidae; genus Polia; species Polia nebulosa. Next base: position 4,740,940 of record OX589592.1, on the reverse strand, counting down.
CCATGGCCAATGACATATAATGACCAAACGCCTTGAGCATTAACTTGAAGGGCGATATTTTACAAATGGATGCCTATAACTCTTTCTAGTTGATTATGACAAGTGAAGAAAAAACAGTGAAAGTGTTTGTTAGGCATGTAACAGAGTTACCGCGCACCTGGGCACTCAGGCAAGGAAGGAACAGGGGTGGGTTTTAGACAGTAAGAGTTTGACACGCCCTCCCGTTATCCTATGACTTCTCCCGCTCTGGGTGGAGACCCAGAGCGGGAGAAGTCATAGGATAAATTCCCACCCCAAAAAAAAAGGCATCATCATCTGCCTAGCCTTTTCCCAACTATCTTGGAGTCGGCTTCCATATTCTGACGACCCGTAACGACTGTCAAAGATCCACGATTGACAGCCGGGCCCAACAGCTTAACGTGCTTTCCGAGGCACGGAGGATTCCCGGTATGTAAAGATGGTCACCCATCCATGGACCAACCCCGGCAAGCGTAGCTTAACCTGATGGATCGACCCGTGCGGCTGTTATTACTTTAGACACGAGCTCCTCTGAAAGTGTGAAAGTGTTTGTTAGGATAGAAATTTTATTCCCAAATGGATATTTCGGCTTCGCTCTCGCTTCTGCTACAGGAACCCAGCATTCTTCGGTGTTTTTTTTTTGGGGTGGTGGGAAATCATCAAGTTACTTCTCTCCACCCGTGTTCCTTCAGTTGCTCTTTACATTCCAGGGCCTCTGTAACTCTTTCAAACAGTCCCGCGACCCTTACATAGGGTATGGGTCTCTTGAGTTAAGATTTGGGAGTTTGTGATAAGATTTTTATTGGGGCTTAACAGTTTCAAACAAGGGTACACAGATAAACTAACTTACTTAGCCTTTTGGGACCTGCCCGGGGGTTGAGGATAAATTCGAAACAGAGTTACCTCGCCCCTGGGCACTCAAAGGCAGGAAGGAACAGGGGTGGGTTTTAGTCAGTAAGAGTCTGACACGCCCTCCCGCTCCACCCAGAGCGGGAGAAGTCATAGGATGATTTCCCACAAAACAAACAAAAAAAAAAAAAAAAAAAGCCTTTTGGGACGTGAGTGAAATCTCGAATAATAACTACAAAGACAAAAAAGAAAAATTAGCTCTGGGAGTGCCGACAGAAGTGAAAACTTGAACAATAATGCCCAACGCGCCTAAAGAAGTTTCACTTCGATCGCGTAGCGGTGTCGGTGGCGAATTCAATTGTTTTTTTCCTGGCGATTGTCAATGTGCTACGTTCTTGACAATTGCAATTGAAGGTGCCATTGATGCACTTCAATTGCAATTGTTAATTGTTTGTGCTAACTCTGGACGATCGCGATGTAAATTCCCGGTCCTTGATATTACGTGGAGTATCCGCCATGTTTGTTTTTATGCTGTCAGACGCGCGAATGACGGAAACGATTGTCAACGACTCAGTTAAACGATTAATTGGCAGATTCAGTCAATGAGCATCAATCAAATCTTTCATCAACTAATTTCAATCACGTAACTGTGATTGACAACCCCTTTAATTGTACTCGTAAACGATAAATGGAAATTTATTAACAATGACGTAAAATTGACATTCGCAATTGATCGTTTCGGGGCTGCTTAAAAATGCCCAACGCGCCTAAAGAAGTTTTCACTTCAAAAACATGCCCCACCTAGCCCACCCCATCGGCGTCGAGGGTACGATGAAGTACCTGGGACTCGTCCTCAACAGCCGGTGGAACTTCGTCGAGCATTTTCGACGTTTGGCTCCCGGATTGGACAGGGCCGGGGCCGCCTTGAAGCGGCTCCTACCCAATCTGAAGGGGCCAAACGCCTCCTGCCGGAGGCTCTACGCGGGGATCGTGCGGTCCATGGCTCTCTACGGGGCACCGGTGTGGGCGCGTTCGTTGACGCAGCGGTCAACGCGCCAGATGAACGCGGCCCAGAGGGTCATGGCCATCCGCATCATCCGTGGATACTGCACGGTCTCCCGTGAGGCGGCGAGCCTCCTTGCCGGACTGTCACCGTGGGATCTGGAGGCAAAAATCCTCGAGGCTAAACGTCGGGGCGAAACTCCGCTGCCGCGACAACTCGCGGCTCGGCGGACAGAGCTCCGGCAGGATCTCATGGTGACATGGAGAGAGCGACTGTCGCAACCCAGCGCTGGGCACGCCACCATCGAGGCGGTAGTGCCCCTCTTTGAGGAGTGGCTGGAGAGGCGCCATGGCGCCCTCACCTTCCGCCTGACGCAGGTGCTCACCGGACATGGCTGTTTCGGGAAGTACCTGTGTCGGATCAAGGCGGAGGTGACCCCTGCGTGTTTCCACTGCGAGGATCGCCCAGTGGACACGGTGGAGCATACGGTGGAGGTTTGCCCCGCCTGGGCAGAACACCGCCGTGTCCTCGTGGATGCGATAGGCGGCAGCGACCTCTCGCGCCGTGCCCTGGTTCAGGCCATGGTACGGAGCGAGAGGGAATGGGGGGCCGTCTCCTCCTTCTGCGAAGCAGTAATGCTCGCGAAGAGGGAGGCGGCACACGTTAGGGAGACTCAACAGAGACCGAGTCGCCCTAGCGCCCCCAGCAGCAGCCGTCGCAGGAGACGCCAGGGGCTGCGAGACGATCTCCGGCCACCGTAGACCCGGGCCTGCGGACGGCGAGTAGCGGGTAACTCGCCGTCCGATCAGCACCAGGCCCGAGAGTCGACGGCGCGTAGTGTTCCACGCGCGCCTCAAAGAGTTGTCAGCAAAGGACGGGGCCTGCCACGGCCAGTGCCTGCCCGGGGGTGGAAGATAAATTCGAAAGAGTTACCTCGCCCCCGGGCGCGTAGGGCAGGGAGGAACAGGGGTGGGTTTTAGTCAGTAAGAGTCTGACACGCCCTTCCGCTCCACCCCAGAGCGGAAAGAGTCATAAGATGATTTCCCACCCCCCAAAAAAAAAAAAAAACCTAGCCCACCCAATATTTTTGTCGCAGCCAAGATCACTTATTTATTAACAGACACGTTCCATAAAATATTTACGAAATAACCTACTTATAAAACAAGTATTCGTCACGGACCACCTTTTCTAGAAACTTAAAACTATGATAAGCGACACTGAGAACCTCCAGGTGTGTCTGTCGCTATACTCTGAACAATTAAGTTGTGAATCACCAAGTTTTAAGTGTTTCCATTGACGTTGTGTGTACAGGCCTAAGGGCTAGAACTCATACATACGATATGAAGTCGCATCGTGTCACGTTGCGGCGTCGTGTCGTAACGCGGAGTCGTGTCGCGTGGATCTACGATACTGCGACGTGCTTCGTAAAAAAATTACTAAAAAAAAAAAAGCACGTTAAGCCGTTGGTCCCGGCTGTCAATCGTGGAGCTTTGACAGTCGTTGCGACTCGTCAGAAGCCCGAGAGTCTGCCATCCAGTCTTACCAAGGAGTATCGTAGTACCCGGTAACTAGGTTGTGGAGGTCAAATAGGCAGTCGCTCCATGTAAAATACTGGTATTCAGCTGCATCCGGTTAGACTGAAAGCCGACCCCAAGATAGTTGGGAAAAGTCTAGGCAGATGGATGGTGATTGAAATTGTTTTATTTCCTACATTCAAGTGGAATATATTTGGAATCGCCTCCTCGAGCACTTTTTTTTAACACCACACATGACTATGTCACAAAAAATACACCTTCAGTTACCTATCAGCGGCGCCCTCATGTTTTTTTTTTTTCAAAATTCATATACCCCATGTCACAATGGATCTCGATATCCAGTCGTTTAGGCTACAGGACGTGCCAAAATAATAGACATACAACCATACATCCATACATACTCTTGAAACAATTGTCCTTCTTCTAAGCAGTCGGGAAAAAAATCGCGACAAGAGAACGTCGTTACCATGCCGTATTTTTCATATTTTGTATCCTTGTAATCTTCTTCTGTTTTGTCCCTTAGCACTGGACGCTTCTCCACTTAGGATAATTATGTTTTTTTTTGCTTCGTCAATATGTCGTGCGTCATCTTTGACTGTTGAACATCAAATGTAACTCCAGCGCAGGATTGCATCGTGAGTTTTCACGACACCACGGCGTGCGTTGGAACATACCGCGATACAAAATCGTGCCGTGCATATTTCCAACTACCTTCCCGCGTGAAATTAGTACTTCCCTGTATAGATTACCTTTATACATTATATGTAGTTCATGTGTTAATCTAAGATGCTACCCAGCCGGTAGCCAAATAACTTTTCTATTATCGTTTACGCTAACGCTTACTACAAAATGTATGGCAATGACATTACCTGCGGAGAGAACTGTCACGTGACTTATCGCATGTATGTCATTGCCATACATTTTGTACTAAGCGTTAGCGTAAACGACAATGGAATAGAAAAGTTATTAGGCCAGGGGGCCTAGCCAAGTTACAAACGTTTCTTAACTAATCTCTTTCTATAATTGTTAAAGAATAGAATGGATAGAATGGATGATACCGATTCTACAACTTCGATCACGATATCTCTTATAAAATGGTAGCCAAGTTGCACTTTTGACAAACGTTAACGAATCGAAGTCTAAGTTTTTGAAAGTTACCAAATTTCATCGAAATTCGTTCAGCTATTTGAGCGTGATGGAGTAACAAACTTTCGCCTGTGTGATGTGATGCATGTAGTATAATTAAACCACGACACGAAATCGGCCGCGCGAGCGTGTGTATGTGTTTTAGCCCTTAGGGTGAGAATTATTGACTTAAAATCTATCAGTACTGCGTAGAAGACGCGTGGGTGTTAAATATTTTGTTGGTGGTAGGTCAATGACATATAGAAGTTATGCTGTTAGGTGACTCAGGCGGTCTGGTAGTTCGGTAGATGAGAGATGAGAGAATGATCTTGGGAGAAAAGGAAGAAGAACAGTCTCTATCTAGAAATTACTCATGTATACTGTTTGTGCTCACAAACATTTAAACTCACATACACAAGACACCCAGACCCGGAACAATATACTATTTGTACTATTTGTGGGCCATACAAATATTTGTTACGTGCCGGAATCGAACCCGCGACATGCAGCGCAGCTGCCAATCGCTCATCAGATGATAGGAATGGTTCGGCATATATAAGAATCACAGAAACTAGTTCAAGCCTCAATAGAGATGATGTTGTAATGACAATGGTAAGTGGACAGTAAAGATCAAAAAGATGGCACCCCATCTTTAAGTGAAATTCTTAGGAATACTTTTTCATGTTTTCCTGGAACATTAACTCTTCAGAACTAGAACTTTAAGATATAGATTTTAAATGTTTATAGTGAAGCCCTCCAGTTCGGCCTAAGGTAGAGACGGAGGTGGACCCTGAGCTGATGAGCTCTGGACCTACCTCACAACTAAATGGCTGGGCCCTACAGGCAAAAGACGCGTAGGAAGGCAGAAGAAAAGATGGACTGATGAATTGTTAAGGCAGCAAGAAAAATCCGAGTACATATTGACGCAAACAAAAAGAAATGGAAAATAGTTTAAAATCTTTTAAAAAGCAAGCGTTTATGCCGGCTATATTATTAGTACCTTTAAACCAGCAATTCTTGTATAATTATAATTTAATCTGAATCTCGGAAACGGCTCCAACGATTTTCATGAAATTTAGTATGCAGGGGGTTTCGGGGGCACCCGGGCCTGCAAACGGCGAGTAGTGGGTAACTCGCCGTCCAATCAGCACCAGGCCCGAGAGTCGACGGCGCGTAGTGTTCCACGCGCGCCTCAAAGAGTTGTCAGCAAAACATTACGAGGCCCGTCATAGCTCATGCCTGCCCAGGGGTTGTCGATAAATTCGAAACAGAGATACCGCGCCCCTGGGTATTCAGGGCAGGGAAGGAACAGGGGTGGGTTTTAGTCAGTAAGAGTCTGGCACGCCCTCTCGCTCCACTCTAGAGCGGGAGATGTCATTGGATGATTTCGCAGCCCACAAAAAAGTGGTTTCGGGGGCGATAAATCGATCTAGCTAGGTTTCATTTCCATAAACCACCATTTACCAAAAAAAAAACACATCCAGGTACTCATAATTAATCCGTACACAATATTTCGTGTCTGTGCTGTTCAGCATTGAAGAGTTCCTCTATCTGGAGCTAATCCTGGATGTCGATTCAGGTCATGCTTGCCATAAAAATACATTGTCATCGGAACTGAAACGAAAAAACATATAAAAATTCAACTCCGTAAGATCAGAGGAAGTGGTTCTAATTCTGCTAGCAAGATTTGACCCGGACATACATACAAACATTGCAAGTTGAATAAAGGCTTGTAAAAAGATGGAGGAGGCTTATATCCCAGCGCTGGGCATGCCACCATTGCGGCGGTAGTGCCCCTCTTTGAGGAGTGGCTGGAGAGGCGTCACGGCGTCCTCACCTTCCGCCTGACGCAGGTCCTCACAGGACATGGTTGTTTCACGGGTATCGCCCAGAGGACACAGTGGAACATACGGAGGAGGTCTGCCCCGCTTGGGGGGAGCACCGCCGTGTCCTCGTGGATGCGATAGGCGGCAGCGATCTCTCGCGCCTGACCCTGGTCCTGGCCATGGTACGGAGCGAGAGGGAATGGGAAGCAGTCTCCTCCTTCTGTGAAGCAGTAATACTCGCGAAGGAGGAGGCGGAACGGGTGGGGGAGACTCAATGGAGTGGCCCTCACGCAGGAGACGCCCTGGGCGTCGGAGGTCGCAGAACGATCTCCGGCCACCGTAGACGCGGGCCTGCGGACGGCGATTAATAGCTCGCCGTCCGATCAGCACCAGGGCCGTGAGTCGTCAGCGCGTAGTGTTCCACGCGTGTCTGAAAGAGATGTCAGCCACCACTGACAGGGCCCATCATGGCCGATTCCTGCATGCCAAGGGGTAGCAGATAAATTCGTAACAGAGTTACCGCTCCCCTGGGCACTCAGGCAAGGAAGGGGTGGGTTTTAGTCAGTAAGAGTCTGACGTGCCAGACTCGCGAGGAGAAGTAATATCATCGGTGATCACACATTGTTAAAAAAACCATGTATATAATATAATTCCCTTATATATCTGCCTTGGAAAGCAAACAACGAGTTGTAACTAGGATATAATAATAGTGAAACCTGGTTTTACAAAGATCATCTACCATCAAAACAGAACGAACTTCAAGGAATCGAAAATCAAGATTCAATGTTAGATAAGTTTTAATTTGGCTTTTACCGAAATAATCTAGAACTTTTAAAGAATTAAACCCGTAACAGAACAATATATCTAATTAATATAACTACGCATATAGAATCAATTTAATCTACGCTATATTTTTCATAGTCTACAAAATACAATTTGATGTGTATCTTATGCATAAGTTATGCAACATTTACGGACCAACGTGGGACTGACCGAGTGTGTTTGATGGAACGCTGAAAGTTTCATGTTTTTCCACATAAACAGTGGCACTTTGATGCAGGGTTGGAATGAGGGTATAATGCTTGAGCCAATATGGTAAATGCTCGTCTATTTGCGAAGCATTAGGAATGCGGTTTGCGATTGATTTAGGTACTCGGAAATGGATAGGTAATTTTGTTTTTATTCCATTTGAGTTTGGTTTTTATAGGCTACTTTATTGATACGAGTATGTTGAGACGTAAAACAATAAAGCTTCGTAATACCAGCGCTGTGTTATTATTAAATACTAGTTTCTGCCAGCCGCTTCGCCCGCGTGGAATTAGTACTTCTCCCGTTATAAACTTTCAACCCCTTTTGCTCCCCCTTAAGGGTTGAATTTCGAAAAAACCTTTCTTATTTACCTACTCTTCACAAATAACACACCCTCCAAATTTCATGTTTCTAGGACCAGCGGTATAGGCTGTGCGTTGATATATCAGTCTGTCAGTCAGGACTTTTAATTTTATATATATACTCGTAGATAATTTTTTTTTTAAATATCGCAATATATGCTGAGATAGGAGCCCTTTTGGGCCTCGCACAGGTCTTTTCATATAGTTATGATGCTGTTTTTTTTTATAATTATTGTGTTAGTTGTGTTATTCTGTGCGAGTCACAAAAATAATTTTTTTCTCTCTTTCTTTAAAATGAGTTTTGGAACGAAGTTCCTTATCGCGCGTTGTGAAAGGGGGCTAGACGGCAAAAATTCTTACGAAAAGTTGTCACGACACTAATGAGGCTGTCCATCCAAAAAGATTATGTTGGAAAAACAATGTAATAAAAAAAATTCTTACGAAAAGTTGTCACGACACTAATGAGGCTGTCCATCCAAAAAGATTGTGTTGGAAAAACAATCTAATAAAAACTTCTTGTATTTTTTTCATTTCTATTTCGCATTTGATCTGAGCTGAGCTGAGCTGAGCTTAGCTGATCTGAGCTGAGCTGAGCTGAGCTGAGCTGAGCTGCGATGAGATGAGATGAGATGATGAAGTATAACTTCTTACGTGCGTGCGTGTGTACGTAGTTAATAATAAAAAAAATATTATAAATTAAAAAAAATAAAATTATATTCCAATTCCTACACTAATTAATCAAAAGGAACTTCGTTCCATCCGGGTGTCCCTTGACACCTCTCAAGTTTTTATCTCAACTTGTTCGCCATCTTTGTTTATTATTAATTAATTCAGTTTAACATGGTTTTAAGTATGTTTTTGGCTGGCTATTTTTTAACGAACTAAATAAGTTCCTTGTAAATCCATGAATTTTTAGAAAACACGAAATTGCTATCCAATGTATAAATTACGAGTATGTATCGGCTATCCAATGGGAAATCGAGTCAGTTTTTTTAGTAACCTACTTCATAATGATTAGCAGCCCAACTATTAGCATTACAGTCTCCTTAGGAATTTGCCCTACTGCCCAGGGATCGTGGATTAATTCGAAACAGAGTTACCGCGCTCCTAGGCACTCAGGCAGGGAAGGAACAGGGGTGGGTTTTAGTCAGTAAGAGTCTGACACGCCCTCCTGCTCCACCCAGAGCGGGAGAAGTCATAGGATGATTTATCAACCCCAGAAAAAAAGGGATATGCCCTAACAGGCCTTGCACAGAGGGGGTTCTGGAGTAGGTGGTCTTTTAAGAGCTAACGGGGCCCCTTCAATGTGCTGATGGTGACCACCGGAGTGGTTTAGTGAGATAAGCATCCCACAGTTCCTAGTCTTTTCCCCAGAAGACCAAGCCACATTTTTTTTTGACACAAAATACAGATAAAAAACAAAAAGCTGGGGGAAATTTCCCCCCGAAAACAAATAATAAAGGTAGCAGTTTTGATATGGAGAACAAATTATGGCTGCCTATCCCTTTGACAATTTAAAAAACCCATCGCCACATATGACGTGAGCCACGTGTACCACAAAAGTTGGCAAAGCATTTTAACAAGAAAAATACGAAAATTTTACTGACATTTCGAATGAAAAATTAAATAAAACAATTATATACCGTTTTTCCAATACTTATACAACTGTGGGCAGTGCTGCATTTGACAGCAACCTTGTAAAGTGTGATAACTTTTTTTCATAACGGCTGAAGGTGCCAATCAAGTGTTTAATAAATAAAAATGTGCTGCCTAACAACGTACTTTCCTTGTCCGCTTTTCCGATACTTATACAACTGTGGGCAGTGCTGCATTTGACAGCAACCTTGTAAAGTGTGATAACTTTTTTTCATAACGGCCGAAGGTGCCAATCAAGTGTTTAATAAATAAAAAGGTGCTGGCTAACAACGTACTTTCCTTGTGGGGCTTATGAATTATTTGTGATACACAGTAGTTATGACATGACTCGCTGTTATTAAGGAAATTTATCGTGTGTTATACTGATGCGTTTATTTTTCTATTAGTCACTTGTTTGTTTGGTTTACTGTAAGAAAACCTAAATGCACCTAAGCTCACCTTTATCATTAACTGTCCCTGGTGTTTGTATATGTTTAACCTGTAAAGCCCGGAAACTCACTGGTGAGTTTCATTGACCGACAACCGTTGAGCACTGAAACTCACCAGTGAGTTTTGCGATTCACTCGTTATTACGTCTATTATTACCAAAACGCAATGTATTTTATGCTGTGGCAACATTTACATGCTTGGCCATAGACATTATTGATCGTCTCAGGTGCCCTCCGACAAAAAATATATGCTGTCATAACTGAGAAAAAATGTCAAACTGACATTTGAATCCGGTTTGTCGTATGCGGGCGGGGCTTGAAGGATGGTACGTTTTACGAATGGCGGCTTTCAGAGGTTGTGTGCATCAGCCTTTTACTGTCCCACTGCTGGGACACAGGCCTCCTCTCTGTGAGAGGGTGTGAACCCAATGTGGGTTGGCGGATGTCACATGTCTTCGAATTTTTGGTTCTAGGACATGCCGGTTTCCTGACGATGTTTTCCTTCACCGTTTTGAGAGCAGTGGTGATGAAATAATTTACACAAAGTTAAACGCCTGTCTGGGTTTGAACTCACGACCTATAACTTGTAAGCCGCAAACATAACAACAGCCGCAGGTCAATCTCCAAGGTTAAGCAACGGTTGCTGAGATCGGTCTGTGGATGGGTAATTAATATACTGAGATTCATCCGTGCCTCGGAAAGCATATTAAGCCGTTGGTCCCGGCTGTGAATCGTGGATCTTTGACAGTCGTTACGGGTCGTCAGAAGCCTGAAAGTCTGACCTGTCTTGCTAAGGGGTAATTAAGATGTTGCCTGTTACTGGGTTGTAGAGGTTAGATAGCCAGATTCTTTTTTCCTCCTTTATCCCTCCAAACCTCTAACCTCTCGGTCTTAGGCGATTTCTGGCCAAGTTTGCCTCGTAAACTTGATAAGATCGTCACACCACCTCCGCCGCAGTCAACATTCGAAAGAATATACTCCCGAGGTGGTCCCATATAAATTTTATCGAAATTGCTTCAGTGCTTTTTGAAAAACTGAACAAAAATGAAAAATACGTACACATAGATGACGTTTTGGTTTTCTCCAATTACGAATGTGGTTAAATTCCACTTTCCATGTCATTGGGGTTTTTAGTTCTGGTATAACAACTAAAAAGTGAAAAATAAAAAACTTTTTTACAAAACAAAAAAAACTTCTCTTGCGCTGGATGGAACGGGAGGGTGTCAGACTCTTACTGACTAAAATAAATCAAATCAATAAAAGGCCTTTATTTTCTTATCCATTTCTAAACATTACTTAGGTAGTGATGGTTTACATTATACTTAACTTTTACTAGACTAACATAACACTTATAATCTATCATATTTTTTATTTACCCCTTCTCATGTATAGGCATCCTCCAGCTTACTCCAGTTGTCTCTATCGGCAGCTTCCTTCATCCATTGTTGTTCAGCTATCGCTGCTATATCATCTGAACAACGTTTCTTGGGCCTCCCTTGTTGTCTTTTGCCACTGGGTCCTATCCACCAACTGACTAAAACCCACCCATATTCCTTCAGTAACCTATGTCATGGTCGCGATGTCTCTATCAAACATTCATGCAAAAACGAGGGTACCCATACTGGCTTTTTTTTTTGGGGGTGTCCATCATCCAATGACTTCCCCCGTTCTGGGTGGAGCGGGAGGGTGTGTCAGACTTTTACTGACTAAAACCCACCCCTGTTCCATCAGTTGCCTGAGTGCCCAAGAGCGCGGTAACTCTGTTTCGAATTTATCCGCGACCCACTATGGTTACCCATTTTTTTCTGATTTACCTTTCGGGGAACACAAGAGTATTTCCAAATACATATGTGTTTTGATAAACCAATGACTGGGTCACATTTATGATGCATAACTCCTCGGCCCGAATATCTGTGTCAATGGGCGTGCAACACAAATGTGTCTTTAATTACAGGTTATTAATACTGGCCTTTTAAGTCATCGAGTATTTATTGGCTAATAAGGGTAGTTTTGTTCTGGAGTTATATTTGTAATGAGTATGAATGTGTGTCGTTTCTCATGTGACTTTTACAGGCGAGACAGTGGTACCCATTCTGATTTGCACAAACTAAATTTAATTTAGGCTATTGCTATCTTGTTCTCTCTAATAAAACAAGAAAGAGACGGACGTAAATTAGAGCTGTCAAATTAATTAAACACGTAAAAACATGTCAACTAAAAACATGGTAAAGCGCAAGGCGTAAACTAGTTTGACATCTCTAAATTAGTTCATAGCTACGAGTATAACCGTCCTTTTCTCCCACTGCCTTTTAGTAAAAGATAGCGATTCTCTAATTTTAGTTTAGTTATTGAACAAGAGAATCGGCACCAATATTTTATAAACGATATAGATTATCTTCGAAACGAAATAAAGCTGTTTGGTTTCTGAAAACTAGAAAATGTTGCAAACAAAATTGGTGAACTAAAACTGTGTTTCGAAGATATTAAAATGTCTTGACATTGAAATGAAATAAAATTGTTTATTGCCATATTAAGAACCAAACAAACACTTGAAACACATAAATAGATAACAATAAACATAATAATAATAAAAAAAACTTTGATGTCGTGAATTATGTAATCAGCGTATTATCCAAATAAATACATAAAACACATAGATAATAATAAATAAATAAAATCATAATAAAAAATATTGACTCCGTGAATTTTGTAATCAGCGTATGGTAGCCTCGGAAAGCACGTTAAGCCGTTGGTCCCGGCTGTCAAACGTGGATCTTTGACAGTCGTTACGGGTCATCAGAAGCCCGAAAGTCTGGCATCCAGTCTTACCTAGGGTTATCGTATTACCCAGTAACTGGGTTGTGGAGGTCAGATAGGCAGTCGCTCCATGTAAAATACTGGTATTCAGTTGCATTCGGTTTTTTTTTTTTTTAGACTGGAAGCCGACCCCAAGATAGCTAGGCAGATTGATTGTATAGTAGGACTGCCACCTTTGATGGAGAGGGCTGCTGTCCCAGTCTCGCACTGCGGCCACCTGGGAGTCAAGGGTCTACTACTGGCCAAGTGGCGCCCTCATTGAATAAAAAATCGTAGCATAGCATAGTAAATAAATATTAAAAAATCCAACGTCACGTTTGTTACAAAGAGGATTAAGTATTTTTACGTTGTTAAAACAGATCTCAGAATGTTTCGTATCCAAAGTAGTAGGCGAAAGTGTCAGAAAGGGCCTTTTTGGTACTTTTAATATTTATTTTCTATGCTATGCTACGATTTTTATTTAATGAGGGCGCCACTTGGCCGGTAGTAGGGCCTTAACGGAGCGATGTATGGTGGAGCGTGCGGTGGCCAAACGGCTTCTCTGCAGCGCAGGCCAGCCGTTGATTATGCTATCGTGCTTAGTGAAAAATATAACCACTGCTTTTCTCTTCTAGAGACATGATGAAAAATATTTTCAACTAGCCAAAATAAAACGCTATTGAATTTTATATTTATCAAATACTTAATACTTCCATTAGATCAGTCCTCTTCAGAAGCTTCAGAATTTAGAAAAGCCATCAGCCTCTTATCTTTACAACTTTCACATTTTCTGCAGGTCAACGGTGAACGCAACCCCGACGACGTCTACAAAGACTTCAGGGCCGCCGTCCTCCAGATATTGGGCACTACAGAAGACCAGTCCACCATGAACGGCGTCAGTGGCGTAGGAGTCGGCGCTGGTGGTATACCAGGAGAGATCGTGGGAGTTGAGCCAGCGCCGGTTCAGGATGTACAGGAGAGGAGAGAAGACAGGGTCGTGCCGCCTGTCCTGCCTACGATGCCGTTGCCGGCGATGCCGCAGGCGATGAAAGTGCCAGTGGCTAATCCGCTGCCGGTGCCAGTAGACATGCCATTGCCATCGACAATCAAGGAGACGGGGACAGAGAGGGTTGCTACGCCGCTGGTTGGTTTTAAATACATTTTTAAGTAACTTAATTATTTATATGCCTCCGTATTTATACAGTGTGGAGACAACAATACGATACTAAATGAAAACATTGGCATTCTCATAAATAAAAACAACTTTTCTACGGGACCAACGCAGAAATCACGAATACAATGTCTGCTGTTCAGTACACACAGTTCATTTTTTGGATTCCGTACGCGAAATTTAACCAACGGGACCTTATTACTAAGCCTCCGCTGTTCGTTCGTCCGTCTGTCTGTCAGCGGGCTATATCTCATGATTCGTAATAGGTAGTCAATTGAAATTTTCACAGAATGTGTATTTCTGTTGCCGCTATAACAACAAATAATAAAAATTAAAATAATCTAAAAATGAAAGGCGGCTCCTCTACTAGAAACATGTTTTTTTGGTTTATGGTACGGAACTCTTCGTGTCCGACTCGCACTTGGCCGGTTTTCTTTGCGATTTTAGGTTTGGTCTCGCAGTAAAAGTGGTTCATAATGTCATTGAGTATTGCCCTTGTTATCATTTACTGTCACATTGTATAATACCAACTGGGCGTGACTGGGGTGAGCATAACTTAGTATGCATGCTGATAAGCTATGTAAATAAAAAAAATAAAAAACTTTTTTACAAAAAAAAACAACAAACTTCTAAAAAAAAATACACTAAAAATTAATAAATAACTTTAATTTCGGAAGTCGGTGTTTGTATTTTACTTCTTCGTTATTTGACACCGACTTCCGAAATTAAAGTTATTCATTAATTTTTAGTGTATTTTTTTTTGGAAGTCGGTTGTTTTTTTTTGTAAAAAAGTTTTTATTTTTCCGTTTTTTAGTTGTTATACCCCAGAACTAAAAACCCCAATTTAATGGAACGTAGAATTTAAACATTTGGAGAACACCAAAACGTCGTCGAGGTACACGTATTTTCCGTTTTTGTTCAGTTTCTCAAAAAGCGCTGAAGCAATTTCGATAAAATTTATATGGGACCACCTCGGGAGTATATTCTTTCAGATAAAAGAAGAATTTTGAAAATTGGTTTCCAACTGACGGAGAAATCGCGTAACATACATACAATAAAAAAAAATAAAAAAACATACAGACGAATTGAGAATCTCCTCTTTTTTGAAGTCGGTTAAAAACCTGCCATTTCGGGAGTACCGCCAGAAGTGAAAACAAAAAACTTTAACAAAAATGCCCTATTCGCCTCGCGACCCGCTACGAGTACGAGCACTCTCGTAGCGAATCGCGTAGCGGTGTCGGTGGCGCACGAGTTCAATTGTTTTTTCCTATCTCAAAACTGCCCAACGCGCCTAAAGAAGTTTTCTCTTAAAAAAAAAGGAATATAATCTGAAAAATCAATTTGAATATGCATAAAATCAATAATTTAACTAAAATAACTGCCACCAACTGCATCAGACTGCTTGAAAAGTCTTGTATTTAACTTTATACGTTTTTTGAAAATATTCAATTTTTTTTTCAAATCTTTATTGTGCTTTACATTATTCTTCCACTGCGCATTTATATTTTTTCACTATCTTATGTAGGTATGTCGTGTCAAAGCATGCTTGGAAGGATAAATCTATTGCGTAGATCTTGAAAGAAAAGGGGCCTCGCTAATGCGACTTCGCCTACGTCTATATTAGTCCACGCTACGCCTCTGATCTCAGGGAAAAGAGGAATACTCTAAATAATCTTCTAAATAAACGAACGAACGCTTACAATAAGTAAAACCTGGCTCAGGCATAAAAAACAAAAAAAAGTGGGTAGCTCACCGTCCGATCAGGACCAGGCCCCAGAGTCGACGAAAGCGATATGAGCAATATCTAACGGGGCCCGACAGGGTCGATGCCTGCCTGGGGTCGTGGATAAATTCAAAATAGAGTTCCCGCGGCCCTTGGCACTCAGGCAACTGAAGGAACAGAGGTGGGTTTTAGTCAGTAAAAGTCTGACACGCCCACCAGCTCCACCCAGAGCGGGATAAGTCATTGGATAAAGACTCAGGCCTCCTCTTTATCTCTCCTCCGAGAGGGAATTGATCATAATCCCCCACGCAGATCCAGTACGGGTTGGTGGATATCACCTGTCTTCGAAATTTTTCTCGATGTTTTCCTTCACCGTTTTGAGAGTAGTGGTGATGAAATAATTCACACAAGGGAAAGCGCCTAGGATGGGAGGAAACGTCCGGGTGTTTCCACTGCGCGGATCGTCCCGAGGACACGGTGGAGCATACGGTGGAGGTCTGCCCCGCTTGGGTGGAGCCCCGCCATGTCCTCGTGGATGCGATAGGTGGCAGCGACCTCTCGCGCCTTGCCCTGGTTCAGGCCATGGTACGGAGCGAGAGGGAATGGGAAGCCGTCTCCTCCTTCTGCGAAGCAATAATGCTCGCGAAGACGGAGGCGGGACGCGTGAGGGAGACTCAACAACGGAGTCGCCCTCACGCTCTCAGCAGCAGCCGCTTCAGGAGACGCCTGGGACTTCCGGCGCCGCGAGATGATCTCCGGCCACCGTAGACCCGGGCCTGCGGACGGCGAGTAGTGGGTAACTCGCCGTCCTCTCAGCACCAGGCCCGAGAGTCGACGGCTTGTAGTGTTCCACGCGCGCCTCAAAGAGTTGTCAGCAAACAGGACGGGGCCCGTCATGGCCGATGCCTGCCCGGGGGTTGAGGATAAATTCGAAAGAGTTACCTCGCCCCTGGGCATTCAGGGCAGGGAGGAACAGGGGTGGGTTTTAGTCAGTAAAAGTCTGACACGCCCTCCCGCTCCACCCAGAGCGGAAGAAGTCATTGGATGAGGGCTCAGGCCTCCTCTTTATTTCTCCTGCGAGAGGGAATGGGCCATAATCCCCCACGCAGATCCAGTACGGGTTGGTGGATATCACATGTCTTCGAAGTTTTTCACGATGTTTTCCTTCACCGTTTTGAGAGCAGTGGTGATGAAATAACTTACACAAGGTAAAGTGCCTGCCTGGGTTTGAACCCTCGACTTCAACACGTAAGTCGAAGCCATTACCACTGGCCATCACTGCTCACATTTGCAGCCGCTTTTAACGCTTATAAAAAATAAATCGCGCCTTAGACACTTGCTAAAGGGCAGTGACTAGACAAAATATATTGTTTTGTGAATCTATCAAGAATTTTATTGAATGAAAGAGGTCAAAACGAACGGCACTGCCTTGACCTATATGACGAGTTTAGTAGATTTTTCTTTAGGCAAAAAAAGGTCTTCTTTAGAACGGCAGGTGTCATTTCCCACCAAAAGGCCTGAATTCAGAACGGACTCTTTAAAACTAGTCCAAACAATAATTATGGTCTATGTACTTAATTAAACTAGGTTCTTAAAACTTAATAGCTATTATTGAATAGATAAAATGACTAAAAAAGCCTATTTAGTTCGTCAGTTAGATTACCAAAAATAATGGTAACAAAAAAAAAAAAATTTTCAAAAAACCCGACTGTCGTGTCTGTGTCTGTTGTTTTAGTTAAATTATTGATTTCATGGAGAGCAGTGGTGGCCCAGTGGTATTGGCCGCGACTTACAAGTTGTAGGTCTTGAGTTCAAACCCAGGCAGGCGATTTACTTTGTGTAAATTATTTAATCACTACTGCTCTCAAAACGGTGAAGGAAAACATCGTGAGGAAACCGGCATGTCCTAGATCCAAAAAATCGAAGACATGTGTCATCCACCAATCCGCATTGGGCCCGCGTGGTGGATTACGGCTCACACCCGCTCACAGAGAGGAGGCTTCTGCCCCAGCAGTGGGGACATTAAAATGCTGAGATGATGATTGATTTCATGCCACCAACTGCATCAGACTGCTTGAAAAGTGACTTTACTTTGATAATATAATAATTATTTAAAGTGCCCTCAGCTCTTTTCTTATCCGCCCGTAGCGAGTTACCCTTTTGTACAGTACCCTCGCAATAAGCCAGCGAATCGCCAAGCTACGAGACATCCCCCGAACTTCGAAGAACGTCCCAGGATCCCTGCAGGCCGTACTGCCTTGGGGTCCTATAGTATCGAGTAAAAGACGACGGTCAGGGCACTTCTAGGTTTATTCCTTATTAAAATAATTACATGTGTGCCCACTTCCAAGGGCTAAAATATTTTTTTTTTATAAAAAACTCTGCTCTTTTAACATTCGAACGACTCCTCAATATTCTCAACTGCCAGCTAAAGGCCGGTGCAGACCCGTTGAGTTTAGGCTGTCTACAATCGCCACAATACTAATTTATCTCAAGTTCTCTGAACTCATCATAATAAGTGATACTTCAGATCCCCATCAGAGCCCTATGACACAAGTCTTCGTCGTCATCTTAGTCTTGATAGTGGGCTTGGGATGTAGTGATGATAGGTGATGATGATTTGATTTAGAATTCCTAGTAGATGTACGCGTTTAAAGAGGTGATCAGAACATGCAACATGCTTAATTGGTATTCATTTTCGGTTTCCTCAGCCTGAATTGATCAGGGTTCGTGGCGAGTCGACAACTCCTTCGTTGCTGTGGGTGGTGGGTGGTCCCGGCAGCAATAAAGCTACGCTTTGTCAACAAGCGGTGGCGCAGAGACCGGGCTGGAAGCATTACAGGTACTTATCTATATATCATTGTAAGAACCTTAATTCGTTTATTACACCCCTAGTTGGCTTTCATTCTTAGTATTAAGGCGCTATTAACTGCCAATGACCTTGAGAGGTTAGCTTGCGTGTTCTGTACTGAGCTCACGTAACGCATAGTACGTTCACCCAGAAATATGACTCGCCCATCAAGGAGCGCTGTTCGAAATTAGACGCATTATTAATTTATTACACATAAAACAACAGCTATTAAACTAAAATACTTAGACTAAATTATAAATAATTAAATGATCTTTAAAATGGTGAAGGTTTCATAAAAATACGCAGTATAGTTTTTGCGTGAATCTCATTTTTTATCCGCGTTAGACATAACTTTACAAATTATTTACATTATGTTATAAAAATATCATTTCAAATATTCTCAGATCAAATTACGAAGAAAATTGATTAGAGTAACATATATTTTTATCAAAGAAATTAGACAAGTCGTTTAGACGTGATGTTCAATTAAAAACCATCAAAAGTCGTATAACTGCGTCTTAATTACTTATGGGTGCCCTAGTCGGTCATTCTTCCATACAAACGTAGTATGGCGATTACTTTACTATTTGATGATGTAATAACACAAAAAAAAAATATTTCGCCATTATCAAGCTCTATAAGGAGACAAAAAACTAAAAAAAAAAGTGTGTGTGTACCTATGTACGCACGTAAGAAGTTATACTTCTTTGGCGTAACAAGATAAAAAACCAAACCGTCACAAAGTTTACAAAAGGAAAACAATCATTCTTCATGAACCACAGACCATGGCTAACTTCAGGGTGTCGGTTCTAGCTAACTTCAAGCTGTAGGTTTTTTGTGACGGTGTGCGCGCGCATCGTAAAAATTTATTCTCATCATTTTTCCTTAATACGCCTAAAGAAGTATAACTTCAAAAAAACAAATTTCATTTGAATGTATGGAAGAATGACCGACCAGAGCACCCTTATGCTTCCGCCAGCGGCTTTGCCCGTGCGGAATTAGTACTTCCCCCCCCCTATTATAAATTATAGTTAACGTGCTACTCCAGACTATATCTATCTCTGTGCCAAATTTCATCCAGATCCGTTCAGCCTTTCTGGCGTGATTGAGTAACAAACAGCCATCCATACTTTCACATTTACAGCATGTAACAAAAACCCTGTCCGATCCTGAAGGGTATTACTTGGTATCGTACTGCGTACACATATACGTAATCATTTAATGGATACGAGATAATTATTTTCGCAATGAAAATAATTAATTTATAAAAAAAAGATAAACTTATCTAAGGTAACACTGAGTGCTCGACAAAGTTCACCTACTGTTTCGTTTAAAAGACGCCGCCTGAACGAGATAGAGTGCCTACAGCGCGGGTGGTATCGTTTGAAATAAAAATAGGTACAAATGAAAAGATTTCGCCGGCCGGTGGAGTGTTGTCAACTTATGAAAATTTGCCATATTTAGTGTTAAATTTCGCATATTTTATAAAAATAAAAAATCTATAACTTTTGGTTTTTATGAGTTACATTTTTTTTACATCTTTTTCTAGTACGTATGTTAAACCAGGAATACGCCTTTATTGGATCGGACAGGGTTTTTGGTAACAGCATGTAAATGCTGTATAATTTTAGTAGGATAGGCGTGTCAAAGTAACAGGCTGACTACCCTAATAGCATTTAGTGTTGGCATTAGGTTGGGCCAACAATAAATGCTAACATTTTATAGCTGGCCCAACAGTAAAAAAAAAAAAACAGTAAAAATGCTATTAGGGTGGTGAGCCCATTAATGACATCATTGAAACAAGTCGGGTTATCACAATTCTTTCTTGAATGTAAGCTTCTGCGAAATCTCCCCAATATCCTCCCTTCCTTTCTTTAAGCACGGGGTCTCATCTCCAATAAAGAAAATTTTGTTCAAACAAACAATAGATGGCGTAATATGCATCGATTTCGTATTGAAGTTTATGTAACATTAATATTTTGAAAAAAAATATGGTAAAAACTGTATTTTCTTATTTAATAAACTACCCTAAGTATAAAATTGTGGAATAATTGGCTCTTAATTCAACTTTAGATGTTTATTGAAACGAATCCTTAGGTATTTATATTTCTTGTACCAATAGATGGCGCTGTTTGAAGTTTTAGGGTTTAACCATTCGCTTCTTTAAAATTTGTTTATTGAAACATTTTGAAACAGTAAAACTGTTATGCAGTGTCAAAAATACTATATAGTAATTGTGTGTGAGAAAATATTGATAAGACTTTAAGTAAATTCATTCAACTTGCAAGCCGTCGCTGCAAACACCATCTAGCGAGGTGTAGAAGACGGGCCCGAAAGAAGAACAAAAGTTACCATTGCAAGTCGGAAGCCCGTAGTTACGGCAGTACCGTTTCTTTGTATGGGATGAGGCATCTGTATTATATTATATTATATTATCTGTGCTTTAAGGCAGGTTCATCAGAATATTTTTGTATTTCCTTTTTCCATTTAAACACCGAAATGATTAAAAAGTGGTCTCGCTTCAAAAAACACAGCACATTCTAGCACATGTCAGAAATTACTTGCTACTCTAAAATTACACTGTCAGTTGTTCAACATTTAAGCGAAGATACCTCACTCCAACCCTTTTCCTCCACACTCTAGCCTTGGCCAGCGTCTCCGCAGTCTTGCAGATGCAGGAGGCCGTCCAGCATCAGACGGTGCGCTCGTACGCACCGCCGTCAGTGGGGGGGAACTGGCTCCAAAAGAACTGGTTACCAAGCTGGTGCGAGGACTTGTGCTCGAGGCCAGCAGGGTGGGCGGGGGGCTCGTGCTGGATGGCTATCCCAGGGATATGGAGCAGATGGAACAGTTTCAGACTGAGGTAGGGATTTTTAAATGGTTAAAACGTCGATTAACTTGGTTACGAATCTTTTATAAACTTCACCTGTAACTATGTAAATATGTCTTAGAAGTTCCCGGTTTTCGATTGAGCTGAAATTTTGGATGAGAACATGTTTAGTTTGGATGAAACTGTATGGTTAGCTAAGTGACGTCATTCTAAATCCAATATGGCGGAATAGTTATTTTTATGGATTCCCATGTATTTTTATGTATCAAATGAAAGGGTTTGCTAAGCAGAATGTGAAAAATAAAAATGACGTCAAACTAGTATTTTTTTTTTAACTATTATTTTATTTGTGACGTAAGTTAACAATGCTTGCCAATAGAGTATGTTTTTAACAGCCTAATAAAAAAAAATGTGTCAATAAGCCGTTGGTACTGGACTTCTGGATTTAGTATTATATTATAGATTTTATTTAATAAGCGTTTTATTTGTAGAGACTAAAAAAAAATTCTTTGTTTCTCACTTTTTAAGAAAAGTTATATCTCATTTCGACGTTAGGATTATTTGCTATAATTTGATGAGCCAATGAAAACTAAGATTTACAGTAGACTAAGAACTTTCACAAATTTTCAGGCTGCCGTCTAGCCTAGGGGTTATTTGCAGAAAATATCCTGGTTGAATCTGACTGTAGCCCGTACTTTGGTACTATCTAATTGTTAATAACCAGGTTAGAAAGATAGCTAAGAAATATATTTCCATTTTGTTTCCAGTTCCATTTCTACCCTCGAATGGTCCTCCTGGACTGCTCCAAGCTGCAGCTTGGGCGTGGACGGCGCGACGACTCTGTGGCCGCCTTCCGCCGGAGACTCGAGGTCTTCCGCGAGCTCAGCCTGCCCATGCTCAAGGTTTTGGACCAGGACCATCGGCTGGTTATTGTAAGTTGCATTCCAGGCTTCCTACAGAATATGCTTACTTATGCTTGGTTTCTTGCGAAGCATCTGTAGATGGAAAATAGGTATTTAATCATGTTTGGATTGTTTTGCCAAGATTTCTGTATGATTTATAACGAATAAAGCCTCCTTCTGTGAAGGCCATTGTTATTGTACATTTGGCAGTCTAATGAACATTCTGGTCGTCCTTCAATATAGGCCAGCAGGATGACCCTTTTAAAACTGCCCGAAATGCTACATAAAAAAATACAAAGAAATTTAAGGAGCCCGAATCCCTACTTATAATATAAATGTTAATGTATGTATGTTTTGTGTGTCTGTTTGAATTTGAAACCTTTGTCCTGTTAGTTTGTTCTTGAACTTAGAATGTATCCCACATTCTAAGTGTCAAGCAGGCGAAGTCGCCGACAAAAGCAAGTGATCAATATATGAGTGCTAAATTTTCCTCAGGTTGACGGCGACACGGACACTACTGAAGTACAGGAGGAGTTCACTCGCGTACTGCTAGAGGAGATGGAGAAGGCTGAAGCCTTAGCCGTCATGCCGCAGCCACAACTACCAGTCCGCAAAGGTAACGTCAAGTTGTTCCAGATTACATTATCAGGACCAAGGTCTCGCCTGACTGAGAAGAAGTAGGCCATAACCCGCGGGGTTAGTTCCAGATTAGGTACCAGCAAAAGTAAGGGCCAGTCTTTTTCCAAAGGTCTCCTAACAATATTCTAAGACGTGGCGACCTATATACATATTTGTTCAATTTAAATATTGTAACGGAACTCTTTGAAACTTACGCTGTTGTGCTGTATCGCTACTGGTAGAGACTTTTCCAGATTTGACTTGGCGATAGGTTGCCAGATTACAGCAACTTTGCGTTTTACAACGAACTACCAAGCGTGTAATACAATAGAATTGATCGTAACACAATTGATAAAATTACTGACGACAAAGCACTGTAGATCAAAGTTATGATAGAGTAGTAGTAGTTATTAACAGCCTGTTTACAATTCGTGTATGTTTCCAGACAACCCCAGCATGCAGCAGTTCGCGACAGCTGTGACACGCATGGGAGGAGGCCTCGCCAATGGACATGCTAACGGCTCCGTGCCCAACGGGAACGTGCACAATGGCGTCGTCGGCAACGGGTTCATTGGCGTGGCTAACAGTAAGGTATGGCATTTGAAGGATACTGCTTTTTGATGCGATGCGGCATACTAGATGTACAAAATCTTGAACTAGTTTGTCTAACATATTGGTAAAGTTAGCTGCTATTGGGATTACGTTTGATATGTCTTGGAGCTTATTAGAATCCTCAGATATTACTATAGTACCGATAGACGAGTAGTTTCCTATCTTACATTAATTTTATGTACAGAGTTTTAAACTGGTGGCCACAAAACATCCTACCAGCTTAGCAAAGTGCTGCGTCTTACAAGTTTTAGGTCAAGGGTTCAAACCCAGGCAGGCGCTTTTCTTTGTGTAAATTATTGCATGATCGCTACTCTCAAAACGGTGAAGGAAATCATGTTCTAGAACCAAAACTTCGAAGACATGTGATATCCACCAACCCATAGTGGGCCCCCGTGGTGGACCACACCTTTTACGGACCACACCTTCTCACAGAGAGGAAGCCCGTGTCCCAGCAGTGGGAATATAATAGACTAATTTATGCTAATGCCTACGCTATGTGCAAAGTTATACTTTAATTTGAGAAAAGCCAACAGAAATCCACCATTTCTTTTAAATATCGATCATAATCATCTTCCTGCGTTTATTCTGTTATTTGGGGTGGGCGCAACACGTTTTCCAAACGTCACGCTATCATTCACATCTTTTTCTTAGAAAATATCTTTTGCCTCCCTCTCCTCTACATCACACTTCTACAGCTTATTAAATCTATTATTCTGTTTCCAGGTGAAACCCATGCTGAATAACGTATCAAAAATCCCGACTGTGACTCAGATGACGCACGACGACGTGCGTGCGCTCTACGAGCAGAGCTCAGGCCAGATCACAATGAATTCACATATCTAGGCTCGGGTCAACGTTTATGTCAGGCCAAGCCGGGAGACGTACTATGTTAGGTATATTAAACAGATGATGCGACGAGTGTGTGTTGCCCGAACCCAGGGGGATGTACCAAGTGAAACATTTCTAGTGTAAACTGACCTCTCAATGTACATGTAATTACTTAAAAATTGATTCATCAACAAATAATCCTGTGGAGCCTTGAAAAGCGCCTCACACGAGTAACAAAATCAGACCTGATGTAAAGAAATGTTGCAGCGCACTAGTAATATTATCCGTGCGACTAGCATATTTACAACAGTCCAACAACACCCGTTCTCTCTTTTCTATGAAGTATCATGAAATGCCTTAAACCCTGTTCCTCTTGGCTCTAAAACACCATTTGTGATTCGTTTTTCAGAAAATGAGGCAAATTACTTATACATATTAAAAATAGGAACGAGCCCAATATTGAGCCTTGTGGTACTCCATTGGTAATTTTAAACCTTTGAATTTACATATTTCTTCTAAATGGCTGCAGTCTAATATGTATTTAAATATGTTTTTACAGATTGAAGCACTAGTTTAGTCTGTCCGTATTGCTTAAGTTTCAAGAACAGTGTTTCGTGTTTAACGCAATCAAATGCCTTGAATAGGTTGCAAAAGATGACTGTTGCATCTTGTGCCTCTTTTTATACTTTAAAATTGGGACGGGAAGCCTTTACATGTGAGGTCAGCATATACTGGAAATATAGAGCTTTATGTACCGTTGCATGTGCTCTGAAACCGGCTCGGACTAACATAAATGATTGATCGTTCCTTAGCAAAACAAAATCATCATGATACCTTGAAAGCTAAAATCAGCAAAGGCTGACAAAAGTTATCTGCAAACAATTTTCTTTTTAAACTTCGTTAGAGTGCTGATCAAGATTGGTTACCTTAGCATGAGTATCACCATCTTCCTGTCCTGCATTGATTATTCGATCGTTGTTCTTATTATGTAAATCGTTTGCAGTCGCTGTCATTTTGTCAGTCTAAATAAATAGATACTACGATGTACATTGCACATCCTGTTTAGAAAAAAAATATTTTGTTTCTACGACTAGATCAACGCATTGAATTATAATGAGCTAACAAAATCGTTGTGATTTGCAAACATATCTCGGTTTATTTTACACAAAGCACAATTCGATGCAAAAGGTTTTTCAAAAACGGCACTCATTAGGTAAATAATATACAGCCGCAACATAAATAAGTTTAGAAACATCAAATAAGATATTTATATAGATCAAATAAAAGGTTAAACTTAATTACGGATGACAAAAAATTAAGATTTAGTTCTAAGTTTAGTGAAAACTACGAACAAGTACCAACATTACCACAAAGTTACGTAAACAGTGCTATTGGTATGTAATATCAATATATATGAAGGACTCTTTAAGAGCAGTGAACGTGCCGAATGATAGATTTAGATATATAAATTAAATATCATACAAAAAAACTGGGATATAATTTATATATTACCTTTTAGAATTAAGAAAAATTATGTTATAAGCAAAATTAAAATCGAATTAAATACATATTAAAGTGACTCGACTATGTTTGATTAAGTAAATGGACTAATATTGTGAAATCGAGCAGATATTAGTCAACAGAGTAATTTTGTAAAATCAAGCATATTTTAGTTGACAAACTAATTATGGACACTTGAGCATTATGCCAATCTGATAGAAATAACCTTATTATTTCACAGTTCAAAAATATGGACTACTAATTGACTACATACGTATAAAAGTTAGTTAGTACTCCATTTTAACGTAACCAACTAACTGTGACTAATATCAATTAGTGAAATAAACATTTAGCCATTTTTTTTATTTTTGACAAACTAAACAAATAGCTGTTGACAAATCAAATGTACTCGCAGTCGGCACAAATATAAGGTATAAACACGTTTACTATAATATATTTTATATCCAATATTTTGTAAAAACGACGCACACACAAATATTGTAAGAAGTGCCTTAGTGTAAGACGTGTAGCTATTTTTTAGAGCTATTTAAAAAAAACATACTGTAGTAATTATAAATAGTTTTAATATTTAGTCTAAAAGTAGTTTTTTATAGTTTTACCAATTATTGTCAAAGTCGAATAAGAAGACATAAATATGTCACCGGATATTGCGAACACAGTAAGATTGTAAAAAAAAAAAAAAATTATTTCTATAATATAATATAAAATAAATATCAAATAAAAAAAAGTAATAACTAGATATAATAATAATAATATAATTGCGATATTTTATTTTTTTAAATTATGAATTGATCATTTCAAATACAAAAATTTAAATCAAATTTGATAATTTACGATGTATAAAGAGTGAGGCTTATTGAAAATAAAAAGTTTACAATTTTACGGTTTTTTTTTCTTATACCTACTAACAGTGTTTACAATTATCCGGTGACAGATATAATTTGTTATAATTATGTCACTTTTAGTTTATTTTAAATGTTAGTTTTATCTTCTATTATAGTTTTAAGACTTTTTGATCTCAAAATCAGGAAGCTTATTTCCGTCATTTATCGAGTTAATTATGAATTGAATCGAATTTGACGTATGTAAATGAACACAATTCAAATCAAACTGGAATCGATTTAGTCTTGAAAATGTCGGAACTGAGTTTGCTTATTTTTAATTTAGCGTGCATCACACACACACGTACAAATATAGTTTTAGTAACTTAGTCTTTAATTTAGTTAGACTAAGTCACGTAGTTTTATCACTAAAGGGGCCAATTTAGAATAGTCAACTAGAGGAATATTTAGAATAGAATTATTTATTGTAGATAGTTAATATTTCCACTCCTAATCTTACTATGCACTTTTATATGACGTAAATCGTAGTATATTCTTTTTAAAATCCTCTAAAAATATTATACATTAACATTTTCTTTATTATTGTAACTATATACATGTTTTCCTTAGAAAATTAATTATTATTTTTTTATAATTTGTCATTACGTCGAAAATTGTAAACCTCACACACAGGGTATCCTTTTTTTTGTTTTCGGGGGTAAACCTTCAAAAGGCGCCTGAACCTTTGGGAAAAAGACCAGGGCGACCACTGCCCTACCAACGCGAGGAACCAAGCGCTTGAAATGCTCTTCGAAGTCCCACCGACCGTCCAGCGTTAGGCCAAGATACTTAATGTATCGGCCCAACTGGACTTGCGCATCTCCAACCGTCAGCTGGGTGGTTCACTGCTCCTTAGCAGCTCATGGAACCACAGCGCCTCAATTTTATGAGGCGCTATCTCCAAACCCAGCCCGCGGATCGACGCCACGACTCTTGCCACTCCAAGCTCGGAAAGCTGGAACGTGTTGTCTGCGTAGCAAACGATATTAACGCCAGCGGGGAGATCGACACGCACGACCGCATCGTATGCGAGATTCCACAAGGGAGGACCTAAAACTGACCCCTGCGGAACCCCACACATAATCTCCTTCCGATGAACGCTACCATCCCGACCCACATAGCGAATGTGCCTGTCGCGTAGGTAAGCCCCGATGATGCACTGAAGGTAAGGGGCAATCTGTGATATACTAGTGCCGCCCTAATCGCATCGCAGGGCAGAGAGTAAAAGGCGTTAACGATGTCCAAACTTACCGCCAACGCCACGCCACCACGGGACACTACCTGAGCCTTTAGATAAAATACTTTTCTGTTAACGTTAACGCTAACGCTTCGTGCAAAATGTATGGCAAAGACATTACTGGGCGTGAGTCACGTGACAGTTCTCTGTCTAACGCTTCGTGCAAAACGTCCTTGCCATACATTTTGCACGAAGCGTTAGCGTTAACGTTAACAGAAAAGTATTTTGTCTAAAGGCTCAGAGCCTTTAGACAAAATACTTTGTCTAAATTTTGTCTAAAGGCTCTGCTCCGACAGCGAGCGGACGCGAAGAAGAGGACCAACACGCGACAGGTGCTCGGCGAGCCGTTCGGCAATTATTCTTTCGAATAGCTTGGAAACCTCGTCGAGCAGGCAAATGGGACGGTATGCAGACGGAGACTCCGCGTCCCTGCCAGCCTTCCTCAACAATACCAATCCAGCCTCCTTCCAGTCAGAGGGAAACACGCCCGCACAGAAGCAGCTACAGCTAAAACCCACGCTCGGCCAGGGATACCATCAGGGCCTGGCGCGGTATTGCGAGCTCCCATACGTCTGACGGCTCGTTCCAGCTCGCTTTTGGTAACCCCAATCTCATCAGACCAATCTGAAGCTGGCAAGAGCGAAGAAGGACTGCCGCTAACTACTGGAAAAAGCGTTGTTATAACTCTTTCCAGCCGCCCTGGATCCATGGTTTCCGTGATGGAGGGAGCCCATGGACGTAATTTGGCCATTACTAACTTGTATGGTCTCACTCATGGATTCCTGTTCAGCCCCTCGAACACGGGGTATCCTAGTGTGGAGTCTAGGGCTACTTTAATTACTAAATAATTTAACTTTATCTGTGAAAAATTAAGATACTTTTATATTTGGTGTCTTTTTAATTATATTTACTATTTTGTTCTTAAAATTAATTTGAACAAAACCTATATTTAAGCGATGTATGGCTGCGTACGTATTATTATTAATAAAAAAAAAATAGTCATTTGCCCCACCCACACACACAGATAAAAAATTGTAAACATAGTGTCTTGGTTATTTTACAAAGTACAGTCAGCTGCAAAAGTATGTTAACATATTAGAAGTGAAACAAAATAATGCGAATCTTTTTTAATCAAGAAATAAGATAGCAGGTTATCTTTACTCTGAGGACTATGTAACCTATGTTGACAAAAATACAATAGACTTTTTATTTTGCTACGTATGTTCTTGTTTTTGTAGCTGACTTTCAGTATGTAAATTACCCATAATTTGTAAGTGCGTATCAATGAAAAAGTGCGATTTTTAATTTTAAGTACATAATAATATCTGTAATATTGCTGGGGATTGGCACAAGAAGTGCTGAATTTCCTTATTCTGCCAAGCTCGATGTACACTGGATGAGGCTGACGCTGTGAGCTTTTTTTTTCGAGTTTTTGGAATCATCAAAAAAAATATAATACATGATCTACCAAACTCATTAGGGTAGGTACCTAATGAGTTGTGGTGTCAGTTTATTAGAATTTTCTAATGATTTATTAATTTACTCTCATCGAAATTACACGTGTAGCTAGATTATTATGTGACCTTTTGAACTATTAGATGAGACAGCTAGCGTCAGTCGTATTGAAAAATAATGCGAGAAAAAACAAAAAAATGCATTTTTTTTGTGCCAGTTCCCAAAATAATATTGTTTTTATTTCACCGCTTATGCCACTGATCGGCCAACTGCATCAGCGCCATCTAGCTATTATAAATATTAAAAAGATAATTAACCCTAATTTATTATTATTACATAACGTTAATTTACTTAATTAACTAAACACATTCGTGTTAGTAGAGGTATTATTTACCATCAACAAATAAATGAGCACAGTTTTATAAAATCGTGTTTTATTTCGTTACAAACCTAAATAATATAAAAGTCTTGTGTATGGATGTGGATGGCTATAAGAGTAGGGGATGGCCAAGTAAACGATGGTTGGACTGTGTGAAAGAGGATATGGGTAAAAAGGGGGTGACTACAGAGATGACGACTAATAGAGGAGTATGGAAGAAAAAGACATGTTGCGCCGACCCCAAATAAATTGGGATAAGGGCAGGAGAATGATAACAAACCTAAATAATATAAATCATACGAATTTATTTATTCTTCAAGTAATAACAGGGTCGATCCATCAGTTTAAGCTACGCTTGCCGAGGTTGGTCCATGGATGGGTGACCATCTTTACTTACCGAGACTCCTTCGTGCCTCGGAAAGCACGTTAAGCCGTTTGTCCCGGCTGTCAATCGTGGAACTTTGTCAGTCGTTACGGGTCGTCAGAAGCCCGAAAGTCTGACATCCAGTCTTACCAAGGGGTATCGTATTACCCAGTCTGGGTTGTGGAGGTCAGATAGGCAGTCGCTCCATGAAAAATACTGGTATTCAGCTGCATCCGGTTAGACTGGAAGCCGACCCCAAGATAGTTGGGAAAAGGCTAGGCAGATTGTCATTGTCAACTTTTAAAAAGTGAAATATCTACTTAGTAATAATAATAGTTATATATATAATAGTCAGCCAATTTTTTAAAAGCCACGAGCCTCGACCAAAACCTTAGGAGGCTCTCGTTAGGTGGCTTGGGACAAGGGCCAGATTTAGAAAGCGGTACATCTGGACACGGCTCGTATTGTTGGGCGCTCTAAGTCTCTTTGTATCCCTGACCTTCGGTAGCTTGGATCCTGTTCCCCTTACCGGTGGGATACAAAATTTTATTTTTTAATGTCTTTTTTTATTGAAATATTTATAAATGTTATTTACTTTTTATTTAAGTGAATAAACGATATACGACCGGTCATTGTGGCGACACTTGGGGGAGGCCTATGTCCAGCAGTGGATGTGTTCCAGCTGAAATGATGATGATGATGATGATGAAACGATATAGGTGCCTAAAAAATAAAAATGTTGATGTAGTTTTCTAAGTATATTTCTACATAATTTATCATTAAGGGTATGTACGGCAACGAATTTTTTTGCCGATGAAAAATACCATCGAGTGTATAGGTAAAAAGAAAAATTGAGAATTTCCTCAGGTTTTTCTGAATAAAGTTGTTTATACCGATGGGCGGATGCAGTTCTTAAAATATGACCACACCTTTCCGTTACGCCCTGTATACCCGATAGTAGAAATTTAAGCAAATAAATTAAAATTCACTTGTAACTTACACGCAAGTAACTTGTTACTGAAAACTGAATTTGTGAAAGCCGATAGCCTCCACATACGTATCGGATTGGTTTTTAAAGTCTTGCGAAGCTATGGTCCATAACTTTATAAATAAATAAAAAAGTCGTGTAAATATCTTTTTACCAGCATAACCACCTGCTTTGAAGATTACCCCTTAAAGTACACAGTATGAAGGTATTGATTTGTAAAGTACCAGTACAGTACTGACACAACTTGGTACCACCGATCAATATTAACGAAAAAAAGCCTAAATAATTAATATCAAAGTTCAGAAGGCCGCGATTCCTAGGTTAGGGCGGCCCGCCATCGCCAGAGGCCACACTGAAAGCATTTCCCTCCACGGCTGAAGTTTCCCGCGCTGTCAGAGGTCGATTATTAGCATTTGGCACAGTTTCCATGCCCTTGACCGATCAAGAGCCCGCAGTTGCTCCGCATTGCTCGCGACATACGGACGTGCCAGCGCTCCTATTTATATAACCTCAGAATTACGCGCCGCTTTTAAATTAATATGGTGAGTTTTATCACTTAAATCGTTATTAATATAATTGATGCGACATTTAATGATGTTCGTGTGTGTATACGGGTTGGTAATTAGTGGTAATGGTTACTATTGTGTAATCCGAGGTCGGTTTTCAGAGATTTCAGGTGGTTTTCAGTGTGTGTTACGTCACTATCGGAATAAGAATAGAAAACGGTTATCACGAGATGTTTGTTTGCAGAAATAGTTCGTAACGTTGAGTAGCTATAGTTCTTTAAAATAGTACCTGAGGAAATGTAGAGAAAACGTTTGGTCTGGGCTGATTTAATATAACTTTGTTAATTCATACAAACTTTGTTGAGAACTACTTTTATGTCTCTTTAGTCATCATTGCACCATGAATAATTTAAGGAAAGTTAAATTAAACACCTTAATATAATATTGACGACTCATTTTGGCTCAACTTTGAGAAAAAAAAAATCAAATCATAACATTAATTTTACGTATCATGATTGTTATCTAGAAATTACAAACCAATGTTATCTGTATTTTTACATGGATATAATGATTTGATTACCTACTAACTATAGATAAACTATTGCATAGATACTCTTCAGACTAATCGATTTGATTAGGACCAAGGTTTCTACCCACTGCAGTATAGGTCATTAAACTCTTTACTAGAGCAAAGGAAATAGGCCAGGCATCTGATATTAAGCCTACATAACCACTATATGTCCCTGGTTTAATACAGCATTGTACTATTGCAATAAATTTTTGTTACATAAATAAACGAAGTCATGCGACATTTCAAATTGAATAAAGTTATGCTAAAGATTTTGTTTCATATTAGATTTTTTATGTGGGTGGTTCATAGAGTGTTCTTGTATTATTTTTCATAGGAAAATCTTTTTTTTCTGACGAACTAAGACACAGACACTTTAAATTGTTAGTTTCTGATAACTTATGTCTTTATTATTTTCTCACAAGTGCTATTAGAACAGTCATTACAAGCAGTTTAGAAATAGAAAGGAAGATAAAAAAAAATTGGCGATAGTCACCAAGTTCACGATTAAAATTAAAGAAAAAATGACAATCATTAAAATAAAATAACCATAAAAATCGGTTGACCTAGAAAAAAGATCTGAGGTAACACAAATAAAATAAAAAATACAGTCGAATTGCAAACCTCCTCCTTTTTTTTAAAGTCTGTAATATAGTGTGCCTCACGGCTGCAGCATAAAGGTTAATTTCAGCAATGATGCTCGGCAGATGCTGTCTAAGGCTGGACTTCCAATGAACCTACGTTCACGTATAAAAATGTACAAGCAGTCTGACAAATGACTTGAAGACTACAAAGAATATTTTTGTTTGTTAGCGATAATAAATAGGATATTATGAGGAAAAACAATGCTTTGTGGTTTTTACGTATGTAACATGGTATTTTAAAGATTTCTAGATTTAGTTCTAAAGCAAGCCTCTTTACTTTGTCATTCGAAATTTTATATTTACTTTACACAATTAACACCTATTTTTGTTGCGGACTGTACTAAAACAAAACCTTAGGTTTTAATAACGTCACTTTTATTAAATTAGCGACCCGTCCCTGTTTCGTACGGGTGCAAATTAATTGCCGATAGATTTCCAAAAAAAATCTTTAACATGTTAAAAAAAAATTGAAAATAAATTGCATAAAAAATAATTATTTTGTAAATAAAATACCATTGCAACTATAATTCATTTTCATATAAAATGTTTTTTAAATAGCGAACACAAAGAAAGAAAAAACAGTCAAAATGGTCGAGCCGTTCTCAAGTGATGCTCCGTCATACGAGTATACAGGGTATAACGAAAATGGGTGGTCAAATGATACGTTATCTAAAATATCAAAAAGTTTTTTCAAGAAAGTTATCGTCAAATCAAAACCAAAAAAACTGGCCGAGTCGGACTCGTGCACGAAGGGTTCCGTACCATTATCTATAAAAACGGCAAAAAAACACGTTTGTTGTATGTGGGCCTCCTTAAATATTTATTTTATTCTGTTTTTTAGTATTTTTTGCTCTATCGGCAACAGCAATACATCATCTGTGAAAATTACAACTGTCTAACTATCACGGTTCATGAGATACAGCCTGGTGACAGACGGACAGAAAGACGGACGGACAGCGACTTAGTAATAGGGTCCCATTTTACCCTTTGGGTACGGATCCCTAAAAATGGACCTCCCATAATAACTTTGATCAACTGATGATAACTTAGTACAGAAAGTACAATTTTATTATTGGGAATTTATTATTACTTCCCTGAAGAAAGTCGTTCATTCATATGTGTCCAAGCAAAATGGGTTCCAGTTCTCAGCATTTAGTTTCCGAGATATTAATACATCTACGCAGTTTTGTAAAGTTGGGTGAAAATACGCATTTCGCGATTTTAATTGATTATTAATTAATGCTCATTAATGACCATCTTTACAAACCGAGACTCCTCCGAGCCTCGGAAAGCACGTTAAGCCGTTGGTCCCGGCTGTCAATCACGGATCTTTGACAGTCGTTACGGGTCGTCAGAAGCACGAAAGTCTGACATCCAGTCTTATCGTTTACGCTTAGGGTATCGTATTACCCAGTAACTGGGTTGTGGAGGTCAGATAGGCAGTCGCTCCATGTAAAATACTGCTATTCAGCTGCATCCGGTTAAACTGGAAGCCGACCCCAATATAGTTGGGAAAAGGCGCGGGCAGATGATGATTAATTAATGCTCAATTATCTACAACTTCATAATATATTTTAGTAAATGACACGATATGATGTTTCTAAGTACCAGAAATTTCTTTTTTACTCATTTTTGTTTAATACTTTTTCACAAATCAAGCTTTTTCAGAGTTATAACTTCAAATGTCTGATAAATTTTTTTTTACAGATTTTTAATATTTTTTAAATCCTTATTACGGGCCTACCTCCCCGTAAGTGGCGCCCTCATTGAATAAAAATTCGTATCTTAGCATAGGAAATAAAGATTAAACAATCCTATGTTGCGTTTGTTACAAATAGGATAAGGTATTTTTACATTGTTAAAACAGGACTCAAAGTGTTTCGTATCCAAAGTAGTAAGCAAAAGTGTCAAAAAGGGCCGTTTTAGGTACTTTTGCTTACTACTTTGGATGCGAAACACTTTGAGTTCTGTTTCAACAACGTAAAAATACCTTAAGCTCTTTGTAACAAACGCAACATAAGATTTTTTAATCTTTATTTTTTACGCTTTGGTACGATTTTTTATTCAATGAGGGCCACTTTTTTTTTTGGGGGGGGGGTTGGGAAATCATCGGCGGCTATTTACGCCTTAAATACTAGATACCGAATCTAGTCAGAACTCAGCATCTACTGGACCCTTTTTGCTTGGAAGCAACATATAGGCAGAAGCTGTGGTGTTTAAATATGACCATTCATTTACGATACACCGGATTTAATCTGTTTTTCTGTAATGTGCTTTGTATTTGTGCCGAATAAACAATGTTTTATTTTCTTTCTGTATACGTATGGGGCAATAGAATCAGTTCAAAAATCATCGAAAATATCAATCTTATTAACATTTGTTTATCCAACAGTTAATGTTTTTCTAACAATAGATTTTCTTTTATCTTGAAACGCTTATTTTCTTTGATGGAATGTTTTTAACTAAATCACGTGGCATTGTTTTTAAATAAATCCAATCTTGGCGGATATTCATGATCTGTGACATATATTTATTTTGGGATTCCCAACCCAAAAAAAAAAATGGTCAAATCTTCCTCTGACTTCCTCCGCTCTGGGTGGAGCGGGAGGGCGTATCAGACTCTTACTGACTAAAACCCACCCCTGTTCCTTCCCTGCCCTGAGTGCCCAGGGGCGTGGTAACTCTGTTTCGAATTTATCCACAACCCCTGGGCAGAATGATCTGCGACCCCTGTAATGATTAATTGGCGGTTGGCAGAGTAGTTGAACGATTGGCTGCTGCCCTGCGTGTCGTGGGTTCGATTCCCGCACGTAACAAATATTTGTTTGACTTACAGATAGCTGTTCCGGGTCTGGGTGTCTTGTGTACGTGAGTTTACATGTTGTGACCCACGATACAAGATTAATTCCTAATGTGGAGAAAGATTTAAAAAAAAATGTTCCAGTTTCCCCCTTCATTCATAGTTTAGCTAAGTTGATTAAACTGTCTCTCTAAATCACTGGAGATAGCTTATTTACCAATAACAGATATGTAGATGGCTTTGCTGCTACCAGGGGCCCCCCAAAATCTTTGTAAAATAATAATAAATCGTAACCTCTTTGACTTATTTTTCTTAAAGACCACGGGACCACTGATCACGTACAAAAGTGGCCAGCACGCGACCCAAATTGACTTTTTCTTGGTGAAACGAAACAGTCTCAAAACAGTCAAAAACTGTAAAGTGTTGCCAGGCGAAGGCTTAGTCTCTCAACACAGGCTCATAATGATGGACGTAACAGTCAGTGCCTCGTCCAGTAGGAACAAAGAACGGCCCCCACCCAAAATCAGATGGCGTATGATGGAAAATGAGGAGTGTGCAAGTATGTTTAAGAGTCAAGTGGTAGATAAAATGTTAGACATGAAGGATATGGAAGGAAAATCTGTGGATGAATGTTGGAAAGAGATGGCGGATTGTATAAGGCGAGTAGCAAAAGATGTGTTTGGAGAATCGCAAGGTAAAGGCATGATAGAAAAGGATACATGGTGGTGGAATGAAGATGTGCAAAAGATGCTAAAAGAAAAGAAAATTTCGTTTAAAGTATGGCAGAATGTAGAAACCGGAAATGATAATTTGAAAGAAGAGAAAAAGAAAATTTATAAAGAATGGAAGAGGAAGGCAAAAAAGGCGGTTGCAGTTTCCAGGGCTAAGGCGCAGGAAAAGTTATATGATTTATTGGACAGCCCTAGAGGCCAGAAGGAGCTCTACCGGATTACAAAATTAAGAGAAAGGAGAACGAGGGATATAATGCACATAAAATGTATGAAGGATGAACTCGGTAAAGTCTTGTCGAAAGATGACGAAATAAAAGAGCGATGGAAGGTTTATTTTGAAAAGTTGATGAACGAAGAGAATGAATGGAATGGTGTGCTCAAAGAGGTACAAGTAAATATGGGTTAGAGAAATTAGCATGGATGAAGTAAGAAAGGCAGTTCAATGTATGAAAAATGGAAAGGCCATGGGACCTGATGACATACCAGTAGAAGTATGGAAGTGTTTAAAAGAGGATGGGTGTATGTGGCTGACTTTATTCTTCAATAAGTTGTTGTATGAAGAAGTGATCCCACAAGAATGGTGCAATAGTTCGCTAGTGCCCATCTTCAAGAATAAAGGGGATGTACAGGACTGCAACAACTATCGAGGGATAAAGCTCATGTCACATACTATGAAAGTATGGGAGAAAGTGATAGAGAAAAGATTGCGAGAGGAGAGTGA
This sequence comes from Polia nebulosa, assembly GCA_951329385.1. Taxonomy (NCBI): domain Eukaryota; kingdom Metazoa; phylum Arthropoda; class Insecta; order Lepidoptera; family Noctuidae; genus Polia; species Polia nebulosa. The sequence continues at coordinate 4,703,983 of OX589592.1, read as the reverse complement.
GATTACCCCGAACCAGTTTGGGTTTATGCCAGGTCGAGGGACAATGGACGCCACCTTCGCTCTCCGTCAATTGTGCGAGAAGTACAGACGTGTGCACAAGAACTTGCACATGGTGTTCATTGATCTTGAGAAAGCGTATGATAGGGTACCTCGGGATGTGTTGTGGTGGGCCTTGAAAGAGAAAGGTTTGCCTGGGAAGTATGTTGAGTTGATTCGTGCTATGTACAGACAATCTAGTACCTACGTCCGGTCGGCTGCTGGCAACACCGATGAGTTCAGTGTGGCTGTAGGCTTGCATCAAGGGTCGGCTTTAAGTCCTTACCTCTTCCTGTTGATTATGGACGCTCTTACGTCGGAAATACAGGAAGAGGCACCCTGGTGCATGCTGTTTGCCGACGACATTGTTCTGGTCGGTGAAGATGGACCTGAGATCCAGAGCAGATTGGAGAAGTGGCAACAGAAGCTGGAGAAAGTTGGCTTGAAAATCAGCAGAACCAAAACTGAATACATGTTCTGCGATTTCGGCGGTCTGTCCAGTTCTGAAGCTGTAGTGCTAGATGGCGCGCTTCTCCCAGTCTGCTCCGATTTTCGGTATCTCGGTTCACTCGTGCAAAGCGATGGCGAAATAGATCGGACTGTTAAGCACAGAATTAACACTGGATGGATGAAATGGCGGCAGGTCACCGGGACTATCTGTGACTCCCGCATGCCCCTAAAACTTAAGGGGAAGATTTATAAAACAATGGTCAGACCTGCTGTCTTGTATGGTTCAGAATGTTGGGCCACAAAAGGGATGAATGAAAAGCAATTGCATGTAGCTGAGATGAGAATGCTAAGAGCGATGTGTGGTGTTACGCGCATGGATAGGATTAGGAATGAGTATATAAGAGGAAGTCTGAAAGTGGCACCGCTGACTGAAAAATTGTGTGGAAATCGGTTGTCGTGGTATGGGCATGTGATGCGGAGGAATGAAGAAAATGTCGTGAGGAAAGTCTTGTGTATGGATGTGGATGGCAATAAGAGTAGGGGAAGGCCAAAGAAACGATGGTTGGAGTGTGTGAAAGAGGATATGGGTAAAAAGGGGGTGACTACAGAGATGACGACTAATAGAGGAGTATGGAAGAAAAAGACATGTTGCGCCGACCCCAAATAAATTGGGATAAGGGCAGGAGAATGATGACCACGGGACCCTTAGGTAGCGATCAGCCCATAGGCAATTTTTTTTAAACAAAAACAATGTAGGCATACATTGTCTTTGTGGATAATCCGAAAGTGGTTAGATTCCATATAGTATTTATCTTGACTGGTTTTTGTATGTCCAAGCGGGACAATCAATATACGGGGCCGTACTCTTGCTACGTGGCTAATCCAGCGTAGGTAGAAACCGGGCTTGCGGACGGCGAGCAGTGGGTAGCTCGCCGTCCGATCAGCACCAGGCCCGTGAGTTGACGGCGCGCCGAACAAGAGATGTTTGTCAGCCGCCACTGACGGGGCCCATCGTGGCCGGTGCCTGCATGCCTAGGGGTAGCGGATAAATTCTCAACATGAGTTACCGCACCCCTGGGCACTCAGGCAGGGAAGGAACAGGGGTGGGTTTTAGTCAGTAAGAGTCTGACACGCCCTCCCGCTCCATCCAGAGCGGGAGAAGTCATTGGATGATTCCCCACACCCCCAAAAAAAAAGAAGCATAGGTAGGAAAGAAAGTAAAGAATAGCCTTAAACAAACAATAAATTAGGTCTCTCCCAAAATAAGTAGTAACTGTCTCCCCTGTCAAGCGAACTGAAGACCACTCGTCGATGCTAACAAACAAATCTTGTTTGTATTCATACACAATAGATATGCATAGATGCATAGGTATGTATGACGATAAGGGCAACAAGAAATTCACAATAATGTGGCGTGGTGTAATATAACAGTTTATTGCATTCATAAACAGTTACAATATAAAATAGGGAATAGCTACTTAACTCCTCATAAGGAAATCACTACAAAGAAAGATTGAACCGATGGATGGATTGTGTGAATAATTATATGGCTAGAAAGAGGCCTCTATTGAGATGCCGTTGGATAGAGATGTCGGTGTTAAAGAAGTTGACATGCCTAACATTTTGGTATATGAGCAGGAGGATTATGTACGAGTATCAAGGGAATCACTATTAAATAAAATAGAAAATATAAAATATCAAAGAGAATCACAGCAAATTTTAGTTTTTGTAAGATAAATTCAGATGATAATGTAGACTTTCAGGGTAAACTTTTCAAGCTGCTTATCCAAACTCAACTATCGGAAATCTCATCGACCAGATATTTATTAGCAAAAATTTACAAAATCATTAAAATTAACTATCGACGATTTTAACCAAGAGTTCATTGTAAGAAATCCATGACAGAATAGGGAACAGAAATATGGAGATTACCGATAAAACTATGGTTTAAATATGCCGATTGCTGTGATAGCTAAACTATTTTTCTCAGTGCCAAAGTGGTTTGTAAGTGGAGCGTGTGAGTTGACCTACCTAGAATCGATAATACAGCGGGTGCAGTAAATAGAAATCTACTGTCTGTTGAACAGGATGAATAGAATAAAACCTGACTAAGGACAAAATTAATTATTTTGTGCGTTTATAACTCTGAACAATAAATTATTATTTCGTTTATTTATTTTTACACATATAATTTACATTTTTAAATATTTTGAAAAGAAAACATACAAAAAAAAGATTTAAAAATATAAAAATAGTAGTCTGCCGGTATTGGAAGCAGGGTCAAAGCTACCGGTGGTTAGGGCTCCAGAGACAGGAACCTCCTCACAATGCGAGCCGTATCGAGGAGTACTGCCTTCTGTATCAGACACGTGATCTAACCGCGTAACGACAGCTTCGACAGGTGGTCGTCGAGGCTTTTGGCTATCAGGCCGTTGGTGGTAACGACTATCGGCACAATGACACCGAGACCGGGACCGAGTCCACATTCCACATATCGACAACCTCGTGTGCTAAGTCACAGTCTAAGATATTTGATTTGTTTGTCATTCTCAGCTTTCACGAGGTTCTCGTCATGTGGAATGGTGACATCGATTATCATTGTGCGGTGCGCTAATTGGTTTATCACCACTATATCCGGAGTATTATTGTTATAACGGTTACGGGAAAATGAGATTTAATCGTATACACCTCATCAGCATCTCTTTGGTCCTTCAATGATTAAACGAAGGCACAGATGAACATTTACAGACCCATACGAGTAAGACTCAAACTCGTAACCCTCCCAGTAGTCTGCAAAATAGTCACGTTTCTAATAAAATATTTCATATATAGGAAGCCTGTTTGTACCTACTCATAGCTGTAAACATAATAATAATCCCACAGTCAGTAACCATGAAGACAATAGCACCACAACAATAAACAATAACAATTCAATCATACTCATCACGGGTCATTAAAATCTACGCTCTTAATAGTCTTAATGAGTGATGAGTGTTTATCAACCCAAGAAAGCAACAACTCGACAAATGTTGGTGATGGTATCTATACGAAATTTGGCAAACACTCAGATATTTTCGAGGTCAATGCTTCAATGACTTTGATCAATGGAAGAGGACATTCAAATAGTGATGTTATTTGAGATACAGAGGAATAGAAGATTGAGAAAGAAGAGTTCGTGTCGATAGAATAAAAGCCACAAAGGTCGATGTTTAAGGTTAAACAACACTCAACTTACATGATATTAGGAGGTCACTTGAAATAAGAACCATGAAAGGAGATAGGCTGGTCGATCAAATATACTTTAATAGGTTGTTTCAAAGAAGGATGGCGTGTTTGGCCCCACATTATTTATAAATTAACAAAGAGCCATTCACTTGTAAGTGTATATTTATTATAAATGAGTGTTTATAAGAGGATTATATAAAAAGTATTGAGTCACTAGAAGATGGGAATCAAAAGTTAGAAAAGATTTTTATTTACTTAAAAATGAGTCACTAAACGCACGGTAACGCACCATGTTATTGTGTGGCAGTTACTAAACGCACCATGTTTCGAATTACATTCCAACCTACTCATAATATGATTTATGTTGTTACTATTGTCAACGTTTAATTAGATAAATCTTAATAATCTGAGATAATCTTTTAATTAGATAAATAATATATTAAAGATTATCTAGGAACAAACAGTAACAAGATAAAACAAATATACTATTACTGTATCAGTATTTATTACAATCATCATCCTCCTGCCCTTATCCTATTTTTTATCCACAACCTGTATTTTAAAATCTCAAGCAAAATAAAAGATTTTTGTATGTAAATATTGTTTTATTCAACAAACCTTTTGTTTAAAAATCCAAGTCCTTAATCTATACTAATTAAAAAAAAAGTAATATTATAAAGAGGAAAGATTTGTTTGTTTTTAATGGATAAACTCTAAAACTATCCAACCGATTTCAAAATTCTTTTACCCATATAAAGCTACGTTATCATAGAGTAATCATATTCTATGCTAATATTATAAAGCTGAAGAGTTTCATTGTTGTACGCGCTAATCTCAGAAACTACTGTTCGAATTGATAAAATATTATTGTGTTGGATAGCCCATTTATCGAGGAAGGCTTTAGTTAATATATCATCATGCTGCGATCTACGGGAGCGGAGTAGTAACTAAAGATGCGGGTGAAACCCCGAGGGACAGCTAGTATAGGTTATATAACATCGCGCTATGTCCTACGAGAGCAAAGCAATAACCAATTTCAAAACATAACGCAGGTGAAACCACGAGGAACCAGTCTTTAGAAGGGATCTTGGTCGCAACTAGACACGTTGAGTCAATTAAACTTAAATCTACATAAATTCTAACTAAGCTGAGACATCGTCTCATCTAGAGACTATGTCTCAGCTTAGTTTTTAGCCAATAATTATTATAGTTTCATTCGTTCTTCAAATTAGTCAACCTATGCTATATTCTAACTTTAGTTCCTAGCTCCCAGACGTATTTTTTATTTTAAGTAGGCAAGTCTAGATAGGTACCTCCTACCTATATATTCTCCAGTCAGATGCAGTAACCACTATAGTGTATTTCTATTCCGATTGAACACCTTTTTGATACTAATAAGCGTTATTTGATTAGTTTTAGGTTATAACGCTTTAGCTTGCGTATCTTTTTTCTCCCATCTTCTACAACTTACTGCCCATTGGCTTTTTTGCTAGTTTTATAAAGTTCTATCACTAGTTATAAGTTTCCATACTGCACGTTACTCCTAACAGTGGGTCCAAATCTACATACATTCTCGCCAGCCTCCTTTAGAATAGGTTTTAGAATTCAGTAAGAATTATTTATCTGGTTTTATGGGAGTCCATTGGAACCATCGTATATACAGGGTGTAACGGAAAGGTGTGGTCATATTTTAGGAACTGTATCTGCCCATCAATATGAACAACTTTCTTCAAGAAAACCTGAGGAATTTCAAAAAAAAAGCCCCATACAAATATTGATCAGCTGATGATAACTTTGTATGGAAAGTCCAATTATTTTTTTGAGAATTTTTATTTTTTCTTAGACAAAGTTGTTCATATCCATGGGCAGAACTGGTTCTTAAAATATGACCACACCTTTCCGTTACACCCTGTAGACAGACGAATTTCATAAAAGAAGAATCAAATTGCGAAGGCCTATTTTTCTTTCACACACCTTAAATCACCAAGAGCAGAAGCTTCTCAAGAAGTACACACGCCACTGAGCTACCCGACCCCAGTTATTACGTGTTTTCCGAGACACGGAGACTCCTCCGTGCCTCGGAAAACACATTTAGTCTTTAGTCCTGGCTGTAATCCGAAGATCTTTGACAGTCGTTACGGTAATCAAATGCCATATAATCTGACACAAGTCTCGGCAAGGATATCGTGTTACCCAGTTACTGAATTGTGAAGCTCAGGATAATACTGTAAGCTGAACCCAACATAGTTGAGAAAAGTTTAGGCAAAATGATTTGAGAAATAAGAGATCAAGACGCTGAAAATATAAGACTAACAACCTTAATGATATGGATAGGTTTAGTACTGCCGCCATTATAAACCTTCAACCCCTTTTTACCACCTTTTTTTTTTTTTTTTTTTACCTTAAGGGTTGAATTTTTTTTTAGTGGATACCTACTCTTCACAAAGAACACACCCTCCAAATTGCATGTCTTCAGGACCAGCGGTATAGGCTATGCGTTGATATATCAGTCAGTCAGTCAGGACTTTGAATTTTATATATACAGATTAAAAGATTATCCCATTTGGATTAATTGAGACGACACGGTTAGAGCAGTGTTTTAGCGATTGGCTGCTGCGCTGCGTGTCGCAGGTTTGATTCCCACACGGAACAAATATTTTTATAGCTTAGAGATAGTTGTTCCAGGTCTGGATGTTTTTAAACGAGAAATTCCTACTGTGTTTAATCTATTTTTTTTTAAACTTCGCAATATCGAAAATCCACCCAGCTTAGTAGAACTGGGATGATATTTATATTAGGTACCCATCAATATCACAGCAGTTCTACAAGGCTAAAGCAGATACTAATAGAACAACACATATTGGATAGGTAGCGAGTTATTTAGATTACCAAGGTTACAAATCTCACCTGCACGTGTAGAAACACAAATAAATAGCTAAGATTAATCGTGTCATTCAAAACATTTCAATAAAAAAATAAAGAAGAAATCTCACAGATTGTTCGTTAATAAACAAAGCAGATGAGAGTTTTGTGTAGAAATATTTATTAATACAATACATTCTTTATCTTCTTTCTCGTAAGTCATTGGTGTTGATTCTGTTATGCACAAACTAAACTTAATTTAGGCTATTGCTAGCTTTTTCTCTCTAATAAAACAAGAAAGAGACGGACGTAAATTAGAGCTGTCAAATTTAGTTTGAACTAATATTTCCATACAAATTAAGGGTACACGTAAAAACATGTCGTCTAAAAACACGGCGAAGCGCAAGGCGTAAACTAGTTTGACATCTCTAACTTAGTGCATAGCTATAGCCGTCCTTTTCTCGCACTGCCTTTTAGTAAAAGATAGCAATTCTCTAATTTTAGTTAAGATATTGAACAAGAGAATCCGTGCCATTGTCTACATTCATTTTTATTTAAGATGCTTTAACACCCTTTACCATTGCCTTACTTTATCCAACTGACTTCTGTTGCTCTCAGATTTTAACATGCACGTGTTTCCAACAACGCTTTCTTCGGAAAACAAGACTGTTCAAAGCTAAAAAATTCAGAATGAATTCGGCTTTACAGAAGATTGACTCAAAATTCTAGCTGAGATTCTGGCATAGTTTATTACAAGTTACCAATGGGTAAGAAACTGATAAAGTTTGTTTATTGGCTACAAAGTAGTTAGATAAAGAAGATCCATAGCTTTTAATATCACCAATATATACAAACTAACATCAATAGGTACTCAACACGTGAATCTTTCAGTTCTGTAGCCAAACGTGGGTGTGAAAACACATCTTAAACATCAGACTATTGCTATAATACTGTAAGACGCATTTCTCCAAAATAATCCAGGCCAGTGAGAGAACACCCGTAGTCGCCGACGGTTGGCGGGAATTTGGCAGACTATACCACAAAACTTGTTTATTTTAAGGAAAACGGAAAAAGTCGTACGACAGAAGTCGGCCTTCAATCGAGAAAATTTAATACTGAGACGATAGTAGAAAAGCATATTACTTTCAGAGATTTGATAAACAAAATAGTTGAAGTGGAGTTATAGATTAGTAGTGTGATCGTTGGAATTGAAATAGTGGACACTGTAATAGTGGAACTTGAAAAAGTGGAAACTATACCGAAGCTTAGGAATGAAAGTCCATTTGAACGAGAATTTTGATTCGAAGTTACGATTTGTATTTGTAGTGGTGTTCGCTCTTTGGATGGATGTGAAGAGATTTGATTTTAAGGAAAGGGACTTTATTATCGGAATTCAGGTATTGTATTTATTTTTTAGTTGTCATTGCTGTATATCACGGTCACTTTTTAAAAATCTGCATCCATGTCCATAATATTTATTAAAAGGGTGCCTATCATACTGAGTTTTTACTAGGTGTTCATCCATCTGCATATTTAATTTATACTTACATTATCGAACTGTTTTGTCGTGTGGTTGTGCTGTGGGATCCTTTGTGGATTCCCTCTGCCATTTCTATTTTTCTATCAAAGGAAAAACATTTCCAATATTCCAATTGATTGATAAAATATGTATGAATTCGTGAAGGAAAAAGGTCTCTGAGAGTAGTTTATTGCTCCTTCATGGCAAAATTGTAGTATATTAAAGCCAAGAGACGACTACTTATAGTACTTAAATTTAATTTCATTCTGGTTATTTTATTTTATAGTATTTATCCCAGGCCAGAAAGAAAATGATACTTTATTTTACCCGAAAATAGTGACAGATGTGTCACAATTTGGCAATCTTTAATATTAGGATGTGATGGGGGCCTGGAGCTCTGAAATACAGGCCTAGGCTTAGTTCAGACTCCAGATCTCCCACAAATTACAATTGTTTTGCCATAATATCTGTCAACATACTTATCTAGCATTAAGTAATTTTGTGGAGATATAAATAAACATTTTTATTATTTTTTATTTTATTAATTTTCGGGTACAATAAAGTTTAACAATTTTGTTGATTCCTATGGGAACAATGCCGGCTTTATCGCAATAAGGTCGACTGTGTAAGGTTTTCCCTATTAAACATCTCTATCAGACATTGTTTATTTACACCAGAAAGATCGCCATCTTCTTCTTCTTCTTCTTTTCCTGTTATTCTTGTTACAAGTTAGTTGCTTGCAAGATTTCGGTCTCTTATGGTGGCACTTCACATCGCTATTCGTGGTCGCGTATTTGTCTTATTCGCTCAAATAGGACGTTGTGAAGTAGCTCTATTCGTCTATATTTGCCTATTCTCACGAACAAGACGAATACGTCAAATACCCGAACATTTGTAAATGTTCGGCGTATTTGCTGTTCATGAACGATGTGTAGTCGGTGTTCGTGTTATTCGAAATTCAACACGAACATAGCGAACAAAGACGAATAAAAACCCGAACATCGAATAGCGATGTGAAGTGCCACCATTAAATATCTGCTGCCACTTTAATTACTTTGGTACCTTTGGTCTCCCTCTCACTCTTCAACCAGCATCTCACCAGACTGTTCTATCCGCTCAATAAAGTTGTACACTGCGAGTTACATCTCGATATATCGTAATTGCTTGTTGTTTTTGATTCTATCTTCAGATTCATCAATTTTACAATCGCTTTTTACATCTCTTGCGCGGGTTGAATGACGTAGTAAGGCTGAATGACGACAAAGTCAATGCTAAAGATTTTACCATAGGAAATATATTCTTACTCCGTATTCAAGCGAAAAACGAGATCATTGAAAATAATAATGAAGATATAAATAATTTTAGCGTAACGAGCTGTCATCACTAATGACACAGGCCTCAGTTCCGCTTGTTACGCGCGACATTGTCTGCATGCCCGTCCCGACGCAACTACGGAACGGTCACTGTCAATGCTGAAGTTGAAAATAGATCTGTCTTGTCAACGGACTGTGATGCTGCTTGTCGATAAGGAAACTGATATATTTCTGTACGTGTGATCTTGGTCGTTGCTTTAAGTAAATCATATACGTAAATATGTTATTACTTTGCAAGTAAAATTTTATTAAAATGTAGGTATCTAGCTGACTACCCTTTTTTACCCGACTGCGCGACGCAAGAAAGGGTAATGTGTTTATCAGCCTATACAGGGTGTAACGGAAAGGTGTGGTCATATTTTAAGAACCGGATCTGCCCATGGAAATGAACAACTTTGTCAAAGAAAAAATAGAAAATTCCTAAAATTTTTTTTTACTGGACTTTCCATACAAAGTTATCATCAGCTGACCAACATTTGTGTGGGAAGTAAAATTTTTTTTGAGAATTTCCTCAGATTTTCTTGAAGAAAGTTTGTTATATTGATGGGCAGATACAGCCCATAAAATATGACCACACCTTTCCGTTACACCCTGTATATGTATGTATGTATGTTTGTTCCTTTCTGGCACTATAGGGACCAAACGCGTGGGCTGATGTTTCTAATTCTTACGTCAATTGATGCGTTTTAATCTTGCGTGTGCTACTGCAGACATGACAGTAATGATGTATATTGACAAAATACAATATGACGACCACTAGACGCCATATTGTGAAAAAGAAAAAAATGAAAGTCGACGAACTATATTAAGTGGCGTATCAAAATAAAGGGTTCGAGGAAACGATTCCAAAAATATAACTCACTAAATTGTAGAAAATAATAAAAAAATAATATTATCAAAAAACCTGACTGTTAAAAACAACTAAAATTTTCAAAACAAGTCACTTTTCAAGCAGTCTGACGCAGTTGGTGGCATAGTATTAGTAATTGAACTAAAATAACTGCCACCAACTGCATCAGACTGCTTGAAAAGTGACTTGTTTTGAAAATTTTAGTTGTTTTTAACAGTCAGGTTTTTTGATAATATTATCTTTTTTATTTTTGTGGGGTTGGAAATCATCCTATGACGTCTCCCGCTCTTGATGGAGCGGGAGCGGGGTGTCAGACTCTTACTGTCTAAAACCCAACAGGGGTGGGTTTTTCTTTATCAACGACCCCTGAGCAGGCATCGGCCATGAGGGGCCCCGTCATGCATTGCTGACAAGTCTTTGAGACGCGCGTGGCCTGATCCTGATCGAGCTACCCACTACTCGTCGTCCACAGGCCCGCGTCTACGGTGGCCGGAGATCGATTCGCGAGGCGTCTCCTGCGGCGGCTGCTGCTGGGGGCGTGAGGGCGACTCTGTTGAGTCTCCCTCACCCGTCCCTCCTCCGTCCATTCCTCAAAGAGGGGCCTTACCGCGGCGTGCCCTAGCTGACTACCCTGAGAAGTAACACTGAAAAAAACTCAGAGTTCAAAGTCTCTTTTAAAGTACATGCATACATAAACATGTAATGGTCAAATCATATGAGAACCATGAATGTCTGAGGTGGTCTTTTGAGGAAAGGATCACGCAGATTTGAGTGGCAGTTCCACTCAAATCTCCAGACTGTGCAAGCATTTCTCATATATCGTGTAGCTCCCCTTATAGCTCTACGGAGCTCAACGATTTGACGAATACCAAATTAATGTAATAGTATAATGGTTTTATGATTGGGAAACAATATTTAGGAAAATTACTTTTAGTATACCTAATCAAAAATTGATTAATAAAACTTGATTGAAACTATTGCTTGATTAAACTTGTTATCTAGAATGACTGTTGTCGATTAGTATTGTAGATCTTCAAGTTAATACAAGCGCTAATCCCGCTGACAAACTTTTACGCAGTTTGGTGGGTATAACCAAATGTGCAAAAGTGTTTGGTCCAAAATAAACGATTTATTTATTTAAAATAACGTGAATTTCTTACTTCTTTTTGTCGACTTTAGATAAAACTTTTGTTTCTTATTTGATACTTTCAGAAATTACAAATGGTACCTAGATAAACATTCGGGATCCTGAGAGGTAGATGAAAAATTATAATATTTGTTCTCTGAAACCATCCATCAAAAGTACTTATCACTTGGTCCCTCTCGCGTGAATGATAGTTCCCGATCAAATTATTTTTAGTGTCTACATTTAGAGTGCTCCCCCTCTACCATCACTCACTTAAGAGGATGGCCTTTAAACGATAGGTACCAGGGTATGTTAATATATAAAGGAGAAAATATTTATATAGTGAGTACTGCGGCATCTGAGGATATCGCATGGGAATACCAACCTTATGTCGACAGTCTGATGGACTTTTAAAGGGTGATTTGAATTTAGGTTCCAATGTGTAGATATCAATGGTGTTAAGTCTTCCGGGCTACCAGTTCATTTAGGTGTGCCTCAAGGCTCGATATTGGGACCATTCTTGTTTTTGGTGTATATTAATGATTTACCATATTTTTTAAAGGGTATCTGTGACGTAGTACTGTTTGCAGATGATACCTCTCTTATCTTTAAAGTAGATAGGAATAGAAATGATTTTGATAACGTAGATAGCGCTCTCTCAATGGTTACGGATTGGTTTACGACAAATAACTTGGTTCTTAATGCTAAGAAAACTAAATGTATAAAGTTTGCCTTACCTAATGTTATAAATCTAGGACCTAATGTCATCTTAAATAAAGAAGTGCTTGAAACTGTGGACTCGGCAGTTTTTTTGGGTATAACTGTTGATTCCAAACTTCAATGGGGCGCACATATATCAGGCCTATCAGGAATGCTCAGCTCTGCCGCCCACGCCGTCAGAAAAGTTAGACAATATACTGACGTTGACACAGCACGGTTAGTCTATTTTAGTTATTTCCATAGTGTTATGTCTTATGGTATTCTTTTGTGGGGTAAAGCCGCGGACATACAAAATATATTTGTTTTACAAAAAGGTGCTGTACGAGCAATCTATAGGTTAAGGTCAAGAGTTTCTTTACGAGAAATTTTCAAAGAGATTGGAATTCTCACGGTGGCATCTCAATTCATTTTTGCAAACATATTATACATTAGACAAAATATACATTTGTACAAAAAGACCAGTGATATCCACAATTTTAACACCAGAAATAAGTATAAACTTCATGTTCCTTCCCACCGTGTTCGTAGGGTTCATGGTTCGTTTGAGGGTCTCGGTATCGAATTTTACAATAAGCTACCCCGTTCTTTTCTTGACTTGCCTTTTAATGCATTTAAAACTAAAATTAAATCTAGTCTCTGTTCGAAAGCATACTATTCCATCAACGACTACTTAGAAGATAATAATAGTTGGTCGCTGTGTTGAACGCAAGACAATGTTACACTTGATGTTCTTTCTCCATATTTAGCTTATGGTTATAACAGATTATATGAGTTCATATAATAATTGTCTACCAAATTTAGTGTGATGGCCCTAGTTCATCACTTGTGGCTTCGAATCACAGCCCTTTGATTGTTTCAATCTTTGTTCTTGTAAGCAGGCACACCAGTTATGTATGGAGGCTTCTTTAATTTGGTTTAGTGTTTATGCTTGAGTTGGTTTTTAATGGCATGATTGAGTGTGCTAGCTGGCAAGTGGCGGATTATTTTATTTAATTTTATGATTATATTTTAGACGGCATATATTTATTTTTCTGTTTTACATAATGTTAAGATTGTTGCTTAGAATTATATAGATTCAAGTTCTTAAAACTTAACAGACAGATGTGTTGCTGGGGAGTTTGTTAGCCACTTCTTCTTCACTGCTAAAACACTAGGAAGTGGTGACGGGCGGGCGTTTTTTGGGGGACTGTCTTTATGTAGAACTTTGACGTTCAAAAAGTGCTGGTTCTCAGCCTAGTTTGAATAAATGACTTTTGATTTTTGATTTTTTTTTTTGATTTTTAGAATTAGTTCAAAAGTCAAGGAAAAAATTATGTTTTTTGTTGTGAGGGATTCATGAAAAAACCTCCGAAGAAGTCACTCCCTCGTATTAACAGATAATTATATAATATTATTTATTATTGCATGCGGGCGTTGCCGTTCTTACACTGCACAAGTACACTGATTAGCAGTACCTCTCTCAAGCTACTTGCCCAAACATTACAGTACCTACCTACAAATACAGTAGGAGAAGCGTTAATCTATCATCCATACTAATATTATAAATGTGAAAGTAACTGTATGTATGTCTGTCTCACTGTCTATCTGTCTGTCTGTATATTATATCTTCACATCTTTAGGGCTGTACGGCTTTGGATGAAACTTGGCACATGGGCTGACCATGTCTTGGATTAGGACGTAAGGATACTTTTTATCTGACCAGGGGTTGAGGATAAATTTGAAAGAGTTACCTCGCCCCTGGGCATTCAGGGCAGGGAAGGAACATTGGATGATATCTCATTACACAAAAAAAAGGATACTTTTTATCTCGTGAATAGATTAGATACGTTCCTCTGGGATAATTGCCGACTTTGATGCGGGAGAAGCCACTGGAACAGGCTAGTCTCTTACTATAACCATACGTACGTTTGTATAAGGGAACAACTTGAAATTAGAAATCAGAAATCGTCATCACGCTGTGAGCAATCATGTCACTTTCTAGCTTGTTTTCCGCTTGAGTTGAGATACCTTTGCTCTTTAGTGGGTTGATGGTGGACTGATGTGTATGACCTTAAATACCTGATAAGGTAACATCTCCTACAGAACTTATACATGTACGTTATACACCTCCTACTAATTAAAAAATCTTCATTAAAGTATCTATTAACTCTTTGCGCGCCTCTAGTGGACACATGGTGGGCGAGACACAAATAAAATCTATTGTGTCTGCTAATTGGACGCGCCACGGGTATTACTTTTGAAATAATCTATACTATGACATTATATTACTTATATATAATAATAATATTAAAAAGTTTTCGATCTAAAGTAATCTCTGGAACTACTGAACAGATTTTGAAAATTATTTTACCAGTAAAAAGCTACATTGTTCCTGAATAATGCTAAAGGCTATCTGAGTGTTATAGGCTACATATTATATTTATTTTCGAAATCAACACGGACGAAGTCGCGGGCGAAGTGCTAGTGTATTATACAGTTAAATTGTTTGTAAGGAAATCTCTGGAAGTCGTCTTTTAGTGATAAAGAGCTACGCACTGCTGCCTTGAGCCAAAGGCTACTTTTTACCCCGAAAAATGTTTGTGTACAATGAAGTATTTTCTATATATATCAACAGTTTTTGTGGGACTGGCCACGGTATTCAAGCCAAGGAAAAAAAAACCTACATATTATCCTAGACATCAAGAAGAAGCAATATACTCGTAGCTCTTCAGTATCATATCTCCTACATTATTTTTCACTTCATTAAAAGTTCCCATCACCCTAAAGCAGGAAATAACTATGTTTATTTGAGTACGACACTTCAGATAATAGGTTCCGCTTTAGTACCAAGGATTTGGCAGTGGATGGGTTGGATTAAAATAGCTTGACGTCATGGACGACCTCACGCTGAGTCTACATGGCGTTCGGTAACCTTTGTCGACAGGAATCACTGAATAACGTGTCAAAAGTTGGAAACTTTTTGAACGGTTTTGACCTGTGGGCTTGTGGCTGTAGTCACGTAGTTTCTAGGGCTGTAAAAACCAGCCAAGTGCGAGTCAGACTTGCGCATGAAGGGTTCCGTACCATCATACAAGATTATACACGAAAGAATAAATACGTGTCCAAATGTTTTTGGTAATCTAACTGACGGACTTAAGGTCTACTACGAGCCAAGTGGCGCCCTCATTGAATAAAAATCGAAGCATAGCATAGAAAATAAATATTAAAGAATCCAACGTCACGTTTGTTACAAAGAGGATAAAGTATTTTTACATTGTCAAAATGTTTCGTATCCAAAGTAGTAGGCAAAAGCACCAAAAGCGGCCGTTTTCGACACTTTTGCCTACGACTTTGGATACGAAATATTTTGAGATCTGTTTTAACAACGTAAAAATACTTCACCTGTTTGTAACAAACGTGACGTTGGATTCTTTAATATTTATTTTCTATGCTATGTTACGATTTTTATTCAATGTGGGTGCCACTTGGCCCGTAGTAGGGCCTTAATATATTGTTTGTCATCTAGATGGACTGTTTGAAAGATAATAATGGCTAGGCATATCATGGCTCCTCGTTTCTGGCAAATAGATATGTGTGGAAAAGTAAGGTCGTTCACCAATTTTGGGGTAAACGAAAGACAACTTGGCTTAATTTCGTCATTCAGTTAACAGCCTAGTCTTTTTATTAGTAAAACTTTTTACTAAGTCCACGTCTGTGTCCGTCGATAGAGCTGAAATTTGCCATACTTATGAAAGTCCGTTGACAATGCAATATTGTGGTACCACCGAGCTGATCTGATGATGGCGTCGGGATGTAGGGATTAGAACTCCCTGATGGCAAGTGGTAGGACAGTTAAGGACTAGTATGTTTTGTTATCATGAGTACTTACACACATAATTATGATGACAAGATTCTAAACTTTTTTTTTAATACTTTTTATTTATTTTTAGTACCTTTTTTAGAAGAGGAGCTCGTGGCTAAAGTAATAACAGCCGCATGAGTCAATCCATCAGGTTAAGCAACGCTTGCCGGGGTTGGTCCATGGATGGGTGACCATCTTTACATACCGAGACTCCGTGCCTCGGAATGCACGTTAAGCCGTTGGTCCCGGTTGTCAATGGTGGATCTTTGCCAGTCGTTACGGGTCGTCAGAAGCCCGAAAGTAGCCTGAGAGTATCGTATTACCCAGTAACTGGGTTGTGAAGGTCAGATAGGCAGTCGCTCCATGTAAAATACTGGTATTCAGCTACATCCGGTTAGACTGGAAGCCGACCCCAAGATAGTTGGGAAAAGACGCGGGCAGATTGATTTATTTAACCGACGACGTTCGTTTTAGTATCTATTTAAGTTTTTTTCTATACGAATGACTGTTTCATTTAAAAGCTGCAACTATGTAGATCAGCGTATTAATCAATTAAGCCTTAGAGCAAAGCGTTGGCTAATCAACTTAGCTGCCATGCCAGTATCTACAATCTACTTCTATACTGCGTTTAAATACGCAGCAGTAATCGAATTAATCGAGTAGAATTATGTACTGTTTGTTTATTTTGTCAGAATGACGTCAGTCTTGTTATGCAGTACCGGCGAAAATGCAGTAGAAGCATCAATATTAGGAATTAGTACACTGGGCAGCAAAAATGCCGGATCGCTAATAAAAAGTGTGATAGTTTCTAACTCTTCACATGTCGATTGCACACCGGTGTGCAGATAACAATTAAAATATATTGTGTCTGCTAATTGGGCGTGTGATGGATTAATAAACCGCTTATAACATATTATTCATACAAGCGATATATTTAAATAACTTAGATACTTATACAGGATGTAACGGAAAGGTGTGGTCACATTTTAAGAACTGCATCTGCCCATCGATATGAACCATTTTATTCAAGAAAAAGTGAGAAAATTCTCAAAAAAAAATTTGACCCCCCATACAAATATTGATCAGCTGATGATCACTTTAATAATAATAATAATAATAATAATCTGTGGTCCGGCTGTCAACTTGAAAGCATCAAATCTTTTTCACTCAAAATTTTTTCAATAATTTTATTAATCAACAATTCAACAAAATGTATTTCAAACGTAAATCAGCAAGAAAAAAGAACCCAACAATTTAACAAAAAGAAAAAGTACCTACATCATGAATCTATTTTGACCGACGAAATGCATGCAAGATGCAAGTTTTATCTGACTGATAACTAAATAAAATGCTGACAAGAAACCGGGCACGCTGCCAAAAAGCACAACCAACATCTTCGGGTTCGTCGCTCAGCTCCGCCTCGCAGCCGCCGGGACCCGCGCCTGCCGTGAGTCCAGTGATTCCGGCCGCTGCAGTTGCGTCGAGCTCGAGCGACGAATACACCACTCCGCCGACGACACCACCACCTGCGCGTCGACGGGGAGGACGCCGGCCGCCGAGCGGCTTAGGACCTCGAGGCCCACCGGCCTCTGATAGGGTCCCAGCTCCCGGCGGAAGTGTGCAGCGCATGCGATGGACGCAATCCATAAATGAAAACGTCATGCGCTCATACTATGGGGCTACAGAGGGAGGAATTAACCTGACTGCGTACCGTGGTCGGATGCTCTCTCTGTTTCAGGTGCTTGAGCCAGCTGTCAACGTTTCGGCCCAGCGACTGTCGGATCAAGTGCGGGTTATCCAGCGTAACCGTATGTTGGATGACGCCGTACTTGATAGACTACGCCTTGAATCACGGAGTAGCCGTGTCTCACCTGTTTCGCCACCGGCCGCGGTGCAACTGCAACCCAGTGCTTCACCGCGACCCGACCACGTTGGTGAGGATGATGATGACGCAGCTATATCCGTGAGTACTCAATGCAATGAACGATTGAGGAGCGCTTTGGAGGATGCATTCCGGGAGCACCGCTCCACACCGCCTGGGCTTAGACCTCGTCTACCTCGTTTGCCCATGCATAAGAAAAATAAGGCGCTGGTGTGTGCTCTAGATTCGCAGCTATCGAATTGTTTTGATAGCAGCAAAGACCTTGCCGATACCCACTCAATCTTATACTGCGCAGCTGCAGCGGCATGTCGTGTAGCTCACGTCAAGTTCACAAATTGTGACAGAGCTACACGACCTGCTGTACCAGCTTGGCAGTGTAGGATTGAGCGTCGTATCGGTGAGGCTAGAGCACTCATCGGCAAGCTTATCTGCTTCAGGGAGGGCAACATTCGCCCTAGGGTGATGCGTTTCGTGAGGCGGGCGTTCTCGGGGACTGATATTAGTTCCCGAGATTATCTGACCCGCGTCACAGAGCGTATTGACTTCCTGAAGCAGAAGGTCTATGCATGGGCAAATCGTATTCGTCGGTACAAGCGACGAGTGGAGCGGTACACTCAGAATCGCACTTTCCAAAGCAACGAAAGGTGGGTTTATAGGGCTTGGGAGCAACCGGACCAAGGTGTGTCCGATAGACATCTACCGGATGATGATGCTATGAGTTCATTCTGGCGCAGCATCTGGTCGGTGCCTGTCAGGCACACCGAGGGTGATTGGACTCGAGAGGTCGAGCGCGCGTGCGACCTTATACCAGACATGGGGGCAATTACCATCAGCCCCCAAGATGTAACTCGTGCAGTCCGTCCGTTGCCTAACTGGAAATCTCCAGGGCCGGACGGGCTGCACAATTTCTGGATCAAATGGTTTCAAAGGTCGCACGCTCGCTTGGCAGCTCAGTTCCAGTCTGCCTTAGAGTCAGGGTTGCTGCCCCAGTTTCTTACGACAGGAATAACCCACCTGTTCCATAAATCAGGTAGTACTGCGGAACCTAAGAATTATAGACCGATCACGTGTTTACCGACGGTCTATAAAGTTCTTACATCCATTCTGAGAGCCAAAATTAACACCCATATTGATAAAAATCGTATCATGTCAGCCTCCCAGAATGGATGTAGGAATGGGTCCCGTGGTACTAAGGAGCTGCTCCTCATCGATATTGCTATTAGCCAACAGGTTCGTCGTTCTCGAAGAGATCTGTCGACATGTTGGATAGATTACAAGAAGGCCTATGACTCGGTGCCACATACATGGCTCATGAGGGTGCTGGAGTTGTACAAAGTTGATGCAACTCTGCGCACCTTCCTGATGTCGTGTATGAGGCAGTGGAGTACAGTCCTTCACTATCCAGGATGTCGTCAGATACAGGAGAACAGCGAACCGATAAGGATCGAGCGTGGCATATTCCAGGGCGACAGTCTGAGTCCACTGTGGTTTTGTCTGGCCCTCAACCCTCTCAGTACACTACTGGAGGGTTCGGGACAGGGCTATCGGTTGAGAAGAGGTGGTCAGGTCATATCACACCTCCTTTACATGGATGATCTGAAACTCTTTGCCCCCAACAACTTGCAACTGATGAAGCTACTGAAGGTAACAGAAACCTTCAGTAGCGCCATCAGAATGGAATTTGGTGTGGACAAATGTGCAGTCATGCATGTAAAGCGAGGGGAGATTATGGAATCCGTGGGAACTCAACTCTCGGATTCCATACACCTTAGATCCCTCTCCTCAACCGAAACCTACAAGTATTTGGGTATGTCGGAAGCGTTAGGCATCAATACTGCTGACGTGAAACAGTCGCTGAAGGAGCGCTTCTTTGGCCGCCTGAATAAAGTACTAAATAGTCTTTTATCAGGCGGGAACAAGGTGCGCGCCTTCAACGGTTGGGTCATGCCGGTATTGATGTACTCTTTCGGCATACTCAAATGGACTCAGACGGAACTTGACGCCCTGGATAGGAGGGTCCGCACACTGCTGACCGCAAATCGGATGCATCACCCACGATCATCGGTGATGAGGCTGTATATCCCGCGGAAATGTGGGGGTCGTGGTTTCTTAAATGCTAAGACCCTACACAACCGCGAGGTATGCAGCCTTAGGGAATATTTCCTAGAAACCGACGTGGGTATGCATCGAGATGTGGTCGCTGTGGACAAGGGCCTCACCCCGCTCTCCTTGGCAAACGAGAACTGGCGCAAACTTAAAGTACTGGATACTAATGACCGCAGGGAAGTATGGCAGAGCAAGGAGCTTCACGGACGCTTTTACCGGGTCCTACATGGACCCGATGTAGATTTCTTAGCGTCCGTAGCCTGGCTGCGCTTTGGTGACCTATTCGGGGAAACCGAAGGTTTTGTCTGTGCGATTATGGACGAAGTTATGATGACGAATAACTACCGGAAATATATTGTGAAGGACGGTACGGTTGACATCTGTCGGGCATGCCACCGGCCCGGGGAATCAATCCGACACATTATTTCTGGTTGTTCTCGTCTAGCTAACGGAGACTATTTGCACAGACACAACCTTGTAGCCAGGATTATCCACCAGCAACTTGCTCTTAAATACAATCTTGTGGAATCTGAAGTACCGTACTATAGGTATGAGCCCGACCCAGTTCTCGAAAATAGCAATATCACGTTGTATTGGGATCGATCTATCATCACTGATAGGACTATTGTTGCCAATAAGCCTGACATAGTGGTGATAGATCGACAAGAGCGTCGCACAATGATTGTTGATATAGCTGTTCCTCATGACGAGAACCTCGTGAAGGCTGAGAAAGATAAAAAAACAAAGTATCTTGATCTGGCTCGCGAGGTTGTCGACATGTGGGAGGTGGATACAGCAGTCATTGTGCCGATAGTCGTGACGGCCAATGGCTTAATAGCCAAGAGCCTCGACCAACATCTCAGGAGGCTCTCGTTGGGCAGTTGGATCAAGGGCTTGATCCAGAAAGCAGTACTCCTGGACACGGCGCGTATTGTTAGGAGATTCCTTTCTCAGGAGCCCTGACCACCGGTAGCTTGGACCCTATTCCCGATACCGGTGGGCAACTACTTTTTATATTTTTAAATGTTTTTGTATTTATTTATGTTTTTCTAAGTACCTAAATATTTAAAAATTTAAAATTGTATGTATATAAAATTGAATAAATGGAATAATAATAATATTTATTTACTCAAAAACAGTAGGTAGATACAGTAAATTCTTACAGTTATTAGGCTTACAGTTTAATTATAATAAGAGAATGAGCATCCGCAGCTGAACTAGGCGTGAGCCTGTATCTCAGCTAACAGCGCCGTTTCCCCTCAGAAACAATACACTAGGTAACCTAAATTAGCAAGAAGCAAGAGTTTAGGACCATTACAAATCAAAGAGAATTATAAGAAATTAAGGTAAACTAAATTTAAAAAACTAACAATTTTTTTTTTTTTTTTTTTGTGTGTGTGTGAGGATGAGAGGATGTGTGTGAGTGTGTGTGTGGGGGTGTCTGTGTGTGTAAGTGTAAGAGTATACATATGTCTACATGATAAATGCACAGGAGTAGAGTGAATATACATATATGTAGATATACTCGTACAAACAAAAATATTAACTGACTATTTGAATAAATTTTTCAGTGTCTTCGTATGATAGTTTCATTAAAAATTCATATACCTTCTTTTTACAATCGAATTTGTTAAGAGAAAAAATATTTATGGATTTATTAATTTTATTATACACATGTGGTGCTAGAAAGACGAAGAATCTCTTTATGAAAGAGGTATTAGGTTTATGTATGCGGACCATAACGTCATGTTTTCTGCGTTTCTTTGTGAGATCAGTATCATATATAAGTTCACCATGTTGTTTTAGTACAATGTTGAGTAAGAACAATTGTCTCACTGTAAGGACTTCGCATGAGTTGTACAAAATTTTTGTGGGAAAACGAATTGGACGGAAAGTGTAAACTTTTAGAATTGCACGCTGAGCTATCTCAAGGCCTTTTAGAGTAGTTTTGGTAGCTCCTCCCCATACAATTATGCCGTAATTAATAATGGATTGACAAAGAGAGAAATAAACTTGTTTTAATAATTTGAGATCAGCAACATGTCGCAAAGTTTTAAAGATATAAATTAGTTTTCTTACTCGTCCCGACAAAGCCTTAATATGTGCCTTATAAGATAGATTATGGTCTATAATTAATCCTAAATATTTCACATTGTTGACACGTTCTAGAGGTACACAATTACAGTTATCTATTCCAGGACAATTGTGAGGAATAAGGCAATGTATTGTAGTAAGCAGTTTAGGTGGATTTTGTATGCTGAAAGTCAAGTATTTAGTTTTATCACTGTTCAGTGTAAGTAAATTATTTTGTAGCCATACCTTTACGAGATCAAGTCCACATTGTGCAACGTTAAATACCTCATCCCAATTGTCGGCGTTGAATATAAGAGCAGTGTCATCTGCGTAAGAGATTATTTCGCCTTGGGGTATAGATAGGTTCGTGAGGTCGTTTATATAAACGAGAAAGAGGGTAGGTCCCAAAATGCTGCCCTGGGGAACTCCGTATGTAATAGGAAGATAAGAGCTAGTGCAGTTTCCTATTCTTACACACTGGTATCTTTCCGATAGATAGCTCTCAAAAAGTTTAAGTTGATTGCCTCTTATACCGAAATTCTCGAGTTTTCGCAAAAGGATGGGGACCGAGATCGTGTCAAATGCTTTGGCCAGATCCAAAAAGATGGCAAGACATTTCTTCCCAGAATCTAAATTTGTAGCTATACAATTGTTTAATTTAAAGATGGCATCATCTGTGCTTCTATGCCTCCGAAAGCCAAACTGTGTACAAGAGAGTAGGCCTTCGCCCTCCAAGTAGCTAACAAGTCTCTTGTTTAGTAGTTTTTCAAAAACCTTTGACAAGGAGGGTAGGATCGATATCGGCCTGTAGTTATTAACACGATCACGGTCACCTCCCTTATGTATAGGGTGAACCTCAGACAGTTTGAGATTCTTCGGGAATACACCATATTCTAAGCACCTGTTGAAAATAAACGTGAGAGGAGGAACTAAAAACTCGATATTACTTTTTATTAGGTTCGATGAGATATTGTCACAACCTGTGGCGCAGTTTGATTTTAATGAAAGAATTGTACGAGTCACTTCTTCTTCCGTCGCTTCTTCACATACAAATGATCGCGAATGGGAGTAGCATGAAAACATTGAGGACCAATTATTAGATGTTGACGGAGAAGGGTTAAGAGGATACTTTTCTGCCAACGATTGACCTACTTTTACAAAGTGCTCATTAATAATATCAAGTGCGGTATTATTGGAGTCACTCAGTTTTAACAATTCCTCTGGATAGTCAATGTTTGTGATACAACTCGTAATTGATTTTATAGCCTTCCAGAGTTTCTTGGGATTATTCTTCGCAGTATCTAATTGAGTTTTCTCATATGCTCGTTTTACTTTCTTTAAGATTTTGGTGCAGAAATTGCGGTATCTAATATATGATGTTTTTAAAATGATATTATCCGGAGCCGTCCTATGCTTTTTGTGAAGAAAGTCCCTGTTTTTCATACATCTGAGAAGGCCAGGCGTAATCCATGGTTTGAGTATTTTTTTGCGCTTCGACACAGTGAAATGTTTTGTGTTGTTATTTATGGCTGATTGGATATTAGTGATAAGGTAATTTGTGGAAAAATTGGGGTCTTTTGATTCGAATATGGGGGTCATGTCTATATTGTTAATGTCTTTGTTCAAGTTTTCTGTGTCAATTCTAGTTATAGTTGATTTAGTAGTTTGCCTAGGGTGTTTAGAGATGCGCTGTGGACTTAATTGGGTCAAGACAGGGAAATGATCTGTTAAGGTTGATTGTGGCACAATAGTCATAGCCGTAAACTGGGTCTTAAGGAACACGTGGTCCAGGCATGAGGAGCTGATTGCACGGGTTATTTCAGTGTGTGCAGGTAAGAGACCATGAGAAGCGGCGATGGTTAAATATCTTTCACCCGATAGATCCAGCCTGGAGGAGTTAATGGGAATATTAATATCTCCAATTAACACTAAGTTTTTGAAGGAATTTAGTTTGGATATTATATTGTCTAAGGAGTATAGAAAGTTATCAATGTTTCT
This sequence comes from Polia nebulosa, assembly GCA_951329385.1. NCBI lineage: Eukaryota > Metazoa > Arthropoda > Insecta > Lepidoptera > Noctuidae > Polia > Polia nebulosa. The sequence goes on along the minus strand of OX589592.1, from coordinate 4,679,922 downwards.
TATAGAAGGAGATCGGTATATAGATATGATTGCAGTATGACTTTGTATGCAAAGTCCAATTTTTTTTTTGGGAATATTTTACTTTTTCTTAGAGAAAGTTGTTCATTCCCATTAGCAGAACCGGTTCTTAAAATATGACCACACCTTTCCGTTACACCCTGTATACACCTAACAATTTGTATAATCTTATCGTACTAACCCCATAGCTGAACACTGGCTCTCAAGTTACAGGTAGCCCTAGTTTGAGACGCCACCAATTAGGCTTACCAATTATTGTATACTTACAGATTTTTTGCAGCATATATCACTTGCTTATCTCTTGCACTAGCTATAATAATACCTTTTTGTTAACCATTTAAATTAAGTCCTTTGGAAATTAATAAATTTATTATTATTATTATCTCGTATATTCATTTTACACACATTATTTACATTTTTAAATATTTTTAATAAAACACATTATATTAGTATTATAGTTTTTCTATGTGACCCGTTCTTTTTGTGACCCAGTGTAGTTAGCAGTGCCCGCCAAAAATTTTGCTGAAAAGTGTTGATTGAAAGTCACCTGTCTTGCTTGATAGGTTCTTTTAGATTTAGATTTCTGCTGTTTTTGTTGGTAAATCCTCATGGATTTCCACATCCACCTCTGGGGGGAACGGTGGGTTATGTCGGACTCCTAACGACTAAAACCCACGGTTTTAGAGCTACCAGGAGTCAGAGCTAGGGTGATAGAAGTACACCCCGACTGGTATACTAATGCGGTCGATCCCGCGTCCGCACATCCTTCCATAAAGACGCTCATGCTACGGCAACGCGCCTCCTCTTTAGGACTGACTGGCCGTATGAAGACTCAGACCTGAAGACTTCTTCGTCCTTGCATTTTTATTCAATACATACATGGACGGCACTTTTGGCGCAGTGGTTGAGCGACTGGCTGCTGCTAGGTGTCGCCGGTTCGATTCCCGCACGAAACAAATATTTGTATGGCCTGCAGATAGTTGTTCCGGGTTTTGTTGTCTTGTGTGTGAGTTTACATATTTGTGAATGCACCCACGATACAGGAGTAATTCCTAGTGTGGGACCCTGTATTCAAAAAAATGAAAGAATTAATATCACCGGAACTAAATCTGTTGTAGACACACTAAACAGCGCGTAAAGTTTGAAAACCAAACCACTGAAAGCTCGTGGTTCAGAGTTTCCTCTTGTTATACGTTGTGTTAGCTAAACTTTAGCGTAGCGAACAAGAGAAGTTTCTAACTTCAAAGGTTGTTTAAATTCATATTGTTTTGTTTGTTAGTTAATTCTACCTACTAAAGATTTGTTACATACTAAAATTGTTAATCAATAACTGTCAGCACCAAAATGGAAAGCACTGAATCGATTGCGTACCCAAGTAGGCCGCTGCAAGTATAATTTGGCGAAGTGGGAGATCATCGATCCATCGCATACGCAGTACAAGTGCGGTGCTCCTGAACAAACTATGTCTCATCTACTGGAGTGTCCCAAATGTGTTTTCACCAGCACCCTCGATGATCTGAACAAAACCTCAGACGCCGCTATAAACGTGGCTATTTACAGGGCCCAAACAGTATAACCCTAATAAATGTACCACGACACGAAAGTAAGAAGAAGAAGCACCAAAAATGTGCATTAGTATCTTTCAAGTTTATTTATTCATGTTACTTTGGATGTCTAACTAAAACCCACCCGTATTTTTTCAGTTGCCTGTGCCAGGGCAAGGTGGCTTTTTCGATCGCTTCCGCGACCCTTTCTCTGGGTGGAGCGGGAAGGCGTGTCAGACTTTTACTGACTAAAACCCACCCCTGTTCCTTTGTTGCCTGAATGCCCAGGGGAGCGGTAAATGTGTTACCAATTTATCCGCTATCCCTTGGCATGCAGGCATCGGTCATGATAGGCCCCGTCAGTGGTGGCTGAAATATTCTCTTTGAGGAGCGCGTGGAACACTACGCGCCGTTGACTTTCAGGCCTGGTGCTGATCGGACGGCGAGCTACCCGTTACTCGCCGTCCGCAGGCCCGCGTCTACGGTGGCCGGCGATCGTCCTGCGACCTCCGACGCCCAAGGCATCTCCTGCGGTGGCTGCGGCTGCGGGCGTGAGGGCCACTCCGTAGAGCCTCCCTCACCCGTTCCACCTCTTCCTTCGCGAACATTACTGCTTCGCAGAAGTAGGAGACAGCTTCCCATTCCCTCTCGCTCCGTACTATGGCCTGGGCCAGGGCCGGGCGCGAGAGGTCGCTGCCGCCTATCGCATCCACGAGGACACGGCCGTACTCCACCCAAGCGGGGCAGATCTCAACCGTATGTTCCACCGTATCCTCTAGGCGATCCGCGCAACTTCCATGACCCTGGCAGTATCTAACAGGCCTTTTTTTATTTTTTAACAAGCCTTGAAATACCAAAATTAAACAGTTTAAACAATGAGCTTATCAAGTAGGTACACTTTCTTTTGTTAGGTTGGCAAATCATCCAATGACTTCTCCCGCTCTGGGTGGTGCTCCAGGGCGTATCACACTTTTACTGACAAAAACCCACCCCTGTTCCTTCAGTTGGCTGAGTGCCAAGGGCCGCGGGAATTCTATTTTGAATTTATTCGCGACCAGGTACACATTGATCCAATAGTTTTGCATACAGAAGGTCGACGTAATTGGCTTAGAAGAATCAATACTGCATTCGCTTTGAATCAAACCATTCGGTATAAAGGCTTATACGATCAGTAATAGGTATCTATGAAGGTCTAGCTAGCAGTTGTTATCTATACTAATATTATAAAGTGGTAAAGGTTGTGAGGTTGTAAGGGGTAATTACTGGATCTACTGAACAGATTTTGAAAATTCTTTTAATAGAAGGCCACGTTATTTGTGAGTGTCATAGGCTATTATTATTTTTTAAATTCACGCGGATGAAGTCGCGGGCAAAGTGCTAGTTCTTAATAAAGTTAAATTAAAATGAGAAATTATACAATGAGAGCTGTAATCTTACCAATCTCAAAAAAAACCTGGCACTCCGGGACAAAAAACTTAAACAATAATGCGCAACGCGCCTCGCGATACGCTACGAGTGCTACGACACATAGCGGCGCTACTCTCGTAGCGAATCACGTAGCGGTGTCGGTGGCGCGCGAGTTCAATGTTTTTTTTCCATCTCAAAACTGCCCAACGCGCCTACAGAAGTTTTCACTTCAAAAACATTCAACACACTCGAAAACCTGCTTCTACCAATCCCTACCGCTTTTAGACTTGCAATGTGATGTGTTTCGCACTAGTGCAGTGAAGTACGGCGGCCAGCCCCCGCCATAACTTATTAATTACTTATTTAGTTCATTAGATAAAAGCAATGAGAGAAAAAGATTACTAGCGTTTTCAGTGAGCACAAGTACTAATCTGCCAGGTGAATCTAAAGGTACGCGGTGTCCTATTTAGGCACTTGTCCCATCGCCGGCGATGAGCAAGTAGCTAGTAGAGCTTCAAAACAAGAACGAGCTAGCGAGTAGCGAGTGGTAGTTCCCATAGTTTTGTCACTGGGCATTAAGAGGGAACAGGGGCTGCGACTCTCCATACCAATGTATTCCCCTGTTTTCTTCCTGAATGATGCTTCTAGAGCAATCATTTTTTTTTATAAAGTCAAGGTCTGCTGTTGACACGTACCTGTCATTTCCTTTTTTTCAGCAACTAATAAGTAAAGAAAATATGACTCTTCCAAAATGACAAAAAATGGCCCTATTTTTACCGCCGTTCTTAGAAGACTACCAGACAAATTAGAAAAGTTTTAACATTAAACATTTATTAGGGACCTAGACATACTCTTTCTTAAAAGTTTGGTACCAAAAATAATTGAATCGGCTAAGTTTTCGAGGAGAAAAAAGGGGAATACGAAACGTCGATCTCATCGAAAATTTTGTGATAAAATCGGTGTGAGTTGCAGCTGTCCCTATCGCACTCTACAGGGGCAGGCTTGAGGGAGCACGATGGCAATAGTTTCTTCAAATACCTATTTTGTAAATACCTCGCAGGCCCTGTTCCCTCTTAAGCGAGTGTTCGAGTGCGACGGGCGGTTACTCACACCACTCGCTCGGCTTGGTCTCTCGGTGTGAGTTCAGGCCGCCAAGCGAGCATCGCTGAGCTAGTGACGCTGAGCAAGTAAGCTTTGATAGCTCTTGTCGCTCAGCGACAAACTTGTGGAGCCAGTTCTCACCGGCGCGGCGGTGTGAGTCAGCGATCACCTATTAATATAATATGCATCTCTTTTGTTTAAACGGAATGTATATCTATTGTACGTTTCGTGAGCGTCAAAATAGCCGATAGTTAGTCGCTTACTCGCCGGCTGTGGGACAACTTCCTTAGGTAATTAACTACAAACGGATTACCAATTGGCAAAAGTTATATTATTAGCACGGGTTCTTCTTGAAATGCTCTTACCTATGGTGTATCAGCTCTTGGACCATAACCGCGCCCGCTACCGCCCTAGTTACCGCGTGTTCACTCTGGGAAAGGCCGTTAGCAGCGTCAGTGTCCACAAAACAATCAGTGAAAGAAACACAAATCGCGTTGGCCGCCGAATCACGTAGGTACTACAATGTCGACCTGATTTTTAATACAACAAATAAATGCAAGTTTAACTAATGCTGTAATAAATCAAGAAATAATGCAAATGTAGCAGAGCGTCCAAAATGACCCCAAATGAGACCTTCTTAATAACCCCCTGTGATTGCCCTAAAGATTGTCTGGACTCCTGGTGTCCATGTGATGATCTGATAGACAAGGTTAGCCAGAACTTCTACACAATGAGTATGTAATAAGGTCATTCTTTGTGTGCTTTTATGATTTTTTTTCTTATGATCTCTTTTTACCTGAACACAATAGAAATAAATCTGTAGCACAAGTTCGTATATCTATACAGTTTCTTCTTCTCTTCTGATTGTAATGAAATGATCAAGTAGGTATGAACCTGAACGTAATTGTTATTGGTCTTGAGCTAGAAGGAATTACGTTTTTTCTCAAAGCAAAGACTTCTTCATCGTGAACACTCTTAAGTTTGACAAAGGTGTCGCCAAAATTCCTTAGCTATTAACCTCTTGCGTGTTACGGTTAAACGGGAGGGGAAAACCGTCGCACGTCTAGTTAGTAGACACATGTTTACGGCCCATGCGCTGTCCGCCAGATACGCAAGAAGTTAAGGATCACATTTTCTCTTCGCTTCTCGTCTCACGATCATTCGCCACTTTTCCCTTTTGGCCGTCATCCTGGTGCATTCTAGCAAGAAGCAGCCCACAGCAGAATTAATTTGAAAGCGCCATCGTATCGGCGACCTTCCTCGGCCTTTAGTGCCCTCCACAAACTAGAGATCACACAATCCTTTTTTTTTTGAGATTGGGAAATCATAAGATGACTACCGCTCTGGGTGGAGTGGAAGAGCGTGTTAGTCTCTTACTGACTAAAACCCACCCGTGATTCTTTTGTTGCATTCCAGAGCTGCGGTGACTCAGACAAACACTCTCTCGCGACAACTAGAGAACTCCTTGTGGTAGATACAAAGAGTAGAGAGATCCCTGAGTAGGTTTCTTATCAATATCACGTCTGTCCACGTACACGCACTGGTTGCGAGTATATACGAGTATATTATCTATTTGAAGGACAATATCTGACATTAATAGCTAATAGCAGCGTATGGCGTGTCCTTCATTCAATAATTGTTAGTTATTATCGATCTATGGGGATGAGAACTGAGTTGTAGTTACTTCGTATTCGAAGAAGCCGATTATTAAGGTTGTACCGCTGGATTACGAGCTTTCTTAACAACTTTTGTAGGTACCCAGCTGTGTTACGATAAATTAATTCAATATTTTTTCTTCTACCCATACGTGAAAAAAATGCAATCTTCTAGTCATCGACGAAAACAGAACACTGCAAAATGCTGCAAATCCCCCAACTTCGTGTAGGAGAGAAAAAAGTCATTGGACGGCGTCTCCTAGTGACACTTAAGAACTCTACAGTTCACTCTTAATATAGATCCATAGTCGCCGTCCACTGTAATTCTCTACCTAACTCAATTCCTACTTTCGCAGGCCCCTATCGACACATCAAAGAAGCCCATTGTATGGGTGTTGGGTGGTCCAGGGTCTGGCAAGGGAACTCAGTGTGAGAAGATCATCGCCAAGTATGGGTTCACTCATCTGTCCACCGGAGATCTGCTTAGGGCCGAGGTGAAGGGAGGGTCTGAGAGGGCGAAGTCTCTCACTACTATTATGGAACAAGGTGAGCAAAACTACCCTATTATTTTGTTTTTATGGGGTTTGGCATTCTTTTGAAGGATGTGTGTTTCGTTACATACCAAATTGATAGCCTTGCGCAAGACCGTTATCTCACTGGTAAGAGGTAAGAACCTTAACAGAACGGCAGCATGGTGTGTCTTTGGAGCCGACATGCAAACTATGTCCACCTTTTATCCTGCCTCTGAGCCTTAAACCATGCAGCCAATGTGACCCCACCGACAATGCCGTGGAAGAGGTGAAGTTTTGGGCCATAAATGTAAATGAATGTCGTGCCAGGGACACGAAGAATAAAAGCTATTGAATTGTTAGTAGTCTTGGTTTGAGCGTATAAAGGCCTACGCACACCGGGACGGAATGGCAGAAGTATGCCTCAAAATAAATACGTATGAAGTGGGTAGCTTGCACTGCCTCACCCCGCGGCGTGTTACGGCATCCTTCGGCGTGCCGCTGCATACCGCCGTGCGCTGCGGGATCCCTTAGCGATATTGGTCGCGACTTACAAGTTGTAAGTCGTGAGTTCAAACCCAGGCAGGCGCTTTACTTTGTGTATATTATTTCACCACCACTGCTCTCAAAACAGTGAAGGAAAACATCGTAAGGAAACCGGCATGTCCTAGAACCAAAAAAATGAAGACATGTGACATCCACCAATCCGTATTGGGTCTGCGTGTTGGATTATGGCTCTCACCCTCTCACAAGGAGGAGGCCTGTGCCCCAGCAGTAGGGACATTAAAAGGCTGATGATGATGATGATGAAGTTTCAATGTCCTTTGGCAAAAATTTAAATCCTTTGCCATTCCGTTCCGGTGTGCGTAGGCCTAAAACGCTAGAAACAACTTGTGATACTTTAAAATAAAGGTGAACCGTGAGACACACACACGTCAATTCGTCTCAATCCGTCAGGCACCACGGGCGATCCCCGCATTTGACATTTTTACGTATTAAAACTTTTTTTTAAAATACCCTCAATTCATATTTTTTGTAAAAATCTATTTACTACAGACTATATCATGCCCTGAGTGATTGAACCTTGCCACAGTATTAAAAACTTTGCATTATAGTAATAATAGAGGTTTCAAACACGTTAGTCGACATGTACAATTTTGTACATGCGGTGCCTGAGGGTAGCGGAGTCGAAATGTACAAATTTGAACATGTTGGTGCCCAATAGGTGCTTCGCTAACTGGCGTAACTATAGTTAAGCGTGATATATCGCGGTCTGACAGGATCTATGCACTTCAGATTATTTAATGTTTGAAAACTAATCCTAAACGTTTATGTTCTAAAAATTGCAGCCAAACTGACCTCTGCGCTGCCACCGATGTGGAATTGACGATGTTTTGACACAATCTGATACGGTGTTGCTTGCGACACGAAGAGAAATACCGACCAAGTGCGAGTTGGACTCGCGCGCAAAGGGTTCCGAACAAATCATATCTTTTTTCAGGTTTTTTTTAATCTATATACTTCTTGTAGGATTTCCTGTAATGTATAAGTAAAAATTACTTACTGTTTTCTTTTTTTTTTTCAAATTTTAGTCCTAGTAGTTTCGGAGATAACGGAATATGGACATTTTTCATCTATTTTGTTTAATAACTTAAAAACTTTTAATTTTAAAGTTATGAAAACAATAAGCCCTTTCGGGTTTTTTTGTTTTTGAAAACTTTTTTAAAATTTTCCTTTTTGCACCCCAAAAATGAACCCCATGTTCCAAATTCATTTATAACTACGTTACACTTCCATGTTTGGGTGACAGATACACGTGTGTACCAAATTGCAACTCAACTCAATCGGTCCAGTGATTTCGAAGCAAATTGGCTGTGACAGACAGACAGACAGACACACGAGTGATCCTGTTAAGGGTTCCGTTATGCATTAACCCTAAAAATGTATCAAAGGTATTACGAATGGTGTTTTGTTTAATTTCCAGGTGGCCTAGTTCCCAACGAAGTCGTTCTGGACCTGCTGAAAGAAGCCATCCAGGCCAAGTCAGCCGACTCCAAAGGGTTCCTTGTGGACGGCTACCCTCGCGAGAAGTCTCAGGGCATTGCCTTCGAAGAGGCCATCGCACCTCCATCTGTGAGTATCTATCATCATGATCATCGTCCATAGCCTAACCATTCCCCCACTGCTGAACTTTAAATAGGCCTTGCTTATCTGCGATGGCAACACTGGGAGTATCTTTACTTGGTGACAATTTATGCACCGTGTGGTGTTCAGCGCGTGCTACTAGCTAGCAAAAGTTCTGTGGCTGCAGGGGCATGACCAGCGTGAAATTTGAAAATTATACCAACGGAAGGGAATAAGAGTATACTGTGTCCTCAATAAGGTAACGGAGAAATCCTAATTCTGTTTACCTGTGTGCCCAGTTTCATTCCGTTCATTTTTTGTGTCGTGTGACTGGTTAACACACATCTAAAAATACACTTTCACGTGTATAAATAAATAAATCTATTTATTTCAGGCTATAGAAACCCATACAATTATACATTAAAAAAACTTAATAATTATATTTTGCTGACACAATGGGATATTAAGATCGATGGGAGGAGCTCGTGGCTAAAGTAATATCAGCCACACGGGGCGATTCATCAGGTTAAGCTACCCTTGGCGGGTTTGGTCCATGGATGGGTGACCATCTTTACATACCAAGACTCCTCTGTGTCTCGGAAAGCATGTTAAACCGTTGGTCCCGGCTGTCAATCGTGGATCTTTGACAGTCGTTACGGGTCGTCAGAAGCCCGATAGTCTGACAACCAGTCTTACCAAGGGGTTATCGTATTACCCAGTAACTGGGTTGTGGAGGTCAGATAGGCAGTCGCTCCATGTAAAATACTAGTATTCAGCTGCATCCGGTTAGACTGGAAGACGACCCCAAGATAGTTGGAAAAAGGCTAGGTAGATTGAATGGGATAACTTAAGATATAAAATTTTAAAATGTCACCACTTTCAGACTGTCCAGAGAGACAATCCAGAAGAGTTGGGTCGAAATAGTTGTTCCATTGCAGGCAGACCAACCGGGCTCGCGCTGATATGAATGTATCGGGAGACTAGTCGCGGAGGGTAGCGGGATTCGAGGCACGGTGCGCCGCTGGCCAACCGCAGTTAGTTGGGGGCCCAAGTAGTGTACTAGCCACACACGAAAGGCTGCCCCGCCAACTGACGAAAAATCCCGGAATGCACCATCGTGCTGGTTGGCGACCAGACGAGAGGGCTCGATGGACATTCCCGGGGGGGCTCGGGCGTCCCCGCAGTCTCCAGACTAGTCCCCCAATGATACCGTCCTGTCAGTGCGTGCCTGAAGGTAGCCAGCATGGAACCTCATTTCACTTCCTTCTCCTCTCCTTCCTTCACTCTTCACAATCATGAACAAAGGAAATAAAAAGAAAAAAGCTGTACAGCGGCAGCACTCCCTCTCACACAAAGTGCACCTATCTAACATTCGAGGTCTGCACTCAAATCTCGCCAGCTCTCTTATTCCTTTCGGAGACGCAGATCGGATGTCCGTCTGACGTGGCGTACCTATCTTACCCAGGGTTTACCCTGGAGCACAATTTTAAGCCACGCGCTGGTATATGCATGTACGCCCGGGACGACATCTGCTATCGGCGTCTCCGTAACCTTGAGGACTCCAGGTTCTCAACTCATTGGGTCCTAGTGGACACAGGCCTAGATAAAATTGTCTACGCCTATGTCTACCGTTCGCACAGCGGTGATCTGGGGACAACTGGGCTCACACACCGTTACTCAGTGTCGACTTCTTCACCATTAGGTACTTCCGACCACTGTCTGGTGAAATCTGTATCCGTCTACTCCCCACCCGATCCTAGCCCTAGAGGCACCAGGCGGGTTTGGCGATACAGGTCAGCATATTGGGATGGCATGCGATCTTTCTTCGCATGTTATCCTTGGCGGCCCACTTGCTTTTCTTCGACTGATGTTTCGTCGTGCGTGGACGCCGTGACGGATGTGTTGCGGCGGGGAATGGAGTACTACATTCCATGCTCTGACGTAACAATGTCTGGCGGGGCTCGACCATGGTTTGGTGCCGAGTGCAATCGCGCTGATGCGCTTAAACACGCGGCCTACCTGGCATGGGTCGACGCTCGGACGCGTAAAGCGAGTGACGTGAGTCAGAGGAAGAGAGCCTTCAACAGGGCTGCCAAGTTCTGCAAGAAGGTGTTGCGGAAGGCTCGGTTTGACCACATTGGCCGAATTGGGAACAAACTTGCTTCTTACCCAGCTGGTAGTAAGGCGTTTTGGTCCCTGGCTAAGTCGGTTGAATCGTACTTCTGCCGCCCCTCACTACCTCCACTGCTGAAACCCGACGGGTCGCTGGCCCACTCCGCTGAGGAGAAAGCAAGCTTGTTTGCCTCTCAGTTTGCGGAATCTTCGCGTCTAGATCCTGGTGGCGCGAGGCCCTCTGGTACTCTTGGTGGATGCGAGTCGATTATGTCAGACATTCGCATTCATCAGAAGGATGTCCGGAGGGTACTGCGTAACCTGGACGTGAACAAGGCTAGTGGTCCCGACGGGATACCGGCAATTGTACTGAGGACTTGTGCGCCTGAGTTGTCTCCGATCTTGACACGCCTATATCGCCTTTCGTTTGAGACTGGAAAAGTGCCGATGGCTTGGAAGCAAGCTAATGTGCAACCCGTACCCAAGAAGGGTAGTCGAGCTGACCCAGCAAATTATAGGCCCATCTCGGTAACTTCCGTTCTCTGTAAGAGTATGGAACGTATACTGAATGGTAAGCTCCTAGCATACCTAGAAGCTAACGATATCCTAAGTGACCGACAATACGGCTTCCGCCGAAATCGGTCAACAGGAGATCTTCTAGCGTATGCCATTCACATCTGGAGTGAGGCCATCGACAAACAAGGGGAAGCCCTTGCGGTCTCCCTTGATATCTCGAAGGCCTTCGACCGGGTCTGGCACGACAGCTTAATTGGCAAGCTTCCTTCCTTCGGTCTGCCCGCTGGATTGTGTGATTGGATAGCAGATTTCCTGAGGGATCGGTCTATCCGAGTAGTCATAGATGGCTGCTCGTCCGGACTGCTGGCTATTAATGCCGGTGTTCCTCAGGGGTCGGTGCTCTCGGCAACATTGTTTTTGCTGCATATTAACGATCTGCTAAAACGCGGTACCTTTGGGTATGCAGACGACAGCACTGTTGACGAGAGATACGTGCCAGACGCACGAGTTAGTGGGTCTCAGGTCCGGTCTCTCCGAGAGGCTATGGTTGGGCGCTTGAACTTGTCCTTGCAGGCTGTCTCAAAATGGGGCGATGCCAATCTGGTTAAGTTCAATGCTGCTAAGACCCAGGCGTGTCTTTTTTCTGCTAAAAGGAGCCAATTTCACCCGGCTCCATCTTTCCGAGGTGTAACCGTGCCGATAACCGACCGACTTGATCTTCTTGGTGTTACTTTAACATCTACCCTCAATTTTGGTCCCATCATAGAGGCTAAGGCTCAAGTGGCTGCCAAAAAGTTGGGGGTCCTCGCAAAGGTGAGACGATACTTCACGCCGGAACAGCTGCTCCAACTCTATCAAGCGCAAGTCCGATCGTGTACGGAGTACTGCTCTCATCTTTGGGACGGATCTGCAAGATACCAGCTTGATGCCCTTGAGTCAATTGAGAAACGAGCCAAGAGGATCATCGGCAATGATAGACTCGTTGAGTCAAAACTCCAAAGTCTTGAACATAGACGCCGAATTGCCTGTCGGTTTTCTATCGATTACATTTTGGGGAGTGTGCGACGGAATTGCATGATTTGATTCCGCCAAGCCCGTTTCATCTAAGGACCACAAGACGTACGGCGAAGTGCCACCGGTTCATGGTGGACATCCCATCCATTCGCACAAAGCGTTTTGAGAAAACATTCATTGTACGTACAGCTAGAGAGTGGAATTCTCTACCGGAGTCTGTGTTTCCTGTAAGATACAACCTGGGAGTCTTTAAGTCAAGAGTGAATAGGTTACTTCTAGGCAAGCGTGCTCCATCTTCGACCACATCATCGCTTACCATCAGGTGAGATAGTGGTCAAACGCGAGCCTATCAAACATAAAAAAAGGACTTCCTCTCATTACTCATTTCTTATTATACGCATCTCTCTCATCATCTCATCTCTAGTACGTATCTCTAGTAGTAAATATAATTTAACAATCATCATCATCTTCCTGCCCTTATCCCATGTCACTTGGGGTCGGCGCAACACGTTTTTTTCTTTCGTTTTAAATACGAGTATAATTTAACAATCTAACCCAAAAATACCCTCGCTTGAAAGAAAACTGATCTCCAACTTTTCTCACATTCTAGGCGATTCTGTACTTTGAGGCGTCAGATAAGACACTGACCCAGAGGTTACTCGGTCGTGCAGCGAGCTCGGGCCGTGCTGATGACAACGAAACGACCATCAAGCTGCGTCTAAATACCTTCTTTGAGAACAACCAGCACGTGCTGGACCAGTACCCCACTAAGATCAGCAGGGTAGGTGGATTTTTTAGCCAATTTAACCAATAACTCAATCAAAAAGACTGATATGATAATCTTATTGGCAGTTATTGGCGATATCTCTAACTAGACCCGTGTGTCCCGGGTATAATGACCGGATTTTACGCCAATTTTTGAAACTATGATAACGAGCCTGGTTTAATATCCTGGTTTGGTACAAAAAAAATGGGTGTCTTGTTTACAAAGTGTATGTGATTATAAAATGACAGCACGATTGGCGCAGTGCTTGAGCAATTGGCTGCTTCGTTGCGTGTCGCAGGTTCGATTCCCGCACCGAACAAATATTTGTATGGCCTATAGATAGTTGTCCCGGGTCTGGGTGTATTGTATATGTGCGTTTGATACAGGAGCACTTGGAATTCCTAGTGCCGGGAACGTCTATTTAGTCTGATTAAATAAAGTGTGTGTACGAACGTAAGAAGTTATACTTCTTTGGCGTAACAAGAAAAAAAACCAATCTGTCACAAAGTTTACAATAGGAAAACAATCATTCTTCATGAACCACAGACTATATCTAACTTTAGGGTGTCGGTTCTAGCTAAATTCAAGGTGTCGGTTTTTTTGTGACGGTGTAAATCTACTCTCATCATTTTTCCCTAACGCGCCAAAAGAAGTATAACTTCAAAAATAACAACGTTTATAAAAAGCCCCAGAGCGCCCCTTAATATGGTAAAAACATGATTTAGAAGTATCTTATCGCGTTGCCCCATCTCATCAAAATACTTTCTATTTAGAATCGAGAAATTTGTACTTATTGTAAATATTTAAAAAAAGTACAAATATAATATTCGTGTGTCTTATGTTTAATTGCAGATAGACGCGGAATCTTCAGTAGACGCCATCTTTGCCGAAGTGGAGAAGGTGCTGGACCCAATCGTAATCGCCAACTAAATGCACAAACACAACATTTTATACGCTCTGTAAATATGCCTATTCTACAATAATTTTAAAGATCGTTGATTAAATAATGTTTTTATTTTATATGTTTTATTTTTTTATATATTTTAGGCAGTTGTCCCACTATCGGAGAGGAAGCGACCGGCTATTTTAACGCTCAAGAAACGTACAATAGATATACATTCCGTGTAAACAAAAGAGATGCATTATATTAGTAGTTGATCGCTGACTGTTCACACTGCCGTCGAGAACTCGCTCCACAAGTTTGTCACTGAGCGACAAGATCTATCAAAGTTTACTCGCTCTGCGATGCTCGCTTTTTTTTTAAGGGACAAGCCCGCCACACTATTCCCAAACCACTGTAACTTCTGTAAGCCAGAATCAACAGTGGCGACCACCAAAAAACGCCGAGGCAATGAAGCTCGACGAGTCCCAGAGAAACGATTAAACTGTCTTGGGTCCCGCAACGAAATTAATCAGAAAAGACAGCGGAGGAGTAAGAAAAACATAATTTCCACTTCCCTCCTAATCAAGCGGGAGACAGAACAAAACTAGGCCATTAGGCACAAAGGGGGTTTTTACAACTGGGGTAAGCCCAGTTGCCAAGCACCACTGGTTAAAAACACTAATATTAATGGGTCCTAAAATTGTGAGCTGTTACACTTGATTTCAATAATAGGTATGGCAAAAACGCTTGAACGCACGGAAATTCGTTCTAGTTGCCACAAGGTCCGTGTAATAGACAACTCCAAACGTAGGCTGAATACTATCCAACATAATATTGCGCTCAGCCTACCAAAGAGTACAATCCCACAGGATATGATATGCGGATTGTTCGTATTCGCAATCAGGAGTAGAACATTGACAAAAGTTGAGGCAACAACGCCTGTGAGAAATTGGGCAACACAGTGATCCACCTCCAGCCATGTCCTATCCAGCCGTTCGCGAACCGATGGGAAGAACTGGTGGAGGTGTCTGCCTTTGATGGAACTTTCCCACCTACATTGCCATTCGGATAAAAGGTCCACCCAAACTTCAGTTTGAGGTTTAAGTAATCTAGAAATTTTGGCACGATCACGTTGAGGTAAAAAGTCTGGGTCCGTAGTCTTTCGTGCAGAATAGTACATTGCAGCACGTCGCTGCGACGCTCGCTTGCCGGTCAGACAGAACTCACGCCGAAAAACCAACCAGCGGTCATTTCTATCTAGCGCATGCAGTGTTGCGCAGGACTAGCCGAGCCACCCCGAGCAAGTGGTGCGAGTAATCGCCCGTCGCACTCGAACACTCGCTTAAGGGTCTACTAACGGCCTAGTGGCGACCTCATTGAATAAAAAATCGTAGCATAGCACAGAAAATAAATATTAAAAAATCCAACGTCACGTTTGTTACAAAGCGGATAAAGCATTTTTACGTTGTTAAAACAGGTCTCAAAATGTTTCGTATCCAAAGTAGTAGGCAAATGTATCAGAAACGGCCGTTTTTGGTCTTGCTGATGCTTGATGCTTTATCCTCAATTATCCTGCATTATGCTACGATTTTTTATTCAATGAGGGTGCCACTGGACCGTTAGTAGGGCCTTAAAGCCCAGCGACAAAACTATCGGAACTACACACTCGCTACTCACTGCTCGTCAACTCGTTTTTAGGGTTTCGTACCCAAAGGGTAACCAACGGGACCCTATTACTAATATTTTTTTTATTATTAACACCGAAGGTAAGGCTGTCTTTTGACCATATTGCCTAGTCTTACGTGGTGCATTTTTACTTTTTTTCCATTAGAATACAGATGTTTCTGTGATCTAATGTTTTTGCAGTATTTGGCAACAAATGTGTCCAGTCAGCCTTCTAGACAGACTTCGCTGTGGTAGTCAATACTACAATAAAATTCTCAGCTCCTTTTTACCGAGATCGCGCCTGTTTCAATGACTCCATATATTGACCATTTGCGTTGACACTTGAGATACAAAACCAATTTTACATCTCAATATCCACTAGGAATCAATAAATGAATAATTAAAACAGCCACTGAACTACACTCGTGAAACTCCCGCCAAAAACTCCCCCTATTACTAAGATTCCGCTGTCCGTCCGTCTGTCAGCTGGTTGTCACGATCCGTAATAGCTACACAGTTTAAATTTTCACAGAATGTGTATTTCTGTTGCCGCTATAACAACAAATATTTTTTTTAAAGAAATACACGCTGTTCTGAAGCTATAACGCTAGATGGTGCGCTTCTCCCAGTCGGCTCCGATTTACGGTATCTCGGTTCACTCGTGCAAAGCGATAGCGAAAAAGATCGGACTTTTAAGCACAGAACTATCACTGGATGGATGAAATGGCGGCAGGTCACTGGGACTATCTGCGACTCCCGCATTCCCCTTAAACTTAAGAGGAAGATTTATAAAATAATAGTCAGACCTGCTGTCTTGTATGGTTCAGAATGTTGGGCCACAAATGGGATGAATAAAAAGCTATTGCATGCGGCTGAAATGAGAATGCTAAGAGCGATGTGTGGTGTTACGCGCATGAATAGAATTAGGAATGAGTATATAAGAGGAAGTATGAAAGTGGCACCGCTGACTGAAAAGTTGTGTGGAAATCGATTGTCGTGGGCATGTGATGCGGAGGAATGAAGAAAATGTCGTGAGGAAAGTCTTGTGTATGGATGTGGATGGCTATAAGAGTTGAAGAAGGCCAAAGTAATGATGGTTGGACTGTGTGAAAGAGGATATGGGTAAAAAGGGGGTGACTACAGAGATGACGACTAACAGAGGAGTATGAAAAAAAGACATGTTGCGCCGACCCCAAATAAATTGCGATAAGGGCAGGTGAATAATGACATGCTGTGTGAAAATTTCAACTGTCTACCTATTACGGATCATGAGATAGAGTCCAAAAAATAAACCAAAAAAAAAAACACGTTTCTATAAACGTGTTTTTTTTTTCAGTTTATGGTACGGAGGCCTTCGTGTGCTGACTCGCACTTGGCCGCTTTATTAAGTTATAGCTCTACTCGCTACTCGCTCATCATTGGCGGTGGGGCAAGTGCCATAAACAGGTTATAACGGAAATACTTAGCCATATTTAGATATCGGTTCTGCCCGTGGAAATAAACAATTTTTTTCAAGGAAACCACAGTACCTAAATTCCCGAATAAGAAGTTGAACTTTCCGTAAAAAAAAAGAATATTTTCAAAGAACCTGACTGTAAACAACAACTAAAAAGTTCCAAACAAATCACTTTTCAAGCAGTCTGATGCAGTTGGTGGCAGTTATTTTAGTTCAATTATTGATTTCAAGCCACCAACTGCCAGAGGACAGGGTGGAGCATACGGTGGAGGTTTGCCCCGCTTGGGCAGAGCACCGCCGTGTCCTCGTGGATGCGATAGGCGGCAGCGACCTCTCGCGCCGTGCCCTGGTTCAGGCCATGGTACGGAGCGAGAGGGAATGGGAGGCCATCTCCTCCTTCTGCGAAGCAGTAATGCTCGCGAAGAGGGAGGCGGCATACGCTGGGGAGACTCGACAACAGCCGAGTCGCCCTAGCGCCCCCAGCCGCAACCGCCGCCTGAGACGCCAGGGGGTTCGGACGCCGCGAGACGATCTCCGGCCACCGTAGACCCGGGCCTGCGGACGGCGAGTAGTGGGTAACTCGCCGTCCGATCAGCACCAGGCCCGAGAGTCGACGGCGCGTAGTGTTCCACGCGCGCCTCAAAGAGTTGTCAGCAAAGGGACGGGGCCTGCCACGGCCGATGCCTGCCCTGGGGGTGGAGGATAAATTCGAAAGAGTTACCTCGCCCCTGGGCACTCGAGGCAGGGAGGAACAGGGGTGGGTTTTAGTCAGTAAGAGTCTGACACGCCCTTCCGCTCCACCCTAGAGCGGAAGAAGTCATAGGATGATTTCCAACACCCCAAAAAAAAAAAAAAGCCACCAACTGCATCAGACTGCTTAAAAAGTGACTTGTTTGGAACTTTGTAGTTGTTTTTACAGTCGGGTTTATTTAATTTTTTTTTTTCTACATTTTAGTGAGTTATATTTTTGGAATCGTTTTTTAATTGGTTGGTTGGTCTAGTAAAATAGTTACTATACCTAATAAGGTCATAAAGTGAGCGTGAAAGAACTATAGGGGGCAACACAAACTCGATAGCAGAGACACCATGCGGATAGAAAACGAAATTGACTTCTATCGTGCTGTCATCAATGCCCCATAAATGCCCCAGAACTTTTTATAACACCGATTTTATAATTTTCACATATTATATTGTTTATGTGTGATAGTAATTTGTACTTTTCAGTTCAGAAAGGTAGTTTTTTTTGTGGGTCGTAAATGACCTTTTGGGCAGATAATGAACTAAGGGTCTAGATGGAACCCGGGCCTGCGGACGGCGCGTAGTGTTCCACGCGCGCTTCAAAGAGTTGTCAGCATTCATGACGGGGCCCGTCGTGGCCGATGCCTGCCTAGGGGTTGAGGATAAATTCGAAAGAGTTACCTCGCCCCTGGGCATTTAGGGCAGGGAAGGAACAGGGGTGGGTTTTAGTCAGTAAGAGTCTGACACGCCCTCCCGCTCCACCCTAGAGATGTCATTGGATGATTTCCCACCCCACAAAAAAAAGGGCTAAATGGAGAACGAATAATCAAAAAAAAATTTAAAAAAAACTAATTTCGGAAGTCGGTGTCAAATAACGAAGAAGTAAAATACAAACACCGACTTCCGAAATTAAAGTTATTTTTTAATTTTTAGTGTATTTTTTTTTTTGGAAGTTGGTTTGTTTTTTTGTAAAAAAGTTTTTTACTGTTGTGTTTTATTTAATAAGTTTATTTATTTTTGTACTTTTTGTATTTAGTTTTGAACTAATATTTATTTATTTAAAAATAAATATAGTTTTTAATCGACTTCCAAAAGGGGAAAATATGTCAATTAGACGATTTCAAAAAAATGTTTGTAGGTAATATCTACAAACATTTTTAACCGACGAAAAAAAAGGAGGAGGTTCTCAATTCGACCGTTTATATATATATATATTTTGTGTATGTTCAGCCCTCACTCCGTCATTTATGAACCGATCTTGATGATTATTTTTTTGTTAGATAGGGTGTATACCCTATCTAACTCAAGGGTGGTCCCATGTCAAGGAAATCAGGGTCTGATAATGGAATCCTGATAAAATTGAGAGAAAACCTCGAAAAATGTGGGCAAATTTAGCGTTTCTGTACGTACGAGTATGTTCGGCCCTCACTCCGTTGTTTATGAACCGATTTTGATGATTCTTTTTTTCTAAATATACACTAATTTTAAAACTAAAAAAAAAAAAAAAAAAAACCAATAAACTAATTATAAACTAATTTTGAGTCGGCGCCAAATAATAAAATGATTAATTACCGACATCTAGCCTCCTTCATTGCTACGTAACTACATAAAAAACTTTTTAACAAGAAAAAAAATATATATACTATATATATATATATATTCGTCGGTTAATAATAAAACAGTATTATAATGCTATTCAGTGTGTATTATTTATAGCTAAGACAAGTTAGATAGGAACTATTAGATAAGTAATTAAATTCGGTAAGTATCCTTACTTACCGAATTTTAATTACTTATCTAATATTGTAGTCAGTTCAGTTAACTAATATATATTATGTCCTATGTTCATTGGACATAATATATATAAGTTATGAAGGAAATCCTGCAAAGCATTTATTTATTTGTACATAACTTCTGATCTGAATTGTGAGAATAATATGTTCAGTTGAATGTTTTCTACTAGAAACAGGTACCTTGCCTTCTTCTGGGGTCCACGCTGAGGTCTGGTACTACCATATTTCTGGAGTATAGACATTGCAATAGATCGGCGAAATTCCAGCGTGTCTACATTTGTCCCTTATGATCTGGCGAGCAAAGAAGCGCAACTAAGAATTAAAATTCCCATAAAACAGTATATCTTATCCCCCGAAATACAAAAAACTAGGATTGTGTGTTTCAACGGCGTACATAGCCGTGTCCCTAACAATATAAGGTATATTGTTAGACATTACGTCTTCGTTAAAAATAATTCAAAGAACTCTATTAAATGATAAATGATGTTTATTCAGTAAATAGGTTACAAGGAACACTTTTACACGTCAATGTTTTTTGTCAGTTTAAGCTAGATGAGGCCGGTGTTTCCTAGCTGACTACCCTGAGAAGAAACACCGAAACAAACTCAGAGTTGGGAGGTATTGGTTAACTTTCTTTGGTGAGTTGGGAGCACAATTCACAGAATCATCGACCTACAGAATCAGTGTTGGCCCTGATAGACCGGACATTCAAAAAAGACTGTTCATCAGGATTGGCAATGATCATTGGTTCTTTAACTCTTGGAGTTGACGGTTCGACAGGATGAAAACTTCGTAACCAGTGTGTGCTGGATCCGGATGCCGTAGAAATGGCATCGAAAATTTGAGAACTACTAGTAGGGCAGACTGAGACGTCATTGATGGTGGTGTCACCCTCATTGTCTTCTTCGCCTTATACTACCATCTCAGCTGGAGGGAATAACTGATGTCGGTTCAAGCGATTAATATAGTCACAGTTCTCCTCACCTTACCGTCCGATATGGTACCCTCACAAAGCGGATCATATACGTCGAAGCCCTGGACACCTTCCTCGTAGTCAAGTGACTCCAGGGCTTCGGTTATTTCATTTGTAGACAGCACGTACCGGGACCTCATAAATAAAAAATATGATTATAAAGCATGGTATATATATAGCCACAGGGTCGTTACCGACCCACGAAAATGTTTCGATTGTTTGCAATTAGAAAAATATATTTTATATAAGCAATATTTACATCTATATCTCTAAAACAAATATTCAGTTTACTAAAAATACAATTTTGATAGTAAAACAATAATATACACAAAATACTTACATTTTTATGCGCATGGTTGCAAACTTTTTCCAGTAATGATTACGATCTTGCAATAGCACTTGCGATTTGGAATTATTGTAAAGTAGAAATTATACTGAGCTGTGCTTAAAAATAATTCTTCTGACTATCGAAAATAATAATAATATAATAATAAACGTTTATTGGTTCAAAATTAATTATGTTAACAATATGAACACTGCCACTTAAACTAGGTTAAGGTACCTGTGCTATAAGCAACAGTAACAATTCGTGGTTGATCTAGTTACTTAAAAAATAGTTTTGTGCAACAATCCGTTATTATTATAAATAAGTTAATTAGGACTATTTAATTAACTTTACAGTTACATAATAACAAAAAAAATAACAAAAATTAATTAAAAATAGAATGTTTGTATGAGTCGTGTGTATGGATGTTTGTGCGTGTGTATCAGTGTGTGTGTGTGTATGTCTGTGTATTTTGGAATGTATATATGTG
Source organism: Polia nebulosa (assembly GCA_951329385.1). Lineage (NCBI taxonomy): Eukaryota > Metazoa > Arthropoda > Insecta > Lepidoptera > Noctuidae > Polia > Polia nebulosa. Next base: position 4,658,833 of record OX589592.1, on the reverse strand, counting down.
TGTATGTAGGTAGATAAATAAGTATGTGACATGTTGATGTAGACGTTGCTTGCGTTGAAGGTTACTCAGGAACACTTAAAAAGTTTTCCGTTTCTTGGTAATTAAATACAACTAACAAGTTTTTAACTACTTTCTTAAATTTAAAATGCCGTATTTTCTTTAGGGACACATTTTTACTCATTTTATTGTAAATATAGGGAGCTATTACATAAGGGTATCTTTTTGCAAAAACTGTCTTGTGTGGAATGGTTTTGAAAACAATGTCGTTTCTTGACGCTTAAAATGACGCTATAATAAGAATTCACTTATAAGTTCGCGGTCAGGGTGCATTAGAAGTAATTATGGGCCCCAGGGCATAAAAAAGGGCATATTTGGGTAATTGATCATCTACCTCCAAGATTCAAATCTCGCTTTTCATCATTTCTTTGCGATAATAAGGAGAAAGATGCGGAATAATTCTGGTTTTTATCCACCAGATGGCAAAACATTCGTCGTGCACTTTCCCAACTATGCCGCCGAGCCTACACCCGCGACTAACTAAACGATTGCTCTGCCTAAGTAGAACTAACCTCAAAACAATAATATGGACAATCATGGGTCATTACCTCTTTAATTAACAAACATCTTTTCAACATAGGCGATACGGACAGCCCTCTCTGCAGAGGCTGCATTGACGCCGAGGATTCAGCCGGCCACGTCATCCTGACATGCGAGGCCATGGCTACTCAACGTGCACAAATCCGCGGAACAGTGAGGTCGCTCCGTGAAGCCTGTGAAGCTCGCAGGAAGTTTGTGTGCTTCTGGGTTAGCTATGTTAGCCAGGATCCCCACGCATAACGGTCCAAAAAGTCCGGACAGCGGAGTCCCTATACTATATGTAGTTCCCTATTGTGCGATAAACCTTTTTTCAGGACCATAGATTAGTAGCTTATCGCTCGCTACTGTGTGTGTTTGCTTGACAGTACAGCCCGCAACGTCAGTATCCACGAGAGAATCAGTAAAGTTTTCCCTAATAAATAAAATAAAGTAAAAAAAACACACGTTGGCCGCCAAATTAGTTACTAAAATGCCAGCCTGATTTGTTTTAACAAAACAACAAATAAATGCAGTAAAGGCAAATGTAAGAGAGCGCCCAAAAGTCCTCCCAAAGTGCGTCGCAGATTTCCTCCAAAAAAATGGCCCCAAAAGTGCCATCCCTTCATCCAGGTTGTTCCTGCCCTAAGTGGGGCCCGCTCCTCGAGTGCCCATATCATGTTCCGGATGACAAGGTTAGTCAGAACTTGGCCAGAATTTGGCTAAGCTTTACTTAATCTGCCGTGGAGTTGGGACTCCATTTTTTTTCTCAGAAAAATCATACTATTAGAAGCCTTAACGTAAAGTTTTAAAGCGCGGAAATAAATGTTTTACGAGAAATAAAAAAAACAAAATCGTAGAAATTTAACAATATGTTGACATTTTGTCTCGCCATTGAACGTTTCGTTTCGTCAAACATATTGTTAAATTTCTACGATTTTGTTTATTTTTATGCATATTTCATAATAGTTAGTTACCCCCAGAAACGACTAGATTATATAGAAAAAAATTGTCTGAACAATGTTTTATAAAAAAGATTTAAGAAAGGGGGGGACTTCCGCAACTTTTTCTTCATGCGGGGGTACACCTTCCCCCTCTCCCTTCCTCCCTTTAAATAAAAAAAAACGTAAACATAACCTCAAAATGCGATTTTTAAAAATTCATAACAGAATGGGTGGCTTTCCTCAACTTTTCCTTCATAGGAGGGGGGGTCTACACTCCTCCCTCCTCAAATTTCACCCCTTAATTCCAGGGCAGATCAAGTAAAGTCGTACCCAGAACTTTCACACAGTGAGTCATTCGTCCTTGTGCCCATTACCTTTATCTAACCTACCACATTTTCTTTTTGTCTGTTTTAGCGGAACGCAGTAGAAATCATCCTCAGTAATTCAGTAAGTACGAAGTTTTGTTTGTAGTTTTCTAGTCTGTTACGAATTAGCAGCGAATTAGTTAGCAGGGGTTTGACAATCATTTAATTATTACAATTTAGTTTGTTTTATTTTAATACCTGTTGTTTCATGTGTAATAAATTAAGGGCCTACCTCCGCATAAGTGGCGCCCTCATTGAATAAAAATTCGTATCTTAGAATAGAAAATAAAGAATCCTATGTTGCGTTTGTTACAAATAGGATAAGGTATTTTTACGTTGCTAAAACAGGACACAAAGTGTTTCATATCCAAAGTAATAATAATAAATATAATAATAATTAAGCTGGCAACACCAACAACGTCTGACGTGTCAAAATTTTCTTTCAAGCTATTTTTCGATTTTTATAATATTTATCACGTAATTTCAAGCCCACAACAAATAGTAAAAATAAGTATCGTAATAGCAAGAACCCACATAAAATTTAACATGGAAAAGTATCACCTTTACACAAAAAACTACACGATATTGAAATGACAGCTGTCATGGATAAATAAACCGAAAAATTGGAAAAACACAACGATAGATGTTGACTAGATCAGCAGCTCGCCGTGCACGCCCACCACCTCCGGCCTCGTCGCTCAGCTCCGCCTCGCCGCCGCCGGTACCCAGCCCCACAGTGAGTACTGTGACACCGGCCGTGGCAGTTGCGTCGAGCTCCAGCGACGAGTTCTTCTCGCCGCCGACGACACCACCACCTGCGCGTCGACGGGGAGGACGCCGGCCGCCGAGCGGCTTAGGACCTCGAGGCCCACCGGCCTCTGATAGGGTCCCAGCTCCCGGCGGAAGTGTGCAGCGCATGAGATGGACGCAATCCATCAATGAAAACGTCATGCGCTCATACTATGGGGCTACAGAGGGAGGTAACAACCTGACCGCGTACCGTGTTCGGATGCTCTCTTTGTTCCAGGTGCTTGAGCCAGCCGTCAACGTTTCGGCCCAACGACTGTCGGATCAGGTGCGGGTCATCCTGCGTAATCATATGTTGGATGATACTGTACTTGATCGCCTCCGAGCTGAAATGGGTAGCCATGTTATTGCCCCTCTGTCGCAGACTGTGTTACCAGTTGTGGTACCACCGTCCAACCATGTTCCCAGCCACGCTGACGAGGAGTGTAATGACATGGTTACAAACGTAAGTACCCACTACAATGATGAATTGAGGAGTGCTTTGGAGTGTGCTATTCGGGAATATCGCAGCATGCCGCTCGAGCTTAGGCCACGCTTACCTCGTTTGCCCATGCATAACAAGAATAAGGCGCTGGTGGCTGCTCTGGATTCGCAGTTGTCCAATTATTTTGATGACTGCGAAGACCTCACCGATACACACTCGATACTGTACTGCGCGGCTGTAGCGGCATGTCGTGTAGCTCACGTCAAATTTCCTAATGACAGAGCTACACGACCGATGCCAGCCGTACCGGCTTGGCAGTGCAGGATCGAGCGTCGTATTGGTGGGGCCAGAGCACTCATAGGCAAACTAATCTGCTTCAGGGAGGGCAACACTCGCCCAAGAGTGATGCGCTTTGTGAGACGGGCGTTTTCGGGGACTGATGTCAGCTCCCGAGACTATATGTCCCGTGTCACAGAGCGCATCGACTTCCTGAAGCAGAAAGTATATGCATGGGCAAACCGTATTCGCAGGTATAAGCGGCGAGTGGAACGATACATCCAGAATCGCACATTCCGAAGTAATGAAAGGTGGGTGTATAGGGATTGGGAACGACCGGACCAAGGTGTGACTAATACGCACCTGCCGGATGATGACGCCATATACTCGTTCTGGCGCAGCATCTGGTCGGTGCCTGTCTGTCATACCGAGGGCGATTGGATTCGGGATGTTGAGCGCGCGTGCGATCCAATACCAGAAATGGGGGCAATTATCATCAGCCCCCAAGATATAGCTCGTGCAGTCCGTCCGTTAGCTAACTGGAAATCTCCAGGTCCGGACGGGCTGCACAACTTCTGGATAAAATGGTTTACGAGGTCGCATGCCCGCTTGGCATCTCAGATCCAGTCTGCCTTAGAGTCAGGGTCGCTGCCCCAATTTCTAACTACAGGAATAACCCACCTGCTCCATAAATCAGGTAGTACTGCGGAACCTAAAAATTATAGACCGATCACGTGTTTACCGACGGTCTACAAGGTTCTTACATCTATTTTGAGAGCTAAGATTAACACACATATAGATAGTAACTGTATAATGTCGGCCTCTCAAAATGGATGTAGGAATGGGTCCCGCGGTACTAAGGAGCTTCTCCTCATAGATATGACCATTAGCCAACAGGTTCGACGTTTCCGAAAGGATCTGTCGACATGTTGGATAGACTATAAGAAGGCCTATGACTCAGTTCCTCATACATGGCTCATGAGGGTGCTAGAATTGTATAAAGTTGATGCAACGCTACGCACCTTCACCTTATCCAGGATGTCGACAAATCCAGAGGAATAGCGAACCGATAAGGATCGAGCGGGGTATATTCCAGGGTGACAGTTTGAGTCCGCTTTGGTTTTGCCTAGCTTTGAATCCTCTAAGCACACTGCTGGAGAATTCAGGGCTAGGCTATCGGTTGAAGAGAGGTGGTCAGGTTATATCTCACCTCCTTTACATGGATGACTTGAAACTTTTTGCCCCCAGCAATCTGCAACTGATGGAGCTACTGAAGGTAACTAAAACCTTTAGTAGTGCCATCAGGATGGAGTTTGGTGTAGACAAATGTGCGGTCATGCATGTAAAGCGAGGGGAGATTGTGGAATCCGTGGGTACTCAACTCTCGGATTCCATAAACCTGAGATCCCTCTCTCCAACCGAAACCTATAAGTATTTGGGTATGTCGGAAGCGTTAGGTATCAATGTTACTGACATGAAGCAATCGTTGAAGGAGCGCTTCTTTGGCCGCCTGAAGAAGGTATTTAATAGCCTTCTATCGGGCGGAAACAAGGTGCGCGCCTTCAACGGTTGGGTCATGCCGGTATTGATGTACTCTTTCGGCGTACTCAAATGGACTCAAACAGAACTTGACGCCCTGGATAGGCGTGTCCGTACACTGCTGACTGCATTTCGAATGCATCACCCACGTTCGTCGGTGATGAGACTGTATATCCCGCGGAAGTGTGGAGGCCGAGGCTTTTTAAATGCTAAGACCCTCCACAACCGCGAGGTATGCAGTCTAAGGGAATATTTCCTAGCTGCTGACGTGGGTATGCATCGAGATGTAGTGGCAGTGGACAAGGGCCTTACTCCACTCTCCTTGGCTAACGAGAACTGGCGCAAACCTCTAGTGCTTGACACTAACGATCGCAGAGAAGTATGGCAGAGTAAGGAACTTCACGGACGCTTTTTCCGGGCACTAAATGGGCCCGATGTAGACCAGTTAGCGTCCGTAGCCTGGCTGCGTGTCGGTGACCTCTTTGGGGAAACCGAAGGTTTTGTCTGTGCAATTATGGATGAAGTTATCATGACGAAAAATTACCGGAGATTTATTGTGAAGGACGGCACGGTTGACATATGTCGGGCATGTCATCGTCCGGGAGAATCAATCCGCCACATAATCTCTGGTTGTTCTCGTCTAGCTAACGGTGAGTACTTGCATAGGCACAACCTTGTAGCCAGGATTATCCATCAGCAACTTGCTCTGAAGTACTCTCTTGTGGAATCGGAAGTGCCGTACTACAGATATGCGCCCGACCCAGTTCTCGATAATGGTCATATCTCATTGTACTGGGATCGGTCCATCATCACTGACAGGACTATTGTAGCCAATAAGCCTGATATAGTGGTGGTGGACCGAATCGAGAGGCGTGCAATGATTACCGTCCCACATGACGAGAACCTCGTGAAAGCCGAGAAAGATAAACAAATCAAGTATATTGACTTGGCTCGCGAGGTTGTCGACATGTGGGATGTGGACTCAGCGATCATTGTACCGATAGTCGTGTCAGCCAATGGCTTAATAGCCACGAGCCTCGACCAACACCTCAGGAGGCTCTCGTTAGGCGGCTGGATCAAGGGATTGATTCAGAAAGCAGTACTTCTGGACACGGCTCGCATTGTCAGGCGGTTTCTCTCTCTGGAGCCCTGACCGCCGGTAGCTTGGACCCTGTTCCCGATACCGGTGGGCTACTATTTTTTATATTTTAAAATGTTTTTTTTTATCCTTTATATTTAAATATTTAAAAATGTAAATAATATGTATAGAAAAATAAATAAACGGAATAATATAATAATATTCCACAACTATCACACAACACCATCTAGTCCCAAGCTAAGCAGAGCTTGTGTTATGGGTACTAGACAACTGATAAACATACTTAAATATTTCTAAATACATAAATATTATAGATAAATTACACCCACACACAGAACAAATGATCGTGCTCATTACACAAACATTTGTCCTGGGTGGGAATCGAACCCACGACCTCCGGCATAGCAGTCAGGGTCACTAACCACTAGACCAACAGGCCTGGCAAAAGCAGTAAGCAAAAGTACCAAAAACGGCCGTTTTTGACACTTTTGCTTACTACTTAAAAATACCTTAAGCTCTTTGTAACAAATGCAACATAGGATTTTTTAATCTTTATTTTCTACGCTTTGCTACGATTTTTTATTCAATGAGGGCGCCACTTGGCGGCTATATACGCCTTAAGAGAATTTCGGGTGTAAAAAGACAGTTTTCGAGCCCGAAAGCCACATATTCTACCCATTATTTGGATCATTTTTTTTCTACTAGACCATACCTGGGAATTCACTAATCACTGGTTCTAGAGATATTGAAGGTCAATGTCGCATTTTTTTTTTTTTGCGAAAATGATTTCCAAGCGTTATTATTATTACTAAACTTTTTTCCAAACAAACATTACCTGAATTTACGTTTTTTTTTTTTCGAAATTACGTATTTGCAGTTACGAAAACGCAATGAATATAGAGTGAAGGGGCGGGGTTTAACTCCACTTGCCTGGGTTCGCGTTACATTGCGCCCAATATATATATTTTTTTTCATACCTAAAAATAAAAGCCGTTTCCCTGCAATAATTTTTGCGCAAAGCTACTTTGTTAGACGTATAATATACGTAGTTAACGGCTTTGTGATGTGTATACATCCTGTATATAAAACTTGGAACCTGAACACATAGCAGCACCTTTGTACTCTTCTATCTGTATTTTGTTCTTTTCTCTTTTAGGTGGTTTGTGTGTACATAATTAAATAAATGATACACTGAACATATTATTACTTAATAAAAAACTTTTTTACAAAAAAAAACAACCGACTTCCATAAAAAAAATACACTAAAAATTAATAAATAACTTTAATTTCGGAAGTCGGTGTCAAATAACGAAGAAGTAAAATACAAACACCGACTTCCGAAATTAAAGTTATTTATTAATTTTTAGTGTATTTTTATAAGGAAGTCGGTTGTTTTTTTTTTGTAAAAAAGTTTTTTATTTTTCACTTTTTAGTTGTTGTACCTCAGAACTAAAAACCCCAATATAATGGAACGTGGAATTTAAACATTTGGAGAACACCAAAACGTCATCGAGGTACACGTATTTTCCGTTTTTGTTCAGTTTCTCAATAAGCGCTGAAGCAATTTCGATAAAATTTATATGGGACCACCTCGGGAGTATATTCTTTCAGATAAAAGAAGAATTTTGGAAATTGGTCTACAACTGACGGAGTAATCGCGTAACATACACACACAAACACAGACGAATTGAGAACCTCCTCCTTTTTTGAAGTCGGTTAAAAAGTCTTAGAAGCTCACTCGAAACACGTCACAGAACCATTGCTAGATGGTATTCAGGGTAAGCTCGTTGGTTTTGTCTTGACGAGTAATAAAAGTTACAAGTTAATGTGAGAGAACTTTTTGCCTACCTAAAAGATAAAGTAAAAGATATTTATTGACATAAAACAGACATCAGAAGTTAGATTTCAATTACTCCTGCGCTAGTTATAACTGTTACAGGAGCCGATGTCCTCCCGTATAAAAAATACACAATTTGTGCCGTTATATGACAATATAATTATATAAAAAAAGAGTAAAACAACAAAGTAAAATTAAAGTTAGAAGAGAAAAAAAAAAAAATACTACATTTCTTGGTTCTTATTATGAGCGACAATATGTCATGTTTGTTTGTGCATGTGTGCGGGTGTGCGTGGGTGATGGTGTGTACGCGTGTGTGAGTGTGTGTATGGTTGTTAGGAAGAGGTACTAAACACAGGGTTGATCCTGTCCCATCACGAGAACCATGCAGGCCCGCACTACCGCGCCGACACAGGTAAGCCCCCAAACGACAACGAGTAGGTATTGCCAGTTCGAATCCCACCCATGCCAGCAGCACGGAGTCACCTGGGCAACGGTAAAAAGAAGTATTCTAATATTTAAAAATCTCGTGTCACGGTGTTTGTGGATGAACTCCTCCGAACGGCTCGACCGATTTTAATGTTTTTTTTTTCTTTTCCCTTTTCCTTTCTTTTCTTTTGTTTATTTGGTAGGTATGAGAACAGGTCGTAAAGTAGTTTTTTAATCACAATTTTAAATGGCAGAACAACGTTTTCCGGGTCAGCTATTAAATAATAGTTATGTAATTAAAGTCACCACTTTTAATAGATTTTTTACCGCTTCGTTGTAAAGCGACTGCAGCCAGATGTAAATAACTTCCTTAAACTTATTGTTGCTCAGTTTACGTACAGAATTAATTTTATTGCATTTGTCATACACATAGCGGGCAATGAAGTTAAAGTGCTTTTGATTAAAAACCATTCTTTGGCGAGGAACCGGACAACGTTCAACTAGCTTGTTTGACAAAGGTAGGGTTTTTTTTTTTGTGGGGTGGAAAATCATCCAATGCCTTCTCCCGCTGTTTCGTGTCAGACTCTTACTGACTAAAACCCACCCCTGTTCCTTCCCTGCCCTGAGTGCCCTAACTCTGTTTCGAATTTATCCACAACCCCTGGGCAGGCATCGGCCATGACGGGCTCTGTCATTATTGCTGACAAGTCGACTCGGGCCTGGTGCTGATCGGACGGCGAGCTACCCATCACTCGCCGTCCGCAGGACCGGGTCTACGGTGGCCGGAGATCGTCTCGCGGCACCGGAAGCTCCTGGCGTCTCCTGTGGCGGCTGCTGCTGCGGGCGCGAGGGTGACTCTGTTGTTGAGTCTCCCTCACCCATGCCGCCTCCCTCTTTGCGAGCATTACTGCCTCGCAAAAGGAAGTGACTGCTTCCATTTCTCGCTCCGTACCATAGCCTGAACCAGGACCGGGCGCGAGAGGTCGCTGCCGCCTATCGCAGGAGGGGGGGGGGGGGTATTTTCCTTAGCTAAGGTACCACCAATTGATGTAAAGTAAACTTGTTCACATTTTCAAGAGATTTTGTTGGAGTGTCGTCAATACCTAGTAACTCTACCGATGGTTCCTTAGTGCGTTTCATATCACAAACTTCTTTTAAAATTTTCCATGTTTCCTTTGCATTACCGTCACTTTTATGTAATTTCTCCTGATAGTATTTATTTTTTTGTGTTTTTATTCTATCTATTTATTTTATATATTTTTGCATTCTTTGGATATTGGGGGATCTTGCTTCTTCGTACATTGAAGGATCCTTGATCCATTCGACCCACTAAAAAAAATAAAGTAATAGTTGAGTTATATAGGAACACTATAAATATATATATCTATTAATGTGTACTTCCATGCTATGGTCATGGTATGTTGTACTCCGTGAGAGATTATGGTTACAGACTTACAATAAAATACGTCACAGGGCGTCATTACGTCATTCGCGTGATAGGAACTTTGCTGAAAACCAGCGCTGTTGACGATAAGTTCGCCCTAAGTCACAGTATTTTTGCTGAGCAACGACCTGTTCTTGCACGGATGCGACGCACAGCTCAATTTGTTCGTGTTTGTTAAGAGATTAGTCTAGTTGTTTTTACACTTTCAAGAACTGTTTTTTTTTTGTGTTTCGTTTTGATGGTCTGTATGTTGTCATTAATTGCCAGTGTCGCAGTACAGATTACAATCATAGTATTACGCAATATATGTATTGTCTTTGGTTGTTGGCGGACTCTGACATTAGGCAATGAACAGAAGACTTACATTGATTGAATACGAGGCTTTTAGCATTCATGTATGTTTACGTTAATCCATTTTTCTGTAATGTGCGTTAAATCTGTGCAGAATAAATTATTTTTCTTTCTTTCTTTCTTTTCTTTCTTTTTCTATTAGAGTTACAGAGGTTCCTATATTTACAATATTTTTGTGCATTATTTGGTAACATAGCCCTTTTGTCGTATGTCCACCCAGTAATAGGACTCGTCCATCAAGGAGCGCTGTCCGAAATTAGACGCATTATTAATTTATTACACATAAAACAACAAGTACTAAACTAAAACACTGAGACTAAATTATAAATAATTAAATGATGAATGAAAGTTTTATAAAAATGCGCTTAATAGTTGTTGCGTGATTCGCAATTTTTTATCCGCGTTAGACATAACTTTACAAATGAATTACACTATGTTATAAAAATATTATTTTAAATATTCACAGATCAAATTACGACGGAAATTGTTTAGAATAACATATATTTTATTCAGAGAAATAAGGCTAGTCGTTTAGACGTGATGTTCATTTAAAAACCCTTAAAAGTCGTATAACTGCGCCTGCCCTAAATGGACGGTATTAAGATACTCGAGCTGACAAGTAAAATTCGCTTGTGTACATATTTTTGCTCGTGACTGTACGTCCACCCAGTAATCGGACTCGGGCATCAAGGAGCGCTGTCCCAAATTAAATGCATTATTAAAATTTAACGACTTTTATATAGCTGATTCCAATTGTGGTGGATCAATTTCGGTGGCTTTGGTGGCGTTTTACATTTTGATTATGTACTGTTTATGTATTCTTTGTACCTATAAAGCCAGTTTAACATTGCAAGACAGATTGCTTATTTAACAAATAGCTTTTACGTGTGTTGTGTACTTGGCACAAAGATCTATTTTCATAATGTAGATGCTTTTAAGAATTCCAAAACAGACCAGCGAAAAAAGGCTGCTTAAAAGGATAATAGCAGAAAAAAGAAGAAAAGCAAGAATAAGGAGCAATCCCGAACAGGCTGAAGCACTGCGAAAAAGAGAAAGGGAGAGATATCACAAAAAAAAGCGAGAAGGTAAAGCAGTGAGCAATAAAAGTCACAACGGGATCATCGAACTTTACAAAGAAGAAACAAAATATTTCAACAAGAATACGAGGGCGGGTCAATAAGTCCGTGACTTTTTCAATTCCTGACCTCTTTACTGAAAAAGCAACACTACTCCTGTCAACAGGCATCTGTCAGTTGACTCCTGTCAAAATTTGAACTTGCTGCGTCAGTTAGTTTGTGTTTGCCAGCTATCTTTATCAGACTACCCAGTAATTTGAGGAAAAAATGGAAAAAAGTGAATTTCGTGTGCTTATTAAGCATTATTTTTTGCGAAAAAAAAAACCATTACCGAGACCAAGGCTAAGCTTGATAAATACTATGGGGACTCTGCACCATCGATTTCAATGGTAAAAAAGTGGTATACTGAATTTCGTTGTGGCCGTACAAGCACTGAAGATGCCGAACGTCCTGTACGCCCAGTTGAGGTCTCTTCACCCGAAACAATCGAAAAAATTCACGATATGGTGTTGGCCGACCGAAGATTGAAAGTGCAAGAGATTGTGGAAGCCGTAGGGATCTCGCATGGCTCAGTGGTTTCAATTTTGAATGATCACTTGGGCATGAGAAAGCTTTCCGCAAGATGGGTGCCGCGTTTGCTCACAGTCGACCACAAACGCAATCGTGTAACAACTTCACAGGAAGGTTTGGCGTTGTTTAATCGCAATATGGAGGAGTTTTTGCGCCGTTTTGTAACCGTGGACGAAACTTGGATCCATCACAACACACCAGAGACCAAACAACAGTCAAAACAGTGGGTTTCTAGGGGTGAATCGGCGCCAAAGAAGGCCAAGGTGGGTTTGTCAGCCAATAAAGTTATGGCGACTGTTTTTTGGGATGCACGCGGGATAATCCACATTGACTACCTTCAAAAGGGAAGAACAATCAATGGGGAATATTATGCCAACTTATTGGACCGATTCAATGACGATTTGAAAAAAAAACCGACCTCATTTGGCCAAGAAAAAAGTTCTTTTCCACCAAGACAATGCGAGGGTGCACACATGTGCAGTTGCCATGGCAAAAATCCATGAATTGGGCTATGAATTGCTCCCTCATCCGCCCTATTCTCCAGATTTGGCTCCGAGTGACTACTTCTTGTTCCCAAACCTGAAGAAATGGCTTGGTGGAAAAAGATTTGACTCCAATGATGAAGTCATCTCGCAAACAAAGGCCTATTTTGAGGACCTCGACAAATCATATTTTTTGGAAGCGATAAAAAATTGGAGAAGCGTTGGACAAAGTGTGTAGAGCTCAAGGGAGACTACGTTGAAAAATAAAGTGATTTATTTATCAAAAAATCTGTGTTTTATTCCAAAAGTCACGGACTTATTGACCCGCCCTCGTATTATCAAAACAAAAAGGAACAAAAATTCTCGCAAGAGAAGCAGAATCAAATGCGTCACCCTAACATGTCCTTTGTGACAGTAATTCTCAACAAGACATCTTTTGAATTTGATTGTAAAAAGCTTACACAATTTATCTATATTTTATTCCTGTGAAGCCCCGAAACTCACCGGTGAGTCGGACCAAAAAAAAAAAAAAATAAAGAGAATAAAAAATAAAAAAAAATCGGCTGTCAACCCGGGTTGTCCTCGGGGTTTAATTTGACAACCCGGATTTTGCCATGGGGCTTCACAGGTTAAGGTCTTCTTCTTTCGAATTGATAGTCCCATAACCATTCTAATGCTTTGGGCCCAGAAGCCGGCCACACTAATAGGGAATTATATGCATGAAAAAAATACTTGTTATCTAACCGGTTTATCGATGAATATACTAAAATAGAGTACGAACAGTGAAAGAAGAATCAAAATTGATCGAAAACTAAACGAGCTAAAACAATTTTAAGCAAATATATCTGTCCCTCTCCCGAAGACGCTGTTTTCTATGGCAGTTGTATGGGCGTCATGCCCTTTGACGTCAAAGAACACGTCGGACTTGTCTTTCTAATGATCAACTTTAAAGCTTTATAACTTCGTCACTGATGCTGATATTTTGAAAATTCCTGCAGATTTGTTCACTATAGTTAATAAGACTTCAATTGAACATATAAAAAATATCATGCAAATTCCCTGTTGCAGCGTCAACATCAGGTTCTCCACAGTGCAGGTGTATGGACACTTGGCGCATTCCAGTATATGGGTCATGTTCTGGACGGGGGTACCACACTCACGTTGGGTATCAGACGAGTTTATAAAACCCCATTTTGCCAAGTTGTATTTGCAGCGGCCTACCTGGGTACGCAGCCGATTGAGTGCTTTTTATATTATAGGCCACTGTAGTTCTCGTCGGGTGACAGGTGTTCCTGGGGTTTCAAGAAGTCAAGAGGTAGATGGTGAAGTTCTTCCCAAAAATTTGCTCTCATTGTAGGTGGCTGATCTTGGATGGCATGTTTGCAGCGAAGGAAGCTCTTCCGGCTCTTAAGTCTACCCGGGGCTATTGCGTGTTTGTAGAGGGGATGTCGGGAATCGGAGTTTTGGTTTTTTTTCCTCAAAGGGGGGCGCCTTTCCCTTCCCTTCCTTCGTGAAATACCGACCAATGAGTAGAGCTTGTTTAGCGCAGTCGGTTTGAGACATCCTTATATTATTCTGCACGTCTCGTTCAAGGCGATGTCAACTTGCCTTGTATGTACGGAGCGGTGCTACACTGGGCACGCGAATCCGCCAGCAGAGAGGCATAGGGCCATGCCAGTTATGCGAAGAACATCGACTAAAAAATCTCTAAATTATTCACCATCTGCTGCAGAAATTTTACTTAAAGAAAACATTCCAGTTTGTGAATCCCAATTTAATTTCCAATATGTCACTTGTAATGACGTAATTAAAACTTTTAATACTTTAAATGTTAAAAAGACTGCAGATCTATGGGGTAATTCTGTTGACGTTGCTAGGTCTATTATAAACATTGTAGCACCTACTTTAGTAGTAATTTTTAATAATTGTATAGATTGTGGTGAGTTTCCTGATCTAATGAAATATAGTAAAATTATACTATTGTTTAAATCGGGTAGTACATCAGACCCTACTAATTATAGACCTATATCAGTGCTACCTACTTTTAGTAAAAATTTTGAGAAAATTATTTTAAATCAAATTCAAAGATATTTTAATAAACACAAATTATTACAAAACCAGCATCAGTTGTTGAACTTTTGGGATTTATAATGCATGGGAAGATAAATGTGATGCGTTGGGCATTTTTTGTGATTTGTCTAAGGCTTTCGATTGCGTTCTCCATGATACATTGATCAGGAAGCTGCACTACTACGGAGTCCGGGGTGCCTCTCCGGATCTTCTTACTTCATACTTGAGTAATAGGATTCAGAGAGTTGATGTGAACGGCAAAAGGTCTCCCGGGTCTGTAGTCAGAATGGGTGTTCCTCAAGTCTCAATTCTGGGTCCCTTTTTGTTTCTAATCTATCAACGACTTGCCTTATCTCATCAAGGATAAACATGATATAGTGCTGTTTGCAGATGACACTTCACTTTTATTTAAACTCAAACGTCAGCAGGTGGTTGTTGATAATGTAAATAATGCTCTTTCAACTGTAGTTAACTGGTTCAACATCAATAATCTTCTCCTTAACGAGAAAAAAACAAAATGCATAAAGTTCACATTACCCAATGTAATACAAGTGAACACTAGTGTGTCAATAAAGGGTGAAGAGTTGAAACCCGAGGATTCCACAGTGTTCTTAGGTTTAACTTTGGATGCGCAGCTTCAGTGGAGCCCCCATATAGATAAACTGTCCAAAAAACTTAGCTCTGCAGCATACGCCGTAAGGAAAATTCGTGGTTTAACTGATTTAGAGACAGCTCGTTTAGTATACTTTAGTTATTTTCATAGTGTGATGTCGTACGGCATTCTGTTGTGGGGAAATGCCGCCGATATTCAGACAATTTTTGTTTTACAGAAAAGGGCTATTCGTGCAATTTATAAATTAAGTCCCAGACACTCCCTCAGAGACAAATTTAAAGAGATTAATATTATGACTGTTCCCTCTCAATATACCTATTTATGAGAATCTCATGTATGCACATAAAATATTAATCTGTTTAAAAGATACAGTGATATCCATAGCATAAATACTAGGAACAAACACAAATTTATTGTACCTAAAACCAGGCTCAAGAAAAAAATAGGTGGTTCGTTTAGATGCCAATGTATACGTTTCTATAATAAACTTCCTAGCCAAATTCAAGAACTAAGCATAAATAAATTTAAATCATTTATTAAACGTAAGCTATGCCAGAAAGCTTTTTACATAATTAATGACTTTCTTGAGGACAAAAAGGCGTGAGCTGGTGCTTCAATGTTATAACATGAGCCATTGTTTTCATAGTACTACTTACTGATGAAATTTTTTTATATATATTTTTTAATTATCCGTTTTTGATATGAATACTTGTATAGTATTATATTATATTTTTAATTTTTTTCTTTTTGATTGACATTTTATTTTTTTATTTTTTTTGACTTGTATACTTTATTAAGTATTATATTTATTTTTATTTTTTGATTGACATATTATTATTACTATTTTGTTTGACACGAATATTTACC
The DNA here is from genome assembly GCA_951329385.1 of Polia nebulosa. Classification (NCBI taxonomy): domain Eukaryota; kingdom Metazoa; phylum Arthropoda; class Insecta; order Lepidoptera; family Noctuidae; genus Polia; species Polia nebulosa. Next base: position 4,643,067 of record OX589592.1, on the reverse strand, counting down.
TTGTAAAGTATTATATTTTTATTTATTTTTGATTACTTAATTATTGTAAATGTGAGGACTATGTGGGTTATTATTATTATTATTTTCTCCTCCTTTTTACAGTAATTTTTAACGTTGTCTGACAGTTTGAGTACTTTTGCGGCCTACCCAAATGTCTTTTCTTTGGTATTGTTCGTCAAGTCATTGAGCTCCTTAGTGGTTTTTAAGTTGAGCTATTTGACTATTGACAAATGCTTGCACTGACTGGACAGGTCCACTCAAATATGTTTGGTTCTTTCTTCAAAAGACCACTACAGACACTAAGCTGCACGGTCCTCATATAGAATAATCTGAATGCGAGAACTATGTATGTCGTTATATTCATGTAGATTTTATAATTGTCTGGCAGTTTGAGTATTTTTGCGGCCTACTCAAATGTCCTTTCTTTGGTATTGTTCGTCGGTTCGTTGAGCTCCTCAAAGTCCTGAGTTGAGCTTCGCGATTACTGACAAATGCTTGCACTGTCTGGACAGGTCCACTCGAATTCGTGTGTTGCTTTCTTCAAAAAGCTCATCCCAGACATAAACGTACATGGTTCTCATATGAACTGAACTGAAAACTTTAAAAGAGACTTTGACCTCTGAGTTTGTTTCGGTGTTTCTTCTCAGGGTAGTCAGCTAGGAAACACCGGCCTCATCTAGCTTAAACTGACAAAAAACATTGACGTGTAAAAGTGTTCCTTGTAACCTATTTACTGAATAAACATCATTTATCATTTATCATCGGGCGCTGCTCTCCAGTTGGTAGAATCAAAGTGACGTAATAAATTGTTTCGAGCGCTGACCTTCTGCTTCGTGTTGTTACAGTGCACATTAAAAATCAAGACTCTATCCAACGCAACATCTAGGTACTTACGAGTTCCTGCAGTGTTCCACATTTGTCCCTCGCCACGTGATGTTTAATTTCCTCTTTGCGAATCTGTAGCGGAGATGGAAAGCGCAAGATTGTGTTTTGGACGAGTTCGGACACAGTAATGCCCTTTGCATTACTGTCATAATATCTACTAAGTGACTTGAGTGCTAGAGTCAATTTAATTTCAACCTCCGTGAAAGTCGATGATTATTACGCCACCAAAGCTAGATTGTCGGCATACAAGAAGCGTCCAGTAGGCTGCGTAGTAGGCTGGTCGTTGGTAAGATAATAAAAAGCGTGGGTGTCAGCACACTGCCTTTAGGGAGAGCATTTTTTTGTCGGCGCCATCTGCTCTTCTCCGATTGGAAGCACTCTTGGAAATGACGACTCAGCAATAGTTCACTTAGTATATTGAAAAAACCCTGATCGTTGGCTAAGGTACCGTAAACCGACTTTGGCAAGTAGCCTTTTAATGTTTAAGTGTCGTATGCCGCTGACAGGTTCACAAATACGACACTATGGGTCAGTCGGAGGACTTAGCTGGAACAGCATTTTCCGGGTCTAAACACAACCTGCTCGGTAGTAAGCTTTGGCTCGACAGCCTCAGTAAGACAACTCAATAGTATCCTTTCAAACAGCTTATAGGTATGGCAGAGAAGAGATATGAGCCTGTAGTTTTTAGGATTATGCGGAGCTTGTCGCGGTTTCGGCAACGTTATAATTTTAGTCCTCCACAGTTTGAGAATTTTAGAGGTGTCCAAACATGTATTGAAGAACGCGAGGAGCCACGATACAGCTACAAGTCTCAGTTGTTCCATTGTTATATCATCAACTCCAGCAGCCTTACCGTTCTTCAGTGCCTTTATGGCCAAGATAACATCAGTAAGTGTGAAAGGCTTACCAATGTCGATGTCGTTAATTATATTTTATTTCCTAATTTATTTTTTTTGGAAACTGTTTCAGGTAGTTGTTGACTAGTAATTTTGTTAACAACAAAAATATTGTTGTATGGGTGTTGTTGTGTCATAAACTCATAATACAAGATCAGATAAATAATAATAAATATGTTTTGAACAGTAGACAGTTTTATTGACTGTTGAAAGTTATTGATACTTTCTGAGAATTTGTGAGATTACATTTGTTAGTGAGATTGAGAATTATAACTTTCAATGTTGGTGGGCACTTGCGATTTTGGTGGACGATTTTCAATTTTTGGTGGTCACACTAGACTTTGAACCGAAATATCTTAAAAATTTATTGAGTTATTCTCAGACCTCATGAAGATTCTTATAGCTTGGACTTTCAATTCTTATACCAGGTCCCTATTTTTCACAAAAACTGAAAAAAAAATGCACTTTGTTGATATTGACCACTTAATAGTTTTTAGATTCTTAATTTTACTTATTAAATTCATTCATTTATTATTTATTTATCATATTTTTTTTCTCTTTTATGTGTTTTTGTGTCTGCATAAATAAATACTATTCCTACTTTTCTTACTTTCGCAGGTCCGTATGGACACTACAAAGACCCCCATTGTGTGGGTGCTGGGTGGCCCTGGGTCTGGTAAGGGAACCCAGAGTGCGAAGATCATCAGGAAGTATGGGTTCACGCATCTGTCCGCCGGAGACCTGCTCAGGGATGAGGTGGCGAAACGGACTGCTAATTCAGGCTATTTAAGTAAACTTATGAAAGAAGGTGAGCTAAAACTACCCTTTTTTTTAAAGTGAAAACTTCTTTAGGCGCGATGGGCAGTTTTGAGATAGGATAATTGCATTTTTGTTCAAGTTTTTTTGTTTTCACTTCTGACGGTATTCTCGGAGTGCCAGTTTTTTTTGTTTTTGTAATGGTGGGAAATCATTCAATAACTTCTCCCGCTCTGGGTGGAGCGGAAGGGCGTGTCAGACTTTTACTGACTAAAACCCACCTCTGTTTCTTCAGTTGCTTGAGTGCCCAGGGGTCGCGACCCCTGGGCACTCAAGCATCAGCGGGGCCCATCATGGCCGATGCCTGCCCAGGCAGGCATCGGCCATGACGGGCCCCGTCAGATATTGCTGACATCTCTCGTGGAACACTACGTGCCGTCGACTCTCGGGTCTGGTCCTAACCAGACGGCGAGCTACCCACTACTCGCCGTCCGCAAGCCCGCGCCAACGGTGGCCGGGATCGTCTCACGACCCCCGACGCCCAGGGCGTCTCCTGTGGCGGCTGCTGCTGGGGTTTTTTTTTTGGGGGTGGGAAATCATCCAAAGACTTCTCCCGCTCTGGGTGGAGCGGGAGGGCGTGTCAGACTCTTACTGACTAAAACCCACCCCTGTTCCTTCCCTGCCTGAGTGCCCAGAGATGCGGTAACTCATTTTCAGAATTTATCCGCTACCCCTAGGCATGCAGGCACCGGCCACGCTGGGCCCCGTCAGTGGTGGCTGACAATCATCTCTTTGTGCTGGTGGGTGTGTGAGGGCGATTCTGTTGAGTCCACCTCACCCGTTTCGCCTCCTCCTTCGCGAGCATTACTGCTTCGCAGAAGTAGGCGACTGCTTCCCATTCCCTCTCGCTCCGTACCATGGCCTGAATCAGTGCCGGGTGCTAGAGGTCACTGCCGCCTTTCGCCTCCACGAGGGCGGTGGTCCGCCCAAGCGGGGCAGAACTCCACCGTATGCTCCACCGTGTCCTCTGAGCGATCGGCATAGTGGTGACACCCGGGCGTTTCCTACCGCCTTATTCGACACAGGAACGTCCCGAAACAGCCGTGTCCGGTGAGCACCTGCATCAGGCGGAAGGTGAGGACGCTGTGGCGCCTTTCCAGCCACTTCTCAAAGAGGGGCCTTACCGCAGCAATTGTGGCGTGCCTGGCGCTGGGTTGCGACAGTCGCTCTCTCCATGTCGCCATGAGATCCTGCCGGAGCTCTGTCCACGGCAGTGGAGTTAGGCCCCAGCATTTCGCCTCCTCACGCCACTCCTAGAGGTGCGCGAGGACCTTTGCCTCTAGATCCCACGATGACAGTCCGGCAAGGAGGCTCGCCGTCTCACCGGAGACCGTGCGTTATCCCCGGACTTTGTATATATGTATATATATGCCGGATGGCCATAACCCTTTGGGAGCGCTTAACCGGCAAGCTGGTCGCCACCTCAAGGAGCGCGCCCACACCGGTGCCCCGTAAACGGCCATGGACCGCACGACCCTCGCGTAGAGCCTACGGCAGGAGGCGTATGAACCTTGGGCTGCCTTGAAGCGGCTCCTGTCCAATTTTCTCAGATTGGGCAGGAGCCGCTTCTAGGCAGCCCTGGCCTGCTCCAGTCTGGGAGCCAAACGTCGGCAGTGCTCCACGCAGTTCCAACGGCTGTCGAGGACGAGTCCCAGGTACTTCATCTTCCCTTTGACGCCGATGTCAACCCCTCTTACCGTTGTCTGGGAACCCAATGGTGGCGCTTACCGACGACCATGAAAACACATGGCCTCGAACTTGTGCAGGGCCACCTCCACCACCAAGGTAGAGTCCAAGTTTCCGGATTCTCTCAATGACTGTTGCAACCCCGCGTGTCATCGATTCAGCCGCCGCCTGGTGCGAACTCCCCTGCGCCAGGACCAGCGTGTCGTCAGTGTAGCAAACTACGCTGACGCCGCTAAGTAGCTAGGCGCGCAGCACCCAGTGGTATGCGATAGGCGGAGAGGCAGCCCCAGGACCGATCCCTGTCGGACACCGCACGGCATCTCTCGCCGGTTCCATTCTCCACGGTGACCGAGGTAGATAACGGCCCTGTGCCTCGAGCACGCGACAAAAGTAGGGTGGCACCCGGTGATACCGGAGTGCCTCCCCGATGCAACTCCAGGCAAGGATGTTGAAGGCATTGACGATGTCTAGAGACACCGCCAAGACGATCCCACTCCGGGCCACTGCATCCCCCGTCGTGACGGCTCGTAAGTGCACTATGGCGTCCACCGTAGAGCGCCCCCTGCGGAAGCCGAACTGGCTCTCCACCAGATCCAGCCCCACCCGCACCAGCTGCCCGACGAGGCGGTCTGCAATGACTCTTTCAAAGAGCTTGCCCACCTCGTCGAGCAGCACGATAAGGCCGATCAGCGGACGGAGAGTACGTACGCCCCGGAGCTGAAACTACCCTAGGATTTTGTTTTTAAAGGGTTTTGGCATTTAAGGTTGCACTAGTCGATATTTTGTACATAATTTCCGGTGGGTCTCCACTGTTTGACATTGTACATCCAAAGTTAAACATGATATCGTTTTGTGTCATTATTAATTTTGTCTGTGCGGAAATAGAAAAATAAAATAAAAAGCCATTAAAAAGTTATAAGCCCACAAAGATTAGTTTTTCTTGCTAATTTTAACGCAATTTTAGGCGTAAATAAGTAATGAAAGAAGAGCAAAATCTTCAAAACAAAGTAATTGAACTCTTCTATAAACTTTATTTGTATTTGTAATTGATTCATGCTTTTGTGGTTTTTTTTTATAAACCTCAATTTTCCGAAGGACTTTTCGTAATTTTTTGCGCGATCATTTTAGTTCGGAACGGTGCAGCGGTGTTTGTGTGCGTGCAAACAAGACATTGTACAAGTAGACTAGCGTCTAACTGCTCATCGCTGGTATTTTCTCTGTCGGACATGATACCAGGTGAGACTGCGTGCTTTTTGGCCAAGCCCACCAGTGAGTTCGAGCCCGCGACTAGTTCAACCTTTTGAATGCAGAATCTGTGATTCAATTGCTGGGTTTCGAGAACGTCCATATGCCAAATTGATATGATTGCTTCCTTAGACTATCTCAATGAAATTAAATTACCAGTAGCTATGGCTTCGGGCGTATATAAGTTGTCACCATTTGTGATATTTTGTTTTAAATAGTCCGAACCACTATATGCTTTGTTAGCTGACTGAATTATACCGATTTAATAATAATAATAATGTGGACAAATGTGCAGTCATGCATGTAAAGCGAGGGGAGATTATGGAATCTGTGGGACCTCAACTTTCGGATTCCATACACCTTAGATCCCTCTGCTCAACCGAAACCTACAAGTATTTAGGTATGTCGGCAGCGTTAGGCATCAATACTGCTGACGTGAAACAATCGTTGAGGGAGCGCTTCTTTAGCCGCCTGTATAAGCGTACTGAATAGTCTTTTATCAGGCGGGAACAAGGTGCGCGCCTTCAACGGTTGGGTCATGCCGGTATTGATGTACTCTTTCGGCATACTCAAATGGACTCAGACGGAACTTGACGCCCTGGATAGGAGGGTCCGCATACCGATAACCATGTTCGCTCTGACCGACAGCGCCCTCCGCTCCCTTTCGATGTCAGTATCGTCGTTCAGGGTAGGCGTCACTAAATGTCCCAAGTATTTAAACACTCCCACTCTTTCTAAAACAAACCCAATTAGTTGTATGGGATTGCTGTTACTTTGTTTTTGTTATTTTTTTTTTGTTATTTGCGATTTAGAAACAAAACTTAAACTTTTATAGCCAGAGTAACCTCGTCCTTTTCTTTCTGCCTCTGCCTTGTTACCGATGATGAAGTAGAAGTGACGAAGTTTTGGGCTAACAAAATCTGATAGAGTCGTGCCAGCCTCACGATTTGTTTTTTATTTTTCATTTCCAGGGCTCCTGGTTCCTACTGAATACGTACTGGCTCTGCTGAAACAGGAAATCCAGGCCAAGGCAGCTACTACAAGAGGGTTCCTCGTGGACGGCTACCCTCGCGAAAAGTCTCAGGGTATAGCCTTCGAAAAATCTATCGGATCACCAAATGTGAGTGTTATTACTTGGTAATGTTTATTTCACTGCTTTTTTAGGGTTCCGTAATCCTAACAAGGACAAGGAAACCTTATACTTTCGCTCTGTTCGTCTGTCCGTCCGAGGCCTAGCTTAGAGACTATTTATATAGAAAGCTGTAATTCTGCATAGGTTACCTACACAACACGATTCAGAAACAATGAAATCTTTAATATTTTTTTTAAATAAGTATATTTTTTAAAGAGAGGATTTTTTTTTTCTTGCTTATCGTATAGTGTCGGGGGGTCTACTCCAAAGTGTTTTTACGATCCGAAGTATCAGTATATTTGTTTAAAGTGATATAGTGAATGTGCCATACCTACCTACAATTGTAGCAAAATGGCATTATGTATGTTTTTGGTGGAAGGAGCTCTCAGAGAAGAGCTATACAATTTTAGGTATGGCACATTCACTTTAACACTTCACACAAATATGTGCGAACATTCGGCCGATACTTCGTAAAAACACTTCGGAGTAGGCCCCCTGGTATCTTTGGATAGGGCTTTCAAAATCGTTGAGGGGTTGTGAAGACTATCTTTCGATTCAGTGATTTGTTTGCAATAAAATGTTGTTTTTTGTTAGAGTAGAGCATCGCCCCCTCATATAAGCTAAACTGTTGGCTTGAAAAATCTGAAAAAATAATCGTGACGGTATTAGGTAAATTATATATAACGAATTCAGATGGAATACTATCACGGCTAAGTTAAGTCTGTTAGTTTAAGAGTAATGGTCGCGCAACTTTATACCTACTCGGCTAACTATTCTACACCGATTTATTAACCAAATATGGATGAAATAGCGGCAGGTCACGGGACTATCTGTGACTCCCGCATTCCCCTTAAACTTAAGGGAAAGATTTATAAAACAACTAGCTGCGCCCCGCGGTTTTACCCGCCTAAACCGGAATAAAAGGTAGCCTACATTTTAATCCAGGCTATAAGCATGCTACATACCAAATTTCATCCAAATCGGTCCAGCCGTTTGAACGTGAAGAAGTAACAAACAAACATACTCACAAACTTTCACTTTTATAATATTAGTAGGATGGTCAGACCTGCTGTCTTGTATGGTTCAGAATGTTGGGCCACAAAAGGAATAAATGAAAAGCAATTGCATGCAGCTGAGATGAGAATGCTAAGAGCGATGTGTGGTGTTAACGCGCATATATAGAATTAGGAATGAGTATATAAGAGGAATTTTGAAAGTGGCACCGCTGACTGAAAAGTTGTGTGGAAATCGGTTGTCGTGGTATGGGCATGTGATGCGGAGGAATGAATAAAACGTCTTGAGGAAAGTCTTGTGTATGGATGTGGATGGCTATAAGAGTAGGGGAAGGCCAAAGAAACGATGGTTGGACTGTGTGAAAGAGGATATGAGTAACAAGGGGGTGACTACAGAGATGACGACTGATAGAGGAGTATGGAAGAAAAAGACATGTTGCGCCAACCCCAAATAAATTGGGATAAGGGCAGGAGAATGATGATGACTAACCAAATATCTTTTATTAACGCAAACAATTTATGTACACAAACACTAATTCGCTAATGATCACTGTTCTCTTCGTAATTGCTTGCGTTCGCATTCGAAGTCGAAAACAGACTGACTCACTCGCCGCCCGCTCGGCATATTTATACAGTCATAGAAGTTTCCAGAACATTGTTGAACTACCCTATAGTGGAATGCTCTAGAAAACATCTTTGAACTTCTACACAGTACTATAATGGTATGTTCTCGAACGCAGTGAAATCGTCTGGAAACTTCAACAACATTTATTTATTTATTTATTTAGGTAAACTTCATGTACAATAGTGGTACATAGGCGGAGTTAATGCAACAAGGCATTCTCTACCAGCAACTCGAACGACGACAGCGACTCGTTCTCGTAATACGGTCGACGTACAAAACACAACGTTATGACCTTTATCCCAAACGGTGTGCTCAGAGACTCCCCAAACATAAGCGCTTGGGTGTTCCGAACATAGAAAGCTTCAAGGCATTGAAGTTGAATTTTACAACTCTTTCTTCAGTTATTGGCCGTTAAACCGATTAATATATTCATAGTAATAAACATAAAGCCGCATAAATCCGCATGTTTGTAACGGGCGACTACGCAACCCTACACTGCGCGTGGCTCGCCACGCAGTTGGCCGATTTTTTTCTTCTAGAAAAATCGTGCAACTTGTCCATTTTTACACCGGCTAAATTGATAAAGCCATACACAAAACCCATTTTTAAAATAACAACTCATTAATGTTTCAAAACAAAACCAAAATTTAAATAAATTACTTATTCATAATGTTAGGCTGAGAGCCTGCACTTTTTTGAACTTCTGGCAAAATTGGCTAATCGGTTTGCGTGAAAACTTAACAAACTGACAGACAGAGTAACTTTCGCGTTTATAAAACATAAACTGATAAATAAATAAAATACTTTCACATGAAAAACAAACTGATCACCAACTTTTCTCACATTCTAGGCGATTATCTTCTTTGAAGTGTCACATAAAACACTAATGGACAGGATGATGATTCGAGCAGCGACCTCAGGCCGATTCGATGACAACGAAGTTACCATCAAGCTGCGTATGAAGACCTTCTATAAACATAACTCGGCCGTTTTGGCACAGTATGCCAATAAGATTAGCATGGTAGGTGGAATTTTTGACAATATAGTAACGAAACATATTAGGTATAGTCATATACTATTTAAACTAATATTATAATACTGAAGAGTTTGTTTGTTTGTTTGGTTTGAACGCGCTAATCTCAGGAACGAATGGATCGAATTGAAAAATTCGTGTTGAATAGTCCTTTTATCGCGGAAGGCTATATATGCTATATAACATCACGCTATAACAAACAGGAGAGTAGCATCAATGAAAAATGTGGCAAAAACGGGCAAAAAAAATCTTTTTGAGAGCTTCAGTTGCGTGCGCTGCGTAAACGGTTAAAGTTACGCAAAAATTATGTATGACGGAATTGTTCCCCTTTAAAAGTTCTAAAAAAAGACATATGTCTATCTTTTAATGTTAACTCACTATAATCTTTTTACTACCCGACTGCGAGACGCAGGGAGGGTAATGTGTTTATCAGCCTATGTATGTATATGCCTAGGAGTAGCGGATAAATTCTGAAAATGAGTTACCGCACCCCTCACCCCGCACCCCAAGTCTGACACGCCCTCCCGCTCCACCCAGAGCGAGAGATGTCATTGATAAATGATAAATGAATGATAAATGATGTTTATTCACTACATAGGTTACAAGGAACACTTTTACACGTCAATGTTTTTTGTCATTTTAAGCTAGATGAGGCCGGTGTTTCCTAGCTGACTATCCTGAAAAGAAACACCGAAACAAACTCAGAGGTCAAAGTCTCTTTTAGTATTCAAATCCATACAATGTGTACTGGTTAAATCATATGAGAACCATGTACGTTTATGTCTGGGATGAGCTTTTTGAAGAAAGCAACACACGAATTCGAGTGGACCTGTCCAGACAGTGCAAGCATTTGTCAGTCATCGCGAAGCTCAACTCAGAACTTTGAGGAGCTCAACGAACCGACGAACAATACCAAAGTAAGGACATTTGAGTAGGCCGCAAAAATACTCAAACTGCCAGACAATCATAAAATCTACATGAATATAACGACATACATAGTTCTCGAAATTCTCGCATTCACATTATTCTATATGAGGACCATGCAGCTTAGTGTCTGTAGTGGTCGTTTGAAGAAAGAACCAAACATATTTGAGTGGACCTGTCCAGTCAGTGCAAGCATTTGTCAATAGTCGAATAGCTCAACTTAAAAACCACTAAGGAGCTCAATGACATGACGAACAATACCAAAGAAACGACATTTGGGTAGGCCGCAAAAGTACTCAAACTGTCAGACAACGTTAAAAATTACTGTAAAAAGGAGGAGAAAATAATAATAATAACCCACATAGTCCTCACATTTACAATAATTAAGTAATAAAAAATAAAAAAAAATATAATACTTTACAAAGTAAATATTTGTGTCAAACAAAATAGTAATAATAATATTTCAATCAAAAAATAAAAAATAAATATAATACTTAACAAAGTATTCAAGTCAAAAAAAAAATAAAATAAAATGTCAATAAAAAAAAATAAAAAATATAATAAAATACTATACAAGTATTCATGTCAAAAACGAATATTAAAAAAAAAATATATATAAAAAATTTCATCAGTAAGTAGACATATGAAAACAATGGCTCATGTATATCATCTCAATGAGAATTGAGAATCATTGAAGCAGCTCAATCCCACGCCTTTTTGTCCTCAAGAAAGTCATTAATTGTGTAAAAAGCTTTCTGGCATAGCTTACGTTTAATAAATGATTTAAATTTATTTATGCTTAGTTCTTGAATTTGGCTAGGAAGTTTATTATAGAAACGTATACATTGGCATCTAAACGAACCACCTATTTTTTTCTTGAACCTGGTTTTAGGTACAATAAATTTGTGTTTGTTCCTAGTATTTATGCTATGGATATCACTGTATCTTTTAAACAGATTAATATTTTTATGTGCATACATGAGATTCTCATAAATATATTGAGAGGGAACAGTCATAATATTAATCTCTTTAAATTTGTCTCTGAGGGAGTGTCTGGGACTTAATTTATAAATTGCACGAATAGGCCCTTTTCTGTAAAACAAAAATTGTCTGAATATCGGCGGCATTTCCCCACAACAATGCCGTACGACATCACACTGTGAAAATAGAAGCCACGGCATTAATTTAAAACATTGGCATTTATGTCATATTCCTACTAGATAAGGTTGAATGTCCTTTGGCTTAAAAAATAATCTTCTGCCATTCCGTCCCGGTGTGCGTAAGCCTTAATGGTAACCGATGATGGTCTACGCGATGGAGCACGCTTGCCTTGAAGTAACCTATTCACTCATGGCTTAAAGACTCCCAGGTTGTATCAGGATCTACTTTGCTACTGCTGACGTTTCCGAGAAAAGTTTGTAACCACTTATAAAACAGGGAAAGAGCAACAAAATAGCCTGCCGTAAGTTTTCTGGTTTCATTAGCGTTTGGCGTGGTGGCCCAACGCTAATCTCCAAGCGGCAACAGATAGGCATAATTATGGCTAAAGGCGCAAACCCACAACGGCGCAGTCTGTGCACGGGCACGCGGCGCATTTTAGCTGCGTGGATTCATTTGTTTGACAACGTGGGTCTCTACGTTTCCACTACAGTGCACGTAGCCCACCGCGGCGCACAGAGAGGCTACGCACGTGATGATACAGTTGTACATGATCGTGGGTTAATATTCGTGTGTAGCGTGTACCGTATACGCAGCGTGCATGGCGGTGACATCGATGAGCGCCATATTCGAGGTAGCCACGCATGTAGGAACCAATGGCGTCAATTGATGCGTAGCGTGTCCGTGGGTTGCAGTTATGTTTATGAAAGATTGGTAGAGGTTAGCTAGGGAGCTATCTCTAGCAATCTTTCATAAAAATTTTCATGTCACATAAATTTTTACAAAAAAAATAGAACAGACTTCCAAAAAAAGTGCAAAATAACTTTAATTTTGGAAATCGTTTCTGGTTTTCGTCTTTGTTTTTTGACACCGACTTCCGAAATTAAAGTTATTTTGCACTTTTTTGTAAGTCTTTTCGATTCTATCTAATATTATGCTTTTGGTAAAAAAAAAAATTTGGCATAAAAACTTTTATGAAAGATTGCTAGAAATATCTCCCTAGCTAATCTCTCGTAAAAAAGTTTTTATTTTTCACTTTTTAGTTGTGGTTCCGCATTAAATTGTATTAACACTACATAGACATACGATCGCAGCAATCACGGTTGATTTGTTGTAATTTTTTGAAGAGTTGCGTTGTATGTCTCCGAAAGTCATCATCAGATCTATATTAAATTTTAATGGGCGCTTTGAGCACGAACCCATTGTAATGTTAATGATATCTACACAGTCTGTATTCCCACTCAGATGGGTTAAATTAGGTTGTCCTTTACAATTCGTTTTGAGTTGAATTGTTTTTGTTTTAGACGTGAAACTAGCCATGTATTATGGATTATTCCTGGGGGCACAAAAAGAATAATCCTATTTAATCCGTAAGTTATATATCTATCAGTTAGTATTGGACACGTATTTTCGCGCCGTCTACTCTCGGGCCTGGTCCTTAAGGCGCGGGCCCCTACAAGTATGATTAAGTGGGTTTTCCGATTCTTTATTCATAATTTGGATTCAACCCGGGTATTTGAGTATTATAGGTAGGTACCCGATTGTTACACGCGCTCGAGCGGTGGCGCGAGCGGCAGAGCGGCTACAATTGCCGCATGTTTCGCCAAGCGCATTTTCGAAATCTTGCTGAAAAAAGGGGAGCGCCTAGTAGTAAGCAAAAGTACCAAAAACGGTCGTTTCTGACACTTTTGCCTACTTCTTTGGATACGAAACATTCTGAGACCTGTTTTAACAACGTAAAAATACTTTATCCTCTTTGTAACAAACGTGACATTGGATTCTTTAATATTTATTTTCTGTGCTATGCTAAGATTTTTTATTCAATGAGGGCGACACTTGGTAAAATAAATATAAGAATTTCATTTCACTTGCTTGCAGATAGAATACAGTGACTTTTAGGCTATAAGATCTTCCCTTGTAAAAAAGTGTATTTCTTGCAAACAAATATTTTGATTTGATTTTATCGAAATTGATTCAGCCATTTTGAAAAGACCAACATAAAAACCAACAATTTTTAGAAGTCGGTTGTATTTTTTGTAAAAAGTCTTTTTTTTATTATGGCAGTACCGTGTTGTAAAACGCTACCACTGTCGAGGTCATTGTTTTTCAGAGTATGGGGGCACAGCTAATTGAAAACCGCACGTAAACATACATATACACGTATCAGGTTGGACTGTTTAGGAAAACAGAAAAGTAAAAAAAGGCGCTAAGTTCAGCTACCTCAGTTGATGTAGCTAGGGAAAACCATTCTTAGGATATTGACCATTAGGTACATTTTTAAAACTAACAAGAACTGCATTCACTGACGAAATAATTGAACCTTGTAGAACCTTGGTAGAGTCGGAAAAAAGATCCACAAACCTTTTTTTTTTTTTTTTTGAGAGTACAGTAAAATCTTAAAATAACTTTTGTATTTATTTTGTGCAAACAATTTATCCAGTAAAGAACATTTTCCTGCTGCCGTCAATCAAATGGAATAGTGTCCTGACTCGCTGTGATTGCTGTGACACGTGTCAAGTTACCCGACTAACTTCATTATTCAGATATTTACCTAGTTTTGTTCGGTGGAGTAGCTTGCAAATTAAATTTGACAAATCCTATACTGCAGCACATTTATATGGTAACGCCATTTTGGCACTGATGTGTTTTTCTAACGTTATCTATAAATGCGAAAGTAACTCTGTCTGTCTTTTTAACCGACTTCAAAAAAGAGGAGGTTCTCAATTCGTCTGTATGTTTTTTTTTTGTATGTTTGTTACGCGATATCTCCGCCATTTGTGAATCGATTTTGATGATTCTTTTTTGTTTTGTAGGTCATACTTCAGAGGTGGTGCCATATTAATTTTATCGAAATCGATTCAGCGCTTTTTGAAAAAATCAACATAATTGTTTACCAACAAACGATCGCTGTAATCGCGAGTCATTTTGCTGTTAGTTATTGAAGAGTTCCACTATCTATCTCCGAAGTTATGTTATTGTATATAAGAAGTTATATTATATTATATACTAAAACCTTCTTCTTAAAAAATATGCATTTGAATAACGAAAAACTCATCCAAATCACAGATACATACATACGGGTCGAATACAGAACTTCCTTTTTTGACGTCGGACAAGGGAACTTAACGGTGATCTTATTTATCTATATCTCGGGATCTATTGATAGTAGAAAGATACTGTAGGACCCCAAGGCACCCGTACGGCCTGCAGTTCCCTGCAGGCCGTACCGTCGTAGATCCTGGGACGTTCTTCGAAGCCCCGGGGGATGTCACGTAGCTTGGCGACTCGCTAGCTTGGCGCGAGAGGACTATTCAAAGAGGGACTCGCTACGGGAGGATAAGGGAAACAAGCTGAGGGCGTTATATACTCTATATTGTTTAGAGAATCATCATAACATGTGTACCCACTTCCAAGGGCTAAACTTCTATCTAGATGGCTCTCCAATATCTCTCGAACATTGGGCCTTAACTGGTTGATGAGAATCAACCAGTTAAGGCCTTGACGGACAGGGCCGTCATCTACCCCGGTCACCAGGGAGAATGGAACCGACGAGAGATGTCGTGCGGTGTTCCACAGGGATCGGTCCTGGGGCCGCCTCTGTGGAACATCGGGTACGACTGGGTGCTGCGCGCCGACCTCCCTAGCGCCGTCAGCGTAGTATGCTACGCTGACGACACCCTGGTCCTGGCGCAGGGGTGGTCGCACGAGGCGGCGGGTATCTGCCGAGGGGTTGAGGATAAATTCGAAACAGAGTTACCTCGCCCCTGGGCACTCAAAGGCAGGAAGGAACAGGGGTGGGTTTTAGTCAGTAAGAGTCTGACACGCCCTCCCGCTCCGCCCAGAGCGGGAGAAGTCATAGGATGATTTCCCACCCCACAAAAAAAAAAAAAAAAAAACCTATTTTTTTCTTGAGCCTGGTTTCAGGTACTTACAATAAATTTATGTTTGTTCCTAGTATTTATGCTATGGATATCACTGTATCTTTTAAACAGATTAATATTTTTATGTGCATACATGAGATTCTCATAAACATATTGAGAGGGAACAGTCATAATAGTCCAAGATCCCAGAGCAATCAGACATAACTTATTTTCACACGAATGAAACCTGAAGTTTTCAGTAGCGTCTCGTGTGCCTTGAATACCTACGCGCTTTGTGGAACTTGCCGAGTGACACCTGGGCAGGTACCAGGTGAGAAAGGTAACTAAAAATAAGAATTATTTAACTTAAATTCACATGGCTGATTTTTATATATGTCATGTAGAATATTATTTTAAAGTAATATCATAAGTGTCAGACACTTTTGATGGACAAGAGCTTATTCAGACGCTTTTAAGCTACCCAAAAAATAAATGAACTATACTTATTTTTACATGTCTGATTTTTTAATTTCAAGGCACACGAGACGCTACTGAAAACTTCAGGTTTCATCCGTGTGAAAATAAGTTATGTCTGATTGCTCTGGGATCTTACTCTATAAGTTGATTAGTGTATTTATAAAAGACCGAGACCATAGAGTTACCATACCATAGACCACAGAGTACCTAGTTGTTCTTCTGAACACTGCTTTTGCTTTTTGCTTTTTGATTTTTGCTCTTCGCTTTTTGATTTTTGTTTTTTTTGCTTTTGTTTTTGGAACTAGTCTTCATGGTTCTATTGTTTTTTTTTGGGTTGGTTTTTTTTGGTGGTTCTTGCGTCGTTCTGAAGAGGGTAAAGCAAAAAGCCAACAGCCAAAAGCCAAAAGCCAAAAGCCAAAAGCCTTATGGCAAAAGCCAAAAGCCAAAAGCCAAAAGCCAAAAGCCAAAAAGCCAAAAAGCCAAAAAGCCAAAAAGCCAAAAAGCCAAAAAGCCAAAAAGCAAAAAGCAAAAAGCAAAAAGCAAAAAGCGAAAAGCGAAAAGCGAAAAGCAAAAAGCAAAAAGCAAAAAGCAAAAAGCAAAAAGCAAAAAGCAAAAAGCAAAAAGCAAAAAGCAAAAAGCAAAAAGCAAAAAGCAAAAAGCAAAAAGCAAAAAGCAAAAAGCAAAAAGCAAAAAGCAAAAAGCAAAAAGCAAAAAGCAAAAAGCAAAAAGCAAAAAGCAAAAAGCAAAAAGCAAAAACAAAAAGCAAAAAGCAAAAAGCAAAAAGCAAAAAGCAAAAAGCAAAAAGCAAAAAGCAAAAAGCAAAAAGCAAAAAGCAAAAAGCAAAAAAGCAAAAAAGCAAAAAAGCAAAAAAGCAAAAAAGCAAAAAAGCAAAAAAGCAAAAAAGCAAAAAAGCAAAAAAGCAAAAAAGCAAAAAAGCAAAAAAGCAAAAAAGCAAAAAAGCAAAAAAGCAAAAAAGCAAAAAAGCAAAAAAGCAAAAAAGCAAAAAAGCAAAAAAGCAAAAAAGCAAAAAAGCAAAAAAGCAAAAAAGCAAAAAAGCAAAAAAGCAAAAAAGCAAAAAAGCAAAAAAGCAAAAAAGCAAAAAAGCAAAAAAGCAAAAAAGCCGAAAGCCGAAAGCCGAAAGCCGAAAGCCGAAAGCCGAAAGCCGAAAGCCGAAAGCCGAAAGCCGAAAGCCGAAAGCCGAAAGCCGAAAGCCGAAAGCCGAAAGCCGAAAGCCGAAAGCCGAAAGCCGAAAGCCGAAAGCCGAAAGCCGAAAGCCGAAAGCCGAAAGCCGAAAGCCGAAAGCCGAAAGCCGAAAGCCGAAAGCCGAAAGCCGAAAGCCGAAAGCCGAAAGCCGAAAGCCGAAAGCCGAAAGCCGAAAGCCGAAAGCCGAAAGCCGAAAGCCGAAAGCCGAAAGCCGAAAGCCGAAAGCCGAAAGCCGAAAGCCGAAAGCCGAAAGCCGAAAGCCGAAAGCCGAAAGCCGAAAGCCGAAAGCCGAAAGCCGAAAGCCGAAAGCCGAAAGCCGAAAGCCGAAAGCCGAAAGCCGAAAACCGAAAACCGAAAACCGAAAACCGAAAACCGAAAACCTACCCACCTACCTATACTTTGATTTTTTACAAAATGTACATTTCAATTTCTCTTCTTCACACACACAAACACAAATAACCTGATGTAAACAACAAAAACATGTGCTCTTGCAGGCTCGAACTATACTGGATACTATAAGTTATATTACACACAAACAGCACATACACAGTAGATTGAAACAGATGGTGAGTTTAAGAAGGGGAACCGAGTTATTATGGACGTCTCACTCACTCTGAAGCGCATACATAGTGCTCTCGCCCTCATACTTCTGGCTGAATAATTTTTGTCTTACCCCATGTTTGGTCACTCTAATTTGTCTGACTGATTGAATATAACTTTTAAATAAATACTTCAATAACATATTAAAAAATCAGACATGTAAAAATAAGTAAAGTTCATTTATTTTTTGGGAAGCTTAAAAGCGTCTGAAAAAAGCTCTTGTCCATCAAAAGTGTCTGACACCTTATGATATTACTTTAAAATAATATTCTACATGACATATATAAGAAATCCGAAAGCCGAAAGCCGAAAGCCGAAAGCCGAAATCCGAAATCCGAAAGCCGAAAGCCGAAAGCCGAAAGCCGAAAGCCGAAAGCCGAAAGCCGAAAGCCGAAAGCCGAAAGCCGAAAGCCGAAAGCCGAAAGCCGAAAGCCGAAAGCCGAAAGCCGAAAGCCGAAAGCCGAAAGCCGAAAGCCGAAAGCCGAAAGCCGAAAGCCGAAAGCCGGAAACCGAAAACCGAAAACCGGAAACCGGAATCCGGAAACCGGATACCGGATACCGGATACCGGATACCGGATACCGGATACCGGAAACCAGAAACCGGAAACCGGAAACCGGAAACCGGAAACCGGAAACCGGAAACCGAAAACCGAAAACCGAAAACCGAAAACCTACCCACCTACCTATACTTTGATTTTTTACAAAATGTACATTTCAATTTCTCTTCTTCACACACACAAACACAAATAACCTGATGTAAACAACAAAAACATGTGCTCTCGCAGGCTCGAACTATACTGTATACTATAAGTTATATTACACACAAACAGCACATACACAGTAGATTGAAACAGATGGTGAGTAAGGAGAACCGAGTTATTATGGACGTCTCACTCACTCTGAAGCGCATACATAGTGCTCTCGCCCTCATACTTCTGGCTGAATAATTTTTGTCTTACCCCATGTTTGGTCACTCTAATTTGTCTGACTGATTGAATATAACTTTTAAACAAATACTTCAATAACATATTAAAAAATCAGACATGTAAAAATAAGTAAAGTTCATTTATTTTTTGGGAAGCTTAAAAGCGTCTGAAAAAAGCTCTTGTCCATCAAAAGTGTCTGACACCTTATGATATTACTTTAAAATAATATTCTACATGACATATATAAAAATCAGCCATTTGAATTTAAGTTAAATAATTCTTATTTTTAGTTACCTTTCTCACCTGGTACCTGCCCAGGTGTCACTCGGCAAGTTCCACAAAGCGCGTAGGTATTCAAGGCACACGAGACGCTACTGAAAACTTCAGGTTTCATCCGTGTGAAAATAAGTTATGTCTGATTGCTCTGGGATCTTACTCTATAATATTAATCTCTTTAAATTTGTCTCTGAGGGAGTGTCTGGGACTTAATTTATAAATTGCACGAATAGCCCTTAAACCACGAATTTTCCTGCGTATGCTGCAGAGCTAAGTTTTTTGGACAGTTTATCTATATGGGGGCTCCACTAAAGCTGCGCATCCAAAGTTAAACCTAAGAACACTGTGGAATCCTCGGGTTTCAACTCTTCACCCTTTATTGACACACTAGTGTTCACTTGTATTCGATGTTTGCCCCCCTCCCCCCCCTCCCCCAAAAAAAAAGTCCATTGTGGCACTATAGAGACTAAACGCGTGGGCCAATTTTCATAATTCTTACATCAATTGGTTTGTCTTAATCTTGCGAGTGCTACAAAGACATGACAGTAATCAAAATACAATATGGCGACAACTAGACTTCATAATTGTGAAAAATAATAAATTAAAAATCGACGAACTTGTATTAGGTGGGGTATCAAAATAAAGGGTTCAAGGAGGCGATTCCAAAAATATATCTCACTAAAATGTAGAAAATAAAAACCACCAACTACATGACACTGCTTGAAAAGTGACTTGTTTGGAACTTTTTGGTTATTTTTTACAGTCGGGTTTTTTGAAAATATGAATTTTTTGGTAATCAAATTTGTTCTAAAATAATGAATTATTTGCGAACGTGTTTTTAAAAATGTGATATTAATCCTTATCCAAATAAATACGTTATTCATCATAAGTATTTAATTTTGAAAAAAATTATCTTTGACATCATTTGATTTCAACGAATATTAATTTTATCAAGTACCACGCGCACATTCATAATGTACAAGGCGGGCGATCATGAGGGATGTGGAGGTGCGCAGCCGCTAGCCGGCCGCCGCCAGTAGCTCTGCGAGGCACCATTTTGCACTGTATAGCCTATTTATTGAGGCCGCATGATAAGCATCCCAGTCCTTATCCGCGCATGTGTTCATGGCTCTGTTTAGAGCCTTCCTTACCTTACCGCGTTTGCGTTCCAGATCCGCGCCCCACCAGGGTTGTTTACCCTTTGTAACGCGCGGGGTAGTTTCTGGGCAGGCAGTATGGTAGCTGCTTATCAGTGACTCGGTGAGCTTGCCTACGTGTGCGTCTATCCTCGTCGTATCCTCAAGACTCATCGAATCTCATGGTGGTTCCAGCGTGGAACTTAGGCTGCGTTTGTATACGATTCTGTCCGTGTTGCGCGGATTACGCCGCGGAGGTTTAGGCGGTACACAGACCTGTACGTCAAAGCGGATCCACCTATGATCTGAGCAGGAGGCCTCCTTGGAAACCTGCCACCCAATTGCGAGTCCCGCTGCGCCTTCTGTTGCCAGAGTAAGGTCTATGATTGTACGGCCGCGTCTGGTTACGAATGTCGGTTCGGAGCCTATGTTTAGTAGGGATAAGTTAGTTGTGAACAAGTAGTCCACTAGTGCCTTACCTCTTGCATTGTGCGAATCCATACCCCACAAAGGGTGATGTGCGTTTGCGTCAGCCCCTATCATCACCTCAACTCCGCTACTCTCGCAGTAAGTAACGAGGCGGACCAGGTCGTGAGGGGGCGGTTCCTCCGTCTCAGGCATATACACTGAGGCGAAAACAATCACCATCTGCTCATCGCTGCGCTGCATCGTCAGCCTTGCTGCAGAGACATCTCTGCAACAGAAGTAATTTAAGAGCTGTGCTTTAAGGTTACCTGTGAATACACGATCTAGGGTGATCGTGGTCCATAGTAACAAGGAGCTTACCACCAAGATTGGAGAGTCCCACCCCTAATCCACGGCTCCTGGATCAGGGAAATGGCTGTATGTTGCACCTCCAGCCACTTGCGCAGTTGAGCCGTCGCGGTCTGACTGTGGTGAAGGTTTGCCTACACGACTTTACTGGCCAACGAAGGGGACGCCATCGCAGGCGGGATCCTCCTCGTCACCCTCCAATCGCAGTCCGGCAAACAAGTCGGCTTCGTCGAAACCGTCCTCCCCCGGGCCGGAAGCCAGGGACATCACACAGTCGTCGAGCTCCCCGCCCGACAGAGGGACGGCACCCACAGCGGCGTCAGGGGCAGCCGACTCCACCACTGCAGCGGGGTCAGCCACCGTTGTTTCCGGGTTGTTTGTAGGGGGAGTGGTTTCCCCTGCTTCCACTACTTGGTTCGTGGCCCGATCCCAATTCCGGGGGACGTCTATGAACCTACCCTTGGGACCCTGGAACTTGATGAACATAGACCCCAGACCAATGGATAGCCGGCGCTCGGCGTCCATAAGTGTCGGGATCTGGTCCTCAGGGACACCCAGCACCACGAACCAGCATACATCTTGCTTGTCGGCGTGTATGAGTACCCACCTCCTTACGTCGACCCAGGGGTTCTGGTAACAGAGGGCTCGGCCGATGTTCCTCGAGTCCTCATACACTCTGTGGTCGTCAGGTATGGCGATGCCACAACGCACCCGTTTCAGGATCTCCGACTGACTCTTGACGACTAGCGAGGTGCTAGCCGAAAGAGCCAATCCAGAGACCGTCTTCTTTAGCCATGCTAAAGTGTGGTCGTTTCCGCACCACAGCTTGAAGACTCCTCCGACATACCGCGGCTTGGCGTTGAACGTCGGTCTGGGTGTGTCCCGCATAGCGGAGCAGGCCTCGCTGATGATCTTCTTTTGGATAGTTGCGAGGACCTGGTCCGATACTGCCTGACTGATAGCCCCTGTGCGGTCGCAGGTTATCGCGACGCTCAGGTGTACATTGGCAGCTTGGGCGTAACTTTTTTTTTTTTTTTTTATATTTGATAGGTTCGCGTTTGACCACTATCTCACCTGATGGCAAGCGATGATGTGGTCGAAGATGGAGCACGCTTACCTAGAAGTAACCTATTCACTCTTGACTTAAAGACTCCCAGGTTATAGCTATCAGGAAACACAGACTCCGGTAGGGAATTCCACTCTCTAGCTGTACGCACAATGAATGTTTTCTCAAAACGCTTTGTGCGTATGGATGGGATGTCTACCATGAACCGGTGGCACTTCGCCGTACGTCTTGTGGTCCTTTGATGAAACGGGCTAGGCGGAATCAATTCATGCAATTCCGTAGCACACTCCCCAAAATGTAATCGATAGAAAACCGACAGGCTAGCAACTCGGCGTCTATGTTCAAGACTTTGGAGTTTCGACTCAACGAGTCTATCATTGCCGATGATCCTCTTGGCTCGTTTCTCAATTGACTCAAGGGCATCAAGCTGGTATTTGGCCGATCCGTCCCAAAGATGAGAGCAGTACTCCATACACGATCGGACTTGCGCTTGATAGAGTTGGAGCAGCTGTTCCGGCGTGAAGTATCGTCTCACCTTTGCGAGGATCCCCAACTTTTTGGCAGCCACTTGAGCCTTTGCCTCTATGAAGGGACCAAAATTGAGGGTAGATGTTAAAGTAACACCAAGAAGATCAAGTTGATCGGTTATCGGCACTGTTACACCTCGGAAAGTTGGAGCCTGGTGAAATTGGCTCCTTTTAGCAGAAAAAAGACACGCCTGGGTTTTAGAAGCATTGAACTTAACCAGATTGGCATCGCCCCATTCTGAGACAGCCTGCAAGGACAAGTTCAAGCGCCCAACCATAGCCTCGCGGAGAGACCGGACCTGAGACCCACTAACTCGTGCGTCAGGCACGTATCTCTCGGCAACAGTGCTGTCGTCTGCATACCCAAAGGTACCGGGTTGTAGCAGATCGTTAATATGCAGCAAAAACAATGCTGCCGAGAGCACCGACCCCTGAGGAACACCGGCATTAATAGCCAGCAGTCCGGACGAGCAGCCATCTATGACTACTCGGATAGACCGATCCCTCAGGAAATCTGCAATCCAATCACACAAACCAGCGGGCAGACCGAAGGAAGGAAGCTTGCCAATTAGGCTGTCGTGCCAGACCCGATCGAAGGCCTTCGAGATATCAAGGGAGACCGCAAGGGCTTCCCCTTGTTTTTCGATGGCCTCACTCCAGATGTGAATGGCATACGCTAGAAGATCTCCCGTTGACCGATTTCGACGGAAGACATATTGTCGGTCACTCAGGATATCGTTAGCTTCTAGGTATGCCAGGAGCTTACCATTCAGTATACGTTCCATACTCTTACAGAGTACGGAAGTTACCGAGATGGGCCTATAATTTGCTGGGTCAGCTCGACTACCCTTCTTGGGTACGGGTTGCACGTTAGCTTGCTTCCAAGCCATCGGCACTTTTCCAGTCTCCAACGAAAGGCGATATAGGCGCGTCAAGATCGGAGACAACTCAGGCGCACAAGTCCTCAATACAATTGCCGGTATCCCGTCGGGGCCACTAGCCTTGTTTACGTCCAGGTTACGCAGTACCCTTCGGACATCCTTCTGATGAATGCGAATGTCTGACATAATCGACTCGCATCCACCAAGAGTACCAGGGGGCCTCGCGCCACCAGGATCTAGACGCGAAGATTCCGCAAACAGAGAGGCAAACAAGCTTGCTTTCTCCTCAGCGGAGTGGGCCAGCGACCCGTCGGGTTTCAGCAGTGGAGGTAGTGAGGGCCGGCAGAAGTTCGATTCAACCGACTTAGCTAGGGACCAAAACGCCTTACTACCAGCTGGGTAAGAAGCTAGTTTGTTCCCAATTCGGCTTATGTGGTCAAACCGAGCCCTCCGCAACACCTTCTTGCAGGACTTGGCAGCCCTGTTGAAGGCTCTCTTCTTCTGACTCACGTCATTTGCTTTACGCGACCGAGCGTCGACCCATGCCAGGTAGGCCGCGTGTTTAAGCGCATCAGCGCGATTGCACTCGGCACCAAACCATGGTCGAGCCTCGCCAGACATTGTTACGTCAGAGAATGGAATGTAGTACTCCATTCCCCTCCGCAACACATCCGTCACGGCGTCCGCGCACGACGAAACATCAGTCGAAGAAAAGCAAGTGGGCCGCCAAGGATAACATGCGAAGAAAGATCGCATACCATCCCAATCTGCTGACCTGTATCGCCAAACCCGCCTGGTGCCTCTAGGGCTAGGATCGGGCGGGGAGTACACGGATACAGAATTCACCAGACAGTGGTCGGAAGTACCTAATGGTGACGAAATCGACACTGAGTAACGGTCTGGATCTGTTGTCAGCAGAAGGTCCAGGCAATTGGCTGTGTGCGAGTCAACATCCGGCACCCTCGTTGCCCCCTGGACCAGCTGGGTGAGATTTAACGCTAGTGCTAGCTTATATGTCTCTTGTCCAGCATGGTCTGTGCACTGGTATGGGAAGAGCCACTCCTGATGGTGGGCGTTGAAGTCCCCCAGTAACACCAATTGGGCAGAAGGGTACCGTTGCTGAGCCACATCCGCCGCTTTACTCAGGTGTTGTGTGAG
This sequence comes from Polia nebulosa, assembly GCA_951329385.1. NCBI lineage: Eukaryota > Metazoa > Arthropoda > Insecta > Lepidoptera > Noctuidae > Polia > Polia nebulosa. Next base: position 4,618,770 of record OX589592.1, on the reverse strand, counting down.
CCTAGTTGTCTCCAAATCACCGCTGTGCGAACGGTAGACACAGGCGTAGACAATTTTATCTAGGCCTGTGTCCACTAGGACCCAAAGAGTTGAGAACCTGGAGTCCTCAAGGTTACGGAGACGCCGATAGCAGATGTCGTCCCGGGCGTACATGCATATACCAGCTCGTGGCTTAAAATTGTGCTCCAGGGTAAACCCTGGGTAAGATAGGTACGCCACGTCAGACGGACATCCGATCTGCGTCTCCGAAAGGAATAAGAGAGCTGGCTTCTCAGTCTCTAGGTGGTGGTGGACTGCGGCGAGATTTGAGTGCAGACCTTGAATGTTAGAAAGGTGCACTTTGTGTGAGAGGGAGTGCTGCCGCTGTACAGCTTTTTTCTTTTTAGTTCCTTTTATCATATTTGTGAAGAGTGAAGGAAGGAGAGGAGAAGGAAGTGAAATGAGGTTCCATGCTGGCTACCTTCAGGCACGCACTGACAGGACGGTATCATTGGGGGACTAGTCTGGAGACTGCGGGGACGCCCGAGCCCCCCCGGGAATGTCCATCGGGCCCTCTCGTCTGGTCGCCAACCAGCACGATGGTGCATTCCGGGATTTTTCGTCAGTTGGCGGGGCAGCCTTTCATGTGTGGCTAATACACTACTTGGGCCCCCAACTAACTGCGGTCGGCCAGCGGCGCACCGTGCCTCGGATCCCGCTACCCTCCGCGACTAGTCTCCCGATACATCCATATCAGCGCGAGCCCGGTTGGTCTGCCTGCAATGGAACAACTATTTCGACCCAACTCCTCTGGATTGGCTACACTGAGCATCATACCGGAACACGGCCAGGCCGCTTGGCGGTACGTCTTTGCCCAGTGGGTGGTCGCAAGCCATCGGTCGAAACCTACCACCAGTTAGTGTCACCTGATTAGCACCACCCGGGGACCACGTGTAGGGACTCAATGGGTATACTCCTACGGACGGCGGTGACTCGGCCCCCAAAAACTTAGGTTGGTATCCCGCTTGGATAGATCAAGCTGCGGCCGCTTGTACTCCCCACGAGGTGTTATGATCTCGTTGAGAGCTCGCTAGGCCATGGCCTGCTCACTCCGAGCGGGTTGCTGCGTATTGGTTGCTGTTTTCGACTTACCTCCTGCAACAGTTTGCGATTGGTCGGGCATTGGTCGGCTAGTGCCTGCCTCAGCCGATCGCTTACCTGCCGAGAAGATGAGCTTACCAGCGGCTGCAACCTGCTTTTTGGGGGGAGGCTTGCTTTTGCCACCTCTCCTGCGTTCTTGACGCCGCTCCTTACGCGTCAGCCTTTCTCTCTTTTTGCCCTGGTTTGCTGGAGCTGGCTGGCCTAAAGGGCCTGCCTTCGAGCAGTGTGCCTATGGAGATGCAATCTTGCTCTTTCCTTTCCTTTTGATCACCTGCCAGGCGGTGTCAAACTCATCCCTGGTGCAGACCGTCTCCGTTTGACCGGTGACGTCCGCGGCTTGAGAGTTAGCTTGAGGAGCCACGGGAAGGGAAGGAGGGTGCGTAGGAAGGGGAGCACCGGCAGTGGTATTAGTCGTCGCCGGTGCTGACGCCTTTGCGTGTGAGGAAGGTCCGGTACTGGTCCCATGCAGCGCCGGGGTCCTCCGCTTAGACTGGGACTTAGCTTTGGTCTTAGCTGCGGTTTTCGCCACAGCCAGACCGGCCTCCGCGCTGGAGCCTGCAGCGTTAGCCACAGGGCTTCCAGGGGCGGACGAAGTGCAAGCACCTCGCCTAGGAGTTTCGTCAGCTTTTGCCGACTCCACTCCTGTGGTTTTTTCTAATGGCCTTTTATTATCCATAGTTGTTTTTTATAAAAAAAATAATCTCTCTGGCTCCCACCCTCCATGGAGCCCGCACCTGGGAACGTCGCACTTTTGAAAAGAGGGGATGTTAGGACTACCAGAGAGATATAGGTGCGCAAGGCTGGTTTACAGTGCGACATCGGGTGCTTTTGCATTTTTTTTTTTTGTGGGGTGGGAGTTATCCAATGACTTCTCCCGCTCTGGGTAGAGCGGGAGCGCGTGTCAGACTCTTACTGACTAAAACCCACCCCTGTTCCTCCCCTGCCGTGAGTGCCTAGGGGCGCGGTAACTTTGTTTCGAATTTATCCACAACCCTAGTAATAACTAGCTAGAGCTACCCACTGCTCGCCGTCCGCAGGCTCGGGTCTACGGTGGCCGGAAATCATCTCGCGACGTGTTACGCCTAGTACGCCCAGTACCTCTCCTGCTGTGGTAGTGGCCGGGGCCGCGAGGGCAACTCCGTTAAGCTTCCCTCACGCGTCCCGCCTCCGCCTTCACGAGCATTACTGCTTCGCAGAAGGCGGAGACTGCTCCCCATTCCCTCTCGCTCCGTACCATGGCCTGAACCAGGGCCGGGTGCGAGAGAAACTGATCAACCCTCACTTACACCGTCAGCATGGCCCGCTACTCTACGGGTCACCCGGGTTTTGGTTACGTCTAATTCTTAGGGAATTAGCCCAAGAACGGGGTGGCACCACAGGAAGGTAACCGACCGAACTTGCCTTGAGGATCAACACGACTGTAGCGCTCTCCCTCAAAGCCACGTCATCCTACCCTCACTGAAGGAGGAGGTAAGATAGGTCTGTATCTACACTACCAAGCAAGCATGTCGTTGTGCAACCGCAAAAACATACATACAAACCTCCCCACCAGCGTCTTCTTCTCCACGTTCTTTTTTTAAGCGACTTTGTTTTTACGTACGCATAACATGTACTGGTAATTAGCACAATGGAAATAATAAGCCGCTGCTGCAGTTAACACGTCCATCGTAAACTGTAGCAAAAATATTCGTAAATGTTCGGTACATTTGCAGTTCATGAACGATGTGTAGTCGGGGTATTCGTGTTATTAGGAATTCAACACGAATATAGCGAACACAGACGAAAAAAAATGCGAACATCTAATAGCGATGTGAAACGAATCTTTTATAAGTTAAATTGGTTAGCTAAGTGACGTCATTCTAAATCCAATATGGCGGACTTAAAAGATGGCGTACTAGTTATTTTGTATGTATTCCCATGATATGGGTTTCAAATCAAAGGATTAGCTGAGAAGAACACTACAGATTTTTTTTTAATTGCAGATAGACGCGGAACCTTCCGTGAACGTGGTTTTTGCTGATGTAGTGAAGGTGATGGATCCAATAGTCGCCACTTTAGCCGCCAAATAAACGTACAGCGAAAATTTACGCCACTGTCCTTTATTACTTTTAAAGATCTTTGATTATATAACGTTGGAATTTTAAGTTTTTTTTTTAATTTAATTTAACATTTACATAAAAATTACATTTAAAAATATTTCAATAAAAGAATATATAAATAGTAGCCCGCCGGTATCGGGAACAGGGTCCAAGCTATGGGCGGTCAGGGCTGCAAAGAGAGCAATCGCCTAAGAATTCGAGCCGTGTCCAGAAGTACCGCTTTCTGAATCAAGCCCTTGATCCAGCCGCTTACGAGAGCCAGCCTCCTGACGTGTTGGTCGAGGCTCGTGGCTAAGCCGCGAAGCTGACACCTTTTTTTATTATTCATATTGATAGGCTCACGGTTGACAACTATCTTACCTAATGGTGAGCTATGTTTTTCATTTTTAACCGACGAAAAAAAAAAGGAGTTTTTTTTTTTGTTGATAGGCACGCGTTTGACCACTATCTCAATTCGAGTTTCTCAATTCGACCGTTGATATATATTTTTTTTTGAGTTTCACGCCTGTACTTCCCTTAAGTGGCAGTGGGCAGGGCATATTGCTCGCAGAACATAATGGTCGATAGGGTTGAAAAGTTTTGGAGTAGTGACCGTGTAGCGGAAGACGCAGCGTTGGAAGGCCTCGCGAACAAGGTGGACCGATGACCTGGTGACTATTGGGGGAGCCGTATGTTCAGCAGTGAGCGTCTTTTGGTTAATATGATGATGATGTTAATTTCGCGAAGGGTCAGACAGAAGTTCACCCACATTTCACCAGTTATGTACGTGTCCCATGTAATAGGAGGCGAATTGCCATGATCCGGGCACAAGTCCAGACTCCGGGTTGATTGAAAAATTGAATAGGTGAAAAACACAATAACACTAAATCGAACTCGGGACCTCATGCTCTGAGTCGGTAGTATCCTAAGGCAAGTATTTCAACTATTGTATCAATTGTATGTAATCCATAAAAAACTCTATCTACTCTATTGTAAAAACAGGAATGATGTCCGGAAAACAACCGGAGTAACCGACATAGCTTGCCGAATAAGCAAACTGAAGTTTGCTGGCAGTGGACTGGTCATGTTTGTCGAAGGCCCGATGGCCGATGGAGCAGACGAGTCCTGGAGTGGAGACCGCTTATCGGCAAGCGTAGTGTGGGACGCCCCAGCTAGATGGACCGACGACCTTAAGGCGCTATTAACTGCCAATGACCTTGAGTGGTTAGTTTGCTTGTTCTGTGCTGAGCTCATGTAACGCGTCGTACGTCCACCTAATAGGACTCGCCCATCAAGGAGCGCTGTCCGAAATTAGACGCATTACCCATAAAATAACAGGTATTAAACTAAAACACTGAGACTAAATTATAAATAATTAAATGATCTTTAAAATGGTGAAGGTTTCATAAAAATACGCTTTATAGTTTTTGCGTGATTCTCATTTTTTATCCGCATTAGACATCCCTTTACAAAATATTTGCACTATGTTATAAGAATATAATTTCAAATATTCTCAGATCAAATTACGACGAAAATTGTCTTAACTAACATATATTTTTTCAAAGAAATAAGACTAGTCGTTTATACGTGATGTTCAATTAAAAACCATTAAAAGTCGTATAACTGCGCCTTATGAAGGTGGCTGGGATAGACTGGATGCGGAGGACAGGGTGTTGTGGCGTAGCCTGGGAGAGGCCTATGTCCAGCAGTGGACTGCGATAGGCTGAGTTGATTGATTGATGTAATCCATATGTACTAATATTATAAATGCGAAATTAACTCTATCTCCGTTGACTATGGTAGACCATATCCTGGAATATTATGAGATCATATCCTGGGAGTAAGTTCCCATGGAATAATTTTAGAGTTTTAAGCGGGCGAAGCCGCTGAGAAAACCAAGTAAAACATTTTTTTTTTGCTTTTGACAGACGTTGACCACTATCTCACCTGATGGTAAGCAATGATGTGGTCGACGATGGAGCACGCTTGCCTAGAAGTAACCTATTCACTCTTGACTTAAAGACTCCCAGGTTGTAGCTATCAGGAGACGCAGATTCCGGCAAATTCCACTCCCTAGCTGTACGCACAATGAATGTTTTCTCAAAACTTTTTGGTGCATGTGGGTGGGATGTCCACCATGTACCGGTGGGGCATCGCCGTACGTCTATAGATGGATTAATTCATCGTACTAGGTGTGTACCATTTCGCATTGGGCCCGCTTGGTGGATTACGGCCCACAACCTTTCACAGAGAGGAAGCCTGTGCCCCAGCAGTAGCAGGGGACATTAGAAGGCTGATGATGATGACTGGGGATGTGGGAAGCCAGCCATGTGGCTACATTTTTACGATAATTGATTTAACGTAAACATATGGCCACATGGCAGATCAAATAAATCAAACCATTTATTTCAAATTCATTTAAAATTCAATTCAAATTAGTTTTAGGTAGGAACAGACACTTTTTAACTGTCAAGAAGTCGGTCAGTCAGAAAGATGAAGCTAATTGCACATTTCAAAGCGTATATTATGGAGAAGAATGTGCAAGAAACTCCATGGATAGATGATAACTTTAATGGATAGGCTGATTTCCATGATTGTGCCTAAAACGAGTAACGTAATTCAAGGAAAATCTCCTTCTCCCATCACAGGGTTTCAAGTTTCACATCTCCTTGGTCGACAAGGAGAAGTTATTGAGTTTGACATCGAATAACTAAAAAAAGCAAGTTTCACATTTGACAAAAGATTATCAGCTGTCAGGCCAATATTTTAACACAGTTTTCCTTGTTTACTAGGACTAGCTTTTCTTTCAGAAAAGCCATACAAGGAAAGAAAATCCATTGGATATGGTGCGGTGAACAATGTCACAAAAATGCAACCCAAAATACAAATACAATAGAAAAACTAATATACCTCAAACCTTAGACCAAAAGTATAGTCTAAGCCTTTAAACCCTAACAGCAATCAAATGTCTTCACCTGCATTCTTTATACGAACTATCTTCAAGAAAATAAAATTCCCTAGTAAAATCTCATCAGTTAATAATCCACCTGGCAATAAATCAACGCCAAAGAACCTAAAAAATTACAGAAATGGAACAGAAACTCTGTCCGGGGTGCGAAGAGCCCGTAATAGATAAGTTACCAGGGTGTCCTCTACAATGCGGAACAGTGCAATGCAAGGCTTTCAAGAAAAAGGTTCGTCTACGTAGCTTCTTTTTAGTTTTTAGGTACTAGTTTCTACAAGCGGATCGCCCGCATATAATTAGTACTTCCCTCGGGTTGAACGACATTGGTCAAGTTTGATATTCGTCAAATCGGCAAATCTTCAAATTTGAAATTGGTCAAAGCTGTAGTTCGTCAAATCGTCTGTTTGTCCAATTATGAAATTTGCCAAGTACGCTTTTGGTCAAGTAATTTAAGTACAATCAACTGTAACAATGAAAGTATAGGTGCCTGTACCCGCGGATAAATTCGTAACAGAATTACCGCGCCCCTGGGGACTCAGGCAAGGAAGGAACTGGGGTGGGTTTTAGTCAGTAAAAGTCTGACACGTTCTCCCGCTCCACGCAGAGCGGGAGAAGTCATAGGATGATTTCGCACTCAAAAAAAAAAGATACCTTATGATAAACTACTGCTACTAGAGGTATTTTTTTATTAGCTCATTTATTCAATTCATATTTATTTGGCACACGTGCTCCATCTTCGACCACATCATCGCTCACTATCGGGTGAGATAGTGAAGTGTACACCGTATGGCCATGACCAGAACTGCGATGGAGAAGTTAAGGAAAGTGTGGAGGAATCGCAACATTACCAAAGCCACCAAAATCAGGCTCATACGAACACTTGTATTCCTCATTTTTCTTTATGCGACCAAGAAGTGGACAGTGCGTGAGTTGGAAAAGGGGAACATAAATGCTCTGGAGGTGTGGTGCTGGAGAAAGATGCTCGGAATATCGTGGATGGATTTCCGAACCAACGTGTCCATACTCCAGGAACTCGGCGTCACGCAGCGTTTGTCGGCCGTAGTACAGTCGCGCATACTTCAATATTTTGGACACGTCTCTGGCGGGTCGTACAGAGAAAAGTACCCCAATAGCATTTATTGCTGGTATTTGGTTGGGCCAACAATAAATGCGACTAGGGTAGAGGGAAGCAGATCGCGTGGCAGGTCATGAGGTCACCTATGCGCTGAACTGACCAAATGAAATCTGCTATAGGAGTCCGCAAACAGGGAGAGATGGCGGGAGATCGTGCGGAGAGCTGTGTCCGCCTCTACCACCGACGTGGGCGCCTATAAGTGACCACGACCGCTCTGCTAAGAGCAACACGGCAGAGAAGAAGAATAATCGAAACAAATTAAACCTCAGAATACTCAATAACTATTCACTATATTTTAATTATTTAAATAGGAACCTACAGCAGGCGGCTTTTTTTTTGTGAGTTCTTACAAGTAGGTTATGTGAATTCAAAACTTATGTTTTCATCGACTGTACATGGACTTGACCAATAGCGTATTTGGCAAATTTCGTAATTGGACAAAAAGACGATTTGACGAATAACAGCTTTGACTAATATAAAATTTGACGAATTGCCGATTTGACGAAAATCAGACTTGACCAATGTCGTTCAACCCCTTCCCTCCATTATAAATTATGACATACTAGCTTCAGCCAGCGGCTTCGCACGCTTATAATTAGTACTTCACTCCATTATAAATTATAGCCTACCAGCTTCTACAAGCGGCTTTATTTTATTTTATTTTATTTTATTAATTTTAGGAAAGCTTACAGCTAATACATTTCAATATCTTGTAATAGTATGTAGAAGATGGCCAATTACAAGCTTCCACTGATAAATAATGTGAACTATATAAACAAATACACGAAAACAGCGACGCATGAATTACACAAATAATGCTGCATATACATCACATGCTCAAAAAAAAAAAAAAACAAAAAACATTAATAATAATTTAAAATTAAAAAAAAAAAAAAATACTAAGTAATATGTGAAATTTTGATGAACAATAAAGAATTAAGAATACAAAGAAATTGTTACACTTCGAAAAAGCAATTACTCAACCTTTTCTTCATTTCTTTAATACTACTAGTGAATAGGTCTAGGTCGACATCCTGACACACCATATTGAATGTACGACAAGCTCTAATGATGAACGAGTTCTGTCTGTAGTTGGAACTAACTTGAGGCACATGGAGAAGACGTGGCTTGCGAAGAAAAACACTTGGCACACGTAATCCGATCCTGCCCACCAGCTCAGGGACATCAGTAGATCCGTTCGCAATACCAAACAAAAAAGCAAGATCTGCAATTTTCCTTCGCTCGTGTAGCGGCAGAATATGAAATTTTTTACACCGACTTTCATAGTTCGGTAGATAGGTATTAGAGCGATATTGAGTGTACCTCAAAAATCGCTTTTGTATACCTTCAAGCCGATTAATGTATACTTTATAATTGGGATTCCAATCTTATCATCCTTTGCCCGCATATAATTAGTACTTTCCTCCATTATAAATTATAGCCTACCAGCTTCTACAAGCGGCTTTGCCCGCATATAATTAGTACTTCCCTCCATTAGAAATTATAGTCTACCAGCTTCTACAAGCGGCTTTGCCCGCATATAATTAGTACTTCCCTCCATTAGAAATTATAGTCTACCAGCTTCTACAAGCGGCTTTGCCCGCATATAATTAGTACTTCCCTCCATTAGAAATTATAGTCTACCAGCTTCTACAAGCGGCTTTGCCCGCATATAATTAGTACTTCCCTCCATTATAAATTATAGTCTACCAGCTTCTACAAGCGGCTTTGCCCGCATATAATTAGTACTTCCCTCCATTAGAAATTATAGTCTACCAGCTTCTACAAGCGGCTTTGCCCGCATATAATTAGTACTTCCCTCCATTAGAAATTATAGTCTACCAGCTTCTACAAGCGGCTTTGCCCGCATATAATTAGTACTTCCCTCCATTATAAATTATAGTCTACCAGCTTCTACAAGCGGCTTCGCCCGCATATAATTATTACTTCCCTCCATTATAAATTATAGCCTACCAGCTTCTACAAGCGGCTTCGCCCGCATATAATTAGTACTTCCCTCCATTATAAATTATAGCCTACCAGCTTCTACAAGCGGCTTCGCCCGCATATAATTAGTACTTCCCTCCATTATAAATTATAGCCTACCAGCTTCTACAAGCGGCTTCGCCCGCATATAATTAGTATTTTCCCTCCATTATAAATTATAGCCTACCAGCTTCTACAAGCGGCTTCGCCCGCATATAATTAGTATTTTCCCTCCATTATAAATTATAGCCTACCAGCTTCTACAAGCGGCTTCGCCCGCATATAATTAGTACTTCCCTCCATTATAAATTATAGCCTACCAGCTTCTACAAGCGGCTTCGCCCGCATATAATTAGTATTTTCCCTCCATTATAAATTATAGCCTACCAGCTTCTACAAGCGGCTTCGCCCGCATATAATTAGTATTTTCCCTCCATTATAAATTATAGCCTACCAGCTTCTACAAGCGGCTTCGCCCGCATATAATTAGTATTTTCCCTCCATTATAAATTATAGCCTACCAGCTTCTACAAGCGGCTTCGCCCGCATATAATTAGTACTTCCCTCCATTATAAATTATAGCCTACCAGCTTCTACAAGCGGCTTCGCCCGCATATAATTAGTATTTTCCCTCCATTATAAATTATAGCCTACCAGCTTCTACAAGCGGCTTCGCCCGCATATAATTAGTACTTCCCTCCATTATAAATTATAGCCTACCAGCTTCTACAAGCGGCTTCGCCCGCATATAATTATTACTTCCCTCCATTATAAATTATAGTCTACCAGCTTCTACAAGCGGCTTCGCCCGCATATAATTATTACTTCCCTCCATTATAAATTATAGCCTACCAGCTTCTACAAGCGGCTTCGCCCGCATATAATTAGTATTTTCCCTCCATTATAAATTATAGTCTACCAGCTTCTACAAGCGGCTTCGCCCGCATATAATTAGTATTTTCCCTCCATTATAAATTATAGCCTACCAGCTTCTACAAGCGGCTTCGCCCGCATATAATTAGTACTTCACTCCATTATAAATTATAGTCTACCAGCTTCTACAAGCGGCTTCGCCCGCATATAATTAGTACTTCCCTCCATTATAAATTATAGCCTACCAGCTTCTACAAGCGGCTTCGCCCGCATATAATTAGTACTTCCCTCCATTATAAATTATAGCCTACCAGCTTCTACAAGCGGCTTCGCCCGCATATAATTAGTACTTCCCTCCATTATAAATTATAGCCTACCAGCTTCTACAAGCGGCTTCGCCCGCATATAATTAGTACTTCCCTCCATTATAAATTATAGCCTACCAGCTTCTACAAGCGGCTTCGCCCGCATATAATTAGTATTTTCCCTCCATTATAAATTATAGCCTACCAGCTTCTACAAGCGGCTTCGCCCGCATATAATTAGTACTTCCCTCCATTATAAATTATAGCCTACCAGCTTCTACAAGCGGCTTCGCCCGCATATAATTAGTACTTCCCTCCATTATAAATTATAGCCTACCAGCTTCTACAAGCGGCTTCGCCCGCATATAATTAGTACTTCCCTCCATTATAAATTATAGCCTACCAGCTTCTACAAGCGGCTTCGCCCGCATATAATTAGTACTTCCCTCCATTATAAATTATAGTCTACCAGCTTCTACAAGCGGCTTCGCCCGCATATAATTAGTACTTCCCTCCATTATAAATTATAGCCTACCAGCTTCTACAAGCGGCTTCGCCCGCATATAATTAGTACTTCCCTCCATTATAAATTATAGCCTACCAGCTTCTACAAGCGGCTTCGCCCGCATATAATTAGTACTTCCCTCCATTATAAATTATAGCCTACCAGCTTCTACAAGCGGCTTTGCCCGCATATAATTAGTACTTCCCTCCATTATAAATTATAGCCTACCAGCTTCTACAAGCGGCTTCGCCCGCATATAATTAGTACTTCCCTCCATTATAAATTATAGCCTACCAGCTTCTACAAGCGGCTTCGCCCGCATATAATTAGTACTTCCCTCCATTATAAATTATAGCCTACCAGCTTCTACAAGCGGCTTCGCCCGCATATAATTAGTACTTCCCTCCATTATAAATTATAGCCTACCAGCTTCTACAAGCGGCTTCGCCCGCATATAATTAGTACTTCCCTCCATTATAAATTATAGCCTACCAGCTTCTACAAGCGGCTTCGCCCGCATATAATTAGTACTTCCCTCCATTATAAATTATAGCCTACCAGCTTCTACAAGCGGCTTCGCCCGCATATAATTAGTACTTCACTCCATTATAAATTATAGTCTACCAGCTTCTACAAGCGGCTTCGCCCGCATATAATTAGTACTTCCCTCCATTATAAATTATAGCCTACCAGCTTCTACAAGCGGCTTCGCCCGCATATAATTAGTACTTCCCTCCATTATAAATTATAGCCTACCAGCTTCTACAAGCGGCTTCTCCAGCATATAATTAGTATTTTCCCTCCATCATAAATTATAGTCTACCAGCTTCTACCAGCGGCTTCGCCCGCATATAATTAGTATTTTCCCTCCATTATAAATTATAGTCTACCAGCTTCTACAAGCGGCTTCGCCCGCATATAATTATTACTTCCCTCCATTATAAATTATAGCCTACCAGCTTCTACAAGCGGCTTCGCCCGCATATAATTAGTACTTCCCTACATTATAAATTATAGCCTACCAGCTTCTACAAGCGGCTTCTCCAGCATATAATTAGTATTTTCCCTCCATCATAAATTATAGTCTACCAGCTTCTACCAGCGGCTTCGCCCGCATATAATTAGTATTTTCCCTCCATTATAAATTATAGTCTACCAGCTTCTACAAGCGGCTTCGCCCGCATATAATTAGTATTTTCCCTCCATTATAAATTATAGTCTACCAGCTTCTACAAGCGGCTTCGCCCGCATATAATTAGTATTTTCCCTCCATTATAAATTATAGTCTACCAGCTTCTACCAGCGGCTTCGCCCGCATATAATTAGTATTTTCCCTCCATTATAAATTATAGTCTACCAGCTTCTACCAGCGGCTTCGCCCGCATAGAATTAGTATTTTCCCTCCCGTCTTGTAAATTAGTTCCAAATATTGTATCACGAGATTGGCTCTTTGCTCACCAGATACACCGTTGACAAAAAAATAACAAACAGGTACTTTGAAGGTACCGTTAATTGCGGTCACTAAAAAAACCAATACTTCCTTAGCTGCCAATAAGTAATCACCTTCTTCTGTGCTACCAATATTTACATAGCCGTGCATTTGACCATCCCATTCAACTTGTTGTCTAATAGCCATTTCGTCGAGTACGACTTTGCTTTTATTTGTAAAGCCTTCAATGATTCTGACGTAAATACCGGTTTTGCATCGACGGATTGATACCATTTTTTGATAGTTCGGGCATGTGGTAAGCATGTTGCAAACTTCTGTCTGTCAAACTCGTACGCTTTAGGAGAATAAAAGTGCAATGTCATAGCAAATGATTTTGAGCCAGCAGTGTACTTAGCTTTCCCGACATTTACCGCAGCTATATTGGTATTGTACCTGATAATAAGGTCTCTAGAGCTAACATTCATATTTTCTAAATGTAAAGCTTGATCTTCTTTGACAATTTTTTTCTCTTTCAATGCATCTAAAATTTCCTTCATATCTTTTATTTTTCTTACGTATGGCCTTTTTTTGTGAATAAGTAGTATCTTTTTTCTTGATAATTTGTTTCAATTTTTTTTTTCGGGGTTATCTGCCAGGTTTAAAACGACATTGTCTTTTGTTTTTTTTTTTTGTGGGTTGGGAAATCATCCAATGACTTCTCCCGCTCTGGGTGGAGCGGGAGGGCGTGTCAGACTCTTACTGACTAAAACCCACCCCTGTTCCTTCCTGCCCTTAGTGCTCGGGGGCGAGGTAACTCTGTTTCGAGTTTATCCTCAACCCCCGGGCAGAAAACGACATTGTCTGTGGATCTACATGGTATAGAAGTTGTCAAAGATTCGGATCTGTCAGATATGGATTCTTGTTGTGATGCAGGCTGTAAATAATGAATAATATTGAATATATTGTATAATTTTAACTAAGTTGAAATATAAAAAATAAAAAACTACGTTAATACGTGTTCTACCATTAAAAAAAATGGAATTCTTATATATTGTGTTTATTTTCAAGTAAACATGCCACAGATTCAATCTTAAAACAATAAAACAAAATCCATCGCATAGTTTTGGAGAATGAAGACTATTTGTTTGCCTATTACTTTTGCACATAGCTGTACTAATAATAGTTAACTTACGGTTTGAAATGTATCTTAATTTGAGTGTAGGTACAGCCCACTCAAAAACCATGCGTCTTTTCGCGGACGGCTTGAAACAATCCTCTTGAAAGTGCTTAGAACAAATTACACTTTGGTTTGAGGGAAACCAATTATTTTCCCTGCCTGTTGCATCTATCCATTTATTTTTAATTTCTGGATCTTTTGGGAAACTGAAATAATATTTATTAAGTATCGTGTAGCACAGGTTCTTTTAATATAATTTTTTATTTAGAACAACTAACAATTATCGATATCCATATCTCAGCGCTGCGCATCACGACTGCATCGGCTGACCGATGTCAGCCTTCCTTAAATATTATAATAATATAATTAATGCAATATAATATTTTAATTAATCCTTAAATATTTTAATGCAGTGATTTTTACTTACCGGTGGTAGGATACGCCACTTGTCCTAAGGTTTGTTGTAATTGTCCTACTTTTGCAAATAAGGACGGAACAATTCGGCATTTTGTAAAACTATGAATGACACTACCTCCGATGCAAACAAATGACTAGACAGTGCTCACTGCCGTCGCACCTCCAAGCCATATTCCTCGATACCCGTGCACCTACTAGTTGTCCTCCATTTTGCTGAACTGGACCTATTTGGCGCAGACGGGGCACACAATGTTATTGTTTTAAAATTAAGTTGATTTTTATTTTTATTTGTACCTACATTGTGTGTTTCTGTGTGTGTCAAATAAACTAGATTTCTTTCTTCTTCTTCCTTTCTTTCTAAACCCATGCAAAATTGCAGCTTTCAAGTACTAACAGTCTTTACGTTATGCCTCTGACAGACAGACGGACAGACCGAAAATGTAATGGTTCCTTGTCCGTGTTAAGAGTCCGAAACCCTAAAACGCGATATTTACTTAGCTAACAACTTGAGTGAAACATCGCAACAGGTCACATCATTTAAGACGAACGAATGAGCGAACATACAATGAGAGCTTACTTAAGATTTACGAGACTTCTCAAACTTGTAAGAAACTTATGTGTCAGGATTCGATAGGCCAATGTATTGGGAACCTTTGGTGGGCTATGACGGGACTCCTACGGATCTATAGTGAATTTATGAGTCTTTAATTCATTGAAAAACCCTCCTCCTAAGGTGATCTTAATTTTTTTTGTAAAACTCTTCTTATGCACACTCTCTTTTCATTCTTCAGCCTGTATACGACTTCGAAATAATACCCATTGTGTGGATACTGGGTGGGCCAGGCAGCGGTAAGAGGGAGCAGGGCAGGCTAATCTCTAACATGTATGGACTCATCCATCTGTCCATCGGAGATATGTTACAAGATGAGATGGCCAAGGGCACTGAGAGGACAAGGTGCTTAAATTCCGTCATAGGCCGAGGTACAGTTTCTTTCATAGCATTTTTACGCTTTACAGGCTCGCGCTTGACCACTATCTCACCTGATGGTAAGCTATGATGTGGTCGATGATGGGGCACTCTTGATTTAAAGACCGCCAGGTTGTAGCTATCAGGAAAAAAAGACTCCGGCAAGGAACTCCAACCCTTTGCTGTACGCACAATAACTATTTCCCAAAACGTTTTGTGCATATGGGTGGGATGTCCACCATACACCGGTGACGCATCGCCGTACGTCTTGTGGTCCGATGCAATTCCACGCACACTCCCCGAAATGTAACCGATAGAAAACCGACAGGCTAGCAACTCGGCGTCGATGCTCAAGGTTTTGGAGCTTCGACTCGACGAGTACCTACATACTTGCTGGTTTTTGTTTATTGGCAGGCCGGGGCTAGAGGAACTCGTGACTAAATAACAGCCCCACGGGTCGACCTTCAAAGTTAAGCAACGCTTGCCGAGGACGGGTGACAATCTTAACACACCGAAATTGCCTCCGAAAGCACATTAAGCGGTTGGTCCTTCCTTTAAGCTTGTTGCCTCGCCTTTATGTCAATGTTCTACACCTGATTGCGAATACGAACAAACCGCACATCATATCCTATGGCAGTGTGTTCTTTTGCAAACTGAACGCAATATTATGTTGGATAGTATTCAGCCTACGTCTGGAGTTGTCTATTACATGGACCTTGTGGAAACTAGAACGAATTTCCGTGCGTTCAAGCGTTTTTGCCATACCTGTTATTGGAATCAAATGCAGCTCACAATTTTAGGACCCATTAACGCGTCAGGCCCTCGCGTTACCATAAGGTAACGCAACAATAGGTTTTTAATTGTGTCTGCTAATGAGGGGCTTGACGCGTATTAGTGTTTTTAACCAGTGGTGCTTGGCAACTGGGCTTACCCCAGTTGTAAACACCCCCTTTGTGCCTAGTGGCCTAGCTTTATTCTGTCTCCCGCTTGATTAGGAGGGAAGTGGAAATTATATTTTTCTTACTCCTCCGCTGTCTTTTCTGATTAATTTCGTTGCGGGACCCAAGACAGTTTTTAATCGTTCCTCTGAGAGAGATATGAAGCTCGCCATGGCAATGAAGGTCGAGGAACTTCATTGCCTCGGCGTTTTTTCTGGTGGTCGCCACTGTTGATTCTGGCTTACAGGAGTTACAGTGGTTTGGGAATAGTGTGGCGGGCTTGTCCCAAATAAATAAGCTGTTGATTCTGGCTGTCATTTGTAGCTATTTGACAGTCGTTACGGTTAGTCAGAAGCCAGGGAATCTGACACCAGTCTTGCCAAAGGGAATCGCGTTACCCAGTTACTGGATTATGGAGATCAGATAAGCAGTCTCTCCATGTAAAGTGCTAGTACTCAGCTACATCAAGTTAGACTGGAAGCTGACCCCAAGATAGTTGGGAAGAGGTTAGGCAGACTGATTTGGAGGCTGGGCCATGTTATCACAATATATTTATTTATTTTTACAGGTGGACTCGCCCCTAACGATTTAGTGTTGGCATTGCTAAAAGAGGCGATACATGAAGGTGCCGCGAATGGAGCTCGTGGCTTCGTGCTGAATGGCTTCCCTCGCGAAAAGTCGCAGGGTCTGTCGTTCGAGCGGTTTGTGGGACAGGCTACTGTAAGCGCTTTGATTTGATGTTTGAAAAATTACCAGACTTATACAGAATGTATCAGAAATGCGTGGTGCAACCAACAACAACAACAACCAACAACAACCAACTAACCAACTATAACACTAAAAACAGTGGCACTCCGGGAGAGCCGACAGAAGGAAAACGTAAACAATTACGGTGTCGGTAACGGTAGCGGCTAACTTTTTTGATGATATACTTCTTTTGGTGCGTTAAGGAAAAATGATGAGAGTAAATTTTTACGATGCGCGCGCACGCCGTCACAAAAAACCGACACCCTGAAGTTAGCTAGAACCGACACCCTGAAGTTAGCTGTAGTCTGTGGTTCATGAAGAATGATTGTTTTCCTTTTGTAAACTTTGTGACAGTTTGGTTTTTTATCTTACCCAAAGAAGTATAACTTCTTACGTGCGTACGTGCGTACACAAGTTGTAAATTTTTAATTTTTCAAAAGACTAACAATGTAAAAAAATCATAGAAATTAAATTTGACCCACTTTCCGGTTTCCGATTGAGCTGAAATTTTGCATAAGTATAACTTTAGTTACAATTCCTGGTTAGCGGACTCCCAAAGATAATGAGTAATTTTTAATGCATTCCCATCCATGATACAGGTATCAAATTTATAGTTTTTTTTAATTACCTATAATGTTATTTTATTATCAGCTCATATTATACCTGGACGCGACGATAGAGACGATGTTCACGAGGATTAAGGGTCGGAAGAAGAGACCGGGTCGTGTAGACGAGACCCCAGATACCATGAAGCTTCGTCTGGAAACCTTTATGAATCACCACGACAGCGTTTATGAACTCTACAAATATAGGCTTGTAAAAGTTAGTAACTGATCTTTATTTATTTTTGTAGTTTTATGCTCTGTCGTTCGTTCCTCCTAACGAGCGAAAGATTTGCCAAATTGTCCATAGCCTTAAATTTAAGCGGTGTTTCTAGTTTGGTTTCTTTGTTATTTGACACCGACTTCCGAAATTAAAGTTATTTTGCATTTTTTAGTATTATTTATGGAAGTCGGTTGTATTTTTTTTGTAAAAAGTTTTTTATTTTTCACCTTTTAATTGTTGTACCCCATTCTAAAACTAAATTAATAGTAAAGTTATGCCCGAATTGATAACCCCAAAAATAGGGAATTTGAACATAGTTGGTGAAATTAGGGTGTATCAGGGTGAACTGTACAAATCTGTATACCCCTTCAGAGCGTATCAGCGTGATGTAATGTTGTGAAGTGGTGAAAACAATATACAGACATGCGATTGCAGCAATTCTGGAAGGTTTACTATCATTTATTGAAGAGTTCCATTGTGTATCTCCGAAGTTCTTCATCAGATGTTCACCAAATTAAAATGGGACCACATGTGAAGCAACAGCTTTCAAATAAAAAAAATCTTCAAAATCGGTTCACGTAGTAAAAAGTTATGAGGTAACTAACACATAAAAAAAAAAAAAATAATTGACAGTCGAATTGAGAACCTCCTCCTTTTTTTGAAGTCGGTTAAAAAAACTTTATAACAAAAAAACTAAAAACTTTAAATTTGGAAGCCGGTGTGTCTGGACCAGATTTACATTTTCGATCTCCGAAGTTCTTCATCAGATCTTCAACAAATTTAAATGAGACCAACATCAGGAAAATACTTTTTCCACACAAAAAAAGAATCATCAAAATCGGTTCACAATTGACGAGTAAAATACATACCTACAGACGAACATAGAACGTCTATAAAATCGTTTAAAATATAAATAGCCGTTTTATGTATTGCATTTTGTCGATTTATGCGACACTTTTTTTCCAATTCAGAATTGGTCCCATTGTAAAAGTTGTTCATAACATGAGTGAACCAAGCACCGAGTCATCCAGGCGGCCACTGAAACCCAGGCCTGCGGACGGCGAGTAGTGGGTAACTCGCCTTCCGATCAGCACCAGGCCCGAGAGTCTTCGGCGCTCCTCAAAGAGTTGTCAGCAAACACGACGGGGCCCGTCATGGCCGATGCCTGCCCGGAGGTTGAGGATAAATTCGAAAGAGTTACCTCGCCCCTGGGCATTCCGGGCAGGGAGGAACAGGGGTGGGTTTTAGTCAGTAAGAGCCTGACACGCCCTTCCGCTCCACCCTAGGGCGGAAGATGTCATTGGATGATTTAACCCCACAAAAAAAAAGGCGGCCACTGAAAATGGCATTGTCGAAGTTTTCCATACAATCAATGATAATTCTGACTGTTTCACGAATATTATAAGTAACCAGCTGATCCGACAGACGTTGTTCTATTAAAAACTATATTAATTGATCTCAGCAGTCTCGCAGATCGCCATCAATATTGACAGAAAATGTGCATTTACGGTTTCCCGTACAGTTAGGTTACTTCTAGGCAAGCGTGCTCCATCTTCGACCACATCATCGCTTTCCATCAGGTGAGATAGTGGTCAAACGCGAGCCCACCACACCCACAACCACACCACACAATCATTTAAAAAACTGGCCAAGTGCGTATCAGATATCGCAAATTAAGGGTTCCGTACAAAATATTAGTTCAAATAGGAAATTAAAAAATTCTTCGTAACAAAATTTTGTGATAGACGACGGATGGACAGACAGACCGACACGTGAGTGACATCAATAGGACTCTGGTTGGACCCTTCGGGTACGGAACTCTAATAAACAACTATTTTTCTTTTCATCTGAGGCTTAACAAAATTGATCCAGTCGTTCTCGGGTTTTGCGCTTAGCAACACATTTAGCCATAAATTTTATTTAGATGGTACTAGCTTCTGCCCGCGGCTTCGCCTGCGTGATATTAGTACTTCCCCCCATTATAAATTAAAGCTTATGTATTGTTCTGATGTATAAGCAAAATTACTGTGAAGTTTCATGAAAATCTGTTCTGTAGTTTTTGCGTGAAATCCGCGCAAACTTTCACGTTCAATTGCGGAATGTATGTACGCGTATCATTTCAGAACGGTTGCACCTACTTGGCTAATTCTTTTTTTTTGTATTTTTAACCGACGAAAAAAAAGGAGGAGGTTCTCAATTCGACCATATATATATATATTGTGTATGTTCAGCCCTGACTCCGTCATATATGAACCGATTTTGATCATTCTTTTTTTGATAGATAGGGTATACCTCAAGGGTGGTCCCATGTCAAGGAAGTCAGGATCTGACAGTGGAATCCTGATAAAATTGAGAGAAAACCTCGAAAATTGTGGCGTTTAGCGTTTCTGTATGTATGTTCGGCCCTCGCTCCGTTATTTATGAACCGATTTTGATTATTCTTTTTTTGTAATAAAATGATTAATTACCTACTACTTCTAAGTACTTATAAAATTTAAATATTTAATAATCAGATTGTTGTTTGGCGCCGACTCAAAATTAGTTCATATAAAATTTGATATTATATGTAGGTAAATAAGCTCATTACTCCAGACTTAAAAGGTTTATTTATTTTTTGCTTTTTAGTTCTTTTCGTCGGTTAATTTTTTTGTTAAAAAGTTTTTTTAATTGTCAGTACAAGGTTTGTATGAAAGAAAATTTTACAAAATTGGAAAATTCAGACAAACTGAAAGTGTATTTTGTATGAATTATTGAAATTCGGACGAACAACATCTGTCGGATCAGCTAGTTTATAATAATATTAGGATAGTAATGGCGTCTCTTGTCGCTGCCAGCTATTCCGTATCAGAGTTACCTCGCCCCTGGGCACTCAGGGCAGGGAAGGAACAGGGGTGAGTTTTAGTCAGTAAGAGTCTGACACGCTCTTCCGCTCCACCCTAGAACGGGAGATTTCATTGGATGATTTCCCACCCCACAAAAAAGTGTTTTCAGTTATTTCTCTTACACTGTACCTAACTTTCTATTTCAGATCAACGCGAACGGAACATCTGAACAAATATCCGAACACATAAAGCGTGTGATGGATGGATTTATGAAACAGGTCGATGCCCTTATAGCAAAAAAAGCATCGGAAGCACGCCAAGCTGAAGAAGCTGAAAAAGCAGAACAAGCTAAAAGAGAAGCATATGTTTGGCCAGCCAGAAAAGTACCTTCAGAGAGAAAATCCCCAGAGCGGCAAGAATAACGGGTGGCGAAATTGAGGGCGGTTGGCGGCAACTAGAAAAGTAATTTTATGAACTTTGTAACTAATGGACGCATAAATAAATAAGAATACAGGGAAACTTAAATTTCTCATCGATTTTTTATTTCAGAACTCGCAGTTTCTTTGCTCTAATTTAAAATCGAGCGACAAAAACGATTAACTTTTATCATGTACATTTGCCCCCCTTAAAGGTATCATTGTAAAGGGCGGCAAATTTTTGTGTTTGCTTGGAGTGGCTATATAGCTAGATCGGGCCCTGTTACTAAGCTGTACCTACGCACAATGAATTTTTTTTAATTGTTGATAGGCACGCGTTTGACCACTATCTCACCTGATGGTAAGCGATGATGTGGTCGAAGATGGAGCACGCTTAACCAGAAGTACTACCTATTCACTCTTGACTTAAACGACTCCCAGGTTGTAGTTATCAGGAAACACAGACTCCGGTAGGGAATTCCACTCCCTAGCTGTACGCACAATGAATGTTTTCTCAAAATGCTTTGTGCGTATGGATGGGATGTCCACCATGAACCGGTGGCACTTCGCAGTACGTCTTGTGGTCCGTTGATGAAGCGGGCTTGGCGGAATCAAATTATGCAATTCCGTCGCACACTCCCCAAAATGTAACCGATAGACAACCGACAGGCTAGCAACTCGGCGTCTATGTTCAAGACTTTGGAGTTTCGACTCAACGAGCTTATCATTGCCGATGATCCTCTTGGCTCGTTTCTCAATTGACTCAAGGGCATCAAGCTGGTATCGGGCAGATCCGTCTCAAAGATGAGAACAGTACTCCATACACGATCGAACTTGCGCTTGATAGAGTTGGAGCAGCTATTCCAGCGTGAAGTACCGTCTCACCTTTGCGAGGATCCCCAACTTTGTCCCAATGTATTCCCATGACGCACACTACTGCGGTATGCGGTGCCGGACACATAATCCTCCTCACCGCTGACGCGTAGGTACTTCGACGGAACAAATGATTATTCTAGACGGTTTCCTTATGTATGTGTCGTGCTCGTGTGTGTTGAGCGTTCCGACCAAGATACCAAAGCTTTCAACATAGCAAGGTAGCTACAGGTAGTTCCTCGAGTGGGCTGCCACTACCCTCAACAAAGTAAAGCAACTTGAATAATTATTAATCATTCAATTTATTAACTTTTAACAAAACATGCAATCTTACTAGGGAATAAAATGAAGCTCTCTCACCTCTCACGCACTGGGCGACACTAATCTTAGCAGAAGCGACCAACGTTTTAGTAATAAGAATAAGAGTAAAGCCCGTGCCTCACTGGGACACTGGGAAGTAAATGGATGCAGCTTTATGGTGGGCACCTCACCTGGCAACCGCAGTCAACCATACATTTTTTTGGCATCACGACCTGGCTACGCTGCCACGGTGTCCCAGTGAGGCATGGCCCTAAAAGTTTGGTCGTCAATACGAAAGAACGCAGTCGCAGTCGCCCAGTCCTCAATAGGGCTTACTTTAATATTCCAATAACAAAATACTCTTAAGATATGCTTAACTTCTACGTAAACTTAAAACAAAAACATCTCTTATGACGAAGAAAACTGCGGAAATCATACACGTTTTATGATCTAACAGAAGACTGATCCATTGATTCTAAAAGCCTAGGTTTCGAATTTTAATTAGCCTTAACTTTTAAACATGGAGGATATTCTTTTGATGTGATTTACAAATGTCCGATCATATTTTCTGAACAAAATAATTAAAATCGATTCCACTTTAGAATCTACTGTGTTTCTGATCGATAAATGAAAGACGATTTACTTAATCTTAAAGTTAGATAAGAAAAGAGTTCATTAAAGCATTAACCACGGCGAACTAAACGGGTAGCATGGCTTCCTCTTCTTCTTTCTCCCTCTGGCGAACAGCTACAGCAGTCTCCACGAGGAGGTACAGGCACTTGAACTTATCCTGCTCAACCTCCGACCTGCGTGCGCGTGGCACCACCTGTAGTTACCACCCCATGTCAATTTTGGATAGAAATAATTCAAAATAAGTAAGATTTTAACCTCACGCCAATTCAAGCTGCCAATTTGGCCAAGATGATAAAATTATGCTAGTGTAGCTTCTCTAGATTTTGTAAATTAATGGCAAAACAAAAACACAGAGACAGACTTTTCGAAAGCAATAACAGTCAGGTGATGCCGGTATTAAAACACCCCGCGCCCCAAAACGTAACAAAAGCTGACTACTTGAATGAAAACCAATAAGTTTAGTATAAAAGTTTATTTACACAACAAACACAAACTCGTCTCTAGGCTAAAAACAAAACAATAACACTAACATCAGTGTAGTTCTTTTATAAAACGAAAACTTGATTGTAATGGAAACTAAGTACTTATAGTGTTTTAACACCGACGTCGCCTACAGTTAGAATATATACAAAAACATGGTCTGGGACTACAACATTCTTGCAGCCAAATTTTATGTTAAAAAACTCCAAACATATTTTATTTTTAAACAAAGAGGCAAATGAATTCGAGATGAATTTTTTGATAAATGAAACTTCCTTTTCTTCGGCTAAATTGCCAGAGTACGTGAACGGAACTGTGAATATCAATGCTGTCTCAATGAGGCACGCGTGATGTCTAGGTGTGGCACCACATGTCGGTGGTGGCAACTTCCAGCTCGACGGCGACGGGCGGCGGCGGCGGCGGCTGCGGGGGCGGGCTCACCTGCATGCGGCGCGCGCGCAGCGGGTGCGGCAGCTGCGGCAGGTGCGCCAGCTGCGGGTGCGCCAGCGCCTGCCAGCCGTCCTCGCTGCTGGACACCGGCTCGGGGCCCTGGCCCGCCATGCCCTCCGTGGTCGTCACGGTCACCACCGAGCCCGTGCTGATGAAGCGACGAAACAAATGATTGAGGAAGCCTGGATGCTTGGTTTTGATCAATCAGACTCAGTGCCCCAATTCCTGAATATTTACTGTAGAAGGAAAGCAGATACGGAAGGAGGGGCGTTGGACAATGTTTACAGAATTGATATATGGTGTTGTACCAGCGTTCGACTATTGCCCGCGCAGCTCTGGAGCAGAACTGCTCTGAACTAGTCTCCTGCGGCTCGCTGACTTGTTCTACCATTTCTTTCGTCGCTGATGATATGCTGTGGGAGGGAAAAGGAATCGTCGCAGTGACTTTCGACGTTAGGAGGTGGTTTAATTAGGAGATGGTTGCGAAATACTTAACGCAGTTTCAGCTCCTATGGTAATGGACACAGGATTTCAGTATCTTAACATTATTTTGAAGACGGAAAGTTTTGGTCCGTTAGCTAGAGACCCAAAGTAAACCACAAGTGCACACAAAACTGCTTGTTTTTTTTTTAATTTGCCCTACCGTTTTCCTTCATAGACCGATTTAGAGAAAAGTAAAATCAAGCAGATCCGTGGGCACCAAAACAACAGTTGAAACTAGTATAAATAGAACTAGGAGACTAGACTACAGAGTGTGGATTGGATACAGATGGATGTGCGGATGTGGGCGAGTGCATAAATTGTATGAGACACTAGCTTCTGGTAGCAGCTTCGCGTGGAATTATTCCTTTCCCTGTTATAATCTTTGAACCCTTTTTTCACTCCCTTAAGAACCCTTTTTTTTGTCCCCCCCCCCCCCCCCCGCCCCTTAAGAAGAACTACGAAAAACCTTTTCTTAGTGGATACCTAGTCTTCACAAAGAACACACTCTCCAAATTTCATGTCTCTAGGACCAGCGGTTTAGGCTGCGCGATGATATATCAGTCGGTCAGTCAGTCAGTCAGCACTTTGAATTTTATATATACAGATAGAAGATATAAAAGAAAAGGGAGTCAGTGAAAACATGACAGTTGACAAGACGGAATGGAAAAGAATAAAGAAGAAGATGGTGACCAACGAGTCTGTAGTGTTGTTATGTTAATAAAATTGCGTAGTCTGCAGACTTACTCCCTAGCAGCCGGATGCAGGTCGTGGTCCTCCGGACCGTACCGGATTACGGACTGCCACACTGAGGGGTCGTACTTGACCTCCTCCTCGCTGATGGTGCTGGAGTAGCCTTCCTCGCCGTCTCCGAGCTCGTCGCCGTCGCTGCGGTAGACCAGCAGCCCGTCGCCGTACTCGTGGGCTCGCCCATCCGGACCGTTCTGTGGGTACTACTTTCATTACCTATAGGACTTTTTGGACTTTATTCGGTTTTATTCTATTCTATTCTAGATAGAAGAATAAGCTTAACAAGACTACTGGTGGCAGAAGGCAGAGAACCCGCTTTTGTGGAGCAGTTTGGAAAATGCCTTTGTCTAGCAATGGACTGCGATAGCCAAAGTTGATTGATTGAGTCTTTTATGGCTAATAGTGGAGTTAGATCACAAGTTATCAAACTAAATTAAATTATTGGTTTTATTTATGTTTGTCAACCAATTAATTTTATTATTACTAACAGTAGTTTGTAAGCTCGCAACTGTACTAAAAATATGAATGATTATTCAACGCCCGTCTGTCAACACTTCCTAATATTTAGCAGGCAAGAAGTGAAGCAAAAAACTCAGTAGGAACATCTGTTCCTCAGGTGGATAATAATCGTGAGTTTTAAAAGATTTGGTAGCAGAAGTAAAATCCTGTCCCTAGTTTGCACGTGCTCTGTGGTATTCCGAACCTTCGGCTGTTTAGAAAGTATTCATCATCATTTCACCAAAAGACGTCCACGACGTCCACTACTTGACATAGGCCTCTCCCAAGTGTCACCATAACGACCGGTCCTGTGCGTCTCGTATCCATCGGCTACCCGCGACCCTCACCAGGTCATCGGTCCACCTTGTGGGAGGCCTTCCAACGCTGCGTCTTCCGGCACTAAAAACCGGTTGGAAGTATTAAAGAGCTTTCACAAACCTCTACAACAATACCGTCCCAGGCCGCGACATTGACGCCGTCCCCTGAAGCCACTCCTAACCCAGAAGTGGAGGCCGCACCCAGCCCGACCATGGGCCCCACTCCTGACAGAGCCCCCGGCTGCTTGCGGCCCCGTCGGGAGATGGTGTAGTGAAGGGGGTCGTGGCCCTCGCGCCTGATCATCTCAGGGAGGATACGGCGGCGAGCGTTTATGAACCAGTTGCAGACCTGGCGTAATGGAACCTTTTTGTAGATGCAATAACTGACAAAATGGGTTTTTGTATGAAACGTAAAGCTAAGCTAAGTATGCTCACAGATTTAATGGTCACAAGTAAGCAACAAGAAACTGAAATATTTATATTGATCGTCAGAAGTCAGAACACAGATGCGAACGACAATAACAATCGTGAAAAATTGTCAATTTGCAGACACTTTACTAAGGTTAAAGTGTAATGATTTTCATTACATTACTATTGTAATGAAAATCATTACATTGTCACTTGATGGAGTTATTTTTAGGAACTTTTATGTAAATACTAGCTGCCGCCAACGGGTTCGCCCGCGTGGAATTAGTACTTATCCCATTATAAATTATGCTTATGTGCTATGCCAGACTATAATCTGTCTCCGTGCCAAATTTCATTCAGATCCGTTCAGCCGTACTGGCGTGGATTGAGTAACAAACATCCGTCCACTCCCGCGTTTATAATATTATACGTAGAACTACTCTTTCCATCTCCTCACCTGCAACACAGTGAGGTTCGCCTCCTGGCTCAGCGCCAGTTTCTCGGCATCACTGGGGTAAGCGTTGTACCGATGGTCGTACAGCCATCTCTTCAAGATCTTCACCGAGTGCTTGGGCAGGTTCCCGCGGCGTTTACGCACCGACCCAACTATCACCGCCTATGTCAAACAAAATATGGGATATTTTGCAGACTAGCCTCACAGTTTGAACAGCCCCACAAAAACATTTACAGCAAAAATTGATGGTATTATGGAAAACAGGGTTGTAAGTACCGCAAACCATTGAAAAAGATTGGGAGGTTCCTTCAATCTTTTTCAATGGTTTGTGGTTTCTGGGCCGGACAACTACCCGATGGTTGGTTTGCGACTGTTTTAAATTTTGCTTGCGCGATGCAGTATTTGTGTATCTAGTTCGTATGTGGCGACATAGATGTCGCTACAGTGTGTAAATAAATCGGCAACAAAATAGCCTCGTGGGTTTACCTAAGCATGTACCTAAACTGGCGTTGGCTATATGTAGACAATAGCATAATTATTATAGATGATAATACAAACGAAAAAATACCTAAGCTCTTACAATTTAACCAATTTGACGATGGTAATAGGAGAAATGTTTAGTGACATGTTCTGTTGTTCTACCTGAGGTGGTGGTGGAGGGTGCCGCTGGTGCGTCATGGCGAGATGACGGGTGTCCGTGTTCCAGTCCGTACTGTCCATTCTCTGTAGAACAAGACGATGTACTTCATAAATCTATAGTTAAAAAAAAACTTTTTTACAAAAAAATAGAACCGACTTCCAAAAAAAGTGCAAAATAACTTTAATTTCGGAAGTCGGTGTTCCTGTTTTGTGTCTTCGTTTTTTGACACCGACTTCCGAAATTAAAGTTATTTTGCACTTTTTTTGGAAGTCGGTTCTATTTTTTTGTAAAAAAGTTTTTTATTTTTCAATTTTTAGTTATGGTTCCCCATTAAACTGTGTTAACAATTCATAGACATACGATAGCAGCAATCGCGGTTGATTTGCTGGCCATTTTTGAAGAGTTCCGTTGCCTGTCTCCGAAACCCATCATCAGATCTTTTTGAAATTTAAATGGGACCATTTCGAAATAAACCCCTTTCGAACAAAAAAAGAATTTTGCAAATCCGTCAATATATGACAGAGTTATGCCCGAACATACATAAAAAAAAAAGAAATACAAACATCCGAATTAATAACCTCCTCCTTTTTCGAAGTCGGTTAAAAAAGTGGCACTCCGGGAGTGCCGACAGAAGTGAAAACTTGAACAAAAAATGACGCCTCCGGCCGGCGCGCGATTTTTCCATGACGAACTGGACTGAATATCTCCATATGAAGAAGTGGAGATACGTTCATAGATTTTTTATAGAATTAAACTTTACCTGAGGTGGCAGGGTGTGGCGGGGGTGCGTCATGGCGGGATGGCGACCCTCAGCATCCCAGTCCGTGCCGCTCTCGTTATCCTCTGTCGATGACGTCGACGGGAAACGGTCTCGCGCTGAACAACATACATTTTTTAGTAAACCAACTTCATAAAGTGAAAGTTTGTCTTCAAAGGTTGTATTTGAAGCTGGTTGAAACTTCCATGTCGGTAGTTATACTGTATCATCATCATAATCAGCCTTTTAATGTCCCCACTGCTGGGGCACAGGTCTCCTCTCTGTGGGTGAGGGTGTGGGCCGTAATCCACCACGCGGGCCCAATGCGGGTTGGTAGATGTCTCATGTTTTCGAATTTTTGGTTCTAGGACATGCCGGTTTCCTCGCGATGTTTTCGTTCACCATTTTGAGAGTAGTGGTGATGAAATAATTTACACAAAGTAAAGCGCCTGCCTGAGTTTGATATTATTATCGCCGGCAAAAAAAAACTAGTTTGTCTTCTTCTGCCTAGCCTTTTCCTAACTATCTTGGGGTTGGCTTTCAGTCTAACCTGATGCAGCTGAATACCAGTATTTTACATGGAGCGACTGCCCATCTGACCTCCACAGTTACTGGGTAATACGATACCCCAAAAAAAACTAGTCTCTAT
This sequence comes from Polia nebulosa, assembly GCA_951329385.1. NCBI lineage: Eukaryota > Metazoa > Arthropoda > Insecta > Lepidoptera > Noctuidae > Polia > Polia nebulosa. Next base: position 4,590,356 of record OX589592.1, on the reverse strand, counting down.
AATAAAGATTACTTAACAAAAAAAAATTGTGTTCAACAATTCTCATACAAAATGTATGGCAAAAGCTTTTTGCAATTTCTGAGTCTTTTAATACTCCAACCTGGGTTGGTTCCATAGAAGTTTTTGGTCAGTATCAGAAACAGGATCGATTGGCATCAAAAAAAAATTCTGTGTAAAATGGCCATTTTCTTGCTACTACTAACTACTTTTTTTTTAATCTGTGAATAGGATCAAAATTTCACGAAAAATTATGGATAGTCTCCTAAGACTTTTTTCGTGTAGCTGCAACGGTTAAGGTAGTTCCCATTACTGTCCCGCTGAAAGTTTCTACCCTGTATACACAAATAATTTAAACTTTCGAATAACTAAAAATAATGTAAAGTATGGCGTCGAAAAATTCCTTCGAAAATCGTTTTATTTCATAACCATAACTAAACTACAGAACTACCCAACATGCTCAAACTTTAGGTAGGTGCTATTCTACACTTTTGTAACATACAGGCCTCATATAAACATAGTATGTTAAACATTGAGATTTCTATACTTACGCAGTTTGATCTTCATAACTTTGATCACGGACTTATGCAGCGTGGCGACTTTACCAAATAATCAACAAAGTTTAATTCCCGCCACCAAACTTCACGCTTTTGACAGAAGCTGCCAATTAATTATGATATTTACAATTGACATCACAAATGTAACTTGTAAAAAATTGATGATGAAATAAACAAATTGGTTAAAAGATGATTAGCCAAAGACCGCTCTGTAGGGAATGAATTCGTTTTATTCATGTTTTGTTTTAAAAATCGATGCGCTTTTGTGACAATTGACAACGACGTGCACTGTCGCTTGTCATTTGAAAATTTTGCAAAAAAGAATTTACTAGCGGCCAGTAAGTACTTGCGATGTACAAACTCTTTTGTTCATTGGAATCTTATAGGAAATTGTATCGTATTTAAAAACTAAACTTTTTGGACGACAAAAGTTTGAAAATAATCTAATAATTATAGTTTTTCGTATTTTATGCGCTGTCCTAACGTTCATACGTTTATGATAATATATAAGTTTTTTTTATGTGTTCTACCAAGGGCGGATCCAGCCAGCCCTCAAAAGAGATTATGGTCACGGCCACCCGAATATCAAGTGCGTAGTCGCAGCGGAAAAATGTCGAATTTCTTAATTTCAGTTTAGCTGATGTTAAGTGTATGACGTCGTGTAAATTTGTATGATAGTGCATCCAACCATTGGAGAGTTATTCAACAAAACTGTTTCCGCTGGAACTACGTCATCCTAGCTGCACTTTTTTTTCTTAGGGACGCACATAAAAAAAAATACTGTCAGTAATTAGTGTGTAATGAGAGGTAAATGTGTATGTTTAAATGAAATTTGTGTGTCATAAAATTACGAAGATAATCAAGTTTCCGCTGCGCTGACGTTTGGCTATTTGATGAAAATCATATAAAACGGCTTAGTGCAGAGTTGTAATTTTTTTCTCTCGTTGCTTTGAATTTGTGTGTAATGTTTGTGAAAACAGATTTTGAAAAAAACATACCTTTCAAAAGATATACACATAAAAGTAAAATAAGGTTATTAGGTCCAAGTACTATTGATGACAAAGGTGCATGGAGAGCCTAAGGTCGACTTTTGACTGTGAGGTTTTGCATTACGTATCATGACTTTCATGAGACGACTAGATGGCGCTGTTCAATCATGAAAATAACACTGCAAAGCTTATAAACCTTATTATGCAGAGGCAGATAATAAGGTTTTTAATACCTAAAATAATTACTAAGTAATAATAATATATTTAAAGATTAAAAACCAATAAAAGCCCTGGCTCAGACAACATCACCAACGAAGCTATAATATCAGCCCAATCACTACTGGCTCTACCGCTTACTCACCTCTTTAATCGAATTTTGGAATCATTTAAAACACCAACACAATGGTCTGAGTCAGATATAATACTTATTTATAAAAAGGGTGATCCACGTGATGTTGCAAATTATAGGCCAATAAGTTTATTGCCATGTTTATATAAATTATTCTCCTCTCTCATAAACCAAAGAATAAGTATTACACTGGAAGCGGAACAACCCATGGAACAGGCGGGATTTAGGAAGAATTTCTCGACTATTGACCATATCCACACTCTGGAACTATTGATTGAGAAATACCAGGAAAGACAGAGAGCTCTATATATCGCCTTCATTGACTACAAAAAAGCCTTCGATACCGTCTCACATTCAAGTATCTGGAAGGCGCTAATAGAGCAAGGGGTAGAGAACGACTATATAGAGGTAATAAAAAGCATTTATAATAAAAACACGGGTAGAGTTAAATTGGAAAGAGTCGGCCAAAGCTTTCCCATCGAAAGAGGAGTGAGACAAGGAGACCCGACCTCCCCGAAGCTGTTCATTGCTATTCTAGAGTCGATAATAAGAAAGCTGGATTGGAAAACTAGCGGCCTAAACATAGACGGAAAATACCTGAGCCACCTCCGATTTGCTGACGACTTGGTACTTGTATCGGAATCAAGCTCACAATTACAAGTCATGATCCAATCGCTAAATGTAGTTAGTCAAGAGGTAGGCTTAGAGATGAATCTCACAAAAACAATGGTTATGACGAACAGCACGGAAAAGATAATTTCTGCAGACAACGAAATCCTGGACTATACAAATAACTACTTATACTTGGGCAAACAAATCGGCTTCAACAAGGATAGCAATCTTGCGGAAATAGAGAGGCGTATCCAACTTACTTGGAACAAATATTGGAGCCTAAAGGAAGTTTTTAAAAGTAATATGCCAGTGAACATAAAAACTAAGGTCATGTCGAGTTGCCTTTTACCGTGTTTAACGTATGCTTGTCAGACCTGGAAGTACACAGCAAAAATAAAGCAAAAAATAACATCGTGTCAACGAGGCCTAGAACGAAGCATGCTGAAAATAAAGAAAATCCACAAAATACGACACACAAAAATAAGAAGTGTAACTAGAGCTACCGATGCGCTAAACTACTGCCAAAAACTAAAATGGAAATGGGCGGGGCATGTAGCGAGGCTGACAGATGAGCGATGGACCAAAAGGGTGTTATTGTGGAGAGGCCCAAGAGGGAAACGCTATAGAGGAAGACCGCTTACGAGATGGGCGGATGATATTACTAAAACGGCTGGCACGGACTGGATGCAAAGAGCTCAAGATAGGGAAAATTGGGCTTCTTTGGAGGAGGCCTTCACCTGCGGAAGGGTTCTTGCAGATCAATAAAGTTATTATTAAAGAAAAAAAAAATTATAATTAAATTATAACATAACATTTGCAAATATCAAAAAAAAAAGAAAAGTAGTTTAATAATTAGGATTAAGTATAACTATTTTGTTATTTCTTGCAAGAAATTAAAGGCTTTTTTATTTTATTTTTATTTTTTATTTATTTTATTTAATAATATATTTATATTCAAATAAACAAAAATTACTATATTTTCTTATTTCCGAGTACTTAATACAGCGCCATCTAAACCAAACTAAATAAGCCAATTGGTACTATATCGGTTAATTCGACTACAGATGGCGTCGATCACAAATAATAAAAATCCCTACATTCACAAAGTAGCTCTTATTTTCACGTTCCAGAATAAATAGTCAGTAGCTCAGGTGGATATGCATGGCAGAATAACATAGATCGTTCAACAGGGCACCGGTTCGCAACCCAGCTCTCTGTCGACTTTTTTTAAATTTAATTATTCTAATATATAATTTATATTCTATTTTTTGTATTTTTAAACGTTTTTATTTTATTTTTTGTTATAAATAATATAAAAAATATGAGGTATAAGATGTATAAGTGAATATAGGGATAATATACAAGTATACATATACTACTATATATAACATTATATAAATATATATTATATAAATTAATTTCATAATTGGTGGTAAGTATTAGTATTATTAGTAAAAAACATTTATGTAGAAGATTTAGATATATTTTTCTTACAGCTTAAGATTTACTAAGTTTAATTCTCGTAAAGGATAAGAAATGAAACTATTTTATTGATTATAGTTTAAGACATTTAATTCTCAAAGAAGAATACAATTTATGTCTTTCTTTCTTATAGAATGTATAACCTAACCTAGCAGTTTTACATCCAATTAACAATGATTTAATTCACTTGTTAAGGAGAAATACAAGTAAAATTTATAACTGAATAACTCTATTACAAAATAGAAGACCTTAACAAAGTAAAACTGTATAATAGATATTGTATGTATGTATGTATGTCGGGCTGGAATAAGTATTCTAAATCAAAACTGTGTTGTGCTATTCTTCTATTATTTAGTTTTATTTACATTATGTTATAATAACTTTCACTATATATGCAACCTTAGTTCTGTAAATATTTTACCTACTCATAAATTATAAAAATTTTACGTTTTGCATAATTATGTTTAGTGGTATTGACTATAATGATTGATTTGTGCATTATGTTATGACTAAGGTTCATAGCTTAAGTATTCGTTCCAGAAGGAGGAAGAAATTGAAGCTAAACCTAAAATCAATAACAATTGTAAGACCGGGTTATAGCTGTCATTTTGGGACCGAGTTGTTTATAATAATAAATAAATAATTTATTATGTTGGAAAGGAATCTATATTTATATTGTTTTTATTTTAATTTCTTATATTATATAAGAAATCAAAATCATTAGTGTAATAACATTTTGTTGTTATAAAGTAATGTATAAAATCCAACTTACACCAAGTTTGATTACTGTAATTTATCATATAAATTATAGCTACCCCGGTCTTTTCATTTTTACTCAATCATTATTACTCAATTCAATAGTCAACACTTTATATTCTTTAATATTTCGTGTATCCGCCATTTTGATCGATTACAGCTTGCAACCGCGAACCCATGGAGTCTATTAATTTTTCACATAAATTGTGACCCCGTATAGAAACCCATACCTCCATGCAGTGAGTACTCAGTGCTTCCTTAGTCCTTTCGTTCCTATTGTCCCACTTTTGAACCATAACGCCCCATAAATTTTCAATGGGGTTTAAATCTGGCGATCTCGCAGGCCAAGGAATAATTCGTATGTCCGATTGCTGGCTAAACCACTCTTGCACAATTATGGAACGGTGTATAGGACAATTGTCCTGCACGAACGTTATTACTGGCATGTCTTCTACAGGAAAAACATTCCGCACAGTGGGCAACATGACGTCATTCAGCACATCTAAGTAGTTAACACTGTTTGCACGACTGGGTATTACAGTAAGTTCTCCTGGTCCTGCAGCTGTCATCCATCCCCAAATGTTCACTGTTATACGACCGGATTCAGAGTTAGGCACAACGTGATCACTATCATAACGCGTATTATTCCTACGCCACAACCTAACTCGCCCGTGCTGGCTAGACTTGAAAGTCTTTTCATCACTGAAGATAACGTTGCTCCAGTCGAAATGTCTGTATTTCAAAGCGAACTCCAATCGTGCTCTTTTATTAGCTTCGGTTAGCAATGGCTTAATAGCATGTCGACGATAATGCAGACCTTCACTATGAAGAGCACGATACACCGTCCGCAAAGATGTATCAAACAACTCTGCGTAATATCTTGTTGGTGTAAAGCCATTTTCCTCATAACCTTGCACCATAAGTTGACGCTGGTCTGAGTCAATATGGCGTCTTCTGCCAGATCTACTGCGGTGTTCCAACGAACCCTCTTCTTGAAACCGCTTTATCCATAAAGTGACAGTCTTTACCTATAAGGGAAATATATTATTTATTATTTTCGTGTATCGATAACCATGGATAATAAAATAAATAACGAACAGTGATTTTAAAACATTACTTACGTTTAAGCCAGTTTCTCTCGAAATTTCAGAATAATTTAGGCCTTGATTATGCAATGCTATTATTTGGGCCCTCGTAGCCATATCAATATTAGAACGCGAACTCATGGTAAAGATAAATATTAAAAAATTGTTAAATGCAATCGTAACTGAACTCACTCAAAGATAGTAAAGAACGTTATGATTGAACAAAAAGATTTAATTTTTATACAGTCAATATTAAACTACCCTCAATTCTTTTGAGATTTATGATACAGGTTAAAGTCGCTAAACAACTTCGATATAATAAAGAGTAGGATAATTTCAACTCATTGCGTAATGACGCAATAGTCCAGTGGCTATGGTATCGGTAAATTTTATGCCACCGAGTTCGAATCCTAGTTATTACGAGCTTTGCTTTATAAGGTTTGTAATGTCGTAGGAGAATTTGTGTTAAAACTAAGTAATATTGTAACTAGCAAAAAACAAGATAATGTTCTTTAACGAGAGATGTATATTTTCCAATCCAACTACTATACTAGCGCTATCTATGTCGTTCAAGACGTATTATTAAGGCGATGAAACCCTGTTGTGTTGTTTTTCCTGTGGCAACACTACAGCTAACAGCTGATTTAAATTAGTCCCTTGTAATTTTACTTTTAAATATTAAATTTCTTTGTTTTTAAGGCCTATTTCCTACTATTCATCAAGTTAATGGGACATTTAATTTGTTTCTAGTGTTAAATTCATGCAAAACAGTGTAAATAAGTGTAAAAAGTTCAACGAAACTTGGTGACAGTTAGGAGGTTACCGGCTTGAGTGATCTTTGCATTGTCATCTTGATATCAGGTACAATACTTATCTTACTTGATATTATATTGTTTACGTTCTATTATTTTACTGATTAATACAGTGATCATTTTCTATAGCGCTAAATATTGATGCCAATGAACTTTGAAACGTAAACATAACCTTGGTTAGTTGGTGACAGAACTTCTTACCTTTCCTTAGTTCATTTTCTTTTAACTAATTATCTTTTCCACTTCTGTTACAATCTACCTAGTCTATTCTAATATTCACTTTTATTCCTTATAATCATGCCTATCACTCGAAGCGCCTATGCTCGCCAAGAAGAGTCTAAACTCAATCTGGCTTTGAGCGAATTAAAGGCGTCTAAGAAGTGCTGTGATCAACTGATTAAGGAAATGGATGATAGTGAGAGGGTGCTCCTTGAAGCCCATGATAAGAATAGGAAGTTAAAGAATGAAATGGCTCAGTTATACATTCAATACACTGAGGCCATAGAAGCCCGGGATAGGCTCCAACTTGTTGTGGACGGATTCAGCCAGTGTAGCACAGAGTATGAACAAGCTCTTAATCACAAATTTTTATTGCAACAACAGCTACAAGAGGCTCAAAGTCAAATTTCACATCTTGAGACAACTAACCTGAACATCACAGCCTCTCTGAATCAAAGTTTATTCAATGAGTTGGTTCCTATTGCCCCATCAATGGTTGATCTAGTAGGACACTCTTGCATTATAGATTTGACAAGTGATGATGATTCTAAGTCAAGTAAAAAAGTCAGGATAATCTCTAGTAAAAATAAACTTAAAAAATATATTAAAATAAACAAATACATTGTTAAAACTAAAAAAATGGTTAAAAAACAAAAGTTCTTCATTAAAAATGTAAAACTTAATAGGGAAAGGTTAAATTTATTAAAACAATTAGATATGTATGCTTTGAACTTAGAGAAAAGTACTAGGAAATACCAAACTGACACGGAAGACTTGCAGTGTGAACTTGACCGGTTACAACAGCAACTAAGCTCAATGACCACTAAATATAGAGCCTCAGAGAAACAAATGAAGGAATATGTGTTGGCAATGAATGAGCTGGTTAGCTTACAAAAATCAAACTGTGAACATTGCCAATCACCATCAATGGCATCTACTCCGGACCATTCATTGCCAATATATAATACCACCTTACCGCAGTCTTGTGCCAGTTTGCCAGTAGAAATGACTAATTGTTTATCACAACAAAGTGTAAATAAAGAAATAGTTATCTATTGTGATGAGATTGGAAAGGATTTAGGCCACTTTTTGATAAATGAATATCCGGGACACTCTATAATGAATAACTGCATGCCTGGTTGTACTTTGTTGGAAATAATGAAAGAGATTATAAAATGTAATTTTAACCAGGATACTATACTCATAATTTTAGTTGGTGATAGGGGTACCGTGAACAAAGGAGAATTGCTCCAATATTATAGAACCTTGTCTGACCTTGATTTAAGAAAAATTGTGATGTTCACTTTCCCTTATAGCCAAAGTTTGCCACAGGAAGAAAATCAAATTAGATATCATTTGAATATAAAATTGCACAATTTGTTATTTAATAATAACTTATTCCATCTAATTGACCTTAACAATTATATTGGTAATCGTTTTTATTTGACAAAAGATAGGAATCATATAGATAGATACTATCTTTCAAATTATTGTAGGAGACAGATAGCTGTGTCGCTATCATATTTATTTTGTATAACAGCCAAGAATTTGGCTAAACAAATTGCTTCTATTGAGCAATGCAATGACATTTTTCATAATTCTGCCAATGTCTTGGCATCAAATTTTGACATTAGTAATAATTTAAATTAGAAATTAAGACAACAGAGACAATCTCTAGCAATTATTTAAAGAATGGTGAAAACAATGTTTTAAAATCAACAAATAGTATCAACCTGGTGCACCAAAATATTTATGGTTGTATGGGCAAGGATTTAGAAATAGAATTATTCCTTAAATTTAACAATGTAGATATTCTTTGTATAACTGAACATTGGCTTAGAAGCCATCAGATTATGTTTAATTATAGTAATCACCAGGTTGGTAGTTCGTTCAGCAGAGTAAACGCTATACATGGTGGCTCATTAATTTTCATAAATAATATACTTAAGTTTAAAGACCGCAAGGATATTGTGAGCCTCTCTGTTGAACAGACAGTTGAAATTGCCTGTATTGAATTGGAGCAGTTTGTTATATTAAGTGTGTACAGACCACCTAAAGGATTGTATGATTGTTTTGAAAAAGTAATGGATGAAGTGTTGCAAAAAATTTGTAACTCTAGTAAGTCTGTCATCGTTTGTGGCGACTTCAACGTTAATTTGTTAGAAACTTCTAGCCTAAGCACTAAAATTATAAGTTTGTTTCAGTCATACAATCTTGTAAATCTATTTATGGAGCCTACTAGAATAACCCCCACTACTGCATCTTGCCTAGATAATATTTATGCAGATATTTTACCTACCCACAAAAAAATTATTAATTTATTAGACTCTGATCATAGTGGACTATTGATCACTATACCAAATATAAACAAATATAAACGAAAAAAAGATATCACTGTTAACCCAAAATCTAAAGGTCGCTTGGAAACATTTAAAACTAAACTCTCAAATAAAATCCCACTTTTGTCAACTAATGATGACCCTAATCAACATTATAATGATTTTTTCAAAATGTATTGCACGCAATTTGATACTACTTTTATTCCTAAGACGATTTCGGTAAATAGCAATACTTCCTTCAGTGACTGGGCCACCATTGGTATTAATAAAAGTAGAAAACGGCTGTATGAGCTGTATGAAGAACGGACTTATATTAACACTGTAGAATTTAATTTATATGTTAAGAATTATTCTAAATTATTTAAAAAAGTATGTTATTTGGCGAAATCTCGCTACTTAAGTTCAAAAATTAAAAATAGTAGTAATGTAATTAAAATGACTTGGGATATTATTAATAGCGAAACGGGAAGGTCTTGCAACCGAAGTAGTGATTACAGCCTTGCTATTGACGACAGTATCATTAAATCAGATTCGCAAGTCGCCGCGGCATTTGAAAATTTCTTTGCAGAGATTCCCGTATCGACTACAAAATCTCTAAATTCATCACCAACTGCTGCAGAAATTTTACTTAAAGAAAACGTTCCAGTTTGTGAATCCCAATTTTATTTCCAATATGTCACTTGTAATGATGTAATCAAAACTTTTAATACTTTAAATGTTAAAAAGACTGCAGATCTATGGGGTAATTCTGTTGACGTTGCTAGGTCTATTATAGACATTGTAGCACCTACTTTAGCAGTAATCTTTAATAATTGTATAGATTGTGGTGAGTTTCCTGATCTAATGAAATATAGTAAAATTATACCATTGTTTAAATCGGGTAGTACATCAGACCCTACTAATTATAGACCTATATCAGTGCTACCTACTTTTAGTAAAATTTTTGAGAAAATTATTTTAGATCAAATTCAAAGATATTTTAATAAACACAAATTATTACACAACAAACAGTTTGGTTTCACAAAGGGTCGTTCAACAACTGATGCTGGTGTTGAACTTTTGGGACACATTTATAATGCATGGGAAGATAAATGCGATGCGTTGGGCATTTTTTGCGATTTGTCTAAGGCTTTCGATTGCGTTCTCCATGATACATTGATCAGGAAGCTGCACTACTACGGAGTCCGGGGCGCCTCTCTGGATCTTCTTACTTCATACTTGAGTAATAGGATTCAGAGAGTTGATGTGAACGGCAAAAGGTCTTCCGGGTCTGTAGTCAGAATGGGGGTTCCTCAAGGCTCAATTCTGGGTCCTTTTTTGTTTCTAATCTATATCAACGATTTGCCTTACCTCATAAAGGATAAACATGATATAGTGCTGTTTGCAGATGACACTTCACTTTTATTTAAACTCAAACGTCAGCAGGTGGTTGTTGATAATGTAAATAATGCTCTTTCAACTGTAGTTAACTGGTTTAATGTCAATAATCTTCTCCTTAACGAGAAAAAAACAAAATGCATAAAGTTCACATTACCCAATGTAATACAAGTGAACACTAGTGTGTCAATAAAGGGTGAAGAGTTGAAACCCGAGGATTCCACAGTGTTCTTAGGTTTAACTTTGGATGCGCAGCTTCAGTGGAGCCCCCATATAGATAAACTGTCCAAAAAACTTAGCTCCGCAGCATACGCCGTAAGGAAAATTCGTGGTTTAACTGATTTAGAGACAGCTCGTTTAGTATACTTTAGTTATTTTCATAGTGTGATGTCGTACGGCATTCTGTTGTGGGGAAATGCCGCCGATATTCAGACAATTTTTGTTTTACAGAAAAGGGCTATTCGTGCAATTTATAAATTAAGTCCCAGACACTCCCTCAGAGACAAATTTAAAGAGATTAATATTATGACTGTTCCCTCTCAATATATTTATGAGAATCTCATGTATGCACATAAAAATATTAATCTGTTTAAAAGATACAGTGATATCCATAGCATAAATACTAGGAACAAACACAAATTTATTGTACCAAAAACCAGGCTCAAGAAAAAAATAGGTGGTTCGTTTAGATGTCAATGTATACGTTTCTATAATAAACTTCCTAGCCAAATTCAAGAACTAAGCATAAATAAATTTAATTAAATCATTTATTAAACGTAAGCTATGCCAGAAAGCTTTTTACACAATTAATGACTTTCTTGAGGATAAAAAGGCGTGGGATTGAGCTGCTTCAATGATATACATGAGCCATTGTTTTCATATGTACTACTTACTGATGAAAAATTTTTTATATATATATTTTTTTTTTTAATATTCGTTTTTGACATGAATACTTGTATAGTATTGTATTATATTTTTTATTTTATTTTTTTATTGACATTTTATATTTATTATTTTTTTTTTTTTTGACTTGAATACTTTGTTAAGTATTATATTTATTTTTATTTTTTGATTGACATATTATGATTACTATTTTGTTTGACACAAATATTTACTTTGTAAAGTATTATATTTTTATTATTTTTTTTTATTACTTAATTATTGTAAATGTGAGGACTATGTGGGTTATTATTATTATTTTCTCCTCCTTTTTACAGTAATTTTCAACGTTGTCTGACAGTTTGAGTACTTTTGCGGCCTACCCAAATGTCTTTTCTTTGGTATTGTTCGTCATGTCATTGAGCTCCTTAGTGGTTTTTAAGTTGAGCTGTTCGACTATTGACAAATGCTTGCACTGACTGGACAGGTCCACTCAAATATGTTTGGTTCTTTCTTCAAAAGACCACTACAGACACTAAGCTGCATGGTCCTCATATAGAATAATGTGAATGCGAGAACTATGTATGTCGTTATATTCATGTAGATTTTATGATTGTCTGGCAGTTTGAGTATTTTTTGCGGCCTACTCAAATGTCCTTACTTTGGTATTGTTCGTCGGTTCGTTGAGCACCTCAGAGTTCTGAGTTGAGCTTCGCGATGACTGACAAATGCTTGCACTGTCTGGACAGGTCCACTCGAATTCGTGTGTTGCTTTCTTCATAAAGCTCATCCCAGACATAAACGTACATGGTTCTCATAGGATCTAACCAGTCCACATTGTATGGATTTGAACACTAAAAGAGACTTTGACCTCTGAGTTTGTTTCGGTGTTTCTTCTCAGGGTAGTCAGCTAGGAAACACCGGCCTCATCTAGCTTAAACTGACAAAAAAACATTGACGTGTAAAAGTGTTCCTTGTAACCTATTTACTGAATAAACATCATTTATCATTTATCTGTACAAACGATTTTGGTTTGGAACTCTCCATGCAGTTCTGTCTTCATTAGTACTTAAAATAGGAACTCTGGAGCCTAACTTATCACATTTGTTTGTGTCTTTTAAGGGTCTACAATGTCTTGCCAAGTTTCATTTATGTGCTCTAAGTAATTAATGAGCAATGGCATATTTTACTACGACTGGATCACTGGACCACTATATTTTATGACATCTGATTGTAGGACTTTTTAAAGGAAAATCATAATAAAACATATACATGTAAAATTTCAGCTCATTACACTTAATAATTAAAGAGATATAATAAAAATACCAGAACAACCTCAATAGATGGATAAACCGACCAAGTTTGAATGCAGTATATGGAGCTAACGTTCTAAAATTTCCAGTGTAGTGTCTAATTAGTGTGTACCTCTCGTTACACACTAATTATTGACAGAAAAAAAAAGAAAAAAAAAGTGCCGTTAGGATGACGTAGTTTCAGCGGAAACAGTTTTTGTTGAATAACTCCCCAATGGTTGGATGCACAAATTTGTACTTACCAATTACCATACACATTTACACGACGTCATACACTAAATATCTGCTAAACTGATATTAAGAAATTCGACATTTTTCCGCTGCGATTACGCACACAAAATCAAACCAAATGCGAATCAAACCACTACGGACTCACTCTCGCTCAATGATCAGAGTGAAAGACAAGTTTACAAAATACTTGTTACCTCGGCATAGATCTTATTCAGTGTAGGTATAAGTTTTCGCAGGCAAAGCTACGGGGCGAACAGTAATAAAAAAATGACAAAAGTAAAATGTGTTTGCTTGCACATCACATTATCACATCTACACTTAAAACTCTGACCAATTTTGATGAAACTTTTCAGTTTTAGATAGAAAGGCAGTGGTTTCACACTGAATAATGTTATTTAGCTAAATGATGTAACTTTTATGTTTCGGCTAGCGAAGCTCGAAAATTTTACAGCCTAGAATAAGTTAGAACACTGTCGGAATATTCAAAAAACTTTTAGAATTAATAGAATCTATATGGCAAGAGCGAGCGAATCGAGCTCGAATATTTTAATATTCCTTCTAGACTTTTTTTTGTATATTCATGCATGTCATCATTATCTGCCAAGCCTTTTCCCAACTATCTTGGGGTCGGCTTCCAGTCTAACCGGATTCAGCTGAATAGCAGTAGTTTACATGGAGCGACTGCCTATCTGACCTCCACAACCCAGTTACTGGGCAATACGATACCCCTTGGTAAGACTGGTTGTCAGACTGTCGGGCTTCTGACTACCCGTAACGACTAAATCTATTATCTGTTGGAAGGCATATTATTCCATCAACGACTATTTAGAAGATAATAATAGTTGGTCGCTGTGTTGAACGCAAGACAATGTTACACTTGATGTTCTTTCTCCATATTTAGCTTATGGTTATGACAGATTATATGAGTTCATATAATAATTGTCTACTAATTCTAGTGTGATGGCCCTAGTTCATCACTTGTGGCTTCGAATCACAGCCCTGTGATAGATTCTATCTTTGCACGTGTAAGCAGGCACACCAGTTATGTATATGGAGGCTTTTTTAATTTGGCTTAGTGTTTATGCTTCAGTTCGTTTTTTAATGGCATAATTTGAATGTGCTAACTAACAAGTGGCGGATTATTTAATGTTATGATTATATTTTAGACGATATATCTTTATTATTCTGTTTTACATACGTTACATACACATATGTTAAGATTGTTGCATATAATTATGAATTCAAGTTGTTCAATCTTAACAGCTAGCTTATCCCAGCTAAAACACTAGGAAGAGGTGACGGGCGGGCGTTTTTGGGGGACTGTCTTTATGTAGAACTTTGACGTTCAAAAAGTGCTGGCTCTCAGTCTAGTTTGAATAAATGACTTTTGATTTTGATTTTGACTGTCAAAGATCCACGATTGACAGCCGGGACCAACGGCTTAACGTGCTTTCCGAGGCACGGATGAGTCTCGGTATATAAAGGTACGGCAAGCGTAGCTTAACAAGGTTTATCGTCCCGTGCGGCTGTTATTACTTTAGCCACGAGCTCCTTTATATTCATGCATGTAAACATGATAATATTGAGAATGCAATAGCAAGCGCATGCGAGCTCAAAGATTCTAGCACCTGTGCTCGAAGGGGTTAGATTTACAGCCATGTTGTTACGGGGCGGCAGGTACCTGCGGGCTACAATAGTATAGTTGCTAGGAGGCGGCTTACGCAGCTCCTCGTAGTCTGCCACCCTCAACCATGGATTTCTTGGCCTCAGGATAAATTCCATACATAAATATCTGTAGTAAATACGCTATTGAATTTCATTGAAATCCATCTTTGTGCATATTTAGAAGAGCTGGATGCCCAGTAATTTTTTTCTGTTCTTTTGGGGCACATAACCAACATTTTACTTTGCGAAGAGAAGAAAACGAACTATGCGGTAGCTACGCTGACCGATAGGGTTGATAGTAGTATTAAGAAAGTTTTTTTTAAACTGGTCATTTATTCAGGCTGAGAGCCAGCACTTTTTGAACGTCAAAGTTCTACATAAAGACAGTCCCCCAAAAACGCCCGCCCGTCACCACTTCCTAGTGGTTTAGCTGTGCAACTGCTTATGACGTAACAAAATCACTTTTAGGAGACCAGCATATGTCACCGGATAATTTGTAAATGAGAAATCACGTCAAATTGTAAATTGTTTATTTTCAATAGGACTTATAAGTACAGAGTAAATGATCAAATTTGAATGAGATTTATTCTATTTGAAATGATTTATTATCAGGAAACAAATCTTAAAAAAAAGCAAAATGCGGGTGTGTTTGAAAGAATCACCGCGCGTCAGTAAAAAAATCACCGCGCGTCAGTAAAAGAATCACCGCGTGTCAGTAAAAGAATCACCGCGCGTCAGTAAAAGTCTGGCACGCCTTCCCGCTCCACCCAGAGCGGGAGAAGCTATTTAATGATTTACTCAAAAAAAACCGGCCAAGAGCGAGTCGGATTCGCACGCAAAGGGTGCCGAACAAATCATGTTTTTTTTTAACTATATACTTCTTACAGGTGGAGGAGCTCGTGGCTAAAGTAATAACAGCCGGACGGGTCGATCCATCAGGTTAAGCTACGCTTGCCGGGGTTGGTCCATGGATGGGTGACCATCTTTACATACCGAGACTCCTGCGGTATCCCGGCTGTCAATCGTGGATCTATGACAGTCGTTACGGGTCTTCAGAAGCCCGAAAGTCAGACAGCCAGTCTTACCAAGGGGTATCGTATTACCCAGTAACTGGGTTGTGGAGGTCAGATAGGCAGTCGCTCGATGAAAAATAATGAATGGTATTCAGCTGCATCTGGTTAGACTGGAAGCCGAACCCAACATAGTTGGGAAAAGGCGAGGGCAGATTGACTAATTATAAGTTTGCCTGTAATTTTTAAATAGTTCATTTTTTTTTTCAATATTTTAGGCCCATGGGGGTGGAATGGTTATTTTTCACCTATTTTCTAAAAAAATAACATACAAATTACATATTTTAAAATTATTAAAAAAAAATTGAGATTACATTACTTATGTTCTTTTATTAGTTATGTTATGTAGCACGGTACAGTTTGGAAAACTTTTAAGATTAGCACCCAAAAAGTGACCCCCATATTCCAAATCCATTTATTTACGTTACACCTCCGTGTTCGGGTCACAAATATTTATGTGTACCACATTTCTGCTTAATCAGTCCAGTAGGCTAGGAGCAAATTGACTGTGACAGACGGACAAACAGACACACGACTATACGAGTGATCCTTTGGGTTCCGTTTTTCATTTGGACTTTTGGAACCCTAAAATGGATACAAATCTTGATCGCATATTTCAATAATAATAATAATAATAAACATTTATTTTCAGACCAGGTCCATATTTTGTTAGTAACAATGTACTTAAGAGCTAATGTTAGTATTGTACAATAAAATCATTTTACGGCATGAAGCCGCACCCACCTTTGCAGCATGGGGGACTCCCACCTATCAGTAAAAACACCCAGTATAGTGTTGGTACTGCCACGAACGTGAGCAAGTAGGGAGGCGCATCTTTTCCTGACGATAGCGGCAAAGCCATCCACCCGCGCCTCAGCAAACATCCCTGACGCACTGCAATGCCATGGCAGCCCCAACAGTACCCTGAGTGCATTATTATATTGGACACGCAGGTCGCTGTATGCCCGCTGCGAATAGCTGACCCACAGGCTGCAGGTGTAAAAAGATTGGCAGTATGCTTTAAGAAGCGTGATTTTCACTGAATTCGTACACCGTGCAAACCTGCGGGCCAGCATGTTACAACGGACAGCCAGCGACCTGCGTTCCCTTTCTATGTCTACATTATCAGTCAAACCATCGGTAACCCAATGTCCCAAATATTTAAACTTAGACACCCTACACAGAGGAGTGCCACACAGAGATACATTGGGGAATGCTGGGTAAGAAAAACCACGGGCTTTAAAAAGCATTAGTTCACTCTTCCCAACATTATATTTGAGCCCATGAGTCACCGCATATGATTCACATATCGACACTAACCTCCTCATAGCACTGATTGATGGACTCAGCAACACCTTGTCGTCTGCGTCACTAAGATTATTGGTACACACTCCGAGAAAAAATGAGATCAATGAGATGACCTAACAAATCTGAACCACGGCTATTTATCTATACTAATATTATAAAGAGGAAAGATTTTTTTGTCTGTATGTTTGTACCGAATAAGTTCCGAAACTACTGGACCGATTTTAACCATTTATTCAACACTAAAAAGCTAAATTATCAGGAAGTAACATAGGCTACTTTTTATCCCGGGAAAAATAATAGTTTCCGCGAGATACGAGTAGGTCACGGGAGCGAAGCCGCGGGCAAAGTGCTAGTATTTTATAAAGGCATTGGCCTATCGACCTCAAGTAAGGTTGTGAACATACCGTACCCACAATGCTCTATCCACTCTTGTATTCTTCGGTACCAACGCGCGGGTACATGTAAAAAAATTAATTAAATACGTAATATTTAATTAATTTTTTTACAGGTACCCGCGTGTATGATGAGATGACACTTCGTAATATTTATTTAGTTTTTGATGATTAGTGATGAGTGTGACGACACTCATCACTTTTCCGAAGACGTACGAGTGAAGGTATTCGTTATCGGAAAACGAGTCATGGAACTCATATGAGGTTGGGCAGGGACATTTTTTTTTTTTGTGGGGTGGTGACATCCAATGACATCTCCCCGCTCTAGGGAGCGGGAGAGCGTGTCAGACTCCTACTGACTAAAACCCACCCCTGTTCCTTCCCTACCCTGAATACCCAAAGGCGAGGTAACTCTTTCGAATTTATCCTCAACCCCTGGGCAGGCATCGGCCATGACGGGCCCCGTCATGTTTGCTGACAACGAGTCGACTCATGGGCCTGGTGCTGATCGGACAGCAAGTTACTGCTTGCACTGCTCGCAGGCGCGGTGATGACAGGAGGAGACGCGACCGGCTGGTGTCCAAAAGCTGTTAGTAAGATTGATGGTCGTCCGGTAGCGAGATGAAATGATAAAATAGAACCGACTTCCAAAAAAAGTGCAAAATACAATCATACAAGATGTTTCTGGTTTCGTGTCTTCGTTTTTTGACACTTACTTCCGAAATTAGTTATTTTGCACTTTTTTTGGAAGTCGGTTCTATTTTTTGTAACAAAAAAAAGTTTTTATTTTTCACTTTTTAGTAGTGGTTCCCCATTAAATTAAATTGTGTTAACACTATATAGACATACGATCGCAGCAAGTGCAGTTGATTTGCTGTCTTTTTTTGAAGAGTTCCGTTGTCTGTCTCCGAAACTCATCATCAGATCTATATGAAATTTAAATGTGACCATTTCGGAATAAAGCCTTTACGAACCAAAAAAAGAATTTTGCAAATCCGTCTAGTAACGGATTTATAGCTCCGAACTTACGAAAAAAAAAACATCCGAATTGATAACCTCCTCCTTTTTTAAGTCGGTTAAAAAAAGAGGCCTATGCCCAGCTGTGGGCGAAGTCGGGCTGTGGATCTTGATGATGATCATCTCTTTCTATGGTGTAGAAAATATACTACTAAAACTTCGTTATAATGGCTTTACAATTTTTAGCAGACTGCAAGAAAAGGGTTATGTTTTTCGCGCGTATCTATCTTGTATGTACGTAACATTCTTTATATCTCATATTTTCCAAACCGCTGGACAGATTGGCATAATTAAGTCAGTAATTAGTTTAGCTGTGAGATGCCCTAAGTACATAATAAGATGAAGTGATTCTTTTCTTTTGTGACGTTGTCTCGTGGGGTATCAAAACAAAAACTGGACAAGTGCATGTCGGGCCACGTGCATGGTTCCGTAGCCGCCCGTTATAACATGCGGACTTAGAACGCTATAAGTTTATTACTATGACCATATTAATTGAGTTAAAATGTTGTTTACTACTCGTTTTGTTGCATATAATTATATAGATTCAAGTTCTTCAAACTTAACAGACAGATGTGTTGCTGGGGAGTTTGTTGGCCACTTCTTCTTCACAGCTAAAACGTGTTTTTGGGAGACTGTCTTTATGTAGAACTATGACGTTCAAAAAGTGCTGGTCTCAGCCTAGTTTGAATAAATGACTTTTGATTTTTATTTTGATTTTGTTTTAAATAATAAATAAGTAACTTCACCTTAGTAATTATTTTCTAAGAATTTAGTATTTTGTAAAAAAGATTGTTATTATACTTATTTTATAAGTTGGTTGACTATTACTCTTAAACTAACAGAGCAGGGGGGGTGAGACAAATTACTTTTCTGTTAGCGGACCTACCTGCGGAGAGAACTGTCACGTGACTCACGTCCAGTAATGTCATTGCCAAACATTTTGTACTAAGCGTTAGCGTGAACGCTAACAGACAAGTAATTTGTCTCAAGCAACTGGTATCCGTGATAGTTTTCCTTCAAAGTTCGCTATATGTTTATACTACCATCACGAATTTATTTAGATTTTTCTAGCACATATAGATTAGCTTTTAAGGGGGTGGGAGGGGGGGGGGGGGATCGTTCGAATCGACCAAAAAGAATAGTTTATAGTTTAATATTTAGCAAACGAACCACTGAATCGAAAAATATTATTTCTAACCCCGCAATTATTTTGAAAGGCTTAGTAGGCGACTCGGCCGCTGAGTCTCATCCGATCCGGCCGAGACAGGAATTTCATTATTATTAATATTTTTGAGTGGTGTTTCGGACTATACTTTTTTTAAGCAAATTTTGTACAGACAGAATGAAAACCCTTAGGTAGGGTTTTGTGCTTCTGATCTCCTGGTAGGTTGTGAATCTATACCGCTCAGGATTCCAGCCCCCTCCCTGGTAGTTTGAGAATTTATACCGCTCATGATTTCAGCCCCGGAACACACTTTGTTTCTGGTATCTTGGTATTTTGTGAATCTATACCGCTTAAGATTCTAGCCCCAAAAATACTGATTCACGACTGGACCCCCTAGCGTTGGAATTTTTCGTCGGCTTTTTCCTAATTTTTGAAAAAAAATAATTTTTTTTTCACTTTAAACTGTATAAAATCGTTATACCTATCTACCCCAAAGACATTTTAAATGAAAAAATAATTCATTAATTTTTTTTTGAATTATTATAAATATATTCTTTGGGGTAGATAGAAAAAAAAATTTTTTTTTTTTCAAAAATTAGGAAAAGGCCGGCGATAAATTCCAACGCTAGGGGGTTCAGAATCATGTACTGAATCACTAGTACGCGTATGTGCGTTCATGTACCTTACACCCTGTATATACTGTCTCCAGCTTCGCATAGTCACAAATTATACAGCTAAACCTTTCTCACGAATCACTCTGTCTATTATTGAAAACCGTATGAAAATCTGTTCAGTAGTTTTTGAGTTTGTCGCGAACAGACAGTGAGACAGAAGCGGCGGGGCACTTTGTTTCATAATATGTAGTGATGTGGTCATTTCGGTCCATATATTTAGACCTAATAAAATACTCAAAATATGAAAAGTTACATGTAATGTAGCAAAATTTAAAACAAGTCACAATAAAATTAAACGAGTAACCCTATCACTTTTCCCCGTCAGCAGCCTCTACGGGGACTTCTGGAGTATGTGCCGGTGCCGTTGGGATTTGGGCGACTGCTGGGGCTGACACTGCGGTCGGGGGCCGAGGCTCTGGAGACTCCGCCCTCATTTGGCACTTCTCGATTGTGTCTGATAGAATCTCCTTGAGTGTGGTCGCTAAGGCTTTTGGATTGCCGCTGCTGTCCAGCTGTGGAGATTATAGGAAACCAGTGTGAAATTTTCGCCATCAGATTCTAGGACTGTGCAAAAGACCCAGTTATCTTAGCCACGTCCAAAATTGTATTCACGTGGGAAGGCACAGTAAGTTCAATGAAAATAGATGTCCAGTTGATATAATACCTTTTGATTTTTTTTAATAACACTCGTTTCTAGTTTAGTTTGACGGCAAAACCTCATGCTCATGCAAACATGACTACCAAAAAGATAAGGCTTACTGTTACAACATGTCCTCCGAATCTTTTGTGAACATTTTTCACTTTGTGTGCAGCTTCTTTGACGATCCGTCTTGCCGCGTTGATCTCCGATTCTGGTCTGCCCAACTCTGATAGTTTTGTTTGTAGCCTCGTTGCTGCTACCTGAGAATTGTAGGAACAGATTATAAAAAAGGTCTTATATGCGATCTTGGAGACCGCTGCTCAGCAGCAGCCGTTAAACCTCTTGATAACCACAAAATATATCGGAACTCTTCAACTTCTTCTTAAAGGTAAGATATGGGTAAATGCATTCCATAAACTGGTTTTCGGCGTTTATTCTGGTTTTACGGATGAAATGCACCGTAATGCATGTTACATTTTTTGCAGGGATGAATTTATAAATGCAAAAGGCTTTCTTGGTTGCCCTTTACAATGATATTGTAGGCTGAGGAGCCATAATTCATCATTCTCCTGCCCTTATCCCAATTTATTTGGGGCCTATCAGTCGTCATCTCTGTAGTCAAACTCTTTTTACCCACCCATATCATCTTTCACACAGTCCAACCATCGTTTCTTTGGCCTTCCTCTACTCTTATAGCCATCCACATCCATACACAAGACTTTCCTCACGACATTTTCTTCATTCCTCCGCATCACATGCCCATACCACGACAACCGATTTCCACACAACTTTTTAGTCAGCGGTGCCACTTTCAGACTTCCTCTTATATACTCATTCCTACATCTATCCATGCGCGTAACACCACACATCGCTCTTAGCATTCTCATCTCAGTCGCATGCAATTGCTATTCATTCATCCCTTTTGTGGCCCAACATTCTGAACCATACAAGACAGTAGGTCTGACCATTGTTTTATAAATCTTCCCCTTAACTTTAGGGGAAAGCGGAAGTCGCAAATAGTCCCGGTGACCGGCCGCAATTTCCTCCATCCAGTGAACAGTCCGATCTATTTCGCCATCGCTTTGCACGAGTGAACCGAGATACCGAAAATCGGAGCTGACTGGGAGAAGCGCGACATCTAGCGCTGTAGCTTCAGAACTGGAGAGACCGCCGAAATCGCAGAACAAGTATTCAGTTTTGGTTCTGCTGATTTTCAAGCCAACTTCTCCAGCTTCTGTTGCCATTTCTCCAATCTGCTCTGGATCTCAGGTCCATCTTCACCGACCAGAACAATGTCGTCGGCAAACAGCATGCACCAGGATGCCTCCTCCTATATTTTCGACGTAACAACGTCCATAATCAACAGAAAGAGGTAAGGACTCAAAGCAGACCCTTGATGCAAGCCTACAGCCACACTGAACTCGTCGGTGTTGCCAGCAGCAGCCCGGACGTAGGTACTAGATTTACTGTACATAGCACGAATCAACTCTACATACTTCCCAGGCAAACCTTTCTCTTTCAAGGCCCTCCACAACACATCCCGTGGTACCCTATCATACGCTTTCTCAAGATCAATGAACACCATGTGCAGGTTCTTGTGCACACGTCTGTACTTCTCGAACAATTGACTGAGAGCAAAGGTGGCGTCCATTGTCCCTAAACCCAAACTGGTTCGGGGTAATGTCATTTTCCTCTCGCATTCTTTTCTCTATCACTTTCATCATCACACAATCAAAGTCCTTCCAAAACTTCTCTTTTACACTATCCTCACATCCTGATTGGGGTGCATACGCACTAATAACATTTACTATCATATTCTCCACAACCATTTTAACAGCTATCACTCTATCACTTACTCTTCTATCATCCACCACACATTCTTTTAACTCACTATCCAAAACCACACCATTCCGTTTGCCATCACTTCCACAGTAATAAAACTTATATCATTCTCATAATTCTCTTGCTTTTGCACCCTCCATTTCGTTTCTTGCAGACACGCTATATTTATCCGTCGCCTTTCTAAGACATCTGCTAACTCTCTTCCTTTTCCAGTCATAGTACCTACGTTCCAGCTCGCACACCTCATTCTCAATTCTCTAACTCTCCGAGCTTGCGTTTTACGTCGCACCCGCCCGTCCTGGTGCGACAACCCTTGTCCATTTCCCACAGGAGCCGGGTGCTGACCCTGCGCGTCGCCTGTGGGGGCCCTAGCCCTATCGCACATCACATTTTTTCTTAACATGTTGCAAAAGGTTTTGGCAGAAGTTTTACAGCCGGCCGCCTGCCTGACGCCAACCCTCCTTGGGAATGCTGCTGCTGGTGGTTTACCCGCCACCGCACGGGTGGCCCAAGGTGCTTTAGTGGTAGGCACTAGGGCTGAAACTCCCTTAGTCGCCTCTTACGACACCCACGGGAAGTGATGGGTTGGTGCCATTCTTTTACGTCCGACACCACACAGAACTTATTACTCTTATATGCGATCTTGGAGATCCAGATTTATGACAGTTTTTTACCACTAGATGGCTCCTCCCGCTCAGGGTGGAGTGGGAGGGCGTGTCCGACCGACCAACGCGACCCTTTAACACTCCCACGACCCTTGAACACACTCGCGACCCTTGAACACTGGCGACCCATCGCATGTAAGAAGACATGGTTGAGTTTTATGCTCACACAGACGAGAAGCATTGCAGAATAGAAAGGCCTATAGATACTCAAGAGTGAGTGGATCAAAGTAATCATGATGATGGGACTTTATAAGAAAAACCTCCTCAGGAGCAGAAATAAGAAATCGTCAACCTTCTCACCGAGTTGATTAAAAAATAAGTCCTTACCTCATTGTCAACTTCGAGCGCCACAATCTTTTCAGGCCACTTGACCTGCCTGTTGAAGATGGTGGACATGCGTGGGTTCTTGGGGAAGCCGACCAGAATGAAGCCCTTGGCCTCATGCTGCATTAGCATCGACTCTTTTATCAAGTCTACTGTCAGTTGCTAGAAGGAAGAGATACGATTCAGAGCTCATTTTTTTTGTCAATTTCTGATAGTCGTCAGTTTTGAATTCTATTTTAGAGGTATGCGGAACAGGGTGTAAATTCCCGCAAAACTTCCATTAAAAAGGAAGGATCCTCCGACCAGACGGGTGTGTCTGGTTGGAACAACTGCCCGTGGTTGTTGTTGGAATGTTTTATATGTACAAATTGCGCGGAGAACTCTGGTTGCGTGATGCTGAATTTGTGTTGCGTCAGGTTTGTGTGGCGTTGTAGATGCCACTACAATATGACTAACTTTTTTCTGCGTAACGGGACAGCTCCCATTACTATTACCAGAGCTGCTGAGAACCACGACTATTTTGAATGACCAATTACAGATTTCTCAGTATGACATAGCACAAGTAGAACCCCAACCAATCCATCGGAGCTCTAAGATAAGATCGTTTCAGTTGTTAAGACCAGAGGGTTCATTAGTGACTTGTGGAGAGGACATCTACTTGACCTGAATTTGACCTACCTCTGGTACATCCTCTTGGGCCTGTAACTTATCCGCAATCAAACGTCCTCTAGCAGTGTCTTTTCCTGCTTCAGCTCTGACCAGATCTCCCGGCCTGATCATCGTATAGCCTGTTATATTTGAAATGGTCTGCGCCACAGTTTGGTTGCCAGCCCCCGGGACTCCGTTCACGAAGATCACGGGCAAATGCCGGATAGGAGTCATGTCGTAGACGATGTCCTGTTTAATAAAAGAGAAGCCAACTTCAAATGAAGCGTTGGTTCTAGGGGACGAAGTAATTTTTGCTGCCTTGAGTGCTGCGATTTCAAGTTAATTGCGATTGATCGTTGATATCATATAATATCGACTAATCGACGTGGATCGACCGCTGTTCAGCTGCAGCCGTTTAGCTCTTGAGAACCACAAAATGTATTGGAACTCTTCAACTTCTTAAAGGTAAGATTTGGGTAAATGCATTCCATAAACTGATTTTCGGCGCTTATTCTGGTTTTAAGAATGAAATGCATCGTAATGCATGTTACATTTTTTGCAGGGATGAATTTATAAATGCAAAAGGTTTTCTAGATTGTCCTTTACAATGATATTGCAGGCTGAAATCCTCCACAAAACTGTTTACCTACCAACGTCACTCCACCAAAGCAGACCTCACGCGATGTTGATGGCACTCACCTCTTCCGTATTCTTAGAGTAAAAACATCCCATTTTCTTGTCTAGCGCACTACCTGCGAGCTTATTTCTTTGTAAAATTAATTAATTAAATTATAATAATTCTCAATAAAATTGGAGTAAAATGACATTTCCAAATCAATGACAGTCGTTTGAATGGGACAACTAGATTTTTGACGGTTTTCGAAATAGTTTAGTTTTCAGACAGTACTTTTAATAAAACCTGTTGGCTAAGGTGGCTAAAGAGGTTGCATCATCATCTTGATTTCAGCCAGAAGACGTCCACTCATCCACTGCTGGACATAGGCCTCCCCCAAATGTCACCACAATGACCGATCCTGTACGTCTCGCATCTATCGACTACCCACAAACCCTCACCAGGACGTTGCATATTTACCATTAATATTGTGTTGGTGATTTGGCGACCATTTTACTTGTCACATAGGTAAGGTCACACCATACCATAATGAGTTCATAAGTAGTTCCTGTTACTGCAGGAAGGTTAATTATTGAGCTCAGGGTCACAAATTAAAAAATACAGCCATCTGATTCACAGTTCTGCCGTTAGGCAACAGGTAAGCACATGAGACATTTTAGTTATGTCTTAGAGGAAGTCAACACGCCTGCGATGTCTCTGGTGTGGTAAATGGCAAGATATCTAAGTCAAAACGTGAAACTGTAAAAATAAACTTCCCACACGAGGAAGTACATCACATTATTAATTTCAATGCCTTCCAATCTTATTACCTCATCATCCTGTCAGCCTTGATAAAGGTCTGGCACTGACATTAATTAGGTCAATTATGTACCTACATAATTATACTATTTTACTAACTAGTTGGATATTTTTCAGTTCAGCTCATGTACTTCATTCTCTTTAGCGCCATTGATACTTGGTAGGTTCTGTTGAAACGTAGTGCTGTGCGTTTTTATTCTCCAAGAAGCAATTCAATATTGACGACACGGTGCAATTACAAAATGCAATAGAAGTTCTTCGGTGCGTGTATTGCTATGACAAATATAACAGGCGTTTGTAAACTCGAACAAATATGGCCGTAGTATATTAGTGGTCCTCTTCTCGAACATATAACTTTCGAAATTCTAATTTAATATTTAAGTATATTTGTAAGACAGTGTAAAGATCCAGTAAGGAATAATGTTGCTGATTCTACTAGCATTAATATCAACAACACACACCACAGTCACAGCGGAATCAAAATGCTCCGTCGATGCTCAACCACGTTCTCCCAAATACCATTTGATAGAGAAGTGCTACCGTTCCAAACTTGGCATGGTTTCCAAGGCAAACTTCACATCCCTAAACAGTTGCCAAAGGCTTGGCATTGAGAAGAAAGGACTGGCTATAAACTTTAGTCCTCCAGAAGCCTGGGGTGAGAGCAATGAGACTATTGACTACACATGTGAGGTCCTGAAGTGTGCTGAGGCTGATGGGGGTCTGTCCATGGTGAATGACTCCAGATATGATTATTATAGTATTTATGCGAAGCCGATACGTAAGTAAACTTTACAGACTTTCGCCATAACCGCTACTGAAAGCGATTTATGCAGCTGAACTCTTCCTGAAAATAATCTCTTAAGGCTAAATCTGGAGTCACTTAGATAATTATGCGTCTACACCTGCAGCATTTTGAGATCCTGACCTCTGTTAGTTTCTTCTGCTGACCCATTCACTTGTCTCAAACATACCTAGTAAGATCTCATCATCGAGTCTAGACAAATAACTTTTCTCCCCCTGATCCTAGTTCATTTTTCGTTTTCCAGCCCACGTAAACTCCTCCTGCGTCCCAACCCTAGGCATGTTCTTCATTTTAACAAAGAAGCAGAACTACACGCTAGGGTTCCGTGAGTGCAAGAATCTGAGCAGTTTACCTGCTGACGTCACGAGCGAGCAGCGAACCGATGCACTAGCCCTGCTGCTGGCTGGCAATAGTATCGAGATGGCATTTGTGGGCATGAGAAGCAAGAATGAGAGTGCTTTTATTAGTGTTACTGGTACCTAAGTCCTTATTACCTCATAGAGATCAGGGTCACCAGCAAACCACCATCTTCTTTTTACCTGACTGTGTCAGGGTTGTTAAGCAAGTTTTTGTTTGTCTTTGGTATGCTCTGCCGGATATACAGCTTGATTTTATTATTTTTATTTGTTTTTTGACTTTGTAATAACTTAATTCTTCACCGGTACCTATGCTTTCATTTGATGTAGGTGATACTTTAGACTGCACCACATACCGTGCCTGGGCTCCTGGCAGTCCGAGAAGGACTCGTAAGAAATTTGACTGTGTGGTTCTCACAAGGATCAGGACATGGATATCTACGCCATGTAAAAAGAACTACCCTATGCTCTGCGAGTTGGTTCCTGGTGGTCCTTACAAGAGGGGCTCTTTGTTTGCTTCCAGAATGAAAGCTAATGGTTAGTATTCCAAAGAATTTTTTTTTTACTGTTGATTGGCAAGCGTTTGACCACTATCTCACCTGATGGTTAAAACCAAGTACAAATCATTGAGTTAATATGTATCTAGTTCAAAAAATATTTTGACGTTAGTAAGCAGCATGAGCTGCATCCGGTTAGACTGGGACCAGATCCCAAGATAGTTGGGAAAAGGCTAGTCAGATTGATAGATTGACCCCATTTAACATTCGAATTTTATATTTTTTCAGAGACCATGACGGAAAATAAAAATGATGATGAATAAAACAGATCAATCATTCTGTAAATACCGACAATATAATATCTATATATTTTTTTTAAATAAAATAATTATTATTCATTTCAATGCTTTTCTTTCTTTACGTTTCCTATAGATTTTATGACAGAACGAAACGCATAACATCAAATTGACAGAATTTTTGGTGGGATTTTCTCGAGTGAAGTTCAGTGGCTA
Source organism: Polia nebulosa (assembly GCA_951329385.1). Lineage (NCBI taxonomy): Eukaryota > Metazoa > Arthropoda > Insecta > Lepidoptera > Noctuidae > Polia > Polia nebulosa. Next base: position 4,562,350 of record OX589592.1, on the reverse strand, counting down.
ATTTAATTATTCGTTTATTGATTCATAGTGGATATTGTAATGTAAAATTAATGTAGTTCTGTGTCCCAAGTGTCTACGCAATTGGACAATATGTGGAATCATTGAAACAGGCGCGATCTCGGTAAAATAGAGCTGAGAATTTTATTATAGTATTGACGGGTAGTCAATACTACAATAAAATTCTCAGCTCCTTCCTTCTTCTTAGCGAAGTTTGCCGAGAAGGCTGACTTGACACATTTGTTGCCAAATACTGCAAAAAACCACCTCAAGGCCCTGCGTCGACGAGAGGCAACAGTGATCAGCACTGTCGTCGGGCCCCGCCATCCCCTTATGGCGACGGCGGGGCCGGAGTAAAACCGTTCCTTATTAGTAATAATAGTTTTAAAGCGCGCGAAACTGCCGCCGCTTATGGCGACGGCGGGGCCTGACGACGGTGTTGATTGCTGTCGCCTCTCGTCGACGCAGGGCCTTGAGGTGTTAAAATGTGTTACATCTGCATTATAATGGAAAAAAAATTAAAATACACTACGTAAGACTAGGCAATATGATTAAAAGACTGTAGCCTTCCATTCGGGGTAAAAGAAAATCAAATTGACACTAAAATTTTACATTGACAGACAAATTTTCCCCCACCACATGTTCCCCACCCTGAAACTCAGATATTTGTGTTTTGTTTACAAAAATCTCTTAAATTATAATCAAATTCATTTTTCTAACTAAATATTCAAGTTTGGCTACGCATAATGGGCCAAGGAAAAAGTCAGTTTACCGAGGAGGAACTTCAAGACTACGAGGTAATAAAATTAATTCATTTCTTACAGTTTTTTTGCTCTACAAAAATGGTTTTGGACAGGTGACTAATAATATCGTCATAATTTACAGGATCTCACATATTTTACGAAGAAGGAAGTGTTATAGTGAGTAGAAATCTTTCATAATTAATGTTTAGTTTTGATGTAGTTTACTTCGTTGAAGTTCGGGAACCTAAATATTTAATGACTTATTACAAAATAACGAATGTTGCATTTTCAACTTTTTATTGTTCTATTATTCTATATTATTAAATTTTCCTGATGACTTCAAGCTCACAAATGATTTCATACTTCCTGATCCTAAAGATGCTTGCTCAAACTATCTAAGTTAATTTTGTATAAAAAACCTACAACAATATTACAATACCTAATGCTGCGGTTTATTACTGTAACTATTGTTCAGTTAACAAAAGGTTTCTCTGTTACTAGAATTAGTACACAACGTAATAGAAACATTATAAAGTCATTTTTCAGTTTAGCATTTCAGATTTTTTAGAATAAATTCACACAATATTGTGAGTTTTTCATGTTACAATAACGATAAATCAAATTAAACAAAACTATTTTACATTTCCAGTGCTCATCAAAAGTTCAAAGCCCTAGCGCCTGAAAAAGTAGGTCACAACAAGAATGCAAAGCTCCCAATGACCAAAATACTTCAATACCCCGAGTTACGTGTGAACCCATTCAGAGACCGGATATGCAAAGTGTTTAGCTCAAGTAATGATGGGGACTGCACCTTTGAAGACTTCCTTGATATGATGTCTGTGTTCAGCGAGATGGCACCTAAGGCGGTGAAGGCTGAACATGCTTTTAGGATATTTGGTAAGATATAAGCTATTCAACTGAAAGCCTTAAAACCAAATGAAGAAGCTTACCCTGCATTGTGATTACCTACTTCAAATTCAATAAAATCTTCTTCTGCCTAGCCTTTTCCCAACTATCTTGGGGTTGACTTCCAGTCTAACCGGATTGAGCTGAATACGAGTATTTCACATGAATCGACAGCCTATCTACCAACTAATTTCCTCAGACCAAACCCGGAAGCAGCCAATCTCACCATTATTTTAGTCTTCTGTACATTATAATCCAGGAGAATGTTAATATATCATTTTAGGATCCTTGACTATTTAGCAAGCAAACATTCAGCAGAATTAAACATCTGTAAATACAAACATGTGTGCCTCCTCCTTTCAGATTTCGATGGCGACGACATGATTGGTGTGTCAGACTTACGAGAAGTAATCGAGAGGCTGTGTGGCCCAGAGCTCAAACTAGGCGACTCAGAGATCCAACAGCTAGTCCAGAATGTTCTAGAAGAGGCCGACTTAGATGATGATGGAGCATTATCATTTGCAGAGTTTGAACATATCATTGATAAGAGCTCTGATTTCTGCCAGTAAGTTTATTGCATACATATGAGTATTTAAGCCGAAAAGGGTGTGGCAAAGTCAGAATAGCGCAACAAATAACCACAGCTGTGTAAATGCAGCTGCTTCCCAAGTTACAACGAAACAACACAGACTACTATAATCCTTTTACCATGATTTTGCCACCAATTGTTGGTTGTATGGATCAATCAATGTCAATCAACAGTTCTTCTTACATTCAGACGACCAGCAGCGACCACAGATAAAACCATTAAGTTATTATTATATTAAAACTAGTAAGTCCATAATTATGTTGCACTAAATTGGCCACAAAAAACGCTTAACTGCAGTATTCCTAATTTTCTTTGAAATAACACATTTTTTTCTTTGTTTTTCAGTGCATTTAGAATAAGACTGTGAAAGGACCTGTAAAATAATCAACATTCTGCCAAAACATACTCATACATTCTCAAAATAATCGCATTATTATTCTATTTTTACGAATACCTGTGTATGTGTAGGTAGTGTACAGTTATTTTTCATGAATGCGTGACAGTCTTGGATGTGTGCAGATTCACATGCACATTGTTTCTTTTCTATGACACTGAGTGCTTCGCAAATACGCACACAGAAAAAAAGTGTAGGTATGTCAACCTACTCACACATCCAAGACCATCACGCCTTCGTGACATAGAACAACTATACATTATTTTATTGTTTACTGATCACTTGACATGAATTATGTAATCGGGGTATACTATACGCCATTTGCCTAACCCTTCAGGAAATGTAGGTGTAACTTTAAATAAAATATTAGTATGAATAGATCTCCTGATGCTGTATTATGACATTTTCATCAACTCATCATGATTCCTGTCCAGTGCAAGAGAGAGATGGAGAATAGCACCATCCCTTTTTCACATTGGAATAAAAACTTCCTAATAAGGCACCTTTTATTTTTAAAGCACATTTATGAGACTGGCACAGGAGCGTTGGGATTGGCACGAGAAGCCTATGCTCAGCAGTGGGCAAAATCTGGCTGTGGATAATGATGAATATGTGTATTGTCTGCATGTGTGCGTACGCGCAGCGGAATGTTGTTGAATTTAAAGATTTTAATTATGCAGATATTTAGTGTATGACGTCGTATAATTGTGTATGGTAAAAAAAAATTTGTGCACGCAACCATTGTGGAGAAATTCACCAAAAACTGATTCCGCTGGGCGAACGTTGTCCTGGCGGAACTTTTTTTAATCCATAGACTTTAGAAGAAAAGAGATGTGTCCAAAAATTAGTGTGTATTTGTGTGTAATTGTGTATGTATGAATAAAACTAGTGCATGCATAAACTTCGGAGAAATTCAAGTTTCCGCTACGCGAACGTTTGGCCATTAGCTAGTTTTCATATAAAGCGCTTACATAGAGAACTGTAGATTTTTACATACGTTGTTTTGAATTTGTTTATATTTGTTTAAAAAACAGATTTAGAAAAAATCGTAGGGCTTAAAAGATAAAAATATAAACGTAAAATACGCTTATTAGGTCTTAGTTCTTAAAGTATGCACTTTGGGGTCTAGATTTTCACGTTAATACAAACCTTGTAAGTGTCTGCAACATGTTGCCAAGTATCAATGATGTTCCGTTAGTAACTAAAGAGTTATAGGACAAATTTACCATGAACAGATCACTGTTTACAAAGCAGTCAAATATCACGACGTTCTGAAGGAATTGCATGGTAATATGTATGTCAATAATTAGTGTATTCATTCAACTATTCTTATGCAAAATTTCATGTCATTAAATTCAGTAATTAAAGAAAAACAATTATAATACTGACGAAGCATCGAAAACCTACATAACCCGACCAAGTTCGGATGGCTACAAAAAAGCGGCCGTGCAATATATTTAGGTAACATCCCAAAATTTACAGTATAATACCGGTATTTAATTGGTATAGGTGATAACACAATTGTTGTTTCGATATAATTTATAGGTCATTTATTTTTGTACACCTACTTTTTTAAATGTATTTGACTATGACAGAAAGTAGGTACTATTTACGTAGGTACTTTATTTAAGTATGCGCTTGAGACTTGAGATATAATCTAAATATATTATTTAAGACAAATAAAATTCATACAGCTAATTTCTATTGAAGATTTCACGGATCAGGATTCTAACTATAGACCCCTTAGGGAAATTAAATATTTACCACATGTAAGTATGTACTACTGTTTAGGTAAATATTTATCATATTGTAGCTTATTACACTATTTAACCAATAGACTAGGCATGCACGAGCGTTCCCCTTTGCAAATTTAGTGGATCAAACAATCTAATAACTTAAAAAAAACTACTTCTTGAATCGATTTTTTTTTCTTATGTATGTGAGCGTGTTCCCCCGCACCCCACCAAAACATGCAGAATTATTTTGTTCGAAATTCGGTACGCTTAATCCTTTAGTTAAATAGTCTAAGTATTGTAGTTATGAATTGATCAAAAATATTCTTGTGTGAAAAAATAGACAACGCGCTGCGCGCAACGAGCGATAGGCGGCTTCCCGCTTGAAACGGTACTGTCATCCTTGAAGAAAAGAGAGGGCAATATGTTTTCGCGCGTATTCGTTTGCTGTTGAACTTGAACCTGATTTTGTTTCATCCCCAGTCACAAACAAATAAATGTGCAGTCAAGGACAATGTGCGTATGCGCTGTTGTTTTGCTATGCATCGCCAATTCTCTGTAATAATAATATTGACAAAGTGTGTTATTAATGTTATAGTGTAACAGTGAAGCATAACATAATTATGTAGTAGGAATATTGAGTGAATGATAGTGAGAAGCTGATAACAGATATAAGGTAAGATTTTATAATAAATTAATAGCTATAGACTTATTCCTTTACGTAGGTAGTTTATTAGGCAGATAAATTATAATAATTGTGTTATGTTAACATTGGACAGACACCATAAACCCAAGTTAATATCTACTGATTGATATAATTCTATATCTATTTACTTAAATTTATAATAATAAATTATACTAGACATATATTATAATATAATCGTAACAAAGTAGATGTTTTTCCTGGTTAAAGACAAACTACTGAATAGATCTAAACTACTAAACGACCGACCAGATTATAACGAAATGTTGAAAAGAAATATTGTTATTAAATAATCACCTTATGTTTATTACCTACATGTAATGATATACGTATGTGGGCCTCTCACAGATCGTCAACTCCTCGGCAACCTGGAACAACTTCCAGAACAAGATCACCACCTTCCTGGGTAAGGATAAACCAAGTAACAGGAACTTGCTCATTTAGTTGCAATTTTGTTGTAAATTAGACCTTAGGTCTATTGATATAGAGTTTAATTTGTGTACCTAATCGGTTTTTGAATTGAAATTTTGTGTGTGTTAGTACAACTCGGTCACATTAACTTGACGCATGGCGTCGATATAATAATGTCTTATGGTTATTATTAAAAAAATATTTTTCATTCAAGAAATGCAATTGTTTTACTTTTTCCTAACGCTTGTGTACGCAACTGTACCATATTAATAAATACTATATTGGAAGGTTACGAACGATTCTTAGATATATGGCACGGCCGCTTTTTGGTAGCCATCCGAACTTGGTCGGGTTATGTAGGTTTTCGATGCTTCGTCAGTATTATAATTGTTTTTCTTTAATTACTGAATTTAATGACATGAAATTTTGCATAAGAATAGTTGAATGAATACACTAATTATTGACATACATATTACCATGCAATTCCTTCAGAACGTCGTGATATTTGACTGCTTTGTAAACAGTGATCTGTTCATGGTAAATTTGTCCTATAACTCTTTAGTTACTAACGGAACATCATTGATACTTGGCAACATGTTGCAGACACTTACAAGGTTTGTATAAACGTGAAAATCTAGACCCCAAAGTGTATACTTTAAGAACTAAGACCTAATAAGCGTATTTTACGTTTATATTTTTATCTTTTAAGCCCTACGATTGTTTCTAAATCTGTTTTTTAAACAAATATAAACAAATTCAAAACAATGTATGTAAAAATCTACAGTTCTCTATGTAAGCGCTTTATATGAAAACTAGCTAATGGCCAAACGTTCGCGTAGCGGAAACTTGAATTTCTCCGAAGTTTATGCATGCACTAGTTTTATTCATACATACACAATTACACACAAATACACACTAATTTTTGGACACATCTCTTTTCTTCTAAAGTCTATGGATTAAAAAAAGTTCCGCCAGGACAACGTTCGCCCAGCGGAATCAGTTTTTGGTGAATTTCTCCACAATGGTTGCGTGCACAAATTTTTTTTACCATACACAATTATACGACGTCATACACTAAATATCTGCATAATTAAAATCTTTAAATTCAACAACATTCCGCTGCACGTACGCACACGTCTGCATTACAGTTTTACCTACGGCAACTGTAAGTCTTGTCTAGGTTCGCTAGAATATGAATGAGGTATTTGTAGCTACTTAGTGATTAAGAAACCTTTTTATATAGTTAATATTAAATAGCAATTATGTCTTCCCTATTATTATAATAATTGTATTGTGAATCTCTCATTTGCAATCAAAATATTTTCTTGTAAGTAATAATTAATTTTTCATGTTTTGTGATGTTCTTATATTTTATTTTGTTAGATCATTTTTGTAATGAAATGCCAAATATTTAAGTATTAAATTACGTTTCTTTGGGAATTTACTTGTTTTTTTTTCTTTCTGTACTGTTTATTTGTACTTCTTACGTGTCTCTCTCTCGACTCTTAATAAATGGTAGGTATTTATAGTCCATTGAAGGAAAATATACATGTTAGTACAGTTTTACTAAATATAAATAACAATTTGCATGATAGATAACACACCTATCTATAGAATGCCAGCCTCCGCCATGAATAAAAAAAAACAACTGATAAGAACAGAATGAAACTTAAAAACGTAGCAGTGTTGGAATGTAATGAATATTAACAGTACAGGGGAAACAGAATAAGGCTTACATATAAAATACCAATAAAAATTAAAACTGCTGTATGCAATCCAGTAATTAAAGAACTTTATGGAATATAAAAAATATTTATTAAACATATTAAAAAACATTTTATAACTTCGCTTACTCTACTTTAGTAAACAATCAGTTCTGTAGATAGCCTGGCAGCTTCATCCTCATAAATATCCAAGTTGTAAAGAAAGATACAAGAATGCATAGAAAAGCTACTGAGATCAGCAAGATTCTATTCAATTTAGGAGTTGAAGGGTTGTGTGTGCGGTCCAGGATGATGAATCCAAGGCCACCAAGAGAGAACAGGAAGCTGGACGCCAATCCTTCCATAATGTACTGCCCATTTACACGATTTGGCATAAACGCGACCGGCCTACTGTGTCCATGCTCATCGGTTGTTGAACCCACACTCGGCGGCTCCACAATCACGTCGTATATAATCCCTACAACCAAAAATACGCATTAGATTAAATTGAAACAGACTCCAATAAGAAATTAACTCATAATCTTACAAAACAATCTTCTAACCTCCGGTCACTAAAAAGTATGAAAGCAGCACCAAAGAGAATGTTGTCATGGCTGACGGAGCCTGGAGCCATGTCGGCTTTTTAATCTTAATGTTAGGAATTTCGAGAACCGTGAAAGGTATTGCAAATAAAGCTTCCATTTTCCGAATTTATTAAAACAAGAACCGACAAAGTACAAACTAAACGCCTGTTGACGTCGATGACAGCACGATCTATCCAAAGAGAATATAATTTCGATCTATCTGTGTCAGGCATGTGTCAGGTCTGTCTGTGGTGTGAGGTGAATGTGTTTTACTAATCGACTATGAAAAGTGATTGTACATAATTATCAATTTTGTAAAAGGTATAATGTTTTACGCTTTGTGCAATGTGTTTTACATGTTTCATAAAATTTATAAAAAATACAACTGGAATTTTACACGCTTAATACTTTGCTCCATATTTTAGTTGATTGCAAAGAGTACTATAAGTATGCGGGTTGATTGTCGTACATTTATAATTCGATAATACTATGTACAACACTAACACAGATGTTCCAACATTCCATTTTATTTAAATCATGTGATCGATTTAAATGTCGTTTTCAAACTTCAAACTACAAGTTCACAAACACCAATACATTTTTGAAAATTTTACATGATATTTTATAATATTTGATGGTAATATTTCCCAAAAAAGTATAAACAGAGAGATAAGTAGAAACAAACTACAAATTTGCATTGCTTGCAACGAAACGTAACAAACAGACGGTTTGCTTGGGCCAATAAAAACAGAGCTAAAGCATTAAATGTTTTACTCCCATTGGTGGATAAGTAAAAATCGATTACAGTCTGGTCAACCTACCAATAAGAATTCTCTATTCAACGAATGACTTCAGCGACAATGGGAACAAAAATTTTGGCAATTGTCAAATTACACGATTCGATTTTAGTAAATTTGAGCAAAAGTTCGTTCCCACATTTTTATCCGTTTGGCGACGGCAGCTAATTTTTTAAATATTATTTAACCCCTCAAAATGTGTTAATTGTGCTTGTGTTATGTGTGTTTATTCAATTTTCATTGTTGAGTTTGAAGGCGTTGCGAATATGTGTTAATTTTACGCACAAAATGTTATGGACTGTGGATATTTCACTGATATTACGATGAAGGGTGGTTTATGTGTTATCTACACGTCTTTGCTGACAATTTCAGTGCTATCCAGGTACAGAAAACTATTTTTTATGGTCACACTAACATCATTTTATACAACCAGCTGATTCTCATTAATATGGTATTCCACAGTTGTGCTCTCTTCATTTTGGTGGTTTCGGAGGCTCTCCAAGGCGAGGGCGGCGTGGATACGAATGTTGACTTATCGGGACTGCATAATGTTAGTCAGAAAGTGGAGGTTGGTGAGCAGGATGTGCCAGGGCCCCAGGAGCCCCCTGAGGCGCAGTTGGCTGAAAACCAGAAGACGGACGAGGAACAAGAGATGATATTCGCAGAGACATTGTCATTGAACTCTGTGGCAACAGAGGGGTGAGTGAAACTTTATATTTCAACAGCAGTATACATAGTGAAAGTTAGTGGTTCTGTTCAATGATTCCACTGGCCTTCAGTTTTTTTACTCATTATCATTACATTTGTTATTGTTGATTTATTCGGAAAGAAGTTTTTTCGTGGAGTATCTGTAAATAGTCTCAAATGAATTATTGTGTAACCGTCAAAGTATCTAAATTTTTTTCGTATTTTTATGTTTAATTGGAGAAAGCATTTGCCCATGGGATAGTATAGACCAAAAAATAACGAGTTTATTTTATTGTGAGAAAGTATATAAACACCATTCAGAAAGTGATGACAAACGTTGTATGTCAATGTAACATTTTAAAACATCATTACACACTTACCCCAACTTGCAAGTCACTTATATATTTCATCATCTTCCCAATCTTTGATCTCAAACACACACTGATATGAGTTATTCAAATCAAATATGTAATCATTTATTGAACAGAGATTATTAATCCGTCAGGTACCGGAATAACAGACACAATTAAAAACCTATTGTTGCGTCCCCAATGCAGGACACACAGGCACGAGACGGGTTAAATAACTTATTCAAAATTTCTTTATAATGAAACTACTCCTCTATCTCAAAATATTAGAAACAAGCAGGCCGCTTGAATTGGACTCACCAATCCATTCCATTTACCTTTAGTTGATATGCTTCAAAAACTCCTAATATTATGCTGTCATTACTATTATTCAATCAAAAAGTCAAGGAAATAGACCATAAAGTTTGTATGCATAAGAACATTAATACTTACATGATGTTCATCCATCCGTAACATCAAATTGAACCAAATGAATGTCGATTAATTGAATATTTGTAATAATCCAGTCAGTACTTTTTAAATATCAAGTGACTATTGGATAGTAAGTGACCATGGCTACAAAAATGAGGTTGATATAATTAACAGAGATTCATAATTCATAATTCTTTATTGTACACCAAAAATTTCACATAGTACTTAGTGGTTACACAATGTATGTACAAAGGCGAGCTTAACTCAATGTTGAGTTTTCTCCCAGCAAACCTTTGAGTGATAGAGAGAGATCACATTTGAGGGTAGGATCCAGTGCACAAAACATATAAACCTACATAAATAATTCCAAATGTATATTATACCTACATACTAAAAAATACAATATATACTAACACTATGTCAATTTGAAAGGAAGTGCTCTTTGATTTTCTTCTTGAAGACATCTAGAGAAGGACTGTCGCGTAGTGAGTGTGGGAGAGAGTTCCAGAGACGCACTGCAGTAACAGAAAAGGAGCCATTAAAGCGGCTGGAAGTGTGACGCGGAGTACGAAGGAGAAGAGAATTGACAGTGCGACAGGGTTTACCCCTCGGGATGAAGTACTCAAACCGTTCACGAAGGTATTGAGGAGAAAAAGGATTGTGCAGGATAGTATAGAGAAGAGATAGGGTATGGGTATCTCGCCGACGCCGAATCGTCAGCCACCTCAATTTGGTCCGAAACTCCGACACATGGTCGTATTTGCGGAGGCCAAAAATGAAGCGGATGCACAAGTTCTGCAGTCGCTCGAGTTTATTTAGGAGTACCTCCGTAGCATCTAGAAAACAGACATCCGCATAGTCTATTAGCGGTACGAGAAGAGATTGAGCAAGAGTGACCTTAGTGTGAAATGGTAAGAATTTTTGGAGACGTTTAAGAGACTGAAAAGAATAGAAGAGCCTCTTACTAACATCTGCAATATGTACTTCCCAAGAGAGGTTAGTGTCCATATGGACGCCTAGATTTTTAGCGGTTTTTGAGTACAATATGGGCACCGAATCATACACTACCGGCGGGAGAGACTGGTGATCTAAAAGGCTGAGCATGTATCTGCCACCAATAATGAGCGCTTGCGACTTAGTTGGGTTCAGTAAGAGTCCAAAAGATTTAGCCCACTTGTTGATATTTTCAAGGTCATCATTGATGGCATCCACAGCCCCAGCGAGTTCACCCACTTTAAAGTGACGGTATAACTGCAAGTCGTCTGCATAGAGATGATAGTTAGAAGTTAGGACCTTAGTGATAGCGTTTATAAAAACTGAGAAAAGAAGAGGAGAGAGAACGCCACCCTGAGGTACACCCGCAGCCAAATCACACCATTCAGAGGAACCCTCATCAGACCGAACAGACTGCGAGCGACCCCGAAGATAAGATTTGAACCACTCAATTACTGGCGCAGAGAAATTAAGGGAGGAAAGAATTCCTAAGAGGATGTCAAAGTCAACTGAGTTAAAGGCACTGCTGAAGTCCAGTAAAACCAACACTGTCAGACATTTGTTTTCCATAGCCAGTCTTATATCGTCAGTTATTTTGACCAGAGTTGTCACGGTGCTATGGCCAGGTCTGAAACCAGATTGGTAAGGACTCAGCAGGCCATTAGAGGACAGATAAAAAGACAGTTGCTTCTGAACAACGCTCTCGAGAACTTTGGAGAGGATTGGGAGAATGGATATTGGACGAAACTGGGATAGTGAGGAAGGATTTTGAACTTTAGGAAGCGGTAGGACGTGAGCCCTCTTCCACGCTGAAGGAAAGGAGTTATTGAAGAGGGAAAAATTTACAATGTGGGTGATGACAGGAACTATTTCACTCAAAATAGGTAGGAACATTTGGAGCTGTAGGCCATCGTCACCTACCGCCTTGGTGGATATGGATTGGAAACATTTCTTAATATCTAGCTCAGCAATTGGGTGGAAAGTGAAAGAAGTATTTGCTGGCAAAGGAAGATTGGAAAGATCATTAAGAGTCGAAGATTTAACATCGTTATCGAGTATAATTGGTGACGTAGAAAAGTGCGCATTAAGTGCATTGAGGTCCATTTTATCAAGACAACTCTTGTTAGAGGCTTTGCGCCAATACCAAGAGTCTTTAAAAATTGCCATACTTGTGTTGGATTTAAGGTATCAATTGAGTTGTGAATGTGGCGCCTTTTCGCATTCCTACACAAACGACTGCAGCGATTTCGCATCTTCTTATAAAGGTCCCAGTTTTCCTCAGTGGGCCGCTTCCTGTATAGACGCTTGGCCTTATCACGCTTCGCCATCAGATTTTTTACATCAGGGGAAAGCCATGGTGCAGGAAGGTGTTTGACTCTCACCTTTTTAAGGGGAGCATGAGCATCATACAAATATATATATATATAGAGATGTGAGTGTGTCCTCATTTTCTTGACAATGTTGCTGGATTGTTTTAAGTGCAATGCATGCCTCTGTTTCGTCTCATATTGTGATTGTTAATCAAATATTAAACTGGTTTATTTGTTAAAGAGAGATTAATGTTAGTTTAATGTTTTTGACACTTTGAATCGTCTTTGTTGTTGAGAGATGATGACTGAGAAATTAGCAAATGCAGCCTTCTTCACAGCCTTCTCTTGTCCAGGCAACAGAACAGTAATGTGGCAAAGCGTAGATCACCCAGGTCCCTAAGCATCAATTCAGGTCTCAGTGATCATGCCACCATCCAGTGGGACAAAATTGTTTTAAAAAAATTCTATGTATGATAGAATCATCCGTATGATAGAAACATTTATTAGAGCTCCAAATAAAACATAAATCATGTTTATATTTGCAGGGAAATTCCCCTATATTCTATTTTATTGCAAAAACCTATAATCCACTGTATTATCTTATAAGGCTAATCTGTGGATGATCACTTACCGATAACACCAATACGGTGTTATCGTTTTGGCTTACTGGGAAACTCATCTTTGTTGTCGATCTATTCCTTATCAGCGATTGCAACCACGTGTTGTTTCATGTGCAAACACGCCTACATTATACGCAATTTCCTGTCTTACGAACCTGGTCTTTAAAGCCCGAACTTACTAAAAATATCATCGAAAATTCAACTCGTTCACCTTTGAAATGAACTCCGTTTTCCGTGTCTTCAGAGGTCAAAGTCGCGGGTGAAGTTCAAAAAATGAGACATTCGTTTCAGACAATGTTTGCAAATAAATGAATTTATTATTATTGTTATACAGAAGCTAGACATCGGATGCGTAAAAAGAGAAAGGCTTGTGAATTGTCACGACAAGTAGAGCATAAATAATGTGTGACAATTGTCAAACCACCAAAACCGCTTCTGAAGTGGTTTTCCTACCTATAGCATTCATCATCACTTCATTCTCTTGCCCTCATCCCAATTTATTTAGAGTCGACACAATATGTCTTCACTACATAGGTACTCGTAGAATAAAAAACGTTTTTTACTACAAAAAAAAAAACAACCGACTTCCAAAAAAGAAAATACACTAAAAATTCAAAAATAATTTTAATTTCGGAAGTCGGTGTTTGTATTTTATTTCTTCGACATTTGATAAGTATACCCCAGAACTCAAAACCCCAATAACATGGAACGTGGAATTTAAACATACTCGTAATTGGAGGAAACAAAAACATCGTCTAGGTATACATATTTTTCGTTTTAGTTCAGTTTTTCAAAAAGCACTGAAGCAATTTCGATAGAATTTATATGGGACCACCTCGGGAGTATATTCTTCCGGATAAAAAAAAAAAAATTGAAAATCGGTCCAAATGAGAGAGAAATCGGTGGACATACTTAAAACAAAAAAATGTACATACAGTCGAACATAGAACCTCCTCCTTTTTTGAAGTCGTTTAAAAATCAAGGTCGCTTTCCGCGTCTGTCTGTTTCGCCGCAAACTCCTCTTAAACCATGCAACGGATTATAATGCGGTTTTCATTACAACCAGGAAGGTTTGTGTGTATAATTTGTACTCATGCCGAGCCGGGTCGGGTCGCTAGACTTCCATATTTCTCTCAGTACCTAGTCAGTCCTTTTTTGGCCATACTGAGTGTGAACGTTACGTTTACGTACCTTTGTATTGAAGAATGACCGACTATAGGGCACCCGTCATGCCACCCGGGCCTGCGGACGGCGAGCAGTGGGTGGCTCGCCGTCCGATCAGCACCAAGCCCGTGAGTCGACGGCGCGTAGTGTTCCACGCGCGCCTCAAAGAGATGTTGTCAGCCACCACTGACGGGGCCCATCGTGGCCGGTGCCTGCATGCCTAGGAGTAGCGGATAAATTCTAAAAATGAGTTACCGCACCTCTGGGCACTCAGGCAAGGAAGGAACAGGGGTGGGTTTTAGTCAGTAAGAGTCTGACACGCCCTCCCGCTCCACCCAGAGCGGGAGAAGTCATTGGATGATTTCCCATCCCCCCCAAAAAAAAAATACTGAGTGTGAAACTCATCCACTCAATCCATCGTTTATTTAATTTTGTTCTTATAGCCAAACATTCATAATGAGAACTTTCTGCACGAAGTATTCTAAGTCGCTAAATCACGAGATGTGTCACAAAATTAGGGCTTGTTCTTGTTACTACCAAAGCGGATTGCAGACGTGAATATAACGCAGACCCATTGTCTGTTCGAGACATCTGCCCTTCGTTTTGGTAGAAAGAAACCAGCCCTAATAATAGACATGCTTTGTTATATCTTATTTCTGTATTGCGAAGTCAAAACACGATGCGTTTATTCGCCCTTTCGAACATCTGCTCTTTGGCCAAAAGAAGTCTTTTAGTGTGTATTTTTTCCCGTGACCTTTCCCACAGGAACCAAGATTATTCAGGCGCTATTAGCTGCCAATGACCTTAAGTGGTTAGCTTGCGTGTTCTGCGCTGAGCTCACACCGCGTCGTACGTCCACCCAGCAATAGAACTCGCCCATCAAGGAGCGCTGTCCGAAATTAGACGCATTATTGATTTATTACACATAAAACAACAGGTATTAAACTAAAACACTGAGACTAAATTATAAATAATTAAATGATCTTTAAAATGGTGAAGGTTTCATAAAAATACGCTTTATAGTTTTTGCGTGATTCTCTATTTTTTTATCCGCGTTAGACATAACTTTACAAATTAATTACACTATGTTATAAAAATATAATTTCAAATATTCTGAGATCAAATTACGACGGAAATTGTCTAGAGTAACATATATTTTTTTCTTATTTTTGACCTCATGATCCGTATTTAAATAAAAACTATTTTATTATTTGCTGTTATAGCGGCAACAGAAATACATTCACTGAAAATTTCAACTGTCTACCTTATTATATAATTACGGATCAAGAGATACAGCCCGCTGACAGACAGACGGACAGCGGAGTCTTAGTAATAGCGTCCCTTTGGTTACCCTTTGGGTACGGAACCCTAAAAACTGGCATAATATCACAGGCGATATTGTTTGGCTTTCTATTGATTAATGAATTTCGCAATCGAATCAGTACATCCAGAGATTTAGATAACACAAACGGTTGAAGTATTTTAACGCCAGTGACGTTGGAATTAGAAGGCGTGGACCGGAACCCGCATAATTTTAGACGAAAATTGTAATCATTGGGCGTTGACCTTGTCCAGACCGTTTGTCGCAATACACTTGTCGAGGTCGAGATGTCGCGTAACACCGAACACCACAGATTTATTTTTTGTTGAAATGTGACTAGAGCGTAGAAAGGTGAAAATTGGAAAAGAATGGTTCGAAAATTAGGTCAGAGGAATGAAGACGAGATTTTTTGTGGTGTTTCTGTAGATACCAGTGAAGATGGAATGCCAATTTTATGTGTTGTCGGGTAGATGCCAATCAAAACAATTCCTCGACTCAGAATTCCGATCGTGTTTATCTTCTCTCCGTAGTAAAATAGTAGGATGTATATCGTATCTTACGAAATTAGTATGGTAACAATTCTAAGAGTAGATCATGACATTTTATGTCTCAGTCATAAAGCGGATCGAATCGTATTTATGACCGCAAAATTCTTTATTTGTGGTCACGTCTGTGCTATTTACTTAAGGCGCCATTAACTGCCAATGACCTTGAGCTTGCGTGTTCTGTGCTGAGCTCACGTAACGCGTCGTACGGACACCCAGCAATAGGACTCGCCCATCAAGGAGCGCTGTCCGAAATTAGACGCATTATTAATTTATTACACATAAAACAACAGGTATTAAACTAAAACACTGAGACTAAATTATAAATAATTAAATTAATGAAGAAAATGTCCTGAGGAAAGTCTTGTGTATGGATGTGGATGGCTATAAGAGTAGGGGAAGGCCAAAGAAACGATGGTTGGACTGTGTGAAAGAGGATATGGGTAAAAAGGGGGTGACTACAGAGATGACGACTAATAGAGGAGTATGGAAGAAAAAGACATGTTGCGCCGACCCCAAATAAATTGGGATAAGGGCAGGAGAATGATGATAAATGATCTTTAAAATGGTGAAGGTTTCATAAATGCGTGATTCTCAATTTTTTATCCGCGTTAGACATAACTTTACAAATTAATTACACTATGTTATAAAAATAAAATTTGAAATATCAAATTATGACGGAAATCTAGAGTAACATATATTTTTTCCAAAGAAATAAGAGTAGTCGTTTGTTTAGTCGTGATGTTCAGTTCAAAACCATTAAAAATCGTGTAACTGCGCCTTAAGTTAGAATACAATAGGATGTGACAGTATCTAAGTGGTATATAAATAATAGTCTCTCCTGTCAATGTCAATGATGTTCAATCGCAACATTCAACGAAGAATAGCCATCGACGCGGGAGATATTACAGTGCACAAGTGTGTGTAAACACAGGAGCACTCTCTGTCCCCTTACTAGTCCTATGGGACGGTAATCGGGTATGACCGGAGAGAAATCTTCCGCAGGAGCAACGGCTTGGGCATGATTTTCAAATACGTGGAAAGCGATGAAGGTGTTTGAAGCCTGGTAGGCATCAATAACTGACTCGAAACAAGCTTGATTCAATACTGATTAGATTCAGTTGAAGCGTAAAATAAGCAATCAACGGCCTAACACGTGTCCACGTTAATTCTTACGTTTCTTTTCTTGAAATTCTTTTTAAGACTGCACTGATAAAGTGTATCCGGTCTTTGAAGATTAGGCCGTAAAAGAACACTTCTTTAAAGACGTAAAAAACTTTGGTGTTAACAGATTACTTCCCTTTTCATTTGACTTTCTTGCCGACCATATTCCTAATTTAGAAATACACTACTGCGTATCTATTTCAAGAGGTCGAAGTCGAAACACAAAGAAAGAAGCAAGTGCCGATTTTACCCGACTGCCCCGAAGGAGAGAAGGAGGGTTATGTTTTTCGAGTGTATGTATGTGTGTAGATATGCACACGCTGTCGCCTACACAGCTGGATGGATTTTAACAATTAAAGTATTATTAGATTGGGTTTGAATATCGAAGTGACTTAGGCTTTAAGAATATTGAAAAAAAAAATGGCGGCCAATAGGTTAGTGAGATACTTAGCTAATATTTTTTTGTATCAATATAAAGGGCTCGAGGAGGCGATTCCGAAAATGTAACTCACAAATATAAAGAAAAATAAAATAATATGAATATTTTCAAAAAACCCGACTGAAAAAAAATTGCTAAAAAATTCCACACAAGTCTCTTGAAGAAGTCATTGGATGATTTCCCAGACCACAAAAAAAAAAAAAAGCAATCTGATGCAGTTGCTGGCTTGAAATCTATAATAAAAAAAATAACTGCCACCAACTGGATCAGATTGCTTTTTTTTTTTTTTTGTGGTCTGGGAAATCATCCAATGACTTCTCCCGCTCTAGGGCGGAGCGGGAGGGCGTGTCAGACTCTTACTGACTAAAATCCACCCCTGTTTCTTTCTACCCTGAGTGCCCAGGGGCGAGGTAACTCTGTTTCGAATTTATCCTCAACCCCCGAGCAGGCATCGGCCATGACGGGCCCCGTTCTTATTGCTGACAACTCCTGTTCGGCGCGCGTGGAACACTACGCGCCGTCGACTCTCGGGCCTGGTGCTGATCGGACGGCGAGCTACCCATTACTCGCCGTCCGCAGGCCCGGGTGGATCAGATTGCTTGAAAAGTGAATTGTTTGGAACTTTTTAGTTGATTTTTACAGTCGGGTTTTATTTTCTTGTAATATTGACTCGTGAAAGAAAATACCAACGTGTGTAGCTCTGAGACTGCGTGAGTAGACCCTCTATGGCATGTTGTACTGAGGGTTAAATAATAGTGGTATAAGTATAGACGACCAAAACAGTAATTTAGTCAATTCATGCACAAATAATTTACACTGTAGATACAATGATAATTGTCAGTCCACCACGTACGACATGTTTGTCTAACATATTATTATGTTCGGCGCGTGACTGACAGCGATCTGATGGCGCGATAACTGATAGGCATATTCCACTCTGTTTATAGCTACTGTAGATAGAATCTGTGTTAAAAATTGATGGGTTTCTTGAAATAAATTGAGATACAGAAGCCAATAGAAGTAATGAAGAAGCTTTATTTCAGTGAAAACAAATTTACATATTTATAAAATACTTAACTAACTATAGCTACACTACAACCAAAAATATTAACCTAACTACGTACATATACAAGGTGTAACGGAAAGGTATAGTCATCTTTTAAGAACCGGTTCTGTCCACGGTAATGATCAACTATCTCTAAAAAAAAAAAAAAATTGAAAATTCCAAAAAAAAATGGACTTTCCATACAAAGTTATCATCAACTTATCAATATTTGTATGGGAGGTAAAAATTTTTTTTGAGAATTTGCTCAGATTTTCTTGAAGAAAGTTGTTTATATCGATGGGCAGATGCAGTCCTTAAAACATGACCACACCTATCCGGTACACCCTGTATACAAAAACAAAATACGTTCAG
Organism: Polia nebulosa; assembly: GCA_951329385.1. NCBI lineage: Eukaryota > Metazoa > Arthropoda > Insecta > Lepidoptera > Noctuidae > Polia > Polia nebulosa. The sequence continues at coordinate 4,543,351 of OX589592.1, read as the reverse complement.
GCGTCGAAGTACTCCTCCACATCGCTGTCATCTGGAAACGTACCCAGAAGACTGACATCATTGCCACGTTGAATGGCAATGCTAATTCTTTGGGCAAAGAACGAGCCTGTCTCTGTTGCTTGAGACAAATTACTTTTCTGTTAGCGTTCACGCTAACGCTTAGTACAAAATGTATGGCAATGAGTTTACTGGACGTGAGTCGCAATCACACCATTGTTTCTTTGGCCTTCCCCTACTCTTATAGCCATCCACATCCATACACAAGACTTTCCTTACGACATTTTCTTCATTCCTCCTCAGAAGTGATGATGATGTGTCTAAATAGATTTTACTAAGCTTCCCTTCCGTGACCTTTCGCGGGAACTGTTATTTTTCCCGGGATAAAAAAAAAAAAAAAAAAACTTTATTTCAGACAAGAAACATCCATATGGGTTAGTAAACAAAAAGAAAGATGACTTATACCTATGTTAGTAAACTTATTATCTATTTGGAAACAAGGCTGTTGTTCGAAATACATCTTCGAACAACATCACCTAATAAAGGAGACTCGTACCTCCCCGCTATGGTCTTCAAAAGTAGCCTATGTTTCTCGCTGATAATTTAGCTTTCTATTGGTGAAAAAATTGTTAAAATCAATCCAGTAGTTTTGGAACGAAGTTCCTTATCGCGCGTTGTGAAAAGGGGCTAGACGGAAAAAATTCTTACGAAAAGTCGAGACGACACTAATGAGGCTGTCCATCCAAAAAGGTTGTGTTGGAAAAACAATCTAATAAAAACTTCTTGTATTTTTGGTGGGTAGGTACAAAGTTTGCAAGCAGATCAAGCATTATCTAACCAATTTCGTGTGTTAAATCTAGCGGAGCTTGGAACAAAGCTGAGCTGAGCTGAGCTGAGCTGAGCTGAGCTGAGCTTAGCTGATCTGAGCTGAGCTGAGCTGAGCTGAGCTGAGCTGCGATGAGATGAGATGAGATGATGAAGTATAACTTCTTACGTGCGTGCGTGTGTGCGTAGTTAATAATAAAAAAAAATATTATAAATTAAAAAAAATAAAATTATATTACAATTCCTTCACTAATTAATCGAAAGGAACTTCGTTCCATCCGGGTGTCCCTTGACACCTCTCAAGTTTTTTAAGTTTATTCGTTACATACAAAAAATACAAATCTTTCTTCTTTATAATATTTACTATAGATATTCATATATTTTGTGGCTTTTTTTGTGGGACAAGCCTGCCACACTATTCCCAAACCACTGTAACTTCTGTAAGCCAGAATCAACAGTGGCGACCACCAGAAAAAACGCCGAAGCAATAAAGTTTGACAAGTTAAACTGTCTTGGGTACCGCAACGAAATTAATCAGAAAAGACAGCGGTGGAGTAAGAAAAACATAATTTCCACTTCCCTCCTAATCAAGCGGGAGACGGTTATTTTGTGGCTTACTTACTTGGTAACCGCAGTTCAGCCTATTCCCATTTCTAGGGTTCCGTACCCAAAGGGTAAAACGGGACCCTATTACTAAGACTCCGCTGTTCGTCCGTCTGTCGGTCACCAGGCTGTATCTCATGAACCGTGATAGTTAGACAGTTGAAATTTTCACAGATGATATATTTCTGTTGCCGCTATAACAACAATTACTAAAAAACAGCATAAAATAAATATTTAAGGGGGCTCCCATACAACAAACGTGATTTTTTTGCCGTTTTTATAGATAATGGTACGGAACTCTTCGTGCGCAAGTCCGATTCGCACTTTGCCGGTTTTTATTTTTTACAAAGCTAATATTCTCGTAACCATCTAACACCATTCCCATTATTTTCAAATACTACTCCAAACGCAAGTCTTGGTGGTAAGACCTCTGTTTATCCTCCGAACAGTAATTTTCAGAGCATATCGTCTGATGATCTTGCAAGGCCGCTCCTCTCCTGATGCAAGATAACTATTGCGATAGCGATCAATTACTCCATTCATTTTGTTTGTGATAAATGTGATAATAATACGAAACACGATGTAGTAACCTTGTCCTGTGGCGAGATAACACCATGTGCTGCTATTAATGTTCTGTAGACTTTAAAGTTCCGAACATCCAAATGAGAAAACGGAACCTTCAGTCGTGCGTCTGTCTGTCGGGTCAGTCTGTCTTTCGGTCTGTCTCTGTCTATCCGTCTGTCACAGCGAATTTACTCCGAATCTACTGGGCCTGTGGAGGGTATGCGGAACAGAGTGTAACCTCCATTGAAAAGGGAGGATCCTCCGACCAGACGGGTGTTGTGTCTGGTCCGGGCAACTGCCCGATAGTTGATTTCGGGCTGTTGTATATGTTCAAATCGCGCGGAGAACTCTGCTTGCGCGATGTAGGAATTTGCTGTTCTAGTTCGTATGTAGCGTCATAGACGTCGCTACAGGTCGATTCAGTTGAAATTTGACCGAAAGGTCATAGAAATTCATGTGTATGTTTGTGTGTTCTCGGACGTGAAACGTAAATAAATAAACTTTCAATATAGAGTCTCTTTTTGGAGAAAAAATATAAAATATAAAAAAAAAAATAGTTTTTCAAACTGTACTGTGCCATATATCAAATGACAGGTTACTTTAGGGGTCTCAAATATTGTAAACTCAATATATAAAAGGCAATACTCATCACCATGAACATCTTTTACTATGGGACCAATCCTGATCACGAATCATCGACTACCCCATACATATTTGCATAATTCGACTAAATGTACTGAACAGCCGATTGATTTTTGGGATATCTGTGGTTTGAGACAAATTACTTTTCTGTTAGCGTTCGCGCTAACGCTTGGTACAAAATGTATGGCAATGACATTACTGGACGTGAGTCATGTGACAGTTCTCTCCGCAGGTAATGTCATTGCCATAAATTTTTTACTAAGCGTTAGCGTGAACGCTAACAGAAAAGTAATTTGTCTCACCCCCCTGAGCACACAGGCAACTGAAGGAACAGGGGTGGGTTTTATTCAGTAAAAGTCTGCCACGCCCTCCCGCTCCACCCAGAGCGGGCGATTCATTGGAATATTTCCCAATTCCACAAAAAAAAAGGTTTGGTCCGAAAGTAAAAAGTTTTTTTATCATAGATAAGGCTCGCGTTTGACCACTATCTCACCAGATTGCTTACAATCTGGTGAGATAGTGGTCGAAGATGGAGCACGGATGATGTCGTCGAAGATGGAGCACGCTTGCTTAGAAGTAACTCACCTATTCACGCTTGACTTAAGGTGGAAGCTCCAGGGTAGCCCGCGAAATTCAAATTTTCTTACGTTTTTTACAGTTTGCAGATCAGTGTCAAGTTATATTTTGGTCAAAATTTGATTCGCGGCCGTAGCAAGTATGTATTTATAGAATTATATATAATTAAAATCATCAATACAACTCTCTCAGTTAAAATTGATTCCAAAAATGTAAGTATTTCATGAAATCATGACATTTGGCATCAATTCTAACTGAGAGAGTTGTATTGATAATTTTTTGACCAAGATACAACCTGACACTGACCTGCAAAGTGCAAAAAGCGTAAGAAAATTTGAATTTCGCGGGCTACCCTGAAGCATTCACCTTAAAGACTCCCAGGTCGTAGCTATCAGGAATCACACACTCTGGCAGGGCTCCCTAGCTGTACGAACAATAAAATGAATGTATAGTTATTCATAACAATGAGCATTGTCAGTATTCATTCCTTGTAAAGTTTATATCACCTATCGTTTCTTTGCTTTTTTCTTCTACCATCTACATTAATACTACAAACTTTCCTGATGACTAGTCGGTCATTTCCTCCGCATCACATTCTTACAAGATGACAAACATTGTATTTTATGAAACTTCACATGACATGCGATTCATTGTCAAAGAGAAAATAATTAATAATAGCTAGGCATATAATACTGTTCAGTGATTGTTTGTGAGTTTTCTCAGTCATATTATATTTCACTAGATATTTTACAACGTCACAAAATAATATTAAAGTCAGTTTTATGCTGTGTATGTCATGGCTCTTAAGGCGCTATTGCCAACGACATTGAGTGGTTAGCTTGCGTGTTCTGTGCTAAGCTCACGTAACGCGACGTATAAAGTATGTCCACCCAGTAAAAGGACTCGCCCATCAAGGAGCGCTGTCCGAAATCAGACGCATTATTAATTTATTATACATAAAACAACAGGTATTATACTAAAACACGTATACCAAAATATAAATAATTGAATGATCTTTAAAATGATGAAGTTTTCATAAAAAACACGCGTGATTTTCAATACTTAACTTTTAATAAGTACTTAATAACGTTATAAAAATATAATTTCAAATATTCACATATAAAATTACGAAGAATATTGTCCAGAGTGACATATATTTTTTCAAATAAATAAAACTAGTCGTTTAGACGTGATTTTCAATTAAAAATCATTAGAAGTCTTATAACTGCGCCTTATCCTGAATGCGAAAGACATTCCTGCCTTTCAACTTATGAGCCACTTTATCACGGTACGGAGGGCGTGTCCCGTTGCGGGACCGGAGTGGTGGTGTGACACGTAGAGGAGGACGTAGAGTGGGAGGACCGTAGATGAGGAGTTCAATGAATAATAACACACGACGAGTTAACACATTATATTTGTTATTTACAACAGTGGGCTTTATTATAACACCTCGTATTACGAACACATACACTGTGATTAGTTACGTAATTTAATTGTATTAATGCACAATTCTAGGAAACTGGTAACTGACACTTGAAGAGTCGAAAAATGACAATGAGGAGCTTCTACTAGCTCGGCTCCAGAATTTGAACTGAATTTTAATATAAAAACAGAGACTTGACAGAGAAAACTAAGTAATTTTGAATTTGAATTTAAAAAAAGGTAGCAAATAACGTAATTTTGGAATAGAGGTCAAAAAATAAACAAGGCTTTAACACTGCCTTGTTACAACTTTTCTCTTGAAAATTTATTACTTATACAAGACTTCCAGAATATTTTCTTGAAATGCACAAAATAAAATCACCTTTTTGTAGTTCATTGACATCTCGTATATAATAGTCTGACGGAATAATTCAGGTACGAATAATCCAAACAGATAAACGGTTGGAAAAACTTAATTTTACGTACCTACGTGATGTCTTCAACAATCAATTTGGAAACTCCGAAAATTTTCCGCCAGACTATTATTTCTATTATAATGTTTTTATACAGCGTTTTCAACAAATTATGTGTTTTTATTCCCAGACGCGTTCTCATCAAAAATATTATGTGCTCTTCAGTATAAATATAATACGGACATGACACTTTATATAGATTACCTACATTTTCGACTTCACTGTTCTTCTTCAGCCTATCTTTGTCTCATTGTACTTAGAGTCGGTGTAATATCTATGCTTTTCTTTTCTATTGCATTGTTATCAGCCGACACTTTTTTTTTTTGTTGGGTGGGAAATCATCCTATAACATCTCCCGCTCTAAGGTGGAGCGGGAGGGCGTGTCAGACTCTTACTGCCTAAAACCCACCCCTGTTCCTTCCCTGCCCTGAAAGCCCAGGGGCGTGGTAACTCTGTTTCGAATTTATCCTCAACCCCTGGGCAGCTATCGGCCATGACGAGCCCCGTCATGTTTTGCTGACAACTCTTTGAGGCGCGCGTGGTACACTACGCGCCGTCGACTCTCGGGCCTAGTGCTGATCGGACGACCAGTTACCCACTCGCCGTCCACAGGCCCGATCAGCCGACACTTCATCTTTCACTTCTTTCTGATTCATATAATTCTTTTTTAGTGTGACGTACCCAAAGGGTAACCAACGGGACCCTATTACAAAGACTCCGCTGTCCGTCCGTCTTTCAGCGGGATGTATCTCATGATCATCATCACAAATTAAAAATCCCGCTTTAATATTTAATGTATTTTTATTATTTGTTGTTATAGCGGCAACAGAAATAGTTATGGTACGGAACCCTTTGTGTGTGAGTCCGACTCGCACGTGGCCGGTTTTTTTTTATTAATATTGCTCCGCACTAGGAATTTCTCCTGTATCGTGATTGTGGGTGGGTTTACAAACAGAATCTCACATACACTAACACCCAGACCACAGATAATATAATACTAGCATACAGATGCCTCATCCCATACAAAGAAACGGTACCGCCGTAAGTACGGGTTTTCGACTGGCACAAGCAACTTTTGTTCTTCGTTCAGGCCCGTCCTCTATACCTCGCTAGATGGTGCTAGCAGCGACGTCTTGCAAGTTGAATGAATTTACTTAAAGTCTTACTAATATTTTCTCACACGTTGAGGAATTATTTTATAGTATTTTTGACACTTCATAGAAGTATTACTATATCAAAATGTGTCACTATACAAATTTGAAAGAAGCGAATGGATAAACTCTAAAACTTCAAACAGCGCCATCTATTGGTACAAGAAATATAAATGTCTAAAGATTCGTTCCAATAATTGTCTAAATTTGAATTACAAGCCAATTATTTGACAATTTTATGCTTAGGGCAGTTTATTAAATAAGAAAATACAGTTTTTACAATATGTAGTTTCAAAATATTAGTATTACTTAGACTTCAATAAGAAATCGATGCATATTACGCCATCTATTGAGATTTATTTGAACTAAATTTTCTTTGTTCGAGATGAGACCCCGTGCCCAGACCTATCTGTAGGCCATACAAATCTTTGTTCCGTGCGGGAATCGAATTCCTCACAATCCATCCATCTATTCTAGCTCTCCCTTTCCGTCATCCACAATTTTACATTCATCACTCTTATTCATTCGTCCATCTGTCCTCTTCACAATTTTCACATGCCCAACGCACTAATCACTCACACCACACGCACTAATCAATCACTTGTACGCTGTGACTAATCTTCCTCTCGTCAAGATAACTGTTCTTCAACGGTCAGAAACTCACAGAAATCGAGAGTTCTGGCTAAAAATAGCTGTTCGAGTGCCTTGCATTATCGAGGAACAATGCAAGAAGTGGAGCGGCAATGACCTTACGAATGTTAACAAGTAATGTTCGACTCATGCTTTCATTCTGTATGGCTTGAATGTAAACTATTTACCTTCCGGATTTCCTTCGTTTTTGGAGAGATAATTGGCTTTGATAGCAAGCTGAGGTCATTGCAACACATACCTTGTACCAACGTACATTTTTGTAATATTCTTTGCACGTACGATTCTTTCGATATTCGAATTTGCTATTCTTACTCAGTATTAAAATATGCTGAGTAAGTATACAGCATGCGTCTGTTAGTAAAAGATATAAAAATAAGGATGACCTTGACAAGCTAACGGATTACTTTAGCAACTTGGACGATTATGCCCAATCTCACATTAGCGAATCAGCTGAAAATATTTCTCTCAGAAAGAAAGAAGAAAGCACACACAGAACTGATACACACAGTGTGAGTACAAAATATAAAAATAAAAAAAACTTTTTTACAAAAAAATAGAACCGACTTCCAAAAAAAGTGCAAAATAACTTTAATTTCGGAAGTCGGTGTTCCTGTTTTGTGTCTTAGTTTTTTGACACCGACTTCCGAAATTAAAGTTATTTTGCACTTTTTTTGGAAGTCGGTTCTATTTTTTTGTAAAAAAGTTTTTTATTTTTCACTTTTTAGTGTTGGTTCCCCATTAAACTGTGTTAACAATTCATAGACATACGATAGCAGCAATCGCGGTTGATTTGCTGTCAATTTTTGAAGAGTTCCGTTGTCTGTCTCTGAAACCCATCATCAGATCTTTTTTAAATTTAAATGGGACCATTTCGGAATATACCCCTTTCGAACAAAAAAAGAATTTTGCAAATCCGTCAATATATGACGGAGTTATGCCCGAACATACATAAAAAAAAAAAAAAAAATACAAACATCCGAATTGATAACCTCCTCCTTTTTCGAAGTCGGTTAAAAATCAACTTAGTTTTAAACCAATTATGTTGTATGCGGGCTGCGCCAAATAGGTTCAGTTCAACAAAATGCCGGACAACTAGTAGTTGCCTGACGCTGGTTTTCAACTGAACCTTACGTTAAAGAGTACGAATGTGAATCAGGTTTTTAAGGTTTAAATATACAGTTAAATATTTAAATGTTAATATGTAGTAAACGATAAATATGTATACTAATTTGGCGTCCAGTGATAAATAAGTTTGTGTTAAAAAAAATAGAACCGACTTCCAAAAAAAGTGCAAAATAACTTTAATTTCGAAAGTCGTTGTTTCTGGTTTTGTGCCTTCGTTTTTTAACACCGACTTCCGTAAAGTTATTTTGCACTTTTTTTGGAAGTCTTTTCTTTTTGTAAAAAAGTTTTTTATTTTCACTTTTTAGTTGTGGTTCCCCATTAAATTGTGTTAACAATTCATAGACACACGATCGCAGCAATCACGGTTGATTTGCTGCCAATTTTTATAGACTTCCGTTGTCTGTCTTCGAAACCCATCATCAGATCTATATGAAATTTAAAGTTTAGTAAAAAATTTTTTCGAAAGCCCTTTCGAACAAAAAAAGAATTTTGCAAATCCGTCAATATATCACGGAGTTATGCCCGAACATACATAAAAAAAATACAAACATCCGAATTGATAACCTCTTTCTTTTTGAAGTCGGTTAAAAAAAACAATTGAATGATAATTATGTTCACCTAAAGAAATACGGTGAAAGAGTTCATCAACCTGGCGATTTTGCGAATTTTCCTCATCTTCGTAGAAAAGATAATAAAATCGGAAATATCTACTTTCTCTTCACATAATATCTTAATTAATATACCTAATCATTGTATCTGATCATAAGAGCCTTGAAAATAGAATAACTGCCAATATACTGATAGAAAATATCACTGATTGGAAACGAGAATAAACGGAAATTAATATTTTCTCGATATGATAGTGAACCGCGATTATAGATCCACTTCTTCTGATAGTTATCATGCTATCAGCTATAGTTTATGGCCCATTTTAACATATATTTTTATGACTATGACCTGATTAAGAATACTAATTTCTACCGAAGGTTTACGGTGTGGTTTTCCAGACCATAATCTATCTCTGTGCCAAATTTCATCCAGATCCGTTCAGCCGTTCTGGTGTGATTGAGTAACAAACAAACATACATACATCCAAACTTTTGCATTTATAATATTAGTAGGACAAAGGCATTGGTAGGTTTATCTGGGATATCCAGAAGGATGAATTGTATCAATCAATCGGCCCGCGCCTTTTCCCAACTATCTCGAGGTCGGCTTCCAGTCTAACCGGATGCAGCTGAATACCAGTATTTTACATGGAGCGACTGCCTATCTGACCTCCACAACCCAGTAAGTGGGTAACACGATACCCCTTGGTAAGACTGGTTGTGTCTGGGGCTTCTGACGACCCGTAACGACTGTCAAAGATCCATGATTGACACCCGGGATCAAGTCTCGGTATATAAAGATGGTCACCCAACCATGGACCAATTTTGGCAAGCGTAGATTAACCTGATGGATCGACCCGTGCGGCTTTTATTACTTTAGCCACGAGCTCCTCCGAATGATGAATGATGAATTGTGTATAGTGAAGATATAAAAGGAGAAGAGAATAAAAAACTTTTTTACAAAAAAATAGAACCGACTTCCAAAAAAAGAGCAAAATAACTTTAATTATTTCGGAAGTCGGTGTTCCTGGTTGTGTCTTCGTTTTTTGACACCGACTTCCGAAATTAACGTTATTTTGCTCTTGTTTTGGAAGTCGGTTCTATTTTTTTGTAAAAAAGTTTTTTATTTTTCACTTTTTAGTTTTGGTTCCCCATTAAACTGTGTTAACAATTCATAGACATACGATAGCAGCAATCGCGGTTGATTTGCTGTCAATTTTTGAAGAGTTCCGTTGTCTGTCTCCGAAACCCATCATCAGATCTTTTTGGAATTTAAATGGGACCCTTTCGGAACAAACTCCTTTCAAACAAAAAAAGAATTTTGCAAATCCGTCAATAAATGACGGAGTTATGCCCGAACATACATAAAAAAAATATATATGTATATACAAGCATCCGAATTGATAACCTCCTTCTTTTTGAATTCGGTTAAAAAGAAGAAATCGTGTTGCCTCGAACCCAAGTAATATGGGACTAGGGCAGGAAAATGATGCCAAACTATTTGGCAGTTCAAAACTAGAGTCAAAATAAATTGATCGCAACTCTAATGAATATAAAATTAAATCATCCATCACCGATACCTTCAATCTCTATTTACAAATCTCGATGATACGCTACTAAATAATGATGACTTGATAAACGTTCCTTATTATGTATTATCATCATAATCTCCGTAAGAATTTGCTGATGTAGTTTCTTACGTGAATAGATAAAATTAAAGTGTGTACGTATTGCGTGATTTGTAATTTTGCTAAAATTTTCTCTCTTCATTCACAAATGTGATGTGATTGTCTGTAAACTCACCTCACTGCATTAAAAAAGTAACTTATCTTGTTCTGCTTAAAGTTTCCTTAACCTTCTTCTTTTCGTTGACGGGGCCCATCGTGGCCGGTGTCTGCATGCCTAGGGGTAGCGGATAAATTCTGAAAATGAGTTACCGCACCCCTGGGCACTCAGGCAGGGAAGGAACAGGGGTGTCAGTTTCAGTCAGAGTCTGACACGCCCTCCCGCTCCACCCAGAGCGGGAGAAGTCATTGGATGATTTGCCACACCCCCAAAAAAATAAAAAATACCTTCTTTTCGTGTCGATTTTGACTCAAATTTTGTCCGACCAGTATATCCACCTGGATAGCTTTGTCATTGGCTTCGTTTAAATCATTCAAGGTGCAGGTGGCAAGCAAGGAGGAGTTCTTTCATCTTTAAATGAGGAAAATCATACAATTCTCAATATTTAACACTGCCAAAGATATTGGCTCAGTTTTGTACCTAGTCGTAATTTGTACTGCTGGAGATTTTGGCAAAAGTGAGTACAAATCATGGCCAAGTGTTTAGTCTCCTTCAATTTGCACGATATTACTTATTTGCTTTGACAGACATGAAGTATCGACTATTACTTTCTGGCAGACACCAAAGTGGGTGATTCCTAAACATTTGAAATACTCCTTGAACTTGGTTATTCATATCTTTCAAGAAAATTTCCATGTCTAGACTGGAGTAACATAGGTACAGTATACTTTGTTCTTAGATAACATTCGAAGCGTTTGTATTTCGAAATCACGTTAGCAAATATTGATCCACGTGCTTGCGTGTCTTGTTTTTATGTCCCTTTATACCTGTACAAATTCCTAGCTTTATTGTCATTGCTCAACAATTGACAATGTAAACGTTTGGATATCTTATCATTTTCTGCTATCCTGGTATCTCTCTTGGCCTCCTCATTATTATTATAGCGCTAAGTAACAGTAGTATTATTATTTTCTATTATCTTGGAAGTAGTAATGACTCAATAAATTTCATCGTCAATGATTTGACAAGTTTCTAATTCTTCATACGAGTTTTCTATCTAATCTCTGCCTTCAACAAAGTATGTGATGAAACGCAGTAAATCAAAATTATCATCAGGGCGGAACGCCAAAAGTAACGCATGATATGATATCTGAACAAGAATTTTCAGCCAATAATAATTTTGCAATGAGCTGTAATTTAGGGCGCCAACGGATCCGCATATTTTTGTGTAGGAAGGGCGCTGTATTGATTTGTTTCGTATGTCTTCTTCCAGGCGGCCTCTCATAAATCTTAGCTGATTCTGGCGCTCTCTCATGAGTTGCCCTTCGCAGACTTCAATTGATTTAACATCGTAGGAAATCTGGATCAAACGTACCTGATCGACTATTTTGAGTACTCCTGGGTCTTGGAGCAATCAGAAACAAACAACTTGTTTCTCGTTCTCATTCATCTTCAGTATCTATCTGAAGATTAATAATAATTAAGGTTCTGGTAAAACATAACTTCGATCCTTCGAAGCTTATGAATTCGAAAGCCTTACTTAAATCAATATCAATGAAGTATTGCTTTTTCAATTTTATTTTATTTCTTACAAATTTACTTCAATTGAGGTCAATTGACAGATATGTTTATTGGCACTGATTAATCTCGATTTTTTCATTTAACGCTACTTATACATATCTCCTTTTTTCTGGCGTGTCTCCTTAGTTTTTGGAGAGGTCAAGATAAATTTTGCATTGTTCGTAAACTTACTGAGCTAAAAATAACTGTCGAAATTTCGAAGTTAATTAACAGTCAAACCCAAATAAGTAGTTTCTCAATTACCTATCTAGTCAATTATCAGTTACAAATACTTAGTCGAAAACCGTTTTAGGGCCACGAACCAGTCGAAATATTGTACAGTCGATTCAAAATTATTATTGCCAAAACTGGCAGTCGGAGTAAATTAGCTCAGTGTTAATGGGAGGTAATAAATGATCGCTTTGCAATTTAGAACTGTTAATTGCTATCAGACTGAAGCTTGTTACAAACCGTTAATTGATAGTTTAGCGTTGGTAAACAAATTATAGTGGATTGGTTGGCAGAGATTAGATCACCGGCTTTTGTCTGATAGAATTTAATGTTGTAACAGATCAAAAACCGGCCAAGTGCGAGTCGGACTCGCGCAAGAAGGGTTCTGTACCATCAAATTTTATTTTACTATATATATTTTTAGCTAACATAGCAATACAAACTGTGAGCATTTCAAGCCATTGTTGCCATTATTAAGATCGAGCAAAAAAAGTAAAAAAAGTAACGTTTCTAGTAGAGAAAATTAAGTTAAATTAAATTTTTATTACTTATTGTTATGAAACCATGGGTTAATCTTAAAGGAGATTAGAACATGGTTTCTGGAAACTACTTTTTGATCTGTTACAAAAGTTTTTGCAGCGTTTTCTCTGCAGATTTCTTCAAGACTTGTTCTGGTTTTGGAGGTAACCAGTTTGTTCTGGTTTTTATTAGACACAGTAGGTATGAATAATATTCTATTGAATGTGATTCCATTGACGCACGAACGTGATGTACCAATAAAAGTGTGATGGAAAAAAAATTAGTTTAATGACTTGATAATCACGGCAAAAAAATTCCACTGTCGACTTGCATTTTATTTATAGCCTTCATGGTAGAATGCACGGCTTTGACTAGAAATTTGCCATAATCATCCCTTTTTTTGGATGGGAAATTAACAAATGACTTCTCCCGCTCTGGGTGTACAGGGAGGGCATGTAAATAACTGCTTTTGTGTGTTGTGTTTTATTTTCTTGTTTATCTATTTTCCTGAGAACCACATTCCTTACTTTCTTTTTTTATATTGTTGTTAGGCACGCGTTTGACCACTATCTCACCTGATGGTAAGCGATGATGTGGTCGAAGATGGAGCACGCCACGCTCCCTTAATATGCAACTGCTATTGTATTCTCTATGTAATACTTCATTATACAAACAAATTGCCTACTTATGTAAGTTCAATGGCTGAACAGGTTAGATAACAATAACAGACCTTCTTAATCGTATCCTCGACTCAATAGCTTTAGGCACTTGATCGATGAATTACCAGCCAGTAAAATAATTATTATTGTTGTCTGTAAAAGTTGTTATATAATCGTTATGTCATGGTCCAGCTGACATAATGGTGCGTTCAGCTAAAATAATGTAGTGTCAGGAAACTTATTTTGATTAGTTATGTACTTCTTTAAATGGTTTGTGTACTCTTTAATTGGTTAGATTATTTGATTTGCTTTAGTTTATTGCATGTCGCCTATTAATTTTACGGTGTTTCGTTTATTAATGGCTTGGGTCCAGTTTATTGTAGTGAAAGTTGGTTTCAACTGTATCCGTCTTTGCAAATGATTTTTTTTCTCTGATTGAATTAGTGTAGTGTACAAAACTTGATTAATTTATCTTTATTGATGGTTGATAAATTCGAAATTGAGTGTCGGGTAGGCCAAAGAAAAGATAAGATGGATTATGAGAGAAATTGACCCGCGGAGTGTTCCGATCCGCCATAAGCTTTAAATTCTTACCTACCTTTATTAAAGAGAAGGGAGTGAATGATAGTAATGATAGTGAGACGGTTGGTAGGACGAAATAGAAGAAGCCAAACGTTACACCGCCCCCAAGTTATATGGTACAAGGGCAGAAAGATAATTATGATCTGTTATGTAAACTTCGCAGTAATGACTGAGGGTCAAACGAAAATACAGTTTCAATGTCGCGAGGTAAACAGGTGTAAGTTAGGGTAACCGAAATATGCGTGTCATAAATATATGACAGCCTAGTACAGTGGCTTTTGGCATTGCGCTCCACGAGGCCGCTCGGATAATATTATTAGAAGCATGTTTGTTACATTTTTGCAATAGATGTTTGTTTTGAAGTGTTTATGGTACGATAATATTGGCGTGGGAACGATAATATTCGATTTTGTTTGCCCGTGGGAATAGGCTCTCGATAAAGAGAGTTACCAAGCTGCTGTAACGACTAGGGCTTAACTCTTAAACAAAACCTCGGATGGAATATTTCGAATACATTTTTAGGGTTCCGTACCTCAAAAGGAAAAAACGGAACCCTTATAGGATTACTTTGTTGTCCGTCTGTCTGTTTGTGAGGATGTGTGGATGTTTGTTATTCTCTCACGCAAAAACTACTGAACGAATTTTGATGAAACTTTACAATATTATAACCAGAATAACATATAGGCTATAATTTATAATGTGGGAAACAGAAGCTAGTGTTTACTAAATGTACTAATTTTTAAAAAGGAATAATATGCCTTAAATATAAAGTTTTTAAAATTCCAAGTCAATCCGATGTTATACTGTTCATAAAGTGCAGTTTCATAAAACAGCAATTTTATAGGTGATATTTCGTACCTGATAAGTGTCCAAACTGAATAAAAGATAAGTTAAAGGAGCTGTGTTAAATTTAAAATAACTGGACATAATTAAACTTAATCTAAATACACGCTAATTGGTAACCACTTGCATTTGCAATGCAAATGGTCGTGGTTCACTGATAGTAGATGTGGAGCAATAGTTAAACGGACGCATTTTCTAAGTACACGCATTTGTTTTACAAATTACGAGAGCAGACTTTAAAACGATACAGACTCCTATGTTACGAGCAGCTAGAACCCAGAAATCTGACACTAGTCTTCTCTTAGATTCAGCCAAGCGGAATCGTGTTACCCAGTCCAGGGTGCCCAGTGGACACGGTGGAGCATACGGTGGAGGTTTGCCCCGCCTGGGCAGAACACCGCCGTGTCCTCGTGGATGCGATAGGCGGCAGCGACCTCTCGCGCCGTGCCCTGGTTCAGGCCATGGTACGGAGCGAGAGGGAATGGGGGGCAGTCTCCTCCTTCTGCGAAGCAGTAATGCTCGCGAAGAGGGAGGCGGCACACGTTAGGGAGACTCAACAGAGACCGAGTCGCCCTAGCGCCCCCAGCAGCAGCCGTCGCAGGAGACGTCAGGGGCTGCGAGACGATCTCCGGCCACCGTAGACCCGGGCCTGCGGACGGCGAGTAGCGGGTAACTCGCCGTCCGATCAGCACCAGGCCCGAGAGTCAGGCCCGAGAGCCAGGCCTCAAAGAGTTGTCAGCAAAGGACGGGGCCTGCCACGGCCAGTGCCTGCCCGGGGGTGGAGGATAAATTCGAAAGAGTTACCTCGCCCCTGGGCATTCAGGGCAGGGAGGAACAGGGGTGGGTTTTAGTCAGTAAGAGTCTGACACGCCCTTCCGCTCCACCCCAGAGCGGAAAGAGTCATAAGATGATTTCGCACCCCCCAAAAAAAAAAAAAAACCCAGTCCAGGGTTGTGGAGGTTCGTGGATAAATCCCGCGCCCCTGGACACTTAGGCAACTGAAGTAACACTGGTGGGTTTTAGTAAGTAAGAGTCTGACACGCCGAGTCCACCCAGAGCGAAAGAAGTCATCTAATGTTTTCCTAATAAAAATGGGTGTTGAAGACTTTAAAACTCACAATAACTCGTTAGTTAAATCGCATTTAGAATATTTAATCGAGATATGGGGATCCGCGATCGTTGGGGTAGACGTGTTCTCGAGTGGAGACAGCGAATCGGCAAACGTAAGGTAGGACGCCCTCAGGCTAAGTGGAGCGATGATCTTCGCAGGGTGGCTGGTAGCAGCTGGATGAGAGTTGCTGAGAACCGAGCTGAATGGCGTGCAATTGGAGAGGCCTCTAGGCTGATGATGATCCGCAGCAGTAACTAATTTAATTTCACTTCAAAGAGTTCTAAATAAAATAATTAAAACTCTGTTCCATTATCACTATCTCACTCCAACAAAGACCTTATACGGAAAGACGAAACTATTAAATATTAGACAGCTGTACATTTACTACTCTTGCATTCTTCTCAAAAACATAACTACTAACTCAATACAAACTAACATTCAACTAAAGAAAAAAACAATGTCAAATAACCTGAGAAATAGAAATAAAAACAAACTTGAAGTCATCAGCGCACGCACTAATTACGGAAGAAAGACCATATTATACGAAGGAGCACAGCTGTTCAATGGTCTGCCGGACGATATAAAGGAATCATTTAAATATATTTAAAAATAAGCATAAGAAACATGTATCTAACTTCTAATACTCTGGAGGAAATTGTATTGTACTGTATTATCATACTTATTAAGTACTTTGTATCTCATTATAAGCGGACTGTAAGTTCTTATGAGAAATAAATTTCTATAAACAAACGATACAGACTCCTATGTTACGAGCAGCCAGAACCCAGAAAATCTGACACTAGTCTTCTCTCAGATTCAGCCAAGCTGAATCGTGTTACCCAGTCCAGGTTTGTGAAGGTAGGCGCGCAGGTAACTGAAGGAACAGGGCTGGGTTTTAGTCAGTAAGAGTCTGACACGCCCTCCCGCTCCACCCAGAGCGAGAGATGTTATCTAATGATTTCCCAATAAAAAAGGGGTGTTGGAGGTCAGATATTCAGTCGCTCCATGTAAAATACTGGTATTCAGCTGCATCTGGTTAAATTAGAAGCTGACACCAAATTTAGGAAAAAAACTTGGCAGATTAACAGACTACTATGCTTAGCTTGCGGAGGAGCGGAGCGAAGGAGCTCGTGGCTAAAGTAATAACAGCCGCACGGGTCGTTCCATCAGGTTAAGCTATGCTTGCCGGGGGGTGGGGGGGTTGCTGCGGAAAGGGAGAGGGAGATGACTAGTGCACTCCCTTCCCGAACCAGGCGCACCGGGCGTCGAAGAAGGGCGGACAACGCCCTCTTTCAGCCCCCCTAAAAACGGTCTGCGGCCGACGGATTCGGGGACGTCCGTTGGCCCATCAACCGAGACCCGAGATGGCGGCGCGTAGTGTTCCACGTGCGCCTCTCTTAGACGTGAATGGGGGTTAAGACCTCACTCCTCACCACGGGATGAGGACCGCAGACAGCGGGCCGGTACTAGTCCGGGGCAGCGGAAGTCCCATTCGCACCCGTAGCCCCGGAGTCAAGTATATGAGGGAATACCGGGGTGGTTTTTAGTCAGTAAGAGTCTGACAGACCCATTCGCTCGCCCCAGGCGAAGGACATCCATGAGGATTTTCTACCCCGGCTAAAAAAAAAAAATGCTTGCCGGTGTTGGTCATTGGGTGACCATCTTTACATACCGAGACTCCTCCGTGCCTCGGAAAGCACGTTAAGCCGTTTGATAGTCGTCACGGGTCGTCAGAAGCCCGAAGTCTGACAACCAGTCTTACCAAGGAATAGAATAGAAATCATTTATTCGACACAGACACAACACAACAGCAACAAACAAAAGGAAAAGAGAAGTACACGTACAAGAACACAAAGAAACAATAAAATTGTGCTGAGCGTGCCCATACCGAAAGTGTAAAAGGCAAGGCAAGGGGGCAAGGGATACCGTATAACCCCGTAACTGGGTTGTGAAGGTCAGATAGGCAGTCGCTCCATGTAATTACATACCGAGACTCCTCCGTGCCTCGGAAAGCACGTTAAGCCGTTTGATAGTCGTCACGGGTCGTCAGAAGCCCGAAGTCTGACAACCAGTCTTACCAAGGAATAGAATAGAATAGAAATCATTTATTCGACACAGACACAACACAACAGCAACAAACAAAAGGAAAAGAGAAGTACACGTACAAGAACACAAAGAAACAATAAAATTGTGCTGAGCGTGCCCATACCGAAAGTGTAAAAGGCAAGGCAAGGGGGCAAGGGATACCGTATAACCCCGTAACTGGGTTGTGAAGGTCAGATAGGCAGTCGCTCCATGTAAAATACTGGTAGTCAGCTGCATCCGGTTAGACTGGAAGCCGACCCCAAGATAGTTGGGAAAAAGATTGAATTTATGCTGAACTAAAATTTTTTTCAGCTCGGTCTGTCCCATTCTTGGGCAAAGGCCTCTTCCCATTCTTTCCACTTCTCTCTGAGCTGTGCTTCCTCATGCCAATTCGCCAGATTGAATGAGATTTTTATTTACCCGTATAAACCCATACCATACACCACCGTATTGACCATAATTTGAAATTACAAACTAGGTATACGGAATGTTCCGCGCTTTAGTGAATATTATGGCCTATGAAATGGTCGTATTAACTTCGTTATAAAAATAATAAGATGTTAACATGGTAAATGTGAAAGCTTATATGCTTTAACATATTCGAAGTATACTCGTAAAATCACTTCTGCAATCTTTTTTGGAGAAAATACTGTCTTAATATTACTAAAATAAGTGGAGACAATGCAGCTAGACCAGAGAATGATGGAAATGACCTTGACTCTGATGAAAAATTGACCACAGATCTCAAAATGCTGCAGAATGAACAGAAGTACCAAGTAACAAAATAGTTACAGGAAAAAGAACTAGAATATATCAGGTTGTTTTCGTCTTACGTAACAACACTGCTCTTTAAAATAAGTTACAGTATTAGCAGCTGATATTCTAAATCAACGAAGGATTAATAAAGATCCAGCCGATAGAATCTCTCGAAAATAGTCCCACAGTCTTCAAATAATATTTAATCCTCCAGGTGTAGCACCTTCCATATAGTACAAGATAACGATCGGCATTTCGTCCATATATCTCCAGTTTGAACAGCCATATTTTTCAGAGTTTCTATCTAGTTTTCTCTCGATATCAATATGTATCTCGCGATCTTATCCTTGCCATCGTCTCTTTAGACCATGTTTCAGTTATGCCAAGTTCTCAGTTCTCGCGTATCTTGTACAAAGAGGTTTTGAAAGTACGCCGCGTTTCGTTGTTGCTTTCCGTAGTTTGTAAAAGGTATTGCCTCGGACGTTGCAATCGGTCGTTCAACTGTCTGGGAGGTGAGACAAGCTACCATTAGTGCGCCTTGCGCTTTCGAGTTTACGTCGAGTCGGGGTATTGTAGTGTCGTCCAAAAATGGTTTTAGTCTACGCACATTGATTTTCGTTTTGTCGCAAGAGAATGGTCACTTAGTTACAGATATAATTTGTATTGATAGTAGTAGAAATACTTTTCAATTTATCTTTACCGTTACGGTAAAGAGAGTCACCGATTAGAATTACAAATTCTTTTAAAACTGTTACAATTTAGCATACTGTGACATTTTATTGTTTTCATGACCTTCGTTGCTTTTCATTATTCATTTCGTCGAAGTTTATTTTCCATACAGACATTATTTAATGAAGTTTTTTCTAGAAATTCAATGTCAGCGAAAGCTTCGATAAGGTAGATTTCGCATTATTTTTCAAAACTCAATTGCAACAAAATAACACTGAAATCTTCTACTAAGGTGCTATAAATTATGGCTTAGCACGTATAGTTACCATGGTAATTTGCCCGCGCAATTACTAAGAGTAATGGCGTTTCTAGAGTGATAAAAAGCCAGCGTATTAACGTCTAGTACTAATAATTTAATGGCTGTTATTATGGAGCGGTTATCTGTTAAGATTATTACTGTTGAAGGTTACTTAGTAGATGAAGAAACTGAAGGTGTCGGTGCTACCACTGAATCTGACCATAACAGACTAGTAAAATATCACCCAAGATAAAAAGGCAATTTGTCCGAAAAAAATAACACAAAACAGAACTTAATGCGACAAGCTAGAGTAACTTTGGTAGAACTTTTACTTTCCAATCTTTTATTTCATCCAATATAATTATAATTCAGACACAGCTGAAGCCGTAAAATTGTAAAAAAATCAAGAAGTAGAAAAAAAACTTTGAATTTGATAATGCAGAAACACTGGAGAAAACTGAAAACTAGGAGTCATTATTTAGAAAGAGAAAGAAAAAAAAGTATTTCAAGAGAGAATAAGTTACTTCTAGGCAAGCGTGCTCCCTCTTCGACCATATCGTCGCTTACCGTCAGGTGATCAGTGGTCAAATGCGAGCATATAAAAAAAACTCCCACATTTAATGATCACCATATATCCTGAATTATTATGACATGCTAATCTCTCCATATTTGATGACTATCTTCCAAGTTATGACACACATCTCTCAAATTTGGCGACATCCCAACTAGTAACAGACCGCTATTTAAAACTAATCCGCCATAAATTAGCTGGGACCGAATACCTGCTGCCTTATTTGTTCACAATATTTGCATAACCGTAATGTTGGTCGGTAAAGCCTCTTGAATGTCACTCGGTTTCATTGACATCATATACTTGTTCCATAGCAGGCACTTAATTGGAAATTATGCGAAATTGCTCCACTTGTACCTTTCGAGTTATTTGACCCATTAAATCTGAGTGGCTAATAATTTTGTGACAGATTTGTCAATAGCCTTGGGTCTGGTGGAGAAGTTTGGTAATATTGAGGAATTTGCTCGGATAGATATAGAATAGAACGCTTCTATGAAATCGTCTATGTAGGGTGTAACGATAATGAGTGTTCATATTTTAAAAACTGCTTCCACCCAGAGAAATGGTCAACTTTCTTCAGGGCAGCCATAGTTAATTCTGCCCAGGGCTCGCGAATAGATTCGAAACAGAGTTACCGCGCTCCTGGGCACTCCGGCAACTGAAGAAACAGGGGTGGGTTAATTAGTCAGTAAAAGTGTAACAAGCCATCCAGCTCCCGCTCCGCACTGAGCGGGTGCTGGATGGCAGAAGTCATTGGATGATATCCCACTCCCACAAAAAAATGCCATAGTCAGTTCCCAAAAAATTAATTGGACTTACCGTACAAAATTATGATCAGCTGATCAAAATTAGTATGGGTGGTCCAATTTCTTTTTCGGTAGTCTTTTGAAGCAAGTTGTTCATTACATGGGCAGATTCATGGCATGACATTCCCGTTACACCCTGTATAGCAGGTATATTCTGTAACTTTGGAAACAAATTCGGCCTTAGCTTTGCTTAGGTTGAGAGCCACTGAGGCTCTCAACCTGTGGTCCGCAAGAGCTAAATATGGTCCGCGAAAGGTGTACAATTTCTGAGTTTCCAACTGAAAAGTAACATTGATGTAAACTGATTCTAAGTTTCTTGTTATCAGAAATGTTGTGATTTCCAGGACTTTACTTTTCTTTTTAAAGAATAGATGAGATATGTTTCAAGTTTTGAATTTATTTTTACATAGCCACATTATTTGTCTTTATGACTTCAGGGTCTCTGCTAACAACAAAGAAACCAAAGTGAACGGGGACCCGTTCAAAAAAGGTTGGGAGCTACTGGCTTAGGTGTACATTTTTCATTGTCAAGGCTCCATTGTCATGTTCAAGCAGCGTAAAATATATTGAAGAATGAATCAAAACAATTGCAAAATCATTCTTACTGTCGAGTTCCATTCTAGTTGCTATAGTAATGTTATGTCAGACGCACGATTAACAGCCGTTAGTCCTGCTCAGCTGGTGTCCGATACAGGGAAAGTGATAAATTCAATGTTATACAAACACCGACTTTTTGCCATCATTAGTAACCGAACCTCCGTGTTCAGCATACGCTCGAAAATAACTCTTATTTGGTTAACGATCAAGTTTAATTTCTGCTGGACCTGGATAAGTGTGCCGCGGTTTTTGCTCCTTTTAATACCTATCGTTTTATAGACGAAGATTGGTAATTCCATCAAGCAGCGGTTTCGTAGCTACTCGTTTTCATTTAGAGGCTTTTTTTATCAATACAGCTACTGCCTTTAACCAAGTAATTGCAATTGAATTACTTGGTTAAAGGTTTCTTGGTTGGTGGTCCAGCCATTTTAACTTGATCAAATCCGCGTTCTATATCCAAGCCCAAATATGGTCACAAATTATTTCTCTTAACCAGATATTTCTACAGCCGCATTTGACCAAAACCATAATTTGTTCAACAATTCAAAGTGACACGTTCCATTACATGCAATATCATAAAGTGCGCCCGTCTTTCCCTGCTAACTAGAACAATCTCGGCTTTACGGCGCATTTCAGCTTTATAGTGGCAATGAAAATCTAATCTCTCGCACAGCACAATAAAACAACTAAACGGTTATGTTATTCGTAATGAATTCGTTATTTACGATTGTTGTAGGGAAAGCCGATCGGTTTAATGTAGAATCGCTAACAGACAGGGCCGTCTACCAGTTGTTCGCGTTTTCTCGTACACGATTCCGAAAGTGAAATGAGCGTGTTTAATGTAATAAATCTCTAAGTTCTTAGTAGGTAATTGCGAGTTTAGTTTGATTCTCACGTTCGTTCGGTGCCAACTGGAAGATATGCTGAAATAGCCCAGGCTTGCCGATACAACTGTCACGTGCTAAGGATTGTGTTCCAACTGCTGCGCTCTTGAGATGTTTATAAACAATTCCATCTAATAAAACGCTTGTATTGATAAATTCTTAACTTAAAAATTCTAGTCCACGTATTTTTTTGTCAAGACCAAATTTGCCACTAAGAGCACTTTCATCGCACAAAAGAGGTAAGCGTATTGAAAATAGAAAACAAGTTTTCTTTCAAAGTTCTTTCACATGATTGATACAAAACTAAGGTTCTGATTATACATACATAGAGTTGTCTTCGACAGCTTTTTATGAAATTACAGCAGTGACCTTGCCCAGGGCACTTCAGGGGCTAGTTTAATTAAACTAAATGAAGATAACAGTCCTTGGGTGTGTACCAGCGGTCAGTCTGAAGGTCGTGCCTTCAATTCGAACCTACTGAATTATTGATGTGAACCATTCGAAGATATACACGTTTCATTAGCTAAAAAGGTTGGCCGAAGTATTACACCAATTGAATATTGACAGACTGATAGATTTCTGGCAAAGCAGTCACTAAGGTTCTTCAAACTTAACAGACAGATGTGTTGCTGGGGAGTTTGTTGCGCCACTTTTTTACCCAGCTAAAACGCTAGGAATTGGTGACAGGCGTTTTTGGAGACTGTTTTTATATAGAACTTTGACGTTCAAAAAGTGCTGGCTCTCAACATGATTAGAATAAACGACTTTTGATTTGATACCCAATCCTTGATTCTACAGCTAGGTTAGTAGGCTAAGGCAAGGCACCAATAAAACTTTATCACATCAAAATCTCTGATCCCGTACATTAAGTGCAGCCATATAACAACAGTGACAGATCGCATTGTGCACACAAGTCGAGCGAAAATCTATTACGCATTGGGTGAATTATAAGCATTATTACTGGGACCAGTACCATAAACCGTCAGATAAATGTTGCTTTCTCCCCGCCTACACGTCCCTCCTATCCTCCAATGACAAATGCATATAAATATAACTAATCTATGTAATTACAGACAGCTTGAACGCTGCGTATCTGTAAGGCTTAAGATCGTTCGGAAAGGCTTGCGCTGGACTGTGCCCATTTTTGGTTGGACTCGGTTTTCACGCGATGTGGCGTGCTTTGGACTTGGTATTGATTTGGTTCCGCTTGGATTTGATTCTTTTATATTGGTGCTGTGCGGAGTATTTTGTGCGTAACATGGTGGTATGTGACATATTGGTTTCGATCGAATCGACGTCTCATATTTTTTTTTGGAAATAGGTCTAATATCTCCCGCATTCCCCTTAAACTTAAGGGTAAGATTTATAATACAATGGTCAGACCTGCTGTCTTGTATGGTTCAAAATGTTGGGCCACAAAAGGGATGAATGAAAAGCTTTTGCATGCACCTGAGATGAGAATGGTAAGAGCGATGTGTGGTGTTACGCGCATGTATAGAATTGGGAATGACTGAAAAGTTGTGTGGAAATCGGTTGTCATGGTATGGGCATGTGATGCGGAGGAATGAAGAAAATGTCGAGAGGAAAGTCTTGTGTATGGATGTGGATGGCTATAAGAGTAGGGGAAGGCCAAAGAAACGATGGTTAGACTGTGAAAGAGGATATGGGTAAAAAGGAAGTGACTACAGAAATGACGACTTATAGAGGAGTATGGAAGAAGAAGACATGTTGCGCCGACCTCAAATAAATTGGGATAAGGGCAGGAGAATGATGATGAGGTCTAATATTGAGATAACAGTTGATTTGAAATTAGAGCATAAACAGTAAGCAAACAAGCAACATTGTTAGTGAAAGAACAGTAATAGACAAATAGGCCAACAGTATTTCACTCAATACTGATCAGGGCACTGAAATTCGCACCACTTGACTTTAACGGCATACACATAAATAATTGTGACCTATACTGCATAGTTACAATGGACAAGAGACAGTTATTTATACAAAGGGATAATTTATTCGCAACGTAAAATTTCATTATAGACGTGTAAAGTTTAGTACAAATCACGCTTTAGAAATCTGACACCTAGGTAACACCGCTCAAAGTAACGCATATAAATTTTAACGTGTTTCATATGGCAATCGTAAAATTTTGAAATGTCAGGAACGAAATATGGAAACTTGAAGCCGTCACTCACTTACTTATATCTAAGCAATGATAATGCGAGGTGTGGGGTCAAGTAGAAACATGGAGCAGAAACAAAGTGATATGGAAAACAGTACGATTGACTGGATTCTACCCTCGAATGTGATCTCTATTACTTAAAGGTTTGCTGGGAGAAAACTCACGTTGAGTTAAGCTCACCTTTGCTTTAATTGTGTATAATCACTGTGTACTATGTCAAGTTTTAGTTTACAATAAAACCTCATCTGTCACGTAGGTCATATGTGACCACGAACAATAGATTTTCTTTTGTGTCTGTTGTCTGACAGATCAGCCAATAAACAATTAAGAATTAGGATGTTCACATGATGATGACCTGACAGAGACAGCTAAGATAAAAGGACGAGTGTTGATTGGGAAAGATATAACTTCAGAAGTAAACTGCAACATACCGAGTTGATTGATTACTTGAATAGCACAAGAGATTTCTCCACAAACACTACGTATATCATCTTAGAGTAAAGCGGTCGATCAATGCTCCATGACAATGATTATAATTCTCCAGGCAAAGGGTCGATAGGGCTGAAAAGTTCTGGAGGTGCGACCGCGTACCGGAAGACGTAGCGTTGGAAAGCCTCCCACAATATACCGATGACCTGGTGAGGGTCGCGGGTAGCTGATGGATTCGAGACGCACCCGGTCCTGGTTGTTGTGGCGTCACTTGGAGGAGGCCATGTCCAGCAGTGAACATCTTTTGGCTGAAATGATGATTCAGATACAAAAAATCGCGTCAGAATTCAATTTGGTAACCACTTCGTGTACAAACACAGCGGAGTCGCGGATTTGATCCCGGACGTGTACTGATGAGTTTTTGAATCATGTGCACAATTTATTGCTCAGAATTAATCGTGAATGGTGAATGATTTATAGCGGCAACATAGCGTTCATAATAGAAACGAATGGTTTTATTACTGGTGCGACGATGACACTTCTATCGTGGGACAGTTGCAAATTAGGCATTAATTTTGAAGCTGTAGGTGATCGTAAAATATGAGATATTCTTGCTGAGGTACAGTTCTCACTTGTAACTTGAAGATGCTATTGAATTACAGCTTTCCAATAAGTCTTTCTTGTCGACCGATGCTAAGTCATGATTTGCATGGTTGATCTGATTACTTGCTCGTATTGTATGGAAAATATGTAGGTTGGCATTGCTTCTGCTATATGAAGTTAAAGTACTAACTGAATTGCCATTTTCATTTATTACAGTCGAGAAAGATCAAAAGCCAAGTGCGCTTTTACTTGCCCTACTTAATTTCTTTTTATTTTCGAAACTGTATTACGATATAAGTCTGCACCGGCAAACCTTGGTCGATCGATTTAACGTCCAAACATGATTAAGTAAGTAATGGATTTCCTCTGGCTTTTAGAAATCGATAATAGTGTCCAAGTACTTCCAAAATTAGTTATTTATTCCGTGTGAGTTTTTTTTTTATAATTATGCTGTACTTACGATTTGTCCATATACATAGGTTCTAGGTGAAAAATTAAATGATACGTTCTAGCAACTCGTCCTATTTTTGATCTCTGCTGCAAACTTAATCCCTGAAACTGAAACAATCCACCTGAGAATTAGACCTCTCCCACAATACAATAATTGTTTTCATATCGCTGCTCTAGGATATACTCTCATTTTCACTAGCACAAAAATAAATACGATTTCACAAGAGTAAATGAGATTTCGCCAACGGTCAAGGGGAAGGCCGTTCAATGTAGGAGTTCTATTTATTGTAAAGTGACGGTTGATGATAATGACTTTGATCAACACAACATGTGTGATGTTATAACGTCGTGCCACCCGGATGACACGACCGGTTATTATGGCGTTGTTTTAGAAGGCTTGAAAAATCTTTTAGTCTGTGTTGAGACCCTGAGAGGCAGTCCTGCACAAAAAAAAAACAGAATTCAATTTGTCTGTTGCTAGAACCGGTACCAGTGCAGCAGAGGTTTAGAGGGGCCAAGTGCCGCCACTGACGGACAGCTTACAGCAGTGATTGCCGACAGGTTCAAACGAAAGCAATTGAAACTGGAGATGACTGTTGGCGATCTGCAGTATTGTGAGTATACAAAATTGACGATCGCCATACACGAACCGCTCAAGAACTTCATTTGTTTTCATAGCTAAAAATGTACTAACTGCTCCAAGCAGTCGTCTATACGGGGTGTAACGGAAAGGTGTGGTCATATTTTAAGAGCCGGTTCTGCATGGTGGAAATGAACAACTTACTTTAAGAAAAAATAGAATATTCCCAAAAAAAAATAGACTGTCCATGCAAAGTTATTATCAGCTGATTAATATTTGTATGGGAGGACATTTTTTTTTGAGAATTGCCTCTCGTTTCCTTGAAAAAAGTTGTTCATATCGATAGGCAGGTGCAGTTCTTAAAATATGACCACACTTGTCCTATACACCGTGTAGAGGCCCCGACCGCAACACGACTCCTCTCGTGCAGTTGGTCTCGACTGCTCTAAGCAGTCCGTCTATGGACTGCCTAAATCACTACATGTTTTAGTAAAAATGCTAATTTGCAAAACCCAGCATATACATAGTTTTTAGAATAACCGGATACACCAGTATAAAATCAAGTAGTTACTCAACTCGAAAACAGAATTTCAAATTATGCTGCTTATGATGACATACGCGTGCTAATACCAGTTCTAAGATTTGCATATGTACAGTGTACACTCGTGAGGAATGTGCGTTCTGGTAACCACTGTGGCTGTCAAAATATAGATAGAAACAGTATACTGTACCCATGATACAGGAGAAATTCCTAGTGTAGGTAATATATTTTTTAAAATTTAAAATAACTGTTTCGTCACCAGATTCTGGTTACGGTTGGGTTTATAAAGCCTCCGGGATATACTAACTCATCTTTATCTGCCTTTTCTCCAGTATGTAAGAGTTGCTATCCTGATTTGAGATCATAGGTCGATAAGCTTTTCTTTAGTAGACCAGTAGCATATATTTTTGCTCTATCTTAACGAGAACCTTGTTCTTATATCTAGTCAGCTGTTGTAATTACTAGGCTGTAGCGACAACGTTGTTATATTGTTATTATTTGATCTCTACAAGAAGTAATAATGTTCTGATTTATATTACCTGTCATTATCTAGTGCAGGACAATAAGCCGCGTCGTTAAGCCCTGCAGATATCTCCGTAGTTATCCAGACATTTAGTGGGACACTTCCACACCTCAATCGCCAATAAAACTATTACATTCTGTTTAATTGCTCCGCAGTAAAGCAATAATGATTTGCCTTTAAATTGGTCGTTGCAAATATTCCTGATCAGTTTCTATATAATAATGCAGCTTTCTAATTGCCGTAAATCTTTTGTTTGCAGCTGTTTGGTACTAGTCTTGGGTTATGAGTGAAAAGTACTTATCTTGTTTTTAATCGATACGTTGAGAAAATTGTAATGGTTTGTTGGTCTACTGGGATTATTTTGAATACGTAGGTCTATCCCTTTGGCCAGAGGCGCCGACTTTTAGAAAATCTCCTGTGTGCTCAGCTCATCCCTATTTGATGAGGCCTGGAAAAATACTGGCAAAGTGCAAGAAAAAAATGCTCACCGGCTGATAAATAACCAATGTAACACCGATTGTATACTATTATAGTAAAGTGGCCTGTGCCACACAACATTAAAAGGCTGATGATGATAATGATGATGATAGTAGAGTGAGCGTAGCGATCTCGAAAATTTTAGCATCTCGCATCGTGTAGTTTTGGTTTACTTTTTACCATTCAAGATATACATAAATAGAATTTCCTTTGTCGACTTAATCATATAAATAAGATCGTGATCTAAGGATGCAAGAGTAAGCGTAGCGAGTTCGAATATTATAACATCACTAGCTGACCAAATGTTGTTCTGCCTTATAGAAATCGCGATTAAAAATGGGGGGTGGGGGTAGGAGGGTGAAAAATACTTTATGACCTATTCTCATATCTACCAAATATACAAAAAAATCGGTCGAGCCGTTTCGGAGGAGTGTACAAACACCGTGACACGAGATTTTTATGTATTAGATTTAGAACGAAAAGAAAGAAAAACAGTTTATTTATTTTATTTTTGATACACGAAGTTACGGGGCTAGACAGAGAGGGCAGATCAGAGGAATACACAAGTGCTTCTCGTGGGTGCTGAAGCCCCCGAGCAGCCACGGAGTCGACCTTAGTGCTCCAAGGATTAGGATCAGGATTTCTTGGGTTTTGACTGAATAGTTCTAGATCGTTGATAGTATGAATGTTTTCGTTTGCTTTTCTTCGTTTTGATCCATACGTTTCACAATATTGTAATGGTTTGGTCTATTATGATTGTGTTGAATGAACATCCCTTTGGCGCTCTGTGTTGAGGATTTAAAAGCGCAATTTGCACTACATCAAACATTTGCATTGCGCACGCGGCAGACTGTCTCGTAAGATTTATTTGTGTGTGGCACGCACTGTTCTGTCTGCTCTTGTTTTGCTGTCGAAGATACTGTATTAATTTAATCTATGAAGTGTTTTGCTTTTTCTGTTTCATCATTCTCTTGCCCTTATCCCAATTTATTTTGTATATAATAACTGAACATTTATGCAAAATTTTAGCTCAATCGGAAACCGGGAAGTGGGTGAAAAACTTCTAAGATTTTTTGGACGGATTGCCGACAGAACTGAATACTTGAATGAAGCTTTGAACAACAGAATAGGCCGCTTTGCGTCGCCAGTCTGTTGTAACACATCACTAGCATTTCGGTGACGCGAACCCATAAGTTTATTTATTTATTTAACAATTAATGTACACAAATACCTACAAAAAAACAGACAAGAAGAAGGAAACAGAGAAATATGTACAAAGGTGTGGCCCTACCAAAAATGAATCTATGGTTTTTTGAATGCCCGTCTACCTCTCTAACTATTATTATATTATCACCTTCCTGCTTGTAAACTCTTTCTCATTTTGGCGAACATTTATATTTAATGTTTGAGTAAATTGTTTTATTAATAAATAATAACTCATGTTACGTTTAAATTTTCTTACGTTTTTTGCAATTTGCAGGTCAGTGTCAGGTTGTATCTTGGTCAAAATTTGATTCGCGACCGTAGCAAGTATGTATTCATAGAACTGTAATCATTAAAATCATCAATACAACTCTTTCAGTTAGTATTAGTACCAAATGTCATGATTTCATGAAATACTACATTTAGCACTAATACTAACTGAGAGAGTTATATTGATGATTTTTTGATTATAATTGTAGAAATACATACTTGCTACGGCCGCGAATCAAATTTTGACCAAGATACAACCTGACACTGACCTGCAAATTGCAAAAAACGTAAGAAAATTTGAATTTCGCGGAATGGGGTGCAGCTTTCACCTAACATCAAATAATATGTTTTTATTGCGAATTTGTTTAGAAACTACTAACCAGAAGTTCTGATTGATTATTTTTTGTATTTCATGTCGTGGGAATGATTACACATAATTCAATTTTTTTAGTTTTCTTCTATAATTACATTGATAGCTTCAATTTGTTCTTGTAAACCTATTTATAATTCAAGTTTTTTTTTTAATGATGGCTAACGTTTGACCACTATCTCACCTGATGGTAAGCGATGATGTGGTCCACGATGGAGCACGCTTGCCTAGAAGTAACCTATTCACTCTTGACTTAAAGATCCCCAGGCTGTAGCTATCACTTGGCAATTCTTAAGTCGAGAAACCTTCCCATATTGTTACCGCCAAGTTCTCTCAAGAACCAGTAAAAGTTTCAACACCTCATTAAGAGAAAAAACAAGTACGTAATAGAAAATCAATTTATTTCCGATGTTATCAGTCCGGACCTTTCTAATGTTAATCTCAGTGGGCAGTTGATAGGAAGCGGGCTTATTATCAGCAATACCATATATAGGGAGGAAGTGGCGACATGGCCACTATCCTGCGCGTGCGCCGGCTTGATGCGTTTTAATGATTCTACGAGCATTATTTACTGCTCTTTGTTTAGTTTTGTTTGTATGTTCTAACTTTATTTCTTTCTCGGTGTCATTTGTTGTATATACAGGGTGTAAAAAGACACATCATAGAGCCGTTAACTACGCAAACTGTACGTCTAACAAAGTAGTTTTGCGCAAAAATTATTGCTGGTAAACGACTTTTATTTTTAGGTATGACAAATAAAACTATTTTTTATTCCGCGCAATGTAACGCGAACACAGGCAAGTGGAGTTAAACCCCACCCCTTCGCTCTAAGCCACGTAGGTACTTGTCGGATACGTTTGATATTCATTGCGTTTTCGTAACTGCAAATTCGTAATTTCGAAAAAATAAAAACGAAAATTCAGGTAATATTTATTTGGAAAAAGTTTAGTAATAACACTTTTTTGTTTGTGGGGTGGGAATTCATCCAATGACATCTGCCGCTCTAGGCCCTCTAGGGTGGAGCGGGAGGACGTGTCAGACTCTTACTGACTAAAACCCACCCCTGTTCCTTCCCTGCCCTGAGTGCCCAGGGGCGCGGTAACTCTGTTTCGAATGTATCCACAACCCTAGTAATAACACTTACAATTCATTTTCGTAAAAAAGTAAAAAAATCTTCAATATCCCAGAACCAGTGGTTTCCCAGGTATGGTCTAGTGGAAAAAATAATCCAAAAAATGGGTAGAATATGTGGCTTTCGGCTTCGGAAACTGTCTGTTTACACCCGATAGATGATTGTATTACCTTTCTTTGATTTTCTTGTACGCAAAAACCGAACTTTATCTAAATTTTTGAAAAATAATACGAGCTAGAAATTTCATGGGACACTCTCGAATCTTAGATTGCTTTTACATTAGGTACTTACATCGTAAAATAATAATCTTAAAATTTATCAGCAAAAATATTGTGAGAATACAAAACCACTAAATAACAATGATTTATTATAGTCTAAAGTAAGAACAAATCATTCAAATTAATTACAGAGTTAAATGCTAAAACAATGCTAAGTACAGTTAAACTCATTTACGGCGCTCCCAGACAGTCGTATAACACTGAACAATATCTAAGTGCTGGCCGTTTACCATAATAGTATGTTTATTTGATGATACAACCAGATATATGGTGATTTAAGAAGAAAGTGCCTACTTTCACACAGGAAGCCATGCTCCCAACAATTTGCACTTGTAAGCGAAAAGCCGTGTAAGTACAGTCTTCTGATTATTATTAAGGTCCTACCTCCGCATAAGTGGCGCCCTCATTGAATAAAAAATCGTATCTTAGCATAGAAAATAAAGATTAAAAAATCCTATGTTGCGTTTGTTACAAAGAGGATAACGTATGTTTACATGGTTAAAACAGGACTCAGAATGTTTCGTATCCAAAGTAGTAAGCAAAAGTACCAAAAACGGCAGTTTATGACACTTTTGTTTCCTACTTTAGGGCCCCTTTTTCTGTCATGCGGGTAGCCGCCCGCGTGCGGTTCTGGTCCGCGTGCGGGCTGTCGGCAACCTATCATTTCATACATGTTTTTCCTATCAAGGGGACAACACTTGGTGGAACGCGGTTTAGCTGCGGGGGCGTACCCACGCCCGTGCCATCCGCATGCGTGGGCGCGTTCTTCTTCCACCAGTGTAGTTTTTACTGTCGTGCAGGTCCCACGCATGGTCACAGTATAGGACGCATAGTGCCACCGCACGCGGGTGACACGCACGACACTGCAGGGTCGAACGAAATTTTTATTCTGCGTGTGGTCAGGACCAGCATGCGGACCAGATCCGCATGCGGGCTGCTACCCGCATGACAGGAAAGGGCCCTTAGATACGAAACATTTTGAGTCCTGGTTTCACAAAGTAAAAATACCTTATCCTCTTTGTAATAAATACAACATAGGATTCTTTAATCTTTATTTTCTATGCTTTGCTACGATTTTTTATTCAATGAGGGCGCCACTTGGCGGATATATACGCCTTAAGGCGCTATGAACTGCCAATGACCTTCAGTGGTTCTGTGCTGAGCTCACGTAACGCGTCTTACGTCCACCCAGTAATAGGACTCGCCATCAAGGAGCGCTGTCTGAAATTAGACGCATTATTAATTTATTATACGTTTAACAACAGGTATTATACTAAAACACGTACCTATACTAAAATATAAATAATTAAATGATCTTTTTAAAATGGTGAAGGTTTCATAAAAATACGCTTTATAGTTTTTGCTTGATTCTCAATTTTTTATCCGCGTTAAACATAACTTTACAAATTAATTACACTATGTTATAAAAATATAATTTAAATATTCACATATCAAATTACGAAGAAAATTGTCTAGAGTAACATACATTTTTTCCAAAGAAATAAGACTAGTCGTTTAGACGTAATGTTCAATTAAAAACCATTACAAGTTGTATCACTGCGCCTTAATAGAAAGTATAGAAACGCGTGTGTATATTGTTTCGAGCATTACCATCATAATGAGTCGATGCCGTTTTATTTTGCTCCTCAATAGGTTGATCGGGTCCCATATTAATGGTGCTATAAACATTGTATCACATTTAGTAGGGAAAGGGCTCAATTCCGTCGCTTTAGAATTTCAATGGGTGAGTTTAACAACTTTTGTCAGACCATAAATGTTTTATTAATTTTGTCCGCCTTCAATTTGATATTTTCAATGAAACGATCTCGCAATTAAGTACTAGTGGACGGGCTAATTTCACACCGATTTTATAGCGCGATTGAGAAGGTTACTGAGCAGATTAACATCGATCGTTCGATAAACGTTTCAATTAGCAGGACAGCTTTATTCAGGTACCCGCCAATCCAATAGGCTAGTATAAAATTCGCTATTGGCTTTCCTCTATAAGCTTGCGTATTGCGATAAAAAGTACCATCCTATTTCTAAATATCTGTCTGTATTTATGAAACCCCGTCCTACTGAGATAGATTAAATCTATCAAAACTTAAATAAGGATTCAGTGCTGTCATGTAACCTAAGCTTACCACTAATAAATATTACCATATTGATGACTCTAAGAAAGAAAATGATAACGTGTCAGCATCCTATCATCTCGGAGACGTAAAAGTCAACTGAGGGAAACTAGAACACGGCGAAATAGTAAAAATACAGCTTAAACATAGGTCTGTCGGCGTCTCTAAGCTCTCTCTTATACAAATAACTAATATCAGGCTCTCGTAGACTAAGACCAGTAATTATAATAACTATTCACTCTCCCTTGCAAGTAATTATGTTGGTTTTATACAGTAATCGAGTGTGGTCTTCAATCAGTTACTTCCTATTCATCAATCTTCGTGAAGCAGTGGATGCACCCAGTTCCGAACGACTTTCTCTTTCTTTATACAAGATCGTAGCAATAATATAGATTGTTGTGTATTTAAATTTGAACGTTGATGGATTTGCAGCATTTTGTCTGGTGTTTGAAACTTTGTGATCTTAAGCACAGGCAAACTGGAGGCTTTGTTTTCATAATAGCTTTTTTTGAGATCGTTTTAGTAGTGTTACGAGCTGGGTATGGGATAAATTATTTTACACCAATTAATTAACCGTATATCCTTTATTAACTCAACAACTTATTTACACAAACACTAAATCGCTAATAATCACTATTCTCTTCGTAATCGCTTGTATTCGCTTCCGTTCGCATTCGTAGTCGAAAACAGACTGACTCATTCGCCCGCCGTCCGGCCTATTTATACGGTCATGGAAGTTTCCAGAACATTGTTGAACTATCTTATAGTGGAATATTCTAGAAACATCTATGAACTTCTACACAGTACCACCATGGAATGTTCTCGAACCTAGTGGAAACTTCTGGAAACTTCGACCACATTCTCGAACGTTCCAGTGTAATACGGTCGACGTAACAGTAGTCTTATCGTAATTTAAAGCCAGTCTCGTCTATTTTCAAACATGTAAGTACTTTTTTTGTCATTGATAAGCTCGAGCTTGGTCACTATCTCACCTGATGGTAAGCGATGCTGTGGTTTACGATGGAGCTCGCTTGCCTAGACGTAACCTATTCACTCTTGACTTGGTTGTAGCTATCAGGAAACACAGACTCCGATGGGGAATTCCACTCCTTAACTGTACAGAGCAGCTCGTGGCTAAAGTAATAACAGCCGCACGGGTCGATCCAACAGGTTAAGCTACGCTTTCCGGGGTTGGTCCATGGTTGGTTGACCATCTTTACATACCGAGACTCCTCCGTGCCTCGGAAAGCACGTTAAGCCGTTGGTCCCGGCTGTCAATCGTGGATCTTTGACGAGGGGCTGTCAGAAGCTCGAAAGTCTGACATCCAGTCTTACCAAGGGGTATCGTATTACCCAGTAACTGGATTGTGGATGTCATATAGGCAGTCGCTCCATGTAAAATACTGGTATTCAGCTGCATCCAGTTAGACTGGAAGCCGACCCCAAGATAGTTGAGAAAATGCTAGGTAGATTGAGCTCTACACACACGTACCGCGATTCTTGATCAGGATTTTTTACAAAGATTTAACTTCTCCAACTATTTCGACGAATGCTTTCAATTTTTCATATCACTCTGCAACGTTTGCAACTCGTGCTTGTGAGGTATATTACAAACTTCTGCTATTTCGTTCATCTGTTGCGCAGCTGTCCAAATTTTCGTTATAATTTCTCCAAAACTTTTACAAATATGTTGTTTATAAGTGATTTATTCTTTATTCAACCTTCCACTTTACGATTAGCTGTAAATAATTCGTTTGTTGATTCTGTCTGACGTGCGTTCATTTGTTTTTCATTGTACAAGTGTTCAAATAAACGAGTTATTAAAACAATAATGATAAACGCCGACCAGTCCGTGCCAACTGTTAATATTATTTAAGGGTCTACTAACGGTCCTGTAGCGCCCTCATTGAATAAAAAATCCTAGCATAGCACAGAAAATAAATATTAAAAAATCCAACTTCACGTTTGTTACAAAGAGGATAAAGCATTTTTACGTAGTTAAAACAGGTCTCAAAATGTTTCGTATCCAAAGTAGTAGTCAAAAGTACCAAAAACGGCCGTTTCTGACACACTGGACCGTTAGTAGGTCCTTAAGGAGGAACTATTATTTGAGACTTAATGCAGTAGGCCGAACCATGGACAGATTGTATGAAAGATGATGTGGTTAGAAAAGAGGAGGGATAGAGATATTCTATGGAACAAGAAGACTGCGTAGCCACAATTTTTGGATAAAGACGGGATGATAACTAAATACCCAGTTAGATAAACAATAAAAAACTTTTTATAAAAAAAAAACAACCGACTTCCATAAAAAAAATACACTAAAAATTAATAAATAACTTTAATTTCGGAAGTCGGTGTCAAATAACGAAGAAGTAAAATACAAACACAGTTAAAGATTTAACTTCTCCAACTATTTCGACGAATGCTTTCAATTTTTCATATCACTCTGCAACGTTTGCAACTCGTGCTTGTGAGGTATATTACAAACTTCTGCTATTTCGTTCATCTGTTGCGCAGCTGTCCAAATTTTCGTTATAATTTCTCCAAAACTTTTACAAATATGTTGTTTATAAGTGATTTATTCTTTATTCAACCTTCCACTTTACGATTAGCTGTAAATAATTCGTTTGTTGATTCTGTCTGACGTGCGTTCATTTGTTTTTCATTGTACAAGTGTTCAAATAAACGAGTTATTAAAACAATAATGATAAACGCCGACCAGTCCGTGCCAACTGTTAATATTATTTAAGGGTCTACTAACGGTCCTGTAGCGCCCTCATTGAATAAAAAATCCTAGCATAGCACAGAAAATAAATATTAAAAAATCCAACTTCACGTTTGTTACAAAGAGGATAAAGCATTTTTACGTAGTTAAAACAGGTCTCAAAATGTTTCGTATCCAAAGTAGTAGGCAAAAGTACCAAAAACGGCCGTTTCTGACACACTGGACTTTTAGTAGGTCCTTAAGGAGGAACTATTATTTGAGACTTAATGCAGTAGGCCGAACCATGGACAGATTGTATGAAAGATGATGTGGTTAGAAAAGAGGAGGGATAGAGATATTCTATGGAACAAGAAGACTGCGTAGCCACAATTTTTGGATAAAGACGGGATGATAACTAAATACCCAGTTAGATAAACAATAAAAAACTTTTTTATAAAAAAAAAACAACCGACTTCCATAAAAAAAATACACTAAAAATTAATAAATAACTGTTTGTATTTTACTTCTTCGTTATTTGACACCGACTTCCGAAATTAAAGTTATTTATTAATTTTTAGTGTATTTTTTTTATGGAAGTCGGTTGTTTTTTTTTTATAAAAAAGTTTTTTATTTTTCACTTTTTAGTTGCTGTACCTCAGAACTAAAAACCCCAATATAATGGAACGTGGAATTTAAACATTTGGAGAACACCAAAACGTCATCGAGGTACACGTATTTTCCGTTTTTGTTCAGTTTCTCAAAAAGCGCTGAAGCAATTTCGATAAATTACTCCCGAGGTGGTCCCATATAGATTTATATGGGACCACCTCGGGAGTATATTCTTTCAGATAAAAAAGAATTTTGAAAATTGGTCCACAACTGACGGAGAAATCGCGTAACATACATACAAAAAAAAAAAAAAAAGAAAAAAAAAAAAAACATACAGACGAATTGAGAACCTCCTCCTTTTTTGAAGTCGGTTAAAAAATGATAGGCATGTATTTTTCCATGTAAACAATAAAGAGGACGATACAGTGCGATGAAATTTCGCCAAATGTCACCTACATAAAAAAAAAACTGGCCAAGAGCGAGTCGGACTCGCACGCATAGGGTTCCGAACAAATCATATTTTTTTCAGATATTTATTTTAAACTATATTCCTATTTCCTATAGGTTTTCCTGTAATCGGTAAGTAAAGAACTACCTCCTATATTTTTTTCTAAATTTTAGGCACATTGGTTTCAGAGTTAAGGGGGAGGGGGGCATGATTGGAGAGACAGACAGACACACGAGTGATCATATAATACATATAAGGGTTCCGTTTTTCATTCAGACTTTCGGAACCCTAAAAATATACCACTTCTTACCCAGAAGTGACGTAACAAGCCATCACTCCTGAACTTTGATGCATTTTATCTTTGTTATTTTTATTGATGAATGATAAATGATGTTTATTCAGTAAATAGGTTACAAGGAGCACTTTTACACGTCAATGTTTTTTTTTCAGTTTAAGCTAGATGAGGCCGGTGTTTCCTAGCTGACTACCCTGAGAAGAAACACCGAAACAAACTCAGAGGTCAAAGTCTCTTAAAGTGTTCAAATCCATACAATATGTACTGGTTAAATCATATGAGAACCATGTACGAGTACGTTTTCGTCTGGGATGAGCTTTTTGAAGCTTTGAGCTTATTGATTTCGTAAAGCAAAAAATACTGGTCCAATATTATTTGATAATCTAACTTACGGACTAAATAGAACTATGATTTTTATAGTTCAGCTTAGTATATTATAGTTCAGTATAGCACAGCTTTTCTTCGATCTCCAACCTCTTTTCGTAAGCCAAGTTCTCACGCCCATTTAATTAGATTTGACATTACTTGATTAAAAGCTACACGCGTAAAGTAACTTAATCTTTGCGTGGCTCCTGAACTCCTGAGCTGGTGCGTTCGTTAGAAAGCGTGTGTCCATTCATTATTTATGCCAGGGTCGAAATATCAATAGTGTCCAATAAAATATATCTAATTTCATTAGTCTTGACTTTTCCTTATGCTTTGCCTTCGGGTGTTTCTCGTGTACTTGTCGCTGGAGAGTTCCGTTGGAGTCCAAAGGTGCTGTAGGAAAATATAAACCAATAGTATTCCACTAAACTAAAGTCTTATCTCGTATCGTTATGTCTTTTCCTGGGTCTACAGTCTCGACATAGTTAACGATCGCTATGTCCTAACGATCGGTCGCTACGTCGGAAAAATAATTGATTTTCTTGAAATATGTACAAAGACCAGCAGATCAGTTGATCAGTTTTCATGAAAAATAGTGCTTGCAAGTTAAAAAATACGCCGCCATTAATTTTCTTGAAATATGTAAAAAAAATATCTGAAAAATTGTGTGGAAATCGGTTGTCGTGGTATGGGCATGTGATGCGGAGGAATAAAGAAAATGTCGTGAGGAAAGTCTTGTGTATGGATGTGGATGGCTATAAGAGTAGGGGAAGGCCAAAGAAACGATGGTTGGACTGTGTGAAAGAGGATATGGGTAAAAAGGGGGTGACTACAGAGATGACGACTAATAGAGGAGTAAGGAAGAAAAAGACATGTTGCGCCGACCCCAAATAAATTGGGATAAGGGCAGGAGAATGATGATGATGTACTCTGTACATAAAAATAAATAAAATAATTAATAAATTATATTATTATTATTATTTGTAAATTAATTATTTTGCCGAGCGACCGATCGTTAGGACGTAGCGATCGCATAACGACCGAATTCGTTCGCTAAGAAATTAATGTTGCAAGAGGTAAAGTTTTATGTCCTTTAATATTTTGACTAATTAATTTAAGTGTTACAAGTGGTAAAAATTATTCATTCATTTTTAAAAAAATATAAGTTTTCATGAAAATAGTGCTTGCTTGCAAGTTAAAATTTACGCCATCTCTGTACTTATTTTAAGAAAGTCAATTATTTTTTCAGGGTATGATCTAAAAATTTTCCTCACAAATGAGGGAGTTTTTTAACGGCTAGTCATTTAGCGATCGGTAGCCGACGTAAGCTTCGCCCTGGCTGACAGCCGATCCCAACATAATAATAATAATAAAGCTTTATTTATTTCCATGCAAATTACAATCAAATAGTTTAAAAATAGAAAAAACATATACGAAGTTTTTAAAAAAATATAATTAAAATACCAAGTAATTTGTACGCTTTTCACCCTTCGGGTAAAGCCTTCTCCAATGAATACCAGTGAATTTCTTTTGATTATCAGTGATAGGCGCACGTTTGACAACTATCTCACCTGATGGTAAGCGATGATGTGGTCGAAGATGGAGCACGCTTGCCTAGAACTAACCTGTTTACTCTGCACTCAAAGACTCCCAGGTTGTAGCTATCAGCTATTTTCTTTGACCTCAAAATAGTTGGAAAGATCTAACCTTGTCAATATTGTGGAATTCTTCTGATTCTTATGTCTCTAAGAGCCGATTTCACCAATTCTAAACGCCCAGTTTTCGACGTTTAAGCTCGCTTAAACGCGTTAGCCACTGTCATAAATCTGAAGAGTTTGTTTGGATGAACGCGCTAATCTCAGGAACTACTGAATCGAATTGAAAAATAATTTTTGTGTTGAATAGTCCATTTATCGAGGAAGGCTATATAACATCACGCTGCGACCAACAGGAGCGGAGCATCAATGAAAATCGTGGCAAAAACGGCAAAAAAAAAGCCTTATAAGAGCTTCAGTTGCGTGCGCCAGCGTAAACGGTTAAAGTTATGCAAAAGTTATGTATGACGGAATTGTTCACCTATTAAAGTTATAAAAAAAATCCGCGACAGCATATGTCTATCTTTTAAGGTTAACTCACTATTCTTTTTTATGGTAAATGTATGGTAAAATAAGATTACTCTAAGCTTAATTCAGTAAAACTTAGTTTTTATAGCGAATGGTGAAATCGCCCCTAAGTATTTTTTTCCTCCGCTTCAATTCTCCACATTCCTCAGGCATCCTTCGAGTAGTTCACTTTATTAGCTCACATTTCTTCGAACCACTCAGTCTGACTTGCTTCATTAACTGCCACTTCTCGTAATTAATTTCTAATTATATAATATCGAGTTACTTTCTCTGAAGTAAATTGAGTTATTTAATATCATGTAACGTTATTGATAGTTCACGGTAAATGCGCAGAAGATATGTGAAATGAATTACATTTTTAGATACAAATTGTTCAATGTAGCTGTTTTCTACCACAGCTTTATAACGTTTTTTTTGTTGATAATAACTACGAGTAGTTTTATTGTAGCGATAGTTTAAGTAGAAACAAGGAATGGGCTATTAGCAAAAAATACTCCCACAGACTTAATTTCTGGTACCTACCATCTTTTCAATGAATTAACTGTGGCAAGTTTTTCACCAAAAATACCAGTTTTGTGTAGACAGTGTCAAATACTTAATTGACGATTTGTTCTTGAGCTTTTTTGAAATAAATCAGGTTATCAGTTGATTTTACTTTATATAACTTTTATTACATGTTTTTTGAATAGCGTTCCAGTACCATTTACGCGAACTATTTTACAGAATCTTGGAACTACCATAAAAACGTATCTAATGTTTATCTTACGAGTTGTAAAATTCTCGGAAATTAAATAGGTTACTAGTAGCTCATTGTCTTGCTTATTTAGAATAGTCATTAACCTGTGTAGCACGTGACGATTGACACACGATTGTCTACACGGCTCACAAGACAATGTGGGCGTAAAGTACTATATAGTAGTACAGAAATAGAACAGACTGGCATTCTCGAGATTTCGAGTTGTCACACTTGTCATATCATTTGGACGTTGTTACGACCAATTCGATACATAACGTCACTTTGCCGTACTCTGCTTATCATCTCCGTATATTCTTTCATATCAAATCTCTTAATTTTTTTATTATTATTGTTAGGCTCGCGTTTGTCCACTATCTCACCTGGTGGTAAGCGATGATGTGGTCGAAGATGGAGCTCGCTTGCCTAGAAGTAACCTTTTCTCTCTTGATTTAAAGACTCCCAGGTTGTAGCTATCAGGAACACAGACTCTGGCAGGGATTTCCACTCCTTAGTTGTACGCACAATGAATGTGTTCCTGAAATGTTTTGATGCGGTTTGAAAGGGCGATAAACTATTAAGGTTTGCGTATATACTTAGCAACTGTGCGGAGCCGGGGCGAAACGCTAGTTATATCATAAGTTGTACCGAGTATGTATCTTGCTTATTTCTAGGGCCCTTAGAAATGAAAACAGTTTTATAACCACCTTTCCTTTTGATGCTCTTAGGACTTAAAGTACTCTTCACTGGGTTCCGTTGTAATAAAATTTATAAACATCTCATTATCCATACTTACATCACTATTCTCTTCAAGGACTTCGCCTTCGTCATTAACGAAAGCGTAAGTGCCACGCCCATTCCTCACACCATAGTTTTGTCATTACATAAGAGATATTCTATTCCAGCTCGTTCATTTATAAATAGTGTCCGACCGAAGATTCGGTTTCGGGGAGTTTCGACTAAAAAAAACCGGTTTCGGCCAAAAAGTGTCCGAATATTCGGCTTGACCGAAACTAGTGTCTTTGAGCTGAAGGTTGTGATAGAGACATAAAAACTGTCTCGTTCGTCCATGTGTGTTATCACTTAGTTATCGTTTTATTAACTTACTAGAACTTCGCCTGTGACTTCGTCCGCGTGGACGCGTGATAAATGTAATTTATAGCCTATAGCACCCATAAATAAAATAGCTTTCTACTGATGAATGAATTTTCAAAATCGGTTCAGTAATTTCAGAGATTACTTCATAAAAACAAACTCACAAATTTAAAAACATTTCTATAAAATTAGTATAGAATACCTTATTTAGTATTTCATTAAAGTAAGGGCTGATTTTTCAATAAACTGATAACTTTTTCAAGTATTTTTTTTTTAATTTTTGTTAATTTTTCTGTTACCACGTGAGTTTCGAGAGAGGGCAATGCTCGGAGTTTCCTTACGTGATCGAATCAGGAATGATGATATCCGCCAGAGAACTAAGGTTCCCGACATAGCCCGAAGAATCTCCAAACCGAAGAAGCAGTGGGCAGGGCACATTGCTCGCAGAACAGATGGTCGATGAGGCCGAAAAGTTCTGGACTGGCGACGGCGTACCGAAAGACGCAGTGTTGAAATAGCTCCCACAAGGTGGACCGATGAGGGTCGCGGGTAGCCGATGGATGCGAGACGCACAGGACCGGTTATTGTGGCGGCACGCCTATGCCCAGTAGTGGACGTCTTTCGGCTGAACATTCGGTTTCGGCTTCGTCTAAAAATTTTGTTTCGCTCGGACACTATTTATAAATCTGCTCGTAAGTAGAAAGTGATCGTGTCTTACACCATCCATCAGTGGTTTTATCACCTCGTTAATTTCACTTGGCAAACAATATTAAACGGTTATTTATTGCTGTTATTATGTGTCTATGTTTGTATTGTCATAGTAAAGGACACCGCACTGTTAGTTTTACGTTTTCCCACGGCTGCAGCAGCCAATTGTCGCTGATTTTATTGCGTTGGCGAGTTTCAGTATTAAACGATTATCGAGCTTAAGGCGCAGTTATATGCCAACGACCTTGAGTAGTTAGCTTGCGTGTTCTGTGCTGAGCTCACGCAACGCGTCGTACGTTCACCCAGTAATAGGACTCGCCCATCAAGGACCACTTTCCCAAATTAGAAGCATTATTCATTTATTATACATAAAACAACAGTTTTTATACTAAAAGACGTATACTAAAAGATAAATATTTAAATTATCTTTGAAATGGTGAAGGTTTCATAAAAATACGCTCAATAGATTTTGTGTGATTCTCAATTTTTTTTATCCGCGTTACACATAACTTTACAAAATTAATTACACTATGTTATAAATTAATTATTTCAAATATTCACATATCAAATTACGAAGAAAATTGTCTAGAGTAACATTTTTTTTTTTTTAACGAAATGAGACTAGTCGTTTAGACGTGATGTTCAATTTAAAATCATTAAAAAGTCGTATAATTGCGCCTTAAGATGTCTTAATGTTTATGCACTTATTGTAGTCAAGTACATAATAATGTATTTATTACAAGCTTTATATGACTTCCAATGTGTGTGTGTGTGTGGGTGTGGGTGTGGGTGTGGGTGTGGGGGGGTGTGGTGTGGGTGTGTGTGTATGGCATTAAGTCCGCCTTTGTACATTTGTGTTGCATGAAGTTTTAATAAATAAATAATAAATAAATGTTCGTATGTACTCGTAAGTTGTCCGTTTAAAAATTTGCAAACCATTTTTCGACCACATATTTCAAAATTTGCAAACCATTTTTCG
Source organism: Polia nebulosa (assembly GCA_951329385.1). Classification (NCBI taxonomy): domain Eukaryota; kingdom Metazoa; phylum Arthropoda; class Insecta; order Lepidoptera; family Noctuidae; genus Polia; species Polia nebulosa. The sequence goes on along the minus strand of OX589592.1, from coordinate 4,499,525 downwards.
ACCACATATTGGTTTCTGATTGAGCTGGGCATACTTACGTAAGCAAGTCCGATGACAATGCAATATTATACCATCGAACTGATCTGATGTTGAGGCTGGGATGTAGGGACTGGAACTTCCCGGTGGCAAATGGTAGAACAGTTAAATTTGGGTTAGTATGTTTTGTTATCATGAGTATTTTCCATTACACTTTATGACGATGGTCTAAGCTTGTTTAAAAAAGAACTTTTAATTCTTTATCTATCTTCTCGTTCTATTATATCTTTCGTTGGTAAGCTCACACTTAAAAATGGCCGGACAAAGGTTTTCTTGTATTTTAATATTCGCAATAGTTCGAATAAGACTTTTAGTAAAAAAAAAAATTATATGCCCGGAAAATTTGCAAATTCGGGGAAATCTAGTTGTAGACACGTATAACGTTTAACACCCGCTTCGTTGATTTGGATATTTTCGCTTACACATTTTAAGTTCAAATAAAATGGAAATTGAATCTTTAAAATAGCCATTTTATAACTAATTTTTTCAAAAAAACGTTTGAGTATTTTTCCTACTTTTTTGTAAAATAACGAACGCATTTAAAATGTACCTATATACCATTATTTCGCGGACATTGGTGTGGGTTACACGTTTACTTAGTTTTTAATTTATTCTGTCACACTTAAATTGTAATGTTTAAGCAACTGTTTTATGTCCTAAAAAAATAAAATAAAAATCGAAAAGTTTGATCATTTGCTCGGCACGAAAAATTTTGATAAATTTGCATCTTTCAAGTCAATAACCTATCCATCCAAAAGCAGGTGTACACTACGTTCTACATGAAATCACTTTACATGTAAAATTACGTATCTATTGTTCTGAACCACTGACCCGTATTATATTGACTAGCGTAGTATATCGAGCGTGTTATGTGCGACAAGTTACTTCTAGGTGAGCGTGCTCCATCGTCGACCACATCATCGCTTACTATCAGGTGAGATAGTGGTCAAGCGCATGCCTATAAAACAAAGTTCCCTTCCGCGTCTGTCTATCTGTTTTTTCGCGATAAACTCAAAAACTGCTGAACGGATTTTCATGCGGTTTTCATCAATAGACAGACAGAGTGATGAGGAAAGTTTAGGTGTATAATTTGTACCTGTGCAAAGGGGTGGGTCAATAGTCAATGATAAATCAAAGTTTTGGGTTGTAGTGTGGTCATAGTTATTATCTTGTCCTTACCCCTTTTTTAACCGATTTCGAAAAAGGAGGAGGTTCTATGTTTGACTGTATGTATGTTTTTTTTTTCAATTTTTTTATGTATGTCCACCGATTTCTCTGTCATTTCTGGACCGATTTTCAAAATTCTTTTTTATCCGAAAGAATATACTCCCGAGGTGGTCCCATATAAATTTTATCGAAATTGTTTCAGTGGTTTTTGAAAAACTGAACAAAAACAAAAAACATAGATCACGTTTTGGTTTTCTCCAATTACGAGTATGTTAAAATTCCACGTTCCATGTTATTGGGGTTTTGAGTTCTAGGGTATAACAACTAAAAAGTGGAAAATAAAAAACTTTTTTACAAAAAAAAAAAAACAACCGACTTCCAAAAAGAAAACTATAAGTACACTAAAAATTAAAAAATAACTTTAATTTCGAAAGTAGATATCAAATAACGAAGAAATGAAATACAAACACTGACTTCCGAAATTAAAGTTATTTTTAAATTTTTAGTGTACCTATGTTTGTTTTTTGGAAGTCGTTTGTTTTTTTTTTTGTAAAAAGGTTTTTATTTGAGGTCGGTGCATTGTCTTTTTCCAAACTTCTCTATTGGTCGTCTTCTCAAATGTCAGTCACTTCCTTTTAGCTGAATCATATGATCCCAGCAGTATTAAAAGGCTGACGATGATGATATGATCTTTGTCAAGCCCTAGGAACACCTACCACTCGGTCGCGATTTCCAGTGGCTTATTTGGAAAGCATGTCGATTGCGTACCTAAGTAGGCCGTTGCAATGATAATTTGGTGAAATGGGGGAAAGTTGATCCCTCAAACACCCTGTGCGAGGGCAGTGCTCCTGTTCAGACTATGACTTATTTGCTGGAATGTCTCAGGTGTCCGTTTACCTGAATCCTAGATGACCTGAGCAACGCCTCCGTCGAAGCAATAAACGTGGTCATCTACTGGGCCCAAACAGTAGGTGGTTGGTGGCAGTAAGTAGGTAACAATATCACTTCTCTATTAGTATAAAAAACCGGCCAAGTGCGAGTCGGACTCGCTCATGAAGGGTTCCGTACCATCGTACAATATTATACGCGTCTACTTGTTGCCATTATTAAGATCGAGTAAAAAAAAACACGTTTCTAGTGCCCCCTGTAATTTTTAATTTATTTTTATGTTTAATATTTCTTGTTATAGAGGCAACAGGTATACACGTTCTGTGAAAATTTTGCCTACCTATTACGGATCATGAGATACAGCCTGCTGACAGACCGACGAACGGACAGCGGAGGCTTAGTAATAGGGTCCCGTTGTTTACCCTTCGGGTACGGAACCCTAAAAATCAGTCTCTTTCCACGTCTGTCGGTTTTTCCGCAAACTCCTCCTAAACGACGCAACGGATTTTAATGCGGTTGTTACTAATAGAAAGAGCCATAAACGAGGAAGGTTTGTGTGTATAATTTGTAACCCCCGGGTAGGTTGTTTGTATAATGTACCGTCGCAACGGCAAGAAAAAGAAGCAGAATTATCATCATCACACAGTCCATTGACAGTTTCTTTGGTCTTCTCCTCTTTGTATCTATCTACATTCATACTAACAAATGGTCCTTATTTACTTCAAAAATTCTATTCCTTACATTACGTAAGCCTTTTGTTATATCTACGATCTTAATAAAAAAATATTTCGAGGAGGTACCTACTGAGCTACATAAATTAATTAATTAAAATTCTTAAAGTATGCAAGGTCAGAGGCGTTTGCGTTGTTTTTAAGGTAATGTAAGCGTTTGATATACTATTTTTTTAACCCACTTTGAAAAAAGAGGAGGTTATTTGGGTTTAAGTGAAGCATGTGAAAACGATCTTGTAAGATTTTTTTACCCTGACTGTTGTTTTAGTAGCCAATAATAATAATAATATATTCTTTATTTCTCCTCATATTGACAAGCTTATTCTGGGTTTCACATAATTATTATTTGTCTAATTAGCAATGTGAGGAGCTGGAGTCTAAGTTGGGCATCAAATGCCCATATTACAAATAATTATGCCCGTATAACAAAAAATATTGTCACACTGGTGCTGGCTGGGCATAGACCTCCCTCATATCCAGGGCTCGGATACCGGTATATTTTTTGAAACGGTTTCGTCTTTTTAACCGACTTCGAAAAAGGAGGACGATGTTCGTTTTTTTTATGTATGTCCACCGATTTCTCTGTCAGTTGTGGACCTCATTTTCAAAATTCTTTTTTTATCCGAAAGAATATACTCCCGAGGTGGTCCCATATAAATTTTATCGTAATTGCTTCAGCGCTTTTTGGAAAACTGAACAAAAACGAAAAATACGTATACATAGATGACGTTTTGGTTTTCTCAAATTTCGAGTATGTTTAAATTCCACGATCCATGTTAATGGGGTTTTTAGTTCTGGGGTATAACAACTAAAAAGTGAAAAATAAAAAACTTTTACAAAAAAAAAACAACCGACTTCCAAAAAAGAAAATTCTCTAAAAATGAAAAAATAACTTTAATTTCAGTAGTCGGTGTCAAATAACGAAGAAATAAAATACAAACACCGACTTCCTAAAAAAACGTTTAGTTAATCGAAAACAATTTAAATTTTGTTTTCAAGAAAAACAAAATTTAAATTGTTTTCGATTAACTAAACGTTTTTTTACCGTTTTTATTTTATTTTTTGAATGGTGTTATACTACGATACTTATCTACCATTTTCATTCAGATGTCGCCGCACGCTGAGTGCGGTTGCACCCTGCGAAATAAACCGGTTTTTGAAAGCGTTCTCATTTTGTTTTCGTTCCGAACGAAATGTTGAAAATGTTGTACAAAGAACTGTTCTAACCGTTTCAAAAACGTTATTTTAAATAACGGTTCCGAGTCCTGCTCATTTCTTTTCAGACACTCTTTTCTCGCACCACCTCGAAGCAGACTTCGTGGTACGCGTCCAGATCATCTCGCCACCTCTTTCTGGGCGACGCCGTTCATCCTTTGGCACCCATTGCGTGAACACTTTTGCCCAGTGGTTATCTTGCATGCGGCCAACGGAACCCACCCGATCCCATTTGAGCCAGGCAGCCTTTTTGCCCGTCTATAATTCCTGTTTTGGAGCGCAGCATGGTGATTCCGTACTCTGTCTATTCTTTGTAAACCCAGAATACTGTGCTCCTGTGCTCTATCGCACACCCCAAGACGGAACTTTTGCGATTCAGTGAGCGACCAGATCTGAGCACAGTAGGTTTGGATATGTGCTTCGGGTAGATCAGCAGAATCATTGTGATTTGCTTTTATTTTAACTAACTCACCTACGTCAATGATTTATTTACTTACCAGTAACGATCACAAACATTTTTCTTCATTATTGTTTGGACAGATGTTATTAATACTGTCTGAAAAATGTGTTGGCTTGTCCTCTGAATGTACTCAGCGTTTATTTATTACTCGCCGGAAATGAAAAATATGCATTGTTGTTTTTTATTCAGGAGTACGCGATTTATATAGATTTTTTCTTCAACCTGGTTAAATATTCAATTATTGTTTAGTAATTAATTTCTCTGAATATGTCTGAACGAGCGGTTGCCCTTGCGCATGGCAATTGAAAGTCACAGCTGGGACAATAACAACAGTTGTATTTGTTTCAAATGATGAACTGTTATGACCCTATTATTAAGACTCCGCTGTCCGTCTGTCACCAGGCTGTACCTCATGAACCGTGATACCTATCACTAAATTTCAACTGTCTACCTAGAAAGTTGAAATTTTCACAGATGATGTATTTCTGTGGCCGCTATAACAAAAAATACTAAAAAACAGAATAAAATAAATATTTAAGTGGGCTCCCATACAACAGGTATGAATTTTTTTGCCGTTTTTATAGATAATGGTACGGAACCCTTCGTGCGCGAGTCCGACTCGCACTTGGCCGGTTTTTTTAACACGCTTTTATTATTCACCTGTAACTAACTAACTATGTAGAAAATCTTAAAGTTTTTGACCCACTTGATGACAATGCATAGTGACGTCATTCTAAATCCAATATGGCGGACGCCCAAAAATGGCGGACTACTTATTTTATATGCATTCCCATGATATTGATACCAAATGACAGGGTTTTTTTTTATTCAAAGTAATATTATTCAGGGGAGGTTTTGGCAAAAAGAAACCTTACTTACCTTACTATCTTGGGGAATTCCTTTTCTCTCTCTCTAGGCAAGCATGCTCCATCTTCGACCACATCATCGCTTACTATCAGGTGACATAGCGGTCAAACGCGTGCCTATCAACAATAAAAACTACCGACAAAAACGCCCTGTGTCCTTCTAAGTCATAGACATTTTCGCTTTAAACGCCAATGGTTAAGAGAAGCCTGCTATATGCTGTCTACACATTTACGACTTAGCATTATGCATTCGATCTGCTAGTGAAAGTATTTCCAACACTTATTTATTTTATTAGCGGCCTCTTGTAAATTGTCATGCGTAAGATCCCCGGACAAGCACGGCTGCCACGCAACACAGCTTTGCAGTTCACTAAAGTATTTGTGTTAGTACTTTCACACACTTGAACGATATGGTTTGTGAGGCACTGAGGCGTCAATGTGCCGAGGCGCGGGAAACTTACGTTACTCAATAAGGCTGATGCGGGCTTTCCATGTGCAAGGAATGGTTTTATAGTTTTCTAGGTTTTTTTAATGGGACCCTATAAAAAAAAAGAAAAAAAAAAAAAAAAAAAAAAAGAGAGAGAAAGAGTATTCTATTCTATTCCCTATTACTAAACCTCCGCTATCCGTCCGTCCGTCCGTCTGTCTGTCAGCGGGCTGTATCTCATGATCCGTATTAGGTAGACAGTTGAAATTTTCACAGAATGTGTATTTCTGTTGCCAAGTAGACGCGTATAATCTTGTACGATGGTACGGAACCCTTCATGCGAGAGTCCGACTCGCACTTGGTCGATTTTTTATCATTAATAGGCTCGCGTTTGACCACTATCTCACCTGATGGTAAGCAACGATGTACCTAGTCGAAGATTCACTCTTCTCTTAAAGACTCCCAGGTTGTAGCTATCAGGAAACACAGAGTGGCAGGGAATTCTACTCCACAGCTGTACGTACAATCAATGTGACATAGTTATTTTGTGAAATAAATGATTACTTACTTACTAGTTTTGTGTGATTTGGATGAGACATTGGTGCCGATTCTCTTAATAATAACTAAACTTAAATTAGAGAATCGCTGTCTTTTACTAAAAGGCAGTGCGAGAAAAGGACGGCTATAGCTATGAACTAAGTTAGAGATGACAAACTAGTTTACGCCTTCCGCATCACCGTGTTTTTAATCGACATGTTTTTACGTGTACACTTAATTTGTATGGAAATATTAGTTCAACTAAATTTGACAGCTCTAATTTACGTCCGTCTCTTTCTTGTTTTATTAGAGAGAAAAAGATAGGAAGAGCTTAAATTAAGTTTAGTTCGTACAAAACAGAATCCGCACCATTGTTGAATTTCCAGAAGTAAAACTTCGTCTAAAGGAAGCATCACGTTTTTATCACTGTATGGTCTTTCTCAGCAAAGTTTTATCTATGTATATGTGGCCAGATTGACATAGACAAATCATATACGAGGTTCTGGAGTAGTGACCGCGAATAGGAAGACGCCTCCAAGTTGGACCGATGTCCTGGTGAAAGCCGCGGGAATCCGACGGATTCGTGTTGCACAGGACCGATCGTTGTGGTGACGTCTAAGTGCAGAAGTAAACGTCTTTCAGCTAAAATACCGATGCCTGAGTCTTTAGTAGCAAAACACGCTTCACCCAGATTATATTTAAGCAATCATGTGTTTGCTTATTCCTAATCTGGGTAAAGCTCTTAAGAGCAAGCAGACATTAGTGTTTTCTTTTTAAATTAATTAACCTTGGTTTCCGATCAAGTTTCTTCAGTGAAATCAGTTTAACTGTCAGCACTTCCGACTGATTAAGTTTCATACATTAATATCGAATTAACGTGTTTCACGTTTTAAAGCTTATTAAAATATAAATTTAGTGCCACTTGAGAGAAACTGAAACCAACTCTCATCTAATATCAATACGTGAAATCATAAACAAGTACAAAATGGGCGACTGTCTCATTCTAACTAACATAAAATAAATGATTAAAGACAAGTGCAATTAATAATAATTATATGAATACGTGAAGAGAAAACTGCAGTATGAGATTTGGCATAGTTAAAGTTTTTATGGGGGCAGGAATGCGGAAAATTAAGATTACGCTTGCATTTCGAACACTAACCAATAGTAATGTAATAAAACAGCTGAAGCTATAAAAGCAGTGAAAACTAGAAAGGACTATGGACACTTTTGTATGGACTCCGTATCCAGTGCTGTATCAAGTGGTTTTATATATGCCATTTGAAAGGTCATATAAAAGCTTAATTTAATTGTACTGCACCAACAGTCGACAGTTGCAGGGAAAGAATATAACTCATTTTTAACCGACTTTACAAAAAGGAGGAGGTTCTATGATCGACTGTATGTATGTTTTTTTTTATGTATGTCCACCGATTTCTCTGTCAGTTGTGGAGCGATTTTCAAAATTATTTTTTTTATCCGAAAGAGTCTCCAAAGATGGTCCCATACCAATTTAATCGAAATTGTTTTAGCGCTTTTTGAAAATGTCAACAAAAACACAATGTGTATACGTAGATGACGTTTCGGTCTCCTCCAATTACTATTATGTTCGAATTCCATGTTATTGGGGTTATCAATTCGGACGTAACTTTAGAATTATTTTTAGTTCTGGGACTAAAATTGAAAAATACCTTTAATTTCAGAAGTCGGTGTCAATTAACGAAGAAATAAAATACAAACACAGACTTTCGAAATTAAAAATATTTTTCAATTTTAAGTGTATTTTCTTGTTTGGAAGTCGGTTGTATTTTTTGTAAAAAAGTGTTTTATTTTAGCAAGACGTCATCATTGTATGCAGATGATGTTTTCATTCCATATATCTAACTTCGATTTTAACGTTACATACAGAAAGTCAAAGTCATTCAGTGGTGAACGGAGCCTTCGATTCTTTACTGAACTCTGTCTAGAGTGACTACTCCTGGTGACTGGAGGCTGGGTGAAGTTAGACAGTTGCGTCTGCTGATTTTGAGGTGTATAACTTGAATTTTAACAATTATAAATTGACAAATTCAAGTGTGGTCCAACAGATCATCCATCCGCACCACCATGTCCAACTCTGCCTGGAAACTTGATACAGCACTGGGTCCAAAACGCTCATTCTCCTTTCAAATAAAATGGTAGAATCCCATATCATAAAACAATATAAGTAACAGGATTTTGTCAAATCCAATTCCTATTCAGATTTAATTTAACTTCAGTTACGGGCTGCTAGTATTAATTTATTTTGTTATTAGCAAAGATCGCAGACTCCCTGTTTTTATCCCTGTAGTAATAAAGTCTAGTGTAAAAACAACTGATCAATACAAGCAGACAATTTGGCGAGCCTCCAAATTTTTAGACCTGGATAGAGAGAACCAATACATGATTTCCGAATATAAATTTTGTATAATGTGAAGTTACTGGGCAAGTCTGGGGAGGCATTTGATAAATGAATGAATTATGCATGTGATCCTTTCAGCCATAAATAGATTTATGAGAAAATTTTTAGGGAAATGGAAAATGACTAAAGTTAATTTTTATTTTATTTTTTTATTAATGTATTATTTATTTTTAGGAGGTATTCTCCTGTGTTTATTTTTGTACAATATTTTTTAATGAAACTACCAATAACACCAAAAAAATAATCAGTACTACACCACTCACATTTAGGTATCCTTCCGGGAGTAATTAAACTTGGTCACAGATAATATAATACTAGCGTACAGATGCCTCATCCCATACAAAGAAACGGTACCGCCGTAACTACAGGTTTTCGTCTGGCACAAGTAACTTTTGTTCTTCGTTCGGGCCCGTCCTCTACACCTCGCTAGATGGTGTTAGCAGCGACGGCTTGCAAGCTGAATGAATTTACTTAAAGTCTTACCAATGTATTCTCACACGTTGAGGAATTATTTTATAGTACTTTTTCCTCTTCATAGCAGTTTTACTGTATCAAAATGTGTCACTATTCAAATTTTAAAGAGGCGAATTTGCAAACAGCGCCATCTATTGGTACACGAAATATAGATGTCTAAGGATTCGTTCCAGTAATCGTCTAAATTTGAATTACAAGCCAATTATTCCACAATTTTATGCTTAGAGCAGTTCATTAAATAAGAAAATACAGTTTTTACCATATTTATTTTCAAAATATTAATATTACTTAAACTCCATTATGAAATCGATGCATATAACGCCATCTATTAAGATTTATTTGAACTAAATATTCTTTGTTCGAGATGAGACCCCGTGACTTGGTACACAACATACAAGAGGTACCTAGGCCTAAAAAAGGTAGTATGTTTTCTTACTCCTCCGCTGTTCTTTTCTGATTTATTTCGTTGCGGGACCCACGACTAATCGTTTCTCTGGGACTCGTCGAGCTTCATTGTCTCGGCGTTTTTTCTGGTGGTCGCCACTGTTGATTCTGGCTTACAGAAGTTACTGTGGTTTGGGAATAGTGTGTGGCGGGCTTGTCCCGAATAAAAAAAAAATAAAAGGCCTAAACATTAGTTACGAACATTTTAGAAAATGAGTTCAGAGAGGAAGAGATGATTTTCACATTCTATATTATAGGAAATTTAAAATGGCTCTCGCTGTCTCTGAAATCTTTTTCGAAAATGTTCGTAACTAACTTCTTAGTTCTTAGACGCATGGTGGGTACCATGCGTCTACGTACCAAGTTTAATTACAATCGGTTTATTCATTTCTTAGTAAAAGGACTTGACATTTTGTATGATATACCGTGAGGAGTAAACACTCTTAAGAACCTAACAGTACTAACCAGTATGTAAACTGATCACATGGTTATCTTTCTTATAAATAAGGCCGTAAATATAACTGGCATGTCCGAAAGCAGTGCCATAAATTTAAATCAGCGAAATTGTACGGAAATACTCAAAATACTTTTTGCTGATGACCTCTACGGGATTAGCAAGTCAGTCATGGCTTTTCAAGGGAAAGACAATCATGAGATTTAAATTCAATGAGCCAAGGTCTAGGTCGTGAGATTTGATTGACGTCGTCAAAATCTGTCAACAGTATGTGTGGCCTTTTGAAGATTTCCTTAACTTTTCCTATTGTTTTGTTTGGCTCAAGACTTGCTATTTTTTTGTTGTTCTGATAAAAGTCTCCTTCATAACTGAAGAGAAATCTTAGTGTTGATTTTGCCTAAAGTTTTAACACAAGTTGTACCTACTAATATCCTAGTTATTAGTACAACTTGCGTTTAGACCCTTCGGATACGGAACCCTAAAAAGGACTACCATTTTTGGGTTCCGTACCAGAACCGTAGCCCTATTGTCAGTAAGATAAGAGGTATCGTATTACCCAGTTACTGGGTTGTAGAGGTCAGATAGGCAGTCGCTCGATGTAAAAATACTGGTATTCAGCTGCATCCGGTTAGACTGAAAGCCGACCCCAAGATAGTTGAGAAAAGGCGCGGGCAGATTGATTTTTTTGTTGTTTCTTATAAAATATTGTACAAAAATAAACACAGGCAAATACCGTATCGGATCACTACTATCAGAAATTGGTGCCGATTCTGTTGTGCACAAACTAAACTTAATTTAGGCTATTGCTATATTTTTCTCTATAATTAAACAAGAAAGAGACGGACGTAAATTAGAGCTGTCAAATTTAGTTGAACTAATATTTACATACAAATTAAGGGTACACGTAAAAACACGGTAAAGAGCAAGGTGTAAACTAGTTTGACATCTCTTTAGTTTATAGCTACAGCCGTCCTTTTTTCGCTTTGCCTTTTAGTAAAAGATATTGATTCTTTAATTTTATTGAACAAGAGAATCGGCACCATTAGGTACCTCCTAAAAATTAAAACATAATTTTACCTCTTTATGTTATTAATTTAAATAGAAGTTTTCTTCATAGCCAGAGATCGGAATTTGGGCGTCATTCCAGGGCTGTACCCTATCTAGAAATTTATTAATTATTATTATTGAATAGATTTTCCAATAAATTGGAATCCTACTATATTATCGACATATATGACGCCACAATATTAAGAGTATTAAGACTACCTATTTTTTAAAAATATAGTAGGATTCAAATTTATTGAAAAATCTATTAAATTTTTTTATTTTTTTTATTAGTGTTCAAAATATATAAAACAGTATTAAATATATACAGAGTGTAACGGAAAGGTGTGGTCATATTGTAAGGACTGTATCTGCCCATCGATATGAACAACTTTCTTCAGGAAAATCTGAGGAAATACTAAAAAAAAAATTACCTTAGGTACATACAAATTTTGATCAGCTGATGATAACTTTGTATGGAAAGTCCATTTTTTTTTTGGGAATTTTCTATTTCTTGTTAGAGAAAGTTGTTCATTTCCATGGGCAGAACCGGTTCTTAAAATATGACCACACCTTTCCGTTACATTCTGTATACTACAAACCACATAAGCCTTTGATGGTTAGTGAGTTCGGAATAGTGATATATGGCTAGTGAGTTCGGAATAACGATATCAAGACTAGTAATTAATACTAAGAAGCAGATGATAAATTTGTGAGTTTAAGGGCCTTCTCGCGGTCCAGTGGCGCCCTCATTGAATAAAAAATCGTAGCTTAACACAGAAAATAAATATAAAAAAATCCAACTTGACGTTTGTTACAAAGAGGATAAAGAATTTTTACGTTGTTAAAACAGGTCTCAAAATGTTTCGTATCCAAAGTAGTAGGCAAAAGTGCCAAAAACGGCCGTTTCTGACACTTTTGCCTACTACTTTGGATACGAAACATTTTGAGACCTGTTTTAACCACATAAAATTTTTTTATCCTCTTTGTAACAAACGTCAAGTTGGATTTTTTAATATTTATTTTCTGTGCTATGCTACGATTTTTTATTCAATGAGGGCGCCACTGGACCGCGAGAGGGGCCTTAACATTCTAATATTGTTTTTCAATTAAAGATGGTAGTAAGTATATCGATTAATAAATCTTCTAGATATGACCCTGGAATGATGCCCAGATTCCGATCTCTGTTCATAACTAACTTGAAACCATAATCTTTACAGTGTTGACTTTGCCCCAACTGTATAACATAAGTTACGTGTTTTAACAACTAGTCGTAAATTCAGTTATTATTCATTAATCTTTAACTTACCATAATATTTACAAAAGACCTTTCAAACAGCTTTCTACTAAATTAACAGAAAACACTTCCTTGGTTGACTGGTAGAGAATGCATTTTTCTAGGGTCATGGCGCAGTTACACGACTTTTAAAGGTTTTTAATTGAACATCACGTCTAAACGACTAGTCTTATTTCTTTGAAAAAAATATATGTTACTCTAGACTATTTCAGTCGTAATTTGATATGTGAATATTTGAAATTATATTTTTATAACATAGTGTCATTCATTTGTAAAGTTATGTCTAACGCGAATAAAAAATTAAGAATCACACAAAAACTATAAAGCGTATTTTTATGAAACCTTCACCATTTTAAAGATCATTTAATTATTTATATTTTAGTATACGTGTTTTATCACTACATAGTATAAAACAAAGTCGCTTTCTCTGTCCCTATATCCCTATGTATGCTTAAATCTTTAAAACTACGCAACGGATTTTGATGCGGTTTTTTTTTAATAGATAGAGTGATTGAAGAGGAAGGTTTATATATATAATTTGTACCCGAGCTAAGCTGGGACGGGTCGCTAGTGTATAATAAATTAATAATGCGTTTAATTTCGGACAGCGATCCTTGATGAAGAAGTCCTATTACAGGGTAGACGAACGACGCGTTACGTGAGCTCAGCACAGAACACGCAACCTAACCACTCAAGGTCGTTGACAGTTAATAGCGCCTTTTTTTTTTTTGGGGGTGTGGGTAATCATCCAATGACTTCTCCCGCTCTAGGGTGGAGCGGGAGGGCGTGTCAGATTCTTACTGACTAAAACCCACCCCTGTTCCTCCCTGCCCTGAATGCCCAGGGGCGAGGTAACTCTTTCGAATTTATCCTTAACCCCTAGGCAGGCATCGGCCATGACGGGCCCCGTCATGTATACTGACAACTCTGAGGCGCGCGTGGAACACTACGCGCTGTCGACTCTCGGGCCTGGTGCTGATCGGACAGCCAGCTACCCATTACTCGCCGTCCGCAAGCCCGGGTAGTTAATAGCGCCTTAAGTTCGTCTTTGTGCATGAAGTCTAAACAAAAAAATAAAGACCAATGCACGGCGCTTAGTACAAAATACAAAACGTACGTCTGATCGTTTTGGCATGAAATTAATGATCATGATGTTCGTAACGGCATTCCGTGTCAAATTATTTCTGCTTTGATTGATACCTTATTCATCTTGTGTTCGAATTGTTATGTCATCCGGTAGTGTGGCTGTACACCTGGTGAAGTTATCACCGTTTTTACAGACGACCCCAGAAGGAAATTAATGTTTTCGAGGGTATGTGTGTATGTTTGTATGTCTATTTCTGTGGCACTCCCTGTTACCTAAATGGCTGGATGAATTTTAACAAATGAGGTAGGTATTATTAGATTGGTCTTGGCCGCCGATGTAAGGTTATGAGTTTAGAAATAAAAAACAATATGGCGGCCGGCATTAGGTAAGTTTAAGCGTTTTTAGGGTTCCGTACCGAAACGGAGCCATAATGCTTGTCACGTTGCGGGCCGGAGTATTGGTGTGACACGTAGAGGAGGTCGTAGGAGTGACACGTAGATGAGAGTTAGATGAAGATAAACACGACGAGTTCAGACGTATATTTTATTATATACGTACGTACACCATACACTGTGACTAGGTAAAGGTATAAATTGTATGATTGCTAGGAACTGCCTGGTTACAAAAGCTGCACTTCACTGTTCTCGTAACTCTTACAAACTGGTAACTGTAATTTCTAGAAGGAAAATGACAATGATGGATAGGAGCTTAGTCTAGCTCGGCAGCAGAATTAGAACTCATTTTTAATATAAAAACAGACTATTGACAGAGAAAACAAGTAATATTTGAATTTTTAAAATAAAAAAGGTAGGCAAGAACGTAATTTTGGAATAGAGGTCAAAAAATAAACAAGGCTCTAACACTGCCTTGTTACATGCTGTCACTCACGTGTCGGTCTGTCTGTCCGTCGACTGTTGTTGCACACATGTTTTACAGCCAAACGGTTGGAGCTACAGTCTTCAATTTTTCACAGTATAATCATCTTGTTGACCCAAAGCCATACAAATAGTAAAAATTACATTTGTTACGGAACCCTAAATGTGCGGAGTTCAACACGCACTTGGCCGATTTTTTTGTGAAATGGTCATGTGGGATAATATCATACTATAGGGCTTGAGCTCTTATCTATAATACTCCTATAAATGTAATGCAAAACATTTTGAAATCCATCGGTGCTAAAGTTATTGTTATTGTTATTGTCAGGCCTGTTGGTTTAGTGGTTAGTGACCCTGACTGCCTGGGAGTCTTTAAAACAATAGTGAAAAGGTCACTTTTAGGCAAGCGAGCTCCATCTTCGACCTCATCATCGCTTGCTATCAGGTTAGATAGTGTACAAACGCGAGCCTAACAATAATAATAGAAAAAATAAAGAGATTTGAGATGACAGAATATACGGAGATGATAAGCAGAGTGCGGCAAAGTGGCGTAATGTATCGAATTGGTCGTAGCAACGAACGTGGCTGGCCTGTTGGTCTAGTGGTTAGTGACCTTGACTGCTATGCCGGAGGTTGTGGGTTCGTTTCCCACCCAGGACAAATGTTTGTGTAATGAGCACGATCATTTGTTCTGTGTCTGGGTGTAATTTATCTATAATATTTATGTATTTAGAAATATATAAGTATGTTTATCAGTTGTCTAGTACCCATAACACAAGCTCTGCTTAGCTTGGGACTAGATGGCGTTGTGTGATAGTGGTGGAATATTATTATTATTATTTATTGTGCACACAGGGAAAACCAGTAAAAAATAACGGACGATATCATAGAAACGTCTCGAATCACTTACTGACAACAGTGACTGAGTAACGTATTTATCTGTAAGATAATTGCGATCGCAAGTAATCACATTCTTCGTCAAATTAATAAGAAGCTTACACGATACCACTCGCGCTATCTGTCAGGGAATGTAAACAAGAAATTTTTGTAGCAGTAGTGGGATTGATTGGGAGATTTCAAAAATGTCTGATTTTTTTTCTTTTTTTAATTTTTGAAGTGAAAACTTCTTTAGGCTCGTTGGGCATTTTTGAGATGAAAAAAAAAAAAAAACAATTGAACTCGCCACCGACACCGCTACGCGATTCGCTACGAATGCTACGACGCGTAACGTGCCTTACGGCTTCAGCAGCCTGAAGAGATAACTTGGATTGGTCTTGGTTGACCAGAAGGAAGTCGTCTAGTTAGATTAGCACTCGAAATCCCTTCGCACGCAAGGTCGTCGTGAACCAGCTTGTTATAGAGGAAAATAGGTGCCGCACTGAAGCCAGCCCAAAAGGTAAACACATCATCTCGTATACTGGTCATTATAACTGATTCTTAAGAAATGCCGGTGAGATTTTGTTGCCCGTAGGTGAAAATAAGCCTGGGATATCTTTATCATCCTGTGTCCAGGTTGAAGATAATCTTACTGAGGCGTGAGAAATCAGACGAAAACGAGTGCTAGGACGCGTAGCGTTTGTTCGTGTCGAATCTTGCAAGCTGAATTAGTACCAATTCCTCCTAAGCTACGGCGTTAAATTTTTACAAGTTGGTTCAGTTCCAATGACAACGCATTTTTATGATAAGCATGACCTGAATTGACATCCAAGATTAGGGAACTCTACAATGCTCGACTTAAGTATTTTTTTTGGGGTACATCCAGCCATCCAATTACTTCTCCCGCTCTGGTTGGAGCGGGAGGGCATATCAGACTCTTACTGACTAAAACCCACCCCTGTTCCTCCCTGCCCTGAATGCCCAGGAGCGATGTGACTCTTTCGAATTTATCCTCAACCCCTAGGCAGAGTTTAAGTATTTTTGCGGCCTACCCAAATGTCCTTACTTTGGTATTGTTCGTCGGTTTTGAGCTCCTCAAAGTTCTGAGTTGAGCTTCACGATAACTGACAAATGCTTGCACTATCTGGTCAGGTCCACTCGAACTTGCGTGTTGCTTTCCTCAAAAGCTCATCCCAGTCATAAACTTACATGGTTCTCATATGTATAGACCAGTACATATTGTATGGATTTGAACACTTTAAAAGAGACTTTGACCTCTGAGTTTGTTTCGGTGTTTCTTCTCAGGGTAGTCAGCTAGGAAACACCGGCCTCATCTAGCTAAAACGGACAAAAAAAAAATGTTGACGTGTGAAAGTGTTGTTAAAACCTACTTACAAAAATAAAATCATTTACATCATCATTTATCATTACCATTTATGTGTACACATTTAATTGAATAAGCCGGTATAAAAGCTTGTTTAAAAAATGTTTTTTTTTTTTACTGTAAACTTATTTACAGCTTGAAACGCATCTGAAACACGTAATTACACACGAACTTACTACTACAACACGAAATACAAAAGGCAAATGTACTCAATACAATAACAAATAAATATATTTGACGAGGAACTAGTTGTAATATTCTTTCATTGAAGAGGTTATCACATATTTAGCTCAGTTTATCTTATGTACGCAAGTAAATTTAATTTAATTTGGCCTCGAATTCGAACTATATCTATGTATATAAATTGTAATAAGTTATCAATCATATCATTCAGAATAGTAATTTTATTTATAAACGTGCCAGTTTTGATATCTGCAATCTTGAGTCAATTTGAATTAGTTTTTAAACTGGAAAGAGATATATTTGATGTACTTGTACAATTTACTACACATTTGCAATTGTATAATCTAAATTTGCATCTTATTAGATTTTAATTTGATTAGAAGTACATAATTAGTTTGCATGACATGCATAGCTCAGTAACGTCATTCAAAATTCAATATGGCAGACTCTCAAAGATGGTAGACTAGTTATGTTTTATGCATTTCCATAATATGGGTATCCAAACGAAAGGGTTTTTTACCGAGAAGAAAACGAATATGCGTGTTTTTTTTTGTTTTGTTTTTTTTAACTGTAATATTTTATTCTTTAGAAACATTCATCATCAGCCTTTTAATGTCCCCACCGCTGGGGCACAGGCCTCCTCTCAGTAAGAGGGTGTGGGCGCTAATCCACCAGGCGGGCCCAATGCGGATTGGTGGATGTCACATGTCTTCGAAAGGGAAGCAGGATGGGAGCAGTGGTGGCCCAGTGTTATTGGCGTCGACTTACAAGTTGTAGGTCGTGAGTTCAAACCTAGGCAGGCGCTTTACTTTGTGTTAATTAAATAATCTTTAAAATGGTGAAGGTTACATAAAAATACGCTTTTATACTTTTTGCGTGATTCTCAATTTTATCTGCGTTAGACATAACTTTACAAATTAATTACACAATGTTATAAAAATATAATTTCAAATATTCTCAGATCAAATTACGACGGAAATAGTCAAGAGTAACATATTTTTTTTTTTCAAAGAAATAAGACTAGTCGTTTAGACGTGATGTTCAATTAAAAACCATTAAAAGTCGTATAACTGCGCCTTAATTATTTCATCACCACTGCTTTCAAAACGGTGAACAAAAACATCGTGAGGAAACCGCTATGTCCTAGGACCACAAATTTCGAAGATATGAAACATTGGTAAGCAATAAATTAAATTTCCACACACGCACTTACAGTTATTGAGTTACCTTTGTTGCCCTATTCCTGGAAAATGCTATTTATAGACTTAATATATGAAATTGCATACCGGTAGTGCAGTTTGAGCTAAGAGCTTCACTTAGTCTGCTATAAGGAACTGTATAGTCGATTAACCTAGCAATTTAATATTAAGTCTCTACTTATTAAGTCTCTACTTATTTTTATCACTAATTGTTTCACCGAAGAACCTTTTAGCAATAGGGATATTACTGTCTAATTGTAGTGTGTTTAGTTTATTAACATCATCTTTTTGTAATGGTTTCCTTAGTACTGTAGTGACCGAGGGCGTGGGCACAGGGTGTGTGCTTCTGGTGTTTGTGAAGAGAAACACCGGAGACTGGACAGCAATATATACTTACATTTTCAAATAAGGCGCAGTTATACAACTTCTAATGATTTTTAATTGAACATCACGTCTAAACAACTAGTCCTATTTCTTTGAAAAAAATATATGTTACTCTAGACAATTTCCGTCGTAATTTCGTATGCGAATATTTGAAATTATATTTTTCAACATAGTGTAATTAATTTGTAAAGTTATGTCTAACGCGGATAAAAAATTGAGAATCACGCAAAAACTATGAAGCATATTTTTATGAAATCTTCACCATTTTAAAGATCATTTAAATATTTATATTTTAGTATACGTGTTTTACTATAATACCTGTTGTTTTATGTATAGTAAATTAATAATGCGTCTAATTTCGGACAGCGCTCCTTGATGGGCGAGTCCTATTACTGGGTGTACGTACGACGCGTTACGTGAGCTCAGCACAGAACACGCAAGCTAACCACTCAAGATCGTTGGCAGTTAATAGCGCCTTAATCCTTTTTCCATCGACAGATCAAAACTGACCGACTTAAACAATTTATTTAATTTTATGTCAAATTTTAATACTATTCTAAATTAACACTTTTTTTTGTAACGTAAATCATCAGATGACCTCCCCCGCTCTAGGTGGGTTGAGTGTCGGACTCTTACTGACTAAAAGTTCCTTTAGTTGCTTGTGTGTTCCCGGGCCGCAGTGATTCTTTCAAACACTTCTGCGATTCCCAAAAAAACCCTAACAGCATTATTATACTGAACCTCTTCAGGTTCAGTGTAATAATGCTGTTAGGGTTTTTTGCACAAATCGTAGAGTGCCCTTCGGCACTACGATTTGTGCGTAAACGCGTGTGCTATGTTTCCTTTCATATTAGTAATGAATTTATCATACAATCCATTCATCTCATGGTCTTATAAAATATCTTAATGTTTTACAGGTAGTTAAGTTACTGTATTCTAACCAATTTTTTTAACAATACAAGGCTCGCGCGCGTTTAACCCCAAAAAAAAACTCCCGCGCGCGTCATGTGTCGGATCTGTCAGCCCCGTTGACAGGCGGCCATCGTGTAACTACAGACTTTGTCAGGTGCCGGGTGTATGAACCTTGTCACAGGTCTGAAGACCTTGGCTAATAGTGATAATAGCGGTTTAAAACGCGTGAATCAGGTTTTTGGCAAATTTTTTTGGCGAGACAAACTTTATAACCCCAGTGGCGCACATGTGTGCCGCTAGTTTGCCTTGCCAAATACCCGATTCACGCGTTTTAAACCGCTATTATCACTATTCGCCTAGGTCTTTTGACCTGTGACAAGGTTCATACACCCGGAACCTGACAAAGTCTGTAGTTACACGATGGCCGCCTGTCAACGGGGAATGACAGAGAGACAGGGGAGAGACACGTGACGCGCGCGGGGCCTGTAGTCATTTTTCATTATTTCCAACTATCTTTAAACCAACAACATTGAACGGCACCCAACATTCAGGCACTCGTCCAAACAAGGCTGTGCCAGAAGACCACGCATGAATGGCGAAGAATTAATATGCTTTCATCGTTCTCTGCGCACGCGCACCCAGGCGTGCCAAAGTCCGAGGTATTGGGTTTAGGGATGACGCAGGCATCATCAAAGATCGACATGTTTAATGTCGATGTGTGTGAGATGGTATGTCGTATACAGAGCTACCTGTGGAATTTTTGCATTTAACGTTGGCTAAAGTTAAGTTAAGTTCGCATATTATGGGCCGATTTCATCATTCGCTCTATAAACTAAGTTTTACTGAACTAAGCTTAGCGTAAAAAACAAAAACCATAAAAAAGATTATAGTACGTTAACCTTAAAAGATAGACATATGCTGTCGCGGACTTTTTCTTAGAACTTTAAAAGGAGAACAATCTCGTCATACATAATTTTTGCGTAATTTTAACCGTTTACGCAGCGCACGCAACTGAAGCTCTCAGGTTTTTTTTTCCCGTTTTTGCCACATTTTTCATTGATGCTTCGCTCCTGTTGGTCGCAGCGTGATGCTATATAGCCTATCCTCGACAAATGGACTATTCAACACAAAAATATTTTTCAATTCGATCCAGTATTTCATAAGATTAGCAAACAAACTTTTCAGCTTTATGACAGCGGCTAAACGCGTTTTAAAAGCGAACTTAAACGTCGAAAACTGGGCGTTTAGAATTAGTGAAATCGGCCCTATATGTATATGTCAAGTGCTGATCGGTTTCTGAGGCCTATAAAACTCATACTTATGGAAATTATGAACATTTGTTTAAGGTGGGGTAAGATGGGGACATATAAGCATAATCGGTTTAAAATGTTCCCACTGCTGGTACTTAGGCCTCTCTACGGTCCATTTCCTCTCCTAGAGAAGACTAGGGCCGTAAACAACCACGCGGGCCCAGTGCGGGTGTCACATGTCTTCGAATTTTTGGTTCTAGGAGATTCCGGTTTCCTCACGATATTTTCCATCACCGTTTTGAGAGTAGTGGTGATGAAACAAATTACAGAAAGTAAAGCGCCTGCCTAGGTTTGAACTTTGAACCCACGACATACAACTTGTATGTCGGGGTCGTTACCTACCACTGGGCCACAACTACTCCGTATAGCAGTTACAACATGCCCTCAAAATATTTACTGGTACTACCTTCCTATTTACAAAACAATAGACAGCAATAGAGTAAACTACGGTAGTTTAACGTATTAGTTAGGGTCACTATTTGAAAGTAACGTATTGTTTTGTACTTAAGACATACTAGGAACCGTTAGTTTATTAAAGATCATGAAACTGTTACGGAGATATTTGTAACTGCTGATGCTGGTTGGCATTCAATTATGTTCTTGAGATATTGTGTGCATCCATAGTAGATACTCCGTACCCCGACTCCTCCGTGCCCCGGAGAGCATGTTAAGCCGTTGGTCCCGGCTGTCAATCGTGGATCTTTGACAGTCGTTACGGGTCGTCAGAAGCCCGAAAGTCTGACAACCAGTCTTACCAAGGTGTATCGTATTATCCAGTAACTGGGTTGTGGAGATCAAATAGGCAGTCGCTCCATGTAAAATACTGGTATTCAGTTGCATCCGGTTAGACTGGAAACCAACCCCAATATAGTTGGGAAAAGGCGCGGGCAGATTGATCCATAGTACATACAGGGTGTAACTGAAATGCATGATCATGTTTTAGAGACTGCTTCTGCCCTTGGAAATGAAAAGAAAGAAAGAAAGAAAAATTGTTTATTCTACACAAACAAAACGCGCATTATAGAAAAATCGACTAAAAATAATATAACATACAACGAAGCCAAAAGCCTCGTATTCAACCAATGAAAGTCTTTTACCTGACCGGTTATATGTTTTTGTTGAACAACTTTCTTCAAGTTTAATCCTAAAAAAAAAATATCTTTCCGTACAAAGTCATCATCACCTGATCAACATTAGCATGGGATGTTCAATTGTATTTTTCACTCATGCATGCAGCTGAGATGAGAATGCTAAGAGCGATGTGTGGTGTTACGCGCATGGTTACAATTAGGAATGAGTATGTAAAAGGAAGTCTGAAAGTAGCACCGGTGACTGAAAAGTTGTGTGGAAATCGGTTGTCGTGGTCCCATACCACGACAACCGTGTGATGTGTGAACCATGTGATGCGGAGGAATGAAAAAAATATCGTGAGGAAAGTCTTGTGTATGGATGTGGTTGGCTATAGGAGTAGGCGAAAGCCAAAGAAACGATGGATGGACTGTGTGAAAGAGGATATGGGTAAAAAGGGGTTGACTACAGAGATGACGACTAATAGGGAAGTATGGAAGAAACAGACATGTTGCGCCGACCCCAAATAAATTGGGATAAGGGCAGGAGAATGATGATGATGACATCCTAAAAAAGACAAGGTCCTATTGAAAGAACTTTTTCCGTACGAAAGAACCACGTTTGCGTGTGCAGCAATTCACGAAATCTCCACATTTTCACTTCGATGTAAACTTTCAATATTATCATACTTATCAATAAAATGTAAGTGCTCGTGTAAAACAGTTTTAATTTAATCGCTTCAAGATAGATACAAGCAAGTGTTTGTACGTCAAGTCTTACCAGTTATTCGCAGCTAATGACAACTTGTCAGTGTCAATGGGGGCACCTATAGACAATGGTAATTTAATGTTATTTTATAAACTAATCGAGCAATGACCTGGGCGTGTTGGGCGCCAACTGTCATTGAACTAGTTCTAATAAGGGAATAGACTCATTTTTAATCGATGAAAAAAAAAGAGGAGGTTTCTTTAGGCCAGTTTAATGGCTTGTGGAGGTCAAATAGGCGACTCCAACATAGTTCAATATAGTTGGGAATAGGCCAGGCAGATTGATTGACTATTTGATGATTATATACTAAACGATCAACGACCTATAATGATGATATTATCAGGTATTTGTTGGCGCCAACTGGGAAAATTAATTAGGTATTACTCATTAATTAGAAATTTAATCAGTAAAGTCACAATTGACATTAATAAAGATTTATTAAGAACTAGCTGACCCGACAGACATTGTCCCGTCTTAGCTGTGCACTGTCAAACGGGCGAAGTTTAAATAGTTGTTAATTTTCTAATTGTCCACGCAACTTTCTTAATTTTTCCTTTCATAAGAACCTTCTCCTGACAACAAACACAACAAAAAAAGAATTAGCGAAATCGGTCCAACCGTTCACGCGTGATGCCGTGACCAAGGAAATAGGGATTAATTTTTATAGGTACTCGTATATATAGATTAACTTATTACTGATTGCTCTAAACTCTTCTTCGTCGTTCCCTCACTGCTGAGGATCGCGACCACATATGACACGGCTCCTCAATCCGGGTTCGGGCACCTGTCTTCTGTAATGTAGACCTCTCGGTACATGCTGCTTCCAACAGCCTTCTTTATTACAGTAGACAATCTTCCTGGTGCTTGGCTTTGAGCGCGTTTTCATTCCACCATGCCCAGTTATTATGAGCCTGTCCATACACATGTATGTCCAAATAAGCTGAGCGCACGGTCTTGCCATAGTGTAGATAGTTACTTAATGATTTGGAGTTCCTTCAGCATGGACTCATTCGTTCTCATGGCAGTCCATGGTATTCGAAGAAGTCTTCGCCAACACACAAACTCGAAGGCATCTATAATCCTACTTGCCTGGCTTCTAATGTTTCCATATAAAAAGATCGCAAACACCAATGCACGGACCAATCGTATTTGTTCTGTTGTTTTGTGTCGTGTTTGTTATGTTTGTAATACTGGAGTCAGTATTTATTCTTTTCTATTTTAATCATTTCTCCGGGACTCATCGAGCTTCACTCGGTGCTTCTCAGGTGGTCGCCAAACCACTGTTTATTCTAGCTTCCAGGGAATTGCAGTGGTTGAGAATACTGTGGCGGGTTTGCTCAAAACAAATGTTGCAAAAGTATGTTCATTTACTTTCTTCCTTTGGCGATTTCTTAGGTAAGTTTTTTCTAACGGATCCGCTCACAGTCAAATTCTGCATTCTCATAGTTGTTATACAGGGTGTGACGGAAAGGTGTGGTCATATTTTAAGAACCGGTTCTGCCCATGGAAATGAACAGCTTTCTCTTAGGAAAAATAGAAAATTCTCAAAAAAAATAATTGAAATTCAGCTGATCAATATTTGTATGGGAGGTAATTTTTCTTTTTGAGAATTTCCTCAGGTTTTCTTGAAGAAAGCTTGTCATATCGATAGGGAGATGCATTTCTTAAAATATGACCACACCTTTCTGTTACACCCAGTATTTATGCAAAGCAGCCAGTAGACTTCCTTGTAATATTCTTCGAATAGATAGATAGGATACATTTTATTGTAGGTACACGAAAACAGTTAATAACTCTTATACATTATCTTAAATGTATGGGTACAATGACAATCTAATTCGCGAGATCAAGGAGAGGAGAATCAAAACCATTTTGAACGAAAAGAGATTGGTCTATTTTTGTTCAAAATGGTTTTGACTAGTGACAAACAGTCGGGGCACTCTTGCGGCGAAGCTTTCAGATAGCATCCCCATTAGCGAGTGACGTCATCAATTGACTGATTTTCTCTGTAAGATGAACCTTGAAATGTTTTGGTTTATTCGTCGAGTCTTATATCATTCAAACAAACAAACTGTCGCTGAAAACCAGCGCTGCTGTCTCGTATAGGGTCACAGCACTAAGCTGAGCGATGGCTGTTTTGCGTGGATGTGACGCATGTTTCCCTCCAGCTTTTTCTTTTTTAATGTGTTTCTGTCTTTTGCGTCATGTTTACCGTAAATAAACGTACTTTCTTTCTTTTTTCTTTAAACACTGACTTCCCTGCCGGAGTCTTTAAGTCAAGAGTGAATAGGTTACTTCTAGTCAAGCGTGCTCCATCGTTGACCACATCATCGCTTACCATCAGGTGAGATAATGGTCAAACGCGTGCCTGTCAATGAAAAAAAAAACCACATTTTTTTGATAGGGAAATATATTCAGGGCCATGTTGTGATAAAAGTGGGTAATTTCCCAGTGATAGTAATTATGTTTAATCTTATCAATTAAAATGTAGTTATCAAAAAAAATATGTTTAATTATCCAAATTGGACCTATCGTGATCGGGCACGACAGCTTTCCTTTATCAGAAATGTGTTTAAATCAAATATTTACTACACTGATTAAAATCTGGGAATTGAAAATTTATCTGTGTATATATTTAAATGATACCTATACCTTACCTGTATGGATGTGGATGGCTATAAGAGTAGGGGAAGGCCAAACAAACGATGGTTGGACTGTGTGAAAGAGGATATGGGCAAAAAGGGGGGACTACCGAGATGACGACTAATAGAGGAGTATGGAAGAAAAAGACATGTTGCGCCGACCCCAAATAAATTGGGATAAGGGCAGGAGAATGATGACCTACACCTTACAATTTCAAAAATTCAGTCATGGATATTATTTTTTGCGGGTACTTTTACATCAGCCTTTTAATCTCCCTAATGCTGGGGCACAGGCCTCCCTATGAGAGGTTGTGGGCCGTAATCCACCACGCGAGCCCAATAGGGAATATGCATTATACTTTTTATTTGTTTAATTGAAGACTTATTAACTATAGTGAACAAATATGAAGGAATTTTCAAAATACCATCATCAGCGACGAAGTTATAGCTTTAAAATTGATAATTAGAAAGACAAGTCCGACATGTTCTTTGACGTCAAAAGACATGACGCCCATACAACTGTCATAGAAAACAGCGTTTTCGAGAAAGGGACAGATATATTTGTTTAAAATTGTTATATCTCGTTTAATTTTCGATCAATTTTGATTCTTCTTTCACTGTTCGTACTCTATTTTAGTATATTCATCGATAAACCGGTAAGATAATTTTTTTTTTTTTTTTCATGCATATTCCCTATTGGCGGATTGGTGGATATGGTGTTTTTGTGTGTAGTGGCAGATAAAAATAAGAATTACTTTTATTTTTTTTTATCGTAAATAATGTAGATAAGTCATTCATCATGAGCTCTAAGCTTGAAATGAGCAAGCCCTAAAGATGTCTGTTGCCACACTTTGAAAGCTCGCTGGTAGACAACACAGATGCTGGCAAAGAGTGATTAGTCTCTCTAATGTTTCGGCAAAAGACAAAATCTAAAATGGAACTACATAGTAAGAGCACTAAGAGCAACCTACACAAAGTTACTACTGATGCCAAGTTTACACAAAGATATTACCAAAACAATGAATAAACTAGCTAGATACGAAACAGTAACAACCCTTAAACAAAGAGCTCATTTGACGTACAAATGCGAGCTATAAACGTATCACTTACGGATATGAGTCACACGAGCTAAAGGATTTACAAACGCCTCTGAACTGAGCGTAGTCACTCTTTCTTGGCGAATAAATTCAAATGTTTATGGAAGTACTTACTTATACTTACAACCAGCTAGGGTTGTCTCTACTGGATAAAAGATGTGAATCTCTCTCTATCACTCAAAGGTTTGCTGGGAGAAAATTCAACATTAAGTTACGCTCGCCTTTGTACACAATTGTCTAACTTCTATGTACCTACTATGTACAATTTTGATGTAGGAATTAAAGTTGTCAGATCCTGATACTGAAAAGCCGAACTTACAGATCAGTGCGTTTAGCCGTGATTGCAGATAAAAAGGCGGGTCAAATTAACATATTAAGGATTTTGGATATTTAACATTATTCACAGCCCGACTTAACCCACTGCTGGGCAGAGGACCTGGGTTTCTTTTGGACGCCACTCGGTCACTGTCTTAACACCGTCTGTCATCATCGTGGCTTGCCATGAGTCCTGCCCAAATCTGTTTGATTTCTATAAAACATTTTCCTTTACAGAAGACAAAAAAAGATAACACATTATTGTATGTTAATCCAGTTTTCAGTGAAACTATAAGGGATTTTTTTATTTTACTAGGAAATCCTAAAAATTACTAGGAAACTGTAAAAACCGGACACTGTCTGGTCCGGATACGCATCTAAAAAACAACAATGTCCGGCTTTATCCAGATGCTGGCAACCCTACTTCTAAGTTTCAGCCAGGGCTGCTTCAAGCACGGTGTTTGATCAAATCGTGCTCCATTGACACGTGATTGTTTCGAGTCCGGTTTGAAATTCTCCAGATACTAAGTATCCAGTTCACTTGGAGTACGAGGAATGTAGATATCCTTCAATTGTGAGGGATAGGAATGCAGAACCTGAGTTGGCAGAAAGTTGAAAGGACCAGGGACGGAAGGACCAATTTTAGGACCAGTTTTGTTTAGTTTGCGTTTTGTTATCGGCTATCGGAGCGGAGGGTATTAGTGAGAGGTTGAAAATCACATCACGACAGTCTCCCGTAACGCCCACTCTTTACCATGTCCTCGTTTAACAACGGTGGAAAGAAGTGAGGCAGCAACCTTCCCAGCAACACATTAACTACATATTTTAGTTGTTCTCAGCACACCTCGATCGTCAAACAGGCGCAGGTCTGCCAACTTACAAATAAACTCAAAAGCTAAAACTGCCAACCCCTAAAACGTCTCGTTCATTCGCGTCATCCACAAGCTAGACAACATAAAATATAGACTCCTACATGCGTTTTATTTTCTTACACGTTTGTGTACATTTGAATTAAATACAATCTGCTTGACGTCTTATATAGCTTTACGGGCGAATGGTAATTGATTTCCGTTTGCTCTTTGTACATTTACTTCGTGTCCTGATTTGAAATCTATTCAGATATTTCTATTGTTGTCTCAATCCAGTTGTCTCTCTAGAAATCTGATACGGATTAAATTTAATCTGTTTAAGTTCATAGTTGACAGTAAATTCTACAAAATTGTATAATGGAATGATTATGAATACTTCAAATGCTACAGTTCGCGCCAATAACTTTGCCGCTCTAAAGTTGGCTACAAATGACTGCACAGTAGTAAATCTCATACTGAAATAGCAACACATCGGAAAGCCTGGTTTCAGAGCGACACTTTTTTTGACGGGGACTGTAGTCGACTGTATTAGACTGTCTTATATTTTATTTTTATTCAAATCTAATAATCTTCTGTTTTCTTTTTCAGGTAAGTTCCAATCATGAATCTTCTTATGTATATAGTGATAAAGGTAAGTGGGTATGCTTATAAAAAAAAACTCGAGCGAAGTTATAATTAATAAGACGCTGAGATTAACCCGATCAGCAAAACATTCTCCCAATCGTCTTTCAAACAGAGAAATTACAAAAAAAACCTTTACTATTTTATTTTCATAAACAAAGAGCCTTAGAGCACTTACACGCCACGTCTTTATCAGGCGCCGTCGACGCGCGTTTGTTTTTCATTCCACATAGCACGTGCAAAGGTCTACATGCTGCGTCTGAAACGCGTGCGTATCGCGTAAACGCGCGTCGACGGCGCGTTTAAAAAACGCGGTGTGTAAGAGCTCTTATTTATAAAAAAGTAAACATGTGATTACCTTTTTTTCTTCTTCCAATAACATCTCCCGCCACACAGATTAACAGGTTCTTATTTCAACATTTTCTACCCAAAAGGAAGGTAGCTGTGGGTGGTAAAGTACAGATTAATTATTTAAAGGAGGTTTTGTCCTAAATACAGTTGAATTAGATGGATGAGAAGTAGATCATCTTGAGTTTAGAATTCACTAAACAGTCTTTTAACTAAGCATACGGTTTGTGAGTGTTATAAAACGGCTAAAAATCGCGGCTTCCGCGCCATTTCTAAACACAATATGTAGGTACCGTTCATTGTTTACATCGCTATCTGGTATCTAGCTGGCATAATTATCTAGATACGTAACATTAGCGGAGTGGCGTCTAGCGACTGTGCCAAGTGCGCTTTGTAGGTTGGCATGCCAAATAGGTAAACTGGGTAAAGGAGAATATACACTAATTGTTGGAAAATCTTTGGTTTGAAAAAAAAAAATACTTCGATGTTTACGGTTAACATGCCCGGATGATGAGACATAAATTATGTATGTTATCTTTTTTATTTTATTTGGGTGTGGGAAATCATCCTATGACTTCTCTCGCTCTGGGTGGAGCGGGAGGGCGTGTCAGACTTACTAACTAAAACCCTCGGTGCCCAGGGGTGCGGTAACTCTGTTACGATTATCCGCGACCCCTTGGCTTGCAGGCATCGGCCATGATAGGCCCCGTCAGTGGTGGCTGACATCTCTGAGGCGCGCGTGGAACACAACGCGCCGTCGACTCTCGGGCCTGCTACTGGTCGGACCCATTACTCGCCGTCCGCAGGCCCGCGTATGTATGTTAGCTTGAATTTAGAATAATAAGGCTGTTAGCTAGGTATAACCCTATATCCCTATTGACTTCAATACTGCTAA
The DNA here is from genome assembly GCA_951329385.1 of Polia nebulosa. Taxonomy (NCBI): domain Eukaryota; kingdom Metazoa; phylum Arthropoda; class Insecta; order Lepidoptera; family Noctuidae; genus Polia; species Polia nebulosa. The sequence goes on along the minus strand of OX589592.1, from coordinate 4,470,212 downwards.
ACTATCGCATATTTTAGTTGTAAAAGTGACAGACAACAAAATGCATACATATATTTCGTGCCACGCTATAACGTCGCCTAATGGCGTCCGGCACGAATGATGAATCACACACATATTTTAGCGACCGATGGCGATCACGTGCTCATTTCTATTGTAAAAGTGCAGCCATCGCGTGAACGATAAACTGTAAATAATAATTATAAAATACTCTCTTCTGCCAGCGGCTTCGCCCGCGTGGAATTAATACTTTCCCCCCATTATAAATGCCTATGTAAAAAGAAAAGAAAGAAAGAAAGTACGTTTATTTACGGTAAACATGACGCAAAAAACAGAGAACAACAAAAAGAAAAAGAAAAACTGGGGGAAAAAATGCGTCACATCCGCGCAAAACGGCCATCGCTCAGCTTAAGTGCTATGACCCTATGCAAGACAGAGCCCCAGCGCTGGTTTTCAGCGACAGCCGGCGCCAACGTCATGACGTCGACCGGTGCAGAAAACAATGAGTAAAACTTCTAAAATATTATACAGCGCAAAAAAATATTAAAATTTAAGTGGCAACATTCCGCTTCCTGCAAAATGACGCACGCGCCGCCGGCTTTGATTTTAATCTGTGCCTGTCAGCTATGTGCTATTCCAGACTTTATTCTATCTCTGTGCCCAATTTCCTTCGAGTTCTGTTCAGCCGTTTTGGCGTGATTTGGTAACAAACATCTATCCATCCATCTAAATTTTCGTATTTATAATAAACTAGCGACCCGCCGCGGCTTCGCACGGGTGCAATTTTTAACCGACTTCAAAAAGAAGGAGGTTATCAATTCGGATGATTTTTTTTTTATGTATGTTCGGGCATAACTATATATTGGCGGATTTGCAAAATTCTTTTTTTTTGTTTGAAAGGGGTTTGTTCCGAAATGGTCCCATTTAAATTGTATATAGATTTGATGATGGGTTTCGGAGACAGACAACGGAAAATTGACAGCAAATCACCCGCGATTGCTGCTATCGTATGTCTATGAATTGTTAACACAGTTTAATGGGGAACCAAAACTAAAAAGTGAAAAATAAAAAACTATTTTACAAATAATTTAACCGACTTCCAAAAAAAGTTCAAAACAACTTTAATTTCGGAAGACGGTGTCAAAAAACGAAGACTCAAAACCAGGAACACCGACTTCCGAAATTAAAGTTATTTTGAACTTTTTTTGGAAGTCGGTTCAATTTTTTGTAAATCAGTTTTTTTGTTTATTTGATTTCCCAAAATTTTCTTTCATACAAACATTGTCCTGACAAACACGAACACAACAAAAAAAGAAAAAGAATTATCCAATTTGGTGCAATCGTTCGTAAGTTATGCGTGTCCATACATTTTGGAGATATTCAATCAATCTGCCCGCGCCTTTTCCCAACTATCTTGGGGTCGGCTTCCAGTCTAACCAGATGTAGCTGAATACCAGTATTTTACATGGAGCGACTGCCTATCTGACCTCCACAACCCAGTTACTGGGTAATACGATACGACTTGGTTAACGGACCCAGAGCACAAGAATTCCTCTGATAATTTCTCACCAAAAAAAGGTGATTGCTAAAAAAAGGTGGTTGCTAAAACCAATTTTCTATCGAGAAGAAGGTTCCAATAGGGAAGATGAAAACCGTATCAGCTGGTGTGTAGACTCCTTAACATTGAACTTTCGTCTAAATATCTGTAATGCTAACGACCCAAAAGAGTTTGATAAGCGGTGCATTGAACCGAAATAATTAAAATTATTTAGTGCAAAAGATCTGGATCAATGGACCCTGCTTGTTATTCGTTTCAGTTAATTGTTCTATTGTTCTGATATTAAAGCGAAGAACACATTTGACACTACGCATACGGAGATGCGCGTTGTTTGAGTTGTGGCGTGTGACATGTCTGTTACAGGCTTTAGATTTTTAATTGACGGGGTCCGCCTGGGCTTATGCCTGCCAGGGTTGCTGAGTGTTTGAAAGTGACACCGCAGCCCCTGGCACAAGCTACTGAAGGAACTCGGGTGGGTTTTAGTCAGTAAGAGTCTGACACGCCCTCCCGGTCCACCCAGAGCGGGAGAAGTCAACTTACGAGTTACCTCACTCAAAATAAAAAACTTACAAAAAATACAACCACCTTCTAAAAATTGCAAAATAACTTTAATTTCGGCAGTTGGTGTTTGTAGTTTTTTGTTTCTTCGTTATTTGACACCGACTGCCGAAATTAAAGTTATTTTGCAATTTTTAGAAGTCGGTTGTATTTTTTAACCGACTTCCAAAAAGAGGAGGTTCTCAATTCGTCTGTATGTTTTTTTTTTTTGTATGTATGTTACCCGATTTCTCCGTCAGTTGTGAACCAATTTTCAAAATTCTTTTTTCATCTGAAAGGATATACTCCCGAGATGGTCCCATATAAATTTTATCGAAATTGCTTCAGCGCTTTTTGAGAAACTGAACAAAAACGGAAAATACGTGTACCTCGATGACGTTTTGGTGTTCTCCAAATGTTTGAATTCCACGTTCCATTATACTGGGGTTTTTAGTTCTGGGGTATAACAACTAAAAAGTGAAAAATAAAAAACTTTTTTACAAAAAAAACAACCGACTTCCAAAAAAAAAATACACTAAAAATTTATAAATAACTTTAATTTCGGAAGTCGGTGTCAAATAACGAAGAAGTAAAAATACAAACACCGACTTCCGAAATTAAAGTTATTTATAAATTTTTAGTGTATTTTTTTTTTTGGAAGTCGGTTGTTTTTTTTTGTAAAAAAGTTTTTATAAAAAAAAAATATTTTTCACGTTTTAGTTGTTATACCCCAGAAGTAAAACTAAATATTAAAGTTATGCCCGAATGGATAACACCAATAACATGGAATTTGAACATTTGGAGACAACCAAAACGTCATCTGTGTATACATATTTTTTGTTTATGTTGATTATTTCAAAAAGTGCTGAATCAATTTCGATAAAATTTATATGAGACTACCTCTAAAGTACGACCTACTAAACAAAAAAAGAATCATCGAATTCTATTCACAAATGGCGAAGATATCGCGTAACAAACGCTCCCCTTTTTTGAAGTCGGTTAAAAAAGGGTTCACATTTTGAAGTCGCTTGATTGTGTTTTTGTTTTCTAGATTTCTCGGTCGGTCTTTGCATTATTACTGTTTTTAATAAGGTTAAACCCCTTTTAATCATTCACTTTTAATTTCCTGGCTAGACCTTACTTTAGTATGCTAATGTGATTAACACAATGACTCCATTTAGTTTCGTGACATTCCACTCCCTAGATGTCGATATTACTTACTAGGTGAATTAAATGTCGCCGTGATATATTCTTATCTATCTGAGACTTACTGTGCCATTTGACGTTAATGCAATGTTGCCAAAATCTTGACAGCTGCCGTCTTTTGCCCAGCAAAATCTGCTTAAACGCCTAACGAGGTACCAGGAATACATAAAAATGAAGGAGACTATAAGACACACAAGCTCAAACCTTGAAGTTAGACTAGTACAACATCTGACTAAAGCCGTCTAACAATGCTTATATCCCGGCAATTGCCGGGACAATTGCCGAGCTCTAGACCAGCCTAGTAAATGAAATGGCGCAGTGAATTAACTTATTATTTTTTTGAGACCAAAACGTCTCGTTCCTACTACTCTAGTGTAAAAAGGTACCAGGCGTATATGAAAACAAAGAGCCTAGCTGAGACTAAGTAAGAGCTGTAGAACAACCCTAGGTCTACGTGACATGCGGACAGCCAATGAAATGGCGCAGTGAAATATGATTTTGTTTATTACTTTTCTGTAGAGAGCAAAACGTCTCGTTATTACTCTACTGTAGAGACTAAAACTTCATCATCTGTCTCAGATCTAACAAAAAGTATCAAACCGAGGTACCAGGCGTACATGAAAACGAGGAATCAAATCACACAAACTGTATAACAAAGTTGATATCCCGGAAATTGGCAGTTTCCGAGCCTTATAACAGCCCTAGGTGTACGTGACTGGCGGATAGGCCACGGCCCTGCCTGCCACGGGGCGAAACACGGGGGCGGAAGCACGTGTCTGATCTGATCCTATTATGATTTACGTCGATGCAGTACTCGTGGAGATAACGGACTGACGATTGCTGGCGCGGATTTTTGTCGTGATTGGATCGGAAAGTTTTGTTAAACTTAACACGTGTCTAAATATTTTGCATCAGTTCCTTGAAGAATTGCAGATATTAAAAATTTAATTTAGTATTTTCCTGAGTTGCTGTTGCTGTAAAAATAAATAATAAAAATAAATCAATTGGCGATAGCTCTAAACGACACTGGGACTATGACTATAGCAATACAATTGACCAAAACTCTTCTCGGTTTTTTCGTTTCCAAACCAAATCAGAACCAAAAATTATGTAGTCCTGCGGACTTATGAGGTCTCAATTGACAATTCATATGTATAAGTAAACACAGACCTACATTTTATAGTTGCAATTTACCATCACCTATTGTTATCCACTTCGGTTTATTGTTATAATTAGTCCCTAATGAGCCGCTAATCTACTAATTATACCGTGAACTGAATACTGTCTGAACTTTAAATGTCAAAATAGTGTGCGACACACTGCAGTGAATGATGACGGATATCGGGATATGTCATCATTATTTCTGGACTTTGATCCTAAGTTCCGCACGGGTAATTTAGGTACTAGTACGTAGGCGTTTTTTATGGGGTGAAAAATCATGAAATAAATTCTACTCTGGGTGGAGCGGGGAGGGTGTGTCTGACTGTTACTGACTAAAACTCACTCGTGTTCCTGCAGGCATCGATCATCATTATTATTATTTTTTTGACTTTGGTCCTAAGTTCCGCACGGGTTATGTAGGTACAGTAACTAAATCTAAGTGCATTATTGCATGGTATGACGTGTCAAGGAGTGCACGATTAGTCGCCGACCCCGGTCGTCACGACACTTGTATCAGCTGTGAGACAGCCTGTCTGGTGCAGGCAATTTGACGCTTAAAAGCGACATAAACAACATAACTACATGTCGAAAAGGGAGGTTACAAAAGCAATTGGCAAAATATTATCACGACAAAAAATATGGTATGATTTTACTTCTACGATTTTTTCTCGAACGATCAAAATTTATTGTCGATACGATGTAAAAAATCTTCATCATCTTCCATGCATCGGAGGTTTTTTTTAAATTGTTGATCTGCACGCGCTTGACCACTATTGAAGATGGAGCACGCTGGCCTAGAAGTAACCTGTTCACTCTTGACTTAAAGACTCTCAGGTTGCAGCTATCAGGAAACACAGACTGGCAGGGAATTCCACTCCCCAGCTATACGCACAATGAATGTGTTCTCAAAACGTTTTGTGCGTGTGGATGGGATGTTCACCATGTACCGGTGGCGCATCGCCGTACGTCTCTGTCAGCTGTGGTCCGATGATGGAACGCGCTTGGCGGAATCAAATTATGCAATTCCGTCGCACACTCCCCAAAATGTAACCGATAGAAAACCGACAGGCTAGCAACTCGGCGTCTATGCTCAATACTTTGAAGCTTCGACTCGACGAGTCATAGCATTGCCGATGATCCTCTTGGCTCATTTCTCGCATCAAGCTGGTATCTGGCAGATCTGTCCCGTATATTCGTCCCCAGGTTTTCGTGGACTTAAACAGTGACGGAACCCGATTAGGCCCCAAGGTCTCGGGAGTGATCAAAGGAGTTACCTGGCCCTGGCATAGGCAACTGTAGGAACAGGGGTGGGTTTTAGTCAGTAAGAGTCAGACACGCCCTCCCGCTCCACCCAGAGCGGGCGAAATTATTTGACGATTTCCCACGAAATAAAAATATATTCGTCGACTAAACCTTTCGAACGAAAACGTACATATTTTGCGAGGTTGTTAAAAGCGATGTGGTTAAATAAACTATCACCCAAAATAGAACCTCCCGGACAGTCGACCACAACATAAAAACTCAATTTCACGATTCCATTAGTTCCTGAAATATGCAAAAGTTGGTCGGTACTATCGGGTGCAGCGGCCGGCTCCGCTAACCTAGTTAACCCCCGGACTGTATACGAGACGCGGACGTTGACTCTTTTATGTAAATCGCACTTTGTCAACGACTGTACATGTGGACATACTCGCCCGCAGTTTAATGCATTTTAAGCGTTTTTCGAATAGAGAAAATGGAGGCTGTATTTTTTAAAGCCCGTGGTTCCAAAATGAATGGAGTGTTTTTGGCCTATCTGCTTTCGGTGAACTATCGGTTTATTCTGTAAACATTCTCACCATTGAAGTCAGCTGTTAACTGTTCACTTTAACTAAGTTTTCAAAAAACTTAGGTTTCTTTTTCAATTTGGGAAAAACCCGCCACACGAAATCGTCGAGGCAGAATCAACAGTGGCGTTCACCAGATAAACGCCGAAGCAATGAGGCTCAACGAGTCCCGGATAAACGATTAAACTGTCTTGGGTCCCAAAATGAAATTAATCAGAAAAAAAAAACAGCAAAGGAGTGATAAAAAAAAAACCGGTCAAGAGCGAGTCGGAGTCACACGCAAAGGGTTCCGAACAAATCAAGTTTTTTTTTCAGGTTTTTTATAAACCGTATATTTGTTATAGGTTTTCCTGTAATTTTTAAATAAAGAACTACCTTCTGTATTTTTTTCAAAATTTTAGGCCTAGTAGTTTCGGAGATAAGGGGGAGGGAATGGTAATTTTTCATCTATTTTCTGAAATAACTTAAAAATTATACATTTTTAAATTATGTTTTTTTTTTTTTTTGGGGGGTGGGAAATCATCCTATGACTTCTTCCGCTCTAGGGTGGAGCGAAACGGCGTGTCAGACTCTTACAGACTAAAACCCACCCCTGTTCCTCCCTGCCTTGAGTGCCCAGGGGCGAGGTAACTCTTTCGAATTTATCCTCCACCCCCGGGCAGGCATCGGCCGTGGCAGGCCCCGTCCTTTTGCTGACAACTCTTTGAGGCGCGCGTGGAACACTACGCGCCGTCGACTCTCGGGCCTGGTGCTGATCGGACGGCGAGTTACCCACTACTCGCCGTCCGCAGGCCCGGGTCTACGGTGGACAGTAAGCCTTTTCATTTGATATGTAGCACGGTACAGTTTGGAAAACTTTTTTTTTTAATTTTCCGATTTACACCCTAAGAGTGACCCCCATATTCCAAATTCATTCATTTACGTTATACCTCCGTATTTGGGTTATCAATATGCATGTGTGTACCAAACAGTCTAATCAGTGTAGTAGATTCGGAGCAAATGGACTGTGACAGACGGACAGATAGACAGACACACGAGTGATCCTGTAAGGGTTCCGTTTTTCATTCGGACTTTCGGAACCCTAAAAACACGATTTTCACTTCTCTCCTTATCAAGCAGGACAGAACAAAGCTAGGGCTTGCAGTCATGTAGAATATTTTATGAAAACAGAATGTACTCGTATGTGCTCTGAAAACGTCCTGAAATGCGCTGACCGCTAACCTCAATAGATCCTAACGCAACATTACACACGTTGCGTCGCTCCATTAATCATATGGTAGAAGGGACTACTTCATAGCCTTGTTCTTGTAACTCTTATGAATATTCAAAATCTGAAACAAAAGCCTACCGATGTAACACAGTATTTTTACATAAAGAAATATAACTTTTAAAGTACTAGCTGTGCCCTGCGGTTTCACAACCGTTTGATTTAAAATCGGATTACTTCATGTTCTTTCTGGATTTTCTACTTTTGCTCGGCTCTTAAGGGCTCGTGAGGGTTTTTCTATTTAAACTTTGATAGGCACGTGCTTGACCACCATCTCACCTAATGGTAAGCGATGATGTGGTCGACCTATTCACTCTTGACTCAGGCCTCAGCTATCAAGTAACACAGACTTCGGCAGGGCAAAAATGCAAAAAATATGTATCAAATCGTGACTGGTGGTTTCAGAGATTACCACGTTCGAACAAACAAATTATGTAGCTTTATTCTTCTTAAGTATTATGTGAGGTCACAAATACACATGATGGGAGGACCAAATACCAGGTTCCCACACGAGCGAGTTCTAGATGCAGGCCCTGATAAGATTCATACGTGATATCTAGCTTGCATCATGGGGGAATTAGTAAATGCAATACTCGGATTTGTAGATGTAGAAATGGTTTTACAACTTATTTTAATTGAATTTTCATGCATCGTAGAAAGAAGGTATTTTTGAATAGATGTAACAACATTCACACAAACTTACAACATAAGCACAAAACGTTTTGGGAACACATTCATTGTAGAGCTGAGGAGTAGAATTCCCTGCTGGAGGTTGTTTCCTGATAGCTACGACCTGGGGATTTTTGAAGTTATGCTTGTTTTGGCGCGTTAGGGAAAAATGATGACAGTAATTTTTTACGATGCGCGCGCACACCGTCACAAAAAACCTACAGCCAGAAGTTAGCTAGAACTGACACCCTGAAGTTAGCTATGGTCTGTTGTTCATAAAGAATGATTGTTTTCCTTTGTAAACTTTGTAACAGTTTGGTTTTTATCTTGTTACGACAAAGAAGTATAACTTCTTACTTGCGTACATAAGTACACACACACTTTTAAGTCAAGAGTGACTTCGAAGCAGGCGTGCTACATCGTCGACCACATGATCGCTTACCATCAGGTGAGATGGTGGCTAAGCGCAAACGTATCAAAGTTAAATAAAAAAAAACATGTTTTAAGCTAGGGCTACCTCATAAGCCCATGTTTTATTTATTTCGTTAAAGGCCAGTCTGATAGAAAGCTAAGTCTTGCTTTGAAATTCTTTTTACAACTTGATATTATGATTGGCAGTTTATGATAACAGCTTTTGTTCCCGTGTCTTAATCTAACAGTCCTGGCAAATCTATTATTTGCTATTGAGATGTTATCCCGGAATCGTTTAAATTTCTATTCACCGGAGCTTATTCCATTCGTCTATCAGATAATCCGCTAAGTAAGACGGCTCAACCGCAGTCGATGTGGTCCTAACCGATATTAGGACCAAAAACTTAGGCGCGGCCAAAAGCCTAAACTCTGAGCGAACGTAGGCTCAATAGATAAACATATGTATAGCCTGATAAAGACGTGGGTTAGGTCACGTTTTCCTTCACCGTTTGATGTAGTATATTTATTTATAGCTAACCTAGTTTCGTGAATTATGTCTGTTTCTCTCGATTTTCCCCTTTATGAGCGAGGGAAGTACTAAATCTGAATACCAAGTTAGTTTACATAGCTTTAAGCTATTACTACTTGTAGGGGTAACAAATTGAGTTAGCTTGAGTTGAGCCCCTGTATTAATGATTTGTGAGCTATATTAATCATACACTGGGCTTACTTCTAAAGATGTTTCCATTTAACGTTTGTTTACGCTTAGCAACCAAGATATGCCTAGGGCTGGCACTTGCTGCACAACCACATTTATAGTAATATGTAAATGCGAACAATCCTGTCCATGTACACAATTACAAACCTTCGAGTCGAAACAGCTACAAACATTTGTACAATATGTTTTACGTACTTTCGCGCGCGGAACTTAGCGCCAAAGTGTTCCAAACATTGGCTTTCCAACTTTCTTCGCTTTGATGTGCGCGAATATCCGACTCGCATATTTCAAGTGTTCTCAGTCTCAATGATATGCCTACGCATTCGTGAGATTGTGCATTTGCATATAATAAGTCTTTTGATAGGCCATAATGTTCTGGAATTGACAATGTAATAAATCATAGGTGTTTTCATTTGAATGATTTAATAAATGATAGCCGCACCTTGGTAGTAAAATGCGCATTTTCATTGCCTCTTATCGTTTAATGAAAGCAAATCAGACTCCGTTCGCAGGTCTGCTGGAAAAAATCTTTAAAATTTCTTGTCTGTGCTGTTCAGCATTGAAGAGTTCCTCTATCTGAAGCTAATCCTGGATGTCGATTCAGGTCATGCTTACCATAAAAATAGATTGTCATCGGAACTGAACCAACTTGTAATAAAATTTTTTACAAAAAAAACAACCGACTTCCAAAAAAGAAAATACACTAAAAATTAAAAAATAACTTTCAATTTCGGCAGTTGGTGTTTGTATTTTGTTTCTTCGTTATTTATTTTTGTATTTTTGTTTTTTATTTTCCATGTTTAGTTGTTATACCCCAGAACTAAAACTACAATAATATGGAACGTGGAATTTAATTGGAGAAAACAAAAACATCATCTAGGTATACGTATTCAGTCAGTTTCTCAAAAAGCGCAGAAGCTATTTCGATAAAATTTATATGGGACCACCTCGGGAGTATATGCTTTCGGATAAAAAAAGAATTTTGAAAATCGGTCTACAACTGACGGAGAAATCGGCGGACATACATAAAAAAATACATACATACAGTCGAACATAGAACCTCCTCCTTTTTCGAAAGTCGGTTAAAAATCAACTCCGTAGAATAAGAGGAAGTGGTTCTAATTCAGCTTCCAAGATTTGACCCGAACAAACAATCGCGTTAAATATAAGCTTCATCATCATCATTTCCACCGAAAGATGACCACTGCTAGACATAGGCCTCCACCAAGTGTCTCTGCGTCTCACATCCAACGCCTACCCGCAACCCTCACCAGTTATCGGAAAACGCATTGGAAGGCCTCCAACAAGATGGACCGATAACCTGCAGGTGTATTCACTAACTCAGTTGACATCAATTAGATAGGCACTATGAAGTACATTGCTACATTGACGTATAGGAAAACAACAATATACTACGTAGTGCCTATTTAATCGATGTCCACCGAGCAAACCAGCAATGTACTGCAAAGTGCCTATCAAATTGATGTCAACTGAGTTAGCGTATACACCTACTGGTGGTCGCAGGTAGCCGATAAAAAAAAACTTGTAAGAAATGAAATAAAAAGATAGAAGGAAAAGGTATGCATAAAGAAGAGAATCCAAAACCACCACATAGTAACACTCGTTAGTCGTTCTTGAAACATCCAAAGAATTTCTGCCGATTCACGTTCCATTGTAAGTACACGAAAACTTAACTCTAATAAACAAATACTCGCCACGAGCAGCGTGTGCTAGGCCCTAGGGTCAGGTTCTGACCGCGTCCTTACGTAAACCATTGTCTCCGCGTAATTAATTCTAAATACGCGCCTTATAAAGATATTCACGTCTTAGAAAGCAGTACATGATTCATAATTAAGTTCATCTGGTTTTACGTGGGCTTAGTGGGAATTGCTATGTTCGTTCTATTTGACTTTGAGAACTCAATACTTGATACCCGGTGGCGGCATTAATGTAACTTCATTACGTATTCTGCTTGGTGTAAGAGGATTATGTTCTGAAGTATATGGGATATATTCAAACGTGGGTATTTCACTTGGTCCTTTACAAAGCGTAAAAGGACCAATCGAAGTTTTCAGTGTCATGCTAAGCTTCGATACTTAAAGACTATGGTCATATTCTTGTTTCTATAGGTTCCGGCTCAAGCAGGTTTAAATTCCACAGATTTGAACCTTTAGCCCTTTTTAGTACAGCAGTAAGTACCAATATTGTTTTAGTGTTATTCGAACGTAATGTCTTTCTATAAATCGGACTCTGTTAAAGTGTCGTTATAAAGTCGCACTCAGACTCGGTAATCCTGCTAGCCCTCGTTGCTAAACACTAGTCTTATATACATTATCTTTTACTGCTTTGAATCAATAAAGCTGTTTATTTATTACCTAGTTCCCCACATCTAATTCTAAGGCTTTAATTCTGGTCTGCTCTTTGACATGACTACGATTTATTCCTACTGGATAATAAGGAGTGAAAGTTTGCGCTATATAGTACCTAACTACGTAGAGGTACACAAATTTATGCAAATATCCTATCTTGTAACATTTACATTAGTTCTTCAAAGTCTTCGTGAGCTTACACCTGTTTATAGATCAAATTTTATGCTCCAAGTTTGTATATTAACGAATCCCATTTCTCATCTTCAGCTTTGAGTAACTAACTGCAATTCATCGTTTACGACTAACCGTATATCATGTATCTGTAAAACTATAGTCCCTAGATAATGAAGAGTGAAAGTCCATCTTTTAACACCACATAACTCCATAGGAACAAATCTGTACACATCTCCCATCTGTTAGATAGTTTAATTCCCCTTTTACGTCTTGATTATCAGGCGCGTGAGTCACGATCTGGTGCCAGTGTGAACTGTGACCTGTGACGTCACAGTGGGAAATGTATGAACTGTTATGAAGTTATTGTTTTAGTGCAATATTGTTTTGTGCTTGTAGTACTGCTTAAACTGAAGAGTGCTGTCCTCCATCCGACCTATTAATTAAACACCCGATGATATATTTGTTGCTTTTGACCTTAGAACTTAGAATTCCCTTGAAATGTTTTGGGTTAACCGCTTGGTAGAATATTTTGGTCACCATCTCTATAGCATAGATTTTCGTTAACTCTTTTACTCCTGCACCGAAGCAAATACAATAGAAAAACCATTGTTAACTTGTAGTCCCGCATTAACAGTATTAAACTTTAACATTGTATATCTCTAGTAGTATACAGATCGTATGATTTTAATCTTATCTCCGACTGTCCTAAAAATATCACAGCAAAACAACTCGAGCGTACTCTAAGCTCGACGTTGTCATTTAAAAATAACACCACCTTCACTATTTGCGTATATTTACGAGCCACCGCGCCCACCGCCGTTGGCCGTCACAGAATCAACGGCTTGGACGAAATCGTCTGCTTGACGTTCATATACGTCATTGACGTCACTGTTGCTATGTACTTTTTTGTTTGTGTGTTGGTAATCATCCGTGAGTTCTCCAACCCTGGGTGGAGCGGGTGTCAGATCACTCTTACTGGTGTGTTCCTGGAGTTGCCTGTCTCAGGGCCGCGGGGAACCTATCAAACACTCCCGCAATCCTCTGTTGCTTTGTACTGAGAGTATAGTACGAACAATGGTACCAAATAATAATACGTTGCTTCATTGTTGTTTTTTGTTTATAGTTGACTCTCTAATGAAGTAGTATCAGATGTTAAAGTTAAACAAGGGTCAGATTGAAGAGTCACTATCATTGTGACTGAATGAAGAAACTCACAGAAGAACCAAGGTTTCAGACATAGCCTGAAGAATCGTCAAACTGAAGTTGCAGTGGGCAGGGCACATTGCTTGTAGAACAGATGGTTGATGGAGCTGAAAGGTTCTGGAGTAGCGATGGCATATCGGAAAATGCAGCGTTGGAAGGGCTCCCACAAGGTGGACCGATGACCTAGTGAGAGTTGCGGGAACCCGATGGCGTTATGGCGTCATTTGGGCGAGGCATATGTCCAGAACTTTTGGCTAAAATGAATGATGAATATTCATTGTGTTGCCCGTTTCCGAAATCCTTTGAGATCGGCGCATAATGTTTAAAAAGATAAAGTTTAAACACTTATTGTCACAGAACTGCAGGCGTATTCACTAACTCAGTTGACATTAAATTGATAGGCACTTTGTAGTATATTGCTCGGTGGACATCGATTATAATAGGCACCACGTAGTACATTTTTGTTTTCCAATGTCAAAGCAGCAATGTACTGCATAGTGCCTATCAAATTGATGTCAGCTGAGTAAGCGAATACACCTGCTGGTATATGAACAGAACACATGGTTATAAAAAAATTATGAACATCACATCACTACATTCATTCTTCATCTATATCTAATTATGCCACATTCTAGCCACAACATCTATGATACAGTCCATCTTTAATTTTTTTTGTGTAGAGAGTAGGTCTGTAATAGGGTAATTTACTAAAAAAAAATTAATTTGTCCGTCAGTTATATAACCAACATACTGGACACGTATTTTGTATTTTTCGTGATTTTCAGATCTAATTAGGTTCTAGTGTTCGATATTTTCAGTCTAATTGTTTGTACACAACTTGTGTCTTGCGCCAAAGAAGCCTTTGAAGCTCTTTAATTCAGCCTTGCCTTATGCCAAGGTGACTTGTCCTTAGTTAGTTAATTAGTTCTTATTATATTTTTGGCGACTGAATTCACACGTGTGCTACTACTGTTCTAGTTCTGTGTGGTTCATGGCATCATTCTTACGTGATTCAATGGTTAGATAACACACCGCTTGACATTGTAGTTTGATGTGATATTAATCTATTACCGACTGGTTCGTGGCATCTCTCTCGTGGCCTGTCTCACAGAAACCCTGCATTTTCTGTGATAAAATATTTATATAGTGTAGCTTTGTGTCAGTGAAGATCAGTAGCAGGAGAGCAGTGGTGGCTCAGTGGTAATAGCCGATTACAAGTTATAGGTCGTAGGTCCGAACCCAGGCAGGCGCTTTGCTTTGTGTAAATTAATTTATCACCACTGCTCTCAAAACGGTGAAGGAAAACAAAACATCGTGAGGAAACCGGCATGTCCTAGAACCAAAACTTCTAAGACATGTGACATCCACCAACCCGCATTGGGCCCGCATGATGGACTACCGGCCCTTTCACTGAGAGGAGGCCTGATTATGTTACCCTTATGGTGATCAATAGCAGTAGCTACTTCTAGAGATAACCTCATACAAATAAATAATTTTACTTCTTCATAATACAAGTTTAGAAGACAGATCTCGACACCAGGCGAGAGATCATCAAAAATAAGCCGCTCTCCAACATTACGACAGTGGTGTTTTAACGTGTCCACACTGTCACGCACATTCACAGCCAAGATAGGCTATATTACCCCTATCAGAGCACATTATGATCGCAGCCCATAGTCGCACAGAATCCAGTCACCGTAGCCGAAATCGGCATGGGGATATATGTAACAAAAACCCTGTCCGATCCAATAAAGGCGTATTCCTGGACCTGTTGGGCACCGACATGTACAAATTTGTACATTTCGACTCCGCTACCCTCAGGCACCGCATGTACAAAATTGTACATGTCGACTCACGCGTTTAAAACCTCTATTATTACTATAATGCAAGGTTTTTAATACTGTGGCAAGGTTCAATCACTCGGGGTATGATAAAGTCTGTAGTAACCATAGATTTTTACAAAAAAATATGCATTGAGGGTATTTTTAAAAAAAGTGTTTTATACGTTAAAATGTCAAATGTGGGGATCGCCCGTGGTGCCTGACGGATTGAGACGAATTGACGTTTGTCGGGCTTGACATTCGTACTAGAAAAAATAGTTAAAAAAAATGTAGCTCATAAAAACCAAAAGTTATAGATTTTTTATTTTTATAAAATATGCGAAATTTAACACTTAATATTTAATATGACAAATTTTCATAAGTTGACAACACTCCACCGGAAGGCGAAATCTTTTCATTTTTATTTCAAAGGATACTGCCCTGCACTAGCCGCGCTGTAGGCACTCTTTAACAAAGGATCACAAAGACCGTCTCGCTCGGGCGGCTTCTTTGACACGAAACTGTAGGTGAACTTTGTCGAGCGCTCAATGTTGCCTTTAATAAGTTTTTCTTTTTTTTTAAATTAATTATTTTCGTTGGGGAAGAATAATAATCTCGTATCCATTAAATGATTACGTATATGTGTACGCAGTACGATACCAAATAATACCCTTCAGGATCGGCCACGGTTTTTGTTATATGCTGTTGATTATAGTGTTAGAAGATATTTTATTTAATGCAATATCTGATGCAATACAAATATTATATATCACATGTGTCCTCCATTTAACTTTAAACAACAAGCTCTTCAATTGTGTCCATTTCAATGAATAGACACGTTAACGAAGCAAATAGTCTAGCGCCGTCGTCAACAGTCACCCAGTCGTTGAAACTTGTTCAAATAATAAATGACGTCAAAAATGAGGATGTTTTCTGATTTATTTGAATGTTTGTCTCTGGAAGCTTGTTCTTTATAAGGAAAATGACGCAATATTGCTGATAAGTCTGTTACGACAATGCCAAGGAAAATTTTCAAGCAAATTGAATTCTCTTCTTTGACCCATATTCACTAAATGCTTAGTCTAGGTTTTGGACAGGGCTTGTCCCAAAAAAAAAAGCAGTGTAGGTCTAAAGGAGGAGGCAATGAAGCTCGACGAGTCCCAGAGAAACGATTAAACTGTCTTGGGTCCCGCAACGAAATTAATCAGAAAATAACAGCGGAGGAGTAAGAAAAACATAATTTCCACTTCCCTCCTAATCAAGCAGGAGACAGAACAAAACTAGGCCATTAGGCACAAAGGGATATTTACAACTGGGGTAAGCCCAGTTGCCAAGCACCACGGATTAAAACACTAATATTAATGGGTCCTAAATTGTGAGCTGTTACATTTGATTCCAATAATAGGTATGGCAAAAACGCTCGAAAGCACGGAAATTTTATTTTTATTTTATTTTATTAATTTTAGGAAAGCTTACAGCTAATACATTTCAATATCTTGTAATAGTATGTAGAAGATGGCCAATTACAAGCTTCCACTGATAAATAATGTGAACTATATAAACAAATACACGAAAACAGCGACGCATGAATTACACAAATAATGCTGCATATACATCACATGCTCAAAAAAAAAAAAAAAAAACATTAATAATAATTTAAAATTAAAAAAAAAAATACTAAGTAATATGTGAAATTTTGATGAACAATAAAGAATTAAGAATACAAAGAAATTGTCACACTTCGAAAAAGCAATTACTCAACCTTTTCTTCATTTCTTTAATACTACTAGTGAATAGGTCTAGGTCGACATCCTGACACACCATATTGAATGTACGACAAGCTCTAATGATGAACGAGTTCTGTCTGTAGTTGGAACTAACTTGAGGCACATGGAGAAGACGTGGCTTGCGAAGAAAAACACTTGGCACACGTAATCCGATCTAAATTCGTTCTAGTTTCCTCAAGGTCCGTGTAATAGACAACTCCAGACTTAGGCTGAATACTATTCAACATAATATTGCGTTCAGTTTGCCAAAGAATACACTCCCATAGGATATGATTTGCCGATTGTTTGTATTCGCCAATCAGGTGTAGAACATTGACATAAAGGTGAGGCTACAGGCTTGAAACTACACAGCCTTGTTGGTCTCGTGGTTGTAAGTGCGTCTGCTGAGCGTGAGGTCCTTTTAGGAGGAGGTTTTTCCATCAGGAATTACTAGCAGCCTGGAGTTTGGAAGTTGGTCGTGTGACACCCTCGTGCCTCAGAAAGCACGTGGCGCCGTTGGTCTTGCGCCTGATCTTTCGCCGGTCGTGTCGGATAGCTGTCTCATCTATTTTATTTTATTTATTCTTTGACAGTAAAGGAACAGAAAGAGCACCTGTGTTTCACTCTCACACACACACACGCACTCGCTTGTGCACCAAAATATCTCCTGCGTACGGTTATTATTTTATTATCCGTTGATATTTGTCTTCGTTATCAAAATTCGGTCAATAGGATTAGTATTAGAGTGTAGGTCTCCTCCATTGCACTTTGCCTTATGATATGAACACTAATCTTATTCCTTTGCGAAAAATATCCAGAAACCTGAAAACAACCTCCATACTTCATACTTCTACTTTTCATGAATTAGAAAATTATTTTAAACAACAGTGAGTAGATTACTGCGACGCATGCGTGCTCACTGTGTGGATAGCCCAGAGGACAAGGTGTAGGTCTGTCCGCTTGGGCGGAGCACTGCCGTGTCCTCGTGGAGGCGATCGGCGACAGCGACCTCTTGCACCCGGTCCAGGTCATGGTGCGTACGAGCGAGAGGGAATGGGAAGCTATGACCTCCTGCGAAACAGGAGGCGGAACGCGTAAGGGAGACTCAACGGAGACGCCCTCACGCCCCTAGGAGCCGCCCTGGGCGTCGGGGGATGCAAGCCGATCTCCGGGCATCGTAAGCGCGGGCTTGCGGACGGCGAGTAATGGATAGCTCGCTGCCCGATAAAGACCAGGCCC
This sequence comes from Polia nebulosa, assembly GCA_951329385.1. NCBI lineage: Eukaryota > Metazoa > Arthropoda > Insecta > Lepidoptera > Noctuidae > Polia > Polia nebulosa. The sequence goes on along the minus strand of OX589592.1, from coordinate 4,452,291 downwards.
GAGAGTCGATGGTGCATAGTGTTCCACGCTCGCCTCAAAGAGATGTCAGCAACAACTGACGGGGCCCGCCAGGGCCGATGCCTGCCTGGGGCCGTGGATAAATTCGAAAGAGAGTCACCACGCCCGTTGGCACAGGCAACTGAAGGAACAGGGGTGGGTTTTTAGTCAGTAAAAATCTGACAAGCCCTCTCGCTCCACCCAAACCGGGAGAAGTCATTGGATGACTTCCCGACCCCAAAAAAAATAGCTTGCGTGCATCGTCGACCACATCATCGCTTACCATCAGGTGAGATAGTGGTCAAGCGAAGCATATCAATGTTAAAAAAAAAAAAAAACTTATGTTGTGATGTTAGTTTAACTTCCTTACTTAGCCAATTATTTATCAAAGAAATATACTCGTACAACTGTTAACAAACACGGTGCAAGCTTCAATAAATCATTTTTGCCTCAGGCTACACGAAATGGCATTGTGATCTTTAAATTTGACACCCGCGTGTGAATTAGCTTTAAACTTAAGGGCATTTACGACCGTAAATCTGGCGTTTCCTTATTAATTTCGTTTAGTAATAATACCCCGTGTTGTATAACTTATGCGGGTTCTGGCGCATTATTGTCCCTAACAATATTGCGATGGACACGAGCTTCCTTCACCCGACTGCGCGACGCAAGGGAGGGTAATGTGTTTGTCAGCCTATGTATTGGACTTAATAAGAGTCATCAATTCAATAAACGTGTTATTTATTGGTCTTAGTTTTATGACGTGATAACAAACTAAATTAATTCATTTAATGCATTCTATTCACGATACCATATTATTTCTAAAGGATCTTTATACATATCCATATGCGACCTCCATTAGTTAATAAATGTAGTTTTCACATTATCAGTCCTCAAATTCTAATTATTCCCAGAACGACTTATAAACAATAACCTAAGTGTTAATCACTTTATGGTTTTCATCACGCGATGTATTATCCTTACCAATTAAAAACATCCATATTATATTAATTAATAATATTTTGAATGCGAAAGTAACTCTGTCTGTCTGTTACGCTTTCACGCCTAAACCGCTGGACCGATTTTGATGAAATTTGGTACAGAGATAGATTAGATTAAGACCTTGGAGAAGGATATAGGCTATCTTTTGTCGTGAAAATAAAAACTTTTTTACAAAAAAATAGAACCGACTTCCGAAAAAACCAAAAAGTGCAAAATAACTTTAATTTCGGAAGTCGGTGTTTCTGGTTTTGTTTCTTCGGTTTTTGAAACCGAATTCCGGAATTAAAGTTATTTTGCACTTTTTGTTTTTTTGGAGGTCGGTTCTATTTTTCACTTTGTAGTGGTGATTCCCCATTAAATTGTGATAGCAATGCATATTTATGCGATAGCAGCAATTGCGGGTGATTTGCTGTCATTATTTGAAGAGTTCCGTTGTCTGTCTCCGAAACTCATCATCAGATCTACTTATATGAAATTTAAATGGTACCATTTCGAAACAAACCCCTTTTGAACAAAAAAAAATTTTGGAAGTCCGTCTATATTTATAAAAATACAAACATCCGAATTGATAACCTCCTCCTTTTTCAAGTCGTTTAAAAATGACTTGAAGTTGTTGAAATAGGAGACGGAAGTTGATATGTGAGTCCGTCATTGTAAAACCATGAAACTTTGTATTTAGGCACTTGATTAGAAGTAGGCTGCCCAAAGTAAGACGAAGTCGCGGGCAAAAGCTAATTTTTATTATATTTGTCATCGCACGTCATATTATTATTTAAAGCCGTCAACGAGCATCTCTCTAACATACAACATTTTTGCATTAACTCCATGTCACAGTATGATAACATGAGTTCAGACATGCGAGCTTTTAGCCTACTTCGTTCGGAGATGTTAGGTTAAATAAAAAGGATTTCTGGGTTGGAAGTGGAGCAGCCAAATGGCCAGAAAATACTTCCTACAAAAAATTCAACCGACTTCCAAAAGAAAATACTTACACTAAAAATTTAAAAATAACTTTAATTTCGGAAGGCGGTGTCAAATAACGAAGAAATAAAATATATACTATTTTGAGGGACCACCTCTGGAGTATAATCTTTCGTATAAAAAAAGGATTTTGAAAATCGGCCCACAATAGACAGAAATCGGTGGACATAAAAAAAAAGTAAAAATAAAAAAGAACATAGGACCTCCTCCTTTTTTAGAACGGTTAAAAATAGAGTTTACTAGCTTTGCCAGCGACTTCGCCCGCAAGGAATTAGTTCTTCCCCCATTATAAATTATAGCCTATATGCTATTCCAGTCTATAATCTATCTCTCTGCCAAATTTCATCCAGATCCCTTCAGCCGTTTTGGCGTGCGTGATTGATTAGCAAACATCCATCTAAACTTTCGCATTTATAATATTAGTAAGATTTATTTTGTCCCTTATGTAACAAATTATCTAGGTACAGTTCATGAAGAAAAACGTTTGAAAATGGGAAACCGGTCTCCTGGTAAAAAAAGTCGCTATATAAATAAAAAGTTAAAACTCTAACAGTAGAGATCAAGCAAAACTTCTGATTAGATAACCAACCATTTACTAAATTCAAGAGAACAGTTCCCATAAATGGATAAACTAGAAAAAATCCAGCCCCATTCGAAGCAAAACGGTTCTGTAATAGCGTCGGAATCACAAAGACCTTTACGGCACTTCAGACAAGTCTTTGAGTATTACAATACAACTGGTCTATTTTTAAAGCAGGCGAAATAAAGACGCTAAAAGTTCAGACATTTTGTAGATATCAAGCAAAGTTTCTGATTAGCCAGACCTTTGACATAGTTCTTCAGCAACCATTTACAAAATTCAAGAGAACAGTACCTATAATTGGATAAACCAGGAAAAATCCGCCCCATCCAAAGCGAAACGGTTCTGTAATAGCGTCGGGATCACAAAGACCTTTCCGGCACTTGAGACGGGCCAGTAAAACAGCTGGTGTGACATAATGGGGACATGGCCTTTGCGCTCAAACGTGCGGTGCAGCGATGACATAACATATGTCAACGAGTTATATTTATCACAATAACGCTGAATTAGTTTGAGGACTATCTATACTAATCTAAACTAAAATTTAGTAGTGGTAAAGTTAGTGAGGTTGCGGGGGGCGTTCAAGTCGGGGAATCTCTGGCCTTACTGAACCCATTTTGAAAATTCTTTTACCAATAAAAAGCCACGTTATTTGTGTGTCTAAATTTTTGAAATCTACGGGGACGAAGTCGCGGGCGAAGTGCTAGTGTATTATATATGAATAGACTGTATCGAAGCATATTTAGTAAAAAAAGAAAATTCAGCCACGCCTCTTTTGACTGATTGTATACCAATAAACTCAATCACAGACCATAAGGCTAAATATTCTTTATTTGACGGCACGGTTGGCGCAGTGGTTATGCGATTGAATGCTGCACTGCGTGTCGTAGGCTCGATTCCCGCACGGATCAAATATTGGTGTGTCTTGGAGTGAGTAGAGTATGGAGGTGTCTTGTGTATGTGAGTTCGCATGTTTGTGAACGCACCCACGATACAGGAGTTTAAAAAAAAAGTTTTACGGAATCTGTACAACTTTTTTTTTATACGGATCGACATAACGTAGCAGATCAACGGCTTTTTTTTGCGGTAATATTTTGATACAAAAAAAAAAACATTTAGGACCTAATTTAAAAAAAAAAAACAAAAAACGTGATTAGTCTATAAACTGACTAGCGGGTTCTTAATTGAAATATTCTATGGAGACATTGAATTTAGAATCCGTTAATCAGTATTTCATATGGTTAACGAATTTTAAGGCTATATGTATAGGTACTCCACCGGATCATTAGCATAATAGATTAGAACTTTGCCTGGGCTCTTAGAAACCTAGTCAAAGCCAGAAGGCTAAATAATTCATGTTTATCAGCCTACAAGCCAATGACATCATCATGGAAGTTGCAATAGATTACAACTTCCATGATGACAAATTGCCTAATTGTTAGGATTGGATTTATCTATTCACCGACATACTCAACGGCTCAATCAGCAATAAATGGGCTTTTCACCTGAGAATTGATTTAAATAAATAATCGTCCAACAGTTTGGTCTCCATTCTTCACATTTATTGGTACCACTGAATCACATAGGTTTCTTAGGGATGTTCCAAAACTTACATATGAGATGGGGATTAAATTACCCATTAATTTAGAGATCTGCGATCCAGAGAGTTCATCGCTGTGGCTACAAGTATTTCATGATGACTGCAAGTAATTCCTTTCCGGTTCAACTCTGTGATCTGTCACAGAGTTGAACCGGAAAGGAATTACTTCTCCCGTGCCCAACAAGACTCAATAAAGTATCAACTACCCACCACGTCGTCTTTAAACTCGTTGCGTTTGACTTTGCCGTAAGTAGTTTCTAACGGGAACCGATTATTTGTTACCTTGTCTCATTTCTACTTACATTGCTGAAGAAAGTAATTTCGATTAAACGTAACTACTTTTCTGGCATATCTGCAATGCTGTAACGTTGTCTACAGCTCTGAATTCATTAAAAGCAGTGTTGAGCCTGCCTTATTGTTTCCACTGCTGGGACTTAGGCCTCTTCTCTAGGAGCATTTCTTATAAAAAAACTGGCACTCCGGGAGTACCGACATAAGTGAAAACTTGAACAAAATCCGCTACGCGTCGTAGCACTCGTTTTTTTTTTTTTTTTGGGGGGTGGGAAATCATCTTATGACTCTTTCCGCTCTGGGGTGGAGCGGAAGGGCGTGTCAGACTCTTACTGACTAAAACCCACCCCTGTTCCTCCCTGCCCTACGCGCCCGGGGGCGAGGTAACTCTTTCGAATTTATCCTCCACCCCCGGGCAGGTCGTAGCACTCGTAGTGGTGTCGGTGTCGGCACAGATTAGGCCAGATACTTCACTCAGTAGAAAATTTCCAATACCTATTACGATAATTGCCTACTCCCTCGCGTCAACAACCACTGTATGCTAAAATGCGCCTAAATGCTCAAGCGTACAGCAGTGATTGCTTCGCACCGCGCGATTCCACAGTAATCGCAGGGCTGCCTCTTCGATAAAATTAAATTAACATAACTTTTTATCTATGTTATTGAGAACTGTGAATATGTTCTGACTTTTATGTGGCAGTTAAAAATTTTATCATTTATAAAATATTTAACCAACTTAAAAAAAAGGAGGTGATCAGACATACAGGCCAAACTGAGATGTTTGACTTGTATGGTTTGTAGGTATGTATGTTTGTGCGCGATAATCTCGCGTTTGGCTAAACCGATATCGATGCGGTTTTCAGAAAAGGATTTGTTACATTTAGGAGAACGTTTTAAAATAAGTATAATACTTCTTAGTTTGATGATGATCTTCGGAGATGTTCACTAGAAATGAAAAAAAAAGCCTTAAAAAAAGAGAACCGACTTCAAATAAAGCACTAAGCCGTAAGAAATAATTAGTTTTTTTTTATGTTAGTGCTAACAGCTGGTAATTACGAATCGAAAAAGCCTAAATGGAAAAATGTTAGGTGTTTATTCCTTCTTTTGCTTGATTTACACCCATCTACAGCACATAGGGCACCAGACGGCATCGTAATACGCGTACGAACGAACAGCACTATTAAAATTGAACGGCGTGCGCGCGCTTCGCTTGCGAAAACCGCACTGAATTTGATTCGCCGGCGGCCCGAGACCGCTCGGCTGGGCGGTAGGCACTTATAGCGCGCAAGTACATGGAGTGACGGAGGCCTGGTGTCGGTTTTCACTTCAAATGAAAACAATCCGCTACCAGTGCTACGACGGTCGGTGACGGTGACGCGCGAGTTCAATAGTTTTTTCCCCATCTCAAAAATGCCCAACGCGCCTAAAGAAGTTTTTACTTCAAAACTTAACCATGTTTTTAGTTTAAACACTGATTCTTAATTAAATTTTTTCTATTGAGAATTTGAATTTAGGATCCCGCAAATTAGTATTTAAAATAAGCTTATGATTAGCGAATTTTACAAATTATTTTGTTTATTTCAAGGTATACTGTGCTTTAAAAGCTTCTATTTTAAATCTTTTAATTAACTTGCAATGCTTGTACTTATGTATATAAGTTCAGGTCAAATCTTGCAAGCTGAAATAGAACCACTTCCTCTTATCTTACGGAGTTGAATTTTAGGTGATGATTCAGTACCGATGACAATGCATTTTTATGGTAAGCATGACCAGAATCGACATCCAGGATTAGCTCCAGATAAAGGAACTCTTCAATGCTCCACAGCACAGACACGAAATTTTATGTACACATCTAATTGTGATAGCCGGTATAAAAATTTATAAAACAATGGTCAGACCTGCTGTGTTGTATGGTTCAGAATGTTGGGCCACAAAAGGGATGACTGAAAAGCAATTGCATGCAGCTGAGATGGGAATGGTAAGAGCGACGTGTGGTCTTACGCGCATGGATAGAATTAGGAATGAGTATATAAGAGGAAGTCTGAAAGTGGCACCGCTGACTGAAAAGTAGAGTGGAAATCGGTTGTCGTGGTATGGGCATGTGATGCGGAGGAATGAAGAAAATGTCGTGAGGAAAGTCCTGTGTATGGATGTGGATGGCTATAGTAAGGCCAAAAACGATGGATGGACTGTGTGAAAGAGGATATGGGTAAAAAGGGGGTGACTACAGAGATGACGGCTAATAGAGAAGTATGGAAGAAAAAGACATGTAGCGCCGACCTCAAATAAATTGGGATAAGGGCAGGAGAATGATGATGAGCCAGGCATATTGTGATGGCCCAAATTGTCATGACAACGTGCATTTATCAGTTTTCGACGAATTTGAATTCTCGACGAAATACAGACGCTAGATTGGGAAGGATATAAACAGCTTTCTATTTGCACAGAGAGAGCGGTTCACAGATTTAATGGATGGTTATCAAATTCCTATCAACCATTTATAATCTAGTTAACTATATACTTAAATTGCCTGTTGTCGTTTATGGGCGCTAAAACTTGAATGATTACGAGTCACTATCGGTCAAAAAGCTAAAGACCTAAGCGTCAGTTTCCTGGCAGACTGCGAATTTCTCGTGTCCAACCTGTTTGCACGTTGTAGCGAAAAAAAAAATAGATTTCCCCATAGAATAGTGAACTTTAAAATGTAATGAACCAGGGCTCGTTTTGTATTGATAGGATTAGTCGTTCGAAAACCAATTTCGCTCTCAACAGTCGGCGCAGTACTCAGTAATAATTCAGTAAGGCGCGTGACTGCGCACATGAAAGACGTGTGCGCTACGTTCGGACGGAAATAAATCTTATTATCCGCGATCGTGAATTTTACGAAGTTTAATTTTCGTTGAACGAAAGCGTGTTTTGCTTTCTATTTTATTCGCATCTTTGAGTGTTAGTGCTTGGAATATCAAAAGAATTGGATTGTGGTATATCTTCTGTAACGTGAGTTTTCCCGTAAACTGGGTAAATCCCTTTACGTGTTTGCAAAACATTGATTGTTGATCACGTAGGGTTTTTTTATTATAATTTTGTACACGAACAAGCCACCCTTTGACGTATATTTCCTATTTATTTAACAATTATGATGTGAGATAAGAAACGCTCGTGACAATTAGTGTAGCTTAGCTGTATATTTAACGATGGAGTGCAAATTTTCTTATAAGTTTGTTTTACAAATCTGGTGCATTGCGTCCATGCTCCAGTTTCGACATTAATCGATTCCTAATAGATAACAATGCATGATATTGTTATGGTTTATAATGTGTGTTTGTTTATTTTCATGCAATTTTATTCTGTCATAATTATTATTGATTATTTTTTGTAAGTAACCTTTGTCGTGCGTTCAAATGGCTTAGTTTATAGTATTACTAGCTTTTGCCAACGGGTTCGCCCGCGTGGATTTTCTATTTCCCCCGTTAAGGCGCAGTTATACGACTTCTAATGATTTTTAATTGAACATCACGTCTAAACGACTAGTTAAATTCTTTGAAAAAAATATACGTTACTCTAGACAATGTCCTTCGTAATTTGATATGTGAATATTTGAAAATATATTTTTATAACATAGTGTAATTAATTTGTAAAGTTATGTCTAACACGGATAAAAAATTGAGAATCACATAAAAACTATAAAGCGTATTTTTATGAAATCTTTACGATTTTAAAGATCATTAAATTATTTATACATATTTTAGTATGCGTGTTTTAGTATAATACCTGTTGTTTTATGTATAATAAATTAATAAAGCGTCTAATTTCGGACAGCGCTCCTTGATGAGCGAGTCCTATTACTGGGTGGATGTACCATGCGTTACGTGAGCTCAGCACAGAACACGCAAGCTAACCACTCAAGGTCGTTTGCAGTTAATAGCGCCTTATAAAATGAAAGCCTGTGCTATTTCAGATTATAATCTATCTCTGTGCCAAATTTCATCCAGATTCGTTCAGCCGTTCTGGCGTGATTGAGTAACAAATATGCATCCATACTTTCGCATAGGAAGTAGAAGATGAAGCCGAGAAGAAAAAAGTCCAAAAAAAAAGTCATACAATTTTTTTCATCTTGATCCATTGCTTGATCCTAATTATTTCCTGCAACATTGCACACAACGTTGGTCTGGTAGTAATTCTGGAGATATTTACTTATATCGACAAATATTTACTTATGACGAGTCGGAACATCTTGTTTCAATACTAGATAGATTTTTTTTTGTGGGTTGGGAAATCTTCCAATACGAGCGAGAGGGCGTGTCAGATTTGTACTGACTAAAACCCACCCCTGTTCCTTCCTTGCCTGAGTGCCCAGGGGCGAGGTAACTATGTTTCGGAATTTATTCGCGACCCCTGGGCATAGATAAGATTAACCCTGAATTATTCAAAATCACTACGATTTTATTTAAAGATTTAATTTGTTTCACCTTTGGGAAAATTCTAAGCTAAGATTTTTTTTTCGAACTTTCTGATGTAAACGTTTCTCGCTGGTGTGAAGACTGAAGACTGGTGGAAAATTAGGATTTTTCTAATTAACTCTCTCTCTCTTCTAATTAAATCTACTTAACTTGAATTATTCAAAATCACTACGATTTTATTGAAAGTCTAAATTAAACGTTTCTCGCTGGTGTGAAGACTGGTGGAAAATTAGAATTTTTCTTATAAGTCTTACTTTGAGATTTATTCACAAACGTTTCTTGCTGGTGTGAAGACTGGTAGAAAATTAGGATTTTTCTAATTAGATTTCGTCGTTCTACATTCGGTTCGTCATTCAACGTCGGTAAAAAAATAAGAAAGATTTCACTTGTTAAATATACCCTGCCGGAGTCTGTGTTTACTGATAGCTACAACCTGGGGGTCTTTAAGTCAAGTGTGAATAGGTTACTTCTAAGCAAGCGTGCTCCATCTTTGACCACATCATCGCTTACCATCAGGTGAGATAGTGGTCAAAGGCGAACCTATAAATATATATAACTGTAAAATTTATAATAATTTCCACGTAATTTCTTAGAAATCATTCAAAATATTAAACTCTTATCTTGCATAGTTTTCTCGATCGTATGATATTTATGTAACCCCACGTTTAGCACGCTGATTGGTGATAGCATTGTGCTGTTATCAGCAGGCGTGCGCAACCCGTCACATTATAATACAATTTATCTATATTATAATCCATTAATGGCTTATTATGACACCTATGAAAAATCACTGGATTTTCCTATTTTCCTGATATATCTCAAAGTCTGATATGATTAATATATAGGGTTTTTTTATAATGTAGATTAACTTTTATGACTAAAGGTATAAATAAATAATTATAAATAAATATTTTTTTTTTTTTTTAATTACAGATTATGGTAAACTATTACAGAGGCCTTAAAATCTAAATAAAACAAGGTATAATTTCAATACATAAGTTTGGTTGGCAGCGAACATTGCCAAAGATAAATTGTTGCAGAAATCTGTATCCAATAATTAGTAAACCCTGCCTCCCAAACTAGGGTAGCCTGTATTTTAGGAGGCAGTGTTCTGGTAAGAGATTATTTTAATTAGATTTTACAGTTTGTGGGATGTGTCGATCTACCATAAAAACAATAACTTATACAAAGATATATAGGAGCATTTGTATGCGAAGATTAATTGATTGCAGGTATGTGTCTGTGGGGGTGTGTGTATGAATGGGGGTATGTTTTTTTTTTTTTCTATTTTTATTCCTATACAATCTGTTTTTATTTATTTATATGTTATATTATGTAAGTCACTGTGTATGTGTAATGTTAGGCATGTGAAGTGAGTGTGAGTTTATGAGGATATGAGTGCGTGTTTTTGAGTACTTGTAGTGTATGTTTGGGAAATGGGTGCGTAATAAGAGCGTGTGATTGTGAGCAATAGTAGTGTAAGTTAAATATGTGGTAGTAAGTGAGCAGTTGTATAGTTATTAGGAGACGAATGTGAGCAAAGACTCTGTGTAGGCATAGTCCTTTTGTAGTAGCCACTCAGTTACTATGGATATACTCAGTTATATGGTATACTTTTAGGCTACCAATTTTTTTTCTGATGGTCTATTTAAAAATAAATTTTGATAAAAATCAAGAGGTCCTCCGTCATTAGCTTAAACTTCTGAACTGCCGAACAATTATTATCCTCATCAGATATTAATTATTACCCTCATCAGCTCTAATTTACTCACCGATTTGCTACTACTGAATGATGACTCTTAAAGTTATCGAGTGTTCTCGAGGGTCAAGAAATAATCACGCGATTGTACTAAACAAGTTAATAAAGATTTACTAAAATTGGTATTGGTAGGTATTGAATTGGTATTGGCATTGGTTTTTGAGTTGTTCATTGGATAAATAAAAATACTATAATAATAATTTACAAATCTGTGCTCTGCCGATAACAGCGGACTACTTTTTTATATATATTTTTTTATATGTTTTTTATTTAAATGTAAATGATAATTATGTGTAAAAATAAATAAACGAAATAATAATTTATAAATGTGGAGTGAAGACAGGTGTTTTAGTATTTCGTATCATAACACTGCACCTAAGGCACGGGTGCGTAGCTTTGACTCACTATTATTTTATAAATACTCCTCGGTTATTATTTCAAACTTCACTGAAACTGATTGTAACACCAACTTATGCAACGGCATTCTGTTACACACTAAGCAATAAAAAAATACATCTTTTACTTTCTTCGAAGAGATGAAGTGTAATAGATACTTGGTAATCTTATTGTTAATTACGAATATTTGGTTCACCTTTCATGTAACTGTCATGATGGATCTGATCTCTTGAATGATGCAATAACACGCTATCTTTGGATCCAGTTCACTTTTCTCACAGCCTTTCGTAAGCAAAGATACTATCCAATAGATATGATTCATATTAATACGACTAACTTTAATCATGCAAATTATAAATAAGTTCCTAATAATATTATTCATTGATCATGACGATTCTGTTATCGGAGTAATATAATATCAAAATAAATACATATATCATACTCCCTTTTTTTTGGGAGGGTGCTGCTCTAGGTGGAGCGGGAGTGTCAGACTTTTACTGACTTTAACCCACCCTTGTTCCTTCACCTTCAGTTAATTGTACCAAGGGCCGCGGTAACTCTCTTTCAAATTTATCCGCGACCCCAGGCAGTATCATACTCCCCTAAATCACAAAATATAGGCAATTTGAGATATAGGGGAATATTATCAATCAATACTGATTCAAGCGAAAGTATAAAGTATAAGTGCTGTGCTCCTGCTCAGACTATGACCCATTTGCTGGACTGCCCCAAATGTCCGTTCATCTGTCCTACCCTAGAAGACCTAAGTAACGCTTCCAACGAAGCAATCAACGTGACAACCTACTGGGCCCAAACAGTTTGATTTAAATAATCAACGTGACCACCTACTGGGCCCAAACAGTACGATTTAAACAATCAACGTGACGACCTACTGGGCCCAAACAGTACGATTTAAACAATCAACGTGACCACCTGCTGGGCCCAAACTGGGTGATTTAAACAATCGACGTGACCACCTACTGGGTCCAAACTGTGTGATTTAAACAATCGACGTGACCACCTACTGGGCCCAAACAGTATGATAATACAACCAACGTGACCACCTACTGGGCCTAAACTGTGATTTAAATAATCAACGTGACCACCTACTGGGCCCAAACAGTATGATTTAAACAGTCAACGTGACCACCTACTGGGCCCAAACTGTGCGATTTAAATAATTAACGTGACCACCTACTGGGCCCAAACAGTACGATTTAAACAATCAACGTGACCACCTACTGGGCCCAAACACTATGATTTAAACAATCAACGTGACCACCTACTGGGCCCAAACCGTATGATTTAAACCATCAACGTGACCACCTACTTGGCCCAAACAGTATGATTTAAACCATCAACATGACTACCTACTGGGCCCAAACAGTATGATTTAAAGAAAGTACCGCTGAAACGAAAAAAAGGAGAACTGAAAGTATTCAAATTATAAATGCTGCATTACGTCGTAAGTACTTAAAGACCATAATGGCGGCGATTGAACCATCGCCCACATGCTCCACAATAATCCACTTCCTCCAATAGACATTGGTATTATACCAATAGTGCTATACAACGCGGACATATATATATCTCTGGAAGCATTGTGTAGAGTGCCAGGGTAAGTGGTTGGTGCCAAAAGAACGCCCCGCGTCGCACTTCTGATTATCAATCAAATAGGTTAGGTACTTCTCGGCAAGCGTGCTCCATCGTCGAAGCACATCATCACCTACCATCAGGTAAGATAGTGTTCAAACGCGAACCTATCAAAAATTGGGATTGTTAATTATACCGGTGCTAAGTTGCATGTATATCCTCGTCAAGTATTGTCGGTTCAAATTGGTTAAATTATAAAAAACTTTTTTACAAAAAAAAAAACCACCGACTTCCAAAAAAGAAAATACACTAAAGATTAAAAAATAACTTTAATTTCTTTTAATTTTTAGTGTATTTTCTTTTTTGGAAGACAGTTGTTTTTTTTTGCAAAAAAGTTTTTTTATTTTTCACGTTTTAGTTGTTATACTCCAGAACTAAAAACCCCAAACACATGGAACGTGGAATTTAAACGTCATCTATGTATACGTATTTTTCGTTTTTGTTCAGTTTTTCAAAAAGCGCTGAAGCAATTTCGATAAAATTTATATGGGACCACCTCGGGAATATATTGTTTCGGATAAAAAAAGAATTTTGAAAATCGGTCCACAACTGACAGAACATACAGTCGAACATAGAACCGCCTCCTTTTTCGAAGCCGGTTAAAAATTAAGGCCACCTGGCTAATATCCCTCGCTAAACCTATAACCGACCTACCTATACTATATTCGTTATCGCCAGTAACGTTACCTTCAGTTAAATTACCTCCTCATTTATTATTAGCATTCGTCCTACTGCCAAAACCAGCTTCCACTAAAAGTACTGGTTTTGCTCTTATTATAATTTGTAAAGTATTACAGCATTGCATCACGTAATCTTTAAATAAGATTCAAGGTATATTACCAGCGATCTAATCCGTTGTGAATGGCAACCTGAACTCGTTCGGACTGATAGCTCGATGGCTGTGATAGTATATTGGCAGTTTAATAAATTAATAAGTCTGTTGTAATGACTTACCTGGTTGGATAGGCTTGTACTCGGGTATGGAAAGGGAAAAACATGCGACAGCCAAAATAAATCATCATACCTAGCCAAAAAGAAAAAACAATTATTTGTACATCATATTTGATGTAATCCACTAAAATTAAACCAAATGAACGAGGTACAGGAAAATATTTTTACACCTGGCTAGTCAAACGTTCTGGGAGCACAGGTCAAAAGCCTATTGACCTAGTACAGCCAGAAACCCACATGAAAGATGAAAGAACTGGCGAGGCTCTAATGAGCACAGAAAGTTTCTTTGAGCAAAGCTGCGGTCCGGGAAAACAGCTGAATAAAACTTACTTGCGAATTATCGCACCTCGATTTTCACCCATCACACTTTCAGACAAGCTAGGAACGGTTTAGCAAACCAATTCCGAGCGATACCGCCCGAAGTTTTGTTCACCCCTTAAGGCAAAATAGATTGACAATCATACAATACTCGAAATAGTTGTAGAAGGCGCGAAAGCCACCTAATTGACGTTTCACGGGCACTGTAAATCTGTATTTTCTCCTTGAAATAGAAAACTTGTTCGGTCGGCCCCATGGCACGATTTACATAGCGCCCACCGCGGAGTCGGCTGCAGCCGAGGTGGGTGTTGGACATAGCTTCGTAATTATTGTTAGAGAAATCTATGTAGCACGAGATTATCGGCATTGTATGTTAAGCATAAATGTATGGATTGAGTTGTTCGTTTAGCTTTGGAATGTTCCAAAACTATTTACTTGTCATGCATGTGGGTGCACTGCATCGTCAGAAAGATGCTTTGCGTTATGAAATAGCTGTCTGTCATCTCATATATTCCACTGAATTTTTCGCATATACAATTGCATAAGAACAATATCTTCTGTTCTTAATCCTCCGCTATTCTTTGCTGATTAATTTCCTTGCGGGACCCAAGACAGTTTAATCGTTTCTTCGGGACTCCTCAAGCTTCATTGCCTCGGCGTTTTTTTCTGGTGGTCGCCACAGTTGATTCTGGCTTTTAGGAGTTGCAATGCTTTGGGAATAGTGTAGCGGGCTTGTCCCAAAGAATATATATGCATATTCAGTTGCATCTTAACTTTCAACATTGTCTTTTCGCGCGTATAAACGAACCTTCGCACTTACAATTTCATCATTAATATTACTTTTGATGTCCCTCACCTTTTGCATGTGCGTTGCATTTACAATGCTTTCTACTGGTATTGTTTGCGTTGCATGTGTTTCATCATTGTGTACACTGTGTCTGACATTGTTGTTTATTTGAACGAAAGAAACAAATACATGCAATACGTTTTTCTAGTTGTTTACGCAAGGCTACTTAGCATATTAATTGTTTTAAGACTCAAGACCTAAAGCGCGATCACTCTCGAACTACATACGAAAGAAAGAGATGCGCGACGACTTGCAATTTATCGCAAAATATAAAGTAAATGATTATGAAAATAAAATATGAAGATGAATTTATCGGTTTATTCAATAATGAGATGTGTTCATAAAAATCTAAAACAACCATGTTTGTATTAAGATTCTATATTTTTATATTCGTTGTATACAGGTTTTTTGTTAAAAGGTCAATGTTAGACGTAAGTTTAACGATCGTTTTTTTCTAAACGTGTTGCGGAACCAACTAAGTTTTTATTAGAAATATAGTCGTCAACTATATTTTTTCCGCCTCAAACTAAATATATTGGTAAAAAAAAATTTGAAATCCATCAATTTTTTGAGTTTTTGCGAATGACAGTGTCTTAAGCACCTCATTAGTCTTGCAGTGATTTTTTTTTGGCTGGGAAATCATCAAATAACTTCTGCCGCTCTGGGAGTCGTCCCAGCGTCTCAGACTCTTACTGACTAAAACCCACCCCTGTTCCTTCAGTTGCCTGTGCCAGGGCCGCGTTAACTCTTTCAAATTTACCCGCAATCCAGGCAGTTGCAGTGATAAGGTGCTTTGAGCTCGAATTTGTCTGCTTCAATTTAGCTTTTATCCCTATTGTTAATAGTAATAAGATTTGTGTTACTCTAGCTGCCGCTACAGGACCAGTTTCGCCGATTTTCGAAATATGTGAATGCAGCCCTCTGTGACAAACAGGCAAAAAACAACCGTCTTCCGAAAAAGAAAATACACTAAAAATTTAAAAATACCTTTAATTTCGGCAGTCGGTGTTTGTATTTTATTTGTTCGTATATTTGACACCGATTCGTTCGTATATTTGACACCGTTCTCGGGGAGCCTCACTCCCTAGGGAACGCGTCCCCAGGTGGCGGATAGGGGAAAGTCCGGCGGTTTGGCAAACTCCAAATTGGAGTGCGGCAAACTAATGGGCAGGAGGGAAATAAAATACCTCCCGCGGACCACAAGGCCGAAGAAGGACACTTCGTAAAAAAACCTCGCCAGTGGGCTGCTCTGGCATACCTAGAGTTAAGGCCACTGGTGCACTGGGGTTTCGGGTTGGAGAACTCAGTAGGGATGGCGGCGGATGAACCAATGGTCAACGGCGGCACCCGGGCCCTCCAGGAGGGTCACAACCTTGGCGTCAGGCGGCAGCCGGCCGTAAAAACACATAGCCAAAAAACCTATATTTATCATGAAAAGGCAACATAAAATAAAGGATATGAGGAATACTAGGGCGTCCCCCTTAAGCGACGTTGGAGATGGAACTGCGAAACATACTAGGGCGTCCCCCCAAAGCGACGGCGGATCTAAACAACAAAACATTGTAACAATGTCCGAACTACGCGTCGCTAGTTGGAACATTGGCACAATGACAGGACGCAGTGCCGAACTAAGCGCTATCTTAGAACGACGTCGCATTAACATCTGCTGTTTGCAAGAAACAAAATGGAAGGGTTCTAAATCACGACAAATTGGGAAGGGTTTTAAATTTATATATTATGGCATAAAGAGTGGAAAGAATGGGGTTGGGATTGTATTGGATCAATATTTGAGTCGGAAGGTAGTAGAGATAAATAGAACGAGTGACCGTATTATGTCTGTTAAACTAGCATTGGAAAACCAACCCTGCCTCAACATTGTGTGTGTCTACGCTCCGCAGGTGGGATGTCCTGAAACGGATAAACAAGAGTTCTGGGAAGAATTGTGCTCACAAATGAATGCACTACCCGTAAACGAACAAAGACTTATCTGTGGAGACCTTAACGGACATGTGGGCAGTGACTTGAGCGGGTATGAGAGCCATCACGGGGGTTTTGGTTATGGAACACAAAATAAAGAAGGCACCACAATATTGGAATTTGCAGCATCTCTAAATTTAGTTGTTGTGAACACATTTTTTCAAAAGAAGGATGAACACCTCATTACTTATAAAAGTGGGAAATCCAAAACACAAGTTGATTACATAATGACAGATAGAAGGAACCTAAAACAAGTTAAAGACTGCAAAGTTATTCCGGGCGAACCACTAACGTCACAGCATAGACTTTTGTTGGCAGCTATAAAACTCTCACGTCAAATTAAGTATAAAATACCAAGATTAGAGCGAATAAAATGGCGAGAACTTGTCTCAGAAAAAGGGTGCGACTTTGAAAATTCAATAAGTGATTATTTGGATAACAACTCTACATCAAGCGAATCCCCCGGTATTGCCTGGTCAAAATTTCAAAAATTCTGTATCACCCAAGCTAAGACTATCCTGGGTGTCTCTAAGGGTCCCCTGCATAACGATAAAGATGCCAAATGGTGGAACGACAAAACTAAAAACACCGTGTCCGAAAAGAAACGCCTGTTCAAAAAATGGCAAGAAACTTGCTCAGAGGAAGACAAACTAGAGTACAAAGAGGCGAAAAAGAAAGCTAGAAGATCAGTTGCAATCGAGAAGGAAACTGCGGAGTTAGATTTATATCAGCAGCTGGAACTAGCCACGGATACAGAGATCTATAAAGTAGCTAGACACAGGCATAATAACACGAAGGATTTTAAGACTACAAAGTACATCAAGGACAGTAAAGGCACATTACTCACTTCGGATAAAGATATTTGCAAAAGGTGGTATGAGTACTACTATAGACTCCTAAATGAGGAATTCCCTAGACAGGCTGAAGTCGAAGAACCCAGGACGCAAGGACCCGTAAATCAAATCACCACCACAGAAGTCAAAAAGGCTATTCTGAAAATGAAAAAACACAAAGCCTGCGGGCCGGATGACATACCAACCGAACTCTGGAAGTCTCTGAAAACAAGTGGGGAACTCTGGCTGACAAACTTGTTTAACAACATCTTAACGAGCGAATTAATGCCAGATGCCTGGAGGAAAAGTATACTTGTTCCATTTTACAAAAATAAGGGAGACGTTAGAGAGTGCGGGAACTTCCGGGGCATAAAACTCACCTCACACACCCTTAAAATCTGGGAAAGAGTGCTCAGCGAACGCCTAACATCTATAATCTCGCTAACGGAAAACCAGTTTGGTTTTGCACCGGGAAAGGGAACCATGGACGCAATTCATGCCGTAAGACTGGTTATGGAAAAAGCGAAAGAAAACGATCAAAACCTGTGGATGGTATTTATAGACCTGGAAAAAGCCTTTGACCGTGTACCGAGGGCAGTGATATGGCAGGCGCTCAGAGCGCACAGCGTACCTGAATGCTACATTCGCATAATTAAAGACATGTACAACGATGTTCAAACTAGCGTTAGAAGCCCAGCCGGTCTATCTGACAGCTTTAACATAAAAGTTGGCGTCCATCAAGGTAGTGCACTGAGTCCTTTGTTATTTAACGTGGTCATGAATTACCTAACGCGAAAAATCCAAAAACCAACTCCATGGAATCTTTTGTATGCGGACGACGTAGTCCTTATATCCGATAATATGCAAGAGCTGCAGAAAGACCTGGAAAGATGGAGAGAGTCGCTGGAACAAAATGGCCTACGTATTAGCAGGACAAAAACGGAATTCATGTTCTGCAACTTCAATTCCCATGCTCCATTAAATCCTGTCATCACGCTCAATGGCACGGCTCTCCCTAGGGTTAAGACCTTTAAGTACCTGGGATCAGTTCTCTCCGAGGATGGCTCTATAGAAGCAGACATAATACAGAGAACGACGTCTGGATGGATGAAGTGGCGTACTCTAACGGGGGTGCTATGCGACTCGAAGATGCCAGTAAGAACAAAAGGCAAGGTGTACAAAACAGCAGTAAGACCAGCACTGTTGTACGGTAGTGAAGTTTGGGCAGTCAAAAAAACTCATGAACAAAAGCTTCACACCACTGAAATGCGTATGCTGAGATGGGCGGGTGGAGTGACACTCAAGGACAGAGTACGCAATGAACACATTAGGGGAAGTTTTAAAGTTGCACCTATCACTGACAAGATGTCCGAATCAAGGCTAAGATGGTATGGGCACGTGATGCGAAGGCCTGATGATTATGTTGTGAAGAAGTGCCTTTCCATGGCTACTAAAAAAAGGGGTAGGGGAAGACCGCAAACCACGTGGATGACAAATGTCCAAAAGGACATGAGAAGCCTCAATGTCAGCATTGAAGACACCAAACAAAGAACAACATGGCGCCGCATGATAAAGAAAGCCGACCCCGTGTAACGGGATAAGGCGAGGCTAAAGAAGAAAGAAGAAGATATTTGACACCGACTTCCGAAATTAAAGTTATTTTTAAATTTTTAGTGAATTTTCTTTTTTGGAAGTCAGTTGTTTTTTTTTTTTGTATTAACGTTTTTATTTTTCCCTTTTTAGTGGTTTATACCACAGAACTAAAAACCCTAATAACATGGAACGTGGAATCATACTCGTAATTGGAGGAAACCAAAACGTCATCTATGTACCTATACATATTTTTCGTTTTGTTCAGTTTTTCAAAAAGCACTGAAGTAATTTCGATAAAATTTATATGGGACCACCTGGGAAGTATACCCTTTCAAACAAAACAAAAAAATCCAAATCGGTCGAGCCATCTTCGAGTAATCGGGGAACATATCTACATTAAAAAAAAAGGTTCCGACGAATTCTCCTTTTTGAAGTCGGTTAAAAATGCATATTGCCTGACGATTGTCCTATGCTGTTACAGTCTCTGACATTATGAAGCCCGTTCGTCTAGCATTATATAAAACTCATTTGGCTTTAACTATTGAGGATCTAGGTTTATTCCACCACAAATCTTTGACTATCGCAATCGTGACGATTATGTCGTGTGAAAACTATTTAGTATTTACGCAAGTACACGTAATAAAACGTCAACCAAATGCCGTAAACGGTGACATTTCCAGCTAATTCCTTTCTAGTGTCTGACCGAATGTTCGGCTTCGGCCAAAAAATATGGTTTCGGCCAAATAGTGGCCGAATATTTGGCGCCACCAAAACTAGCGTCTGCGCTGAAGGTTGTAATAGAGACCTAAAAATTGACAGTCTCGTTCGTCTATGTGTGTAATCATCGTTTCGCTAATTTACTTCGCGTTTTATAAAAGTTAGGGCTGATTTTTCAGTGGTCTGATAACTTTCTAAGACATTTTTTTATGTAAAACATCTTTTCTTTCGCTTTCCTGCAATCTGTGGGAGTAAATTCGTGAAATGGGACGGAAGTGTGTAACAGGAAGCCAAGGAAGCGCGCGCTATTTGATTTGACCAATGAGCGCGCGCGGTGTTAGAATTGGCCGTCATATGGTCTAGAGCCCGCGCACGATAACTTTGCGTCGAAATCGTAACTAAACATTTTAATTTTATTTTTCAGTATAGAAAATGTTGCTTATTACCAAGGTGAGATGTCAAATGTTAGACTTCATAATTTGCGACTACTGTAAGCCTCGCTCGTTTTTTTTTTAATTTTGGGCCGAAACTGGAAAGCGAGCTGAATATTCGGTAACGGTTTCGTTTCGGTTAAAGATCGTGTTTCGGTCGGACACTATTATTTTCACGGTTACACTAAAATGTTCGTGTAATGTCACGTCTTTTAATCGCTTTGGCATCCATCATGTGTAGCAAGCACCCCATTTGTTCTAGACAAGTTGGATTGAGGTCAAGAAGTGTTGGACCTGTTCCAACTTCTTTAACTTGGTCTGGATTGATATTGCCTATGTCAGCAGATTTTATGTGTGTTTTGAAAAGTCTGTAGTGTTATGTGATCGTTCAAGTTTTGTTGTTTCTTCTACTTGTTCTTGAGAAGGTCGCCTATGCGTTCAACTATTTTTGTGACGATATTCCTTTAGGCAAATAAGAGATGACATAGTCCTCAACTGCCAACGACCTTGAGTGGTTAGCTTGCGTGTTCTGTGCTGAGCTTACGTAACGCGTCGTTCGTCCACCCAGTAATGACTCGCCCATCAAGGAGCGCTGTCCGAAATTAGACGCATTATTAATTTATTATACAGAAAACAACAGGTATTTTACTAAAACTCGCATACTAAAACTATAAATAATTAAATGATCTTTAAAAAGGTGAAGGTATCATAAAAATACGCTTTATTGTTTTTGCGTGATTCTCAATATTTTTATCCGCGCTAGACATAACTTTACAAATTAATTACACTATGTTATAAAAATATAAATTCAAATATATAGCTTCAGTTGCGTGCGCTGCGTAAACGGTTAAAGTTACGCAAACATTATGTATGACGGAATTGTTCTCCTTTTAAAGTTCTAAAATAAAAGTCCGCGACAGCATATGTCTATCTTTTAAGGTTATTTTTTACGCTAAGCGTTCAATACAACTTAGTTTATAGAGCGAATGGTGAAATCGGCCCTTATTTGCTTGCAATTATAATATGCCATCACATCCTTTTAGAATAGATCTCATCTACATTCCACTCAACACGGCAACACCTGATAACCCATACTAAACCAAAGCTATTAGGCGTCAAGCTGCTAAAACAGTGCATTAAAGCTTATCTGTACCCGCAACTTGTTACGTTGAACCGAGCTGAATTGATTATGACACAGTAGTCACAGTACTCGTTACGATAACACGGCTGTGATAAAACTTAGCCAGGTGCTAGTGGTAACACTTCTTGGAATTTGTAATATAAAACAAGCACTGCACTGCACTATCTTTCACTTGCACTGTCTGGACAGGTCCACTCGAATTTGTGTGTTGCTTTCTTCAAAAAGCTCATCCCAGACATAAACGTACATGGTTCTCATATGATTTAACCGGTACATATTGTATGGATTTGAACACTTTAAAAGAGACTTTGATCTCTGAGTTTATTTCGGTGTTTCTTCTCAGGGTAGTCAGCTAGGAAACACCGGCCTCATCCAGCTAATGGCTCAATTACACGTTCCGATTTCAAGGGACCCAATTTAGGAAACAGGAAGGTGTAATAGCAGTTAGAGCAGTTAGTGTACGATTTAGTGAGATTGGGACGTCCCGATTTGACTTCCTAAATTGTGTACGATTTAGGATAGTGTAATCGCATCACCCCGATTTAGAGCTATGTGTTGCCAATTTAGAGACTTTGTCGCTACAAATGGGGTAGTAGTATTTTGGTTTGTGTTTAAAATTAAATTAAATTTCACAAAGTCCCTTTCCCAGAAAAAAATCTGAGTCCACTCTTTTTATTTTTAAGTCTGCTCCTGGTAGAATCAGTTTTTAAGAGACTTTAGAGCGACTTTTGATATTCTGTTTAGGGACTCGAATTTGTAAGAGTTGGCAACACTGCCGACTTAGGAGTTCAATTTAGGATAATGTAATTGCTCGCTTCCTGCTTCCTAGTTAGTTAGTTCCTAAATTGGGTCCCTTGAAATCGGAAGGTGTAATTGAGCCTTAAAAAAAAAAATGGCTTGTAAAAGTGTTGTTAAAACCTACTTACAACAATAAAATCATTTATCAAGCCTTTTCTCCGGAGGCTTGGAAGTCTTTATTTGGTGACGGGCGTTTTAACCCGACTGCGCGACGCAAGGAGGGTAATGTGTTTATCAGTATAAGTATGTATGTTTGTTCCTTTGTGGCACTATAGAGACTAAACGCGTGGGCTGATTTTAATAATTCTTATGTCAATTGATTTGTCTTAACCTTGCGAGTGCTACTAAAGACATGACAGTAATCAAAATACAATATGGTGACAACTAGACACCATATTGTGAAAAATAATGGTCGATGAACTATATTAAGTGGGGTATCAAAATAAAGGGTTCGAGGAGGCGATTCCAAAAATGTAACTCACTAAAATGTAGAAAATAAAAAAATTGAATATTTTCAATTCAATTTTTTTTTTTTGTCTTTTTGTAGAACTTTGACTTTCAAAAAGTGTTGGCTCTCAGCCTAATTTGAATAAATGACTTTTGAAAGAAGGAGGATATCAATTCGGATGTATGTATTTTTTTTAAGTAGGTATGTTCGGGCATAACTCTGTCATTCATGGACGGATTTCCAAAATTCTTTTTTTGTTCGAAAGGAGTTTGTTCTGAAATGGTCCCATTTAAATTTCATAAAGATCTGATATTGCGTTTCGGAGACAGACAACGGAACTCTTCAAAAAATGACAACAAATCAACCGCGATTGCTGCTATCGCCTAGATATCAATTGTTAACACAGTTTAATAGAGAAACACAACTAAAAAGTGAAAAATAAAAACTTTTTTCCAAAAAAATAGAACTGACTTCCAAAAAAAAACAAAAAATGCAAAATAACTTTAATTTCGGAAGTCGGAGTCAAAAAACACCGACTTCCGAAATTAAAGTTATTTTGCACTTTTTGTTTTTTTTGGAAATCGGTTCTATTTTTTTTGGAGACAAGTTTTTTTGTGCATATAATTGGTATCTTGTCTATGTTCATAACTATCAAAACTCATAACAAGTTAGCCAGTGTATCAAGCAGGAGAGATAACAGAGCTGGCATAGGTCAAAGGGACGTTTAAAACTGGGATAAGGTTGGGAATAGTTCGAGGTGAACATCTCCAAATAAAAGTTTGCTTGGTGTTCTTTCTGATCTCATGATCTTTTGGTGAACACATCTAGTACGAAAATACAGGCTTTTCTGTCATCCTATTTGGTCAGCCTAACCAGTAATGAATGGCAATTAAAGATTATCTGCATTGTTCTTTGTTTGCGAATTATAGCCCAGTTTTAATGGCGATAAAAAATTGGCACGATTCAGGGTTTTTTGTGAACCGATAGCTTATTCGGATTGCCAATTAGTGTGGAGTAATCGCATTGCGCTGAAGTAAACCTAGAAAAGCGGATTTTATTTTGGCATATTTTCAGCTAGATTCGAACTATCATCGATTGTATTATTGCATAGTTATAAATCGCTCTGGGCATTACTTTATCTTTTGAACGTTGCCCCACACTAGGTATTACTCCTGTATCTTGGGTGCATTCACAAATATTTTATCTCACATACAGACCCGGAACAACTATCTGTAGGCCATACAAATATTTGTTCCGTGCGGGAATCGATCCCGCGACACGTAGCGCAGCAGCCAATCGCTCGAACTCTGCGCCTGCCGCGCCGTCTATAACATATCGACAGACTGAGAATATTGTACTGTACTGTTTTTTTTTTTCATTACAGATAAAAATCTTTACATGTTATTAAAGCCATTATGCTGTCAAACATATAATATAGTAATGTAACCAATGCATAAACTTTTTTCATCAGAGTCTTAATTGAGAGTGAAAGTCTAGAATATTATTACTTTCAATGGATCAGGTTTTTTGTTTTTGTCTACTAAAACATTCATTAGGCATTTGAGAATGCCGTGTCCTCGTGGAGGCGATCGGCGGCAACGACCTCTCGCGCCCGGCTCTGGTCCAGGCCATGGTACAGAGCGAGAGGGGAAGAAGCAGTCTCCTCCTTCTGCGAAGCAGTAATACTCGCGAAGGAGGAGGCGGCACGGGTGAGAAAGACTCAACGGAGTCGCCCTCACGCCCCCAGTCGTCTGCCGTCCGTCGCCGTCCGATCACTGATCAGCACCAGGCCCGAGAGTCGACGGCGCGTAGTGTTCCACGCGCCTCAAAGAGATGACGGGGCCCGTTATGGCCGATGTATGCATGCATGTCGCGGATAAATTCGATACAGAGTTACCGCGTCCCTGGGCACGACAGGGCAGGCCAGGGCCAATAGGGCCAAACCACAAAAAAAGGCATTTGAGAATAAATTTAAGTGAGCTCGGCTATATCCTGTACGGAATAATTATCCTAAGCAAACGGTGACATAATCCCACCGTGACCAAGAGCGCTGAAAAACACTCGAGACGTCTCGGAAAATGTAAGGAAGAAATTAAATTGCAAAATAATTAAAGCCAGATATTACTTAAGGTGAAAGCTCCAGGGTAGCCCACGAAATTCATTATATTTTATGTCAGTATCAGGTTGTGTGTTGGTCAAAATATAATTCACGGCCGTAGTAAGTACGTAGAACTGTAATCATTAAAATCATCAATACAACTCTCTGTTAGTATTAATGTCAAATGTCATGATTTCATGAAATACTACATTAATACTAACAGAGAGTTGTATTGATGATGCAAAAACGTAAAAAAAAAATATTCGCGGGCTACCCTGGAGCTTTCACCTTAAGAAAATTAAATATTTATTCAAACTTCATGTACAATAGTGGTACATACAGTACCTAGGCGGACTTCATACAACAAGACATTCTGTACCAGTCAACCTTTGGGTTAAAAACTAGACCTACTATTATACAATAACAAATACAACAAATATTTCAAATCAAAGTACCACCCATAAATAACGATCTCCACATGCAATTTGTTCTAACAAAGTCATAAACCGAGAGATTTCACACAATACGCCTACATTATACATAAGTTATATGGACCAGTCAGAATCGAGGTCAGTCTCGGTAGAAAACCTTGATAGCCAGATTAGCCAGCCGCTGTTTTAGGACTTGGTATGCCGCTCTGGAGCTATTGAAAGTAGACTTTTTAGATGCAGTTTTGAAATTCTTGTGATTTGCTGTTGGTAGGTACACCAAATTCCTGAGTCTTAGTGAGGATTTACTGGGCAAAAAATAACTACTTTTTGGGGAGTTACTCTTCTTCCCGGCTAAAACACTAGGAAGTGGTGACGGGGCCTTGTTGGGATACTATCTTTATGTAGAACTTTGACGTTCAAAAAGTGCTGGCTCTCAGCCTAATTTCAATAAATGAATTTTCGACTAAGTACACATTTAAATAAAAATAAACTTCGTCATTTTCTAGGTATGTTCAACCACGTTTTTATTAAAATCGGTATTTTAACTGCGATAGCAAGCAAGCCAGACAAGGCACTTTGTTGACCGAAGCAGACAAGAGCAGAAAGTAATCCATAATTCCCATCTGTTTTGACATATTTATGTAAGTACAGTCACGAGCAAAAATATGTACACGAGCAAAATTTACTTGTAAGCTCGAGTATCTTCAGTGGACGGTTTTAAGATACTCGAGCTAACAAGTAAAGTTTGCTTGTACATATTTTTGCTCGTGACTGTACACTTTTGCATCTTGTTCGTCGGCCATAATAAAATTGTTCATTATTTCTTATCATTAATTGACACCTGATAGAAGGCATTTACTAATGCCATACGCTTATTAAGAGAACTACCCACTAAACTAAATAATTATTATATCAATCACTAATGACTTGTCATAATCGTTCCCATTCAAATCAACAACTCTGTATCGATTTTACTTAAACTCAACGTTCAAGGTCACACTAACTCCGTAATAACTATATAAGTCAATTATGTAAAAGTAGAAAAGTCAAGGTCATTTCTTTTAAGTAGGTTACTTAGAAAAGTCCATTATAAAAACATCTACAACCAACCATCGTGGGTGATTCTAATTGTTCTTCGAAATCCTTGATAGCTCGCAAAAACATTACTATCGTAATAAAATTATAAATATTACAGAAAATTACTCGCGATTACTGCCATCGTTTGTTTAAGTACTCGTATTATCAAGACAATTTAAAAAAAGTAAAAAAAAAAATTGAACCGACTTCCAAAACAAAAAGTTCAAAATAACTTTAATCTCTGGTTGTGCTTCTGGTTATGTTTCTTCTTTTTTAGACACAAGAAGTAAGTGTCTTGCGATCTAGTGTTTCCTTTCTTACACACAAGAAACAACACACATTAGGACTACCACCACAGATCTACACGCCCCCAGTTTCAATAATATATACACCACCATCACCAGCCTACATCAGTTCACACATGGACCTCTCCACACCATATATCTTACTCCAAATGATTCTTGGGATCACTCAACAAGCTGATCTAACCATGGCAAACTGCATTTAATAAAATTTCGACATACATAATGATCTCCAGCTCTGTCTGTGCACACACATTAAATTTATTTGACAACGATTTACAATTTCGTCAGCGTATCGCAGGCTGATCAATGGTAAATATTGAATTCAGTCTCTTTCCGGGAACCCACATATTTATAAGGAAATGCTATGAAGAGTAGTGATAGCTACAACCTGATGGTCTTGTAAGTCACGAGTGAATGGGTTACGTCTAGACACCACATCATCGCTTACCATCAGGTTAGATAGTGGTCAAGCGCAAGCCAAGCCAAGTTCTTTTGATAAACATGCGGTTACCAATCCATAAATACTCGTGTATACTCTAGTCTGTATTTTATTTTACTATATATATTTTTTTACCCATCTGCAAAACGTGGTCCTTCTCTAACCGCGCGCAAGCCTTGTTATTTGCACCTCCATTTCAGCTGCTTTTATTTCAACATAATCATGAATAATGGCTGCAGTATGTTTTAATTAATACTTACTTCGGTCTGCTTTTAAATCTGCCTCGCCAACTTCAAGTCCATTATCCACATAGTCTGTTTCGGCGAGAGTAAGATCATTTTCTAAACACTCAAATAGCCACAAAAATGTTATTTTGAACCACACTTTTAATTAACCATCACTTTTCTTCCTTGTCAGTTTTCTTTTTTCATTATTCCGTGGCATATTTACAATGCAATTATGACTCGTGAGTACAATGCAATCAATCCTTTTCTTTGTCGGGTGGGGCCCACGCTTCTGAAGAACTATTACATTTCGTATACTTGTCATCTTTTGACATTCTTTTACTGCAAATTAACTTTGTATCATGACTCACTTTAAATGTAATCATTCATATCGTAAATTCTTCATCGTAGTAATGCTTCCGTACATTCCATATGGAGTAGAGCTTCAACGGTACCGACATGAGGTGTTACCGTTTGAAAGTGACGTTTGACAAATAATACGATTGGATTTGAATAGGACGCGTGTCATGCGTTTCTAGCTCATGGTCTGTGACATCAATATTTTCTTAGATGAGAAACGATGGAGTTTGATAAAAGGGTAATTCAGTCTGAAGTGCGTAACAGCACTCGTGCGCAAATATCTTTTAATATGATTTATTAATCAATTAATCGTTATAATTATGCTCTTATCGACTAATGAGGCGCCTGTCATTACGCAAATGGCACGCGTTTTAAAGAAAATACTAGAACTTTATAAATAATTACTTCTTATAAATTAAAGTTAATAATAACTTGCATAAAAATTTATAATATTTCTTATCGGTATCGCTATTTTTTCCTCGCATTCTTAATTCGTAATGTTTTACGTCCTTCGATAAATTATTCAAACGTCAAAAAGAAAAACTGCCACACAAGAGTAACATGACAAATAACTCTATTCATCATTATAGATCAAATGTAACAGTGCATAACCACAACTTAGTAGATGCATTTGCTCAGCGAACCGTGTTCTCTGTGTTTAGTGCCCAGAACACCAATGTAGAGCCTAGCTGTAATTCTACGCAAACTGTTACAGTAAATTAAAGACGCTTCTAAACCCCTCCTAGGTTTAATATTGAAGCTGTCACTATTTATGACAGTGGTATCTCCATTGATCCACTTAACGACGATATTGTAACGGGTATCGTACAACATGCAATACACTTTAAGACGATAATGTTAAGACTAAGAGAGTAATGTAATTGAGAATCGAAACATGAATGGGAAATGTCCAGCGAATGATGGCTCGAGGAAACATGGTACAACATGGGACTGTCTTAGAAATAAAGGAGAATTAGTAACCAGTTAAAGTACTGGCTGGAACTATGGATGGGCTGTGTGAAAGACAATATGCCAGAAAGGATTTTACACAGAGATGACGATGATTAAGACGTATAAGATAATATAACATATATGAGGATACTGATTATGACACAGAACATGAGACCAACTTGGACATAAAGAAGAATCAGTAACCAGTTAAAGAAATGGCTGAAAGGATGGAAGACGGCATGCCAGAAAGGATTTTACACAGAGATTTATTTTTTATTGTTGATAGGCACGCGTTTGATCAATATGTCACCTGATGGTAAGCGATGATGTGGTCGAAGATGGAGCACGCTTGCCTAGAACTAACCTATTCACTCTTGACTTAAAGACTCCCAGGAAACAGGCTCCGGCAGGGAATTCCACTCCCTAGCTGTACGCACAATGAATGTGTAAAAGAGATGACGATTGATAGAGAATTATAAGAAGAATATATATATGATACCTATATGCATGAGGATAATAATTATGTCACAGACATGAAAGACAATATGAATGTCAATCAAACAACATGCAACCTTCTCGCTTCATCAGTCTACAAAAGGCACATGTTACTTTATTCATGCTATCTACACATTCAATCCTTAACCCAGTTTTGTTAATAAAGTTTCTAATTGTACTAACGTAATTAACCATGCAATGCCTAACAGAAACGTCGAAATACGTAACACACCAATATTCATCTTACGTAAATAAATCGCTCTAAATACTATAATCATTCAATATAAGTACGCCAATAATTTCCTCTCTTATAGCTTTCACTAGAGCCAATAAAATGGTTGTTTATATAAATTTTATTATGATTACACCGTTCCCGCCTTGTTACACAAACCATTCAACGGTTCATTCGTTCCTTCGTTCAGTAGGTCAGCTGCTTCTGCGCCTGCGACTCGTAAAAGCATCGAGTTAGAATTGGGTTGAGTATGCGCGAGGAATGTGAGAATATGATGTCACCATATGTTTTGCTTCATGGTTTGACAAGCACGCAGAATTTACTTTGCATTTGTTTGCGAAAAAAACCTTTATCGAAAGTGATTGTAAATTGATGAAATATGAAGCACATTGCAAATATGATGAGGCTACAGACCAATATTGAAAATGTATCTCACAAGAGTAATCAAATATAGCAGGAAGGTTATAACTAAATATTGCTTTAATAAGGCAAGATTACAAACAAGTTTTGTCCCCTCAATGTGCGTTTTGCAAATATGTCGATGTTAGTCAATATTTGCTTAACTCTATCGTTATACCTTTTAAGCTTTTGCGATGTTATTAAACTACACATTGCATTGATATTTCTAAAAGTTTTGGTCCTTTGACGCGCATGCTCTTTTGAGTCTATTTATATATGAAATTTTATATCAAATTCAGCGGTTACCAGGAACCAATAAACAAAATATTCAATTAACAACCTAGATTGACCCGTGGACCTTTCAGTCATCCACAATGGTTTGTCACAATTATACCTGGCCGCAGATTTCGCCATGCTAAGACAATGGGCAGTAAACACTAACAAACAGTAGTATTTCAGTATTTACAGCGACAGTTGGTAATGACTCGCCCACTATCCGGGGGCGTACGTGGGATTTGACTAAGCACCGTTCGAATGCCGTTTCGGAATCCTTTTTGTGGTTATTATAATCTGGTGTTACCATTTTTGTCGCATGGTCCTTCGGCCCTGCTTGCTCTTATCTTTGTAGCATAATCAGCTTATAATGTTCCAAAATGCTGTGACACAGGTGTGAGAAGGAGTGGAATCGGGATATTCTCGTTCGTCCGACTGACTTCATGCCACTGGTGGGACGAACGGGAATTCATTTTTTTCCCCGATCGTTCCACTGATTTTATTGGTGGTACAAACGGAAATATATATTTTTTTTAGTCCCATTTGTACCAATAAATAATTTCGTACTCATTGGTTGTTGAATGAAAAAAAAAAACAAATGTTAAAATAAAAAAAATCATTTTTATAATAATGCAAACTCAATCAATTAACTAAGTTTGAAAAGTAAACTGCAAAACAACGATAAACATTTTAGGTATGCAGTTTATTATTAAGTGGGACGAATTACTCTAATCTAAGAACATATTCCCATTCGTACCTCTAAAATCCCGAGTGGGACGATCGGGAACAAATTTAATAAATTATTTTTGTAAATTCCCGTTCGTCAACCAGGGGCCGAAGTCGGTGGACGAAAGGGAATACCCCATGGAATCCACCACGAGTTCAGCTGCCCTGTAAAGGGATAGTGCTATTCGTCCTGTATAACGTCTCTCTCTCTCTCACCGAAAAGATGATGATTTTAAGACGTCATGGTAGGGCTACTGCTGGTGGGTTGATCTTCGAATATGTATTTAGTTGTCCCTGTTTCCTAACGGTGTATTCCTTTACCGTTTAGAGAGCAGTATTGGTAAAACAGTTTTTACTAAGTTTAGTGACTTACTAATTTTGTAGCCCGTGACGCCGACATCGGCCACCAATGCTCTGACTCCTTCTTGTTACCTTTAAAATATAGAAATTCTCAGAGTCGGAAAATCGTAATTGCAGTGTACCTTTTCCCAGCCGTCTACCAGAAACCGCCTTGCTCGAACAAACTGGTCCTAAGATCGTTAACGAGCGCACGATACATTCGTCCATCTATAGTACGGCGAGATTCTAGTTTGATCACAGGTGTACCATAAGTCGAGAAATCTGCGCATGACAAATAAATTTAATTTTAGTTTTGACGCAAATATCCCTGACTAGCGACCCGTCCCAGCTTCGCGGGTACCAATTATATACCTAAACCTTCCTCATGAATCACTCTGTCTATTGGTGCAAACCGCATGGAAATCCGTTCAGTAGTTTTTGAGTTTATCGCGAACTCGCGACTTTATTTTATAAATATGTAGTGATTGATTTCTTCCACCGGTTGAGCGTGAAGAATTTCTATAACCATTCATCTCGATGATATGATTTGAGACAGACTTCCTAACACATTTTCTCATAGTTATCGCCTAGGATTAAACGTCAAAACTGCATTCTCCACCATTTGATTTGTTAGTACCAATAAATTGCTTGTGTATTTTTGATTAATCATCTAACTGTTCGGTTGCGGCGTAGATTTATGTTTGCAAACGACTTTGGTCCCCTTTCTTGTCTTTGAGACCTCAAAGTCATCGGTAGGATAATGATCGTTATTTGTATTGTTTTAGAAACTATTGTTCTTTGTTTTGTTTCTCTAATCTTTGAATATGTCAGTTGAATGTCGATGATTTTATTACGCTTTGATACAATTCCTTGGTTCTATTGATTTAGTCGCAAGCACGGCAGTCTTGTACGTAGAAGTATTTTGCATAAAGCTGCAGAAATTGTCGACATGTTTAAAAATGTCCTTTCACATTAAAGGTCATCGACCTACACTCTATAGTATGCCGCCACCTGCAGACTTATTTTAATTACAAGCTTGCAATAAGTTATCTTGCATGCAATGTTCGTATGTAAGTTGTCCGTTTCAAAATTTGCAAACCATTTTTCGACCACTTTTCAGATAGAGCTTAAATTTGGAATACTTATGTAAGTCCGTTGACAATGCAATATTATGATATATGATACCAAGCTGATCTGCGCCGGGATGTAGGGACTGGAACTCCCGGGCAAATGGTAGGACACTTGAATTTGGGCTAATGTTGTTTAATAAAAAATTTTTGTTATCATGAAAACTTTCCAATACACATGATGGCGAAGGTCTAAAGCTTGTTTTAAAAAAAAAAACTG
Source organism: Polia nebulosa (assembly GCA_951329385.1). NCBI lineage: Eukaryota > Metazoa > Arthropoda > Insecta > Lepidoptera > Noctuidae > Polia > Polia nebulosa. The sequence continues at coordinate 4,419,822 of OX589592.1, read as the reverse complement.
TATTTGGTTCACATCTTAAGTGGCACTTAAGGGCCTACTTCCCCATAAGTGGCGCCCTCATTGAATAAAAATTCGTATCTTAGTATAGAAAATAAAGATTCAAGAAACCTATGTTGCGTTTGTTACACATAGGATAAGGTATTTTTATGTTGCTAAAACAGGATTCAAAATGTTTCGTATCCAAAGTAGTAAGCAAAAGTGTCAAAAGCGGCCGTTTTTGGTACGAGTCATGCTTCCACAACGTAAAAATACCTTATCCTCTTTGTAACAAACGCAACATAGGATTCTTTAATCTTTATTTTCTACGCTTTGCTACGATTTTTTATTCAATGAGGGCGCCACTTGGCGGATATATACACCTTAAGACGAGATTCATTGCCAATAGCATTAATTTATATTGCTTCTTTCCATCGAATCACTATGTAACATACCTTCTTGATTTAGGTACTAATCTGCTGAACAAAATGTGTTCCTAGAAATCACAATCACAATGACTGAGGTATTCGCAACCAATCGATGTAGCATTACCATTAAAGACTATCCTCATTATACAAGTCGAAGTACACTATTCCGTTAACCCATTGGACGGGTGTAGTTACTGCAAACCAAGGCTATAGGATGTGAAGTTTTTCCATAGGATAGGAATAGCTTACGTTTTTTGCGACATTCCGACGATGCAGGGCGTCGAATGCACGACTATGCCCGCTAATAATATATCTCTCTACCTAGTAACAGACTCTGTGGGGGATCAGCCATTAACTATATAAAAAAAAAACATTAAATCTAAAATTTATTTTGACAAGTACATTAATAAATAAATATGTATTAACTTATTACAAAAAAAAAATATTCTATCAAATAAAGGTACCATAAATTTACATATTATTTATAAAATACTTAACTAACTACGTACATAAAATAATACAAAAACAAAATACGTTCAGGCGACGAAGTACTCCTCCACAGTTAATTATTCAGTATTAAATGTTTTTTTTTGTTATCTTTGTGGTTCTTTAGGATAAGCAATTCAATATCCTTCAGTCTTTTGAGGTTTTTGCCGTTTTAATTTTAAAATAGGATAAAATTTTGGTTTTAAGTTTAAGGTATTAATAGAAGACAATGTGACATGATAAAGTTATTAACTTAAGTTGACTACAAACAATCCAGCTTCCGTGATGATGATGATTCTTCCCAGATGATGCGAATAGTCGTGATGTGTTATTGTAGAACTACTGATTGTGAGAGGATGTAGACACGACCTATTAAAAGCACGACATGAATATAATAATTACGCAGTATTCATTTCCACTATTCATACAAGATTTTGTAATATGTATCATCTTTGTCAGCCAAATGATGCAAAGTGAATGTTTTTGTAAATTAATCTCTTAGATAACCTTTTCTTTATCTATTGAGATTGCTGATGCATCTATTAAGATTGGCAGTAGACACCTATGTTCTAATAATAATGTTGCTCTTTTACCCTATGTGGCTATTTAATTAATTCGTCTTTTATTTAAATAATTCTAAAAATAACAACGTAGGTAATAGCTAGTAAAATAAGAATGAAGAAAAAAAGCTTATACCTACTTAGGTATTCAGATTATATATTAATATGCAAATAGAAGCTTTAAGATACAAGTTCCAGTTTATTTGAATACCCACATTTCTTATGTCAACGTATTTAGTATTTAAGAATAACTTGTATTTCTCATAATACCTAAGTAAATTGTATTCTTTTTAAAAAATCATTTTCTTAAACCGTAGTTTGAAAAATGAAATTGTAGATTTATAAATGCCTGTTTTTTGTCTTTTCTTTAAAAACAGTAACCAAAAGCGAAAATACACATTACAGTTAGGGCTTATGGGGCAAATTATATAAAGTAGGTGGCAAAAAAAATTTAAACGTGGTTTAAGTCTGCACCCTGATCAACTAGCGGAGTGCTCAACTGGTCCCGCCCACCGCGGCCGTTGGCCCGCCAGGGAAAGCTTTTATAGCATGCTTATAAATTGATACCGACTAAATGATCAGCCAATATTGCACCAGCTGCCAACATCTGATGGAAAACGAAAGTGCGTGATGGATGCGTCGTTAGGTTTCTGTTTAATCTGTGGGGAAGATTATTTACTTTATGTATTAACATAGCATACATCGCATAATAAGCCTTATGTTCCCACTGCTGGGACAATGGCTTCCTCCTCTGTGAGACGGTGTGGTCCACCACGTGCGCTTAATGTTAGTTGGTGCCTGGTGGATGCCACATGTCTTCGAAGTTTTGGTTCTAGGACATGCCCGGTTTCCTCATGATTTTTTCTTTCACCGTTTTGGGAGCTGTGGTGATGAAAACCTGTCAGGTACCGCGGCGTTACCGATCGGTAACGCGACAATAGGTTTTTAATAATAATAATAACTATAATTTTTAATAATAATAATAATATTTTTTTCGCACGGCCTTACTGGTGAGGCGTTGAGCGGTGACGTGTTACACAAAGTGAAGCGCATGACTGGGTTTGAACCTACAACTTGTAAGTCGCGGTCGACATTACAATAATTATGTATTAGGAATGGGTTATATTACTATACTATATGTATAGTATCCTAATAAGAGCAGTGGTGGCCCAGTGGTATTGGCCGCGACTTACAAGTTGTAGGTCGTGAGTTCAAACCCAGACAGGCGCTTTACTTTGTGTATTTTTTTTTTTATTGTTGATAGGCACGCGTTTGACCACTATCTCACCTGATGATAAGCGATGATGTGGTTATTATTTCATCACCACTGCTCTCAAAGCGGTGAATGAACACATCGCGAGGAAACCGGCATGTCCTAGAACCTAAAATTCGAAGACATGTGACATGGATGTCACATGTCTTCGAATTTTAGGTTCTATATGAGGGTTGGTGGACCAACCCGCACTGGGCCCGCGTGGTGGATTACGGCCCACACCCTCTCACAGAGAGGAGGCCCGTGCCCCAGCAGTGGGGACATTAAAAGGCTGATGATGGGGTAGGTAATATGACAGATTGATAAAAGATTTTTTTGATATGATTTTGATGAGGTTGATAGTTACGTTAGTAAAAAAAATCTTTTAGTTCCCGACCCTAGCTACAGACCATTAGTAAGAGAGAAAAATAAGCTTTGTTTGATGCCTATAATGTGACAAAAATAAGTATTTTTCTATTAAACAGTAAAATGAGGACAAGATCGTTTTACAAAGAAAAAATGGAGCATGATGATGAGAGATAAATATTATTCTGCTAAAAAGATCACAAAAGTAGCGTCTTGATTCAAATTACATAGAAACCATTTCTACAAACCATTTCTACAAAACTAGACTACTAACAGCTTGTCACTCACTCTTAAGGCGGAGGTTCCCAAAACCGGTCAAAAAGGTGATTATTTAAAGCAGTGTATTTCTTCAATCGTAAATAATTTTGACAAATAAAAAAAATACGATATTTTCAAGTCCTATTTGCATATAGTGATGGAACTCAAAACATAATTTAACATACTTTAATGCATCAAAAAAATCTTCAAACATACCTCTTAATTATCTTTAAAAGCAGTTTATCCCTTCATTAACAATTATAATCATAATAAAAAATATACCACAAAATTCCAAATGCACTACATCCAGTGGTGGATTTTTTTTTTTAAATTTATTAGTAAATCCTAAGTAAATCGATAAAATACTTCATATTTTGCAATAAATTGCGAGCATTTGTCGTCGCGCATTTCTTTCTCTACTATGCAGTCCGAGAGTGACATCGTTTTAGGTGATGTCTGGGCCTTAAGGCGCTATTAGCTGCCAACGACCTTGAGTGGTTAGCTTGCGTGTTCTGTGCTGAGCTCACGTAACGCGTCGTACGCCCATCAAGGAGCGCTGTCCGAAATTAGACGCATTATTAATTTATTACACATAAAACAACAAGTATTAAACTAAAACACTGAGTCTAAATTATAAATAATTAAATGATCTTTAAAATTGTGAAGGTTTCGTAAAAATACGCTTTATACTTTTTGCGTGATTCTTAATTTTTTTCCGAGTTAGACATAACTTTACAAATTAATTACACTATGTTATAAAAATGTAATTTCAAATATTCTGAGATCAAATTACGAAGCAAATTGTCTAGAGTAACATATATTTTTTTCACAAGTCGTTTAGACGTGATTTTCAAATATAAACCATTAAAAGTTTAACTGCGCCTTAAGCCATCACCTCAAACAAGATGGGATGACCCATTTCCCAAGTCGACCCGTCTAGCTGGATAGTGGATAGTTGATAACCGCCAGCCGATACACTCTGCTCCACTTTCTTACCACATACTAACTAGGCGTTCTAGGAATATGTATAAGATTAGCTTTGCCCTGCGACTTTGCCAGCGTGTCCTATGGCATTCGGCTAGAACGTTACTTTCGATCATTACTTTGATTTACGCATTACTGCTCGTTTGGGCCGACGGCCAATAAGTTTCCTAAAAAATTTAATTACTCCGTCAGTCAGATTACCAAAAAAACACGTACACGTATTTTTTCTTTTCTCACGTAAACTAAAAAATGAGGACGATATAGTGCGTTAAATTTCGCGTGACGTCACGGTGTGCGGGACTTTTCACCACAAAGTGATGTAGCGAGCCCCTGCTCGTGAACTTTGATGCGTTTTATCTTTGTCGTTTTTTAATGGTTTGGTAAAGCAAAAAATGTGTGTTATATTATAATTTTTTGATAATCTTACGGACTAAATAGTTTTATAATTTTCATATCCAGGAAACTACACTATTTACCGGTATCAAACGCTAAAGTTTTGTAATGTACATTTTTTTTTTTTGTGGGTTTGGGCAATCATCCTATGACTTCTTCCGCTATAGGGTGGAGCGGAAGGGCGTGTCAGACTCTTACTGACTAAAACCCACCCCTGTTCCTCCCTGCCTTGAGTGCCCAGGGGCGAGGTAACTCTTTAGAATTTATCCTCAACCCCCGGGCAGGCATCGGCCGTGGCACGCCCCGTCCTTTTGCTGACAACTCTTTGAGGCGCGCGTGGAACACTACGCGCCGTCGACTCTCGGGCCTGGTGCTGGTCGGGCGGCGAGTTACCCACTACTCGCCGTCCGCAGGCCCGGGTTTGTAATGTACATTAAGGGCAGTTATACAACTTTTAAAGGTTTTTAATTGAGCATCACGTCTAAACGACTAGTCTTATTTCTTTAAAAAAAATATATGTTACTCTAGACTATTTCCGTCGTACTTCGATCTGAAAATATTTGAAATTATATTTTTATAACATAGTGTAATTAATTTGTAAATCTAAGTCTAACGCGGATAAAAAATTGAGAATCACGCAAAAACTATTAAGCGTATTTTTATGAAACCTTCACCATTTTAAAGATCATTTAATTATTTAGAATTTAGTCTCAGTGTTTTAGTTTAATACTTGTTGTTTTATGTGTAATAAATTAATAATGCGTCTAATTTCGGAAAGTGCTCCTTGATGGGCAAGTCCTATTACTGGGTGGACATACGACGCGTTACGTGAGCTCAGCGCAGAACACGCAAGCTAACCAGTCAAGGTCGTTGGCAGCTAATAGCGCCTTAATGTTCCCGGAGTGCAACCAGTTGTTTTTTTTTAATTTTCATTTCTGACGGATCTGAGATCTTAGACTACTAGAGGATAAATACAATGTTATCTAGTGTTGTCTCTATATCTAAGCCTAATGCAAATTATTCACGTCCACATTGCAACGAGCAAGGCTCGAACTCACGACCTATTGCTCCCACGATACCTAGTAGTTACTAAACCAAAGCCCTACTATTTATTGGCCCAGATACAACAAATTCTAATTGAACTACGCTAAAACCGCCAGCAGAATTCCTTTGGACAGCGATCAGTTTACAAAATCTGCGTCACCCTAACGACATGCTAATACTATTCAATATTTCATAGTAGATAGATAAATGCGGTTATTAGACGGCTTCAGACACTAGGCAAGCTTTATTTAATTAGTTTATTGCCTTACTGATAAGTGCCTGACCGAAGGATCGATTTCGGTTTCGGGTTTCGGGCAAAAAATCGGCTGGAATTTTTCAACGAAACTTAGGAAGCTAGAATTGGATTACCCCTTTATAAGCTTCTTTTGTGTTATAAGTAGTGTCGAAGTTCGGTTTCGGCCTAAAATTGGCCGAATATTCGGCTCGACCGAAATAGCATCTTTGAGCTGAAGGTTGTGTTAGAAACTTATAAACTGACTGGCTCGTTCGTCTGTGTGTGTCGTTTTACTAATTTATTTTGAACTAACTTCTGGCAGCGCCCGCATGGTAAAAAGTAGCCTGTTTTAATCCAGATTATAATCTATCTGTGTGCAAAATTTCATTGAAATCCCCTCAGCCGTTTTTGCGTTATTGAAACATAACCATACAAACTTTCGCATTTATAATATTCGTAGGATTTTACGAAAGACTGGTCTGCTTTTTCAATGGTCTGATAACATTTTTTTTTTCTTATAGCCGAACATTCAATTATGGTTTCGGCTAAAAATCGTGTTTCGGTCAAACACTACTGATTACTATTCACTTAGATAAAGAATAGTGTTGGGACTTGCGTAATTCAACTTCGTTCGGACCAGTCGTTGTGCGAATTTAAGGTGGCAAGTTTTCGGATAAATATCCGATTTGTTGTGTATTGCGTTTGTTGTTTAGTTATTTGCAATGTTGTTTTCACATTAATTTAGTGTAATTGTTTAGGCAAAAGGTGTTAATTAATTCAAATTTAAGTTTGTGTAATAAATTGCTAATGTTATTAAAGCATGGCGCCTATGTGGGTTGGTTAAATTAACGCGTCGGGTACCAATGGATAAGCAAACAATAGATTTTCGAGTGTGTCTGTTTTTCATGTAACTGACGAGCAACGCGACCGACGAAGAAATCTAAGTTGCTCAGGTAAACGAAGCAAAGTCCATCGTCGACCACATCATCGCTTACCATCAGCTGAGATAGTGGTAAAGCGGGGACTATCAAAAGTTAATAAACCGGCCAATCATCCGATGACATCTCCCGCTCTGGGTGGAGTTGGTTGTGTCAGACTCTTACTGACTAAAACCCACCCCTGTTCCTTCCCTACCTGAGTGCCCAGGGGAGCGGTAACTCTGTTAAGAATTTATCCGCTAGGTACTTCTAGGCATAAACTGAAAAAAAAAACTGAATGGTATCTCATGATCCGTAATAGGTAGACAGTTGAAATTTTCACAGAATATGCAGATACAGCCCGCTGACAGACGAACGAACAGCAGAGTCTTAGTAATAGGGTCCCGTTGGTTACCCTTTGGGTACGGAACCCTAAAAAAAGTTGAATGGTGTACATATATTCTAAAATCAGGACGGGAAAGAGTTTTACTTTCGGGAAAGTAAGTTAATTTAAGTAACGAAAAGCAACCATTTAGTCGTTGACCTTCCTTCTGTCGCCTATCATATGTCATTAAGATAATGTCTACATAAGTGCCGTCATAGACTCTCTTCTTCTTGGAGCACTCAGTGCCGACAACTTGAATCGATCGGTTTTGGGCGATCTGCCCCCTAGCCATATTACTGCCATTTTACTTTTCTATTATCGTATACGCTAACGCTTAGTACAAAATGTATGGCGATGACATTACCTGCGTAGATAAGTGTCACGTGACTTATCGCAGGTAATGTCATTCCCATACATGCTGGATACCTACACATAGATATACACACACTTACACACACACACCATCACACGCACGCACAACATACACACAAGCACACATAAACAAACACGCACGCACAAAACAAAACACACACCTACGCACATATAAATACGTGCACTCCTCACACATCGAGAGCTGCTTAAAATTATTTAATTTCTTTTCTTTTTCTTTTAATTAGTTTCAGTATTCATTGTTAAGATACCACATAAGGGAAGAGTGAGACAGCTCCGACACAAGTACTTTGTAACTTACTGGGGCTGCCTCAGTTTATGTATGACACAATGTTTGAGTTTTAAATAAACATTTTTGTATTTGTATTTTGTATACATTTTGTACTAAGCGTTAGCGTAAACGATAATAGAAAAGTAATATGGCTAGGGGGGCAGCAGTTTCAATACAACATTACCGATCGCCATACAGGAACCGCTCAAGCACTTCATTTGTTTTTGTAGCTAAAAATGTACTTACTGCTTCAAGCAGTCCGTCTATGGAGGCCCTGAGCTCAACTCGACTGCTCTCATGCAGTTGGTCTCGACTGCTCTAAGCAGTCCGTCTGTGGACGGCTTTAGTCTTGGGCGTCTTCAATACAATAAACTTTATATACACTTAAAACGAATCTTTAGTCAACAACATACTTTCTTGATAACCAACACAAAATATTTACATGAAGATTTAGTCAAGTAAACTTAAATATGAAATTAAATTAACATTTCTCTGTATTTTAATAAGGTTTAGATAGTAATCTCTGCCTACGTATTCCATTGTTTTCCGCACTAGATATGCGAGATTCCAGCTGTAGTTGACTTAATTTTTTTCTGCGTGTCTTTTCTATTTGCATGCATCAGTATTCAGTTTTTACCCGATTGCGCGACACGAGGGTAATGTGTTTATCAGCCTATGTATGTATGTTTGTTCCTTTGTGGCGCTTTAGAGACCAGACGCGTGGGCTGATTTTGATAATTCTTACGCCAATTGATTCGTCTTAATCTTGCGAGTGCTACTAAAGACATGACAGTAATCAAAATACAATATGGCGGCAAGCAGCCGCTATATTATGAAAAAGAAAAGATGAAAGTCGACGAACTATTAGAAGGGTATCAAAATAAAGGAGATGATTCCAAAAATATAACTCACTGAAATGTAGAAGAAAAAAAACCCGACTGTTCTGTTTCGACTTGTTAGCAACTTTTTAGTTGTTTTATATAACCTCATCTGTCACGTAGGTCATATGTGACCACGAACAATAGATTTTCTTTTGTGTCTGTTGTCTGACAGATCAGCCAATATAGTCGGGATTTTTATTAAGTACTTATTACAAACAGACACTTAAATTTTATTTATTTGTATTAATAAATAGTAGCTGTCTTACCTGTATTGATTTATTGACCGATAAATAGAAATAACAAATTGACACCACAATTTTCAGAACAGCTGTACCGGTTCGTATCTTTTGCATTTAATTCCGCTATCGACAACGGATAGTGCAGATCCAAATAAAGCAAGTCACTAGTTCACTCACTCGTTCACTCGGTCACTCGGGTGTAAAGTGATTCATTTTCATTATAAAGACGGTGCAGCGATGCAACTAATAAGTTGAATATGCTTACGAGTTATTTATGCATTTCCGTAACATTTGCACTGTTATGTATTTGTTAGAAGATTATGTAGTTAAGTAATTAGTGCTAATTTATGAACATACTTACATTAACTAACCCAAATACTGCTTAAAAACCAAGATAGAAAAGAATTTCTCTTTATTCGAGTACCAGCTTCTGCCAGCAGTTTCGCCCGCGTTGTTCCGTACTTCTCCCATTACAAATTATAATTTATGTGCAATTCCAGGCTTTAGTTTATCTCTGTTCCAAATTTCATACTTATCCGTTCAACCAGTCTGGCGTGATTAAGTAACAACCAACATTTATAATTTTAGTAAGATGCACGACTCAAAAAATGGTTAGTAAATCTTACGACTATGTTAGTAAACAAGCACTGACACTAAACAATAAAAACTTTTTTACAAAAAAATAGAACCGACAGTGTTCCTGGTTTTGTGTCTTCGTTTTTTTGATACCGACTGCCGAGATTAAAGTTATTTTGCACTTTTTTATTTTTATTTTTCACGTTTTAGTTGTGGTGCGCCATTAAACTGTGTTAACAACTGATAGACATACGATAGCAGCAACCGCGGTTGATTTGCTGTCCATTTTTGAAGAGTTCCGTTGATTGTCTCCGAAACCCATAATCAGATTTATATGAAATTTAAATGGGACCATTTCGGAACGAACCCCTGTCGAATAAAAAAAGAATTTTGCAAATCCGTCAATAAATAACGGAGTGAACATTAATTAAAAAAAAATACAAACATCCGAATTGATAACCTCCTTCTTTTTTGAAGTTGGTTAAAAATATAATAGAGTCGTTGCAACTTTTCCTCAAACAAGCTTGCATAGACTGCCAACATGATAGTCGCATAAACCATTAGTACTTATCTAAAGCCAACAAACACACAATAAACTCACTCCTGAACAATCTGACATTGTTTGCACAACAAAACATCTTTATTTAACAACTCACGTACCGCAAAGATGCGCAGATAATGGAATCCGCGGATATTTATCCGAAGTGTATGCGAAACCGCACGTCACTAGTTAGGACTATTACGCAACTTTTCCCACGCGTGTTGTAAACGTCATCTGATACGCTACAAAGTAATCAATGCCTATTGTTTTGTTACTCCACTATGCACGTGGTGCTGTGTTAGTGTTAGGTATCAGTCGACAACCTTAGTTATGTGCTGATTTATTTATCGGTAATACGGAGATTAGCCACATGGCTTTGAACATATGCTTTCAATTGGTGGCAGCCGCATAGGTCGATCCATTAGATTAAGCTAAGCTTGCCGGGGTTGGTCCATGGATGGGTGACCATCTTTTCATACCGAGACTCCTCCGTGCCTCGGAAAGCACGTTAAGCCGTTGGTCCCGACTGTCAATCATGGATCTTTGGCAGCCGTTACGGGTCGTCAGAAGCCAGAAAGTCTGACAACTAGTCTTACCAAGGGGTATCGTATTAGCCAGTAACTGGGTTGTGGAGGTCAGATAGGCAGTCGCTCTATGTAACATACTGGTATTCAGCTGCATCTGGTTAGACTGGAAGCCGACCCCAAGATAGTTGGGAAAGGGCTAGGCAGATTGATTTTTGGTGGTCACTGGTTCCCCATGTGTTTGATTTTAGATTATTGGTATTGAAATGTATCTTACGATCACCTGTTAGTATTGAGCTAAGTTTTTGCGACGTTACATCAATATTGGTTCGGCCAAAAATTATCCTTGTAGCCTATACTGTACCACTACGGGGCCAAGATTTCCCTCTTCCTTTCCAGAAAATTCTGTCTTTTGCTAGTACAGACTAGCCGACAGAAAAATTCGTATTATTTCTCGCTTTAGTTAATACTAGCTGTGCCCGCGACTTCGTTCGCGTGGTTGTCGAGAACAAAACAACGTCGTTTAGATAAGAGTATATCACCTTTTTGATGATTTAGATAAGAGTCCTGACTTTGGTATAGTTGATTACGTTAATGCTTCTCTATATACTATGTTAGCGGTGGAATTACCCGGAGCATATACAAAAAGGTTGTTTGGGTTGCTAACACGTGATAGAGAAACATAGAGTTGGCCGTGTGAAAAACAATCAAAAGTAAGGTCTACACCCGCAACGGATAACGTCTGGCCTTGGGCTTTATTAATAGTCATAGCGTAACAGAGGCTTACAGGAAATTGCACACGTTTGAAAGTAAACGGAAAATTATTGGGGATAATGGGTATCCTGGGAATGAAAACAACATCACCGGAGCCGCAACCTGTTAAGATTTCGGCTTCGATGACATTTCGTTGGAGATTTGTTACTCTCAACCGAGTTCCATTGCATAGTTTTGGTGGGCTTAAATTTCTGAGTAGAATGATTGGTACTCCGACTTTTAAATAAATTTTGTGTGCTGGAAGACCTGGTGTATTTAGAGAGTCTAAAAACTCTACTGGATAGTGGGTGGCATCTCCTTCTTCTAAAACCGTGTTAATAGATAAATATTCCCTACTTTCTCCAGAAACATGTACCAATATTTGAGAATTTATTGCTGCTGCTTGGTCGTTGCGAGGTGCCAAAATAGCTCGTTGGCATAGCCAAGCAGCGTCATGGTTCGAGATCTCTGATGGATCTCCGTATACAGAGGAAATGAGTTCCTGCTGTGAGGCAACAGAAGAACACAGGCTTTCGACTAAAGTTACTTTACCTCCTTCTTGAGTCGGGTATGTGCCGTTACCAATTTGAAGTAGTAAATTTGAGAAAACCTGCGCGTTTGCGTCACCTCCCAAATATGCTCGCATATTAAAGCTCAAATTAGTTAATATGACACTAGGCCATAAAATAGAGCTCTTTAAACAGGCACCTATTTCATCGGCCCTCGTTCCTCTGGGTATTATAGGGAGTGTCTGCCTGAAGTCTCCACAGAATAGCACCGTTAAGCCTCCCATCGGTCGGTCATTTTGTCTTATATCTCGCAACGTTCTATCTACAGCTTCCACAGCTTTACGATTTGCCATCGTACACTCGTCCCAAACGATAAGGGCGCAATCGCGTAAAACCCTTGCTTTATCACTATTGCGAGACACGTTGCAAACAGGGTTTTCTGTGCGGTCCAAGTCGATTGGTATTTTAAATGTTGTATGTGCAGTTTTTCCTCCTGGTAATAAAGTGGCAGCTATTCCTGAGGAAGCGACGGCAAGGGCAATTTTGTTTTGGCTCCTTATTTGAGCCAAGATAACTTTAGTGAGGAAAGTTTTACCTGTTCCACCAGGTGCATCTAAAAACAGCATTTCTCCTAATGAATGTTCTACACTACAGCATACTCTATCAAAGATTTGACGTTGTTCTGTCGTCAAATTTGAACAGCCATTTCGCAATATTTCTGCTAACTCTTCGGGGTTGTAATTTATTTCAGATATATACTCCCTATTAATTCGTTCCCCACCAACTGTCGGTGTCGGCAAGCCGTATTGACTGAGGGGGTTCCCTCCTATACTTGTAACTATATCTTGTATAGCCAGCAAAGCCCTATTATGGCAGCTTTCACGTACTTGGTCAGAAGTTTCACTATTTATATTTTGCTGTCTCAAAAAATCTTCGGCAAACGCGTCTTTATATTTTTGCCACAACTGCCCAGCGTCCGATAGGCCACAAAATGTCAACAAAATGGCAAATAAATGGCGCAAACGATGTGGACTATCACTGACGCATGCTTCGGCTAAAGCATCATCCCAATGCTGATCGCCATCTAATAAATGCCGTGCGCGGCAAGCAGCTTGAAATGTGGGATATTCTATATCGTCCACTTTGCGGAGCTCAGCAAAAGAAGTAGGTCCTCGCACTGTGTGAAGAAGAAGGCGTAAATAATAACACTCTGCATTATTTGGGTGCACCGTGTATACTCTTCCAATCACGTGTTCTTTAAAAATGCCGGACTCGCCTTCTACAGCAGTTCCACGTCTCCTGCGATTAAAAACACCTTGCTGCTTGTTATAAGTATAATAATGTGGCACTTCATTGTACAACAGAGACTTAGCGAAATTGTCTCTTTCGCAAAGGCGAAAGAATGCGAGCAAGGTGGTTTGTCTTGGGTTGTTCATTCTTTCTGCCACATTTTCTGGCTGAAAGTAAACTCGCTGCCCGCCTTCCAGGTGCACGTCAAGATGGATGACTGGCGGATACCTTTCATGAATAGGGAAACTCAAAATGCGCCAAACTGCCTCCGAAGAGCTTATGTATCGGCCAGATTGATACCTTGTCACTTCATCAAATTGGTTGTTATTTCTTAGTGCTATCATGGCTTGATCACTACCTTTATTAACATATTTACATATATATTTTATAGATTCGACGCTATTACAAATTTCAACATTAATGTGTGCTTGAAAAGCGTTTGACAAAACTGGAGAATACGGTACCACCCAACTATTATTTAGAATTATTTCTTGTCCACGGAATCTGACAGTAGCTGTGAAACCACCTTGTGACGGTGATCTTCGCCGGTATTGCGGATACCCATTTTCCCCAGCCATAGTTAGTTCTTTCAGTGCTCTGGGGTATTTTTTTGAGCATTGACCATCTTTCATGCACGGTGATTCCCTGTTTAAGAGGCCACATGGCCCGTGAACCATATGTGTTTTTACTATGTCATGCAAAATCGGATCTGCATTATAGTCCGGAAATTCTGCACTTATGACACTGTCTATAGCATCGGGACGAATTTTTTCTTCCAGCCACAGAAGAATGTGCGCGTGGGGTAAACCACGCTTTTGCCACTCGACGCTATACATAAAACAAAGAGTTGAACCGAAAACTTTCTCCTTTGTAAGTAGATTAATCAAGACTTTGAGTTTTAAATGAAAAATCCTAGCAATAATGTCATGTCTGTCGTATGACGCCTGTCCTGTGAGAAGTGCCTGGCAAATCGCCGTCCACTTTGGATTTGTTGTAAATGTTATAAAAAGGTCCGGCCGGCCGTATTTACGGACGTAACAAAAAGCATCTTGCGTTCGTTCGTGCATATACCGCGGACCGCCTGTGAAACTGGATGGCAAAATAACCAATCGACCCAAGTTTTCGACGTTATTATCTGATTGCATGGCGTCCCGCAAGTGCACGTATTCTTCAGCGCGTAACCGTCGCTGGTTAGTGCGAATATACACTAAACGTTCAGTTTCTATTTTTGCGTACATGTCCACAATAAATTGGCTGAACAAACCACGAAATCGTTGCAAATATACGAAACTGTTTTGCCTTATTTGTAAAAGGTAGGAATAGTATTGTTGAGCAGATATTTTTTTTTGATAATTAGTGACTCTCGTAGTAGGGTTCACTTGGTACAGCCCAAAATTGTACCCATCTTCACCATGACAATAAATTAGTGGATATTGCAGGGCGTCGTAAGCTCGGTGGGTTTCCAAAATGCGTTGAAGGCGATCGTCGCGTGTACGCAACACGATATCACGTCTCTCACACTCCTGGTCGACTAAAACAACTGCAACTTCATCTGCGACGGGTGCATTGTGTCTTCCACGGTGTTCACCCACAGGACGTCTATCGGCACTTATAACAATTTTGAAATCATTGCTGCCTTGTGGAATTGACTCCAATGCAGCTTTGAATTCACGAACGTACTGGTTAACGTGATGCAGCAATTCTTGAAGTTGACCCAAAAGCTCAGCATTGAGCTGGGGAAAATTGTGATTTCTAACATTGAGCTGTTGCGTGTAATCGGATACAAAATAAATTTGGAGAAATTTGGGTTCATTTTCTGGCAGCAAAGATCCAATAAGGTGATAAACTTGACCTTGTACTTTGAAGGTTGGCATGAACGGTCCTTCCGTTATTTGTTTTGCCCCAAAGGAAGTCATTTGGAAAGCACTGTTATATAAACGAATATTATCCAAAAAACGGTTCGACTGGGGATGATCGCCATTCAGGAGACTTTTAAGTAAGTGTGGTGGATCTTGGAAATTTGGAAGAACAATTTTTCCATTTGAGCAGCACATTCCATCTGTCTCTTTCCTCCATTTCAAAGCATGACAAAAATTACAAATTTCTCTCATGTCACCCACGAAAGTAAAGCCAGCATAATTAATTCTAGACGAATATGTGAACCCTGATTTTTCCCTATTGTCCCAAGGTAATAAAATATTTGCATCGTCATTTTCCATGGACTCATCAGCTCCGCTATTTGTTTCTCTATTCATATGGTATCGAGCTCGTTCTATTTCTAGGCGAGATTGACGTTGTTCTGCTGTTTCTGCTCGTCTTAGTTCATCTATTCTTTCCCTTTCAGATGCAAGATAACTTTCATTGTTTCTTTGTACACCTACATAGTTATGTCTAGCTATTTGTAATCGTTCTTCTCTTTGGGAGAGAGATTCAGACTCGCGCGAGAGAGCGTGTCGCTCTCGGTCAGATGACAGACGTGCTTGGCGTTCCTCGATACTCTCTTGAGAACGCAAAGTCGCGGTCCGAGTTCTTTGCGAACTTAAGCGCGACTCCCTTTCTGTGAAAGTCTCTGACTCGCGTGAGAGAGACTGGCGCTCCCGATCAGCAGACAGCCGAACTTCGCGTTCCTGGATATTCTCTTGAGAACGCAAAGTCGCGGTCCGAGTTCTTTGCGAACTTAAGCGCGACTCCCTTTCTGTGAAAGTCTCTGACTCGCGTGAGAGAGACTGGCGCTCCCGATCAGCAGACAGCCGAACTTCGCGTTCCTGGATATTCTCTTGAGAACGCAAAGTCGCGGTCCGAGTTCTTTGCGAACTTAAGCGCGACTCCCTTTCTGTGAATGTCTCTGACTCACGTGAGAGAGAGTGGCGCTCCCGATCAGCAGACAGCCGGTCTTCGCGTTCCTGGATACTCTCTTGAGACCGCAAAGTCGCGGTCCGTGTTCTTTGTGAACTTAAACGTGACTCCCTTTCGGTGAACGTTTCCGATTCACGTGAAAGAGCGATGTGCTCTCGGTTAGCAGATAACCGTGCTTCACGATCTTCTTCCGATTCCTGAGACCTACAAAGTCTCATCCTTTTCGCATTTCGGCTACGCAGCGAAAGGTTAGTTTTTTTTCTTTGAGGCATTTTCATGGAAAATTAAAGCAATAAACAAAACTAACAACACTTATGACTGAATAGCCTACAAACTTAAAAGATCGGTGCGTCGAACAGTCTAGTGTGACAACGTATCGTCTGTTCGTGGTCGTGACTCAACGAATTGGCAACACTAACTTACTGTATAACGATTGGCACTATTGGATTCAAACTACGAAGTAAATCAAATACAATCTTTACTTCGTACTTCAAACCAATGACCAAAGTTGACCAAACGAAACCAATAAGATAAGCAAATACTTTTTTTTCGACCAATTTAGAAAATCGATAAACCAAGCAACCAAAGAACTTTTACGACACACGCAAGAACTTTTAAGACACCTAACGAAACCCAATTTGCCTAGTAAACACGGTGGACGTCATCCTCGCGTGGAAAATCTTAACACCGCGATTCAGAAAATGACGTCATTTGCACAACGCCATCTATCGGATTTAGATTTCAACTATCAACATTAGTTCTATTTTTAGTCTTAAGATGTCGTTGCATACTTAATTGCGTAACGTAATATTTTACTTCTTGAACTCACTAAATTAATCATATCTTTTGATAGAGTGAACCGATTTCGATGAAACAAAAACTAAGTTAATCCTCAAGTTGCGTATAATTTTTGTATATAAACATTGTCAGCATTGAATTCGTAGATTTTACGTGATGTGCGCACAAACAAACAGACAAACAGACAAAAATTTCAAAAATGATGGAAATGGGTTCTGTTACTTATCTTTTCACACGCTGGCTATTTTTTGTTTCAATTTCTTCAATGTACAAAAATGACTTTTCTACAGATTTATTATATGTATAGATTTCGTTTGAGGTATTGCATACGCAGATCCATTTTTAATACGCTTTTATTTTTATTTTTACCCACATCCCTGTTATGATTGAGCTGATATTTTGCATAAATGTTTAGTTTGGATGACAATGCATGGTAACCTAAGTGCCACGTCATTCTAAATCCAATATGGACGCCCACAGATGGCGGATTAGTTATTTGTACTAGTTTTATAGGGTTTTCTGAGAATACGAAAAATAAAATTACTTCACTCTAGCGTGTATTTTTTTAACCATCTATACTAATATTATAAAGAGGTAAAGTTTGTGAGTTTGTGGTATGTAGGGGGTAATCTCTGGCTCTACTGAACCGATTTTGAAAATTCTTTTACCAATAGAAAGCCACGTTATTTGTGAGTGTCATAGGCTATAATTTTGAAATCCACGCGGACGCAGTCGCGGGCGAAGTGCTAGTAGGTAATATTTCAGTAAAGAGAATTTCGTTTATGGTTCTTATTAAGGAATTGTTTTCTTCTTTCTTTAGATTCCAAGTTTACTGAAAGCCTGGTTTCCTGTTTTATTATTTAAAAAATAATAATATCTTGCCTATTTAATCGTACACTTCAGTGCACGCTATCAGAGCCATCGGGGTCAAACAATATAATAAGAAGCGTTTCCCGTATTATTCAAGTAGTTCCACAATCCGTTTGAATTGAACAAGAATTTCATTCATTCAATAGAAACTGTTTATGCAAGAACTTTGCCTCGTTACGTGCGACACAACGACCATGTGTTATTGTTGAATCATTGTTCAATTTATTTGGTCTTTGTAGGCGAGAATGCACTGTGTTTAGTAAATATTGGCTTGACTATGCAAACCAAATCGCAAGCCTCTGTTGATGAACGACAAATAATTTAATTTAGGTTGTTAAAATGGGCTATAATTTTTAGAGTTCCGTCCCCGGAGGGTCCAAACGGAGTCCTATTGTTGTCACTCACGTGTCCGTCTGTCTGTCTGTCCGTCGTCTGTCACAAAATTTTGTTACGAAGAATTTTTTAACTTCCCATTGAACTATGAACTTGAAATTTGGTGATAATGTTTATTATTACGTAGACTTTACCACAGATAATATAATACTAGCGTACAGATGCCTCATCCCATACAAAGAAACAGTACCGCCGTAACTACGGGTTTTCGTCTGGCACAAGTAACTTTTGTTCTTCGTTCAGGCCCGTCCTCTACACCTCGCTAGATGGTGTTAGCAGCGATGGCTTGCAAGCTTAATGAATTTACCTAAAGTCTTACCAATATTTTCTCACACATAGAGGCATTATTTTATAGTATTTTTGGCACTTCATAGCAGTTTTACTGTATCATAATGTGTCATTATTCAAATTTTAAAGAGGCGAATGGATAAACTCTAAAACTTCAAACAGCGCCATCTATTGGTACAAGAAATATAGATGTCTAAGGATTCGTTCCAATAATCGTCTAAATTTGAATTACAAGCCAATTATTCCACAATTTTTGTGCTTATGGCAGTTTAATAAATAAGAAAATACAGTTTTACCCAATTTTAATTTTCAAAATATTAATATTTCTTAAACTTCAATAAGAAATCGATGCATATTACGCCATCTATTGAGATTTATTTGAACTAGATTTTCTTTGTTCGAGATGAGACCCCGTGACTTTACTAACAAATGCCAATTTATGGTACGGAACCCTGAATGTGCGAAATCCGACACGCACTTGGCCAGTTTTTTCAATATAGTAATTTTTATAATTGACTAGCGACCCGCCCCAGATTCACTCGTATACAAATCATACACTTAAACCTTCCTCATGAATCACTCTGTCTATTGGTGAAAACCGCATGAAAATCCGTTCAGCAGTTTTTGAGTTTATCGCGAACAGACAGACAGACGCAGTAAGGGCACTCACGTTTGACCACTATCTCACCTAATGGTAAGCGATGATGTTATCGACGGTGGAGCACGCTTGCCTTGTGTTAAAATCAAAGAAGTTGTGACCAATATACCTTCGTATTTATTATTTAACAGTCTTTTACACTTTCTCATTCACTTAATACAGAATATACTATACCTAGGCTCCACAATATTAAGACAATATGCCGAAAGCACGCTACAGAGGTCGCGCTGCGAGTGCGACTGCTTCTGCAATGCCATTTTACTTCCCTCATGATTTTGACCACCTAAGCTAAGTTACATTGTAGAAATACAAGGCAACCCGGGCCTGCGGACGTCGAGTAGTGGGTAGCTCGCCGTCCGATCAGCACCAGGCCCGTGAGTCGACGGAGTGTTCCACGCGCACCTCGAAGAGAATTTGTCAGCCACCACTGACGGGGCCCATCATGGCCGGTCCCTGCATGCCTAGAGGTAGCGGATAAATTCGTAACAGAGTTACCGCTCCCCTGCGCACTCAGGCAGGGACGGAACAGGGGCGGGTTTTAGTCAGTAAGAGACACCCTTCCGCTCCACCCAGAGCGGGCGATGTCATTGGATGATTTCCCACGCCAAAAAAAAAAGGAATTTAAGACACCTATTGTAGTGCAATATTTTGCCATTCAGCTAAACTGTAGTTTACAAAGGTACTGATTAAACTTTCTTTGTATCCTCATAAATGATTTTGACCGCCTAAACTAAATTACATTGTAGGAATACAAGGCACCTATTCTAGAGAAATATTTTGCCATTCAGCTAAAATGTAGTGTACAAAGGTCCTAATTCTTTGCAGCGACAACTCTTGATATACGAATCAATGGGTGACTGGTATATCAAGTGTTCTTCATTACATTAGTATGTCTGAGTTTGAGTTACAGGAGTTTCAGGGCTGAAATACAGGTCATGCCTAGTTGTTGTGTACACAAACTGTAGATTAAAAAATTGGGTTTTCAATTTTTTCTGTGATTTTTTAAATTTGTATTTATTTATTCAATATCTGTACTAGCCGCACGTTGTACGCTTGCTGGGGTTGGTCCATGGATGGGTGACCATCTTTACATACCGAGTCTTCTCCGTGCCTCGGAAAGCACGTTAAGCTGTTGGTCCCGGCTGTCAATCGTAGATCTTTGACAGTCGTTACGGGTCTTCAGAAGCCCGAAAGTCTGACAAACAGTCTTACCGAGAGGTATCGTATTACCCAGTAACTGGGTTGTGGAGGTCAGATAGGCAGTCGCTCCATGTAAAATACTGGTATTCAGCTGCATCCGGTTAGACTGGAAACCGACCCCAAGATAGTTGGGAAAAGGCTAGGCAGATTTTGATCTGTACTAACGTTAACTTACATAAAGTATAAAGATTATTATTATTGTATTATCTCGTTTATTCATCTTTCTTACTTATTAAACACATTTTTAAATATTAAAAATATATATATATATATATATAAAACATTTAAAAATATTAAAAATAGTAGCCCACCGGTATCGGGAATATTATTACTATTAGTATCAAATAGCATTACGTAAGATCATAACGAATAAATTACCTAGTGGACCGGCAACAATTTAATCGCGCTATTTGGTCAAACGTTTGTAATTGATACAGAGTAGCCAGTGTCTGCCACATAATACCTAGCATTTAAAACAGCAACTGTCGCCTAACTAATTGAAAGGAGACACTGTTTGCACTAAACAAAGACACTGTTGTCATACATAAGACATCTGTTGAATAAATTAAAACCGTTCGCCTGGAAAACTTGACTTGACACGAGCGTTTCAAATCCTAAATTGCAGTCCGTAAGAGTTTTGTTTTTGTTTATTAGGGAATAACTACCATTTACAGGCAACGTCAGCCACCCGGGCCTGCGGACGGCGAGTAATGGGTAGCTCGCCGTCCGATCAGCACCAGGCCCTAGAGTCGACGGCGCGTAGTGTTCCACGCGCGCCTCAAAGAGTTGTCAGCATACTTGACGGGGCCCGTCATGGCCGATGCCTGCCTATGGGTTGAGGATAAATTCGAAAGAGTTACCTCGCCCCTGGGCACTCAGGGCAGGGAGGAACAGGGGTGGGTTTTAGTCAGTAAGAGACTGACACGCCCTTCCGCTCCACCCTAGAGCGGGAGAAGTCATTGGATGCTTTCCCATCTCCCCAAAAAAAAAGGCAACGTCAGCCGTACCTAAGTGCCGCCATAGACGGACTGCTTGGAGCTGTCCGTCTATGGCGGCCGACAGCTTCAAGCGGTAGCTGTGGGGCGATCTGCAGTTTCAATACAATATTGACATTCGCCATACACGGACCGCTCAAGCAGTTCATTTGTTTTCGTAGCTAAAAATGCAGTGACTGCTCCAAGCAGTCCGTCTATGGAGGCCCTAATTGTTGTGACCACGTTAACGAACCCTTGTAGTAAAATCTTTTCATAGACGAGAAACAAAACTGCACATAGATGTGAGGGTGGATTGAAAAATATTAAATCAGACCAAGAAAATAAAACCGTATGAAATTAATTATATTTTTATTTTTCTACGTAATTACCATCAAGTTTAAAACACTCCTCCCCTCTCCCGTACAAAGCACTCAGACCATTCAAAAAAGGATTCTTCCTTGAGTTTGATAAATGTTCAATTTGCTCCTGTTGCGGTTGCCTGACAAATATTTTTTTATAATCACAAATAAATATCCCACACGTTTCAAACTACGCGCGGTTAACTAATAAGAACTGCTACAAAAAAGAACTTAACAAGTGTGTAGTTTTGATTTTAAGAATAGACTGGATCTGTGTCACATAGTGTACTTTTCACAAGGGTAGTCCGCGAAATTTCTTTTTACGTTTTTTGCAATTTGCAGGTCATTGTCAGGTTGTATCTTGGTCAAAATATGATTCGCGGCCGTAGCAAGTATGTATTTATAGAATAATAATCATTAAAATCAATACAACTCTCTCAGTTAGAATTGATGCCCAATGTAAGAATTTCATGAAATCATGACATTTGGCATCAATTCTAACTGAGAGAGTAGAAGAAAGTATTGATGATTTTAATGAT
The DNA here is from genome assembly GCA_951329385.1 of Polia nebulosa. Taxonomy (NCBI): domain Eukaryota; kingdom Metazoa; phylum Arthropoda; class Insecta; order Lepidoptera; family Noctuidae; genus Polia; species Polia nebulosa. The sequence continues at coordinate 4,397,629 of OX589592.1, read as the reverse complement.
TAAAGTTCTGTGAATACGTACTTGCTACTGCCGCGAATTGTATTTTGACCAACATAGAACCTGATACTAACCTGCAAATTGCAAAAAACTTAAGAAAATTTGAATTTCGCGGGCTACCCTGGCGCTGTCACCTTAAGTATTTTAGGTACGCATTGAGTGTACAGTGCACAATTGATCACTACGTGTAATCTAATTCACTCGTAAACATGCATCTTCTTTCCCAGCATAGTCAACTTGACAAACAAGCCGTTTCTTACCCAGAACCCACACAACAAACTTATTGTCTTCTAAACTCCCAATCTTTGTTTTGCAAACATCCGTAAACCCAACCAATTCTTCCATTCTTCAATAGGACTTACCCGAATGGTCACCAACGGAGACAGTTCACAACTGAATTGTAGAATAAAAAGGTGAAATAACGCGACGTGATAGATGTGTCCGCATTGAACTGAACGATTATATCGGACAAACTTTTTAGCGGACGACAAAGGACGTGAGATCGGCGTGAGATTGTCGTGTCGCATCGGTGGTGTGGTGTCGTGTAGTGTCGTGATAGGTGCAGCGGCGCGTCGCCAATGCGCCGGCGGCGGATACAGGATGTCGCCGGCGCGGGCGTTGCTGGCGGCTCTGCTTATATGCCAACTGCTGTCGTACGGTGGCCACCAAGGACTCACCAAGATATTTTGCACGTAAGCATGAATTTTATCATAAGAATTCCACATTTCGTACAAAGGTTCTGGCTATGTAGGCTCTAAACAGGTGGAAGACATTTGAATTGAACGCTGCAGAATAGCCAGTTACAGTTGACATGACTGCATCTAACTGCCAAACGACTGCGCAGTGCGGTTGCAGTCGGCGTGCAGGTGGATTGAAGTTCTAACGACTGTTTAGGGCCCGTATAATTACAACCTTGGATCATAACACTTCTGCTTGGCCAAAAAAGTAAAAGGTCAACTTGCAAAAAAAGCTTATGGCGGATCGGAACACTACGCGGGTCGCTGCGCAGTAGGAAATTCATGTGACAGCGGGGGTGAGGGGTGGGCCAGTGCGCAGTGAAACGCGAATTTCACACACGTCATTAACTTTGCATCATACCTGTGTGGCAATTATTGTGTTAAGAATAAGAGAGTGACATTGATAAGGGAGAACAATTGTCAAAAGTTCAAATTGATTGGCATCCATGACGTGACATTTTGTTAATGCAAGACCATCGATCCATTGTAAACTTGAGAATCATTATATCTGATAGAAAGTCGCTCTGTCTCGAGCCCAAAATGAACACAGCTATATTCATAATGGAAGCTGTGGGTATGAAGGACATCTTGACAAAGGATGAGGAAGTTGCAGACAGTCTGGAATGCGACATCATCCATCATATCATAATTTATGCATAGACAACTAAGAAATCATTGTCATACATGACTAGAATTTTAATATTGATTGGCTATCGTATTAAAAATTTAACAGACAATTTTCACGTTACAAAAATCTATTATTTACTGCGATCTCCCCCGGTTTCGCACGGGTGAAATATTATTATATCGATTTCCCAAAATTTTGTTTCATACGAACCTTGTCCTGACAATTACGAACACAACAAAAAAAACTGGCCAAGTGCGTGTCGGATTTTGCACATTAAGGGTTCCGTACTAAATATTGGTATTTGTTGGTAAAGTATACGTAATAATAAACATTATCACCAAATTTCAAGTTCATAGGTCAATGGGAACTTAAAATTCTTCGTAACAAAATTTTGTGACAGACGACGGACGAACAGACAGACGGACACGTTTGTGACAACAATAGGGCTCCGTTTGGACCCTTCGGGTACGGAACCCTAAAAAAGAATTAGTCAAATAGGTGCAGCTGTTCTGAAGTGATGCTCAATAAAAATCAATTGCCAATGTATGTAATATTCGGCAATTAATTTTTATTTAAGTAGGTATATATATAGATTTATTTAAATTTGATTTACAATCGTGGTACATAGGCGGACAAGTCATTCTCTTCCAATATTTGGGTTAAAGAGATCCATAACGTCTGTCAAAGATCCACAATTGACAGCCAAGTTCCGAGTCACGTAGGAGTCTCGGTATGTATGAAGATGGTCACCCATCCACGGACCAACCCCGGCAAGCGTAGCTTAACCTGATGGATCCACCCGTGCGGCTGTTATTACTTTAGCCACGAGCTCCTCGAGTTAAAGAGACTACTACTACTATTTTTCTAAAGCATCAGCTAGTTTTTCAAGATCACACGAGTGAAGTTTAAAATAACAGTAATTAGAAACAAATAATTTTTCTCGGCCACGTTTCACGGTTTTTCAGTCAAGTGCTCATTCATTTTTACAGCTATTCCACCATGCTTTGCGACTATGACCTCTATTGCAATAGTTTTTAGTCCAAGGCTGGTCACACCTTGATTACAAGGCCTTTAAGAAAATGCTACTTCATATTAAATTTCATGATGAATGACATATTGACAAGGTGTAATTTAAAACGCTGAAACTTTATATTTTATGGATATTAAATATCGTTAGAAAAAACATTATTGTTGTTGTAATATTGTAAAAAATACTTCCTGGAAACCTATACATAAATTCTGTACCCGTAACCTTACGGCGTATATAGCCGCCAAGTGGCGCCCTCATTGAATGAAAAATAGCACGTAGCAAAGCGTAGAAAATAAAGATTATAGAATCCTTTGTTGCTTTTGTTACAAATAGGATAAAGTATTATTACGTTGCTAAAACAGGACTCAAAATGTTTCGTATCCAAAGTATGAAACATTTTGAATCCTGTTTTTACAACTTAAAAATACCCTAACTTATCATGTCATGATTTCATGAAATACTTACATTTGACATCAATTCTAGCTGAAAGAGTTGTATTGATGATTTTAATGATTATAATTCTATAAATACATACTTGCTACGGCCGCAAATCAAATTTTGACAAAGATACAACCTGACACTGACCTGCAAATTGCAAAAAACGTAAGATATTTTGAATATCGCGGGCTACCCTGGCGCTTCCACCTTAATCTGATTCAGTCTACTCTAACAAATCTTTTATGTAATAGCTTGCCTAAAAGAGTGTCTTGATAGTTTATTTATAAATGTTGTTAATGCTTATGTTAATTCCCACAGATTATCAAAAACTTGCTACTCGATATACTAAACTGTACCGTAATATCGACATTGATGTTAAAAATGTAATGTATATTGGATAACGTATCAGTATGCCAAAACGCAGTTTGCTTCAATATTTTCCGTATCAGGTGCATATCTAAACTTATGAAGTGGTAATTTTTAGTTTGTTCAATATGTTTGTAATAAAAAAGTACTTTTAACAAACACGCTGAATAAACAAACAATTTTGGAAGCATTCTGATTCGTCGTCTACTTTTTCTCCCAGGGTGGGTTTTAGCCCGTAAGAGTTTGACACTCCCTCCCGCTCCACCTAGAGCGGGAGAAATCATCTGTTGATTTCCCACACAACAAAGTTAGAGTGAACAGGCTTCTTCTGGGTAAGTTCGCTTCATCGTCGACTCTGTTTGTGTCACCTCTGACATAGACTAGAGTCAAGAGCAAACCCATCTCTAATAAATAAATAAAAACTTTTTTACAAAAAAAAAACAACCGACTTCCAAAAAAGAAAATACACTAAAAATTCAAAAAATAACTTTAATTTCGGAAGTCGGTGTATTTTATTTTTTCGTAATTTTGACACCGACTTCCGAAATTTTTTTGGAAGTCTGTTGTGTTTTTGTAAAAAGTTTTTTATTGTTCACTTTTTAGGTGTTATACCCCAGAACTAAAAACCCCAATAACGTGGAATTTAAACATATTCGTCATTAGAAAAAACTAAAACGTCATCTATGTATACGTATTTTTCGTTTTTGTTCAGTTTTTCAAAAAGCGCTGAAGCAATTTCGATAACATTTATATGGGACCACCTCGGGAGTGTATTCTTTCGGGTAAAAAAAGAATTTTGAAAATCGGTCCACAACTGCCAGAGAAATCGGTGGAAATACATTAAAAAACAATATATAGAACCTCCTCCTTTTTCGAAGTCGGTTAAAAATAACCACCAGGAGGGCCCTCTTTTCATGAAAACAATATTTTGTACATAATAAGAGCATTTAACCCAGAAACAGAATATTATGTAGCACAAGGCTGGTCCTATACCGAAACTCACAGAATAAAAGCTCGTAACGAGTTACAAAACATCGTAACTATACGCTCCTTGACACAGTCGGCACGTCTGAAAATATAATGCCGTAATCATGAAAATTGTCTTCAATTACGCACGATTGAACCGTCTCCGACCTTGGACATAATTGATGAGGAAAGAGAGAAGCTTCGTCTAGAATTTTAGGATATTTTCTACAAGGAAAATACGAAATTGGATCTTGATTAAGATTGATTGTCCTGGGTTTTTATCCAGTTATGTAAGCAAAACAATAAAGTGATTGAGGAGCTCGTGGCTAAAGTAATAATAGCCGCACGGGTCGATCTCAGGTTAAGCTACGCTTGCCGGGGTTGGTACGCTTGGATGGGGTTGGTTGGAATGAGTCATAAACATTCATCCATCCTTTCAAACTTTCGCATTTATAATATTAGTAGGAACGTACATACAACATATGTACATCACACGTTAAAAGCATAAAACACAGGTCCATCGACCCTCCACAAATTACTTAACTTCATAACATCAACTTACCAACATCGACTACACTGATTGTTTCAATTGCTTGCATCGGGATCAATGATCATAAATCGCTGCAAATGTTAACGACACATTGTGTCCCATTGTCAGTTGTGTGGCCAGTATTGCGGTATGGGCGCGCCTTGCCGCCCGGTAAATGGAATGCGGCTGATTTTTTATTGGCTGTCTAGTTTATGTAATGGCGGCTAGAGATTGGGAGAATGTTTGCTGGAAATCAAGTGAAATAGTACTTGATTTTGATTGTAAAGTTTGCTATTGTAAATCATGATTAGTCTCTTACACCTATGTTATGCATTTTCTCCGTTTAATATTCATGATTTATGGATATGATTACTAACAGAGTAAGAGATAGGTTTAAAGCGTAATTAAACACAGTTTTTTCATGTAAACTCCCACATAAAATAACAATGGTTTCTTTGATTTTCCACTAATCGAATTTTATAAAAGGTTTTTTAACGTTTATCTTTCTGTTCTATTCCAGGTTACCTGACACAGGGCAGCCTCCAGTGCTCATATCGCTAGCAGACAACGCCAAATTGGAATTGAGACATCCAGACGAACTACTGTTCGTCAAAGACTCGGAGGAACACAATGACACCAAGATCTTCTCCATCATTGACGGCGAGGCCATTGAAGATGACGCAGAGAAACCACCGGAAGACTTGGAGAAGGAAAGCACAGAGCCACGGCTTGTCGTCAAAGCGAAGCCCATGCACGAGACCAGACAGGTAGAGGAAGCATTTCAAACGCCCACGGTGGACATAGAAGCCATCATAGAATCTCAAGTCGAGGAACCAAAAGAACAAGAAACAGAAAACATTCCAGTCAAACCAGAAACTCCCCAGGAGGATATCCCCTCGTTCTCAGAGTGGGCACAAAAACAGCTGGCCGAAGCCGAGAAAAAAGACACAGTACTGAACCACTCGAGTCAACCTAGTCATAGTAATACAAACTTTAGTAGTAAAAGCACTAAACGATCGAAGAACTACGCTTCGCTCGCGTGCGGCGCCAAGATCGTCGCCGTCAACCCCGAGTCGGGCTCGGCCAGCTCCATCCTGTCGCACAACAGGGACGAGTACATGCTCAACACGTGCACCAGCCGCATCTGGTTCATCGTCGAGCTCTGCGAAGCCGTGCAAGCGCAAAAAATCGAAATAGCTAATTTTGAGCTATTCTCATCAACCCCCAAAGATATCGCTGTTTATTTCAGCGACCGGTTCCCGACCAGGGACTGGGCCAGCGTCGGACAGTTCACGGCGCAGGACATTAGAGACGTGCAAAGTTTTGATCTGTATCCGCATTTATTTGGAAAATTTATCAAAGTTGAGATGCTATCTCACCATGGGTCCGAGCACTACTGCCCGATATCTCTTTTTAAAGTTTACGGCACGTCAGAATTTGAAGTGTTAGAAAAGGAGAACTCGCAGCATCCTACTCTTATTGACGACGATGAGGATGATGAGATAATCGACGTGCCAGACATACCGGCTGCCGAGACAGAGCCCTCGAAGAACCTGTTCGGTTCAGCTAGAGACGCAGTGATGTCTATCATGAAGAAGGCGGCACTAGCGCTGGTGAAAACTGAAGTTCCTAAAAACGTATCCTCCGAACACAACGATACGTCGACAGATAAAACGTACAAACGGTGTTGTTCGCCCAGCCATATTATAGTGTGTGATAATTGCAGTGAGACGCTTTACAATGAAGTGTACGAACTAATTAGCTGTAGCTCAGACAAGTTAGTGAGTTTAGTGCGCCAGGTGTTCCTCCGCGAGACTCTGAAGTGTACCGGCATTTGCCAGCCGTACGGACTAGATTTTAAAAGTACAAAGACAATAGAGTTTAGTGATGAACGCGTCGCTTATATGAATGCTTTGTTCCCTCGAAAATATTTAGCCGCCCTCTGTAATATCTTAGCTATTAAAGAAAAGAAAGTTGTTTTGAACACGAGTTTTGAAACAGAACTGAATGTTACCATGAATGTAACTATAGATGAGTCGCCGAAAACTGTAAATAGTGAAACGAATTCAGAACTAGAAATCAAGTTAGTTCCGGACAAAAATACCGCTTCTGATGACGAGAAAGCGAATGAAACAGCTCAATCAGAAGAGAGATCTACGCCGGAAGCTGTGATTGAAGGCACGGCTGTTCCTGTCGAGTTGCCGAAAGAGCAACATGACACAGTTGTTGAAAAGATCGAAGAAACGCCCTCTATCGAGGAGAAGCCAGTACAAGAAGTACCGGAAGTTGTACCAGAAATAGACAAAACTACAGAAATTGTTGTAGATGAAAATAAAGATGTCGTTCAGAAGACTGAACCTAAAAATGGTAAAACAGAAGTGAACACTGAGAAATTAAAAGAAAACAATGTTGTTGAGGAAGTAACTGATCCGATAATCGTGGATAGTGAGAACTTTTTGTCAGACTTCGACCAGATGGCGGTGGACCCGACCCCCGCCGGGGTGCAACAGAACCAGAACCAAGGATCGACGACGCTGCAGAAGGAATCTGTGTTTCTGCGGCTTTCGAATAGAGTGAAGGTCAGTATCACAATTAGAACTAATATTATAAAAAAGTTAAATTGAATGTTTATACAGTTATACAGGGTGTAACGGAAAAGGGTGGTCATATTTTAGGTACTGTTTTTGCATATGGAAATTAACAACTTTCTTCTCCTTGGAGAAAGTCAAGTAACTTCCTAAAAAAAAATTGGACTTGCTACAGCAACTTTATACATAAAGTTCATCATCATCAGCCTTTTAAAGCCAAATCCTTCTAAAACACAGTCGTGCCGCCTTTCACCTCCGGAATGGACAGGCGGGCCGAACTCTTAACATCTCGTGGCAGGGGATGCAAATCACTCATAGCTCCCATCCGAAATATCTCGGCATTACTCTGGACAGGTCCCTCACCTATAGAAAGAACTGTGAAAACATTAAACAGAAGGTGCACTTTAGAAATAACTTGCTACGCCGCCTAACGTCCACCAGATGGGGGGCGTCTCCTCAAGTCCTGCGAACAACTGGAATGGCGCTGTTTCTCCGCTGGTGAATATGCAAGTCAACTATGAAGCCGCTCTGCCCACTCCAAATTAGTGGATACAGCTCTAAATTAGACATGTTCTAAATGAGAGATCGCCACTGGTTGCCTTAATCGACTCCTGTACGAATACTGTATCCACTAATCGGCATTGCACCTCCAGAAATTTTGCAGGGCTATAGCCAGCCCATGCCCAATACCCAATGCACAATATTACAGCTCAGTGCCCCAGAGACTAAAAAGCCGCAAGTTTTCTAGGATGCGTGAGCCCATCTGATGGCAACTCCGCCTCAGAAAGATGCGACCTTTGGCGAGAGAAGCTCGGTCCACCTGATTATTTCATCGAGCCATCGGAGAGTCTTCCACGTGAGCACGCGTTGACGTGGCCAACCTGGAAAACTTTAAATAGACTCCGTACCTGAGTACGGAGTCTGTTTAAAGGGTCTGGTGGGTCTGGTGGTGTGTGTGGTGTTGTCTTTAGCAGTAAAGACAACCTCCACAGGTGCGGGTTCTCGGATGGCTCCGATTTTCGGTGTATGTGCGGAGTTTCTCCGCAGACCATGGCCCACCTCTCATCTTGCTCCGCATGCCCTGTCACCTGAACATATGAGGACCTTAGGTCAGCGAATGCAGTTGCCGTCACTAAATACTGGACCAAACGTAATATTTAAATATTATATTTGCCATCGACACGCTAAGAAGAAGAAGCAACTAATCAAATTAGTTTAGGTCCAAATTTTATTTGTTTAGTATTTTCTGTAGTTTCTTGAAGAAAGTTGTTCATTACTATAACCAAAAGTGGTATTTAGAATATGACCACGCATTCCGTTATACCCTGTACTGTTTTAACAGACAATCTAACAGAAAAAATTGGTAGAGTTACACAACCAATAATTGACATAGGCAACTTATATCCCATAAAAGTACACGGTTCATCTAGGATAAGCCGCGGGAAACAGCTAATAAACAGTAATATTGTTTGTTTGCCTCCAACCTGTAGTCTATAAACCAAACCCATTTGTTATGCAAACAGTCAGGTAAATAGATAATAAATGCCGTACAGAATAGCAACAGCTTGTAAACTAAAAATAAATACTAACAATGAAACAAAGTTAGTGATTAGCAACGAGAAAGACATGTAAACTTAACTTTCCATGGAATAGAAAAACATTATGCATTTGTAAAACATTAGAAACTATAACAATTTTGTTGATTGAGTCTTTTACAATGAACTGATTTTAAAACCTTCTTCATTTGCCTCGGATATACTTATAGATCAATTTTAACATTTCTTAATTCTCAATTCCAGACGCTGGAGCGCAACATGTCTCTTTCGGGGCAATACCTGGAGGAGTTGAGCAGGCGGTACAAGAAGCAAGTGGAAGAAATGCAGAAGACCTTCGAGAAAACAGTGCAGCAGATGACAGAAGAACGACGGAAGAGCAACGAGAGAGAACAGAAGTACCTGGACCAGATGACCAGTCTGCAGGATCAGCTCGGCCAGATGGCCGCCGCGATACATATCCTCATGGAAGAGCGCGACAGCTGGTTCGGCAACATAAACTTCTTCAAATTCATAGTGTTCCAGTCAATCATCTTCGCCTTAGCCTTCTACTTCTTCTCCAGAAGACGGAAAGCAGAACCAGTCATCATACCAGTCATGAAAAAGACCAAAAAGAAACAAGACAAATTTAGGAGAAAATCTGTCGAAGGCGTCAGTGGACACGAGACCCCTTCGGCTAAGAAGCGACGCCCCAGTGAGGAAGCGTTGCAGATAGCCAGGCAGTCCGCTGAAGAAATGAGCAGGGATGAAGACGATGGCGAGTGGCAGGTGGCGCGAAAGAACAGAAGAAGAAAAACATCCATTGTACACAGAACTGGAGAAACAGAACCCAAAGAATGGAGCCGACCAGACAGTATTGGAAAACTCCAAGACAATCCCATACCCTTAGACGAGGAGGAATACTACGCTCCAGTATCAGAACCGAAAGAGTTCAGCGAAAGCGAGCCCAGTCCGCCGAAGCAGGAATTACCAAAAACGAACGGCTCGTTCTTCAACAACTTGAAGACGAAAACGATGAAGACGCGGCGGCTGTCGTCACCAGCCTTCCTGAGGACACTGAGCAGACAAAGTAGCAGGAGTACTCCTAGCCCTGTAGTTAGGACATTAGAGCCCATCTTTAACGGGAATATGAACAAGAAAGCTGCGTCAGAGTCTCCCACAGGAAGCCTATGGTCCGAGTCCACAGAATTATCACAGAACGGACAGCAGGAAAACGAAAACAGTGGTAACAAAAAGAAGAAAAGTCTTAAGAACATTCTCAAGAAAGTGTTTTGAGGGACATATTTTTTAATTTAACAGTGTCGTGTATTCCGCTTAACGTATTAAGCGCGTCGCTATTGTAATTTATTTCATTGCGAATATTAATGTTTAAATTATTGTATATTTGTTGTTAGTAGACCTCATAGGTGCCAATTGTGATAAATTAGGGAGCCTAATTGTTAGCGTGTTAAATTTTAATTTTATGCGATGATGTTTGCTTGTATGTATGATGTATTGAATGGCGACAATAATGCGAAATTGGTAAGACGAGTGCTAGTCTCGAGTGGGGAGCGATCGGTAAACAAAGAAACGGCATTAAATGCATTAATTTTATTCTGTTGTTTCATTTTTTTACAAACATCTTTAGGGTTCTAACACACACACACACAACAGTAAATTCTAAAGCTACAGGCACATTAATGTGTCGTGTTTTGTCGTGGTGCGGGATACAGCAGTCAAACGATTCTGTTCAAGCCTACGTCATATCACAACAAGAAGGCGCCACGTCACGACGCGACACAATAATGTGAACCTGGATAGGTTCATGAACACTCAGTCAACTCGCCGATTGTATGTGAATGACCGAGACGCGCCTGTCCTGATGTGACTGATGTCACGGGGTCTCATCTCGAACAAAGAAAGTTTAGTTCAAATAAATCTCAATAGATGGCGTAATAAGCATCGATTTCTAATTGAAGTTTAAGTAATATTAATATTTTGCAAATAAATATGGTAAAAACTGTATTTTCTTATTTAATAAACTGCCCTAAGCATAAAATTGTGGAATAATGGTCTTGTAATTAAAATTTACACGATTATTGTAACGAATCCTTAGACATCTATTTTTATTGTACCAATAGATGGCGCTATTTGAAGTTTGAGTTTATCCTTTCGCCTCTTTAAAATTTTAATAGTGACACATTTTGATACAGTAAAACTGCTATAAAGTGCCAAAAATACTATAAAATAATTCCTCAATGTGTAAGAAAATATTGGTAAGACTTTATGTAAATTCATTCAGCTTGCAAGCCGTCGCTGCAAACACCATCTACCGAGGTGTAGAGGACGGGCCCGAACGAAGAACAAAAGTTACTTGTGCCAGAAAAAAACCCGTAGTTACAGCGGTACCGTTTCTTTGTATGGGATGAGGCATCTGTACGCTAGTATTATATTATCTGTGCTGATGTGTAATCAATCGTTACACATACCACTGAAAACACACCTATTAATATTTTAATAATTTTTTTTAGCGATAGTATTCTCTTACTAGTTAAAAGTGCCAATTACAGCAGATTACTTACAAACAATGATATTTTCAACTGTGTAGGTTCATCTCGGTTATAATTAAATCTTATTACGTTTCGTTCATTGTCACAGTTCTACACTAGACTATCGTCTACAATATTTACAAACAATACAATATTATCTTAGTGTAACATCAATATTGGCCATTAACATAATGCACGCTGACCTAAAACAGATACTACAATAACAAAAGTATTGTTTCATCTTAACTGAAAACTTATCTATCTAAAATAACAATTAATGGCTAAATGTGTGGCTAAGCGCAACACTCTTAGGGCCGATTTCACCAATTTTAAACGCCCAGTTAAACGCGTTTAGCCGCTGTCATAAAGCTGAAGAGTTTGTTTGTTAATCTCAGGAACTACTGGATCGAATTGAAAAAAATATTTTTGAGTTGAATAGTTCATTTATCGAGGAAGGATAAACATAGGAGGGGGGATATAACATCCCGCTGCGACCAACAGGAGCAGAGCATCAGGGAAAAATGTGGCTAAACGGAAAAAAAAAAACCTTTTGAGAGCTTCAGTTGCGTGCGCTGCGTAAACGGTTAAAGTTACGCAAAAATTATAAAAAAGTCCGCGACAGCATATGTCTATCTTTTATGGTTAACTCACTATAATCTTTTTTATGGTTTTTATTTTCTACGCTAAGATTAGTTCAGTAAAACTTAGTTTACGCAGCGCGAATGGTAAAATCGGCACTTAGAATGGCTGACCTTTTTTTTTAAACTATTCGGAAGGTTCTTTTCCAACAAAAATCGCATGGAAAACCGTAAAAATTTATACTATTTTCATAGTTTAGGGTAAAAACCATATTTTTCTTTCAAACTGTCAATATTAGGGTTAACTATCTATCAGTAGCTTCTGACAAAACGACGTCTGTCGGGTCACTTAGTTAAAAAGTAATTTGACACAATATAACGATGGCAAATATAACTTTTGTTTAGCCAATGATACTCGTATAACATTAAGAGATTCCCAACAGAATTTATTGTTGAAGATAGTTATCTATTTTTTTTATTTAAAATATCCTTACTATTTAATTCCTAAATAGAGGTCTAAAAAAATCAAATCAAGATATAACACTTTCGGTGTCAAGCCCTTCATAAATGGGTCGTACATTGTTCGTGTGACACCACAACCCGCCTCCAAGTCGTCGTAATACGTAGCTATAGTTGGCTTGTGTTCATGCCCAAGACCCGACTAACGAGTCCAAATCTAAGTATTCTTTAAAATTAAATAGGTAAATTAAGGGCAAAGCAGTTTTTTTATTCTGATTAAAATAATCAGAATAAAATTTATGTAGCCGTTGAACTCGGCTGGCGTGTCACAAAGTGAATTCTGATCCGGCTGCTTGGGCATAGGGTTCCCGTTACGTAATCCGATGGAGTCGAATATCGGGTTGTTACAGAATTAGCCAATCGATTTTTGGTATTCTAACAAGTAAAAATTTATTACATGAACTAGGCAGCGAAAGTGTTAAGAGGCAAAATATCACTGATTAGAGCTAATCTGAGCAAATAAAAACTCAAATAAAACACAACTGGCGCGTCCCTATTATTATTAAATAATAGGGACGCGCCAGGGTAACCCGCGAAATTCAATTTTTTTTTTCAAAATTTTTGCAATTCGCAGGTCAGTATCAGTTTGTATGTTGATCAAAATACGATTCGCGACCGTAGCAAATACGTATTTACATAACTGTAATCCTTACACTGAATAAATGTTTTATCTATCTATCTATAATGATGTCATCATCTGCCTAGCCCTTTCCCAACTATCTTGAGGTCGGCTTCCAGTGTAACCGGATGCAGCTGAATACCAGTATTTTACATGGAGCGACTGCCTATCTGACCTCCACAACCCAGTTACTGGGTAATACGATACACCTTGGTGAGACTGGATGTCAGACTTTCGGGCTTCTGACGACCCGTAACGACTGTCAAAGATTTATCTATATTGATGTATGGAATGAAAATTAATGAAATCATGACATTTGACATCAATTCTAACTAAGAGAGTTGGATTTGGAGATGTTTTTAATGATTCATCATCATCATCATCATCAGCCTTTTAATGTCCCCACTGCTGGGGCACAGGCCTCCTCTCTGTGAGAGTTATTGATTATAATTCTATAAATACATACTTGCTACGGCCGCGAATCAAATTTTGACCATTATACAACCTGACACTGACCTGCAAATTGCAAAAAAAAACGTGAGGAAAATTTAATTTCGCGGGCTACCCTGTTCATTTCACCTTAGGAAATAATTGTAACAGACTGTAAAAAGTCCTTTATATCAACACATTTAACATGAACAAGTTTCTTTAGCCGCGCGGCTGTGTTCAATCCTTTGATCGACTTCTCAAAATCATCATTATTATAAACTTTATTACTATTACTGCCAAACACTACCTCATTGACTTCTTCATTCAGTGTGACTATCGCTAAATGCTTGAAATGACGCTTGAGGGTGTCCATTATTGATTGATGGACTTCTAAGTCGCGGCAGACTAAGTTTAGGATGAAGTGACCTGGAAAAGAAGGATTGTAAGTATTAATATCACACCTGTTTGCCAATGAAGGGATTGGCTGGTAAGTAGGTGTCTCCGTACACCGTCGTCTCTTGAGAGAGTATGAGATACTCTCGATATTTTATGAATCATCTCACTATTTTAATGTCCCCACTGCTGGGGCACAGGCCTCCTCTCTGTACCCGGGCTTGCGGACGGCGAGTAATGGGTAGCTCGCCGTCCGATCAGCACCAGGCCCGAGAGTCGACGGCGCGTAGTGTTCCACGCGCGCCTCAGTGTTGTCAGCAATAACGACAGGGCCCGTCATGGCCGATGCCTGCCCGGGGGTTGAGGATAAATTCGAAAGAGTTACCTCGCCCCTGGGCATTCAGGGCAGGGAGGAACAGGAGTGGGTTGCAGTAAGTAAGAGTCTGACACGCCCTCCCGCTCCACCCTAGAGCGGGAGAAGTCATTGGATGTTTGATCATTTACAATGTACCCAAATCTTATTTAAAATAAATGGCTTACATATGAACGTGTTTTTTTCATAAAGTAACGGTGTTTAGAAGTATCCGGTGGCATAAGTATAGTAAATCCACTTGCCAGTTTTCCAAATTTCGTGAGCCCTATACCAAAACTGGTCATAGAAAAGGACTGCTCTAACTGAAGCGAATCACGCGTGGGATGGGACTGAGCGCGTCGATTGTATTGTTCAATGAGCAATGTTTGTAGACACAATAGGCGCGAGAATATATTTGACTCTGGTCAAACCGAGGCGAATACTGCTTTTGCTAATGATGCTGCTACTAAATCATCCCTTAGCTCCATCATCATCATCATCGTCATTTCAGCCGATAGACGTCCACTGCTGGACATAGGCCTTCCTCAAGTGTCGCCATAATGACCGGTCCTGTGCGTCTCGCATACATATGCTACCCGCGACTCTCACCAGGTCATCAGTCCACCTTGCTGGAGGCCTTCCAACGCTGCGACTTCCGGTACGCAGTCGCCACTCTAGAAATTTTCGGCCCCATCGACTGTCGGTTCTGCGAGCAATGTGCATTACCCACTGGCACTTTAGTGTGGCGATTCTTTGGGCTATGTCGGTAACCTTGGTTCTCTTGCGGCTTTTATCATTCCTGATTCGATCACGTAAGAAAACTACGAGCATAGCCCTCTCCATTGCCCTTTGGGTGACTTTAAGCCTTTTGATGAGGCCCATTGTAAGTGACCACGTTTCTGTTCCATATGTCATCACTGGCAACACGCATCCCTTAGCTTATTAAAAAACGTTTTTGCCAAAAAAACATCCGACTTCCAAAAAAGAAAATACACTAAAAATTAAAAAATAACTTTAATTTCGGAAGTCGGTGTCAAATAACAAAGAAAAAAAATACAAACACCGACTTTTAATGTATTTTCTTTTTTGAAAGTCGGTTGTTTAGTTGTTGGTAGTTTAATATTTTTCACTTTTTAGTTGTTATACCTCAGAACCAAAAACCCCAATAACATGGAACGTGGAATTTAAACATACTCGTAATTGGAGAAAACAAAAACGTCATCTAAGTATACGTATTTTTCGTTTTTGTTCAGTTTCTCAAAAAGCACTGAAGCAATTTCGATAAAATTTATATGAGACCACCTCGGGAGTATATTCTTTCGGATAAAAAAAGAATTTTAAAAATCGGTCCACAACTGACAGAGAAATCGACGGACATACATAAAACAAAACAAAAAAACACGAACCAGCCCTTGCGGTGCGTCTAGGTCGTCTCGCCATCTCTTCCTAGGCCGTACAACCTCAGGTCGACTGTGTGCAGACTATTGCCAACAAAGTAAATAATAGGAGTCCTCACCTTCTGCCGTAAGTATGGTCTTGACGTCATTCAGCACTTTGTTGTCGATGAACTTCTGCGGTGGACACGACAGGCCCACCGACCGGTCCTTGCTGTCCATGTCGAACATAACTGCTGCGTAGTGGTTACCTGAAAATGTAAGAAATATTCGTTTGAGCCCAAGCAAATAGGTGAATAAAATAAAAAAATAGTTTGGAAAATCCAAAAGTGCACGCCTCATAATTTATTAATTTCTTTTTGTACTGAAAATATATAAATAAAGATACACTACATACAACGTAACCCGTTTTACCAGCTCCGTTTAACTTATCTGAGTTTTTTTTTTTTGGGGTGGGAAGTATTCAGTCACTTCTCCCACTCTGGGTGGAGCGGCACCTGATGGTAAGCGATGATGTGGTCGAAGATGGAGCACGCTTGCCTAGAAGTAACCTATTCACTCTTGACTTAAAGACTACCAGGTTGTAGCTATCAGGAAATACAGACTGTGGCAGGGAATGCCACTCCTTAGTGGTTTTTTTTTTATGTTTGATAGGCTCGCGTTTGACCACTATCTCACCTGATGGTAAGCGATGATGTGGTCGAAGATGGAGCACGCTTGCCTAGAAGTAACCTATTCACTCTTGACTTAAAGACTACCAGGTTGTAGCTATCAGGAAATACAGACTGTGGCAGGGAATGCCACTCCTTAGTGGTTTTTTTTTTTATGTTTGGTAGGCTCGCGTTTGACCACTATCTCACCTGATGGTAAGCGATGATGTGGTCGAAGATGGAGCACGTAAAATCCCTGTATTCCCAAAACGTTTTGTATGTGTGGGTGGGATGTCCACCATGTAACCATATATCGGGTGTAAAAAGACAGTTTCCGAAGCCGAAAGCCACATATTCTACTCATTATTTGGATTTTTTTTTCCACTACACCATACCTGGTAACCACTGGTTCTGGAGATATTGAAGGTCAAAGTCGCAATTAATTTTTTTACTTCTTTATAAAAATGAATTCTAAGTGTTATTACTAAACTTTTTTCCAAACAAACATTACCTGATTTTTAGTTTTTTTTTTCGAAATTACGAATTTGCAGTTACAAAAACGCAATGAATATCAAACGTATCCAACAAATACCTACGTGGCTTAGAGCGAAGGGGCGGGGTTTAACTCCACTTGCCTGTGTTCGCTTTACATTGCGGGGAATAAAAAATAGTTTTATTTTTCATACCTAAAAATAAAAGTCTTTTCCCAGGAATAATTTTTACGCAAAACTACTTTGTTAGACGTACAGTATGCGTAGTTAACGGCTCTGTGATGTGTCTTTTTACATCCTATATAGCGAAATCATATTTTCATATACATATGTAAGTATATCCATATAGACACATGGTGGGCGAGACACAATTAAAACCTATGGTGTCTGCTAATTGAACGCGCCCGGGTTAATACACAAAAAAAAGCCACCAACCTTTCTTAACCTCATCCTTCAAAAAATCCATGCCATCTTTTATCTGAACTTCCAACTTATCATCAGTTTGTAGCTCAAAATGGTTCTTCGCGATCTCCAGCATGGCGGGGTCAATTTCAACGGCGGTGACGTTGATGCCCTCGAAGCATTTTCTTAAGAACATGCAAAGACTGCCTCCCCCGAGGCCCAGGACGGCCACTTTGGTCATGGGAGTCCTGGCGAGCTGGACTCCAACGCACATAAAGGTATGGTAGAGAGAGATGTGGCCGAAGTCAACTACGAGTTTGGTTTTGTTTTTCCTTTTTACTGGAAAGAGAGAGGTAGTTTTAGTTAAGTCTTAGAAGTTTGTCGACGTATTGATTACCGTAGTAACTACTGTCTTCAAAAATCGGCCAAGTGGGTGTCGAACTTCGCACATGTGGTCATATTTTAAGAACTGGTTCTGCCCATGGAAATGAACAACTTTCTATAAGGAAAAATCGAAAAACTCCCAAAAAAATATTGGACTTTCCATACAAAGTTATCATCAGCTGATCAATATTTGTATGGGAGGTGATTTTTTTTTTTAATTTCCTCATGGTTTCTTGAAGAAAATTGTTCATACCGATGGGCAGATGCAGTTCTTAAAATATGACCACACCTTTCCGTTACAACCTGTATAGGTTTGAGTCAACAAGATGCTTATACTGTGAAAATTTGAAGACTGTAGCTCCAACGATTTAGCTGTAAAACCTATGTGACAGACGACAGAAAGACAGACGGACACGTGAGTGACAGCAATATGGTTCAGTTTGGACCCTTCGGATACGGAACCCTAAAAACGAAGTAACATACATTGCTGCGAAAATTATATTTTTCAGAATAAAAAAATAAATAAAAAGGCGGGACAGAAAACTATAAAATGTGGTAAGTACTTCCTTTTTTGTGATGTTCAAAACCAAATATTATAACTTTTAAGTTTTGTATCTTTAAATCTCCTTAGATTGAAGTTTTGCAATTTTTTTGACCAAAACTATCTGTTCTTCCGTGGGGTGGGGACCTGGTGATTTGTAATACGGGCATTTCATGCCCAACTCAGACACCAGCTCCTCACATTGCTAAGTAAACAAATAATAATAACTATGTTAAACCTAGAATAAGCTTGTCATTTTGAGGAGAAATAAAGAATTTTATTATTATTATTAAATATTTCAATGCATTTAAATAACCAAACGATATTTATGAAGAATCTACCATTTTACGAAGTAAAGAGTGCTTGTATTTCAATACCATCAGGGCAATTTGAGGAAACCGGAATGTTTTAGATCAAAAAAAAAAGAAGACGCGTTATCCGTGCGTTAGCCTTTAGACAAAATACTTTTCTGTTATCGTTAACGCTAACGCTTCGTGCAAAATGTATGGCAAAGACATTACTGGGTGTGAGTCACGTGACAGTTCTCTGTCTAACGCTTCGTGCAAAACGTCGTTGCCATACATTTTGCACGAAGCATTAGCGTTAACGTTAACAGAAATGTATTTTGTCTAAAGGCTCTGGTCCCGCTCGGTGGATAACGGCCCATTCCCTCTCCTAGAGAGGAGACCTCAGTCCCAGCAGTGGGAACATACTATATATAACTTGATCTTGCTAAAAACTTTCAGATTTTTTATTTATTATTAATGATGATAGGTACGCGTTTGTCCACTATCTCATCTGATGGTAAGCGATGATGTGGTCGAAGATGGAGCACGCTTGCCGTGAAGTAACTTATTCACTCTTGACTTAAAGACTCCCAGGTTATAGCTATCAGGAAACACAGACTCCGGTAGGGAATACCACTCCCTATAGCTGTTCGCACAATGAATGTGTTCTCAAAACGTTTTGTGCGTATGGATGGGATGTCCACTATAAACCGGTCGCCGTACGTCTTGTGGTCCGTTGATGAAACGGGCTTGGCGGAATCAAATTATGCAATTCCGTCGCACACTCTCCAAAATGTAACCGATAGAAAACCGACAGGCTAGCAACTCGGCGTCTATGCTCAAGACTTTGGAGCTTCGACTCAACGAGCCTATTATTGCCGATGATCCTCTTGGCTCATTTCATTTACAAAGAAGTTATTTTGAATCCAAATGAAACCATCATAATTCTAGTCGACAAAAAACGGAATAATCCTCACTTGTCTTCAGCTTAGCCTCGGACTGCACCAGAAACTGGTTGTTGAGGAACACGAGGCGGCGGTGCGTGTTGCCGTCCACGTCCACGTCCTCCACCACGAAGTCGCCCGTTTGTGCCGACGAGCCCGCAAACACCTTCACCCGCCGCCCCACGTCGCTGGCTAGCGAGAGGAACGGAATCTGGAACCGTTTAAACAATTTTGAAAAATTAAAATAAATCCAGATTTCTGAAAGAATCCTATCCTACTTTTGGGGAATCATCAAATAACTTCTCCCGTTCTTCGTGTCAGACTCTTTCTAACTAAAACGCACCCATGTTCCTTCAGTTGCCTGTACCAGGGGCTCGGTGACTCCTTTGTTCACCCACACTTCGGTAGTGGGACCCTACGGCTTTTAGACTATGAAAGGTTATAGACGGAGTGTCAAAAGCCAGCAATCTGAAGTACCAGAATGAGAAGCCGAATTGTACCTGTACACGCGAAATAAGCTCATTACTTACTTACCCGCATGCCTAGGGGTAGCGGATAAATTCTGAAAATGAGTTACCGCACCCCTGGGCACTCAGGCAGGGAAGGAACAGGGGTGGGTTTTAGTCAGTAAGAGCCTGACACGCCCTCCCGCTCCACCCAGAGCGGGAGAAGTCATTGGATGATCCCCCCCCCCCCTCCCCAAATACCTTATCTCCCCCCACCCTCCCTCCCCCTTACTTAATTAAAAGATTTTCAATCAGTAACACCTCAACGTTTAAACGGATTTAAAAACGGGCAGGCCATGTCCTGGATAAGACCGAAGGATATTTTGTATTTAATAATAAATAATTGTTTTTTTTTTACTTTAATTAACGCGGGCAAAGCCCCTGGCAAATGTTAGTCTTATGCAAAAATATAAAAAAAAAACATGAGCAGAGAGAGATAGCAGATACGTTTATAAATTTGTTCATGTATATTAGTGTCCGACACAAGGTTCGGTTTCGGCAAAAAACCCGGTTTCGGTCAAAAAGTAGCCGAAACGAAACTAACGTCGGTTGTGATAGAGACCTAAAAACTAACTGTCTCGTTCGTCTATGAGTGTATTAACTGATAATGATATAAGAAGATTAACAAGTATTTTATGAAAGTTAGAGCTGAATTTTCAAATGGTCTGATAACTTTTCAAGTCAAAATATTTGTAAATTTTTTACCACGTGAGTTTCGGTTTCGATCACGGTCAAACTAGAAGAAGAGCCGGTTAAATATTCGGTTTCGGCTAAAAATCGTGTTTCGGTCGGACACTACTTACTGCAGATCGATATCTTTCTTACTAATTATTTTAGGTCCGGGGAGCATGGCGTCTTCATTCTTCCATACAAATCTCTATCAACAGTCAACTCACCTTTTCTATTTTGAAGATATGCGCATTGATCTTCAAAAACGACCAACCTTTTCGATATTTTGTATTAGACACCACGATTATCTTTTTTTTTTTGTGAATATATAATACCACGCTGCGCTCCAGAATGACGTGGCTCAAAAAGTTGCAAGAATGAAGTGGGACTGGGCAGGTCATGTCTGTCGGATGCCGTCAAAGCTGTGGGCCCGTTTATCGCAAGACTGGAGCCCTGACGTATATCTTGCCTAACACAGCTTTGCGGCAGACGCCTTGGATGGCTTCCTAGCGAATTGGCGTGAAGAAGCACAGCTAAGAGAGAAGTGGAAGGAATGGGAGAAGCCTTTGCCCAGAAGTTGGACAGTTCAGGTTACCTGATTTTTTTTGTAAATACCAATCAATTCATGTATACCTGTCCCGACAGTCCATACGGTATGAGCATCTTGGCTGCGTGTGATAGTTCCTCTTTGACAGCGTCCAGACACTCAAACTCGTGCCCCCTTCGCAGCACGGCGACCACCAGCCTGCCGAAACGTGCAGAGTCCTGCAGCTGGCGACGACCTGCTGGCGTGCCGAATAACCACTCTGATTCCCTGGAAGATTTGAGAAGAGACTTTTGAAATTTATTCTATGGAGTAGGTTACTGTTTGAGGTCTATCTTTGGTCGTCAACCTGATATTACTTCTGCCAGGGTCGTGGGAGTTACTATAGGAGACATCGTGGCCCTGGCACATGCAACTGAAGGAACAAGGGTGGGTTTTAGTCAGTAAAAGTCTGATACGTCCTCTAGAAGTTATTTAATGATTGCCCACCCAATGAAACAAAAAGCAGTAGATGGTAGGCCATTTACTGTTTTTTTTTTTTTTTGTTTTTATTTATTTATTTATGCATACAAAAACACTTAAAAGAGAAAAACAAATACAGATAAATGAGCACAAAGGTGCTGCTTATTTCAAAAGAAATTTCTTCCAGCAGACCTGCGACTGGAAAGCTGGATGAGAAATGTAGACACAGTATGTATAAATACAGGGTGTAAAAAGATACATCACAGAGTTAACTACGCATACTGTACGTCTAACAAAGTAGTTTTGCGCAAAAATTATTGCTGGGAAATGACTTTTATTTTTAGGTATGAAAAATACAACTATTTTTTATTCCGCGCAATGTAACGCGAACACAGGCAAGTGGAATTAAACCCCGCCCCTTCGCTCTAAGCCACGTAGGTACTTGTCGGATACATTTGATATTCATTGCGTTTTCGTAACTGCAAATTCGTAATTTCGAAAATAAAATCGAAAATTCAGGTAATGTTTGTTAGGAAAAAAGTTTAGTAATAACACTTAGAATTCATTTTCGTAAAAAAAAAAAAAAAATTGCGACTTTGACTTTCAATATCTTCAGAACCAGTGGTTTCCCAGGTATGGTCTAGTGGACAAAAAAATGATTCAAATAATGGGTAGAATATGTAGTAGTGTATATGTGTGTGTAGTAGTGTGTAGTGTAGTAGTGTATGTGTGTGGGTGTGTGTGTAGCTTTTCTTTTTTTTGTTGTGTTTCTTTGTTTATTGCGTCATGTTTACCGTAAATAAACGTATTTTCTTTCTTTTTCTTTCTATGTGGCTCTCGGCTTCGGAAACTATCTTTTTACACCCGATAAATATGGAAACATAAAATAAACTAGAATACATAAGTAATTCATACATAAAATATACCTAACTTTACAATAAAACAAAGTACATAATTAAATATAAAATAAATATCAATAATAAATATAATTACGGAATGGTGCAGAGGTAATGCTCTTTGACTTGTTTCTTGAATTGGTAGACAATTTTAGAATTACGGATATTAGGTGGAAGTGAGTTCCACAATCGTACCGCATGAACAGAGGAGTGGGAATAGAAATGGGTTTTATGGGATGGGAAATTGAGATGATGCTTAAGGCGGGATCTACACGCGGCGTCGGCACGGCGAGTGAACGAAAAACGGTCACGCAGGTAGCCAGGATATTTAGGATTACAAAGGATGTTGTACAGGAGACATAATATCCGAGTGTTCCTGCGAAGACGGATAGGGAGCCACTTGAGATCCTTGCGAAACTGAGAAACATGGTCGTATTTCCTTAGACCAAAAACAAAACGAATGCACAGATTTTGCAAGCGCTGAAGCTTATTTAAGAGCTCCTCAGTGGCATTCAGATAGCAGGCATCCAGCGTAATCGATGATCGGCTGAATTAAGGTTTGAGCTAAAGTAATTTTAGTTGGGCAAGATAAAATTTTGCAGGGATTTTAAAGAGTGGAAGGTAAAGTGCACTTTACGACTAACCTCGTTCACTTGCGCTCGCCAAGAAAGATTGTTGTCAATAGGGAATATGCATGAAAAAGATATTTGTTATCTAACCGGTTTATCGATGAATATACTAAAATGGAGTACGAAGAGTGAAAGCAGAATCAAAATTGATCGAAAATTAAACGAGATATAACAATTTTAAACAAATATATCTGTCCCTCTCTCGAAAACGCTGTTTTCTATGGCAATTGTATGGGTGTCATGTCCTTTGACGTCAAAGAACATGTCGGACTTCTCTTTCTAATTATCAACTTTAAAGCTTTATAACTTCGCCGCCGATGATGATATTTTGAAAATTCCTTCATATTTCTTACTTTCTACTACAGTTTATAAGTCTTCAATTGAACAAATAAAAAAATATCATGATTCCCTATTAAGACACCGAGATTCTTAGCTAAGTCGGTGTATGCAATGGTTGAGCTGTTAAGGGATAATGGCGTTTTTAGTTCTTTTCGCCGGTTTAATTTTTAGTTTAAAAGGTTTTTTTTTTCACAATAGTACTAGGCGAGCCTACTTTTAGGGACCTG
This sequence comes from Polia nebulosa, assembly GCA_951329385.1. Classification (NCBI taxonomy): domain Eukaryota; kingdom Metazoa; phylum Arthropoda; class Insecta; order Lepidoptera; family Noctuidae; genus Polia; species Polia nebulosa. The sequence goes on along the minus strand of OX589592.1, from coordinate 4,374,014 downwards.
TACTAACGGGACCCTATTACTATGCCTCCGCTTTCCATCCGTCTGTCAGCGGGCTGTATCTCACGATCTGTAATAGCACAGTTGAAATTTTCACAGAATGTGTAACTGTCTACCTATTGTAGATCATGAGATACAGCCCGTGTTTTTTTTTTCAGTTTTTGGTACGGAACCCTTCGTGTGTCAATTTCCATGGGCAAAACCGGCTCTTAAAATATGACCACAACTTTCCGTTACACCCCGTATGTAAATAAGCTGAATACTCAAGACTTCCAAGTCGCTTAGAGGTCCAGAGCAGATTGGAAACGTGGTGGCAAAGACTGGAGAGTGTTGGCCTGAAATTGAGCAGAACCAAAACAGAATATATGTTCTGCGATTTCGGCGGTCTGTTCAGTCCAACACCTACAGCTCTCACCGGAATGTCTATACCGATCTGCTCCGACTTTCGGTACCTCGGGTCGCTTGTCCAGGGGGATGGCGATATAAACCGAGACGTAACGCATAGGATCAACTTAGGATGGATGAAATGGCGACAGGTCACTGGAACAACTTGTGACCGACGGATGGCTTCAAGCTAAAGGGGAAAATCTATAAGTCCGTGATTAGACCTGTCATACTGTTCTGCGATTTCGGCGGTCTGTTCAGTCCAATACCTATAGCTCTCACCGGAACGTCTATACCGATCTGCTCCGACTTTCGGTACTTCGGGTCGCTTGTCCAGGGGGATGGCGATATAGACCGAGACGTAACGCACAGGATCAACTTAGGATGGATGAAATGGCGACAGGTCACTGGAGCAACTTGTGACCGACGGATGGCGCCAAGCTAAAGGGGAAAATCTATAAGTCCGTGATTAGACCTGTCATACTGTATGGGTCAGAAAGTTGGGCTGTGAAAAAGACGGTTGAAAAAAGATTGCATGTGGCGGAGATGAGAATGTTGAGATGGATGTGTGGAGTAACGAGAATGGATAAAGTGAGAAATGAGTACATTAGAGGTAGTTTAAAAGTGGCGCCAGTCACAGAAAAGTTGAAAGGGAACTGCTTATCTTGGTATGGTCATGTGAAGAGGAGGGATGAAACACATGTAACTAAAAGAGTTATGAATATGAATGTGGGATGGAGAGAGAGAGGGACACCAAAGAAAGGATGTATGGATTGTGTGAGGAGTGAAAGAAAAGGGAGTTAGTGATAGCGTGACGGCTGGCAGGACAGAATGGAAGAAAAAAACGTGTTGCGCCGACCCCAAGTAACATGGGATAAGGGCAGGAAGATCATGACTCAAGACTTCCAAGTTTTTTTTGCTTTTTAGTTCTTTGTCGTCGGTTTAATTTTAGCTAAAGTTTTTAATTTTATGATTCTGGTGGCTCGCATCATTCTTTTATATCTAACTTCTATTTGTTTGAGAAATATATGGTTTCCATCATCAGCTCAGCTTCATGATGTGATGATTCCTAAACGCAAATACTTGATTAAGTTATAAAAAGTTCGAGAGTTTCTCTCAATTTTATCAGAATCATCAGATCTTTTTTTTTTTTGGGTGGGGTGGGAATTCCTCCAATGACTTCTCCCGCTCTGGGTGGAGCGCGAGGGGTGTCAGACTCTTACTGACTAAAACCCACCCCTGTTCCTTCCCTGCCTGAGTGCCCAGGGGTGCGGTAACTCATTTTCAGAATTTATCCGCTACCCCTAGGCATGCAGGCACCGGCCACGATGGGCCTCGTCAGTGGTGGCTGACACTAATCTCTTTGAGGCGCGCGTGGAACACTACGCGCGGTCGACTCACGGGCCTGGTGCTGATCGGACGGCGAGCTACGCACTGCTCGCCGTCCGCAGGCCCGGGTCTACGTTGGCCGGAGATCGTCTCGCGACGTCCTACGCCCAGTACACGCATCCACGAGGACACGCCGGACCTCCACCGTATGCTCCACCGTATGCTCCACCGTGATCATCGAAAGTCATCGTGAAGTCAGGATCATCAAATCCTGATTTCGTTGAAATGGGACCACCCTTGAGGTATACCCTATCTAACAAAAAAAGAATCATCAAAATCGGTCATAAATAACGGAGTGAGGGCTGTACAGACATAAAAAAATATATATATACGGTCAAATTGAGAACCTCTTCCTTTTTTTTGTCGGTTAAAAGTGCTAAAATGTAACATTAACATAATATGGGTGTTACTGTAGATACACCTCTCGGAGGTGTTGTGCTTGTACTTTCCGAAGAAATACCTCTGTCCATCTCTTCGGAAAATACAAGCGTGATGTTGCTCTTCAAATTAGTCGTCCTAAGGTGTTTTTTTTTAAAGTCCCACCGCTAAGTATAAACAATTTATTTTTTAAAGTCCTACCGCTAAGTATAAGCAATTTATTTTTTAAAGTCCTACGGCTAAGTATAAACAATTTATTTTTTAAAGTCCTACCGCTAAGTATAAACAATTTATTTTTTAAAGTCCTACCGCTAAGTATAAACAATTTATTTTTTAAAGTCCTACCGCTAAGTATAAGCAATTTATTTTTTAAAGTCCTACCGCTAAGTATAAACAATTTATTTTTTAAAGTCCTACCGCTAAGTATAAACAATTTATTTTTTAAAGTCCTACCGCTAAGTATAAGCAATTTATTTTTTAAAGTCCTACGGCTAAGTATAAACAATTTATTTTTTAAAGTCCTACCGCTAAGTATAAACAATTTATTTTTTAAAGTCCTACCGCTAAGTATAAACAATTTATTTTTTAAAGTCCTACCGCTAAGTATAAGCAATTTATTTTTTAAAGTCCTACCGCTAAGTATAAACAATTTATTTTTTAAAGTCCTACCGCTAAGTATAAACAATTTATTTTTTAAAGTCCTACCGCTAAGTATAAACAATTTATTTTTTAAAGTCCTACCGCTAAGTATAAACAATTTATTTTTTAAAGTCCTACCGCTAAGTATAAACAATTTATTTTCCCATTAGTGTTCGAGAGCATACTCATACCACTTGTGGCCTATCAAACATCAGTCCACAGTTGCATAAAACAGTTCGCCACACCTTTCCGTTACACCATGTAGGTATAAGCGAGGCGTTCGTGGAACACTACGCATCGCAATCTCGGGTCCTGATTGGTGGGCCGACGGATGTCCCCGAATCCGTCGACACAGTGCCCTATATCAACCCACTTTGCCTAAAATAACAAACGATGTGTCATCCTAGTAACCTACCTACACTTGGATGACATTTCAGTTTTTTTAACTAGGTAGCTAGCTGCCTGGACACGGATAGCTGCCAATAAAACCTACCCAAGTCTACGTACATGTTTACCAAAAACAATGTTTGACGTAGGTATATGCTAGCTATCATTTGCAGTTCATCGCCACACGGGCCGTGTGTTGATCAACACTTCTATTTTTACCCGAATATGCACCCACGATGTGGGTGTGGTCTTGTTGATTTGAATGTATGTTATTTATGTTATGTACAGTCACGAGCAATAACATAGAAACGCACTTAAATTTTAAATTCATGTAGCAGCATTAAATCGCCAAAATAAATACTTATGCTAACTGTGTCCAAAATTAAGTAAACGTTAATTTTGACACAATTTAACATTTACATAATTATTGGACACATTTAGCATACTTAGTTTTGAAATTTAATAAGGGCGTTTCTATGTTATTGCTCGTGAGTGTACATACATTATGTTAGTGGTATGTTATTAGCAATTTATTGTTGAGAAAGTCTTTTTAAATAATGATTGTAGTATAGTAGCCATTAAGTGTTGAGAATCAATGAAGTGCACGCAACATTGACATAGTTTCTCGCCGTGTCTGTTTGTTTGAGTTTATCTCAGAAACTGCTGTGTATGGCCGTATAATGTAAAATAGAATTTATTCCAAGACAGGGTTCACCAAAATTAGATGCCAATTTCTAACTTAGTGTAGCAAAGTTAAAATGAGACATGTCGACGAGTTTTATGATGGATCCGAATAAATCCATCGAATAAAAGATGACGCCACGATCCAAAGATGATAATAAATACTGAAAATATTATTAGACTAGGCTTTTTTATTATGATTCCAGCACGAGTTAAACTTCAGTGCCAAAACTCACAATAAACAGGAAACTAATTTTAGATATAAAATTGTTTGTGTTATAAAGAGTTATGAATATAAATGTGGATGCCTGGAGAGGGAGAGGGAGGCCAAAGAAAGGATGGATGGATTGTGTGAGGAGTGATATGAAAGAAAAGGGAGTTAGTGATAGCGAGACGGCTGACAGGACAGAATGGAAGAAAAAAACGTGTTGCGTCGACCCCAAGTAACATGGGATAAGGGCAGGAAGATGATGATGATGATAAAATTGTTTGTGTGGAGAAGATTTTCTGGAACTATTGATCCAATTACGAATAATCTTTCACTGATAAAAAGTTTCACTATCGCTTAGAACCATAGGCTACTTTTTATCTCGAATAAATTTTTCTGTAGTTTGAAGAAAAAACTAAAAAAAAAACTTTTTTACAAAAAAAATGGAACAGACTTCCAAAAAAAGTGCAAATAACTTTAATTTCGGAAGTCGGTAATTCTGGTTTTGTGTCTTCGTTTTTTGACACCGACTTCCGAAATTAAAGTTATTTGCACTTTTTTTGGAAGTCGGTTCCATTTTTTTGTAACAAAGTTTTTTATTTTTCACTTTTTAGTTGTGGTTCCCCATTAAATTGTGTTAATAATTCATAGACATACGATCGCAGCAATCGCGGTTGATTTGCTGTCAATATTTGAAGAGTTCCGTTGTCTGTCTTCGAAAACGATCATCAGATCTATATGAAATTTAAACGGAACCATTTCGGAACAAACCCCTTTCGAACAAAATAATTTTGCAAATCCGTCAAATATATGACGGAGTTATGCCCGAACATACATAATAAAAAATAAAAAAATACAAACATTCGAATTGATAACCTCTTCCTTTTGGAAGTCGGTTAAAAATCACAATTTTTTTTTTGCTTGGTCTTGTCAGTAAACTCTTTATTTAATACCCACATTGGGAATGCATACAAACTAACAAATAACAAATCCGCCATCTTTTAAGTCCGCCATATTTGATTTAGAACGACGTCACTTAGCTAACCATGCATTGTTATCCAAACTAAACATGTACGCAAAATTTCAGCTTAATCAGAAACCGGGAAGTGGTTCAAATTTAACTTCTAAGATATATTTTAATAGTTACAAGTGAAAGTAACATAAATGTGTGTTATAAAAAAACATGTACGTTTCCTGTACGCCATGATGCACGGAAGCGAGCTAACTATGATTCCAGCACGATTTTATCTACAGTAAAGTTTTACAATAATCAGTTAGCATTTTGCGACACTCGTAATTAATATTCGGTCCAGCGTCTATTTCTAAACATCTATGATGTATGACCGACTGCTGGCAGGGACATGGCCAGATTCACATAATTTATATGAGTACCTAATCTGGTTCCAGAGATTAGTAGACAACACTTAGCGTTATTTATTAGCATATATTTCTAAGTCAAGATTGGAATATAGGTGAATGTAGGTGTGATTTCAAACTTTAACGGGTCAACTATATCAATTAGAAAGAGGTATTGTAAATCTTCAAATGAAAGGTCATCATCATCATCATCGGCATTTTTAATGTCCCCACTGCTGGGGCACAGGCCTCCTCTCTGTGAGAGGGTGTGGGCCGTAATCCACCACGCGGGCCCAATGCGGATTGTTGGATGACACATGTCTTCGAATTTTTGGTTCTAGGACATGCCGGTTTCCTCACGATGTTTTCCTTCACCCTTTTGAGAGCAGTGGTGATGAAATAATTTACACAAAGTAAAGCGCCTGCCTGGGTTTGAACTCACGACCTACAACTTGTAAGTCGCGGCCAATAACACTGTGCCACCACTGCTCAAATGAAGTTAATTGCTTCAAATGAAAGGTATGTGAGCTGAAACTCAAGTGGCGGTGGGCAGGATATCAGACGTGGATTCAGACAAACTTGTATAGGTAGGTACAATAACATAGATAGATCATGCAGACAAAAGTCATGTCAAATAACTGCTTCTGTTCATAAATGAGCAACTTTCTTCAAGAAACTAGTAGACAATTTTGAAAATAAAAATTTGGACGTCCAGTACTAATTTTGATCAAATGATGATAACTAAGTCGCGGAAAACTAAAATAAAATTGGTCAACTCCTTGGTCTTCTCTATATTCAGCTACGGATCTGTAATGTGGATTTTGAAGAAGACTGATAGAGACCGCATAGATGCTTTTGAGATGTGGTGCTACAGGAAAATGCTTCAGATTCCATTAACTGCATTGCGCAGCAACGAGTCCATTCTACGCGAAATCAAAATCAAAACCAGGCTTTCCACCATGCCTAGGGGTAGCGGATAAATTCTGAAAATGAGTTACCGCACCCCTGGGCACTCAGGCAGGGAAGGAACAGGGGTGGGTTTTAGTCAATAAGAGTCTGACACGCCCTCCCGCTTCGCCCAGAGCGGGAGAAGTCATTGGATGATTTCCCACGCCCAAAAAAAAAAAAAGCTTTCCACCATGGATCGCGGATAAATTTGTAAACGAGTTACGGGTCGTGGATAAATATAAAAAAGAGTCACCGCGACCCTGGCACAGGCAACTGAAGGTACAGGGGTGGGTTTTAGTCAGTAAGAGTCTGACGCGCCCGGGACGCTCCACCCAGAGCCGGAGAAGTTATTTGATGATTTCCCACCCAAAAAAATAAATAAAGGCTAATTAAATAGATAGATGCAGTCAAACTATTTTCTTTGCGTTCCAGTTTGTTCCAAAGGTGTGGGAAGCTGTCGTAAAACTGATATTATTTGTCAGAAATGACGCAGTCTACAAATTAGCGTTTTATGTCATGTTAACTTATATAATTAGAGATTGTGGAGATGTAAGTTTTAAAGATAAGAAATTCAGAAATATAATATAAGTTTCTACGAATATTTTCAACTCTCAAATTCAAAGCTAAAATAAAATTCTAAAAGATAAATTAAAATTACTGTCTAAACGTTATCTAAACTTTTATTATAAAGAGGTAAATCTGTTTGAAGCAGGTAAGTTATGATTTTCTCTTAAAATAGGCCATCTTATCTTATGTGAGATCATCAAAGACATATCGCCGGCATCAGTTAAATTTAATTAATTTATTAACAAATTACACTTTGAAGCTCTTTCCAGCATTCAGGGACACGATACTGTATATTTGTGTAGAATTTTATTTTTTAAAGAACTGAGTATTTAATGGCAACAATAAAAAAATACTTTTTCACTTGCAAGATTCACAAAATAAATAAGCAAAAAAAAATATTTTATATTATAATAAGTACCTACCCAAAAAAATATAGAAAATCCTTTAAAACTTTTATCCGAAACTTCTTGGAAATAATCCTTTATTTTTGATTATTTTTTATCTGCCCCAGTTTTTTTTTTTTTTAATTGAAATGATGCACTATTCGTTGCACGTCCGTTCGTCCAGCACAGTTACCAAAAAGTTTACAGCGTGTGCGTCCGATGTTCTGCCGCCTTTTATACGAGCAGCATTAATACAACACAAGGCATATGCTGTGGATGTTCCCATATCATATTAAATTTATTATATTTTTATACGCTTTTTAGGGTTCCGCACCCGAAGGGTCCAAATGGAGCCCTATTGCTGTCACTCACGTGTCTGTCTGTCTGTCCGTCGTCACACAGGTTTTCATCCAAACAGTTGGAGCTACAGTCTTCAAATTTTCACAGTATAAGCACCTTATTGACCCAAAACCATAGAAATAGTCAAAAATACATTAAACGACAAATGATTTTATTTATGTAAGTAACTTTTAACAACACTTTTACATGTCAATTTTTTCTATTTTGTCAGTTTTAGCTAGATGAGGCCGGTGTTTCCTAGCTGACTACCCTGAGAAGAAGCACCGAAACAAACTCAGAGGTCAGTCTCTTTTAAAGTGTTCAAATCCATACAATAGGTACTGGTCAAATCATATGAGAACCATGTACGTTTATATCTGGGATGAGCTTTTGAGGAAAGCAACACGCAGATTTGAGCAGACCTGTCTAGACAGTGCAAGCATTTGTCAGTGATCGTGAAGCTCAACTCAGAACTTTGAGGAGCTCAACGAACATTTGGTATGGAACCCTAATTGTGCGAAGTCTGACACGCTCTTGCGCGGTTTTTTTTATTTGAGGTGCTTAACTGTGTGTAAATGATTTCATCGCCACTGCTCTCAAAAACGGCGAAAAAAAAACATAGTGAGGAAACCGGCATGTCTTAGAACCAAAATCTGCCCATCCGTAATGGGCCCGCGTGGTGGAATACAGTGATGGATTTGACAATGATATATATCGGGCCTCGGAAATCACGTTAAGCCGTTAGTCTCGGCTGTCAATCGTGGATCTTTGACAGTCGTTATACGGTCCGTCAGAAGCCCGAAAGTCTGACAACAGTCTTTTCAAGGGGTATCGTATTACCCAGTATCTGCCATAGGTTGTGGAGGTCAGATAGGCAGTCACTCCATGTAAAATACTGGTATTCAACTGCATCCGGTTAGACTGGAAGCCGACCCCAAGATAGTTGGGAAAAGGCTAAGCAGATGAGATATCGGGGCATACAAGCGTCATGGTATGTTGCCATAGAATTGCTCATGGAGTCAATATAATTATTATAAGACCTGGGTGCCTTGTCTTGGGTGGTTATTTCGGTTCTGGAAACAAAATCTTGAGCTATCAGAAACCTGAACGCGATAGGGTTCTTTTTATCTAGGCTACGCTGTCCCACTGCTGGGCAAAGTCCTCCCCCAAGTCCTTCCAGGAACTCTTCTGCCGTGCTTCAGGCTTTCGACACCAAATTAAACAGAAATTTGGAAATCTGGAACTGAACTTTGTATCTTGACCTTTTTCAGGTTTTATAATTAGAACTAGCGGCCACTCTGGCTCCGCACGGGTACAAATTATACACCTAAACCTTCCTCATGAATCACTATCTATTGGTGAAAACCGCATGAAAATCCGCTCAGTACTTTTTGAGTTTATCGCGAACAGACACGATGAGGGACTTTGTTTTATAATATGTAGTGATTGTTATTGTTAAGAAGGATTACAAAGTGTATATACAAGCTAATAGAAAATAAATAAAATATGTACAAGTGGTACTTAAACAAAACAGGCGTAAAATTGGGCATCGAAAAATTCGTTCTCATCGCTGTCAATGGGAAAAGTGCCCAGAATACTGGCAGCATTGCCATGTTGAATGGGTTTTAACTTTTTAAGTTTTTGGCGGGATTTTCTCGAGTGAAGTTCAGTGGCTGTTTTAATAATTCGCTTATTGATTCCTAGTGAATATTGTGATGTAAAATTGTAGTTTTGTGTCTCAAGTGTCTACGCAACTGGACAATATGTGCAATCATTGAAAAAGGCGCGATCTCGGTAAAATGGAGCTGAGAATTTTATTGTAGTATTGACTACCTCAGCGAAGTTTGACGAGAAGGCTGATTCGACACATTTGTTGCCAAATACTGCAAAATACATTAGAATGTATTATATCTACATTCTAGTGGAAAAATAAATGTATTCTGATCTAATTACTATGTATCACACTGAAAGACTTTAATCTATGTTGAATGAATGAATAACATATGAATAAAAAAAAGAATGGGTTTTACCAACAATTTTAAAAACCGTTGCTACAAAAAATCCTATTTCAGTCGACAAAAACATATTTTTTTCTCCATAGGTATACAAAAACATCCTCTTTCTCAATAAAACTGCCCGTGGGCGCTGTTTACGCATTGCTGCTATTTCTGATAGCCATTCAACAGAGTACCGAACTACCTATGCTGTTATACTTATACCATTTTATACTCTCGACATTTTCTTACTGAAATAAACATACCTGGTAGGTGTTTTCGTTCGTCTATCTACTCTATGTGGTTCATTTATTTTGAAGTGAAAACTTCTTTAGCATTTTTTTTTTGTGATTTGAAAGTCGATGAACCGAAAAAGAGACAGACACATAAATTCATAAGATTTAACGTGGGAGAAAATGAGATAGGAAGCAATATACAGTGTTTTGTTTTTGTGTTTTAAAATGAGATAAGAAGCATTATACAGTGTTTTGTTTTTGTGTTTTGTTTTAGCCAAAATTTTTGAAGATTTCACTTCTACCACGTGTGAATACCACACATCATCATCATCATCATTCTCCTGCCCTTATCCCAATTTATTTGGGGTCGGCGCAACATGTCTTTTTCTTCCATACCCCTCTATTAGTCGTCATCTTTGTAGTCACCCTCTTTTTACCCATATCCTCTTTCACACAGTCCAACCATCGTTTCTTTGACCTTCCCCTACTCTTATAGCCATCCACATCCATACACAAGACTTTTCTCACGACATTTTCTTCATTCCTCCGCACCATATGCCCTTAACACGACAACCGATTTCCACACAACTTTTCAGTCAATAACAAGTCGGTTCAGAAAATCTCGACTGTTTACAAATACTTCTATATTATAGGTTTACTTCTAGGCAAGCGTGCTCCATCGTCGACCACATCATCGCATACCATCAAGTGAGATAGTGGTCAAGCCCGAGTCTATCAGTGAAAAATATACTGCTTAGAAACAAATTTCATAACGATCCTCCTGCCCTTATTCCAATTTATTTGTGATTTATGCAGCATGTCTTCTGCTTCTATACTACGTAGGTGTACAGTCAGGCCGCAAAAGTCCATAAGAACGCTAAAGATTACATTGCTACGAACCGAGCGAGCACGATACACACACACTAAGGAACCACATTCCACAGATAACACATACTAAGGAACTGTCGTCGCACTGAGCTTAAAAACATCATTATTATTTTTCTGTGCCATTGAATACGCATCTCACAGTCACAGAGGCGACTTGATCTTACCATTGCATTGATAAAATTCACGCAAATATGTCATGTGCTGGTAGCCGTATGAACTAAGTGTTGGATTCGCAAATAACGTAGCCCGAGTTCAAATCATGGTCGGTCCGTTGCGGTTATTTCTTACTTTGAAAATTCCCAATCTATATTAATATAGTTGTTTTTTATATTTCTATGAAAAATACTATTGCATTTTTGGACTGGCCTGTTGGTCTAGTGGTTAGTGACCCTGACTGCTATGCCGGAGGTCGTGGGTTCGATTCCCACCCAGGACAAATGTTTGTGTAATGAGCACGATCATTTGTTCTGTGTCTGGGTGTAATTTATCTATAATATTTATGTATTTAGAAATATATAAGTATGTTTATCAGTTGTCTAGTACCCATAACACAAGCTCTGCTTAGCTTGGGACTAGATGGCGTTGTGTGATAGTTGTGGAATATTATATTATATTATTATATTTTTTGCACTAAGTAGTTGCAAATTACGAATATGATCTATTAACCACAAGAAGAAGAAGAATCACATTCGTAATTTGCAATTATTTAGTTGTTACATCTTTTCGATGTTGTAAGGTGGAAATAAAAAGACGTTTAATAAAAATGTTTATTCTTTATATTTACAAATTAAACATTTATGAGAATTGTGACATCGAATTGTTACCTAGACAAAAAAGTTATCTTGTAACCGTTATCTATGTTACGAGTAAGATTGTTTGTTGGAAGTATACCCACTTAGACCATTCATAATATGAATAACGTAACAATGAAAGGATATTAAAATTTTAATAAAATATAATTGTTTATATCCAGTTATTTATTGAAAAGTGATATATGATTTAGACTTTATAAACATTTTATTTTTATGTAACGTCACAATGAATGAAGCTTAATTGCTCATTTTCTTGACGAAACAAAAATTGAAACTAAACCTCAATTTCTATTAAAAGAACTTTAGTTCTCACAAGATAATCGTCAATTAGATGAGAAAAATAAATTGAACTATTATGTTAGAACAGTGCGGGTAGAAAAATAAAAAACAAAATAGAATCAACCTTTCTAACTCTAAGAAATGTGTAAACAAGTTAAAGAATAATTTAATATATGTAGCTAATCTATAACTTCCAATCGGGTAAGAACTTACCAAAAGTCAACAATTGCGTGGGATTTGAACTGCGGCGCACTGATTTGCGCTTCAATCTGTGTGCTCTATACCACTGGGCCATCTTGACTTATGCTAAGTTGATGAAATTGTGAATTTCAATCATTTGTTGGCGAAAACTTGAAAATAGAAGGTCGTAAGTCAAACTAATACGTTGTGAGAATTCTTATCGACTTTTGCTGGCGTCTGTACCTCGTCATCTCAAAAGTCACCTCATTTTAAGTCATTTTAGGACAAGCCCGCCACACTATTTCCAAACCACTGTAACTCCTGTACTTAAGGCGGAGTTATACGACTTTTAATGGTTTTTAATTGAACATCACGTCTAAACGACTTGTTTTATTTCTTTGAAAAAAATATATGTTACTCTAGACCATTTCCGTCGTAATTTGATTTGAGAATATTTGAAATTATATTTTCATAACATAGTGTAATTCGTTTGTAAAGTTATGTCTAACGCGGATAAAAAAATGAGAATCACGCAAAAACTATAAAGCGTATTTTTATGAAACCTTCACCATTTTAAAGATCATTTAAATATTTATAATTTAGTCTCAGTGTTTTAGTTTAATACTTGTTGTTTTATGTGTAATAAATTAATAATGCGTCTAATTTCGGATAGCGCTCCTTGATGGGCGAGTCCTATTACTGGGTGGATATACGCGTACGCGATACGCGTTACGTGAGCTCAGCGCAGAACACGCAAGCTAACCACTCTAGGTCGTTGGCAGCTAATAGCGCCTTAAGCCAGAATCAACAGTGGCGACCACCAGAAAAAACGCCGAGGCAATGAAGCTCAACGAGCCCCGGAGAAACGATTAAACTGTCTTGGGTCCCGCAACGAATTAATCAGAAAAGAACAGCGGAGGAGTAAGAAAAACATAATTTCCACTTCTTTCCTAATCAAGCAAGCTTTCCTAATCAGAACAAAGCTAGGCCATTAGGCACAAAGGAATATTTACAACTAGGGTAAGCCCAGTTGCCAAGCACCACGGATTAAAACACTAATATTAATGGGTCCTAAATTATGAGCTGTTACATTTGATTCCAATAATAGCTATCTATGACTTTAAGCCTTCTGATGAGGCCCATTGTGAACCACGTTTCGGTTCCATAAGTCATCACCAGAGGTCCGGCATTAGGTAGAGTTATTTATGTACTTACACTGATTCCACACAGCGAAAGAAAAAAGTGGATATGCCTCAAATCCCGAGATTAACTTTAAAGAGCAGAAAAATCTCGTGATTTATTAAATAAATAAAAACTTTTTTACAAGAAAATAGAACTGACTTCCAAAAAAAGTGTTTTTGGTTTTGTTTCTTCGTTTTTTTTTACACTGATTTCCGTAATTTAAGTTATTTTGCAAAAAAAGAATTCGGCTTCCAAAAAAAGAAGCCGGTTCTATTTTTTTTGTAAAAAAGGTTTTATTATTCACTTTTTAGATGTGGTTCCTCATAAAATTGTGTTAACATTACATAGACACGATCGCAGCAATCGTAGTTGATTTGTTGTCATTTTTTTAAGAGTTCCGTTATCAGTCTCCGAAACTCATCGTCAGATCTATATGAAATTTAAAAAATAAAATGGGACCATTTCGGAATAAACCCTGTCTGAACAAAAAAAGAATTTTGCAAATCCGTCTATTTATGACGGAGATATGACCGAACAAACATATAAAAATAAACATCCGAATTGATAACCTTCTTTTTGAAGTCGGTTAAATCAATGCACGCGCGACGTTACCAAATTTACATCAACGACATCGGATGTCCGAAGTTGCAAAATTCCAATGCGCACACGCGCGATGTTGCCACATTTGAAATTCACACAACATAGCTTGTGAGAACAAAAGAAAACAATAGAGGTTTTTATTATTATTTATTTGTAATATTGTTGGCCACACGGGATTGTCCATTAGAAATTCCGGGAAGATCCATATTAATATCAACATTTCGATGCAAGTACATAAATAACTCTACCTAATGCCGACCTCTGGTCATCACTGACAACACGCACTGGTCATAGACTTTCGTCTTGACACGGTATGTGAGACGAGAACCACGCAACTTCGCGAACGCCGGCCAGCCGAGTCGGATTCGACGGTTGACCTCTTTCTCGAAGTTAGCCCTACGTAACTGGACTGGCAAAAACGCTTGAACGCACGGATATTTGTTCTAGTTTCCACATGTCAATGCTCGGGCTCCTTTAGTCATATTGTCTTTCACAAAATCCATCATTCGTTTTTTGGTTCCTCTACCTCTAAAACTAGCAATTATTTCAACGGTGTTCTGACACGTCCGCTCAGTGCTCGGAGTTATTCGGCCAAAGTTGGATATACAATTCACATGAGCACATAACAGAGCAGATACATGAGCTGGCAACCAACATGAGGAGCCAAGGAATGCGGACGCTGTGGCCGAAATCGGCTAGATGGCATCATCATCGATAACTATCCACTTCAATGATTGTAGTCTTTCAAAAATACCAAACTTATATCAGTAATACCAAAATTCTAAAAATCTCAACTGTTTACAAATACTGCTCAGAAACAAAGTCTATGCCAGTAGAATTATTTATTATGTTTCTATTATTTTAAGGTGGAAACGACCCGCGAAATTCAAATTGTCTTACTTTTTTTGCAATTTGCGTGTCAGGTTGTATCTTGGTCAAAATTTAATTATTTCATAGAATTATAATCATTAAAATCATCAATACAACTCTTTCAGTTAGCATTGATGTCAAAAGTAAGTATTTCATAAACTCATGACATTTGGCATCAATTCTAACTGAGAGAGTTGTATTGATGATTTTAATGATAACAGTTCTGTAAATACGTACTTGCTACGGCCGCGAATCATATTTTGACCAACATACAACCTGATACTGACTTGCAAATTGCAAAAACCGTAAGAAAATTTGAATTTCGCAGGCTACCCTGGAGCATTCACCTTAAAGCACAATACACAATTCGAAAATGACAATCGCTCGTTGGCGCGCAAGGCCCTATTTTTAACAGACTTCAAAAAAGGAGGAGGTTCTCAATTCGGCTGTATTGTCACCAAAGAAACATAATTACACTAAATTAGTGTCCAATCGGACATCGAGAAGTGGGTCTAATTTAGCTTGCAAGATTTGATTACAGACCGACAACGAGACAGGTGAAACTAAATTAAAAGCTTGTAAAAACCCATTCAGTTTTCGCGCCAGATTTTGTTGACAGGAGGGAATGTTAGAAGAATATATGTCGCGCCGACCCTTACATAGTGTCATGGAACAAGGCCAAGAAGCTAAAGATGGTAACAAAGCTGCAAATCATTGTGTATGAGTATTATTAGCCACGTTGTGATACCGAAATGACGAGTCACGGCGATTTCACAATCGATAAAATATCTAAAGTCGTATAAGGAACGTGCACGGCGTAGTCTGTGCCATCTAGTGGAGTAAATCCGAAACTTTTACACTTTAAAAACTCGTCATTGACATTTCCGTGCCTTATAAAATATGTATACACACATGCACCATGCACACATGCAGCAGCACGCATAACGTAGACTGGCATCTAGTGAGTAAAATCCGCAACTTTTACTGCATAAATACTTGACATTGACATTTGTGTTCCTGCACGTTGCCTATTCTCTGACTATGGTCCAACTGCTTAACTGAGACTGTTCCTGAGGTAGCTGCACGGTGCGGGACAGGTGTAGTGACGTGTCAATCAATTGCCCGCTACTGGGTTTCAACACCCCTCCCGCACCGCAGCTAGCATTTTTTTTACCCGCCTGCGCGACGCAAAAGGGAGGGTTTTTTTTTTTTGTGGGGTGGGAAATCATTCTATGACTTCTCCCGCTCTGGATGGAGCGGGAGGGCGTGTCAGACTCTTACTGACTAAAACCCACCCCTGTTCCTTCCTGCCTTTGAGTGCCCAGGGGCGAGGTAACTCTGTTTCGAATTTATCCTCAACCCCCGGGCAGGCATCGGCCATGACGGGCCCCGTCTCTTGCTGACAACTCTTTGAGGCGCGCGTGGAACACTACGCGCCGTCGACTCTCGGGCCTGGTGCTGATCGGACGGCGAGTTACCCACTACTCGCCGTCCGCAGGCCCGGGTCTACGGTGGCCGGAGATCGTCTCGCGGCGCCGGAAGTCCCCGGCGTCTCCTGAGGCGGCTGCTGCTGAGGGCGTGAGGGCGACTCCGTTGTTGGTGCTCTCTCACGCGTCCCACCTCCGCCTTCGCGAGCATAACTGCTTCGCAGAAAGAGGAGACGGCTTCCCATTCCCTCTCGCTCCGTACCATGGCCTGAACCAGGGCAGGGCGCGAGAGGTCGCTGCCGCCTATCGCATCCACGAGGACACGGCGGTGCTCTGCCCAAGCGGGGCAAACCTCCACCGTATAGCACCGTAAAGGGAGGGTAATGTGTTTATCAGCCTATGTATGTGTTTGTTTTTTTGTGGCGCTCTAGGGACCAAACGCGTGGGCCGATTATGATTATTCTTACGTCAATTGATTCGTCTTAATCTTGCAAGTTCCACTAAAGACATGACCGTAAACAAAATTCAATATGGTGACAACCAGACGCAATATTGTGAAAAATAAAAAAATGTAAGTCGACAAATTATATTAAGTGGGGTATCAAAATAAAGGGTTCGAGGAGGCGATTCCAAAAGGGTTCTCTCTATCTGGCAGAATCTTGATGCTCCGAAATTTATTTGGCATAACACACTTGGCATAATCTTCTTTAAACGAATATTTTAAGGCATAAAAATTATTAAATATAATTATTGTTTGTCCGAATGTATAAATGTCCGAATTTAAAATGGTATACTTTAAACATGGCAGAATTTTACTTGGCTTAATTACATTTGGCAAAGTTAAAATGCCGCGTAATTTCGTTTAGCATAACGTTTATTTAGAGCAACGATTATTTGGTACAATTTCACTTGGCATACTATGAAGATGGCAGAATTTCATTTGGAATAATTTTATCAGACATATTGCCATTTCTATAAAATGTAATTTTTAACCTTAAATTAAAATTCAAATATTGTCTTAAAAGTTACAAAAGTTAGTGACAGAAACGGATCGCTGCAAAACCGACTCCACGTAGTCTTGTCTGCCCTACCCCTAGAGTTTAATTTAAACCCGCGTGTGCGCGGACGAGCGGGGCCGCCCGCGAGCTGAGGAGCAGGCAGATTTAACAGTGCTCGCCGCCAGGCGAGGCTGGCCCGCACGCCGGCCAGCAAGCCGAAGCTGCGGTGCTGAGCGTTAAAACCATCTGCGACGATAAGCTCGCGTGGGTCCGCTGGAGCCCCGCAGCGCCGGAACCGTGGCAGAAACCATGCCTGCAGCATGTTGCATGGTTGCTTGTATGCTGCATGGTCGCTTGCATGCTGCATGTTCGCTTGCATGCTGCATGTTGCATGGTCGCTTGCATGCTGCATGCTTGCTTGCATGCATGGTGTATGCTTGTTTGCATGCTGCATGCTTGCTGCATGCATGGTGTATATTTGTTTGCATGCTTCTTATTATTATGGTAAGAAATATAAAATTATTCATACTATGAATTCTCTGTAATGTGAAAGATGAGTCTTTCAATTATTATGGATATGAAATGTATGCCAAAAGATGATTTTAACTGTAAATTTTCTGATATATGATAGTTCTGCCTTTTAATGACTATCGATATGAAATGTTTGCCAAAAGACGATTCTGACTGTAAACTTTCTGCGATAAGATGGTTCTACTTTTTAATTATTATGGATATGCCTAAAGATGATTTTGACTTACAAAAATTATGAGCATGATAAATGAGTGTTTGGCAAACGATTTTCTGCGAAATGAAGTTTATGCTATCCGCTGTTATGCAAAATAATATTATGACAAAAAAAGTTCTGCAATAAAAGGTAGACCCATTCCAAAAATGTAACTCACTAAAATGTAGAAAATAAAAAGAAATGAATATTTTCAAAAACCCCAACTGTAAAAAACAACTAAAAAGTTCCAAACAAGTCACTTTTCAGGCAGTCTGGTGCAATTGGTGGTATAAAATCAATAATTGAACTAAAATTACTGCCACCAAGTGCATCAGACTCCTTGAAAAGTGACTTGTTTGGACATTTTCAGTTGTTTTTTTAGGTCGGGAATTCATCAGATGACTTCTTCTGCTCTGGGAGCGGGAGGTAGTGTCAGACTCTTACTGACTAAAACCCACCGTGTTTTCATTAGCCCTTTGCGTTCCAGCAGGCCTATCCGCTAACTCAGTTGACATCAATTTGATAGGCACTATGCAGTACATTGCTGCTTTGACATTTATGAAAAATAGGAAAATAAAAATGTTCCACGTAATAGTGCCTATTATAATCGATGTCCACCGAGCAATGTTTGAAAAATGAATTGAAAATTCTTATCTCCGAAACTATTAAATCTAAAATTAAAAAAAAATACAAAACCATTTCGTTCTTTACTTATAGCCTACAGGAGAACCTAAAAGTAGAAATCAAAGCGTTCGGAACTACTACTAAATTTTTTTTTTATTACTATTAAATTTTTGTTTGAAGATTAAATTATGTAATATTAAATCAAAATCAAATCAAAAGTCATTTATTCAAACTAGGCTGAGAACCAGCACTTTTTGAACGTCAAGTTCTACATAAAGACAGTCCCCCAAAAAACGCCCGCCCGTCACCACTTCCTAGTGTTTTAGCTGTGAAGAAGAAGTGGCCAACAAACTCCCCAACAACACATCTGTCTGTTAAGTTTTAAGAACTTGAATCTATATAATTCTAAGCAACAATCTTAACATTATGTAAAACAGAAAAATAAATATATGTCGTCTAAAATATAATCATAAAATTAAATAATCCGCCACTTGCCAGCTAGCACACTCAATCATGCCATTAAAAACAAACTCAAGCATAAACACTAAACCAAATTAAAGAAGCCTCCATACATAACTGGTGTGCCTGCTTACAAGAACAAAGATAGAAACTATCAAAGGGCTGTGATTCGAAGCCACAAGTGATGAACTAGGGCCATCACACTAAATTTGGTAGACAATTATTATATGAACTCATATAATGTCATAACCATAAGCTAAATATGGAGAAAGAACATCAAGTGTAACATTGTCTTGCATTCAACACAGCGACCAACTATTATTATCTTCTAAGTAGTCGTTGATGGAATAGTATGCCTTCGAACAGAGACTAGATTTAACTTTAGTTTTAAATGCATTAAAAGGCAAGTCAAGAAAAGAACGGGGTAGCTTATTGTAAAATTCTATACCGAGACCCTCAAACGAACCATGAACCCTACGAACACGGTGGGAAGGAACATGAAGTTTATACTTATTTCTGGTGTTAAAATTGTGGATATACTGGTCTTTTTGTATAAATGTATATTTTGTCTAATGTATAATATGTTTGCAAAAATGAATTGAGATGCCACCGTGAGAATTCCAATCTCTTTGAAAATTTCTCGTAAAGAAACTCTTGACCCTAACCTGTATATTGCTCGTACAGCACGTTTTTGTAAAACAAATATATTTTGTATGTCCGCAGCTTTACCCCACAAAAGAATACTTTAAGACATAACACTATGGAAATAACTAAAATAGACTAACCGTGCTGTGTCAACGTCAGTATATTGTCTAACTTTTTTGACGGCGTAGGCGGCAGAGCTGAGCCTTCCTGATAGGCCTGATATATGTGCGCCCCATTGGAGTTTGGAATCAACAGTTATACCCAAAAAAACTGCCGAGTCCACAGTTTCAAGCACTTCTTTATTTAAGATGACATTAGGTCCTAGATTTATAACATTAGGTAAGGCAAACTTTATACATTTAGTTTTCTTAGCATTAAGAACTAAGTTATTTGTCGTAAACCAATCTGTAACCATTGAGAAAGCGCTATCTACGTTATCAAAATCATTTCTATTCCTATCTACTTTAAAGATAAGAGAGGTATCATCTGCAAACAGTACTACGTCACAGATACCCTTTAAAAAATATGGTAAATCATTAATATACACCAAAAACAAGAATGGTCCCAATATCGAGCCTTGAGGCACACCTAAATGAACTGGTAGCCCGGAAGACTTAACACCATTGATATCTACACATTGGAACCTATTACATAAATATGAATCAATTACATTTAGAGCTTCGTTTTGGAGACCATAATGACGCAGCTTACGCAAAAGCGTGTCATGGTGTACGCAATCAAAAGCTTTGGAGAGGTCACAGAAAACTCCGATTGCATTTTGCGAGTTCTCCCATGCGTTGAATATGTGTTTTAGGAGAGCAACACCCGCATCTGTAGTCGATCGACCTTTTGTAAAGCCATATTGATCATTATGAAGGAGGCTATTTACATTAAAATATGTTAGCAACTGCTTCAGTATTAACTTTTCAAAAATTTTGCTAAATGCAGGCAGGATGGAAATAGGCCTGAAGTTGCCTATATCATTTTTATTGCCTGATTTAAATAGAGGTATGACTTTACTACACTTCATGAGATCAGGAAAAGTTCCTGAGTCCACGCATTTATTAAAAGTTACAGCAAGATAAGGCGCTACGATGCCTATTATATCACTCAAAAGTTTGATTGAGATGCCCCAGTAATCACCTGTGTTTTTTGATTTTAGAGAGTTAAAAACGTTAACTACGTCAAGTGGTGTTACATGCTCAAAACTAAATGATTGATTGTACTTAGGTACACTACCGTTCAAAAGACTTTCAGCTTTAGACGGGGATGAATTTAAGAAGCGCGTTGTAGTTATAGGTATGTGGGCAAAAAACTCATTAAATGCCTGAGCTACGTCAGCTGGTTTACTAACTAATTTGTTTTCGAATAGAATCTCTAGCTGATTTACTTTTTTAACCGACTTTCCCGTTTCATTATTTATTATTTTCCAAGTGGCTTTTACTTTATAATCAGAATTTTTAATTGTCTCGCTTAAGAATTTTGATTTAGCAGCAACACAAATCTTTTTAAACAATTTAGAATATTTTTTAACATACTCTAGAAAAGGAGTATCGAACCTATATCTTTTTAAACCGTATGACTCGTATAGTCTCGCTCTACTTTTATATATACCAGCAGTGGCCCATTGGTTGAAGCCAATGGAGGTACCCGTAACGTCTATAGTTTTAGACTTAAAAATGGCTTGGTACTCTTTTTGCACAACATCAAAAAGGGCTTTATAGATTTCATTAGGATTATCGTTTTCTACTAAAGATGGTGTAAGTTTATTTGCTATATTATTTTTAAACTTATTACAACGGCTTACCGTATAAGGCCTGCATTCTATTTTAAGCGGCTTTTTATTTTGTGGCATAGGAAAGCTAACTAATAGTCCACAGTGGTCAGACGTTAAGTAATAATAATAATAATAAGGTGGTCAGGTCATATCACACCTCCTTTACATGGATGATCTGAAACTCTTTGCCCCTAACAACTTGCAACTGATGAAGCTACTGAAGGTAACAGAAACCTTCAGTAGCGCCATCAGAATGGAATTTGGTGTGGACAAATGTGCAGTCATGCATGTAAAGCGAGGGGAGATTATGGAATCCGTGGGAACTCAACTCTCGGATTCCATACACCTTAGATCCCTCTCCTCAACCGAAACCTACAAGTATTTGGGTATGTCGGAAGCGTTAGGCATCAATACTGCTGACATGAAACAGTCGCTGAAGGAGCGCTTCTTTGGCCGCCTGAATAAAGTACTAAATAGTCTTTTATCAGGCGGGAACAAGGTGCGCGCCTTCAACGGTTGGGTCATGCCGGTATTGATGTACTCTTTCGGCATACTCAAATGGACTCAGACGGAACTTGACGCCCTGGATAGGAGGGTCCGCACACTGCTGACCGCAAATCGGATGCATCACCCACGATCATCGGTGATGAGGCTGTATATCCCGCGGAAATGTGGGGGTCGTGGTTTCTTAAATGCTAAGACCCTACACAACCGCGAGGTATGCAGCCTTAGGGAATATTTCCTAGAAACCGACGTGGGTATGCATCGAGATGTGGTCGCTGTGGACAAGGGCCTCACCCCGCTCTCCTTGGCAAACGAGAACTGGCGCAAACTTAAAGTACTGGATACTAATGACCGCAGGGAAGTATGGCAGAGCAAGGAGCTTCACGGACGCTTTTACCGGGTCCTACATGGACCCGATGTAGATTTCTTAGCGTCCGTATCCTGGCTGCGCTTTGGTGACCTATTCGGGGAAACCGAAGGTTTTGTCTGTGCGATTATGGACGAAGTTATGATGACGAATAACTACCGGAAATATATTGTGAAGGACGGTACGGTTGACATCTGTCGGGCATGCCACCGGCCCGGGGAATCAATCCGACACATTATTTCTGGTTGTTCTCGTCTAGCTAACGGAGACTATTTGCACAGACACAACCTTGTAGCCAGGATTATCCACCAGCAACTTGCTCTTAAATACAATCTTGTGGAATCTGAAGTACCGTACTATAGGTATGAGCCCGACCCAGTTCTCGAAAATAGCAATATCACGTTGTATTGGGATCGATCTATCATCACTGATAGGACTATTGTTGCCAATAAGCCTGACATAGTGGTGATAGATCGACAAGAGCGTCGCACAATGATTGTTGATATAGCTGTCCCTCATGACGAGAACCTCGTGAAGGCTGAGAAAGATAAAAAAACAAAGTATCTTGATCTGGCTCGCGAGATTGTCGACATGTGGGAGGTGGATACAGCAGTCATTGTGCCGATAGTCGTGACGGCCAATGGCTTAATAGCCAAGAGCCTCGACCAACATCTCAGGAGGCTCTCGTTGGGCAGTTGGATCAAGGGCTTGATCCAGAAAGCAGTACTCCTGGACACGGCGCGTATTGTTAGGAGATTCCTTTCTCAGGAGCCCTGACCACCGGTAGCTTGGACCCTATTCCCGATACCGGTGGGCAACTACTTTTTATATTTTTAAATGTTTTTGTATTTATTTATGTTTTTCTAAGTACCTAAATATTTAAAAATTTAAAATTGTATGTACATAAAATTGAATAAATGGAATAATAATAAAATGGTTTCAAAGATCGCACGCTCGCTTGGCAGCTCAGTTCCAGTCTGCCCTAGAGTCAGGGTCGCTGCCACAGTTCCTTACGACAGGAGTAACCCACCTGCTCCATAAATCAGGTAGTACTGCGGAACCCAAAAATTATAGGCCGATCACGTGTTTACCGACGGTCTATAAAGTTTTTACATCCATCCTGAGAGCCAAAATTAACAATCATATTGACACAAATTTTATCATGTCTGCCTCTCAGAATGGATGTAGGAACGGGTCCCGTGGTACTAAGGAGCTGCTCCTCATTGATGTTGCCATTAGCCAACAGGTTAGTCGTTATCGAAAAGATCTGTCGACATGTTGGATAGATTATAAGAAGGCCTATGACTCGGTGCCACATACATGGCTCATGAGGGTGCTGGAGCTGTACAAAGTGGATGCAACTTTGCGCACCTTCCTGATGTCGTGTATGGGGCAGTGGAGGACGGTTCTTCACTATCCAGGATGTCGACAAATCCGGGAGAACAGCGAACCGATAAGGATCGAGCGTGGCATATTTCAGGGCGACAGTCTGAGTCCACTGTGGTTTTGTCTGGCCCTAAACCCTCTCAGTACTCTACTGGAGGGTTCGGGCCAAGGCTACCGGTTGAGAAGAGGTGGTCAGGTCATATCACACCTCCTTTACATGGATGATCTGAAACTCTTTGCCCCCAACAACTTGCAACTGATGAAGCTACTGAAGGTAACAGAAACCTTCAGTAGCGCCATCAGGATGGAATTTGGTGTGGACAAATGTGCAGTCATGCATGTAAAGCGAGGGGAGATTATGGAATCCGTGGGAACTCAACTCTCGGATTCCGTACACCTTAGATCCCTCTGCTCAACCGAAACCTACAAGTATTTGGGTATGTCGGAAGCGTTAGGCATCAGTACTGCTGAAGTGAAACAGTCGTTGAGGGAGCGCTTCTTTGGCCGCCTGAATAAAGTACTGAATAGTCTTTTATCAGGCGGGAACAAGGTGCGCGCCTTCAACGGTTGGGTCATGCCGGTATTGATGTACTCTTTCGGCATACTCAAATGGACTCAGACGGAACTTGACGCCCTGGATAGGAGGGTCCGCACACTGCTGACCGCAAATCGGATGCATCACCCACGATCATCGGTGATGAGGCTGTATATCCCGCGGAAGTGTGGGGGTCGTGGGTTCTTAAATGCTAAGACCCTACACAACCGCGAGGTATGCAGCCTTAGGGAGTACTTCCTCAAAGCTGACGTGGGTATGCATCGAGATGTGGTCGCTGTGGACAAGGGCCTCACCCCGCTCTCCTTGCCAAAAGAGAACTGGCGCAAACCTACAGTACTGGATACTAATGACCGCAGGGAAGTATGGCAGAGCAAGGAGCTTCACGGGCGCTTTTACCGGGTCCTACATGGGCCCGATGTAGATCTCTTAGCGTCCGTATCCTGGCTGCGCTTTGGTGACCTCTTCGGGGAAACCGAAGGTTTTGTCTGTGCGATTATGGACGAAGTTATTATGACGAATAACTACCGGAAATATATTGTGAAGGACGGTACGGTTGACATCTGTCGGGCATGCCACCGGCCCGGAGAATCAATACGACACATTATTTCTGGTTGTTCTCGTCTAGCTAACGGAGACTATTTGCATAGACACAACCTTGTAGCCAGGATAATCCACCAGCAACTTGCTCTTAAATACAATCTTGTGGAATCTGAAGTACCGTACTATAGGTATGAGCCCGACCCAGTTCTCGAAAATGGCAATATCACGTTATATTGGGATCGATCTATCATCACTGACAGGACTATTGTTGCCAATAAGCCTGACATAGTGGTGATAGATCGACAAGAGCGTCGCACAATAGCTGTCCCTCATGACGAGAACCTCGTGAAGGCTGAGAGAGATAAAAAAACAAAGTATCTTGATCTGGCTCGCGAGGTTGTCGACATGTGGGAGGTGGATACAGCAGTCATTGTGCCGATAGTCGTGACGGCCAATGGCTTAATTGCCAAGAGCCTCGACCAACATCTCAGGAGGCTCTCGTTAGGCAGTTGGATCAAGGGCTTGATCCAGAAAGCAGTACTCCTGGACACGGCTCGTATTGTTAGGAGATTCCTTTCTCAGGAGCCCTGACCACCGGTAGCTTGGACCCTATTCCCGATACCGGTGGGCTACTACTTTTTATATTTTTAAATGTTTTTGTATTTATTTATGTTTTTATATGTAAGTACCTAAATATTTGAAAATGTAAAGTGTATGTATATAAGATTAAATAAATGGAATAATAATAATAATTAAACACTTAACACTAAATTTTTTTCTGAATTGTAACTTTTTTAGTAATTGTAATAACTAAAAAAGTTATCAAGGCAAGTCGATGAGGATGCCGTAATCCTAGTAGGTTCATAAAACAAGTTATTTAAATTATAAGACCTAAACAGATTGATTAACCTGACACTTAATGAAGTATCATCTAAAATATTAACATTAAAATCTCCACATACTTTACCACTATACTTTTATTACTTGATTTTATTTTATTAATTAAATCCTCCATTACCGATTCGAAAAGGCCAAAATCACCAGAAGGGGGTCGATAAACGCAAATTATAACGTATCGCTCAAGTTCAACACAAGACAACTCAACAATGTGCTCGATGGAAAGATTAACTAAATCTAAACGTTGTTTGCATTTCAAGTTATTTGAAACAAGGATTAATGATCCACCGCGAATTATATTTTTTCTTACAAATGCACTTTGTACAGTAAAATAATCATCATTAATCATTATCATTAATCTTACCTTCCCTGTGGCACTATGAAGACTGCATATTTGTTGATAGCCTGTGTTCGCTTCTGGTCTACCACGTATAGAGTATATCGCGGCGTGTCCTCGCCAGGCACCATCAAGTCCAAGGTCACCTACAATAAATGATTACAAGAATTAACATACTCACTATATTGTTACAAGAAAACTGTCAAAATCGTTTTTTCGCGAAGATCCTGAAATTAAGAGAGAATTTAATAACACGAGCTTACATCAGGTTTTTTTTGCAGGTACTCTTTAAACGCTAAAAACTACTGTAGCGACAACCAGGCTGGCAGTGGTATCACAAATTCATATATCAATATCCAATTTAACTAAAATGACTAGACGACATCCAGCCATCTGGGGCGCAATTCTGTAAAATAACTAACTTGTCAATAGTGTATCGGTAGTGTGTCAGTGGTGTCTCAATAGAATAGTCATTGACATTTGGTATTCTGCAAATTATTTATGGTCATTGCCTTGCCATTGTAGTGCCATTGAAACGCCATAATAAGACTATTGTAATAATTGGTAGTCTGGTCTACTATAATATGTCAATAGCATTTGGAAGTTTTTGCAGAATACCAAATTTGCAACAGTGGCAAAATAATGTCTGTTGTGTGTCGATAGAGTGTCGATGGCGTGTTGCTTAACTCAAAGTTACAGAATTGGGCCCCTGGTTAAATGACTTGGCTGGCTATCCTTCAGCCATTTAATTGAAGTCGGCGTTTAATGAACGGCCTTGGCGTTCAATTGACTGGCTAATTCAACCAGATGGCTGCGACATGTACAGTTCGATAGTCCGAAATCAACCATCGGGCATTTGCCCGGACCAGACAAAACACCCGTCTGGTCGAAGGATCCTCCCTTTTTAACCGACTTCAAAAAAAGGAGGAGGTTCTCAATTCGACTGTATAACTTTTTACTAGGTGAACCGTGTTTGAAAGATGGTGCTTCACATGTTGTCCCATTTTAATTTGGTGAAGATCTGATAAAGAACTTCGGAGATACACAATGGAACTCTTCAATAAATAATAGCAAACCTTCCAGAATTGCTGCAATCGCATGTCTGTATATTGTTTTCACCACTTCACAACATTACATCACGGTGATATGCTCTAAAGGGGTATACAGATTCGTACAGTTCACGCTGATACACCCTAATTTCACCAACTATGTTCAACTGCCCTATTTTTGGGGTTATCAATTCGGGCATAACTTTACTATTAATTTAGTTTTAGAATGGGGTACAACAACTAAAAAGTGAAAAATAAAAAACTTTTTACAAAAAAAATTCAAACGACTTCATAATAATACGAAAAAATGCAAAATAACTTTAATTTCGAAAGTCGGTGTCAAATAACGAAGAAACCAAACTAGAAACACCGACTTCTGAAATTAAAGTTATTTTGTATTATTTAGTATTATCAATGGAGAAATAATGTCTAGTGAGAAGTTAGTGTGTTATTTGTAAAAAGCACGACGGTAAAGTGATTGTTTTTATTGACATAACCTAAAAAACCAACCAAGTGCGAGTCGGACTCGCGCACAAAAGGTTCCGTACTATGATCTATAAAAACGGCAAAAAGATCATGTCTGTTGTATGGGAGCTCCCTTAAATATTTATTTTATTCTGTTTTTAGTATTTGTTGTTATAGCGGCAACATAAATACATCTTCTGTAAAAATTTAAACTGTCTAACTATCACGGTTCATGAGATACAGCCTGGTGACAGACGGACGGACAGCGAAGTCTTAGTAATAGGGTCCCGTTTTACCCTTTGGGTACGGAACCCTAAAAAATAGCCATGTAGTGTTAGAGATTAGGAAAAAAGCTGGGATTAAAATACAGTGGCATTGTTTTACCAGCAAATCCTAACCAATTATTAATGAAAAATTCAAAAGAATGTCTAAAACGTTACACGTGCTCGGGCCGATAGTATTGGGCCGATAGTATTGGGCCGATAGTATAGCGGCGTTCGAAGACGCTGACCACCTGTCGTTAAACGCTCTCCCTCACACTAGAACTTACGTATAGCACCATACACTCACACGCATACGTAACTTTCTCGATCAGCTGGCAGATAGAATGTCCCACCGAAAATATCTGTCTTTTTAACCGACTTTGAAAAAGGAGGCGGTTCTATGTTCGACTGTATGTTTATGTATGTCCGCCGTTTTCTCAATCAGTTATGGACCGATTTTCAAAATTCTTTTTTTATACGAAAGAATATACTCCCGAGGTAGTCCCATATAAATTTTATCGAAATTGCTTCAGCGCTTTTTGAGAAACTGAACAAAAACGAAAAATACGTATACCTAGATGACGTTTTTGTTTTCTCCAATTACGACTATGTTTAAATTACACGTTCCATGTTATTGGGGTTTTTAGTTCTAGGGCATAACAACTAAAAAGTGAAAAATAAAAAACTTTTTTACAAAAAAAACAACCGACTTCCAAAAAAAAAATGCACTAAAAATTAAAAAATAACTATAATTTCGGAAGTCGGTGTCAAATAACTAAGAAATAAAATACAAACACCGACTTCCGAAATTATAGTTATTTTTTAATTTTTAGTGTATTTTCTTTTTTGGAAGAAAGTTGTTTTTTTTTTAGAATATTTTTTTATATCGTAAATAATTTCCAATTGAAATTTGAACCTGCCACAAACATATTTTTTTTTGGAAAGGGTTTTGCAACCAACTGGCAAAGTTGAAGACCCGACTTAATAAATGGCTTATATATTTTATAAATATAAAACAAAGTTGGGTTAGTTACATCATTTATAACTCAAGAACTGTGATTTGTCTTCACTCCGAATAGCAGAATAACTGACGAAAAAAAAAGTAATGAAGAAAATTCATTTTCTCATACATTTTATATGGAACGTTGATTCTGACGCAATACGGAGTTCGTAAGGACAGCTAGTATTTTATAAAAAATTCATATCGCCTCAAGGATATATTTTGCAAAAAAGAAGCCTAACTTTGGAAATGTAAGGGTTGATTTAGCCCCTCTACACCCCAGCCCGGTCCGCAGTTCTGCGTTAGGGTATTATTTATTTATTTCCTTTGGAAGACTTACAGCTAAACAAAACAGAGTAAGAGATAGATAGAAAATGTTACTTAAAGCCAATAAACAAGTCTTCACATCCAATTAACAGAATAATAAAAGAAATCTGTGAACAACACAGTACTGCCAACGATAACAATAAACCGCCAAAGCTAAAATTATACATATTAATATTTTACAGCATATAACAAAAACCCTGTCCGATCCAATAAAGGTGTATTCCTGGTTTAACATACGTACTGGAAAAAATTGTAAATAAAAATGTAATTCATAAAATCCAAAAGTTATTGATTTTTTAACCGACTTCCAAAAGGAGGAGGTTATCAATTCGGAAGTTTGTATTTTTTTTTATGTATGTTCACTCCGTGTTGTGCGTGTGGTGTGGCTCCGGCACACCATACACCACACCAGGACACACGTCCGTGTGGCTCCGGCTTAAGAATGCTGCCACCCCATTTCATCCCATGGGTGTCGTAGGAGGCGACTAAGGGAAATTTTTAGACCGTGCATTATTTCAGCACCTTAGGTCACCCGCATGGTGGCGAGTAAACCATCAGCAACCGCATTCCCAAGGAGGGTTGGTGTCAGGCAGGCGGCCGACCATAAAACATTTGCCAAATCATTAGCAATATGTTAGGTATAAATGGAATGTGCGATAGGGCTAGGGCGTACCCCACAGGCGACGCGCAGGGGCAGCACCCGGCCGCTGTGGGAAATGAACTAAGGTTGTTGCACCACCCCGGGCGGGGGCAACGTAAGAAGCTAGCTCGGAAAGTGAGATTGAGGTATGCAAGTTGGAATGTTGGGACTATGACTGGAAGGGCCAGAGAGTCAGCGGACGTATTAAAACGAAGACGAATAAATATAGCGTGTTTGCAGGAAACTAAGTGGAAGGGAACAAAGGCGAGGGAAATTGGTGAAGGATACAAGGTTTTTCTATTGTGGAAGTGACGGTAAAAGAAATGGCGTGGGAATAGTATTAGATAGTAAATTAAAAGAAAGCGTGATGGAGGCTAAAAGGATTAATGATAGATTGATAGTTGTGGAAGTTATGATGGACAATGTGATGCTGAATATAGTTAGTGTGTATGCCCCGCAGGTAGGATGTGACGAAAGGGTGAAAGTGAAGTTTTGGGAGGATTTTTTCAAAATAACTTTAATTTCGGAAGTCGGTGTCAATAAACGAAGAAACAAAACCAGAAACACCGACTTCCGAAATTGAAGTTATTATGTTGCACTTGTTGTTTTTTTTTTGGAAATCGGTTCTATTTTTTTGTAGAAAAGTTTTTATTATTTTTCTATACCATGCGAAATTTAACACTAAATATGGCCAATTTTCATAAGTTGACAACACCACCGGCTGGCGAAATCATTTTGTTTTTACCTATTTTTATTTTAAAGGGTAACCGCCCTGCACTAGCCGAGCTGTAGGTTTTTGCTTTGGCGGCACGTGACAAAGGGGGCATTACAAAGGATCAAAAATACCGTCTTGCTCAGGCGGTTTTTTTTACAAGAAACTGTAGGTGAACTTTGTCAAGCGATCAGCCTTTGATAAGTTTTTCTTTAAATTAATTATTTTCATTGGGAAAAAATAATAATCTCATATCCATGAAATGGTTACGTATATGTGAACACAGTACGATACCAAACAATACCCTTCAGGATCGGACAGGGTTTTTGTTACATGCTGTATATGAATACAAAAATGCAACATAGGTGGCAAAACAAACTTCTCAGACTAACATAATTTGGGCAACATCAAGAATCAGGTGAAAAAGTTAAGGCTCAAGTACTTTCGCGCCGCAGATACACACTTGTTGTAAAAGGATCAAAGTCATGCTGTTCACACACCATATTAAAGTTTCTGCTTGCACGCACAAGGAATGAGTTCTGTCTGTAGTTAGTCGAAGCAAATTGCACACGAAGCGGGGAAATTACCCTTAATAGCATTTAGTGTTGGCATTTGGTTGGGCCAACAATAAATGCTATCATTTTATTGTTGGCCCAACAATAAATGCTACTTGCTTTGCTAATGCTGCTTTTTGCTTCTTTTGTCCGTGTGTTCCTACTTGTCTTATACCTCTCCTATATATAGGTTTTCAGCTTGCCTCATATACCTACCTAAAAATATCTACCAGCTCTCCCACTAATACAATTAATCTAAAGTCGAATTATACAGGGTGTAACGGAAATGGGGGATTATATTTTAGTTAGCTGTCCCCCGCGGTTTTACCCGCGTGTTTGGTTACTGTTCTGCTACCGTGGGTCGCATTGTAATGCTAGGTAGCCTATAGCCTTCCTCATGAATGTGTCTCTCGAGCGTGCAGCTGTTGGAGTCGCGCCGCAACGTCAATTTCAAGGCGTTAGTAGTGCGCATTCCGACGTGTTTCCTCAGCCGGGTGTTGGAAGAAAGCTTTTGGCTGTAGAACGTGGTGTTTCGTCGATTCCGCGGATCGATTCCACACGAGAGCACAAGGACGTAGTGCAGTGCTAGTGATGTGCTACTAACATAGGTTTAAGCTTTATTTACTAACACTTTCTGTTAATAATATGTATAATTAGGTTAAGGTATTTATCTACGGATCTATGCAACCCAAAATAAATGAATTATTACTATTATTTCTTATTATATCCCTTGTCACGCGTCATAAGATTGTTAAATATTATCTCAAATGAGGTGGAAATAAATGAATTATTATTTCGTTTATTCATTTGTAAATACATATAAATTATATTTTTAAATATTTCAATGAAAAAATAAAAAAAAACATTTAAAAATATAAAAAATAGTATCCCACCGGTATCGGGAACAGGGTATTTCTTACAAATCATATAAAAAAAGAAGAAAAAAACATTTAAAAATTATAAAAAATAGTAGTCCGCCGGTGTCGGGACCAGGGTCCAAGCTACCGGTGGTTAGGGCTCCAGAGATTATTATTATTCCTTATTATTATTATATCCCTTGTCACGCGTCATAAGATTGTTAAATATTATCTCAAATAAGGTGGATATATTTCACTGCAGCCTGATGCAATTCACAGGAGTAGAACTGAAGTGCATTGAAAATGTTGAGAACCGATTTTAACTCTATTTTAATTGTATTTTAATCGCATTTTTAATTATATTTTAAATAGTATTTTTAATTGTATTTTTGATTGTATTTTCTATTGGTATTTTAATTGTAATTTAATTGTCTTTTCATTTGTATTTTAAATTGTATTTTGTGGTAGTAACATTGCTTTGGCGTTATAGCTGTTAAGGTGTTATTTACGTGATTTTGAATAAATAAATAAATATAAATAATATACAGAAATAATTTTTCAAATCCCACCGGTAGTTCCAGAGGTTAGCGCGCAAAAAAACTCTTCAGCTTTATAATATTAGTATAGATATAGATTATGCCTCTGCTCATAGAAATGAACAACTTCCCTCAACGAAGTTAAAGTCGATTCCAAAAAAAAGGAATTGGACCTCCCTTATTTATTTTCATCAGCTGATGATAACTTTGTAGAAAGTCTCCTTGAAGAAGATTTTTAAAACAGATGTAAAAAATATGACCCACTAGCATCTGTCAGCGGCTTGAAGGAAAGCAGACCCCGTGTAACGGGATAAGGCGAGGATAAAGAAGACGTAAAAAATATGACCCACTAGCATCTGTCAGCGGCTTGAAGGAAAGCCGACCCCGTGTGACGGGATATGGCGAGGATAAAGAAGACGTAAAAAATATGACCCACTAGCATCTGTCAGCGGCTTGAAGGAAAGCCGACCCCGTGTGACGGGATATGGCGAGGATAAAGAAGACGTAAAAAATATGACCCACTAGCATCTGTCAGCGGCTTGAAGGAAAGCCGACCCCGCGTAACGAGATATGGCGAGGATAAAGAAGACGTAAAAATATGACCCACTGGCATCTGTCAGCGGCTTGAAGAAAAGCCGACCCCGTGTAACGGGATATGGCGAGGATAAAGAAGACGTAAAAAATATGACCCACTAGCATCTGTCAGCGGCTTGAAGAAAAGCCGACCCCGTGTGACGGGATATGGCGAGGATAAAGAAGACGTAAAAAATATGACCCACTAGCATCTGTCAGCGGCTTGAAGGAAAGCCGACCCCGCGTAACGAGATATGGCGAGGATAAAGAAGACGTAAAAATATGACCCACTGGCATCTGTCAGCGGCTTGAAGAAAAGCCGACCCCGTGTAACGGGATATGGCGAGGATAAAGAAGACGTAAAAAATATGACCCACTAGCATCTGTCAGCGGCTTGAAGAAAAGCCGACCCCGTGTGACGGGATATGGCGAGGATAAAGAAGACGTAAAAAATATGACCCACTAGCATCTGTCAGCGGCTTGAAGGAAAGCCGACCCCGTGTGACGGGATATGGCGAGGATAAAGAAGACGTAAAAAATATGACCCACTAGCATCTGTCAGCGGCTTGAAGGAAAGCCGACCCCGTGTGACGGGATATGGCGAGGATAAAGAAGACGTAAAAAATATGACCCACTAGCATCTGTCAGCGGCTTGAAGGAAAGCCGACCCCGTGTGACGGGATATGGCGAGGATAAAGAAGACGTAAAAAATATGACCCACTAGCATCTGTCAGCGGCTTGAAGGAAAGCCGACCCCGTGTGACGGGATATGGCGAGGATAAAGAAGACGTAAAAAATATGACCCACTAGCATCTGTCAGCGGCTTGAAGGAAAGCCGACCCCACGTAACGAGATATGGCGAGGATAAAGAAGACGTAAAAATATGACCCACTGGCATCTGTCAGCGGCTTGAAGAAAAGCCGACCCCGTGTAACGGGATATGGCGAGGATAAAGAAGACGTAAAAAATATGACCCACTAGCATCTGTCAGCGGCTTGAAGAAAAGCCGACCCCGTGTAACGGCATATGGCGAGGATAAAGAAAAAGTAAAAAATATGACCCACTAGCATCTGTCAGCGGCTTGAAGGAAAGCAGACCCCGTGTAACGGGATAAGGCGAGGATAAAGAAGACGTAAAGAATATGACCCACTAGCATCTGTCAGCGGCTTGAAGGAAAGCCGACCCCGTGTAACGGGATATGGCGAGGATAAAGAAGACGTAAAAAATATGACCCACTAGCATCTGTCAGCGGCTTGAAGGAAAACCGACCCCGTGTAACGGGATATGGCGAGGATAAAGAAGACGTAAAAATATGACCCACTATCATCTGTCAGCGGCTTGAAGGAAAGCCAACCCGTGTAACAGGATATGACGAGGATAAAGAAGACGTAAAAAATATGACCCACTAGCATCTGTCAGCGGCTTGAAGGAAAGCCGACCCCGTGTAACGGCATATGGCGAAGATAAAGAAGACGTAAAAAATATGACCCACTAGCAACTGTCAGCGGCTTGCAGGAAAGCCGACCCCGTGTAACGGGATATGGCGAGGATAAAGAAGAAGTAAAAAATATGACCTACTAGCATCTGTCAGCGGCTTGAAGGAAAGCCGACCCCGTGTAACGGGATATGGCGAGGATAAAGAAGAAGTAAAAAAATATGACCCACTAGCATCTGTCAGCGGCTTGAAGGAAAGCCAACCCGTGTAACGGGATATGACGAGGATAAAGAAGACGAAAAAAAAACCGGTTAAATGCGAATTTGACTCGCAGATGAAGGGTTCCGTACGATTTTATTATTTGTTGTTATAGCGGCAACAGTACACATTCCATCAGATTACGGATCATGAGATACAGCCCGCTGACAGACAGACGGACAGCCGGGGCTTAGTAATAGGGTCCCGTTAGTTACCCTTTCGATACGGTACCCTAAAAATGAGGACGATACGATACTGTACCTTGAAATTTCGCGGAACGTCACACCTACTTCAAAAATGTACCACTTTTTACTCTGTACACCTACAACTGATGTAACAAGCCCTAACTCCTAATATGCGTTTTATATTTGTTTGGAAAAGCAAAAAATATATGTATACGAATAGAATTATTATTTTTGTACACAGTAATCAACCCTATTAAGTCTCAATGGATTTGTATGAAGATCGGCACACAGATAGAATATGACCTGGATCAGGATATTTTATATCTAACTAACTGACCCGGCAAAATTGGTACCGCCTCAGAATCAATAAATAAAAAAGTCTTTCCACACAAAACATCTGAGAAAATGAATTTTCTTCACACATTTTTTTCGTGTATTTTACCGGTGTGTTTTAGGTTTCCGTACCAGGAAGGAAGGGTAACCAACGGGACCCTATTACTAAGCCCCCGCTGTCCGTCCCTCTGTCAGCGGGCTGTATCTCATGATCCGTAATAAGTAAACAGTTGAAATTGATTCACATCACAGAATGTGTATACATTCTGTGAAAATTGAAATACTTTCTGGTGCCGCTATAACAACAAATAATACAATAATACTACTAGAAACGTGTTTTTTTTGCTATTTTTTTACCCGTTTATGGTACGGAACCCTTAGTGTACGAGTCCGACTCGCACTTGGCCGGTTTTTGATAGTCATTCGGCTTTTCGTGGCGGAGAGAAATCCAACGACACAAAGCTTATAAAAATTGGTCCAGCTGTTATTGAGTTATAAATAGTGTAACTAACCCGTCTTTGTTTTAGGTTTATGGATAGATTATCCATAAACCTAAAACAAAGATGGGTAAGTTTGGTCTTACTTCACACCGTTAGAAAAACAAAGACGGGTAAGTTTGGTCTTACTTCACACCGTTAGAAAAACAAAGACGGGTAAGTTTGGTCTTACTTCACACCGTTAGAAAAACCAAAGACTGGTAAGTTTGGTCTTACTTCACACCGTTAGAAAAACAAAGACGGGTAAGTTTGGTCTTACTTCACACCGTTAGAAAAACCAAAGACTGGTAAGTTTGGTCTTACTTCACACCGTTAGAAAAACAAAGACGGGTAAGTTTGGTCTTACTTCACACCGTTACAAAAACCTAGTTTAGCATATTGCAGTACTCGAAGAAATTCAGTTGCAAAGATACAGATTTTGCACTCACTTCATTGTCTTCATCCAGGCTGGTTCTGGCAAGTCCTTTCGTCACAAATGCAGTATCCTGAGCAGTCTTCACATAAGCCCTCAACTCATCAGGTGTCTGCAACCTTTGCATCTTGTCACCCGCCATGCATACTTCTAATAACTGAAAAATAAATACATAAGGAATAAGTAGAGTACTTCAGAGAGTTTAAATTTTATGTAATATTTAAAAATCGCGGACATACAAACCTATATACATACGGGTCAAATACAAAACCTTTTTACCCGACTGCGCGACGCAAGGGAGGGTAATGTGTTTATCAGCCTATGTATGTATGTTTGTTCCTTTGTGGCGCTTTAGAGATCAAACGCGTGGGCCGATTTTGATAATTCTTACGTCAATTGATTCGTTTTAATCTTGCGAGTGCTACTAAAGACATGACAGTAATCAAAACCAAATACAATATGGCGACAACCAGATGCATTGTGAAAAAAGGAAAAAAAATAAGTATGAACGAACTATATTAAGTGGGCTATCAAAATAAAGGGTTCAAGGAGGCGATTCCAAAAATATAAATCACTAAAATGTAGAATATAAAAACAATATTTTCAAAAAACCCGACTGTAAAAAACCACTAAAAAGTTCCAAGCATGTCACTTTTCAAGCAGTCTGGTGCAGTTGATGGCATGAAACATGAAATCAATAATTGAACTAAGATAAATGTCACCTACTGCATCAGACTGCTTGAAAAGTGACTTGTTTGGAACTTTTTGTTTTTTTTTTTTTTAAATGAGCCGTAAAAGAACCATTCACGCGGTAGTCTGTTTTATTGGCCGACAAATCACGTCAAATATGCCGTTCTGTACCTATTGTGAAAACGTAAAAAGTGAGACAGGATGGTGTTTCATATTTTCGGTATTCAGATTTTGTACTTTTAAATAATTATGTAGGGTGTAAAAAAGAACAATCACAAAGCCGTTAACTAACGTACTGTACATCTAACAAAGTAGCTTTGCGCAAAAATTATTGCTGAGAAACGACTTCTATTTTTCGGTAGGAAAAAAAGTTATTTATTATTGCGCGCGATGTAACGTGAACCCAGCCAGGCGGAGCTAAGCCCCGTCCCTTTGCTCTAAGCCGCGTAAGTACTTGTCGGATATGTTTGACATTCATTGCGTTTTTGTAACTTCAAATGCGTAATTTGTTAAGAAAAATCGAAAATTCAAGTAATGTTTGTTTGGAAAAAAGTTTAGTAATAACACTTGGAATTCATTTTAGAAAAAAAGTAAAAAAACAAAATTGCGACTTTGACCTTCAATATCTCCAGAACCAGTGGATTCTCAGGTATGGTCTAATGGAAAAAAATGATCCAAATAATGGGTAGAATATGTGGCTTTCGACTTCGGAAACTGTCTTTTTACACCCAATATATCTACACAAACTGTTTTATTTATTGAATGTACTTACAAAATTATTAATAAACAAATAGTAACAATAAAAACAAATAAATTACACCATTAATTACTCCCGTGTTTGAGTAATTTTTGACCTTCATATGGTGAAAATAGTGGGCCTCAAGTTGAAGTTCCCTAAGGTGATATAATGTTGAAAAAAAAATTAAGCTGTTTCATTTTTTACTAATAGGTTAATGCAGTAAGAGCTCATTCTCTGCCAAAATATTAGTAAAGAAAAAAAATTAAACTTACCAATTGTGGCATTGGTTTAAACTTTGTAGCAACAACAACAAATACAGGTAATGAAGGTCCATCAGCGTTCTCAGCGTTCCTTTCTTCAGCCTCATGGCATCTCACCACTCTGAACAACCAGGACTTGTCACAAAATGTCTCCAACAACTTAATAAGAATATGGCTCTGAAGCAAAGATATACACACAAACCGACCTCCAAGCTTCAAAACTCTTTTGATTTCAGAAAAGTATTTGTCTATGGTCTTTTGTGTTTCTTCCCCATCGTCAGGCATCAAAGCATCCAAGGTACCTTTATCTAAAACTACATTGAATTCTTCATCTGGGAAAGTTGTATTCAAAGCATCCATACACAGAAACTTCATATTTTTTCTATGAGAATTTACAGAGTTCATTTGCTTGATGGCTACTTCTGACACATCAATATTTATGATGTTCTCGTACCCAACATCATACAAGTCCGCACTGAGGCTTGAGTTACCACAGCCAGTTATAAGTATAGAATCTGTTTGTTTGATGTACTTATGTAACTGTCCACATAGTTCTAAGTATTCGCCATACCTGAAAAATTTATATTGAATAAATTAACAGTGGTTTAGTTGCAATGAAGTTTTTTATTTAAAAAAAAAAAAACAAACTTTAGACCCTCGTCATTATGTGTGATGAAAAGTACTCAAGATAACAAAACATCCTAGCCCAAATTCAACTGTCCAGCAATTTTCCATCAGAGAGTTCCAGTTCTAGTCCTTACATCCCGCTGCCATCATCAATCAGCTCAATGGTATTATAATATTGCATTGTTACCGGACTTTCAAAAGTATCCCAAATTTCAGCTCTATCGGAAGCCAACAAGTGGTTGAAAAATGGTTTCCAAATGAAGCGGACAACTTACTTATGTACGAAAAATGTACAAACTTGTAAAAAGTAAGTATAACACGAAATTAGAAAGATAAAGTTAAAAAACCGCATGCAACCGACAGCAATGCGATTTTCTTGACCTGTGAAATGCAGTTTTTAATCTGTAAAAGAATCATTCTAGTCCTAGAGTCTAAGATTTTAGTACGATTTTACTCGAAACAAAACCTACCACTCAAATGCTTTATTTCCACGTTTCTTGAAGAATTCATTCCAGTAGTCTTTTTCGCTGAACTCCTTGTGGCTTATAGGTAGCAGATTCATTTTGGTTTAATAGTAAATTATAGAGAAACAAACAGCTTCACACATGGATTTAACGGGTTTGTTTTTCTGTCATTGTCTTATTCATATTTTGACTTTGGCAACTTGTGTCATTTTTATTTTTTCATTACCATAAACAATGGATTTCTCTTGTGTTTGTCCTTTCAGCAGATCGACTAATACCTACCACGAAGTAAAAAGATCGACGGCCTGCCACCCTGCGTCTCTCTGCTGCCGTCTCAACGTGACACTGGCAGAATGGTCGAAACCGGCTCAATTGCCTTTATATAAAAAAAAATGGATTTCTCTGAGAAAGTTGAACAATGTTTGAACCTTATTTGAACTTTATAGCATTTTGTTGCGCCCGGGCCGGTTTTCAAAAGTCTAATGATTTTCTGTAGAATTAATTTCGTGCACTTTGACATTATTTCTATTGAATCTGTCTTATTTATTCCACCTACTGCAATAATTATACAACTCTGAATGTCACTTGAATGCCTGGCCAGCAGGTGTATTCGCTAACTCAGTTGACATCAATTTGATAGGCACATGCAGTTTATTGCAAAACAAAAATTTACTACGTCGTGCCTATTATAATCGAAGTCCACCGAGCAAAGCAGCAATGTACTGCATAGTGCCTATCAAATTGATGTCAACTGAGTTAGCGAATACACCTGCTGATTCCTGTTTTTCTATTTTTAACCGACTTCAAAAAAGGAGGAGGTTCTCAATTCGACTGTATTTTTTGTCTACCTCATATTACTACGTGAACCGATTTTGAAGATTTTTTTTATTTGAAAGCTGTTGCTTTACATGTGATCCCATTTTAATTTGGTGAAGACCTGATAAAAGACTTCGGCGATACACAATGGAACTCTTCAATAAATGATAGCAAACCTTCCAGAATTACTGCAATCGCATGTCTGTATACTGTTTTCACCACTTCACAACATTACATTACGCTGATACGCTCTGAAGGGGTATACAGATTTGTACAGTTTATCCTGATACACCCTAATCTCACCAACTATGTTCAAATTCTCTATTTTTGGGGCTATCAATTCGGGCATAACTTTACTATTAATTAAGTTTTAGAATTGGGTACAACAACTAAAAAGTGAAAAATAAAAAACTTTTTACAAAAAAAAATACAACCGACTTCCATAAATAATACTAAAAAATGTAAAATAACAAAAAAAACTGTAAAACGACTTTTTTGGAAGTCGGTTGTATTTTTTTTGTAAAAAGTTGTTTATGTCTTGGTCTCACAGTTACAGTGATTTTCGTTTATTTATAACCGACTTCGCAAAAAGGAGGAGGTTCTATGTTCGACTGTATGATTTTTTTAAGTGAAAACTTTATTATACGCGTTGGGCATTTTTGCCACTAGTTTTTTTATTGTTGCCGGGGTGGAAAATCCTCATAGATATATGTCAGTCCCCTTCGCCCACCCCAGGTGAAGGGCCTGGGGCGGGGGAAGGGGTCTGTCAGACTCTTACTGACTAAACCGGTGAATGGAACACCGGTTTGGTTTTTAGTCAGTAAGAGTCTGACAGACCCCTTCCCATATATTTATATATTATAGACTGTGGTGGCGAGTTCAATTGTTTTTTCCCATCTCAAAAATGCCCAACACGCTTAAATAAGTTTTCACTTCGAAAAAGATGTACCTACTGGGTTAGCCAAGGATCATGGAAGGCGCACTAGTTTTCGAAGAACATCCATGAGGATTTTCTGACCAGCCAAAAAAAAAGATGTCCTGGGGTGAGGTATAACTCTTCACTGGATCTCAGGACAGACCTAATAGCAAACTGCATGATAGAATAAATGCACTTGGAATGATTTTTGAGGATTTTTAGGAGATCAGATTAATATTCAATACTTAAAAACAACAGTTATGATTTGGTGGTTCTCGTCAGATTGTTCAACTTGCGCAAATAGAAAAAGGTGTTTTTAGGGTTCCGTACTGGAAGGGTCCCAATGGAGCCCTATTTAGGGTTCCCTCTATCTGGCAGAATCTTGATGCTCCGAAATTTATTTGGCATAACACACTTGACATAATCTTCTTTACGAATATTTTAAGGCATAAAAAATATTAAATATAATTATTGTTCCGAATTTACAGTGGAGATGGCAGAATTAGAATAGAATAGAATAGAATGTTTATTTATTGAATTATGGTATACAAAAAGTTTACATTTAGTCTACAGGAGTAACATTTCCTATACAATTATAGTGCTTAAAAATAAACTAAAACTAAAATATGGTACATTACTGGTTCAAAATAAGATGATGGTTAGGAATTACAATGTTAGATAGCGACTCGCCCGAACTAGGTTCCCGAATTATATTTGGCAAAGTTAAAATTCCGCATAATTTTGTTTAGCATAACGTTTATTTAGAGCGACGATTATTGGGTACAATTTGACTTGGCATACTATGGAGATGGCAGAATTTCATTAGGAATAATTTTATCGAATATTGCCATTTCTATAAAATATAATTTTTTCACTTATTAATTGAAATATTGTCTTAAAAAGTCAAGTCAAGTCTTGTCTGCCCTACCCCTAGAGTGTTATTTAAGCCCGCGTATTTAAGGCGCGGAGCGGCGAAGCAGCCCGCGTGCTAAGGAGCAGGTGGTATTAACTGTACTCGCCTGCGGTTGTGAGCGTTAAAACTATCTGCGACGATAATCTCGCGTGGGACTGCCGGAGCCCCGCAGCGCCGGAGCCGTGACAGAAACCATGCCTGCTGCATGTCGCATGGTCGCTTGCATGCTTGCTTGCCTACTGCATGCTTGCTGCATGCATGGCTTGTTTGCATGTTTCTTATTATTATGGTAAGAAATACAAAATTATTCTAACTATCAATTTTCTGTAACGTGCTAAATGAGTCTTTCAACTAATATGGTTATGAAATGTATGCCAAAAGATCATTCTAACTGTAAATTTTCTGAGATATGATAGTTCTGCCTTTTAATGACTATCGATATAAAATGTATAAAGGCGATTCTGACTGAACTTTCTGCGTTATGATTGATGGTTCTACTTTTTAATTATTATGGATATGAAATTTATGTATGAAATTTATATTATGATAGAAGAGTGTTTGCCAAACGATTTTCTGCGAAATGAAGTTTAAGCTATCCGCTGTTATGCAAAATATTATTATGACATAAAAAGTTCAGCAATAAAAGGTAGACGCCCCTATTTAATTACTGTTGTGTGGTGTTACTGTCTGTCCGTCGTCTGACACAAAATTTTAAACAACTTACACTTGAAACTTCAACTTGAAATTTGGTGATAACGTTTATTATTACGTATATTTTACTAACAAATACGAATATATTGATAAATCTATTTTTTTCTTTGATAATTCCCTCATTTGGTACGAAACCCTAAATGTGCGAATTGCGATACGCACTTGGCCAGTTTTTTTATTTGTTCATAAACGCAAATATCAGAATATTTGGGATCCAGGGCTTAAAGCAAAACAAAAGCTTAGTATTATTCTAATGCCTTCCCAAAACAGTCCATTTAGGCTAGTTTGACAGAGTCAAGAACATTCAACTGACAGTCGACCCATGTACTTGCCACTAATAAAGAATAACTATTGGATTTGAACGATTGTACACAAGGTGTGTCTTGTTGTCTGCCTTGATGACGACATCGCGAAAGTTTAACATTTTTAACAAGCTTTAGACCCGTGTAATATTTCATCTTCACCGGACTTTCATCACAACGAGCCTAACAAGAGGGACTAAGACGTAGTCGAAAAATGTTTTGCATAAGTATTTTGAAGCGGACTTACTTACGAACATGCAAGTAAAGCTTGTAAAAGTTGCGGGTAGATAAGAATTTAACAATACGAAATTAGTAAGTTAAAGAAGCTTGTTAAAAGTGAGGGTAGATATGAATTTAGAAACACGAATCCAGTAAGCTTAGGTTAAATAAGGGTTCCGTTTTTACGTTCGAATGTTCAGAACCCTAAAAACTGGCCAAGTGCGTGTCGGATTTCGTACATTTAGGGTTCCGTATAAAATGAGGGAATTATCAAAGAAAAAATTTGATTATCAATATATTCGAATTTATTAGTAAAATATACGTAACAATAAACATTATCACCTCAAGTTCATAGGTCAGTGGGAAGTTAAAAAATTCATCGTGTAACAGTCGATGGACAGACAGACGGACAGATGGACACGTGATTGACAGCTATAGGGCTCCGCTTGGACCCTTCGGGTACAGAACCCTAAAAACATCATGCAACAGAAAAAATGCGTGACCTGTGTAATAGACGCAGATTTTTCAGTAAAAGTATATTTTACACAAGACATAACCTACCATTCAAATGCTATACTCCCACGGCTCTCGAAGAATTTATTCCAATATTCTTTTTCGCTGAACTCCGTGTGGATTTTAGGTACCAGATTCATTTTGGTTTTAAAGTATTAAAAGTTTAAAGAGAAACTAATACTTTCGAACACGGATTTTAACGGGTTTGTTCACAGATTAGGTAGCCAGGTTTGTTTAGCTATCAGTGCGTAATTAAAATTTTGACAACTTGACATTTTCACCGCCTCAAACAGTAGATTAGGATGCGATTCTTTCCAAAATATATCGACTTTTAAATCGATTCAAATCGAAATGTGATGAATCGATTCACAAAAAATTGCGATCTAAATTAAGGATTGATCTTTTTAACCGACTTTCGAAAAAGGAGGAGGTTCTATGTTCGACTGTATGTATGTTTTTTTTTTTATGTATGTCCGCGCATTTCTCCGTCAGTTGACGACCGATTTTCAAAATTCTTTTTTTATCCGAAAGAATATGCTCCCGAGGTGGTCCCATTTAAATTTTATCGAAATCGCTTTAGCGCTTTTTGAGAAACTGAACAAAAACGAAAAATACGCATATCTTGATGATTTATTTATTTCTTTAATCATTTATGTACACACAGAACACAGTAACAATAAACATAATTATAAATATAGTACAAAGGAACTGCTTATTTCTTAAGAAATTTCTACCAGCAGACC
This sequence comes from Polia nebulosa, assembly GCA_951329385.1. NCBI lineage: Eukaryota > Metazoa > Arthropoda > Insecta > Lepidoptera > Noctuidae > Polia > Polia nebulosa. Next base: position 4,330,067 of record OX589592.1, on the reverse strand, counting down.
TGCGATAGGAGAAGTGAGAAAGAAATGTAGACAAAAGTGTGTAAGAAACAGAAAAAAGAATACAAGATGTCCTATACTAAGGTATCAAATAAACCTACACATATATTGTAAAAATATATATACTTAAATAAATATATACCTAATACTGTAAATAGATACATGACATACAAATACATAAAAAATATTATAATAGGGAGGAAAGGTAGTGCTCTTTAACACGATTTTTGAAGAGAGAAATTGACTTCAAGTCTCGAATGCTAGGCGGAAGCGAGTTCCACAATCTTACTGCATGGACAGAGAAAGAGTAGGAATAGTAACTGGATTTATGAGGATGGGTTTTGAGGAGGGATCTAAGGTGAGATCTGCACGGCGCGTCACCAGGGCGAGCGTAAGAAATTCGCTCACGCAGATAGGATGGATAAGACGGGTTGTGTATAATGTTGAAAAGGAGACAAAGAATCCGAGTGTTCCTGCGAAGTCGGATTGGGAGCCACTTGAGCTCCTTGCGAAGGTGAGAGACATGGTCATACTTACGCAGACCAAAAATAAACCGGATACCTAAGTTTTGCAGACGCTCAAGCTTGCTTAGTAGCTCCTCAGTAGCATCCAGGTAGCAGGCATCGGCATAGTCTATAATCGGCTGAATAAGAGTTTGGGCTAAAGAGATTTTTGTTTTTAAAGGCAATAGACCCTGAAGGCATTTAAGCGAATGGAAAGAATAGTTTACCTTTCGACTGACCTCATTGACCTGCGCACGCCACGACAGATTGGAGTCAATAATAACACCCAGATCTTTGGCAGTATCGGAATATTCAATAAGAACACCATCGAGATATAAAGGTGACAGGGACGAGACAACAGCCGCAGTACGCACAAACCTGCTGCCTATGATCATGGCCTGAGATTTATTAGGGTTGATCTGTAAGCCAAATGACTTTGCCCAGGCGCTGATTCAAGCCAGGTCATGATTCACAGCGGCGATAGCAGCATCCGCATCGGCTATAGTAAAATGTCGATAAAGCTGCAAGTCATCTGCGTAAAGATGGAAACTGGAAGAGATGACTCTTGTAACAAAGTTAATAAAATCTAAAAAATGGAAAATAGAAGAGGAGAGAGAACGCTACCCTGAGGAACACCCTCAGTGAGGCTACACCAATCAGAGAAGGATTCTTCAAGGCGGACACACTGAGAGCGTCCCCGAAGATACGAATTGAACCAGTCTAACGCAGAAGAAGAGAAATTAATAGCTTTAAGGATTCGTAGTAAGATGTCGAAATCTACTGAGTTGAAGGCACTGCTAAAGTCAAGTAACACAAGGACAGTAAGGGACTTATTCTCCATAGCCCAGCGGATATCGTCAGTCACTTTTAAAAGCGCAGTAACCGTACTGTGACCTGCGCGAAAACCGGATTGGAAGGGAGATATTATCGAGTTCGACGCCAAGAAAGAAGATAGTTGTCTATGAACTATGTGCTCAAAAACTTTAGAGAGAAATGGAAGAATAGAAATAGGTCTAAAGTGAGTTAATAAAGAAGGATTGTTCGTTTTAGGCAGCGGTATAATGTGCGCCTGTTTCCAGACTGACGGAAAGGAGCAAGAGGTAAATGAGTGATTGAATATATGAGTGAGAATAGGCAGTAATGAGGGAAGGAGAGTTATCATTCTGGAACACAACTTATCATTACCAACTGCAGAAGAAGTAATAGCGAGAACAGATTTCTTAACGTCAACCTAAGTAACATCTTTAAGGTTAAAATGAGAACAATGAAGCAAAGGCAAACTAGCAAGACTCTCTAATGTCGCAGCTTTGACACAAGGATCAAGAGAAAAGGGAAGGTGAGAGAAATGCTTATTTAGATCGTTAAGGTTCACATCCTTACACTGGCTGGTAGATGATTTGCCTATGCCAACAGACTTAAGAAATTTCCAAATATCGGAGGAACTGCGGTTATCGACTTGTTCGTGGAAATAGCGTCTCTTAGCATCTTGACACAGACGCCTGCAGCGATTACGTAGCGATTTGTAATAATTGACATTCAGCTCTGAGGGTCTGCGCTTATATCTCCTCTTAGCTTTATCCCTGTAGGCCATAAGTTCTTTAATTGCCTGTGTTATCCATGGAGCAGGGTTATATTTTACCTTGACACGTCGAATAGGGGCGTGTTGGTCATACAAGTCGAGAACAGTCGAGTTAAAGGAATTCACCTTGCCATCGATGTCATTGATCTCAACCAGCCGAGACCAGTCCACATCCTCGGCATCACGCTGCAACGCCTCCAGGTCCATGCCCTTATAATTACGGAGATACAGGAACTGAGACTTACGCTTGGGAACACGGATATGGTACGACAGGTAAATAAGGTCGTGGTAAGAAAAGTTGGCAGTGAGTTGACCATGATAAGAGACATTACTAGGCGAAGAAACAATCATAAGATCTAGTAAAGAGGGTGTACAGTTAGGGGAATAGTGAGTTGCAGAAAGTGGCAAGACTTGAAGATTAAAAGAAGATAGGAGCGAAAGGAGTTTATGAGAGCGAGTGTCATTTTTAATCAGGCAAGTGTTAAAATCGCCCGAGATTTCTGATCGCCAATTCGCCATACCTACAGTGGATTTTATGACAATTTTTGAACTTTGAAGCGCTGCATTTCCCGGTTCCAGTGCGCTTTAGCATTATTTTCTATTGAAACAGACTTTTAGATTCCACTCATTCGTAAATAAGTCTTATTTTTAAAACACTGAATGTCTTTTTTTTTTTGAAGTTATACTTCTTTTGGTGCGTTTTAGGGAAAAATGATTAGAGTAAATTTTTACGATGCGCGCGCACACCGTCACAAAAACCAAAGAAGTATAACTTCTTACGTGCGTACTTATGTACACACACACTTTTTATTATTAATTTTGACTTCACACGGTTTGTGCATTTAGCCAGTGTCAAATTAAGATAGTATTTAGTTTTAGATATAGAATACTGTCATATATTTCCATTAGAATGCAGATGTAACACATTCTAATCTTTTTGAAGTATTTGGCAGCAAATGTCTCTCTCTTCTCGGCAAGCTTCGCTGAGGTATTCAATACTACGAAAAAATCTCAGCTTTATTTTACCGAGATCGCGCCTATTTCAATGATTCCGCATTTTGTTAAGTTGCGTAGACACTTGAAACACAAAACACACCAATTTTGCATCACACCAATATCCACTAGTAATAGTAGTAGGTAATCAATTAGGGAATAATTAAAACAGCCACTGAACTTCACTCGAAAAAATCCCGCCAAAAACTCGAATGTTTTTCAATGTCTGCTTTTTGTTTGTCTATGGTCTCAAATCTAGTGATGTTAGTAAATTCTTTCGTTTCGAATTTCGATACTTGATTTTGTTTGTGATCGATTGTATATCAAACTACTTAGATGTGTAAAGTAAATTTCTTCTCAGGGTTGGTGAATGGGCTATTTAATAAGTTCTCACGTTGTGAGATGTATTAAATGTATATTATAATGTAAAACAAAACAGTAACTGGCACAAACAGGTAAACATGGTAAAAACAATAAAAATTTAGGGAGCGTATCGTGACTGTTGTTATTGTCTTCGCGCTCTTTCGTCCACTGCTCTTGGCGGGAACGTGGCGGGTGTCGAGGAGTTGTAGGCAACGGTGGATATTCCCGTCGCCGCGATTATGAGCACGTTCACAGATAGCATCTTATGGCCATGCATGTTACAGATGTAATTATCAAAGAGGTAATTATTGAATTCTACATTTAAAAAATCGGGTAATCTCAATTTAATTTGATATTAATAAAGAAAGCAAACACGTTAGATCAAAAATGCAATGGATGTCTGATCTACAATAGATTTCTCGATTTACGTTCACGTCTCAATCGAATAGAGTTATTTGGTTTTTAATTGATTCCTAAACTACATCCCTAGAACAGTCAGTTTTATGGAGGTATCGAGAGTGTTTGTGAAATTCGTTGTTGTGTTATTTTTATTAGTTTACGTAAATATTAGGCATTTTTCTAATATTGCAGTGAAATTACAAATTAAAAATGGCTCTTAATTGAGTGAAATGGCGTTTCCGGACTTTAATGAATTGAAGTCTTGGCTGCAAAATTCTGGTCATTGATCATCTTGGAAAGGAAGAAGAGTATAAAGCAGAAGCACCATGGAGAAACAGATACAGGACAAGTGGAAGGCTTTGGCTACGATTAAATCCTTTGACTTAGGTGAGTTTTTAACCTGGAATAATTTTAGCTATTTTCTTACTTACTTTCAGCAATAAATAACAGCCTTGAAATTCACTTCAGGTAGAAGAGAACACTCAATAATGTTGCACTAAATGAAATTCGTGTTATTGTTGGTGACGTCACTGTAAAGAGTTAATTATTATTTTTCCGCATTGTACCTGATTCGGTTTACACCTATTTTCGTACGCATCCACACAGCAAAATGATGAAATCAAGCGAAAGGTTGCCTACATTGTTCAGGCAGCTAAAATACTGGGGTCGCTGTCCTATATGTGGATACTGTATCCATATCCATACAGTTTACGTATTTAGTAAAATATGCCTGTTGTGTATGTTAACCTATCTAAGCCATACATTCAAGTAAACTTACATCTAGACAATATGTCAAAAACTACGGATTGGGATTTATCACCTGTTACGATCCTTACATACTCCTCTTGCTTCATTTACGTTTATACATCTGGTCATACATGCATTGTAGGGTTACCATACTTATCATCTGTCTTTTTCTCCGACTGACTGACTTATCATCCGAATTTTTTGGCTTAGATGGAATACGAGTAATAAAACTTATTTTAGTACCTAAGGGTGGTATTACATTATTTTATGCTAGGTCTTTGTCCAATGTGAGTTTGATCAAAGAGGTAGGATGACTTCGTCAAATGTGTCTGAGCACTGATATTTGATCAAAGAATATTGACATTTAAATCAGAAGGCTGCAACTTGTATTTTGTCTTTCTTTATTATACAGTGATACTTTCATAATAATGTAATTGAATGTAGAGTCATTTATACATAAAAAAATGCTTTTAGGAATGTTTGTCCTCGACTTGCAATTATTTAATTTGTCTTGGAACTTTTTTCTCTTCGCCTTACGATCCATGGCTTCACCCATAGCTTTTTATTGTTTTATTTTGTCTTTTTTAATAAGAATCTAATGATAGTATCAGCACATAAAGTTGATTCTTGTTCCTCCGTTTTCTCAGACTATGTAAAATCTTGGACAAAGATATTGAACAAGTGTAATGGGCCATCCATCAAAGAAATTTGATCAAATATAGGACATGGATATTGGACAAAGATATAAGATAAATGTAATACCACCCTAACACCTCAAGGCCCTGCGTCGACGAGAGGCGACAGCAATCAACACCGTCGTCGGGCCCCGCCTCGCCATAAGCGGCGGCAGTTTCGCGCGCTTTAAAACTCTATTATTACTAATAAGGAACGATTTTACTCCGGCAGTGCTGATCCGGCGGTGCGGGGCGATAGTGTTGATCGCTGTTGCCCCTCGTCGACGCAGGGCCCTGACGGGCTAATATAAAATAATTCTTTAATCTTTATTACCTTCATATTCATCTAATAACAAAATACTTACAGCATGTAACAAAAAACTTTTTAACAAAAAAATTAACCGACGAAAAAGAACTAAAAAGCAAGAAATAAATAGACCTTTTAAGTCTTGAGTATTGAGTTTATACATAAAATATTAAATTTAATATAAACTAATTTTGAGTCAGTGCCAAACAACAATCTGATTAATTATCTAAATTTTATTTGTACATAGACATGAAATAGGCTCTACTAGGTAATTAATCATTTTACAATTTCTTTTACAAATCAGATATTGGTAGGTAGAAAACAACAATATTGTAGCCCACAACGCTGTTTACAGATTAACTGTGGGATTATGCGAAAATAAAAACATGCAATAAACAAATATAAAACTAAAACTACTTAACTATCGCACCACAGATAACAAACAAAACAAAAAAGAAAAAAAAATACAGCCAAGTAGGGTACAAATAGATAGAAGGAAAGGAAAAATAAAATTACTCATGAAATCTCCTTGAGTATAAGGCGTTTGAATTTATGGGCAGGACATGCAAAAATGTCTATATGTCCGAATGTCTTTATAAGTATCGATCATTCGACGAAAAGGCAAACGCATCCCAGAATTGGACTTGCAGGAGCCCACTGAAAATAACATACCAGCCTTCAACCAAACAGCCATTCAACCTTTCGCCTATGGACGGTTTTAGGAACCACATAGCATACCATGCAAGACAAGTCAATGCAGTCAAAATTATTTCTTACAATTTTATATTATAAATTTACGGCTTCTAAGTATAGTCGTCTACTTTCCAGTGTTGCAAGCTTTTACTTGTTAAGCAAATTTTGATATATCATATCCCATGATACTTGGGGTCTTTGCAACACGTTTTTTTCTTCCATTCTGTCCTGTCAGCCGTCATGCTATCACTAACTCCCTTTTCTTTCATATCATTCCTCACACAATCCATCCATCTTTTCCTTGGGCGCCCGCTCCCACTCCATCCATCCACATTTATATCATTCCCTCCTCTTCACATGACTATACCAAGATAAGCGGTTCCCTTTCAACTTTTCTGTCACTGGCGTCACTTTTAAACTACCTTTAATGTACTCATTTCTCACTTTATCCATTCTCGCTTCTTCACACATCCATCTCAACATTCTCTATTCGCTATAATATACATACATATATAACACACATTCATAAAGTAGTACATCATGAGATGCTATATTTTAGTTATCTTAGATTTTTTTGTACAATCCAATTTATCTGAACATTCCAATAGTCCAACACTCTCTGGTTTTTAACAGACATCAAAAAAGGAGGTTCTTTAATAGTGCCTGATTGTTGAGACTACTGTAGTGCAATTTTTTTTTTTTCGGGGGTGGGAAATCATCCAATGACTTCTCCCGCTCTGGATGGAGCGGGAGGGCGTGTCAGACTCTCACTGATTAAAACCCGCCCCTGTTCCTTCCCTACCTGAGTGCCTAGGGGTGCGGTAACTCATTTTCAGAATTTATCCACTACCCCTAGGCATGCAGGCACTGGCCACGATGGGCCCCGTCAGTGACTGTAATGCCCTTAAATTACACTAGTCGGCATCAAAACTGAACAAAGCAATGTATATGTGGACTTAATATATATTTGAACATGGTGAATCCAAATATCTAGTCATTACTTCTCTAGAATTTTGTTCTTACTAATATAGTACAAAAAAAAAATCTAGCACGTCTAATTTTGATGCTATTTCCTCGTATAAGTCAGGCTAAACTATGGGATGGCAGGCATATTGTATTGGCTCTCAAATAATAAAAATGTGGAGAACTAGATAAGTTTTTTTTTTGCAACATAACGGCAGACCCAGGCAAAGTCCTGCCAGACGAGCAGGATGCCTATGGATTTGTCCACACTAACGCAAAATAGAGAGGTTTGGAAGGATGAAACCCGGCTTTTGCGTTCTTATGAAACTTGCTAGCCCACTTCTAAATATATTTTTTTTTCTCATGGTAGTAACAAAAATACTTCGTGATTTCTCATCTAATCTTCAAAATCATAAACATCTTTCCAATTTGGCACTATAAGAGACCAGCCCGTAATATGCCCTCTTTTTTCCGTTAAAAGTGCTAAATCGGTATTAGAGAGGAGTAGAAAGTGAATAGGGAGCCCATTCCAGTGAGACACTACTGGCTTTAAAAAATAACAAAAAGAAAAACAGGTAATAATGAAGGTCCTGTTCGCTACCATTATCTATTGTTCAATGCAGATTGATGTGATAGACACATCAATCTGGCTAGCCTTTTCCCAACTATCTTGGGGTCGGCTTCCAGTCTAACCGGATGCAGCGACTGCCTATCTGACCTCCATAACCCAGTTACTGGGTAACCGATACCCCTTATACCCCTTGGTAAGACTGGTTGTCAGACTTACTGGCTTCTGATGACCCATAAAACTGTCAAACATCCACGATTGACAGCCGGGACCAACGGCTTAACGTGCTTTCCGAGGCATGGACGAGTCTCGGTATGTAAATTATTAAGTAATTATTAAACCCATCCATGGACCAACCCTGGCAAGCGTAGGTTAATGTGATAGATCGAGGCGTGCGGCTGTTATTATTTTAGTCACGAGCTCCTCGATGTATTATCAGTCACTTAAAGAAACTTAATCGATAGTAACTAGTTCAAGTACTAAAAAGATAAAAACACAGCCTGATAAGGCCGCCCTTATTGAAACATATCATGCTTATTCAGTCTGCAACGAAAGTCTCATTATCAAGTACGGCTATTATAAAAAGATGGCTGTCACAGCAAAAAATAATTATGGGTGTGTATTATATAAATGGCTTTTCTGAGACAATTTTTCTCAGCACTCAATCTCAAGAAATGTTGTTTCTTTGTGAATTTTGTGTAGGACTATTTTGTGTGGAATTAGGTAAGTTATAGTTTACAGGTTTTACTGAGTAGCCATTAAGGCTTTTTTTTAGGGTTCCGTACCCAAAAGGTAAAACGGGACCCTATTACTCCGCTGTCCGTCCGTCTGTCACCAGGCTGTGTCTCATGAACCGTGATAGTGATGATGTATTTCTATTGCCGCTATAACAACAAATACTAAAAAACAGAATAAAATAAATATTTAAGGGGCTTCCCATACTATAGATATGATTTTTTTGCCGTTTTTAAAGATAATGGTACGGAACCCTTCGTGCGCGAGTTCAACTCGCACTTGGCTGGTTTTTTATCATTGATAGGCTCCCGTTTGACCACTATCTCACCTGATGGTAAGCGATGATGTGGTCGATGATGACGCACGCTTACCTAGAAGTAATTTATACACTCTCGACTTAAGAGGCCGTACCCGAAATTTTGGCCGATTTCACTAATTTACGTGATTTTACAGTTAAAATAATGCATTTCTCTAAGTTTTAATGCACAACATGAAAGATCATTTCATTTATGATCTAATGAATGAGCTAGATTCGAAGCTTGCGTTGCATATTATGAGTCCAGATTTGGGTTTTTTTTTTTGTCAAAAAGATTCGTAATTATGAGATATTCTAAACCGTCGTCGGTTTGTGGTCTATTAATCGTAATTATAATAAAAATAAAAAAAACTAGCTCATACATTAGATCATTGAAATGATCATTCAACTTTTAGAAATAGATTATTTAACTGTAAAATCACGTCTGTAAAATCACGTAAATCAGCGAAATCGGCAAAATTTCGGGTACGACCTCTTAAAGACTCCCAGGTTGTAGCTATCAGGAAACAGACTCCGGCAGGGAATTCCACTCCTTAGCTGTACGTACAATGAATGTGTTCCCAAAACGTTTTGTGTGTGTGGGTGGGAGGTGTGTGTGTCATGGACACCATGTACCGATGGCGCATCGCCGTACGTCTAGTGGTCCGATGATGGAACGAGCTTGGCGGAATTAGACTATGCAATTACTACGCACACTCCCCAAAATGCAACCGATAGAAAACCGACAGGCTAGCAACTCGGCGTCGATGCTCAAGACTTTGGAGCTTTGATTCGACGAGCATGCTCAAGACTTTGGATCTTTGACTCGACGAGCTTTTCATTGCCGATGATCTTCTTGGCGCGCCTCTCAATTGCCTCAAGTGCATCAAGCTGGTATCTGGCAGATCCGTCTCAAAGATGAGAGCAGTACTCCATACGATCGAACTTGCGCTTGATAAAGGTTAAGCAGCTGTTGCCGGCGTGAAGTACCTTTGCTAGGATTCAACTAAGGGGCTAAGGCCCCCTTCTTTTTAACTGACTTTTGAAAAAGGAGGAGGTTCTATGTTCGACTGTACATATGTGTTTTTTTTATTTTATGTATGTCCGCGCATTTCTCCGTCAGTTGTGGACCGGTTTTCAAAATTATTTTTTTATCCGAAAGAATATACTCCCGAGGTGGTCCCATATAAATTTTATCGAAATTGCTTTAGCGCTTTTTGAGAAACTAAACAAAAACGAAAAATACGCATATCTTGATGACGTTTTTATGTTCTCCAAATGTTTAAATTCCACGTTCCATGTTATTGGGGTTTTATTTTGCTCAAGTTTTCGTCATGTGAGACAGCTTTTGATGAATTTCTTTCACAGATTTGTCTTTCATTTTAAACGACTTCACAAAAAGGAGGAGGCTCTATTTTCTACTGTATACATGTTTTTTTTTAATGTATGTCCACCGATTTCTCTGTCAACTAAGGACCGATTTTCAAAATTCTTTTTTTATCCGAAAGACTTTAGAGGTGATCCCATATAAATTTTATGAAAATTGCTTTTGTGGTTTTTGAAACAATTAACAAAAACAAAAAATATGTATACATAGATGACGTATTGGTTTACTCCTAATTATTAGTATGTTCAAATTCTATGTTCAATCATTTATGGGTGATCAATTCGGCGTAACTTGAATATTTAGTTTAAGTTCTGGGGTAAAACAACTTAAAAGTGTTTTTTTTTTACAATAAATACAACTGACTTCCAAAAAAGAAAATACTTACACTTTTTGAAAAATAATTTTAATTTTGGAAGTCGGTGTCAATTAAAGAAGAAATAAAATACAAACACCAAAAACAGTTTTAGATGAAATAGATATGCTAGAAAAATTGTTTACTGTAAGTAAGGGTCAATTCACACCAAAAGAGCGTCGAAGCGCAGCGCAGTTTCAGTGTCATATGAATTTTAGCTTTATTTTAATTACTACAATACTTATTATCGCATGAGAAACTCGAGTCGAGTTGTTTCTCATGCGATAATAAGTATTGTAGTAATGAAAATAAAGCTAAAATTCATATGACACTGAAACTGCGCTGCGCTTCGACGCTCTTTTGGTGTGAGTTTACCCTAACTCTGTCTAGTTATAGCTTTACACTAGTGATAAATTCTCCAAAAGCTTACATTGTGTGAAATTCCCATGAAGGGCATAGTCAAAAATTAATACTTTTGTTCTAAAGACACACTGTGCAGCATTACATTATGTATTGGTGTCATACCCGTAGTAAAAGGGGGATTTGAGGGGATCTACCTTGTTCAAAATAAAGAAATTGGGAATCCTGGCAACCAAAAACAAGATAAAAGCAATTATAAATTACTTTATTTATGTAAACAATCAGCGTAAAGCGAAGTGTTACTGTTCTTCATCAGCAGGAAGTTATGAAGTACTGATAAAGATTTATGACTGATAACCTAAATTACCTAGTACTTCATCTATGCACAGCACTAGGCTGATATTGCACTATGCAAGTCTAACTCTAGGTTAGTGTGAATGGAGTGATTTGAGAGGAAAGTTCAAGTGTATAATTTGTATATACCCGTGCGAAGCTGCGGCAGGTCGCTAGTTAAAGTAAATAATAATGAGGGCCAGTACGAAAACTTTGTATCCTCCGAAATAAAGTCAACTTGTGTGGTGATTGTTACAGTATTTAGTGAGTTCAGTAAAACAAAACAGGTTCACAATGACAAGCTGCATTTAGAATGTAGAAACGTCGCGAAGACTTGGCAGTGTGCCTACTAGATCCAAGGATAATGGAATTAACCTAATTGAATTTCTGTAGGTAGTTTGAAACTATAGCTGAAACTAGGCACTGGTTTGACATCCGCATTTATCCACCGACCCACGTTGGGCCCGCGTGGAGGATTACGGGCTTACGGCCCACACGGAGGCCCGCTTCCCAGCAGTGGGGACATTAAATGACTGATTATTGGCTGTTAAATTAGCTTGCGTGTGACCACTATCTCACCTGATTGTAAGCTATGATGTAGTCGAAGATGGAGCACGCTTGCATAGAAGTAACCTGTTCACTTTTGACGTAAAAACGCCCAGGTTTTAGCTATCTGGAAACACGTGAGTTTGGCAGGGAATTCCACTCCTTAGTTTTGTGCGTGTGAGTCGGATGTTCACTATGTGCTGATGACGCATCGCCGTACGTCTAGTGGTCCAATGATGAAACGGGCTAAGTTATGCTAGTGGCTTGAAAGCAATAAAATGGCGGAGTTATTGAATCGGCTGTCCGTCCGTGATCTAGGGCAACATCATATCAATCAATAATTTTGTCACAACTGCTGTCGGCAGTGAGCCAAAATGCATTTTTAACAAGCTTATCGATTTAAAATTGCGCAATACGGGTTAAAATTGCAACATGCCGAACGTGTTGTTGTACTCCTTTTTTCATTGAGTCAGTCATTTTGCCAGACAAACCTAAGTACCTACTTATTAACCAACTTCAAAAAAACTTTTTACAAAAAAAATACAACCGACTTCCATAAATAATACTAAAAAATGTAAAATAACTTTAATTTCGGAAGTCGGTGTTTCTAGTTTGGTTTCTTCGTTATTTGACACCGACTTCCGAAATTAAAGTTATTTTACATTTTTTAGTATTATTTATGGAAGTCGGTTGTATTTTTTTTGTAAAAAGTTTTTTATTTTTCACTTTTTAGTTGTTTTACCCCAATCTAAAACTAAATTAATAGAGTAAAGTTATGCCCGAATTGATAGCCCCAAAAATAGGGAATTTGAACGTAGTTGGTGAAATTAGGGTGTATCAGGGTGAACTGTACAAATCTGTATACCCCTTCAGAGCGCATCAGCGTGATGTAATGTTGTGGGGTGGTGAAAACAATATACAGACATGCGATTGCAGCAATTCTGGAAGGTTTGCTATCATTTATTGAAGAGTTCCATTGTGTATCTCCGAAGTCCTTCATCAGATCTTCACCAAATTAAAATGGGACCAAATGTGAAGCAACAGCTTTCAAATAAAAAAAAATCTTCAAAATCGGTTCACGTCGTTAGAAGTTATAAGGTAACACACATCGAATTGAGAACCTCCTCCTTTTTTGAAGTCGGTTAAAAATAGAAAAACAGGAATCAGCAGGTGTATTCGCTAACTCAGTTGACATCAATTTGATAGGCACTATGCAGTACATTGCTGCTTTGCTCGGTGGACTTCGATTATAATAGGCAATCGGTTAAAAAGAAGGAGGTTCTCGACTGTATTTTTTTTTATGTGTGTTACCTCATAACTTTTTACTACGTGAACCGATTTTGAAGATTTTTTTTTTATTTGAAAGCTGTTGCTTCACATGTGGTCCCATTTTAATTTGGTGAAGAACTGAAGACCTGATAAAGAACTTCGGAGATACACAATGGAACTCTTCAATAAATGATACCTAATCTTCCAGAATTACTGCAATCGCATGTCTGTATATTGTTTTCACCACTTCACAACATAACATTACGCTGATACGCTCTGAAGGGGTATACAGATTTGTACAGTTCACCCTGATACACCCTAATTTCACCAACTATGTTCAAATTCCCTATTTTTGGGGCTATCAATTCGGGCATAACTTTACTATTAATTTATTTATAAAATTGGGTACTTACAACAACTAAAAAGTGAAAAATAAAAAAAAACATTTTTACAAAAAAAATACAACCGACTTCCTTATATAATACTTACCTACTCATCATTCTCCTGCCCTTATCCCAATTTATTTGGGGTCGGCGCAACATGTCTTTTTCTTCCATACTCCTCTATTAGTCGTCATCTCTGTAGTCACCCCCTTTTTACCCATATCCTCTTTCACACAGTCCAACCATCTTTTCTTTGGCCTTCCCCTACTCTTATAGCCATCCACATCCATACACAAGACTTTCCTCACGACATTTTCTTCATTCCTCCGCATCACATCATAATACTTACCTACTAAAAATGCAAAATAACTTTTATTTCGGAAGTCGGTGTCAAATAACGAAGAAACGAAACTAAAAACACCTACTTCCGAAGTTAAAGTTATTTTGCATTTTTTAGTATTATTTATGGAAGTCGGTTGTATTTTTTTATATAAAAATGTTTTTTTTTTTATTGAGTCAGTTATTTTGCCAGACAAACCTATTTATTTGAGGAAAATACGTGATATTCCTTTATACATACACCGGCGTCCATTTTATCGTTTGCGGTTTGCAAACTGTTCACTTGGTATGTACTAGAGTGTACCTCACTAAGTACCACCGTTAACAACACCATGTGGTCGGAGAATATTCCAGATTGTTACACAGAACCTAAAATAAACCTTACGTAATTCTTCTTTAGGGCTATGTTCGTTCAACGTGGACTTGGTGGATAGAAATTCCAACTGGTTGTTCCAGCGTTAATTTTAAACCTTGTTTCAATAGTTCAAGGTGCATTTTCACTTGCTTTTCTATTCAGGTAGGATGACATCGACCCTCACAATTTATTGATTACTGCATAAAAGAAACATGACAAAGAATGTATGTAACATGATATTTATATACATAGCAGAACATCCTTGGGTTTATAAACTTGAATTTCAATGTTTTGTTAACATTCTATTTCATGCATATACGCAGAGAGGATATCTGTAACACTAGCTTCTTCCAGCAGTTTCGCCCTTGTGGAATAGAGATTATTCCAGGGAAAATAACCGGCCAAGTGCGAGTCGGACTCTCGCACGAAGGGTTCCGTACCATTTATTAATTTACTAGCTGCGCCCCGCGGTTTCACCCGCGTAGACCGGGATAAAAAGTAGCCTATGTGTGAATCCAGGGAATAAGCTATCTATATACCAAATATCATCCAAATCGGTCCATGAGCGTGAAGAAGTAACAAACATACACACTCACAAACTCTCGCCTTTATAATATTAGTGTGATTAATTAAAACTTCATGCAACACCAATGTACAAAGGCGGACTTAATGCCTTAGGCATTCTCTACCAGTCAACCAAGGGTGGTAGAGATAACATGGCAGGTGCATAAACTGAAAAAAATATTACTAAGAAGAAAATGGTTACCAAAGTATTTATTATAAGGTGTTAAGAAATTAACCCTCAAAACTTTAAGGAGTGCTTTAAACCATCGAACTGAATAACTTTTACTATAGGACCAACTTTGAAATCGCGAAAAAAAGATCAGCTGTTCCGTACATTTTGACGAGTTTTGCGAACATAAATGTAGGCAACAGCAGCAGCGATTGAGGGGAAGCGCATTTCACAGAAGGATGGAGGACCATTATCTATAAAAACGGCAAAAAAATCACGTTTGTATGGGAGCCCCCTTAAATATTTATTTTATTCTGTTTTTTTAGTATTTGTTATAGCGGCAACAGAAATACATCATCTGTGAAAATTTCAACTGTCTAACTATCACGGTTCATGAGATAAAGCCTGGTGACATACGGACAGACAGATGAATGGACAGCGGAATCTTGGTAATAGTGTCCCGTTTTACCCTTTGAGTACGGAACCCTAAAAATAATTATTCTATTTAGTCCGTAAGTTAGATTATCAAAAAATATTTGGACAGGACACGTATTGTTTGCTTTATCCTAGCAATAAAAAATTACAAAGATAAAACTTATCAAATTTCTGGTAGGGCTTGGCTTGTTACGTCACTTTTGACTAAAAAGTGGTACAAATTTAACTCAAGCGTGACGTCATGCGAAATGTTAAGGCACTGTAATCGTTTTCTTTTTTTATTGTATACGTGACTAAAGAAAAAATACATGTCCAATATTTTTTGGTAATTTATCTGACGGACTAATTAGTCTTTTTTAGTCATCAACCCAATTAGTACTGCCCCCATTATAAATTATAGCCTATGTGCTATTCCAGACTACAATATATATATGTGCCAAATTTCATCCAGATTCCTTTAGCCGTTCTGGCGTGATTGAGTAACAAATATTCATTTATTTTCCGATTTTCACCTCAAAGTAACCCATTCCATTCATTTATTTACAACTCCGTGTTTAGGTCACAGATATACAAGTGTGTACCAATTTTATTTTCAGCTTAATCAGTCCAGTAGATTTGGACCAAATGGACTGTGACAGACGGACAGACAGCCACGCAGATGGACACACGAGTGATCCCATAAGGGTTCCGTTTTTCATTCGGACTTTCGGAACCCTAAAAACCTAGCTCGTTATTTCTGTTAAATTACCTACTTTTAGGAAAATACCTGAAAGTATTTTATGAGCACCGCTAAACACAGCTTATCTTTTTTTCCGGCTTCCCTTTGCTCAAATCTCATTTGAAAACCGGCCAATTGCGTCACACATTTAGGGTTCCGCACCAAATGAGGGAGTAATCAAAGAAAAAATTTGATTTATCGTTAAACTGGTATTTGTTAGTAAAATACTTACGTAATAATTAAACACTATTACCAAATTTCAAGTTCCTTGGTCAAGTGGCATGTTACAAGGTCCATGGGAAGTTAAAAAATTCTTCGGAACAAAGTTTTGTGACAGACGACGGACAAACAGACAGACGGACACGTGAGTAACAGCAATAGAGCTCCGTTTGGACCCTTCGGATACGGAACCCTAAAAAGTAGTGACTTAATACGTTGGTATCAAAATATTGATTTTACTGTAGGTTGACGGCCGGAACACCGATTTCGCCTTGCGAATTAATTTTCAAGAGTCACAATGCATTTGGCTGTTACTTTGAGCGTTTTGCTGTAGTCGTGAGTATGACAAATCAAACAAATTAAGATTATTCCCACTTGAATGAAAGATACGTATAGGCGGTGCAGGTATTTATAGCTAGCTGTGCCCCTCGGGTCTTCCTGCGTGTAAAGTTTTAATCTTGGCGGGATGCTTATATCTATCTTCAGTTATCAGGCTATTCTTGGTGTCACCACTGTGTCCTCGTGGAGGCAGTCGGCGGCAGCGACCTCTCGTGCCCGGCCCTGGTCCAGGCCATGGTACGGAGCGAGAGGGAATGGCAAGCTGTCACCTCCTTCTGCGAAGCAGTAATGCTCGCGAAGGAGAAGGCGGAACGCGTGAGGGAGTCGCAACGGAGACGCCCTCACGCCCCTAAAAGCCGCCGCAGGAGACACCATGGGCGTCAGGAGACGCAAACCGATTCTCGGCTACCGTAGGCGCGGGCTTGCGGACGGGGAGTAATGGGTAGCTCGCGGTCCGAAAAGAACCAGGCCCCTGTCGACGGCGCGATGCCTGCCTAGGGTCGCGAATAAATTCGAAAGAGAGTAACCGTGGCCCTTGGCACAGGCAACTGAAGGAACAAGGGTGGATTTTAGTCAGTAAAAGTCTGTCACACCCTCCCAGCTCCACCCAGAGCGGGATTGGATGATTTCCCACCCTCCAAAAAAAAAAAGGCTATTCTTTGTCTGAATTCGTTATTCCCGTCTAGCCCCTCATTAGCAGACACAATTAAAAACATATTGTCGCGTCTCCTTAAGGAGACGCGAGGTGCCTGACGGATTAAGAAACCGTGTTTGGTAGTTTACCTATCAATAAAAAACACAAAGCAGACCAAGGGACTTGCTTTCATATTTAAAGTAGTTGACCCGACAGACTCTTTTAACGGCGGACCCTTATTTAAACGCCCTTATAAAAACGATCATCGTCACGGACCCCATGAGAAAAAAAAACAGAAAAAATTAGATTTTTAAAGAAAGGACCAGACAATCATGTTGTTGCAAGAAAAAATTTTTTAACCGACTTCCAAAAAGAGGAGGTTCTCAATTCGTCTGTTTTTTTTTTTTTTTTTTTGTATGTAAGTATGTTACCCGATTTCTCCGTCAGTTGTGTACCAATTTTCAAAGTTCTTTTTTCATCTGAAAGAATATACTCCCGAGGTGGTCCCATATAAATTTGAGAAACTGAACAAAAACGGAAAATACGTGTACGAGTACCTCGATGACGTTTTGGTGTTCTCCAAATGTTTAAATTCCACGTTCCATTATTTATTGGGGTTTTTAGTTCTGGGGTATAACAACTAAAAAGTGAAAAATAAAAAACAACCGACTTAAAAAAAAAAAATACACTAAAAACTTCTAAATAACTTTAATTTCGGAAGTCGGTGTTTGTATTTTTACTTCTTCGTTATTTGACCGAAAAGTTATTCAGAAATTTTTAGTGTATTTTTTTTTTTGAAGTCGGTTGTTTTTTTTTTGTAAAAAAGTTTTTTTTATATGTCATACTGTTCTTCTGCGGACCCCTTGGTACATGCTCGTGGACCCCAGGTTGGGAAACACTGATATAGATAGATAGCAGGCCAAGGGACTCACTTTCGTATTCATTATGACGGTAGATCATTCGAGATGTCAACGTTCTACACCTGATTGCGACTACGAAATATCCTCTTATCGTAACCTATAGGAGTGTACTCTTTGGCAAACTAAATGAAATATTGTGTTGTATAGTATTCAGCCTACGTCTGGAGTTGTCTATTACACGGACCTTGTGGAAACTAGAACGAATTTCCGTGCGTTCTAGCTTTTTTGCCATACCTGTTATTGGAATCAAATGTAACAGCTCACAATTTAGGACCCATTACTATTAGTGTTTTAATCCGTGGTGCTTGGCAACTGGGCTTACCCCAATTGTAAATACCCCATTTGTGCCTAATGGCCTTGCTTTTTGATTAGGAGGAAAGTGGAAATTATGTTTTTCTTACTCCTCCGCTGTCCTGTCAAGACAGTTTATAAAATCGTTGATCTGGGACTCGTCGAGCTTCATTGCCTCGGCGTGTTTCTGGTGGTCGCCACTTTTGATTCAGGCTTACAGAAGCTACTGTGGTTTGAGAATAGTGCGGCGGGATTGTCCCAAAAAAAAAAGATCGTTCGAGAACTCCAAAAAAGTTTGACTTAAAGCTACCCAACCTACCGTGATGAATATGAATTTATTCAACATCAATATTTCATGTAACCCTCTGTCTGATGACCGTTACCTTCACGATATCGGGTCGATTTCCATTAGTTATTCAGTATTCGTAAACAATATACACTCGTTCAATGTCAGATCCCACTGCATGATAAAACAGCTGTTTACTGGGAAGTATTGATTTGCATCAAACTTTAAAATAAAGAGGATAGAATCCGTGGAATATCAACAGAAAATCGTTTGACTCTCAACTCGGAAGTTCGGTGAAGAGGGCTTATAGGATTGTTTCATTACATACATTGAAAATATTATTTGCCTACTTAATTCGGATATTGTAAGTTATGGACTTACGAAAAGTTTTAAGGCAGAAACTTCATAAAAAGGACGAAAGGAATGGTATTATTCAATGTTATTTTCAAAACAGCCCATGTCTAGCACGAACACTCCAAGGCATAATCTTTCACACGTGACCAAGGGAAATAGGAATTCATTTTTATATACATATATACAGATTATCTACTTCACACTTCATTGTAGATTCTATACTTCAGTTGCAATTTGTCATAGCCTCAATGAAATGATAAAAATGTACAGTACACTTACGTCATCCTTTTGTGATAACAATGTTTTTGCGTTCTTCAGTAGTCAGGTTTATATATTCGCCAATCGAGATAATTGATGATTTATGATTGGTAATGTGATCACATTACCACATGCGTGGTTTTCAAGTTCTAACCATATGTTTTCCTTCTCTTTCCAGGATTAAATCACAGCAGCAGTCAGCCGGTGTTCCACCAGAGCTTGGAACAGATAGAGATTATCAATTCCGCCGCCACCACCCCCATCAGCCTGCTAGTCCAATCGCTCGTCAAACAACTATGTTCCCTCCTCGAAAAAGACACCATCAGAGCAAATCAATTGTATAACACAATATGCGAGAAGCTTTATAGCATGAACCTCATAGATGACTCCTACGCCATGGGAGAATTCGAAGCAATGAGGAGCCAGTACCAGAGAGCCCTTTATCAACTTGTCGCAGTTGCCAGCGGCTCAGAAATCCCAATAACCCTCCCAGCAACATGGCCCATTGTACAACCATCAGGCCTCGAGTGGTCCAGATACCACCGTGAGTTCGAAGAGCTGTACTTCATAGCTGGTGGAGGATTCGGAAGCGTCTTTAAAGCCAAACATAGACTGGATGGAGTCGAATATGCTGTCAAAAAGGTTTATATAAAATCTTCAGACGTCGACTCCATCATGACACATTTGGCGGAAGTGAAAACTATAGCGAGTCTCAACCATCCCAACATAGTGAACTACAAAGCAGCTTGGCTGGAACCCATGATAGAATCCACTGTCAATAAGAAGCGTAAATTCAAGATGGATATGGACAGCGAAGACTTTAGTATCAACTCTAATCTGATATCGTCAGCGCAGCCGAACATAATAACATCGTTCAAGACTCACAATTCGAAAGAGTTGAATACTCAAAGAAGTTTGTCCGATTTTGTCATCTCATTCAAGGATTCCAATAGCTTGGCGAGTTCTAAGGAAGATTTAGAAGAGTCTGAGATCCTATCGGATGAAGACAGTACATCCCCGCATGACGAAAACGCTGTATGCAACTTATTCTCCAGCAAGGAGTTTGAGAACTGCTCCAGAGTCAACCTCAAATGGGCCACGCTGTATATTCAGATGACATACTGCCAGCAGACCTTAAAACAGTGGCTTGACGACCGAAATTTACAAATGTCTGTCACTAGAAAAGGATCTGAAGACTTAGGTCTTCACCATTGTGATTCTACAGATTCCTCTTGTCTTGAGTCCCCGGATTTGACGTACCCTGTAACTTGGACACATATTGATGTTCTTATAGACATGTTTACACAACTGGTGAAGGGATTGCACTACATACACTCAAGGGGTATCATCCATCATGACATTAAGCCCAGTAACGTGTTCGTGGCGCAAACTGAAGGCGGTGTGACGGTCCAGCTGGGTGATTTTGGACTGGCGTGTCCTTTGCAGCAATCTCATAGTGGTTTGGCGTTGGGGACCCACTTGTATGCTGCGCCTGAGCAGTTGGAAGGACAGTGTAATCCTAAGGTGAGTTGACACACATCTATATAAATTATATGATATTTACTCGTATGTATGATATGATATGGTTTTTTTATACTTAATATACTTATTATCCAAAAAACAAGAATTAATTGAGGTTAGGATAAATAAAATTTCGTTTATGGTTCTTTTTTTTATCTTACTAAGCCATGTACAACGCCAATTAAGGATTTAGTGCTTTTGTCCTAAGAATTACCGTTGATAAGCCTCACACAAGGTGGACCGATGGCTACGTGAAGGTAGCGGGCATCCGATGGGATCTCTTGGGGGAGGCCTATGTTCAGCAAAGGCCGTCTTTCGGCTGAAATGATGATCATGATGAGCCGAGAACATGATGTGTATAGTTCAAGAATCAACTGATTCACAAAAACTAACTTTTATTTTCTCTCATTTCAGAGTGACATGTACAGCCTTGGAATCATCCTTCTAGAGATGGTGGAACCATTTAGCACCGACATGGAACGAGTGAAGACCATTACGGATCTTCGTAAAGGGCAGATTCCTGCCCATTTGACTGCCAATTACCCTAAAATAGCCCATATCATAGGCAAGCTGGTACAAAGGCGACCTGCAAAGAGGTTGGATACTACCCAGCTTTTGGCAGAGTTGAAGAATCTCTCTGAAAATAAAGATGATACCATAAAGTCTTTGAGAGAAGAACTGGCTGCAAAGGATGATGAGATTGCCAAGTTAAAAATGATCTTGGCTAAATTTAATTATAAAGCTTAGTGATTATTCGATAATTATGGTCGATTAGTGGTTAGTATGCATGAGAGATGCTTTATTTGTCATTACTTGAATAGTAATGATTTCCGAAAGTGTACTTAAAATCAGTGCGGTTTTGTGTGTGATATATTTAATAATATAGTATTACGGATTGATTTTTTTAGTTTTATTTTCGAAATTTTTGAAACGTGAATTGTGAGTAGATTTGGAAAGGTTTTCGAGTAAAATAATTGAGAAAGATTTTTTGGAGAGGTTAAAGGTGGAAAAAAATAGTTAAAAGCCATATGTAATTAATTAAAAAACTTTATTTACAAAATCTAACACGCATATATAAATTATTACCTTAATCTAACGTTATTTACAGTCTTAAAATTATATTATGTTAGTGACGCGGCGTGCGTCTCGTGGCGTGGTCGGGGGCCGACTGATGAGTCCTAAGCTTCATTGAAGCTAATTTGGTGGGGGGTGCGCGGGCGCACGCTACAGGACCGCGTCCACCGCGTGGATCACACCGTTCGTCGCGGGGATGTTGTGCGTTATCACTTGTGCGTTGTTCACTTTTATGCGACCTGAAAACAGCAAAGTTGGGATTGAAAAGTTGTTTTGAGTTAAGTTATTTAACTAACTAGACTGTCATGAAAGTGGTGCTTAGGGACTTCAACAACAAGCCATTCCTATCTGTTTAATTCAATGAAGGCAAAGAGTTACTTTAAAGAAGGTGGTTATGTTCCGGATTTCAGATACTTTGCTAAATGGTTAGATCGCGGCAAACAGCTAATTTACTAGAATTAGCTTTTTATTAGATAGATATCATATTTTTACAACGGAACTCAAGTAACTTTCTTGAACACAAAAATAAAACTTCAACTTACCAGCATTCTTCTGTAGCGTCAGCGGCTTAGCATCCTCCATGGAGTTCCGCAACTGGTAGTATCTCATGCCAGCGCTGTATAATGTGCCTGGTAACACATGCCTGGCCACCAGAGCCTTGGCGCCAGCCTTCTCGGCGAACCGCGTGAGTTCGGCCGGAGAGAGCCGAGCGAACGCTGCGTCCGTAGGCGCAAATACTGTGTACGTTTTACTATCTGAAATGAGAAGGGAGATATTGAAAAGGAGTGCTGATAAGTCAGGCTACAGAAACTTCTGCAACTCAAAAGGTCGAGTCACAGGACGGGTTTCTGAATTGAGTACTTATTTCGAAACGAGAACGTGTCAAACTGATACAATGCCAAAGTTTGACAGGTTTACAAAGTAGTGTTTGGCAAAATTGCAATTTGAAATCGCGGGACAAAGTTTTTGCATTAAGTTTTGTAATTGACCTACTTTTGATTGACCTGTCTATCTGACTCCCATCAGGATTTGAATTCCTAAGACTTGAAACAGTAATTATCGATGTTATTTTGTTCCGTTTGATGAGCCCGTACTTGACTTCGGTCTCGCCTGATGGCTTATTAGAGAGTATTCAAAATTAAACTGACCTGCAAGCGTCTCCGCGAAGCCACTGGCGTGTATAGCCTTGAGGAATGTGGTGAACCGCCTGTCCCTGTCAGCCTGGAGCGTCTGCACCAGGTCGCCCACTGGCAGCGGGAACATCACCCTGTCTACGGCGTGCGCTATGCCCTGAAGAGAGGAATTGAAGATACGTTAGAATTAGATTACATAGAAAAGTTACCATATAACGTTAGATAGATAGATAAAATAAACAAAGATATGTATGGAATAAATTATTTCTCATTAAGTACCTAAAAGTCATGTAGGGTAGTTATTAATGTTAATCCATTCGTACCAGTAGGACCTTAAGGGTTGATATTTCAATAGTCAGATAACTTTGCTGGCATTTTTATTCCTCAGTTAAAAGTTATCTGACTATTGAAAAATCAGCCCTTAGAGACATGAGACTAGAAGATAAATGCCTTCGTTATTACAAAAAATGAATATTATAAAAAAACTCGACGGTAACCAACCACTGAACAAGTTCCAAATACGACACTTCAAGAAGTCGGGTTTTTTGAAAATCAATTTTTTTTTCTACATTTTATTGAGTTAATTTTTTTAAATCGTCATTTTTTTGATACCCCACATGATTATGTCCAAAAATACGACTTCACTAACCTAATGGAGAATTTGATTTTTTTTATAGCCTGTTTAGTGTTACTTTGGCCAAACCCAATCCGTTGAAATCTAACCATCCATTTAGCCACAAAGAAATATACATATAAGTGCCTAAAAACATACATACAAATTATACAAAATCTTGAAAAACATTACTTCCTTCTGGAATAGTCTGGTAAACAGTTTCATCGCAGAAACATTGCCGTATAGTGCTGAACAGGGGCTATAACTGAAACTATCTTGCTCATCTTTTATGAGCAGGCGCTATCGGCTGCTATTAGGTCACATGTAAAGGTAAGTACACAGAATAACAGTAGCAATTTTACCTGTGGTATATGAATATCCTTCTTGTCATCTAGCACCCTGGCCCCGTTGATGGTGGTCACCCTGACCTCGTTCCACTCCACGTCGTGCATGTCATACTGGTTGACTCTCAGCTGCGTGCCCGCTAGAGAGACGCCTGTCATCTCGTCTTGAAGGGAGCCGATGTCGAAGGCGCCGGGGATCACGTGGTGAAGAAGTAACTGGAAATGGTGAGTATAGGGTTAAGTCAAAAGAGGTTTTAAGACATTCTTAGAATAGGATACTTTCTTAGAAAAATCTAATTAGTCTGTCAGTTAGATTACGAAAACTTATTGGACACGTATTTCCTTTTTTATCACGTGAACAAAAAATGAGGACGTTATAGTGCCTTGTGCTTCTACCACAAAGTGACGTAACGAGCCCCCTTGTCCTGAAGTTTGACGTGTTTTATCTTTGTCATTGGTTTGGTAAGGCAAAAAATATGTTTACAATATTTTTTGATAATCCTTACAAAGAATTATTATTATCGTACCCAGGAAACTGCCCTATTGGTTAAGCGCCTACGACTTTTCATTTAACTTTTTTTGTGCTATTGTCTGATTGTTAAAGACATACAGAGGTACCTAGCAAGAAGTTGGTGGTTTGGTTTCTTCCTCTTCTTCGTACCGATGGTTTCAAAAATTAAATCTCGTTTGACCAAAATCCACGTCGACAGAGTTAGCGTTTGCCTCGTAAAGGTCTGATTAATTATTATTATTGGTTCGTTTGGGAAGAGGCTTCGAACTAGGTTCTAACCGGATTTTGGCCTGTAAAGTGTAGTTTTTCAAACAAAAAGCATCATTATCATGCACTGTTAAATTAATTTCAATACTTACTCCACTAAGCAATCTTGGGTTATCACGGAACTTTTCCTCAGCCTTGTCTGGACCACCGAGCTGTACGAGCAGAGTTCTAAACGCCTTGTCAGTTGGGACGAAGATGGTGTACGGACCCGTCTCATTCAGGATCGTGTCCAACCCTGACTGGCGCAAGTACTTTGCCGTCGCAAACAGACCGTTCTCCTTCAGGATTTCCACCAAACCCGGGTTGCCTGACTGTTGTTGGTTTGCTTGCCTCGCAACGTTCAGTGGAGGTTCAGTCGAAAATGTAGGAGAAATTGTACTGGAGCCAATCACCACCAAGTCTTTCTCAGAGGAGCGGAATGGAGTAGTGTTAATGATCGTCGAATGGGTCGAACTGGGGAACGTGATTCTCGGACTCTGACTAATGCTGTTCCTACTTGACGAGTACTCAAAGGCAGGGGTACTGGACTTCGTGTTGTATCGCTCTGTGCTTGACACGGTAACCGTGGATGGGAAGTGTGTCTGAGTTTGGGCGGTGCTCCTAGAAGGCTGGAAGTGTGGCGTCGGTGTTGTGTGGGTGATGGGGACGGTGTGGCCGGTGGATCCGTGGTTAGAGGTGCTGACGAAGGTTGAGTAACTTGATGGATGGTGGGAGGATGCTGCGACGTAGTCCGTTGTTTCAGTTATCGGGCTGGCAGTAGTTGAGCTGAAGATGGAGTTAGAGATCTTCGTCTGACCAGGCAGCTGGATCTCACCGTTCTTAATCTTCTTCAGAATATTCTCGACTTCCGGACCTTCTTCAGTTTGTTGGCCGTTAGCTTTGACACCCTTCACTTTGAAGGATCCGTCTTCTTGTTCCTCTAGAAATACGAATGTGACTTTCTTTTTGTTCTGCAGCTCATTCGGTGCTTTAACTTCTTCAAGTTTGCCATTATCTGCCTGTCTGATTAGCTCGAAGTTAGCACCAGGTGGTAAGATTCCTTTCGTCAGATCTTCAATCGAAACTCTGCTTTCCTTTTGCGATTCAATCTGAGCAGCTGCCATGATTTGAGCCAAGTTAGAACTGTCAGCGGTGATCGCGCCTTTGGGAATCAGATTGGGATTGGTTGTCCTAATAACTTCGTATTTCTGTCCATTCAGAGAAATCTCACGTGATGAGAAGTTCTTTTCAGAAAAGTCTGCAGGGTTTTCAGCGAGAGCTACTTTCAGCTGTTTCAAAATGTCTGGTTTCTTCAATAATTCAGCACTCTTTGCTCTCAGGCTGTCGTCGAATCCTTTAGTTTCGCTTTCTTCTAAGAGATTCTTGATTTCGTTGTAGAGCTTTGCTTTATTTCTATCTTGTGGGGGGTTCCTTGGTTTTGGTTTAGGACGAGGTCTGTACCTGGGCGTCGGAGAGGTTGGCGGGGGCGGGGTAGTCGTGGTCGTTGTCGTCGTCGTGGTAGTGGTGGTTGTGGGATGGTCCCTCTCGTATAATTCAACAGCTTTCTTGAATAGATCGGTCTCATGTGGCATAATTGGTCGCCTCCTTTCAGTATTCCTGAAATAGTCTTCATAGTTTTCTGTTGTCGAGAAATTAGGAACTGATTTCGTCGCCTGCTTCTTCACGAACTCTTCGTGCAGTTTCTCTACTTTCTCTTGTTGCTTCTGCTGCTGTTTCTGCACAAACTCCTGGTGCTTCTGAATGATTCTCGCCCTTTCCTGTAACTCCTTCAGTTTTTCCAAGTTCTCTTTAGACTGTTGTTCTAGGATCTCTTGTATTTGAGATGATTGCCCATTGGAGAAGATAGGTTGCTGGCCCAGAGTTGCCTGGAAGGGGAGTTGAGCATTGTTCTGAATGTTCTGATTTTGGTTGTGATTGTAATTCTGAGGAGCTAGGTTCGGTGCGGGCTGAATAGTGATGGGATTCGGTTGACTGAAGATAGGTTGGTTGTGAGATGTCGAGATGGTGGGGAGGAAGGCTTGCTGCGTAGGCCTTTGTTGGTTGATGTTTACCGTAGCAGGAATACTAGGCTGGAAGGTAGGATTTTGTTGCAGGTGTCCATTTTGGTAGGTTGGTAACGTAGGAATGGGCTGTTGCAGGATGTTCTGGGTTTGTTGCGGGATCTGCCTTTGGTTCTGTTGCTGCTGGAAGTTATTTTGTTGCTGCAACAACGGCGGGTTGCTCGCTTGGGGGTTATATTGGAAGTTGTTGTTTTGTAAGGGAATGTTGTTGGGAATATTCGGGATGTGGTTGTTGAACTGCGGCACATAGGACTGTTGTTGTGGCAGTTGCTGCTGTTGCTGGGGCTGTTGCTGTTGTTGTTGTTGTTGTTGCTGGGGGAATATGGACTGCTGGAACTGGACGGTGGGTGTGGGGTTTGAGATTATTGCTTGCTGTGGTTGGAAGCCTTGCAGGGGTGAGTTCAGACCAAATCTTGTTTGATGCTCAGTGAACCCGGGGTGCGGTAGCGAGGCCTGTCTTCGTCTATCGAAGTCATTCTCTACCTGGAAATAAAGATAAGGAAACAGTTAATTTTGTTATGATACATAACAATATTTCCATAAAATGTGAAGATGGTATGTAAAAATAATGTTTGGGTGTTGATATCTACCAAAAAACAAAATTATTTCCTCATAGTAATTAGCGATCTAAGATTCTTTCCAAAAGAATTTAATTCCGGCAATTAAAGACACAAAGAGTCAAATTAAAAAATACGAAACATAACAATCTTAGTTTTAAAAACTATTAATTCGATTGTCTATTGTTACTGACCAAAGACAATATCATAATTGACATTATTACATCACTATGTAGATAACTGAAAGACGGAAGTGGCATTACGAAATAATCAATTCCACATTTATTTAACACGTTCTCAATTGAAATGTTTATTTTATTACCGAAGCCAGTTAATGCAAATAACATGAATGCTACACAACAACATGAAGCAGTGAACAAAAGGTTTACTTGGCTCAGCACTTAGTTGCAAAACTGGTGTGAAGTGTTGCATAAATTATGTCATATTGTGCAGAATGCAAGTGGTTTCAAAATTGAATAGCTGCGATAAACGGGTAGTTGCTAAGTGGCTGAAGTCGTGAGAATCCATTACGTAAAGACCTGTGAAATGGAAGATAAATTCTAGTCTCTTGGTCCAGTATATTGGTGACAAAATTTATTCTTGAAAGCTAAGATGCTCTGACGGGCGTTAGGTACTGCATCAGCGGTGCTTACTTTGTCAGAAATTGTTGAAATGTGCACAACGATAATAGAAATACTGAGTGGAAAAGGAAGGTCTCTAAGATTATGGTAGGTACTGTGGCGCATGTGCACTCGGCACACAGACCACACATATGGAACGCGCACCGCTGGCAGGATATAATATGTGTAAAGTTAATCGAATGGTTAATTTAGAATAGGTTGGTGTTACCGATTTTTTTTCAAGAGGCAATTGTTTGATTTCAAGAGCTTGACCCTTGGTATAGTGGGCACATGTATTTTTATTCAATAATATAAGTATTCTGAGTGCCCTGTGACCCTGTCCCTCTTTCTTTACTCACACTCCACACATAGTTCAGTATAACACATGAATACACGACACTCTCGCAGCCAGTGAGTAAGACAGCTCCCTAAGCTATTAAGCACCCCTGGAGCCTTGAAGGTTCCACAGTATATAGCAATGATGGTTTTATTCTCTTTGGCATATACCTATAATTATACAGGGTGTATAAAGACACATCACAGAGCCGTTAACTACGCATAATGTACGTCTAACAAAGTTTTTTTGCGTAAAAATTATTGCTTGGAAACGACTTTCATTTTTAGGTATGAAAAGTAAAACTATTTTTAATTCCGCGCAATGTAACGCGAACACAGGCAAGTTGAGTTAAACCCCGCCCCTTCGCTCTAAACCACGTAGGTACTTGTCGGATACGTTTGATATTCATTGCGTTTTCGTAACTGCAAATTCGTAATTTCGAAAAAAAAAAACCAAAATTCAAGTAATGTTTGTTTGGAAAAAAGTTTAGTAATAACACTTAGAATTAATTTTCGTAAAAAAGTAAAACAAAAAATCGACTTTGATCTTCAATATCTCCAGAACCAGTGGTTTTCCAGGTATGGTCTAGTGGGAAAAAATGATCCAAATAATTTGTAGAATATGTGGTTTTCGGCTTCGGAAACTGTCTTTTTACACCCGATATTAGGTTCTTATTAAGAGTTTGGCCTAGCAAAACTCGATTGCCATAGAACTTAATGGAACCTACTTCTGCAAATGGGGTCTAGGAATACCTGACACAACATACCTATTATATTAGTAGAATTTGTCACACCATCTAGGGGTCAGGCGAAATAGATCTGCCCGGGGGTTGAGGATAAATTCGAAACAGAGTTACCTCGCCCCCGGGCACTAAGGGCAGGAAGGAACAGGGGTGGGTTTTAGTCAGTAAGAGTCTGACACGCCCTCCCGCTCCACCCAGAGCGGGAGAAGTCATTGGATGATTTCCCACCCCACAAAAAAAAAAGGCTAAATAGATTTCATTTATATGTCATTGAATGATAAAACAGTTTGACGGTCAATGCTCAATCTTAGAAACTCAACATTACAATAAAAGAAATCATGAAAACAAATCTCTTGCAATATTATTGATACTTATTAATGTTCAATCAATCATAATACAATTCTAAACAGACAGCCAGACAATCACATCATAAAATAACACCTACTTTCAACAATTTACACCGTCCAACAAGTAAATGGATATTAAAACTAATATTTAGTACAAGTTGGCTAAATGGCGCGTTAACTCGCAAACGCAGAGAGTGCGCAAGAATGCACTTTCTTGTGACTGATGCGTCACGGACAGGCGCATCTAGTGCGAGATGCGACGCCGACTATGATCTATGTTGTCTGTGCATTGTTGTGAAGGAAACTCCTGATCAGGAAAAACAAATGACGTTTGCTGTCAAATTTGGCGGTAAATTAAACTGATCGAAAACAAAAAGTCGGCTTATGGCTCTGACATAATAATATTTGTATCCGATCTTTATGCTAAAAGGGCTAAGGAAACAGCATTTTAACTCAAAATTTCGAAATTTCTACACATTACGTGAACCCTGACTATCTACAGCTTCCATCAATAACATAACCTCCGGTTTATGGAGATCCGATATGGTTATGGTTAAACTGTTTTCATAATTACCTATCCAACCATACTAATATGTTGAAAACACCATTAGCATGAATATTAAAAAGCATTTAAAGAAAGTAGCGAGTCTGCTTGAATGACTCGGTAAACAATTCAGATGGCAGGAGAAAATGATTATACAACAGTGAATAATGGATGCTCACGACCTGCCAGTGTCGACAAACTGGTCAAAAGGCTTTTCCATGTTGTTTTCGTAGACTGCTGAATTAAATTCCAAGTTTTATAAAGAAGGCTATACCTAATGCAAGCACAAGTTCAGGGCCCTACTTTGACGTCTTAAAATCATCATAATTCTGGTGTGAGAGAGAGACGGAGCCATTGTACAATAACCCTTTATCACACCGGAATTGTGTTGATTTTAAGTAGAGCTGGTCGCAAGCTCTGACAAAGAAACGGGACCGTCGTAATTACGAATTTCTGCAGGCAGGGAGGGAAACTTTTTTCCACTTTTGGGCCCGTCCAGCACACCTCGCTAGATGGAGTTAGTAGCGACGGCTTAGGAGTGGAATTAATTAACATAAAGCCCATTATTTATTTTCTTACACGTTAAGGAATACTTTTGTAGTATTTTTTTGCACTTCTTAACGGTTTCATTTAATCATAAATGTGTAACGTCAATAAATGTCATAAGGCGATCGGAAAAACTCTAAAACTTCAAATAGCGCCATATAAATTGTATAAAAAATATAAGTATGTAGCTAGAGTTCGTTCTAACAAACTTCATCCTATCATATCATTCCACATTTTTGTTTTTAGGTCATCAAATAAGAACATAGTTCTAACCAGCAATTTTTTCAAAATTTCAGATGCGTGGGAAAAGGTCTAACCTTTTTAATTTTTTAAGTTCATTTAATTTAATTAATACGTGGTTCGGTCGTAGAGACGCTGCTTGGGGATATGAACAGAATGAACGCCTTTCGGCTTAGATGGTGAGGATTATTTTGATAATATATGGTTATTATTTTATTTTCTCCTTACCTACTTCATTATTTTTTGTAGCAGCTTACAAAAAATAATGAAGTAGGTAAAAATGTATTCATTATAATGTTAGTCAATATACGTGTTCAATATTTTTTAGTTATTTATCTGACGGTCTAATTAGATTTTTAGTAAACTACCCTATTGAGCTCTTGAGATAACACTAGTTAAAAAAATAGTTAGCCAAGGCCATACCTATCTATTTTTATCAGGAGAGAAAAGTTTAAAATTAAATATTTCCAAACAATATTTTGAAATATTTGTCTAAGACATGCAACAAAAAAATGAATATTTATTTAAGTGTAAGGTAATGGAGAATATTAAAAATATGAATATTTATGAGTAAGTATCTATTTCTGCATATGATTATAAATGCAAAAGCATATCTGGCTTTTGTTTTCACGTCTAAATCGTTGAACGGATTTTGTTGAAACTTTGCACACGAATAGACCTGGCTGGCCTGGTATAGAACAGGATACTGTTGTCCTGGTAAGAGGTGCGTTTGGGCATATTGTAACACTTTGGAGGGGCGCGGAAAGTCCCGCAAATCTCCATTGAAAAGGGAGGATCCTCCGACCAGACGGGTGTTGTGTCTGGTCCGGGCAACTACCCGATGCAACTCTTGTTCTTCGCGATGCGATGCAGGATTTGTTTAGTTCGTTTGTGGCGTCATAGATGTCGCTACAAAACAATACAAGTGGGCGTGGCCGTGCTCAGAAACGTAAGTAATAAGTAAGTAGGTAATAGTTTCATTAAAATTATAATTTTATTTTACAAATAGGTTAAAATTACTCTTTTTTAAACGACTTCAAAAAAGAGGAGGTTCTCAATTCGTCCGTATGTTATTTTTTTTGTATGTTTGTTACGCGATATCTCCGCCATTTGTGAATAGATTTTGATGGTTCTTTTTTTTTGGTAGGTCATACTTTAGAGGTGGTGCCATATAAATTTTATCGGCCAAAAGTCGGTGTCAAATAACTAAGAAACAAAATATAAAACCTACTTCCGCAAATAAAGTAGTGGTGCCGATTCTGTTCTGCACAAACTAAACTTAATTTAGACATATGCTATCTTTTCTCCTTAATAAATAAACTTTTTACAAAAAAAAAACAGATTTCCACAAAAGAAAATACACTAAAAATTAAAAAATTACTTTTATTTCGGAAGTCGGTGTTTGTATTTGTGTGTATAGATGAGGCCAGTTATAAAGGCACAAGTGCAGCTGAATGTAGATTTTAGAAAAAAGTGAACCGTTATTCTAAATTATTACAATTAATAATAACAATGACATGTCTTCAGACCTCAAATTACTTAAGTATACCATTTTGTTACTAAGTATAATACTGAAAATATATGTACCTATTGCAAGTTCATTTTTAAAACCAATAAATTAACATAGATGGCTAATTTAAAAAACACGTAACGACTATACTACTAAAGAGGTGCTCAAAAGAAGTATACAAAAGTAGATCACGCTAGGCACTCAGTCATCTGAGATTCTCAGCTAGATCATCGACCTGCGCAGACGCACGAGGTGTGAACAAGACGTGACGTCATTGCGGAGAAATTACAACGACACTAAATTACGTGGCATACGTAATTCGTTTATAATAATTCATTATTTTTAAGTGGTTATGCAGTTAGTAACTAGTGCTTCAGATTTGGGTCAGATGTGTGAGAAAGATCTCGAGATTTGACAACTGTCATTCGTGACAGTTATGTCACAATAGTATAATGATAGATGTGCCATGGATTTATTAAATGTGACAATAGAGATCATCTTGTTTCAACTGAAATGTTGCAGGATACCCGAAATTCTTTATTCAATTTATTTGAACTGTAATCATATATTTTTATTATGTTTTTTGACAGGACCATAGAAGTTACAGCCAAAAAGTATCTGTAGGTAGGTATAAGTATCTAGTTGGGTACCGAATGGCCGAATCAAACTGATGGTTATAATGTACTTGGGTAGCGGATAAATTCGTAACAGAGTTACCGCTCCCCTGGCACTCAGGCAGGGAAGGAACAGAGGTGGGTTTTAACCAGTAAGAGTGTGACAGACCCTCCCGCTTCACCCAGACCGGGAGATGGCATTGGATGATTGCCCACCCCAAAAAAAAAATGGTTATAATGTAAGTACTTATTCTTTTCTTCATCTATAACTTTCTTTCAAAGTAACACCAACTTAAGGCGCTATTAACTGCCAATGATCTTGAGCGGTTAGCTTGCGTGTTCTGTGCTGAGCTCACGTAACGCGTCGTACGTCCACCCAGTAAAAGGACTCTCCCATCAAGGAGCGCTGTCCGAAATTAGACGCGTTATTAATTTATTGCACATAAAAAAAACAGGTATTAAACTAAAAAACTTAGACTAAATTATAAATAATAAAATGATCTTTAAAATGGTGAAGGTTTCATAAAAAATACACTTTATAGTTTTTGCGTGATTCTCAATTTTTTATCCGCGTTAGACATATCTTTACAAATTAATTACAATATGTTATAAAAATATAATTTCAAATATTCTCAAATCAAATTACGACGGAAATTCTCTAGAGTAACATATACATTTTGACGTGACAACGTCTTATAAATTGGTTTGCCGGGTGACACTTCAAGAAACTGCGTTACGCTCCGCTCACGTTATGCGCTCACAATGAGAGCGAGTGAGAGGCACGCGTCCCTTCCACTCGGGCAACATTAAAATTATTTTACCACTCAAAGTCGTTGTCACGTAAAACTTTCGCCCGTATACCGACTTTACAGGCAACCAATTTTTTTCAAAGAAATAAGACTAGTCGTTTAGACGTGATGTTCAATTAAAAACCATTAAAAGTCGTATAACTGCGCCTTACGTATTCAAAAAATTCGCGTATGTACCAACATCACGGTTCTGAAAAACAGAGCAAATACTATCGCTACTAATCGGAAGCTGGATAGTTACGTAAGTTTATATACCTAATATTGGTTGAAAACAAATTAATATAACATTAGATAAGTATCGTATTTGGTCACACTCTACTTAGTCTCACAAATAAAAAATCAAATACCTACGTATGCCATAAGCTAAACAAAAAAAAATATATAGTCTCGCGTTTGATCACTATCTCATCAGCCGGTCGATTCTGTTGACAGCTCACCGTGAAAACTTAGGTGGAGTGAGCGTGAAGTGAACTGTCATTCCACCTTGATTGTGTGGATTGACAGCCCACTTCACGTTCACTTCACCTTAGTTTTTGTAATATATGATGTGGGTACATGAACAATAGTGTAAAGTATTGTGATGTGGGTATACAAATAATAAACCAGTCTCGCATGAACTGTCTTTGGATTTGCATCGATATTCTACAGTGGCGACGAGTAAATAAAAAAACAGTAAAATATCAAGATGCCGATCGGGAAAATACACGTATTTGATCTGGATGAAGGTGAAAACTGGCTAGCATATGTGCGATTAGTGGAACAATTCATTTTGTTAAATGACATAAAAAACGACCTACGCGTGGCCACGCTGGTGACGCATGTTGGAGCGCCGACTTACCGATTGATGTGTGACCTGTGTGCTCCAGACAATCCAGAGGACAAAACCTTTACCACGTTAGTGGAGCTGGTGAAAAATCATCTCGAACCCAAAAGATCAGAAATAGCAGAGCGCCACGTGTTTCGCCAGCGGCGGCAAGAGGAAGGCGAAAATATCAAAGTCTTCTTACAGAAATTGAAACACTTGGCTACTTATTGCAATTTTGAGAACCAGCTGGAAGTGAACATTCGAGATCAATTCGTGTCGGGTCTTCGTAGCGAAGAAATACGGTCTCGCTTGTTTGCGGAGACCACTCTCGATTACAAGAAGGCAGTGGGGCTGGCGCTGGCGCTGGAGGCGGCTGAGCAGCACGCGGCTAAGGCCGTGGCGCGCTCTTCAGCCGCGCCGTGGGCAGCAGCCGGGCCAGCGGGACTCCAGGCAGACGCGGGCGAGCGGGTACACCGGGTGAGCGTGGCCGGGCAGGCCAGCGTCGCCGGTCGTGACGCCGAGGCTCCGCGACGCAAAAGGTGCAGGTGGTGGTGGTCTTTGGTAGGCATTTCACATTACGGAGCGATCATAAAGCTTTGAGCTATATATTCGGCCCTAAAAAGGGTATACCACAAACTGCAGCCAGCCGCCTACAGAGATATGCGGTGCGCCTGGCGGCTTATGATTTTAACATCGTGTTTGTGAATTCACAAATGAATAGCAATGCAGATGGGTTATCACGATTACCTTTAGCGAAAACCAAGATAGAGGATCAAGACGACGCGGCATATCTACATTTTGTTGAGGACAGTTTCCCTCTTAGTCACAAAGACGTTGCACAGGCGACTAAAAAAGATAAAATTTTATGTAAAGTGTACGGTTACATAATGAGTGGATGGCCTCTCATAGGTGATACTGAAGAAGAGAGCCTCATATTTTCACCGTCGTGAAAATCTACATATAGATCACGGGTGTATAGTTTGGGGATACAGGATAGTGGTGCCTGAGCAGCTGCGGGCGCAGATCCTGGAGGAAGTGCACACAGGACACGTAGGCGTCGTGCGCATGAAGAGCATCGCGCGCGGCTACGTGTGGTGGCCGCGCCTGGACGCCGACATCGAGGCGCGCGCCGCCTCCTGCGCCGCCTGCCGGGCGCAACTGGACGCGC
Source organism: Polia nebulosa (assembly GCA_951329385.1). Taxonomy (NCBI): domain Eukaryota; kingdom Metazoa; phylum Arthropoda; class Insecta; order Lepidoptera; family Noctuidae; genus Polia; species Polia nebulosa. The sequence goes on along the minus strand of OX589592.1, from coordinate 4,294,378 downwards.
CGCCGCGACACACTCCTGTACCGTATGTATGGCCTTCGGAACCTTGGACGAGACTACACGTAGATTTTCTACAATACCAAGGTAAATATTACTTTTTGATACTCGACTCACACTCTAAGTGGATCGAAGTATTTCTGATGGGGACCGGAACATCGGCTAATTTAGTATCAAACAGATTAAGAGAATGCTTCAGCCGATTTGGGCTGCCAAAGTGCTTGGTTAGTGACGGGGGTCCGCCATTTCGATCCGAGGAATTTGAGTTATTTTTAACCCGCAACGGAATCAAGCACATTCTAATAGCCCCTTACCATCCATCGAGCAACGGCGCCGCCGAGAACGCCGTCAAAACTGTAAAGAAAGCAATTAAAAAAGCAGCTTCTGAAGGTGAAAATATCGAGCGAGCAATACACAATTTTCTTTTAGTATACAGAAACAGTACACACTCAAGCACACAGCGCGAGCCAGCTGTGGCGTTGCTGGGACGGAGGCTGCGCATGCGCTTGGACTTGCTGCGCAGCAACACGGTGGATGCGGTCGAGACGGCGCAGACTCAGCAGATTGAACAAGCTCAAGGTACAAACAGAGAGGTCCAAATAGGCGACCGAGTGCTGTTTCGAGACTACTCGAGAAACAATCCCAAGTGGATGGAAGGAGAAGTCTCTGAACGCACCGGAGCAGTGACATATAAGGTAAAATCAGACCAGGGGGAACACCGAAAACATATAGATCAAATCATGCCACTACGAAGACACACACGGTACTCTAATCCTATTATCACAGATACTGCTAATCAAACAGTAAACACAGAAAATGAAACATGGGAGTCTGCACCTTATTCACCGGTTACGTCATCACTTCAGACCACACATGACTCGCCCGTCATACATGAGACTCAAAGTGACTACGCGGTTGAACAGTCCACTTCCGGGGATTGGGTCAATAATAAACCTAGAAACAGAAACAATAGCAATATTGACTAGTCCATGTTTTAAAGAGGTTAAATCCTGTGTAGTAGGTATAAAAGCCGTGTTGGTAATTTTGACTGTAGATATAAGTTAAGTAATTACTTGTAAGTACCAACAAGCAGCTGTATGTTTTTTTTTAATTTTAATATTCTTCTGATAAATACATGTTGTATATCGATATATTTTTTTTTCCAAAAAAGGAAGAGATAGGTAGATATTATGTCAAACCATGTTGAAGTTATGAACACCTTATTATTGTAACACTAACCTAATGTTTGTTAGAAGTTTGGTTAAGTTTAAAAATTTTGAAATTTTCTTATTAACTTAAAGTAAGTAATTGTTTCTTGTGAGGGAGGAAATGTATGTATGATGTGGGTACATGAACAATAGTGTAAAGTATTGTGATGTGGGTATACAAATAATAAACCAGTCTCGCATGAACTGTCTTTGGATTTGCATCGATATTCTACAGTTTTCAGAGTGAGATTTTACAGAATAGCACTCCTGATAGTATTTTATACATTTTGGGCTCACTACAGCAATTTTCTGGGATGATGGATTTAAATCATGACATGGTGGAATTTTGGCATTTCCTTTTTTGAAAAAAGAATACGTTGTAAAAGTCAGTTCGTAGCTGCCAACTAGACGGACATTTCTGCGGGCCATGTTCGACATCATCATGTTAATTAAGGTAACATTGAGGCAGGTCAGTTCTGTCGGAGTGTCTGACCCGACATATTTCTTATTTTAGTTCATTTCATGCCAAAGCAAAATTTCGCTACCTACCTATGGAAATTCTATGGGCACCTATCTTTTCCTACCTATCAGGAAACACAGATTCCGGCAGGGAATTCCACTGCACTGTACACACAATGAAAGTAGGTATTCTCAAACATTTTTGTACAGTGGTCGATGTTACATGACAAGTTATACGCGAGAAAAAAAAATCTAGTAGATATGACAATGATTGAATGACTTGTAAAACATCTCATCTGCTATTGCGTGTAGTTATGTGAGTGCGATCTATAAGGAGCTGGTTACACAACTTTCGACCATACATTATGTCTATGCCATGTCTTGTCTATGATACAGACGCACGATATATCTGCCAATTTTGCCGCGTTAATATTGAGTGTTGACAGTTCGGTCTGAAGTGTCGAAGCCAATTTGAAAGAGAGGATCATTCTCAGAAGATCCATAGGCCAGATCCATCATGGATCTAGTGACGATTGTTTTTCTCATTGGATCCTGATTTCAAAATGTGATTAATTTGTGTAACAGGTGATCTATTGAAATACGGATTAATGTATCTAACAGTTTAGGCTTCTTACACATGGGTGTATCTATCACTAAACCTCGGTTTCTGAATTGAGAATTCAAAGTTGAGCACTTGTCAAACTCTTAAGTAGAGTTCACTTTCGACTCAAAGACCCCCAGTTTGTAGGTATCAGGAAACAGACTCTGGCAGGAAAATCTACTCCTTAGCTGCACAATGAATGTATTCTCAATTTTAAAGAACGTGTCAAACAAAGCCTACTTAAATGACAAAGTTTGACAGGTTTTAGATAAAGAAAAACATTTATTTGGCGACACAAGAGAAAAAATAAAAAACTGGCGAAGTGCGTGTCAGATTTCGCACATTAAGGGTTCCGTACCAAATATTGTTATTTGTTAGTAAAGTATACGTTCTAATAAACATTATCAATTTATCACCAAATTTCAAGTTCATAGGTCAATGGGAAGTAAAAATTCTTCGTAACAAAATTTTGTGATAGACAGACGGACACGTGAGTGACAACAATAGGGCTACGTTTGGACCCTTCGGGTACGGTATCCTAAAAAGTGACAATTACCTATTAACAAAAAAAAAAGTACGTCGACGAAATGTCGACTAATCCGGAACAGGGGAGAGTAAAATTTAACAATAAGTAATATAATATAACATTAACAAAACAATAACAGGTATGGCACTTTAGAATTTGGATTTCTTTAGCGAAGCAAAAGTTGAAAGAATTTGTAGTTTGCGTGAATCGTAGGTAGGTATCTTTCTCCACAATGTCTTGCTGTCGTGAACTCGTGACCCAAGAGGTTAAATAGACTAAGCACAAGTACCTATGAAAAGAAACAAGTGCATTTGATTTACTATAAAACGACAACCGACAATCTTTCGAAATCTATGGTTGAAAAGGCTAAGAAAACGCATCATTCTGCCAAAACTGTCACTTTAGTCAAAACGTGTTTCATTTTCAAATTCTACTTTCTTAATTGTTTCGAATTGGCACTAAAATAAATCTAGATAGTTCGTAAGCGAGTGAGGTGTTGCATTAGTAAAACTGGTTGACAGAAAGTCAGCTTTCTTCCATTTTGTGCAAACTACGAACGCACTACCATTGTTATTCACATGGTATACAAGTGACTTTGCCATCGCGAAAACGTTTGTAAAGTTTAATTTTTAATGAAGCGAAAGTTGAAATTTTGACAGGACTCATGCTCTTAGTGAATAATTTACTGTCTCTGATTTTAATCTATGGTTTTACTTAAGGTGGTAAGCATAACTCGTGAGTTAAATAAATTTTTAAAGAAAAATAAGTCGTGAAGAGGTTACTGTTTAAAATCTGCAGTAATTGCAGCATATTACACAACCTAGCCAGCTAAAAAAGAACAATCAAGTTTAATAGCCTTTTGTAAAATAAAACTTAATTTAGTTATAATTAAATTTTCATAACAACATCACAAAGAGTTTTAAATTAACATAAAACTTAATTTAGTTATAATTAAATTTTCATAACAACACCACAAAGAGTTTTAAATTAACGTAATCTTAGGCTAGTATCTTTCTAGCTTCCATTTGGTAAAGCACCATATATAACTAATTTTCATTTACCGCTAAACGTATTTAAAACATAGTTCTGTCTACGTCATCCTCGAACGAGAGACAGAAATAAAACGAAACTGCATTTTTTTTCTGATTTTGGTAGTTGTGGACCTTTGATGTAAATGTGTAGACTGTACTGAACTCAGAAGTCTATTCATTATAAAATTACACAAAATAGATATTACAGCTAAGAACTGACATAATAAATTTGACATGAAAAACTCATTTGTGCCAGTTACCCAATTCAAATTGTCCCAATTTCAGCAAGGCACACGTCATTAACCATTCTTCCTATAACAACCGTTTAAAAAAAACAGACGCGTCTCTATGTTACACGCGACGACATAATTTATGTAATTACGTAGAATGTCGGCGACCTAACACAATAGTACGAAACAGAAAGCTCCGGGGAACTTGTTTGTAGTGAAAGTGACGATATTCGTGAGATATTCGTGACTATTAATACGAATATTTGCGAAACTAATCGAGAAGTGCTAACAAAGTAAGCTGTTGATTGGTTTTATACACGAAAATGTAAGAAATTAAGATAGGAGAAGTTTAAATGCAATCAATTAAGTATCTAAATAGTTAATATAAGTATGTTATAGGTACGCAATCACCTAGCTAGACTTCTAAAATAAGCATTTATATAAAAATAAAAACACCACGTTTATTACCTAATGCATAATCCCGCCAAACGTAAAATCTATAAAATACTTCGTAATTGAACTAATACATTACAGGTGTAAACGTATAATTAAAACGATAGCAGTATATTATTCTTTAAGATGATGATCAATTAGAAGTGTCGAGAGTAAAGAAACAAGATTTATATTCAAGAAATCGTAAACCGGTGTTAATGACCGAATGACATGTTACAGCACTAGTATCGTAGGTACATTATCGTAATGCACTTATAAGGATGTACAGACATTTGAAATTGGAATACTAATTCGTATCATTCTGTTTATGGTAAATGCAATGCAAATGGCGCGAATCGCGAGACGATGCAATAGACGAGTCTAAAAATTGCGTAAATTGCAGAATTCGCAGAGAGATGGTATCAGGTCGCACCCCGATTCCACTGCGTTACGCCAATTCCACTACATTACGCAATCGGTCGCACTATCCCTGTCGTAACTCTTAAGACATTTCCTTAGGCTCATTAATTTAATCAACGTCGAAGAAATTGCCTAGATTTCTATCTGTTGGATGTTGCGTTTGCATTTAGATCGAAACATCTGCTTTGGATTTCGTCACGTGCATTTAAATATCCGAAATTGGAATATTAAATTAATGAGACGATTGAACATTTATGTCAATAGTTTGTAGATTCCTAAAAAAATGTAAAAATGTTAGTCATCGCTGTCTTGTCTTGCCTCAAAAATGAAATCACTGAAAATATACTTACATAAAACCAAAAAAAAAACATATCAATAAATTTTTAAACCAAATAATTTTTTTACCTAAAATACAACCGAATTCCAAAAAGAAAATACTTAGGTACTCTAAACATTTAAAAATAACTTTAATTTCGGAAGTCGATGTTTGTATTTTATTTCTTTGTTATTTGACACTTTTTAGTTGTTATACCCAGAACTAAAACTAAACATTAAAGTTTTGCCCGAAATGATAACCCCAATAACATGGAACATGCAATTTGAACATAATTGGAGTAAACCAAAACGTCATCTGAGTATACATATTCTTTGTTTTTGTTGATTTTTTCAAAAAGCGCCGTATCAATTTCGATAAAATAGATATGGGACCATCTCAAGAGTATACTCTTTCGAATAACAAAAGACTTTTGAAAATCGGCCCACAATTGACGGTGAACACACATACAAAAAAAACACATGCCTACAGTCGAATATAGAACCTCGACCTTTTTACGAAGTCGGTTAAAAATAAGCAACCTAGTGATAAATAATATTGGGAAAATCCCAAATTAAATGTATACATCACGGGAACCTCCAATTTTTAAATAAGCCTTTCATTATTGAACAATAGATTGTGCACCGTACCTACCAACTCAAAGCTACAATTATATGTATAGTAAACGCCTGTTAAATCAAACGAGATGACACATATTTCAGAATATTCTCGTAAAATATTGCCCAGAGGCTGTTTACTCATTTCCTTTGCCACTGTTACAAAAGTTGTGGTTTTAGATTTGTTATGTTGCAACACTGGCAAAATGGCGCCGTTTTCGATCGGTTATTCGATAATGTTCTGTAATGGATTTCTGTTATTGCGTATTTTAACTGATGAAACCTGGTACCTACACAATTTTTAATTAAAATTGGAAATAGATTAATTTCGTTACTATAATGTGTTCAAAGGACTGTTTACAAATTATTGTCTTTTAAATAACATTATTTATTTTATAAATGTTGTCCTTTATTTAAATAATGTTTGTACATTTTATTTACCTAAATTCGCGCTGATCTCAGGAAGAAAAAAAAAAATACAACCGACTTCCAAAAAAGGAAATACACTTAAAATTGAAAAATAACTTTACTTTCGGAAGTCAGTGTCAATTAACGAAGAAATAAAATACAAACACTGACTTCTAAAATGAAAGATATTTTTCAATTTTAAGTGTATTTCCTTTTTTGGAAGTCGGTTGTAATTTATTGTAAAAAATTGGTTGTCTGTAAAGTTGGTTTAAGGACGATAGTTGAACGTGACAACGTCATAACAAAACATTGATGAAATATAGATGCGGCGCATGCGTACAATGAGCGTAACGGGACACTTTTTCGTGCATGCTGCAGCCGGTGTTCATCGATTTATTAGACGTTGTCACGTCAAAAACAATAAGTTTATGAAAATTTAGTTTGCCAGTCATTTTCAAAGAAATTATAGTAGGTAAGTACTTAATTAAGGGCTGCAGATGTTTCACAAGGCAGAAAACTTTTAGAAATTTTCCATTTTGTATTTGAAATCGCCATGTTACTCCTCAGATCAATCAGTAGATCCATTGAAAAGCGGCCTTTAGTCAGATATTAACATTCTGTCAACTAAAACATTACAATATTGCTTCTTAAATCTCAGCTAGTCTCACAAAGTACTAAATAACAAACTCGCATCATAAGCTGCGCCTGCGCAGACAGAGGTGAAAGTAGTCGTTTGACACACGCGAGATTCACGCTTCACTGTAATTAGGTTATTAATTACTTACCACAAACGCAAAAAGTAATTAAACAATGTTTGTCAAAGAAAGCTGACAGTTTATATTTATTTCCGATTTGTTTCCTTATGACCTGATGACTATGGATAGGCCGTTAATTTTATAGTGATTGATTTATCATCTTTTCGTTTTGTTCTATGTTTTTTGTAGCTGAAAATTGCTGTCTTGTGTCGGTATTAAGTATCAATCACATTTAATTAGGTACTTAACGAGCTGTTACAACCACTAATTTTTAACAGACTTCGAAAAGGAGGAGGTTATCAATTTGCAAAATTCTTTTCTTGTTCGAAAAGGCTTTATTCTGATCTGATGATGAGTTTCGGAGACACGGACAACGGAACTCTTCAAAAAAAGACAGCAAATCCACTGCGATCGTATAAAAAGTGAAAAATAAAAACTTTTTTACAAAAAATAGAACCGACTTCCGTATAAAGTGCAAAATTACTTTAAATTCGGAAGTCGGTGTTTCTGGTTTTGTTTTCGTTTTTTTTTGACACCGACTATTTTCTGTAAAAAAGTTTTTTACGAACACATTTTTTGAAGTGAAAACTTCTTTAGGCGCGTTGGGCATTTTTGTTCAAGTTTTTAACCGACTTCGAAAAAGGAGGAGGTTATCAATTCGGATGTTTGTATTTTTTTTAACCGACGAAAAAAAGGAGGAGGTTCTCAATTCGACCGTATATATGTTTTTATTTTTATTTTTTTTTCTTTTTCTTTATGTATGTTCGGGCATGACTCCGTCATATATTGACGGATTTGCAAAATTATTTTTTTGTTCGAAAGGGGTTTATTCCGAAATGGTCCCATTTAAATTTCAAAAAGATCTGGTGATGGGTTTCGGAGACAGACAACGGAACTCTTCAAAAATTGACAGCAAATCAACCGCGATTGCTGGTATCGTATGTCTATGAATTGTTAACACAGTTTAATGGGGAATCACAACTAAAAAGTGAAAAATAAAAACTTTTCTACAAAAAATAGAACCGACTTCCAAAAAAAGTGCAAAATAACTTTAATTTCGGAAGTCGGTGTCAAAAAACGAAGACACAAAACAGGAACACCGACTTCCGAAATTAAAGTTATTTTGCACTTTTTTTGGAAGTCGGTTCTATTTTTTGTAAAAAAGTTTTTTGTTTTCACTTCTGACGGTACTCCCGGAGTGCCAGATTTTTTTCTGTTAAGTAACTACAAAATCGTATTATTTATCGTGATAAATTAACGAAGTAAAAAGCCCACAAAATAACAGATCCTTAGATTCTGGAAAGCAGTTAATGCGTTTGACACTTTGTCACATTAATTTTGCGAAGATTCTTTTTGCAAATCAGTCCATTAATCAGTGTCTTGTTTCGCAAAAGAAAACGAAACTCTAAAAAAAAAAAAATATATATATATATACGGTCGAATTGAGAACCTCCTCCTTTTTTTCGTCGGTTAAAAATACATCGTGCGTAGTCAAATCGGCCCTACGTTTAAAATACGGCAATAAAAGGCATCTCAACTGCTCAAAAAGAGTACAATAGCCGTCATCACTGCTCGATAACGCATAATTTGGCTCATTTATAATCTGTATCGCCCATAAACAACGAAATTCTACTTTCTAAACTGTTGCATCAGTATTCATTGTCTAAGTTCAAGGCATCATCATGTTTATTCATAGAGCTTCTAAACTGGCATGAATTACGCGGTTTATCTTGATTTAATTTGATTAAATATACGTGTTCATGGTAATTTGTTTAGATAATTATTTCCTTGGACGTTTGTTTACAGATCTTTTCATAGTTTAGTAGGTACATAGTTTCGTGAAGTTCCATGCGAGGGCTTATTTATCTAGTACTTAATGCAAGCGAAGGAGGAGGCGAAATGCGTGAGGGAGAGGCAATTCTCGCGTCCTCAAAACCCTTTTTTTTTTGCAAGGTTGGTAATCATCCAGTGACTTCTCCCGCTCTGGGAGGAGCGAGAGGGTCAAATACCTAGTACTGCTAAACTCTCTTTGAGGCGTGCGTGGAACACTACGCGCCGTCGACTCTCGTAATGTCATCGTCATACATTTTGTACTAAGCGTGAGCGTAAACGATAATAGAAAAGTAATATGGCTAGGGGGGCCGGTCCTTGTCGTACGCTGGCCGCCGCAGGAGACGCCCTGGGCGTCGGGTGTCGCAGGCCGATTTTCGGCCAACGTAGGCACGGACAAGGCCTGGATCGACGGCACGTTGTTTTCCACGCGCGCCTCCAAGAGATGTCAGCAATAATTATTAGACGGGGCCCGCCAGGGGCGATGCCTGCCAGGGTCGCGGGACTGTTCGAAAGAGTTATGACCCTGGTACGCAAAGGGCAACTGAAGGAACAGGGGTGGGTTTTAGTCAGTAAGAGTCTGATACTAGGGAAGAATGCAAGCTGTCGGATCCTACCGACTCAAACGCCACGGTTCTCCGGCTACCATTACTAAGGGGCTCGGAAATTACTTTCTTAACCCTAACACACACGCACAAGTTATGGTGAAAGATGGTCAGTTTTTCTCTTAAGAAACACGTCTATAAATTAGTTTTTTTCGTTTGAAAGAGATCCTATTGTGACTAACTTTACTGTCACATTATGCAACAATTTCACGGATATTCCAAGTTTACACAGCTCATAAATGGCAGCATCTTATTCACAAGCGAATTTCACAAATGTCTAAAACACGCTGAGTCGTTTTGCTAAAAATAAATATATTTTACAAGGCGTGTCTGTTACATCATCGGTTGCACAAACTTGCTCAGTGAAAGAGAGAAAGGCGACAGATCCTCTTACAGAACATGTCCATACAGATAATGCGCACGTATCGGGTTACTACCTTATTCGTCTAGCCTCAGTGGTTTGGTTAGCGACAACAACTTACTCAGCGTAGCGTAAATCTGGGGTTTGACTACATAATCTTTAAATGTTCCCACTAGTGGGGCACAAGCCTTCTCTCTGCGAGAGGGAGTGGGCCTTAAGGGTCTACTACCGCCAAGTGGCGCCCTCATTGAATAAAAAATCGTAACATAGCACAGAAAATAAATATTAAAGAATCCAACGTCACGTTTGTTACAAAGAGGATAAAGTATTTTTACGTTGTTAAAACAGGTCTCAGAATGTTTCGTATCCAATGTAGTAGGCAAAAGTGTCAGAAACGGCCGTTTTTGGTACTTTAGTAGTGGTAGTGCCTAAGTATGTCGTGTAATTAAAAATAACTCCAATCATAGTTGACAAGAGACTTGACAAACGGTTAAATCAGAAACTAGGATTTAGAACAGTCGTGGAGCAGTTTCTGGGAATCCTTATGAATCTTATCTATATGTAGAATTTGAGGCTAAATGACAATTTCGCGAGGCCGTGTATTGACCGTCTTTCATCGTCATCACCTCGTATAACAGTGCTTGTAAAATGAATATCGACAGAAAATCATATGTCGGGGTAAAATACAAAAAATCCGAAAAATCGATGATTTAAGTACCTTTCTGTAGAATTGAATTTCAGTGTTTTTGTGCAAAATTGTTGTGTTTACTCGTATTCAAATACACGGAAGCTCAAAGTAGGTACCTATAAAAAGACTGTCTAGGAGAAGACAGTAATAATGGCTGGGAGTATGAGGATGGTCATGGTGGACCTATGACCTGGTGAGGGTCGCGGGTAGCCGATGGATGCGGGACGCACGTTGTGGTGACTCTTGGGGGAGGCCTAAATGATGAAGAAGATCATCTTCATCATCATTTTAACCGAAAAGCGTCCTCTGCTAGATGCCGATCATTTGATAATGATCGGCATTCAACAGGTTGAAACAATAAATTTTGAACTTCCACAACAATAAAGTACTTATGATTTTTACTGCGTTAAGCGTAACGACCTGTTATGTCATAACCCTATCACATTACCTATTGTACTGGTTCTATTGTAGGTTATGCACAAATGATTAATTGATGTTTAGATATCTTCTATCTATATCTTTATATCACACTAATATTTTAAAGGCGTTAGTTTGCGAGTGTGTGTGTTTGTTACTTTTTCACGCTCAAACGGGTAGAAAAATTTGGATGAATTTTGGTATGCATATGGCTTATACCTTGGATTAACACATTTTATCCCGGTCTACGCGGGTGAAACAGCGGGGCGCAGCTAGTAATATTATGAATGCGATCGATTGTGAGGATGTATGGATGTTTGTTACTTTTTGACGCAAAAATTACTGAACGGATTTTGATGTAACTTTACAGTAATATAGCAGACGACGGACGGACAGGCAGACGGACACGTGTCTCGATAAATGTTGGAAATGGCTGATTTTTTTATTCTTTTGGTTTAAAAAAATCTTTTTTATAAAAAACAACCGATTTTCAAAAAAGAAAATACACTAAAAAAAAAAAAAAAATACTTTAATTTCGGAACGACTTCCGAAATTAAAGTAATTTTTCACCGACGTGTTTGTATTTTATTTCTTCGTTATTTGACACCGAATTCCGACATTATTCTGTAATTTTTCTTTTTTGAAAGTCTGTTGTGTTTTTTGTAAAAAAGTTTTTTATTTTTCACTTTTTAGTTGTTATACCCCACAACTAAAAACGCCAATAACATGGAACGTGGAATTTAAACATACTCGTAATTGGACAAAACCAAAACGTCATCTATGTAATTATACGTATTTTTAGTTTTTGTTAAGTTTTTGAAAAAGCGCAGAAGCAATTTTTAAAGCGCAGGACCACTTCGGAATAAATTCCTGCGGATAAAAAAAGAATTTTGAAAATCGGTCCACAACTGACAGAGAAATCGGTGGACAAACATAAAAAAAAAAAAACATACATAAAGTCGAACATAGAACCTCCTTCTTTTTCGAAGTCGTTTAAAAAATGGTATCGTGTTTCTTCTCAATTTCAAATAATATATTTTTTTGTCAATTTTGTTATCAGTAGCTGACACGCAATCTTAAACAAATATTTTGATGAATGGTTTGCATTTGATGCTTAAAGCTTATAAAATGTTTGATTGTTTATTGACGAATAAATAATAATGGTATGTTCGCCCCTAATTTTCCCCACAATTTTGTTTATTAGACTTATTCTTCATTTTACGAAAGTGTGGCGAATGCGGAACAAATATAAATAATACCTACCAGCATTTGTGAAAAAGTAAAAGATATGATGATGAAAAGAATGATGATGTCAAAAAATAGGGGATCAATGACTCAGTCGATAAATAGTGTAATGATTAAAATAATATGGCAAGAAAAGGGAGTTTATGGTAAGATGGCGGCTGATACTGATGCATTATGTTTCATTGAAGACATGCCCAATTTGTTTTGGAAGCTGGTGAGTTCATCATCATTCTCCTTATGGACAATGACGATGAGCTTGTGGCCTATGACTTCTTCTATAGATAACCTAACTATAATTAAAATTCATGCATTAATTACAAGGTTTTAATGATCTTCATGTTCTCTTTGCTCTCAAAAACGGTGAAGGAAAACATCGTGAGGAAACGGCATGTCCTAGAACCAAAAATTCGAAGATATGTGACATCCACCAACACGCATTGGGCCCGCGTGGTGGATAACGGCCGACACCCTCTCACGGAGATGAGACCTGTGCCCCAGCATTGGGGATATTAAAAAGCTGATGATGAATGATCTTCATTTACACATTGGGACCTTTTCTTTTTTGATGTTGGGAAATCATTCTATGACTTCTCCTGCTCTGATTGGAGCGGGAGGGCGTGTCAGACTTTTACTGACTAAAACCCACCCCTGTTCTTTTCCTGCCCTGAGTGCCCAGAAGCGCTGTAACTCTGTTTCGAATTTATCCACGACAATGCACGGCAATGCTTAACCAATAGCCAAGGTAGCGCTCACGCGAAGTGTCAACTAGGCGTTAAGATAAATAAAATTAATATGAATAAGTTTTCTATGGATTAAAACCATTAAAAGTAAGGTCCTTGATTATTCTCATGAAAATGGATACGGATGTAAAGGTCTCTTATCCCGATGTCGTCATTATGTAGTTCCACAAGACATATTTCGTAATCACGGTTTCAATTCGCCTCGGTGAATCATATGGGAGTATTCCCATGAAAAATATAAAGTCTACGACTGTTGGTTTATTACTCACGGCTGGTTTATATTGTGCGTGTTATACTTCATTATAATTATGGTTTTATTTCCTGTGACTTTAACATGGTAGAGTTATTTTTTAACTCGGCATTGTTTTAAAAATACGCATGTCAAGGTATCGTTGCAGTTTTTTTTATAGCCTCTACTAATTAACAGTAATTAATTATTACTTTATTATCTCATAGCGTACGTAATACCTTACGCCTATACGCTAAGAAGTTCCCAGAACTTTTGAAAGTTGACCCAATCTAGATTGTTTTAATTTCACAAGAAAATAAGCCTTTTCTTCTTCAACTTCCCATTTCCTATATTTATTTTGAGCTAGCTGACCCGATAGACGTTGTCTTATCCAAATTTCTGTGTTCATACAAAAATCCTATAGAAAAGAGTGCTTCCCGAATTTTCAAAATTTTTGGGCATATTTTTAGATTTTCTGATTCTTTTCAACGAATAGCATTTTTTTTATGCAGATTTCCGGGACGACCATCACCATACACTTAATAGGTTGGTACCTCACCGCCTTTAACTGTGCAGTGTCTATGTCACCGTTTATTTGCAAACACCAAAACTCTGAAAAATCACGTAAAATTGTCAACTTTTAATTTTATTAATATTCCGATACCGATTGTAAATAATTGAATTTAGATGAAATTTATTCTATTTAATATACTTAATCTACGCACAATATATCGAGAGTTTACATTCCTACAAGATTTATTACAATTTTACTGTGTAATGCGATTATCCGGCGACGTGACATCTGCATAGTATAGCCGTAAACGGACAGAGAGACCAACTCACTACGCCGAACAAACGTATATAAGATACAGTTATACGACTTTTAATGGTTTTTAATTGAACATCACGTCTAAACGACTTGTCTTATTTCTTTGAAAAAAATATATGTTACTCTAGATAATTTCCGTCGTAATTTCATCTCAGAATATTTGAAATTATATTTATACAACATTGTGTAATTAATTTGTAAAGTTTTGTCTAACTCGGATAAAAAATTGAGAATCACGCAAAAACTATAAAGCGTATATTTATGAAACCTTCACCATTTTAAAGATCATTTAATTATTTATAATTTAGTTAAATAGCTGTTTTGTTATGTGTAATAAATGAATAATGCGTCTAATTTCGGACAGCGCTCCTTGATGGGCGAGTCCTATTACTGGGTGGACATACGACGCGTTACGTGAGCTCGGCGCAGAACACGCAAGCGTGGTTAGCTTGTGTGTCCTGTTCAAGGTCGTTGGCAGCTAATAGCGCCTTAATCTAAATTTTAGTAAAAAAAGTAAATCAAAAAGCTACATTGTCTGGCGTACAAACCCGCATAGTGCGTGCATGAAAAACAAATATTTCTCCAGTCTTTCACGCAAACACACAGATTCTTTAGACGATATAATCACTGGATTGGACAATATAATGATGACAAATTGAGTATCATGTCGTTTCCTTTTCCGATATCGTTTTATTTGAACACGCAAATTAGACATTATTTTATAATTTACTAGCGGCCCGCCCCAGCTTCACTCGGGTACTTATACACCAAAACCTTCCTCACGAATCACTATCTATTAGAGAAAACTACATAAAAAAAAATGAAAATACGTTAAATAGTTTTTGAGTTTATCGCGAACAAGAATAGTTTCTAGGTGTAATACTATCAATGTTATGGGCCAAATGTGTCTGAAATAAAAAGATTTTATTTATTTATTTATTTTTATTTTATTTATTTAAACAGACAGACAGACAGACGCGGCGACAGACTTTATTTAATAATAATTATTTAGTGGTGACAAATATCCGTGTCTCAATAATAAATCATCATCTTCTTGCCCTTATACCAATTTATTTGGAGTCGGCGCAGTCATACATCTTACGTTCTATACATTTTCGTTTATTCATTAAATATACATAAAAATTATATATTTAATGATTGATTATATTGATTTATAAAACATTGGTCAGACCTGCTGCTTGCTAGCTGTCTTGTATGGTTCAGAATGTTGGGCCACAAAAGGAATGAATGAAAAGCAATAGCATGCAGATGAGATGAGAATGCTAAGAGCGATGTGTGGTGTTACGCGCATGGATAGAATTAGGAATGAGTATTTAAGAGGAAGTCTGAAAGTGGCACCGCTGACTGAAAAGTTGTGTGGAAATCGGTTGTCGTGGTATGGGCATGTGATGCAGAGGAATGAAGAAAATGTTGTGAGGAAAGTCTTGTGTATGGATGTGGATGGCTATAAGAGTAGGGGAAGGCCAAAGAAACGATGGATAGACTGTGGGAAAGAGGATATGCGTAAAAAGGGGGTGACTACAGAGATGACGACTAATAGAGGAGTATGGAAGAAAAAGACATTTTGCGCCGACCTCAAATAAATTTGGATAAGGGCAGGAGAATGATGATAAATTACATCTTTAATAATTTAAATAAATAAAAAACATTTAACAACACATAAAATAGTAAAGTATCCCACCGGTATCGGGAACAGTGTCCAAGCTACCGGGTGTCAGGGCTCCAGAGAGAGAAACCGCCTCACAATACGAAACGTGTCCATAGTTTTTCCATACATCTTCATTAGTTGTCATCTTTAGTCATCCCCATTTCCCAAACCCTCTAAAAAACCGTAACATCTTAATAAAACGCGTATCGAGATAAAAATGCAGTTTGATTGGGGTTTTGATGTTCTACCGATCAATAAAAGCGCCATAACTATAGTGTTAGTAATTGTCAAATAATGGCGCAAAATAGTATTTTTTTAGTAGGTATTTAAATAAGTCAAAAGAAAATAAAAAATTAAGGGGTTTTTCTGAAAACCCGTTTTTCGCGACATAGAACGTTACACGGACAATTATTATAGTTTTTTAGCGAAAGTGCGATATCATCTTTCACACAGTTCATCCATCGCTTTATTGGTTTCCCTAATTAATAATTGGTTTCCCCTTTTAATAAAATAAAAAAAATAATCTGCCATCCACATTCATACTCATCATTTCTTCCTCTATCCATTTGCGTGTCTCAATACGATAAATCCTAATTCCATGCAACATACATTCTCGTTGACCTACTAAAATATTTATTTAGTTCATTCCTGCATGAATGGAATTTTAATACATTCAAACTACTTTTTTTATTCTTTACTTCCGCAGGCCGCAATGTTTCTGTACTTGGTGGTATTCCTACATCGATGTTCAGAGAAAAATTACGTACATACTAGCAATTTCGCTGTGTTGGCTAGGTACTGATTTTTTTGCGATCTTTGTTTTATGAGCTCAACAAGTATTTTCAGCATGATCAAGACCTTTTCCAACTTACACTTTAAATACAGAACATTATATTCAAGAATCTAGCTATTTTGTACAAAAAAGCTAATCAGATCAAAAGTCGGATAGCAGATTCGATTTCCGATTATTCAAATTGCCGATTACGCTACAAGATTTATGTTCTAGTATTCCCAGTATGATCGATAAATCATTATGTATCTAGGATAATAAATAATCGATAAACCACACGCGAAATTCTGAATTAACTTTCGACGCATTCAGTTATAATTAGCAGCCGCTTTCTTTCGGACGGCTGCAGAAGATACGAGAAACAAGTTTTTCATACCGGATATGCGAATATTTTGGTTTCGCGAAAAGGAAAACATGAGTTAAATTTTGGCTTATGATTATGTGACATAACTGGATTCTATTAACAAATTAGACCGAATAAAATTGACAATTTATATTTTTCGATAAAATAAACTTTATAAATTAGGAAGAACAATTCTACTCACTCTCGGTCCGGTGATGGCGCAGACCGTGTGCGCCAACAACAAAAACTGACAAATGCTGCCCCTCATACTGCTCTCAAAACCCAGAGCGGCTGAGTACCATCACACAACACACCACTATCCTGTAAGAGCGTATGTCCTTTGCACAAAAATAAAAATCACTGCACGACACTATGTTCCGGATTCGAAAATAATAAATGTCAAAATTGGGCGGCGAACTGCTAACGTCACAATGACAGTCGGTCGTCGCTGTTGGCGGCGGATACACGCTGCGGCAGTCGACACGGCAATAGCGCGAGCGGCGAGCACCCGTCCGTTTTACCACCCCTACTCCTTACCCCCTACTCGTTTCGAAAGGATTCATCAAAGATGAGAATTTAAACAGACGGTGTCGCGGGACGTTAATTGAATTTGTGCGTTGCATAAATTCTGTAGCTGATATTTTTGGGTCAGATGCGTTTAACGGTTGCGGATGACATTTGCATTTTTGATTTATGACTCATCTGCTTAGTTTTTAGATTTCAATACGGATCCCTATTGCTGTCACTCACGTGTCCGTCTGTCTGTATGTCTGTCCGACGTCTGTCACAGAGGTTTTACAGCTAAACGGTTGGAGCTACAGCCTTCAAATTTTCACAGTATAACCATCTTGTTGACCCAAAGCCATACAAATTGTCAAACCTTTGGCACGGAACCCGAAATCTGCGAAGTCCGACACTCATTTGGCCGGTTTTTTCGATTTGTGTTGGTTGGGGTTGGTTTCCAGTCTAGCTGAATAGCAGCATTAGACAGATTTTTAACCGACTTCGAAAAAGGAGGAGGTTATCAATTCGGATGTTTGTATTTTATGTATGTTCGGCCATAACTCCGTCATATATTGACGGATTTACAAAATTCTTTTTTTGATCAATAGGGGTGTATTCCGAAATGGTCCCATTTAAATTTCAAAAATATCTGATGGTGGGTTTCGGAGACAGATAACGGAACTCTTCAAAAATTGACAGCAAATCAACCGCGATTGCTGCTATCGTATGTCTATGAATTGTTAACACAGTTTAATGGGGAACCACAACTAAAAAGTGAAAAATAACAAACTTTTTTACAAAAAAATAGAACCGACTTCCAAAAAAAGTGCAAAATAACTTTAATTTCGGAAGTCGGTGTCAAAAAACGAAGACACAAAACAGGAACACCGACTTCCGAAATTAAAGTTATTTTGCACTTTTTTTGGAAGTCGGTTCTATTTTTTTGTAAAAAAGTTTTTTATTGTCTTCCATTTTAATTTTCTTAACACTATCATCATACAAAGAATGTCTGCTTGTGTTTTGAAACTTGTTATTACCTACTTTCTGTTACGGTATTGCATCTTCTCATATATCCCACGTAAATGGCAAGGCCACGTTATAAATTTTAATTATTTTAAGTTTTTTGTCTCAACACATGGTAGTAACATCACTTAACCTTTTCAAACATACATTTTGCAACAAAAAATGAATGAATTGACTAAACTGTAAGCAACTCTAGTTAACATAGCAAGTAGATGGATAAACTATGAAGGTTAGAAAGAAATAAAGTTTTTTTTTTTGTTTTGACTGGCCTGTTGGTCTAGTGGTTAGTGACCCTGACTGCTATGCCGGAGGTCGTGGGTTCGATTCCCACCCAGGACAAATGTTTGTGTAATGAGCACGATCATTTGTTCTGTGTCTGGGTGTAATTTATCTATAATATGTATGTATTTAGAAATATATAAGTATGTTTATCAGTTGTCTAGTACCCATAACACAAGCTCTGCTTAGCTTGGGACTAGATGGCGTTGTGTGATAGTTGTGGAATATATTATTATATTATATTATTATTTGTGACTATTGTGTAGGAATTGAACAAACGGAGCGATATAATATCAAAGATAAGTTTAAAGAGTCAGTCAGTGAAGACAAGAGGGTTGTTGATAATCCAGAACATTAAGGTGAATGCTCTAGGGTAGCCCGCGAAACTCAAATTTTCTTACGTTTTTTGCCATTTGCAGGTCAGTGTCAGGTTGTATCTTGGTCTAAATTTGATTCGCGGCCGTAGCAAGTATGTATTTATAGAATTATAATCATTAAAATCATCAATACATCTCTCTCAGTTAGAATTGATGCCAAATGTCATGATTTCTTGAAATACTCACATTTGGCATCAATTCTAACTGAAAGAGTTTCATTTTTTACATTTCACATTAAAGGAAGCTTGCGACTTGTTCATAGATACATTTTTATCCCTTTTTAGATACACGAAGTAGTGAATCTGGCAAAAGACAATATACGACTTTGACACTAATGAAAGCCCTCCGTCTGAGGTAGTTGGGTACAAACCCGACTGCCTCAGAAGGAGGGTAACGTGTACAAGATTTTGTATGTACATATATATGTATGT
This sequence comes from Polia nebulosa, assembly GCA_951329385.1. Lineage (NCBI taxonomy): Eukaryota > Metazoa > Arthropoda > Insecta > Lepidoptera > Noctuidae > Polia > Polia nebulosa. The sequence continues at coordinate 4,275,024 of OX589592.1, read as the reverse complement.
TTGTATGTTTACTGCAGTTTTTTTTTCTCTTTATTTATTAGGGACTTGCAACCATTAATAGGTCATGTCAGCCCCATCATATCCTTAACTAGTTACTTACAAAATTTTCTTAAGACTATTATATATAAATTTATAAATAAGCTTAGCTTTAATGCTTGCATGGTAAGCCAGAATACACTGAAATTTACCTAAATCTAATGCATTTAATTTTAATTTTTTACATAAATGTTGCCTTTCAAAATTATTGCGAATACAATCTAAAAGGAGGTGTTGGACATCTTCTGGTTTATTACAAATAATACAGTTAGGTGAAAGAGATTTCTTCATTAAAAAGGCATTTTTTTTCAGTGGTACATGTCCAGATCGTATTCTAAAAGCTATTTTAAGTAATTGCCTACTTAGTTTAACATCGGCAAACCACGGTATCCGAGGAGGCTCACATTGCATAGTTTTGTACCATATTCCTTTTTCTCGCGATCTGATGTCAAAATGTTCGTTCCACTTTTGTTGCCACATTGTCTTGTACCGTGCAAAATATTCTGAGTAATCAGGAATTATGAATACCTCGCTTCCGTCTATACAAGATCTTTTAGCTAAAATGTCAGCCTCCTCATACTGCAGTTGATGGCATGAAATCTATGATTGAACTAAAGTAACTGGCACCAACTGCATCAGGCTGCTTAATAAGTTAAGTGACTTGTTTGAAACTTTTAAATTGCTTTTTGCAATTAGATTTTTTACAAAAATTAAAAACCTTTAAAAAAAGTATTATAAATTTTTTAAAGATTTCTTTCTGAGCACACCGAGAGAAGTGAGAGTGATCTTTGGTCGACCTCATCTACCGTTTACCATGAGGCCGCAGGCGAGATCGAAGTCAAGAGGAGGCCCAATACGGATAAAAAACCAGCCAAGTGCGACTCGGCCTCGCACAGGAAGGGTTCCGTACCATAAAGCGAAAAAAAAATACGTTTTTTGTTTGGCACCTTTTATTTTAAATTCAAATTAATTATTATTATTCATTATTATACCGGTAATAGAAATACACACTCTGTGACCATTTCAATTGTCTATCTATTACGGTTCATGAGATACAGCCCGCTGACAGACAGATGAACGGACAGGGGAGGCTTAGTAGGGCACTGTTGGTTACTCTTCGGGTACGGATCCCTAAAATAGGGATATTCCGAGCCATTTACATGCCCTTCCATGAATCAGCCCATTCAGTTCATTTCTTTTGTAAATCTGGTATTTATCTCACGCACTTTGCCCTATGACACAAATCTTACATCATATTCATATGAAAGCCGCTCTACTTCGAAACACAGTGCTACCAACCGAAAAAAAAAACAATAAGCTGTCAAAATTTAACACCACCGATCAAAATTTAAATTAGAGTTTCACGGTTAAAGCCCTTGCGAGATCCATCGCAAATCTTATGGTGAGATCATTAATCAGGCGAGGTATCTTGTGATGGCGAAAGAACAGTAATGTTCCATGAACACAATGGTCCAAGCCTCGTTGGGCCACAGTTTGTGCGAAAGAATGGAGCATATCTGTACTAATTGGTGTTGAGCGTTTTGCACCATTTAAGTTAAAGGTATTGTGTCGAAAGGTGAGCTTCGGACGCCTTGGGCCGTGTAAAAAAGTTATCTTAGTTGTCTGTGGTTGGGATTTTCGATTGTCTTTTGTCGACGTCAGCTATTCAAGTGGCGTGGAATCGATAAAACCTCGACTTCTTTCCTTCCTGTAAATTTTGTTTTTGTTATAGCAAGCCACGTCAAACTAGGATCTCTGTGTAGGGTCATCAAGACTCAGGCTGCACCTAGTTTGGGACCCTTTGCCAACATGTTAAGGGCACTGTTAGTTTTAATTCCTTCACAAGTAAATGTGAATTACTGTGTAAAGTGTGCATGTATTATTACAATTATTATTCCATTTTCATCTACAACATTTTTAAACATAAAATATTTAAAAATATGAAAAAATAGTAGCCCACCGGCATCGGGAATAGGGTCCAAGCTACCGGTGTTCAGGGCTCCTGAGAGACAAATCTCCTAACAATTCGCGCTTCCATCAAGCCCTTGATCCAACTGCCCAACGAGAGCCTCCTCAGATGTTGGTCGAGGCTCTTGGCTATTAAGCCATTGGCCGTCACAACTATCGGTACAATGACTGCTGTATCCCACAATCCAACAATCTCGCAAGCCAGATCAAGGTACTTTGTTAGCTTATCTTTCTTTATTATAAGTATGCAGTCCATATCGATCGATGGGCCACCGTATAGTAACGTTGTATGTACATCAATCTTGAAGTGAAATCTTCTTTAGGCGCATTGGGCATTTTTGAGATAGGAAAAAACAATTGAACTTGAGCGACACCGTCACCATCACCGACCGTCCGACCGCTACGCGAGGCGCTTTGGGCATTTATTTTAATTTTTTTAATTTAGATCTTTCTACGGGGGTTTAAAAAGGAATCCCAAATTTTGGTTATTTCTGCGATTGGACTTACCGTTTTCGAGATATTTATGATTTTATACCTCGAATCTATCGCTACGCGATTCGCTACGAGAGTGCTACGACGCGTAGCGTAGCGGATCGCGAGGCGCGTTTTTGTTCAAGTTTTCACTTCTGTCGGCACTTCCAGAGTGCCACTGCTTTTTTTTAAGCAATTGATGTTAACCTATCGATTGAATTAACCGCAATCTAATCTAGTTGTAATTTAAGGGCCTTATCAGGGCAGTGGGTCGCCAGTTTATAAAAAAATATTCGTGTGAATACTATAAATACTGATAAGTAAGCCTTTTTGTAACATTTTATACCCGGAAGAAGAAGAAAGAATATATAAAAAAGAGGTAGATATCGCACTAGCGCATAAATTGTTGCAGACAAATTCAGACAATATATACGAGTATGAAAAAAATATTTGGTATCTAACCAGTTTATCGATAAATGTACAAAAATAGAGTACGAACAGTAAAAGCAGAATCAAAATTGATCGAAAATTAAACGAGATATAACATTAAAAAAATATATATTATCTGTCCTCCTCTCTCTAAAACGCTGTTTTCTATGGCAGTTGTATGGGCGATATATTATAATGTACTCTGTGTATGGGCGTCATGTCCTTTGACGTCAAAAAACACGTCGGACTTCTCTTTCTAATTATTAACTTAAAAGCTTTGTAGCTTCGTCGCTGACGATGGTAATTTGAAAATTCCTGCATGTTTGTTCACTATAGTTAATAAGTCTTCAATTGAACAAATAAAAAAAATATCATGAATATTCCTTATTGTAGCAATTTGATTTAATCAGCTAACAACAACGAGCGAATAAAAGTGTGTCCGTGACGTGACAATAATATTATTGTTTCTGAAACTTGGCTTCATAGATAATTATATATCTATGATGCCAAGTTGCAGAAACTATGGTTCCAAGATAAATAAGAGTGAAGGAATTTCATACCATAATTACTGTACATCTCTAAGTAAGGACATTTGTAATAACAACTCAACGATGTCTGAACCCCTGCCCTGGTTCAGGCCATTGTACGGAGCGAGAGGGAATGGGAAGCTGTCTCCTCCTTCAGCGAAGCAGTAATGCTCGCGAAGAGGGAGGCGGCATAGGTGAGGGAGACTCAACAACAGCCGCAGCAGCCGCTTCAGGAGACGCCTTGGGCTTCCGGCGCCGCGAGGCGATCTCCGGCCACCGTAGTCCCGGGCCTGCGGACGGCGAGTAATGGGTAGCTCGCCGCCCGACAAGCACCAGGCCCGAGAGTCGACGGCGCGTAGTGTTCCACGCGCGCCTCAAAGAGTTCTCAGCAATAACGACGGGGCCCGTCATGGCCGATGCCTGCTCAGGGGTTGAGGATAAATTCGAGTTACCTCGCCTCTGGGCACTCAGGGCGGGAAGGAACAGGGGTAGGTTTTAGTCAGTAAGAGTCTGACACGCCCTCCCGTTCCACCCTAGAGCGGGAGAAGTCATTGGATGATTTCCCACCCCACAAAAAAAAAAAAAAAACAACGCTATCTGAACGCCGCCGCTTTGCATGAACGTAGCGTATATTTCCTTTATAATATCATTGGGTACATGACTAAAGATTTAAAGAACGTCGTAGTCTTGAATTTGTAATCCGCTAGTCAGTATTTAAATTAAGCATATGTTTAGCGAAATTTTTAAACAAGACTGAAAGTTTTAAAATATAATGTGGTCATAATGGAAATATCTTCATTCCCTTGCAATTTCTAATAGTTGATTTTTGACACTCGTATGTATAAAATACTGGGTGTAATAGGCACATCTGTTGCTGTGCTGTTTAAGAAACTTAGAATACTTACATTAACTGGTATTTACATTGAGGAAATATGTAAATTTACCAAATCTCACCCTGAGATGTTTGAAAAACTAGGAGATAATAATAATAATAATAATAAGACCATAGGAGAGAAAATAAGCAAATATGCAGAACTTAAAGAAGAAGTGACTAGAATTTGGAGACAAGGAAAAGTATATGTCGTGCCCATAGTTGTCTCCACTACAGGGGTTATACCCAACCATCTCCACCATAGCCTCAAATTAATAGAGGAAAATGAAATTTCTTCGCCGAACATACACTCTACAGCTTAGTGTACTCACCACACGCTACATTGACTTGGCATGGCTCGTTAATGTAGCTTAAAACTAGCCAAAGTGCTAAGAAACAGTCCATGTTTTTCCCAAATAATAATAATATTCCACAACTATCACACAAAAAGGAGATAAATGTAAGTTCAAAACTAGATATCCTAATAGATTATAATTATTCCTAGACTTTATACGAAACTATATAGGCGAAGTTGCTATCCTATGCGTATTCAGATTTATAACAAGATTCATAACCAAATTAAAGAACTCCCAATGGTCCGTTTCAGAAGGGCTTGTAGCGACATCTATGACGCTACATACGAACTAGAACAGCAAAATTCCTACATCGCGCAAGCAGAGTTCTCCGCGCGATTTGAACATATACAACAGCCCCAAATCAACTATCGGGCAGTTGCCCGGACCAGACACAACACCCGTCTGGTCGGAGGATCCTCCCTTTTCGATGGAGGTTTGCGGGACTTTACACCCTGTTCCGCATACCTCCATAATGGTGACCCTCGACTATGAACGTGAGCGCAGCCTTCGTCATGACGTCATCACCTCGTCAGCGCAGCCTTCGTGCAGCTACTCCAGCGTGACGTCATCATTATCACTTCCTCCAAGCTCTTCAGCAACGAGTCATACAGCCAGCCAGTACAACGATAACGCCGACAACGATAACGCCGACAACGATACGCCGACAACGATAACGCCGACAACGAAACGACGCACCGCTGCGACTCACTGGAGCCCGCAGCAGTACTCCGACTCACTGGAGCCTGCAACATCCTCCCGACTCACTGGGATATCATCACCGCAGACAGTGCCGACTCATCGTGAACTATGCGCCTCTTCCGGTTCCAAATCACTTCCAGTGAGTTACCTCCGCCGCTTGCCGGACCAGTGTCCGGCAAGCATCACGTATGATAGACTCATCGAGAAGAGAACAATCGATCTCCGATCTCTGGAGGGGAGTGATGTAGCGACATCTATGACGCTACATACGAACTAGAACAGCAAAATTCCTACATCGCGCAAGCAGAGTTCTCCGCGCGATTTGAACATATACAACAGCCCGAAATCAACTATCGGGCAGTTGCCCGGACCAGACACAACACCCGTCTGGTCGGAGGATCCTCCCTTTTCAATGGAGGTTGTGGGACTTGCCACCCTGTTCCGCATACCTCCATAGGCTTTACTCAGTTGGCTAATTGAGAATTCCTTCTATACTATAAAATAATTCCTTCAGTTCAAATTTAAATGATATAATTGTATACCAAAATTTGCATGTCATTATGTTATGATTAAATATGTTAAGCTACTATTATACAACCACTGCATTGTAAGAACTTTTGTAACTATATTTATCTGCAAATAAAACTTTGACTTTGACATCACATAGCCATCAACTACGCATACTGTACGTCTAACAAAGTAGCTTTGCGCAAAAATTATTGCTAGGAAACGACTTTTATTTTTATGTATGAAAAAAAAAACTATTATTATTACGCGCTATGTAACGCGAACCCAGGCAAGTGGAAATAAACCCCGCCTCTTCGCTCTAAGCCACGTAGGTACTTGTCGGATACGATGGATATTCATTGCGTTTTTATAACTGCAAATGCGTAATTTCGAAAAAAAATATCGAAAATTCAGGTAATGTTTGTTTGGAAAAAAGTTTAGTAATAACACTTGGAATTCATTTTCCTAAAACATTTAAAAAAAAAATTGCGACTTTGACCTTCAATATTTCCAGAACCAGTGGATTCCCAGGTATGGTCTAGTGAAAAAAAATGATCCAAATAATGGGTAGAATATGTGGCTTTCGGCTTCGGAAACTGTCTTTTTACACCCGATATAGCATTCTTAAGTTCAAAAATATTTTGTAGCGTTCTAGCGATCAACAGTTTTTATTCGTGTGTTGGCTACAATGCCTTGTTTGAAAAACAGTAACTCATTCAGGATTTCCCTTTCGAAAACATAACAGCAATATTAGGTTATAGAATAATATTATCATTATGAATTTCAAAACAAATCATACGAATGCTATGAAACATTTGGTGACTCAAGTTTTGTTTATTCGTTATGTGACACTGCCTTCCAAAATTAAAGTTATTTTGCAATTTTTAGTGTTTCTTTTTCAGAAGTCGGTTGTGGAGAGGAGCTCGTGGCTAAAGTAATAACAGCCGCACGGGTCGATCCATCAGGTTAAGCTACGCTTGCCGGGGTTGGTCCATGGATGGGTGACCATCTTTACATACCGAGACTCCTCCGTGCCTCGGAAAGCACGTTAAGCCGTTGGGTCCCGGCTGTCAATCGTGGATCTTTGACAGACGTTACGGGTCGTCAGAAGCCCGAAAGTCTGACAACCAGTCTTACCAAGGGGTATCGTATTTCCCAGTAACTGGGTTGTGAAGGCAAGATAGGCAGTCACTCCATGTAAAATACTGGTATTCAGCTGCATCCGGTTAGATTGGAAGCCGACCCCAAGATAGTTGGGAAAAGGCTAGGCAGGTTGATTGAGTCTGGTCCTCAGCTTCAAGAATAGCAAAACATGTTAGTTCCTTTTAAAAAAACGTAACATTATATCGGCCTCTTTTGCATTCCTCTCAGTCTTGTAACTTTCATAATTCAAAGAAAACTACATTTCCTTTCTTTACCTTTTTTTTTTTGGCGTGGGAAATCATCCGATGACATCTCCCGCTCTGGGGTGGAGCGGAAGGGCGTGTCAGACTCTTACTGACTAAAACCCACCGATGTTCCTCCCTGCCTGGGCATTCACCCAAGGGCGAGGTAACTCTTTGGAATTTATCCTCAACCCCCGATGGATTTTCTACCCTATTTGATATTTACATTTTTATCTTCGATCAATTCCTTGTTCCCTAGCTTTCTAAGTCGGGACAAGGTGAAATACTTCTTGGGAATTAATCATAATGGGGACGAACGGCACAAGGTCACGCGAAGGTGGAGCGTGACCTTTTCTCGTACGTAAGAAACCGAACAAAACTAGGAGAATTTAGGAAAAGCGAAAATATCTGGCCTACGGTAACTTAGGTACTGGCATAAAAATTAAAAAAAAGATTCGAAAAAATATACAAAACCTTTTTTTTTGGATTTTGTAATTTCTTCATAAAATTATTCAGCTCTAAAAGTTGAAAAATATTCTTCTAAATTCAAAATTTTCGCAATCCATCATGGAAGATGTATAGAAATTTTTATTTTCGTAATATATCATTGTTAGCACAACAATGGGAGCTGAAATGCTAAATGTTTAGATATAAATCTAGACAGCTGATGCCTGACTGAGATATCGACAGTTCTTTCGACTTAGGCTATTGTTATGGGACCTGGAACCACATGAGTTCAGTAGGTTATGTTAAGTTCCTATTTCTTGTGTAGTGTTGTCATAGGTCCCCATAAATACCTTGGTGGGGCATGTAACTAGCCCACACCTTACTCGCTTTACCTTACACGCGTTCTTTTTAAGAACTACCAATATGGCAGCACAAATACATATGAAAATTAGGTATCTATTGATGAATTCCCGGAACCACACATTCCGATGTCTTATTGGTAACAAACTACAGGTCGAGATGAAGATCCGTGATGCATTTGTAACACTGCTGGCTGGCGTGGATTTGTTCTTGGTGAATCCACCGATGTAATGGTTTAAACTCTAAAAATCACACTACACTATAAGTTCACAATGACTCACAACTGCAGGCCCATTTATTTCAAGAGGATCTTCAGGTTTTCCATCACACAAAGAAATTTTCATTAGCGGTTATACGCGTACTTAACTCGGCGACGTAGCGAAACAAGGGCATTCAATACCTACTGGATGTTACTGATATCGGATTAAGTGAAAGAAATAATCGAATATACACTCAATTATGTCCCCTTTTAAGGTTAAGCTAAATATACAGGTTGTAAAAAGACACATCACAAAGCCGTTAACTACGCATACTGTACGTCTATCAAAGTAGCTTTGCGCAAAAAATATTGCTGGGAAACGACTTTTATTTTTAGTTATGAAAAAAAAAAAAAATTTATTGGGCGCAATGTAACGCGAACCCAGGCAAGTGGAATTAAACCCCGCCGCTTCGCTCTGAGCCACGTAGGTACTTGTCGGATATGTTTGATATTCATTGCGTTTTTGTAACTGCAAATGCGTAATTTCGAAAAAAAAAATCGAAAATTCAGGTAATGTTTGTTTGGAAAAAGTTTAGTAATAACACTTGGAATTCATTTCCGTAAAAAAGTAAAAAAAAAAAATTGCTATTTTGACCTTCAATATCTCTAGAACCAGTGGATTCCCAGGTATGGTCTATTGGAAAAAAATGATTCATATAATGGGTAGAATATATGGCTTTCGGCTTCGGAAACTGTCTTTTTACACCCAATCTAAGTAGATAGTACGGAAAAATCCTAGTTCATTTTTTTCCCCATTTTATTCGTAATGAAAAAGACCATTGACGCTTCACCAACCTAGAGAATTAGATTATTTGGCTCTTTCTTTATTATTTTCCAAACTAACTGCCTCGTTGGTCTCGTGGTGGCAAGGGTGACTAATGAACATGAGGTCCTGGTTATTCCATAGCAAGGCGGAGTTTGGAAGTTGGTTGTGTGACACCACAGTGCCTCGAAAAGCACGTGGCACCGTTGGTTCTGCACCTGATCTCTCCCCGGTGTTGTATTGCCGTCCCATCGGACTATGAGAGTGAAGAAACAGAGAGTGCACCAGTTTGCGCACACTCTTGCGCAATATAATATCTCCTGCGTACTTGGCTAATGTTATAAGATTGGCCACCGTGATCAAAATTAGATCGGTAGGATTATCTATTATTATTTTTTTAGGGTTCCGAAAGCCCGAATGAAAAAACGGAACCCTTATAGGATCACTCGTGTGTCTGTCTGTCTGTCCATCTGTCCGTCTGTCACAGCCAATTTACTCCGAATCTTCTGGACCGATAGAGTTGAAATTTGGTACACACATGAATATCTGTGACCCAAACACGGATGTTTACCCTAAATAAATTAATTTGGAATATGGGGGTCACTTTTGAGGAGAAAATCAAAAAATTAAAAATCAAAGTTTTTCAGACTGTGTTGTGCGACATATCAAATGAAAGGGCATAGGTATTGTAAGGGTCTCGAATATACTTTTTTCATAATTTCAAAATACATAATTTAGAAGTTATTTAAGAAAATAGATGAAAAATTACCGTTCCTCCGTCTTATCTCCGAAACCACTGGGCATGTCTGACTGTCAAAATGAATGTCATTGCCATACATTTTGTACTAAGCGTTAGCGTAAACGATAATAGAAAGGTAATGGCTAGGGGGGCTGGAACGTAAAGGGCAACTAAAGGAACAGCGCTTGGTTTGACTTCTCCCGCCCTGGGTGGAGCAGGAGGGCGTGTCAGACTCTTACTGACTAAAACCCACTCGTGTTCCTTCAGTTGCTTGTGCCAGGGCCGCGGTGACTCTTAATTTATCCGCGACCCAGGCAGAATTTGAATAACTTAAGAATAAGCTAATGTGAAAGATCATCAAAAAGAAAAACAAAGCAGATGAAATGACTCTAATTAAATTCTTACAAAGATTTGATTGACAACTCTGGTGTTCTATAATTGCATTATATTCACATTCAGACTCTTCCAACATTGTTACATTTAAATGTTGCCTTTTGACCGATTTATATTTTTGGAACGAAGTTCCTTATCGCGCGTTGTGAAAGGGGACTAGACGGAAAAAATTCTTACGAAAAGTTGTCACGACATCAAAGAGGCTGTCCATCCAAAAAGATTGTGTTGGAAAAACAATCTAATAAAAAAAATTCTTACGAAAAGTTGTCACGACACTAATGAGGCTGTCCATCCAAAAAGATTGTGTTGGAAAAAAAATCTAATAAAAACTTCTTGTATTTTTGGTGGGTAGGTGCAAGCTACTTCGTTCCATCCGGGTGTCCCTTGACACCTCTCAAGTTTTTTTTTTTTTTGGTTTGGATATTATCATCAAATAAGTTCTCCGGCTCTGGGTGGAGCGGGAGGCGAGGGGAGGTGGAGCAGACTCTTACTGACTAAAACCTACCCGTGTTCCTTTGCGTTCCAGCCAAGCCATATTACTTTTCTGTTATCGTTTACGCTAACGCTTAGTACAAAATGTAGGTATGGCAATGACATTAGCTGCGATATGTCACGTGACACTTACCTACGCAGGTAAAGTCATTGCCATACATTTTTAACCGACTTCGTAAAAGGAGGAGGTTCTATGTTCGACTGTATGTATGTTTTGTCAATTATGACGACACGGTTGGCGCAGAGTCGCGGGTTCTATTCCCGCACGGAACAAATATTTGTATGACCTACAGATAGTTGTTCCGGGTCTGGGTGTCTTGTGTATGTGAGTATACATGTTTGTGAACGCACCCACGATACAGGAGTAATTCCTAGTGTGGGGCAACGTTTCCTTAAAAAAAAAAAAAATAATTGTAGGTTTTCTGTCAATTGAGGACCGATTTTCAAAATTCTTTTTTATCCGATAGGATATACTCCCGATGTGGTCCCATATAATTTTATCGACATTGCTTTAGTGCTTTTTGAAAAACTGAACAAAAACGAAAAATACGTATACCTAGATGACGTTTTGGTGTTCTCCAATTATGTATTATGTTTAAATTCCACGTTCCATGTTATTGGGGTTTTTAGTTCTGGGGTATAACAACTAAAAAGTTAAAAATAAAAAACGGTTTTACAAAAAAAAAACTGACTTCCAAAAAAAAAGATAAGTACACAAAAATTAAAAAATAACTTTAATTTCGGAAGTCGGTGTCAAATAACGAAGAAATAAAATACAAACACCGATGTCCGAGATTAAAGTTATTTTAAAATTTTTAGTGTATCTTTTTTTTTGGAAGTCGGTTGTTTTTTTTTTTGTAAAATAAGTTTTTTTGGACTAAGCATTAGCGTAAACGATAACAGAAAAGTAATTTGGCTAGGGGGGCACGGCAGCTGTGAGTCTTTCAAATACTCCTCCGACCTTGGCAGGACCAATTTTTTGTCAAAATTAATAATGATAAACTTGATAATAATTTAGCATTTCACACCAGTCACTAAATAAAACAACAGGTCCAATCTCAATTTCATAGTCTGACCCCTAACGGGTCAACGCATTCGTCCCACTATGTTTTGTTTAATTTTATTACATTATACAAAAAATAGAATGAATAAAAATTAAATACTAATCGTTGCAAGCTATAACTAATTAGTATCAACATTACAGAATTAATTTCACAATTGCGAATAGAATATTTAGGTATTTATAAACTGGCAACTTGTTTTATGAAATCTTACAAATTAACGCACTTTTTATACGTGTCTATCATCCTTATTCTAGTCAGTTTAAGGTATGAAATCGTATGATTGGTGTGCATTTTCAGTTTGGTTGTTCTTTTTTTCAAATAATCGCTTGGCGGGAAATCGATCTACGGGCAAAGCGATTAGTATTGGTTTGAATTTAATGTTATTGACAAAGAAAATGAATTAATTTTGCGACATCCAACAATAGGTGGTCGATTTTAGCTAATAATTGGTTAATTACAGACAGATACAGATTGAAGCATCAGTGTTAAAAATTACGGATTATCCAATTAGAGTAAGTAAGGACAAACTTATTTATAGGGCTAGGTATTATACTATCTGAGCTTAGCTGATCTGAGCTGAGCTGAGCTGAGCTGCGATGAGATGAGATGAGATGATGAAGTATAACTTCTTACGTGCGTGCGTGTGTGCGTAGTTAATAATAAAAAAATATTATAAATTTAAAAAAAAAAAAATTATATTACAATTCCTTCACTAATTAATCGAAAGGAACTTCGTTCCATCCGGGTGTCCCTTGACACCTCTCAAGTTTTTTTTATGATTTTTGTGGCTCGCGTCATCTTTTAATTGTAATACACAACTCAGCATTAAAATCTGTGAGTTATATCTCTCTATCATATATCTGTGAGTTATATAAATCACCCCTTTTTCCTACCCTTTTTTTTGGCGGGGTGGGAAATCATCCAATGACATCTCCCGCTCTGGGTGGAGCGGGAGGGTGTGTCAGACTCTTACTGACACCTTCCCTGCCTGAGTGCCCAGGGGCGCGGTAACTCTGTTAAGAATTTATCCGCTATCCCTAGGCATTTTCCTACCCTTAGGGTTGGATTTTTTTAAAATTTATATCTTTGAGGTACACCTACCCTTTCCAATAAAACAAGAATGATCAAAATCGGACTACTCTGTAAGAAGTTATGCATGGTCATATATAAAAAAATATATGTACGCGTCGACTTGACAACCTCCTCCATCTTTTCGTCGGTTAAAAATCTCATTTATATCAAAATTACAAGTTTAAAATCACCTCCTAAGATCGATCAGTCATAGTTTAAGGGGCGGTATTGCCTCAATAGTCAAAAAAATTGGTTTTTTGGACAGTCGAGTATGACGTAATGCAATGAAAATATCCTTTGCAAATACAGTGGACAGAGAAGGGTTTAAAGAAAAATTTTAACCGAATAGAATAGTAAAAAATAGTTTGATATTCTCAATAAAAAATTTGGAAATTGCTCCACAAAAATAAACTTTGGCGTCGAACATCTCTGTATTTTCAGCAATAACAGCATTATTTTTTTAAAGAATTTAATAGAATTGGCATTTTAGTAAAACTTTGACCGGACAATTATTTAATTTATTGTTTAGATTCTGGATAATCTAAAGAAAACCTGTAAAATAAATGCCTATTCGCATCGTCAACACAATTATTACGTTCAATTCTCAACCTTATTTGAAGGTATTTCAAGTCGTAGTCAGTCCGCGCCTTAAATACTAAAAACAATAGAACAATCTACAAAAGCTTGAAGCTAATAAAAGGACAATACCAATGAGACAATACTCAATGGGTACTTACCGATTTAGAGATAAAAACTATCTTAGTCATAAGAACACTAGCTTCTGCCCGCGGCTTGGTCTGCGTGGAATTAGTTCTTTCCCCACTATAAATTATAACTTATGTGCTATTCCAAACTATAATCTATCTCTGTGCCAAATTTCATCCAGATCCGCACAGCCGTTCTGGCGTGATTGAGTTACGAACATTCATCCATCCAAACTTTCGCATTTATAATATTACTTACCTTAATAAGGGTTTTTTTGGGGGGGGGGGGGGGGGGGATTGTGGGAAATCATCCAATGACTTCTCCCGCTCTGGGTGGAGCGGGAGGGCGTCTGGTTCTTACTGACTAAAACCCACCCCTGTTCCTTCACTGCCTGAGTGCCCAGGGGTGCGGTAACTCATTTTCAGAATTTATCCGCTACCCCTAGGCATGCAGGCACCGGCCACGATGGGCCCCGTCAGTGGTGGCTGACAACATCTCTTTGAGGCCCGCGTGGAACACTACGCGCCGTCGACTCACGGGCCTGGTGCTGATCGGACGGCGAGCTACCCACTGGTCGCCGTCCGCAGGCCCGGGTCTACGGTGACCGGAGATCGTCTCGCGACGTCCTACGCCCAGTACGCCCAGTACCCCTCTGCGGTGGTAGCGGCCGGGGCCGTGAGGGCCACTCCGTTGAGCTTCCCTCACGCGTCCCGCCTCCGCTTTCGCGAGCAATAATGCTTCGCAGAAGGCGGAGACTGCCTCCCATTCCCTCTCACTCCGTAAGTACCATGGCCTCAACCAGGGCCGGGCGCGAGAGGGCGCCGCCACCTATCGCATCCACGAGGACACGGCGGTGCTCCACCCAAGCGGGGCAGACCTCCACCGTATGCTCCACCGTGTCCTCTGGGTGATCCGCGCAGTGGTAACACCCGGGCGTTTCCTTCCGCCCGATCTGATGCAGGAACCTCCCGAAACAACCGTGTCCGTTGAGGACCTGCGTCAGGCGGAAGGTGAGGACGTCGTGACGCCTCTCCAGCCACTCTTCAAAGAGGGGCACTACCGCCGCAATGGTGGCGTGCCCAGAAACCTCAATAAGGTGTGATTTTTCAATAGACAGATAACTTTTACTTGAGGAATAAATACGGACGTTTGACAGCTTTTGTATAGAAAATACCTACATAAGTCAATCTGTCATATTTATGCTTCAGTTAAAAATTATCTGGCTATTGAAAAATCGGCCCTAAGACATAAAAACAAAGTTGGGATAGTTTCACCATTTATACTCGAGAACGGCTGGACCGATATTAATGATCTTTGATTTGTTGGGTTTCTCTTCGCCCTGAATAGCACAATAACTATTAAAACGTAAAAAAACACGGTTTTTTTTTGAGGCTGGTTAAAATTTGGTTAGATAGTATTGTATAAACACATGACCGATGCCTGCATACTAAGGGGTCGCGGATATTCTTCGTAACAGAGTTACCGCGCCCCTGGGCACTCAGGCAAGGAAGGAACAGGGGTGGGTTTTAGCCAGTAAAAGTCTGACACGCCCTCCCGCTCCGCCCTTAAGCGGGAGATGTCATTAGATGATTTCCCACCCCACAAAAAAAAGGTGGTCTACTCCGAAGTGTTTTTACGAAGTATCGGCCGAATGTTCCGACATATTTGTGTGAAGTGTTAAAGTGAATGTGTCATACCTAAAATTGTAGCAAAATGGCATTACTTAAGTTTTTGGTGGAAGAAGCTTTCAGAGAAGAGCTACAATTTTAGGACATTCGATTTCACACTTCACACAAATATGCCCGAACATTCGGCCGATTCTTCGCAAAACACTTCGGAGTAGACCCCCAGTTATGGACTAGGAATTCGAATGAAAACTTAGTCGATTGTTAACAAATCAACAAACTAATTTAATCTGAAGTAACAAAGAAATCAATAAAGAATTACGTTCAGCATCAATAAAATAATGAAATTTTCCTCATCTAAATAACTTTTTCATAATGCCATCGACTACCTGTATTGTCTTGAGCAATAGACTAGACTTTACTAGACAATCACAAAATTTCGTATACAAGATTTAAAATCTATTTACAGGGTGTTACGGAACCAGTGTCGCGGGTTGATTGATTGATAGAGGTTTAGTATAAAGTAAAAATGGGATTGTATAATTATTATGATCACCCATTTCCGTTACGCTGTGTAAATAAAGATTGAATTTATTATTTTGATAGAATGGTCGCATGTAGGTATGAAAAATCATTTGTGAACGAGTCGACCGATTCGGCTGTTTTTTTTTAGTAAGTATTCGTTATTTTAGGTTTAAAGATATTTATTCTCAAAAAAGACACAAAGTCACTTACATGAGAACAATTTGTTTACCTTATGCTAAATACTAAATAGATCGAGTTCGTCAAGAAGTTAAATTTATCACTGATCCAATGCATTCCCGCATCTTAGGAAATATGTTATTATTTATTTAATAAATATTGGGCTAATTGCTTCTTAATAATAATGCATTCAAATGAATGAGTGTACATTTTTTATGCATGACGGTATTTTGTTATACAACTGTGCTCCTTCAAATGTTAAATTTTTCTTGCCGAACTTAGTTCTCATCTTTGGTAAGATAAGCAAGCTAGCTCGACGAGTGCTACGTTGGGTTACTTGCTTTACTTTAGTAAACGATAGGTTTGTCTGTATACTTTTGTTAAGAGCTTTTCGGATTAAAATACAGGTATTGTAGATATATAGCTGTATAATGTTCATAATTTTTGTTTCTTCGTAAATTGTGCTTGTTGGTGTTAGATAAGGATAATTGAAAATCATTTTGAGGAACATCATCATCATGACTGCAGCCGAAAGACGTCCATTGCTGGTCTTCATAGGCCTTCTCTAAGTATTGCTACATCGACCAGTTTCGTGCGCCTTGTATTTATCGGATTCCCGCGACCTTCATCAGGTCATCGGTCCACCTTGTGGAAGGCCTTCAAATGCTACGTCTTCCGTTACGCGGTCGCCACTCCAGAACCATTCGGCCCCATCGACCATCTATTCTGTCGCGCGAAGCCCGGGTGTATCGGTAATCAGAATTAAAGAAATTGATAACATCAGTCGCTTGCATTTCTTTTTTATTTAAATTCGTATTTCGAAATGTGACATCTCAGCTCGTGTCGTGTCGTGAACACGATTGCGTAACCGACAGTTACCGAAGATAACCGATTGTCTCCGAATCTCCACGATTACAAATGCGCACGCGGTACTAATTTGATCCGGATCCGTAACGGAACCAATTTGGAAGGTCAGCCTGATTGATAATGATTTCCACGCAGATTTGGAAATTAAAAAGAAAGAAACGAAGTAGGTTGCTGATTAGAAAAATGGTTCGCGGTTAAAATTGATAAAGCCTTTTTAATCTGTTTTGGTTTCTTAAAGTGCCATGAGTAATTTGAATTACCGACTTTAATACATGGTAACTTACGATTTCAATTTTGTTTACAAGGGTTTATTTGAAATATCATATAGTATCATAAAAACTTTTTTACAAAAACATAGAACCGACTTCCAAAAAAAGTACAAAATAACTTCAATTTTGGAAGTCGGTGTTCCTGGTTTTGTGTCTTCGTTATTTGACACCGACTTCCGAAATTGAAGTTATTTTGCAATTTTTTTGGAAGTCGGTTTAATTTTTTTGTAATAAAGATTTTATTTTTCAGTTTTTGGTTGTGGTTCCCCATTAAACTGTGTTAACAATTCATAGACATACGATCGCAGCAATTGCGGTTGATTTGCTGTCAATTTTTGAAGACTTCTGTTGTGTGTTTCCAAAATCCATCATCAGATCTATATGAGATTTAAATGGAACCATTTCGGAACAAACCCCTTTCGAACGAAAAAAGAATTTTGCAAATGTTATGCCCGAACATACATAAAAAAAACACACACACAAGAATTGAGTCGGTTAATAAGTATAGATAATTTCATGAAAAATTTGGCTTATGTCTACGTGCCTATAATTTTTATATTTTCTTGACTCTCATTTGGCCATTTACAATTTTTCGATTCATTTTTAAATTTTTACCTCTCTGTCTTTTTAATGTAATAAATTGAGTTCCTTGGTACATAATAATATTAATTAAACATTTAGAAAATCTTCACTGTTCCCAAGGCATTTAAAAAATATGTATCTCAGTGATTTTCCTGCAGCCATGACAACGATCATATGGAAACTGTAGTTAGGTATGACTTAGATTCGGCTTCAAGGTACCTTGTTACGAGATAGGCTAGATAGATTTATAAACTCTTTCAGCCTCAATATAAAACTCGATAACCAGATACTTAGTAACATATCTGATTAGCGGATTCTACATTCAAAATCTCCATAGAAAATTTCGAATTAAGTACTTACCCGCTAATCAGTGTTTAAACTAATCAATGCTTATTTTTCAGGGTTCAGTACCCGAAAGGTGCAAACGGAGCCCTACTGCTGTCACTCACGTGTCCGTCTGTATGTCCCGTCGTCTGTCACAATTTTTTTTTAATTTTTTTTTTTAATTTCCTTTGACATGAACTTGAAATTTGGTGATAATGTTTATTATTACTTACATGTATTTTACTTGATAAATCAGATTTTTTCTTTGAAATTCATTTGGTATGGAACCCTAAATATGCGAGGTCCGGTTTTTTTAATAAGCCTTTTTATGTATCTACGCCATTAGAAATTACAGTAGGAGCTTAAAATGAATAAGGTATTAAAATGGGCAGTCTTATCGCTAAAAGTCATTGGACCACATTGCAAAATCTCTCTATCCACCAGCTAAGAGCAAAACTTCTGTGACTGTGTAGTCAAAAACCACGTGTAACATCCTCACATCTCAAAGTTATGTTAATCTCATAAGCACTTTCACCGATGACCTTGTCGGGGAAAGTTGTGCAACCGGCAAAATTGAATCATCACTCATCATCTGTTCCCCGCGGTTATACGCCGCCAACCTTTTGAAATGGTCGTGTTATAACTTTGAATGTTCGTAAAGTTGTATACCCGGCTAAATTGCATCGTCACCCATCTGTTTCCCTCAGTTCTACGCTGACGGCCTTTTGGAATGGTCGTGTTATAATGCTTATAACACACGTAATGTCTTATGTTATGTAAGTATGATTATATTGCTCAAGGTAGCTGATAGGTGGAAGATTAGAGCTTGTGGGCTATTTGTTCGGTCATTAATCTCGTTCAGAGGGAATCGCGTCTTTCTTTTGTGATTGCGTTTGCCTTATAGAGTGGAATGATTGGTAAATTGGCCGGTAGGTGTTGCGAAGTTTTTGATCTAAATTTTAATCACAGGCTTCTGCTAGCGACTTTGCCCGCTAGAGTGAAAGTCAAAAAATATCCCGACGGTACTTATCTCCCGGTATAAAAAATATTCTATGTCCTATTCCAGGACATGATCTACCTATAGGTCTTCTATCGGTTACATTTTGGGGAGTGTGCGACGGAATTGCATAATTTGATTCCACCAAGCCCGTTTCATCAACGGACCACGGTTCATGGTGGACATCCCATCCATACGCACAAAGCGTTTTGAGAAAACATTCATTGTGCGTACAGCTAGGGAGTGGAATTCCCTACCGGAGTCTGTGTTTCCTGATAGCTACAACCTGGGAGTCTTTAAGACAAGAGTGAATAGGTTACTTCTAGGCAAGCGTGCTCCAGCTTCGACCACATCATCGCTTACCATCAGGTGAAATAGTGGTCAAATGCGTGACTATCAACAATAAAAAAAAACCTATGTGCCAAGTTTCATCCAAATCTGTTCAAACAGACAGACAAAGTTACTTCGCTTTTATAATATTTGTTTTGGTATTGAAGCGTTGAAGCTATTTTTAGATTTAATATTTTTGACTAGATCAAAAAAGTAAAAAATCGGTCAAGTGCGAGTCGGACTCGCGCATGAAGGGTTCCGTACCATCGTACAAGATTATACGCGTCTATTTGTTGCCATTATTAAGATCGGACAAAAAAAGATAAAAAAACACGTTAATATTACCAGCCTCCTTTAATTTTTAATTAATTAATTTTTATTATTTGTTATAACGGAAACAAAAATACACTTCTGGACACATCTATTGGCCCACCTTAGAGTTTAGGTTTCGATGGCCCCTACCGAAATATGATTGCTAGATTGAACAAAAACTGTTGATGCAGTTTTAAACCTGATACATTTTACCATCTTTTTCGATCGTATTGTTTTAAATTTGAATTCAGAATACCATACGACATGGAGCTACGCCTAACAAGTCGGATATGCGCCTTGTTAAAGGCAATTGATTTTTGAATAAAAAACATGTTTTATCAAATAAAGGTTTAATTTAATAACGCGTGTTGCCTCCATGGGCATCTACCACAGCTCTCATACGATTAGGCATAGAGTTTATCAACCGCTCTATGAAATTTTGAGGGATCATCTCCCATTCCTCTTCTATGGCAGTTTTCAACTCCTGCATCGTCTGGGCAACTGGCTGACGAGCCCTAACACGTCTTTTTAGCTCGTCCCACATGTGCTCAATGGGGTTCATGTCTGGGCTTCTGGCTGGCCAGTCCATAACTGTGATGTTCACATCCCGAAGACATTCCCTGACGATACCGGCCGCATGGGCTCTTGCATTATCATGCATAAAAAGGAAATTTGGGCCCACATAGTCCGCGTATGGTATCACGTGAGGTTCTAAGCACTCACGAATGTACCTTTCAGCATTTAATGTTGGCAGCCGTGGTCCTGTAACAACCTCAAGTTGAGTTTTGCCGCTCGCGGATATACCGCCCCAGACAGTCCATGAGCAACCGCCATAAGCAACCCTCTCTTCAAAGCAGCATTGTGCAAAACGCTCTCCCTTACGTCGGTAGACCTTCTTCCTTCCATCATTGCCATGTAACACAATTTTAGACTCATCAGAAAAGAGTACACGGCTCCAATCTTGCTGTGTCCAATTTAAATGACTGCGTGCGAAATGAAGGCGCGCTGTTCGGTGGGCTCGCGTTAGTTTGGGCCCATTAGCTGGCTTGTGTGGTACCATATCGCGTTCTTTTAACCTTCTCCGAACAGTTCGAGCGCTCACAGATACTCCGTGGAAGTCGCGAAGTTGGTTTTGTATCTCAATGAAGGTAAGGTGACGATTTCTCAAGCTGGTCGTCACGATGAATCGATCCTGCCTTTCAGTTGTGACCCGAGATCGTGACCTTCCTTGGCGACGAACAAAGCCGCCAGTCTCTAGGTACCTCCGATAAACATTTCGGACCGCAGATCGACTTATATATATAAGTGCCACAGCTTGGGCGGCGACTTCAGGTGAAGTATCCATAGATTATTGATAGAACCTCACCTTAATGTTAAGAATAAGTAATGTTTGTTGCAAAACCAAAGATATCAATCACTTTTTCAAGAATTAAATCCAAGTAAACCAATAAAACCAAGTTTTCTTAGTATTCGATTGTTTGATATCAACAAACAGGCTCCAAATTGTCTTTTGTTTCTTGAAATTCTGTGTTCGAAATTCAAAAAAAGACTATTGAATGAAATTGTGAATGTGCCAGGTTCAAAACTGCTTAAAAACTTTTTGCTCGACCTAATATAAAATTTTAGCTAGGACCAAACGAACCTGAAAATACAAGGTGGGCCAATAGATGTGTCCAGAAGTGTATATATTCTCTGAACGTTTCAACTGTCTACCTATTACGGATCATGAGATACAGCCCGCTGACAGACAGACGGACGGACGGATAGACAGCGGAGGCTTAGCAAGGTAATAGGGTACCGTTGGTTACCCTTCGGGTACGGAACCCTAAAAAGAGACGAAATATGTCCTCTTTGAAAGGGTAGGTACACTGGTGGGCACAATACAAGGCTGGTAGCTTTTCCTGGTATTACAACCTGCTTGTTTACAAATTTATGGCAAAAAAAGATGAAAAATATTACTGGCAACTACAACTTATGTCAAAAATTCAAATAACCTAACACCAAAAGCTGAGCTATTTAAATAAGTACCGTACTTAATCCTTATAAGAGGCTTAAAAGTCACAACAAGCGCTTAAAAGTGCTTGTTCTCAGCCATTAGAATAAAAATATGTAATAAACTTTCGTGCGTAAATATTATGAAAGCCATTGGGGCTTCTGGGGTTCAGAAGCTTGTAGAGTTCACTCTCCAGCCAGAGGTACGTTCAATACTGTGTAGTGTATGAAATTTAATTCTAATACCGCACTGTTATGTAAAACTGTTATATTTTTAGCTAATACAAACATGCGCCCTCTTCGATGGGCTACTATCGAATCCCAGAAGCCACGCAAGCATCGCAAGCGCCGCAAGCGCGACGTGCAAGGATAAGTGGAAGACTGGTGCTGCGATAAGTGGTTGTAAAATTGCGACTGGGCGCAAATGGCACTCTTTACGGGCATCGCCTCGAGCCGTGCGTTTGATGATTTTTTGATGCAGTTTGGTCAACTGGCTGCAATTATTAAATGGCCTGAAAGTGATCTAGCTGATATTGTCGCATATTTGGACGGCCCTGCCTTATTATATATTTATTTATAAGGAAGGTATTTCCTTCAAGGAAATATGTGTTAAATTAAAAAGGGAAATGGGAATTCACATCAGCATCAGATATTGTCAACAAATTCTATAATACTCGATGAGGTGTTGCCGTGTTGCCGGCCATTTAATCGCTTTCTTCTACAGAGTAGCCGAGTACAGCAGGCGAGAATAGATGATGAGAAGATCTTCATAAGAACGTTCTTGAAGGGAATAACGGAGACCTATAAATTAAAAGACGACGGAAGATGACATGAAAAAGATAGCTGGTTCAGAATGGACGCGAAATGCAAAAGACTCGACAAAATGGAAACCATTGTAGAAGGCCTTTGTCGAAGGACAAGCTGAAAAAGATAAACAAGTTTAAATGTATAATAGAGATATGGAAATATTAAAAGTAAGTTTCAGTAATAAAGGCCTATTTTATTTTATGTTATTTGTTTTTATAAATTAAAACTAGCAACGAGATTATACTCGTCAAAATGCGGAGCTACGGGGCCATAATCGAGCAGATAAAATAAATACTGGAGGGCTTCACGTGAAACGTGAAATCTATCAATATAACCCTCACGGGTTCAATTTAATCAATTTCCAATTAACAGGAATTCAATTTCATCTCCGAGACCAGTAAACCTACGACCTACAACGTCGGGCACAACTCTAAATCAGGCAGACGCCACGGAGACATTCCACACACCCAGATAAAATATGCGGCCGAGAAACCGTTTCGACAGAAATAATCGTTTCTCCTGTTCCCAGCGCCAGAAGCCCCGAAGGATTCACAATCTATCTATATATATATAAAAGGAGAAACGCACAGCCGAAACTACTGGGACTAGGAACGTGAAATTTTGCACACGGTAACCGTGTTTTATAATATATACGAAATATCGGGTGTAATAAGACAGTTTCCGAAGCCGAAAGCAAATATTCTACCCATTACTAAGATCATTTTTTTCCAATAGACCATACCTCGGAATCCCCGTGGATTCTGGAGGTATTGAAGGTCAAAGTAGTTTTTTTTTACTTTTTTGCGAAAATGAATTCCAAATGTTATT
The DNA here is from genome assembly GCA_951329385.1 of Polia nebulosa. Lineage (NCBI taxonomy): Eukaryota > Metazoa > Arthropoda > Insecta > Lepidoptera > Noctuidae > Polia > Polia nebulosa. The sequence continues at coordinate 4,251,847 of OX589592.1, read as the reverse complement.
AGTAAACTTTTTTCCAAACAAACATTACCTGAATTTTCAATTTTTTTTTCGAAATTACGGATTCAAAGTTACAAAAACGCAATGATTATCAAACTTATCCGACAAGTACCTACGCGGCTTAGAGCGAAGGGGCGGGGTTTAACTCCGCTTGCCCGAGTTCGCGTTACTCGTACATTGCGCGAAATAAAAAATAACTTTTTTATACCTAAAAATAAAAGTCGTTTCCCAGCAATAATTCTTGCGCCAAGTGACTGTTGGATGTAAAGTATACGTAGTTGACGGCTATGTGATGTGTCTTTTTACACTCTGTATATAGAGGAGCACTAAGAAGTGGTTTGAGGAAATACGACCTTTAAGGGGTGAAAAGGGGGGATTTTGTTTGTATGAAGCTTCGTTATTCCACGCGGGCCAAGCCGCTGGTAGAAGTTAGTATCTAATCAGAAAAATAAGTACTGTAATTAATGTGCAAAATAAAACAAAATCGTTCACAGTTAACAATAAAACTTAAAAATAAGTACCTGTACGGTTGCAGCGTTTGACACAATTTATGTGCAAAATAAAACAAAATCGTTCACAGTTAACAATAAAACTTAAAAACTGATAAGTTTATTGTGCGTTTCATAACAATTAGACCGCCTACAGTAACTAAAGTATTTCACGATATATATTTCATAATATTTTAGGCACCTAACTCTTAACAAGAATCTCTTTTAATTTTATTGTTAAACCTAATTATAATTATTGTTATACAAAGATTATGCAACGATACAATCTTGTGCTAATATCAGTTATTTTTTATTTAATTTTTTGCAGTTACATTTAAATTTTTTCCTGTTTCTCTACTTCCTCAAATGAGACAGTTGCATCATTGTCTGTAATAGTTATTAAAAAGTATAATTAATTAATTAAAACTACTTATGTTATACTGTAGTTTGCTCATACTGACTCATCATTGAATCAGATAGCTAACAGATCGCTCTTGTAGAAAATTGAGGCATTACCTAATTAAAAGCAAAGGACTATTGTGGGGTTTCATAAATTGGAGTAAGCACGTTTCGCGCAGTGGTTGAGCGATTGACTGCCGTGCTGCGTGTCGCGGGTTCGATTCTCGTACGGAACAAATATTTGTATCAAAATCAAAAGTCATTTATATTTAAATTAGGCTGAGAGCCAGCACTTTTTGAACTTCAAAGTTCTACATAAAGATAGTCCCCCAAAATCGACACCCCGTCACGACTTCCTAGTGTTTTAGCTGTGAAGAAGAAGTGGCCAACAAACTCCCCAGCAACACATCTGTCTGTTAAGTTTGAAGAACTTGAATCTATATAATTATATGTAACAGTCTTAACATATATGTATGTATGGCCTATAGAGGTTACAGATAGTTGTTCCAGGTCTGGGTGTCATGTGTATGTGCGTTTAAATGTTTGTAAACGCACCCACGTCACAGGAGTAATTCAACGTTTTAAGGCGCCATTAACTGCCAATGACCTTGAGTGGTTAGCTTACGTGTTTTATGCTGAGCTCACGTGTCGTACGTCCACCCAGTAATAGGACTTTCGCCCATCAAGGAGCACTGTCCGAAATTAGAGATAGAGATATCAAATTACGACAGAAATTGTCTAAAGTAATATATCTTTTTTTTCAAAGAAATAAGACTAGTCGTTTAGACGTGATGTTCAATCAAAAACCATTAGAAGTCGTATAACTGCACGTTAAAACAAATACAAAATGAGAAAGCATTTGCCTAGGAGGAGTTGCCTTGCCTCTGATCTTATCAGAAATGAAGATATCCGCAGAAGAACCAAGGTTACCGACATGACAGAAGGAATCGCCAAACTAAGTGTTTGAGCAGGGCATATTGCTTGCAGAACAGATGGTCGATGAGGTCGAAGAGTTTTGAAACATGTAGTGTTCGAAGGCCTCCCACAAGGTAGTCCAATGACCTGGTGAGGGTCGAGGGAATTTGATGGATTCGAGGCGCACAAGACCGGTTCTTGTGGTGACACTAGGAGAGGCCTATGTCCAGCAGCGGATGTCTTTCAGATGAAATGATGATGATTATTTGACTAGCATACCAGACTTGGTTGAAGGTCTTGTAACCAAGCCAGTGGCATAGTCACACATTTTTAAGGCGCAAGTTATACGACTTCTAATGACTTTTAATTAAACATTACGTCTAAACGACTAGTCTTATTTCCTTAAAAAAATAAATGTTAATCTAGACAATTTTCTTCGTAATTTGTTATGTGAATATTTGAAATTATATTTTTATAACATAAATACATAATGTTCCAATTAATTATTTGTAAAGTTATGTCTCATCATCATCATCAGCCTTTTAATGTACCCACTGCTGGGGCACAGGCCTCCTCTCTGTGAGAGGGTGTGGGCCGTAATCCACCACGTGGGCCCAATGCGGGTTGTTGGATGTCATGTCTTCGAATTTTTGGTTCTAGGACATGCCGGTTTCCTCACGATGTTTTCCTTTACCGTTTTGAGAGCAGTGGTGATGAAATAATTTACACAAAGTAAAGCACCTGCCTGGGTTTGAACTCACGACCTACAACTTGTAAGTCGCGGCCAATACCACTGGGCCACCACTGCTCGACTGGGCCACCACTGCTCCACTGGGCCACCACTGCTAGTTATGTCTAACGTGGTGAAAAAATTGAGAATCACGCAAAAAATATAAAGCGTATTTTTATGCAATATTCACCATTTTAAAGGTCATTTAACTATTTATATTTTAGTATACGTGTTTTAGTATAATAAATGAATAATGCATCTAATTTCGGACAGCGCTCCTTGATGGGCGAGTCCTATTACTGGGTGGACGTTACGTGAGCTCAGCACAGAACACGCAAGCTAACCAAGTCGTCGGCAGTTAATAGCGCCTTAAAAAAAAGGAACAACTTTTACTATTGGAGCACCTTAAATAAAAATGTACAGTACATTTGTCGAGTTATGCAAATATAAAGTATGGGGTTGATGATTTTTAACTGACTTCAAAAGGAGGAGTTTCTCAATTCTACTTTATTTTTTTTTGTCGCGATTTCAGGGTTGGTCCCGAATTAAAAGTTGTTTATAATGATGAGTATATTGTCAGTGTTTTCATGTATTGCTGTCTCCACCGTGTATAAAATAGCAGTTTATATTCTTTTGATATTTAATTTGTAATCTAATATAACAATTTCTAAATCTTTTAGTTTTTGTCGGATTGTTACATTCATTTTAATTTTATTATAGTTGGGCAAGCTGCGTTTTTTATTGAATATAGTTTTTAAATGAAACCTACATAATTAAATCGTTATTTGCTTTTAAATGGCTTAAGAAATGATACCTAGTTAATTATCTACGACGCAAAGTGGAAATTGCAAAAGTTTAATTAGAAGAAAAAGGTTTTATTTACAGTCCGGCTGAGTTCATTAATTAAACGTGAAACTTTTTGGTCGTTTATAACAAACTTTTTAGCCTTTACACCTATGTAAAAAAATCTTCGAAGTTAAATTTGACCCACTTTCCGGTTTTCGATTGAGCTGTAATTTTGCATACGTGTTAAGTTTGGAATACAATGCATAATTAGCTAAGTGACGTCATTCTAAATTCAAAATGGTGGACTCCCAAAGATGGCCTAGTAATTTTTATATATTTCCATGATAAGGGTATCATGGAAGGGTATTTTTTGAACTATAATATTATTATTTAGTTGCTGCCTCAGGTGCTATCATTTTTATACTTAATAATAATCTTTATTGAACAAAAATACCTTACAATTTGCTTAATATCTAGCACTTGTTACACAATTTGTGAAAGGCATACAAATTTAAACTCTGCCTCCTAAACTAGGATACCCTGTGTCTTAGGAGTCAGTGTTCTACTGTCGCTTGGACTTATTTCATGACCCTTATATAAATAGTACTAACGCTAAATCAGCAGACTATACACGGTAAATACACATACAAATTATATAAGCAAGAATAGAAAAAACAAAGTAGAATAAATGAAGATAAGGTATAAACTGTGAGTGCGTGTGTGTACTTGTGTGTGTGTATGCGCGCGCGTGTGTGTGTGTGTGTACAGTTGTTGTGAATGTCATAAATATATATTACACGTAAAGGAAGTTAGTGTAGTTATGCAGTGACGTTACAGATAAATTATGACATAGGGAGCAGCAGTTCTTCGGTCTGTGCATAGTCAAGAAGATACAGCAGATTCAGTACTTAGGTACCGAACTTCTTCTTTTTTCTTCTATTCGTGTCCATTTTGACTCAAATTTTGTTCGACCTGTATGTAGCCTTTTTTCTTTTTAGTATAGAAAAAAAAACCCGAAGGACAGCTTGTGACGAGCTTTGGACAGAAGCAATCCCACGGACCCGTTTTCCAGGAGAAGTCTTGTTCCTCATCTTTAGCTTACCTCTTAAGTAATACTAAGCAAACGTACTCAGAGGAAGGAAGTATGCTCCAGTGGGGAGCTATTTGGGATCTTCACCGTACTTCCGGTAATATACTTATCTTGAGAACAGTGGTGGCGCAATGGTAATGGCCCCGACTTACAAGTTGAAGATTGTGGTTGAACCCACGATCCAAGCAGGCGCCTTACTTTGTGTAAATTCATCACCACTGCTCCCAAAACGGTGAAGGAAAACATTGCGAGGAAACCGGCATGTCGTTCTCGTTTTTTTTTTTAATATTTCTACTTGGTGTTGCTTTGTTTGTTTTTTTTTATGCACCTGCCATATTATCTCTCCACCACCCTTGGTTGACTGGTAGAGAATGCCTAAGGCATTAAGTCCGCCTTTGTACTTTAGTTGCATGAAGTGTAAATAAATAAAATAAATAAATGTCCTAGAACAAGAAAATCGAAGACAGGTGACAGCCGCCAACCCGCATTGGACCCGCGTGGTAGACCTAGATACGTCCCATTCCCTCTCCCAGAGAGGCGGTCTGAGTCCCAGCAGTTCGAACATTAGATAGAAGGCTGGTTATGTTACCTATATGATATAAACACAAACTGAAATATAACGTCGAAAAACGCCTCCGCATCGCTGTCAACTGGTAATGTGCTCAAAACACTGACGGCATTACCACGTTAAATGCAATGCTTATCCTTTGTCCAAGGTTAAAAGCCAGTCGGGTCACGCGAAGAGTCAATTAGGAGTTTAGAGAGATCTTTATACAATTTGTGAGCACTCTGACCCCACGATCTGTGAGTTTCAACCCCAAACGGCTCGAAAATAATACAGGGTGTAACGGAAGGTGCAGTCATATTTTAAGAACTGCATCTACCCATCGATATGAACAACTTTCTTCAAAACATTCTGAGGAAATCTCAATTTTTTTTTTACCTTCCATACAAATATTGGTCAGCCGATGATAACTTTGTATGGAAAGTCCAATTTTTTTTTGGGAATTTTCTGTTTTTTGTAAGAGAGAGATGTTCATTTCCATGGGCAGAGCTTTTAAAATATGACCACACCTTTCCGTTACACCCAGTATAAATGCCAAAAAGGTTATTTCCGTTTCGCTTGAGGCTCTCCACAGCCGCAGCGGCAGCGCCAGCATAGCACGACGAGCTTAGAAGATGGAATGGCGCAAGAGTATCGACACAATAAAGACATGCCATCTGGTCTCACACGCGATGATGGCAACATCATCGCGTGTCAGGCCATGGCGTTCCAATAATGTATATGTTATGGACCAAGTAATAAATGGGAGCATTTTTCATAATTCCGGCGCATTACGAAAAATGACAAGCTACTCAGGGCGAAATAAATAATTATAATTTGAACTTCCTTATTTATCACATTGCCTCGACATTATAAATATTGCCGTGTGGTCTTTGGGCAATCTGATAATACACAGGTATGGTGTGGTGTGCCATCCTCTTCGTGGTTATTTTTTTTAAACTTTTCAGAAGTAGGAGCCCCACAAAGCGGAGTTCCGTCGACAGTAACAGTAATAAAACCTGGTTTTAATTTTTCTGCACCATATGTGAGTAATTGGGACAAGCCCGCCACACTATTCCCAAACCACTGTAACTTCTGTAAGCCAGAATTTACAGTGGCGACCACCAGGAAAAAACGCCGAGGCAATGAAGCTCGACGAGTCCCAGAGAAACGATTAAACTGTCTTGGGTCCCGCAACGAAATTAATCAGAAAAGACAGCGGAGGAGTAAGAAACATATAATTTCCACTTTCCCCTTTCTTCTTTTGTTCATAGGTGACTAGGTCAATTTGATTATTTCAATACTTGTTATCACACTGCCCTCTCATATTGGGCATATTTCAAACTACCCGGGCATTTTTTATAATGTCCTAATAATCAAGTGGTCCTTAAGGCGCTATTAGCTGCCAATGACCTTGAGTGGTTAGCTTGCATGTTCTGCATTGAGCTCACGTAACGCGTCGTATGTCCACCCAATAATAGGACTCGCCCATCAAGGAGCGCTGTCCGAAATTAGACGCATTATTAATTTATTACACATAAAACAACAGGTATTAAACTAAAACACTGAGACTAAATTATAAATCATTAAATGATCTTTAAAATGGTGAAGGTTTCATAAAAATAGACTTTATAGTTTTTGCGTGATTCTCAATTTTTTATCCGCGTTAGACATAACTTTACAAATAAATTACACTATGTTAAAAAATTACGACGGAAATAGAAATAAGACTAGTCGTTTAAACGTGATGTTCAATTAAAAACCATTAAAAGTCGTATAATTGCGCCTTAACATATAAAGTGTGACTTTAAAATCATTTGCAACCTTTTTTTAAAAAATCCTACTCATGAATTATGTTTTTTTTTCATCCTTTGATCAGCCAGTTTTTTTTACAGCATGAAGTTTTGATGATCGGTTGTCTAACTTTTGCAGACAAGCGTAAAAAATGTTTTGCTGGCCTTACATAATTGAATACTGATGAATTTCGAACTTGCAAGTCACCTCTATCTCGAATCAAGCTGCAAATGGCTAAATAACCAGACAAATTAAGCAATCTACTTGAAATAATATCCACTGAAGGCCAGACTTATCATCAATACACAAAATGGTGGAAAGTGATGACCTTCGGGCTTCACATTACAGTTTGGCAACGTTCTTGATCGTTTGAAATTGAAGCTTTTTTGGTGTGGCGAGTTGCCGCCACTCTGCAAGTTGGGTGGGGTTGGTATCACGTCGCGTGTGTGTCTCGCTTTAATTTGTCAGACAGACGTGAGTGGCCGGCTTTACGACGAGCTATAGACAATTTAAAATGCAACAATCGACGTCACGTCAGTTTGACGTCAGTGTGTGTGTGTGTCTAACGCCGCGAGGCACAGCGCGCATCTCACCGCAGACTAAATTAATGTCTTAAAATAATATCGTCCCCGCAAATACGCTAAAATCCCGAGTAAATCCCGTAAACGTTGGGGATCCACCGGGAATAATAAATAACCCATATTTACCGCGTCCGTTAACTACTGAACAAGCATAATCAGGAGTGTTGGTGTGAAGAGAACGAGTGGCCACTCGACAATTCGACGTGCAACCATCGAGAACAGCCCGGAAAGTAAGGTACCACTTGTTTTACAAATTGTGAGTAGGGCCACATTCGCCGACTGCTGCCGACCACTCCTAACTTGAAGTTATACAGACAAATATAGGCAATTTTGGGCCAGCATTCCCTCCAAGTGCTTGGTCGTACTTTACTGTCCTACATCCGCAGAGACCCACGGCTATTTACACGCTTGGGCAACTCCATTTTTATTTACTTAATGCAATCCATTTATGATAATGACTTGATGAGTCTCTATAAAGACTTACTGGTGATTATAAAGAGAATAAAATTAAAGCATTTAAATTAGGGATTTATGTTATAGATCCTTACGTGACTGATGAAGAGTTAATGTTAGTGCTATTCATCTACTTAAGGTCCTACTACCGGCCATGTGGCGCCCTCATTTAATAAAATATCGTAGCATAGCATAGAAAATAAATATCTACGTCATGTTTGTTACAAAGAGGATAAAGTATTTTTACGCCGGCCGGTAGTAGACCCTTACAGCACAGTTATATGCCAACGACCTTGAGTGGTTAGCTTGCGTGTTCTGTGCTGAACTCACACAACGCGTCGTACGTCCACCCAGTAATATAACTCGCCCAGCAAGGAGCGCTGTTCCAAATTAGACCAGTTATTCATTTATTACACAACAAACATTACACAAAAACACTTATACTAAAAAATGAGTAATAAAATTATCTTTAAAATGGTGACGGTTTCACAGAAATATGTTTAATATTTTTTGCGTGATTCTCAATTTTTTATCCGCGTTAGACATGACTTTACAAATTAATTACACTATGTTATAAAAATATAATTTCAAATATTCACTTATCAAATTACGAAGAAAATTGTGTAGATTAACATGTATTTATTTCAAAGAATTAGCACTAGTTGTTTAAACGTGATATTCAATTTAAAATCATTAGAAGTCGTATAATTGCGCCTTAAAACCTAAAAAAAATAATTAATTAAGATCTAAATTTTGCAAAAGACTGTCCTTGACTAGCCAATATCAATCTGAAAAGAGTCATCGCGACCATGGCACAGGCAACTGAAGAAACACGGGTGGGGTTTAGTCAGTAAGAGTTTGACACGCCCTCGCGCTCCACCCAGAGCGGGAGAAGATACTTCAGACTCGCGCGCAAAGGGTTCCGAACAAATAATATTTTTTTCAGTTTTTTTTTAAAACTGCTTCAACCTTATAAGTTTTTCTGTAATCTATAAGTAAAGAACTACTTTCTGTATTTTTTTTCAACATTTTAGGCCCAGTGGTTTCGGAGATAAGGAGGGCAGGAATGGTCATTTTTCATCGATTTTCTTAAATAACTTTAAAATTATATTTTTTTAAATTAAGAAAAAAAATATTCGAGACCCTCATAATGAGCCCTTTCATTTGATATGTCGCACGACACAGTTTAAATTTTTAATTTTCCGATTTTCACACCAAAAGTGACCCCCATATTAAAATTAATTTATTTAGGGTACACGTCCGTGTTTGGGTCACAGATATTCATGTGGGTACAAAATTTCAACTCTATCGCTCCAGCAGATTCGGAGCAAATTGGCTGTGACAGACGTACAAACGGACAGACAGACACACGACTGATCGTATAAGGGTTCCGTTTTTTCATTCGGACTTTCGGAACCCTAAAAATGCCAGTGTTAATACGAGTAGGTACACACGACGCGGGAGACGTAAGAAATAGCCCGAACCTGTAGAGTGTTCCGGGGAGCCGCTATGGAGTTTCAACGTTCCATCACAGATGCCAAGTCAAGGTCTTGGAGGGAGCTTCTTGAGGAGCTGGATAGGGATCCATGGGGGAGACTACAAATTGGTTATAACCAAATTGCGTCCCTGGGTTCCCCCCATCACATACACCATGGATCCGGCTCTACTGATGGAGAGAGTCGTAAAAAAGCTCATCCCACAAGCTAGGTTTCAAAAAAAGCCCGTTGTTCAAACCATTTAGAACTATACTGTATGCATGTGTATACTTATATCTATGTTTGTGTAAGAAACGATCCTTTAAAATCTGTTCAACGAAGTAGCTAGTTAGTATTGAAATAAACCCATACGAAGCAACACCTCTTTAAGTTTAACTACGCCCTTTCAAACAAATCTAAACCGTATCACCAAGGAACACCCGTAATAGGGTGGAACAGGGTATGAAAGTTTGTATGGAAATCCATTACTTTATGTCAGTGGCAGGTACAAGGCTAGCTAAGCCAAAATAGTAGGTAATTATCGTACTTGTTCTCTTGCGATTGCGACGACAAATTATTGTAAACAGCCGTGAACTTGGGGTCGGAAGTCGATTGCTGTCAACCGCTGCAAAGTTGTTGCACACTTAGAGACACGAGGAATAGGTAATGACTCAAATATATTTGCAAATGTCTCCGTCGCTGTAGTACTCGTACCTACTAGCCTTTTCCCAACTATCTTGGGGTCGGCTTCTAGTCTAACCGGGTGCATCTGAATACCAGTATTTTACATGGAGCGACTGCCTATCTGACCTCGACAACCCAGTTACTCGGTAATATGATACCCCTTGGTAAGACTGGATGTCAGACTTTCGGGCTTCTGAAGACCCGTAACAACTGTCAAAGATCCACGATTGACAGTCGGGACCAACGGCTTAACGTGCTTTTCGACGCACGGAGGAGTCTCGATATGTAAAGATGGTCACCCATCCATGGACCAACCCCGGAAAGCGTAGCTTAACCTGATGGATCGACCTTTGCGGCTGTTATTACTTTAGCCACGAGCTCCTCTTTCCGTACAAAGTTGTTGATCAAAATTAGTATTCTTCTTATTCGTCGTTCCCCCACTAAATTATAATAGTATTTACAATAATGCAGCATCACGATTTATAAAATAAAATGAACCTCCCTTCTAACTAATAATTATAAAATCCGCTGATGATATTTTTGTACGGCAAATCCAATTTATTTTTGGGAATTTTCTTTGACTTCTTTGAAGAAAGTTGTGAATTTCCTTGGGCAGAAGCATTTTCTAAAATATGACCAGCAGTTTCCGTTACACCCTGAATGTAACGAACCGTAAACCAGTTCTAATTTACAAGCTCATGTTTATGCTTAACACATGGTACGGTACCGCGTGTTAAACATAAGTCTAAAGGCGCATAAGTCTCACATACAGTGCGCCGGCACGTGCCAGCGGATTTATTATTTGTTCTTATTTAAAATAATATGGTTTTATTATTTATTAATTATGTTTATTTATCTTTTTAACATATTAAATACATTTTTAAATATTTATTAATTTATTAATATTTTATTCATTTATTTATTATCCATTCGGATTTATTATTTCCGGATTTATGATTTATTATTTATTCAGTATCTAAAATATGACCACCGATTTCCGTTACACCCTGTATGTAACGAATTATAAACCAGTTCCAATTTACAAGCTTATGTGTATGCTTAACACATGGTAGGGGGGGGGTACCGCGTGTTAAGCATAAGTCTCTTCTTCCTTCACTCAGTGCGCCGGCACGTGCCGCCGGATTTATTATTTATTCTTATTTAAAATAATAATAATGGTTTTATTATTTATTTAATTTATTATTATATAATCATTAATTTATTGTCCATTCGGATTTATTATTTATTCTTATTCCGGATTTATTGTTTATTCATTATCTAAAATATGACCACTCATTTCCGTTACACTCTGTATGTAACGAATCATAGACCAGTTCTAATTTACAACCTTATGTTTTTGCTTAACACATGGTAGGGGTACATACAGTGCGCCGGCACGTGCCGCCGGATTTTGCCAAGCGGCACGTTTACGTTTATAAACACTAGCACTTCACCCGCGGCTTTGTCCGCGTGGATTTCAAGCGATACCGCCCTGCACTAGCCGCGCTGTAGGCACTCTTTAACGAAGGATCAAAGAGACCGTCTCGCTCAGGCGGCTTCTTTGACACACAACTATAGGTGAACTTTGTCGAGCGCTCAGTGTTGCCTTTGATACGATTTCTTTTTTTAATTAATCACTTTCGTTGGAGAAAAATAATAGTCGCGTATCCATTATATGATTACGTATATATATACGCAGTACGATACCAAATAATACCCTTCAGGATCGAACAGGTTTTTTTTACATGCTGTAAACAGTGACCGGACGCACCACGGCTTGCCCGGCGGCAAGGCAGAGCCGGCGGCACTGTGTGTGAGCCTTTATGGAGTAAGGGATGAGAAAGGATTTTTCTTGGGAAATCAACTCTCTACCAATTATACGTAGCATTAAATGGACTGGCGACACTTTGGGAAAGCTTATGTCCAGCTGTGGACATTCGGCGGAAATAATGATGATGATGAGAATCAAGTGGCTTGACTGTTTAGCCACTAAAAGTAAGTATTGACAAGATGGTCAATATACTGTAGCGACATCTATGACGCCGCACACGAACTAAAAATAGCAAGAATTCTACATCGCGCAAGCAGAGTTCTCCGCGCGATTTGAACATATACAACAGTCCGAAATCAACCATTGGGCAGTTGCCCGGACCAGACACAACACCCGTCTGGTCGGAGGATCCTCCCTTTTCAATGGAGGTTGTGGAACTTTACACCCTGTTCCGCATACCTCCAAACTGGTGACCCTCGAGCATGAACGTCAGCGCAGCCTTCGTGCAGCTACTTCAGCGTGACGTCATCATCATCGCTTCCTTCAAGCTCTTGTGCAACGAGTCATACAGCCAGCCAGTACCAACGGCTTCTACGGGTATCCTGACCACCAGCATGCAGCGGATGCGCATTCCTGGTCAGCATCCTCAGCCTCTTTCATCACCATTTACCTCATCAGCGATCTTGGCGCAGCGAACATCACCTTCGGCCGGTCGAAGAACCTCTCCTGGTTGACGCCAGCAGTCAAGCCACTACGTCGCACAGCACCGCTCCGACCCACTGGAGCCTGCAGCATCATCCCGACTCACTGGGACATCATCACCCCGACTCACTGGGGCATCATCCCGACTCATTGGGATAGCAACACCTCGACTCACTGGGGCATCACCGCAGACAGTTCCGACTCACCGTGAACTATGCGGCTCTTCCGGTTCCGACTCACTGGAACCAACCTTCCACTGGCCCGGCAAGCATCACAAGATGTATGGACGACTCATCAAGAACCATCGATCTCCGATCTCCGGAGGGGAGTGATGTAGCGACATCTATGACGCCGCACACGAACTAAAAATCGACATACGACATAAGCACATTTGCCAACAACTAGAGTTTAGTTTAACCTCTAACCGTAATAAATGTAAGCACAAACGTATGTCGTCATTGCTCTTTGAACCTATCTTTTCTACATTAAGAACTTGTCTATTAAAATCTTCGCGGGTCATGCATATTATTTATGCTTCAATCACTTAAATACTTAAGTGCTTATTATAATGCAACCTCTTTTAGATAATAATATTTACAATGTGTGATGCTGTTCCGCATTCTGCAATGCATAATAACTAATACTTAATATATAATAAGATAATGATTGTGAATTATCTCGTGTGGTAATAAAATATGAAAGCTTTTGTTATTAAATGTCTGTTAAGTTATTTGTAAGTGTAGCAACTTTTTCACTGTTGTTTTTTCTTTGTGTTTAGCAAAGTTGAAGTTGCAAAGTTTGTTAATCTGTGCAATTCATAATATATGCCCTTGCTATGGAGACACATATACTACTTAATACTAATAATATTATAAAGAGGAAATACTTTTTTGTTTGTTTGTTAGTACCGAATAAGCTCCAAAACTACTGGACTGATTTTAACAATTTTTGCACCAATAGAAAGCAAAATTATTAGCGAGTAACATGCTACTTTTTATCCCGGGCAAAATTACAGTTCCCGCGGGATAGCGAAGTGCGAAGCCGCGGGCAAAGTGCTAGTTTTCATATAACCTTATTGGAAAAAAACGAATAGGTTTGTGTGAAGGTGTTCATTGACCTAATTAGCACTGTATTTCTTTTACGAACATAATGAACATGTACTAAAATCTCATCAAAATAGGTAAACTTAATTTTTTTTTGTTGATACGCACGCGTTTGACCACTATCTCACCTGATGGTAAGCGATGATGTGGTCGAAGATGGGGCGCGCTTGCCTAGAAGTAACCTATTCACTCTTGACTTAAAGACTCCCAGGTTGTAGCTATCAGGAAACACAGACTCCGGTAGGGCATTCCACTCCCTAGCTGTACGCACAATGAATGTTTTCTCAAAACGCTTTGTGCGTATGGATGGGATGTCCATTATGAACCGGTGGCACTTCGCCGTGCGTCTTGTGGTCCGTTGATGAAATGGGCTTGGCGGAATCAAATTATACGATTCCGTCGCACACTCCCCAAAATGTAACCGATAGAAAACCGATAGGTTAGCAACTCGGCGTCTATGTTCTAGACTTTGGAGTTTCGACTCAACGAGCCTATCATTGCCAATGATCCTCTTGGCTCGTTTCTCAATTGACTCAAGGGCATCAAGCTGGTATCTGGCAGATCCGTCCCAAAGATGAGAGCAGTGCTCCATACACGATCGAACTTGTGCTTGATAGAGTTGGAGCAGCTGTTCCGGCGTGAAGTACCGTCTCACCTTTGCATGGATCCCCAGCTTTTGGCAGCCACTTGAGCCTTTGCCTCTATGAAGGGACCAAAATTGAGGGTAGATGTTAAAGAAACACCAAGAAGCTCAAGTTGGTTGGTTATCGGCACGGTCACACCTCGGAAAGATGGAGCCGGGTGAAATTGGCTCCTCTTAGCGGAAAAAGACACGCCTGGGTCTTAGCAGCATTGAACTTGACCAGATTGGCATCGCCCCATTCTGAGACAGCCTGTAAGGACAAGTTCAAGCGCCCAACCATAGCCTCTCGGAGAGACCGGACCTGTGACCCACTAGCTCGTGCATCAGGCACGAATCTCTCGGCAACAGTGCTGTCGTTTGCATACCCAAAGGTACCGGGTTTTAGCAGGTCGTTAATATGCAGCAAAAACAATGTTGCCGAGAGCACCGACCCCTGAGGAACACCGGCATTAATAGCCAGCAGTCCGGACGAGCAGCCATCTATGACTACTCGGATAGACCGATCCCTCAGGAAATCTGCAATCCAATCACACAAACCAGCGGGCAGACCGAAGGAAGGAAGCTTGCCAATTAGGCTGTCGTGCCAGACCCGGTCGAAGGCCTTCGAGATGTCAAGGGAGACCGCAAGGGCTTCCCCTTGTTTGTCGATGGCCTCACTCCAGATGTGAATGGCATACGCTAGAAGATCCCCAGTTGACCGATTTCGGCGGAAGCCGTATTGTCGGTCACTGAGGATATCGTTAGCTTCTAGGTATGCCAGGAGCCTACCATTCAGTATACGTACCCTCCTCTTACAGAGTCCGGAAGTTACCGAGATGGGCCTATAATTTGCTGGGTCAGCTCGACTACCCTTCGAAATAGGCGTGTCAAGATCAGAGACAACTCAGGCGCACAAATCCTCAGTACAATTGCCGGTATCCCGTCGGGGCCATTAGCCTTGTTCACGTCCAGGTTACGCAGTACCCCTCGGTCATCCTTCTGATGAATGCGAATGTCCGACATAATCGACTCGCATCCACCAAGAGTACCAGGGGGCCTCGTGCCACCAGGATCTAGACGCGAAGATTCCGCAAACATGGAGGCAAACAAGTTTGCTTTCTCCTCAGCGGAGTAGGCCAGCGACCCGTCGGGTTTCAGCAGTGGAGGTGAGGAGCGGCAGAAATTCGATTCAACCGACTTAGTCAGGGACCAAAACGCCTTACTACCAGCTGGATAAGATAAGCAAGTTTGTTCCCAATTCGGCTAATGTGGTCAAACCGAGCCCTTCGCAACACCTTCTTGCAGGACTTGGCAGCCCTGTTGAAGGCTCTCTTCTTCTGACTCACGTCATTTGCTTTACGCGTCCGAGCGTCGACCCATGCCAGTTAGGCCGCGTGTTTAAGCGCATCAGCGCGATTGCACTCGGCACCAAACCATGGTCGAGCTTCGCCTGACATTGTTACGTCAGAGAATGGAATGTAGTACTCATAAATGAGGAGCTCGTGGCTAAAGTAATAACAGCTGCATGGGTCGATCCAACAGGTTAAGCTACGCGTGCCGGGGTTGGCCCGAGGATGGGTGACCATGGCGGGTGGGAGACTCCTCCGTGCCTCGGAAGTTTGTCCCGGCTGTCAATTGTGGATCTTTAACAGTCGTTACGGGTCGTCAGAAGCCCCAAAGTCTGACATTCAGACTTACCAAGGGTTATCGAATTACCCAGTTACTGGGTTGTGGAGGTCAGATAGGCAGTCGCTCTATGTAAAATACTGGTATTTATTTAGACTTTTTGGTTAGACTGGAAGCCGACCCCAAGATAGTTGGGGGGGGGGGTAGGCTAGGCAGATATATAGATTATGTTCCCTATACATATATATACAGGATGTAACGGTAAGGTGTGGTCATATTATAAGAACCGGTTCTTCCCATGGTAATGATCATTTTTTTCTAATATAAGTACATAGAGAATTCCCAAAAAAAAATTGGACGACTTCCCATAATATGTTATCATCAGCTGCTCAATATTTGTATGGGATGCAAACATTTTTTTTGAGAATTTACTCAGATTTCATGAATAAAGTTGATCATATCGATGGGCAGATGCAGCTCTTAAATAAAATATGACCACACCTTACCGTTACATCCAGTTTAAAATATCATTGTCTTCTAGCCCTTGGCATCCTCGCTGGTGACCATCAGTACATCATCATAAATCAAGCATGAGTATTATGAGGTGCTTACTTAAGTGGTAAAAAGTCGTGGCAGTCGAACCTTTCCTAACCGTTCACGGATACCTTCAGTATGACCACATGGGTCAACATACATATTGTGAGTTGGTAATTAGTTACTTCATAGAGAAGCTTACTTTATAATTATATTACGTAGCGGTCAGCTAATGAGCGGTGGAGAAAAAAATGCGCAACTAAAGCATGCCTCTCTATCTACTTGAAACGAAATTTTTCTTTCGTCTGGGCAGGCGCGGTCCGAAGGGGGTCACAGGGGATATGACCCCCCCCCAAAACCATAGACTTCAAATTGAAAAATCTTCCTCCCGACGCCTATTTCCCTTTTAATCATGAAATTCATCTTCATTTAGTTATTTTAGTATAAAATATAAATCCTAACTTAGTTATATAGATAGATAAAACATTTATTTAGTGCACACAAAAGACATAGCACAACACACAAAATCACAATAAAATAAAATAATTTAAAATATGTTATTAATATTTTGTTTTTACTTAAACCATAACTGC
The DNA here is from genome assembly GCA_951329385.1 of Polia nebulosa. Classification (NCBI taxonomy): domain Eukaryota; kingdom Metazoa; phylum Arthropoda; class Insecta; order Lepidoptera; family Noctuidae; genus Polia; species Polia nebulosa. Next base: position 4,234,960 of record OX589592.1, on the reverse strand, counting down.
TTAAATTTTCTAAATGTGTGGTTTGTACAATCGAAGTTTGCGACGATGATCTCTACCGAAATACATAGACTTTGCTGGAAATTCTGGCAACCCAAGCGGTGTGACGTCAGAGAAATCAATTTCTACGCTAAGGCGTGTAAAAACTTGGTTGAGAGCAAAAATGTTAGAAGAGAGGCTGACAGGTTTAGCTCTTCTAAATATTCATCCAGAGATGACCCCAGACGTCTCAAATATTATCACCCGATTTTCCAATAATAATAGAAGACTTCCATTTGTTTTATAATGTGTATAATAAAGTTATGTATTGTGACAACCTTATGTTGCCGACTGGCAGGTTGGAAGTTTCTAGAAACTCTTGCAAAGCCGTTTGAAATTAAATTAGAAAAAAGGTTAGGCTTGACGTTGGTGTCAGAGAGAGAGTTTAGGGGTCCGCGATCCCGAACGTGCGGGCTAATTTGTGTTATTAAATATTATCATGAATATAATTAATTGAAGTCGCCCTCAGCTCTATAATTTGTCCTCCCCGTAGAGAGATCCCATCCACACAGTCCTCTCGCACCGTGCCATCGAGTTGGAGTGCTACGCGACGCCCCCGATAACGTCGTCGTGCTTTTTGAGTAAGGAGCCCTACAGCCACAAGAGGGCTAGGGTTCTTACAGTATTGTGCAATAAAGTCTAATTTACTCGACATATTTTATCATTAGTGACCCCCTCCAAAATTTCGAGCTGCGACCGCGCCTAAGTCTGATGGGCACTGTGCTATCATCAATTATCATCATCATATCAGCCGAATAACGTCCACTGCTGGACATAGGCCTCCCCCAAGTGTCGCCACAAGTGTCTCGCATCCATCGGGCTACCCGCGACCCTCACGAGTTCATCGGTCCACCTTGTGGGAGGCCTTCCAATGTTGCGTCTTTCGGTACGCGGTCGCCACTCCAGAATCGTTCGGCCCCATCGACCATCTGTTCTGCGAGCAATGTGCCCTGCCCACTGCCACTTCAGTTTGGCGATTCTATGGCTCGTTATGACTTCTTCTTGTATACGAGAACAGTTAGGTATTTATTATACATATTATCATCTGCCTAGCCTTTTCCCAACTATCTTGTCAGTCTAACTATCAGTCTAAACAGATGCAGCTGAATACCAGTATTTTACATGGAGCGACTGCCTCTATCTGACCTCCACAACCCAGTTACTGGGTAGGTAATTCGATACCCCTTGGTAAGACTGGATGTCAGACTTTCGGGCTTCTGACGACCCGCAACGACTGTCAAAGATCCAAGATTGACAGCCGGGACCAACGCCTTAACGTGCTTTCCGAGGCACGGAGGAGTCTCGGTATGTAAAGATGGTCACCCATCCACGGACCAACCCCGGCAAGCGTAGCTTAACCTGATGGATCGACCCGTGCGGCTGTTATTACTTTAGCCACGAGCTCCTCTTCTTCCGTATTTATTATACATACATATATCGGGTGTAAAAATACAGTCTCCGAAGCGGACAGCCACATATTCTACCCATTATTTGGATCATTTTGTTTCCACTAGACCATACCTGGGAATCCACTGGTTCTGAAGACATTGAAGGTCAAAGTCGCAATTTATTTTTTTACTTTTTTCTAAAATTAATTCTAAGTGTTATTATGTACTAAACTTTTTCCAAACAAACATAACCTGAATTTTCGGTGTTTTTTCGAAATTTCGAATTTACGCATTTGCAGTTACAAAAACGCAATGAATATCAAACGTATTTGACAAGTACCTACGTGGCTTAAAGAAAAGAGGCGGGGTTTCACTCCACTTGCCTGGGTTCGCGTTACATTGCTCGCAATAAAAAATAGTTTTTTTTTCATACCTAAAAATAAAAGACGTTTCCCAGCAATATTTTACGCAAATGGATCCCGTGGGATAGACGAGAAAAAAAGACATCATTTTAAGTATACATAAAAGAGGAACCTTAAACTCATTTTTTTTTTCATAATTTCAGTTTACCACTTTGTCGGCGTAATTAATATCACTGAGCTAAGCTGCGGACAGACGGACATGGGAAACTATAAGGGTTCCTTGTTGACTACGGAGCCCTAAAAAAAGTAGAGAACAGTGGCATGTTGCTATGTTAGCTATGGGTGAAATAGAAAATACAGCCTTTAGCTTCTTAATCTTGCCAGTCGCCTATTCGACATGCTACGTTTTCTAAACACATTGGCTAACTCAGCAAACCTATCTATATTCCACATCGAATCGATCGATCTATGTTTATAAAGGCGAGAGACTTTCGAAACAGCCTACCATTATCTCTGGCAATTAACTAAACAAATCTAAATCTATTTAGAAAGCGAAAGATCAAAATGTATTTATGACATAGGTACTCGTACTTTATGGTTCTGCTTTGAAAGGTAAACATATTTTTAGGGTTCCAACGGGACCCTATTACTAAACCTCCGCTGTCCGTCCGTCCGTCAGCGGGCTGTATCTCATGATCCATAATAGGTTTTTTTTTGCCGTTTTAACAACAAAAAATAAATTAAAAATTAAAGGGGAGCCCTCTACCAGAAACATATTTTTTTGTTTTTTTTTTATCCTCGGTCTTAATAATGGCAACAAGTAGACGCGTTTAATCTTGTACGATGGTACGGAACCCTTCATGCGTGAGTCCGACTCGCACTTGGCCGGTTTTTTATGACTTCTATAGCACGTAACTCGAAATTAATGCACATAATAATAATAAAGCCCATTTATTTCCAATCTACAAATTGTTATTACATGCATTAAAAAAAATATATATATGTAAAATAAGCTTTAAACGCTATCGCTGCTGTTTTCCATAAAGTTGATCGGAACCCCTTCTCGGGTATAGGCCTCCTCCAGCTTTTTCCAGACCTCTCTGTCTACTGCTTTCTTTCTCCATTCGCTTCCTGCTATAGCTTTTATATCTTCTATCCACCTTTTTCTTGGACGTCCGCTTCTTCTTTTTCCCGTTGGTCCTTCCCACCTAGTCGTCTCAAATGTCCATCTTTTGTCTGTGCATCTTCCTATATGTCCCACCCACCGCCACTTTTGTTTTAGGGCATAGTCTAAGGCATCTACAACTTTCGTTTTTCGTCTTATTTGTTCACTTTTTACTTTTTGTGTTCTTCTTATTTTTAGTATACTCCTTTCCATTGCTTTCTGGCATGTTATCAGTTTAGTTTTGATTTTTGTGTTATAAGTCCACGTTTGGCAATCATATGTGAGAGTAGACAGAACACAGGTATCTAAGACGATTTTCTTTAGGTGGAGGGGAAATTCCCCTTTCAGGATTTCCTTCAGGGACCAAAACTTTTTCCAACTCATGTTAATACGGCGCTCGACCTCTTGTTCTTCATTGTTATCTTCGAAAGATATTTGTTTACCTAAATATACGTAGCTTTTCACATATTCAAGCGGCTCCCCATTTAGGTATATAGCATTAGCGTAGCTGTTTGTCAATACTTTCGTTTTGCTCTCGTTCATTATTAGGCCAACTTTTTCGCTTTCTTCGTTTAAAGTGTTTATCATTTCTTCTAGCTCTTTCCTCGTTTCAGCGAATAGAACAATATCGTCCGCGAATCTGAGGTGAGTAAGTCGGTATTGGTTGATTCTAATCCCTTCAGACTGCCAGTTGAGATTATCAAAAATAAGCTGTAATACTGTTATGAATAGCTTAGGTGAGAGGGGGTCTCCTTGTCTGACTCCTCTACAGATCTGTATATCAGGACCTCGTGTCTCTAGTTTGACTTGGCTTACGCTAATAAATTAATGCACATACACGTCTGTAAATGCTTAAAGCAATATGACAGAGTACTGCCGTGAATTCTATCTTCCGGTATTGATAAGCTATGAATTATCTTGTATTTTTATACAACGTGGCAATGTCGCCAGTCTTTTGGGCACATTACAAGTCGATAGCGATGCGAAGGAATTTTTCGACGCCATGTTTTAGATTAGTTTTAGTTAGTAATTCCGTATTCCAGCGACACTTGGGAAAGGCCTATGTCCAGCTGTGGACGTTATTCAGCTGATATGATGATGATGATAATTGATGATAGTACTGTAGCGACATCTATGACGCTACATACGAACTAGAACAGCAAAATTCCTACATCGCACAAGCAGAGTTCTCCGCGCGATTTGAACATATACAACAGCCCGAAATCAACTATCGGGCAGTTGCCCGGACCAGACACAACACCCGTCTGGTCGGAGGATCCTCCCTTTACAATGGAGGTTTGCGGGACTTTACACCCTGTTCCGCCTGCCTCCACATTACAGTGCCCAGACGACAGAAGAATTTCGTTTCAAGTAGGTAGAGATGGTATGCTTTAGTTGAGCATTTTTTTCTCCACTACTCATTAGCTGACCTGCCTACGTAAAATAATTATAAATTGAGCTTCTCTACGAAGTAACTAATTACCAACTCACAATATGTATTTCGTCTCATGTGGTAGGTAATACTGTCCGTGAACGGTTAGGAAAGATTCGGTTGTCACTACTTTTAATTACTTAAGTAAGAACCTCATAATACCTACTCATGCTTGATTAATAAAACCTATAAATTTATTTAATCATTTAATTCGAGTAACAAGACTTAATCAATCTGTGTAGCCTTTTCCCAACTATCTTGGGGTCAGCTTCCAGTCTAACCGGATGCAGCTGAATACCAGTATTTTACATGGAGCGACTGCCTATTAAAATTTGACCTCCACAACCCAGTTACGGGGTAATACGATACCCCTTTTTTTGTTGGGTGGGAAAATATCCAATGACTCTCCCGCTCTGGGTGGAGCGGGAGGGCGTGTCAGACTCTTACTGACTAAAACCCACCCCTGTTCCTTCCCTGCCTGCCCAGGGGAGCGGTAACTCTGCTACGAATTTATCCGCTACCTCTAGGCATGCAGGTACCGGCCACGATGGGGGTCAGTGGTGGCTGACAATCATCTCTTTAAGGCGCGCGTGGAACACTACGCGCCGTCGACTCACGGGCCTGGTGCTGATCGGACGGCGAGCTACTTACTGCTCGCCGTCCGCAGGCCCGGACACGATACGCCTTGGTAAGACTGGGTGAGTATCAAGACTAATATATACACTTATAAACTGTGTTAGTAAAACATGAACACATAAACCCATTTGCGACATCACTGCTGCAAGGTGACAGGCGCAGGCGATACCCTGCTGCGTCTGTGGTGAGAAAAACAAGATAATTATGTTAACATCAAAAAGATCTCTGAGTCTCTGAGTGATCTGGATCCTTACGCACTGATGGTGATAAATATTACTAATTTATGTCAAGAGAAAACAAATTAATAATTAATTTTATTAGACACAGGCTGTTCTATGGAAAGTGTTATTTATTAATGTTATGTAGATTAGTCGTGAAAAGCCATCAAGAGAGAAATTTTATAAAATTTCTGAGATGTCAACATCATTATTTTTTTTCTAAAACAATATGCATAGAATTATATTAATTATATTTTAGAATTTATATTCAGAAATAAAACTAAACATGGCTTTATATGTTAAATCATAATTATAACGTTCGGTGTTGGAAGAAAACACGTTGTACCTTTAACAGTTTATTCTTCAACAATACAAATAGGCACGTAAGTACAACAATAATTACACAATTAAGTACTACGTCCAAATACTAGAGTTAGCGAAGACGCGAGCGACACACAAGTGCGCATGCAAAAACTCCCGAGCCCTTTTGGTGACCGACTGACTGGCGCCAACGCATCACAATACCGCCTCGGGGGTCGTTCCCGCCCCTCCCGCAGGCTTCTCACCCGCGCATGCCCTACGCTATATTAGAACAGGGATGAGCGCGTTACACACTCCCCCTTTTGATCAGGTGAGGGTCTCCCACCTGGTCAAAAAACCCTACGAATAACGCTATCTAACACTTAGACAATAGCCACGCTTCGGAACGACCGGCTCAGGACATTCACCCTCTCTGGCATGATAGCGCCTTAAGTCCGAGACATGGTACTTACCAAAAACTCCGCCAGATTTATGGGCTAATAGGTACGTAGTTGGACTCACCTTTTTAGAGATTACGTACGGTCCATCACGTTTCGGGTTGAACTTGGCAGTTACACCCTTTGTGGCGTTACTGAGCACATGGGTCTTCATTAACACCAAGTCACCTTCAACATACTCTTCAGGAGACGACCGGCCCTGATCAGCATAAACCTTGCGAGCATCCTGATGACGTTCAAGGTTCTCTTTGGCTGTCGAGAGGGTATCTGCGAGTTTGAGTAAGTATGGTGTAATCTGAGGTACGAAATTTTCCGACTTTACGACCGCTCTTAGATCCGCCTGGACAGTCAGAGGGGACCGTAGCTCACGACCGAAAGTCAGGTAAGCAGGCGTGTACTCTGTAGACCTGGTGAGAGAACTATTAAAAGCAAACCGCACAAACGGCAATACCTCTGGCCAGTTTTGGCGACGACCTTCAACCAAGATGGCTAGTTGAGCCTTGAGGTCCCGATTTTTTCGCTCAACCGGATATGACTCCGGGTGATATAGAGGTACCAAGCTCTGCTTTACATCTAAAACAAACATGGCCTTCTGCATGACGTCTGCTACAAATTGCACCCCGTTATCAGAGATCAAGCGCCGAGGGATACCAAATCTCATAAATACCTCATTGACCAGAGTCTTAGCACACATCTCTGCCGTAGCTTCCGTGAGAGCAAAGACTTCTACCCACTTACTGGCAGTATCCTCCACAATAAGGATCCATCTCTCGCCCTGCGGTCCTCTGGGCAACGGACCAAAGAGGTCAGTTGCGATGGTTTCAAATCGCTGAGCTGGGACTGGAGTTTGCAGCAGTCCAGCTGGCTTAATGTTAGACGGCTTGTACCGCTGACATTCTACACAGGTTTTAAGATATTGAGTTACAAACCGTCGCATACCAGGGAAGTAGAACCGTTGCGAGATACGATGCAATGTTCTATCGATACCACCATGAGCGGCCGTGGGTGAGTCATGGCACTCTAACATGACTTTGCTTCGCAGGCTTTCTGGTATGACGAGTTGAGGCTCCTCGGAGTCAGTATCCGGCACATACCTATACAGAACAGCTTGATTCAAGAGATAGCCTCTCTCAGTCCAGCGTGTAACAGCAAGTTCATCTTTACCTTCTAAGTCCTGGATAATCTTGGCAACTTCTGGATCAGCCAACTGAGCCTCCCGGGTCGAAGTTGCATCCCAGTGTGGTACGTCCACGACAACCGGACAGATATCACATCCCGGTGACACACCATCCTCAGTCACAGGTCGACTAAGAGTATCGGCTAGTACATTGGCCTTACCTGGTGTATAATCAATGCGTAAGTCAAAAGATAATATTTGTCTGATGTTATATATATATGTGATGATAATAACACAAGCTAGCAAAACATGATTGGTACGTATGCTACCATCAGCAAGCTTAACCGACATAGTTTGCGAATTAAATTGAATGCCTAAACGCAACAAAAGTGAGTACAGCGTTGAACCTGCGATACTGCGCCGGGCGGCGGTATCTATAAGCGCTGTAACACTATGCCCACAAATCTCAATATTTAAAATAGGTCGGCCTTGAGTTACAATAATGTTGGTGTCGTTACACTTAACATTACATATCGTATTAAGCGAGTAAAATACATTATTTTGTGACTGCGTATTTAAATCTACAACATCGCAAGTCGAAATGTTATTATTTTTACATGTAGGACAATTAGCTCTAATATAACCCTTTTCGCCACAACCATAGCAATACACATTAGATTTATTACTATTAACCGAGTCTTTAGAGTCTTTTTTCGGGCATGAATCACGAGTATGACCACGGGACTTACAATACACACAAAATTGCTTTTTATCACTCTTGTCACTTTTCACTCTATTCGCGCACTGATTATTATCTGCACTGGTTGGAATCGAAGGCGATGACGAACGATGCGGAGAAAGAACCTGCGACCGCTGAGCTACCGCGGTATTTCTCGGAAGACGCTCGGACGTTGCGTTTCCCGCCGAATTCGCGCTCTCCGATGCAACGCGAGAAGCTCGCGAACCGGGCGCGTGCGGCAGCATAGGGCGCGTCCCTCGCGCATGCGCCGACTGCGTACTAGAATTTTCCATGAGCGATTCTTCTATTGATCGCGCCTTATCGAACAGGGATTCGATACTGTCTACGGCATCCCGTGTTAAACGTTTGCGAATACGTTTATGTAATAAGCCGTATATCATGTCCAACTTTAACATCTTTTGTGGTAATTTACTATGAGGAAAACCTTAGTTTAGAGATAGAGGAGCCTCATATGCAAGAATGTAACTGTCTGGTCGCAAAAATAGAAAATCGCATCGCGATACTAGCTTTCTATCGGTCCCCATCTTACAAAAACATTGACCAATTTCTTGCATCCCTAGACAGATTACTACACACAGTGTCAACCTATAAACAGATCTTTGTAATAGGTGACATTAACATAGATATTAATCCTAGCAAAATAAATCTAAACGGGGAACGCTACCTGACTTTAGTGGCTTCACATGGCCTCCTTCCAGCTCACACTCTGATAACTCGCTATGAAAGCAATTCCTGTTTAGATCATGCGTTGGTTAAGACCAATTATCAAGTAACTACTCTAGTTCCACAAACTAGCCTAACGGATCACTACCCTGTTTTATTGTGTGTGCCTGCTAAGAAAACGCGTCAATATGCAGTTACAACAATAACTAAAGTTGACTTTACAAACCTTGAGCAAGATCTTTTGAAAATTAATTTTGACCCAATTTACCACTTAACAAACCCAAACTTATCTTTGAATTACTTTACAACTTGTCTTCAACACGCAATTATAAATAATACTAAACATATTACTCTATCTAAACGTCACAAAATCATAAAACCATGGATAACACAGGGGTTGCTACGATGCACAAGAAATAGGGATAAGTTGCATTTGAAATCAAAGCTTGCACCTGAAAATTTCATTCTTAAAGTGACATACACGCGATACAGAAACTTCTGCAATGCGTTGCTAAGAAAAGTTAAAATAGAGTATGAAAAAAATCAACTTCAAAATGCACAAAAAGACAATAAAAAGTTGTGGAAAGCGATAAAAGAGATCACAAATACACCAAAAGTAACAAATCATCCGAAAGAACTGCTAACGCTATCAACCTCTCCTGAAATTTCACTGAATGAAGTAAACAGTTACTTTATAAACGTAGGAAGTTCACTAGCAAACAAAATACACCAGCATAACACGCATAATATAAACATCAGACAAATAAATACAGCCACAGCTACCAGTAGTCCGCATTCATTTGCTCTCATAGACACAACTGAAGAGGAGGTAGAACGTCTCATCCTCGACTCAAAATCAGACTGTGCTAGTGGTGGAGACAGTATTAGTAATAAATTTTTGAAAACTTATAGACACATCATTGTACCACATCTTACCAAGATCATAAATGATTCTCTGCAAAATGGATTGTTCCCTGACGTCCTTAAAAAAGCAGAAGTTTGTCCAATCTATAAGAGTGGGGACAGAAATCGTATCAATAACTATCGACCTATATCTATTATGGCAATATCAAAAATTTTAGAAAAAAATATTAATTTGCGACTTGTGAAATACTTAGAAAAAAATAAACTACTTTCAGTTAACCAATTTGGTTTTCGACAAGGAAAATCAACTGAGCAAGCCGTAAATAAACTTATAAATTTTGTTACTTCCAATTTAGATGAAAAGAAAAAATGTCTCACTATCTTTCTAGATCTCGCAAAGGCATTTGATACGATTTCTGTTTCCGTCTTACTGGATAAACTCGAAATATTGGGAATCAGAGGTACACAGCTGAAACTTTTTACTAGTTACCTGACTGGCCGGTCTCAGTGTGTTCGTGTAGGAAAACGCAAAAGTTCTCACCTTGATGTTACACATGGTGTACCACAAGGTAGCATACTGGGACCCACTTTGTTTCTGGTGTATATAAATGGAGTCTTGAACTTAACCATGGTGAAATCATATCTTTTGCAGACGATACTGCCCTCTCTTTTGCTGCCAATACATGGGAAGAGGTTTTCGGTGCTGCACAGCGGGGCTTCGATATCGTGCAAAAGTGGCTTCGTAATAATATTCTCACATTAAATGTGGACAAAACCAAGTATATCTGCTTTAGTATAAATAAGAGAAATGGAGATGGCATCGTGCGAAATATCATATCGCACGAGTGTCACTCTGGAAAAAACTGCAAGTGTCCTTCATTGGAACGCGTTCATACAGTGAAATATTTGGGAGTTAACATAGATAGCAATCTCAATTTTAAAGAACATGTTAGGCTACTATGCTGTAGAATACGAAAGCTCATATATGTTTTTAAAAACCTAAGGCACATTGCTCACTTTGAGTTGCTAAGGCAGATATACTATGCGCTCTGTCAATCGCTTCTTACATATTGTCTATCTTCTTGGGGAGGGACATCAAAAACAACTTTGAAGTCTATCGAGATCGCCCAGCGTGCAATACTGAAGGTCGCGACGTTCAAGCCTATCCGATTCTCTACAACAACGCTATACGAAAAATGGGAAGTCATGACCGTGAGACAATTATACATACTAAGCGTTGTCCTCCTACAACACAGTAAACTAAGCTACAACCCACTACTCCCCCAAAAACGACGAAAAGATTTAGTATGCGAAAGAACCAAGCTGCTTAAAACTAAATTTAGTCAACGCTTTGCCCACTCCATTGGTCCATTAATTTACAATAGGCTAAACAGAATCCTTGATATATACCCGTTAACAAAAATGCAATGCAAGAAGAAACTTACCGAATATCTGAAAAGTCTTACCTATGAACAAACTGAACTTCTTCTGTACATACCATCCTAATAAAAAAAAAAACTATGTAATAAACTAGTACATACACTTTTCATAACTTACACACAAATGCGCGCACGCTCACTCACACCATACACACACCAAAACACTAGACAACACCACACATCCTCTTACACATCAGACACGTACATTCCCATCTCACACAAATAGGAGGACCTCATGCAAACACTGCACAAACTTTTTCCTTTTTGTTTTACTTTTTTCGTACAAGATATCTACAAATGTAAACATAAAAATGGCTATTATATAAATGCATAATACTCGAGGGGTTTGGCGCTGATAGCCGAAATACAGGTTCTGCCTAGTTCGGCTACAGATGACTACACCACTTAATCTGACCTAATTTAGCCTGCTAAAATATTTTGTAATGAATGTCTAAATTTCTATAAATAAACATTATTATTATTATTATTATTATAACTTCGCTTCTTCGGGCAACACATATGGTAATTTAGATATCATACCACGTATTTTAACAATAAATGTATCAGCGAGCTCTCCGTTTTGCTCGTCAGCGAATATGTTACGGAAGATCTTGTAGCCAGGACGTGGAACACCATACATATATCGAAGACACATACATACATGTATCGAAGTATTTTGACAGCTTCGGGCCACGAGGACACCTCGGTCCGGACCCCTCTCCACCATACTGCAGCCTCGCCGTGGAGCAGCATGGGTAGACCACGTAGTGCAAGGTCATCGCTGACCGACGAACACTCTTTAAATATCTCCACAGAGTCGATGAATGCTTCTACGACTTCAGGGTCTCGGCTCTGACCATCGAAGCGTGACGTACACTTAGACATGTTTCCAGACTTACTTGTTGACAGCGACGGTGTCGGTGAGGCTGAAGCGATCGTAGCGCCTGAGCCTGCTAGGGGTGCTGATGGCTCACCTCTCACATACGATGCCATGAGGGATTCAACAAGCTGCCGATTCACTTCCGCCTGAGTCTTCGCGAAGGCAGTAAGGAATGAAGTCAACTGGTCCCCAGACATGAGTACCGGCAAAGGTCTCGCGGCTTCATCTTCCGAGCTGGATTGTGCCTCACTCACGTTGGCGTCCGTAGCCGTACGTGCTTTGCGTGGCATCTTCACTGTATTCTTCTGTACGTACGAAGCGGGATCACGAAGCACGAGCACACGACTTCAACGGGCGCGCTGTCGGTTACAAACCGGTTTAGACTGGATTCACGGCCCCACATTGGGCGCCACTTATAACGTTCGGTGTTGGAAGAAAACACGTTGTACCTTTAACAGTTTATTCTTCAACAATACAAATAGGCACGTAAGTACAACAATAATTACACAATTAAGTACTACGTCCAAATACTAGAGTTAGCGAAGACGCGAGCGACACACAAGTGCGCATGCAAAAACTCCCGAGCCCAAAATTTTTGGTGACCGACTGACTGGCGCCAACGCATCACAATACCGCCTCGGGGGTGCGTTCCCGCCCCTCCCGCAGGTTTGTCACCCGCGCATGCCTTACGCTATATTAGAACAGGGATGAGCGCGTTACATAATTTAAATATTTAAGATACTATACATTAACTTACAGACAATTGATTCCTACACCAATTGCCAGAGTAGACCCCAAGGCACCAGTACGGCTTGCAGGGATTCTGGGACGCTGCAGTCTAGTGTCTTCAGGGTAGACGTCTCACTCGCTGGCAACGCGAGAGTGCGGTGCATAAAAGGGTAACTTGATACGGGCGGATAAGAAAAGAGCTGAGGGCACTAAATAACTATATTGGTAATTATAGAATTACATGTGTGCCCACTTGCAAGGGCAAAACTCCAGTCTCACATAAAACAAATGTGACACCTAATCTCTAATCATAAATCCATCGACTCTCCAATATTCTTAACTGCCAGCTAAAGGCCGGTGCAGACCCGCTGAGTTTAGGCTGTGTCTACAATCGTCACAGTACCGTGTTACCCAGTTGTTGGGTTTGGTACTATGGTTTCTGCACTCAGTCCATTGAGGACCATTGTGCGTGTTAGCAGCCTTTACTCCAACAGACCCACCTCTCATCAGAAGCAGACGTCTATGAGGAAAATTGGTGATCCTGAGGTTCGAAACGCCCAGGTTTCGCGTCTGTCACGCACGGCATCATGCTTGCGCTGAGCCTTTAGACAAAATACTTTTCTGTTAACGCTAACGCTTCGTGCAAAATGTATGGCAACGACATTACTGGGTGTGAGCCACGTGATAGCTCTCTCCGCAGGTAATGTCCTTGCCATATATTTTGCACGAAGCGTTAGCGTTAGCGCTATTATAAAAGTTATTTAGCTAAAGGGGCTGCTGGGACTATCCGTTACGCCTATTGTGTAAACGTGTTTAGGTATTTAGCAAGTAGTGCCCGTTGATGGTCCCCAAAATTAAACCTAAAAGTAAAAACCTAGAATCAAAATAAAACACAAGCACACCACAATCCAGATAATGAGTTACCATCAGAACAAACTCGTAAAACCACAAAGAAATCGCAAGGGTCGATGGTAGATATCCATGGGAACGCCAGAAGGACAGGTGTGCACGAAGATACGAGCACAATGACTGCGTGGTACCATATGTAGGTGGCGTGATGATAAGGTGGCCGTGTGAAAGCGGACGGTGTGTAAAGAGTGTAGGCTGACCTAAATAATGTGGGATTGCGTTAAAGAGGGGTAATTAAAAGTGTGGTGGCAGTTATGGTTTACTCACTTTTTAACCGACTTCAAAAAGAAGGAGGTTATCAATTCGGATGTTAGTTTTTTTATTGTTTTTAGGTGACTGCGTCATATATAGACGGATTTGCAAAATTCTTTTTTTTTGTCAAAAAGGGTTTTATTCCGAAATGATCCCATTTAAATTTCATATAGATCTGATGATGAGTTTCGGAGACGGACATCGAAACTGACAGCAAATCAAAAAATGACAGCAAATCAACCGCGATTGCTATTAACACAATTTTGGGGAATCGCATCTAAAAAGTGAAAAATAATAAACTGTTTTACAAACAAAAAAATAGAACCGACTTACAAAAAAAAAAACAAATAAAGTGCAAAATAACTTTAATTTCGGAAGTCGGTGTCAAAAAACGAACAAACAAAACCAGAAACACCGACTTCCGAATTTTTTTTGGAATTTGGTTCTATTTTTTTGTAAAAAAAGTTTTACTTATTATTTTAGAGTAAGTCTGTTGAAAAACGTCGTTTGATACACGTGGACAATTGTCATTTCAGTTTCTCTGCACCAAAGCGAACGCCTTCGGCTCGAGCGTGTATTTTTCCTCGGCTGCAATGATAAAGGCAGAAGGCTTAAAGTTACCCAAAGGGCAATGGAGAGGGCAATTCTCGGAGTTACCTTACGTGATCGAATCAGGAATGATGAAATCCGCAAGAGAACCAAGGTTACCGACATAGCCCGAAGAATCACCAAACTGAAGTGGCAGTGGGCAGGGCACATTGCTCGCCGAAAAGACGGTCGATGGGGCCGAAAAGTTCTGGAATGGCGACCGCGTACCGGAAGACGCAGCGTTGGAAGACCTCCCACAAGGTGGACCGATGACCTGGGGCCCAATTCTGTAACTTTGAGTTAAGCAACACGCTATCGACACTATCGACACACAACAGACATTATTTTACCACTGTTGCAAATTTGGTATTCTGCAAAAACATCAAAATGATATTGACATATTATAAGTAGTAGACCAGACAACCAATTATTACAATAGTCTTATTATGGCGTTCAATGGCACTACAGTGGCACGTCAATGACCATAAATAATTTGTAGAATACCAAATGTCAATGTCTACTCTATTGAGACACCACTGACACACTACCGACACACTATTGACAAGTTAGTTATTTTACAGAATTGGGTCCCTGGTCAGGGTGGCGGGTAGTCGATGGGTGCGAGACGCACAGGACCGGTCATTGTGGCGACACTTGAGGGAGGCCTATGTCCAGCAGTGGACGTCTTTCGGCTGAAATGATGATGATGATGAATGATAAAGTTTGCTCACTTGCATCAAAATGTACAATTGCAGCAAAATGCGCAAGCAAAATCTAGCAAACCTACAAAACTTAATCCCATTCCCCGTCTTATACAACAGCAAAACTCTTCTATTTTTTATTCCCACAATATTAACAATAGCAGGTGAACAGAATACCACTATAATTGTGCTAAAAACCGTAGGCTTCCGCTACGGAATCTGCTGGTACCATTAAGTACAATAGCGCGATGATATCAAGCATTATTCAACAATGCGCGGGCTATTCACAGAGCTATGAGATTATATCGGCGAGAAACAACGGCTATAGAAAAGTGTTAAGAAAATACCTATTATGATGATAGGTTTTTCAGTTACAGCCATTTCTTTGTTTTTTAACTAATAGAGTAAGATTCGAGAAACATTACTTATATTCTGACTAAGAAAATGCGGATAACAACAACAAAAAATAAATTGGCCGTCAGCCCAAGCTAGCACGTATGCGTGCGTTCAAAGTACATGCTAAATACTACCCAATCCGATACTTTTTAACCGATTTCAAAAAAGAGGAGGTTCTCAATTCGTCTGTATGTTTTTTTGTTGTATGTTTGTTACGCGATATCTCCGCCATTTGTGAACCGATTTTGATGATTCTATTTTTGTTTAGTAGTTCATATTTCAGAGGTGGTCCCATATAAATTTTATCGAAATCGATTCAGGACTTTTTGAAAAAAAATGTATACACAGTTGAAGTTTTAGTTATCTCCAAATGTTCAAAAGCCATGTTATTGGGGTTATCCATTCCGGCATAACTTTAATATTTAGTTTTACTTCTGGGGTACTACAACTAAAAAGTGAAAAATAAAAAAACTTTTTTACAAAAAATATAACCGACTTCTAAAAATTACAAAATAACTTTATTTTCGGAAGCCTGTGTCAAATAACGAAGAAACAAAATATAAACACCGACTTCCGAAAATAAAGTTATTTTGTAATTTTTAGAAGTCGGTTGTATTTTTAACCGACTTCAAATAAAGGAGGAAGTTCTCAATTCGACTGTATTTTTTTTTTGTTAAAAAGTTTTTTTTGTTAGACAGAATATAAGTAACACTTTGCCCGCGACTTCATCCGCGTGGATTTCCAAAATGTATAAGCCTATGACACTCACAAATAACGTGGCTTTCTATTTTGTAAAAGAATTTTCAAATAGTTGAAACCCTTCCCTACAACCTCACAAACTCACAAACTATACCTCTTTATAATATTAGTATAGATTTCTGGCGGCCCTGGGATTTCAGACTTTAACTATTGCTTATTGAGGATATGGTTTTCTGCCCAGGGGTTAAGGATAAATTCGAAACAGAGTTACCTCGCCCCTGGGCACTCAGGGCAGGGAAGGAACAGAGGTGGGTTTTAGTCAGTAGGTGTCTGACATGCCCTCCCGCTCCACCCTAGAGCGGGAGATGTCATTGAATGCGCGTCAGCGGAGGATGTCAGCGGAGCGGAGACGTGTAGGAATCGTCCAATCGCAGACGAGACGAGTGACGCGATGAAGATTTCAAGCATTGTGATTGGTCGATTCCAGTACGTCTCCTGACACGAACCCTATCTGATTTTGTTTTTTTTTTGAAGTGAAACTTCTAATGCGACTTCCAACAAGGTTGCTTTAAACGTTTAACGCTACCATGGACGGGGTATGAAAGCACTGTTGCGTTAAACGTTCAACGCTCTTGGGGAGGGGGAATAGAAAGAGACAGAGTGAGAGTGAATGCGTGGCACTCGAACGCATGCGCGTAGTATAGGTACCTGCCGGTTGATTCTGTTAACAGCTCACCGTGAAAACTTAGGTGGAGTGAGCGCAAAGTGAACTGTCATTCCACCTTCATTGTATGGTTTGACAGCCCACTTCACGTTCACCTCACCTAAGTTTTCACGGTGAGATCTTACAGAATAGCACTACTGTTAGAGGCCAGCGCGAGCGTTAGCAACGAGTAGCGTCCAATATTCCAACGCAAGAGGGAGAGAGAAAGAAAGATAAACAAAGTTAGAAAACCAAAGATGCCTACCAATGATGCAGTTTTTGCAAGAAATATTGAAAAAATAGAACTCAAACATTTCGTATCTTAATCCCATTGTAGATGTTGTAGATTTTAATATTTCTCCACTCGAAAATGATAATTAAAAGATGCGATCAATTGTAAATTGTAAGCAATGTTAATAAAGTATGTCTTAAAGAAACAGTATGATTTCACTAAAAATCAATTTATACCCCTTCCTATTTTCATTTCCACATTACGAAGTTTCAATTCTTCCGCGCGGAGGGACTCCGCGCACAATATTTTTTTTTAGTTAGTTGTAGGTATTCTTACCAAACCGCGTACAGGGTACCTTCCTACTCAAGAATATCTTCTTGACCAGCTATAGACCCAGGACCTCGTCAACCATAGCCAAATTATCTCCACTCAAAGTTTAGTCTCCCGGCAGAACTCTTTTTTCTCATCTCCGGCTTACCTTTATTGGCCGACCGTACTGAACACTGACGAAGAACAGAGCTTCCACCTTTATCTTGCCTTTATTGGTTGGCTTGAGTGGAGATTCGCAACAGCAATCATGCTCGGGAGAAGGATGATTGCTGGATCCAATAAGATGCTGGTAGGGATCTTGACTGTACTTCTGAGATTGTCCTGATAACCTTGGTATGTCTCTCCACTCCTTAAGCACCTCATCCACCTCTCGTTTTCTTGTTGCTACGTCACACTACGTGCTAGCGACCGTTTTTAGGGGCCTATTTATTGAGTGTGCAAGTCACTCCCTGCCTTTTTTATCGATATATTTTAATATTTTTTTTTCATTCAAGCTGGGGCCATAGTTTATATATAATTCTTGGTAACCGGTTCACCTTAGCCTCCCAAAATCATAGCCCGATATCTTTTTCGCCTTATCTTGCAACAGTTTCACACCAACCGGGAGTTGTCCTTGGGTGCACTTGCATAGCTCGTACAGGGATAATCGACGGTAGAGATGGGCTTAAACGTTAAAAAAAATAACACTGCTAAATGCTAATGCTAAAAATAATTAACAGTTAAATTTAGCAGTTATTTTTAGCAACTGCTAAATTTAGACACAGACAGATTGTTAACATAATTTAATTCTCATTTCCTTCGTACTTTTCACAGGCTTAAAATTAGCAGTTATTTTTAGCAACTGCTAAATTTATACAAATACAGATTGTTAACATAATTTAATTCTCATTTCCTTCATACTTTTCACAGGCTTAAAATTAGCAGTTATTTTTAGCAACTGCTAAATTTAAACACAGACAGATTGTTAACATAATCAATTCTCATTTCCTTCATACTTTACACAAGCTTAGGACCGTGTGTGGTGCGGGGTAGCACCACGCAGAATACCTGACACCGCCGGCGGCCGCCGCCACTATCTGTTGTTTATTAGTGTTTGTGACTGTTAAATATAACAGCTAACTCAGAATTTATTTAACAAGTGTTGACACTAAAACGCCACTATCTATTATTTATTAGTATTTGTGACTGTTAAATTTAACAGTTAACTCAGAAATTATTTAACAGGTGTTAACACAAAAAAAAATTAACAGTGTTTATTTAGCAGCTTATTAATTTTAGACCCATCTCTAATCGTCGGTTGGTGTCTCATTTCATAAAAAGCGTCTAAAGGGGCCTCTGCGAGTTGGCTTCGGCCCTCCTACGCCTTCCAAAGGTCTGGGACCTCCAGGGTCCCGAGAAATCCAAAAGATGCAAATAAAATTAATTAATATATTAAACGTAAGCCAGAATATTTCATAGACAGGCTGTAACGTAAAGATGTGGTCATATTTTAAGAACCGGTTCTGCCCATGGAAATTAACAACTTTCTCTAAAAAAAAATTGAAAATACCCAAAGAAAAAATTGGACTTTCCATACAAAGTTATCATCAGCTGATCAATATTCGTAAGAGGAATAAATTTTTTTTTTTGATTATTTTCTCCGGTCTACTTGAATAATGGTCTTCATATCGATGGGCAGATGCAGTTCTTAAAATATGACAACACCTTTCCGTTACACCCTGTATATGGGGTGCAATAAAGAATAGCTATTCCATCATCTAGTCGCCTATCATAGCGCTACCACACTACGCAAGCTTGTCAACAATTAACAAGACATCGCAATGTAATTGCACGTCATTGTTGCCAGCGCCCAGTCGCCCGCGTTACGTTCAGTTACGATATACCACGTAACTGGGACTGATATGTTACGAATTGACACCACGTTCAGATGTGAAATGATAACCAAAAGGTCCACTCCCTATAGCTTTTCGTATATAAGCATAATCAGCCTTATAATGTCCCACACTGCTGGGGCACAGGCCTCCTGTGTGAGAGGGTGTGGGCCGTAATCCACCACGCGGGCCTAATGCGGGTTGGTGGATGTCACAGGTTTTTGAATTTTTGGCTCTAGGACATGCCAGTTTCTTACGATGTTTTCCTTCATCGTTCGTATAGATGTGTTAAAAGAAATTGTTGCATCCGCAGCGATCTGCGACTTGTTGAGTGTGTAATTCGAATTCTTACTTTACCATTTCATAAAACCGTAATGGGTCTATGTTTTCTATTTGCCGATGGCGGCTTTTAAAAGATGACCCTTGGTCTTTAGCATCATATGCATGCACTCGGACCTAACAGGGTAAAACTTGTTAGTCTAATACCGTTTTCTTAAAAATCCCCTATAGGAAGCTGACTTTTCGAATGCATTTTGTCCTTTTTGTGAAATCAGCGCAATCGCTATCTGTATTTCCCCAAATACAATTCGAGAGAGCTTATTAGTTAGTAAACTAAAGTGGCAGCAGTTTGGCGTAGCCTGGGATTCAAGCTAGATGGATCGACCACCTTTAAAAGGCCGAGGCCACTACACCCGAGATGGCGGCGTGTAGTGTTTCACGCGCGCCAACGTGTAGGGGAATTAACTCCCCACAACCCAGCATTGGACGAGGCCCACAGACAGCGGGCTGGTACTAGTCCGGGGTAGCGAAAGTCACACACGCATCCGCAGCTCCCGATGCAAGTGCGTAACCAATCTCCAAATCGAAAAAAAAATACTGTATGAGGAAAGCAGAGGACTGGATTTTGTGGCGCAACTAATGCAAAGCTATGTCTAGCAGTGGACTGCGACAGGCTGAGCTGATTGGTTGACTTCAATACAGCTTTGTTTTGAGAGGACCTCTTTATGTCAGACCTTCTGCCCTTTCCTGCATCACACCACAACTAAGTTCCACTCGGCTGCCTTTACTGAAGCTTATGGGATTAGTTTGCCTTTCACCGATACGAATCAAAGTGTCGTAAGTAACTGAGGACAATCTCCACGGACCACGGGAGACTGGGTTTGTCGACCCGTTTGCTTTCGGAATCCTCGACCCGTTAGCCCCGGCTGTTAACATGAGAAATAGAACTGTGAGGCAACAGTTTGGCAAGCCTACCGTTTGCTGAAAAGGCCAGGCTCGTATCGTCTATGATACAGTTATTATGGAGCTGTTAAACTGGCTCCAAGTTACGTCTATTGCCACATAAATCGTTTAAGGGTTATATATTACGAAATGTTTGGAGAATGGTTAGGTTAGGACTTGTGTTAGCATTTAGGTCTCATGACGCTTTTTAGTGGTCCTTGCAACCATTCAGTCTTATAGAGTTAGATCCCAGAACTAAAAGACAGTACTGATTAATAAAATTTGTGGGATTGAGTACTGATAGTAATTATGTACTTTGAACGAACGCATGTAACCATTGATCGATTAGCGACTGATTTGCACTCTTAAGGCGGCGATGGCGACACACATGCCTGTAGCTGGTACAAAAGTATGCAAGTAGCTTGCGTTGGTTGCTAGCGTTTGCCAGTGTGCCGTAACAAGTTCCGATTGGTGGTTTTCACTATGGCCATGCAAGCTACTTGTATACTTTTGTGCGTACCTACCCTATTTTTAACCGACTTCGAAAAAAGAAGGACTTCGAAAGAGGTTCTATGTTCAACTGTACCTATGTATGTTTTTTAATTTTTTATTTATGTCCACCGATTTCTCTGTGTCCGTGCTATACTCCCGAGGTGGTCCCATATAAATTTTATCGAAATTGCTTCAGCGCTGTTTGAAAAAGTGAACAAAAACGAAAAATACGTATACATCGTTGACGTTTTGGTTTTCTACAATTACGAGTATGTTTAAATGCCACGTTCCATTTTTTTTTTTTTTTTTTTTATGTTTGATAGGCTCGCGTTTGACCACTATCTCACCTGATGGTAAGCGATGATGTGGTCGAAGATGGAGCACGCTTGCCTAGAAGTAACCTATTCACTCTTGACTTAAAGACTCCCAGGTTGTATCTTACAGGAAACACAGACTCCGGTAGAGAATTCCACTCTCTAGCTGTACGTGCAATGAATGTTTTCTCAAAACGCTTTGTGCGTATGGATGGGATGTCCACCATGAACCGGTGGCACTTCGCCGTACGTCTTGTGGTCCTTAGATGAAACGGGCTTGGCGGAATCAAATCATGCAATTCCGTCGCACACTCCCCAAAATGTAATCGATAGAAAACCGACAGGCTAGCAACTCGGCGTCTATGTTCAAGACTTTGAAGTTTTGACTCAACGAGTCTATCATTGCCGATGATCCCCTTGGCTCGTTTCTCAATTGACTCAAGGGCATCAAGCTGGTATCTTGCAGATCCGTCCCAAAGATGAGAGCAGTACTCCATACACGATCGGACTTGCGCTTGATAGAGTTGGAGCAGCTGTTCCGGCGTGAAGTATCGTCTCACCTTTGCGAGGACCCCCAACTTTTTGGCAGCCACTTGAGCCTTAGCCTCTATGAAGGGACCAAAATTGAGGGTAGATGTTAAAGTAACACCAAGAAGATCAAGTCGGTCGGTTATCGGCACGGTTACACTTCGGAAACATGGAGCCGGGTGAAATTGGCTCCTTTTAGCAGAAAAAAGACACGCCTGGGTCTTAGCAGCATTGAACTTAACCAGATTGGCATCGCCCCATTCTGAGACAGCCTGCAAGGACATGTTCAAGCGCCCAACCATAGCCTCTCGGAGAGACCGGACCTGAGACCCACTGACTCGTGCGTCCGGCACGTATCTCTCGGCAACAGTGCTGTCGTCTGCATACCCAAAGGTACCGGGCTTTAGCAGATCGTTAATATGCAGCAAAAACAATGTTGCCGAGAGCACCGACCCCTGAGGAACACCGGCATTAATAGCCAGCAGTTCGGACGAGCAGCCATCTATGACTACTCGGATAGACCGATCCCTCAGGAAATCCGCTATCCAATCACACAATCCAGCGGGCAGACCGAAGGAAGGAAGCTTGCCAATTAAGCTGTCGTGCCAGACCCGGTCGAAGGCCTTCGAGATATCAAGGGAGACCGCAAGGGCTTCCCCTTGTTTGTCGATGGCCTCACTCCAGATGTGAATGGCATACGCTAGAAGATCTCCCGTTGACCGATTTCGGCGGAAGCCGTATTGTCGGTCACTTAGGATATCGTTAGCTTCTAGGTATGCTAGGAGCTTACCATTCAGTATACGTTCCATACTCTTACAGAGAACGGAAGTTACCGAGATGGGCCTATAATTTGTTGGGTCAGCTCGACTACCCTTCTTGGGTACGGGTTGCACGTTAGCTTGCTTCCAAGCCATCGGCACTTTTCCAGTCTCAAACGAAAGGCGATATAGGCGTGTCAAGATCGGACACAACTCAGGCGCACACGTCCTCAGTACAATTGCCGGTATCCCGTCGGGACCACTAGCCTTGTTCACGTCCAGGTTACGCAGTACCCTCCGGACATCCTTCTGATGAATGCGAATGTCTGACATAATCGACTCGCATCCACCAAGAGTACCAGGGGGCCTCGCGCCACCAGAATCTAGACGCGAAGATTCCGCAAACAGAGAGGCAAACAGGCTTGCTTTCTCCTCAGCGGAGTGGGCCAGCGACCCGTCGGGTTTCAGCAGTGGAGATAGTGAGGAGCGGCAGAAGTTCGATTCAACCGACTTAGCCAGGGACCAAAACGCCTTACTACCAGCTGGGTAAGAAGCAAGTTTGTTCCCAATTCGGCCAATGTGGTCAAACCGAGCCCTCCGCAACACCTTCTTGCAGAACTTGGCAGCCCTGTTGAAGGCTCTCCTCTTCTGACTCACGTCACTCGCTTTACGCGTCCGAGCGTCGACCCATGCCAGGTAGGCCGCGTGTTTAAGCGCATCAGCGCGATTGCACTCGGCACCAAACCATGGTCGAGCCCTACCAGACATTGTCACGTCAGAGAATGGAATGTAGTACTCCATTCCCCGCCGCAACACATCCGTCACGGCGTCCGCGCACGACGAAACATCAGTCGAAGAAAAGCAAGTGGGCCGCCAAGGATAACATGCGAAGAAAGATCGCATGCCATCCCAATCTGCTGACCTGTATCGCCAAACCCGCCTGGTGCCTCTAGGGCTAGGATCGGGCGGGGAGTAGACGGATACAGATTTCACCAGACAGTGGTCGGAAGTACCCAATGGTGAAGAAATCGACACTGAGTAACGGTCTGGATCTGTTGTCAGCAGAAGGTCCAAGCAATTGGCTGTGTGCGAATCAACATCCGGCACCCTCGTTGCCCCCTGGACCAGCTGGGTAAGATTTAACGCCAGCGCTAGCTTATACGTCTCTTGTCCAGCATGGTCTGTGTACTGGTATGGGAAGAGCCACTCCTGATGGTGGGCGTTGAAGTCCCCCAGTAACACCAATTGGGCTGATGGGTACCGTTGCTGAGCCACATCCGCCGCTTTACTCAGGTGTTGTGTGAGCCCAGTTGTCTCCAGATCACCGCTGTGCGAACGGTAGACACAGGCGTAGACAATTTTATCTAGGCCTGTGTCCACTAGGACCCAAAGAGTTGAAAACCTGGAGTCCTCAAGGTTATGGAGACGCCGATAGCAGATGTCGTCCCGGGCGTACATGCATATACCAGCGCGTGGCTTAAAATTGTGCTCCAGGGTAAACCCTGGGTAAGATAGGTACGCCACGTCAGACGGACATCCGATCTGCGTCTCCGAAAGGAATAAGAGAGCTGGTCTCTCAGTCTCTAGGTGATGGTGGACTGCGGCGAGATTTGAGTGCAGACCTCGAATGTTGGATAGGTGCA
The DNA here is from genome assembly GCA_951329385.1 of Polia nebulosa. Classification (NCBI taxonomy): domain Eukaryota; kingdom Metazoa; phylum Arthropoda; class Insecta; order Lepidoptera; family Noctuidae; genus Polia; species Polia nebulosa. The sequence continues at coordinate 4,210,876 of OX589592.1, read as the reverse complement.
CTTTGTGTGAGAGGGAGTGCTGCCGCTGTACAGCTTTTTTCTTTTTAATGCCTTTCATTGTTGTGAAGAGTGAAGGAAGGAGAGGAGAAGGAAGTGAAATGAGGTTCCATGCTGGCTACCTTCGGGTACGCACTGACAGGACGGTATCATTGGGGGACTAGTCTGGAGACTGCGGGGACGCCCGAGCCCCCCCGGGAATGTCCATCGGGCCCTCTCGTCTGGTCGCCAACCAGCACGATGGTGCATTCCGGGATTTTTCGTCAGTTGGCGGGGCAGCCTTTCGTGTGTGGCTAGTACACTACTTGGGCCCCCTACTAACTGCGGTCGGCCAGCGGCGCACCGTGCCTCGGATCCCGCTACCCTCCGCGACTAGTCTCCCGATACATCCATATCAGCGCGAGCCCGGTTGGTCTGCCTGCAATGGAACAACTATTTCGACCCAACTCCTCTGGATTGGCTACACTGAGCATCGTACCGGAACACGGCCAGGCCGCTTGGCGGTACGTCTTTGCCCAGTGGGTGGTCGCAAGCCATCGGTCGAAACCTACCACCAGTTTGTGTCACCTGATTAGCACCACCCGGGGACCACGTGTAGGGACTCAATGGGTATACTCCTACGGACGCGGGTGACTCGGCCCCCAAAAATTTTATTGGGGTTTTTATCTCTGGGGTATAACAACTAAAAAGTGAAGAATAAAAAACTTTTTTTACAAAAAAAAAAACAAGCGACTTCCAAAAAAGAAAACACTAAAAATTAAAAAAATAACTTTTATTTCGGAAGTCGGTGTCAAAAAACGGAAATAAAATACAAACACCGACTTCTGAAATTAAAGTTATATTTAAATTTTTTGTGTATTTTTTCTTCTTCTCCTTCATCATATCGATGATTTCAAAATTAAATGTCTTTTGACCAAAATTCAGCTACCTAGACTGCGTTAGCATTTGGCTCGGGTCTTTCAAAGTGCAGATGTTGTTACACAAAGGGCATGAAAAGAGGAGAGACATTGTTTGGGACGTAGCTCTACAATCGCACTGTGGCTTATTGGCGTACTCCCATCCGACTAAGTTGTATATATATCCTATAGAACGTGTAGGATAGGTTCTTTGATAAGATCACATAATCATGTACTTCGGAGAGTGTGCCCAAGAACTCCACGACCTCATCCCACCGGTCTCCTTTTACAATCGGACATCTATACACGCACTGCAAGTTACCATCCCTACCTTGATGATATTCCACGAATTCGCACTAAGCGTTTCCAAACGTCATAAATAATGCGCACAGCAAAGGAGTGGGACTCTGCCTGCGTCTGTATTTCCGAATGCATACGACCCTAAATCTCTTCAAAGTTAGAGTGAACAAGCTTCTTCTGGGTAAGCTCGCTCCATCGTCGACTTTATCTCTGTCACCTCTGACCTAGACTAGAGTCAAGAGCAAACCAAAATGTATAAAAAAAAAAGTGTGTGTACTTATGTACGCACGCAAGAAGTTATACTCCTTTGGCGTAATAAGATAAAATACCAAACTGTCACAAAGTTTACAAAAGGAAAACAATGATTCTTCATGAACCACAGACCATAGCTAACTTCAGAGTGTCGGTTCTAGCTAACTTCAGGCTGTAGGTTTTTTGTGACGGTGTGCGCGCGCATCGTAAAAAAATACTCTTATCATTTTTCCCTAACGCGCGAAAAGAAGTATAACTTCAAAAAAACAGTCTTATAAAGGTTTCATTATTAAAATAAAACATCAAACTGCTTGGAAGAACTTTAATCATGACGATTCAATTAGAACGAATATGTTTCACGAATAGATACATAACATATCTTGCACATACATGATACTGGTACATATACATAGGTATAACAACCATCAGCTAGTTTCTAACATCTTCATCAAAATCACAAATACGTTGTTCCTCTAACATTGTAAGGTTTGTTCACACACGTTTTTTTTTCGTCAAAATCTCGGTATTACAAGGCTGCCTGTCTATTGACGCGGAGCGAGGCAGCGGATGAGCAGTGGTGGCCCAGTGGTATTGGCCGCGACTTATAAGTTGTAGGTCGCGAGTTCAAACCCGCAGTCGCTTTACTTTGTGTAAATTATTTCATCACCACTGCTCTCAAAACTGAAGGTGAAGGAAAACATCGTGAGGAAACCGGCATGTCCTAGAACCAAAAATTCGAAGACATGTGACATCCACCAACCCGCACTGGGTCCGCGTGGTGGATTACGGCCCACACCCTCTCACAGAGAGGAGGCCTGTGCCACAGCAGTGGGGACATTAAAAGGCTGATGATGAGGCAGCGGAGCGGAGCGAGAGAGTAATGAGGAGCGGAGTTGCGGACTGTGCGGAGCTAGGCCAAGTGCACGTGACGAGTAATTTGAGCTGGTTACAATACCCTACGATCGATTTTTTTTCGCTTCCTCGCTCCTCTACCCAGTTTTGTATTAGTTTTGAAGAGTCTCCCTAGACACTGTCAGGAAGCATAGAGATTACGGCGACAAAACGTGTGTTAACAAAAGGCCTAATGGCGAGTTCAGAGGTCATCACTAATCAACAACTGAGAGTGGATTAATCAACCTACTCGTTTGCAAAACATAATAAATAAACCGTTTACTAATGCACCATTAAAACCTGCTATTAAGTTTTATTTTGTCTCATAAATGAAATCACTAACGGTCCTATGCACATTGCGTTTTAATACGCGTTGATTGCGAGAAGACGGTGCGTTTTCTGCCTTGATGAAAAGCTGCGTTTTCGCGTCGACTGTAGCCTTAAGGTTTCTGTGTATATTTTCCGAGGTAGCTGTAATTTGCAAACTGCTGCGTCTGAACCCGCCAAAGTTCTATATATTTAATGAATACTTAAGTCAATTCACAGTTTGGCTTGGCCTAATCCTATAACTAATATGATAAGAGTATATACACAATCTTAGACCATTTCCTAGGAGTAACAAATTATTTACTAGCTAGAAAGAACTATTTGTCAATAAACTTATGGTTTATACATCATTATGCAACATGAAAATAATAAGTAAGTACTTAAGTACTTAACTTAATGTGCACACCCACACTAAAAATAAGAACATAGAGTAAAAGTTAGAATACTGGCTTCACTAACTTGTTAAAAACTACACAGTCAAGAAAACATCAAGAGATGGGTAATTTTCCAAGGGTGCCTTCGCATCTGGCGTTGCTCCAGTGCAGACGTCTTTGAACTTATACGCACAGCGTACGTAGTTATGTTACCGCTTCGTCTACGCGACGTAAACGCAGCGTCTACGCGGCGTAAACGTCTGTCTGGAGTGTGAAGATACCCTTAGCAACACTAGAAGCGTCACAAAATAAATAAGAATACATTCAACACCTTTCAAAATAACAAATTCGATGTTTGAGTGCTACTTAAAAATTCTATTACACAAAGACAGACAGACAGACAGATAGACATTATTATCAAAAAGCTACAGAACCAAAAGCATTGGTCCGTTCGTTTATTCTATGAAATAAAATAAATATTCCCGACTAGAGTGGTAATGCTAACGTCAAAATATTTGTCTAAGTAATGAGTTAACGACTGTAAAATAATTTAGGCAAGACATATTTAAATTTACATAAATGGTTTAAGCTTTCTCAGTAATACAGGCAAGCTTGGTTAGATAAATAATTTACATCTATCAATAAATAGAAATAAACGTTAATATAGTAAATACAGGCCTTACTATTGGCCTTTTGAAATCACATAATTATCTATTATTTTGCTAAGCTAAAAATGTAACTCAAAACGCCAAACAAAGTATCAAATACTCTCATATTTCCAATTCTCTAAATGCCAAAACTAACTTAAATCAAAATAACTATCCAAACTAGTATTTAGAAGTCAATTTTGTTCAGTATTTCTCTTAACTCGTACAATATCACATTTTTTTATTTAAATAAAAAATAATGCCGCAGCTGAACCTAAGAATTAATTGTTAATAAAAAGATTAATAGTCAGCTACACGATAATTCAAAGAAAATCTACTTGTCTATCAACACTTTTGTTTAAAGCTTAGATATCTTACTATAGTGAATTTACAAAAATCTACAACATCACAATTACTAGAAACATTTACAGCTAAGTACCCAATTTTGACTATTATTCTATACAATAAACTATTTGACTAGGAGTCTGGTCATATCATCATGAAGCAAAAGTCCTGCATATTAATAATTAACTAGAACGAGTGTCTTTTGACTCAATATAATAGTGTTGCTATGCTTCTATAAATTTCGTTATATAAAAAAAAAGTAAGTGAAGCGCATTCTTATTTCAAAAATTATAAAATGGCGTCAAGTTTTGCGATTGTTTCATGGTAACACGACCAAAACTAAAAAAGATTCAAGTATGTAAGTTCGAAGACTTGATTAGACTCCCAAATTATTAGGATAATAATAAATGGAATTAGTAATTACCACAATCTGAAACTAAGACAATATCGTGATTACCGCAACTTCGTCACTTAACTCTATTGGATAATAGAAAATGCTATACCTATTAAGTATTTTAGTATTATCCAATAGTGTTACATAAAATCACACTTTTCTTTCACAATTCCAGTCAGGTTCCTCTAATTCAATTTACCATTACAGATTCTGTAAACGCAGTCATGTCGTGCACAGAATTAAATTATTTTTATTTCTAAATAGAGCCATTCTGTGATATGAGAACGTATGTAATACCAACTTGTACTATGTTTCAGTCGACACAATATTAGACAGTGGGGCTATAAACGAATCCAGTACATAAAATGGTATTTCTAAATTTTGAAGGAAGAATGATATTTAACGATATGATTATTAGATATACGTACATTTTTCTAACTTTATACTCCGCTATAGTGTGGACCTCGATAAAAATGTGATTATTTACAAGAAAGAATAAATTCACAGGGTTATTCAGCTTATATTGAAATGATGAACTTTGGCACTTCAAACAATACTGATATGTATTGTTAATTATATGACTCGCTATATAAACAAATAAATATTCAACACATGAATGAAATTAAGATAGAATAACAGTTCAAATTTACAAAACTGTCACACGACATGCATGATTTTTCAAATAAAAAAACTTTCGTCATTATTCAGCTGTTGAAACAAATTAAATTACTTTATTTTGGAGACATTGTTTTATTTTTATGTTCGGCTATAAATATTCTAGAACAATGCCCAATTTTGAATCTAGATTTCAAAGTTCGCTGAAATTGAGAATCATGACCACAAATGTGTTCTGTTGCAAAAATTATATAATATGCTGGCTTAAGGTATCTGTAGATAGCTCCCACATAAAATAGGAGCCAATTGTCGACCAATTTTACCCGATCGAGCGAGAATCGTGACATATAATGTAGGTAACTGCAATCTGGTTACCATCATGAATTTTATATAATCTGTAGTCTTACCAAATCATTACATAGCTTTGTCATTAGTCCAACCGACTACTTAAGACTGTTGACCAATCTAAACAATAAATTTGTCACCTACATTGCCTTTTTCGAAAACTGCCAAAAAAAGAAATCGTTGCCAAAAATGCTTGAATATTCGCAAGCGGATCTTGTGAAGTAACCTAGTCGAGCACATCAGACCTAATGACTATAATAGCACTGTATGACCCAAAAGCTATTATAGATATTTGTGGGTGAAGTGCCAATCCTACTTCCTAAAGCATAAATGTGAAAGTTTAGGATGTTTCTCACTAAATCACGCCAGAATGGCTGAACGGATTTCAATGAAATTTGGCACAGAGATAGATTGTAGTCTGGAATAGCTAGCTAGTGCATAATATATCTAACTAGCTTCTGCCAGCGACTTCGCCCGCGTGGAACTCGTACTTCCCCCGTTATAAACTTTCAACCCCTTTTTCACCCCTTTAAGGGTGGAATTTCGAAAAACCCTATCTAAATGGATACCTACTCTTCACAAAGAACACACCCTCCAAATTTCATGTCTCTAGGACCAGCGGTTTAGGCTGTGCGTTGATATATATCTTTGACCTCTGAGTTTGTTTCGGTGTTTCTTCTCAGGGTAGTCAGCTAGGAAACACCGGCCCCATCTAGCTAAAAAAAAAAAATTTGACGTGTAAAAGTGTTGTTGAAACCTAGTTACAAAAATAAAATCATTTATATCAGTCAGTCAGTCAGTAACGACTTTGAATTTTATATCTGGGCTGTTGCTTCACAGTTGCTGGTGTTACTATGTAGATTAAACGCAGTGGTGTATTTACTGGTTTGATCTCTGACAGGTTAAGTAACTGTGAGTTGAGCGCTCTTGTGGTTAGTTAAATTGGTACCTTGATGATTGATCGTTCGAAGAATACGGTAGTTTACTGGGTATGAAAATAATAATTATATTTAGTCACATATATGTGTTAGATAAGAACAATAAGCACATTTTTTTATCAAGCTGGAGACAGCTATTTACGTAATTTTAAGGGTTTCTAATCCAAAATTGTTAGTTTCGGACTTAATTGGATCCTTTAATCATGAGCTAATTACACAGGTGTAGCCTAAGAGCGGTTGCGCACTACGTCCGATACTTATCCGTCAAAATACGGAATGGAAAACTCGGATCGGTAGTGCGTAACCTACCATACAAATTGTTCTGTCTTGTCACGGATAAGAATCGGACGTAGTGCGCAACCGCTCTTACTCAGCTTGATTCCGAAACAAACTCGAGAGTCAAAGTAAAAACCATCATCATAAAGCTAAATGTGCCTCATCACGAAAGCCATAATCTCTGTACCAATTTCTTAGGAAATATCTATTAAAATAATTTGGCAATATTTGGACTATAGATATAAAATCTACGATAACTTCAAGGCTGTTATTAATTGCAACAGTTAATTCGTAAAAACGGCGATAATCAAATTAGTGATAGTGAGAAAAGTAGAGCCAATCAAATCGTTGCATTTGCATATCTAACAGCTGTTAGTAGTCAGTCAAGGACGTACTCATATTAAAACTTCTCTCTCCAAATCTGTCCGCGCCTTTTCCCAAATATCTTGGGGTCGGCTTTCAGTCTAACTGGATGCAGCTGAATACCAGTATTTTACATGGAGCGACTGCCTATCTGGCCTCCACAACCCAGTTACTGGGTAATACGATACCCCTTGGTAAGACTAGATGTCAGACTATCGGGCTTCTGACGACCCGTAACGACTGTCAAAGATCCACGATTGACAGCCGGGACCAACGGCATAACGTGCTTTCCGAGGCACGGAGGAGTCTCGGTATGTAAAGATGGTCACCCATCCATGGACCAACCCCGGCAAGCGTACCTGATGGATCGACCCGTGCGGCTGTTATTACTTTAGCAAGTTCCTCCCATTAAAATTTCTTTCTATTAAGAGTCTACTACCGGCCAAGTGGCGCGGTATCAAAAACGGCCGTTTCTGACACTTTTACCTATTACTTTGGATACGAAAAATTCTGAGACCTGTTTTAACAACGTAATAATACTTTATCCTCTTTGTAACAAACGTGACGTTGGATTCTTTAATATTTATTTTCTGAGCTATGCTACGATTTTTATTCAAAGAGGGCACTTGGCCGTTAGTACGGCCTTAATCTGAAATACAAATCTTCTATTTTTTTAAGACGACACGGTTGGCGCAGTGGTTGAGAGTTCGGCTGCTGCGCTGAGTGTCGCGGTTCGATTCCCGCACGGAACTAATATTTGTACGGTACTATTTGCGTATGTAAGTCCCATGTCTTGTGTATGTGAGTTTACATGTTTGTGAACCACGATACGGGAGTAATTCCTAGTGTGGAGCAACATTTTCTTAAAAAAAATCTGCCGCGGACCTGATTCGTTTTCATCTTTTTACCGGTTATGATGACCAAAATTTGAGGCATGTTCTAGACGGTTTTGAATACGAAGTATTACAGTTGTAATATGTAGAGAATACCACTTAACATCAGGTGGGAAAACTAGAATAAAACATTGTATATCTAACTAACATCTAAACTTACAGTTGGAATGTCGTGGGTTGCTAATACTCATTGACAGTATAAGTATTTACATTTGAATTTAAATAGAAATACCTAAGAGAGTATTTCTACATGACAGACCTTGCGCAAGAGCAACGAGGAGACACAACAGTTACAGTACCCTATAATCGAATAACACATCAGTAGACAACTATGGTATAACTGTTCAACATCAAATTCGAAAACAACAACAACAAATATCAACAACAATCATCTCTACAAACGTATCGAGGCCACATTGGGAGTCCTACTCGTTGTAACTACTGAAACAAAACGAAGCTGTCTAACGCCGGCAACAGGAGCCCAGCCTAGCTCAGGAGTCCCGTGGTCACGCACGCCCCAGCATGGCGGCCACGTCGCCGGCGGACTGCGAGTGCAGCAGCGCCCCCCGGGAGGGCCGCGGGGGCGCCAGGCGCGGGAGGGCCAGCACGCCGGCGGGGGCCGAGCCGAGAGCGCAGCCGGTGACGAACTCGTGGCGAGAGGCTTCCGTTGGGGTGATTCGTCGTTTTGGGTCCCATCTGGAAGAGAATGGAACGATTAGATGGTTAATTTAGATCGCAATTTGAAGGTATTTTGAAACAGGCATAGGAAAAAAGGGAGGATCCAAAAACTTCTGACAGACTTAACTGCTAGAAGCATTATTTACACAATAGTCTCTTATAAGACGAATGTCAGTATTAAGGCGCTATTAACTGCCAATGACCTTGAGTGGTTAGCTTGCGTGTTTTGTGCTGAGCTCACGTAACGCGTCGTACGTCCACCCAGTAATAGGACTCGCCCATCAAAGAGCGCTGTCCGAAATTAGACGCATTATTAATTTATTACACATAAAACAACAGGTATTAAACTAAAACATTGAGACTACATTATAAATAATTAAATGATATTTAAAATGGTGTAGGTTTCATAAAAATACGCTTTATAGTTTTTGCGTGATTCTCAATTTTTTATCCGCGTTAGACATTACTTTACAAATTAATTACACTGTGTTATAAAAATAAATTTTCAAATATTCTCAGATCAAATTGTGACGGAAACAGTCTAAAGTAACATATATTTTTTTAAAGAAAAAAGACTAGTCGTTTAGACGTGATGTTCAATTAAAAACCATTAAAAGTAGTATACCTGCGCCTTAAAGACGTATTTAAAAGAAATCCCTAAAGGTATAAAATAGGATGTAAGTTCGTAACTTTTGCCGATGGGAAATTCCACTGGGCACACAGTTTGTAATAAATAAATTGATAACCGAGCAACGAAACGGCAATCAATGATCATGAGACCGCAACCAATTGAATGTAACACAAAAGTCGCCTGTCGGTGCGTTGACAAATAATCCCATTTAGTCAGTATCGTGCCGCTACTAGTCTAGAAGGTAGATAAAAAAACAAAAAACTCGCTTAATGTGACATAGGTAATTTTATTTTTCGTTTTCTTCCCATTTGATACCCATAACATGGGAATGCATAAAAAAGAAGAAGGACAGCACGTTAAGGCGTTGGTCCCGGCTGTCAATCGTGGATCTCTGACAGTTCGTACGGGTCGTCAGAAGCCCGAAAGTCTGACAACCAGTCTTACCAAGGGGTATCGTACTACCCAGTTACTGGGTTGTGGAGTTCAGATAGGCAGCTCCATGTAAAATATTGGTATTCGGCTACATCCGGTTAGACTGGAAGCCGACCCCAAGATAGTTGTGAAAAAAGCTTGGCAGATTTTTTATCTTTGGAAGTCCGCCATATTTTATTTAGAATGACGTTAAATAAGTATTGGTGCCGATTCTCTTATTCAATAAGTAAACTAAAACTAGAGAATCGCTATCTTTTTAACCGACTTTCGAAAAAGGAGGAGGTTCTATGTTCGACTGTATGTATGTTTTTTTTTTTTATGTATGTCCGCGCATTTCTCCGTCAGTTGTGAACCGATTTTTAAAATTCTTTTTTTATTCGAAAGAATATACTCCCAAGTTGGTCCCATTTAAATTTTATCGAAATTGCTTCAGCGCTTTTTGAGAAACTGAACAAAAACGAAAAATATGTATACCTCGATGACGTATTGGTGTTCTCCAAATGTTTAAATTCCACGTTCCATGGTATTGGGGTTTTTAGTTCTGGGGTATAATAACTAAAAAGTGAAAAATAACAAACTTTTTTACAAAAAAAACAACCGACTTCAAAAAAAAAAATACACTTAAAATTAAAAATAACTTTAATTTCGGAAGTCGGTGTCAAATAACGAAGAAGTAAAATGCAAACACCGACTTCCGAAATTAAAGTTATTTTTTAATTTTAAGTGTATTTTTTTTTTTTTGGAAGTCGTTTGTTTTTTTTGTAAAAAAGTTTTTTATACTAAATGGCAGTGCGAGAAAAGGACGGCTAAAGCTATGTACTAAGTTAGAGATGTCAAACTAGTTTATACCTTGCGCTTTACCGTGTTTTTAGACATGTTTTTACGTGTACCCTTAATTTGTATGGAAATATTAGTTCTACTCAATTTGACAGCTCTAATTTACGTCCGTCTCTTTCTTGTTTTATTAGAGAGAAAAAATAGCAATAGCCTAAATTAAGTATAGTTTGTGCACAACAGAATCGGCACCATTGTCATCCAAACTAAACATGTATGCACAATTTCAGCTCAATCGAAAACCGGGAAGTGGGTCAAATTTAACTTATAAGAGTTGTTTACACAGTTACAGGTGAGCTAATAGAAGCGTGTTAAAAGCCTTATAAAGTCTTGCCTCCTTATATTATGTAACACTACTTACATCTTTGAATCACATCATAAGCAGATCTTTTACACAAATTACATAACACGACGATCCACACAGCGTTCCGCAAAAATACCAAGAAAATGTTCCATCATTTAGGCCAGTGCCGGATTAGCCACTTAGCAAGAGCAGCAAATGCTAGGGGCCCCGCGCATTGGGGGCCCCCAATTGGACGTACAAAAAGCAAGTCTAGATATCTATACCATATAAAATGGAACCAATTTTGGATTATTCGTAAAGACAATATAGGCAACTGCCTAAATATAAAATTGTCGTGCGGCCTATGAGATAATAGCGCCAACGACCTTGAGTGGTTAGCTTGCATGTTCTGTACTGAGCTCACGCAACGCGTCGTATGTCCACCCAGTAATAGGACTCGCCCATCAAGGAGCGCTTTCTATTCATTTGTTATACATAAAACAACAGGTACTATACTAACTAAAAAAACACGTATACTAAAAGATGAATAATTAAATGATCTTTAAAATAGTGATAGTTTCATAAAAATACGCTCTATAGTTTTTGCGTGATTCTCATTTTTTTATCCGCGTTAAACATTCACATAACTTTACAAATTAATTACGCTATGTTATAAAAATATAATTTCAAATATACATATATCAAATTACGACGAAAATTATTTAAAGTAACATATTTTTTTTTCAAAGAAATGAAACTAGTCGTTTAGACGTGATGTTTAATTAAAAATCACTAGAAGTCGTATAACTCCGCCTTAATTAGTTATCATTTTACGACGATTTAGGAGGCCCCTAAGTAGAATTTGCTGGGCACTGATTTAGCCAGAAATGGCCCTTAGATATTGCTCAACACTCAAGACTGCTTGCAAAAACCTTGGAACACTTCCTATTACTCAATCCTTCAGGTTTGAACGGAAACCAGTCCTCTTACTGGTAATAACGATTAAAAGCAAGCTATTTTTTTTTTGTATGGCAACAGCTGCAGTTCGGTTTAATTTTAGTCTCCGATATTTAGAGCTACGAGTATTAAGATGGTTATTATATATGTGGTGACCATGTATGGTCCTGTGTGTGTGTTGTGGTTTCTAGTAGATAGGACAGTTAATATTCGGTATATTGTTTTAACAAATAATATTTTACATTGATGAGAATAAAAAAAAAGACATTCCTAGCTTAGCAGAGGTTGAAAACGGAATTTTTGATCATCTATAGAATTTTTCTTTCATTCAGATTACTGGCGTGCCCGTACTAAATGGGCAGTGGTGGCCCAGTGGTAACGGCCTCGACTTACAAGTTGCAGGTCGTGGGTTTGAAGCCAGGCAGGAGCTTTACTTACTTTACTACTGAGATGACGACTCAGGCTGACTTTCCACTGCAATTCCATTGGTTAATATGCATATTTCTCCGCTCCTCTCTTCTTCGTTCCAGTGGAGAGTCAGCCTAATAGAGAAGTACGAAGGAAGAAGACGCGTTACGCCGATATCAAATAAATTAGGATAACAGTAAAAGAATGATGATGTTTGATATCAAACTTCCTCTCCTTTTCCTTCTTCTCCATCTTCAAACAAAGTGTTGGGTATCACTTTTATTTTTGTTATTATTTCTCAGTCCTATCTGATCGATTCCCAGCACTATGCCCTGTGCCTGCCTAACTGGCGTCCGAGTACCTTCAGTAAATCTGGATCAAGGCGATAATACTGTCTCTTTGGAACCGGCCAGGCCCAGTGGGTCATTAATAATTCAACTATCTACCTCATATGATATTATTTGTAAGGAGTTTGTTGCTACGAGATATAAGTAAAGCATGTAAAAAAAACCGATGGTAAAAAACAACTAAAAAGTTCCAAACAGTTTTCAAGCACTCTGATGCAGTTGGTGGCAGTTATTTTAGTTCAATTATTGATTTCATGCCAAAAACTGCATCAGACTGCTTGAAAAGTGACTTGTTTGGTATTTTTTAGTTGTCGGGTTTTTGAAAATTATAATTCTTTTATTTTATAAATTTTAGTGAGTTATATTTGTGGAATCGCCTCCTCGAACCATTTATTTTGATACTCCACTTAATATAGTTCGTCGACTTTCATTAGACATTCAGCACTCGTAAGATTAAGACAAATCAATTGATGTAAGAATGATCAAAATCGGCCCACGCGTTTGCTCTCTAAAGCGCTACAATGGAACAAACATACATACATGCTGATAAACACACCTTATCTTATATCCTATTCCAGGAATATAGTCTACCCGTGTGCCAAGTTCCATCAAAATCCGTTCAGCCCTAAACAGGTAACCGACAGACTGACTTTTTTTTTCCATCTCACTCTGTCCCACTGCTGGGCAAAGGCCTCCCCCTTATCTTTGCAGTTCTCTTTGTGTCCTGTCCTCTTCAGCCAATCGGTCAGGAATGAATCCAGATCGTAACGCCAGCGTTTTTTAGGCCTGCCTCGGAGACGACGCCTGACAGAGTTACTTTCACATTTATAATATTAGTATGGATTGTGTTTAAATGCTAATTTATTTATAGACCTCCATAAGGAACTAACATTTCAACTCTCAAAAGACCTTAAGACGCGACACACATTTCCTGCAAGCGATGCAAAAGCTAATGTATAGAATAGAATATAATAGAAATCATTTATTCGACACAGACACAACACAACAGCAACAAACAAAAGGAAAAAAGAAGTACACAAAGAAACAATAAAATTGTGCTGAGCGTGCCCATACCGAAAGGGTTACCATCTCAGCATTTGCTGGGCGTTGGACACCCAGCGCTGGTTTTCAGTTGGCACCTCGCAGTGACGCACGGACGAGGGTTAACAAAATATATACATAATTACATATCGATGTTTATGTACCTTAGGTAATATTATAATTAAAAATACGTAACTAATTAATGTAAAATAATGCTAAAATATTATATAATATGTGCCACGTTTGTATAGAAGTTATTAATTTCTACCATACCCACAATACTAAAATAAAATAATGTCGCAACTTGTGTGTGACCACCTTTACTTTACCCGCGCAATGAATGCAGATGACCAACCTAATCACTTGGCATAACGACACTTGTCAACTGTCAAGTGGTTACAGCATTAATGGGTTTCAGTTGAACTAGCTCGGGTTTGCGAATTTGCTTGCTGAATTTGTTTTTATTTCAAATTCTAATTCTAATATTTTATTTCAGACAAGAAAATCACACGACTGCCCAAAACAAGGAGTGTTATGTTTACAGGGTTCATGTATGTTTGTGAGTTTCTTTATTCCACCATAACTTCTAAACGGCTTAACCTCTTAGGCCCCGCGGACAAACCCGGGTTGTCGAATTGAAGCTCGACGACAACCCGTTTTTTTTTTTTTTTTTTTTTTTTTTTTTTCATATATATTTTTTTTTTTGTCAAACCCACCGGTGAGTTTCGGAGCCAGATATAAAGGCAGATATCAATGTATGTGTTATCGTTAGAAGCGTCACGTTACCCCGGGTAACAAAGGCTGGTGAAAAATTAAAAAAAAATCTAAAGTGGGAGCCATGGTTCATGAAAACAATCGGTTTTTTTTTCATAATAATTTGACTAACATGTAAAATAGTAGTATTAATTAAACATTTGTTAACTAATAACATAACAAAATAGTTTCACGTTATTATTTGCGTATTATTTTTTAGTTAAATTTTTTATACAGGATGTAACGGAAAGGTGTGGTCATATTTTAAGAGCCGGTTCTGCCCACGGAAATGAACAACTTTCTCTAAGAAAAAACAAAAATAACCCAAAAAAAAAAAACTTTCCATACAAAGTTATCATCAGCTGATCAATATTTGTATGGGAGGTAAAAAAAAACTTTTTTGATTTCCTTGGATTTTATTGAAGAAACTTGTTCATATCGATGGGCAGATGCAGTTCTTAAAATATGACAACACCTTTCCGTTACACCCTGTATAATTCAGTTTTTGACAAGGCAGGCGTGTTTTAATTTTTTTAAATTATATTGCTTGTTTTAGTGTCAAATATAAATATAATAAGCCTTTATTGAAGTTTATCTTTCTTACAATGACTAAGCGTTTATATAATAAATAGATGCCTTATCTATTTATAAAATAAAAATGAATGTTAGCATGTTTGTCTTCTATGCGTTCCTAAACCATTGATCAGATTGTAATGAAACTTTGGTAGGGCTTTCTGAGGACGCCCGCGAGGGTTTCTGGGCCAAAACATCTACCTATAAAAAAAACCAGACACTTTCTTACTTTACGTGGTATTGTAACGCAGCCAAGCAATGGATAATCCATTGCTTAATTACTATCGTCTAAAATAATTAATTGTAACTAAACGAACACTTTACCAACAGACATCATTATTTTTGTTAGCATCGTCAAAAAGCTCGTCGTATCCAAAACATATTCTAAGAATGCGGACAGGCATCTTAATATTCATCAAGATGGCCCGCACTGTCACGTTTTGTTATGTAACTGACGTATTTTGATAACAACGTTAGGCTAAAAAAAAAATCTAGCTTAGCCTAGCTTATAATTTCCCAACACGGTAAGTATCTCTTTTTATTTTATTTTTTTTGTTTTCGGGGGGAACCTTCAATAGGCAATAGAAAAGACAGGAGTGTGCAGTTTTTATCTCACTAAAACCCCCCCTTTTTTTGTGAGGGTTGGAAATCATCCAATGACTTCTCCCGCTATGGGTGGAGTAGCAGAGCGTGTCAGACTTTTACTGACTAAAGCCCACCCCTGTCCCTTCCTTGCCTGAGTGCTCAGGGGCGCGGTTCGTTATGTGTATGACTAACTTGAGTGTGTGTTTCCATTTGTACAATAAAAGTATATTATTATTATAACTTTATTTCGAATTTATCCGCGATCCACTAAAACCACCCGCACTTTTCACGTGACCACCATCAGCACACCGGGCCCCCTCTGTACAGCGGCTGATAAGGCATATCCCTGAGGAGACTGTAACGGGCCCCTGAGCCTCGCTGCCCGACATACTATCTAGTCCTATCTACGAGTATATATTGTACAGTTACAACAAAAAACTTAATGTTCTTTGGTCATTATTAATTAGCACATGTGTTAGAGCAGTGGTGGCCCAGTGGTAACGGCTGCGACTTACAAGTAGGTCGTGAGTTCAAACCCAGGCAGGCGCATTACTTTGTGTAAATTATTTCATCACCACTGCTCTCAAAACGGTGAAGGAAAACATCGTGAGGAAACCGGCATGTCCTAGAACCAAAATTCAAAGACATGTGACATCCATCCAGAAAATGTACTCTCTAGGAATTAGTCCTAAATCGTGGGTGCGTTCACAAACATGTAAACTCACATACACAAGACACGCAGACCTGGAAAAGCTATCTATGGGTTATAAAAATATTTGTTCCCTGTGGGAATTGAATCCGAGACACGCAGTGCAAAAGCCAGTCGCTCAAGCACTGCGCCAGCTATCGAAGAACTAAGAAATTACTGATGAGAAAATCCAATTATACTGGTGAACGTGGAAGTCGAACCCAGGATTGACCCAAGGCTGAACAAGCCCGCCACACTTTTCCCAAACCACTGTAACTCCTGTAAGCCAGAATCAAGAGTGGTGACTATCAGAAAAAATGCCGAGGCAATGAAGCTCGACGAGTCCCAGAGAAACGCTTAAACTGTCTTGGGTCCCGCAACGAAATTAATCAGAAAAGAACAGGAGTAAGAAAAACATAATTTCCACTTCTCTCCTAATCAAGCAGGAGACAGAACAAAGCTAGGCCATTAGGCACAATAGGATAATTACAACTGGGGATAGCCCAGTTGCCAAGCACCACGGATTAAAACACTAGTATTAATGGGTCCTAAATTGTGAGCTGTTACATTTGTTTCCAATAATAGGCATGGCAAACAGTCAGCTCAGTAGGGCTCAACAGTCACATAGTTTAATTCCGCCTAGCCCTTTCTATCATCGGACCACAAGACGTACGGCGATGCGCCACCGGTACATGGTGGACATCCCACCCATACGCATTAAACGTTTTGGGAACACATTCTTTGTGCGTACAGCTAAGGAGTGGAATTCCCTGCCAGAGACTGTGTTTTCTGATAGCTACAACCTGGGGGTCTTTAAGACAAGGGTTACTTCTAGGCAAGCGTGCTCCATTGTCGACCACATCATCACTTATCATCAGGTGAGATAGTGGTCAAGTCGAACTTGTAAGTTGCAACAGCTATGCGACCACGATAGAATCACGACAACGAAACTGTCAAGCACAGAATCTGATAAAGCATAACACCTTTTCAATATTACTAGTCAGTTCTTCAAACACTTACGAAATCTAGGCGGGTACTAGCTTATTATGAAAACCAGAACTCAAGTTTAGGACATTTTAACGGTTGAGTTATATATTACTTTAGCAATTTCTTAATCCCTTTCTAATAGTTCAGTGGCCTGGAATTCGAACGAGACCACTCGATGGCCGGTAAATGTTCTAGCTGCTAACTAAAATGCTTCCATTTATAAGTTAGCCCACGCATAATTTTGCGGCATGAAAAACGGACGAATTATTGCGGGAGACCAACGAGGAATCTGACTTAGTAGATACCTACACGCAAATGCAATACGTAGCCATGCTAATTGAAATCATGTTATTTAGGTCACATTATGACGGTGGTCTATCTAAACGGAAACTATAGCCAAGTACTTAAACTGGAGATATTTTAGTGCATAACTGTGTAACACAGATGCACCCTCTGTTGCTATAAATATGTAGTCTGATGGGATGGCAATCTGACACGTTCGGGGATAGATCAGGCGTAGAACCAACGGCTTGCCATGCTTTCTGATACACGGGGGTGTTACAACACCGGTGCCTCATTAAACTGTAACGACAAATTCTTGTCATAGAACCGCTTCACTTCTAATAAGAGTGTGAAGCAGTTCCAACAGTATTCTGAAAGCCAAATGAGGAATTTTGAAAGTATTTTAGTGCGACAAGGGGGCAATCTTTTTTTTTTTGTTGTGGGTTGGGAAATCATCCAAAGACATCTCCCGCTCTAGGGTGGAGCGGGAGGGCGTGTCAGACTCTTACTGACTAAAACCCACCCCTGTTTCTTCCCTGCCCTGAGTGCCCAGGGGCGAGGTAACTCTGTTTCGAATTTATCCTCAACCCTTGGGCAGGCATCGGTCATGACGGGCCCCGTCATAAATGCTGACAACTCTTGTCGCTCATAATGTGTCTGTCTTTTATATATAAGTCATGTGTTTTGTTCTATAAGTTAAGTTGCTAACTCGTAGATTAAGTTTTTTACTAACAATTGGGCCTGTGTTGTCAAAATTATAAATAAATAATGGGTATTTATACAAATGTATGACAACTGCCCCAGCGACCAGTGTATTTATAATTAAAATAAAATAACTTCATTCACATTTTTTTTGAGTCCACCATGAGAAAAAAGATGTAAGTTTATGTAATCTAATCTAATGTGTGAGTCTAATCCTACGAATCCTACTAAAATTATAAATGCGAAAATTTGGATGGATTTATGTTTGTCTCAATCATGCCAGAACTGCTGAACGGATCTGGATGTAATTTGGCACAGAGACAGATTCTAATGTGGAAGAGCATATAGGCTAGAATTTATAATGGGTCAAGTACTCGCGGGGGAAGCAGCTGGCAAAGCTAGTAGGTATCACACTAATATAATAAAGGCGAAAGTTTGTGAGTGTGTGTGTTTGTGTGTTTGTTACTTCTTCACGCACAAACGGCTGGACCGATTTGGATGAAATTTGGTATTTAGATAGCTTATACCCTGGATTAACACATAGGCTATATTTTATCCCGGTCTACGCTGGTGAAACCGCGGGGCGCAGCTTGTTTAAAATAAATTCACTTGATTCATCTTCTTTTTGCCGGCGTCCACCATTAGAAACCAGATGTAAGTTTATGTAATCTAATTGAAAGGTGTTAACCTACTATTGACGTATTATCAGCATATCAAATTGTTAATAGATAAATAATAGTCATCATGCTGTTTCCTTCCCCCGCATCATGTGCGAAGAGTGATTAAAGTTTGTTCATTTTGCGATGATCGAAATGACATACGTCAAATGTTTAAATATTTTTGAGCTAGGAATAGATAAAAGATACTTATATCCTGCAGTGAGTGAAGTCTGGCTATGGGTGAGGATAATGATGGTGTAAAATCAAACGATAGTTTATAGACTATTTATTTTGGGTGTTAGTAGGTATGACACAACGAGCTTAAAAAAAACTTTTTACAAAAAAAATAAAAATACAACCGACTTCCATAAATAATACGAAAAAATGCAAAATAACTTTAATTTCGGAAGTCGGTGTTTCTAGTCTGGTTTCTTCGTTATTTGACACCGACTTCCGAAATAAAAGTTATTTTGCATTTTTTAGTATTATTTATGGAAGTCGGTTGTATTTTTTTTTGTAAAAAGTTTTTTATTTTTCATTTTTTAGTTGTTGTACCCCATTCTAAAACTAAATGAATAGTAAAGTTATGCCCGAATTGATAGCCCCAAAAATAGGGAATTTGAACATAGTTGGTGAAATTAGGGTGTATCAGGGTGAACTGTACAAATTTATATACCCCTGAGCGTATCAGCGTGATGTAATGTTGTGAAGTGGTGAAAACAATATACAGACATGCGATTGCAGCAATTCTGGAAGGTTTGCTATCATTTATTGAAGAGTTCCATTGTGTATCTCCGAAGATCTTCATCAGATCTTCACCAAATAAAAACCGAACCACATGTGAAGCAACAGCTTTCATATAAAAAAAATCTTCAAAATCGGTTCACGTAGTAAAAACTTATGAGGTTAAAAGTTGTTTGTTGTTCTTGTTGGGCGAGTTTTTGTTGACATTATTTTCTGAACCTCAACATTTTAAGATCGTTCTAATTTGCGTGCAAATAAATTAGTTTACTGACGTTCTCTTTGTCGTTGTTATTTTGAATCAAGTGACCCTTGCTTGCTGTACTTTATAAATTCATCTTGTTATTACATCTGTTTTAAAAGCAGACTTTTGTTCTTCTGGTATGTTTTCAACTGACTTTTGACTTTACTAACCTTTTTTTTTTCTCCAAATTCAAACAGCCTTTGCCTAACAAAGAAGAGGTCAGAAAGAATCATTAACTTTCTGGTTTTTGGTATCTAGAAAATATCCCAAGTTTATGAGCTACAGAGAGCAGTGGTGGCCCAGTGGTACTGGCCGCGAATTACAAGTTGTAGGTCGTGAGTTCAAACCCAGGTTACACATAAAAAAAACAGTCGAATTGAGAACCTCCTCCTTTTTTTGAAGTCGGTTAAAAAAGACGCTGCCTGTCATGTCAGAAGCAGCCAGTCAGGGTCGCGGGAGTGTTTGAAAAAGTCACCGCGACCCTGGCACAAGCAACTCTAGGAACACGGTTGTGTTTTATTCATAAGAGTCTGTCACTTAAAAAAAACGGCACTCCACAAATTCGATCTGTTTTTAACCGATTTCGAAGAAGGAGGAGGTTCTATGTTCGAGAGTATGTTTTTTTTTAATGTAAGTATGTGCACCGATTTCTCTGTCAGTTGTGGACAGATTTTCAAAATTCTTTTTTTATCCGAAATACTCGTAATATACTCCTGAATGGGACCACATTTAAATTTTATCGAAATTGCTTCAGCGCTTTTAGAAAAACTGAACAAAAACGAAAAATATGTACACCTACTTAGATGACGTTTTGGTTTCCTCCAATCACGAGTATGTTTAAATTCCGCGTTCCATGTTATTGGGGTTGAGTTCTGGGGTATAAAAACTAAAAAGTGAAAAAAAAAACCTTTTTTACAAAAAAAAAACCGACTTCCGAAATTAAAGTTATTTTTAAATTTTTAGTGTATTTTCATTTATGGAAGTCGGTTGTTTTTTTTTTGTAAAAAAGGTTTGTTTTTAATTTGAAGTATTATTACAGCCTAGTGTTTCTATGGTGAAGAAACGAAAAAGGTTGTTGTCATATGTCAAAGCAGTCTTCATAAAACGAACGTAGTATAGTTACATCTGGGTACATAGAGCTGGTACGCACGGCTGCGTCGGTGATGTAAGCTCAGGCTTCAATTATCTTGTTTCTTGTGGTTGTAATAATAAATGATGATAGATTAAATAATAATTTGATGATGAATGTTTTGTAATAACTTTTTTATTACGGTCAGAAACCTCGTCTGTCAATGAAGCAGAGGGAATATGAATTCATATCAGTGTAGGTAGAGTTCAGTAAAAGAGGAGCTCGTCTCGTGGCTAAAGTAATAACAGCCGCATGGGTCGATCCATCAGGTTTAGCTATGCTCGCCGGGGTTGGTCCATGGATGGGTCGTTACGGGTCGTCAAAAGCCCGAAAGTCTGACAATCATGATAAATGATAAATGATGATGATATTACTCAGTTTACATTGTATTACTCAGTTACTGGGTTGTGGAGGTCAGAATGATACGCAGTCACTCCATGTAAAATACTGGTATTTAGCTGCATCTGGTTAGACTGGAATCCGACCCCAAGATAGCTGGGAAAAGGCTAGACAGATTGATTGATCAGTGTAGGTAAAGTCGAATATAATAACTACGTAATCTTCTGTCTCGGTTGTAAGCGATACTGTGGAGGATGAGGCCTGTATTCGATTCCCGAGTAGGGCTAAAGATTGTTGAATTTTTCCGTCTGGAATATTTCCATTGCAGCTCGCAAAAGAGTAGGGTTTAAACAGGTACTATATGTACATATGTCACCGTAAAATTGTAAGCACCGTTAGTATATGAAAAATGACGTGAAATTGTAAACTTTTATTTTCAAAAAGACCGATACATTGCCAATGATAGAATTTGTATGAGATTTAGTGTATTTAAAATTCATAATACGAGTATATCGAGAGTTTACTCTCCCACAAGATTTATTAGATACAATCTGTCCGGTGACAGTACTCTTTTGCCTAAACCTGCTGGAAGTCGGAAAGTGACATGTTTTGTAATAAGTAATTTTAAGGTTATGTTGTTACTTTTAGATATCAATAGCAACTTTTCAAATTTAGAAGAAGAAGAAGCTTTTGCAGAAGAGACAATAGAAAAATCAAGCTGATGGAGCTGTGCGTATTATTTACCATGATGTTACGTTGCAATAATAAAAGTCACCATCATCTGCCCGCGCCTTTTCCCAACTATCTTGGGGTCGGCTTCCAGTCTAACCGGATACAGCTGAATACTAGTATTTTATATGGAGCGACTGCCTATCTGACCTCCACAACCCAGTTACTGGGTAATACGATACCCCTTGGTAAGACTGGTTGTCAGACTTTCGGGGTTCTGACGACCCGTAACGACTGTCAAAGATCCACGATTGGCAGCCGGGACCAACAGCTTAACGTGCTTTCACGGAGGAGTCTCCGTATGTAAAGATGCTTAACGTGATAGATCGACCCGTGCGGCTGTTATTACTTTAGACACGAGCTCCACAATAGAGAAGAAGAGACAATAGAAAGTAATTCAATAAATAATTTATCAGTAATCATATTGAATGGGCTACGTACCAAAGTACGGACTACGGAGTATGTGCGCAGAGGATTTTGAAACCGGTAGCAGGAGGAGGAAGCTAACCTCATCACATAACATAGGCTCAGAATGGTAAGAAGCAATGTTTGAGTCACGGAGAAAATGTCAAGTGAAACTGTTTCTGATTACCATGACGTTACATGATTAGGTTAGAGCAGTGTTCGTGGTTTACTTACACACACCATGCGCGACTGTCAACTCAGATTTTTTATCAGTCAACGTTTAAAAGTGATGCTCCATTACGAATTAATTTATATCAATGGAGATTCCTTCCTCGTTAGGTGCAAGCGCTATTAGTACCTACCTAGTGCTGACCATGAGATCTGCAGTTGATTCTCGGGCCAGGCAGTGTCCTACCAAGGTCGCGAGTCATGTTTGAAAGAGTCACCGCGCCACTGGTACAGGCAAATGAATACGGATGGTTTTTTTAACCGACTTTCGAAAAAGGAGGAAGTTCTATGTTCGGCTGTATGTATGGTTTTTTTTCCGATTTCTCCGTCAGTTGTGGACCAATTTTCAAAAACCTTTTTTATCCGAAAGTATATACGCCCGAGGTGATCCCATATAATATTATCGAAATTGCTTCAGTGCTTTTTAAGAAACTGAACAAAAACGAACAAATACGTATACCTAGATGAGGTTTTTGTTTTCTCCAATTACGAGTATGTTTATATTCCACATTCCATGTTATTGGAGTTTTTAGTTCTGGGGTATAACAACTAGAAATTAAAAAATAACTTTAATTTCGGAAGTCGGACAAACACCGACTGCCGAAATTAAAGTTTTTTTTTAATTTTTAGTGTATTTTCTTTTTTGGAAGTCGGTTGTTTTTTCATTTTTATTATTCATGGGCTCGCGATTGTTCACTATCTCACCTGATGGTAAGCGATATGTGGTCGACGATGGAGCACTCTTACCTAGAAGTAACCTATTTACTCTTGCCCATAATAGGGATGACGACAGTGTAAAATAATAATTATTCTAATTAGTCCGTATGAGATTATCAAAAAATATTGTACTCGTATTTTTTGCTTTATCAAATTAATGAAAAATTACAAAGATACAACGCATCAAAGTTCAGGAGTGGGAGCTTGTTACGTCACTTTTAAGTAAAAAGTAAGTGTGACGTCATCCGAAATTTCAACCCACTGTATCGTCTTCATTTTTTGTTAAAATGACAAAAGAAAAAATACGTGTTCTCTATTTTTTGGTTATCTATCTGATGGACTAATTAGTTTTTTTTAATCGTCAACCCTATTATACTATAGATTACATAAACATCACCAACTAAGGCCGTGTTTCCATCTGCAAGCAAATTGCATGCAAGTTGAATAGCAAAGCGGGGTACGAACGACCAATTGATCACATTACACCTCGGTAGCGCGCAATGTCATGCAACTTGCATGCAATTTACTTGTAGGTTGAAACGCGGCCTAAAGAGCCCATAGCTGACTTGCAGTCAATATGTAAACCAATCCATAGATGAAAGGCGAAAGTAGTTAATATGGGCAACAGGTCGATGACCTGGTAGGGCTAGTTTTTATACCGATAATGTTTCCGGTATTTCGCCTGGGGCACTTACACAACATGGGTGATTATTTAATCTTCCATAAGACGTCGAGCCTCTACAGTAATTATTATTTAGGTGCATCACGTGAAGCTGCATTACGACGGTACATTAAAAAGCCTTTACAAAGGCTGCTCTCTCTAAAGAAGCGTGCAGATGAAGCAGCTTTTAGTCGGCACTTACACAGAAATTACATCTGAAAAAAATTATTAGTAATCTACATGATATGATACGTAATTTGGTTAAGAAATAATTTTTCTACCGGTGTCACATAATAAGAAAAAAAAACCCAATTCACCTCCAAATCGTTAAGATGAAACCATTTTACTCCTTCATTTTTTATCAATAGAGTATAAAAAAAATATCTATTGCTTTGCAATACAAAGGAAAATGATTTACTTTGTTACTTTTTTTAAATGTATATTATTTTTATTATAATAAATTAAAAATGCGTCTGATTTGCGACAGCGCTCCTTGATGGGCGAGTCCTATTATTGGGTGGACGAACGACGCGTTGCATGAGCTCAGCACAGAACACGCAAGCATACCACTCAAGGCTTGGCCTTGGCATTAGGTTGCGCGTTAATCCTCAGGTCTGCTGGGAGCAGCCGGCGCAGGAGACGCCCTGGGCGTCGGGAGTCGCGAGACAATCTCCGGCCACCGTAAACGCGGGCCTGCGGACGGCGCGTAGTGTTCCACGCACGCCTCAAAGAGATGTCAGCAATATAACGACGGGGCCCGTCATGGCCGATGCCTGCCCAGGGGTTTTTTTTAGGGGTTGTGGATAAATTCGAAACAGAGTTACCGCGCAGGGAAAGGAACAGGGGTGTGTTTAGTCAGTAAAAGTCTGACACGCCCTCCCGCTCCATCCAGAGTGGGAGAAGTCATTGGATGATTTCACATCCCCACAAAAAAAAAACCACTCAGGTCTGTTGAGGCAAATTGTGAGAATGGCTGTGAATGATTACACAGGAGTAGAGAGAGACCAAGGAAACGGTGTCTTTTTTTAAACTTTGAGCTACACTAGGAATTAGTCCTGTATCATGGGAGTGTTCACAAAGATGTAAACTCACAAACAAAAGACACCCAGAGCAGAACAACTATCTGTAGGCCATATAAATATTTGGACCGTTTCAGAATCGAACCCGATTGATTGTGGAAAATATGATTTAGCTAGAAAGGATAGAATATAATGAAGTAGAAGATAAAGAAGAAGATATTATGTTACGTTGCGCCATCCCAAAATATGGATATGGGATGAATATGTTGTGTATAAGTTAAGGAGTGGAATAGACCCCTGCGTTGGCCTGTGTTTCCTGATAGCTAGAGACAACTTGGGGGCCTTTAAGTCAAGAGTGAATAGGTTACTTCTAGGTAAACGTGCTCTATCGTCGACCACATCATCGCTTACCATCAGGTGTGATAGTGATCAAACACAAGCCGGTCAATTGTAAAAAAAAAGTAAAATATAAAGGGTGTAACGGAAAGGTGTGGTCATATTTTAAGAACTGCATCTGGCCATGGATGATAACTTTGTATGGAAAGTCCAATTGGTTTTATGAGTTTTTTTTATTTTTGAGATAGTTTTGCATTTCCATAGGCAGAACCGGTTCTTAAAATATGACCACACCTTTCCGTTAGATCCTGTATATTCGTTGCATCCTGGGCAGTAAGCACAGGTACCATAGTTTACTGACTGGTCAACATTTTCACCTCAGCATCAATTCTCATATTAGTAGTTCATAGACAAGTAAAGATGACACACGTTCAGAAAGTATATTTAACTGAAGCTACTTGACTGTGCCTACGCATAAATTTTAAAGAGGTTGACATTAGAGCAATGAAATATTAAAAGTACCTACTCATTCGTACGCAAAATGAAAAGTAAAAAGCCTCACTAAAGTATGCACATCACATCGGTTACTCTCGGGTCGACGGATGGTCGGCGTTACGTCACAGTCGCGGTAACCTTTCACTGCGTGCTAGATGCGTACGCGCAAAAGAACTTGTGGTTTGTGGAGGAATGTCGGGAAATGTTAGTAAATATGATAGTAAAGTAGATGGGACGGTAACTTATTATGATGAGGGAGAATAAGATGGTAAATCGTGCATCTGTGTTATTGCTACCCCTCTAGGGAGTGGAATCTGTTTCTCCTTAACACAGATTACTTTGTGATCTAGCTAGGAGAACAGGGCTTCACCTAACAATTTGTGTGTACAACATGTTTTTAGTTTTGTTTTTATTATGTCGATAATTTCTAAGCACTTTATGTATTACAAATTACCTTGTACGAGTATTATCAATAAATTATTATTATATTATAAATTAATTAGGCATTTAGATTAAGTAGGGCTATCGAATGGGTCCCATTGAACTCTAGGATAACTGAAGGGACTACATCGAAAGCCAGGACCACCAAGTGGGTCATCGAACTTTAAGACAAGGCACTGAATGGGTCTCATCAACTGCTAGCAGGACTGCTGAGTGGATCCCAAGAAACGCTAGGCGACACTACGGCAGATCTAGATGAAGATGGCTAGACGAGCTTGCCTCCTACCGAAAGGACTGTCATTATCAGAGAACATAATTGTATAGAAATAGAGAGAGGTATCTTTGCCCCGTATTGTGACAACATAAGTTCTATAGATCGATTAAGGAGTAGTGTAATATCCGCATGTCGCAAGGTCCAAAACAAGTAATTGTTAGTCATAATGCTGTGAAAATCGAATCTAGATAGAAAGGCATCAGAATGAGATATGGCCATGACCTGGCCGGACTAACTTTATATGGATGAGTGTGCACGTTTTATAACTGTTACCTAACGTATCTCAATTTGGTTTGGCAGTTGAAACACGTCATAATGTGAGGAAAGGTCATTCTTACACGCATAATATAATTTTATGCTGTAACATCAATATGTCGTTTAGTGAAGATGGAACCAAACATTATTTACTAAGCTTGCCCATAATATTTTAAGTCCAGGTTTCGTCATCATGTTTTCATTCATCAATGCAAGTTCCTTAGCATACGAGTCCTCACATAATTAGCTTTTTAATGTGGACCGCTTCATCATCATCATCATTAGCCTTTTAATGTGGACTGCTGGGGCACTGGCTTCTTCTCTGTGAGAGGGTGTGGGCCATAATCCACCACGCGGGCCCAATACGGATTGGTGGATGTCACATGTCTTCGAATTTTTTTGGTTCTAAGACATCCCGGTTTCCTCATGATGTTTTCCTTCACTGTTTTGAGAGCAGTGATGATGAAATAACTTACACAAAGTAAAGCGCCTGCCTGGGTTTGAACTCACGACCTACAACTTGTAAGTCGCGGCCAATACCACTGGGCCACCACTGCTCACATAATTACGAGTACATAAAAATAGGGGAAATAAATCCATGGCATCCTCCCTCTGCCCATATTTCAATTTATTTTGTGACTGCGTATTACGTCCAATGTTTATTATCTATCCACCGCATTCTGGTTGCACTTTAAGGTGAAAGCTCCAGGGCAGCCCGCTTCAAGCCCGGTTAAGCAGACGACAGCCTCAGAGGCTGACCTGCAAGATGCCCCACAAAAAAAAAAAAAAGCAGCCCGCGAAATTTTAAATTTTCAAACGTTTTTTTGCAATTTTCAGGTCAGTGTCAGATTTTATCTTGGTCAAAATTTCATCGCGGCCGTAGAAAGCATATATTTATAGAATTATGATCATTAAAATCATCAATACAACTCTCTCAGTTAGAATTGATGCCAAATGTCATGATTTCATGAATTACATTTGACATCAATTCAAACTGAAACAGTTGTATTGATGATTTTATTGATTATAATTCTATAAATACATACTTGTTACGCCCGTGAATCAAATTTTGACCAAGATACAACCTGACACTGACCTGCAAATTGCAAAAAACGTAAGAAAATTTGAATTTCGCCTGCTACCCTGGCGCTTCCACCTTAAATACCTTATCAGGCATCATCTTACCGATATATTGGGGACTAGCTTCTGCCAGTAGCTTCTCCCGCATGAAATTAATACTTCCCCATTATTAATTATATCCCATATGCTATTCCAAACGATAATCTATCTCTGTGCCAAATTTCATCCATATCCTTTCAGCCATTCTGGCGTGATTGAGTGACAAACATCCATTCATTAAAACTCTCGCATTTATAATATTTGTAGGATTAGTAGCATTTAATACAGCAACTCAAGTTTCACAATCCGCCATGAATTCTTTAGCATGAATCACTAGAATGTTGTTTCTTCAGCAAAGCAAAGGAAAAGGACAGTAAATTCATAAACAACATGTCCATGTTCGCAGAGTTCGTTGCTCCACTTTCAGTTCTCGCTGCTCGCATATTTGTAAACTGCACACAAACGAGCAACGTCTAGTGAGTGTCCAGTGGCTATTTTATCTTTGGTTATGGCAAATATGGGTCCTTTGTCTTTTGTATCATTGGTTTTGTATTATTCTTAATAAAATTGACCTACTATATTATTCCAACAGGAGCATTCTCAACAGCATATAATAACCAAATAATATTAATGAATTTTGATCCGTGGTTTTTATCAAAAATGCGGGTCTACTGTCTGGTCAACGTGGGTCTATTCCAGTTGTATACGTCTCTATGTGTCTGATGACCACTGTCTTGTCTCCTTCTTTATATGTAGGGGTGTGGAGATTACTCCTCCGCTGTTTTACTGTGATTAATATCGCAGCGGGATCCAAGACAGTTGATTCGTTTCTCTCTGGATTCATAACCTCGGGGCTTTTGTAGTGGTCAACATTGTTGATTCTAACTTTCACTGCACTGCAGCTGCAGTGGCTGAGTAAACTGAGTTTATAGGCTTTATAGCCACGCATATATATTGACAAAGTGTGTTTAAATTTAAAAGTAAAATCGTTAATCTAGTTTCTAAATTCAATCAGACGTCATGATGTACCTATGTGACTTTGGCCTCTTTATATAGCTCCGCCGGCATCTGACGTCAAGTTATATTGGATGCGTATAATATCTGCACTGACGTCGAAAGTGAGACCAGTGCCGAGGTCGAGGATGCACTTTCACCCCTTACCCACATTTCACGGATTTCGAACAAGCCTGTTCTTGAAACCGGTGCATGCGATCTTGAACTTTGTGGCTAATTATGGTAATCTTCAGGTCGGTGTGTTGTCGAATAATCTTCAGTGTAAATAATTTCATATCAAAAATGCATCTAACGGAGACGTATCATTATAAGATGGCTTTTTCTTGTATTTTTCTTTGGAATTTTGACCTTGTATCAATAATTATCATTCCATAATGTCTTTCTACTTTCCAAAATATTTGCTGCGGACTGTATTATGATATTTGCTTTAAAGCAGCTAATTACTTTTGGTTTGCATTAACTGTAATTTTCAATAACGCGCACTTCTTACCACCATGTCTTCGCATTCATGGGCTGTGACTAACATGACTAATATGTTTTCTTCTCCATACTTTACGAGCTCTTGTATGACAAGGTATGTCATGTTACCGTATATATATTTTTTATCTGCATTGTCATTGATTGATTGATGATGCTTATGAGCATCTTTTCTTAACACACAACTATTTCTCAGCTTAGTCGCTTCCATATCTGCAGCAATTTATATTTTCGCGATTATCCGCATCGTCATTGTCAAGAATATCTTTTTTAACACAGAACCATTTCTAAGTTCACTCACTTCCATATCTAAAGTAATTTCTATATTCTATTATATTTTATTTATATACGTCGCAATTATCCGCAACGTCACTGACCCAAGCATCTTTTCTTTACACACTTCTATTTCTAAGCTTTTCTACAGTAACATAAAGTTATCCACGTATACGTAATACGGCATATATTTTATGACGTCGGCCCTACAGCTTTCTCCGCTCTCACGGCCAAAAGGTCGGCTGTGCGAAAATGTTCGTATCTGTCGAGTGTCTCCCCCGACTAGATTGTGTGATTGCTTGCTTTTGAAAGATGCGAGACGTGCTCTATGGTTGTAACTACAATTGAATACGAATATGCTTTCAAATAGTTATCGTATTTGAAGTTAATTACTTTGTTGTAAACTTAAATGTGTTGTAATTTAGGAGAAATTTGTATTATGCTGAACATTTTCAACAACCATGTTTATAAAACTCGCTTGATTGTTTGAAATTCTGATTGGTGGATTATAAATTTTGAATAAGACCCTGCTAATCAGTGTAATTAGTTTAAAGTAATTACATGGACATTTTTTTTTATAAATAAGGCTTTTTATGATTTGTTTATTAAAATTTTCGATGCTAACAATAAGTTTGCAAAAAGTAATAGTAGTAATAACAGCCGCACGGGTCGATCCATCAGGTTAAGCTACGCTTGCCGGAGTTGGTCCATTGATGGGTGACCATCTTTACATACCGAGACTCCTCCGTGCCTCGGAAAGCACGTTAAACCGTTGGTCCCGGCTGTCAATCGTGGTTCTTTGATAGTCGTTACGGGTCGTCAGAAGCCCGAAAGTCTGACAAACCAGTCTTACCAAGGGGTATCGTATTACCCAGTAACTGGGTTGTGGAGGTCAGATAGGCAGACGCTCCATGTAAAATACTGCTATTCAGCTGCATCCAGTTACACTGGAAGCCGATCCCAAGATAGTTGGGAAAAGGCGCGGGAAGATGATGGTGACTTTTATTATTGCAACGTAACATCATGGTAAATAATACGCACAGCTCCATCATCCACTTGGTTTCATCATTTGACATAGTTGCTGGGTCAAAGATGACACTAAGAAGTGACAGGTCAACGAGTTATCACTAGCGAAAATCACAGTGCCTCAACACTTTTCCTTTCTTGACTGTAAAACGTGATTGTGATGAGAAAATCCTGATAGACTTGGTCGACGCTAAGCTGCCTTGTAAGAGACTATTTTGTAATTAGTCAGCTTCTTAACAATAGCTTTATTTTGTAGGGTGGAAAATCATCAAATCACTTTTTCTACTCTGGGTGGAGGACTCCTCTTACTGACTAAAACCCAACTGTGTTGGCGACCCTGACAGAAACAATAGCTTTGACTATGTTGGTGGCCTCAGCCAAAGAATATAATAAAAATGGACTAAACTGAGAATAGCTGGTTGCATAAATACTTTTAAACAAGCGGTAATCCTCATTTGTTCAAGGAATTTTAAAGCAGAGTATTATGCAACTGTGCTTCTGAAGGTAAAGAATTAAAATAGAGAAACCATTGCCTATGACAAGTCTAATATTTTTCGCTAATAGCTGCCAAGTTAGTTTTTGTCTTGCGACCTACTTAAATATCCGCATTGCAAGTTTAGCATACATACATAAAATCACGCTTATGCAGTTACGAACCCAAAGTTGTCTGTGGTCAACGTCAAAACAATATTCAATACTATGTCCTTCTTTTACAGACATTAGCATAATCAGCCTTTTAATATTCCCACAGTTGGGACACAGGGCCTGCAGTCTCGAAATCTCGACATAGTTAACGATCGCATAACCAACAAACTCGTTTCCTAAGAAATTAATGTTGCAAAGGAGGCAAACTTTTACGTCCTTTAAAGTTCGCGAACACATTTGTAAAAAGTTGGCAGTAGTATCCTCACAGCGTTAATTCTTTTTCCAATCATCTATTTGTACCTATGTCGTTGGCTATGTATATTTGTGTATTAAGTTTATTCATATAAGTATATATTTTATTTGTAGTTTACATATGTATTTATGTTCCTTTGCATTTAAATAAAGATGCCCTGTTTTTTTTGTTTTTTTCCTTATGGCACCTACCACTATTTGTTTCTGCATCACCCTAAGGTTGACTGGTAGAAAATGCCTGAGGCATTAAGTCCGCCTCTGTACTTGTATGTGCGTGAAGTGTTAAATAAATAAATAAATAAAAATTTTGACACGTTAATTTAATTGTTAAAAAGTTATTCATTAAAATTTAAAGAAATTATAAGTTTTCATGAAAAATAGTGCTTGCAAGTTAAAAATTACGCCGTCTCTGTACTTATTTCAAGAAAATCAATTATTTTTTCAGGTTATGATCTAAAATTTTTCCTCACAATGAATGTTTTTGACGGCTAGTAATTTAACAATCGGTAGCTAACGTAAATTTCGCTATCAATGACGAGACTGCAGGCCCAGACCTCTTCTCTGAAAAAGAGGGAGTGGGCTGTAAACTACCACGCGGGCCTTTGGTTCTAGGACATGCCGGTTTCCTCACGATGTTTCTCTTCACCATTTTGAGAGCAATGATGATGCAATAATTTACACAAAGCGCATGGCTAGGTTCAAACCCACTACCTAAAACTCGTAAGTCGCGGCTATTACCACTGAACCACGACTGCTCTCACAAGCATTAGCTGAGGCAATAAAGAAGAGTTGTTACTCTAACAATTTGGAAAAAAGCGGCGAATGACGAAACGTTTCAAAAAGTCTTAGTATTCTAAAAACGTTAACAGATCTGTTCAAGGCAGCTACAATGGCACGACTCATCACTTCCTATTCCGCTACTCGCACTTGACGCTTCTGCAAAGAGGTGTGAACTTGTAGAGAAAGTCATCTTTTTATAGCTGTCACCTTCAAAACCTTCATTTCTCTTTTATTTCCCACCTTATGTCTATTGTTTTTGAGATCAGTTTCTATTTCCGGAACCGCATTGTAAAGTTTGTTACGCATATGTGAGAACATATTTACATACGCGTTTGGGTAAATTAGTTGTGTTTAGCTTCGTTCGCAGATGGCTGGGTTTTCATTATGCGTGAAATGGTTGGTGTGATGTCAATATGTTATGAGTTGCTGTCGTCAAGGGTTTTTAATAGACTTGTAAAATCTCTAGTATATGATAATTTCGAGCAGTACCTTTCTAGTCACATAGTTTAATCACGAAATAATGAAAAGAATTTGATCGCTTTGATGAATAGTCAAAATATTTATTTTGATTACTATTATGCCATATTATTATTATGAGCCTGCGCTGTCCTACTGCAGGGCAATAGCCTCGCTTCCCTCTTCCACTTTCCCCGGTCTTCTGCCATTTTGGGCCAGTCCTTTGAGAAGGAATCCAACTCATCACGCCATCTTCTGGGTCAGCAGCATTATCGTTTCCTTGCATTCGGGATCCACAGTGTGGTAATCTTGTGGTAATGTTGTGGTAATCTTGTGACCAGCCCAGTTCTACTTTAACCTCACTTTCTTCAGTAAGCCAGAATACGTTAACAATATTTAAACACCCGTCATTTCTTTGCATTTTACAAACAAACAGCAGAATCTCAGCAAGAAATTATGAACATTAATGACATTAGATATAATCAGGGTGAGAAAGAAAAACTTGCATCGCTACCTGAACAACTTCTGCCCGGGGGTGGAGGATAACTGCCCGGGGGTGGAGGATAAATTCGAAAGAGTTACCTCGCCCCCGGGCGCGTAGGGCAGGGAGGAACAGGGGTGGGTTTTAGTCAGTAAGAGTCTGACACGCCCTTCCGCTCCACCCCAGAGCGGAAAGAGTCATAAGATGATTTCCCAACCCCAAAAAAAAAAAAAAAAACCTGAACAACTTTCATTGCAAAATCATAATTAAGGAAAAGGGAAACATCTCAGGAAATATAAACACGGGTTCAAGTTAAAATAAGCTCATAAGGAAAGAAAAGTGTACATCAGATAGGAGTCAAACGCTAACTGATCTAACCGGCAACAATAATCTAAAAGAAACAAGTTTTTCAATACTTTCTACAAACATATAATAGCTTGTTATATAAATTAGAAACCACGTATGGATGCCTCAGGAAACGGAATCAATGGCAGTGTTAAAATTCTGCATATATTTATGATTGTATATATTGTGTAACGTCTGGTAAAATTGTAAAGAAACCTTGTTTATATGTCCTGAGGCAGGGATGGCGGACTTATGGCACGCGGCTTAAGAATTAGGGCACGCCAGTGTAAGATATTGAAAATCTAGATAATTTGAAACAGCAGAGATAACACTGATTTTCTCTTTTTAACCGGCTTTGAAAAAGGAGGAGGTTCTATGTTCGACTGTATGTATATTTTTTTTTGTCCGCCGATTTCTCTGTCAGTTGTGGACCGATTTTCAAAATTCTTTTTTTATCCGAAAGAATATACTCAAGAGGTGGTCCCATATAAATTTTATCTAAATATCTTCAGCGCTTTTTAAAAAACTGAACCAAAACGAAAAATATGTAAAAATATATATTTTTTTACAAAGCCACCCACCCACCAGCCAGCCGCCCATTTTGTCACCCTATGTAATGTTTTCCTCATATTTTTATTGTAATTTATATGGTGTACATAATAAAGAGTATTCTATTCTATTCTATTCTATTCTAAAAAAAAAACAACTGACTTTCAAAAAAGAAAATACACTATTTAAAGATAACTTTAATTTCGGAAGTCGGTGTC
The DNA here is from genome assembly GCA_951329385.1 of Polia nebulosa. Taxonomy (NCBI): domain Eukaryota; kingdom Metazoa; phylum Arthropoda; class Insecta; order Lepidoptera; family Noctuidae; genus Polia; species Polia nebulosa. Next base: position 4,176,535 of record OX589592.1, on the reverse strand, counting down.
AAATATCAAAGAAGTAAATTACAAACACCGACTGCCGAAATTAAAGATATTTTTAAATTTTTTATGTATTTTCTTTTTTGGAAGCCGGTTGTTTTTTTAAATAAGCATAGCACTCACTAACATTCCTTGCATTATATTGACATTTTCTGCATACATTCATTTTCATATTTTCATCTGCATTTGACAATCCTTAATGTAAGGTGTCGTTGCACCGTGTACAGTATACGACTGTAAACTATAAAAAGAATTTCAGGTTACAAAGTACTAGTTTTATTTGTTGTTCATTAAATCACAAAGACAAGATTCTTAGGTGGCACGTCTTGGCCACCTTATTCTTTTTTAAATATTTAATGTCACGTTCTCCAACAAAGGTTTACCATCCCTGTCTTAAGCACTTGACAACGAGGAAAGTAGAAGGAGAAAGGTCACGATTTTGATCAAGTGCTGTTGGAATTTCATAATTATATGCTATTAACGCATCATCGTACTGCTAGAAATGTGATGCGGCTGTGATGGGGTCAAAGGTTGGAATAACAATTTGTGATATGATGTTTTTGGCAGGAGATAATTTGCTTTTTGGACATTACTATAATCAAACAGATGAATTAACAACAAGGACATGACTGGTTAAATTGTTAATTGAAGAGAACCTCACAGCGTTATTGCAAAATTATCTGATATAGAATTCCTAACCTCCAAATCAGATAAAAGAGTAGTTGAAGATAATATCAAAATAAACAAAGACACTCTTTTTACTAAAGAATCTAATACGGTTGTGGGCTTGTGGCAGATGCCGCTTCCCATTGAGCGGGAACGCGCGTATGCGGCATTCGCACGATTGCGCAAGCGGCAAGCGACTCATCATTGCTTTCCCATCGCTGCGACTATTATAAAGTCGACTGTCCACTGATGCGGGATGGGCCCTGATGAGGTTTACCATGTCAGTTGCGCGGTTCATTTGTTTTCCAGCCACGTATTCGTCCGTAGCTTCATCTTTTTACAATGTTTGTATTGTAAGTTGTTCGCTTTCGTCTAACGAACACGTGTTGGTTTCCAATAGAGCAGTTTGGCAAACTTATATAAGGCCAGTGACAATGACTATGATACCATTGAGCTTATCTGATGTCTGCGCCAGAATGTAGGACTACTACCCAAATTTTGTCTGACCATTACGGGGCTGTCTGAAGCTGTATCGTTTTCCACTTTCAGTTCCTTGTTGGTGCAGTAGATTGTGCTTGCTAGTAATATGAGGAGATGTGATATTTCATCTTAAGGATATCCACACTGGAATTTGGGATAGGTCGAGGGCAACCACTTAGGTCCATGAGGTTCATCCATGTATTTTTAACCGACTTTCGAAAAAGGAGGAGGTTCCATGTTCGACTGTATGTATGTTTTTTTGTTTTTTTTTATGTCCGCCGATTTCTCCGTCAGTTGTGGACCGATCTTCAAAATTCTTTTTTTATCCGAAAGAATATACTTCGAGGTGGTCCCATATAAATTTTATCGAAATTGCTTCAGCGCTTTTTGAAAAACTGAACAAAAACGAAACGTTTTGGTGTTCTCCAATTACGACTATGTTTCAATTCCACGTTCCATGTTATTGGGGGTTTTAGTTCTGGGCTATAACAACTGAAAAGTAAAAAATAAAAAATAAACTTGTATACTAAAAAAAACAACCGACTAAAAATTAAAAAATAACTTTAATTTCGGAAGTCGGTGTCAAATAACGAAGAAATAAAATACAAACACCGACTTCCGAAATTAAAGTTATTTTTAATTTTTAATGTATTTTTTTTGGAAGTCAGTTGTTTATTTTAGTAAAAAAGTTTAAAAAAAAAAAAAAAGTTGGGCCGCGAATTTCTGCAGTGCGTTTACAAACATTAAAACTAACATACACGAATACCCAACCTAATCTAGTCAGATTATTTCTATAGCTGCCAACTTCAGCCCACCATCGCTTAAGAGATTTCTAGATTGGGCTTGCGTAGCTTAGCATAGGCCGTTGTGGAGCAGTACCTTAACGTACGATCTGTTAGTTTTGTGTGGGAAATTATATTATGCGTGAAACGTCAAGAGTTTTAGACGTACCTAATATTTGGACAGTTGGACGAGAATTTCTGATTGGTCGCGCTACATAATATGATTTGATTAATTGTAAGGTTTGAATGGATAGTTTGTTTGATTTCTACTTTTGAAATTTTATAGCCGGAGGGAAGATGGTTACGGGTTAGAAATGCCTATTATTACAATATATAAACCAAAGATGACTCTCAATAGTTCTCGAATAACGATCGGTATAATTGTACCGTAACCTGATGAAAATGGTAAAGGTACAAAACGGCAGCATTATCCTAGTTCTTACGCTAGGTAGGTACTGTGACGTTTGTAGACACAGCCTAAGTTTAGCGGGTCTGCACCGGCCTTTAACTGGCAGGTAAGAGTGTTGGAGAGTCGATGGATTATTTTAGAAGAGTAGGTGTGAATTTTGTTTTATGTCAGATAGAAGTTTAGCCCTTGCAAGTGGGCACAGATGTTATGCTTTCACCCAATATAATATTATTTAAAACGCCCTCAGCTCTGTTCCTTATCCGCCCGTAGCGAGTTATCTGATCGTGCAGTACTCTCGCAGTAAGCAAGCGAGTCCCCGAGCTTCGAAGAACGTCCCAGGATCCCTGCAGGCCGTGCTGGTGCCTTGGGGTAGTACTCAATACAGGGTGTAACGGAAAGGTGTGGTCATATTTTAAAAACTGCATCTGCCCATCGATATAAACTACTTTCTTCAAAAAAATTCGAGGAAATTCTAAAAAATTTTTTTTACCTCCCATACAAATATTGATCAGCTGATGATCAGTTTGTATGGAAAGTCCAATATTTTTTTTGGGAATTTTCAATTTTTTCTTAGAGAAAGTTGTTCATTCCCATGGGCAGAACCGGCTCCCAAAATATGACCACACCTTTCCGTTACACCCTGTATATCATTTGATGATTATAACTAATTTTATTCAGGTCAATAATGATCTAGATTCGATAAAAAAATCCCTAGATATTGAAGTTAAAAAAAATGTTTTTTTTTTTATGCCTATGCGTAGCGGATAAATTCGTAACAGAGTTACCGCTCCCCTGGGCACTCAGGCAGGGAAGGAACAGGGGTCGCCCTACCGCCCTACCTAGAGCGGGAGATGTCACTGGATGATTTCCAACCCCCAAAAAAAAAAGCGTGCTAATAACCCGCGAATTGCTGCTAATTTAAATCAATCACACTTGGGAAATCTGTAATTTACCCATTTAGAAGAGTGGTATGGTTTTTATGTGGGTAATTGATGGCATGCAATGGACGGACGGTATTAACAACATTTTTATAACTTGTAATTATAATTATCTTCAGATGGTGTAAGTGCTATTATGTCATAACGTGGTGGTTGGTTATATTTGTAATGTTGCGCACTTGGAAGATGGTACTTATTGCCATGACGATTGATACTTCATGATAAAAAGGCAGTGAGAGATAGAAACGTCTTTGTAACATGATTGCATTACAGTTCTGTTGTTAGCTGACTTCCAAAAGAAGGAGGGTCTCAATTCGTCTGTATGTATTTTTTTTGTATGTTTGTTACGCGATTTCTCCGCCACTCGTGAATAGATTTTGATGATTTTTATTTTGTTTCGTAGGTTGTACTTCACAGGTGGTTCCATATAAAATTGATCGAAATTGATTCAGCACTTTTTGAAAAAATCAACGTATACAAAAAATAGGTACCTACACAGATGACGTTTTGGTTGTCTCCAATTATGTTCAAATTACTATACTACTGAAATAACTTTAATTTCGGAAGTCGGTGTCCAGTAACGAAGAAACAAAATACAAACACCGACTTCCAAAACTAAAGTTAGTTCGCAATTTTTAGTGTATTTTCTTTTTTGGAAGTCGGTTGTATTTTTAAATCGAATGAAATACTGGATGATAGGTACCTACTCATCGGGATTCAATTATATATGTCGTGCAGGCTGTTGCAAATATAAAACTCCAAAGGACTTTAAGGGCCCTCTCGCGGTCCAGTGGAGTGGTAAAGTAGTAGGCAAAAGTGCCAAAAACGGCCGTTTCTGACACTTTTGCCTACTACTTTGGATACGAAACATTTTGAGACCTGTTTTAACAACGTAAAAAATCTTTATCCTCTTTGTAACAAATGTGAAGTTGGATTTTTTAATATTCATTTTCTGTGATAAGCTACGATTTTTTATTCAATGAGGGCGCCACTGGACCGCGAGAGGGGCCTTAAGTTCAGTCCGTCTTCTTCTTCTTTCGAAGCGATGGTTTCCTAAGTTTTTAAATACTGTGGACTCAGAAGCTGGCCAAATTAATTGCAGCGTCTGTAGCGGTCATCAGGTCATCCATAGCAGCAGGTGTATGGGCACTTGAAGCATTCCAGTATGTTCAGTCAGTGAAAGAACTATACACCGTGTATGATTCTGGCCCCCTAGCGGTGGAATTTTTCGCCGGCGTTTTCCTCAATTTTAAATTTTTTTCTGGAGTTTTTTTTTTACTTTAGACTGTTCAAAATCGTTATTCCTATCCAACCCAGTGATAGTTTTAATCAAAAAATAATTAAATGTAAATACAATACGTACAGCTGTTTCGCTAGAGTTCATTCACGTCGCCGTCCTAATACTTAAATACCTACGGCGCAGTGCACTTGGACGGCGCGACGCGAGATTAGGTAAGTAGTATTGCGGAGCGTTGAGATCGCATTATTTACAATACATTGCGCGCTCATAAATGTCGATTTCTGTGACAGATCATTACCGAGATTAATGACTATATTAATTTTGTTAGTGGCCTTTTCACGAAGTTTGCGGTATCTTGTTCCTTACAGCCTATTTAGATAACTTTAGACTCAACAATGGAGGATAAACTCCGTATAGCCATAGGTCCTATTTCAAAATACTTCAAGTGTAGCCCAGTGTTATAAAGAGTCACTCACTCAAGACATCTGTGCAGGAAGTGCAGGAAGGCGGGGTCGTCGGACCGCACGATGGTGGAGAGCGTCCGCGTGCCGGGGCGCCGCTTGCGACCCTTCGAGTTCGTGATGCTGCGCGGTGAGCCTTTTGAGTCTGGTGAACAAATTAATGTTAAATGAGAATATGGACAGTAAAGTTATGAATTATGAATGATACTATATCACACTACTATTATAAAGTCGAAAATTTCTTAGTGTGTTTGTATGTTTGTTACTTCTTCACGCTCAAATGGCTGGATCGATTTGGATGAAATTTGGTATGTAGACAGCTTATTTTTATCGGGGTCTGCGCACTTGAAACCGCGGGGCCCAGCTGGTAATATTATAAATGTGAAAGTTTGTGAGAATGTATGTATATTTGTTACTCTTTCACGCAAAAACTACTGAACGGATTTGTATGAAACTTTACAATAATATAGCTTATACATCAGAATAACATAGGCTATCTATACTAATATTATAAGAGGTAAAATTTATTTGTAAGTTTGTATGTAGGGCATAATCTCCTGAACTACTAAACCGATTTTGAAAATTCTTTCACCAGTAGAATCTACATTATTTGTGAGTATGTTTTAATATTTTTGAAATTCACGCGGACGCGAGTCGCGGGCGGAGTGCTAGTAATTTATAATGGTGAGAAGTACTAATTCCTCGCGGGCGAAACCGCTGGCGGAAGCTAGTATTACGTATCAACCCAGCGCTGGGCACGCCACCATTGCGGCGGTAGTGCCCCTCTTTGAGGAGTGGCTGGAGAGGCGTCACGGCGTCCTCACCTTCCGCCTGACGCAGGTCCTCACCGGACACGGAAGTTTCGGGAGGTTCCTGTGTAGGATAAGGCGGAGGGAAACACCCGGGTATCATCACTGTGAGGATCGCCCAGAGGACACGGTGGAGCATACGGTGGAGATCTGCCCCGCTTAGGCGGAGCCCCGCCGTGTCCTCGTGGAGGCGATCGGCGGCAGCGACCTCTCGCGCCGGGCCCTGGTCCAGGCCATGGGACGGAGCGAGAGAGAATGGGAAGGAGTCCCCTCCTTCTGCGAAGCAGTAATGCTCGCAAAGGAGGAGGCGGAACGGGTGAGGAAGGCTCAACAACAGAGTCACCCTCACGCCCTCAGCAGCAGCCGCCGCAGCAGACGCCCTGGGCGTAGGACGTCGCGAGACGATCAGCACCAGGCCCGAGAGTCGACGGCGCGTAGTGTTCCACGCGCTCCTCTAAGGGTTGTCAGCAAAACATGACGGTGCCCGTCATAGCCGATGCCTGCCCAGGGGTTGTGGAAAAATTCGAAACAGAGTTACCGCGCCCCTGGGCACTCAGGGCAGGAAAGGAACAGGGGCGGGTTTTAGTCAGTAAGAGTCTGACACTCAGTCTGATCCAAAGACATCTCCCGCTCTACCCAGAGCGGAAGATGTCATTGGATGATTTCCACCCCCAAAAAAAAAACGAAGAAAATAGTATTACGTATACAAGCACCTTACTGTCCGATTGCAGGGTAACCGCCTTTTGTCATACAGAGAAGGTATGCCAGAGCCCGCTCAAATCAGATTGGCAATTAAAAAAACGAGTAGTTAGAAATGAATTAGTTTAGATTTTCTGAACTTTAATAGAAACTACGAAAACTAAATGCGTGATCCCTCAAGGTTACAATACAAAAACTCATTCATTTTGAATAAAGCGTATGCACAAAACGTTTTGGGAACACATTTATTGTGGGTACAACTAAGGAGTGGAATTCTCTGCCGGAGTCTGTCGTGCCGGCCCTGTGTTTCCCGATGGCTAAAACCTGGAGGGCTTTAAGTAATGAGTGAATAAATGTTAATAATAAAAGGTTACTTCTAGGTAAGCGTGCTCCATCATTTCCAAATGCGGGCCTATCAATAATAAAAAAATAAAGAATATTCTAGTTGGAGTTTCCCAGGGATACATTCTAGGAACAAAATCAAAATTACCAAAAAACAGTCTCTTCCGTGTGGCATGTAGCAGCAGGTCTGGGGGAGGTGGTCCAAGCAGCTCCATGATGCAAGCTAGTTGTTCTGACTCGTTCTCGCCCGGGAACAGAGGGTAGCCTGTATGGAGTTCCGCTAGGATGCAACCTGGGACCAAAATAATACGTGGTAAGACATTTTTCTTAAAAAAAATTTTTATTTGACGTGTCTATGGTGATTCTGTTGCAAAATTGGGAAAGTGGTATTTATCCTGTATATGTAGCTCCGTAACCCCCTCACACAAGCAAGAAAAATCTTGTACACGTCGTAATACAACCGCAGCTGTGTTCTTATTATGAACATCTCTGTCAGTTACGTTATCTCAGTCCCATTAACCTCTTTTCTAGCCTAAGCATCAAATCAAAAGTCATTTATTCAAACTAGGTTGAGAGAGCCAGCACTTTTTAAAAACGCTCAGCCGTTATTATTCCTAGTGTTTTAGCTGGGAAGAAGAAGTGGCGCAACAAACTGCCCAACAACACATCTGTCTGATAAGTCTCAAGGTTGTACTAGTCGATATTTTGTCCATACAAATTTCGGGAGGGTACTACTTGACTGTTTAATATTGTACATCCAAAGTCAAACATGATATCTTTTTGTCGCAATAGTAATTTTGTCTGTGTGGAAACAGAATAGTAAAATAAAAAGCCATTAAAAAGTTATAAGCCCACAAAGATTCGTTTTTCTTGCTAATTTTAACGCAATTTCGGGCGTAAATAAGTAATAAAAGAAGTGCAAAATCCCCAAAACAAAGTCGGCACCGACAAACCTCAATTATAGAGAGTTCAACAAACTTTATCTGTAATTGGTTTATGCAGTGGTTTTTTCATAAAACTCAATTTTCCGAAGGACTTTTCGTAATTTTTTGCGCGGTCGTTTTAGTCCGGAACGGTGCAGCGGTGTTTGTGTGCGTGCAAACTAGAGATTGTACAAGTAGACTAGCGTCTAACTGCTCATCGCTGGTATTTTCTCTGTCGGACATGATGCCAGGGTAAGACAGCGTGCTTTTTGGCCAAGCCCACCAGTGAGTTCGAGCCCGCAACTAGTTCAACCTTAATGTTTTCACAAAATCCATGCATCGTTTCTTTTGGTCTTCCTCTTTCCTTATACTACTAATACCTATTATAATACGAAAGTTTGGATGGATGGATGATTGTAACTCAATCACGCCAGAACCACTGAACGGATCCGGATCAAATTTGGCACAAAGATAGATTATAGTCTGGAATAGCACATATACTATAATTTATAGTGGCGGAAGTACTAAATTAACGCGGGCGAAGACACTGGCAGAAGCTAGTCATTCATATTCCCAAGCAGAACTGATCTTACTAACCTATTTATCTAATTTCTCCGTATATTACATATGTTTGTTTAATCTGGGTTTATTTTCTGCGTGATCTTGTACGCTAGGTATCTCTTCTTATGGGCTACTTTTAGTGCCCATTGTTTTCTAAAAATTTCTACTTCGTTATGACTCTTTCGTTTCACATGGATGATCTTTACCTAACGAGATGCATGTTTTAATTTATTCATGCCATATTTACGATCATAAAACCACCGTAGCATTATTAAATAAAAGTAGGTAGGTACATGATGTACCTACCTACCTGATATTGTTTAAAAATCGTGGTTTGAAAAAAAAAATATATCAAGGTGGGTTTACACATGCGCTTTGCTAACATTTTGATTAAGCATATTCTAGTTGGGACTGACTGTCATGACACAGCTTGGGAAAGGTCTATATACCGCAGAAGACTGCAATAAGCTTAGTTGATACATTGAAATACAGGGTGTAAACAGATACATCACAAAGCCGTTAACTACGCATACTGTACGTCTAACAAATTAGCTTTGCGCAAAAATTATTGCTGGGAAACGACTTTTATTTTTAGGTATGAAAAAAAGAAACTATTTTTTGTTGCGCGTTTTTGTGGAGTTAAACCTCGCCCCTTCGCTCTAAGCCACGTAGGTACTTGTCGGATACGTTTGATATTAATTGCGTTCTGTAACTGTAAATGCATAATATCGAAATTTCGAAAAAAAAAGAACGAAAGTTCAGGTAATGTTTGTTTGGAAAAAAGTTTAGTAGGTAGGTACTTAATAACACTTGGAATTCATTTTCGCAAAAAGTAAAAAAAAACATTGCTACTTTGACCTTCAATATCTCCAGAACCAGTGAATTCCCAGGTATGGTCTAGTGGATAAAAATGATCCAAGTAATGGATAGAATATGTGGCTTTCGGCTTCGGAAACTGTCTTTTTACACCTGTTATCATCCATTCAGTATCTGTATACTTAGTATTAAGGCATTCTTAATATGAGCACTGTATTTACAGACTTGCTATAAAAAATTACTTAAGGCCTTACTACCGGCCAAGTGGCGCCCTCATTGAATAAAAAATCGTAGCATAGCGTAGAAAATAAATATTAAAGAATCCAACGTCACATTTGTAACAAAGAGGATAAAGTATTTTTACGTTGTAAAACAGGTCTCAAAATGACGAAACATTTTGAGACCCGTTTTAACAAACGTGACGTTGGATTCTTTAATATTTATTTTCTACGCTCTGCTACGATTTTTTATTCAATGAGGGCGCCACTTGGCCGGTAGTAGACCCTTAAAGTGACTCTTGAAAACAAACGAAAGTGACCAACCGAAAAAAATTCAAGTGCTTACGCATCTTTGAACCTGTTTCGAGATATAAAGATGCGTTTCTTGTTATAAAACGTGTCGTTACGACCGGTAGGCGGTACCATCCATCATCAGTTGCGTAAAGACGACATTCTTTAGTGTCGATATCTGCTGTGCGAATCGCGAGGTCACCTTTCTCCCTCGCTTTCTATAGCTAAGGATTATGGAATGCTCGCGATTGTCTGTCAGACTCGATCTCGAAAGCTTTGCTTTGAATTTGTGATCGTGTTTTGTTTATATTTATTGCTATAATCGTTGGAAGGTCAAGTGGTGTTAGTATAACGATTAGCTTTACTATATTGCAGCATTATCGGTAAGGTAACGCCAAGTGTTACTTTCTCTCTAGTACTGTGATTAGAGGTTTCAATTTTCTTATTAATTGTAACTTTCAACCGTCCTTTGACTTGATTCCGTTCTAAGTAGTCGTAAACAAAGCAAAAGCAGTAGTAGTATGTGAGGACCGTAGCAGGTGCCGTTCTGCTGTTTTTGCTTAAGTTTATATGATAAAATACGAGAGTTTTTTCTTTGTATTAACAGACAACATTGTAGTTTTTGGATTGATTTCTTCTTTATTATTATACACTTAGGGCCGACTTCACCATTCGCTCTATAAACTAAGTTTTATTGAACTAAGCTTAGCGTAAAAAATAAAAACCATAAAAAAGATTACAGTGAGTTAAACCTAGAAGATAAACATATGCTGTGGCGGACTTTTTTTAGAACTTTAAAAGGAGAACAATTCCGTCATACATAATTTTTGCGTAACTGTTTACGCAGCGCACGCAACTGAAGCTCTCAAAAGGATTTTTTTCCCCGTTTTTGCCACATTTTTCATTGATGCTTCGTCGCATCCTCCTGTTGGTCGCAGCGTAATGTTATATAGCCTATAGCCTTCTTCGATAAATGGACTATTCAACACAAAAATATTTTTTCAATTAGATCCAGTAGTTCCTGAGATTAGCAAACAAACAAACTCTTCAGCTTTATGAAAGCGGCTAAACGCGTTTAAGCGAGCTTAAACGTCGAAAACTGGGCGTTTAGAATTGGTGAAATCGGCCCTTGGTTCTCATCGCGTGCGCCAAACTTTACCGAGCTTACATAATCCAGATTATCAGTAGTAGTGTAACCTCTCAATCTCACTTCATTGACTCTGTCTATTTCTCTCTAGTTTGCAACATCAGAACGAGAAGTAAGATCAAGATTACGTGTTTTACGATTTTATCGTAGTGCTTTGTTTGATAACCATCCGTTTAAATATTTTTAGAGTATTTATCTGTGATGCAATTTCCGCTTTGTGTGGTTTTACTGTTTGTCCCAATTCTTTGGCACTTCTCAAATTGAGTATTTATTGGAAACGCCAGTTCAAATATTATATAAGACCTTTTATAAAATTGTGATAGACCTCAATGCCTCAATTGATCTTACGTATAGTAATTAAGTTTGACACACACAGTGTTTAACAAAACGTGTTTTCTTTTTGTTGCAAAATTATAATAACAATGTAAATTTTACGGTGGAGATCTTCTTGACATTTATGGTGTATGTAGGTTTTGAATGTTGTGGCTAAAATAATAATAGCCGCACGGGTCGATCCATCAGGTTAAGCTACGCTTGCCGGGGTTAGTCCATGGATGGGTGACCATCTTTACATACCGAGACTCCTCCGTGCCTCGGAAAGCACGTTAAGCTGTTGGTCCCGGCTGTCAATCGTGGATCTTTGGCAGTCGTTACGGGTCGTGAGAAGCCCGAAAGTCTGACAACCAGTACCAAGGGGTATCGTATTACCCAGTTACTGGGTTGTGGAGGTCAGATAGGCAGTCGCTCCATGTAAAATACTGGAATTCAGCTGCATCCGGTTAGACTGGAAGCTGACCCCAAGATAGTTGAGAAAAGGCGCGGGCAGATTGATTGTAGGTTTTAGTAGGGATAGCGTTTTTGAATTGACTCTAAAAATAATGATATTAAATATGAAATATCTATTATTAGCAGGCCCTGCAGTCTCAACATTGATAGCGATCGCTATCTCCTAACGATCGGTCGCTACGTCGGAAAAATGATTTATTTTCTTGAAATATGTACAGAGACCAGCAGATCAGTTGATCAGTTTTCATGAAAAATAGTGCTTACAAGTTAAAATTTACGCCGTCTCTGTACATATTTTAAGAAAATCAATTATTTTTCCGACCGATTTACCGATCGTTAGGACATAGCGATCGCTATCAATGTCGAGACTGCAGGCCCTGGTACACCTACTAGGTAGCAGGGGGGCCACCTGACGGTAAGTAGTACGCAAGGCTTGTTATCATATGATACGAGAGGTATTGCAGATTCATTGCCATTCCAAAGGCAAAGTTGAAATGTCCTATGTGTCTGTAGTTAAGTCGCAGTCAACTAACTTAATTCGCCATTCAGTTAATAGCCTAGCCTTTTTAGGGTTCCGTATCCGAAGGGTCCAAACGGTGCCCTATTGCTGTCACTCACGTGTCGGTATGTCTGTCCGTCGCGTCGTCTGTCACAAAATTTTGTTCCGAAGAATTTTTTAACTTCCCATTGACTTAGGAACTTGAAAGAAGAAGGTACAAAAATGCCCCACGTCTGACAGCAAAGAGAAGTATCTCAATAAATCGATAAAAATGAATAAAAAAGAAATACCAACTTCCGGTTTCAATCCTTACTGGCATACTACATATGAAAAAATTGCTCTGAATACTCCTTCAGGGGTAGTACTTATATAATTTAGTCAAATCTGGAGATTTTAGTTTAAGAACAGCAGGTGTCTTACTGACTTTTTACGTACGTCCTCGAAGCTATTGCTCGCATACGACACAGTAATTTTTCTCCATAATGACACTCAAATCACAAGGCATAATCAGGTTCTAAATAAAACAAGCACAAGCACAATTTCGTAAAAATATCCAATAAAACAAAACAGAAACAAAACCAGGCAAGTATCAAGTCTGCTAAGAGTAAATTTGGTCGCAAAATAAAAACAGATAAAAAATCACACATAAAACACAGAACCGTTGAAAAAAAAGCATATTCTGTCCTTGTGTACTACCTAGAACTCTAGAAATTTTTGTAGAAAATAAATGAAATAGTTATGTGTAGTAACCGTATGAACTCTCATCGTTGTGTCAATACGACATTCACATTAAAAAAAAAATATTTCCAAAAAAATCAACTGCATCAGACTGCTTGAAAAGTGACTTGTTTGGAACTTTTTAGTTGTTTTTTACAGTCGGGTTTTTTGAAAGATTTTTTTTTTACATTTTATTTAGTCGTCTCTTCAAACCCTTTATTTTGATACCCCACTTAAAATACTTCGTCGACTTTCATTTTTTTGTTTTCCACAATATGGCGTCTGGTTATAGCCATTTTTTTAAAATTAAATTAGTGATGGGTTTGCTCTTGATTCTAGTCTAAGTCGTATTGTGTTTTGATTACTGTCATGTCTTTAGTAGTACTCGCAAGTTTAAGAAAAATAAATTGACGTAAGAATTATCAAAATCGGCCTACGCGTTTGATCTCTGAAGCGCCACATAGGAACAAACATAAATTTACAGGGTGTAAAAAGACACATCACAAAGTCATCAACTACGCATACTGTACGTCTAACAAAGTAGTTATGCGCAAAAATTATTGCTGGAAAACGACTTTTTTTTTAGGTATGAAAAAAAAAATATTGCGCGCAATGTAACGCGAACCCAGGCAAGTGGAGATAAACCCCGCCCCTTCGCTCTAAGCCACGTGGGTACTTGTCGGAAACGTTTGATATTCATTGCGTTTTTATAACTGCAAATGCGTAATTTCGAAAAAAAATATCCAATATCAGGTAATGTTTGTTTCGAAAAAAGTTTGGTAATGACACTTGGAATTTCTTTTCTTAAAAAGTAAACAAAAATTGCGACTTTGACCTTCAATAGCTCCCGAACCAGTGAATTCCCAGGTATGGTCTAGTGGAAAAAAATGATCCTAATAATGGGTAGAATATGTGGCTTTCGGCTTCGGAAACTGTCTTTTTACACCCGATATAGGCTGATAAACACATTACCCTCCTTTGCTTCGCGCAATCGGGTAACGAGCCTGTTTTACTTCTAAAAATGCCAGTAAGACACCTGGATGCGGTTCTAAAATTAAATCTAAAGATTACTAAATTAACTACCCTTGAATTAATATTCAGAGCGTTTTTTTCATATGTTAACCAGTATTATGGATTAAAAGCGGTTATTATTACATTTCTAGTCATTCTAATACTAAAATCTTTAGATTTTACTAAATTATATACTACCCTTGAACGAATAATCAGAGCAATTTTTTCGTAGGTTAGCTAGTAAGAATTAAAACCGGAAATACGTATTTCTTTTTTATTAATTTTTAGCGATTTTTTGAGATACTTCTCTTTGCTGTCAGACGTGGGGTAATTTACCATGGGAGATCATGGCAGACTTCTCCCTTGTAAACGTTTATTATTACGTATATAGTATAATATTACGTATATTTTACTAGCAAAAACCAATAAATTGATAAATCAGATTTTTTCTTTGATAATTCCCTCATTTGGTACGGAAACTCTTAATTCCGACTCGCACTTGGCCGGTTTTTACTAAACGGTGCCATGTTATTCAATCAAACAGCTAGGCGTTTAAGTCTAGAGTGAATAGGTTACTTCTAGGCAAGCGTGCTCCATCATCTCGTGATGGATGAGAGCCTTTAGACAAAATACTTTTCTGTTAACACGCTTCGTGCAAAATGTATGGCAACGACATTACTGGGCGTGAGTCACGTGACAGTTCTCTCCGCAGGTGATGTCCTTGCCGTACATTTTGCACGAAGCGTTAGCGTTAGCGCTATTATAAACGTTATTTGGCTAAGGGGTACTGGTGAGATAGTGGAAAAACGCGAGCCATTTATTAGAAGAACAAAAAAATATAGCTCTATAAAGATTTTTTCTATCTATCTTTGTTTGTAACCAAAAACTCACCCATACTCCACATATCAATAGGTGTCCCGTACTGCAGCCCCAGTATGACCTCAGGGCTCCGGTAGAACCGCGACTGGATGTAGGTGTACACACGCGCGTGCGTGTAGCACGAGCTGCCGAAGTCAATCACCTTGATGGAGGAACTGCCTCGCGCTTTGAGGAGGATATTTTCCTGCAAGAAAAAAAGGGCATATAAGTTGCGGTGACAGTAAATTCGAAAGTTCACTCTGGACAGGCACTAATGACACCAGAGCTATGTTAGGCTAGGAAAAATGAAGTGATCCCGTAGGTGGATTCTGTCCTCGCGCACCATATCCCCTGAAAAAGCACGCTACGAGAAAATAGAACACAAATAGAACAGTGGAACTAACAAAAAACATGAAATCATCTGCCTCAAGATAGTCATGCTGTTCGAGAATCATATCAATCAATCTGCCTAGTTTTTTCCTAACTATATTGGGTTCAGCTTCTTTAAGTTAAAATGGAAAATCTATAAGTCCGTGATTAGACCTGTCGTACTGTATGGATCAGAATGTTGGGCTGTGAAAAGACGGATGAAAAAATATTGCATATCGCGGAGTTGAGAATGTTGAGATGGATGTGTGGAGTAACGCGAATGGATAAAGTGAGAAATGAGTACATGAGAGGTAGTTTAAAAGTGGTGCCAATCACAGAAAAGTTGAAAGGGAACCGCTTGTCTTGGTATGGTCATGTGAAGAGGAGGGATGAAACACATGTAACTAAAAGAGTTATGAATATAAATGTGGATAGATGGAGAGGGAGAGGGAGGCCAAATAAATCTTTTCTTTGGATGGATTGTGTGAGGAGTGATATGAATGAAAAGGAAGTTAGTGATAGCGTGACGGCTGACAGGACTAGATGGAAGAATAAAACGCGTTGCGCCGACCCCAAGTAACATGGGATAAGGGCAGGAAGATGTGATTGGTTTCAGCTTCTAGACTAACCAGATACAAATGAATACCAGTATTTTACATGGAGCTCCTGCCGATCTGATCTAAAATTACGGTAATATCCCTTGGTAAGATTGGTGTCAGTCGAGAAACAGACCTGCAATCTGTACCTATATATAAAATTCAAAGTCCTGACTGACTGACTGACTGATATATCAACGCACAGCCTAAACTGATGGTTCTAGAGACATGAAAATTGGAGAGTGTGTTTTTTTGTGAAGAGTAGGGATCCACTAAGAAAGGGTTTTTCAAAATTTCGAAAGGGGGTGAAAAAGGGGTTGAAAGTTTATAATGGGGGAAGTACTAATTCCGCGCGAGCGAAGTCGCTAGCAGAAGCTAGTATCCATAGATCGGGTGTAAAAAGACGGTTTCGGAAGCCGAAAGCCACATATATTTTCTACCCATTATTTGGATCACTTTTTTCCACTAGACCTGGGAAACCATTGGTTCTGGAGATATTGAAGGTCAACGCCGCAATTTTTTTTAACTTTTTTGTGAAAATAAATTCCAAGTGCTAGTACTAAACTTTTTTCCAAACAAAAATTACCTAAATTTCCGATTTTTTTTTAAATTTCGAAATTATGCATTTGCAGTTATAAAGACGCAATGAAGATCAAACGTATCCGACAAGTACCTACGTAGCTTCAAGCGAAGGGGCGGGGTTTAACTCCACTTGCCTGGGTCCGCGTTACATTGCGCGTAATAAAAAATAGTTTTTTTTTTTCATACCTAAAAATAAAAGTAGTTTTCCAGCAATATTTTTTTACGCAAAGCTACTTTGTTAGACGTACAGTATGCGTAGTTAACGGCTCTAAGATGTGTCTTTTTACACCCTGTATAATATATGAATTACTAGCTTCTACCAGCAGCTTCGCCCGCGTGGTAATAGAAGTACTATTTCCCTCTGTTATAAATGCCTATGTGTGCTGTTCCAGACTATAATCTATCTCTGTGCCAAATTTCATTCAGATCCGTTCAATCGTTCTGGCGTGATTGTTAACTTGACATAAATCCATCCGACTTCGGTAATATTTTACATAATTTTCTGTATTTCTTTACTCCACAATTTTGAGGTCTGAATTATAAATTTTTACATAGACTCAATATAAGATCTACATTCATGAAGTTCAACAAAATTCATCCAAATTTTCGCACTATTTAATATTATAATTGTTTTTTTTTTTTGGGACAAGCCCGCCACACTATTCCCAAACCACTGTAACTTCTGTAAGCCAAAATCGACAGTGGCGACCACCAGAAAAAACGCCGAGGTAATGAAGCTCGACGAGTCCCAGAGAAACGGTTAAACTGTCTTGGGTCCCACAAAGAAAATAAACAGAAAAGACAGCGGAGGAGTAAGAAAAACATAATTTCCACTTCCCTCCTAATCAAGCGGGAGACAGAACAAAACTAGGCCATTAGGCACAAAAGGGGTTTTTACAACTAGAAAATATTATAATATTAGTAGAAATAGTGGGACATGAAACGACGGAGAAGACTACAATAAAACCGTACCCAGAGCATTTGAAGAGCGGAAAGATTAATCAAGCCTGCATAATCTACAAAAAAGTCTAAAACATAAATAACATTCAATTTTTAACGCCTCCATTCAGTAAAAATTCTCATGCATGACCTTCCATTAAAAATGTTAAATGAAGCACATGATTTCTGATCCCAAACCTAAAATAGCGGAAAAAGGTTTGACTCACCGGCTTCAGGTCACAATGTATGATGTTCTCTCCCTCGAGCAGCCTCAGGCACCGCAGTAGTGAGCTCGTGAACCGCCTGATGAGACTCAGACTGAACCCTTGGTAGTTGTTCTTCTTAATGAGCTCGTATAGGTTGATGCTGGAAATTTCAAATACAGTACTTAGTGTAGTCTTTTTAAGCCAAAGGTTGACTGGTAGAGAATACCTTGTTACATTGATGTGGTTAGTTTAAACACTGTTTAGCGGGTTCTTATTTCAACATTTTCTACCTGGAAGAAAGGTAGATGAGGGTGGTAAAGTGCTGACTAATCATTTAAGGCGCAGTTATATGACTTTTAATGGTTTTTAATTGAACATCACGTTTTTTTCTAAACGACTAGTTTTATTTCTTTGAAAAAAATACGTGTTACTTTAGATAATTTTCGTCGTAATTTGATCTGAGAATGTTTGAAATTATATTTAAAAAAAAAAAAAAAAAAAAGTTATAGAATAAATTATTTTTCTTACTTTCTTTCTTTTTTCTTTATTTTGTTAGCATAGTGTAATTCATTTGTAAAGCTACGAGTATGTCTGACGCGGATAAAAAATTGAGCATCACGCAAAAACTATAAAGCGTATTTTTATGAAACCTTCACCATTTTAACCCGTCAGGCCCCTCGCGTCACCTTATGGAGACGCGACAGTAGGTTTCATGTGTAATAAATTAATAATGCGTCTAATTTAGGACAGCGCTCCTTGGTGGGTGAGTCCTATTACTGGGTTGACGTACGACGCGTTACGTGAGCTCAGCACAGAACACGCAAGCTAACCACTCAAGGTCATTGGCAGTTAATAGCGCCTTAAAGAAGGTTTTGTCCTATCAATCTGCTTAGCCTTTTCCCAACTATCTTGGGATCGGCTTCCAGTCTAACCGGATGCAGCTGAATACCAGTGTTTTATATGGAGCGACCCAGTGACTTGGTTATGGAGGTCAGATAGGCAGCTATCTGACCTCCATAACCCAGTTACTGGGTAAACGATAACCCCTTGGTAAGATTGGTTGTCAGACTTTCGGGCTTCTCTCACGACCCGTAACGACTGTGAAAGATCCACGATTGACCCAACCAACGGCTTAACGTACTTTCCGAGGCACGGAGGAGTCTCGGTATTTAAAGATGGTCACCCATCAATGGACCAATACCGGCAAGCGTAGCTTAACCTGATGGATCGACCCTGTTATTACTTTAGCCACGAGCGTCCACGTCCACGTCCTATATACAGTTGAATTTGATGGATGAGATCTAAGTTACCTTGAGTTTAGAATCCGCTAATGAGTGTTTAAACTAAGCATGGTTAGTGACTGATAAATAAGGTTGTAAGTCCGTCTGTACCACTACTGTATAAGTTTATATGAAGATATAAATGAATAAAATTAGCTCCGTTAATTTTCCATCATCTTGTTTTGTATCATCATCGTCATCAGCTGAAATACGACATTGTCTGCTGGACATAGGCCTCGTATATGATCGATCCATCCTTCGCTTTTTGTATCCAGGTTTTGTTCGGTTAAATTTTATCAGGAAAGTCCATATTAGTGTTCGTTAGCAAGCCTTGAGGATGATGACGGTAATCTAATTTAATGGAAGCCATATTTACGACAATACTGTCATGTGAGCTGATATTAAGCCTGAGCTTGACTTAATTTATGTCCATAACAGAACGTTTTTTTAAATATCTTGGTTACTAATAACGTGTATGTGTTGCTGGGAAGTTTGTTCCGTCACTTCTTCCCTGATAAAATACTGGGAAGTGGTGTTTTGGGGACTGGCTTATTTTTAACTTTGACGTCCAAAAATTGCTGATTTACATCTGATTTGAATAATAAACCAAACTCGTTCTATCATCGAACCACTACACGTACGGCGATGCGCCACCGGTACATGGTAGACATCCCACCCCACGCATAAAATGTTTTGGAAACACACTCATTGTGCGTACAGCTAAGAAGTGGCATCCTCCTTGCTCTGTGTTTCCGGATAGCTACAACCTGGTAGTTTTAAGTTAATAGTGAATCAGAAAAGGTTACTTCTTGGCATGCGTGCTCCAATGTCAACCACATCATCGCTTACTATCAGGTGAGATAGTGGTCAAACGCGAGCCTATAAATAATAAAACAAAAAGAGTGGCAATTTGGAGTGCCGACAGAAGTGAAAACTTGAAGAAAAATGCCCAACGCGCCTAAAGAAGTTTTCACTTCAATCCGCTACGCGATCCACTACGAGCGCTACTAGTGCTGGTGACGGTGTCGGCGTCAGTGTGCCGTCGGTGTCGACGTGGGTGTCGGTGTCGGTGGCTATGTCGGTTTCGGTGGCGCGCGAGTTCAATAGTTTATTACCATCTCAAAAATGCCCAACACGCCTAAAGAAGTTTTCACTCCAAAAAAATTGAATATTTCAATACTGGTACCAGTTTATACAAAATCCTCACCTCATAAGCTCGAAACTGATGCACAAATGATTCCTAAAGTAGAAATAGTCCAGCATATGGATAACATTGTGCGCTTGATCCTTATCCTTCAACCTCAGATGGTCGAGAACCCTGACTTCAACCAGCGCCTGGTGATGGAACCGCTTCTTGTTCCTGATGATCTTGATGGCCACTTGGGTCCCTGTGCGGTGGTCCTGGGCCCTGATGACCTGGCCGAAGGAGCCCTTGCCGATGACTTCGAGGATCTCGTACCTGTACGCTATGTGGTCGTGGATTTGCTGGAATTAAAGAAATGGAGATAATGTTAGATGAGTTTTTGTGATCCTACTTTATATATTTCCTATTAAAATTATAAATGTCAAAGGCTGTATATTCTGACGTTAAGAGGTTATGATGTTTGTAAATAAATTACTCCTCAGCGGGTGAACAGATTTAATTGAAATAATATCTTATAGCTCGGTAGTAATTGCATGCGGCTGAGATGAGAATGCTAAGAGCGATGTGTGGTGTTACGCGCATGGATAGAATTAGGAATGAGTATATAAGAGGAAGTCTGAAAGTGGCACCGCTGACTGAAAAGTTAAATGTTAAGTGGAAATCGGTTGTCGTGGTCGTGGTCCATGTCATGCGGAGGAATGAAGAAATGTCGTGAGGAAAGTCTTGTGTATGGATGTGGATGGCTATAAGAGTAGGGGAAGGCCAAAGAAACGATGGTTGGACTGTGTGAAAGAGGATATGGATAAAAAGGGGGTGACTACAGAGATGACGACTAATAGAGGAGTATGGAAGAAAAAGACATGTTGCGCCGACCCCAAATAAATTGGGATAAGGGCAGGAGAATGATGATCTCGGTAGTAATAGGTAGGTATTGTGGCGATTGTAGACACAGCCTAAACTCAGCGGCTCTGCACCGGCCTTTAGCTGGCAGTTAAGAATATTGAGGAGTTGTTTGAGTATATATTAAAAGCATAGGTTTGATGTCAGACTGGAGCTTTGCCCTTGGAAGTGGGCACACATGTAATTCTGATAAAAATCAATATAGAGTCTATCGCGCCCTCATCTCTTTTCTTATCCACCTGTAACCAGTTACCCTTTAATACACCGCACTCTAGCGTTGCCAGCGAGTGAGACCTCTACCCTGAAACTACTAGAACGTCCCAGGATCCCTGCAGGCCGTACTGGTGCCTTGGGGTCCTACAGTATCGTGTAAGCGCGATAAGGGAAGATGTACACTAGATGGGAAGCTAATTTTAGATAAATTTGGTTTTGTAGGCCGGCCTACAATGGCAAGAAATATCCCAAAAACCGGGCGAAATGGCAAATTTTGAAGGAAGTCTTTACCTGAGGGGTTCTAGTGAAATTATGGGGATGTTTCCTAGGTCTAAAAATTATAATTCTATTTAGTCCGTAAGCTAGATTATCAAAAAAATATTGGACATGTATTTTTTGCTTTACCAAACTAATAAATAATGCCAAAGATATAACGCATCAACGTTCAGGAGTGGGGGCTTGTAACGTCACTAAACGGTACAAAATGTAACTAGTTGTGACGTCACGTGAAATTTCAACGCACTGTATCGCCCTCATATTTGTTTTACGTGACGAAAGAAAAAATACGTTACCAATATTTTTTGGTAATCAAACTGACGAAGTGATTAGATTTTTTAAGGAAACTAGCCTACTACGAGTATTAATACCTAACTTGTTCTAAATAAAAAAAAAATGTTCATATAATATTATATTTAAGACACAGATTTTAAAAATATTTTTTTATTTGTTAACTGGAAATAAAAGGCTTTTTAAACCGAATTCAAAAAGAAGGTTCTGTATTCGATCCGTATGTACGATGTTTTTTTGTCCGCGATTTTCTCGAAAACTACTTATTCGATTTGGATGGGGTCTTCGTTATTCAAATGCATATTTTTCAAGAAAGGATTTAGTATATAATACAATAGGATCTGATGAAGATCTTCGGAGATAGACAGTGGAACTCTTCAATAACTAACAGTAAATGACTCGCGATTACTGCGATCGTTTATCTATATAAGTTAATACAATTTAATAGGAAACCACAACTAATTAGTGAAAAATAAAAAACTTTTCTACAAAAAAACTTTTTTACAAAAAAATAGAACCGACTTCCAAAAAAAGTGCAAAATAACTTTAATTTCGGAAGTCGGTGTTCCTGTTTGGTGTCTTCGTTTTTTGGCACCGACTTTCGAAATTAAAGTTATTTTGCACTTTTTTTGGAAGTCGGTTCTATTTTTTTGTAAAAAAGTTTTTTTATTTTTCACTTTTTAGTTGTGGTTTCCCATTAAACTGTGTTAACAATTCATAGACATACGATAGCAGCAATCGCGGTTGATTTGCTGTCAATTTTTGAAGAGTTCCGTTGACTGTCTCCGAATCCCATCATCAGATCTTTTTGAAATTTAAATGGGACCATTTCGGAGTAAACCCCTTTCGAACAAAAAAAGAATTTTGCAAATCCGTCAATATATGACGGAGTTATGCCCGAACATACATTAAAAAAAAAAAAAAAAAAAAAAAATACTAACATCCGAATTGATAACCTCCTCCTTCTTCGAAGTCGGTTAAAAAATAGAACTGACTTCCAAAAAAAAAAAAAACAAAAAAGTGCCAAATAACTTAATAATTTCGGAAGCCGGTGTCAAAAAACGAAGAAACAAAACCAGAAACACCGACTTTCGAAATTAAAGTTATTTTGCACTATTTTTTTATTTTGGAAGTCTTCTACTTTTTTAACCGACTTCGAAAAAGGAGGAGGTTATCAATTCGGATGTTTGTATTTTTTTTAATTTTTTTTATGTATGTTCGGGCATAACTCCGTCATATATTGACGGATTTGCAAAATTCTTCTTTTGTTCGAAAGGAGTTTATTCCGAAATGGTCCCATTTAAATTTAAAAAAGATCTGATTATGGGTTTCGGAGACAGACAACGGAATTCTTCAAAAATTGACAGCAAATCAACCGCGATTGCTGCTGTCGTATGTCTATGAATTGTTAACACAGCTTAATGGGGAACCACAACTAAAAAGTGAAAAATAAAAAACATTTTTACAAAAAAATAGAACCGACTTCCAAAAAAAGTGCAAAATAACTTTTATTTCGGAAGTCGGTGTCAAAAAACACAGACACAAAACAGGAACACCGACTTCCGAAATTAAAGTTATTTTGCACTTTTTTTGGATGTCGGTTCTATTTTTTTGTAAAAAAGTTTTTGTAAAAATGTTTTTATATCGGTAGTTCGTTCCCGTGATATAATTTTCGATTTTCACGCGGGTAAAGCCGCTGGCTAAAGCTAACTTGGTTGATAACGTCCGCGTCCTACTTATTTTATTGGTATTTAAGATAAATTCGTAACAGAGTTACGGCGCCCCTGGGCGCTCAGGTAAGGAAGGAACAGTGGCGAATTTTAGTCCAGTAAAAGTCTGACACGCCCTCCCGCTCCACCCAGAGCGTGAGAAGTCATAGGCTGATTTCTCACTCCCAAAAAAAAAGGAAAAAAATGGTCTTAGCTCGTAACAGAAACGCCTTTAGGGTGAGAGTTTTCTTTTTAAGATTTTCTCTAAAGTTAAGCGGCTTTGCCTTTAAAAGATAACTAGGAAACGTGATTGTTACTTACTTATTTTACTTTAGAGATTTTATCCTATTACCTAAGATGGTACCGTATCATTGCCAACTAATGACCAAATGTTTGGCATCTCAATGGCCAGTTCCTACCATATAGGGACTAAATAATTCTTCCCTCGTAAATTGTTAGTATTGGAAAGTGGTAACTTTCATCGTAAGTGCAGGGTCGGAAACTAGCCATTACGGTATTTTATAAGGAATGCTTATTAAATGTCCATAGGGTCAATATTGGTCACACAAAATCAATTGGCATTCAACTTGGTAATGTTGCCAGTGTTCTGGGCACTTTTCCCATTGACAGCGATATGGACGAATTTTCGATGCCCAATGAGTTCTGTATGCACTAGTGGCATAAAAAGGGGCTTTTTATGCCGCTTGGACATATTTTATTAATTTTTATTAGTTTCTCTGTTACTTTGTGTATACGCTTGTATATTTAATAGTTAGTATTTATCTGTAAAGAAACGCATGGTCATAGTTTCAATACTGCCTTTTGCCCAAGGGAATGCTCAATTTTCAAGTTTCATTTAAAGCGCTGAAAAAACCTACCGGTTGGGCTTACACAATTAATAACCAGATATGTTAAGAACAAGGTAAAAAAAAAAATACAAAAAAAAACGAACGACTTCCAAAAAAGAAAATACACAAAAAATTCAAAAAATAACTTTAATTTCGTAAGTCGGTGTTTGTATTTTACCGACTTCCGAAATAAAGATAAAGAGAAATTTTATTTTTCACTTTTTAGTTGCTATACCCCAGAAGTAAAAACCCCAATAAAATGGAACGTGGAATTTAAACATACTCGTAATTGGAGGACACCAAAACGTCATCTATGTTTACATATATTTTTTGAAACTGAAACTGATGCAATTTCGATAAAATTTATATGGGACCACCACCTCGGGAGTATGTTCTTTCAGGTAAAAAAAAATTGAAAATCGGTCCATAACTGACAGAGAAATCGGTGGACATACATCATCTGCCTAGCCTTTTCCCAACTATCTTGGGGTCGGCTTCCAGTCTAACCGGATGCAGCTGAATACCAGTATTTTACATGGAGCGACTAGGCAGTCGCTCTGACCTCCACAACCCAGTAACTGGGTAATACGATACCCCTTGGTAAGACTGGATGTCAGACTTTCGGGCTTCTGACGACCCGTAACGACTAAATCGGTGGACATACATAAAAAAAAAATATTTTAACCTATTTCGATGTCGGTTAAAAATACAATTTATCATCATCATCCACAGCCCAACTTGTGCCACTGCTTAGCATATTTGAAGCTCCTTCGTCAATAATTGCCACTGTTCTTGCCCTTCTCTGATCGTGTTACGTTCTGGCCTAGATTTCTGGTACTCGTATTTTTGGACCAGCCAAGTCCTATTTTATTCAGATGAGGATGAATATCCTTACCGAATTGCCTTTCACCTTTACGTGTCTAAGTGTATACAGGGCATAATTGAAACTAATTACACACTTTTCAAGCAAATTGACATATTACTTGCCTAAAAGCCAATTACGCATTCCATTAGTACTGGAGCTTAACGGGCATACAGTAAAAAAATATATTGGGAATTTTGATCAGCTCATGACAACTTTGTATGATAAGGGTATCGACTTTTTTTTTTTGGTAATTGCCAGAAAAGTTGAAAGGGAACCGCTTATCTTGGTATGGTCATGTGAAAAGGAGGGATTAACACATGTGTAACAAGGCAGTGTTTAAGCCTGGTTTATTTTTTGATTTCTGTTCCAAAATGCGTTCTTTTCTACCTTTTTTGAATTAAAAATTCAAAAATTACTTGTTTTCTCTGTCAAGTCTCTGTTTTTATATTAAAAATTAGTTCAGATTGAGCAGCGGAGCTAGACTAAGCTCCGGTCCATCATTGTAATTTTCCTACTATTTATTCAATAACTGACAGTTACGTTTTCAAGAGTTTTCAGGCATGGTTCTGACAATAATTCAATTTAAATATGTACTTAATCACAATGTATGGTGTACGTACGTTTAATAAGTGCTTCTTATTATAATAAAGCCGTCTGTGAATAATAAAATATACGTCAGAACTCGTTTTGTGTTTATCTGCATCTAACTTCCATCTACGGTCCTCCTACTCTACGTGTCACCACCAAGACTCCACCTCCGTACCGTGACACATGTAACTAAAAGACTTATGAACATAAAATAAATGTGGATGGATGGAGAGGGAGAGGAGGCCAAAGAAAGGATGGATGGATTGTGTGAGGAGTGATATGAAAGAAAAGGGAGTTAGTGATAGCGTGGCAGATGACAGGACAGAATGGAAAAAAAACGTGTTGCGCCGACCCCAAGTAACATGGGATAAGGGCAGGAAGATGATGATAAATGAATGATAAATGATTTCATTTTTGTAAGTAGGTTTCAACACTTTTACAAGTTAGTTTTTTTTTTTAGCTAGATGAGGCCGGTGTTTCCTAGCTGAGAAGAAACACCGAAACAAACTCAGAGATGATGACTGTGACTCCCTTGAAGAAAGTTCATTTCCATGGGTAGAAATATGATCTTAAATTACCCATTTCTGTTACACCCTGTACTTACTTTTAGGGTCCCATAATATGATTGGCAATGAATTCTAAAGATTCAGGTTAGGTAATGAATTCCTGGAAGCCGGTGGCTAGGGACAACATTTCTGAATGTTATAAAACAAATTCCTTCGGATAATATTTCAATGCTTGGGTTTCGGGCTTCGGACAATTAATTTAGCACGAAATCGCCTCTTTCAATTCCCATTTCGATATCCTATTTAAAATTCCATTTGAGTATATTTTTTGCTGAAGTCAGATCCGTATTTTATTCATTTAACTTTTTTTTTTGTAATTATTTGGATAAAAGGCTTTGGGTTTAAATTAGTATTCGAATGGAGTTCCGCGAGCTTTTCAATAAATTTTGGGTACACAATGTTGTATTCTGTAACGTTACAAATTATAAATCAGAATAAAATGTGTTCTCCTAAGCTTAAGCATTTCAATCATGATTTTATTACATGCTTTTATTTAACTTGCCATGTATGTTTGTTCCGGTTAAATCTTGCAAGCTGAATTAGGACCACTTCCTCTTAACCGGAGTTGAATTTTAACATGCTGGTTCAGTTTCGATGGCAATGCGAAGGTTATTAGCAGAGGTCGTAATTAGGTAGAGTTATTTACGTACTTACATCGAAATGTTGATATTAATATGGATCTTCCCGGGATTTCTAATGGACAATCCCGTGTGGCCAACAATATTACAAATAAATAAAAATAAAAACCTCTATTGTTTTCTTTTCTTCTCACAAGCTATGTTGTGTGAACTACAAATGTGGCAACATCGCGCGTGTGCACATTAGAATTTTGTAACTTCGGACATCCGATGTCGTTGATGTAAATTTGGCAACGTCGCGCATGCAGTGGTTTAAATTGTGTAAAAGTAAATAGCTTTTTTATTTAATAAATCACGGGATTTTTCTGCTCTTCAAAATTAATTTCTGGATTTGAGGCATATCCACTTTATTCTTTCGCTGTATGAAATCAGTGTAAGTACATAAATAACTCTACCTAATTCCGACCTCTGGTTATAAGTTTGGCCGCTATATGTGTGTGTTTGTGGCACCATAGCTCGTAAACGAGTGAATCGATTTGAATGCGTTTTTATTTATTTGTAAGCAGGTTTTCTAGCGATGGTTTTTAGATATGTTTTATCAAAATCGTTTCAGCCGTTTCAAGTTCATCAGCTCTTTTGTGTTTTTTAAATGTTCGCTTTTCTTTTAAGCGTTGGGGGTTTTTTAAATTTTTAATTTAATTGGTATCTTGTGGTAAACATGAACTGAATCGACATTCAAGATTAACTCCTGTTAGAGGAAATCTTCAATGGTCAACAGCACAGACTCTATATGTTGTGTATGAATAAAAAGCTTGTTTAAAAATGCTGTTTTTTTAATACCAACTTATTAGAATAAATCCACATATGACATAGCCAACAGTGGGTCAACCATTACGTTGAACTGTTCTGTGAACTGTTGACCGAAGTCTCACGTGAATTCCTATTGGTAGTTTACCTCTCTAACAAAACTCTTTGCTGCAGAAATAAATATTTCTGTATTGATATTTCTGTATTGTTATTTCTGTATTGTTATTTCTATATTGGTACTTCTGTATTGTTATTTCTGTATTGTTATTTTCTGGACAAAGGTTTCGAGTCGAAGTTATAGGCACCTTTGACTTCAAACGGCTACATAATTTAATCCAATCTAATTAGCTCGTTACGTCCCACTGCTGGAATAAAGCCTACCCCCGTTTTCCACACACGTTTGTCCTCTGTCATTGCCATTTTTTTAATGTTGTCCGTCACTAGGTATTACTCCATATCACAGGTACGTTCACAAACATGTAATCTCACATACACACGACACCCAGACCCGGAAAAACTATCTGCTAAACTGCTCCTTATAAATATTTTTCCGTGCGGGAATTGAACCCACGACATGTACCACAGAAGCCAAAAACTCAACTACTGTGCAAACTGTGTCATCAACAACATAATACATAACATAACATAATCATCTTTATAATGTTTCCACTGCTAGGACTCAGGCCTCTTCTCTAGGAGAGAGAATGGGTCGTAATCCCCACGCGACCCCAGTGTGGGTTGATGAATGTCACATGTCTGAGATTTTTTTGTTCTAGGACATACCGGTTTCTTCACGATGTTTTCCTTCACCGTTTTGAGAGCAGCGGTGATGAAATAATATAAACAATGTAAGGCCTGGATTTGTACCCACATACAAAACATAAACATCTTAATAAATAAATAACAGGTTCCATATCATGCTAACCTTGTTATAGCTACCGTTCTCGTCATCAAACCCGCAGTTGTTGGGCAGGTTGGCTCGTGCCTGCACTTTGTTGGACTCCAGCCCCAGGAACCACACCTCCGGATACTTCCTCACCTCGTTCCTCTCCCATTCTGACAGTCTTTCTCCGTACAGCTTTAGTGCTTCTGCAAAAATAAAGAGAGCTGTCGTTAGGTATGTTCGTTTCATTGATTATAAACTTACAGTGCAGGTGGCCTGAGAAAAATTGTGACAGTTATATTCTTCGGTCATATTATGGATACAGTATTCAGCAAAAAGTTCAGTTTTAGATCATAGATATTGAGGAAAATATTTATGAGTAATCCAGCCGGCCTCACAAATGCTTTGACCCCAGCCTGTTGAAATATCTCGTGTGCCGTCTGTAATTCTAGTACCTAAGTAGTACCTAAGTTTATCCTATTTTTAACTGACTTCGAAAAATTCAGTTCGACTGATGTTTTTTTTTATGTATGCCCACCGATTTCTCTGTCAGTTGTGGACCGATTTTCAAAATTCTTTTTATCCGAAAGAATACACTCCCGAGTTGGTCCCAATATAAACTTTATCGAAATTGCTTCAGCGCTTTTTGAAAAACTGAACAAAAACGAAAAATATGTATATAATTACGAGTATGTTTAAATTCCACGTTCCCCACCACCACCACCACGTATTGGAGTTTTGAGTTCTGGGGTATAACAACTAAAAAGTGAAAAATAAAAAACTTTTTTACAAAAAAAAAAACAACCGACTTCCAAAACAGAAAATACACTAAAAATTAAAAGAAACAACTTTAATTTCGGAAGTCGGTGTCAAATAACGAAGAAATAAAATACAAATATTTATTTTCTTTTTTTTATTAGATTGACTACTGACTCAATTTTTTTCCGACCAGAATCTATCTACTTGGACAGCTCAGCTAAAATTGGTTTCGTTAAAACTTTGGAAGTAGTACATGATGAGCAGAAAACCAAACCAATTGACAAAATAATTTTCAATACCTAGTTTAAAAAAAACTTAAATAAATAAAATAAATAAATAAATATAAATTAATTCATTAATTAAAAGATAAAAAAAATAAATTAATAAATAAAAAAAAAATAATAATAATAAAAAAAAAATCTTCTTCTTTTCTCTTTCTTTCTTCTTTTTCTTTCTTTCTCTTTTTATTTTTTCGTGTTTTTTTCAGCAAACCCTTAACTTTCATTTGATACCCATATCAATGCATAAAAAATAACTAGTCCGCCATCTTTCGGAGTCCGGATATTGGATTTAGAATGACATTACTTAGCTTTTTTTTTTGTGGGGTGGAAAATCATCCAATGACATCTCCCGCTCTGGGTATGTCAGACTCTTACTGACTAAAACCCACCCCTGTTCCTTCCCTGCCTGAGTGTCTAGGGACGTCACTTATCTAACCATGCATTGTCAGCGGTCATCGATAAGTGTGCGAAGTTTCAATTCAATCTGACGTTTTGAAGCCAGTGAACATCACGTTCAAAGATTGCGTTACATAGATACATACCAAACTAATAAAAGCATGTTAAAAATTCCAAAATGTATCGTTTTCGGACAATATACAAAATCATAACCCACATAATACAAGGAGGCTCTTGTCCATAACACAAAGAGGCCCTTGTCCATAATCTCCATTATTTTATTATATTGAAACATGAAATGCTATAATATAAACAACAACGCATAAACCATTAAAACTGTCCTCAAAGCTCGGGGCGACGTCATAACTCGAGTGATAAATCTGTAGGTGATATTACTGACAATGACCTATATACCTATTGACATCCATCACAACACACGGGATGCTGTGACGTCATACTGTGTGTAATGACACGTGTCGCTATATGCTGGATAATTTCCGCTACGGAAATGCGAGGTAATGTTTTAGATCCTGCTTCTGCCCAGGACCTTCAACAGTTTTCATCAAGGAAGTCATTAAAAAAAAGTGTGTGTGTACTTATGTACGCACGTAAGAAGTTATACTTTTTAGGCGTAACAAGATAAAAAACCAAACTGTCACAAAGTTTACAAAAGGAAAACAATCAATCTTCATGCACCACAGACTATAGCTAACTTCAGGGTGTCGGTTTTTTGTGATAGTGTGCGCGCGCATCGTAAAAATTTACACTCATCATTATTCCATAACGCACCAAAAGAAGTATAACTTCAAAAATCCAAAGGACTTTCCGTACAAAATTCAATCTGCCTGTCTAGCTTTTTACCATCTATCTTGGGGTCGGCTGCCAGTCTAACCGGATGCAGCTGAATACCAGTATTTTGCATGGAGCGGCTGCCTATCTGAGCTCCACAACCCTGTTACTGGGTAATACGATACCCATTGGTAAGACAGGTAGTCAGACTTTCGGGCTTCTGACGACCCGTAACGACTGTCAAAGATCCACGATTGGCAGCCGGGTCCAACGGCGTAACGTGCTTTCCGAGGCAGGGAGGAGTCTCGATATGTAAAGATAGTCACCCATCCATGGACCAACAAGGCAAGCGTAGCTTAACCTGATGGATCGACCCGTGCTGCTGTTATTACTTTAGCCACGAGCTCCCCTTTCCGTAAAAAGTTGTTGATCAAAATTAGTATTCTCCTTCTTGTTATTCGACGTTCCCTCACCGCTGAAGATCTCGAATTCTCGACCACATACGACGCGTCTCCAAGTATTGCGGTCTTTGGCAATGTGGACCGCTCAATACACGCTGCCTCCAGCCTTCTTTATCTCATCAGACCATCTTGCTGGTGCTCGGCCTTGAACGCGTTTTCCTTCCACCTTGCCCAGTATTATAAGCTGATGGCACGCTCTTGGCAAAGTGTAGACAGCCGATCGGTAATTTGGAGTTCCTTTAGTATGGACTCGTTCGAATATTAGTATGGCAGGTCCAAACTTTTTGGAACTATTCTATTGGCAGTATGTATTTGAAATATGACCATCTATTTCCGATACACCTTGCATACTATGAAACGTATTGAGATGGCGTTGGGGGTCGATGATAATATAGGATACAGCAGTCTTTCCTAAGATAAATCTGTAGGTTATACTCCTGACAATGACCTATGTCTTATCCATTATGACACTTGGGATGCTGTGAGCCTGTGACGTCATAATGTGTAATGACACGTGTCACGACATCTAATGTCTAAACATTTCGTGTCACGGTGTTTGTGGTTTCACTCCTCCGAAAAATCTCGACCGATTAGATTTTTTGTTTGTTTGTATATTTGTTGTGTATGAGAATAGGTCGCAAAGTATTCTTCACCCTCCTACCCCCACCAAAAAACTCCGAACAACGTTTGTCGGGTCAGCTAGTATACTATGATAGATAGATACTTGAATGTATATACTTGATGACGGCACGGTTGGCGCAGTGGTTGAGCGTTCGGCTGCTGCGCTGCGTGTCGCGTGTTCGATTCCCGCACGGAGCAAATATTTGTATGGCCTACAAATAGTTGTTCCGGGTCTGGGTGTCTTGTGTATGTGAATTATACATGTTTGTGAACGCACCCACGATACAGAAGTACTTCCTACCGTGGGGCAAAGTTAAAAAAAAAAATGTGGGGTTAGTTCATGTTACAGATCTTTTCTTAGATAGATCTGTACGTGATGCTAGTGACAATTACCTAATACGACATCCATCACACTAGTCGGGTTGCTGCGACGTCACAGTGTGTAATGACACGTGTCACGACTTATACTAGGAAACATACAGAGATAATGTACGTGACAGGGGTAAGAGGGCGGGTCAAAAAGTTCCCGCAATGGACCTCTCCATTAATAGAACGGTTTCGCACTACGTCCGATCCGAATCCGATCCGATCCGAATCCGATCCGAATCCCATCCGATTCCGATCCGAATCCCATCCGAATTCGATCCGAATCTGATCCGCATCCGATCCGAATCCGACTCCGAATCCGTCGTCTCGTCGTTTTTTCCTATTGCTGTCACTCACATAAAAGTGTATGAGTATTGTATACTTTAGGAAATTTGTTTGTTATCATGAGTACAATCACGTGTTTCGGGGGTTGAGAATAAATTCGAAAAAGTTACCTCGACCCTGGGCATTCAGGGCAGGGAGGAACAGGGGTGGGTTTTAGTCAATAAGAGTCTGACACGCCCTTCCGCTCTAGAGCGGGAGATGTCATTGAATGATTCCCAAACCAAAAAAAAAAAGGTATTGGTCACTATTATTACCAGTCACCCTATATAGCAAATGATAGACATCTGGACCGTTATGAAAATATCCTAGAAGCTCGTGTAAAGTAGAAACAACTTTATAAGGGAGGAAGCCCCAGGGTCACCCGTGAAATTAAAATTGTCTTACGTTTTTTGCAAAACAGGTCAGTATCAGGTTGTATATTGATCCTACAATTGAGGGAGCTCATAGATTTTTGTTCTAGTCCTGTACAATATAGCATGTAAGGTGTATTCTTTGTTGGAGATCCTAATAAAATAAAATATGAGCGCGGCCGTAGCAAATACGTTTTTACAGAACCGGAATCATTAAAATCATCTGACACTTATTACTATTACCCTTACGACCAAATTTCTACTGAGTTGCCTCGGATATAACTCCTTAGAGGTAAGACGAGCACGTGGCCAGCTCACCATGGCCTGTAAGACGCTCCGTGGTAATATTGACGCGCCGGATCTGCTTGCTTTACTAGCTCGTTTTTATGTGCCGGAGAATTATTGCAGGGGCAAAAAACACAGATTGTTTGCTGTGCCTCAGCGTCGCACCGATGCGCGTGCTGAGTCTCCAATACCTCGCACTCTGGTTGCACTTAATGATCGCTTGGATTCTAATCCAACAAACGATCTGTTTGCAGATGAATGGACGAAGATTTTATTGGCATGTCAGAAGTACTGTGAGAGGGATTTATGATAGAGTTTCGAGACCCTTTTTATTTTTTAAAAATTTAGTAAATCTTTGTGAAGCAGATATTATATGATATTGACAATGATCGGGAAACACGTGCCCATCTCAAACAGGACGGCTCACGTTGTCGTGACGGCACGGAGGCACGTGCCCCTTTGATATATAATACCGTTGTGCCTTATTTTTCACGTGTACAGAATTCGTTGTATTCTGAATTTGGTATTGGAAAATAGTTCTGGAATGTTGGCAATGATGTTACTGAATCTGTTGGGATGCACGTGTCATTTTTAACCGACTTTAAAAACGAAGAGGTTATCAATTATTTTTTATGTACCTATGTTAACTCCGTCATATATTTGCAAAATTATTTCGTCGGCTGTCGGTCGAGTGGCAGTCGGCTGAGCGTAGGAGGGGATATAGATCTGATGATGAGTTTCGGAGACAGACAACGGAACTCTTCAAAAAATTACAGCAAATCAACTGCGATTGCTGCTATCGTATGTCTATGTAGTGTTAACACAATTTAAAGGGGAACCACAACTAAAAAGTGATAAAT
Source organism: Polia nebulosa (assembly GCA_951329385.1). Lineage (NCBI taxonomy): Eukaryota > Metazoa > Arthropoda > Insecta > Lepidoptera > Noctuidae > Polia > Polia nebulosa. Next base: position 4,142,735 of record OX589592.1, on the reverse strand, counting down.
AAAACTTTTTTACCAAAAATAAAACCGACTTCCAAAAAAGTGGAAAATAATTTTAATTTCGGAAGTCGGTGTCAAAAAACGAAGAAATTAAAATAATTTTACACTTTTTTTGGCGGTCGGTTGTATTTTTTGTATAAGAGTTTTTTAGTATAGCGTTATCGGAGGATGTATGTGGCCAAATCTTGCCGGGACTTGTAGCGGGGCAGCTCAAGTAATAATCGAAAAAGGTCTGGAATAATGACTAACGATATTTAATTTTGTAATACATAGTATTTAAGTTTTTACTACGACGGGGGCTGCGTTCGCTGGCTTTGCTCACTCACTGTAGCCCCCGACATCCCCTTCGAACCTAACCTGTCCGTGTCGGGGTGCCCTCAGTTCTCGAGCTCGCTTCGCTCGCTCTTGGACAGCGTACGTCAGAATGGTAAAGTTTTTGGTTAACTTGATGTGCAATCAGTATATATTTAATAAATTGTTATTGTCAAAAGTGGTTTTAACTATAACCTGGTGGTATCGATTAACTTTAAAATACCCACCGTACCCCTGGCCGTACCTCTGGTGGTCTGCACACGGTTGTATGTGCCTAGGCGTCAATATTTATTAGCAAGCTTAAGGCGAGTATAGCTGCCAAAGGCGCCACCATTGAGAAAAAAATTAATAAGTCAGGAGTTATGGAACATTTTCAAATTTTCTATTCACACATTTTTAGTCAGATAATGTAGAATATTTTACATAAAATATTTTTACAAAAAATAGAACCAACTTTAAAAAAAAAAACCAAACAATTGCAAAATAATTTTAATTTCGGCAGTCGGTGTTTCTAAAACGGCCGTTTTTGGCGTTAACTGCTATAACTTTGAACCTAGGAGGTTTAGTGTTGATTTATATAATACGAAAAATTCTACAACAACGATTAAAACTGTATGTCCTGACCTCTCCTGACTTATTAATTTTTTTCTCAATGGTGGCGCTTACTTACAGCTATAGCCTTAATCAAAATCAGCCTTTTTATGTTCCCACTGCTGGGACACAGGCCTCCTTTCAGTGAGAGGGTTTAATCCGTAATCTACCACACGGCCCAAAGTGGGTTGGTGGATGTCACATGTCATCAAATTTTTGTTTCTAGGACATGCCGGTTTCCACACCATGTTTTCCTTCACAGTTTTGAGAGTAGTGGTAATGAAATAATTAATATTAAGTGAAGCGCCCGTCTGGATTCGAATCCCACTTACTGATTAGCGAGCTTCGTAGAAATTTAATTAAAATTGATTATATTTTAAACTTTGCCTCCAAAATATTTATTCTGAGAATCAGGTGCTAGTGCCGCCACTTAACTTCCAATTTATATATTTTAAAGTTCTTAAGAAAACGTTACTTATTTCTCCATCAACGAAGGAAAACTTAATTACGATCATCAAAGAAACACAAGAACATTATATTTATAATAAAAAATAAAACTACAAAGCATAAAATCCGTAAGCCTCAACGTATTAACATAGGTCAAGGTTTAACCGTGAGCTAGAAACGCTAGGGATGCCAGTTGCAAAGTTTTACAGGCTGAAAAAACAGAAACTCACAATACCAAGATACCTAGAAATGTCAGTTGGGAATTGTAGGAAAGTTTAAAAGAGGAAGAGTGTCGAAAAAAGAGACTTACTTTGAAAGTTTTAGCTTTAACTTGTAAAGTGACGAAAGTTTCTAAAGCTCTGTGTTGAATGTATACGGGCTATTTGACGAAAAGGAATATTGAAAAAGTGCGCTAGCAATTTCATTCGCTGTTAGAATTTTAAAAAGAAATTTCGTTCGGAAAAGGTGATCTGTAATAGCAAAAAAAAAAAATAAACACCTGCTTCATTTTACGATATAAAAAACAACCGACTTCTAAAAAGAAAATACACTAAAAATTAAAAAAAATAACTTTAATTTCGGCAATCGGTGTTTGTATTTTATTTCTTCGTTATTTGACACCGACGGCCGAAATTAAAGCATTTTTTTAAATTTTTAGTGTATTTTCTTTTTGGAAGTCGGTTGTTTTATTTGTAAAAAAAGCTTTATATTTTTATTTTTAGTTCTTATACCCCAGAACTAAAAACTCCAATAACATGGAACGTGGAATTTAAACATACTCGTAATTGGAGAAAACAAAAACGTCATCTAGGTATACGTATTTTTCGTATTTGTTCAGTTTCTCAAAAAGCGCTAAAGCAATTTCGATAAAATTTATACGGGACCAATTTGGGAGTATATTCTATCGAAAAAAGAAAAGAATTTTGGAAATCGGTCCTCAAGTCGGTGTCAAATAACGAAGAAATAAAATATAAACACCGACTTCCGAATTTAAAGTTACATTTTAATTTTTTGTGTATTTTTTTTGGAAGTCTGTTGTTTTTTTTGTAAAAAAAATTTTTTTTCTTTGGTGTCATGTCATAATGCGATTGTGACTTCGCTACTCTTCAGGTGACGCTAGGTTTTAGGCGCTAAGCAAGCCGCCTGGCAGTACGTTTTCGGCTTGACTATGACTCTAGCTGTTTAGAAACACGTTTTCTGGGCTATCTATCTGTGCCATCCCTAAACGTGGTAGTGAGTGGCGACTGGAGGCGACTTTATCGCACACCAGCCGCGAGAGATGGCACTCTCGTGGCGTCCACCAATTTATTACTGACGCCTGTACAAATGTACTGTGTACTGGTTTCGGGCTGTATTGATTTTACAGCAACTTCAGGATAGATATAATAAATGTTTTGGTATTTTGTGCGTTTTGAAAGTCGTTAGTTAGTGCCTACCGAATGACTTATTTCATGCTTAATACAGAAAATAGACTGAGACAAACGTAATGAGAATTCTTCTATATCTATACTTTAATATTGTAAAGAGGTAAAGTTTATGGGTTTGTGAGGTTGTAGGGGTAATCTCTGGATCTACTGAATCGATTTTGATAATTATTTTACCAATAGAAAGCCACGTTATTTGTGAGTATCTATAAATGATTGAATTCCACGCGGACAAAGTCGCGGGCGAAGTGCTAGTCTTCTATATAAATAAAAATGAATGACTAAAAGTGTTACCAAGCACAGAACTCGAGAACGGCTGGATCAATTTGGATGAACTTTTTATACACTATTCTAAGAAGTTTCAGTAAAGATCTTATTAAAAAAAATTGAAAAAAAAATGCAAAGAAAACCGTAAAAATCACAGTTTTCTATGACATTCAAACAGTACCTAGCTGTCAATATTAGGGTTTTTTTTTTTTTGGTGGGTGGGAAATCATCCTATGACTTCTTCCGCTCTAGAGTGGAGCGGAAGGGTGTGTCAGACTCTTACTGACTAAAACCCACCCCTGTTCCTCCCTGCCTCGAGTGCCCGGGGGCGAGGTAACTCTTTCGAATTTATCCTCCACCCCCGGGCAGGCATCGGCCGTGGCAGGCCCCTTCCCTTGGCTGACAACTCTTTGAGGCGCGCGTGGAACACTACGCGCCGTCGACTCTCGGGCCTGGTGCTGATCGGACGGCGAGTTACCCACTACTCGCCGTCCGCAGGCCCGGGTCTACGGTGGCCGGAGATCGTCTCGCGGCGTCCGAACCCCCTGGCGTCTCAGGCGGCGGTTGCGGCTGGGAGCGCTAGGGCGACTCGGCTGTGTTCGAGTCTCCCTAGCGTATGCCGCCTCCCTCTTGGCGAGCATTACTGCTTCGCAGAAGGTGGAGACGGCTTCCCATTCCCTCTCGCTCCGTACCATGGCCTGAACCAGGGCACGGCGCGAGAGGTCGCTGCCGCCTATCGCATCCACGAGGACACGGCGGTGCTCTGCCCAAGCGGGGCAAACCTCCACCGTATGCTCCACCGTGTCCTCTGGGCGATCCTCGCAATGGAAACACCCGGGGGTCACCTCCGCCTTGATCCGACACAGGTACTTACCGAAACAGCCGTGTCCGGTGAGCACCTGCGTCAGGCGGAAGGTGAGGGTGCCGTGACGCCTCTCCAGCCACTCCTCAAAGAGGGGCACTACCGCCTCGATGGTGGCGTGCCCAGCGCTGGGTTGCGACAGTCGCTCTCTCCATGTCACCATGAGATCCTGCCGGAGCTCGGTCCGCCGAGCCGCGAGTTGTCGCGGCAGCGGAGTTTCGCCCTCAATATTAGGGTTAGATGTCATTTGTCAATCCTAGGGGTCGAGGATAAATTCGAAACAGCTTTACCGCGCCCCTGGGTACTTAGGCAACTGAAGGAACATGGGTGCGTTTTATCAGTAAAAGTTTGACATGCCCTTCCGCTCCACCCAGAGCGGAAGAAGTCATTGGATGATATAAAAATCCCAAAAAAAAAAGAATAGGCTATAGAGCGAAAGCGAAGCCGCGAGGAAAACGCTAGTAACAAATAAAACTAAATCACACTCACAATCAATCCGTTTCCAATGATCCAACTGCAACTGTCCGATCTTATTACAATGACGAGAGATATTTTCGAATAAAACATCTACATTTTGCAAAAAAACTTTTTTACAAAAAAAACAACCGACTTCCAAAAAACAAGATACAGTAAAAATTAAAAAATAACTTTAATTTCAGAAGTCGGTGTTTGTATTTTATTTCTTCGTTTTTTTACACCGACTTCCAAAATCGGTGGACATACATAAAAAAGTGTGTGTGTACTTATGTATGCACGTAAGAAGTTATACTTCTTTGGCGTAACAAGATAAAAAACCAAACCGTCACAAAGTTTACAAAAGGAAAACAATCATTCTTCATGAACCACAGACCATAGCTAACTTCAGGATGTCGGTTCTAGCTAACTTCAGGCTGTAGGTTTTTTGTGACGATGTGCGCGCGCATCGTAAAAATTTACTCTCATCATTTTTCCCTAACACGCCAAAAGAAGCATAACTTCAAAAAAAATGTATTATTCGAACATAGAACCTCCTTTTCGAAGTCGGTTAAAAACGACCTTTACCCTGCAGTGGTACGATTTCAAATCCTTATTGAATTTGATATTCATTGTAGCAAAAATCACTTGTTTATTTTTAGCCTTTATCGAATAGAATCTACATAAAAGATTCTATTTTAATCCACTTTGAAAGGGTTCATGAAACAGCCTTCCATTTTGAAATATTGTAAAAGCGTTGAACCATTCGTCTCTCGCAAATTCCTATTTCAGCAAAGCAAAAACCAGCCAAGTGCGTGTCGGACTTCGCACATTGAGGGTTCCGTACCATATAATAATAATAAAGTTTTTTTTTTATATTTTTAAATGTTTTTTGTATTTATTTATGTTTTTCTAAGTACCTAAATATTTAAAAATTTAAAATTGTATATATATAAAATTAAATAAATGGAATAATAATAATAATCATTTATTTGCAGACGTTGAAGTCCACAGAATTAGATAAGTAAATATTGACAACAAAACATGTTCATTAATTACAAATAAGCATAATAACAAAAAATATCATAATCGAAATACATCACAAATTACATAATAATGTCATAATGGAAACGAATCACAATAACATAAAAATAACACAATACACACACATATAAATCACAAATAGGAATAATAATAACATACTAGGAATAGAATAAAATGCACACACAGCTATCAGCATATGAGCAAAATCAATATTTTGGTGTTTGTTTGTAAAATATACTTACGTAATAATAAACTTTATCACCATTTTCAAGTTTATAAGTCCATGGGAAGTTAAAAAATTTTTCGAAACAAAATTTTGTGACAGACGACGGACAGAAATACTGACAGACGGAAACGTGAGGGCTCCGTTTGGACACTTCGGGTACGGAACCCTAAAAATGGTTATTTGTACACTTTCAAATTACTCGATTTTTACTTTTATTTAGGGTCGGATTTCATTCACAAAAAAGGGCAAGGGCTCTTAATAAACAAGGTAACATCTAAATATTGATGGTAACCTTTTTGTTAAGTAAAACATCCGATATTGGACGTTCCGTATTCTGGCGCACGTCTTGAGCATTTTATTGACTGCTAACATTTGCATGAGCACAGACGTTTAACTGTTTCTCTCAGGCGTATTTTAGGCTGTTTTATGGGTTACTATAAAGCCTACATCCCGGAGGAATTGGTTGAAGAATTCTTTCAGGAGATAGTCTAAATTTGAACTTGTATCTATCACCTTCAACTTGAATATTTACTTTTTTATTATTGTGAATGTGGGGACTATATGTTTCCAGTAATTTTAGCGTTTGTATGGCAGTTGAGTACTTTATGCGGCCCTCTACAAAAGTCATTTCTTTGGTAGTTTTCGTCGAGTCGTTGAGTTCCTTACTACGAGTCCTGAGTTGAGCTACACGTGAATACCGACAAATGCTTGCACTGTCTGGACAGGTCCACTCAAATTTGTGTGGTCCTTTTTTTTTAAATGGCTTGGCTCTTGACTCTAATCTACGTCAGAGGTGACAGAGACAAAGTCGACGATGGAGCGAGCTTACCCAGAAGAAGCCTGTTCACTCTAACTTTGAAGAGATTAGGGTTGTATGCATTCAGAAATACAGACGCAGGCAGAGAGTCCCACTCCTTTGCTGTGCATATTATGAAAGACGTTTGGAAACGCTTAGTGCGAAGTCGTGGAATAGCAACAAGGTAGCGATGGTAACTTGCAGTGCGTCTAGATGTCCGATGGTAGAAGGGGGCCGGTGGGATGAGGTCGTGAGGTTCTTGGACACACTCTCCGAAGTACATCCTTCTCCTAAATAGATCACCTCAGACAAAAGATTTACCTACATGGTTGGTTCCCCTATGATTTGACCATTATGTTTACTGTATGGACTTTGAGTGACTATAAAAAAAAAACTTTTTATTTCAGACACATTTGGCCCATAACATTTATAGTATTACACCTAGAAACTATGTTGTAGTTAAAAATTAAATTAAATTCAAATCAAAATCAAATACCTAACATGTGAATTTTGTTTCTGATTTTCTTCTCAGAGTAGTTGGCTTGGAAACACCGGCCTCATTTAGTTTAAATTGACCAAAAAATTTAGTGTAAAAGTGTTATTTATCACCAAATTGCAAAATAAATATCAACCACCGGTTGATGGTGGCCATCCCATCCATACGCACAAAGCGTTTTGAGAAAACATTCATTGTGCGTATATACAGCTAGAGAGTGGAATTCCCTACCAGAGTCTGTGTCCCCTGATAGCTACAACCTGGGAGTCTTTAAGTCAAGAGTGAATAGGTTACTTCTAGGCAAGAGTGCTCTATCTTCAACCACATTATCGCTTACCATCAGGTGAGATAGTGGTCAAACGCGTGCCTATCAACAATAAAATATATAATTATATATCTTCACATACAAAAACTTTAATCAATCAAAAGTTACCTAATTTAATCTTATAGCCCATAATATCTTTTTTAAATGTTATTTCATAACAAAACGTTTTCAGCTGCAGTTTTGACACAGAGATGTGTGATTAAACTCGCGAATAGTTGATCTTAATGCTCGTTCTTCACACTTTTCTAATTATCCAATACGGCGTTACATAAATCTGTGTTATTAACCCATTTAGCGATACGCGGCCATATTAATTATTCTTACAAAGTTAAGTGGCCTTTATGGTAGCGTCTAAATTAATGTTAGAAAAGCGATTTATTAAATCGCTTGAACATATCTGTTTGTTGATGAACCAAAGCAGTGTCATAATGAAAGTTGTTCTTACTACACTTCCTTTCACAGAGGTGAGACCCATTGCTGCATACGGAGGATATTTTAAGACGCAGATAGATCCCAACGGCCTTGAGTGGCTAGCTAGCGTGTTCTGTGCTGAGCTCTCGCAACGCGTCGTGCGTCCACCCATTAATAGGACACGCCAATCAAGAAGCGCTGCCCAAATCAGACGCATTATTAATTAATTATACATAAAACAACAGGTATTTTACTAAAATACGTATACTAAACGATAAATGTTTAACTTATCTTGAAAATAGTGAAGTTTCATAAAACACGCTAAATAGTTTTTGCCTGATTCTCAGTTTTTTATCCGCGTTTTAAAACATAACTTTACAAATATAATTAAATTTTTTTTTCAAAGAAATTGGATTAGCCGTTTAGACCGTGATGTTCAATTTGAAATCATTAGAAGTTGTATATTTGCGCCTTAAATACCGCTACTGCCCATAGAAATATCTCATCTGCCCGCGCCTTTTCCCAACTATCTTGGGGTCAGCTTCCAGTCTAACCGGATGCAGCTGAATACCAGTATTTTACATGGAGCGACTGCCTATCTGACCTCCACAACCCAGTTACTGGGTAATACGATACCCCTTGGTAAGACAGGTTGTCAGACTTTCGGGCTTCTGACGACCGGTAACGGCTGTCAAAGATCCACGATTGACAGCCGGGTCTACCGGCTTAACGTGATTTCCGAGGCACGGAGGAGTCTCGGTATGTAAAGATGGTTACCCATCCATGGACCAACCCCGGCAAGCTAAGCTTAACCTGATGGATCAACCCGTGCGGCTGTTATTAGTTTAGCCACGAGTTCCTCCTCACTAACTAAAATATGACCACCCATTTTCGCTACCCCCTGTGTAATCTTCATCATCATAACAGCCGGAAGACTTCCACTGCTGGACATAGGCCTCCCAAGTGTCACCACTTTGACTGTTTCTGTGCTTCTCACATCTAACGGATTCCCGCATTAGTTATTGTGCTAGCTAACAAGTGGCGGATTATTTAATTTTATGATTATGTTTTAGATGATATATCTTTATTTTTCTGTTTTACATACGTTACAGAGAGTGTGCGACGGAATTGCATAATTTGATTCCGCCACGCCCGTTTCATCAACGGACCACAAGACGTACGGCGAAGTGCCACCGGTTCATGGTGGACGTCCTATCCATACGCATAGGGAGTGAAATTCCCTACCGGAGTCTGTGTCTCCTGTTAGCTACAACCTGGGAGTCTTTAAGTCAAGAGTGAATAGGTTACTTCTAGGCAAGCGTGCTCCATCTTCGACCACATCATCGCTTACCATCAGGTGAGATAGTGGTAAAACGCGTGCCTATCAACAATAAAAAAAAATATTAAAAAAAAAACATACTCATATGTTAATATTGTTGCATATAATTATATAGATTCAAGTTCTTCAAACGTAACAGACAGATGTGTTGCTGGGGAGTTTGTTGGCCACTTCTTCTTCACAGCTAAAACACTAGGAAGTGGTGACGGGCGGGCGTTTTGGGGGATTGTCTTTATGTAGAACTTTGACATTGAAAAAGTGCTGGTTCTCAGCCTAGTTTGAATAAATGACTTTTGATTTTGATGTTGTTGTATAAAATTCCAAGTCCTGACTGACTGATATATCAACGCACAGCGTACACCGCTGGTCTTAGAGATATGAAATTTGGAGGATGTGTTCTTTGTGAAGAATAGGTATCCACAAAGAAAGGGTTTTTCGAAATTCTACCCCTTTATTTGGGGGGGGGTGGGTAATCATCCAATGACATCTCCCGCTTTGGGTGGAGCGGGAGGGCGTGTCAGATTCTTGTTGACTAAAACCCACCCATATTCCTTCCCTGCCTGAGTCCACCGGGGTGCAGTAACTCTGTTAAGAATTTATCCGCTACCCCTAGGCATGCAGGCACCGGCCACGATGGGCCCCGTCAGTGGTGGCTGAAAATCATCTCTTTGAGGCGAGCGTGGAACACTACGCGCCGTCGACTCACGGGCCTGCTGCTGATTAGACGTCGAGCTACCCACTGCTCGCCGTCCGCAGGCCCACCCCTGAGAGGGTGAAATGGGAGTTGAAAGTCTATAACGGGGAAAGTCCTAATTCCACCCGGCGATGCCGCTAACAGAAGCAAGTGTACTATAAAATTATTTCCGCGTTTTTGCAACATCTGAGTCTTCAAGCTCAACTTTATATTCATACATTACAGGACTCCTAAAACAGAAAAGAAACGTACCTACCCTAACAACCTTTTATTGTAATGGTTTTTATGGAGAAAGCTCTTCCTTTGTTCGTTCCGACTTTAATGGAAAACTCGGCATAATTCCTAACAGTCACGTTAATAAAACACAAGGAGGTGACACTTACTTTGTATGTACAAATACTTATCTACTTTATCAGATGACACTACATTAATTTTTCAGCGAACGATGATTTAAGATAGTGGTTAAACCTCACATAACGAGATAATGAGTTCTGGCTTTGCTTGAAGCCAAAACAATATTTGATGCCCGGTTCTCATTATTCCAGTCCAATAATGCAGTACAGTGCTGGACTGTATTATATGCTATACATTATTCCAGTCTTTCAAAAGCTGTTAAATTGGTAACACTACAGTGATAATGATTTCAGTGAAATTCCGGTACTGGAATGGCCGTCTACAATATGCCAGCAAAAAGTAGACCACCAATCCTGTCACTGGACTGGATTTCTCACTGGAATGGGTACATTCCAGTGCCGGTTTACATTATTTCAGTGACATTCCAGCGCTGGATTCGATCGCTGGACTGGAATACTACTGGAATAATGTGAACCGTGAATATATCTAGAATTCTAGACAATTATCATATTTTGGAATAAGACACTAATGTCATGTCAAACCAGATGGCTGCGGATATACAGGGTGTAACGGAAAGGTGTGGTCATATTTCAAGAACTGCATCTGCTCATCTATATGAACAACTTTCTTCAAGAAAATCTGAGAAAATTCAAAAAAAAAAAAATTTTACGTCCAATACAAATATTGATCAGCTGATAATAACTTTGTATGGAAAGCCCAATTTTTTTTTTGGGAGTTTTCAATTTTTTCGTAGAGAAAGTTGATCACTTCCAAGGACAGAACCGGTTCTTAAAATATGACCACACCTTTCCGTTACACCCTGTATAGGTCGCAGCCATCTGGTTGATTCGCCAGTCAATTGGACGCCTATAGGCCGTTCATTAAGGCGCAGTTATACGACTTTTATTGAGCATCACGTCTAAACGACTAGTCTTATTTCTTTGAAAAAAATATATGTCATTTAAGACAATTTCTGTCGTAATTTAATCTGAGAATATTTTAAATTATGTTTCTATAACATAATGTAATTAATTTGTAAAGTTATGTCTAACGCGGATATTAAATTGAGAATCACGCAAAAACTATAAAGCGTTTTTTTATGAAACCTTCATCATTTGAAAGATCATTTAATTACTTGTAATTTAGTCTCAGTGTTTTAGTTTAATACCTGTTGTTTTACATGTAATAAATTAATAATGCGTCTAATTTCGGACAGCGCTCCTTGATGGGCGAGTCCTATTACTGGGTGGACGTACGACGCGTTACGTGAGCTCAGCACAGAACACTCAAGTTAACCACTCAAGGGCATTGGCAGTTAATAGCGCCTTAAACGCCGGCATTCAATTAATGGCTGAAGGACAACCAGCCAAGTCGTTGAACGCTGCGTTTATATTTAAACCATCTATTAGTTTTTTTTTAAACCGAGCCCCGCGAAGCGAAGTTCCGACTACGCCTTTTAAATAAATTGAATCACTAATAAATAGTTTGTATTTTTTTTTCTAAATTTGCTTATAACTCGAAAACGGTGTGTCCAAAAATAATGAAAAAATTGCTCCCCTTCATAAAAAAAAAAAATACCAAAAACGCAAAAGTACCAAAAACTGCCGTTTTTGACACTTTTGCTTACTACTTTGGATACGAAACACTTTGAGTCCTTTTTTAACAATGTAAAAATACCTTATCCTATTTGTAACAAACGCAACATACGATTCTATAATCTTTATTTTCTACGCTTTGCTAAGATTTTTTATTCAATGAGGGCGCCACTTGGCGGATAAATACGCCTTAATTGAATGCGTTTAATGAACGGCCTAGGCGTCCAATTGACTGGCGGATTCAACCAGATGGTTGCGACATATGAATGGCGAATTCAAACAGATGGCTGCGACATATATATCACCTCGTCCGCTGACGCTTATCAATAGAACCAAATGCTTACTTACGATGATTAATATCGTTCGCGTGCTCACACGTGACGGTGTCATATCTTCATAGGATTGGAAATCTTGATACTTGAAAACAATTCAGTTCAGACATAGCTGACGGTTCAAGACTAAGTTGATGTATCGCTTGTTTAATTATGGATTGATTTAACTTGCTCTTTCATGGCCTTGAGCTACGTACTTACGTATTCTGGTTGCTTTGGGGCGAACTTGCTTTGTATACGTTCAGGACTTCTACTTCTGTTTTTGAAGTGAAAACTTCTTTATGCGCGTTGGGCATTTTTGAGATGGGGAAAAAACAATTGAACTCGCCACCGACACCGACGCTACGTGACCGAAGTGAAAACTTCTTTAGGCGCGTTGGCTATTTTTGTTCAAATTATCACTTCTGTCGGCACTCCCGGAGTGCCACTCTTTTCTTTAAATATTTCTATGGTTTGCATGGATGGATAAATGTTTTTTACTCAGTCACGTCAGAACGGCTGAACAGATTTTGATGAAAATTGGCACAGATATAGATTATAGTCTGGAATAGCACATATGCTTTCATTAATAGTGATGGTAATTCCAAACGGCCGAAAACGCTGGTAGAAGCTAGTAGGCTGTAATTCATTAATTCCTAGAAGAAATAGATGAGAGGCCTGCATAATCCTAAAAGATTCTTCAGCATAACAGGTGGATTTAACTCCGTAGCTTTGTGCTTAGAACGTGCACTGCGGCAAAATATGGCAGCAGTCTTATACCTACGTTCTTTCTGTCTTCTGAGACCTACGTATTGAATTTCACAGACACAAAAGTTGTTTTTACAAACTTCATCGCATTGGAATACTCGGTAGACTATTTAATTATTTTAACAGAGGAAGAAACAGAAAGAGCATTATTTTTAAGGGTTTCGTACCCGAAAAGGTCCAAACGGAGACCAATTGTTGTCACTCACGTGTCCGTCCGTCTGTCTGTCCGTCCGTCGTCTGTCACAAAATTTTGTTATGAAGAATTTTTTCACTTCCCATTGACCTATGAACTTGAAATTTGGTGATAATGTTTATTATTAAGTATGTATACTTTACTAACAAATACCAATATTTGGTATAACTTGTTCCGCGGGAGAGCGTGTCAGACTCAAAATCAATCTGTCTAGCCTTTGCCCAACTATCTTGGGGTCGGCTACCAGTCTAACCTGATGCAGCTGAATACCAGTATTTTTTTCACAACCCAGTAACTGGGCAATACGATACCCCTTGGTAAGACTGGTTGTCAGACTTTCGGGCTTCTGACGACCCGTAACGACTGTCAAAGATCCACGATTGACCGGCCGGGACCAACGACTTAACGTGCTTTCCGAGGCACGGAGGAGTCTCGGTATTTAAAGATGGTCACCCATCCATGGACCAACCCCGGCAAGCGTAGCTTAACCTGATGAATCGACCCGTGCGGCTGTTATTACTTTAGCCACGAGCTCCCCCCAGAGAGCGAGCGTGAGCGAGAGAGTATGTCAGACTCTTAATGACTATAAATCCCAACCGTGTTCTTTCAGTCGCCCTTTGCGTTCCAGGGTCGCGGTGACTCTTTTGAACACTCCCGCGACCCTGGCAAGCATCAAGAACATCAAGACATCAGAAAGAAAGAAAGAAACACCCGGGCCTGGCCTGCGCCTACGGTGACCGGGAATCGCCCTGCGACTGCCGACGCCCACGGCGTCTCCTGCGGCGTTCAGAGGTGTGACGATTGCCTCCCTCTCATGCATCCCATCTCCTCCTTCGCTTGCATTATTACTTTACAGGAGGTGACCGCTTCCCATACTCTCTCGCTCCGTACCATGAACTGGGTTAGGGCTAGACGCGAGAGGTCGCTACCGCCGATTGCCTCCACCAGAAGAAAAGAGCAATACTTGAATACTAAATGCAGTTGCATACAACTGACAAATACATTCATTATTATGTTTCTCATCTATTTAACAACTTTTCACAACACAGGACAAAGCACAGAGTTCAACAACCACTAATTAACTATTTATACAGCAAACACAAGCGGTAGGCAAGATATCCCTTGGGGAGTTATATTGATAAGCAATCGCCACGCTTGGACGACTGTTGACCGCGATATGATTGGATGTAGTATGGTATACGTACCAGAGGCACTCCCACCGCATTAGTGGTAACGAGAAACTCAGTGTCTCAGGGGAACACATTGGTCCAATAAATATGTGAAGGTTTATTCGAGTGTAAGTTTTCTATATTTTTAGAGTTCCGTAGTTCTAACAAGGAACCCTTATAGTTTCGCTCTGTCCATCTGTCCGTCCGCGGCTTAGCTTAGACTATTTGTGTGTGTGCTAAAATCATAACATAAATAACGTTATAGTCTTTATCCCAAATAGGGTGGTCAAAGAGGCCCCAAAAATAAGCGCTTGGGCTTCTAAACATTGAAAGTTTCAGTACAATGAAGTTGGATGTTATAACTCATTCTTCACCATCGTCTTGTAGTCCAGTTTTTTAACGTTATTGACCGTTAAACCGTGAACTGAATTAATATTAAGTTCGCATGTTATAAAGGTACTGGACGGGTCTACATCGGAAGGACTACCTACACTGCGCGTGACCCATTGTCACATGCTTTTTTTTTTTTTTGGTACAGCAAAAGTGAGTTCTTCTCCAATTGGTAAAGTTTATACTCAATTAAGAAGCTAGAGAGATCATCCCGCTTGAGATGAGGAAGGTGATGAATATTCCCCCATGCTTGAGGTCTACCTGACTTAGCTGAATACCAGTATTTTACAATGATGTATTTCGGTCTCCAATACGCAATCTAATGAATCATTGCTAGACTATTGCAACAGGAACCGGTAATTTTATGCCATTAGGATGGATGTTCATGTCTCGTTGTTTAAAAGTATTCATCCGGAAAGCAGTGGTAAAGGAACACTGTACAAGGACATAGAGTTAGAGATTAAAAACATTGTGACAGCCACCAATCTGCATTTACAATCTATGTAGGTACCTAGGTATCTACATACCATTACATTATAAAAGTTCTAGCTCTAAGCAGTGGGAAAAAATATGTTTTGTTTTCATCTTCCTATTTAAAAACGTCAGTAATAACGTGATGCACTTTAGCAGAAGAGAAGCAGAAACCGATAATTTCTACAGCGGATTAAATATGGCGTCAAACGGAATCTTCCCGCGCAAATTGCGACAGCTGACTGGCACAAAATGGATGACTGCGTTGCTTCGGAGAATTACTCGCGTCTTGTGAGTATTTAAACACTGCTGTAATTAATTTCGTTAAATAGGATAGGTTGGATGATAATTGCTGAGAAAGAGAGCAGTTGTTGCTATTGATCGAATAAACGTTTTTCAGCTGCGCTTATTTCTAGAGCTGAGTAGGTATCAGCCCAGATTCCTAGAGGCTCTAAATATGTATGACATTTTTTTAAAGTATTGAATTGAATACTAGCTGTGCCCCGCGATTGCACCCGCAAATAATTTATTTACCAACTTTTCTATATATCTACAACAGCTAGTTTAAAAAAAGTATGTTTCCTGGGTATAAAAGATAATAATTTTATTTATACCGTAAGTTACTTTATCAAAAACTATTGCACAAATATTTTTCACTTTACCAAACCAATTAAAAATTACAAAGACAAAACGCACTAAAGTTCCGAGTGGGGGCTTGTTTCGTCACTAAACGTTACAAAGTTTATTGAAAACGAGACAAGATATGACGTCATATGAAATTTCAACGCACGGAATCGTCCTTATTTTTGATTTAAGTGACCAAAAACAACATACGTGTTCAATATTTTTTGGTAATTTAACTGACGGACTAATTAATTTTTTTTTGGAAACTTGCCTTTTTTACCCATTACTCGCTGTCCGCAGGCCCGCGTCTACGGCGGGTGGAGATCGTCCTGCGACCTCCGACGCCCAGGGCGTCTCCTGCGGCGGCTACGGCTGGGCCGCCATCCATTCCGCCTCCTCCTTCGCGAGCATTACTGCTTCGCAGACTGCTTCCCATTCACTCTCGCTCCGTACCATGGCCTGAACCAGGGCCGGGCGCGAAAGGTCGCCGCCACCTATCGCATCCACGAGGACACGGCGGCGGTGCTCCACCCAAGACCTCCACCGTATGCTCCACCGTGTCCTCTGGGCGATCCGCGCAGTAGGAAACTAGCCTATAGTTCAATCCGTGCCCAAGTTTTACCCTTAAGGCCCTACTACCGGCCAAGTGGCGCCCTCATTGAATAAAAAATCGTAATGGCCGTTTTTGACACTTTTGCCTACTACTTTTGATACGAAAAATTTTGAATCCTGTTTTAAAACGTAAAAATACTAAATCCTCTTTGTTATAAACGTGACGTTGGATTCTTTAATATTTATTTTCTATGCTATGCTACGATTTTTTATTCAATGAGGGCGCCACTTGGCGGGTAGTAGAACCTTAACAAAATAATTACCTATCATTTATTTTTACCTGACTGCCCTAGAAAGAGGGTAATGTTTTATGTATATACCTACTTATAGATCTAGTTCAACTTAAGGCGCTGTTATATGACTTTTAATGGTTGTTGATTGAACATCACGTCTAAACGACTTGTCTTATTTATTTGAAAAAAAAATATGTTACTCTAGTTAATTTCCGTCGTAATTTGATCTCAGAATATTTGGAATTATATTTTAATAACATAGTGTAATTTGTAAAAGTTATGTCTAACTCGGATAAAAAATTGAGAATCACGCAAAAACTATAAAGCGTATTTTTATGAAACCTTCACCATTTTAAAGATCATCTAATTATTTATAATTTAGTCTCAGTGTTTTAGTTTAATACTTGTTGTTTTATGTGTAATAAATTAATAATGAGTTTAATTTCGGAACAGCGCTCCTTGATACGACGCGTTACGTGAGCTCAGCGCAGAACACGCAAACTAACCACTCAAGGTCGTTGGCAGCTGATAGCGCTTTAAGAATTCGAAGACAAGTGACATCCATCAACTTGCACTGGGCCCGGGTTATGGATTAAAACCCATTTCCTCTACAGAGAAGAGGCCAGTGTCATAGGCTGAATAACGCATATCATTATAATCATCAATACAACCTCTAATCTAATCTAAGTTCATATGGTAAAACTATTTCATGAAATCATGACATTTGACATCAATTGTATTGACTAAACTGAAAGAGTTGCATTGATGATTTTAATGATTATAATTCTATAAATATATACTTGCTACGGACGCGAATCAAATTTTGACCAAGATACAACCTGACTGCAAATTGCAAAAAACGTAAGAAAATTTAATTTCGCGGGCTTCCCTGGCGCTTCCACCTTAAGTCAGGCTGGTACAAACATGAAAACTTCATGTTTACCACAATGTTGGGTTTGACCGTAATAATTTCGAAAGCTGCAGGATTACAAAACTGTTTGGACAGTTGATTTTATACTGAACTAGTTGCTTCACTGTTAGTTCTAGGACTCCAACGTTGGTTGGTCCAATAAAGTTTTGATCAGTATTAGAAACAGGATCTATTGACATCGAAATAATTTTTAACCGACTTTCGAAAAAGAAGGACGTTCTATGTTCGGCTGTATGTTTTTTTTTATGTATGTCCGCCGTTTTCTCCGTCATCTGAGGACATCGAAATTGCTTCAGCGCTTTTTGAGGAACTGAACAAAAACGAACAAATACGTATACTTATATGACATTTTTGTTTTCTCCAATTACCAGTATGTTTAAATTCCACGTTCCATGTTATTGGAGTTTTTAGCTCTGGGGTATAACAACTAAAAATTGAACAATAACAAAACTTAAAAAAAAAAAAAACAACCAACTTCCAAAAAAGAAAATACACTAAAAATTAAAAATAACTTCGATTTCGGCAGTCGGTGTCAAATAACGAAGAAATAAAATACAAACACCGACTTCCGAAATTGAAGTTACTTTTAATTTTTAGTGTAGGTATTTTCTTTTTTGGAAGTCGGTTGTTTTTTTATAAAAAAGTTTTTTTATGTAAAATTTTCATACAAAATGGGAAAGTTTTTTGCAATTTCTGACTTTTTTAATAAGTACCTACTCAACCTGGGTTGATTCCATAGAAGTTTTTAATGAGAATTTGAAAAAAATCGATTGGCATAAAAAATATCGTGTACAGTGGCCATTTTCTTGCTAACTGTAATTTTTTTTGAAAATCTGAGAATGGGAATCAAAAGTTCACGAAAAATTATGGACGGTTAAGGTTGTTTCCCTTACTGCCCCGCTGAAAGTTTCCACCCTGTATATCACATATGTATATGTCGCAGGGAACTGAGGATATCAGGGATTAAACGAAACCCCTAGGGATACCACGATATCACACAATATACATTTTTTGGGCTAGGAAGTTCCTGACATGAGGGTTCCTGGCAGGAACCCTCGCGGGCATCCTCACAACACCCTACCAAAGTTTCATCATAATCTGATGGTTTCATAGAGGACAAACATACAAACATTGATTTTTAATTATCTAAGTACTGTGATGATTGTAGTCACAGCCTAATCTTAGCGGGTCTGTACCGGCCTTCAGCTGGCAGGTAAGAATGTTGGAGAGTTATTAGAGAGCCGTTTGAATTTAGAAGGTGTAGGAATCACAGTTGTTTTAGGGATCAGTTCCGCCTGCCCGGGCGAAGTGGGACTTATGTAATTTTATGATGAAACCTAATATAAAATAATTTAAATCGCCCTCAGCATTTTTCCTTATCCGCCCGTGGCGCGTATGCCTTCGTATAGTACTCTCGCGCTAAGCAAGCGAGTCGCCAAGCTACGTGACATCCCCCGGGGCTTCGAAGAACGTCTCAGGATCCCTGCAGGCCGTACCGGTGCCTTGGGGTCCTACAATACCTACCTATATCCAGATACAAATAGGACTTCACGAGGAAATATCAAAACTAATGGACGACACCACAAACTCTAAAAGCCATTACGCGTTAACTTAAAACTGTAATATGACAAGTTTGCCCTAACATGACTCTGAACTCGAATTATTCGAATAGTTTCAGTTCAGAAAGCACTTTATAACGTCTCTCTTCATTACTGACTGTTGAAAGGGTCGCTGGTATTCAGAACCTAGGTTAAGTGCAGTTAAATTCTGTTAGGCCAGTTATGTTGTTGCTAAGTGTGGTAAAAATGGGTCAGACTGGCTTTAAAACTGCAGAAGGAGGAGAAGCTCGTGGCTAAAGTAATAACAGCCGCATGGGTCCTGCGGACGGCGAGCAGTGGGTAGCTCGCCGTCCGATCAGCACCAGGCCCGTGAGGCGACGGCGCGTAGTATTCCACGCGCGCTTCAAAGAGATTAGTGTCAGCCACCACTGACGGGGCCCATCGTGGCCGGTGCCTGCATGCCCAGCGGTAGCGGATAAATTCTGAAAATGAGTTACCGCACCCCTGGGCACTCATCGTGGAGCGGGATGGCGTGTCTTACTGACTAAAACCCACCCCTGTTCCTTCCCTGCCTGAGTGCCTAGAGGAGCGGTAACTCTGTCACGAATTTATTCGCTACATCTAAGCCTAGGCGCTTGCCGGGGTTCATCCATGGATAGGTGACCATCTTTACAAATCTAGACTCCTCCGTGCCTCGGAAAGCACGTTAAGCCATTGGTTCCGGCTGTCAATCGTGGATCTTTGACAGTCGTTACGGGTCGTGAGAAACCCGAAAGTCTGACAACCAGTCTTACCAAGGGGTATCGTATTACCCCGTAACTGGGTTGTAAAGGTCAAATAGACAGTCGCTCCATGTAAAATACTGGTATTCAGCTGCATCCGGTTAGACTGGAAGCCGACCCCAAGATAGTTGGGAAAAGGCGCGGGCAGATTAACTGGCCTAAAAACTGCAAAATAACATAATATCCCATATGTACTTCTTACCCGGGCCTGCGGACGGCGAGTAATGGGTAGCTCGCCGTCCGATCAGCAACAGGCCCGAGAGTCGACGGCGCGTAGTGTTCCACGCGCGCCTCAAAGAGTTGTCAGCAAGAGACGGGGCCCGTCATGGCCGATGCCTGCCCGGGGGTTGAGGATAAATTCGAAACAGAGTTACCTCGCCCCTGGGCACTCAAAGGCAGGAAGGAACAGGGGTGGGTTTTAGTCAGTAAGAGTGTGACACGCCCTCCCGCTCCACCCAGAGCGGGAGGAGTCATAGGATGATTTCCCACCCCAAAAAAAAAAAAAATCTGTACTTCTTCTTGGTAAAATCGTTGTTTCCTACTTAGATTATTTTTATTGTAAATGCGAGAGTTTGACTGGATGGATGCACCGGACGGATGTTTATTACTCAATCACGGTAGAACGTTTGAACGGGTCTGGATGAAATTCGGCACAGTTATAGATTATAGTCTGGGCTCATACCGCACATAAGCTATAACTTATAGTGAGGGAAATACTAATTCCAATCGGGCGAAGCCGCTGCAAGAAGCTAGTAGATTATAATAAAAAAAAATGTGAGCTGTCACGGGACGCCTGGCAGATGTGAAACATCGACATTACTTTGTAAAAGTAATATGCAGAAAAGAACATATTGTGATAGGAACTAAATATGTCATAATGATAAAATAAAATATTACGATTTTTTTCCAGATAACGATGACTCTTTATTGAATAAACATTTATTTTCATTAAATACAAATTTGATGGTGTAATAACAAAACAAAAAAATATCGTATAGCGTGGCGACGCGTCGCCACGGCATGCGTCGCCACGCCAGAAATCGGTTTTACGTGCGGCTATAGATGTTTCACATCAAAAAACGACACAAACACAACACAACGGCAACAAATACAAAGTAATAGAAAAGAAAAAAAACAGAATGATAAAATTGCGCTGATTTTGCCAGAATGTTCAGACCCCATGTGGGGTAAGCTTTGCTGCTACTGAAACATTCCAGATGGTGGAACCAAATAATACCTTACGCGACGCGGAACAGCAATAAAATAACATGGCGTTATCACCCTTTCTCTAAAAAACACATTTTATTTTTTCGTTCTTCTCAGCATACCTGTCATTTGATACTCATATCATGAAAATGCTTATAAAATGACGACTTATTTTTAAATGCACATCAATAAACGTATCAACCGTCAATTAATTTACATCAATTAAATATTTTTTACATCCAAATAATTATTGTAAATTCAAAAAACCTCAACCAGCTTGTCTGCTGTTAAGGTCCGTATTTTAAGTGATCTCCATGGATGTCACAGCACGCAGTTTGCCTACCGCAATGGCTTACTACTGGAGGTACATTTTGCTAGGTTAAGTTTAGATCCATGTGCCCTGGCTGGAGGCTTTAATAAATTAAAGCCGCCACAGGCAAGCCCGGTTAAGCAGCCGACAGCCTCGGTCGACCAGCGAGATGCTACAAAAAAAAAAAAAAATAGGATCCCATCCCATCCGTCACGAACATTACCACTACTAACCTGGCCCATTTAATGTCATCATCATCAGCCTTTTTGATGTTCCCTCTGCTGGGGCACAGGCCTCCTCTCAGTGAGAGGGTGTGGACCGTAATCCACCACGAGGGCCCAATTCGGGTTGGTAATTTCCATATCTTGGGTTAACAACTATGAAATTGGCCTTTTTTCCCACAAATAGAGAACCTCGTCACTTCTATGAATTAAAATATTCATCAATTGCTTGCTATTCTATCGAATAATGGCCTTCATACACAAAAAATCTTATTACTTATAGTTTTATACAAAAAAAAAAAACCTTAAAAATGACTCCTCTTTTTGTTAGCAGAAATGAAACCACTATTTGTTTTAACTTAGCCAAAACTTATTTTCGTTGCGTTATCTTAGTTTTTAAACATTATTGCATAAATTTTTTAAAACATTAGTGTTCGTAGTTGATAAATAAATTAAGAAAATGTTAGTATGAACAATGCGACTTCTTTAAAATTCTCCGAAGATATATAATACTTAGTTTATAGCCCTGGATAAAAAATGCTTATCCGTTTAGGTACTCTTTTAGATCACTTAGGTACTCTCGTACTCTTGACATGAATTACATAAATAGGTGTACAGGGGAACCTTTTACATTATAACAAATCACAAAAATCGCCCCACTTTAAAACGATTCAAAACGCCTACGCAAAGAATCAGAGCCAAGTGCACTCTTGCGTAAAGCTATTATCCAAATCCACCTAAAACCAAGTCGAAACGCCGACCATTTCTATTCTAGGTTAGGTAAAAAATACATGGACCAAAAGGAATACTTGTTTCATAACCAAACCTTAGAATTTATTCAGAAAAGGTATCCCAAAGATTTTTATTTTTCACGAAAGCAACGAGAACTTTATCGAAAGTTTTTAAAATAAGTAGATAAGTATTTTCCAGATCTTATTATTCTTGGCCTTTGCTTTTTTCATAAGAAAATCATTTGGTAGGTATCTACTTAAGTAGATAGGTACTGTATCTACAAAAAAATCTCTACTGTTAAGGCCGTCACATGTGTTTCACCCTTTCTCAAGAAACGTCAGGACAAATGGTTTTTTTCTGTCCATCTGTTTTGAATTTCTATCCCTAGTGCCGTTTTTAAACTTTGAAATTTATTTATAACTTATTATGTTTCTCCACAAAATCATCACAATATTATTACCTATCTCCTTTATATGCAATCATTTTTTTAACAACCTAACTAACATATAGTCCGACCTTACACCACAGTCCACAAATCACAACAATCCTACGGTAAACTACACGTGTAACCTTTCCTGACCCTATTTCGCCCATAAGGGTCACATAACTCGCACTACAAGCCAAAACCAAAACCAGTAGGTCAATAAATCTGTAAATTTGGCAGCAAATTGTATCTCCGACCGCTTCAAGCACCAAAAATAGGTAGCTTTGGCAGAATGCGCCAAATCAAGGGCAGTAGAGGCGGCCATTCACACAGCCGCGTCCGATACAATTCGCTTAAAAGAGTCTGCCCACTGCTGTGCACCGTATCATGCCATGATCGTGCTAGGAATGTTTCGCGCAAACAAATATTTTTTTGTATTGAAAATTATGAGTTGGTCCACTAGACCGTAATGTTACCAACTGCCACCGCCAGCGTGCCATGCACGGACCGTGTCGGTACCGGCAAAATATTACTTGCCGAGAAAATGTTCCATGTATGGCACGCGACGATGTTGGTCGGTGACATCACGGCATAATGGGCATAGTAGCCCGAGTCGTGTTTCTTTCCGTGCTTGATACGTTCCTAGCAGACTCTTATTATGATATAGAGTAACAAGGCAGTTTTACAGCCTTATTGGTTTTCTGATCTCCATTCCAAATTACGTTCTTTCGTACCTAGTTTTAATTTCAAATTGAAATATTACTTGCCTTCTCTGCCTAGACTCTTGTTTTTCATTTTAAAATCAGTTCGGATTCAGCTGTCAAGCTGGTAGCTCCTCTTTATCATTGTCATTTTCTTCAACAACTGACAGTTACCAGTTTGCAAGTGTTTTCTAGAACAGTGATGTGCAGCTTTTATAACTAGGCAGATTTAGGCATGTGTACTGGCAATAATACAATTTAAATATGTACATAGTCACAGTGAATGGTGTACGTAAGTACGATTATGAGGAAACAGGGGCTGCGATTTTCCATACAAATGTATTCCCCTTTTTTCTTCTTGAATAATGGCTCTTGAACAATTTTTTTATTCGTAAAGTCTAGGTCTGCTGTTGACACGTCCCTGTCATTTTCTTTTTTTCAGCAACTAATAAGTAAAGAAAATATGACCCTCCAAAAATGACAAAAAATGGCCCTATTTTTACCGCCGTTCTTAGAAGACTACCAGACAAATTAGAAAAGTTTTAACATAAAACATTTAATAGGGACCTAGACATACTCTTTCTTAAAAAAACAGTTTTTGAGGAGAAAAAAGGGATATATACGAAACGTCGATCTCGTCAAAAATTTTGTGATAAAATCGGTCTGAGTTGCAGCTGTCCCTATCGCACTCTACAGGGGCAAGCTTGAGGGAGCATGATGGCAATAGTTTCATCAAATACCTATTTTTTAAGTGCCTCTCAGGCCCTGTTCCCTCTTAAGAGTGCTTCACGTCTTAATTCGTCGTGTTTTTGTCTTCCTCTATGGTCCTCCTCATCGTGTCACTCCTCCGTCCCTCCACACATTTTAAAAGAGACTTTGACCTCTGAGTTTGTTTCGGTGTTTCTTCTCAGGGTATTCAGCTAGGAAACACCGGCCTCATCTAGCTTAAACTGACAAAAAACATTGACGTGTAAAAGTGTTCCTTGTAACCTATTTACTGAATAAACATCATTTATCATTAATTTATCATTTATCACAACGTGACAGCAGTGGGTAGACTCCTTTAACGCTAGCCCGTAGGCATTGTGTGAAGCTCTAGTGTTATTAAATCGCTTTTTGTTAACTGAGCTTCGCTAAAGCGCTGCAGCGGCTTTTTGTTCAGCGCTATCGCGAATGTGCAAGTGATTTCGGTTGGCTGGATTTCGCTGTGTCGTGTGGATAAAATTAATGTACGTTTTGGAGATAAACTGTGGTTATGTAAAGCTATTTCGCATAAAAACAGTCTGTATCGTCATTTTCGAAATTCATATTCCAGCCATTGATTTCCCGACTTCAGAAGAGGGAGAGATTGTGATTGTTTTTCAACCGAATTAATGTTGTTTTCGAAGAGTAAATGTTATGTTAACATAACCGCAATACAATACTGCAATAAGATATCTGCTGTTTGCTCTCACACGTAAGGATCATGACGGCATCAGTAAGTGGAGTTCGAGTTGCTGGATTTTGGGCAAAACAAACCTAGTATTTACTTATCTACGTATTTTTGCCAATAGAATTCTAATCATAATAACTTTCTGTAGTTTAAAAAAAAACTAAAAACACTTTATTTAAAAAAACAAACTAAAAACTTGCCCATATCATGGGCATGCATACAAAATAACTAGTCCGCCATCTTTGGGAGTCCGCCAAATTGGATTTAGAATGACGTCACGTAGCTAACCATGCATTGTCATCCAAACTAAACATGTACGCAAAATTTCAGCTTAATCAAAAACCGGGAAGTGAGTCAAATTTAACTTATAAGATTTATTTCCTTAATCGTAGTTAGTTGTATAAGTAAAGCTGAAATAGGTGAGTTAACAAAAAACCCGACTCATAAAAACAAATAAAAAGTTTCATGCACGTAGACCCGGATAAGCTATGTACATAGGTACCAAATTTCATCCAAATCGGTCCAGCCGTTTGAGCGTGAAGAAGCGACAAACATACAACACACAAATCGCCTTTATAATATTAGTGTAAGACTCGCGTTTGACCACTATCTCATCTGATGGTAAGCGATGCTGTGGTCGAAGATGGAGCACGCTTGCCTAGAAGTAAGATTTAACTTTCTCCCGTAAAAAGATGACTTCATTCAAAAACAGAAGGCCTGCACATTCAAATATTCAAAAGATTATTAGTCATTAGGGCTGCGCCACCACACGCCTGTTTTTTTCTCGGTCTAATTAAGAGGGAACGCGTTGACCTACATACAGGTCCGTCCGGAGTCAGATGGCCTCTCCAGATAAATGGCGGCCGAGACACGAAGGGTTGCCTATCAATATGTAGGTTTACACTTATATTACTTTTGGGCATCAATAAATAGATTCTGAAGCCGTTTAGAGTTTAGTTGGGATTTTGGAGGAAAAGTAGGTGGAAGTCTCATGAAGAGGATAGGTAAGTACTGTGGCGAAGTCCACAATTCAGTGCTGTATATATTTCACAATACATATTTCATATAGATCTTATGATGAGTTTCGGAGAAGGACAACGGAAATCTGCAAAAATTGACAGCATATCAACCGCGATTTCTTCGATCGTATGTCTATATGTAGTGTTCACACAATTTAATGGAGAACCACAATTAAAAAGTGAAAAATGTGTGTGTTACTGGTTTTTTGTCTTTGTTTTTTGACCCCGACTTCCGAAATTAAAGTAATTTTGCATTTTTTTTGGAAGACGGTTAAATTTTTTTGTAAAAAAGTTTTTATTTTTCTCTTTCTCCATTAAATTGTGTGAACACTACATAGACATATAATCTCAGCAATCGCAGTTGATTTGCTGTAATTTTTTGAAGAGTTCCGTTGTCTGTCTCCAAAACTCATCATCAGATCTATATGAAATTTAAATGGGTGGTCCCATTTTTGGAATAAACCCCTTTCGAACAAAAAACAAATTTTGCAAATCCGTCTATATATGAAAGAGATATGCTCGAACATACATAAAAAAACAAACATCTGATTTGATAACCTTCTTTTTGAAGTCTGTTAAAAACCAGAAATACCGACTTCCAAAAATTAAAGTTATTTTGCATTTTTTTTGGAAGTCAGTTCAATTTTTTTGTAAATAAAAAGTTTAATACAGAAAGCAACAGGAAAACTTTAATAATTTCAACGTTAATTTGCACGTAAATATTTCAGTTTCAGCTCGTTCATCAAAAGGTTTTCATGGTCATGATGGATGAACGAATTCCAACGAATTCCGCATAAAATATTCTCCCGTTCCTTTGTTTATTGCAATAACACGTATTTTTCGACGGAATAACGCGTATTTTTACCAGGTATTTTAAAAGCATTTTCCCGGTAGAATGGAATATTGCTTACACGTGCGAGAGGAAATCAATATTGCATAAAATGAAACTGCTGAATGTTTGACCTTTACCTGTCACCTTTATTCCTTTGTGAAGGAGCAGGGTGGCAACCTCGGGCCGTGAAAGGTTTCACACACAAGAAAAAGGTTATTTTACAGTTTTCTATAGAGACCATAAAGATTGAATGTTATAAATTCATAATACATCTAATATTTTCGCCCGACACTGCATTCGTCAATTAGTGATAACTACAGTTTTAGGCTAGCCGCTTTTTTTTTTTGTGGGGTGGGAAATCATCCAATGACTTCTCCCGCTCTAGGGTGGAGCGGGAGGGCGTGTCAGACTCTTACTGACTAAAACCCACCCCTGTTCCTTCCTGCCCTGAGTGCCCAGGGGCGAGGTAACTCTGTTTCAAATTTATCCTCTACCCCTGGGCAGGCATCGGCCATAACGGGCCCCGTCGTTATGGCTGACAACTCTTTAAGGCGCGCGTGGACTGGTGCTGATCGGACGGCGAGCTACCCATTACTCGCCGTCCGCAGGCCCGGGTTAGGCCGACTTGTGATTTTTTTCGCGTGACATTTTGTCACTGTCACCTACTGTCACCCACGATGCGCCCACTTGAAAAGTCACTGGGCAACAAAACGCGCTCAATCTTGAAGTTAATTTCGTACAGATTGCTGTAATAAGTGCTCTTGAAATAAGAAGAAGAAAAATGAAACGAAAAAAATGCTACTGGGTGCATCCCATATACACTGAAAGATTGTTTCAAGAAAAATTTTACACTCTGTATTCTAAACTACGTCAGTATCCTTCAAAATTCAGTCACCTAGTAACTATTTGTCACCGTATTGTCACGTCACCATGATCAGCGCACTCCCATGTATCTTCATAGCACTCGACTGGGTAACAAAAAGTCACGGTGACAAAAATTACAAGTCAGCGGCTAGCTTTAGACTATGAAAGGTTATAGACGGAGTGTCAAAATCCAGCAATCTGAAGTACCAGAATGAGAAGCCGGCTTGTATCTGAACACGCGAAATAAGCTCACATAGGTACACAAAATGAGAAGCCGATACGTCATCGTTACGTTCGTCAAGGTCACTCACATATTTTAACGATCCTGCTTCATTTAATGTCCAATGACGTTCCGTCTATAACCTTTCGTAGTCTAAGACTACAGATCATCGGCACGATTCTTGAGCGCTGACCTTCACCTGCGTAAAAGTGAGTTATTGGGTCCCATTGGTGGTATGAAGTGAGGCGCGGGGGCGGGGAAAGTGCAGTGATTGGCCCGTAGCGTATCGCGTCATAGCCGTCACTCGGGATTTGTTCTTTATTTTTTGTTGCACGTACCTCACGACGACGAGTACAATTCCGGCCAATTTAATTGACACCAATTTCTAAACCGCACCATTTTAAATTGTGTAAGTGAGAACTAATAAATAAAAAAATCACATAAATATTTTATGTGATTTTTTTAATAATTAGACCTTTGTAATTACAATAAAAGGTGATATTTATCGAAAGCAAAGTGGGGAAAAAAATAATTAAAGTGAGTTTGTAATTATAGCAAAAGTATTTTTCATTCAATTATTTTATTTGTACTTTGTACTTGTATCGAAATGACACTAACACATAACACTAACACAAACACTAATATTATAAAGAGGAAAGATTAGATTGTTTGTTTGTTTGTATTGAATAGGCTCCAAATATACTGGACCGATTTCAAAAATTCTTTCACGAGTTGAGAGCTGCCTCGGTCCTGTGTGACGTAGACTATAAGGAGGGAGGGGGGTGGACCGGAGCGAAGCCGCTACGTAGGTACGTAGTAGATTTTTTAGTAATTTTTGACAAACTATAAGAACTAAGTTATAATTTTAAATTAGAAACACTTGTTAATTACCTTTTTCTTAAAAAAAAAAGAAAGAAAATACGTTTATTTACGGTAAACATGACGCAAAAAACAGAGAAACACAAAAACAAAGAAAAACTGGGGGAAAAAATGCGTCACATCCACGCAAAACGGCGGTCTTTGATCTCAATTTCCATTTCTCAATTTAATAAATAATTATTTAATCTTTCTTTCAACCAAAGAACCAGTAAGAAATTACGTAGGTAACTTAGAAAAAATAAATATAAACGGGTGTGCGTTTTATTTGTCATAAGTGTACGATGCGCAAAGCGATTCCCACTCTTCCGCCGAGCGCTCAAGAACCGTGCCGGTATCTTGTAATCATTATAGATTGTTGTAACAGGACTCCCACGTCCGTACCGTCACCATACTGCCGAAATTACGCCGGTGGGATGTTAGGCGACGTCGAAAGTTGGTACAAAACAAACGTGCTAAGCTTTTAATCAACTCGGGTTAAGTTTTACAAGTTGAATTAAAACCAATTCCTCTAACCCCACGGAGTTGAATTTTTTGGGTTTTGTACCCTAAGGGTCCAAACGGAGCCCTATTGCTGTCACTCACGTGTACGTCCATCCGTTTGTCTGTCTGTCCGTCGTCTGTCACACAGATTTTACAGCCAAACGGTTGGAGCTTCAGTCTTATAATTTTCACAGTATAACATCTTGCTGACCCAAAGCCAAACAGTCAAAAATACATTGTACACACGTGCGATGTCCGGCACGCACAAGTGAAAAATAAAAAAAAAAAACTTTTTTACAAAAATACAACCGACTTCCAAAAATGAAAATACACTAAAAATTTAAAAGTAACTTTAATTTCGGAAGTCGTTGTCAAATAACCAAGAAATAAAATACAAACACCGACTTCCGAAATTAAAGTTATTTTTAAATTTTTAGTGTATTTTCATTTTTGGAAGTCGGTTCTATTTTTTTGTAAAAAAGTTTTTTATATGTTAGTTCAGATCCGATGACAATCCAATTATATGGTAAGCATGACCTATATCGACATCCAGGATTAGCTCCAGATGAGGAAATTAGAAGACATGTGACATCCACCAACCCGCACTGAGCCCGCGTGGTGGATGGCCTGTGCCCCAGCAGTGGGGACATTAAAAGGCTGATGATGATGATGATGATGAAGGAACTCAACAATGTTCAACTGCACAGACACGAATGTCTTCGCATTAAAAGCTTGCTTTGAAAATTTTTTTTAATATGAATTTTTATTTTAAACTAGCTTCTGCCAGCGGCTTCGCCCGCATGGGAAAAAGTAGTCTATGTTTTAATCCAGGTTATAGTCTATTTGTGTGCAAAATTTCATTCAAATCCCTTCAGCCGTTTTTGCATGATACAAACACAAACTTTCGTATTTATAATAGTAGTTGGATAAGTCACAAGGCCATTGCTTTAGACAGACAAACAAGCTAACCAATGGATTTCAGGCACCACGTTTCCAACCTTTCAGTATAGAATAATTTGCCTATAATGTTCCATCTAGGACAGACCTTCTCACTGCGAGTGGGAGTAGGCCGTAATCCACCACGACGGCCGAATGCAGTTTGGCGTGTGCCACATGACTTCGAATTTTTATTCTTTAGGATATGCCGCTTCCTCAATCTTAAAGTATTGAAAAAAAACTGGCCAAGTGCGTGTTGGATTTCATACATTAAGGGTTCCGTATCAAATATTGGTATTTGTTAGTAAAGTATACGTAATAATACACATTATCACCAAATTTCTAGTTCATAGGTCAGTGGGAAGTTAAAAAATTCTTCGTAACAAAATTTTGTGACAGACGACGGACGGACAGACAGACGGACACATGAGTGACAACAATAGGGCTCCGTTTGGACCCTTCGGGTACGGAACCCTAAAAACCAAAACATCTATCAGATTGGAAGAGTTTTACTGACTTTCTCAAAAAAAAAAAAGATTGACTCTATGTTGCAAATCATTTTCCCCTGTAAGTCTGATTTATAACTCAGAAATCCTGACACTAGTCGTAAAGAATTTTCATACCGTCGTATCATATAAAGTTACACAATTTTAGCTTGAAATGGCAAGGTAACGGCAGGCTGATAAATATTAAATTATGCAAAGGGTAGCAGTCTCGGTCGTGAAATTACAATGTAACTAGTTGGAATAACATTGTCTGTGCTGCAGATCATAAGCTGAAGTGCCGTTATCTGAAAGGCGAGTTTTCGTGATGCCACGTAAATTAGACAAAAATGCTCTATCGATCTGTCTAAGCAGTATTGTGACGATTGTAGATACAGCCTAATATTAGCGGGTGGCCTTAACTGGTTGATGAGAATGTTCGAGAGATATTGGAGAGCACTTTGAATTAAGAAAGTGTAGGCTTGACGTTTGTGTCAGATAGATAGAAGTTTAGCCCTTGGAAGTGGGTACACATGTTATGATGATTCTCTAGACAATATAGAGTATATAACGCCCTCAGCTTGTTTCCCTTATCCTCCCGTAGCGAGTCCCTCTTTGAATAGTCCTCTCGCGCCAAGCTAGCGAGTCGCCAAGCTACGTGACATCCCCCGGGGCTTCGAAGAACGTCCCAGGATCCCTGCAGGCCGTACGGGTGCCTTGGGGTCCTACAGTATCTTTCTACTATCAATAGATCCCGAGATATAGATAAATAAGATCACCGTTAAGTTCCCTTTTTAACCGACGTCAAAAAAGGAGGTTCTGTATTCGACCCGTATGTATGTAGGTATGTGTGATTTGGATGAGTTTTTCGTTATTCAACTGCATATTTTTTAAGAAGAAGGTTTTAGTACATAATACATTAGGATCTGATGAAGAACTTCGGCGATAGATAGTGGAACTCTTCAATAACTAACAGCAAATGACTCGCGACTACAGCGATCGTTTGTTGGTAAACAATTATGTTGATTTTTTCAAAAAGTGCTGAATCGATTTCGATAAAAATAATATGGGACCACCTTTGAAGTATGACCTACCAATCAAAAAATAATCATCAAAATCGATTCACAAATGGCGGAGATATCGCGTAGCAAACATACAAAAAAAAAACATACAGACGAATTGAGAACCTCCTCTTTTTTGAAGTCGGTTAAAAAGACAGACAGAGTTACTTTCGCATTTATAGATAACGTTAGAAAAACACATCAGTGCCAAAATGGCGTTACCATATAAATGTGCAGCAGTATAGGATTTGTCAAATTTAATTTGCAAGCAACTCCACCGAACAAAGCTAGGTAAATATCTGAATAATGAAGTTAGTCGGGTAACTTGACACGTATCACAGCAATCACAGCGAGTCAGGACACTATTCCATTTGATTTACGGCAGCAGGAAACAAGTGAGCCAATCAAAACGCTGATGCAGTTTAGACCACACGAACGTAGCCAATGAGCACGCTCTAATGGCTAATACCAAATATTCATCATGGCGGATTTTCTGCTTCGAGTATTCATCCGCATTGCGTCGAAACTAATAAATGTTCTCTACTGGATACAATGTTTGCACAAAATAAATACAAAAGTTATTTTAAGATTTTACTCTACCCTCAAAAAAAAAAAAGGTTTTTCCGACTCTACCAAGGTTCTACAATTATTTCGTCAGTGAATGCAGTTCGTGTTAGTTTTAAATGTACCTAATGGTCAATATCCTAAGAACGGGTTTCCCTAGCTACATCAACTGAGGTAGCTGAACTTATTTCGTTTTCTTACTTTTCTATTTTCCTAAACAGTCCAACCTGATACGTGTATAGTATGTTTACGTGCGGTTTCCAATTAACTGTGCCCCCATACTCTGAAAAACTCGACACTGGTAGCGTTTTACAACACGGAACTGCCTATTAAAAAAAACTATTTACAAAAAATACAACCGACTTCTAAAAATTGCAAAATAACTTTAATTTCGGAAGTCTGTGTTTGTATTTAGTTTTTTCTATTATTTGACACCGACTTCCGAAATTAAAGTTATTTTGCAATATTTAGAAGTCGGTTGTATTTTTTGTAAAAAGTTTTATTTTTATTTTTCACTTTTCTAAAACTAAATAATAAAGTTGTGCCCAAATGGATAACCCCGTGGAATTTGAGCACAATTGGAGACAACCAAAGAGTCATCTGTGTATGCAATTTTTTTTTTATTTTGGTCTTTTCAAAATGGCTGAATCAATTTCGATAAAATCAAATCAAAATATTTGTTTGCAAGAAATACACTTTTTTACAAGGGAAGATCTTATAGCCTAAAAGTCACTGTATTCTATCTGCAAGCAAGTGAAATGAAACTCTTATATTTCTTTTACTTTTATTACACTTAAGGGGGTCTACTACCGGCCAAGTGTCGCCCTCATTGAATAAAAAATCTTAGCATAGCACAGAAAATAAATATTAAAGAATCCAACGTCACGTTTGTTACAAAGAGGATAAAGTATTTTTAACCGACTTCGAAAAAGGAGGAGGTTATCAATTCGGATGTTTGTATTTTTTTTTTTTTTTTTTTTTTTTTTTTTTTTTTTATGTATGTTCGGGCATAACTCCGTCATATATTGACGGATTTGCAAAATTCTTTTTTTGTTCGAAAGGGGTTTATTCCGAAATGGTCCCATTTAAATTTAAAAAAGATCTGATTATGGGTTTCGGAGACAGACAACGGAACTCTTCAAAAATTGACTGCAAATCAACCGCGGTTGCTGCTATCGTATGTCTATGAATTGTCAACACAGTTTAATGGGGAACCACAACTAAAAAGTGAAAAATAAAAACCTTTTTTACAAAAAAATAGAACCGACTTCCAAAAAAAGTGCAAAATAACTTTAATTTCGGAAGTCGGTGTCAAAAAACACAGACACAAAACAGGAACACCGACTTCCGAAATTAAAGTTATTTTGCACTTTTTTTGGAAGTCGGTTCTATTTTTTTGTAAAAAAGGTTTTTTTACGTTGTTAAAACAGGTCTCAGAATGTTTCGTATCCACAGAAGTAGGCAAAAGTGTCAGAAACGACCGTTTTTGGTACTTTTGCCTACTACTAGGCGCTCTCCTTTTTTCAGCAAGATTTCGAAAATGCGCTTGCGCGAAACATGCGGCAATTGTAGCCGCTCGCGCCACCGCTCGAGCGCGTGTAACAATCAAGTACCTACCTATAATACTCAAATACCCGGGTTGAATCCAAATTATTAATAAAGAATCGGAAAACCCACTTAATCATACTTGTAGGGGCCCGCGCCTTAAGGACCAGGCCCGAGAGTAGACGGCGCGAAAATACGTGTCCAATACTTATTGATAGATATATTACTTACGGATTAGGTAAATAGGATTATTCTTTTTGTACCCCCAGGAATAATCCATTATACATGGCTAGTTTCACGTCTAAAACAAAAACAATTCAACTCAAAACGAATTGTAAAGGACAACCTAATTTAACCCATCTGAGTGGGAATACAGACTGTGTAGATATCATTAACATTACAATGGGTTCGTGCTCAAAGCTCTAGGCACTTTTGAACTGTGTACTTACTGTACCTACTTGAATATGATGTAATCTGTTGGCTGTGGAACTGTTGAATACGGCTTTTTTAACCGCCCATTTAAATTTAATATAGATCTGATGATGACTTTCGGAGACATACAACGCAACTCTTCAAAAAATTACAACAAATCAACCGTGATTGCTGCGATCGTATGTCTATGTAGTGTTAATACAATTTAATGCGGAACCACAACTAAAAAGTGAAAAATAAAAACTTTTTTACGAGAGATTAGCTAGGGAGATATTTCTAGCAATCTTTCATAAAAGTCTTTATGCCAATTTTTTTTTTTTACCAAAATCATAATATTAGATAGAATCGAAAAGACGAAAAAGTGCAAAATAACTTTAATTTCGGAAATCGGTGTCAAAAAACAAAGACGAAAACCAGAAACGATTTCCAAAATTAAAGTTATTTTGCACTTTTTTTGGAAGTCTGTTCTATTTTTTTTGTAAAAATTTATGTGACATGAAAATTTTTATTCATGAAAGATTGCTAGAGATAGCTCCCTAGCTAACCTCTACCAATCTTTCATAAACATAACTGCAACCCACGGACACGCTACGCATCAATTGACGGCATTGGTTCCTACATGCGTGGCTACCTCGAATATGGCGCTCATCGATGTCACCGCCATGCACGCTGCGTATACGGTACACGCTACACACGAATATTAACCCACGATTATGTACAACTGTATCATCACGTGCGTAGCCTCTCTGTGCGCCGCGGTGGGCTACGTGCACTGTAGTGGAAACGTAGAGACCCACGTTGTCAAACAAATGAATCCACGCAGCTAAAATGCGCCGCGTGCCCGTGCACAGACTGCGCCGTTGTGGGTTAGCGACTTTAGCCATAATTATGCCTATCTGTTGCTGCTTGGAGATTAGCGTTGGGTCACCACGCTAAACGCTAACGAAGCCAGAAAACTTTCGGCAGGCTATTTTGTTGCTCTTTCCCTGTTTTATAAGACGTGGTTACAAACTTTTCTCGGAAACGTCAGCAGTAGCAAAGTAGATCCTGATACAACCTGGGAGTCTTTAAGCCATGAGTGAATAGGTTACTTCAAGGCAAGCGTGCTCCATCGCGTAGACCATCATCGGTTACCATTAAGGCTTACGCACACCGTGGCAGAAGATTATTTTTTTTGCCAAAGGACATTCAACCTTATCTAGTAGGAATATGACATAAATGCCAATGTTTTAAATTAATGCCGTGGCATCTATTTTCACAGTGTGATGTCGTACGGCATTGTTGTGGGGAAATGCCGCCGATATTCAGACAATTTTTGTTTTACAGAAAAGGGCCCATTCGTGCAATTTATAAATTAAGTCCCAGACACTCCCTCAAAGACAAATTTAAAGAGATTAATATTATGACTCTTCCCTCTCAATATATTTATGAGAATCTCATGTATGCACATAAAAATATTAATCTGTTTAAAAGATACAGTGATATCCATAGCATAAATACTAGGAACAAACACAAATTTATTGTACCTAAAACCAGGGTCAAGAAAAAAATAGGTGGTTCGTTTAGATGCCAATGTATACGTTACTATAATAAACTTCCTAGCCAAATTCAAGAACTAAGCATAAATAAATTTAAATCATTTATTAAACGTAAGCTATGCCAGAAAGCTTTTTACACAATTAATGACTTTCTTGAGGACAAAAAGGCGTGGGATTGAGCTGCTTCAATGATATACATGAGCCATTGTTTTCATATGTACTGCTTACTGATGAAATATTTTTATATATTTTTTTTAATATTCGTTTTTGACATGAATACTTGTATAGTATTACATTATATTTTTAATTTTTTTTTTGATTGACATTTTATTATTATTTCGTATATTTATTTTTACACATATTATTTACATTTTTAAATATTTTTAAAAGAAAACATATAAAAAAACATTTAAAAATATAAAAATAGTAGTCCACCGGTATCGGGAGCAGGGTCCAAGCTGCCGGTGGTTAGGGCTCCAGAGACAGGAACCTCCTCACAATGCGAGCCGTATCAAGGAGTACTGCCTTCTGAATCAGGCCCTTGATCCAACCGCGCAACGACAGCTTCGACAGGTGATCGTCGAAGCTTTAAGCCATCAGGCCATTGGCGGTAACGACTATCGGCACAATGACAGCCGAGTCCACATTCCACATATCGACAACCTCGTGTGCCAAGTCAAGATATTTAATTTGTTTCTCTTTCTCAGCTTTCACGAGGTTCTCGTCATGAGGGATGGTGACATCGATTATCATTGTGCGGCGCGCTAGTCGGTCTATCACCACTATATCCGGCTTATTGGCAACAATAGTCCTGTCAGTGATGATAGACCGATCCCAGTACAACGTGACATGGTCATTTTCGAGAACTGGGTCGGGCACATACTTGTAATACGGCACCTCAGAATCCACAAGTTTGTATTTTAAAGCAAGCTGCTGATGAATAATCCTGGCCACTTGGTTATGCCTGTGCAAATACTCGCTGTTAGCAAGACGAGAACAACCAGAGATAATATGTCTGTTGGACTCACCCGGACGGTGGCATGCCCGACACACGTCAACCGTCCCGTCCTTTATGTTTTTCGTCAAGATAACTTCGTCCATAATCGCACAGACAAAGCCTTGAGTTTCCCCAAAGAGGTCACTGAAACGTAGCCAGGCCACGGACGCCAAGAAATCTACATCAGGCCTATGAAGGGCCCGATAAAAGCGCCCATGAAGCTCCTTGCTTTTCCATACCTCCTTGCGGTCATCAGTAGTGAGTTTTACAGGTTTGCGCCAGTTCTCTTTAGCCATGGACAACGGGGTGAGTCCCTTGTCCACTGCGACCACATCGCGGTGCATACCCACGTCAGTTTCAAGAAAATATTCTCTGAGGCTGCACACCTCGCGGTTGTGGAGAGTTTTCGCATTTAAAAAACCTCGACCTCCACATTTCCGCGGGATGTACAGTCTCATCACCGATGATCGTGGGTGATGCATCCGGTTTGCGGTCATCAGCGTACGGACCCTCCTATTCAGGGCATCTAGCTCAGTCTGAGTCCATTTGAGTATGCCGAAAGAGTACATCAAAACCGGCATGACCCAACCGTTGAAGGCGCGCACCTTATTTCCACCTGACAAAGGGCTATTAAATAGTTTTTTCAGGCGGCCAAAGAAGCGCTCCTTCAGCGATTGCTTTATGTCAGTAACGTTAATGCCTAGCGCTTCCGACATACCCAAATATTTGTATTTTTCGGTCGAGGAGAGGGATCTAAGGTTTATGGAATCCGAGAGTTGAATCCCTTCGGATTCCATAATCCCTCCTCGCTTTACATGCATGACTGCACATTTGTCCACACCAAATTCCATCCTGATGGCGCTACTG
This sequence comes from Polia nebulosa, assembly GCA_951329385.1. Lineage (NCBI taxonomy): Eukaryota > Metazoa > Arthropoda > Insecta > Lepidoptera > Noctuidae > Polia > Polia nebulosa. Next base: position 4,105,317 of record OX589592.1, on the reverse strand, counting down.
AAAGTTTCAGTTACCTTCAGTAACTCCATCAGTCGCAAATTGTTGGGGGCAAAGAGTTTCAGATCATCCATGTAAAGAAGGTGAGATATGGCCTGACCACCTCTTCTCAACCGATAGCCTGAATCCTCCAGCAATGTACTTAGAGGATTCAGGGCTAAGCAGAATCAAAGTGGACTCAAACTGTCGCCCTGAAATATTCCCCGTTTAATCCATATAGGCTCATCGTTCCCCTGATTTGGTCGACATCCTGGATAGCGAAGGACTGTCTTCCATTGCCCCATACATGACCCAAGGAAGGTGCGGAGAGTTGCATCTATTTTGTACAACTCCAACACCCTCATGAGCCATGTATGTGGAACAGAGTCGTAGGCCTTCTTATAATCTATCCAGCATGTCGACAAATCCTTGTGGGATCGACAAACCTGCTGGCTTATGGCCATGTCTATGAGGAGTAGCTCCTTAGTACCGCGGGACCCGTTCCTACATCCATTCTGAGAGGCAGACATAATTGAATTACTGTCAATGTGCAGATTAATTTTCGCTCTCAGAATGGATGTAAGAAGTTTATAGACCGTTGACAAACATGTAATCGGTCTATAATTCTTGGGTTCCGCGGGACTACCTGTCTTCTGGAGCAGGTGGGTGACACCGGTTGTTAGAAACTGAGGCAGCGACCCAGACTCTAAGGATGACTGGAATTGAGATGCCAGGAGCGCGTGTGAGCTGCTGTACCATTTCAGCCAAAAGTTGTGCAGTCCGTCCGGTCCCGGAGATTTCCAGTTCGGTAACGGACGAACTGCTTTGGCTACATCTGATGGATTAATGGCGAATTTATCCATTTCTGGTATAGCGAGTACCGGTCAACTCGCCGCTTATACCGCCGAATACGGTTTGCCCATGCACAAACTTTCTGCTTCAGGAAGTCGATGCGCTCTGTGACACGGGACATGTATTCTCGAGGACTAATTTCAGTCCCCGAAAATGCCCGCCTCACAAAGCGCATCACACGTGGTCGTGTATTGCCCTCCCTGAAGCAGAGTAGTTTGCCGATGAGTACCCTGGCCCCATCGATACGCCTCTCGATCCTGCATTGCCAGGCTGGTGCAGCAGGCTTTGGCCGAATAGCTCCTTCACTATTCGGAAACTTCACGTTGGCCAAACGACATGCTGCAACAGCCCCGCAATACAAGATTGAGTGCGTATCAACGAGGTTCTCGCTGCTTTCAAAGATGTTTTTAAGCAGCGAGTCCAAAGCACACACCAACGCCCTATTTTTTTTGTGCATGGGTAACCGTGGTAAACGGGGTCTAAGTTCGGTCGGAGTGGATCTATACTCGCGAAGCGCATCCTCCAGTGCGCTCCTCAGTCGATCGTTGCACTGGCTACTTACCGTGACAACCCTATCATCTACCTCATCACTTACGTTAATGGCCCGCGCTGGGATTGCGCCCCTAGCGGGCGCTTGTACCGCGGTCTGTGTCGGGGTCGAGATGATAGGGTTGTTCAGTACCTCTGAGCGCAGCCTTTCAAGTGCAGCATCGTCCAACTTGTGGTTACGTTGGATGACCCGCACCTGATCCGACAATCGTTGTGCCGAGACGTCGACGGTTGGTTCTAGGTCCTGGAACAGAGACAGCATCCTGACACGGTACGCAGTGAGGTTAGTTCCCCCCTCTGTAGACCCATAATATGCGCGCATGACGTTCTTGTTCATGGACTGAGTCCATTTCATGCGCTGCACACAACCACCGGCAGCGGGGACCCGGCTCGGGGCCGGTTGGCCCCTAAGTCTCAAGCTGTTCGGTGGCCGGCCTCTCCCCTGCCGACGTACAGGTGTTGGCGACGTCGGCGGGGAGAAATACTCGTCGCTTGAGCTCGACGCGGCTGCAGCCGCCGGTAACACTGGTGATCCAAGGTCCAGCGGCGGCGAGGCGGAGCTGAGCGGCGAGGTCGGGGGTGAAAGGCGTGCGCGACGGGCAGCTGCTCTGGTCAACATTTTATTTATTTCATATCATTTTCATTGTTTTCCTGTAAACATAGTCTGTCGTCGTTGACAGACGTCATTCTGTGATTTCTTGATTTTAATTTTCTTCTTTTTTGTTTACTTTATTTGTTTGGATGATAATCAATGGTTTTGTTGTAATTTTTCAGTTTGCTTCCTGTACGGTAATATTAAGTCCGATTTTGGGTAAAAAAATGGGTTTTTGCGATTATAAATGGATTACAAAAAATATGACTTGTGTTGCCAGTGGGTTGCCAGGTATTATTATTATTTTTTTGACTTGAATACTTTGTTAAGTATTATATTTATTTTTATTGTTTGATTGACATATTATTATTACTATTTTGTTTGACACGAATATTTACTTTGTAAAGTATTATATAATTTTTTATTGATTACTTAATTATTGTAAATGTGAGGACTATGTGGGTTATTATTATTATTTTCTCCTCCTTTTTACAGTAATTTTTAACGTTGTCTGACAGTTTGAGTACTTTTGTGGCCTACCCAAATGTCTTTTCTTTGGAATTGTTCGTCAAGTCATTGAGCTCCTTAGTGGTTTTTAAGTTGAGCTATTCGACTATTGACAAATGCTTGCATTGACTGGACAGGTCCACTCAAATATGTTTGGTTCTTTCTTCAAAAGACCACTACAGACACTAAGCTGCATGGTCCTCATATAGAATAATGTGAATGCGAGAACTATGTATGTCGTTATATTCATGTAGATTTTATGATTGTCTGGCAGTTTGAGTATTTTTGCGGCCTACTCAAATGTCCTTACTTTGGTTTTGTTCGTCGGTTCGTTGAGCTCCTCAAAGTCCTGAGTTGAGCTTCGCGATGACTGACAAATGCTTGCACTGTCTGGACTGGTCCACTCGAATTTGTGTGTTGCTTTCTTCAAAAAGCTCATCCCAGTCATAAACGTACATGGTTCTCATATGATTTAACCAGTACACATTGTATGGATTTGAACACTTTAAAAGAGACTTTGACCTCTGAGTTTGTTTCGGTGTTTCTTCTCAGGGTAGTCAGCTAGGAAACACCGGCCTCATCTAGCTTAAACTGACAAAAAACATTGACGTGTAAAAGTGTTCCTTGTAACCTATTTACTGAATAAACATCTATTATCATTTATTATCATTTATCGAAAGAGACTGCATTGAAGAGCGCGCTAAGGGATCCCGCGGTGGGATCCCGCAGCGCACTGCGGTAAGCAACGGCACGCTGGAGGACGCCGTGACATGCCGCGGGGTGAGGCATACTTCGGCGTGACGTGGCATGTCGCGGCACGTCGCGGGATGTCTTGGTAGGCCGCCGGAATGCTACAGTATCTACGCGGCTAGTGTGCGCTGACCGGTGGCAAAATCATCTGCCTGGGGAGTGGGAAATCATCCAATGACTTCTCCCGCTCTGGGTGGAGCGGGAGGGCGTCTCTGACTCTTACTGACTAAAACCCACCCCTGTTCCTTCCCTGCCTGAGTGCCCAGGGGTGCGGGTAACTCATTTTCAGAATTTATCCGCTACCCCTAGGCATGTGTGCGTATGCCTTAAGGTAAGACGGTGGTCCAACGCAAGCCTATCAATGATTAAAAAATGTACAGATATCCACAAAAAAGGGACTTCATTGAGTAATAAAGTAACCCGAAATGTACTGACCCTTCAAAGTGGGCACTTAATTTTTTACGACTGAAAAGGATGAATTGCCAACATATGTAAATAAAATGTCGAGAGATACGTTTACGATGCTGGACCATGCTTCATTTACATATCTAATAATACAATGTTGTTTCTTAATAACAGCAATCTGTGCTGGATAAAAATACTTGGAACTGTGGAGCTTAGCGAAAAAATTGCAACGTGGAAATATTGCAAAGATTTCAAAACAAGGTTTTTCGAAGCGTTTCAGACGCCCTTTGTTCGTTATATAACCAGCGAACTACATAAGCATCTACAAGTAAAACTGTGAAGGAGAAAATGAGTTCAGAACAAGAAGATACAAAGATCGTATTGTGTCAAACAATAACAGCCTAGCCCCTGCTCTTAACTGCCAACGACCTTGAGTGGTTAGCTTGCGTGTTCTGTGCTGAGCTCACACAACGCATCGTACGTCCACCCAGTAATAGGACTCGCCCATCAAGGAGCGAATGTCCGAAATTAGTGACATTATTAATTTATTATACATAAAACAACGGGCATTATACCATAAAACGTATACTAAAATCTAAATAATTAAATGATCTTTAAAATGGTGAAGGTTTCATAAAAATATGTTTTGTAGTTTATGCGTGATTCTCGATTTTTATCTTTTTATCTTATAATAGACATAACTTTACAAACTAATTACACTATGATATAAAAATATAATTTCAAATATTCACAGATCAAATTACGACGGTTATTGGCTAGAGCAATATAATTATATTTTTTTCAAAGAAATAAGACTAGTCGTTTAGACGTGATGTTCAATTAAAAACCATTAATAGCCGTATCTGCGCCTGAAGCACCAATACATATGGGTATTCATAAAAAGGTGATTTCTTGGCTGGGAGAACGAATCTCGCTCAATGAAACGCACACCACAATCCATCTGCTAATGGCCGAAAGCCGATTGCAAGATTCAAAAACAAAAAAAAGGAAACTTTGAGCTACCTACCTGCTTTTCTCAAAAAAAAAGGTAGACTCACTGATTCAGTTTATGAGTTGAAATTACTAAACATAAATAAAAAGAGAGATTGTTCGGCTAGTTCGGTTTTAAACCTACTTTGATGGCCTTCGGAAGTACGATCATGTATCGGAATTTCGGAAGCGGTTGAGGTGGCTGCCTATTCGGCAACGTCGGGATACCCACATTCTTTCCTTACTCTTTTCAGTTCTTCCCAACTCCCCCTTGTATCTCTGGGAACGCTATGAGTATTTTGTTCCAAGAGGAAAACCTTGCCGCTCATCGTCCTTTCTTCTCCTTCGGTTTCCTACCCACTCTTCTAGTCGTTACGGTGGATCCTTTACTGTTCGTGCTGTACACCTTTGGAACTCTCTTCCACACACTAAGGGATAGCCCTTCGTTGGAGGTGTTCAGGAGAGGAATAAGGGAGCATTTCCTGTCAACATGACCCATAATAATATGTTTTTTATAGAATTTCTTTGTTTATATTATAGGTATATATTATGTTTGTGTATCACATATTTGTTTAGTTTATTTAAGCAACAATATTAGATTTTGAGTTTTGTTGTGCACTTATGATAATCCTAAGCAATTATGTATTTTTCACCTTGTGGTTTGCTGTAAGAAAACCCAAACGCTGGGTTAAGCTCGCCTTTGTAATTAACTGTCCCATTGTGTTTTTCTGTATATGTTTAATGTGTACAATAAAGAATAATAATAATTAATGAAGATAAATCAGTCCTACACAGCCCAAATAGTAGTTTCCTAAAAAAAATCTAATTGGTTCGTCAGATAGATTACCAAAAAATTTTGGACACGTATATTTTCTTTTTTCACGTAAACAAAATACCGGCCAAGTGCGAGTCGGAATCGCGCGCGCGTTTGTTGTATGTTTTTTAATATTTGTTGTTCTAACGGCAACAGAAATACATCATCTGTGAAAAATTCAACTGTCTAACTATCACGGTTCATGAGATACAGCCTGGTGACAGAGGGTTGGACAGCGGAGTCTTAGTAATAGGGTCCCGTTTTACTCTTTGGGTACGGAACCCTAAAAATGAGAACGCACTGGGCGTTGAAATTTCGCGTAACATCACGTCTGCTACACTTTTGCCACGAAGTAACGTAACAAGCCGCCACTCCTGAACTTTGATGCGTCTTTGTCATTTTTTATTGGTTTCGTAAAGCAGAAAATACGTGTCCAACATTTTTTGCTAATAATATAACTTACGGATTAAATTGAATTATTATTTTTCTTGAACCTTTTTGGCGCAGTCGTGAGGCACACGCAATGTTATTTTATTGTTTTCATGTTAATGATTGTCAATTTTTGTTTTATTTTATCTTTTGTGTGCCCGGTGACTGTCGGCAAATAAACGTTTTTCTTTATTTTTTTTTTACCCAGGAAACATTAGCAAAGGCGAACTAAACTCTGCCGGGCATTATTTATACAGGGTGTAACGGAAAGGTGTGGTCATATTTTCAGAACTGCATCTGCCCATCGATATAAACAACATTCTTCTAGAAAACCTGAGGAAATTCTCAAAAAAAAAACTTTTTAACAAAAAATTCAACCGATGAAAAAGAACTAAAAAGCAAAAAATAAATTAACCTTTTAAGTCTTGAGTATTGAGCTTATTTACCTAAATAAAATATCAAATTTTATATAAACTAATTTTGAGTCGGCGGCGCCAAGCAACAATCTGATTATTAAATATCTAAATTTTGTATGAACGTAGAAATGAAGAATGCTAGAAGTAGGTAATTAATCATTTTATTATTTGGCGCCGACTCAAAATTTAGTTTACATAAAATTTGATATTTTATTTAGGTAAATAAGCTCAATACTCAAGACTTAAAAGGTTAATTTATTTTTTGCTTTTTAGTTCTTTTTCGTCGATTGATTTTTTTGTTAAAAAGTTTATTATTTTATGATTTTTTGTGACTCGCATCATCTTTTAATACTCTGAGGCCAATTTCTAATCCTTCATCATTCCTCTTGGCACTGAGGTGATGATGTAACCACCCTTCCATGAGGTTCCCAGGAAAATAATTGTTAAATAAATATGGTTTCCATCATCAGCTCAGTATCATGATGTGATGATTCCTAAATGCAAATACTTGATAAAGTTATGAAAAGTAAACAGAAACAATATTCGTGCCCAATTTTAGAGGTTTTCTCTCAATTTTATGAGGATTCCATGATACGATCGTAATGTCCTTGACATGGAACCACCCTTAAGGTATACCCTATCTATGAGAAGAAGAATCATCAAAATCGGTTCATAAACAACGGAGTGAGGGCCGAACATACGTACAGAAACGCTAAACGTGCCAACAATTTTCGAGGTTTTCTCTCAATTTTATCAGGATTCCATTATCAGATCCTGATTTCCTTGACATGGGACTACTCTTGAGGTATACCCTATCTAACAAAAAAAATAACAATTAAGATCGGTTCATAAATGACGGAGTGAGGGCTGAACCTACAAAAAAAAAAAAACATATATACGGTCGAATTGAGAACCTCCTCCTTTTTTTCGTCGGTTAAAAAAAATGTTTACCTCCCATACAAATATTGATCAGCTGATGATAACTTTGTATGGAGTCCAATTTTTTTTTGCGAATTTCCATTTTTTCTTTGAAAAAGTTGTTCATTTTCAGGGGCAGCATTGGTTTCTAAAATATAACCACACCTTTCCGTTACACCCTGTATATTTTCTGTTTAGCTTACATAATTATACTATCTCACAGCTGGGCAAAATCCTTCCCCAAAGCCCTCGAGGAGATCTTTGCCCACACCCACTTCGTACTGGACCTCATGGTACGTGTCCCTACTTCAATCTGCCTAGCCTTTTCCCAACTATCTTGGGGTCGGCTTCCAGTCTAACCGGACGCAGCTGAATACCAGTAGCTGAACCGCAGTATAAAATACTGGTGTATTTTACATGGACTACCTATCTGACCTCCACAACCCAGTTACTGGGTAATACGATACCCCTTGGTAAGACCGGTTGTCAGACTTTCGGGCTTCAGACGACCCGTAACGACAGTCAAAGATCCACGACTGACAGCCGGGACAAATGGCTTAACGGCTTTCCGTGGCACGGAGGAGTCTCGGTATGTAAAGATGGTCATCCATCCATGGACCAACCCCGGCAAGCGTAGCTTAACCTGATGTATCGACCCGCGTGGCTGTTATTACTTTAGCCACGAGCTCCTCAAGGTACGGTAAACGATGCACCTTCCGATGCTCTCCCATCATATTCTTCCAAACACACATCGGATAAAAGCTAGGGAAACTTTGCCTGTCAACATGACCCATAAATATGTTCTTATAGGATTTTCTTTCTAGTTAAGTAAGAATATTATATAAATTAATTTAAAGATTTTGCTGAGCACTTATATAAACTGTCTAATGTTAATTTATTTAACACCTGTTTGTTTGTTTTGCTGTGAGAAAACCCAAATGCTGGATTAAGCTCACCCTTGACATTAATTGTCCCTTTGTGTACTTGTATTTATATGTTTTATGTGTGCAATAAAGAATAATACACATCTTGGGTTTTTGAAGGGCTTTTTTCGAGTGAAGTCCAGTGGCTGTTTTAATTATTCACAAATTGATTCCTAGTGGATATTGTGATGTAAAATTGGTATAGTTTTGTGTCTTAAGGCCCTACTCACAGTCCAGTGGCGCCCTCATTGAATAAAAAACCGTAGCATAACACAGAAAAAAAAATCCAACTTGACGTTTGTTACAAAGAGGATAGAGAATTTTTACGTTGTTAAAACAGGTCTCAAAATGTAAAGTAAAAAGTAGTAGGCAAAAGTGTCAGAAACGGCCGTTTTTGGTACTTTTGCCTACTACTTTTTACTTTACATTTTGAGACCTGTTTTAACAACGTAAAAATTCTTTATCCTCTTTGTAACAAACGTGTAGTTGGATTTTTTTATATTTATTTTCTGTGCTATGCTATGATTTTTTATTCAATGAGGGCGCCACTGGACCGTGAGAAGGGCCTTAAGTGGATAATAATGTGGAATCATTGAAACAGGCGCGATCTCGGTAAAATAAACCTGATAATTTTATCGTAGTATTGACTACCTCAGCGAAGCTTGCCGAGAAGGCTGACTCGACACATTTGCTGCAAAATACTTCAAAAACAGTAGAATCTGTTACATCCGCATTCTAATGGAAAATAAAGTGACTGACTGTATTCTGTATCTAAAAACTAAATATTTTCTAAACTTGACACTGGCTAAATGCACAAACCTTGCGAAGCCAAAAGTAATATACAGCATGTAAGAAAAACCCTGTCCGATCCTGAAGGGTATTACTTGGTATCGTATTGCGTACACATATACGTAATTACTTAATGGATACGAGATAATTATTTTTCCCCAATGAAAATAATTCATTTAAAAAAAAAAGAAAAACTTATCAAAGGCAACACTGAGCGCTCGACAAAGTTCACCTAATGTTTCGTTTCAAAGAAATCGCCTGAGCGAGTGCCTACAGAGCGGCTAGTGCAGGGCGGTATCGTTTGAAATAAAACTAGGTAAAAATGAAAAGATTTCGCCAGCCGGTTGAGTGTTGTCAACTTATGAAAATTTGCCATATTTAGTGTTAAATTTCGCATATTTTATAAAAATAAAAATTCTATAACTTTTGGTTTTGAGTTACATTTTTTGTTACAACTTTTTCTACTAGTACGTATGTTAAACCAGGCCTTTATTGGATCGGACAGGGTTTTTGTTACATGCTGTATTTGTATATTTTATATTTTTTCAAATCTTTCTTATTAAGGGGTTATGATAGTAAAATAGAAGAGAGAATCATTGCCTAGACTTCTGAATTAAGCCACAAATTATTCGTTTAGTCCTTTCTGATTTAGGGTATGCCAAAATGCTTTGGATAAGTCCAACATCCCACATATTTAATTTGAACTCCCTAGCCAAAGATTCTCTTTCATCTTTGTTCTTAGCACATTCCATCAGCAAATGTTGCACATCTTCAATTTTATTACATGTCTCACAATTAGCCGATGCAGCCTTTCGCATTAAGAAAGCAAACTTTGCCGATGGAAAATGGCCAGAACGAAGCCTTAGCGCTAACTTAACATAACTCCTAGTTAAACATTTATCATCAAACAAGGAGGTACGTTTTGGATTACTTTATACCAAATGCCTTTTTCTTTGGATATTTCATTGAAATATTCTTTCCAGTTGTCGAAACACACACTCTTAAACCTGGAGAAAAAATCCTGGTAGTCGAACGTATATGAGGTAACATTGCCCGTCTCAACTACCAGTTTCGCCAGTCTGTCAGCCTCCTCATTGCCCCATAACCCTATGTGCGCTGGAACCCATTGCAAGACAACCCTAATGTCATCTTTGTTGTAGCACTGAATTAGTTTAAGAATGTCATAGGCTATCGATGCACCTCTGCAACCAGAGGCGCATCGACCCAAATGTTGTAAAGCGCTCTTGCTATCCTTCTTTTTTTGACCTTTAGATTTTGATTAAGTGAATATGACACCACTTGATATATTGCAATGAGTTCCAGAGACATTATGTATATTATATTATCTTTCTAAATTCAGCAACAACTCAAGAACTCTGTAACGATGATATATAAGTTTCCGAACGTATCGACGTAGTGAGGCGAGACAAGTGGCTCTGATACTCGGCGTCGTTCGGGAGCTATTTGCCAAGTTGACAGGCAAGGCTTCGGCTGCGAGTTTCAAGTACCTACTGACTACAGGATTTGTGTGAGTAGAGAAACGTGGTATTGATATTGGAGAAGTTTGGTATTGGAGATCTGTCCTAACTTTTCCTTGTGAAATATTCGTTTAGGGTTTGCTCCTGTAGAGCTGCATAATTATATTCGCCATGTGTCGAGCTTTTCTAAGCCTTTGACCGAAATCGATGTAAATATTTGATAAAGTTATGAAAAGTAAACAGAAACAATATTCGTGCCCAATTTTAGAGGTTTTCTCTCAATTTTATGAGGATTCCATGATACGATCGTAATGTCCTTGACATGGAACCACCCTTAAGGTATACCCTATCTATGAGAAGAAGAATCATCAAAATCGGTTCATAAACAACGGAGTGAGGGCCGAACATACGTACAGAAACGCTAAACGTGCCAACAATTTTCGAGGTTTTCTCTCAATTTTATCAGGATTCCATTATCAGATCCTGATTTCCTTGACATGGGACTACTCTTGAGGTATACCCTATCTAACAAAAAAAATAACAATTAAGATCGGTTCATAAATGACGGAGTGAGGGCTGAACCTACAAAAAAAAAAAACATATATACGGTCGAATTGAGAACCTCCTCCTTTTTTTCGTCGGTTAAAAAAAATGTTTACCTCCCATACAAATATTGATCAGCTGATGATAACTTTGTATGGAGTCCAATTTTTTTTTGCGAATTTCCATTTTTTCTTTGAAAAAGTTGTTCATTTTCAGGGGCAGCATTGGTTTCTAAAATATAACCACACCTTTCCGTTACACCCTGTATATTTTCTGTTTAGCTTACATAATTATACTATCTCACAGCTGGGCAAAATCCTTCCCCAAAGCCCTCGAGGAGATCTTTGCCCACACCCACTTCGTACTGGACCTCATGGTACGTGTCCCTACTTCAATCTGCCTAGCCTTTTCCCAACTATCTTGGGGTCGGCTTCCAGTCTAACCGGACGCAGCTGAATACCAGTAGCTGAACCGCAGTATAAAATACTGGTGTATTTTACATGGACTACCTATCTGACCTCCACAACCCAGTTACTGGGTAATACGATACCCCTTGGTAAGACCGGTTGTCAGACTTTCGGGCTTCAGACGACCCGTAACGACAGTCAAAGATCCACGACTGACAGCCGGGACAAATGGCTTAACGGCTTTCCGTGGCACGGAGGAGTCTCGGTATGTAAAGATGGTCATCCATCCATGGACCAACCCCGGCAAGCGTAGCTTAACCTGATGTATCGACCCGCGTGGCTGTTATTACTTTAGCCACGAGCTCCTCAAGGTACGGTAAACGATGCACCTTCCGATGCTCTCCCATCATATTCTTCCAAACACACATCGGATAAAAGCTAGGGAAACTTTGCCTGTCAACATGACCCATAAATATGTTCTTATAGGATTTTCTTTCTAGTTAAGTAAGAATATTATATAAATTAATTTAAAGATTTTGCTGAGCACTTATATAAACTGTCTAATGTTAATTTATTTAACACCTGTTTGTTTGTTTTGCTGTGAGAAAACCCAAATGCTGGATTAAGCTCACCCTTGACATTAATTGTCCCTTTGTGTACTTGTATTTATATGTTTTATGTGTGCAATAAAGAATAATACACATCTTGGGTTTTTGAAGGGCTTTTTTCGAGTGAAGTCCAGTGGCTGTTTTAATTATTCACAAATTGATTCCTAGTGGATATTGTGATGTAAAATTGGTATAGTTTTGTGTCTTAAGGCCCTACTCACAGTCCAGTGGCGCCCTCATTGAATAAAAAACCGTAGCATAACACAGAAAAAAAAATCCAACTTGACGTTTGTTACAAAGAGGATAGAGAATTTTTACGTTGTTAAAACAGGTCTCAAAATGTAAAGTAAAAAGTAGTAGGCAAAAGTGTCAGAAACGGCCGTTTTTGGTACTTTTGCCTACTACTTTTTACTTTACATTTTGAGACCTGTTTTAACAACGTAAAAATTCTTTATCCTCTTTGTAACAAACGTGTAGTTGGATTTTTTTATATTTATTTTCTGTGCTATGCTATGATTTTTTATTCAATGAGGGCGCCACTGGACCGTGAGAAGGGCCTTAAGTGGATAATAATGTGGAATCATTGAAACAGGCGCGATCTCGGTAAAATAAACCTGATAATTTTATCGTAGTATTGACTACCTCAGCGAAGCTTGCCGAGAAGGCTGACTCGACACATTTGCTGCAAAATACTTCAAAAACAGTAGAATCTGTTACATCCGCATTCTAATGGAAAATAAAGTGACTGACTGTATTCTGTATCTAAAAACTAAATATTTTCTAAACTTGACACTGGCTAAATGCACAAACCTTGCGAAGCCAAAAGTAATATACAGCATGTAAGAAAAACCCTGTCCGATCCTGAAGGGTATTACTTGGTATCGTATTGCGTACACATATACGTAATTACTTAATGGATACGAGATAATTATTTTTCCCCAATGAAAATAATTCATTTAAAAAAAAAAGAAAAACTTATCAAAGGCAACACTGAGCGCTCGACAAAGTTCACCTAATGTTTCGTTTCAAAGAAATCGCCTGAGCGAGTGCCTACAGAGCGGCTAGTGCAGGGCGGTATCGTTTGAAATAAAACTAGGTAAAAATGAAAAGATTTCGCCAGCCGGTTGAGTGTTGTCAACTTATGAAAATTTGCCATATTTAGTGTTAAATTTCGCATATTTTATAAAAATAAAAATTCTATAACTTTTGGTTTTGAGTTACATTTTTTGTTACAACTTTTTCTACTAGTACGTATGTTAAACCAGGCCTTTATTGGATCGGACAGGGTTTTTGTTACATGCTGTATTTGTATATTTTATATTTTTTCAAATCTTTCTTATTAAGGGGTTATGATAGTAAAATAGAAGAGAGAATCATTGCCTAGACTTCTGAATTAAGCCACAAACTATTCGTTTAGTCCTTTCTGATTTAGGGTATGCCAAAATGCTTTGGATAAGTCCAACATCCCACATATTTAATCTAAACTCCTTAGCCAAAGATTCTCTTTCATCTTTGTTCTTAGCACATTCCATCAGCAAATGTTGCACATCTTCAATTTTATTACATGTCTCACAATTAGGCGATGCAGCCTTTCGCATTAAGAAAGCAAACTTTGCCGATGGAAAATGGCCAGAACGAAGCCTTAGCGCTAACTTAACATAACTCCTAGTTAAACATTTATCATCAAACAAGGAGGTTCGTTTTGAATTACTTTATACCAAATGCCTTTTTCTTTGGATATTTCATTGAAATATTCTTTCCAATTGTCGAAACACACACTCTTAAACCTGGAGAAAAAATCCCGGTAGTCGGACGTATATGAGGTAACATTGCCCGTCTCAACTACCAGTTTCGCCAGTCTGTCAGCCTCCTCATTGCCCCGTAACCCTATGTGCGCTGGAACCCATTGCAAGACAACCCTAATGTCATCTTTGTTGTAGCACTAAATTAGTTTAAGAATGTCATAGGCTATCGATGCACCTCTGCAACCAGAGGCGCATCGACCCAAATGTTGTAAAGCGCTCTTGCTATCTGTAAATATAACCTTTAGATTTTGATTAAGTGAATATGACACCACTTGATATATTGCAATGAGTTCCAGAGACATGTGTATTATATTATCTTTCTAAATTCAGCAACAACTCAAGAACTCTGTAACGATGATATATAAGTTGCCGAACGTATCGACGTAGTGAGGCGAGACAAGTGGCTCTGATACTCGGCGTCGTTCGGGAGCTATTTGCCAAGTTGACAGGCAAGGCTTCGGCTGCGAGTTTCAAGTACCTACTGACTACAGGATTTGTGTGAGTAGAGAAACGTGGTATTGATATTGGAGAAGTTTGGTATTGGAGATCTGTCCTAACTTTTCCTTGTGAAATATTCGTTTAGGGTTTGCTCCTGTAGAGCTGCATAATTATATTCGCCATGTGTCGAGCTTTTCTAAGCCTTTGACCGAGATCGATGTAAATAAATAAAAAAAATTACAAAAAAAAAACTACAGACTTCCAAAAACGAAATTCACTAAAAATTAAAAAAATAACTGTAATTTCGGAAGTCGGTGTCAAAAAACGAAGAAATAAAATGCAAACATCGTCTTCCGAAATTTAAAAATAAAATGTTTTTCATTTTTTTAGTTGTTATACCCCTATAAAATGGAACGTGGAATTTACACATACTCGTAAGTGTAAAAAACCAAAACGTCAACGAGGTATACGTATTTTTCGTTTTTGTTCAGTTTTTCAAAAAGCGCTGAAGCAATTTCGATAAAATTTATATGGGGCCACCTCGGGAGTATATTCTTTAGAATAAAAATAAAATTGAATATCGGTCCACAACTGACGGAGAAAACATAGAACCTCCTCCTTTTTCGAAGTCGATTAAAAAAAAAAAAACAATATAGGATCATTTGTCTGTATATAATCTGTATCTCCGTCCGTCACAGCCAATTTGCCCCGAGTCTACTGTACTGAATTTCTATGACCCAAACACAGACGTGTAACGTAAATAAGTAAATTTAATTATAAGGGGTCAAATTTCGGATACTTTCGTGAAACTGTACCCGGCAACGTATAAAATGAAAGGACAGGGGTCTCAAATATTTTTATTTTTCATAATTTAAAAATAAATAGTTTTATAAATAATTTACGAAATTAATTGAAAAACGAACATTCGCCAGTAACTCTGAAACTACTGAGCCTAAAATTTTGAAATAGCACAAAGCAGACGGCCCATCACATCCACATCACTTAACTTGTGACAAATCATTCATATTTTTTTCAAAGCTTTTTAAATAATCGGCTCGGGCTCGGATAACATTGTCTCTATAACTCTTTTTTTTTCTTCTTTCGTTTCTATCTATGCCTGAGTGTGACAGTCTATCAAAAACTCGTTTTTCTATATTTACGTCCGGGTAGGTACTCCAACAACATAATAATTTTTTTAGTGTTCCGTACCAGAAGGGTATAAACGGAGGGTCACGAATAAATTCGTAACAGAACTACCGCGCCCCTAGGCATTCAGGCAAGGAAGGAACAGAGGTGAGAATTAGTCAGTAAGAGTCTGACAAGCCTCCCGCTCCATCCAGAGCGGGAGAAGTCATAGGATGATTGCCCACCCCAAAAATAGGGGGGTCCAAACGGAACCTTATTGCTGTCACTCACATGTCCGTCTGTCTAAACCAAAAACCCAAAAAACCAAGTCATAATCAATTTATCAACATCTATTACAAAGTCTTACAATCTACTATCTCAGATATCCGAGCACGACGAGATAATTAATCACAGTGGCACTGTAACCCAGATCTGGAAACAATAGAACTATCGGATCTTGATATAATGCAGACTCCACTCAAACTACTTCGGTTATTATTTCCCTCCTGTATTCCTGTCAGATGAGACTTAGCTTCCGTGGCTAAGTTGGATCTAGGGATGCCCTTTTTCATCTATACAATTCAATGTTTGTATGTTTGTCCTCTTTGCGTTCCTAAACCATTGATTAAATTGGGTTGGTTTGGTGGAATAGGATATTATACCCATTTTTGAAGTGTCTCAGTTAGAATAGTGTTAATAAACCAATAAAAAAAATTGGTTGTCTGTAAAGTTGGTTTACGTACGATAGTTTAACGTGACAACGTCATAACAAAACATTGATGAAATATAGATGCGGCGCATGCGTACAATGAGCGTAACGGGACACTTTTTCGTGCATGCAGCCGGCGTTCATCGATTCATTAGACGTTGCCACGTCAAAAACATAATTTTTTTATTTAATCAGTAAGTGACATAAAAATTTTACATTTTTAAATTTCGCGCGTAATTTGACGAAAACGCTGGACGCAGTGGACGCCATTTTGCTCTGTGGTATATGATACGCTGATCAGTTGACAGTTGACACTTTATAGTTTACATAGCCGTATCATGTATAAAATGGCGACTACTATTCCATGGTGTAGTTGTAATTAGTACTTCTCCTACTATAAATTATAGCCTATGTGCTATTCCAGACTATAATCTATCTCTGTACGAAATTTCATCCAGATCCGTTCAGCCGTTCTGGTGTGATTGAGTAACAAACATCCATTCATCCAAACTTTCGCATTTGTTTTTTTTTTCATAAGTTCCTCACCGTATTGTTTGCCTACGCACTTGGTTACGACAGCGCATCCCCACGTGCCAAGCCTTGCGCAACGCGACGAGACGCCACACAAGATTACTTTAGTCTTGACTTTTAAAACATTTCACGAGATCAGAAACGTTTTGTACAAAAAACTTCCTGTTACCAGAAGGGGTATTTCTAAATTGCTAAAACTATGGGCGTTGGAATCCTCTCTATCCTTCTATCATCGACTTAAATAAAACTCTTTCAGAGTGTTTTGCCTCAAGGTTTATGACGGCACGTGACAAGTCACATAATTTACAGAATTATTTGAAATTGACAAAACATTTCACAGCCCTCCTACTAAGTAGTAGTCCCCGGATTTCCTAAATTAAAACTCTGCCAAAAAATTGAAGAAGCGCATCATCGCTTACCATCAGGTGAGATAGTGGTCAAACGGAGAAAGAAAAAGAAAGTGGAAAAAAAAGGAAATTGTTCGTTTCCACGGGCAGAAGCACTTTTTAAAATAGCCGACATCTTTCGTTACACCCTACATAAAACGCTAGAAAAAACCTAGAGCCAATTAAACACTTTTCAAAGAAACCACTTAGTATAAAAGCGTATTTCTCGTTAGAATTTTTCTATATTTTTAAAGCCTTGAGAGCGGAATGAAGCCTCTCAACTTATCAAAGAATTGTGTTAAATACCTGCTGACGTAAAATTTTCTATCGATCTCTGTGACATTTGTTGACCTATTAAGCTAAATGCTCTTTTTCTGGGTTAGCAGGACTGTGTTCCGTCGGCAAATGTCAGTTGGGTTTGGGAAACGTTCGCTCGATCAAATATTTAGTTGATAGAGCGCTTTTGGAGTAGTCTGTCTAAGTTGGTACAAACCTACGAGATCTGAGATATCACACTTGCTAGATCTTTACGAACTACATAAGCTCATCTCTCTCATCTCGACGCCGAGTTGCTGGCCTGTCGGTTTTCTATCGGTTATATTTCGGGGAGTTTGTGTCGGAATTGTATAGTTTAATTCCACCAAACCCGTTCCATCATCGGACTACTAGACGTACAGCGATGCACCATCGATAGACATCCCATCCACACGCACAAAACATTTTGGGAACACATTCATTGTGCCTACAGCTAAGGAGTGGAATTCCCTACCGGAGTCTGTGTTTCCTGATAGCTATAGCCTGGGATCTTTAAGACAATTAATTGATCTAAATAAGAGTATATTTGTTTCTTCTTATAGGCAAGCGTGAATCATCGATCACATCATCCCTTACCATCAGGTGAGATAGTGGTCAAACGCATCACATCGAATTTGGAGTTTTCTGTTAGGCAGGTAGGTATATCCCGCTGCTTTAGAAAAGCAGTGATATACAGTTAAAAGTACTACGTTAGTGGCCAAACGTTTGACTATAAAAAGACCGCGAAACTCTTTCGAGCTTCACAGTAGGGTAGTTGACTCAAATTTTAGGGTTCCGTACCCGAAGGTTAACCAAGGGGACCCTATTACTAACCCTCCGCTGTCCGTCCGTCCGTCCATCCGTCGGTCTGTCTGTCAGCGAGCTGTATCTCATGATCCGTAATAGGTAGACAGTTGATTTTTTACAGAATGTGTTTTTGTTGCCGCTCTAACAACAAATAATAAAACTAAATTAAAAACTCCAGCATACTAGAAACGTGTTTTTTTAATGGCTTTTTTTGTTCGATCTTAATAATGGCAACAAGTACATGCGTATAATCTTGTTACTATGGTACGGAACCCTTCATGCGAGATCCCGACTCGCACTTGGCCGGTTTTTTTATATTATTTGTATCAAAAAATAACTTTAACCAAATCGAGAAATTAAAGAAATTTTCAAATGCGTTCAAAATGGAGTAAGTTAGAAACCTTTTAAATCTGGTGGAAGGGGAAACTGTCAAGTAACAGAAGAAGGATGCACACACACAAGTAGGTATGACGTCACCGCCACCGCCATTAGGTTACGCACGTACAATAGATAGCGAGATGTCCCTACCACTCTTCCTTTTACCAATATTTGAAATAATAATTGCTGCTTCATTGAATAACCAATGTTGATGCTATTTTCAGAAAAATACGAATAGTATTATTACTAGATTGATCCAAAAGTAATGACAATAATCGATATTAGTATAACCGTAAAGGTTAAAAATTATATTTATTTTTCAAGAGAAACTTCTTAGAAGACGATCAAAGCAATCCATCGTGTTCTAAATAACGCATACCCTCAAAAACATAAAACCTGGCACTCCGGGAGTACCGTCAGAAGTGAAAACAAAAATGCCTAACGTGCCTCGCGATCCGCTACGAGTGCTCCGAAGCTACACGTCGTAGCGCTTTCGTAGCGAATCGCGTAGCGGTGTCGGTGGCTCGCGAGTTCAATTGTTTTTTCCCATCTCAAAACTGCCCAACGCGCCTAAAGAAGTTGTCACTTCAAAAATCTTTTGCATACCCCTCTATAAATGCCTAAAGCAGCTAAAATTTATTTTTTTTGGGGGTGGGAAATCATCCAATGACTTCTCCCGCTCTAGGTTGGAGCGGAAGGGCATGTCAGACTCTTACTGACTAAAACCCACCCCTGTTCCTCCCTGCCCTGAATGCCCAGGGGCGAGGTAACTCTTTCGAATTTATCCTCAACCCCCGGGCAGAAGCAGCTATCATCACACATGAAAAAAAAACACAAAATAAATAATTTTTCTTTCTTTTCTATTCTATTTTTTTCAACATTCTTGTCCCTGAGGTGTTTCATGAACCGACATAGGTAGGTACCCGATTATCATTACTTTTGGAATGTTTTAGTGTTATTTGTTGAATCCTAAAAAATACTAGCTGACCCGGCAAACGTTGTTACGCGATAAAAAAAATGGAGTTTGGGGGAGAAGGGTGAAAAATACTTTACGACCTATTCTCATACCTATCAAATATACAAAAAAAAAAAAAAGAAATTCGGTCGAACCATTTCGGAAGAGTGTAACCACAAACACCGTGACACGAGATTTTTATAAATTAGAAGATTGTACAAAAATAAACAGAGGAGAATATCCTATTTTAAACATGAAAATGAAGTTTTACAATAAAACAAGATTCTCATGTTTCCTTTCCAAAAAAAAAAACAACCGACGGTCAAAAAAAAAAAAATACACTAAAAATTAAAAAATAACTTTAATTTCGGAAGTCGGTGTTTGTATGTACTTCTTCGTTATTTGACACCGACTTCCGAAATTAAAGTTATTTTTTAATTTTTAGTGTATTTTTTTTTTTAAAGTCGGTTGTGTTTTTTGTAAAAAAGTTTTTTATTTTTCACTTTTTAGTTGATATACCCCAGAACTAAAAACCTCAATAACATGGAACGTGGAATTTAAACATTAGGAGAACACCAAATCGTCATCGAGGTATGCGTATTTTTCGTTTTTGTTCAGTTTCTCAAAAAGTGCTAAAGCAATTTCGATAAAATTTATATGGGACCACCTCGGGAGAATATTCTTTCGGATAAAAAAAAAGAATTTTGAAAATTGGTTCACAACTGACGGAGAAACAGGCGGACATACATAAAAAAAAAAAAAACATACATACAGTCGAACATAGAACCTCTTCCTTTTTCGAAAGTCGGTTAAAAACCGACAATAATGGTACTTCCACCGCAAATCAGAATACCAAAGAAAAATTAACTTGACGGCTCCTATTATGCTAATGTAACCTATAGGAAACTCGTCACAATCCCTCACTTGAGTTTCCTTCAGTTCTTTGCGTAAGTAAATATGTATGGAGCAGAAAATTTTCTTCTAAAGAGCCCGTTTTATGTTATCAAATAAAGGAAAAAGAATTAATCTCTATTCGTTTTGAACCTTCCCTTTGATCCGAAATAATTGAGGACATTTCGAAAACCTACTTTTAGTGGGAAGTAACTTACCAAGTTATTTGGGTCAAATTTTAAGAGGTCTGTGCCAGTTGAGGAAACAAATTGATACCGTGATGGATGGAGCGAGACTCGTAGGCCATCCAGAATTAATGGTAGCGAGGATAGACTAATAATAGATGAGTGATCCCAGGAAATTGCATGACTCGGAACTTTTTTTAAAACCTTTTTGCTAACATTGAATCTTTCCTCGTCACTTTTCTCCTTTCCTCTTGAATAAAGCCCGAAGTGGAACAAAGACTTGTTGAGCTTTAAGGCACAGTTATACGACTTCTAATGGTTTTTAATAGAACAACACGTCTAAACGACCAGTTTTATTTCTTTTAAAAAAATATATGTTACTGTAAACAATTTTCGTCGTAATTTTTATAACATAGTGTAATTAATTTGTAAAGTTATGTCTAACGCGGATAAAAAATTAAGAATCATGCAAAAACTATAAAGCGTATTTTTCTGAAACTTTCACCATTTTAAAGATAATTTAATTATTTATATTTTAATATATGTCTTTTAGTACAATACTTGTTGTTTAATGTATAATAAATTAATAAGGCGTCTAATTTCGGACAGCGTTCCTTGATGGGCGAGTCCTATTACTGGGTGGACGTACGACGCGTTACGTGAGCTCAGCACAGAACACGCAAGCTAACCACTTAAGGTCGTTGGCAGTTAATAGCGCCTTAAGGGTCTACTACCGGCCAAGTGGCGCCCTCATTGAATAAAAAATCGTAGCATAGCATAGAAAATAAATATCAAAGAATCCAACGTCACGTTTTTTACAAAGAGGATAAAGTATTTTTACGTTGTTAAAACAGGTCTCAGAATGTTTCGTATCCAAAGAGTAGGCAAAAGTGTCAGAAACGGCCGTTTTTGGTACTTATTTGGCCGATAGTAAAGCTTTAAGTATTTTATTCCAGACTCAATTCACCGATAGCGACTCTTTGCTAGATTCTCGCTAAGATAAAATATATTTAAGGGAAACAAAGAGAGCTCTATTGATCCCGGTTCAATTCCGATACAATTTAGAGTTAATTCCGGGAAAATTGCTCGCAACGTTGAGAGCGAAAATATATCCTTTGTAGGTTCTTGGTTTGAACCCTAAAGATTCAGACTTAAGGCCCTCCATACACGGACTGCTCAGAGCAGTTGCGACCAACAGCACGAGAGCAGTCGTGTTGCAGTTGGAGTCTACTTTAACCGACTAGACTGCTCTAAGCAGTCCTTGTGCAGATGTTGTCCAGTTGTGTTTGACCGCAACACGACTGCTCCAACACCGCTGTTCATTCAATTACTGGCTGGGATGGAAGGGGCGCGGAGAGAGGAAGTGGCGAGCTGACGGAGTGAACCGCTTCCAGCGATCCACGTAGCAAGTGCAGGCAACTCAACCGCTCACCGACTGCATTTTTAACCGACTTCCAAAAGGAGGAGGTTATCAATTCGGATGTGTAATATATATATATTTTTTTTTATGTATGTTCGGGCATAACTCCGTCATATATAATTTTTTTTGCAAAATTCTTTTTTTGTTCGAAAGGGCTCTATTCCTAAATGGTCCCATTTAAATTTCATATAGATCTGATGATGAGCTTCGGAGACAGACAACGGAACTCTTCAAAAAATAACAGCAAATCAACTGCGATTGCTCCGAGCGTATGTCTATGTAGTGTTAACACAATTTAATTGGAAACCATAACTAAAAAGTGAAAAATATGAACTTTTTTACAAAAAATAGAACAGACTTCCAAAAAAAGTGCAAAATAACTTTAATTTCGGAAGTCGGTGTTTCTGGTTTTTTTGTCTTCGTTTTTTGACACCAACTTCCAAAATTAAAGTTTTTTTTCGCTCTTTTTGGAAGTCTGTGTAAAAAAGTTTAAAATAGCTGCAACTGCTAATGTACTGCTTGAGCGGTCCGTGTATTGCAAATGTCAATTTTGTATTAAAACTGCAGATCGAACAGTGACCGCTTGAAGTTGTCGGCACTGACAGCTCCAAGCAGTCCGTCCATGGAGGGCCTAAAGTTCCGTAGGTACTACAGCGTCCAATTTTCTTTAGCTGGATATTTCAATTTTTATTAGCCATTAAACCTTTCTCTTCTTTATATTTTTCTCTAGTCATCGTAAAAAGGATACTTGTTTGCTATCCTAAATGAAGGGTCAAAAACATGAATATTCTTTCTCATGTACCGAACCGTTTGCTAATGAGTTCAGGGAAATCTGTCGAAATATGAATCTTCGTTATCTACGACTCATTTTAGATAAAATGCCTTAAAACAAAGAAAAGTTAGCTTTTTTGTTAGCCTTTGTCGAAATTGTTTGAAAAGTGTAATTTTATTATTAGACTAGAAAAAGAATAATGTGATCTTTCGTCGGCCCTCTTTTACTCACGATCAGTTATGAAACAGGATAAGCAAAAGATTTAGATGGAATTTATGTGCAACTTAGCTTCTGCCAGTGAATCTTCCGCGTGAAATTAGTTTCTCCCCCACTACAAATTATATCGAATGTGCTATTCCAGACTCGTCCGATCAGCACCAGGCCCGAGAGTCGACAGCGCGTAGTGTTCCACGCGCTCCTCAAAGAGTTGTCAGCAAACAAGACGGGGCCCGTCATGGCCGGCGGGGCAGATCTCCACCGTGTGCTCCACCGTGTCCTCTGGGCGATCCTCACAGTGGGGACATCCGGGCGTCTCCCTCCGCCTTATCCTACACAGGAACCTCCCGAAACTTCCGTGTCCGGTGAGGACCTGGGTCAGGCGGAAGGTGAGGACGCCGTGGCGCCTCTCCAGCCACTCCTCAAAGAGGGGCACTACCGCCGCAATGGTGGCGTGCCCAGTGCTGAGTTGCGACAGTCGCTCTCTCCATGTCGCCATGAGATCCTGCCGGAGCTCTGTCCGCCGAGCCGCGAGGTGTCGCGGCAGCGGAGTTTCGCCCCGGCGTTTCGCCTCCTCGCGCCACTCATACAGATGCGCGAGGATTTTTGTGCCTCCAGATCCCATAGTGATAGTCCGGCAAGGAGGCCCGCAGCCTCACGGGAGACCGTGCAGTATCCTCTGATCATATGGATCGCCGTGACCCTTTGGGACGCGTTCATCTGGCAAGCTGATCACTGCCTTAATGAACGCGCCCACACTGGTGCCCCGTAAAGGGCCATGGACCGCACGATCCCCGCGTAGAGCCTCCGGCAGGAGGCGTTTGACCCCCCCAGATTGGGGAGGAGCCGCCTCAAAGCGGCCCCGGCCCTGTCCAGTCTGGAAGCCAAACGTCGGAAGTGCATGGCCGATGCCTGCCCCGGTTGAGGATAAATTCGAAAGAGTTACCTCGCCCCTGGGCATTTAGGGCAGGGAAGGAACAGGGGAGGGTTTTAGTCAGTAAGAGTCTGATACGCCCTTCCGCTTCACCCTAGAGCGGGAGATGCCACTGGATGATTTCCCACCCCACAAAAAAAAGGGGTCTCCCTTATATTCACTGCGGTATTTGTATGAATAGCACAAAGATTGTGATGATAAAATTACGAGCATCTAGGTTATGCCATAAGCTCAGCGGTTCTGGTATAAATGATGAACTTACATTCAAAAGCCCTATCAGGGAATTATTTTTTATCATTTTATGGTTCAGTACCTCAACAGGAAGAAAGAACCCAGCCAAGTGCGAGTCGGACTCGCAAACGAAGGGTTCCGTACCATAAACTGAAAAAAAAACCCAACAAAAACACGTTTCTAGAAATGTATTTTTTTGGGTTATTTTTTGGGCTGCATCTCATATTCCGTAATGGGTAGAAAGTTGATATTTTCATACAGCGTGTATTTCTATAGCCGAAAACAGTAACAGAAATACACATTCTGTGAAAATTAGCTATTACGAATCGTGAGGAACAGCCCGCTGACGGACAGACGGACAGCGGAGTCTTAGTAATAGGGTCCCTTTGGTTACCCTTTGGGTACGGAACCCTTATGGGATCACTTTGTTGTCCGTCCATCAGTCCGTCTGTCAAGACCCCTTTTTCTCAAAATCGCGTGGATATATCAAGAAATTAAAATCGAATACCTACTCAAGTCTTTGAAAGATTTTTTCACAACTCCAAGGGGCCTTGGAGCTTGGAGTTGTTCTTTTTTACCAAGACCAACACGCCTTGGTAAAACAAAACTACTATACCAAGCTTTGTTTTGTAAATTCCCAGTTTTGCCAAGAGGTACGTACTTGTTACCCAGTAACTGGGTTGCAGAGGTTAGATAGGCAGTCACTCCATGTGGAATACTGGTAATCAGCTGCACCAGGTTTGACTGAAAGCTGACACCAACATAGTTGAGAAAATACAAACACCGACTTCTGAAATAAAGTTAATTTCAGAAGTCAGTGTTTGTATTTTGTTTGTCTTCGTTATTTGACACCGACTTCCGAAATTAAAGTTATTTTGCAATTTATATAAGTCGGTTATATTTTTTGAAAAATGTTCTTTATTTTTTACTTTTCAGTTTATTTTTATTTTTATTGTTGTACATCAGAAGTAAAACTAAATATTAAAGTTATGCCTGAATAGATAACACCAACAACATGAAATTTGAACATTTGGGGACAACCAAAACGTCATCTGTGTATAAATTTTTTTGTTTATGTTGATTTTTTCAAAAAGTGCTGAATCAATTTCGATAAAATTTATATGGGACCACCTTTGAAGTATGACCTATCACACAAAAAAGAATCATGAAAATCTATTTACAAATGGCGAAGACATCGCGTAACAAAAAAATATTTTTCTCTTTTTAGTTGTACCCCAAAACTAAAACTAAATAATAAAGTTATGCCCGAATGGATAACCCCAATAACATGGAATAATTGCAGACAACCAAAACGTCATCTGTGTATACATATTATTTGTTTATGTTTATTTTTCAAAAAGTGCTGAATATATTTTGATCACCTCTGAAGTATGAACCTACAGAACAAAAACAAACAATGAATCATCAAAATCTATTCACAAATGGCAGAGAAATCGCGTAATATACATACAAAAAAAACATACAGACGAATTGAAAAACCGGTTTAATAGTCTACTACCAGCCAAGTGGCGCCCTCATTGAATAAAAAATCGTAGCATAGTCTAGGAAATAAATATTAAAAAATCCAACGTCACGTTTGTTACAAATAGGATAAAGTATTTTTAAGTTGTTAAAACAGGACTCAGAATGTTTCGTATACAAAGTAGTAGGCAAAACTACCAAAAACGGTCGTTTCTGACACTTTTGCCTACTACTTTGGATAAGAAACATTCTGAGATCTGTTTTAACAACGTAAAAATACTTTATCCTATTTGTAACAAACGTGGCGATGGATTCTTTAATATTTATTTTGTATGCTATGTTAAGATTTTTATTCAATGAGGGCGCCACTTGGCCGGTAGTACGGCCTTAAAAGGCGGCAGATTGGATGCACTGTCGCATCCAACTTTATTTTTAAATAATTTTATGTCATTACGTCTTTGTACTGTTTATTTTCTTTCCATTACATAATAGTAGTGCTCTTAGTAAATGTTCGTACACCTGTAACTCGTCCGAGTAGTTGGGAGGCTTATAGCCCTGTAAAAAGATCCTAGTACAGGCTCCAATCTCCACAAAATAAATTATAGCTATTGTAACTGTATTTTATGAATTAATTATAATTAATAAAATTATTAATTATTTTATAAACGCCATTATTTTTTCTTTATCCTTTTCAGTACACATATTTATTATATTTTTAAATATTTCTTAAAAAAAAAAATAAAGTAGTCCGCCGGTGTCAGGAGCAGGGTCCAATTTACGAGTGGTAAGGGCTCCAGTGTCAGGAACCTTCTCACAATGCGAGCCGTATCAAGAAGTGCTGACTTCTATATTACAGAAGTGCCAGGTCATTGATCCAACCGCACAACGACAGGGAAAACAATAACGCACCGAATCACAATTCCCGATCTTCATAATACCACATATGAGACAACAGTACAGTTAATACCATATAACCTTATTCCGCATGATATAACCCAAGCCACATTTGGTACAATGTCAATAAACACACA
Organism: Polia nebulosa; assembly: GCA_951329385.1. Lineage (NCBI taxonomy): Eukaryota > Metazoa > Arthropoda > Insecta > Lepidoptera > Noctuidae > Polia > Polia nebulosa. Next base: position 4,078,781 of record OX589592.1, on the reverse strand, counting down.
CTTTACGATGATTGCCGGCGAATATGCCGAAGTAGGCGGGATACACACACTATTAGCCTGACTCGTCTGAGCAAATATATCGTGTTCCTGATATACTGTTATCGTTACACCCCCATTGATACTGCGACGTATTTTTGGTTATGACGTACATGTAGTAGATATGTGAATAACTGAGTACTGTGACGATTGTAGTCACAGCCTAATTTAGCGGGTCTGTACCGGCCTTTAACTGGCAGGTAAGATTGTTGGAGAGTCGATTGATTATTTTAGAAGAGTATAGGTGTTAATTTTGTTTTATGTCAGATAGAAATTTAGCCCTTGCAAGTGGGCACAGATGTTATGTTTTGCCTAATTAATATATCATTTAAAACGCCCTCAGCTCGTTTCCTTGTCCCCCCGTAGCGAGCATCCCTTCATACAGTACTCTCGCGCTAAGCAAGCGAGTCGCCAAGCTACGTGACATCCCCCGGGACTTCGAAGAACGTCCCAGGATCCCTGCAGGCTGTACTGGTGCCTTGGGGTCCTACAGTACTCACTGAATGGTACCTACATTTTGATGGAAGTGAGCATGATTGCAGAAAAGGCGAAATACACGTTTGTGCTGAAGGCGAGATAGTTTTCGAGCCCAGAAACCCATGTGTATCAAACGACGTTTTTCAACAAACTCACACGAAAAAAATAGTAAAAAATGTCTGGCTGTCGGGCGACCAGTGGGGGCTGCAGACCAGCCTGATAACATAAATATAATAAATTGTGGTGGGTGCTGACCACCGTACTTTTCCGCACTAGTACAAAATACTACCTTGCTAGCTTAAAAGTGTGTTGAAAGAGTTTGCCATGAACAGAAACATCTGTGAAAAAAAAAACCGGCCAAGAGCGAGTCGGAGTCACGCGCAAGGGGTTCCGAACAAATCTTTTTTTTTCACGTTTTTTTTAAAACTATCTTCTCCTTATCGATTTTCCTGTAATGCATATGTAAAGAACTAGCTCCTGTATTTTTTTCAAAATTTTAGGTCCTGTGGTTTCAAAGATAAGGGATAATGGTAATTTTTTATCTATTTTTTCTTAAATAGCTTTAAAACTAAATCATCATCATTCTCCTGCCCTTATCCCAATTTATTTGGGGTCGGCGCAACATGTCTTTTTCTTCCATACTCCTCTATTAGTCGTCGTCTCTGTAGTCACCCCCTTTTTACCCATATCCTCTTTCACACAGTCCAACCATCGTTTCTTTGGCCTTCCCCTACTCTTATAGCCATCCACATCCATACACAAGACTTTCCTCACGACATTTTCTTCATTCCTCCGCATCACATGCCCATACCACGACAACCGATTTCCACACAATTTTTCACATTTTTTTTTTTTTTTCAACTCAACAAATTGCGATTTTAAAGATTGCTTTAAAACTACATAGTTATGTTAAAATTATGAAAAAAAATTGAGACCGTCACAATGTGCCCTTTCATTTGATATATCGCACGGTACAGTTTCAAAAACTTTTTTTTTAATTTTCCGATTTTCATCCCAAAAGTGACCCTCACATTCCGAATTACTTTATTTAGGGTACTCGTTCGTGTTTGGGTCACAAATAATAATAATAATAATAATATTCCACAACTATCACACAACGCCATCTAGTCCCAAGCTAAGCAGAGCTTGTGTTATGGGTACTAGACAACTGATAAACATACATATATATTTCTAAATACATACATATTATAGATAAATTACACCCAGACACAGAACAAATGATCGTGCTCATTACACAAACATTTGTCCTGGGTGGGAATCGAACCCACGACCTCCGGCATAGCAGTCAGGGTCACTAACCACTAGACCAACAGGCCAGTCAATGTTCATGTGTGTACCAAATTTCAACTCTATCGGTCCAGCAGATTCGGAGAAAATTTGCTGTAACAGACGGACAGACAGACTCACGAGTAACCGATAAGGTTCCGTTTTTTCATTCGGACTTTTGGAACCCTAACAATGTTCTTTTCACTGTAAAACAACCGTAATAGCCTAAGTTATTATCGGTTATGTGTGTAACACAGCACAAAGCGAAACCTTTTCATTGATTGCGGTCCGGTTACGCGCAAAAAAGGTTTTTCATTCAATTTATTACTGTCATTCGAACAATGTAAAAAATAATGCTCGAGTTTCATGAGCTAAAAATAAGGGTAATGGATGTTACAGTGTGTCATGTAAAGGGTATATAGGTACATTTTTGTAATAATATAATAATAAAACATTTTATTTCGGAAAACTAAGAGATCCATAAATTGTTAGTCAGGTTTGCACTTAAACACTATTGTTAGTAACTTAACTAAGACCACCCATCAGATAGAGCAACGAAATACTAGGGTAAAAGTCTTCTCACAAATTGCCATACTATGATGGAGGAAGTATCGGCCGCCACGGCCTTCAGGGCGCTATTGTGACAGCCTTTTATTCTGCTCAAGAGCGAGGCCGTTTCCTTGCGGATGATGGCATGAAACCCATCATACAATCAATTTTAAGGAATAAATATAGAATTTTTAAAGAGAAATTCAAAGTTTGAACTATTAAAAACGATTACCATCATGAATAAAATTTGAGAATTAAAAAAAACTTGTTTACAAAAATATAAAACCGACTTCCAAAAAAAAAGGGGAAAATAACCTTAATTTCGGCAGTCGGTATTTCTAATTTTGTTTCTTCGTTATTTGACACCGACTTCCGATATTAAGGTTATTTTTAATTTTTTTTGCAAGTCGCTTGTATTTTTTTGGAATAAAATACCAACATAACGAAAACTAAATAATTACTAGTACAGTTATGCCCGAATTGATAGCCCCAAAAATATGGAATTTGAACATAATTGGTGAAATTAGGGTGTATCAGAATAAACTGTACAAATCTGTGTACCCCTTCAGAGCGTATCAGCGTGATGTTATTTATTTTAGGTGGTGTAAACAATCAACAGACATGCGATTACAGCAATTCTGGAAGGTTTATTTTCATTTATTGAAGAGTTCCATTGACCATCTCCGAAGTTGTTCATGCGATCTGTACCAAATTTAAACTGGACCACTTGGGAAGTATATCCTTTCACACAAAAAAGTTTTTTTCACATCGGTCTAGGCGTCTTCGAGTAATTGGGGAAAATACATAAAAATTATAATCTTCCGACGAATTGTTACGTCCTTTTTGAAGTTCGGTTAAAAAGTACTTAGTTTCAAAATTCCCAACTTCAATACATTTTTATTTTTTATTGTTTATTAAATAAGGAACAAAACAAAATATGACATAAACATCACAAAAACGTCAAAAGGTTTTAAATAACAACATAAATGTCTCCTTCCACGATTCAACAGAATGACAATTGATTAGTTCCCGAATGCCGAGTATTCTAAATAACCGAATGAATATCTATCGGTACCGGGATCGGAGAACTGTCGCCATGTATAATTTATATATAATTTTCGAAACTGGGTTAATACGCCGCGATGAGACTGTTTGCAAATAAATGAATGGGGAAAGTTATTGACAACCGCCTTTGGAATTGGAAACAATTTGTTCGGCTATAAATAGAAATGAGAACAGTCGTGAATTCAAACCCAAGCAGGCGCTTTACTTTGTGTAAATTATTTCATCACCACTGCGGACTGAGACAAAATACTTTTCTGTTAGCGTTCACGCTGACGCTTAGTACAAAATGTATGGCAATGACCTGGACGTGAGTCACGTGACAATTCTCCTCGCAGGTTATGTCATTGTCATACATTGTGAACTAATCGTTAGCGTGAACGCTAACAGAAAAGTATTTTGTACCAGGCCCCTGCTCTCAAAACGGTGAAGCAAAACATCGTGAGGAAACCGGCATGTCCTAGAACCAAAAATTCGAAGACATGTGACATCCAACAACCCACATTGGGCTCGCGTGGTGGATTACGGCCCACACTCTCGCACAGAGAGAAGGCCTGTGTCCCAGCAGTACATTAAAAGGCTTCCTTCTGCCCGCGCCTTTTCCCAACTATCTTGGGGCCGGCTTCGAGTCTAACCGGATGCAGCTGAATACCAATATTTTACATGGAACGACTGCCTATCTGACCTCCACAACCCAGTAATTGGGCAATACGATACCCCTTGGTAAGATTGGTTGTCAGACTTCCGGGCTTCTGACGACCCGTAACGACTGTCAAAGATCCACGATTGACAACCGGGACCAACGGCTTAACGTGCTTTCCGAGGCACGGAGGAGTCTCGGTATGTAAAGATAGTCCCCCATCAATAGACCAACCCCGGCAAGCGTAGCTTAACCTGATGGATCGACGCGTGCGGCTGTTATTACTTTAGCCACGAGCTCCTCTTAAACGATATTAAAAGGCTTATGATGATAAATAGAACTGGAGCTTTGAGCTGGATTCTACAGAGAGTATATTGGAAAGGTGTGGTAGTATTTTAAAAACTGTTCTTGCCCATGTACATGAACAACTCTCTCTAAAGAAGTCATGGACAATTCCGATGAGGAAGTTTGGACTTCCCATACTAATTTTGATCAGCTGTAGATAAATTTTGATCAGCTGTAGATAAATTTGTACGGTAAGTCCAAATTTTTTTTTTGGGAATCTTCTATACCTTCGTTGAAGAACGTTGTTTATTTCCATGGATAGAAGCAGTATCTATAATATGACCATGCATTTAGGTTCCGTTCAGTCGCTCACAATGGACCTCATCAGAAGGCTTAAAGTCACCCAAAGGGCAATGGAGAGGGCTATGCTCGGAGATTCCTTGCGTGATCGAATCGGGAATGATGAAATCCGCAAGAGAACCAAGGTTACCGACATAGCCCGAAGAATCGCCAAACTGAAGTGGCAGTGGGCATTGGACCGATGACTTAGTGAGAGTCGCGGGTAGCTGATGGATGCGAGACGCACAGGCCCGATAATTGTGGTGACACTTGGGGGAGGCCTATGTCCAGCAGTGGACTTTTTCGACTGAAATGATGATGATGATGATTTACGTTCCCTGTAAACCTTTCATTCCGTCCTGGAAACTGTTTTTGTCGAATGAACCGGTTTAGCTCTAGCTCTAGCTTTTCGTGTTTAGTTGAAGTCTTAATTCAGGACTTCAACTGATATTCCAAAAAATAAAATGTTAATCAAACTTTTTTGCAGTTGGACAAATGTTTATTTCATTTGATGTTAATTTAACTTATGATGCGTACTGACGCGACTGAAGAGACGCAACATGTATTGTTGTAAGACTCCCGGGGGTCGTTCGCGAAGTATTCTTAGTTTTTCGTTTTAAATATCGTTGGAAAGGAATCAACGTGGATGAGCTAAAGCAAAGTACATCACCCATACCAGTGCTATTTTTAACGAAGCCTACAAAATACCAGTTTAAAACTAGGGTTGTAACTGAAATTACCGCAAGAGATTCGTACCTCCGCATCCGTTTCCACCTCTGCAAGTTTTTAGAGGAGTTGTAACGGAAGTCCACTAAGCCAAGACCATTTAATTTGCGCTTCTGCATTCGCCTCCACTTAACAGAGGCTACTTCCAACCCCTACTAAATACATTCTAATCTTACCTGCAGGTGTAAGCGGCCTAGCTCGAGGAGTGACCGGCGGTGGCTGCTGCGCGTTATGGTTGTCATCCCGAGGGGGGCTGGCCACTGCACCCTCGGAGTTGTTGTTCACTGGAGGCCCTGGGCCCTCGCCGGCTCCCGCCTCGATTTGCAGCTGGAAAAGAAAGATGACATTTAGCAAAATTTATTAGTATTGTATACGACATTGGCTAGTAATCCGAGAAAAATGTTTAAAAGGTAACGAAAGTTTAATAATAATAATAATTTATTTAGCCAATAAAATTACAATGTTATCATAAAATAGAATAGTTTGATTACATTACATTTAAATTAACAAAAAAAGGTCAAAGTTCGAGGTAAGTTTGACGATCATTTCTATAGAGATATCTTTTTTAAGTTTTTGGGTACGTTCAATTTGGATGCGTTCGTAAACTGTTAACAATAAAAATCTAGTATTACAAATCTCGTTGTTCTCAAAAGTTACGAAAATTGCCCTAAATATAAAAAATTACTTACATGTTACGCGAGGGGGTCAAAAGTTACAAAAAATGTAAGAAATGTAACCGTCTGGCAACACTAGTACCACACCCTAGACATGTATTGTCTATGGTTGTCTTTCGTGCGATCTAAAAATGAAATCACTAGGCAATTTATTTTAGTTTTATTTTATTTTTTTGTGTCTTAGCTTGGATACTAGGCTTTTGTAAATTAATATGCGTTTGTAATCTGTGCAGAATAAATATTTTATTTTACTTTACTAAACGTGATTGAGAAACAACAAAGTTTTTAGAAATATAGTCAAGATTAACTTAAGTTCTTTTCCATAACCTAAAATTATAGTTGCGCTATTTTTTTTTTTTAGAAAACCAGCATTTTTTGAGATATGCTGCAAAACGCATTGCGGCAAGCGTCTTGTATTGGAATAAATAACCAATAAAAAACATAGCTTCTACCAAGGTCATATTTACTTTAAAAACGACATTCATCATCCAAAGAACATAAAAGAAACCGGATAACTTCCTGAACAACGAAGGAAACCTTAAAAGAACGGCCGCACTTATTTGTTTTCAGAGCTATATTTAGTAGAATGTCAAGCGAAGCCGCCATTACCATGGTCACCGTAAAGATTTAAAAGAAAATGGAAGAGCCTCTGATAAAAAAAAAACGAGTGTGCTTTAGACCACACGACTGATGTAAAACTTCTTTAGCTCCATCTCTTCCGTTCGCCTCGCCCGATCACACTTTTCGTAACGCTCTCGTCACGCATTCACCAAGCTTACTCCCCAAGTCAAGCGTGCGTAAAGAAGTTTTACTTCAAAAATTAATCTATCTGCCCGCGCCTTTTCCCAACTATCTTGGGATCGGCTTCCAGTCTAACCGCACGGATGCAGCTGAATACCAGTAATTTACATGGAGCGACTGCCTATCTGATCGCCACAACCCAGTTACTGGGTAATACGATACCCCTTGGTAAGACTGGATGTCAGACTTTCGGACGACCCGTAACGACTGTCAAAGATCCACGATTGACAGCCGGGACCAACGGCTTAATGTGTTTTTTCCTTTTGTTTGTTGCTGTTGTGTTGTGTCTGTGTCGAATAAATGATTTCTATTCTATTCTATTCTATTCTATTCTTTCCGAGGCGTACGGAGGAGTCTTGGTATGTAAAGATGGTCACCCATCCATGGACCGACCCCGGCAAGCGTAGCTTAACCTGATGGATCGACCCGTGCGGCTGTTATTACTTAAGCCACGAGCTCCACTTTTACTTCAAAAATGCGAAAGGTTATTTTTGACCCAAGCGAATGTTCATGGAGATTTCATGTCATCAATCATTTTATCCTGCCCCAAGTTGCTTTATAGTACGAAGACCTTCAAACGAAATATAAAGGACTTTTTTATAGGGCGGGCCCCGTCAATTAAGGCGCTATTAACTGCCAATGACCTTGAGTGGTTAGCTTGCGTTCTGTGCTGAGCTCACGGAACGCGTCGTACGTCCACCCAGTAATAGAACTCGCCCACCAAGGAGCGCTGTTCGAAATTACACGCATTATTAATTTATTATACATAAAACTTTTTTTTTTAATTAACTTTTCAATTGTCAATTTTTGTAATTGTCACTTTTTTATGATTGTCACTTTTTTTTTAGTTTTACGAGATCATTTGCGTGAACCTTACTGTAACCAAATAAATATTTTTCTTTCTATCTTCTTTCTAAGTACCTATTATATTAAAACACGTATAAATAAATAAATGATATTTAAAATGGTGAAAATTTCATAAAAATACGCTTTATAGTTTTTGCATGATTCTCAATTTTTATCCGCCTTTACAAATTAATTACACAATGTTATAAAAATATATTCACATATCAAATTACAACGGCAATTGTATAAAGTAACATTTATGTTTTTCAAAGAAATAAAACTAGTAGTTTAGACGTGATGTTCAATTAAAAATCATTAGAAGTCGTATATCTTTACCTTAAGCGGGCCCGGTCAACTAAGCGGACCCCGTCAATTAGTTTAAAACACATAGCGATGTCAACCATATCTTTGCGTGGAGATGTACCTAGTCTATTTGTAACCAAGCAGCATAAAGCAATCATCAAGATCATCAACTCAAACAGAAAACTGCTGGGTAGAAACTAAACAAAATGTGTCGTTGTCAAGGCAAAAAATAACTGGTGTATTAAAACTTGCCCACTTATTTTGGCTAGAATCCAACTTGGCTTCCTGGCAATTACCTTCAAGTAAAATAAACTTAGGTAGTCTGATAAATTAGATTTTTGCTTCCTCGGTGACAAAATCTATTAAAACCTATACCTAAGAAGCTAAGTCGTACTCGTAGCTAAGTAATAAAAGCTGCACGTGTCGATCTTCCAGGTTAAGCAACGATGCTGAGGTCGGGCCGTTGATGGATTGGACCTTCTTAGTTTATTTTTTGGAGTTTTTAGTGAGTTATACTTTTAAAATCACCTCCTCAAGCCCTTTATTTTGATACCCTACAATACCATATTTCAGAAAAAAAAACGACATCACATACCTATTGGTGGCCCCGCCATATTGTCTTTTTTTCAAATTTTATATACCTAGCCTACGGCGGTCAAAAAAAATCTAATGATCTCCTCATTATTATATGTATATATAATGAATCCTCATTTGTTGAAATCCATCCAGCAGTTCAAGCTATAGGGCGTGCCAAAGAAATAGACATACCGGGCCTGCGGACGGCGAGTAATGGGTAGCTCGCCGTCCGATCAGCACCAGGCCCGAGAGTCGACGGCGCGTGGTGTTCCACGCGCGCCTCAAAGAGAATTGTCAGCCACCACTGACGGACCCATTAAGGCCGGTGCCTGCATGCCTAGGGGTAGCGGATAAATTCGTAACAGAGTTACCGCTCCCCTGGGTACTCAGGCAGGGAAGGAACAGGGGTAGGTTTTAGTCAGTAAAAGTCTGACACGCCCTACTCCCGCTCCACCCAGAGTGGGAGATGTCATTGGAAGATTTCACTCCCCACAAACAAAAAAAAAATACACTCTAATAACATCACCCTCCTTCTGGAGCGGTCGAGTAATAAAATACTGGTATTCAGCTGCATCCGGAAGCCGATCCTAACAAAGTTGGGAAAAGGCTAGGCAGATGCTGAATAAAAACTCCAAGGAGGTTGTAAATATCTGTGTCCGTAATGAAGCGTCCTTCCACTTTGTATTCGAGTATTTTTCTTTGCTTTAAATTAATTACTTTTAGACTTAATTATAAATACTCTTAATTAAAACTTCAATGGTTTCGCAGCTTTACTTAGCACGTTTATAATTATTCCGTCTTGTAATTTTCTGTGTATAAACAATGGATTTACGAGGTTGTGGGCTCTTACCGAATTTTGCGTTGCGTTTCCCATGTTTGTTTCATAAAAACTATACTCTAAATTATATTGCGGAAAAATTTGGCTTTTACTCGTACCAGCGTGCAGCGCTAGGTTTCCCATTTTTGTGCCATAAAAACCATTCAAAATGCAGAAAAATTTACCACTTTTAATAATGTATAAAAATATGCCCTACAGTTGTAGCGTAGGTATAATAAAATCTCTAAAGAGAGAGAAAAATAAGCGTTTGAAAATCGAAAATTACGTTATATATTAATCATACAATAAACACCAAATATATTATAATGGCAATATAAACACCAAATATGATTCTGATGGGAATCTAACTGAGTATCATGCATATGAAACGTGTAACTAATTTCCATACAAAACTGTCTCTATATTGGGCTTTAAGAAATTGTGTGCAAGAAATATTTTGATTTATCCTAAAGCATGCCTTTTTAGAGCCCCAGCTTGTCGTGTTATAATTCAAAAGAGGTCAAAAATGGTGCAAAGCTTCAATAGCTGTTTAAAAACTTCATATTTGGTTCAATGCAAATTTTTTGGCTATTCAACTTCCGTGGTAAAAATTACCCCCCTCCCTCCGCCCCTATTTCCGGCAGCATGCGACAATGACACAGCACGCGATGTCTCTCCGGTTGAAATTATTACTGTACTACTAATTTATTCTAGGGATATTCAGCATCGTAATTATGCTATGAATTTAATTAGGAAAAATATGATAAGAATCATCGTAAGCAGAAAATGTACTGTTTACTCATGTTTGTTTGTTTGCTGTTGATGAGTAAACAACACATTTTGATACTAATACTGAAGACACCACAAAAAATAAAAATTTAATTATTTAAAAAAAACCCGACTGTAAAAGGTAACTAAAAAGTTCCAAACAAGTAAATTTTCAAGCAGTCTAATGCAGTTGATGGCAGTCATCATTTCAGCCGAAAGATGTCCACTGGTGACCATAGGCCTCCCCCATGTGTCGCCACAATGACCGGTCCTGTGCGTCTCGCATCCATCGGCTACCCGCGACCCGCACCAGGTCATGGGTCCACACTGTGGGAGGCCTTCCAACGCTGCGTCTTCCCGCTACGCGGTCGCCATTCCAGAACTTTTCGGCCCCATCGACCATCTGTTTGTGAGCAATGTGCCCTGCCCACTGCCACTTCTGTTTGGCGATTCTTCGGGCTACGTCGGTAACCTTAGTTCTCTTGCGGATATCATCATTTGTGATTCTATCTTGCAAGGAAACTCCGAGCATTATCCTCTCCATTGCCCTTTGGGTGACTGTGAGCCTTCTGATGAGGCCCATTGTGATCGACCACGTTTCCACGTTTAGTGGCAGTCATTTTAGTTCAGTTATTGATTTCATGCCACCAACTGCATCAGACTGCTTGAAAAGTGACTTGTTTGGCAATTTTTTACCCGCCTGCGCGATGCAAGGGAGGGTAATGTGTTTTTAGTTACTTTTTACACTCGGGTTCTTTGAAATTTATTTAAGCATTTTAATTCAAAACATTACATTCCATAAAATTGTTAGTAAAATAATAGTTATAACTATGTTAGTAAAATTATGAATGTTTATTTTTATTATTTACAAATTGCTCTATTTAATATTATAAAGGGCACCTCCAGAGCCGTGAACAGTGTTCCAGTGCCTCACAACCGGACAGTCAAACCTTCCCAATATGGTATTCAGAAGGCTGTTGGTGCTGCCCCGCACGCGGCGCATCAGGGAAGCCACCCTTTAGCGTACTATTGCCCTAAAGCAGTCCGTTCTGGCCTTAGCAAACATACCTGATGCACTGCAAAAGCGCGGCAACCCCAACAGCATCCTAAAACCATTATTGTACAGGACCCGTAAGGCATTGAAAGATATACGCGTATAACGGACCCACAGGCTGCAGGTATAAAATATCTGGCAGTATGCCTTAAAAAGAGCAATTTTGACCTCCTTCGTACACCGTGCAAACCTGCGCGCCAGCATATTGCATCTCACTGCCAACGCACTACGTTCCCGCTCAATATCCAAATCATCTGAGAGGTCCTCGGTGACCCAGTGCCCCAGGTACTTGAATTTGGTGACCCAGCTTATAGGCATTCTTCCAAGCCTGACCGGAGGCACGGTTTTTGGACTCTTATTACCCGCCTTCAATATATAAATAATTCGTTTTTTTTTTCTACATTTTAGTGAGTTATATTCTTTATTTTGATACCTCACTTAATATAGTCCGACGACTTTAATTTTTCACATTAAGGCGTCTGGTTGTGGCGCGATTTTAAAATACAAAATGGCGATATTTTATTTTAAAAACGCGCCACTTATTATTTTACGAATATGAGTATTTTGGCCAAAACGTGTTGGAATACATTTTGCGGCGCTCGTACGCTTTAACGATTAATTTTACAAGAAAAGGTTCCTACATAAATTAAGAAAATGGGCTGCGGGGTCCCAATGCCCAGACACTATTTAAAGATTATCCAAATGCCTAGTTGACACTTCGCGTGACCCAAGGGCTGGAATTATCTCGGCCACAGGTTAAGCATTGCCATTCATGGCAACGTGGCAATGAAAGACTGGCGGCTATGGGCACACTCCCTGTCGACAGCGATCCGAAGGAACTTTTTGACGTCATATTTTAAGATTTATTTAGTTACGTTTTTTTTTTTTGTTTTAGTTAACAGGGTGTATTCTGGAAAGTCATAGTCATTTCTGAAAAAAAGTTAGACCTCCCGTACTAATTTAGATCAGTCGATGATAACTTTGTACGGCAACTTCAATTATATAGGGTGTAAGGGGAACGCTTCCGAAGCCAGAACGTAGATTATATACAACCTAAATGCAAACGGATACCAGTAATCTTTCTCTTTACTTCGGTGTCGTGTGGACGTGGGGGTCGTTGGCCGCGCGGCTGTCAGCGAGCGCGCTCGAACTTTAACTCGAGGAATGCGCGAGCTTCAGCTGATTTTTTACGAATATTACATTGCATACTAAATTGTAAAGAAAAAGAGTGTATTTAACTGCAAATAAAGGTTTTATTTAAGTGTTGAAATTGGGTATTTTTTTTTCCAGTGTTTTTGATGGTATCTTATCGAGAAGCACTAGCCTTATCACCTGTCTCCGTTTCCAGAAGTGTTTTCCTTACACCCTGTGTATTATTTGGTAATTTAAAACTTCCTTGAAAATGACAGTTAATTTCCATGGGGAGAAGCAGTATATAAAATATGACCACCGGGTATCTCCTTTACAACCTGTATAGTAGTTACTTTAGTTTTTTTTTTAACAAAAAGTATTATTTATAACAAAATGAGCAACATTTCAATAAATATTGGAAATAAAACTTCTGTCCATTTTCCTATCAATCAAGTTCCCTGACTTTACCTACCTAAAGACACACACACATAACTACACACCTGTAATCCCCAAAGAGCTAGTCAGAGGTGTACCTAAAGTCCATCCATATTTCGTCAGTTATATTAAAGTCCCATTATAAGGCCGAATTGCCATCAGCCGGGCACTAATCCAAACACCGGGCTGTTACTGCGAAATTTCACATCGAAAAATCCAATACCATTTACCTGAGAGGTTTCATGGAAAAACACAACATGTAACACTGTCAACAGAAATGGTATAATCTCCCTGTAGTGTCAGGATTAAGGCCCTATCAGACGTTAAGGTGAAAGCTCCAAGGTAGCCCGCGAAATTTAAATTTTCTTACGTTTTTTTGCAATTTGCAGGTCAGTGTCAGGTTGTATCTTGGTCAACATTTGATTCGCGGCCGTGGCAAGTATGTATTTATAGAATTATAATCATTTAAATCATCAATACATCTCTCTCAGTTAGCATTGATGCCATATGTCATGATTTCATGAAATACTTACATTTGGAATCAATTCTAATGCCCACACCCTCGCACAGAGAGGAGGCCTGTGTCCCAGCTGTGGGGAAATTATTGGCTGATTATGTTATGCTGACGTAAAGTAATTTGTCAACGGTAGAGGTAACTGGTGATTTCCACCATTAGGATTGCTCGATTTTCATAGCTCAGCTTACCGTAACCCCTAGCAGAGTCACGGGAGTGATCAAAAGAGCCACCACGGCTAGCGATGTGACGAGTTCGATTTTTTTTTACTCGAGTTGAGATGGCTACTGACTCGAGTCGCAACTCGAATTGACTCGACTAGGTGCCTTCTGTTCTTCTCTTCGATAGTTGACAGCTAGAGAAGGAGCTCGAAGCTCGACTCGAGGCTAATAGGTTATATTATAATAATGATATTAATTTGATATGGCTACTCGAGTCGTATTACAGCTCGAGTTGACTTGGTGACGTCGAGAGAACCCGCTCCGCGCGCCGTGCGGCGAATGACGTGCGTTAGATCGACCGAGTTGATTCTCGTTGTTAAAAACTGAACCCGATTTGACTCGTTTACGATTTGATTCGAGTTAATCGAATAAAATCACTCGACTCGCACATCACTAACCGCGGTCCTGGTGCAGGCAACTGAAGGAACAGGGTTGAGTTTAAGGGTCTTCTAACGGTCTAGTGGCGCCCTCATTGAATAAAAAATCGTAGCATAGCACAGAAAATAAACATTAAAAAATCCAACGTCAAGTTTGGTACAAAGACGATAAAGCATTTTTACGTTGTTAAAACAGGTCTCAGAATGTTTCGTATCCAAAGTAGTAGGCAAAAGTGTCAGAAACGGCCGTTTTTGGTAATACTTAGTACATTCTGAGACCTGTTTTAACAACGTAAAAATACTTCTTTTCTATGCTATTTTATTTTCTATGCTATACTACGATTTTTTATTCAATGAGGGCGCCACTTGGCCGTTAGTAGGGCCTTAAGTGAGTAAGAGTCTGACACGCCCTCCCGCTCCACCCAGAGCGGGACCAGTTTTTTGAGGATTTCCAACCGTAATAAAAAAGCTACACCGCTTAGACACATGCAAATCTCTAGTGGAACCGCAGCTTAACTCTTGTAAACATAGTACCTTTCGGTTAACGTCGGGCCAATGAACTGTGTGCTAGTGAGAAGAAGTCATATGATGATTCCCCACCGTATAAAAAAGCTAACCGTAGCTCTAGTGGAAATGGGTTTAACGTTACGGAAACGGCGTTTATCCAAACTAATTAAGGCAACCGATGTGTTCTAAGGATTCGAGATATGGATGCTTGCTAAGGATGAGAGCTAAAGACTCGTTAATGCTGTAGATAGCATTGTCAATTACACAGCAGCTCGAAGGAGCTCGCGTCGCACGTTTTCATAACACATCTTACCCACACAGCTTAGCTCTTAGCAGAACTGCACTGGTCTTTATGGAAAGCTCTGAATCGATTGCGTACCCAAGTTAGCCCCTGATAATACAATTAGGCGATACACAGTGTGAGTGCGGTGCCCCTGATCAAACTTTGTCCCATCAGCTGGAGTGTCCTCAAATGTGCTTTCACCTGCAACCTTGATGATCTGAACAAAACCGTCTCCGCAAACCGCTTCTGCCAGGGTCGCGGAGCATTTCTCGCGCCCGGCCTTGGTCCAGGCCATGGTACGGAGCGAGAGGGAATGGGAAACATTCTCCTCCTTCTGCGAAGCATTACTGTTTCGAAGGAGGAGGCAGAACGGGTGAGGGAGGCTCAACAACAGAGTCGCCCTCACGCCCTCAGCAACAGGCGCCGCAGGAGACGCCTGCGGCGTCGGACGTCGCGAGACGATCTCGGGCCACCGTAGACCCGGGCCTGCGGACGGCGAATAGTGGGTAGCTCACCGTCCAATCAGTACCAGGCCCGCGAGTCGACGGCGCGCAGTGTTCCACGCGCGCCTCAAAGAGAATTTGTCAGCCACTACTGACGGGGCCCATCATGGCTAGTGCCTGCATGCCTAGGGGTGAGGGATAAATTCTTAACAGAGGTACCGCTGCCCTGGGCACTCAGGCAGGGATGTAACAGTAGTGGGTATTAGTCGGTAAGAGTCTGACGCGATGAGCGGGAGATGTCATTTGATGATTTCCCACCCCAAAAAAAAATAAAATTAAGTGTCGCGGGGCAGGGCTCGGGGGGGGGGGGTGTTCAAAAGAGTCACCGCGGTCCTTGCACAGGCAACTGAAGGAAGACAGGTGCCATTTAGTCAAGCCCGCCATACTATTCCCAAACCTTTGTAACTTCTGTAAGCCAGAATCAACAGTGGCGATCACTAAAAAAAACGTCGAGACAATGAAGCTCGACGTGTCCCAGAGAAACGATTAAACTGTCTTAGGTCCCGCAACGAAATTAATCATAAAAAAGTAGTGGAGGAGTAAGAAAAACGTAATTTCCACTGGGGTTTAGTCAGTAAGAGTCTGACACAAGAGCGGGAGAAGTTATTTAATGATTTCCCACCCTAGTAAAACAAAAGCTACACCGCTAAGACACTCGCACATCTCTAGTGGAACCGCAGCTTAACTCTAGTAACCTTTCGGTTAACATCGGGCCAATGAACTGCGTGCTAGTGTTTGTTGGTTCCGTGTTCACAGGCGTTGAACTTTGTGCGATTCCGCTGGGGTTTGGGTAAATGGGTATGACTAGAATTGATTAAACCTGATTCAATATTAGTTCTCGTTCGTACGACTATTTGGTAGCAACTAATATGATCTATTGATATGTACTATTTATTTTGCAAATTAATTATAAACACTTTTACACGTCGGTATTTTAATGTCAGTTTAAGCTAGATGTGGCCGGTGTTTCCTAGCTGACTACTCTGAGAAGAAACACCGAAACAAACTCAGGGGTCAAATTCTCTTTTAGAGTCCATACAATACATATGTACTGGTCAAATCATATGAGAACCATGTACATTAAGAGGCCGTACACGAAATGTTGGCCTATTTCACTGATTTACGTGATTTTACAGTTAAAATAATGCATTTCTATAAGTTTTAATGAATGAGCTTGATTCTAAGCATCCGTTGCGTATCGAGATTTGGGTTGTTTTACAAGATTTTATTTTGCCAAATTTTCGTAATTTTTACATTTTTTCTCATGAAATGGATTGAGGGTGAACTGAAGTTTAGTTTTAGCTGTTTTAATTTTATGAACGAGAGTTCTAAAAAGCCAAAATCAAAAGCAATTCTTTTCCCATTTTCTCAAAAATTTTAGTAATTTAAATATTTTTTTACTCAATTTTTTATATAGAACTGGTAAAAAGTGATTTATACATTATATAGACGACTTTTGCACCATATTCAAATTTTTTCATACCATTAAGACGTCAAAACGACGTAACTAACTATGTGATATTCTAAACCCTTTACAGCAAAAAATCACAAAACCGTCGTCGGTTTGTGGTCGATTAATCGTAAAAAAAAAAACTAGCTCAAACATTAGATCATAATTGAAATAATCTTTCATGTTGTGCATTAAAACTTTTAGAAATTCATTATTTTAACTGTAAAATCACGTCTATAAAATCACATAAATCAGCGAAATCGGCAAAATTTCGTGTACGGCCTTTTAATGTCTGAGAATGAGCTTTTGAGGAAAGTACCACGCAGATTTCAATAGACCTATCCATGCAGTATTGTGGGCAGTATCGCTTTATACTTGAATTTATAACTTGAGATCATCTGGATCCATCGCCAGCAATTTAAGAATCGGCTTAAGAGTCTTGTATTTTAGAGTAAGTATTAAAAAGGCTGTAAAAACGTAAGGATTTTGGACTTAGTCTTAAATTAATTCTTGAATGAGTTTGGTGTTCTAAAATCTGATAATTACCACAAATTCTTAGTTCAATTAGACATATTTTCAGATTATCCAATCAAACTGATTGTAATAAAGAGGGAAAACTATTTGTTTATTTGTAAGGAGGTAATCTGCGCAAGTCTTAATGAGATTACAAAAAAAAAAGACGTGTGGCACTCGGAGACTGTCGCGGTAAAGCTATTGCATAGCATTTTTTATCAACTTCGTCATCGTCATCGTCATCGACATCGTCATCGTCATCGTCATCATCATCATCACTATTCATCGATAGATGGCAAAACTAAAAAGTATCACCGCTGTGCCGGTCGGAGTGGGGGGTGTTAGGTTATTTTCTTTACGGAATTTCTGGATTCGGTCTCCACGCTCAAGGCCCGCGATAGAAACTATGCAATAGCTTAAAAACACTGAAAGTAAGCTCACTATCGCCGAGTGTTTTAGGGTACTTCTAACTCATCCCGAAAAAATGGACGTGTCATATCTCATTGCGACGGCAGCACAGTCGCAGAAACAAAATAGATACATTTTTTTGGAGTTTATAATGTATCTATATTAGGGATGATTCATTTGCCTTTTTTTTTATTTGTGGGTTGCGAAATCATCCAATGACTTCTGCCGCTCTGGGTGCAGCGGGAGGGCGTGTCAGACTCTTACTGACTTAAACCCACCCCTGTTCCTTCCCTGCCTGAGTGCACAGGGGTGCGGTAACTCATTTTAAGAAATGATTCATCTTCCTAGCCTTTTCCCAACTATCTTGTGGTCGGCTTCCAGTCTAACCGAATGCAGCTGAATACTAGTATTTTACATAGAGCGACTGCCTGTCTGACCTCCACAACCCAGTTACTGAATAATTCGATACCCCGTGCTAAGACTAGTTGTCAGACTTTCGGGCTTCTGACGACCCGTAACGACTGCCAAAGATCCACGATTGACAGCCGGTACCAACGGCTTAACGTGCTTTCCGAGGCACGGACAGGTCTCGGTATGTAAAGATCTATCCATAGACTAACCCCGGCAAGCGTAGCTTAACCTAATGGATCGACCCGTGCGGCTGTTATTTCTATAGCCACGAGCTTCTCGATAAAAAGCCAAAAATTTAATCTAAAATACATAAATATGACCTTATTTATTAAACTACAAAATGGTGTCAGTTAGCAACATATTCGTAGCACGTAGACCCTGCTACGAGCTACGCGTCGCTCGTAGACGTACTACGCCGTAGCGCGGTAGCCGTCGTGTCGTAGTCAGGGTTACCCATCCATAGACCAACCTCAGCAAGCGTAGCTAAACCTGATGGATAGACCCGTTTTTTTTTTGTGGGGTGGGAAATGATCCAATGACATCTCCCGCTTTAGGGTGGAGCGGAAGGGCGTGTCAGACTCTTACTGACTAAAACCCACCCCTGTTCCTCCCTGCCCTGAATGCTCAGGGGTGAGGTAACTCTTTCGAATTTCTCCTCAACCCCCGGGCAGACATCGGCCATCACGGGCCCCGTCATGAAGGCTGACAACTCTTTGAGGCGCGCGTGGAACAATACGCGCCGTTATACGCAGGCCCGGGTCTACGGTGGCCGAAGATCCCGCTTCCTCTTCGCGAGCATTACTGCTTCGCAGAAGGCAGAGACGGCTTCGCATTCCCTATGGATAGACCCGTGCCGCTGTTATTACTTTAGCCACGAGCTCCTTATATAAGGGATGATCCCAGTGTAAAATAAAAATTATAATAATTCTATTTAGTCCGTAAGTTAGGTTAACAAAAAATATTGGAGACTAATTAGAGTTTTTTAGTCATCAACCCAATTGTATATCTGTGTTTGAATGAATTTTAATCAAGTTACATTTTCTATATTGCATCTACTATTTTTTAACCGACTTCCAAAAAGAGGAGGTTCTCAATTCGTCTGTATGTTTTTTTTTTTTTTTTTGTTTATGTTACCCGATTTCTCCGTCAGTTGTGAACCAATTTTCAAAATTCTTTTTTCATCTGAAAGAATATACTCCCGAGGTGGTCCCATATAAATTTTATCGAAATTGCTTCAGCGCTTTTTGAGAAACTGAACAAAAACGGAAAATACGTGTACCTCGATGACGTTTTGGTGTTCTCCAAATGTTTAAATTCCACGTTCCACTATTGGGGTTTTTAGTTCTGGGGTATAACAACTAAAAAGTGAAAAATAAAAAACTTTTTTACAAATAAAAACAACCGACTTCCAAAAAAAAAATACACTAAAAATTTATAAATAACTTTAATTTCGGAAGTCGGTGTCAAATAACGAAGAAGTAAAAATACAAACACCGACTTCCGTTATTAAATTAAAGTTATTTATAAATTTTTAGTGTATTTTTTTTTTTGGAAGTCGGTTATTTTTTTTGTAAAAAAGTTTTTTATTATTTTTATTTTCCAAAAGTTGACTGGTATTAAATGCCTGAAGTACTAAGTCCGCCTCGTTATATGTTTGTGTTTGTAAAGAGATATTTAAATAAATATTCTTCATTCTTTTTTTACCCGACTGCCCTAGATGGAGGGTAATGTTTTTCGAGAGTTAGGTAAGAAATATACATACACAAACATGTATGTGTGTATGTCCATTTCTTTGGCACGCTCTGCAGCCTAAACAGCTGGATGAATATTAACAAATGAGGTATCATTAGATTGGTTAACCGCCGAAGTGACATGTACTATAAGAATTTTGAAAAACGGGAGTGCCGACAGAAGTGAAAACTTGAACAAAAATGCCCAATTCGCCTAAAGAAGTTTTCACTTCAATCCAAATAGCGGTGTCGGTGTCGGTGGCGCCCGAGTTCAATAGTTTTTTTCCCATCTTAAAAAATGCCCAACGCGCCTAAACACGCTTTCACTTAAAAAAAAGAGTGGCACTCCGGGAGTGCTGACAGAAGTGAAAACTTGAACAAAAATGCTCAACGCGCCTAAAAAAGTTTTCACTTCAATCCAAATAGCGGTGTCGGTGTCGATGGCGGTGGCACGCGAGTCCAATAGTTTTTTCATATATCAAAAATGCCCAACGCGCCTAAAGAAGCTTTCACTTAAAAAAAAGAGTGGCACTCCGGGAGTGCCGACAGAAGTGAAAACTTGAACAAAAATGCCCAACGCGCCTAAAGAAGTTTTCACTTCAATCCAAATAGCGGTGTCGGTGTCGGTGGCGCCCGAGTTCAATAGTTTTTTTCCCATCTTAAAAAATGCCCAACGCGCCTAAAGAAGTTTTCACTTCAATCCAAATAGCGGTGTCGGTGGCGGTGGCACGCGAGTTCGATAGTTTTTTCATACATCAAAAATGCCCAACGCGCCTAAAGAAGCTTTCACTTAAAAAAAAGAGTGGCACTCCGGGAGTGCCGACAGAAGTGAAAACTTGAACAAAAATGCCCAACGCGCCTAAAGAAGTTTTCACTTCAATCCAAATAGCGGTGTCGGTGTCGGTGTCGATGTCGGTAGCGAGTTCAACAGTTTTTCCCATCTTAAAAATGCCCAACGAACTTAGAAGATTTCACTTCAAAAAAAATATGGCGACCGCCATTAGGTAAGTGTAGTCGTATTATTTGTGACCTGGTCATGTGGGGTATCAAATTAAAAGAGCTCGAGGAGATGATTCCAAAATGTGACTCACTAAAATGTAGGAAATAAAATACCTTTTTAATTGTTTTTTAACCGACTTCAAAAAAAGGAGGAGGTTCTCAATTCGACTGTATTTTTTTTTATCAGTTGGGTGTTTGAAAATTGTCATTGAGTTATCTTGTTTCCTATATAGTACGAGTAACTACGTAGGTACTTTGAAAGAGTGTACTGCGTCATTTTTTACGTCAAGAAACCAGTTTTTTTTTTAAAACAATATTCTTCAGCATGCCATCGTAGCAACTAATTTACAATATGCATGCGATATAAAGCGGAACCATTACTAATACTTGTATAAAAATCACGATACTTTGTAAAGTCGGTGGCGTCGCCTTTTCAGGATTGCGTGCAAACCTTCTAATGTTTGGTAATCAAGTTTGCAAGTTTGTTTTTTACGGCCCATCTATAGAACTGTTTCAGTGGTATCGAATATAAAGAAAACGGATTTTACTGGGTTTTAGATATCCCAGAAGCTCTAGACAAAATGGGATGATCCCTGGGTACAAAATAGGAATTCTATTTAGTCCGTAAAATAGATTATCAAAAAATGTTGGACACGTCTTTTTTGTTTTACCAAATCAATAAAAAAAATAAGTAATAAGTGTTATTTTTAACCGACTTCCAAAAGGAGGAGGTTCTCAATTCGTCTGTATGTTTTTTTTTATGTATGTTACGCGATTTCTCTGCCACTTGTGAATAGATTTTGATGATTCTTTTTTTGTTTGGTAGATCAGAGGTGGTCCCATAGAAATTTTATCGAAATTGATTAAGCGCTTTTTGAAAATTGAACAAAAACAAAAAATACGTATACCTCGATGACGTTTTGGTGTTCTCCAAATGTTTAAATTCCACGTTCCATGTTATTGGGGTTTTTAGTTCTGAGGTTTTTAGTACAACTAAAAAGTAAAAATAAATAACTTTTTACAAAAAAAAACAACCGACTTCCAAAAAAAATTAACATTTTTGTTAAAAAAGTTATTTATTGTTTTATGTATTACCAATAAACGCAATTTTCTTTATTTGTTTTTGCTAACGTAATAATAACCTCACGACCCGATCCATCAGGTTAAGCTACGTTTGCCGGGGTTGGTCCATGGATGGGTGACCATTCTTACATGACTGGCCTGTTGGTCTAGTGGTTAGTGACCCTGACTGCTATGCCGGAGGTCGTGGATTCGATTCCCACCCAGGACAAATGTTTGTGTAATGAGCACGATCATTTGTTCTGTGTCTGGGTGTAATTTATCTATAATATTTATGTATTTAGAAATATATAAGTATGTTTATCAGTTGTCTAGTACCCATAACACAAGCTCTGCTTAGCTTGAGACTAGATGGCGTTGTGTGATAGTTGTGGAATATTATTATTATTATTATATTATTATTATTACATACCGAGACTCCTCCGTGCCTCGGAAAGCATGTTAAGCCGTTGGTCCCGGCTGTCAATCGTGGATCTTTGACAGTCGTTACGGGTCGTCAGAAGCCCGAAAATCTGACAACCAGTCTTACTAAGGGGTATCGTACTACCCAGTAACTGGGTTGGTTTGGGTTGTGGTTAGACTGGAAGCAGTCCCCAAGACAGTTGGGAAAAGGCTAGGCAGATTGATTTAAGTATTGTATAAATAAGTAAATATAAATGTGTATGGATGGAGAGGGAGAGGGCCAAAGAAAAGATGGACGGATTGTGTGAGGAGTGATATGAAAGAAAAAATACAACCGACTTCCAAAAAAGAAAATACACTAAAAATTGAAAAATAACTTTAATTTCGGAACTCGGTGTTTGTATTTTATTTCTTCGTTATTTGACACCGACTTCCGAAATTTAAGTTATTTTGTAATACCTCAGAACTAAAACTAAGTATTTAAGTCACCCCCGAATTGATAACCCCAAAAAAATGGAATAATTAAAGTGATTGGAGGAAACCCACAAACACAAAACGTTTTGGGAACACATTCATTGTGCGTACAGCTAAAGAGTGGAATTCCCTGCCGGAGTCTGTGTTTCCTGATAGCTACAACCTGGGAGTCTTTAAGTCGAGAGTCAATAGGTTACTTCTGTACTAGCGTGCTCCATCTTCGACCACATCATCGCTTACCATCAGGCGAGATAGTGGTCAAACGCGAGCCTATCATTGATAAAAAAAACCGAAACGTTGTATATGTCGCAGCCATCTGGTTGAATTTGCCAGTCGATTGGACGCCTAGGCCGTTCATTAAACGCCGTCATTCAATTAAATGACTGACGGACAACCAGCCAAGTCGTTGAACGCGACGTTTAACCAGATGGCTGGATGTCGTCTAGTCATTTAGTTAAATTGGAT
The DNA here is from genome assembly GCA_951329385.1 of Polia nebulosa. Classification (NCBI taxonomy): domain Eukaryota; kingdom Metazoa; phylum Arthropoda; class Insecta; order Lepidoptera; family Noctuidae; genus Polia; species Polia nebulosa. Next base: position 4,055,638 of record OX589592.1, on the reverse strand, counting down.
ATTGATGAGTTTGTGATGCCACTGATCATGATTATGTGTCTACAAAAGGCAATGGTAAGATGCAAGAGCGAGCGTAGCTAGCTCGGGACATGGGGCAACCCGTATTTTCTTTAAAATCATTACTCCGACTACGCCTTTTAAATAACTTGAATCACTTTTTTTTTTAAATTAATTTTCTTAATTCTAGAAAACGGTGTGTCCAATCGCAAAAAAAAAATGAAAAAATTGCCCCCCTTAATAACCCCCATCTTTCATAATTTTTTATTTAACTTGAAGTTTTGAATCAATTGGCTGAGTCTTGGTCAGTCATCTTCAAAGGGCTGACTTTCAACACGCCAAGTTGTTAAACGTTGAGTGATCCTAGTTGAATTAACTATCGGCCTAGCCATTTAATTGAATGCCGACGTTTAATGAATGGCCTAGGCATCTAATTGAATGGCGAATTTAACCCGATGGCTGCGACATATACATATTTTTTGTTTCTGTTGATTTTTTTAAAAAGCGCTGAAGCAATTTTGATAAAATATAAATACCACCTCTGGAGTATACTCTTTCGGATAAAATTTTTTGAAAATCGGTCCACAACTGACAAAGGAATCGGTGGACATACATTAAAAAAAACATACATACAGTCGAACATAGAACCTCCTCCTTTTTCGAAGTCGGTTAAAAAGGAGGTCACCATCTCACCGGGTAATAACGGCCCTTACCTAATCGATTCACACGTCCCGGTACATGGTACCAGATCCGGTCCCGGGATAAGCCGTTTGTCCGCTAATAGAGATAATATTTTCTGTATAATTTATTGCCTTTATGTGAGGAAAGGGTCCGTGTGGTATCATTTGGGATGACAAAGATATTAATTGTTTCTGTCCTGAGATCTATAGACACATAAGCTTTGTTTTGAAAGAGGTGATGGAGGTGGATAACATCCTATGTATGTATGTTCCTTTGTGGCACTAGAGACCAAACGCGTGGGCCGATTTCGATAATTCTTACGTCAATTGATTCGTCTTAACCTTGCGAGTGCTACTAAAGACATGACAGTAATCAAAATACAATATTATGGCTACAACCAGACGCCCCATTGAGAAAAAGAATAAAATGAAAGTCGACTAACCATATTAAGTGGGGTATCAAAATAAAGGGTTCGAGGAGGCGATTCCAAAAATAAAACTAATTAAAATGTAGAAAATAAAAAAATTGTATTTTCAAAAAACCCAGTCTGATGCAGTTAGTGGGAGTAATTTCATTTTAATTATTGATTTCATGCCACCAATTGCATCAGACTGCTGGAAAAGTGACTTGGTTGGAACTTTTTAGTGGTTTTTTAGTCGGTTTTTTTGAAAATATTAAATTCATTTAATCCTTATTCTAGTTCGTATGTTTGGACTGGTTTTGGTGCTATATATTGTGTTAAGACGATGATATTCTCAAAAACTTAAAAATTAAAAAAAAAACTGGCCAAGTGCGTGTCGGATTTCGCACATTAAGGGTTCCGTACCAAATATTAGTATTTGTTAGTGAATTATACGTAATAATAAACATTATCACCAAATTTCAAGGTCATAATATGTCAATGGGAAGTTAAAAAAATCTTCGTTACAAAATTTTGTGACAGTCGACCGACGGACAGACAGACAGACGGACACGTGAGTGACAACAATAGGGCTCCGTTTGGACCCTTCGGGTACGAAACGCTAAAAAAAATTGCTAAACCTATTTCTTTTGTAACTGCAGAAAAATGTATGTTAATTTTGACTACATTTCTGAGAACTTCGTTTTTACCCATCTGCCCCAGGAGGGTAATGTTTTTCGAAGGTATGTATATACATACAAAAAACTTTTTTACAAAAAAAATAACCGACTTCCAAAAAAGAAAATACGCTATAAATTTAAAAATAACTTTAATTTCAGAAGTCGGTGTTTGTATTTTATTTCTTCGTTATTTGACACCGACTTCCGAAATTAAAGTTATTTTTAAATTTATAGTGTATTTTCTTTTTTGGAAGCCGGTTGTTTTTTTTTTTGTAAAAAGTTTTTTATTTATCACTTTTTAGTTGTTATACCCCAGAACTAAAAACCCCAAAAACATGGAACGTGGAATTTTAACATATGTACTCGTAATTGAAGGAAACCAAAACGTCATCTATGTACACATATTTTTCGTATTTGTTCAGTTTTTCAAAAAGCGCTGAAGCAATTTCGATAAAATTTATATGGGACCATTTGCGAAGTAAACCCCTTCAAACCAAAAAAAAAAATCCAAATCGGTCCAGCCATCTATGAGTAATCGGGGAACATACTTATATAAAAAATATAAAAAAGGTTCCGATGAATTGAGAACCTCCTCTTTTTTGAAGTCGGTTAAAAATATGTATACAGGGTGAAAGGGAAACTCGACCTATTCCTTGAAAGGGGTTATACTACGTCATTAGCAACCAATTAATGTTCACAAATGGTTCGTATTTTGCAATAGATTGCAAACATTGTGTCGAGATTCTCGAGCATCTCTTTCTTTTCAATGCAGTCCGAGAGTGACCGCGCTTGTCATTTAACACTCTTAATTCTTGAATTAAAACAGTGATTCCTTCACTGTTTTCACTGGCATATCCTAGAACTAAAATTCGAAGACCTGTAACATCCACCATCCCGCACCAGGCCTGCCTTGTGTATTCTCACAGCGAATTTTACCGACTTACGTTGGCTAGTACTACGGGTTTTTTTTTAAAAGGTCTAAGTTAGAGGTAATTTTGACGATCATTCATTACTATCGAGGATTTTATTTTAAACGTGTTATGGAAACAACAAAGTTATCAAAATATAGTCAAAATCAACATATTCAAACTAAATAGATTAGGATATTATTTTATTTTTTTTGAGAAATAGTAATATTTGAGTTAAAAAAGTCATCGTCTTAACAATGTTCACAACTTAGCTCCTGCAACTCTCAAACCTCTCTAACTCCTGGAATTGAATTGATTGCAACTAAACCGAAAACAAGTAAAGCGATTAATAACAATGAATAATTACGGAAGTTTTGCTGCAATACTCGATGTAAAGCGAACTCCTCACTGCGGGCAAAACAGAGCGCCGAAACCGCATTGTGTTACTGAAAAACTATCACACCAGTTCTTGAGGTAAAATACGTCTTATTTAAAGGCCCTATTAACTGCTAATTACCTTGAGTGTGAATTAGCTTGCGTGTTTTGTGCTGAGCTCACGTAACGCGTCGTACGTCCACCCAGTAATAGGACTCGCCCATCAAGGAGCGCTGTCCGAAATTAGACGCATTATTAATTTATTATAAATAAAACAACAAGTATTACACTAAAATATAAATAATTAAATGATCTTTCAAATGGTGAAGGTTTCATAAAATAAAAATACGCTTTATAGTTTTTGCGTGGTTCTCAATTTTTTATCCGCGTTAGACATAACTGTCCTGACTGACTGACTGATATATTTTTTTTTAAATGTCTGACTGATATATCAAACCGCTGGCCCTAAAGATATGCAATTCGGAGGGTGTGTTAGTGTGAGTAGGTATCCACTTAGAAAGGATTTTTCAAAATTCAACCCTTAGGGGGAGAAAAAGTGAGGATCTGCCCCACTTGGGCGGAGCCCCGCCGTGTCCTCGTGGAGGCGATCGGCGGGTGCGACCTCTTGCGCCCGGCCCTGGTCCAGGCCATGGTACGGATCGAGAGGGAATGAGAAGCAGTCTCCTCCTTATGTGAAGCAGTAATGCTCGCGAAAGAGGAGGCGGAACGGGTGAGGGAGGCTCAACAACAGAGTCGCCCTCACGCCCTCAGCAGCAGCCGCCGCAGGAGACGCCCTGAGCGCGTGACGATCTCCGGCCACCGTAGACCCAGGCCTGCGGACGGCGAGTGGTCGCAGCTCGCCGTCCGATCACCACCAAGCCCGAGAGTCGATGTCGCGTAGTGTTCCACGCGCGCCTCTGAGTTGTCAGCAAAACTGAAGGGGTCCGCCAGGACCAATGCCTGTCTGAGTCGCAGATAAATTCGAACGAGAGTTACCGCGACCCTGGCACAAGTAACTGAAGGAACAGGGGTGGGTTTAGTCAGTAAGCGTCTGACAAGCCGTTCCACTCCACCCAGAGCGGGAGAAGTCATTGGATCATTTCCCACCCCTGGAAAAAAGAAAAGGTATGTCATGTACACTTACTACGAATGAAAACTCAAACTCAAAAGCATTTATTTCAAATCAACCATTTACAGGCACTTTTGAATTGTTATGAAATCAATCAGAAAGATAAAGCTAATTGCACATTCCAAGGCGTAGATCTCTATGGAGAAGAACGGGCAAGAAACTCCATGGACACTCTTTTAAACCACGCTAAGTGTTACAAAAATCCTGGTTACATACTGTCTTAAGTTTTTTAAAGTACTGAGAACTCAGCTTTAGGTTATGCTTCGTTCAGCTATCACTTCAGCATGCTATGCAGATCCTGACGTGGAGTTTACTTCGATGTCAGAGCAACGTCTGACTTCGGGGAACTCTTTGACTAGTTTATACGAATATTAGTGCAGTTTGGAGTTTCTTTTAAAGCGAGAATTTTGAACACAGCCAGTCACGAATGCTTTTTTATAAGCTGGCATGTCTCCTTGAACTTCCTTGCTTAGTTGCTTATTAATGTTCTATGCAAATACTTCTATAAACTTAAATTGACAATTTATGTTCATCGTCTGCAACGGGCGCAAAATTTTTAAATTTGTTGCATAAAGAGCCTTATTTATAAAACTTGGTATAAATATATATATATATATATATATAGTATACACATACTTAATTTAAATACTGATTAGCGGTTTCTAAATTCAGGATACCATACATCTCATCCGTGAAGTTCAGTTGTATATGTCGCAGCCATCTGGTTGATTTAGCCATTCAATTGGACGCCTCGGCCGTTCATTAAACGGCATTCAATTAAATGGCTATTAGGCCGATAGTTAATTCAACTAGAATCACTCAACGTTTAACAACTTGGCGTATTGATAGTCAGCCCTTTGAAGATGACTGACCAAGACTCAGTCAAATGATTCACTTCAAGTTAAACAAAAATTATTTAAATTAGTATTTATTCGTGATTCAATTTATTTAAAAGGCGTAGTCGGTGGTTTTAAAAATAACAACGAATGGGATGTCAGACGCCATCCCCTTCGAACCTAACCAATCCAAGTTGGGGTGCCCCATAAAAACTAACAAAACAAAAGAATAATGTACATATACTTTTGCTTGAGCTAACATAGACATTGCGAAACTGTAACTTAACTCCATAGTGACTTCATGAATAAAAACGTTGGCAAGATACCATCATTTCTACATATACAGCGTATGGCTATGATAAGTCTTCGATACTGGCAGAGCCTCCATCTTAAATATGATCCTTGAGCTGCCCGTTACTACGCCCCAGGGCAAGAAAAGGGTAGCCATTACATAGCCGGAGAGTACACATTTCAACTCCATAAGGAAAATAACTCTGCCCATAATATAGAGCCTTTATTGGGTCTAAAGAAAATATAAGGCATCCGGTATAAACAAAGCTATCCTTGCATGTGTAGGACGGGAATGTCTGTGTCTGTCACTCTGTTAGTGTGTGTGTTTTTTCCAATGTAAATGGCGCTTTTAGCTGGAAATGAGTTGTGTTAATTGGCTAGGCTTTACTAAAAAGAGCACCGGCAATTATTTGAAGACTAATAGTGACATCCCCCAACCTACGCTGGGCCCGCGAGGTGGATTGTGGCCTGGGAGTAGGCACAGATAAAAGGCCTATGTGTCACACTGCAGGATACACTATAGACTGAAATTATGCTTACGCTAAGGCACAGTTAGTAAACGGGTGTGTCTTTATTTCCAACTCAGCAAAGTACAGGAACCTGATCAAATAATTTTCTATAGTTTATAAAAACTAAAACTCACATTATTTTTTTTAATATTTCGTGTTTTTTTTCAGCAAATCCTTTCATTTGATACTCATATCATGGGAACGCATAAACAATAACTAGTCCGCCATCTTTGGTAGTCTGCCATATTGGATTTAGAATTACGTCACTTATAAGCTAACCATGCATTGCCATCGGTCCTTGATAGGTGTGCGAAGTTTCAATTCAATCCGACTTTTTGAAGTAAGTGAAAATCACGTTCAAAGGCATAACAATGATTAATGAATTTGATATACCAAGCCTTTTTTTATTGTTGTTAGGCACGCGTTTCACCACTATCTCACCAAATGGTAAGCGATGCGGGTGAAGATGGAACACGCTTGCCTAGAAGTAACCTATTCACTCTTGACTTAAAGACTCCCAGGTTGTAGCTATCAAGCAACACAGACTCCGGCAGGGAATTCCACTCCATAGCTGTACGCACAATGAATATGAAAAGCGTGTTTAAAATGGTTGCTGTGGCAACAGGCCTGCAAGTCTGCAACTGATGTGCCGATACGCTACCTACACGCTTTTAAAACGTCACATATATTCGCCTTCAATTCGACCACACCATTAAAAAACCGTCTGGCTGTTACAGTACATTATTTATAGTAAACGTGCAACGTTTTACCGCTTACCGCAACGTTCATAGCACCATCAAAATCCCCTAATTGGTTCGGGAACGCGGAAATAAAACGCGAATCGGCGTACCTTCAGCGACCGTCGTAAAACATCGTTTATGATCGGGCCAGTATGTTCCGTTCTTTATTGTGATTGAATATACTCTCGGTGTGTGTGGAGTTTCGTCTGCAGAGGGATATAGGTGTGATTGAATTGTACACAAATGAGTATTGTTAAACACTGGCATTGACTTCACGGAAGCGTGTCATAGGAATAGTCATCACGCTTGAAAATCAATCGCAACCCAGCGCTGGGCACGCCACCATTGCGGCGGTAGTGCCCCTCTTTGAGGAGTGGCTGGAGAGGCGCCACGGCGTCCTCACCTTCCACCTGACGGAGGTCCTCACCGGACATGGAAGCTTCGGGAGGTTCCTGTGTAGGATAAGTCGAAGGGAAACGCCCGGGTGTCACCACTGTGAGGATAACCCTGAGGACACGGTGGAGTTGTGCCCTGCTTGGGCGGAGCCCCACCGTGTCCTCGTGGAGGCGATCGGCTGCAACGAACTCTTGCGCCCGGCCCTGGTCCAGGCCATGGTACGGAGCGAGAGGGAATGGGTAGCAGTCTCCTCCTTCTGCCCCCAGTCGCAGCCGCCGCAGGAGACGCCCTGGGCGTCGGGGATCGTGGGATGATTTCCCGACCCAAAAAAAAAACAGAGGGTGTCTTCGACGCAACCCGTATCTGAGTTTGTTGAAAGTATGTATAATACTGATGTTGCAAAACGCGACGTAAGCGCGTCGTCAACGCCTATGGTGCCAGAGTACCGACTACGCGGCGTCAACGACGACGCTGTTTAGATACTCAGTGTGGAGACACTCTAAAGCTACTACACTAAGCTAGCCAATCACAATGGAGATCCGGAAATCGCGAATTCGTAAGGCATAGCGTCCTCGTTCCAGTCTTAGTCCGGCTACGCTGCAACAATTCGATGTCAACCTGTGCTCAGCTTACCTATCGCAGACGCAGCTTGAGAGACGCACATCATGACTGCGTTCAAGAGCTGCCAGGCATGATTGACAAAGACAGCTCTTGAACGCGGTTGAGATGTGCAGATCGCGTTTAGTTTTATTAGTAGAATTCACCCTAAGATAGACCGTATGCAGTAATACCTACTCCGAATAGGTAGAAGTTAACAGTGCCGTCACCTCAAAATGTAGGTTAAGTACATTGTAAAGACCTTATGTGGTTTGATTGCGGCATTTTGCTGCACTGAAACAACCAATATATTCTTGATAATTCCTGTTAAAGCTTTACGGTACGCGAAAGCAATCCTTTATTTTACGGGAACGTTAATTTTAAACCGACTTCGAAAAGGAGGAGGTTCTCAATTAGTCTGTATGTTTTTTTTTGTAATTACGCGATTTCTCCGCCACTTGTGAATAGATTTTGAAGATGTTTTTTGTTTGGTAGGCCATACTTCAGAAGTGGTCCCATATATTTTACCGAAATTGATTCAGCACTTTTTGAAAAAATCAACATAAACTGTCTCCAATTATGTTCACATTCCATGTTATTGGGGTTATCCATTCGGGCATAACTTTATTATTTAGTTTTAGTTCTGGGGTACCTAAAACAACTAAAAAGTAAAAATTAAAACTTTTTACAAAAAATACAACCGACTTCTATAGAATAATTAAATTGTATTTTTTGTAAAAAGTTTTTTATTTTTCACTTTTTAGTTGTTTTAGGTGAGTGATATGAAAGACAAGGGAGTTAGTAATAGCGTGACGGCTGACAGGACGGAATGGAAGAAAAAAACGTATTGCGCCGACCCCGAGTAACATGGGATAAGGACAGGAAAAAGAGAGAAGAGAGGTACCCCAGAACTAAAACTAAATAGTTTTTTATTATAATTTGTTTTATATGATGTAGCGTTGTACTTTTAGGTTTTGCCAGCAGTTTCAGCCGCGTGAAAATAAGATATCCCACGAGAGCGTCCTTTTTAAGCCCGTATCCAGATCCGGATCTACCCGTAAGCCAAGATTCGTTCAAATCCGTTCAGCTCTTGCGGCGTGATTGATTGACAAACATCTAAACATCTTACAGACTTTCACATTATGTTTTTTTTACTACAATCATATGTCGAAAATTACTGATAATTCTAAAGTTGCCGTAAGCCTCGCTCGCACCGCTTGCTACCCGCATGCTTCCGCGCGGAAAGATCAAAAAATCGATTAAGTATAGCGACACACCGCCAATTGATTCACTGTGGACTAGCAGGGAATCAAAATGGTGGCACGCAATTTTAAACAACCTTTTTACCCAACTTCGCGACGCAAGGGAGAGTAATGTGTTTATCATGTGCCTATGTATGTATGTTTGTTCCTTTGTGGCGCTTCAGAGACCAAACGCGTGGACCGATTTTGATAACTCTTACGTCAATTGATTCGTCTTAATCTTGCTGCACCGGTCGACGTCATGACGTCAGCGCCGGCTGTCGCTGAAAACCAGCGCTGGGCCTCTGTCTTGCATAGGGTCATAGCACTAAGCTGAGCGATAGCCGTTTTGCGTGGATGTGACGCATGTTTTCCCCCAGCTTTTCTTTTTTTGTTGTGTTCTCTGTTTTTTGCGTCATGTTTACCGTAAATAAACGTATTTTCTTTCTTTCTAATCCAACCAGACGCCAAATTGTGAAAAAGAAAAAAAATTAAGTCGACGAACTACCCTTAAATTGACAGAGAGTAGCCGGCTGGACATTATTAAAAAAATAATTTGTAAGCGAGTATACTGTTTATATCAACATAATTTTTTTTTTGGTAACTCCGTAATAAAGTTAACATTTGGTAAAAAAATAAATTAGATGCCTGGCAACATTAAAATGTGTCAAAAATCGAAATGGCATCGAAGCAACGGTCGGTTAATGCGACACAGGTAAGTTTTTGAATATTTTTTTATGTATGGAAAGGTTTTTAAGGGTTCGCTTTGCTTTATATATTGTTTCAAAGTGTCGGTTTATCATATGGTACCAAATAATAACCCAGTGCTGTTTCAATAACGTTATAATTTGCACTTAAAACTAGTTGTACAGTCCATTTCACACTGCCAATTGCTCACAAAGTTATCACATTTTTTGTTTGGGAAGCGGGGTGGACACTGCCAACTAATTAGTGTTTTGTTTTTTTATGAGTTGCTTGTATCGAAAGGGCTTTTTCTTTTGTTTTAGCGATTGATACGCTCCCGCACGAATAGGCTAGTTGCTTTGATACCTCCTGCGCATGCATGCTCCGATTCCAGTGACGCTTCGTCTACCGAAGAACTTGAAATGACTAAGAAAACTTCCAACAACCACGATTCTTCGGATGAAAGTAGCTTGATATCAGTAGATTCGGCTTTAGAGGCACTGAATATTTTAGAATCTTCCGAAGATGAAAATATAGTTAACAATACAATCAATCTACCACTCACACCTATATTACAACATGTTTTTCCGTCTCAAAATGAACCAAATTACGATGCCATCCCCTCTATAAGTTCCTTACCATCACTTGGTTCAGTGCAAATTGACCAACCGTCCGTTGACACAATATGTTCCACTAGAAAACGTAAAAAAGCACAGAAAAGGAAAGTCATTTCAAAAAAAGTTAAAAAATCTAAGAAGTTTGTTCTGAGTTACAAGTGGAAAAAGGAATTATTTCTTCATCGGGCTGAATTTGATGAAAATACCCCGCTGATGCCGACGCGTGACGACGAACAACAACCTCTTTCGTTCTTTTATCGTTTTTTTTCACCGAATCTAGTACAAGATATAGTAGATCAATCAAATCTGTACTCTGTTCAGGTAAAAGGAAGATCCATCCAACTCACCCATGAAGAGTTTCTAACTTTTCTTGCCATACAAATATTAATGGGAGTTGTACACATGCCTAGCTACACTGATTACTGGAATCGCAGGCTTAGATTTACAAATATTGCCGATCTCATGCCCCTAAAGCGATACCAAACAATTAGACGTTACATACATTTTATCGATAATAATTTAGACGACGACGGTGACAGATACTTCAAAGTTCGGCCCATAGTAGAAAAAATTCGGCAAAACTGCCTGAAGATGAACGAGGAACAAAATTATAGTATAGATGAGATGATGATCCCTTATAAAGGGACTAAGGCGGGAAATAGAAGGCAATATATACAAAATAAACCAAACAAGTGGGGTTTCAAAAACTTCGTTCGCGCGGGTGCTTCAGGATTAATTTATGATTTTATTTTATATGGAGGGGAGGATACATTTAGAAATTATACTTTCACACAAGATGAAATTTCTATTGGTTTGGGAGGGCTAGTTGTTCTTGCTTTATGTAAAACGATTCGCCAGAAACCAGCAAATGTCTATTGTGATAACTTTTTTACTTCACCTGAGCTCGTATATATGTTGCGTGAAAACTACGGAATATTTTGCACTGGTACTATTAGAGGAAACCGGCTAAGAGGGTGTGAGAGTGTACTTCCTTCTGATAAAGACCTCCGAAAGAAACCACGAGGCAGCTTCGCGCAAGAAGTTTGTAACCAAAATAAACTGGCAGTAGTAAAGTGGTTAGACAATAAATGTGTTACCCTCATCAGTTCCTGTGTCGATGCTCACCCCGTGGATAAAATAAAACGTTATAGCAAAGAAACTAAAGCAAGGGTTGATGTCGACTGCCCTAAGATAGTCAAGGACTATAATAAAAATATGGGTGGTGTCGACCTGGCTGATATGCTAATATCCCTTTACAAGATTCCCCTAAAAACACGAAGATGGTATCTTTCTATTTTTGCACAGTTGATTGATATAAGCATCAATAATGCATGGCTTTTGTATCGAAAAAATAAATGTAAGGAAAAGTCATTGGAAGAGTTCAGGATAGATATATTTGAAAGTCTTGTGAAAAAAGGAAAACCAGTAAAAGAACGGAGTGATGTGACGATAGATATTAAAGAAGATAGAAAAATTAAGAAACCTGTGGTAGCAAGACCGATTGAAGATATACGCTATGATCAAGTAGGTCATTTTCCCGATTCGTGTAGCTATGGGAGATGCCGTTACTGTAAGGACGGTAAAACAAACGTTATATGTATAAAATGTAACCAAAGACTATGTTTTGTGGCAGGAAAAAGAAATTGTTTTTTGAATTTTCACCAAAAATAAATATAATTAATACTTTTAATCAATTTTTATTTAAATTTCTCAGTGTTAAATTATCTTTGTAAACTTGGCAATGTCCAGTATATTGCACATACATTCTAGCCTATTGAACACTATGTATTTGGCAATGTCCAGTATATTTCACATATAATTTTCAGAAAACTGAAAGATTTAGATTTTTATTTCTATTTTTTACCATGTCTATGGAGTGCTAGAAGTTGACTCATGGTATCAATTATTAAATTTTATCATTTTGGTTGTCCTGCCAATTAAAGGGTTAAGTGGGGTATCAAAATATTATAAGGGGTTAGAGGAGGCGATACCAGAAATATAACTCACTAAAATGTAGAAAAAAAAAACCGACTGTAAGAAACAAATAAAAAGTGCCAAACAAGTCACTTTTCAAGCAGCATGATGCAGTTGAACTTTTTGAAAATACCTACTATTTTTCTAAATTAAAAGAATAACATAAATCGAATATATAAAAATCTCGTGCCACGGTGTTTGCGGTTGAACTCCTCCGAAACGCCACTACCGATTTTAATGATTTTTTTTTTGTATCTTTGGTAGGTATGAGAATAGTTCGTAAAGTATTTTTCACCCTCCTACTAAAAAATGGGGGGTGGGGCCCCCCATTTTTTAACCGCAGAACAACGTTTACCGGGTCAACTAGTACTCGTATTATATTATATTTAATTATAATGTTTTTTTTTTTGACATTATTGTATATTCTAACTTAATTTAATCGAATTATGACTGTTTTTAAACTCCGTGCATTAATTGAATAGTACATTTTTTTTTTTTTTGGAAATTATGTGGTTATGGATCTTATTGGTCTGCAATAAAGTTTTATTACTATTATATATATACCTTTTAATATTCCTACAGAAAATTTCTTTGTATCGTGTATTCCTTCAGTTAAATACTAGATAGATCATCATTATCAGCCTTTTAACGTTCCCACTGCTGGGACATAAGCCACCTCTCTGTGAGAGGGAAAGGGAAGGCCCTTTCCCTCTCACAGAGAGGAGGCTGTGTGGTGGATTTTAAGGAATCCACCACGCGGGCCCAGTGTGGATTGATAGATGTCCCATGTCTTCAAATAAAGATCATGTCGTCGAAAAGCATAAGGTACCAAAATGTTAATTCCCTTTTATTTTATTTATTACTAGCGACCCGCCCCAGCTTCGCTCGGGTACAAATTATACATATAAACCTTCCTCTTCAATCACTCTCATTCTCCTGCCCTTATCCCAATTTATTTGGGGTCGGCGCAACATGTCTTTTTCTTCCATACTCCTCTATTAGTCGTCATCTCTGTAGTCACCCCTTTTTTACCCATATCCTCTTTCACACAGTCCAACCATCGTTTCTTTGGCCTTCCCCTACTCTTATAGCCATCCACATCCATACACAAGACTTTCCTCACGACATTTTCTTCATTCCTCCGCATCACATGCCCATACCACGACAACCGATTTCCACACAACTTTTCAGTCAGCGGTGCCACTTTCAGACTTCCTCTTATATACTCATTCCTAATTCTATCCATGCGCGTAACACCACACATCGCTCTTAGCATTCTCATCTCAGCTACATGCAATTGCTTTTCATTCATCCCTTTTGTGGCCCAACATTCTGAACCATACAAGACAGCAGGTCTGACCATTGTTTTATAAATCTTCCCCTTAAGTTTTAGGGGAATGCGGGAATCACAGATAGTCCCGGTGACCTGCCGCCATTTCATCCATCCAGTGTTAATTCTGTGCTTAACAGTCCGATCTATTTCGCCATCGCTTTGCACGAGTGAACCGAGATACCGAAAATCGGAGCAGACTGGGAGAAGCGCGCCATCTAGCACTACAGCTTCAGAACTGGAGATACCGCCGAAATCGCAGAACATGTATTCAGTTTTGGTTCTGCTGATTTTCAAGCCAACTTTCTCCAGCTTCTGTTGCCATTTCTCCAATCTGCTCTGGATCTCAGGTCCATCTTCACCGACCAGAACAATGTCGTCGGCAAACAGCATGCACCAGGGTGCCTCTTCCTGTATTTCCGACGTAAGAGCGTCCATAATCAACAGGAAGAGGTAAGGACTTAAAGCCGACCCTTGATGCAAGCCTACAGCCACACTGAACTTATCGGTGTTGCCAGCAGCCGACCGGACGTAGGTACTAGATTGTCTGTACATATCACGAATCAACTCAACATACTTCCCAGGCAAACCTTTCTCTTTCAAGGCCCACCACAACACATCCCGAGGTACCCTATCATACGCTTTCTCAAGATCAATGAACACCATGTGCAAGTTCTTGTGCACACGTCTGTACTTCTCGCACAATTGACGGAGAGCGAAGGTGGCGTCCATTGTCCCTCGACCTGGCATAAACCCAAACTGGTTCGGGGTAATTTCACTCTCCTCTCGCAATCTTTTCTCTATCACTTTCTCCCATACTTTCATAGTATGTGACATGAGCTTTATCCCTCGATAGTTGTTGCAGTCCTGTACATCCCCTTTATTCTTGAAGATGGGCACTAGCGAACTATTGCACCATTCTTGTGGGATCACTTCTTCATACAACAACTTATTGAAGAATAAAGTCAGCCACATACATCCATCCTCTTTTAAACACTTCAATCACTCTATCTATTAAAAAAAAACCGCATCAAAATCCGTTGCGTAGTTTTAAAGATTTAAGCATACATAGGGATATAGGGACAGAGAAAGCGACTTTGTTTTATACTATGTAGTGATATTTATTCCTAGTACTAAACAATTAGGTACATTAAAAAGAAAATCAGCTTTGTTATCAATAAATCACCTTAATAGAAAGTAGGATAAATAATCCAGGAAACTACAATCCTACCACTTCAAATTAAGAAAAAAAAATGTGACCACCGCGACTAGCGCGTACACATATAATCTGGAAGTTCAACTTTTGACTCCATTTGATTATTTTCTCTGGGGATATGTAAAATCACATGTCAACGCCGATAAACCAAAAAGCATTGAGCTCATGGAAGCCAATATTCGATGTGTTATTGCCGAAATACAGCCTGATTTAAGGTTTTAGCCTAATTTAGCTTGATATTTGATTATTTTTAGGGTTCCGAACATTCGAATGTAAAAACGGAACCATAAGGGTTCCGTTTTCCGGATCACTCGTGCGTCTGTCTGTCTGACCATCCGTCTGTCACAGCCAATTTACTCCGAATCTACTCGACCGATTGAGTCGAAATTTGGTACTAACATGAATATCTGAAACCCAAACACGAACGACGTAAATAAATGAATTTGGAATATGGGGGTCAACTTTGGGGGTGCAAAACAGAAAATTGAAAAAATAAATACTTTTTACAAAAAAAACAACCGACTTCCAAAAAAAAAAATACACTAAAAATTTAAAAATAACTTTAATTTCGGAAGTCGGTGTTTGTATTTTATTTCTTCGATATTTGACACCGACTTCCGAAATTAAAGTTATTTTTAAATTTTTAGTGTATTTTTTTTTTGGAAGTCGGTTGTTTTTTTTGTAAAAAAGTTTTTTATTTTTCGCTTTTTAGTTGTTATACCCCAGAACTAAAATCCCCAATAACATGCAACGTGGAGTTTAAACATTTGGAGAACACAAAAACGTCATCAAGATATGCCCATTTTTCGTTTTTGTTCAGTTTCTCAAAAAGCGCTAAAGCGATTTCGATAAAATTTATATGGGATCACCTCGGGAGTATTTTCTTTCGGATAAAAAAAGAATTTTGAAAATCGGTCCACAACTGACGGAGAAATGCGCGGACATACATAAAAATAAAAAAATAAATTAAAAAAAAACATACATACAGTCGAACATAGAACCTCCTCCTTTTTCGAAAGTCGGTTAAAAAATTAAACTGTAAATTGCCCTTTCATTTGATATGTAATCAAATGAAAGGACTTATTGTAAGGATTTCAAATAAATTTTTCATAATTTCAAAATGTATTGTTTAAAGTTATTTGAGAAAATAGATGAAAAACGATCATTCCCCCCCTTATCTCCGAAACCACTAGGCCCAAATTTTAAAAAAAATACAGAACGTAGTTCTTTACTTATGATAATAGAGACTTATGAGATTACATGAAAACCTATAAGAAGTACCTATACGTAGGTTAAACCTGAAAAAAATATGATTTATTCGGAACCCTTTGAGCACGAGTCCGACTCGCTCTTGGCCGATTTTTAAAATGCGAAATTTTGGATGTATGTTTGTTACTTAATCTTGCCAGAACGGCTTAACGGATCATGATAAAATTTGGTACAGAGATAGATTACAGTCTGAAACAGCACATAGGCTATAATTTATAATGAGGTAAGTACTAATTCCACGCGGGCGAAGCCGCTGGCAGAATCTAGTATTAACTACAATAAATAACTTAACTGGATCCAGACTGTTTTATCACAGTTAATTACACTCTAAGAAAATAAAACTGTTTGATTTGTGTGGGCGCAAGGCGCTGCGGACGGCAAATAAAACTGGTTTAAATCGAACTGGGCCATCTTCTGGTCGTAAATATTAACTTTCTACGAGTAAACTACCTTTTGGAAAAAGTTCTTTGAGCTGACGCTTTATAAAATATAGTAGTTTAAATAAACCAAAAAACACGCTTCATTTTCGTATTTCTCACAAAATCATTTGATACCCATATCAAGGCAATGCACAAAAAATAACTAGTCCGCCATCTTTGACAGTCCGCCATATTGGATTTAGAATGACGTCACTTAGCTAACCACGCATTGTCATCCAAACTAAATATATAAGTATGCAAAATTTCAGTAACCGGGCAGTGGGTCAAATTTAACTTAAAATTTTTGATGTGAAACATCTATTAGCGCGACTTGGCAGTTAAATCGACTCGAATGCCGTCACGGAAAACGGCATGACGCTGTCGTGGCACGATGCCACCACTACGCCGCCGCTCGACTCTCGACTCCCTTCGGCCTAGAAACATCTATGCGAAAAAAGTAACAACACACAACTACAACAACAACACAACACCAACAACAACAACACCACCGCCACCACCAACAACAACAACAACATCAACTACAACACCTGAAAAACTAACAACAATTTTGAATTCTAATATTAAAACAGATGTTTCACATCTGCGACCAAGACTACCACGATGTGTCCATCTTCGACCACATCATCGCTCACCATCAGGTGAGAAAGTGGTCAAACGCGTGCCTACCAACAATTTAAAAAAAAATCTGCCGGGCGTCCCGTGACGACCAACTTTTTTTTTACATAAATGTTAGTTACACTCGTAATTTAAAAACTATTTTTCAAAACAAATAGAACCGACTTCCAAAAAAGGGCAAAATAACTTTAATTTCGGAAGTCGGTGTTTCTGGTTTTGTGTCTTCGTTTTTTGACACAGACTTCCAAAATTAAACTAATTTTGCACTTTTTTGAGTCGGTTCTATTTTTTTAACCGACTTCAAAAAAGAGGAGGTTCTCAATTCGTCTGCATGTTTTTTTTTTGTATGTCTGTTACGCGATATCTCTGCCGTGAATCGATTTTGATGATTCTTTTTTTGTTTGGTAGGCCATACTTCAGAGGTGGTCCACATTTTAACGAAATCAATTCGGCACTTTTTAAAAAATCAACATAAACAAAAAATATGTATTAGACACAGATGACGTTTTGGTTTTCTCCAAATGTTCAAATTCCATGTTATTGGAGTTATCCATTCGGACATAACTTTAATATTTAGTTTTACTTCTGGGGTACAACAACTAAAAAGTGAAAAATAAAAAACATTTTTACAAAAAAATACCACCGACTTCTAAAAATTACAAAATAACTTTATTTTCGGAAGTCGGTGTCATAACGAAGAAACAAAATATACCTATACACCGACTGCCGAAAATAAAGTTATTTTGTAATTATTAGAAGTCGATGGTATTTTTTGTAAATAAGTTTTTTTTTTGTAAAAAAGTTTTTATTTTTCACTTTTTTCTGTTGTGGTTCCCCATTAAATTGTGTTAACACTACATATACATACGATCGCAACAATCGCAGTTGATTTTCTGTCATTTTTTAAAGAGTTCTGTTGTCTGTCTCTGAAACTCATCATCATATCTATACATATAAAATTTATATGGGACCATTTCAGAATAAAGCCCTTTCGAGAAAAAAAGAATTTTGCTAATCCGTGTATGACGGGGTTATGCCCGTTTTATACATAAAAAAAATATACTTGACAAACATCCGAATTAAAACCTCCGTCTTTTTGAAGTCGGTTAAAAAGTATGTTAAAAAAGCTGTTCCGTACATTTTATCAAGGATATATCCTGTATATACTGCCAATCATCTTTTGCAATAAGAAAACATTCTGTAACACTACCGTACGTTTTTCTTCCGAAATATAACCATTTCACTATTTTTAACTTACAAAGAGGTTCCCTCGACGATACTCCAGACATAACAAATCAATCTGTATTACATGTTTACATGTTAATGTAAGCAGAGAAGTATATAAGTGAATTGCCGGCTTTCCGGCCGAATGCCTCAGGGAAAAAATATAAGTAATACACACATAAGTAGTTGACAACGGGAAAGTAGTTTTTCCAGATTGCGGATTATATTCGGGACCCGGTTGGAGGACAATGTTATTGTTTAGGCGCGACAAAAGTTAATAAAAGACAGTCTTGTCGTAGTTTCGTTATCCTTTTGCATGTTCTTGTGTTGTTTGAAATCAAGATTGTATGGCACACAGGGTATTCTATGATGTTTGTGTGAAGACAGACTCTGAGATTCTGATTCTCTCGTTTATTACCAATAAGGCTTGGTAAATTTTTGGTTTTGCCGGGAAATCTTAGGATTTACCATGGTTTGAACTTTTAAAACTTTTACTTTTTAAAAATAATGTGATTATGGATCTTTTATGATCTGCAATAAAGTTTTATTATTATTTTCCTGATCATTGATTTTCTTCCCATTTAAGAGAGGTCAATTAACCTTACACACGGGCCGGGACCAAGTATGTAAGGCAGAATTTTAATAGTAAAGGTGGATGTCAGAGTTGAAGAAGTCAGAAACATTCGAGTGATGCGACAGGTGTTAAGGATGGTGGCTTTTTGGAGCATGTATAGTGTTTAGTTGGCATCTGCAGGGTATTGATGCTCTGTGTTAGAGATTTTGGTATTAAGCCAGTAGACGAAAGAACAATCGGGACAATATAAACGGTTTGAGTTTTCCATTGGTTTTTAATCTCTATGGCGAGATCTTGATACTTGCTGAACTTTTCGGATATAGTGGTTAGAATGTTGTGTGAGTTAGGTATATAAGATATACTGTTTTATTAGTTTTGTCGTGAACGATAATATCGGGTCGGTCGGTAATGAATCGTTTTATCTGTTATAATTGTGCGGTCCCAGTAAATTTGTATATCCTTATTATTATTATTATTGGTATGGAATGCGAACTAAGAAGTAAACAGAAATATATTATAATCGATCTAAGATGAAATAAGCTTCAACCTAGATTGTACGTGACACAAGCCTAGCTTCTACGACCAACGACAATGTACCACAGAATTCGACTTGAACAAAAAGGCCGAGAATTCTCGAAGTTTGGCAACACTATCGAGAAGTCTTGAGCACGCTGGCATGCCAAGCGAGGCTCTTGACACCTTCCCGAATAAAATCGATTTAGGAGATTGAAACCGTATTTTCATGAGAGTTTTTCCTGACAGCCAGAATAAACGGATCGCGACGTTTTATTTTTAGACCGAGGATTTGTCAATACTTAATCCAGATCATTGACTTTTGGAATTGTTTGGAATGTTTGATCTCTGTCTCTTGTTGAATTACTTGATGAGAATAGAGAATAGCATTAGGTATATCTTCCGATCCTGTGTCGTTATCTAACGACTTATTCTATCTATACAGTATACATTATATTCAGCCATCTTTGGGAGTCCACCATACGAGTATTGTGTTATATCGGGTGTAAAAAGACAGTTTCCGAAGCCGTAAGCCACATATTCTATCCATTATTTGGATCATTTTTTTCCAGTAGACCATACCTGGGAATCCACTGGTTCTGGAGATATTGAAACTCAAAGTCGCAATTTTGTTTTTTTTTTACTTTTTACGAAAATGAATTTCAAGTGTTATTACTAAACTTTTTCCAAACAAACATTACCTGAATTTTCGTTTCTTTTTTCGAAATTAAGCATTTGCAGTTACAAAAACGCATTGAATATCAAACGTATCCGACAAGTATCTACGTGGCTTAGAGTGAAGGGGCGGGGTTTAACTCCACTTACCTGGGTTTGCGTTACATTGCGCGCAATAGAAATTAGTTTTTTTTATACCTTAACATAAAAGTCGTTTCCCAGCAATAATTTTTGAAAGAAAGAAAGATAAAGTATTTATTTGCCACAAATTAACAACAACAACACTATGATTTTGCTAACTTAACCCTTATCGATAGTGTTAGTAGTTTTTATATTTATATGTTAGTAACAAGTTTAACAAAAAAAAAAGGGAAAAAAAATGTAAGTAGGTAGGTATAAATAAATAAAAAGCAGATGCATGTCGTGGTTGTGGCAAGAAGGCTTCCACTCAGCATAATGCTATACCGTGGGGGACCCACAGCACGGCGCTGATTTTCAGTGGTTTTGCGCAAAGCTACTTTGTTAGACGTCCAGTATGCGCAGTTAACAGCTTTATGATGTGTCTTTTTACACCCGTATATTCAGTGGATCAAATACAGGGTGTAAGAAAAACGCTTCCGAAAACGGAGACAGGTGATACGATTCTTGATACGATATTATAGGGACGTGGAGCAGCTTCTCTTAGTGCTGGTCCCTGGAGATTCCTTTTACGTTCCTGGGGGTTTGTCTTACTCGCTGGCGGTGCGAGAGTGTGGTGTATAAGAGTGACTGCTTATGTGTGTTGTGTTATAAAAGAAAGAGGACTGGCACACAAATACGTTATATTGAATAATAAAATTAATACAAGTGCCCTCTTCGAGCGGGCTAGGAGAAGTCCACCCAAAAACTAAAGTCTTCTTTATTCTAAATTCTCAATTGGCGTTCCAAGAGTTTCTAGAAAGTTCCAAACTTCCAACGTGCCAGTCTCCTCCATAAGGTTGCCAACATAAGGTCGTCACAATATCATCAAAACGTCTGGAAAAATAATACAATTTTACCAGTTTGCGTACACTATGCTGTAAGAACAGTTAAATGAAACCGTTATTTGCGATTAAAGACACTTTTTTTCTTTACAAATTAGCATGCAATGTATTTGTAAAATATCAGCTGACGTTCGCGCATTACCTCGAGTTCAAAGTGCGCGCACGCTCGCCGACAGCCGCGCGGCTAACAACGACCCCACGTCCACGCGACGCCAATTTAAAGCGAAAGGTTACTGGTATCTGTTTGCATTTAGGTTGTATATAATCTAAGTTCTGGCTTCGGAAGCGTTCCCCTTACACCCTGTATAACTTTAGATTTTTTTAAAAACTTATTTACAGGTGAAGCTAAAAAGTTACTTAATAATAATAAAAGCGTGTGTTTCATTTTTACCAGCAACTTGCTTTGAAATACAAACTTGTGTATTCTGAGGTACCGTATTATGTTTTCTTTAAAAAAATATTTAAAAATGTAAAAGATATGTGTAAAAATAAATAAACGAAATAAAAGCGTGTTAAAATTTTGAGTCAACCACTGTTTGACCTAGACCCGAAACTTTGTTCAGGTTCAATGTATTTAAAATAATTTTACGTCCTTTCATTGCCCTTCCCAACGGAGTTACTTAGGTTTCAATGTCTGTTAATATCAACCCGAAATAGTATTAAACTTTCAATTGTTTATAAATCGATTGTGACTCAACATTCCACAGAATAACAACATACCTAATTTAAAGAACTGTCTATGTTAATAACATACTCTGTAGTTTAAAAAAACTAAAAAACACTTATTTAATTATTGTTCTTCTCAGTAAATCCTTTCATTTGATACCCTTAACGTAGGAATGCATACAAAATAACTAGTCCGCCATCTTTGGGAGTCTGCCATATTGTATTTAGAATGACGTCAGTTAGCTAACCATGCATTGTCATCCAAACTAAACATGTACGCAAAATTTCAACTTAATCAGAAACCGGGAAGTGGATCAAATTTATCTTACAAGTTTTGTTTACATAGTTAGGTAATAAAAATAGATAGTTTAAAAACTAAATTAATATTAAAAATATGTTTTTGAAAACAAGCTTTTCTCAGGGACAATGAGCTAAAGCGTTGAAAATAAATTTTAATATGTATTTGGCGTGTAAGTACCTATATTAGTTACCTATATTCTTAAAAGCTTGAGGCACTACCCGTTACAGGTTACAGGTTAGGTACCTACTTACTATACTTCTGTGCCTCAAGCTTTAAAGAATATAGGTAAGTACTTACACACGCCAAATACATATTATAATTTATTTTCAACGTTTTAGTTCATTGTCCCTAATCAGAGCTTGTTTTTAAAAACTTTTTATATTATTAATTTATTTTCGTCTTTTTAGTAGGTAAGTATTTTAAAGCAGGCGTGATGTTTTAAAATATTCCATGGATATTATGATTAGATGTAACGTGCTCCTCAAGACGAATTAATCAAGCTCAAACTCGGGAGGGTTATGTTGTTTTATCACAGAGATGCCGTGGCCACCTTCCAGCTTCATCATCAGACCCTATGTATCGTCTAGACGTAAAATGCTCCTCAAGACGAATCAACCCCAGCCCAGCGAGCCCAGACTCGATTTTTTTTTTGTGGGGTGGGAAATCATGCAATGACTTCTCCCGCTCTGGGTGGAGCGGGAGGGCGTGTCAGACTCTTACTGACTAAAACCCACCCCTGTTCCTTCCCTGCCTGAGTGCCCAGGGGTGCGGTAACTCATTTTCAGAATTTATCCGCTACCCCTAGGCATGCAGGCACCGGCCACGATGGGCCCCGTCAGAGCCCAGACTCGATGGGTTTATCTTGTTTAGTTGTTTTTAAAATTATTTTTGTTTTTTAAAATTGTTTTTGTTTTTTAAAATTGTTTTTGTTTTTTAAAATTGTTTTTGTTTTTTAAAATTGTTTTTGTTTTTTAAAATTGTTTTGTATTGTCACCGAAGATACATAACTACACCAAATTTGAGTCCAATTGGACATCGGGAAGTGGATCTAATTTGAGTTGCAAGATACCAGCCGAACAAACATAGTTACATTCATACATACATTGCAAGTTAATAAAAAGCTTGTAAAAACAAAAGGTCATCCAAAGGTTCTAAGCCAGCAACGCATCGGGCCGGGCCCTTAGGGACCTACAGACGGATTTCGACGGCACCCTCCCTTTTGCAGGTCAATATGAGGCCGCGGGCGTGACGTCAGCCGTGACGCCACGGCCTTAGAGGGGACTGACACTTCTCTCATTATTCTGTCAAGAGCGGAGTCTACATTTGTCTTTAATACAAATAAAACTGTGACATCAGATGTTTGAAAAGTAATTTTTCACACGCGTAAAGTTGTTGTTTTCATGGTAAATGAAGACATTTTGTTGAAATATTCCTGCACACTATATGTTGTAACTATATTTATAACTGAGCTGACCCGGCGAACTTCGTACCGCCTCAGAATCAATAAATAAATCCGTTCTTGAGATATCATAGAAAAAGTCGTTCCATACAAAATGTATGAGAATGGATTTTCTTTTTGATGTGAAACATCTATAACCGCACGTAAAACCGATTTCTGGCGTGGCGACGCATGCCGTGGCGACGCGTCGCCACGCTATACGATGTTTTTAACCGACGAAAAAAAGGAGGAGGTTCTCAATTCGACCGTATATATTTTTTTTTTTTTTTTTTTTTTGTGTATGTTCAGCCCTCACTCCGTCATTTATGAACCGATTTTGATTATTCTTTTTTTATTAGATAGGGTATTCCTCAAGGGTGGTCCCATGTCAAGGAAATCAGGATCTGACAGTGGAAACCTGATAAAATTGAGAGAAAACCTTGAAAATTGTGGGCACGTTTAGCGTTTCTGTATGTATGTTCGGCCTTCACTCCGTTATTTATGAACCGATTTTGATTATTCTTTTTTTGTTAGATAGGGTATATCTCAAGGATGGTCCCATAATAAGGAAATTAGGATGTGACACTGGAATCCTGATAAAATTGAGAGAAAACCTCGAAAATTGTGGATACGTTTAGCGTTTCTGTATGTATGTTCGGCCCTCACTCCGTTATTTATGAACCGATTTTGATGATTCTTCTTTTCTTGGATAGGGTATACCTCACGGGTGGTACCATGTCAAGGACATCAGGATCTGATCATGGGATCCTGAAAAAATTTAGAGAGAACCTCGAAAATTGGGCACGAATATTGTTTCTGTTTACTTTTCATATCTTAATCAGGTATTTGCATTTAGGAACCATCACATCATGAAACTGAGCTGATGATGGAAACCATAGCTTTCCTAAACAATAGAAGTTATATATAAAAACTAGTTTTAGTGACAAATACCACTTAATATGGTTTGAAGAAAAGACGTCTTTACAGTATTGGAGGTAACCTGAACTGGTCAATATCCTGGGAACTTCATGGAAGGATGGTTATTTCATCAGCTCAGTGGCAAGAGGAATGATGAGGAATTAGAAATTAGCCTGAGAGTGTTACAAGATGATGCGAGCCACAAAAAATAAAAAAATAAAAAACTTTTTAACAAAAAAATTAACCGACGAAAAAGAACTAAAAAGCAAAAAATAAATAAAACTTTTAAGTCTTGAGTAATGAGCATATTTACCTACATAAAATATCAAATTTTATATAAACTAATTTTGAGTCGGCGCCAATTAATAAAATGATTAATTACCTACTTACAGCCTTCTTCATTTGTAAGTACTTATAAAATTTAGATAATTAATAATCAGATTGTTGTTTGGCGCCGACTCAAAATTAGTTTATATAAAATTTGATATTTTATGTAGGTAAATATGCTCATTACTCAAGACTTAAAAGTTTTATTTATTTTTTGCTTTTTAGTTCTTTTTCGTCGGTTAATTTTTTTGTTATTTAGTTTTGTTATTACACCATCAAATAGTAAGATTTTAATATCGACCAATTGTCACAGTAATACCGTCCTCAGAGGCAACATCGAATATAACTATTACCGAAGTCACTGATTAAACGAATTAAGTAGTCACGATTTGAAATAAATTCGTAAATTTTTGTATTTAATGAAAATAAATGTTTATTCAATAAAGAGTCACCGTTATCTGGAAAAAAATCGTAATATTTTATTTTATCATTATGACATATTTAGTTCCTATCACAATATGTTCTTTTCTGCATATTACTTTTACAAAATAATGTCGATGTTTCACATCTGCCAGGCGTCCCGTGACGGCTCACATTTTTTTTTTATGTGAAACATCTATAGCCGCACGTAAAACCGATTTCAAGCGTGGCGACGCATGCCGTGGCGACGCGTCGCCACGCTATACGATGTTTTTTTGTTTTGTTATTACAAAGGTTTTATTCGTAATATTTTATTTTATCATTATGACACATTTAGTTCCTATCACAATATGTTCTTTTCTGCATATTACTTTTACAAAATAATGTCGATGTTTCACATCTGCCAGGCGTCCCGTGACCGTGACGGCTCACATTTTTTTTTTCGTGAATTTTTTGGTGTTTTAATACATATAGTTATTCTGCTATTCGGCGCGGAGACAAACCCAACAAATCAAAGATTGAAGAAATTTTATCAGCCCAGCCGTTCTAGAGTTATAAATGATGTAACTAACCTTACTTTGTTTTATAATACAAGGTAGGGCAAAAGGAATCACCCGATGTGGCTTTGCTGTAATTTTTTTTACGAATGAAACATTTAGGCTGTGGTGTGTAAGGACTCGTTTTATGGCATTTTCCATCACCTGTGTCAGAACTTCCAGCTATAGGTCCGATCATTCCTGTCAGGGGCTTTTTGTTTACATAAAACCGACAACCGGCTTGTTAACATAATTTTCTATACCAAGTTTAAAAAACTAAAAATGCCATTTTTCTTTTTCTTTTTCATGTTGATCTCAGCAAACCATTTCCTTTTATACTCATGAGGAGCTCATGGTTAAATTAATAATAGCCACATGGGTCGATCCATCAGGTTAAGCTACGCTTGCCGGGGTTGATCCATGGATGGGTGACCGTCTTTACATACCGATACTCCTCCGTGCCTCGGCAAGCTCGTTAAGCCGTTGTTCCCGGCTGTCAATCGCGGATCTTTGACAGTCGTTACGGGTCTTCAGAAGCCCGAAAGTCTGACAACCAGTCCTACCTACCCTAGTAGCATTTTCTGTTGGCATCAAGTGGCCAACAGTGGGGAATCCGTTGGGATATAGTTAGTTAGATTCCCTACATCAAACTTACAATGACCCAACGCAGTAAATTATTATCATTATACCAACCATTTACCAACGATGGGCCAAAGCTACTACTGCCTACCTTTACTTAAAAGCTGTTGGCGTTTTTGCAGTGCTTATAACGTAGACCCTACAAATATCAACTGCATTGGGCCAATGACTGCCCAATGCAGTTAAATATTACATTACGCCAAAGTTTTTACAAAACGCTCCATATTTTCAAAATGGTTGCTCGGAAGAAAATCTTTTCAAGAAAGAAATTGTTGCTCTACTCGAAAACCATGAGATAATGAAAAAAACTCGAAAAATTATTAAGAAAAAAAAATTATTGCAAAATTCTTCTAAGTGTCGGGCCGGATCATCAAAGGACTTAGTAAAATTTTCTGAGATTTTTTTTTAATAGATTTCTGCCCTTTTTATTGTAGCACCTTACTAACCTTGTCCATAGAAACCATTTACGCTCTGAGAAGGATGGCCCTCCGACGCACCGTTCCCGAGTTATGGGCCTCCAAATTTTATTTTATATTTTACAAAACGATCCATATTTTCAAAATGGTTGCTCGGATGAAAATCTTTTCAAGAAAGAAATTGTTGCTCTACTCGAAAACCATGAGATAATGTAAAAAACTCGAGAAATTATTTAAAAAAAAAAAAATATTGTAAAATTTTTCTAAGTGGATCATCAAAGGACTTAGTAAAATTTTCAGAGATTTTTTTTTTAACAGATTTCTGCCCTTCTTATTGCAGCACCTTACTAACCTTGTCCATAGAAACCATTTAGGCTCTGAGAAGCATGGCCCTCCGACGCACCGTTCCCGAGTTATGGGCCTCCAAATTTTATTTTATTTTTTACAAAACGATCCATATTTTCAAAATGGTTGCTCGGATGAAAATCTTTTCAAGAAAGAAATTGTTGCTCTATTCGAAAACCATGAGATAATGTGAAAAACTCGAAAAATGATTGAGAAAAAAATATGATTGCAAAATTCTTCTAAGTGTTGGGCTGGATCATCAAAGGACTTAGTAAAATTTTCAGAGATTTTTTTTTACATATTTCTGCCCTTTTTATTGCAGCACCTTACTAACCATGTCCATAGAAACCATTTAGGCTCTGAGAAGCATGGCCCTCCGACGCACCGTTCTCGAGTTATGGGCCTCCAAATTTTATTTTATTTTTTACAAAACGATCCATATTTTCAAAATGGTTGCTCGGATGAAAATCTTTTAAGAAAGAAATTGTTGCTCTACTCGAAAACCATGAGATAATGTAAAAACTCGAGAAATTATTTAAGAAAAAAAATTTACTGCAAAATTTTTCTAAGTGTCGGCGATCATCAAAGGACTTAGTAAAATTTTCAGAGATTTTTTTTTAACAGATTTCTGCCCTTTTTATTGCAGCACCTTACTAACCTTGTTCATAGAAACCATTTGCGATCTGAGAAGCATGGCCCTCCGACGCACCGTTCCCGAGTTATGGGCCTCCAAATTTTATTTTATATTTTACAAAACGATCCATATTTTCAAAATGGTTGCTCGGATGAAAATCTTTTCAAGAAAGAAATTGTTGCTCTACTCGAAAATCATGAGATAATGTAAAAAACTCGAGAAATTATTTAAAAAAAAAAAAAATATTGTAAAATTTTTCTAAGTGTCGGCGATCATCAAAGGACTTAGTAAAATTTTCAGAGATTTTTTTTAACAGATTTCTGCCCTTATTATTGCAGCACCTTACTAACCTTGTCCATAGAAACCATTTAGGCTCTGAGAAGCATGGCCCTCCGACGCACCGTTCCCGAGTTATGGGCCTCCAAATTTTATTTTATTTTTTACAAAACGATCCATATTTTCAAAATGGTTGCTCGGATGAAAATCTTTTCAAGAAAGAAATTGTTGCTCTATTCGAAAACCATGAGATAATGTGAAAAACTCGAAAAATGATTGAGAAAAAAAAATGATTGCAAAATTCTTCTAAGTGTCGGCGATCATCAAAGGACTTAGTAAAATTTTCAGAGATTTTTTTTTAACAGATTTCTGCCCTTTTTATTGCAGCACCTTACTAACCTTGTTCATAGAAACCATTTGGGATCTGAGAAGCATGGCCCTCCGACGCACCGTTCCCGAGTTATGGGCCTCCAAATTTTATTTTATATTTTACAAAACGATCCATATTTTCAAAATGGTTGCTCGGATGAAAATCTTTTCAAGAAAGAAATTGTTGCTCTACTCGAAAACCATGAGATAATGTAAAAAACTCGAGAAATTATTTAAAAAAAAAAAAATTATTGTAAATTTTTTCTAAGTGTCGGCGATCATCAAAGGACTTAGTAAAATTTTCAGAGATTTTTTTTTACATATTTCTGCCCTTTTTATTGCAGCACCTTACTAACCATGTCCATAGAAACCATTTAGGCTCTGAGAAGCATGGCCCTCCGACGCACCGTTCTCGAGTTATGGGCCTCCAAATTTTATTTTAT
The DNA here is from genome assembly GCA_951329385.1 of Polia nebulosa. Classification (NCBI taxonomy): domain Eukaryota; kingdom Metazoa; phylum Arthropoda; class Insecta; order Lepidoptera; family Noctuidae; genus Polia; species Polia nebulosa. The sequence continues at coordinate 4,026,977 of OX589592.1, read as the reverse complement.
TTTTTACAAAACGATCCATATTTTCAAAATGGTTGCTCGGATGAAAATCTTTTAAGAAAGAAATTGTTGCTATACTCGAAAACCATGAGATAATGTATAAACTCCAGAAATTATTTAAGAAAAAAAATTTATTGTAAAATTTTTCTAAGTGTGCGCGATCATCAAAGGACAGTAAAATTTTCAGTTTTTTTTTTAACAGATTTCTGCCCTTTTTATTGCAGCACCTTACTAACCTTGTCCATAGAAACCATTTAGGCTCTGTGAAGCATGGCCCTCCGACGCACCGTTCCCGACTTATGGGCCTCCAAATTTTATTTTATTTTTTACAAAACGATCCATATTTTCAAAATGGTTGCTCGGATGAAAATCTTTTGAGAAATAAATTGTTGCTCTACTCGAAAACCATGAAATAATGTAAAAAACTCGAGAAATTATTGAGAAAAAAAAAATGATTGCAAAATTCTTCTAAGTGTCGGGCCGGATCATTAAAATTTTCAGAGATTTTTTTTAACAGATTTCGGCCTGTTTTATTGGAGCACCTTATTAACCTTGTCCGTAGAAACCATTTAGGCTCTGAGAAGCATGGCCCTCCGACGCACCATTCCCGAGTTATAGGCCTCCAAATTTTATTTTACTTTTTACAAAACGCTCCATATTTTCAAAATAGTTGCTCGGATGAAAATCTTTTCAAGGAAGAAATTGTTGCTCTAGTCGAAAACCATGAGATGATGTAAAAATCTCGAGAAATTATTGAGAAAAAATTGAGTAATTGGAGGGTAGTCCCAAATAATACAGTTACAATTTTGAGCTCTCATATAATTAATTTAATAAAATATTAAAAACAACTTTTAAATGCAAGAAACATAATAAAGTAGTACATTAACCTCTGGTGCACTCAGTCAGTTTATCAAATCTCCTTGACACCACTTCTCTACACTGCAAGCACTGTTCTTTGCTGAAATGGACCTGTACTCCAAATCGTCAAGCACTGTGGAGGAGCTGTCTCCTACATTTGCTTCAAGAATGTCACAATATGAGGAAGACTTGAAGAATGCCAGTGGTGAAGCTTCACATAAGACTATTGCCAGCCTATCCAAGGACTTCACTGAGTTGAAGACCCTAGTTTGGAAAACATTGAGTTCACTGAAATCCCAGATGGAGTTGCTTGTGTTTGGCTGGATAGGCACGAAATGACAACCCGTGCTAAGGTTCTTCTGTTGCATGGCCTGAGTGAGGACAAGGGAGCAGATCTAAGCAATGGTTTCCTGAAGGTTTTGTCGGAGCGTCTGGAAATGGCCAACGTCGCCTCTAAAGATATAACAGCCTGTCACCGCCTTGGAAGCAACACCAGCAAAACCTCGTCCCCTCTTAGTTAGATTTGAAAGCCGCATCGTAAGGAATGAGGTGTGGCGAAATAACAACCAAGCTAAAAGGCTCTGGTTTAATGCTTTCTGAGTTCCTGACTAAGCTCAGACACGATATTTTTATGAATGCTCGGAAGTACTTCGGAATACATAAGTGTTGGACGTCTGAGGGGAAGATTGTCATCCAGGTTTCCGAAAAATCGCGACGGAAGATTGAGTTTGCTTCGGAATATCAAGAACTTGTTGCTCAGTTTCCCGTTGCTGAGCCCTCAGCCGTAACTTCGAAGCCAGTGCCCGATAAGAGAATTTGCTAGACAGTAAAGTGATGAGTCTTCGTTGCGGGTCTTCCATTTTTCTGAGTATATAATATACTAGGTACTTATCATTTTTATGTTTTATGTCGTTCATGTGTCGGTCATTCAATTTTTTTAGTTTTTTGTTTTGATTTGATTTTTTACTTATGTTATTATTGTCATTTGACATTTAGACCGTTCGGTGTTACTCAAAGTTTTCGTTCGGAAACATACTAACGTGTATTTATTTTGTTTGGACTACAGGCTTTTTATCTTTTAATTATAAAACTAATGTAGCCGGCGAGTGCATCGAGGTTTGAGTGCTGAAATTATTTTTTTCTTGTTTATTGTTAGATTACTTAAATTTTTTTAAAATTATTTATTTATTTTTATTGTTATTTGTATTTAGTTAAAATGGAAATGGACTGGTCACATGATGAGATCAACAACAGGAAAGTGGACTAAGAAAGTAACAGAATGCTACCATGACCTCATTTACCTTTCCTATAAAATTTGACTTCCTCAACGCAAGGCCAAATTTCTCTTTCTTCGCAGTTTTAAAAACGTTGATTTGGAGCGTTTGAGGGCTGATGCGGGTGGGATTGACTGGTCTTCTGTGTTCACCGGCAAGAATATGGACTCTATGGTGTCAGTTTTCAGCAGTACTATATTGAATTTGTATGATGCACCCCTTAAAAAGGTAAGAGTCAAACACCTTCCTGCACCATGGCTTTCCCCAGCTATAAAAAACCTGATGGCGAAACGTGATAAGGCCAAGCGTTTATACAGGAATCGGGCTACTGAGGAAAACTGGGACCTTTATAAGAAGATGTGAAATCGCTGCAGTTGTTTGTGTAGGAATGCCAAAAGGCATCACATTCACAACTCAATTGAAAACTTCAACCCGACACAAGTATAGCAATTTTTAAAGACTATTGGTATTGGCAAAGCCTCTAGCAAGAGTACTTCTGATAAAATGGACCTCAATGCACTTAATGCGCACTTTTCTACATCACCAATTATACTCGATATCGATGTTAAATCTTCGACTCTCAGTGATCTTTCCAATCTTCCTTTACCAGCAAATACTTCTTTCACTTTCCACCAAATTACTGAGCTAGATATTAAGAAATGTTTTCAATCCATCTCCATTAAGGCGTTAGGTGACTATGGTCTTCAGTTCCAAATGTTCCTACCTATTTTGAGTGAAATAGTTCCTGTTGTAACTCACATAGTAATTTTTTCTCTTTTCACTAACACGTTTCCTTCTGCTTAGAAGAAGGCTCACGTCTTACCACTTCCTAAAGTTTCAAATCCCTCTTCTCCATCTCAGTTCCGTCCAATATCCATCCTCCCAATCCTTTCCAAAGTTCTCGAGAGCGTTGTTCAGAAGCAACTGTCTTGTTATCTATCCTCTAATGGCATGCTAAGTCCTTACCTCTGGTTTCAGACCTGGCCATAGCACTGTGACAACTCTTGTCAAAATAACTGACAATATAAGACTAGCTATGGAAAACAAATGCTTGACAGTGTTGGTTTTACTGGACTTCAGCAGTGCCTTTAATTCAGTTTACTTTGACATTCTCTTAGGAATCCTTTCCTCCCTTAATGTCTCTGCGCCAGTAATTGAGTGTTTCAAATCTTATCTTCGAGGCCGGTCGCAGTATGTTCGGTCTGATGAGGATTTCTCTGAATGGTGTGATTTGGCTGCGGTTGTACCTTAGGGTGGCGTCCTCTCTCCTCTTCTTTTCTCAGTTTTTATAAACGCTATCACTGAGGTCTTTACTTCTAACTATCATCTCTATGCAGACAACTTGCAGTTATACCGTCACTTTAGAATGGGTTAACTCGCTGGCGCTGTGGATGCCATCAATGATGACCTTGAAAATATCAACAAGTTGGCTAAATCCTTTGGACTCTTACTGAACCCAACTAAGTCGCAAGCTACATGCTCAGCCTTTTAGATCATCAGTCTCGCCCGCCAGTAGTGTATGATTCGGTGCCCATATTGTACTCGTAAAGCGCTAAAAACCTAGGCGTCCATATAGACACTAACTTCTCTTGGGAGGTTCATAATGCTGACGTTAGTAAGAGGGTTTTCTACTCTTTTCAGTCTCTTAAACGTCTCCAAAAATTCTTATTATTCTTCCATTTCACACTAAGGTCACTCTTGCACAATTTCTTCTCCTACCGCTAATACACTATGCGGATGTCTGTTTTCTAGATGCAACGGAGGTACTCCTTAACAAACTCGAGCGGCTGCAGAACTTATGCATCCTTTTCATTTTTGGCCTCCGCAAGTACGACCATGTGTCGAAGTTTCGGACCAGATTGAGGTGGCTGCCAATTTGGCATCGCCGAGATACCCTTATCCTATCTCTTCTCTATACTATCCTGCATAATCCTAATTCTTCTCAATACCTTCGTGAACGGTTTGAGTACTTCGTTCCGAGGGGTAAACCCTATCGCACTGCCAATTCTCTTCTCCTTCATATTCTGCGTCACACTTCCAGCCGCTATAATGGCTCCTTTTCTGTTACTGCATTGCGTCTCTGGAACTCTCTCTCACACTCCCTACGCGACAGACCTTCTCTAGATGTCTTCAAGAAGAAAATAAAAAAGCACTTCCTTTCAAATTGACATAATATTAGTATTATATTGGTATTAATATGTATAATATATATTTAGAATTATTTATGTAGGTTTATAAGTATTGTACACTGGATCCTACCCTCAACAGTGATCTCTCTCTATCACTCAAAGGTTTGCTGGGAGAAAACTCAACATTGAGTTAAGCTCGCCTTTGTACATGAATTGTGTAACCATATGTAATATGTAAAAATTTTGTGTACAATAAAGAATTAAGAAAAAAAAAAAATTGCAAAAATATTTCCAAGTGCTCTTCAAAGGATTTAGACAAATTTTCGGAGTTTTTTTTGACGTGACAACGTCTTATAAATTGGTTTGCCGGGTGACACTTCAAGAAACTGCGTTACGCTCCGCTCACGTTATGCGCTCACAATGAGAGCGAGTGAGAGGCACGCGTCCCTTCCACTCGGGCATGGTTAGCCCGCCTAAGAGCGAGAGAGACAGACATAAAAAGTGAAAGGCACGCGTCCCTTCCACTCGAGCACAGTTAGCCCGCCTAAGAGCGAGAGAGACAGAGCGAGAGAGAGAGAGTGAGAGTATACGAATGAATGAATATTCACATTAAAATTATTTTACCACTCAAAGTCGTTGTCACGTAAAACTTTCGCCCGTATACCGACTTTACAGGCAACCAATTTTTTTTAACTGATTTCAGCCATTTTTATTGTAGCACTTTATTAACCTTGTCCATAGAAACCATTTAATTTAAGGTCTGAGAAGCATGGCCCTCCGACGCACCGTTTCCGAATTACGGGCCTCCAAATTTTATTTTATTTTTTAGAAAATAAATTAAAGTTTGGAGGAAACAGTAAGAAAAAAGGAGTCTAAACCACCACATCTAGTGGAAAATCCACTGAGTTGGCAACACTGTGATGTGATAACACTTTTAAAATGGCGTCGTTTCCTGTTTGGTTTCACTTATCGGCAATAGCCGGTAAATTATTGTAAGTGTTAATTTAAATAACACTTATTTATATCAGCGAAAAATATGTAATAATAATAAAATATGCCTAAAAATGATCTAAATCACTAGATATACACAAATCAGAAAGACAAAAAAAAAACGAACTAACTGATGACTAGGCAGCATGGTCTCTGACCGTAGTCTGTTCCACAAGGAACAAAAGCCAAAAAAGTGACAGACGTCAAGACGAGACAGTTATTTTTTTCTTTCGGAATGGTAGTTTTTGCTAGAAATAATGTTCCAACTATATAAAAATACTTAATAGATACTAATATCCGTTTAGTGTGTATAAAGTGCATTTTTTTGTGTAACACGAGTTCAAAAAGCTTGTGAGAATTGAACCTTTGTGGTATGGATAAAAATAGAAGGAAATGTTTAAGTGTGACTGTTCACCAGCCAAACAAAACGAAAAACTGTTCCGCTTTCCTAAAACCCGGAGTTTGAAACCTTCGTATTCTGAGGCTACTGCAAACAGATTGTAAATAAATCATTTGAATACATGAACATAATATGCAACTTGGAGAGACTGTGGTGAGTGCCCTCAGAGATGTTGTTGTTATTGTTAGGTGACCTTAAAAAGGGCTGTTGTACATGGCTCTGAAGAGAGCTGTTTGGATTTACCATTGTGGTGAAAGGAATGATCAGCTAGACTCTGCGTTACCAGCTGCTAGCCATCCAGGGTGTGCAGGGCGTTTGGAATGGCAAAACGATATAGTTAACACCACTCGGGAAGGCTCCTTTAATGCACCCCTGAAAACCATGGGAAGACCAATACCACCCAGCTCCTGACTTCTTAGAACCCAGGGAACACCTGCCACCTGGACGTGAACTGCAGTGGCCTATATGGAAATCACTCAATGGGTTGCAAATTTAGGTAGGCCGCTGCAAATACAACTTGGTAAAATTCATAGACTGGTCTGATACCCAATGTGAGTGCGGTGCCCCTGTCCAGACCATGAATCACCTACTGGGTATCATCAACGACAACAACAGCCCCGGTATCTGCACACCTTAATAATAAATGATTATTTTACAGATCGACTCTAAAGTCAGACAAAAATGTAAAAAGGCTGAAAGTAGATCGGAATTGGCTTCAACCGTTATAGGAGTAGAAACCGAAAAATGGACAAGGAAGTTCGTCCTTTTCAAATTGACAGTGATGGCCATCTGCTGCCAAAAATAATTTTACCACAAGTATGTATATCTACACCTAGTTCATCACCAAATCTTATACAAGATTTTAATGTTGGTAAGTAACAAAGTTTGTCACTTGTAAGAAAATATAAGATTTCAAAATATTTGTCAGCTAACTTTTACTATGGGACCAACCTCAAAATAAATAAAATCTATGCATATAATATTTAATATTATTTATTTATTTAATCAGACAATTAAGTTATTATTTCAGTAACAATAAGTATTCACAAAATTATTACAATACATAGAAATATAAAAACTTAAAACTTATCAGCCCGGGATTGAGTCTGACAATTACTTGACCATTTTTTACCCGCAATTTTGAGGTTGATTCTTTAGCAAAAATTGCTTGTGTTGGTAGGTTATGTCACCCCCTAATATAAAATACGACAATCCTACATCTTACTAATATTATAAATGTGAATGTTTGTATGTTTGCCTGTCAATCACACAATAACGGCTGAAGGGATTTGAATGAAATTTTGCACACGGGTAGGTCACAGCCTTTTTATTTTTGAAGTTATAATAATAATAATAATATGATTATATTATATAATATTGATATGGGTATCGTGTAGGTTTTCGGGGGCGCCGATTGCAAATCTGACAGTCATTTTAAAATCAAAGATGGCGGATGTCACTTTTTCTCAAACATTCGATATGGGTATCGTTTAATAGGTTTTTGGGAGTGCCGATTACAAATCTGACACTTATTTTGAAATCAAAGATGGCGGATGCAACTTTTACTCAAACATTCGATATGGGTATCGTTTAATAGGTTTTTGGGAGTGCCGATTACAAATCTGACACTTATTTTGAAATCAAAGATGGCGGATGCAACTTTTTCTCAAACATTCGATATGGGTATCGTTTAATAGGTTTTTGGGAGTGCCGATTACAAATCTGACACTTATTTTGAAATCAAAGATGGCGGATGCAACTTTTACTCAAACATTCGATATGGGTATCGTTTAATAGGTTTTTGGGAGTGCCGATTACAAATCTGACACTTATTTTGAAATCAAAGATGGCGGATGCAACTTTTACTCAAACATTCGATATGGGTATCGTTTAATAGGTTTTGGGAGTGCCGATTACAAATCTGACACTTATTTTGAAATCAAAGATGGCGGATGCAACTTTTTCTCAAACATTCGATATGGGTATCGTTTAATAGGTTTTTGGGAGTGCCGATTACAAATCTGACACTTATTTTGAAATCAAAGATGGCGGATGCAACTTTTACTCAAACATTCGATATGGGTATCGTTTAATAGGTTTTTGGGAGTGCCGATTACAAATCTGACACTTATTTTGAAATCAAAGATGGCGGATGCAACTTTTACTCAAACATTCGATATGGGTATCGTTTAATAGGTTTTTGGGAGTGCCGATTACAAATCTGACACTTATTTTGAAATCAAAGATGGCGGATGCAACTTTTACTCAAACATTCGATATGGGTATCGTTTAATAGGTTTTTGGGAGTGCCAATTACAAATCTGACACTTATTTTGAAATCAAAGATGGCGGATGCAACTTTTTCTCAAACATTCGATATGGGTATCGTTTAATAGGTTTTTGGGAGTGCCGATTACAAATCTGACACTTATTTTGAAATCAAAGATGGCGGATGCAACTTTTTCTCAAACATTCGATATGGGTATCGTGTAATAGGTTTTTGGGGCTGCCGATTGCAAATCTGACATTCATTTTTATATCAAAGATGGCGGCTGCCACTTTTTCTCAAAAATTCGATATGGGTATCGTGTAATAGGTTTTTGGGGGTGCTGATTGCGAATTAGATATTCATTTTAAAATCCAAGATGGCGGATGCAACTTTCTCTCTAAAATATGATATGGGTATCGTGTAATAGGTTTTTGGGGGTGCTGATTGCGAATTAGACATTCATTTTAAAATCCAAGATGGCGGATGCAACTTTTTCTCAAAGATTCGATATGGGTATCGTGTAATAGGTTTTTGGGGGTGCCGATTGCAAATCTGACATTCATTTTAGAATCCACGATGGTGGATCATTGTTTTTCTTAAAATTGTGAATTTATTTTACTTTAAATCTATCAAAAGAAACAGTAGTAGGCATACTGTTTTTGAAGTTATACTTCTTTAGGTACGTTAGGGCAAAATGATGAGAGTAAATTTTTACGATGCTCGCGCACACCGTCACAAAAACCTACAGCCTGAAGTTAGCTAGAACCGACACCGTTAAGTTAGCTATGGTCTGTGGTTCATGAAGAATGATTGTTTTCGTTTTGTAAACTTTGTAACAGTTTGGTTTTTTATCTGGTTTTGCCAAAGAAGTATAACTTCTTACGTGCGTACATAAGTACACACACACTTTTTTATATTGTTTTGGAATCTTCTATCTAGGAAATGTATTACTTTATTATTATTATTATTTTAGATGTCATTGCCCAATGTCTTGCACACGCAATGGAGGACCTGAAGCAAACTCAAAATGATATTTTACTGAGAATATCACTCTCCTTCAACACATGTGTCTAGTGCAGCCACTTTGCTGGTAGATATAGACATACCATTAAAATCACTTGACGATATTAGATAAATAGAAAATTGGCTTGAAGATGAAGAACACAAAGAACAATTGGTAAGTACAATATTCTGATAGAAATATACAAGCTTTACAAGCAAGCAAGACCACTGGACGTACTGATGATATACTATGTAGTTATAATACTACTATTATATGAAATTTAATAGATGAACGAGTATACATACATTGTTTTACGTTTATTTATGATTGCTTATTGACTATGAGCCGATAAATGTTTTGGCCTATGTTGGTGGCAAAGGAACTGCCACAATTACCAGAAGAAATCTGGAACGGGTTTTCAGCAACTCTCTGGCAATTCACTGCAACTGGACTGGATAAAATAATAAGTTTAGTTTGAAAAATTTACAATTATTGTCAAAAGTCATTGTAAGTAGGTATGACTATGAAAATTACAGATAATATTAGATATATTTATGTAACCATATTAGATTCATTTATTTATGGAGAAGCTCGTGGCTTAAGTAATAACAGCTGCACGGGCCGATCCATCAGTTTAAGCTACGTTTGCCGGGATTCATAGATGGGTGACCATCTTTACATACTGAGACTCCTCCGTGCCTCGGAAAGCACGTTAAGCTGTTGGTCCCGGCTATCAATCGTGGATCTTTAACAGTCGTTACGGGTCGTCAGAAGCCCGAAAGTGACAACCAGTCTTATCAAGGGGTATCGTATTACCCAGTAATATTATTTGTGGTTTATTATTACTTTATCGATTGTGTTATTCTAAATGAAATGCTAAAGTACTGCTTCGTAATATTTACAGTTGCAGTGTGAAGAAACAAGTTGGCAGAGACAGCAACTGATGCTGGAATCACAGGTGTCATAACAAACTGGTTTAGATTTGCTAGAGATCGAGATGGCGGAAGAGATAACAGAAGAATATGATGAAGCTAATAACAGCAGCTCTACACGACAATATTCTGGACTATCTGCAAGAACAAAGAGGCGTCATCAAAATGCAATAAAAACTGAATTAAGAGGTAAATTAAGGATCAACGATAAAAGTAATGTTACTAGTAATAATGCAGGTACTAATTCATCATTTATTAATGAACATCATAATAATTGTATATCAGAAAATTATACTGATGATTTTAATGCCGAGGAAATCACTTTCACGCGTAATATATCTACTGGTAAAATTGAAAATGCTGATTTTAAGGATACTGATCTTACCTGTTTGATCTATAATTAAGGAGGTGGTAATTTGGAGGTAAAATTAAACACTGCACCCGCGGGTTTTAATGACTTAGCGTCATATTAACAAATGGCAAACACAAATGACTCATTGTCCTCAAAATTAGGTAGAACTAAATGATGCCCTAAAAATCTAGAAAAAATATATGTTTAAGTGTCAAATAGGTACTAATTTTTTAAAGGCGAATTGAAATTTTGGAGCCCTTACGTGGAGATTCTAAATGTGGGTAGTCATCTTGACATCAGAATGACTGCCCAATTTTTGATTTCATTTTCTCAGTTATTAATTAGGTACCAATTATTTAAACAAACGTATCAAATAGTAGCAAATAGGCATTAGATTTTAGTAATATTTTAAAGCTGATCGGTCATTTTGGCCAGTCATTCTGATGTTCACAAGTGTCGTTAGTCACGTTTTGGTCTGTATTAGTGTCAGCCACTATTTATTTTTCTAATAAAAAAAATTCTATGAATGTATGATTTTCTGCATTTTGTAATTAAACGCAAAAATAGCATTTTTTTCTTTATACGAGTAAGTTTATTTTTGTAAAGTGTCATTCTTATAATTGTGCTGTATTCGTTTCTGTTTCATTTAAAAAATACGACTATTTTGAATTTCAAAGTGACGTTTGTCAGTCACGTTTTGGTCTGTATTAGTGTCAACCACAATTTATTTTTCTAATAAAAAAGTTTCTATGAATGTATAATTTTCTGCATTTTGTAATTAAACGCAAAAATAGCATTTTTTTTTATTTATATGTTTATTTTTGTAAAGTTCCTATGTTATGATTGTATTGAATTCGTAATGTTTCATTTAAAAATACGATTATTCTGAAATCCAAAGTAACGTTAGTCAGTTTTGGTCTGTATTAGTGTCAGCCACAATTTATTTTTCTAATAAAAAAGTTTTTACGAATGTAAGGTTTTCCATTTCAACACATCCCAATATTTTTTTTTCATGTACAAATACAAACACAAATTACGACTACTATTACAAATTAGTTATAAAACATGCATCGAGAAAGATCTGTAGTTCAAAAACACTTCATCACGAGTTCATTTTGCATGAAGTGTCAGTCACATTTACATTTGTTTAAATAAACCTTAACTTTTTTAACCTCTCAAGCCCGGGACGTGTCACGTTTCAGCATATGTCAGTCCCCGTTGACAGGCGGCCATCGTGTAACTACAGACTTGGTCAGGTTCCGTGTGTATGAACCTTGTTACAGGTCTAAAGACCTTGGCTAATAGTGATAATAGCGGTTTAAAACGCGTGAATCGGGTTTTTGGCAAGGCAAACTAGCGGCACACATGAGAGCCACCGGGGTTATAAAGTACACATTTATTACCACGGAGGTTTAATTAAAGGATATTTATACAAAATTACTGAAATTAGTACTATAAAAATAGTGGAATTCGTAAAACAATGCAAAATAAAACTCAAATCGTGTCAAATGTAGAGTTATTCACATATGGCATTACCCTAACATATTTTTTGGAACAGTGGTGGCCCAGTGGTGACTGTCGCGACTTACAAGTTGTAGGTTGTGAGTTCAAACCCAGGCAGGCGCTTTACTTTATGTAAATTATTTCATCACTACTGCTCTCAAATGGTGAAGGATAACATCGTGAGGAAACTGGCAAGTCCTAGTACCAAAAATTTGAAGACATGTGACATCCATCAATCTGCATTGGGCCCGCGTGGTGGATTACGGTCCACACCCTCTCACAGAGAGGAAGCCTGTGTTCTAGCAGTGGGGACATTAAAATGCTGATGATGATGATTTTTTAATTCTAATTATATTTGTACCACAGCTGTAATTCTAAAATACTACACTTAAGGCTAGCTTCACAGCTATCCGGGAGACCCGTACGGGCCGCCTGTAAGGCATCCCAGAACGGAGACTTACGTAGGCGCTAGAACATCGTTTCACAGCGACGCGGATTGGTCCGTATGCGACCCGCTCCGCGTCGCTGTGAAACAATGTTCTAGCGCCTCACGTATGTCTCCGTTCCGGGTGCCAGTACGGGCGGCCCGTACGGGTCTCCCGGACAGCTGTGAAACCAGCCTAACCAAACCCTAACCATTTGTCAACTGTAGGATAACTGTCAATATTGTATAAGAAGGCCGCACAATGCAAAACAACCAATGGAATAAAAATCTACAATGGCCCCCCCCAGGCCCAGTTGTTGGCCCCCCCCAGGCCCAGTTGTTGGCCCCTTTTTGGCCATTTTTTGTGGGCCCTTTGATGTAGGCCCTACCTCTATTAGATGGCCAAATCTAACAGTTGGCCAACCCACGAAGTGCACGTGGCCCAACTGAATGCCCACAATAAATGCTATTAGGGTAGTGGTATCGTATTACCCAGTAACTGGGTTGTGGAGGTCCGATAGGCAGTCGCTCCATGTAAAATACTGCTATTCAGCTGCATCTGGTTAGAAGGGAAGCCAACCCCAAGATAGTTGGGAAAAGGCGCGGGCAGATTCTGACAATGGGAAACCATAAGAAATAAAACTAATCCGCCATCTTCTGGAGTCCGCATATTGAATTTAGAATAAAGCCACATATCTTACCATGCACTGTCATCCAAACTAAACCTGTACGCAAAATTTCAGCTTAATCGAAAACCGGGAAGTGGGTTAAATTTAACTTCTAAGATTTTTGTACATAGTTACAGGTGAAAATTATAAAAGTGTGTTAAAAATGGTAGCCAATTCACATTATGACATTACTTTTGCGCCACTTTGTATAACATTTACCGAACAACTTTATTTATAACCATTAGATAATATTTCCAAACCGAGCAACCCAGCTTCATGATATTGTTCAGCCAACAATCATCTCTCAACACACGTCGTTCGGAAAATCCCAGTACAGTTTACTTCAAACACACAAGCTTTCTTTAAACCCGTTCGTTTTTACGAGAGGAAAGTTCTTAGTATCGCAGATCAATCATTGGAACGAACCGCACTTGTTGCGTGGGTCAACTACATTACTCCATCCAATCCATCTGTGGTATTAAAACTGACGGGATACGCCAAATATAGACGCGAAGTTATTGGGCTCAAATGTTGTGGTATTAATTTTTTAACCGACTTCAAAACAGAGGAGGTTCTCAATTCGTCTGTTTTTTTTCTTTTTTTTTGTGTTTGTTACACGATATCTCCGCCATTTGTGAATATATTTTAATGATTCTTCTTTTGTTTGGTAGGCCGTACTTCAGAGGTGGTCCCATATAAAATTTATCGAAATTGTTTTAGCACTTTTTGTAAAAAAAACAACATAAACAAAAAATATGTATACACAGATGACGCTTTGGTTGTCTCCAAATGTTCAAATTCCATATTGTTATTATGGTTATCCATTCGGGCATAACTTTAATATTTAGTTTTAATTCTGGGGTTTAACAACTAAAATGTGAAAAATAAAAATCATTTTTACAAAAAATACAACCGACTTCTAAAAATTGCAAAATAACTTTAATTTCGGCAGTCGGTGTCAAATAACGAAGAAACAAAAAAATACAAACACCGACTTCCGAAATTAAAATTATTTTGCAATTTTTAGAAGTCGGTTGTATTTTTTGTAAAAAGTTTTTGTTTAGTTTTGGTGATAAATGATTTTATTTTGTAAGTAGGTTTTAGCAACACTTTTACACGTCAACATTATTTTTTGTCAGTTTTAGCTAGATGAGGCCGGTGTTTCCTAGCTGACTACCCTGAGAAGAAACACCGATACAAACTCAGAGATCAAAGTCTCTTTTTAACCGACTTTCGAAAGGAGGCGGTTCTATATTCGACTGTATGTATCTTTTTTTCCGTCAGTTGTGGAACGATTTTAAAAATTATTTTTTATCCGAAAGCATATACTCCCGAGGTGGTTTCATATAAATTTTATCGAAATTGCTTCAGTGTTTTTTGAAAAACTGAAGAAAAACAAAAAATACGTATAGATAGATGACGTATTGGTTTTCTCCAATTACGAGTATGTTTAAATTCCACGTTGCATGTTACTGGGGGTTTTAGTTTTGGGGTATAACAACTAAAAAGCGAAAAATAAAAAACTTTTTTACAAAAAAAAAATACACTAAAAATTTAAAAATAACTTTAATTTCGGAAGTCGGTGTCAAATATCGTAGAAATAAAATACAAACACCGACTTCCGAAATTAAAGTTATTTTTAAATTTTTAGTGTAGGTATTTTTTTTTTTTTTTGGAAGTCGGTTGTTTTTTTTGTAAAAAAGTTTTTAATTTTTAGTGTAGGTATTTTAAAATGTTCAAATCCATACAATATTTACTGGTCAAATCATATGAGAACCATGTACGAGTACGTTTATGTATGGGATGAGCTTTTGAGGAAAGCAACACGGAAATTCGAGTGGACAAGTCCAGACAGTGCAAGCATTTGTCAGTTATCGTGAAAGGTGTAGTTGTTGGGTGGTATCTAGTGATACAGATATTTATCATAACGTACAGATGCCTCATCTCAAACAAAGAATCGTGACCTAACTACGGTTTTTCAGTAAGCAGCAGATTTTTTTTTAAATCTTAGCTTAAGGCGCAGTTATACGACTTTTAATGGTTTTTAATTGAACATCACGTCAAAACACATCTTATTTCTTTGAAAAAAATATATGATACTTTAGACAATTTTCGTCGTAATTTGATTTGAGAATATTTGAAGTTATATTTTTTTAACATAGTGTAATTCATTTGATAAAAAATTGAAAATCACGCTAAAACTATAAAGCGTATTTTTATGAAACCTTCACCATTTTAGAGATCATTTAATTATTTATAATTTAGTCTAAGTGTTTTAGTTTAATACCTGTTGTTTCATGTGTAATAAATTAATTTAATGAGTCTGAAAGTGGCACCGCTGAATGAAAAGTTGTGTGGAAATCGGTTGTCGTGGTATGGGCATGTGATGCGGAGGAATGAAGAAAATGTCATGAGGAAAGTCTTGTGTATGGATGTGGATGGCTATTAGAGTAGGGGAAGGCAAAAGAAACGATGGTTGGACTGTGTGAAAGAGGATATGGGTAAAAAAGGGGTGACTACAGAGATGACGACTAATAGAGGAGTATGGAAGAAAAAGACATGTTGAGCCGACCCCAAATAAATTGGGATAAGGGCAGGAGAATGATGAAATTAATAATGAGTCTAATTTCGGACCTAACCTAACCAATCGCTCAATAGATTTTTAATTGTGTCTGCTAATGAGGGGCTTGATGGGTTGGTATCACTTGTTTTCGAATCCTATAAAATCTTTTTTTTAGTTATTTTGTGTAAATAGCTCACAACTTTCAAATGCACTTTAAAAAAAACCGGCCAAGTCCAAATCGGACTCCCGCACGAAGGGTTCCGTACCATTATCTATAAAAACGGCAAAAAAAATCACGTTTGTTGTATGGGAGCCCCCTTAAATATTTATTTTATTCTGGTTTCTAGTATTTGTTGTTATAGCGGCAACAGAAATACATAATCTGTGAAAATTTCAACTGTCTAACTATCACGGTTCAAGAGATAAAGCCTGGTGATAGACGAACAGACAGACGGACAGCGGAGTCTTGGTAATAGAGTCCCGTTTTACCCTTTGGGTATGGAACCCTAAAAAATATAACATACCTTCCCCAATAAAAAAATATGTCGCAGACTCGCAAAGAAACAGTTTTTTTTTTTTTAATGTTACGTCCTTTTCTCTGGCGAAGTGTTTTATTATTTCATCTAAACTTCTCATCAAGTACCTGATTAGACTGAAAGCCGACCCCAACAAAGCTGAGACAAGGCTAGGCAGATTTGTTACTTATCAAGCTAAAGTTAGCACTAAACCAAGTCTAAACTGTAATCCGACTAAAAATCCTGAGTCCTTAATCTATAAACTTCCTTTGTTACCTGATAGTACTTTCATCAAAAGAGTTTTTCATAGAAATAGTCGGAGCTCGTAACTAATCGTGAAATAGTTCAGATTTACGAGTACCCTTTAGACGACACATTTCAGTGTGTAGCGGCACACCGGTGTGCCAGTGGGGAAATTCCGTTTGTCTTGACTAAAAAATTGCCAAAAACCCTATTCACGCGTTTTAAACCGCTATTATTACTATTACCCAAGGTATTTGACCAGTGGCAAGGTTTATACACCCGGAACATGATATAGTCTATAGTTACACGATGGCCGACTGTCAACGGGGCTTGACAGATGTTGACATTTGACGCGCGCAGGGCCTGAGATTCTATGTCCCTATCTGGGGCAGAGGGCGTCCACACTAGTTCTCTATCGCGTGCGGTCTTGAGCTTCACGCTTCACCTCATCAAGGTGACTCTTAGGATACTGTTAACATTAACATATTTAAAGTTAATTTTTCGCTAACGTGCGGCCGATGTGTGTTGATTTGTTTACCCGATTGCATATCAAAAGCTATGCTATTTTAGGCTTAGCTGGAATAGCTGGAATTTTTAGGGTTCCGTACCCGAAGTACCTACCCGAGTAACCAACGGGACCCTATTGCTATGCCTCCGCTGTCCGTCCATCTGTCTCATGATCAGTGGGCTGTATCTCATGATGCGTAATAAGTAGACATTTGAAATTTTCACAGTATGTGTATTTCTGTTGTCGCTATAACAACAAATAATAAAAATAAATAAAAAATATTGGGGGCTCTCCTACTAGAAACGTGTTTTTTTTTGGCTTTTTTTGTTCGATCTTAATAATGGCAACAAGCAAACGCGTATAATCTTGTACGATGGTACGGAACCCTTCATGCGAGAGTCCGATTCGCACTTGGCCGGTTTTTAACCGACTTCAATAAAAGGAAGAGGTTCTCAATTCGACATATCTTTTTACTACGTGAACCGATTTTGAAGATTTTTTTTTATTTGAAAGCTGTTGCTTCACATGTGGTCCCATTTTAATTTGGTGAAGATCTGTAGTGCTATTCTGTAATATACTCACCGTGAAAACTTAGGTGAAGTGAACGTGAAGTGGGTTGTCAATCCATACAATCAAGGTGGATTGACAGTTCACTTCACGCTCACTCCACCTACGTTTTCACGGTGAGCTGTTAACAGAATCGACCGGCTGATAAAGAACTTCGGCGATACACAATGGAACTCTTCAATAAATGACAGCAAACCTTCCAGAATTGCTACAGTCGTCTGTATATTGTTTTCACCGCTTCACAACATTACATCACGCTAATACGCTCTGAAGGGGTATACAGATTTGTACAGTTCACCCTGATACACCCTAATTTCACCAACTATGTTTAAATTCCCTATTTTTGGGGCTATCAATTCGGGCATAACTTTACTATTAATTTAGTTTTAGAATGGGCTACAACAACTAAAAATAGAAAAATAAACAACATTTTACAAAAAAAATACAACCGACATCCTTAGATAATACAAAAAAATGCAAAATAACTTTAATTTCGGAAGTCGGTGTCAAATAACGAAGAAACCAAACTAGAAACACCGACTTCCGAAATTGAAGTTATTTTGCATTTTTTAGTAATATTTATGGAAGTCGGTTGTATTTTTTTTGTAAAAAGTTTTTTATTTTTTTCATAACTTTTTTTCCAAAGGCGCCTGAGTTTTTGGAGAAAAGACTAGGGAGTGTGGGATTCTTGCCGGTGATCAGCACATGGGAGGGGTGACATCTTAACCTGTGAAGCCCCGCGGCCAAATCCGGGTTGTCAAATTGAACCCCGACGACAACCCGGGTTGACAGCCGATTTTTTTTTTTTTTTCTCTTTAATTTTTTTTTTTTTTTTGTCCGACTCACCGGTGAGTCGCAAGTCCACTCCGGAACGCCCTCTGTGCAACGCTTGTTAGGGCACATCCCTGAGAAGAGTGTAAAGGAGTTTCCTCTGAGCTTCGCTGTGTTCGTGATCACAGTGCCGCCGTATTCTCTGAAATCTCTCGGTGGGCAGAGTCCCTACTCTGAGCACCTGAGCTTGTGTGTCGTGATCTCCTAATGTCATTGATCGAGGCGTCATAGACCTACGTGTCGTCTATGGCGTGTAGTAGTGCACCACACCGTACACACAAACGCACATTAATTTACAAATTCCAAATAAACTAAAAACAAAAAAAAAACAATAAGCCAAATTTATTGTCTATGGTTGTCTTTGGTGTGACCATAAATGAGATCACTAGGCAATTAGTTAAGTTTTTTTTTTTTGCTTGGATGCTAGGCTTTTGTAAATTAATGTGCGTTTGTATGTGCTTTCTTTCTTAGATTCTAAAGTCCCACTTTCATAAAATGATGCAGGTGCCGTGTTAGGCGTCGAGATGGAAAACTAAGCTGTGTACCTCAGTAAGAAAAATAACCTCAGCTGTGCTACGCTTCACTAACTTAGGGTTGCGACCGGCTTCAGGGTTCTTCACAGTCTTCAAATACTTATGGTTGGTGGCCTGCAACGCATAGCATAAAAAAATTAAACATAGCCGGTGCCTCCACCATTATGTCGTGAACAATTTCTACATTAAAAGAACAAAGAAGAAAGTACCCACAAATCTTTTTAAACACCAGGACCATTTTTAGGCTTCCGTTCCCAAAGGGTAAAACGGGACCCTATTACTAAGCCTCCGCTGTCCATCTGTCTGTCTGTCCGTATGTCACCAGGCTGTATCTCATGAACCGTAATAGTTAGACAGCCAACTACAACAACTGTCAAGTCTGTGTGTTTCAACTGTCAAGAGAAATACTTCTGTTGCCGCTATAACAACAAATACTAAAAAACAGAATAAAATAAATATTTAAGGGGGCTCCCATACAACAAACGTGATTTTTTTGCCTTTTTTATAGATAATGGTACGGAACCCTTCGTGCGCGAGTCTGACTCGCACTTGGCCGGTTTTTAGTAGAAATTAAAATAAAATCTAAAACTGCCAATTTAAGCTACAATCAAAATCTCGTCATCATACACCTCCCAAATCCCTTAACGAAAATCCTTAGCGTTAGGAGATTGACAAATAAACTACGAAGGCCTAAGTTTCTAGGCTTTGTTAACCAACCCCTATTGTTCGAGCACTAACCCACAATTCCTCAAAGCCTATTCGATAGGATTCGATTAAATCTGTTGATATTGATTGAAGGTATTTTGGTAATCAAACACAACTGTTGTATGTAATCTACTGTAATTTGACAGCAGAACTACCGCTCGACAACCTGGATTAGAACGGTTTCATAACATAAATACCTATTATCTATAACGTTTATTTGGTACAAACTGTTATACCTTTGTTACAAAAACATTAATAATTATATTTGATATACTAGCGATCCGCTCCGGCTTCGCGCGGGTGCAAATTATACAGCATGTAACAAAAACCCTGTCCGATCCAATAAAGGCGTATTGGTTTAACATACGTTACTACGTATGTTAAACCAGGAATACCATCCATCCATTTCCATTTCCAGTTCCATTTTTTTTACTATTTTTTCTACTGAAAAAATTGTAAAAAAATGGAACTCATGAAAACCAAAAGTCATAGATATTTTATTTTTATGAAATATGCGAAATTTAACACTAAACAAATATGGCAAATTTTCACAAGTGGACAACACGTGGAGTGTTGTCCACCGGCCGGCGAAATCTTTTCATTTTTACCTATTTTTATTTCAAACGATACCGCCCTGCACTAACCTCGCTGTAGGCACTTAGACATAAAACTGTAGGTGAACTTTGTCGAGCGCGCAGTGTTGCCTCTAATAAGTTTTTCTTTTTTTTTAAATTAATTATTTTCATTGGGGAAAAATAATAACCTCGTATCCAATAAATGATTACGTATATGTGTACGCAGTACGGTACCAAGTAATACCCTTCAGGATCGGACAGGGTTTTTGTTACATGCTGTATACAAAAATATTCCTCGTTTATCGCTCTTTTTACAAGCTTTGATTTAACATGAAATCTATGTACGTATTTAAGTAACTATGTAACCCCCAAACCCAAACCCTCAAAGCAAAGGCAAGGCAAGGCCTCAAGGCAAGGCCTCAAGGCAAGGCCTCAAGGCAAAGTTTGTGCCTCAAACTTTTAAGAATATAGGTAAGTATCTGCAAGCCAAAAACTTATTAGAATTTATTTTCAACTTTTTAGTTCATTGTCCCAGATAAAAGTTTGTTTTAAAAAATATTTTTTTACCTTTAATTTATGTGAAAACCGCATCCAATTCCAACGCGTGGTTTAGAAGGAGTTAGCGGAAAATAAGACAGCCGCGAAAAGCGACCATGTTAACTATGTAGAGATTTAACAGATATTGAAAATGTAAAAAAAAAAACAATTATTTATTATCAATCAGGTTATCGTGAAATATGCTAAATTCGCAGATTTCTGAACCGAAAATTTGGAGTTTAACCCGTGGCACGTCCAATTAGCAGACACATCATCATCTGCCTATAAGCCTTTTCCCAACTATCTTGGGGTCGGCTTCCAGTCTAACCGGATGCAGCTGAATACCAGTATTTTACATGGAGCGACTGCCTATCTGACCTCCACAACCCAGTTACTGGGTAATACGATACTCCTTGGTAAGACTGGATGTCAGACTTTCGGGCTTCTGACGACCTGTAACGACTGTCAAAGATTCACGATTGACAGCCGGGACCAACTGCTTAACGTGCTTTCCGAGGCACGGAGGAGTCTCGGTATGTAAAGATGGTCACCCATCCATGGACCAACCCCAGCAAGCGTAGCTTAACCTGATGGTTCGACCCGTGCGGCTTTTATTACTTTAGCCACGAGCTCCTCAATCAATCCAATTAGCACAATAGATTTTAATTGTGTCTCGTCCACCATGTCCGCTGGACGCGCAAAAAGGTTACAATGAAGGTTTTTATTATTCATTGATAGGCTCGCGTTCGACAAATACTTTACTACAAATGGTTAATTCAGAATCGGGGGTTAATTCACAAACCGGTTATACAAACATCTTTTCAATCTAGTTTCCACGGACAGCCCTCTCTCCAGAGGCTGCTTTGACGCCAAGGAATCAGCCGGCCACGTCATCCTGGAATGCGAGGCCGTGGCTACTCAACAGTGAGGTCGCTCCGTGAAGCCTAAGAAGCTCCCAGCACGCGTAGCATGACCACCATAGAAACGGGTTTTGTAGACGGAAGAATAGACAAAATGACAGATTTTAGAAAGATTTTTACCGAAGAAATGTTTCTATTCTTCAGTCTAGAATGTAAAACATGTTCAGGCAGAAAAGATGTCAAGTTAGATAAAAAGGACTTTGTCTATTCTTGGTAGAATAGACATAGAATTGGTAATGATACACCTGCAGGAAGCTTCTGTGCTTCTGGGCGGTGTTGAGCTGGCTATATTAGCCCGGACCCACGCGCACAACAGACCGAATGGGAGTCTAAGTGCGGACAACAGAGTCCCTATACCATACGATCACACGTCTGCTCCTAAAAAGGGCTGGGCTATTGCACCAAAGCCAGTTATACTCCTGTCCCGTGTACAGTAAACGAGCTTACTACCAATAACAGAACATAAATCCATAAGTACGAATAGTACCTACAAAAAATCAGCTTTCACAAAGCCAGTGGCGTTAAGAGATAATTCGGTATCAAGTTATAGCATACGGTAACGGGCTATAAGCGGCAAGTGGGTGAATTTAATAAGGCTTCACAAGCCTCGGGTAATCCCTGCTATGACTGGCTGTATAAGGCTTATGACACACGTACAGTATCGGCCGTGAATATGAAACATCAAGTTCAGAAAAAAGCTGTCGCATACGTTTGGGTAATAGGAACGTCTGCCATCTGTGCCGGTTGCGCACTCAGGCACAACACAACTTCGCTATATGGGGTTTTACAGATCCGTCTGATACCCAATATGATTGCAGTGTTGTGGACCAAACATAACTAAAGTCATGTTTTTTTAGAGTTCCGTGCCCGAAGTGTCCAAACGAGGTCCTATTGCTGTCACTCACGTGTCCGTCTGTCTGTCTGTCACAAAATTTTGTTCCGAAGAATTTTTTAACTTCCCATTGACTTGCTTGGGTATTGGGGATAATGTTCATTATTACGTATATTTTACTAACAAATACCAATATTATTGATAAATCAGATTTTTTCTTTAATAATGCCCTCATTTGGTACGGAACCCTAAATGTGCGAATTTTTTTTATAGGATTTGAAATCATCAAATAACTTCTCCCACTCTGGGTGGAGCGAGAGGACGTGTGAGACTCTTACTGACTAAAACCCACCCGCGTGCCACCTTGATCGAAATCCGATCCTGAAGATTATTACACCGTACCACCAACCAACGACAGAACTGCCGCTGTCCTGTCAAGTTAGATAATGACCCACTAAAAATCATGCTCAGATTAGAGCTTGTTTACTTCCGATTCAAAGAGAAAGCACGCAAAGCAACAATTTTTCTGAATGATAATTATATCATCTTAAGCTCACTGCACTGCCGTCAAAACCGATGGAAATGAATGAGTCACATATATGTGAGTGGTATGAAGCGATTCCATACTAATTTGCTAGTCTTCACTGAAAACTTTCTTTCCTATGCAGATTCCGTAATTCCGACTTCCACGGTTGTAAAATTTGAAATAGGAAAAGCGCTCTTATAAGCACGAAATAGGCAATGCTAAATTCACATAGCTGTTATGCGGTTAACTACACGTGTGTACTAAGCTTAAGTGTACACCGTCTGGTTGTATTCATTATAATCATGTATGAAGTCAAACATGGGGTGTATTCAGGCCCGTTTTTATGAGAATGTGGGAACTCTGTTACGCTTGGAGTCACGTTTTGGTTGATGTATCACCATTCAGGAAGACATAAGCGGCTTTTTTTCTAATAGAAAGAGATTCAAGAGCCAATACACATTAGGTAAGTACTTATTTTCTGATTAGCCAAATATGTGGGATAGAGTAATTTAGGATGGTGTATCGCGTTATCCAGTTATTGGGTTGTAGAAGTCAGTGGGATCCAGCTAGACTGAAAGCGGACCCCAGCATTTGAGAAAATCACGTAAGCCGATTCACGGCCACCGTAGGTGCGATCTTGCGGACGGTGAGCAATGGGTAACTAGCCGTCCGATAAGGACCAGGGGGCTTAGACAAAGTAACAATTTAAAAACGATAGCGAAGTTACAAAAGACTAAAATGTATGAGATTGACATAAACCGCGCTAAGTCACGTGGTCAGTCGACTGTCGACATCGTTATCGCAAGTTGGTAGACAATGTTATATTTCGTAACGAAACCATAAAGAAACGAATTGCTATCGTGTCTATCCCAAACAAATGCGTAGACAAGCAGCGCTTTCAGAGTTCGCCTTCGCCTCGATCGTGATCGCCAAAAAAGATAACGAAGGAACGCTAACGCTAGGAAATGTTTATCGATATCTCAGAGACGATGACGAATTTAGATATCGTTTCGCTACGAAGCGATGTTACTTTGTCTACAGGGCCAGGGGCCCGAGTCGACGGCGCGTAGTAGTACACGCGCACCTCAAAGAGATGTCAGCAGTAACTGACGGGTTGATGCCTGCCTGGACGTGGGTAAATTTGAAAGAGACACCGCAGCCCTGGCACAATCAACTGTAGGAACAAGGGTGGGTTTTAGTCAGTTAAAGTCTGACACGCCCTGCCGCTCCACCCACAGCGGGAGAATTTATTTCATGATTTCCCACCCAAAAAAAAGCATATTTGTGAAAAGGCTAGGCAGATTTAATGAGTAAATTGTGGGTAAAATAAAACCCTGAAAAATTAGTACCTATTGAATAAACGACTATTCTACTATTTTCCTAATTTGCGGTCTCTTTAATATTATCCTACTAATATTATAAATGCGAAAATTTCAATGGATGGAAGTCTTTTACTCAATCACGACAGAACGGGCCGAATGGATCTCGATGAAATTTGGCACAGAAATAAATTATAGTCTGGAATAGCACGTAGGTTCTGCCAGCTTCTGTCAGCGGCTTCACCCGCGTGGAATTAATACTTCCACCGTTATAAACTTTCAAGCCCCATCTCACCCTCTTAGGGGTGGAATTACGAAAAACCCAAAAAAAAGAAAGGGGTGGAATTTCGAAAAACCTCTAAACTCATTCTTTCTCTTCATAAAAGAACACTCCCTCCAAATTTTATGTATCTTAGACAAGCAGTTTAGGCTGTGCATTGATATATCAGTCAATCAGTCAGTCAGGACTTTGAATTTTATATATACAGATAATTTATAGTGGGGTAAGTACTGATCCCACGCGGGCGAACCCACTGACAGAAGTTAGTTCAACATAAAATTATATAAAATTAATATTAATCCTAACTTTAAAATTCAAAACCACTTTACCAATTAACAAAATCAGCGAAAATATAATGCTCTATTAATGTTAAAAGCTTTTTAATTGACACAATGCCAATAACCTTTCGGGTACGGATTGAAATTGATGATAAAACAGGAATATGTGTAGCGTAGGCAGATAAACGACTACCCACACAAGCATTTGTTTACTGTGTGTATATTTACTTACTTACGTAAAAAATTACGTTTTCGCTAAAGGACAATTGAATTATTTTGATTTAAAGGTATTTTTATTTATGATACTTTCTATTTATGGTTTTTTGACAGCCGATTGACCGTAGAATATAAAACGTTTAGCTGCGCGTTGCACCAATGCATCTTAGTCATAAGCACCATAGATTAAGTAGATTTATCTGATGTTACTTATTTTTGTTTTTTATTTTGCATGTCTGAAAAAATGCACGCCTTTGGTTTTTTTTTTTGTGTTATGGCTTATTTTTTATTTGTTTTATTAATTTTGTACCGTGTCCCGTGAGTATGTCTGTGGCACCACAACGGGCCCTAACAGAATACCAGCGCTGCGTTATTTATTGCTTTATTGCATAAATATCGCAGCATAACGCTGAGTTAGAGCCTTTTTGGCCTCGCACAGTTTTTTTATTTGTATGTAGAATTAACATGTTCTTGTTGTGACCTCACAACAAGAACATGTTAACCCTAACAAATAAATATTGTTTCTTTCTTTCTTTCTGGATTAAATTTGACAACTCAGTTACAATTAACGAAAATATATCAAACTAGCACTTCGCTCGCGACTTCGTCCGCGTGGATTTCAAAAATTTATAGCCTATGATACTCCAATGCCAATGCCTGCCCGGGGGTTGAGGATAAATTCGAAAGAGTTACCTCGCCCCTGGGCGCGTAGGGCAGGGAGGAACAGGGGTGGGTTTTAGTCAGGAAGAGTCTGACACGCCCTTCTGCTCCACCCTAGAGCGGAAGAAGTCATAAGATGATTTCCCATCCCCCCAAAAAAAAAAAAAGCCTATGATACTCACAAATAACGTAGCATTGGTAAAAGAATTTTCAAAATCGGTTTAGTAGGTCCAGAGATTACCCCCTACAACCTCACAAACTCACAAACTTTATCTCTTTATAATATTAGTATAGACAAGCTTCTTCCAGTGGCTTCACCCGCGTCATCATCACCATCATCATCATCATCATAAGCCTATTAATGTCCCCACTGCTGGGCCACAGGCCTCCTCTCTATGAGAGCCATCCACCACGCGAGCCCAATTAGAGGATGTCACTGTCTTTGATTTTTTGGTTCTAGGACATGCCAGTTTCCTCACGATGTTTTCCTTCACCGCTTCGAAAGCAGTGGTGATGAAATAATATACACAAAGTAAAGCGCCTGCCGGGGTTTGAACTGACGACCTACAACTTGCAAGTCGCGGCCGTTACCATTGAACCCGCGTGAAAGTCAAAAATATTCCCAGAATAAAAAGTAGCTTACGGGCTATTCCAGACCATAATCTATCTCTGTGGCAAATTTCATTCGGATCCGTTCAGCCGTTTATAATATTACTAGCTTCTACCTGCTGGCATAAAACATAGGTTACTTATACCATGCGGGTGCAGCTTCTGCTTCGCCCGCATGGTAAAAGTACCGAGCCTATCTGTGTGCAAAATTTCATTCAAATCCCTTCAGCCGTTTTTGCGTGTTTGAAACATAAACATACAAACTTTCCTCTCGCGCCCAGCCCTGGTTCAGGCCATGGTACAGAGCAAGAGACAATGGGAAGCTGTCTCCTCCTTCTGCGAAGCATTAATGCTCGCGAAGAGGGAGGCGGCATGGTTGAGGGAGACTCAATAACAGAGTTGCCCTCACGCCCTCAGCAGCAGCCGCCACAGGAGACGCCTGGGGCTGCCGGCGCCGCGAGACGATCTCCGGCCACCGTTGACCCGGGCCTGCAGACGGCGAGTAATGGGTAGCTCGCCGTTCGATCAGCACCAGGCCCGAGAGTCGACGGCGCGTAGTGTTCCACGCGCGCCTCAAAGAGTTGTCCGCAATAATGACGGGACCCATCATGGCCGATGCCTGCCCAGGGGTTGTGAATAAATTCGAAACAGAGTTACCGCGTCCCTGGGAATTCAGGGCAGGGAAGGAACAGGGGTGGGTTTTAGTCTGTAACAGTCTGACACGAGTATCGTTTGATTTATTAAAGAAAATATTTTCAAAAAATTATAAGAATATTATTATTGCAATTTGATACCTACTTGACAAGAAAAATACCAAAAAATGTTTTCCAAAAACCTAACTATCTCAACTTTCTACCTACCCCATAGAGTGTCGTGAACGTTATCCCCACACCACACACGTACCTTCACACAGCCTCAAAGACTTTGGACCGCCTATAAATAGACCAACGGTGTTCCAAAGAGTTACGTAGCACTATACCTACGACACGACGGCTACGGCGCTACGGCGTAGTACGTCTACGAGCTACGCGTAGCTCGTAACAGGGTCTACGTGCTACGAATATGTTGCTAACTGACACCATTTTGTAATTTATTAAATAAAGTCATTTACTAAACTATGTATTTTAGATCATATTTTTTACTTTTGATCGAGGAAATTAGCAGTGATTTTTTTATGCCATCTTATATTATAAACTACATTCTGTTAGCGGTTTTGCCAGCGTAAAAATCGGAAATCATTTCAAGGTACACTCGGGATAAAAAGTGTCCTTTATCTGCACCTAGAAACAATGTTGAAAGGGAACCGCTTATCTTGGTATGGTATGTGAAGACGAGGGATGAAACATTTGTAACTAAAAAAAATATAAAATTGATAACCTCCTCCTCTTTTCGACGGTTAAAAAGAGTTATGAATATAAATGCAAATGAATGGAGAGGGAGAGGGAGGCCAAAGAAAAGATGGACAGATTGTGCGAGGAGTGAGTGATACGAAAGTTTATTTCGTCCCTTGCACAGAAAAACACAATATTTTTACATGGAATGACATCATACCTACAGTGAGAGGAGCTGGTGGCTATAGTGAGAGGAGCTCATGGCTAAAGTAATAACAGCCGCACGGGTTGATCCATCAGGTTAAGCTACGCTTGCCGGGGTTGGTCCATGGATGGGTGACCATCTTTACATACCGAGACTCCTCCGTGCTTCGGAAAGCACGTTAAGCCGTTGGTCCCGGCTGTCAATCCTGGATCTTTGACAGTCGTTACGGTTCGTCAGAAGCCCGAAAGTCTGACAACCAGTCTTACCAAGGGGTATCGTATTACCCAGTAACTGGATTGTGGAGGTCAGATAGTCAGTCGCTCCATGTAAAATACTGGTATTCAGCTGCATAAGGTTAGTCTGGAAGCTGACCCTAAGATAGTTGGAAAACGGCTAGGCAGATTGGAGATGACATCATAACTACGTCAAGTGAAAATTAACAACAAAAAAAAACAACATTACAAAAAACATAACAAAGACCTGTGCAAGGACCAAAAAACTGGCCATCTGCGTGTCGGATTTCGTACATTAAGGGTTCTGTACCAAATATTGGTATTTGTTAGTATACGTAATAATAAATATTATCACCAAATTTCAAGTTCATAGGTCAATGGGAAGTTAAAAAATTCTTCATAACAAAATTTTGTAACAGACGACGGACGGATGGACAGACAGACGGACACGTGAGTGACAACAATAGGGCTCTGTTTTGACCCTTCGGGTACGGAACCCTAAAAAGCACCTATCTCAGCATATGCTGCGAAATTTATAAAATAAATATCGTAGCGCTGGTATTCTGATAAAGTTAACATACAATACGCATACTAAACACACGCTTTACAGCAGTAACAAACCTGCAACAACAACTTATTTCCACCCGACCTGAAAAATAATGATTTCATAAACCGTCTACCACCTACTCTGCAACCGGAACATCTTCAGATGTTATCACTAAAACTTTATTCCGTGTGAGAATCACAACTATTCATAACAGCCACTTTAACACAAACGTCTCAGCATTTTCAGCTAACCTTAGCTGAATATTTTTCTCTCATTTCCTTATCAAAATACGCAAGAAAGTTGAAGAAATGTGTTTGAAATTCTGCTGAACTTTCAGAAGGAATTTTCCATTTTTCTTGCTTGTTCTTAAGAACACTGCGGCATGAAAATGCCAAGGACCTCTGATGAAAACAAGGAGAAAGTTCAGCTTGCCTCGGTTGCATTAACGGTGCCATAGTCGGTCATTCTACCATACAAATGTAGTATGGCGATTAATTTACTATTTGATGGTGTAATAACAAAACAAAATATTAAATTATATCAATTTATTTCGTTATTATCTGCCTGTATGGATATGGAAACAAAAAAATTCAAAAAAAAATTTTTTTGGGTGGTGGTAAATCATCCAATGACATCTCCCGCTCTGGGTGGAGCCAGAAGGCGTCTCAGACTCTTACTGACTAAAACCCACCCCTGTTCCTTCCTTGCCCTAACTGCCCAGGGGCGCGAGAACTCTGTTTCGAATTTATCCACAACCCCTTGGCAGGCATTGGACATGACGGGCTCCGTCATTATTTGCTGACAACTCTTTGAGGTGCGTGTGGAACACTACGCGCCCTCGACTCTCGGGCCTGGTGCTGATCGGACGGCGAGCTACCCATTACTCGCCGTCCGCAGGCCCGGGTGTCTAGGCACCCTTAAGATCGTGACATTATGACCTAAAGAGCGGTCACTCCGATTGCATTACATGCGATGACACAATGATGACTACTAAAAATCTAAAACAACAACATTTTGCAGATTCGATTCATATCTATACTAACATTATAAAGAGGTAAAACTTGTATGTAAGTTTGAGTGTAGGAGTAATCTACGGAACTACTAAACCGATTTTGAAATTCTTTCACCAGTAGAAAGCTACATTATTTGTGGGTGCTGAGCTAAAAATATTTTTGAAATTCATGAGAACGAAGTCGCGAGCGGACTGCTAGTTTGTTATAAACTAAACGAACGTTAACTACGTTTTGGCCAGTAATGGCACTCCGGGAGTGCCGACAGAAGTGAAAGCTTGAACAAAAATGCCCAACTCGCCTAAAGAAGTATTCACTTCAATACAAATAGCGGTGTCGGTGTCGGTGTCGGCGGTGAGTTCAATTGTTTTTTCCCATCTCAAAAATGCTCAACGCGCCTAAAGAAGTTTTCACTTCAAAAATTAAAAGGTCAAACTTAGAGGAAAGTTTGACGATCATATCTATCGAAGATTTTATTTTTAAACGTGTTTCGGCAACAACATAATGTAGTTTTAAGAAATATACTCAAAATTAACATTTTTTTTTCTGCAACTTCAACTAAATAGAATCAGCTGAAAAAGTTTAACAAAACCAGAAATTTTTGAGTTGTGCGAATTTCATCGTCTTAGGGCCTATTTCACCAATTCTAAACGCCCAGATAAACGCGTTTAGCCGCTGTCTATCTGGGAACTACTGGCTCGAATTGAAAAATGATTTTTGAGTTGAAAAAAAAATCCTTTTGAGAACTTCAGTTGCGTGCGCTGCGTAAACGGTTAGTTACGCAAAAATTATGTATGACGGAATTGTTTTTAAAGTTCTAAATAAAAGTCCGCGACGGCATATGTCTATATTTTATAGTTAACTCACTATAATCTTTTTTATGGTTTTTATTTTTGACGATAAGCTTAGTTCAGTAAAACTTAGTTTATAGAGCGAATGGTGAAATCGGCCCTTAATGTGCACAAAAGTATAGGTATTTATAACTACCTATTTCCTTTTAGTGTGATTATAAATTTAACCCAAGCTGGCATTTTATTTATTTTGACGGCATTTTATTTATTTCCAGCGTTCGAAGAACGCTAGAAACTGGTATTGATGTCTATATTATTAATAATGTATGATAGGATGAATGCGAATATGTTTATGGATTAATAATTTTGGATGGATTTATTATTCATGTTACCAATCTATGAGAAGGCTCTTGTTGATTTAGGATGATCTGTCTTGTGACTGTTGGAAAGACCATGAGTTTTCAGAATAAACTAACTTCTGCCAGCGGATTCGTCCTCGTGGAATTAGTTCTTCCCCCTGTGCAATTCCAGATTATAATCTATCTCTGTGCCAACTTTCATCCAGATACGTTCAGCCGTTCTGGCGTGATTGAGTAACAAACATCCATCCAAATCGCATTTATAATATAATAAGTAGGAATTAGGACAATAGTAGGATTGAAGCTAGAGCGATGTCTCTAAGCAAGGCAGCTAAGAAATAATAGACAAATACCAGAGACAAAGGATTTTACGATCAAGTAGTGTCAATTAAACTATTGACGTATTATTATTTATTCACAGATTGAAGAAAAAACGTTCAAGTCTCTAAAATTTAATATGGAAAGGCAGTCACCAGCAGAAGGAGTTCAGATCTCTAAAATTTAATATGGAAAGGCAGTCACCAGCAGGAGGAGTTCAGATCTCTAAAATTTAATATGGAACGGCAGTCACCAGCAGGAGGAGTTCAGATCTCTAAAATTTAATATGGAAAGGCAGTCACCAGCGGAAGGAGTTCAGATCTCTAAAATTTAATATAGAAAGGCAGTCACCATCAGGAGGAGTGTAGATCTCTTAAATTTAATATGGAGAGGCAGTCACCAGCAGGAGGAGTTCAGATCTCTAAAATTTAATATGAAAAGGCAGTCACCAGGAGGAGGAGTTCAGATCTCTAAAATTTAATATGGAAAGGCAGTCACCAGCAGGAGTTCAGATCTCTAAAATTTAATATGAAAAGGCAGTCACCAGGAGGAGGAGTTCAGATCTCTAAAATTTAATATGGAAAGGCAGTCACCAGCAGGAGTTCAGATCTCTAAAATTTAATATGAAAAGGCAGTCACCAGGAGGAGGAGTTCAGATCTCTAAAATTTAATATGGAAAGGCAGTCACCAGCAGGAGTTCAGATCTCTAAAATTTAATATGAAAAGGCAGTCACCAGGAGGAGGAGTTCAGATCTCTAAAATTTAATATGGAAAGGCAGTCACCAGCAGGAGTTCAGATCTCTAAAATTTAATATGAAAAGGCAGTCACCAGGAGGAGGAGTTCAGATCTCTAAAATTTAATATGGAAAGGCAGTCACCAGCAGGAGTTCAGATCTCTAAAATTTAATATGAAAAGGCAGTCACCAGGAGGAGGAGTTCAGATCTCTAAAATTTAATATGGAAAGGCAGTCACCAGCAGGAGTTCAGATCTCTAAAATTTAATATGAAAAGGCAGTCACCAGGAGGAGGAGTTCAGATCTCTAAAATTTAATACGGAAAGGCAGTCACCAGCAGGAGGAGTTGAGATCTTTAAAATTTAATATGGAAAGGCAGTCACCAGCAGGAGGTACGAGTAAGTAAACCGTCTTGAGCCGGATGTATCTACAGTAAAAATCTTCTTTTCCTGTTACCAGATTATCGCTATATTAAGGTCTTTTCGATCGAAAGATAAAATAAGAACCCACAAGATACCAACTAAATTAAAAAACCCCCAATGCAAAAAAGAAAAGCGAACATTTAAAAAACATAAAAGAGCTGATGATCTTGAAACAGTTGAACCGACTTTGATAAAAACATGTCTAAGAGAGAGGAGCTTGTGGCTAAAGTAATAACAGCCGCATGGGTCGATCCCAAAAAAAATGTCGAAAATGTCGTGAGGAAAGTCTTGTGTATGGATGTGGATGGCTATAAGAGTAGGGGAAGGCCAAAGAAACGATGGTTGGACTGTGTGAAAGGGGATATGGGTGAAAAGGGGGTGACTACAGAGATGACGACTAATAGAGGAGTATGGAAGAAAAAGACATGTTGCGCCGACCCCAAATAAATTGGGATAAGGGCAGGAAAATGATGATGATGGGCCGATCCATCAGGTTAAGCTACGCTCGCCGGGGTTGGTCCTTGGATGGGTGACCATCTTTACATACCGAGACTCCTCCGTGCCTCGGAAAGCACGTTAAGCAGTTGGTCCCGGCTGTCAATCGTGGATTTTTGACAGTCATTACGGGTCGTCAGAAGCCCGAAAGTCTGACAACCAGTCTTACCAAAGGGTATCGTATTACCCAGTAACTGGGCTGTGGAGGTTAAGGCAGTCGCTCCATGTAAAATACTGGTATTCAGCTGCATCCGGTTAGACTGGAAGCCGAACCCAAGATAGTTGGGCAAAGGCTAAGCAGACGATGATGTCTAAAAACCATCGCTAAAAAAACCGCATTCAAATCGGTTCACCCGTTTAAGAGTGCCACAGACAGACAGACACACACATAGCGGTTAAACTTATAACACCCCTCTTTTTGCGTCGGGAGTTAAAAATATCTGAAAGGTTCGCAACAAAGAGGCATAGAGTTTGTTAGCATCGTACCGCCAAAAATAACTCATTAATATATTTGCTAAACCCTCCCATCCTGGGTAATCCAAAAAGCTCCAATTTTGCAGGGATTACCGTCTATTGACCTTGCTACTTATGTATGATAGACAGACGTCTGGTTTTTGTGTTAGTCAACGACGATCGAATGTGCTCACAATATAGTACCCACTTTTTTTTTGACCCTAAAAAAGTGGTAATGTTACCCAGTTACTGGGTTGTAAAGGTTAAATAGGAAGCCGTTCCATGTAAAGTACTGGCATCTAGATTCACCCCCTCCAGGTTAGACTGAAAGCCGACTCCAACATACTTGGGGTTAGGCTAGGTAGATCATTTTTTAGGGTTCCATACCCGAAAGGTCCTAACGGAGCCCTATTGCTGTCACTCACGTGTCCGTCCGTCTGTCTGTCCGTCGTCTGTTTCAAAATTTTGATCCGAAGAGTTTTTTAACTTCCCATTGACCTATGAAATTATACGCGATAATGCTTATTTATTATTACGTATATTTTACTAACAAATACCAATATCATATATCAGATATTTTGTCTGATAATTCGCTCAATTGTTATGGAATCCTAAATGTGTGAAGTCCGACACGTACTTCGACGGTTTTTTTTTTTGTAGCTGGAAGTCATCAAATGACTTCTCCCGCTCTGTGTGGAGCGGGAGGGCGTGTCAGACTCTTACCAGGGTCGCGGTAACTCTTTCAAAGAACCCACTAATATTAGTGTTTTAATCCGTGGTGCTTGGAAACTGGGTTTACCCCATTTGTAAATGTTTATTTATGCCTGTTGGCCTAGCTTTCCTCTCGTCTCTACTTATAGGCAGTTGTCCCAACGCCGCCGGCGAATAAGCGAATAACTATCGACTGTTTTAACGCTCAAGAAACGTACAATATATATTCATTCCGTGTTAACAAAAGAGATGCATATATTAATAGTTGATCGCTGACTGTTCACACCACATGTTTGTCGCTGAGCGACAAGAGCTATCAAAGCTATTCGCTCAGCGTCACTCGCTCAGCGATGCTCGCTCGGCGGCTAGAACACACGTCGAGAGACATACTCGAACAAGTGGTGCGAGCTCGAACACTCGCGCAATAAAACTATCGGGAACTACCAATAGCTACTCGCTCATCGCCGGCGGTGGGACAAGGAGGGAAGTGGCAATAATTAATTTTGTTCTTACTCCTCTGGTTGTTCTTTTCTGATTAATTTCGTTGTGTGACCCAAGACAGTTTAATAGACGACACGGTTGGCGCAGTGGTTGAGCGTTCGGCTTCTGCGCTGCGTGTCGCAGGTTTGATTCCCGCACGGAACAAATACTTGTATGGCCCACAGATAGTTGTTTCGGGTCTGGTGTCTTGTGTATGTGAGTTTACATGTTTGTGAACGCACCCACGATACAGGAGTAATTCCTAGAGTGTGCCACGTTTATTAAAAAAATGTCGATCGGCGACTGTCGGTGGCGAGTTCGATTGTTTTTTCCCATCTCAAAAATGCTCAACGCGCCTAAAGAAGTTTTCACTTCAAAAATCGTTTTTCCGGGACTCACCGTTTCATTGCCTTCGCGTTTTTCCGGTGGTCACCACTGTTGATTCTGGCTTTCAGGAGTTGCAGTGGTTGGAAAAAGTAGAGCGGGATTGACCCACAAAAGTCAATGATTGATGATTTTCGAAATGAAGGCATTTTCTTGATAGTTTTTTAAGAAAAAGAGTGGTGATTAACATTAACGCCACATTTTTGATCAAATTCCACATTTCTATGCATAATTTCTATTCCTTCTTGATTAGCTATAATGGTAACCTTATAATTTTCTTGTCCACAAACTAATTTATTTTGAGTCGGCGTAATATTCCTTCTTCTTCTATACTTCTCAATCAATTTTCATCATCCCCTTCTTCCTAGTCATCATCTTTCGTACAGTTTATCCGTCTTTTCTTTTGGTTTTCCTTCTTAAAAGAGCCCATATTCAAACCGAAACTTTCCAAATAACAAGTTCCTTATTCCTCCATATCACATGCATATACCGTGACAGACGATGTACACAATTAATTTAATGACCTTATTTCCATTTAATTTGTGGGTAGACCAGATATTAATAAAATGATAATTTAAAAAAAATATTTATCTTCACAAATTACCAACAAATGCTAGCTGTTTAAGTTGACAGATTTTTCGGGAAAAAAAAATGTTATTTAATCTGGAATCTGAACTAAGCCTAGGCCTGTATTTCAGAGCACCAGGCCCCCTAACATCCTAAATAGTAGAGATTGTCAACGTGTAACTAGTGCGAAATAATGATGGCGTGTGTGTATATATATGCGTATCATCTGTACATATATATAAAATTCAAAGTCCTGACTGACTGACTGATATATCAACGCACAGCCTAAACCGCTGGACCTAGAGACTTGAAATTTTGCACATAGATAGCTTATACAGTGTAGGCATCCACTAAGGAAGGATTTTTGGAAATTCCTCCCCTAAAAGGTTAAAATAGAGTATGGAAGTTTGTATGACAACTTACTGCTTGGGTTTAAAACCTTGAATCTTAGCAGAACCGTGTCTCTAAGTAAATAAAAATATTCGACATTATTAGTTTGCCAAAACTACCCCCGAATGGGGGTTTAAAGAGTGCTTAACTTTGTATGGTAGAATCTTAACGCTTGATCCGATAAAATCTAAAACTTGAGTCTAAAACTCGGCACGAATAATCTTAATAAAAAATTATTACGTATTTTTTAATTTTTCGGGGTGAAAACGAGTGTTGAAGTTTTAAGGGAATAATTTTTTGCTTACTTCAGTTAACTCAAAAATTGGTACAAACAGCTTAAAAGTAAGTAATTTTAACGGGTCAAAATCAACCCCTATCGAAGTGAAAAGGGGAAAAAATGTATGTTTGTATGTTCGGCTGTCAATCACACAAAAACCGCTGAAGGGATATGAATGAAATTTTGCACACAGGTAGGTCATAGCCTGGATTAACAGCTACTTTTTATCTCGGTAAATGACAAGACTTAGCGAAGGCTGAGGTGGAAGTAGAAATCCAGAGTAATTCAGAATATTTATAGAGCTTTCAAGCAAAGCAAAGGTAACATCTCTACAGAGCAACAGAACAAGATAACCGACTATTTAAATATTACGTTTTGCCCTTTAATACTATGAACTTTAAACTTTCCAAGCTCCAGTTTCACATAATCATCAATAAACCGCTCCAGTACCTGGAACAGTCGATCGGACTGACATTGATCCTCGGGAAGGTCCCGAACCGCCTACGCAATCTATCTTTAGAAGACAACAGCGAAACGCATGGGCGTAAGGCCCTGGTCCCTCAGCTGACGAGGAAGCGACTAGCGATTGAAGGCGAACACAAAAGCAAATAAGAAGGGTGGCCGAGACTGGACCCTCCTCATAACCACTGAACTATTCTAATCCAATCAAAATAATCAATCAAACATATAAATTGATATATGACTCCGTGCGACGTAAGTCAAATTTGCCATTAGGACAATTAAAGAGGATAATTAAAAAACCGATGAGTTTTAAGCTGGTGATCATGATCCCACTGCTGGGGCACAGGCCTCCTCACTGTGAGAGGGTTTTGGGCCGTAATCTACCACGCGGGCCCAATGCGGGTTGGCGGATGTCACATGTCTTCGAATTTTTGGTTCTAAAACATGCCGGTTTCCTCACGATGATGCCTTCACCGTTTTGAGAGCAGTGGTGTTGAAATAATTAACACAAAATAAAGTGCCTGCCTGGGTTTAAACTCACGACCTACAACTTGTAAGTCGCGGCCGTTACCTCTGGGCCACCACTGCTCCAACATGATCTACAAATTGATAAACATACCGTTAGCCTACACGGACCGATGATTTGAAAAAGGTGGCGGACACAGGATTTAGAAGGTGAAAAATCTGGAGTTGCGGTGCAGCTTGGGACAGGTTTATGTCCAGGAAATACAGCGATAGGCTGAGCTGATCAATTGTTCGCCAAATAAATAACAAACAGTGCAGAGGCTGCTCGTTAATCGCTAGCAGTGAGACCAATGCCTAAAGCTATAGGTGAGTGTTGGAATGTGCCGGAGGAAGATCAAAATACGAATATATAGTTGAGACCTTTAAGTACCAAAATAATCTTGTACTGACATTTATACGGAGTGCGTGGGAGGACAGCTGATGGGGATACTTTTAGCTAATACGTATATTATTTCTAATCTTGTTTGACATTGTTTTACACATAA
The DNA here is from genome assembly GCA_951329385.1 of Polia nebulosa. NCBI lineage: Eukaryota > Metazoa > Arthropoda > Insecta > Lepidoptera > Noctuidae > Polia > Polia nebulosa. The sequence continues at coordinate 3,989,782 of OX589592.1, read as the reverse complement.
TAAAACTCGATTATTAACTGTGAAGGTTATTGAACGCCAAATTCAATCAAAAATTTTCGGAACACATTCATAGTGGGAAGAGCTAAAAGTGGAATTCCCTGCCAAAGTCTGTGTTTCCAGATAGTGACATCCAGAGGAATTTTGAGACAAGAGTGAACAGGTAGGTTAATTTTAGACAAGCGTACTCCATCTTCGACCACATTATCGCTTACCATCAGGTGAGATAGTTGTCAAAGCTCGTTGTTAAAAAAAACCGGCAAGTGTGTGTCGGACTTCGCACAGGGTTCCGTACCAAATTAAGGTATTATCAAAGAAAAAATCTGATTTATTAATATATTGGTATTTGTTAGTAAAATATACGCAGTAATAAACATTATCACCAAATTTCAAGTTCACTCAATGGGAAGTTAAAAAAATCATCGGAACAATATTGACAGACGTACAGACGGACACGTAAGTGACAGCAATAGGGTGCCGTTTGAACCCTTTGGGTACCAACCCTAAAATGATATACCTAGCCTAATCCCAAGTATGTTGGAGTCAGCTTTCAGTCTAACCTTGAGGGGGTGAATCTAGATGCCAGTACTTTACATGAAACGGCTTGCTATTTGACCTTTACAACCCAGTAACTGGATAATACGACAACTCTTGGCAGCACTGGTGTCAGATGTTCCAACTTTTGACCACCATGAAGTCATCATCATCTCAGCCTTTTAATGTCCCCACTGCTGGGGCACAGGCCTCCTCTCTGTGAGAGGACCATGCAGTAATAACTGTCAATGGCAACCGTGTCCAACAATTTACGTACTTTCCGAGAGAAACCCCCCAGGTTTAGGTATGTAACGGATGCTCACCCATTCACGGACTGACCTCAACAAGCGTTACTTAACCTTGAAAACCCGCACGGTTGTTATTTAGCTACGAGCCCCTCCCCTCTAATTATACGAACAAATATGGCAGGCTAATTATTGTGGTCATTTTTCCGCCCACAAATACAGCTATTTTCAGTACCCTGCGTCCTTTTCCAAGTGAAAATTGCCTCCCAGTTAAATTAAAATTTAATTTTAGCTCTCTAAGCGGACTAAACAGGGAACAACGAAACTTACTTTTGCATTAATTATAAATAGTACAGTAGTTTGCTGGTGTTTTAGGGTTCCGAACCTCCACATGGAATACACTTAACCCTTATAGGATCTCTCGTGCGTCTGTCACAACCGTATAACAAAGTTGAGATTTGATACACACGTGGACATTTGTGACCCAACACGGACGTATAACGTAAATAAATGAATTTGGAGTATGCGGGTCACTTTTGGGGTGATAATCGGAAAATTATTATAGAAAAATGTTAAAAAATAAAGTTTTTCAAACTGTAGGTACCGTGTGATATGCCAAATGAAAAATACATAAATATTGTCAGGGTCTCACAATCATCCTAATAAAATATCTATACCTACTAATATTATAAAAGAGGAAAGATTTGTTTTTTTGTAAGTAACGACTAAACTTAAAAACTACTGGATCGATTTTAACCATTTTTTCACCAAAAGAAAGCTAAATTATCAGCGAGTAACATAAGCTACATTTTATCCCGGGAAAAATAACAGTACCCGCGGGATAGGTCACGGGAGCGAAGCCGGGAGCAAAGTGCTAGTTATGTATAAATGGGAAAATTTGTGAGGATGTATGGATCTTTGTTACTCTTTCACGCAAAAACTACTGAACAGATTTTGATGAAACTTCACAATCATATTGCTTATTCATCAGAATAACACATAGGCTTAAATTTATAATGGGGGGAAGTACTAATAACTCGCAGGTGAAGCCACCGACAGAATCTAGTTCTTTATAATTTTAAAATAACAAAGAAAGAAAGAAAGAAAAGAAAGAAAAATTATTTATTTTGCACAGATTACAACCGCACATTAATTTACAAAAGCCTAGTTAAATATATGTGTATGTTTATTATTAGTATATATTTAATATCGTTCCCGTTTTTTATTATTTTTACTTATGATCTTTGTTTGTATTTTTTTTGCACCTACAATATTATCTCTCCACCACTCTTGGTTGACTGGTAGAGAATGCCTAAGGCATTAAGTCCGCCTTTGTACTTTTGTTGCATGAAGTGTAAATAAATAAATAATAATAAAATTAACCATTCCAAACTACAGTCTAAAATTTAAAAAAAAATACAGAATATAGTTATTTACGTATAGATTACAGGAGAAACTACAAGCAGTTTAAGGTTTAAAAAAAATATTTAAAAACAAAATTTGTTCGGAACCCTTTGCATGCGAGTCGGACTCGGTCTTGGCCTGTTTTTGAATAGTTTTAACCCTCTATGAGACTCTGGGTGAGGTTTGTACAGACCAGGGAGATATGGCACGTAAAGAGGCCTACCAGCTGTGGGTGGAACAAGGCTGCCTATGATGATGATGACGAAGCCCTTTTTAACCAAAAGCCAACGTATTTGGATTTATTTTTGTTTTATCGTTGACTAGCTTCAGCGAGCTAACTTTCAACCCCTTTGTCACCCCCTTAAGGGTTAAATTTCAAAAAACCCTTTCTTGTTGGATACCTACTCTTCACAAAGAACACACCCTCCAAATTTCATGTCTCTAGGACCAGCGGTTTTGGCTGTGCGTTGATATATCAGTCAGTCAGTCAGTCAGGATTTTGAATTTAATATATACAGATATGTTCGTGTTTGACCACTATCTCACCTGCACGTGTATTCGCTAATTCAGTTGACATTAATTTGATAAGCACTATGAAGTACATTGCTCGGTGGACATCGATTATAATAGGCATTACGGTTTTCCTATACGTCAAAGCAGCAATGTACGGCAAAGTGCCTATCAAATTGATGTCAACTGAGTTAGCGAATACGCCTGCTGATGGTGAGCGATGATGTGGTTGACACAGCCTAAACCGCTGGTCCTAGAGACTTGAAATTTGGAGGGTGTGTTCTTTGTGAAGAGAAAGTATCCACAGAGAAAGGGTTTTTCGAAATTCAACCCTTAAGGGGGTGAAAAAGGGGTTGAAAGTTGCGGCGGATGTACTAATCCCACGCAAGCGAAGACGCTAGCAGAAGCTAGTTTGAAATAAAAATTTTATACAACAATTTCTATATCATTATGTTTAAATTCTGTGAAGAACAGGATCTTGTATATATACCATGGATCATACGAGAAATTCTATTAACTAAGCTGTGTTCTTGCTCATTCTTCTGCATATTATAAAACTATTATACCTTTTGAAATTACTATTTTTTTTAATTTACTTAATTTATTGACTTTCAAAAGTTTGAGGCATGCCATTGAGAAATGAATACCCATAAGTCTATAAAACTGATAAAAATTATGTTAGACAAATGTTCAAATAAATTAAAGTTGACCTACATTTTAGATGTAAAACTATGCAATTCTTATGTTAACTAATTAATACCATCTCCTTTTTATGCCGCTTGTACATATTTATTTTCTTTAAGCTTGTATGTACTTTGTAATTATTCTAAACAACAAGTACTTAAACTACTATTTCTCTAAATAAACAAATAATTAACAGACCTTTCTAATTGCGCGTTGCAGGTAACGCTCGTCCACCATTGCTGATTAGATAAAAGCAATACGAGAAACACCAACAGGCATCCTTTGGAATTTATTTTAAATTACTATAGGTATTTTTAATCCTATTTAAGATTATTTTATACTATACTATAAACCGTCTTTTACAGGATTTAAAGTTTAACTAATAATTCCGATTTATTGTAATTTAATTATTTATTTTTCATTATTTAACTAAAAATAAAACACAACTCCAGACCTGGAAATTAAAGCCACAAAAAAGTCCTTACAACCGACCGACGCGACGTCTGAAAACTGGTTTTAAAATTTCATGCCCCGAGATTCGAAATACGAAATAAGTCATAAAACCGCATTTGGTCAGACGGACGAACGAATCACTAGAGGCAAAGGTGTACTCACATTCGGTCTCTGCGGCAGACTATCCACGCCCATTTTGAGAAGCACTATCACTCATTCTATGTCACAAATGTCTTTACAAAGCTTGTATTGTGTTTGTGGTAAGTTTTTTTTTTATATTTTAGCCGCAGCGCGGCTGGCTGTATGCGCCCATCACTGCTGGGGAGAAGACTGGGTGAGCTAGAGATGGGCTGTGTTGGGGCCCGGGAAAATCGAGATTTGTTTTGGGAAAGATCGTTGTTAGAGTTTATTTAAACCAGGCTAACAAGGATATGTTTGCTGAAAACCTTTTATTAACGAGTCTAAAGTAACGCGTTGTGTTTTTGATTTATGTATTATAATTTTATAACATAAATAAAATTATCATCTCAATTCCGTCCAAGAAATTGCAACTAAGTGTAACTTTTCGATTCAGTCAATGTTTCAAATTGAACATAATATTCTGTGCTTCGAAATTAAAACTTCTCATTTCATATTACTCTACCCACACGGGCCATAATTCCAATTATCGACATACCATCTCCCATCCCTAACCTCCTTGATGCTGCGCGCGCCGCCGTCCAACCCCGAAGCTGCCTCACACCTCATCTCGCAAAACCAACCAAACCTGCTCCCTATCCATATGAAAATAGAGTTTAGATTTTCTTTTTTCCTTGTCGTCCTTCGTTCACGTTACCAGTACAAGTTATGATTTCCAGCGTTGTGACGGCAATCATTTAAAGCTGCAGATGTAAGTGACTTAATTTAGTTAACTTCTGCGATTTGGGAGATAAAGAATCTAACAATTACTTTAAAATGGCAGCTTCTTATCTCAATGTCCAGGAAAATCTGCGCGAGATTTGTTCGACAATTATCTGGAGTTTGTGGATGGTAGTACTAATTTACGTAAGAGAATGGGAGGAGGTGGCCCGGAAGTACAATCCAATTTTTAGGGTTCCGTAATCAACATGGAACCCTTATAGTTTTGCCATGTCCGTCAGTCCGTCCATCCGCAGCTTAGCTCAGATACTCTTAGGGCCGATTTTACTAATGAAACTAATCGCGATTAGTTAAACTAAACTCAGTTTATGCGTTTAATCGAGATTAGAGCTTCATTTAGCGTTTCGTCACTACAAACTGAACTAGTTTAAGCTTAACTTAGTTTTAATTCTAAACGCCCCAGTTTTCGGTGAAACGCAAAATGAAGCTCTAATCTCGATTAAACGCATGAACGGAGTTTAGTTTAAACTGATCGCGATTAGTTTCATTGGTGAAATCGGCCCTTAGTAGTAGAAAGCTATAATTTGGCATGGATATACATATTAATCACGCCGATAAAGCGGTTACATAAAAAAATGGAAAAAAAAATACCTCATGTAAAAGTTAAGTGGGGAGGTTTTTTTTTCTCGTCTATCCCATGGTGTGGAGTGTCGTTGGATAGGCCATTCAAAAATATTACGGGCCTGTGAAAATCATTTTTCGATTGAGGGATTCGTATGCGTAAAATTCAGCTTTAAATTGTTAATTATTATTAGTTAAGTGTCCGGGCCCCGCCAGCTAAATTATTGCTTTTGGTTATGTGAAAAAAACACGGCATTAGTATATATACTGTGAATATCCGAAGTGCAGTGTATGTTAAGATACACTAGTGTCTGTTAACATCCACCAAAATAGCTGGTGAATGACCGTTATTTATCTTTTTCTTGACGATTTCGGTCATTCACCGGTGACTGTTATCACACACCACGACGATGTTCATTATGAACGAAATTATGCGTGCAGCAGGCATGGTTTCTGTCACGGCTCCGGCGCTGAGGAGCTCCGGCGGTCTCACGCGAGCTTATCGTCGCAGATGGTTTTAACGCTCACCACCGCAGCTTCGCCTTGCTGGCCGCTAGCCGGCCAAGTTGATAGAAGTCGCATTGTTAAGAATACCTACTTACTAAATTAACGACTTCCATTACTATAGTTGGTTCCCGTCAGCCAGGCATAGTTGGGTAAATTCTTATTTAGGGCTGGTTGGTCTAGTAGTCCTCGGACTGAGGTTGAGGTCCTGGTTTCGTCTCCCGGTCGGGCGAAGTATGATTGAAACACTAGGAAGTGGTGACGGGCGGGCGTTACTTGGGGACTATCTTTATGTAGAACTTTGACGTGCCGAAAGTGCTGGCTCTCAGCCTAGTTTGAATTATGGCCTACGCCGACCGGGACGGAATGGCAAAGGATTTAAATTTTTGCCAAAGGACATTCCAACTTATCTAGTATGAATACGACTTCAACTCCAATGTTTTAAATTGATGCCGCGGCATTGAAAGGAAATTTCTCGATGCCACGGCATCAATTTAATTTGACATAATTGAATAAATAAAATAAATAAATAAAGTAGGTCTTAACAACACTTTTACACGTCAACATTTTTTTTTTTTTAGCTAGATGAGGCCGGTGTTTCCTAGCTGACTAAGAAGAAACTCTTTTAAAGTGTTCAAATCCATACAATATGTACTGGTCAAATCATATGAGAACCATGTACGTTTATGTCTGGGAAGAGCTTTTGAGGAAAGCAACACGCAAATTTGAGTGGACCTGTCCAGACAGTGCAAGCATTTGTCAGTTATCGTGAAGCTCAACTCAGAACTTTGAGGAGCTCAACGAACCGACGAACAATACCTAAGTAAAGACATTTAAGTAGGCCGCAAAAATATTCAAACTGCCAGACAATCATAAAATCTACATGAATATAACGACATACACAGTTCTCGCATTCACATTATGCTATATGAGGACCATGCAGCTTAGTGTCTGTAATGGTCTTTTGAAGAAAGAACCACACATATTTGAGGGGACCTGTCCAGTCAGTGCAAGTATTTGTCAATAGTCGAATAGCTCAACTTAGAACCAGTAAGGAGCTCAATTTGACGAACAATACCAAGGAAAGGACATTTGAGTAGGCCGCAAAAGTACTCAAAGTATAGTATAATGGGGGATGTACTAACTTGACGCGGGCGAATCCACTGCCAGAAGCTAGTCACCACATATTATAAAACAAAGACGCCCCACGTCTGTATGTTCGCGATTAACTCAAAAACTAATGAACGGATTTTCATGCGGCTTTCACCAACACACAAAATGATTCATGAGGAAGGTTTAGATGTATAATTTGTACCTGTGGGAAGCTGGGGCAAGTCGCTAGTGTTATATAATTGAGACCCTTCCAAACCCAATATACATCGCTATCGGCCTTCCGCCCCGCTTAACACTTATGTCATTGCGGAAAGTAGTCACAAATCCCTAACATTACTCCCGAGTTCGGAGAAAGCGCAATTGTTGAGTAATATACGCGTCAGAGTTATTTATATTACTTAGCTATTCACGGCAGTTTCGCGACTCCGAAACGTAAGCGGCATGATTTAATAAAACATTTTTTTTTTGTTTTGGTAAACGGATTTCGTGTTCAAACTGTTGTGAGTAGAATTAGATTTCGCAGTTGGTATTTTTCTGAGGAGCTCGTGGCTACGGTTCGATCAATCAGGTTAAGCTACGCTTGCCGGGGTTGGTCCATGGATGGGTTATCTTTACGCACCGTGACTCCTACGTGTCTCGGAAAGCACGTTAAGCCGTTGGACCCGGCTGTCAATCGTGGATCTTTGACTGTCGTTACTGGTCGTCAGAAGCCCGAAAGTCTGACAACCAGTCTTACTAAGGGGTATCATATTACCCAGTAACTGGTTCGTGGAGGTCAGACAGGCAGTCGCTCCATGTAAAATACTGGTATTTTACGGAGCCCCGTTTGGACCCTTCGAGTTTGTATTGTTATCACTCTCGTGTCCGCCTGTCTGTCTGTCCGTCGTCTGTTGTGTTACGAAGATTTCTTTAACTTCCTTCCCATTGACCTATTACGTATACTTTACTAACAAATACCAATATTTGGTACGGCAATCTTAATGTGCGAATCCGACACGCACCTGGCCAGTTTTTCTATGTTTTGAAACACATGCAGACTTACTTATCCATCAACAGTAAATATTAACTCTTAAAAAGAAAAAAAATATGTTTATGTTTGTAAATCGAATCAGTAGTAGGTACTTCCCTAAATTAACTTAGGGAAGTACCTACTACTGATTCGATTGCGACAATTCCTTCGATTTCGGAAAGCTACACTGTGTCACTTGAGGTGTAGTACGAGTAAGTACTACCTATAGTATAAGGTCTATGACCCTATCCATTTTTGTAACGTGTCTTCTGTTAATATATAAGACACTTGTACTCTTTAGTCAGTAATTAAAGGTAATCGCTTGAGAGCAGTTGTTTCAATAACACAACATGGCCCCAAACACTTTTAATCACACTGTACAGAAGGGAAGTCGCTGAGAAAAGCTCATGTTTTTTTTTTTTTTGTGGGTTGGGAAATCATCCAATGACATCTCCCGCACTAGGGTGGAGCGGGAGGGCGTCTCAGACTCTTACTGACTAAATCCCACCCCTGTTCCTTCCCTGTCCTGAGTGCCCAGGGGCGCCGTAACTCTCGTTTCGAATTTATCCACAACTCCTGGGCAGGCATCGGCCATGAGGGGCGGCGACATTATTGCTGATAACTCTTTGAGGCGCGCGTGGAAAACTATGCGCCGTCGACTCTCGGGCCTGGTGCTGATCGGACGGCGAGCTACCCATTACTCGCCGTCCGCAGGCCCGGGTCTACGATGGCCGGAGTTCGTCTCGCGGCGCCGGTAGCCCCAGGCGTCTCCTGCGGCGGGTACTGCTGAGGGCATGAGGGCGACTCTGTTGTTGAGTCTCCCTCACCCTTGCCGCCTTCCTCTTCGCGAGCATTACTCAAGGAGGAGACTGCTTCCCATTCCCTCTCGCTCCGTACCATAGCCTGAACCAGGGCCGGCCCGAGAGGGAAAAGCTCATGTTACCATAAAAAATTGTATTCGTAGCACTACAAGCGACGGGCTACGAGACGTACCTACTCGTAGCACTACATACGTCATATATAGATTCCGGGAATGCGTGCTACGGGCTACGAAGCGTACTTGTAGCACTATAAGCGACATAGATAGATTCCGGGAATACGTGCTACGGGCTACGAAGCGTACTTGTAGCACTATAAGCGACATAGATAGATTCCGGGAATGCGTGCTACGGGCTACGAAGCGTACTTGTAGCACTATAAGCGACATAGATAGATTTCGGGAATGCGTGTTATGGGCTACGAAGTGTACTTGTAGCACTATAAGCGACATAGATAGATTCCGGGAATACGTGCTACGGGCTGCGAAGCGTACTTGTAGCACTATAAGCGACATAGATAGATTTCGGGAATTCGTGTTATGGGCTACGAAGTGTATTTGTAGCACTATAAGCGACACAGATAGATTCCGGGAATGCGTGCTACGGGCTACGAAGTATACTTGTAGCACTATAAGCGACATAGATAGATGCCGGGAATGCGTGCTATGGGCTATGCGTACTTGTGGCACTACAAGCGACATAGATAGATCCCGGGAATGCGTGCTACGGGCTACGAAGCGTACTTGTAGCACTACGAGCGACATAGATAGATTCCTGGAATGCGAGCCAGAGGCTAAAAGGCGTAGCACTGACATCAGTGGACGTTATTCGATCATAAAAAAGTCATGTTGAAACGACCCCCAGTAAATTAAGATACCTACGTCCCTTAAGCTTGTCAAAATCGGGAACTTTTCAGGATAACAAATACACTGTTTAGAAGTACGTAACTCAGTTTTTTGAAGAAACTGTCTTACGTGTTGCTGCCATGGCAATAAAACTTAGTTAAGCAATTTTGCTACGTATTGTTTTAGTGTTAAATTATGCGTCACCATACTCGCCATTGATTCAAATCCTCGTGTTTGATTTGTCAAACGCTGCGTCGTTCGATTCCCTATCGAATGACATCTGTAACGTATTTTGTCATACAAATGACATACGTGGTGTCTATAGTTAAGTGATAATGATGATTTATCATATTACAGCTTTACCAATTTAAACTTACTACTGGAACTGGAATTATTAGTTTGGTTCTTCAATCAATATTTCAGTAATTTAGGCAACGCCACCATGACCTCCTTAAAGCACTAGGCTTCCTAGCTTCAGCTAATCCGCTGTTATCTCCCAACTTGCACGTTCAACCACGGTTCACAGCATTTACTTGGACCCTTCGAAGTACGCATAAACACTCAGACCGTCCAAATGTCAGCCTACTGATGGACGAGGTTCACACCAGAGGAAACATTATTCACACTATTTTTAGATAGTTTTGTGGGAATGTGGTGTGTTGTTGGAAAGTTGTTGAGGTGATGTTAGATGGATGTTTTGTGTTGCAAATGGATGTCAAAATATACTTACACATACTCGTATATAGAAAGAAAAGAACAAGAAAGAAAAAATATTTATTTTGCGCAGATTACAAAACGCACATTAATTTTCAAAAGCCTAGTATCCAAGCTAAAATAACATAAAACTAAACTACTAAGGTAGGTCTTCTTCTTTATCCTCGCTTCATATTTTTACACGGGGTTGGGTTTTTTATCATGTGGTGCCAACTGGCTCGTTGACTAGTGTCCTCGACGTTCAGATTGAGGTTTCTAATGTCCCTTTGAAGATTTGTTACCAAAAAAAAGGTGGTTTCAGTTCTTCTTAGGAGAAGAACTGAAACCACCTTTTTTTTGGTAAAGTGCCTTTCTATAGCTACTAAAAAGAAGGGTAGGCCCTTCTTTTTAGTAGCTATAGAAAGGCACTTTTTCACAACATAACCATCAGGCCTTCGCATTACGTGTCCGTAACGTCAGAGCCTTAGCCGTAGGTACAGATATATATTCTAATAGCTTCTACCAGTGGCTCCGACCGCGTGGAATTTTATTAGCCTAAGTTACTCCTTATATAGTCAGCTACCTGCCAGTAAAATCTAATCAGAATCGGTCCAGCCGTTTCAATGATTAGTCGGAACAAACAGACAAAAAGTTTAAAACTTGATTGTCAGGCATAGGTATCGTGCAAGTAACTGTATGAGCTTAAAAAAATACTATTATTATAACAGTACAAACAGACACCTTAATTTATAACCGACTTCGCAAAAAGGAGGTTCTATGTTCGACTGTATGTTTTATTTTTATTTTTATGTATGTCCACCGATTTCTCTGTCAGTTTTGAACTGATTTTTAAAATCCTTTTTTATCCGAAAAAGTATAATCCAGAGGTGTCCCATACCAATTTTTTAAAAATTGCTTAAGGCGTATATAGCCGCCAAGTGGCGCCCTCATCGAATAAAAATTCGTATCTTAGCATAGAAAATAAAGATTAAAGAATCCTATGTTGCGTTTGTTACAAATAGGATAACACACTTTGAGTCCTGTTTCAACAACGTAAAAATACCTTAAGCTCTTTGTAACAAACGCAACATAGGATTTTTTAAACTTTATTTTCTACGCTTTGCTACGATTTTTTATTCAATGAGGGCGCCACTTACGGGGAGGTAGCCCTTAAGCGCTTTTTGAAAAAATAAACAAAAACATTAAATGTATACGAGTATGTTCAAATTATATGTTCCATGTTATTGGGGTTATCAATTCGGACGTAACTTTAATCATTAGTTTTAGATCTGGGGTATCACAACTGAAAAGTGAAAAATAAAAAACTTTTTTACAATAAATACAACCGACATCCAAAAAAGAAAAACACTTAAATTGAAAAATAAGTATAATTTCGGAAGTCGGTGTTTGTATTATATTTCTTCGTTAATTGACACCGGTGTCAAATAGTCCGGAGCAAGTTATTTTTCAATGTATATTTTCTTTTTTGGAAGTCGGTTGTATTTTTTGTAAAAAAGTTTTTATTTATTTGTATTGATGATATTGATTTCATGAAGGTTGGTTAGTTTTTATTTTGTTGTTGACCTATTTATATGTTTCCTTCTTCTTGTCTGTCTATTATTTGTACTTGTGTGTTATTTGACGGCACGGTTGGCGGCGCAGTGGTTGAGCCATTGACTGCGGCAACGCAAATTTGCTGCAAATATTTGATTGGACAACAGATAGTTGTTCCGGTTCTGGTTGTCTTATGTATGTAAGTATACATGTTTGTGAACACACCATCCCACATATGCACACTCACACTTTTGAGGTGATTTGGGATCTACCTCCTAACTGTCCACCCCGGGCAACGGCACCACAGGCTTGCCTATGGTACGGCTGAACGATCCCACCTAAGCGGTGGTAGGCTCCGCAAGGGGCCACCTGGCTCGCGACCGCCATCCCACCGGACTGGCGCCAAGCAGCTTGCTGTGTTCCGTCGGTGTGCGGGAGTGCCGGTGCCTTTGGGGGAGAAGGAAGCTGTCAGTTGTGCTATTTAGAACCGGTCTTGGTCTTTGGGCAAGTCTTGCCGGGTAACTCATTTTGGAGGGTAGATGGATCCGAAGCACGGCGCCAGCCGTTGGCCAACCGCAGTCAGTAGGGGGCCCAAGTAGCACGCCAGCCATTGTCAAAGGCTGCCCCACCAACTCGCGAAAAATCTCGGTATGCTCCACCGTGCCAGCCGGCGACTGGATGGGAGGACCCGGTGGCCATATCCGGGAGGGTTCGGGCGTCTCCGCAGTCTCAAGATGAGTTCCCCAAAGGTTGGATTAGCTCTAGTGTTCCTCTTGGTTCACTGAGCAGCGCATCGACAGTTCGATACCGGATGCTGACAGCCATACACACAATTGCTTAGACCTTCTGCTGACAACAGATCCGGACAGTCATTCAGTATCGATCTCAGCCCCACTGGGAACGTCTGACCACTGCCTGGTGAAATCCGTATCGACCTGCTCTCCTCCAGATGAAAGCCCTAGAGGCACTAGACGAGTGTGGTGATACGAGTCAGCAGATTGGGATGAGATGCGGCGCTTTTTTGCGTCTTATCCATGGTGGCAAGTGTGCTTCTCCTTGGGTGACCCCTTGTGCTGTGCTGACGTGATTGCGGACGTGATTCGGCAGGGAATGGAGTATTTTATTCCATTCTCCAACATCCCGCTCGGTCACAACTCCCAGCCTTGGTATAATGCAGAATGCGCCCTCGCTGAGGCCCGAAAAGAGTCTGCCTACCAAGCCTGGATCAAAGCCCGCGACAAAAAAGTTGGAGCCTTTAATTCTGCCGCCAAGTCCTACAAGCGGGTTCTGCGTGTAGCACGTTTTGACCATGTCGGAAGTATCGGGGCAAAGCTGGCATTGTACCCTCCAGATAGTAAACAGTTCTGGTCCTCGTCGAAAGCGGTTGAAACGAATTTCTGTCGTACCACTTTACCTCCAATTTTGAAACCTGATGGGTCGCTGCGTCGATGGCTCACTCTGCAAGTGAGAAAGCAAATTTATTTGTATCTCTCTTTGCAAACAGTTCACGTTTAGACGCTGGCTCGAAGCAACTACCACCTTCCTAAACGTAGCTCGTTGTGACTCTTCGATGCTGAATATCGCAGTCCATATTAAAGAGGTCCGAAGAGTATTGTGCAGTCTTGACGTGAACAAGCCCAGCGGGCCTGATGGCATTCCAGCGAGAGTATTACGGCAGTGTGCACCTGAACTGTCTCTTGTGTTGACCCGCTTGTTCCGCCTCTCTCTCTTGATAAAAAGACAGTGAGGGTACTTAACAATAAAGTGAAAACAATGATCTCCTCAGTGACTGTCAATATGGCTTTCGCCGGGGACGGTCAACTGGCGATTTTCTTGTGTATGTCACGCACTACTGGGGCGAAGTCATTGAGAAACACGGCGAAGCACTAGCTGTATCTCTTGTTATCTCGAAGGCCTTTGACAGGGTCTGGCACGCGAGTCTACTCAGAAAGCTTCCTACTTATGGCATCACAGCTGATTTTTGTAGCTGGATATCAGACTTCCTTAGTAAACGGTCGATCCGAGTAGTCGTTGACGGCTGCTCCTCTGAGCTCATGGCTATTGATGTAGTTCCTCAGGGGTCTGTTCTCTCTGCAACTCTTTTCCTGCTGCACACCAATGACCTACTTCAACCTGGTATTGTTGGGTACGCATATGACAGTACGGTTTCAGAGAGATACTTGTCCAGTGCAAAAACCGGCGGGGATGAAGTCTGTTCCTTGAGAGAGGCCATGGTAGAGCGAACAAATTTGACCTTAAGCCTTGTTGTCCATCACTCCCAGTGGGGTGATGACAATCTGGTCTCTTTTAACGCTACTAAAACACAGGCGTGTCTTATTACCGCAAAAAGGAGTTGTTTCGACCAAAGTCCTACTTTTCGGGGTACATCTATTCCTCTTATCGATCGGCTCGAGCTCTTAGGCAAGGAGTTGACATCCAGTCTCAACTTCGGCGCCACCATTGAGTACAAAGCCCAAACTGCGGCAAAAAAACTGGGCTTCCTAAACAGAGTGAAGCGATACTAGACAGCTGTTAACCCTTTACAAAGCACAAGTCCGATCCTGCATGGAATATTGCAGCCATCTCTGGGATGGTTCAGCTAAATACCAAGTTTCTGCGCTTGACTCAGTGGAACGCAGAGCTAAGAGGCTCATTGGCGACTTAAAACTGGTGGATGCCAACCTCAGCTTGGTTCATCGCCGAATGGTTGCCTGCTTGTCGGTCTTCCACCATCGAACATCTAGAGGCACTGCAAGTTACCATCCCTACCTTGTTGCTATTCCACGAACTCGCACTAAGCGTTTCCGAACGGCTTTCATAATGCGCATAGCAAAGGAGTGGAACTCCTGAACCTGCGTCTATATTTCCGAATGCATACAACCCTAATCTCTTCAAAGTTAGAGTGAACAGGCTTCTTCTGAAAGTCAAGAGCAAACCCATCTAAAATAAAAAATAAAAAAACAAACATAGTGTAAGGTACTGAATAATTTGTATATTGCTGTGGAAGAGCGGAGTTAGGAGACTCCGCTCTTTGCACACAGGCATTACTTGCTAAAGGAGGCTCCAATCACCAACATCTAAAACTTTTTCGTTCAGAAATAAAGATTTTGTATTTTTGTAGAAGTTATTTCTAGTGCAGGGCAATTAAAAAAGAAATTTAAATAAATATTAAGTTTAGTATAGTTTGAATAATTCTATTATGTTCTAATTGCACCAAAAACTTAACTAACTCTATTAGTTGCTAACACGAGGAACGGATACGGTAATAACCGATTTTCTATTGTGTCTGTTTCTCCAGTAACTGACGCGTTACATAACAAATATTTAATACATAATGGGGCCCGTATGAGCAACTAACTTCGAGTTAATAAGTTAACCCTGGTATACGGTAGTGGGCCTTAGAACCAAGTTATCTGGCAGTTCAATCTGCTTAGCCTTTTCCCAACTATCTTGGGTTCGGCTTCCAGTCTAACCGGATGCAGCTGAATTTTTACATGAAGCTACTGCCTATCTGACCTTCACAATACAGTTACTGGGTAATACGATACCCCTTGGTAAGACTGGTTGTCAGACTTTCGGGCTTCTGACAACCCGTAACGACTTTCAAAGATCCGCGATTGACCGAGCCAGTACCAACGGCTTAACGTACTTTCCGAGGCACGGAGGAGTCTCGGTATGTAAAGATGGTCACCCATCCATGGACCAATCCCGGCAAGCGTAGCTTAACCTGATGGATCGACCTGTGCGGCTGTTATTATTTAAGCCACGAGCTCCTCAAGTTATCTGTTATCTGGTAGTTATGGGGTAATAAGCCATCTACGGTGTTCATTTTGTTTTGCAAAAGCTAACTGGATTTAAAGCAAACTTCTCCGGTACGTCTCAAAAACCAAGCACACGTGTGGATCCTTTGCTTCATTTATCAGTTTCAATTGTCTCTCTGAATTCTATCTAGCTGTCTCTCGTCAAAGTTCAGCCTGTAGGTCTCACGAACGCAGGACCAAATCATTAAAACAAAAAAGACACGTAAAGACGTAACAAAACGGCGTGAAGCACACAGCTGTGTTCTAAATCTGTACCAAAATGTAGACTGAATAAATTACCGAAGGCAATACATTATGCAATGAAGCCTCGGCTGTAAATTTGCCTAATATCTATCTATTATTACGAATTACGGATTATCTGAAGACGTAAATTACTATTAGGGGTGGATTTTATGCATTTGTATCTATTTATTTCTTTTTATTTTACTATGATTTCAATTTGAATTAGGAATACAATATTTTTTTATTTTTGATAAGTTTATTAAAACATTCCCCAACTATATACTATGGTAACCTTATACGATAGGTATCCTAAGGAGTGGGGGCTTGTTACGTCATTTTTTTTGTAAAAAGTGGTACTATTTTAACTCGTCATGCGAAATTTTAATGCACTGGGGGGCTTAGACAAAGTAACAATTTAAAAACGATAACGAAGTTAGAAAAGACTAAAATGTATGAGATTGATATAAACCGCGCTAAGTCACGTGTTCAGTTGACTGTCGACATCGTTATCGCAAGTTGGTAGACAATGTTATAATTCGTAACGAAACCATTCGTAAGAAACGAATTGCTATCGTGTTTATCCCATACAAATGCGTAGTAAAGCAGCGCTTTCAGAGTTCGCCTTCGCCTCGATCGTGATCGCCAAAAAAGATAACGAAGGAACGCTAACGCTAGGAAATGTTTATCGATATCTCAGAGACGATGACGAATTTAGATATCGTTTCGCTACGAAGCGATGTTACTTTGTCTACAGGGCCAGTATCGTCTTCATTTTTTGTTTATGTAGCAAAAAAAGTACGTGTCCTATATTTTTTGGTAATCTAAGGCGGCCCGTACACTGTCAATCTCGCTCGCGATCCGCGATCAAAATTAATGATCGCGATCAAGATTCATAATGCACGAATTAGATTGACGGATTGATGCATCTGATTTCAATATATCTAGATATTTTGAAAGTAGATTTTAATCGTGGATCGCGATCGATATTGACAGTGTACGGGCTTTTTAATTGTTGATAAGTTTGATAGAACAGCCCCGTTCTATTTACTATGGTGTCCTACTACGGTAGGTCACCTAAGGATCCTCCTTTGATAATGGTGCGGATTCTGTTCTGCACAAACTAAACTTAATTTAGGCTATTCCTATCTTTTTCTCTCTAATAAAACAAGAAAGAGACGGACGTAAATTAGAGCTGTCAAATTTAGTTAAACTAATATTTCTATACAAATTAAGGGTACACGTAAAAACATGTCGATTAAAAACACGATGAAGCGCAAGGCGTAAACTAGTTTGACATCTCTAACCTACTTCATAGCTATTGCCGTCCTTTTCTCGTAAAAGATAACGATTTTCTAATTTTAGTTTAGTTATTGAATAAAAGAATCGACACCAAAGTATCGTAACAAACTTAATGATAAAATAGAATTTTAAATGACCATTAAGCATTGTACGGTTATATTACAGCGATATATGTAATTATTATATGAACCTACTTCCACCTGTGACAAACAATAAATTAATTTGATTCGAGTTGATTTGATATCTCGTTGAGCTTTATCATCGGTCGTGAACCGTCACTTAGTTATGTAATAATTTTCTGTAGTTTAAAAAAACTAAAAATTCTTCTCAGCAAAGGATACAAAATATTGTTTCATTGTCATCCAAACTAAACATGTACGCAAAATTTCAGCTTAATCGGAAACCGGGAACTGTGTTAAACTAAACTTCTAAGATTTGTTTACATAGTTAGTAAGAGTTAGTTAGTTACAGGTGAAGCTATGTAAGTGTGTTAAAAATAAGTAATTTTTGTGCGACTGTGTAATAATATAACAAATAAATCTTGTGTAACTTATAATTGTGATGAAATGTAATCTCAGTTAACCAATATATTGATTTGTTTATTTTTTATTGTTATTTTATTTTCTCAGTTCACGTTGTCCCACTGCTGTAAGGGGTACCCAATAACAGCCTAGCAATCATTTTTTCTTCTTGGTGGAAAATCCTCATAGATGTCCTTTGCCCAGGGGTGGGCGAAGGGTTCTGTCAGACTCTTACTGACTAAAAACTATCCCGGTGTTCCCTCGCACACTTGTGTCCGGCTGCGGGTGCGGGTGAGACTTCCACTGCCCCGGACTAGTACCGGACACACCGTCTGCGGGCCTCGTCCCTTGCTGGGGGTAAGGTGTTAACTCCCCTTCACTTCTAAGAGATGCGCGCGTGGAACACTACGCGCCGCCATCTCGGGTCCTGATTGATGGGCCGACGGATGTCTCCGTATTTGTTGACCCTGGACCCTTTTAGGGGTGCTAGAAGAGAGCGTAATCCGCCCTTCTCCGACACCTGTTGCTTGAGACACATTACTATTCTGTTAGCGTTCACGCTGACGCTTAGTACAAAATTTATGGCAATGACATTACTGAACGTGAGGCACGTGACAGTTCTCTCCGCAGGTAATGTCATTGCCATACATTTCACGTGCGCCTCTCTTACCCCCCCTTTTTTTTCTTTTTGTGTGGTTGGAAATTCATTGTATGACTTCTCCCGCTCTGGGTGGAGCGGGAGGGCGTGTCAGACTTCTACTGACTAAAACCCACCCCTGTTCCTTCCTTGCCTGAGTGCACAGGGGCGCGGTAACTCTGTTTCGAATTTATCCGCGACCCTGCTCACCCCCCTGGTGCGCTTGGAGCGGGACGGGAGTGCAGTAGTCATCTCCCTTTCCATTTCCACAGCCTCCTTCTGCGAGATGACATTTTCACAGAAGGAGAAGCCTAGAAACCCAAGCCAACCTCACCTACCCGTGGTAAACCCTGCATTCGACCAACGAGGCTCTGGCGACCTGCCAACAAGCACTGGACCTTTTTATGGCCGCATGGCCCAAACCCCCCAAAACATATGGAAAGCAAAACAATAATTTATTATTTTTAGGGTTCCGAATGTCCGAATGTAAAACGGACCCCTTGCCTCTACCAAAAAGTCACAGACGGACAGAAAGAGTCCGTCTGTCACAGTGAATATGCTCCGAATCTACAGGACAGATTATGTTGAAAATTGGTGCACACATGAATATCGTTACCCAAACACGGAGGTGTAACGTAAATAAATAGATTTGGAATATAGGGGTCACTTTTACCCAAAAAGTGACCCCTATATTCCAAATTATCCAAATGCAAATTGGAAATCTAAAAAAAAGTTTTCCAAACTGTACCTACCGTGTTGCATATCTAATAAAAGGGGTAATGGTAAAGGTCTCAAATATTTTTTACTATCAAAATTTTAAAATATATAATTTTTAAGTTATTTAAGAAAATAGATGAAAAATTTACCATCCCTCCTTATCTCCGAAGCCATCGGGGCTTAAATTTTGAAAAAAAATACAACTTCTTTACTTACACATTACAGGAAAACCAAAGAAGCATATGGTTTTAAAAAAAACCTGAAAAAAAGATACGATTTGTTCGGAACCCTTTGCGTGCGACACCTACTCGCTATTTGCCGGTTTTTTCTCAAAATAATCAGGACTGCTTTAGATTATCCTGTCTGGTCAACAGGCATATGAACTTTTCTGTTCAATTTTTAAGGTTCTGAACATCCAAATGTATACCCAAATACTTAAACCCAAATACAATACCCAAACTAGAGCGTCTGTCTATCTGTCTGTCCGTCTGTCACAGCCAATTTACTTCGAAGCTACTGGACTGATTAAATTGAATTTTGGCACAAACATGAACTTTTTAAAACTGTATCGTGCTACATATTAAAGGCTTGTTGTAAGGGTGTCCAATATATATGCATATTTTGTCACAATTTTAAAGTATAATAAAGTAAGTTATTTAAGAAAATATATAGAAAATTACCATCAATTCACAATAATTTTTGACTCCACAGTTTCGTATACCAAGGCCCGTTGTATCCGAAACTAAACTACAGAGCCAATCATTTTGAAAAAAGTAGAGAATGTAGTTCTATACTTATAGATAACAGGAAAACCTACAAGAAATCTATCTTTTAAAAAACGAGTTATAAAATATGATTCGTTCGAAAACCATTACGCGTGAGTCCGACTCGCGCTTAGAAGTAGTGGCAGACTGGCTCACCACAGATAAAATAACTCTTCAAAAAAACTTTTTAACAAAAAATTAAACCGACGAAAAATAACTAAAAAAAGCAAAAGCAACAAAGGGCCGATTTCACGAATTCTAAACGCCGTCATAAACCTGAATAGTTTGTTTGTTTGGTTGGTTGAACGCGCTAATCTCAGGAACATCGAATTCAACGGATCGAATTCAAAAAAGTGTCAGACGTTTTTAGGGTTTCGTGGTCCTAACAAGGACAAGAAACCCTTATAGTTTCGGTCTGTCCGTCTGTCCGTCCGAGACATAGTTGAGACTGTAAGTACAAGAAAGCTGCAATTTTACAAGGCAATATAATATATTATTTAGTCACGCGACGATAACGATATAATAAAATCTTGAAGCCTCCTTCCCCTTCCCCCCCCCTGCCCCGAAAAGCTGAACTGGTTGAAAAATCTAAATATATTCGTGATGGAAAATACAAAATACTTGAAAAAACCTTATGAAGTACGGTCTACGGAACCTTACCTTACGCGTGGCCGAACATGCGATTTACCGGTTTTTAAACTAATGTTGTTTTTTGATACTTATTCCAAGTTTCCGAGTATTTTGACTAAAATATAAGTATGCTATCGTCAGGAAGGTATATTTCGGAACGTTAATATTTAATGTTTTAACTCATTTAGAAGGTAAAAACCGCGAGTACTAATAATAATTTATTGTGGTTACTTACATCGTACAAAATCATGTCGAGGGTCGTTGCTTCGGTCACCTGTTGCACTGTTGTTAACTATAGTATTCCTTTTTAGCACTTACTAACTATTTTTATTGATAAACTTATTTTAAAAATTGTGAATGTTACATTTGCTAACAAAATAATCTCATCAATTTCTGACGTTATTATTTTAATTTTAAAATGTTGGTATAATGTTTTATAATCCGTACTTTTTTTAATAGATACTCTTTTTAATTGGCGGTAGGTACAGTCCAGCAGAAATAAATCAATCAATAGTAGTCTATGAAAATCAATTAAAATGTTTGCATCGTCGAGTTAAATGCACCTTCGAATTTTCGAAATTCAAAACACAGCACAAGATGGTAACACTGAAAAGTTCGAAATTAGAGATCATGCGTGAGATCTTTTAATTTAAATGCAGTAGTTTTGTGATAGGTGTACACTTGTACAGTTTTCCTTTATTTTGTTGTTTATTTGGCGAAGAGACAAGCGTACTCGCTCGAAGCGCGGTGCACACTGAGGGTGGAGGGTCACCCTGCGTTGCGTACTTGGGCGGGGCTGGCTGAAAGCAGCGTAGGTTTTAATTCAGTTAGGCCACGACTAGCACACTCTAACTTTACTTTCTAACTAGTTTGTGTACTTACTTTAACCATGCACTAAACCTTAATACATTAATTGTTACGCGATTTGCCATTTGGCGTTTAGAGGTGTTTTGAAAGGCGTGGGCGACAAGGTCCCTCGTCTGAAAAGTTGCGTTAATTCTAAACATTAAGAAGTAAAAAACTGGCCAAGTGCGTGTCGAATTTCGCACATTAAGGGTTCAAATATTGGTATTTGTTAGTAAAGTATACGTAATAATAAACATTATCACCAAATTTCAAGTTCATAGGTCAATGAGAAGTTAAAAAATTCTTCGTAACAAAATTTTGTGACAGACGACGGACGGACAGACAGACATGTGAGTGACAACAATAGGGCTCCGTTTGAACCCTTCGGGTACGGAACCCTGAAAAGTTTTCAAATAAGATGCGTAGATTAACTTCTCAAACTTTTTTATTAATGAGTTAAATGCTCAGGTTAAATGATAGGCTCGCGTTTGACAACTATCTCTCCTGATGACAAGCGATGATATGGTCGAAGATGGAGCACGCTTGCCTAGAAGTAACCTATTCACTCTTGACTTAAATACCCCAGTTTTCAGCTATTAGGAAACACAGACTCCGGCAGGGAATTCCAATCCTTAGCTGTACACACACAATGAAAGTGTTCCTAAAACGTTTTACACGTAAGTAGGTAACATGCAGGTAAGTTGAGGAGCTTGTGGCTAAAGTAATAACAGCCGCACGGTTCGATCCATCAGGTTAAGCTACGCTTGCTGGGGTTGGTCCATGGATGGGTGACCATCTTTACATACCGAGACTCCTCCGTGTCTCGGAAAGCACGTTACGCCGTTGGTCCCGGCTGCCAATCGTGGATCTTTGATAGTCGTTACGGGTCGTCAGAAGCCCGAAAGTCTGATAACCAGTCTTACCAAGGGGTATTGTATTACCCAGTTACTGGGTTGTGGAGGTCAGATAGGCAGTCGCTCCATGTAAAATACTGGTATTCAGCTGCATCCGGTTAGACTGGAAGCCGACCCCAAGATAGTTGGGAAAAGGCTAGGCAGGCAGGTAGGTACCGATGCCGCGTCGCCTTTCGTCTTATAGTCCGATGATGGAACGGGCATGGCGGAATTAAATTGTGCTGTTTCGACGCACACTCGCCGAAATGTAATGTAACCGATATAAAATCGAGAGGCTAGCGATTCGGCGTCGATGCTCAAAACTTTGGATCTTTGATTCGATTGCCGATGGGCCTTAACTATTTCTGACAATTTACCTATAGTAGCGGATAGGATAAGGACGCCAGGTAATAAAAAACTTAAAAAAAAAAAATAGAACGGACTTTTTATGCACTTTTTTTGTTTTTTACAAAAAAAAAAAACCAAAAAAGTGCAAAGTAACTTTAATTTCGGTAGTCGATGTAAAAAACGAAGAAACAAAACCAGAAACACCGACTTCCAAAATTAAAGTTATGTTGCACTTTTTTTGTTTTTTTTTTTTTGGAAGTCAGTTCTATTTTTTTGTAAAAAAGAAAAAGTTTTTTTAATACTAATATTTTCTTCATTTATTTTACAACTCACCATTCTCCTACCTTTATCCCAATTTATTTGGTTCTCCTACCTTTATCCCAATTTATTTGGGATCTGTGTCCTTTTCTTCCATACTCCTCTATTAGTCGTCATCTCTGTAGTCACCCCCTTTTTACCCATATCCTCTTTCACACAGTCCAACCATCGCTTCTTTGGCCTTCCTCTACTATAGCCATCCACATCCATACACAAGACTTTCCTCACGATATTTTCTTCATTCCTCCGCATCACATGCCCATACCACGACAACCGATTTCCACACAACTTTTCAGTCTGCGGTGCCACTTTCAGACTTCCTCTTATATACTCATTCCTAATTCTATCCATGCGCGTAACACCACACATCGCTCTTAGCATTCTCATCTCAGCTGCATGCAATTGCTTTTCATTCATCCCTTTTGTGGCTCAACATTCTGAACCATACAAGACAACAGGTCTGACCATTGTTTTATAAATCTTCCCCTTACGCTTAAGGGGAATGCGGGAATCACATAATTATAGTCCCGGTGACCTGCCGCCATTTCATCCATCCAGTGTTAATTCTGTGCTTAACAGTCCGATCTATTTCGCCATCGCTTTGCACGAGGGAACCGAGATACCGAAAATCGGAGCAGACCGGGAGAAGCGCGCCATCTAGCACTACAGCTTCAGAACTGGAGAGACCGCCGAAATCGCAGAACATGTATTCAGTTTTGGTTCTGCTGATTTTCAAGCCAACTTTCTCCAGCTTCTGTTGCCATTTCTCCAATCTGCTCTGGATCTCAGGTCCATCTTCACCGACCAGAACAATGTCGTCGGCAAACAGCATGCACCAGGGTCCCTCCTCCTGTATTTCCGACGTAAGAGCGTCCATAATCAACAGGAAGAGGTAAGGACTTAAAGCTGACCCCTGATGTAAGCCCACAGCCACACTGAACTCATCGGTGTTGCGAGCAGCCGACCGGACGTAGATACTAGATTGTCTGTACATAGCACGAATCAAAATCAAAATCAAAATCAAAAGTCATTTATTCAAACTAGGCTGAGAACCAGCACTTTTTGAACGTCAAAGTTCTACATAAAGACAGTCCCCCAAAAAACGCCCGCCCGTCACCACTTCCTAGTGTTTTAGCTGTGAAGAAGAAGTGGCCAACAAACTCCCCAGCAACACATCTGTCTGTTAAGTTTTAAGAACTTGAATCTATATAATTCTAAGCAACAATCTCAACATTATGTAAAACAGAAAAATAAATATATGTCGTCTAAAATATAATCATAAAATTAAATAATCCGCCACTTGCCAGCTAGCACACTCAATCATGCCATTAAAAACCAACTCAAGCATAAACACTAAACCAAATTAAAGAAGCCTCCATACATAACTGGTGTGCCTGCTTACAAGAACAAAGATTGAAACTATCAAAGGGCTGTGATTCGAAGCCACAAGTGATGAACTAGGGCCATCACACTAAATTTGGTAGACAATTATTATATGAACTCATATAATTTGTTATAACCATAAGCTAAATATGGAGAAAGAACATCAAGTGTAACATTGTCTTGCGTTCAACACAGCGACCAACTATTATTATCTTCTAAGTAGTCGTTGATGGAATAGTATGCTTTCGAACAGAGACTAGATTTAACTTTAGTTTTAAATGAATTAAAAGGCAAGTCAAGAAAAGAACGGGGTAGCTTATTGTAAAATTCGATACCGAGACCCTCAAACGAACCATGAACCCTACGAACACGGTGGGAAGGAACATGAAGTTTATACTTATTTCTGGTGTTAAAATTGTGGATATCACTGGTCTTTTTGTACAAATGTATATTTTGTCTAATGTATAATATGTTTGCAAAAATGAATTGAGATGCCACCGTGAGAATTCCAATCTCTTTGAAAATTTCTCGTAAAGAAACTCTTGACCCTAACCCATAGATTGCTCGTACAGCACGTTTTTGTAAAACAAATATATTTTGTATGTCCGCAGCTTTACCCCACAAAAGAATACCATAAGACATAACACTATGGAAATAACTAAAATAGACTAACCGTGCTGTGTCAACGTCAGTATATTGTCTAACTTTTCTGACGGCGTAGGCGGCAGAGCTGAGCCTTCCTTATAGGCCTGATATATGTGCGCCCCATTGAAGTTTGGAATCAACAGTTATACCCAAAAAAACTGCCGAGTCCACAGTTTCAAGCACTTCTTTATTTAAGATGACATTAGGTCCTAGATTTATAACATTAGGTAAGGCAAACTTTATACATTTAGTTTTCTTAGCATTAAGAACTAAGTTATTTGTCGTAAACCAATCCGTAACCATTGAGAGAGCGCTATCTACGTTATCAAAATCATTTCTATTCCTATCTACTTTAAAGATAAGAGAGGTATCATCTGCAAACAGTACTACGTCACAGATACCCTTTAAAAAATATGGTAAATCATTAATATACACCAAAAACAAGAATGGTCCCAATATCGAGCCTTGAGGCACACCTAAATAAACTGGTAGCCCGGAAGACTTAACACCATTGATATCTACACATTGGAACCTATTACATAAATAATCAACTCAACATACTTCCCAGGCAAACCTTTCTCTTTCAAGGCCCACCACAACACATCCCGAGGTACTCTATCATACGCTTTCTCAAGATCAATGAACACCATGTGCAAGTTCTTGTGCACACGTCTGTACTTCTCGCACAATTAACGATTTTCCTTCCATATCCTTCATTTCTATCATTTTATCTACCACTTAACTCTTAAACATACTTGCACACTCCTCATTTTCTATCATACGCCATCTGATTTTGGGTGGGGGCCGTTCTTTGTTCCTACTGGACGAGACACTAACTGTTACGTCCATCATTATGAGCCTGTGTTGAGAGACTAAGCCTTCGCCTGGCAACACTTTACAGTTTTTGACTGTTTTGAGACTGTTTCGTCTCACCAAGAAAAATACAATTTGGGTCGCGTACTGGCCGCTTTTGTAAGTGATCAGGTGTTCGTCTTTCTTTTTGAACCAGGTGTTAGTTATTGCCAGGTCAAAAGCCGAAGCAGCTTGCAGCAATGTCTCGCCCACAGTATTACGGTACCCCCAACCACCACATGCACTCTCTATGTTTTAAAACTTTTATGCAACAATGTTTAAAAACTAAGATAACGTATGCCACTTAGATTAAGCAACAAAAATAAGTTTTGGCGCAGAATAGCCAAAACTTATTTGTGTTGCTTAATCTAAAATAACAAAAAGACGAGTCATTTTAAAGGTTTTTTTTTTTTGTATAGACCTAAGTAATCAGGTTTTTTTTACTATTGGCAGTTGTCTATGACGGTCATTATTCGATTTAATATCAAGCAATTGATGAATATTTTAATTCATAGAAGTGACGAGGTTCTCTATTTGTGAGAAAAAAACGCCAATTTCATAGGACCATAGGTGGTTTGCAGGCTTAGGACTGTCATTTCAATATACTTAAATTAAACATTTTACAATAATTTAGATGTCATGCAATGTTGTAACATCGTATGAATTATTAAAATGGCGTTTTGTTTATGAACTAATTGTCAATAAAAGAGCCAAGAAGGAACGGGAAATATTAATTTGTCCCTACATTGTAAGTAATATTAGTCCATATCATCCATTGACGGCACGGTTGGCGCAGTGGTTGAGCGTTCGGCTGCTGCGCTGCGTGTCGCGGGTTCGATCCCCGCACGGAACAAATATTTGTATGACCTGTAGATAGTTGTTCCGGGTCTGGGTGTCTTGTGTATGTGAATTTACATGTTTGTGAACGCACCCACGATACAAGAATATTCCTAGTGTGGGGCAACGTTTAAAAAAAAAAAAAAAAAAAAATATCGTGATTAGCATAACATAAAACTTCGCGGAATATTCGCGAGTCGGGTTTCACTCGCTTTCTTGTTCGTCAGGTCTGTCATCGTACATCGTCCATCACGCTCGCACGCATGCTTCTCTAATCTCTCAACTCGTTCAACTCGCTCAGACACTCGTACTTATTCGTTCTGAATAATCGGCACTCGCGAGCCAGATCACTGTACTAGATGAACGATTTAAGGCCCTACTACCGGCCAAGTGGCGCCCGCATTGAATTTAAAATCGTAGCATAGCATAGAAAAGTACCAAAAACGGCTGTATTTGACACTTTTGCTTACTACTTTATGGAAACAGTTTGAGTCCTGTTTTAACAACGTAAAAATACTTTATTCTCTTTGTAACAAACGTGACGTAGGATACTTTAATATTTATTTTCTATGCTATGCTACGATTTTATATTCAATGAGGGCGCCACTTGGCAGGTAGTAGACCCTTAAACGACTGAAACAGAATAGTTCGTTCTCGGTCACCTAAAGGACTTGCGTCTTAGTACTCTTAGTAGTACATAGTAGGTACTACATGTACTACACAAGCCTAATTCTGAGATTTATTTTTAGCCACACGGTTGTTGTAGTGGTTGAGCGATTGGCTGCTGTGCTTCGTGTCGCGGGTTCGATTCCCGCGCGCAACAAATAATTGCATGGCCTACAGATAGTTGTACCGGGTCTGGGTATGTGAGACTAGTACTTCGCCCGCGACTTGGTCCGCGAGAATTTCAAAAATGTATAGCTTAGAACACTCACAAATTCTATTGGTAAAAGAATTTTCAAAATCGGTTCAGAAGATCCAGAGATTACCCGTTACAACCTCACAAACTTTACCTCTTTATAATACTAAAGTATATATTACACATGTTTGTGAACGCACGACTACTTTAAATGGTGTACATAATAAAGAGTATTCTATTATATTATATTATATTATATTATATTATATTATATTATATTATATTATATTATATTATATTATATTATATTATATTATATTATATTATATTATATTATATTATATTATATTATATTATATTATATTATATTATATTATATTATATTATATTATATTATATTATATTATATTCTATTCTATTCTATTCTACTTTCGTAATTGTAAAAGGAACGTGAAAATTGATTACATATAAAATCGTTTACGAAACTAGGTAGTTAGGTAGGTGTATATAGAAGGAAGGCACTGGTTTTCCAGTAGGTATCTCCACTTGGAGAAGAGTAGATACCGTTGTAGGTAGGTAAAGTGTTATGTCATGTACGGTACTAAGATGTGAGGGTATGTTTATATTATACTTCCATATAATATAATTATGTGAGTCTGCTTTGAATCTTGGTTTCATTGTCACTATCTGGATATATGGGGGAGGTTTTCAATTCGACCGTATATATATATATATATTTCATTCGTTCATTAATTTTTTCCTTTTTTATTCTTTCGTTTTTTAGGGTTCCGTACCCGAAGAGTCCAAGCGGAGCCCTATTGCTGTCATTCACATGTTTGTCTGTCCGTCGTCTGTCACAAAGTTTTGTTCCGAACAAAGGTTCCGAGGAATTTTTTAATTTCCCATTGACATAGAAACTTGAAATTTGGTGATAATTTATAAATGTAATCTGTCTAAATAAAATTCAAAGTCCTGAGTGACTGACTGATATAATCAACGCACAGCCTAAACCGCTAATCTTCGAGATATGAGAGGGTGTGTTCCTTGTGAAGAGTAATAAGGGGGTGAAAAGGGTGTTGAAAGGTTATAACAGGGGAAGTACTAATTCCACGCGGGCGAAGTCGCTGGCAGAAGCTAGTTACGTATATTTTACTAACAAATACCAATATTTTTTAAATCTGATTTTTTCTTTGAAATTCCCTCAAAATCAAAATCAAAAGTCATTTATTCAAACTAGGCTGAGAACCAGCACTTTTTGAACGTCAAAGTTCTACATAAAGACAGTCCCCCAAAAAACGCCCGCCCGTCACCACTTCCTAGTGTTTTAGCTGTGAAGAAGAAGTGGCCAACAAACTCCCCAGTAACACATCTGTCTGTTAAGTTTTAAGAACTTGAATCTATATAATTCTGAGCAACAATCTTAACATTATGTAAAACAGAAAAATAAATACACTTCTGGACACATCTATTGGCCCACCTTGTATTTTCAGTTTCGTTTGGTCCTAGCTAAAATTTTATATTAGGTCGAGCAAAAAGTTTTTATGCAGTTTTGAACCTGGCACATTCACAATTTCATTCAATAGTCTTTTTTTGAATTTCGAACACAGAATTTAAAGAAACAAAAGACAATTTGGAGCCTGTTTGTTGATATCAAACAATCGAATACTAAGAAAACTTGGTTTTATTGGTTTACTTGGATTTAATTCTTGAAAAAGTGATTGATATCTTTGGTTTTGCAACAAACATTACTTATTCTTAACATTAAGGTGAGGTTCTATCAATAATCTATGGATACTTCACCTGAAGTCGCCACCCAAGCTGTGGCACTTATTCAGGCCGGACACAGCCAAAGAAACGTGAGTGCTCAACTTAATTTAAGTCGATCTGCGGTCCGAAATGTTTATCGGAGGTACCTAGAGACTGGCGGCTTTGTTCGTCGCCAAGGAAGGCGACGATCTCGGGTCACAACTGAAAGGCAGGATCGATTCATCGTGACGACCAGCTTGAGAAATCGTCACCTTACCTCCATTGAGATACAAAACCAACTTCGCGACTTCCACGGAGTATCTGTGAGCGCTCGAACTGTTCGGAGAAGGTTAAAAGAACGCGATATGGTACCACACAAGCCAGCTAATGGGCCCAAACTAACGCGAGCCCACCGAACAGCGCGCCTTCATTTCGCACGCAGTCATTTAAATTGGACACAGCAAGATTGGAGCCGTGTACTCTTTTCTGATGAGTCTAAAATTGTGTTACATGGCAATGATGGAAGGAAGAAGGTCTACCGACGTAAGGGAGAGCGTTTGGCACAATGCTGCTTTGAAGAGAGGGTTGCTTATGGCGGTGGCTCATGGACTGTCTGGGGCGGTATATCCGCGAGCGGCAAAACTCAACTTGAGGTTGTTACAGGACCACGGCTGCCAACATTAAATGCTGAAAGGTACATTCGTGAGTGCTTAGAACCTCACGTGATACCATACGCGGACTATGTGGGCCCAAATTTCCTTTTTATGCATGATAATGCAAGAGCCCATGCGGCCGGCATCGTCAGGGAATATCTTCGGGATGTGAACATCACAGTTATGGACGGCCAGCCAGAAGCCCAGACATGAACCCCATTGAGCACATGTGGGACGAGCTAAAAAGACGTGTTAGGGCTCGTCAGCCAGTTGCCCAGACGATGCAGGAGTTGAAAACTGCCATAGAAGAGGAATGGGAGATAATCTCTCAAAATTTCATAGAGCGGTTGATAAACTCTATGCCTAATCGTATGAGAGCTGTGGTAGGTGCCCATGGAGGCAACACGCGTTATTAAATTAAACCTTTATTTGATAAAACATGTTTTTTATTCAAAAATCAATTGCCTTTAACAAGGCGCATATCCGACTTGTGAGGCGTAGCTCCATGTTGTATGGTATTCTGAATTCAAATTTAAAACAATACGATCGAAAAAGATGGTAAAATGTATCAGGTTTAAAACTGCATCAACAGTTTTTGTTCAATCTAGCAATCATATTTCGGTAGGGGCCATCGAAACCTAAACTCTAAGGTGGGCCAATAGATGTGACCAGAAGTGTATAGGCCGTCTAAAATATAATCATAAAATTAAATTAAATAATCCGCCACTTGCCAGCTAGCACACTCAATCATGCCATTAAAAACCAACTCAAGCATAAACACTAAACCAAATTAAAGAAGCCTCCATACATAACTGGTGTGCCTGCTTACAAGAACAAAGATTGAAACTATCAAAGGGCTGTGATTCGAAGCCACAAGTGATGAACTAGGGCCATCACACTAAATTTGGTAGACAATTATTATATGAACTCATATAATCTGTTATAACCATAAGCTAAATATGGAGAAAGAACATCAAGTGTAACATTGTCTTGCGTTCAACACAGCGACCAACTATTATTATCTTCTAAGTAGTCGTTGATGGAATAGTATGCTTTCGAACAGAGACTAGATTTAATTTTAGTTTTAAATGCATTAAAAGGCAAGTCAAGAAATTCCCTCATATGGTCATCATCTTCCTGCCCTTATCCCATGTTACTTGGGGTCAGCGCAACACGTTTTTTTCTTCCATTCTGTCCTCTCAGCCGTCACGCTATCACTAACTCCCTTTTCTTTCATATCACTCGTAAAAAACTGAGACAGCGTTTTAAAAAATACGGCAATCTGCGGGACGATATTGAGTACAGAATGCTCGATGACAGAGCACGGTCGATGATTAGAAGCTGTTACAGGAAATATGTCCACTCTGTGGAGAATAACATCCAGTCAAACCTCAAAGCGTTCTGGACTTTCGTGAAGGCAAAAAATTCGAAATCTAGCTCTATACCTTCCGAAATGACATTAAATGGGTTAGTCGCTACAACAGGCGATGATATATATGCCAACTTTTTCCTACCCATTTCTCATCTACGTTTTCTGTCAGTAGCCAAATAGATGGAGCACCAATTAATTCCCAAATATTTCCTCAATTTACACTTAGTAACATCGTCTTTAATGAGAGGGAAGTTCTGAGGTCACTCAACAAAATTGATGTTGCCAAAGGAGCTGGCCCGGATGGGCTGCCACCTTTTTTTATTAAAAACTGTGCCCGTAATTTGGCATATTACCTTAATCTTCAACAAATCACTTGAAACCTCTGTATTTCCAACAGAATGGAAAAAGGCTAACGTGGTACCAATTTTCAAGAAAGGCGATTGTACGGATGTCAAAAATTACAGGCCAATCTCCATCTTGTCCATTTTTTCGAAGCTTTTTGAGTCAATGTTCTCCCCTATATTAACATCTCATGTCAAAACGCAACTCTCCCCTCAACAGCATTTTTTCTGCAGCAACAAATCCACTGTCATCAATTTGGTTTCAAATTTCGATGAGATTTGCATGAGCGTTGACTCTGGTCAACAGGTTGACTCTCTGTATACCGATTTCAGCAGCGCATTCGATAAAGTCGACCACAAAATCTTGCTGCTGAAACAACATGATCTGGGTATACACGGGCCCCTTCTGAGATGGTTCGGATCATATTTGTTCGAGCGAACACAGAGAGTGGTGGAGAACGGATATCAGTCTCCTGAGTACATCGCAACCTCCGGTGTGCCCCAGGGGTCTCATACTGGGCCAATCCTGTTCATTGTGTTCATTAACGACATAGTCAACTGCATTGAGCATAGCCAATGTTCCTTGTTTGCCGATGACCTTAAGATCTATCGTCAAATAAAAACACAAGAAGACGTTGCTTTGCTCCAGTGTGATCTGAATTCATTGCAAAACTGGTGTGTGGTGAATGGGATGACTTTAAATGCCAGCAAATGTTATCACATTACATTTACGCGTAAAAAGCACCCCATACCATCTACTTACTCCCTCAACAAAACGTCACTGCAACAAGTTAAAAACATACGAGAGTAACTGGGAGTAGTGCTTAGCAGTGATCTTTCCTTTACTACACACATTAATATTATCATTAAGAAAGCTGCGAAAATGGTTGGGTTTATCAATAGAGTTGGAAAAAAACTTAAGGGAGCTTTGGCTTTGAAAATGTTATATAACACCTTTGCGCGCAGTCTGTTGGAATATGCGTCTTCCGACTGGAGCCCGACATATAATATTTATATAGACCGTATTGAGCGCGTTCAAAAAAAGTTTACTATTTGCTTGCGGTTCAAGGACCACGAATGGTTACAGAGCGAATCACGAAGAACGTCGAAATCACTTCAAATTAAACTCATTGAAGCAAAGACGGGTTCTGAATGATCTGTTGACACTTCACAAAACTATGAACGCGATATCGTCAACGCCAGACTAACTTAGCAAAATCAGCCTAGACGTACCTCGTTATTCTCACCTCCGGTCCAAGCGGATCATGGGAACTTTTGCCACTAAGCCATGCCGTACAAACCTGGGCCAAAATGCTCCCTTGAATAGAATGTTGACTTTCTACAACAAAGCCTGCTCCACCGACAGCAGCATCGATATTTTTTTTTGATAGTCTGCCAAAATTTAAAACCAAAATAATTCAAATTGACCTGTTATCAGCCGCCTACTTGCACTTTTACTTATTTTTTTTTGTTTGTACTTTCCAATTTCATTTTATTTTGTTTTATTTTACATTTTATTTTTATTTTATACTGTGACATTGTAATGTAATAATTTAATATTAACCCCTCAACGCCCCCGCCTCTTATCGCAGTTTGACATATTTACGACCGGGCTCATAAAAAACAACTTGCTGAGGTTTCTATTGGAGCGAGGCACTTAAAGTAAACTTTTTTGGGTTGTTGAATAAACAGACCTTAGAATAACATGTAAACAATACTTGTAATTCAAGAGTTGAATTTTATTCAAATTCTGTTATCAACGATTTGTCGGGAATAGTGTGTGTGTGTGTGTGTGTGTGGGTAGTTGTTAAAACCACTGTATCAATTTACATGAAATTTTGCATGTTGCACTATGAATAGACAAGTAATAGAGTTGTTGTGTTGGAGTTGTAGAGTCCGATATCATATTTTCCTATTATTCACACTCAAAACTTCAAATTACGAAATCAAAACAACATAACGGCTTTTTAAAATTGCGTTTCTGCGTTTGCGTTGCGTTTTGTGTTGCGTTTTTTTTATAACACTATGTAATAACTATCTAAGAATGCATGTGCACCATGCCACAGGATATAAGATCTTTAGTTATTTAATAATAGAGGTATAAGCCGCGTAATCTGGATCGGCATACGGGTATGCCGTCGGGCGTTCAAGGGTCTTCTGTAATTGAATAGTAATTATGTTAACAATTTAATTTCAAGTTCCGACATTCGTTATTGATTTTTTATGTGTTTAATGTTATTGTTCATTTTCGAAAGTCGTAGTATATTGTATTAATTAATTAGACCTATTCTGTGAATGTTGTGAACGCCTATAATTGACTTTTTTACACGGGATCCCTCTTAATTGTTTTAAAATATTGTTGATATTATTTGTAAAGAAGTCGTTGGTGTGCCTCTATACATAAATAAATAAATAAACTCCTCTCCCTCTCCATCCATCCACATTTATATTCATAACTCTTTTAGTGTTTCATCGCTCCTCTTTACATGACCATACCAAGATAATTACCATACCACAATAAAAAACTTTTTTACAAAAAAAACAACCGACTTCCAAAAAAAAAAAAACTAAAAATTTTAAAATAACTTTAATTTCGGAAGTCGGTGTTTGTATTTTAGTTCTTCGATATTTTACAATAACTTTTTCAATAACATTTTCCCATGCTTTCATACTATGTGACATTAGCTTTATTCCTCTATAGTTGTGACAAATTCCCTCATATGGTACGAGACCCTAAATGTGCGAAGTACGACACGCACTTGCCCAGTTTTTTTTACTAATTTCCTGATACATAAGCAAGGTATACCTCCCTACTTAAATACCTATAACTTAAACTCCTGAAAAGTTCACCGTCTTTCAAGAAAATTAAACTTTAATTTATTATTAATATACAATGACTTTTCTATGAGTTTTTTGTTATACTGTATAATCTCTCTTTACATTTAAACTTTAAAAAAATTCTATTACCCAATAAAATTCATCATAAGTTTGTTAGAACATCGTATATTAAATACCAACAAACAAAATACCACTTGTTTACACTCTTACGCACTACACACCTCATCTGTATACCCTTCGTTAAACAAATCATCACTCCTGAGTACCCTACACACGATAATAATTCACACAAACACCTGACATTCACTTCACACTTACAAATACTTAATACGCACTCTCACAGTTATTTACATCACTGGCTAAGTAGAATAAACTACGTGACGACACATAGCTATTCTATAATTCAGTACTCATACTCTTATAAACGTCTGTCACTTAAAATGCTCATCAACTCATGCAATAAATTAAATCTAACAAATGGCTACCACAAATGATATTTATAACGAATTGGACAACATATCTGTCTCCCGGTCGTACGCATGTTCACCCGACGACTGCCGTATTTAGCAGCTAACTCGCTTAATGTTCTCCATATAAATATAAGAAGCATCAACAAAAACTTTGACGATTTTTATTGCCTTTTAGAGACGATAAAAGTCGATTGTGATGTACTGATTTTGTCAGAATGTTGGCTTAAAAATTCTATGTCGATACCTACCCTGGAGGGCTATTCAGCTTACCAAACTAAGAACTTAGCTAACCAAAACGATGGAATAGTTATGTACATTAGAGATCATTTGAGTTTTAGCATCACTGAACCACAATTTTCAGATTCCAGCTGCATTTTATGTACCATCGAGAATAAAGTTGCAATAATTGCACTATATAGATCGCCATCAATTAAAATCATTGATAACTTTCTTGAC
Organism: Polia nebulosa; assembly: GCA_951329385.1. Taxonomy (NCBI): domain Eukaryota; kingdom Metazoa; phylum Arthropoda; class Insecta; order Lepidoptera; family Noctuidae; genus Polia; species Polia nebulosa. The sequence goes on along the minus strand of OX589592.1, from coordinate 3,954,472 downwards.
AGCCTTCACAGCGTACTTGTAGATTTGAAACATTACCATGACATCGCAGTGATCGGTGACATTAATATTAATATCTGTCCTAATGGTGGTGATTCACGATCCTACCCGTACCTCAACTTAGCAGCTAGCCACAGTCTTTTACCAGCGCATCAACTCCCAACTCGCCAAAACAACTGTTTGGACCACGTTTTACTGAAAACTAACAGGAAAGCGTTAACATTAGTTCTTGATACTTCAGTCACCGATCATTCAGGCGTCCTATTAAGTCTCGAAACTTGTGACCCAATGAACGGACTGCAGAGGTCTTCTTTAGCTCGCTGCAATCTCACAAACGCCGTCAAAGACATCGAATGTTACGACTTTTCAAAAATCATGACTATTAACGATCCTAACTTGGCAACGAACGAACTAATTGATATATTATCCTCCATCGTAGTTAAAAACACAATCCACCGAACCATACCTTGCAAAGCAAGAACCAGGAAACCCTGGATAACAGTCGGTTTATTGAGGTGTATACGTAATCGAGACAAAATGCATAAACAAACTAATAAAGTACCTGAAAATACGATCCTCAAACTAACATATCTACGGTATCGTAATTTTTGCAACAATTTACTTAAAAAACTAAAAATCGAGTATGAGAAACAAGAATTCTTAAAAGCCAAGAATAACCCAAAAAAAATGTGGGAAACTATTAGAAATATCACTAATACTAAGCGTAGCTCACCTCCATCTGTGGAACTTCTGGGGCTTTGTAACTCACCCCTGAAATCAGTTGACTCTGTTAATTCTTATTTCACACAGGTTGGCAAAAATCTGGCAAATAAGATCACCCTTCCTCAAAACTCCTCTCTTTCGTTCTTTAAAAAGACATCAAATTCTCTGAACTCGCTTGTTTTACTGGAGACAGACGAGGAAGAAGTTGAGTGTATCATTAAGGAGCTGCGCTCGGACAGTGCTCCTGGCTGGGATGGTATTTCCCCTAAGCTACTTAAATCGACGAGCAAAATATTGACCCCACCAATAACCCATATCTGCAATCTTTCTTTGTCTACAGGCATATTCCCAGGTGCCCTAAAGAAGGCCTTGGTCCACCCTATACATAAATCTGGTGACAGAGGCAGTGTCAATAATTATCGTCCAATCTCGGTACTACCAGTCATCTCAAAAATCTTAGAAAAAATACTTCACAAGAACCTTAACAACTATGTAATCAAATATAAACTTATCTCGAAAAATCAATTCGGATTTCGAAAGGGCTTATCCACAGAAGATGCTGTGTCATCTTTACTTAATTGTATTGTAGACAAAATTGACAAAAAATTTAAGTGTCTAGGAATATTCCTAGACCTCTCTAAGGCATTTGACACTGTCTCTGTTCCTGTCCTCCTATCTAAGCTGGAAACAGTGGGGGTGCGTGGTTTGGCCCTCAGAATATTTGAGAGTTTCCTTTCCGGCCGAACACAATGTGTCAGGGTGGGTACTCATATAAGTGGTGATGAGTCGGTGGAGTTTGGTGTGCCACAGGGAAGTCTGATCAGTCCTCTTCTCTTCTCCATCTACGTAAATGAGCTATGCGAGCTCATGCATCCATGTGCACATTTAGTTTCCTATGCAGATGACACGGCGATTGTTATATACGGGCACGACTGGCAGGCGGCAACAGATATCGCGGAATCGGTCCTGAGGCAAATTACCTTTTGGTTATCTAAAAATAGCCTTACCTTGAATGTCGAAAAAACCAAATTGCTTACGTTCACTTCTCGTCCCTCTGTCCAACCAGATGAAAACTCAATCACGGTCAAGGCTCATCAATGTGACATCCAAGATTGCAACTGCACATGTCCTACCGTAACCAGAGTTCCTGTAGTAAAATACCTCGGACTGCAACTAGACGCTTGCCTATCATGGAAATTACACCTGGAATCCCTGTCATCTCGCATTAGGAAACTTATATTTGTTTTCAAAAAACTAAGACTGTTGGCTCACATGGATACCCTTAGGATGGTTTACAGCGCTCTTTGTGACTCAATTGTGGGCTACTGCATCACCGCCTGGGGTGGGGCTGCAAAGACTACCATTATAGAAGTGGAGCGAGCCCAACGTGCTGTAATCAAGGTACTCCTGGGCAGGCCCCGCCGTTATCCGACTCATCAACTATATCGGGAGTATAATGTTTTAACCGTTAGGCAGCAGTTTGTTCTTCGCGTAATTATGCGTAAGCACTCTACTCTTCTACCTCTCGAAACCTCTAGTCTCACTCAAAGACGAAGACCAGTTCCCGCTTGTCCCAAAGTACAAGTAAACTCAGCTTTCGCAAAACGACACTTCCCATTCTTGAGTTCTTTGCTTTACAATAAACTACACACAAAACTTGGCATCTACACTTTGAACGCACATCAATGCAGACTCGATACCAGAGATTACCTTTTGTCGCTAGATTATGATGAAACAGAAGCACTGATAGAACCTCCATTAATATGACAATCTTAATATCATTATAATATATTAGCGGTTTATCTCAAACTCAGTAATCATACTTCATTTAACCTTACACCACACCCACAAGTTACAACATATCACCCAACACCACTTCACACACCTTCCAACACTCCTCTACCCATATACATACACCCTCACACCACACCACACTCATCACTACTTCGCATGTCTTATTGAACTCCTCCAGACTCTGATGTTTGTTGGTTATACATTGTTAGTGAATTTTCTTTTATTGAATCTATAAATATGAAATGTCTGTAAGTTTTAATTCTACTTTTAAAACAACATTGTTTAGCATTTAATGGACGGTTGGATGCCCCTCATAACACAGGATTTTCCTAGCATGGGGGTCATTAATCTATTAGCTTGTCAATTATTTTAATGTGCTCTGTATGTGTTTTCTCTTGTATTTTTTGTAATAGAAAATAAAGTATTATTTTCCATTTATTTAATCTTATATACATACACTTTACATTTTCAAATATTTAGGTACTTACATATAAAAACATAAATAAATACAAAAACATTTAAAAATATAAAAAGTAGTAGCCCACCGGTATCGGGAATAGGGTCCAAGCTACCGGTGGTCAGGGCTCCTGAGAAAGGAATCTCCTAACAATACGAGCCGTGTCCAGGAGTACTGCTTTCTGGATCAAGCCCTTGATCCAACTGCCTAACGAGAGCCTCCTGAGATGTTGGTCGAGGCTCTTGGCAATTAAGCCATTGGCCGTCACGACTATCGGCACAATGACTGCTGTATCCACCTCCCACATGTCGACAACCTCGCGAGCCAGATCAAGATACTTTGTTTTTTTATCTCTCTCAGCCTTCACGAGGTTCTCGTCATGAGGGACAGCTATATCAACAATCATTGTGCGACGCTCTTGTCGATCTATCACCACTATGTCAGGCTTATTGGCAACAATAGTCCTGTCAGTGATGATAGATCGATCCCAATATAACGTGATATTGCCATTTTCGAGAACTGGGTCGGGCTCATACCTATAGTACGGTACTTCAGATTCCACAAGATTGTATTTAAGAGCAAGTTGCTGGTGGATAATCCTGGCTACAAGGTTGTGTCTATGCAAATAGTCTCCGTTAGCTAGACGAGAACAACCAGAAATAATGTGTCGTATTGATTCTCCGGGCCGGTGGCATGCCCGACAGATGTCAACCGTACCGTCCTTCACAATATATTTCCGGTAGTTATTCGTCATAATAACTTCGTCCATAATCGCACAGACAAAACCTTCGGTTTCCCCGAAGAGGTCACCAAAGCGCAGCCAGGATACGGACGCTAAGAGATCTACATCGGGCCCATGTAGGACCCGGTAAAAGCGCCCGTGAAGCTCCTTGCTCTGCCATACTTCCCTGCGGTCATTAGTATCCAGTACTGTAGGTTTGCGCCAGTTCTCTTTTGCCAAGGAGAGCGGGGTGAGGCCCTTGTCCACAGCGACCACATCTCGATGCATACCCACGTCAGCTTTGAGGAAGTACTCCCTAAGGCTGCATACCTCGCGGTTGTGTAGGGTCTTAGCATTTAAGAACCCACGACCCCCACACTTCCGCGGGATATACAGCCTCATCACCGATGATCGTGGGTGATGCATCCGATTTGCGGTCAGCAGTGTGCGGACCCTCCTATCCAGGGCGTCAAGTTTATTATTATTATTATTTATTTATTCATACTTCATGTACAATAGTGGTACATAGGCGGACTTAATGCAGCAATGCATTCTCTATCAGTCAACCTTTGGGTTAAAGAGACTACTGTGGTAGGTGCACAATAAAAAATAACAAAAATAAAATAAAATGTTAAAAATCGAAATTGTTATACGTAAGTAGGTACTATACAACACATAATAATAAGGTGTTAAAAAATTAACCCTCGAAACTTTAAGGAGTGCTTTGGACCATCGAACTGAATAACTTTTACTATGGGACCAACTTTGAAATCGCGAAAAAAAATCAGCTGTTGCCTACATTTATGTTCGCAAAACTCGTCAAAATGTATGGAACAGCTGATTTTTTTTCGCGATTTCAAAGTTGGTCCCATTGCAAAAATTATTTAGTTCGATGGTCCAAAGCACTCCTTAAAGGATGATTCACGTTACACCGTGTCGCCACCGGGTCACGGTCAAAGATTGTTGCATACATTTTGTATGAAGTGATTCATGCTAGACCGTGCCCCGGCCGTGCCCCGGCCGGGGCACGGCGTCGTAATGTCGGTGGCAATTAATTGTTTCCCGCCGGGGCACGGCCCGGTGGCGACACGTGTAACATGAACGTGTACACCGGGCCCGACGTGCCCCGGCCGGGAAACAATTGCACGGTGAAACATCTATAGTGTACTTTTTGATTCTTGCTTGACCGTGCCCCGGCCGGGCACGGTCGGTGGCGACACGGTGACAGCCCGGTGTAGCATGATTGACTAGCCCGGTGGCGACACGGTGTAACGTGAATCATCCTTTAAGTTTCGAGGGTTAATTTTTTAACACCACAGGGTATAACGGAAAGGTGTGGTCATATTTGAAGAACCGGTTCTACCCATGGAATTGAACAACTTTCTCTAAGAAAAAAAACAGAAAATTCCAACAACAAAAAATTGGACATTCCATACAAAGTTATCATCAGCTGATCAATATTTGTATGGAGGGTAAAAAAAAGTTGAGAATTTCCTCAGGTTTTCTTGAATAAAGTTGTTCATATCGATTGGTAGATGCAGTTCTTAAAATATGACCACACCTTTCCGTTACATCCTGTATATGCTAGAATAATATACTAGTAACTATTATGATAAATATCAAACTATACAATAATGAGATTTGAAAATACAATCATTACGATTTAATTTTATTGGAATGTCGTCAAACGATCAACTCTCGGAAGCATTTCAGCCGCTGTCCAGCGAAGTTTTCTTTCCTACTGAAAATAAAGTGATAAGTATTTTGAAACTATAGTAAAGTCTCCCGACGAGTTATTTGGGCATCGCCATCGGTATACCTATTTAAAAGTTATTGTGTGAAGATACAGGCCTTCCATAATTTATTTAGGTATTTATTTAACCTCTGAGCCCCGGAAACTCAACGGTAAGTTTGACAAAAAAAAATTATTTAAGTGAAAAATAAAAACTAAATTATTGGCTGTCAACCCGGGTTGTCGTCGGGATTCAATTTAACAACCCGGGTTTTGCCGCCGGGCCTGATTAAAACTTCATAAACAATGGAAAACTTAGTGCCATACCTAGGCATTCTACCAGTCAACCATGGGTGGTGGAGAGATAACATGGTATAGGTACCTATTACCATTACGCCGTCTTACTAACATCATCATCATTTCAGCCGAAAGACGTCCACTGCTGGACACAGGCCGCCCCCAAGTGTCGCCACAACGACCAGCCGGTCGATTCTGTTCACAGCTCACCGTGAAAACTTAGGTGGAGTGAGCGTGAAGTGAACTGTCATTCCACCTTGATTGTATGGATTGACAGCTCACTTCACGGTCACTTCACCTAAGTTTTCACGGTGAGATTTTACAGAATAGCTCTACAGTCCTGTGGGGTAAGACAAAATACTATTCTGTTATTGTTCACGCTAACACTTCGTGCAAAATGTATGGCAACGACATTACCTGCGCAGAGAACTGTCACGTGACTCACCCCCAGTAATGTCGTTGCCATAAATTTTGCACGAAGCGTTAGCGTTAACGTTAACAGAAAAGTATTTTGTCTAACCCCTCAGCGGAGCAACTGTCACGTGACGTACGCCCAGTAATGTCATTGCCATACATTTTGCACGAAGCGTCAGCGTTAACGTTGACAGAAAAGTATTTTGTCTAGCCCCCCTGTGCGTCTCGCATCCATCAGCTACTCGCGACCCTCACCAAGTCATCGTTCGACCTTGTGGGAGGCTTTCCAACGCTGCGTCTTTCGGTACGCGGTCGCCACTCCATAAGTTTTCGGCCCCATCGAACATCCGTTTTGCGAGCAATGTGCCCTGCCCGGTGCCACTTCAGTTTGGTTAACATCATCATTTGATCTTCTCTCACCGGAAGGCTAAAATGTAAACACACGTCGCGGGGCACAAAAAGTTTCAGTCTGCAGTTTTCTGTCGGCGAGTGCATCTATGTCATCGGCTTTTTTTTTTTTGGGACTAGCCCGCCACACTATTCCCAAACCACTGTAACTTCTGTAAGCCAGAATCAACAGTGGCGACCACTTGACACAATGAAGCTCGACGAGTCCCAGAGAAACGATTAAACTGTCTTGGGTCCCGCAACGAAATTAATCAGAAAAGACAGCGGAGGAGTAAGAAAAACATAATTTCCACTTCCCTCCTAATCAAGCGGTAGACAGAACAAAACTAGGTCATTAGGGCACAAAGAGGGTTTTTACAACTGGGGTAAGCCCAGTTGCCAAGCACCACTGGTTAAAAACACTAAAATTGTGTCCTAAAATTGTGAGCTGTTACACTTGATTCCAATAAAAGGTATGGCAAAAACGCTTGAACGCACGGAAATTCTTTCTAGTTTCCACAAGGTCCGTGTAAAAGAATACGTCATCGGCTGTCAAGAATGCAAGCGTTGCATCGTGTTCCGCTGATCGCGTCGTATCTGCCGGGGAAGCGACGCGTGTAATAGGTACATCGACCGCCAAACGTGCCTATTCTGCAATTGTCGCTAAGACGAATCCTGCTGTGTCGCAAACGAAGCGACAAGCTGTACGTTTCCCGTTTACACCACTCTACGAAGACTGAGGACATCGTAGAGTACATTCGGATGAAGACCAACTGGACCTTGAGGGTGGAGAAGTTGGAGGCGCGCCACAACACCAATTTCAAATCGTTCGTGGTGCGCGTTCCGACTCACCATTTGATGACCTTCCTCAAGGAAGAGTTTTGGCCAAAAGGTCTCGGTATCGGCGTTTCCGCGGCCGTCTACGCGACACCTCGCTGCGTAACACGAGCGACGTCGTCATTTCGTATACAGTGGATAGTTTTTAAGTTTATTGTTTAAAATATGTATTGGTTTATAGTAATTATTGTTTTATACATAAATGTATTGTGTTTATGGGCCTTAGTTGCCTGAAATAAAGGATAAATAAATAAAGTCAATAGTGAAAAGGCTACTTCTAAACAAGGGTGCTCCATCGTCGACCACATCATCGCTTACCATTAGGTGAGATAGTGGTCAAACGCAACCTCCTCCTTTTTTGACGAAAAATTTAAAATATCGTCACGCCGGAAGGGATTCCCCGAAGGATGAGGCAGAGGTGGAGGTTCCCACATCTAGTAGGTACCTACACCCACAATCGAGGACGTTATGGTATTGAATATGTCTTATAGGGAAAGCAGACATATATTTAGTACACCACACCCAAATACAAGTAATAGGAAAGAGGCGAGCTTAATTTCCCATTGAATTACAAACCTACATTTTATTTGTCCTTAAAATCCAACCCAAATCTCTATACTGGGAGTCTCAATCAATTGCGAAAACTAAAAACCAATGAGTCGGACAAAATAAACAAAGAAAAAGTATAATTAGCCAGCAAACCAAACACAAAAACAAAAAGTTCATGAAACCTCAGAAAGCCCTCGAAAACATTCCTACCCAATTTTAATTAACCAAACAAAAACATGGCTCCGTATTTAACAATGCATGCCTGGAGTTTTTATTTTTCAAGTGCGTTTTTAATCTGTGCCCGTGCGAGGTCCCGTGCGCGTGAAGCCCGCGCCACGCGACCGGCAATCCAATTAGATTTTGAAACGTGCGCGAATAGAACAAACGGATTACTCATATGCGCAGTTTGTCTTTCCAAGATTTTATAGCACGGTCGAGATGCGTGCGTGGGTCGTTGAAAGGGTTTTTCATTTTAGTTATTAAAACTTCCATGTTGCTGGAAATTGGATAGAGGACTTCTTGGAAGCATGGGCCTACGTACTTACGTTTGGACAACATGAAACACAGCACCCATCCTGCACCCTGACTCAATTAATCACTATAATGTAAAAGATCGCACTCTTGCAACCTACATTCTCAATTTTTAGTGTGCTGGCATGCGCCCCCAACAGGCTTAGTCCACCACATACAATCAGAACGCATTCAATCAAATCCCTCATCTTACTAAAATTATTCTTTGACAAGACCTGGATTCACCTAATTTTTAATTAACGAGTACGATAACTTAACGTAATACGCATAATCATTACTTTTAGATAGCGAATTGGTGATCACAGTTTTTCTGGTTTAGCAGAAGGTTGATGCTGAAAAAGTACTGTAAGTACATAATGGTGCCAATTCTCTTGTTAAAAAACTTAACTAAAATTAGAGAATCGCTATCTTTTACTAAAACGCAGTGCGAGAAAAGGACGGCTATAGCTATGAAATAAGTTAGAGATGTCAAACTAGTTTACGCCTTGCGCTTTACCATGTTTTTAATCGACATGTTTTTACGTGTACACTAAATTTGTACGGAAATATTAGTTCAACTAAATTTGACAGCTCTAAGTTACTTCCGTCTCTTCCTTGTTTTATTAGAGAGAAAAAGATAGGAATAGCCTAAATTAAGTTTAGTTTGTGCACAACAGAATCCGCAACAATGACTTTCCATCCAACTCATGTTTAGATGCAACTCAGTGAATCCTAATTTCCTTTCCATGCCCCAGTCAGGCAGTGTACGTGTTATGTACTAAAACAAGCACGCGTAATAACCGCCATTATTATCAATAGGATTATTATAATAATAATTTTTTTAATTATTAATACGCGCATTCAACTTTATTGTAATTGATTCGTATAATTCTTAAAGATTATTAGCGCTTGACATTGTCTGGACACAGTTGTAGGACTTGAGCAGTGACCTCGCTTCACACATAACTTTTCAAGTTCAAGTCCATTACAACATCAAAGTTCAACACGTACTGCCGCAAACTACATCTCAAAATATATTATTTGATACTGTTAGTCAAACATAAATAAACTCATCGTTAGAAAACATAAAATTAACCTGTTTTAGGGTTCCGTACCCGAAGGGTCCAAATGGAGCCCTACTGTTGTTAGTCGTCTGTCCGGCCGTTGTCTGTCAAAAAATTTTGTTCCGAAGAATTTTTTAGCTTCCCAAGTCATTATGAAGTAAAAAATTATTCTTTGGTGATAATGTAATGATACGTATATTTTACTAACAAATACCAAAATATTGATTTCCCTCATATGATACGGAACCCTAAATGTGTGAAGTCCGACACGCACTTAGCCGGGTTTTTTACGGTGCTAAAAATAGATTTTATAAATTCACTGGACCGTTCTGCCTTCAGAATTTATAATATGGCAACCCCGGAACAAGCTGTCACGTCATGTCAACTAAAATGTCAAGTCTGTAAACAAGAATTTCGTGGATGTTTGTTTTTTAACGGAATCATATGTGAAATAATCATTAAATAACACTATATACTGAGTAAGAAGTTTATTGAAGTTATTTTAGATGACTCTCGGACGTAAATACCAGCAATCTTCCGGGTAAATGGTTCTCCTGCCCTTGTAGCGCTGTCCCTGTTTGGCGATGCATGAACGCTCTTTATCGTTTATAAATACGGCAAAAATTGATTTTTTCCTATTTATAGGAATGCTGGGGAGGCTCGTAAGGTGTATTCTAACCAGTCGAAGGTCGGGACTCTCTCTGGTTGCTCGTCCTCTGTAAGTTATCCCACTAATCTAATATTCATAAAATCATAACATTCTAACTAATGAATCACCTCTTCCTTATCCTTATTAGTAGTGTGTGCTTTGGATTGTTTACTAATTGATTGCTGGTATGTCGATGCTACTGTTACTTCATACTAATATATCAATCTATGGGGCAATACTTTAACAGTGTCTCAACTTATGTGGTTTCTTAATATAGGCTTTAACTAGGGCATTATATTGCCTTGCTAATATAATGTTTTATACTGCATGCAACAAGTGTTTTGTGGTGATAAATACCCATAATATTTCCTGGTGTTCATATTTTTTATGTGTGCAATCTAATACAACATTTGACGGGGAGTCATTTTTGGGGGACTGTCTTTATGTAGGAACTTTGGCGTTCAAAAAGTGCTGGCTCTCAGCCTAGTTTCAATAAATGACTTTTGATTATGATTTTATAAATAGTAATAGCTGACCCAGCAAATCTTGTTCTGCAATTAAAAAATGGGGGGTGGGGCTAGGAGGGTGAAATATACTTTACAACCTATTCTCATACCTACCAAATATACAAATAGAGGTAGATTCTTTTCAGAGGAGTGCAACCACAGACATTGTGACAAAAGATTTTTATATAATTATTAGATTAAATGCATATTTTCAGTAACTATCACTATCAATCTTCATAGTTAAAAATGTTACTTGTTGTAAAATTAATTAATTATCATAAGTTGTTCTTAGCAAAATCTAAAATTATGAACACTTAACTGCAAAAATATAGCTAATATAATTATCTGTTATAGGTACTGAAAAATAGGCTTCTTTTAAATCTATAGAGGACATAAGCAGTCTTTTGATATAAGTTTGCATGCTGTTCTAATGTCTTCCAATTTGAAATAAAAATATATATAAGTTTACAATGGATTTCAGTAGTATTTAGTTACTCCAAAAGGCTTATCTACATTTAAACTTCATGAACCACTGTTGACCATGAAGTTTAGATAAATAATACAATTTCATTATCACTCACACAAAAAAGTTTTTTCTGCGAATACTATAGGATGGAGTAGCCATGAAGAAAATAGAACAAAACTGGCACTATAACTAACAAGTGCCTCATTGGTACACAAAAGTACTGAGACATGCCAAGAGAAGCTAGACAGGCATCCCAACTTATTAGCTGCTAACTGATAACCCAAAGCTATAAAAACGGCTGAAGAGGAAAGATATTCTAGCCATATAAATAAGTAATGATGAGGATATGCCCTCTCTAGAGGACACACTCGAACTGCCATACCTAACAACCCATCTGCAGGTCTATTTGCTAACTCAGTTGACATCAATTTGATAGGCACTATGCAGTACATTGCTGCTTTGACGTATAGGAAAACAAAAATGTACTATGCAGTGCCTATTAAAAATACAAATATTTTATTTGTTGAACATAGGTAGGATAGCTACAGATGTTGTAATAATTAAAGAACGCTATGTCTAGCCGTCAGCAGCGTACAAATATTGTCGTGGTTAAACATGCTTCAACACACATCAATTAATTATTCTAATTTAAATAGTCAACATAATTAAAAAATAAAACATTCTATATAATATATAATATAATAATAATAAATTCTAAATATATAATATATATTCAAAATATATAATATAATAATAATAAATTCTAGCATAAAATGTCAAATCAATAAATAATAGGTAAGATAGGTAGGATTGGTGGTTAGGTATTCGTTCACCATAAAATCGTGTATGTTGTTTAATTCTTTAAGTCTTCTAGGGATCTTATTATAGATCTTAGGTGCCATTCCTAGAAAACTTTTTGTATAAAGAGCAGTGTCAGGTGGTTTAGCGCATATCTCTCTGTTGCGTCTTTTAGATTTCAATGTTTCAAACAGATGGAAGTTGGATTTGTCAAATACTGCTGTCTCAAAAAGTTTTTTATAATCGATGTCCACTGAGCAAAGCAGGAATGTACTGCATAGTGCCTATCAAATTGATGTCAACTGAGTTAGCGAATACCTACACCTGCTGCTTATAGCCAATGCTGATTGCAGATTAACAGACAAGAAAACTGGGTTGTCCCCATGCCTTAGAAAGCATGTTAGGTCAGATCGTTCCAGCATGATCTTTCTCCGCTTGTGTCAGCTAACCGCCTTAGTGGACTATGAGAGAGAGAAGAGAGAGGGCTGCTCTTTTTGTGCACACACCTGTACACTATAATATCTCTCACATCAAAATCAAAATCAAAAGTCATTTATTCAAACTAGGCTGAGAACCAGCACTTTTTGAACGTCAAAGTTCTACATAAAGACAGTCCCCCAAAAAACGCCCGCCCGTCACCACTTCCTAGTGTTTTAGCTGTGAAGAAGAAGTGGCCAACAAACTCCCCAGCAACACATATGTCTGTTAAGTTTTAAGAACTTGAATCTATATAATTACTAGCTGACCCAGCAAACGTTGTTTTGCCGTATAAATTATTTATAGTGAATATTTTGGTAGTTAAATAAAAAATAACTAACTTATTGTAAGTTTTGTCTATGACTGATGGAGGAATGGAGCGCTGTGGTTAATAACTTAACTAATATATTTAAAATTATAGTATATCTTAAAAGTTATCTATACATTAAAAAATGTTATGCATATTTGCTATCACTAATATAACAATTAAAAAAAAACAATATCAATCTCTAAGTGCAATGGAGTGAGCAATCACTACATAGTATAAAACAAAGTCGCTTTCTCTGTCCCTATATCCCTATGTATGCTTAAATCTTTAAAACTACGCAACGGATTTTGATGCGGTTTTTTTTAATAGATAGAGTGATTGAAGAGGAAGGTTTATATGTATAATTTGTACCCGAGCGAAGCTGGGGCGGGTCGCTAGTTATTAATAAAATGGGAATAAATAATTATAGCATTTTAAATTCATGATAAATTTACTATGAGAATATAATTATGTATTTTTTAAAGCTGTCATAAAAAAAAAAAGTTTTGTCCAAAAAAATAAAATTTTGGGGTGGGCCACCCTTATCTCTTGGTATAAAAATAGTTAACGACCTATTCTCAGACCTACCGAATATACACCAAAAAATTCATAAAAGTCTGAGAGTTGAAGATTATTACTGTACTAATATCGCTATTAAAAAATGAGGGTTGGTTGTAGAAGAATGAAAATTAAGGGTTATCTGTATTTTACAATGCTAAATTATAATAAAATAAAAATAAAAAATATGTCAAAAAAATAAAAATAAAAAATTTAGGGGTCACCCTTATTATTTGGGGGTATGAAAAATAGATAGTAGCCGATTCTCAGACCTACTGAATATGCATATAAAATTTCATAAAAATCGGTCAAACCGTAATGATAATTTTACGATGACAGTAAAATTAATATGGGAGTTGCAAAGGAAAATTAAAATAATAGGTATAACAGTCACTGCTACGATTGATACACAAATAAAACTTATAAAACATGGCTGAAAAATGTATAGTGAGTAAGACAGGAGACCGGCTTCGTCCTCATCCCTACTACGTAATGTTTGCTGGATAAGTGGTGACACCTGGCGGGGATAACTGATCGATTGATAGTTGATCAGTAGTCGAACGGTGAGGGCGGGAGATCAAATTGAATTTAAAAAAAAAACATAATTAAAGGAACTTGAAATTATAATATCTGGATAGGAATTAACAAATAAAAAATAGGGGTTGATCGTAGAGGGGTGAAAAATTGAGAGTAATATGAGATTTTTTATTGTAAGTCATCAAAAAATAACAAAAAAATTTTACCAAAAAAAATTAAAGTTTTTAATTAACAAATAAAATATAAGGGTTGATCGTAGAGGGGTGAAAATTTAGGGTTGTATGTATTTTTGTATGTTGTGTCATAAAAAAAAAAAAACAAAAAATTTTGCCTAAAAAATAAAAAAATAAATTTAGGGGTGGACTACCCTTAACATTTAGGGGGATGAAAAATAGATGTTGGCCGATTCTCATAGATACCGGATAAGCACAAAAAATTTCATCAAAATCGGTCAAGCCGTTTCGGAGGAGTATGGCAACGAAAACTGTGACACGAGAATTTTATATATTAGATATGCAACAATCTTAACATTATGTAATACAGAAAAATAAATATATGTTGTCTAAAATATAATCATAAAATTAAATAATCCGCCACTTGCCAGCTAGCACACTCAATCATGCCATTAAAAACAAACTCAAGCATAAACACTAAACCAAACCAAAAGCTTGGATCTGCTAAGATTGGCTACCATGACTTAGGTCAGAAGGACTATATCAACCCTATCCGCTACAAGAACGTAACACCAAATCCTATATTTTTGGCAATAGTTTTGCAAATGAGTGTTTGGAGCTTTAAAGAAATGTTGAGTAGTAAAAGCTATTTTTTCGTCATAGCACAATTTTAAATATAAAGATAGAGCGTGAAAACAGTAAAAGTACCCCAAAAATTCCAAAACGGTTTTTTTTGGCCCTTTGTAGAGGGAAGAGTCGATATTTTAAAAAAAGAATCATGATTAGTTTTGTCATTGTGTCACTCTAAGCAATATTAATTGAGAATGATTTTACTTCTGCATGCATTTTCAACCTTATTGTATGATTTCTGATATGTGTAGAATCTGTAAACAATAAACAGAATTTATTTATTTCAACCGAGTGTGTCTATCTGCTAACTCAAGTATGAAACTGTGACCACACTGAGGCGAATCCCGTGCTGGACGCTAGACGCTAGTAAACGAGTCGATTATCTTTCGCAGAAATTTGAACACCAACATGTTCTCGAGAGCGAATTTCGTCACGCATCCCGCGCTGGCTTTGACTTCGTGAAGCTAGAATTCAAAGTTTTAAAACAATTTTTCCCCATACTTTAGATATCACTGTGCGACATGATTGAGCCCCCGGACTATGAGGAGGTCTGTGACCGCCTCATGGGTGAGCGGGACCCCCTCGCTTACCCAGCACAGGACATGGAACTGTGCAACGTGCCGCGACGCATCCGGACCATAACGCATGTGTTGCCTGATGAGGACCTGTGAGTATGATGTGAAGTTCATATACATAGGTTCCTATTCTGGTGGTGCATCAAGTCAAGGCTAAGTTAATGTGAGCTAGTTGAAGTCAAGGTCAATAAGTAGTTATTAAGTATTTTTCCTCATGTTTAGGTATTAAATCAGAAAACATAGCGCTAATTATGTACTTACCTACGCATTTTTTACATGGTTATGTATGACGTCTTGAGTCTTGACAATGCCATTATCTAAATTATTTAGAAATTGAGGCAATTTTTTATTACTATAAGTGCACAGTCTTTACTGTAGTTACTTCAAAAATGGAATGATTCTCAACCTTTTGTCATAATTTACTCTAGTGCAAAAGCCCCAATGTTCGTCCGCGACTGCATCCGCTGCTACACAACTGACTACACAGTGGTGGAGTACAAGCACAGGGCTCATTCGGGCTCCATGTGCGGGCGCGAACGGCTGGGCGAGCGCCTGGAGCGCCTGCACGCGGGGCCGCGCCACCAGTACGAGGTGGACGCCGAGCCCGCCAGCACCGAGGAGCATCAGGTACAGTACAGGCTCCCTCGGGCTCCATGTGTGGAGCGCCTGCACGCAGGGCTGCGACACCAGTACGAGGTGGACGCCGAGCCCGCCAGCACCGAGGAGCATCAGGTACAGTACAGGCTCCCTCGTGCTCCAAGTGTGTGGAGCGCCTGCAGGCGGGGCCGCTCCACCAGTAAGAGATGGATGCCGAGCCCGCCAGCAGCGAGGACCATCTGGTACAGTACAGGTTGCCCTATAGTTTTTTTTTATATATAAAAAAAGGTTGGTAAGCATCTCATACTACAAATTTCAAATTACAATATAAATAAAACCTGCAATGGGACAGACCAGGCCAAAAACAAAAAATATTTCCCCATCAACAATTACTTTATACAAAATCTTTTACTTTTAACCTTCAATCCTCAGTCTGAATCTGCACCCTCAAGCGGCCGTCAGTCAGTGGCGTCCATGTCCTCATCATCTTCCTGCAACGAGACCCTCACTCCGCGCGGCTCCTGGGCGAGCCTGGACCTTCGGAGCTCGTCCTCGGATCCCCTGCTACCTGACCTCTTTGAGAGGAAGCCGCCGGAACAGCTGGATGCTGTCAACGAATCTAGGAGGTAAGTTGGTTTTTATTCATAAAAACAGTCATATCACGGGGTCTCATCTCGAATAAAGAATTCTCAATTCGTGAGAAAATATTGGTAAGACTTTATGTAAATTCATTCAACTTGCAAGCCGTTGCTGCTAACACCATCTAGCGAGGTGTAGAGGACGGGCCCGAACGAAGAAGAAGTAGTTACGGTGGTACCGTTTCTATGTATGGGATGAGGCATCTGTACGCTAGTATTATTATCTGTGGTCATATAAATTAATGTAAGCTTAGACCTAGCCAAACAAACAAAAACATATTGTTTTTTTGTTAAAATTCATTATTGTCATATTTTTTAAATTTTTATTCATGACCATAGATACAAGTCTTTCAGTCAGATACATAGTTAAATACAGAATACATTTTTTTTTTCATTTCATTAGAGTTGCCATGTTCAACTTGAACGAGTTATGCTACCGTATATGATAAAATTGTTCAGTTTACGTTAAACTTGTGTTAGAACAGTATCATAATTTTTATTCAGCATTATTTTAGGAAAGCAGTGGTCAGTGGTAACGCCCGTGACTTACAAGTTGTAGGTCGTGAGTTCAAACCCAGGCAGGCGCTTTAATTTGTGTAAGTTATTTCGTCACCACTGCTCTCTAAACGGTGAAGGAAAACATCGTGAGGAAACCGGCATGTCCTAGAACCAAAAATTCGAAGACATGTGACATCCACCAACCCGCATTTGGCCCGCGTGGTGCATTATGGCCCACACCCTCTCGCAGAGAGGAGGCTTGTGCCCCAGCATCATCATCTGCCTAGCCTTTTCCCAACTATCTTGGGGTCGGCTTCCAGTCTAACCGGATGCAGCTGAATACCAGTATTTTACATGGAGCGACTGCCTATCTGACCTCCACAACCCAGTTACTGGGTAATACGATACCCCTTGGTAAGACTGGATGTCATACTTTCGGGCGTCTGACGACCCGTAACGACTGTCAAGGATCCACGATTGACAGCCGGGACCAACGGCTTAACGTGCTTTCCGAAGCACGGAGGAGTCTCGGTATGTAAAGATGGTCACCCATCCATGTACCAACCCGAGCAAGCGTAGCTTAACCCGATGGATCGACCCGTGCGGCTGTTATTACTTTAGCCACGAGCTCCTTGCTTGTGCCCCAGCAGTGGGGACATTAAAAGGCTGATGATGATGATGATTACTTTAGACCTTATCTTCCAAATGATCTGAATCTTAAAGATGATGATTGATGTTTTATTTAATGTTCTGAGACAGCGACACCTCGGCTTGCGTTAAAAACCATCGCCGTGGTTTCATGTCTTTATGCACGGGCCACGGCATTATGCTGAGCGTTAGGCGTTTCGTGCGTTAGTGACGCATATTTCTGTCTAGGTTATTGTTTATAGAGTATAGACTTGTATTTGTTTATAGGCTCTGTTAAACAACAATTTTGTTTAAGTGCGTCACTTTCACGTGAATATAGTTTTTCTTTCTTTCTAAGAGTATCCTATTTCAGTTTATTTTACAAAGAAGCTTTAGTATCCTAAGTTTTTTCATTCATCATCCTCTCTTCTGTTTCTCACCCCTAGGTTAGAGAACCGTCAAGCTGATCTCCTGGGGCTATACACTCCATATCTTGACGAGGAAGAGGCGGTGGAACGAAGGCTGGCTGCTGAGATGCCGTCCGAGATCATGGGCCATAGGATTATGGTGGTCTGTCATCAATTGAAGTGAGTATTAGTTATGGTTTTTAGGGTAACGTACCCGAAGGTTCCAAACGGAGCCCTATTGTTGTCACTCACGTGTCCGTCTGTCTGTCTGACCGTCCGTCGTCTGTCACAAAATGTTGTTACGAAGAATTTTTTAACTTCCCATTGAACTTGAAATTTAGTGATAATGTTTATTATTACGTATACTTTACTAATAAATACCAATATATGGTACGGAACCCTTAATGTGCGAAATCCGACATGCACTTGGCTAGTTTTTTTCTTTTGCTTAATTTTTTTTTACCAAAATCCAGTAAAAAGTATTGAAAGCGAACAGTTTGAATCTCATTTTCAAATAGTGTTTTTATGGGGTTGTCGTATCCGTGTGGATAAAAACCCCTTAATAATAAAGATTTAAAAAAAAAAATTGTTCTTTGGATTTGGCGCCATAAAAGGGATTGTCAATCATATCTTAACAGTGCGGAAAAAAAATGGAGCTTTACAGGGTTCATATTCATATTCGCTTATTGCATTCCATAGTGTTTTCTAGATGTTACATAAAGTACATAGCGCTATCCCTTTTTTGCGATGCAATGGCTGGATAGTCAACTTTGTTGATGGAAGCTTAATTTGGATTCTTGATTTGATGGAGCCTATCATGAGACCAAGAAATTTAGGTCTATGCTAGCGAGTCACTGTCCTATCATTCGTCTACTAATATCACATCTCCTTCCAGGCTAGAACTCGACGTGGAACCACTCTTCGCCTCAATGGCGGTCTATGACGCGAAAGAAAGAAAGAAAGTCTCGGAGAACTTCTATTTCAACCTGAACTCGGAGTGCACTCGGCAGATGCTGGCCTCGCATGTCCCTCACGCGGACCTCTCCACCCTCAGCCGGAGTGCCGTCTTTGACCTCCTCAATCCTTCGCCAGATCTGTTCTTAGTAGTGAGAGTAGAGAAGGTGCTTCAAGGAGATGTTAATGAGTGCGTTGAGCCGTATATTAAGGACGATAAGGTTGGTTTTAGCTTCCTTTTTATTTAAATAGATACACAAAACTGATACGAGAGTCCTCATGATCATTTGATACCCAATGTGAGTGTAGTGTCCTTAGGAGCGACTGCCTATCTGACCTCCACAACCCAGTTACTGGGTAATACGATACCCCTTGGTAAGACTTGTTGTCAGACTTTTGGGCTTTTCTGACGACCCGTAACGACTGTCAAAGATCCACCATTGACAGCCGGGACCAACGGCTTGACGTGCTTTCCGAGGCACGGAGGAGTCGCGGTATGTAAAGATGTTCACCCATCCGTGGACCTACCCCGGCAAGCGTAGCTTAACCTGGTAGATCGACCCGTGCGGCTGTTATTACTTTTGTCACGAGCTTCTCACTCCTCACTCGAATAGGGTAGTTTACTAAAAAAAATCTAATTAACCCGTCAGTTAAATAACCAAAAAATATGAGGGCGATACAGTGCGTTGAAAATTCCCGTGACGTCACGCTGCGCGACACTTATTACCACCAAAGTGGCGTAACGAGCCCTCACTCCTGAACTTTGATGCGTTTTATCTTTGTTATTTTTTATTGGTTTGGTCACAGATAATATAATACTAGCGTACAGATGCCTCATCCCATACAAAGAATCGGTACCGCCGTAACTACGGGTTTTCGACTTGCACAAGCAACTTTTACTTGTTCGGGCCCGTACACCCTCTACACCTCGCTAGATAATGTTAGCAGCGACGGCTTGCAAGTTACATGAATTTACATAGTCTTACCAATATTTTCTCACACGTTGAGGAATTACTTTATAGTATTTTTGGCATATTCATAACAGTTTTAATGTTTCAAAATGTGTCACTATACAAATTTCAAAGAGGCGAATGGATAAACTCTAAAACTTCAAACAGCGTCATTTATCGGTACAAGAAATATAAATGCCTAAGGATTCGTTCCAATAAACATCTAAATTTGAATTAGGAGCCAATTATTACACAATTGTATGTTAAGTGTAGAGTATTAAATAAAAAAATACAGTTATTACCATATTTTTTTTAAATATAATGCTACTTAAACTTCAATAAGAAATCGATACATATTACGCCATCCATTGAAATTTATTTGAACTAAATTTTCTTTGTTCGAGATGAGATCCCGTGGTTTGGTTAAGCAAAAAATACATGTCCAATATTTTTAACCGACTTCCAAAAGGAGGAGGTTATCAATTCGGATGTTTGTATTTTTTTTTTTTTTTATGTATGTTCGGGCATAACTTCGTCATTTATAGACGGATTTCCAAAATTCTTTTTTTGTTCGAAAAGAATTTGTTACGAAATGGTCCCATTTAAATTTCATATAGATCTGATGATGCGTTTCGGAGACAGACAACGGAACTCTTCAAAAAATGACAGTAAATCAACCGCGATTGCTGCTAACGCCTAGATATCCATTGTTAATACAATTTAATGGAGAATCACAACTAAAAAGTGAAAAATAAAAACTTTTTTACAAAAAAATAGAACCGACTTCCAAAAAAACCAAAAAGTGCAAAATAACTTTAATTTCGGCAGTCGGTGTCAAAAAACGAAGAAACAAAACCAGAAACACCGACTTCCGAAATTAAAGTTATTTTGCACTTTTTGGTTTTTTTGGAAGTCGGTTCTATTTTTTTGTAAAAAAAAAAAATTATTTGGTTATTTAACTGACGGACTAATTAGATTTTTTTAGTACACTAACCTGTTATTTAATAGACAGTACAAAATTGGCACACACTGAACCTGTTAAAAAACGATCGGTTAAAGTTTTATATCATTGTAAGCATGTCAGAAATGTAGCTTTCATAGCTTTAATGTAAGCTTGTTCGTGTGCAAAAAACCTCTCCTAGCAATAAAGCCTGGGTCTAATTCCACCGTAGTACCTCAAGATTGAGGTACAACGGTTCTATGATCTTCTTAAATGTGGACTTCTCAGTACATGCTGCTTCCAAAAGCCTTCTTGATCACGTTTGACTTCCTTGTCGGCGCTCTGCTTTGAGAGAAAGACATGAGAAAAAGAGAAAATACTCTTTATTAATAATAATACACACACATATAAATTGTAAAGGGGCTCATGACGTAGGATTAGTAATAAACGCAACAAAAACAAAAATTGTTTTCATACATTCTCCACACAACAAATGTTCCACTATAGCTTTAGTTATAGCACACGAACACACTTGCCTACACAGCTCGCCAAAGACTTGCAAATGCCAGTCATTAGAAGTTTTCGGTAAACACATATATATCGGTCTAATGGTTGATAGCCGTTTCTTGAGGTCAGATAGGCAGTCGCTCCATGTAAAATACTGGTATTCAGCTGCATCCGGTTAGACTGGAAGCCGACCCCAAGATAGTTGAGAAAAGGCTGGGCAGATTAGCCACTACTGTGTCTGGTAGTGGTGGCCCAGTGGTATCGACCGCGACTTAGAAGTTGTAGGTCGTGATTTCAAACCCAGGCAGGCGGCTTTACTTTGTGTAAATTATTTCTTGAACACTGCTCTCAAAAACGGTGAAGGAAAACATCGTGAGGAAACCCGCATGTCCTAGAACCAAAAATTCGAAGACATGTGACATCCACCAACCCGCATTGGGTCCGCGTGGTGGATTACGGCCCACGCCCTCTCACAGAGGAGGCCTGTGCCCCAGCAGTGGGGACATTAAAAGGCTGATAATGAAATGATGACTACTCGTCTAGAGAAATTGGTTTTTGGATTTTTTGGTATCTACTAAAGAGGATTTAATTTATCTTTCCTCAGAACCGCGAGAAAGTCCGCGCCGGTGCGGCGGCGGCATGCTCTCGGCTCGGCAAATACCGCATGCCTCTAGCCTGGAGCGCGGTATCCCTGCTCAACATACTGAGCGGCTCCAACAGCCTGGAGCGCGACCAGGACAAGGACAGCCTGTCTGCTTGTCCTAACACTAATAGCTTGGGTAAGTGGACTCTACACATACCGCATGCCTCTAGCCTGGAGCGCGGTGTCCCTGCTCAACATACTGAGCGGCTCCAACAGCCTGGAGCGCGGTGTCCCTGCTCAACATACTGAAATAAAGTAGACAGTTGATAAAGTACATGTTCATTAAATAATTTAATAATTTAAGATGATAAAAAAAAATAAAGCGCGCGATATTCAATTTTTTTTTTTCAAGGGAAATAGGGATTCGTTTTTATGTATGTAGTTAGATAATTATATAAATATGTATTTGCTACGACCGCGATTCATATTTTGATCAACATACAACCTGATACTGACCTGTAAATTGCAAAAATCATAATAAAATTTGAATTTCGTGGGTCACCCTGGCGCTTCTCCATTAATATTGTATCTTAAAGTGTCTTAAAAGAATTCTTAAAAGGGGAAAAAACTGTGTAAACTACTGAGATCTAAAAATTTGTGTACTATTAATTGGCCTAAAAAATAATCAAAATTGTGTTCAATTTCAACGCTTGCATGGGAACTGTTGCAGAAGGTGCATCTGGTAATTGGCTTTAACATGAATCTTTCGACCGCATTCTCAAACGTTCTTCAAGGTTTTCTGTCACTGGTTACACAAACATCATAAAATTATTTGGGTTGCGTTTGAGAATTTGGATGTTAGATTGTAGCAAAATTTCATCGCCGTCCATGAATATATTTTAACTTCCCAGATCAACATGTAGCTTTCTGTTGCTGTAGAAATCGTTGTAGCATCATAATCTTTCATCCATTTTGCAAAATGTTCACACTCCATAGTAACTTAAGCTCGCTAAAAATTATGGGGAATATCAAATCAATCTATAAATATTACAACCCTACTTATACTTCTAATGTTAAAAATGCGAAAGTTTGGATCGATCCAAATTTGCGGATCCGGATGGATGTTTGTTACTTAGGGCCGATTTCACCATTCGCTCTATAAACTAAGTTTTACTGAACTAAGCTTAGCGTAAAAAATAAAAACCCTAAAAAAGGTTATAGTCGCGAGCTTTTTTTAGAACTTAAAAAGGAGAACAATTCCGTCATACATAATTTTTGCGTAACTTTAACCGAGCTCTCAAAAGGATATTTTTTTTCCGTTTTAGCCACATTTTTCATTGATGCTTCGCTCCTGTTGGTCGCAGCATGGTGTTATATAGCCTATAGCCTTCCTTGATAAATGGACTATTCAACACAAAAAATATTTTTCAATTCGATCCAGTAGTTCCTGAGATTAGCGCGTTCAACCAAACAAACAAATAAACTCTTTAGCTTTATGACAGTGGCTAAACGCGTTTAAGCGAGCTTAAACGTCGAAAACTGGGCGTTTAGTATTGGTGAAATCGGCCCTTAATCACGCCAGAACGGCTGAACCGATCTGGATGAAATTGGCACAGAGATAGATTGTAGTCTGGAATAACACAAAGGCTATCAATAATAGTGGGAGAACGCGGGCGCTCAATAGAATTTTATATGTGATGCGCATACATACATTCAACAATTGATTTTATTTTATTTTATTAATTTTAGGAAAGCTTACAGCTAATACATTTCAATATCTTGTAATAGTATGTAGAAGATGGCCAATTACAAGCTTCCACTGATAAATAATGTGAACTATATAAACAAATACACGAAAACAGCGACGCATGAATTACACAAATAATGCTGCATATACATCACATGCTCAAAAAAAAAAAAAAACAAAAAACATTAATAATAATTTAAAATTTAAAAAAAAATAGTAAGTAATATGTGAAATTTTGATGTACAATAAAGAATTAAGAATACAAAGAAATTGTTACACTTCGAAAAAGCAATTACTCAACCTTTTCTTCATTTCTTTAATACTACTAGTGAATAGGTCTAGGTTGACATCCTGACACACTATATTGAATGTACGACAAGCTCTAATGATGAACGAGTTCTGTATGTAGTTGGAACTAACTTGAGGCACATGGAGAAGACGTGGCTTGCGAAGAAAAACACTTGGCACACGTAATCCGATCTTGCCCACCAGCTCAGGGACATCAGTAGATCCGTTCGCAATACCAAACAAAAAAGCAAGATCTGCAATTTTCCTTCGCTCGTGTAGCGGCAGAATATGAAATTTTTTTTTTTGATCCATCATATAAGGACTAGCGACACGGTTGGCGCAGTGGTTGAGCGATCGGCTACTGCGCTGCGTATCGCGGTTTCGATTTCCGCACGGAACAAATATTTGTATGGCCTACAGATAGTTGTTTGGGGTCTGGGAGTTAGTATATGTGTCATATGTGTGTTTACATGTTTGTGAACGCACCCACGACATAGGAGTAATTCTTAGTGTGGGGCAACGTTTTTTAAAAATAAAATAAAAGTTTAATGTTTGAGATGGTCTTTAAAGGAAACAACCATCCATACCTTTTTTTTTTTGTTTTGGGGGGGTGGGAAATCGTTAAACGACATCTACCGCTCTGGGTGGAGCGGGAGGGCGTGTCAGACTCTTACTGACTAAAACCCACCCCTGTTCGTTCCCTGCCCTGAATGCCCAGGGGTGCGGTAACTCTATTTCGAATTTATTCACAACCCCTGGGCAGAACCATCCATACCTGCAGGTGTATTCGCTGACAACAATTTGATAGGCACTATGCAGTACATTGCTGCGTTGAGTTATAGGAAAACAAAATTATACTACGTAGTCCATAATCGATGTCCACCGAACAAAGCAGCAATGTACTGCAAAGTGCCTATCAAATTGATGTCAACTGAGTTATCAAATACAACAGCTGTCCAATCAGTGCACGCATTTGTCACGTGATCATGTAGCTCAACTAGGAACATAGAGCTGGAGAGTGGGTGGCTGCTGGGTAGTCTACCATAAACTGATCTTTCCACACACCACACACAGACCGCAAGGCGTCCTCCAGCAGCCTGGAGCAGCTGCGTCGCCGCGCGGGCGAGGTGGGCGGCTCGCTGACCCGCAAGGGTTCCATAGAGCGCCGCGCGCCCACCCATCACGCAGACGACCTTGCCAACCAGCTTGACTCGTTCAAGCCTATTGTTATTACTG
This sequence comes from Polia nebulosa, assembly GCA_951329385.1. Lineage (NCBI taxonomy): Eukaryota > Metazoa > Arthropoda > Insecta > Lepidoptera > Noctuidae > Polia > Polia nebulosa. Next base: position 3,929,342 of record OX589592.1, on the reverse strand, counting down.
TTACAAGTTTCTTTAAGCAGGTTAGTGTATCTTGTTTAAATAATAAGTGTTATTTTTTGTGTTTTACAGTTTTTAATTTAGTTCTACTATTGACGATATAGGGCCGGATTATTTTAGACACAACGAAGTCAAACACCAAATTACTGGCAAACTCGTACTCGTATATTATAACAGTACAGCAGAACAAAGACTTACATATTACAAGGCGCAGAGTTGGATTCGAACAGGGCTACTCCGTGCGCGTTTAGCGGTTTTTTACGGTTACTGCGGCCCCCCCTAAAGTCACAGCGTAGGCCAATCGGATACGTTGGCACGCAATCCTTTAGCTCAGCGGTGTCTCCCTCCCAGGGCTACATATTAGCACGGGCCACTCAGACGCTTTCCCGCGCCGTTCAGCCAATCAGAGACACTCGCGCGCAAACCGCGTCAGGTAGCAGCGGCGCAGACAGGGACCGCAATACACGCTCGCGTAGGAATGACAAGGATGGCTATACTCGAACAATGGTATGCGCAATCGCCATCTCATAGCACATGTTGCAGACAAAGTAAAAAAGACAATAGAATTAACAATAGAATTAACAAACCTAACTTTCTCTTACAGCTATACAATGAATTGCCTACATCTACATTATATTCCTCTATTTCATTCTTTCTCTGGAGCTTGGTATGTTTAAAAAAGTGGTATCGCCAGGTTTATGTCTAACTCTTACGTTATTTCAACGATTAAACTCTGGAACGTGCTTCCCCTTGACATCAAAAAAGCTGAGAGTAAATTTTCGTTTAAGCGTAAAATCCGGAACTACTACTTAAAGTCCTCTCCAAAGCAGTTTGATCCTCGTCGTACGTCGTAGTCATTGTTTTCCGAGTTTTTTTTTTTGTGTTTTTATATTGTAATATTAGGTATTTATTCTATTATTTATTAGTATATTATTTTAGCATGCATAATAATTATGTATTTTATTAATCGGTATAGTATTTTCGATTTTAAGATTATTTTTTTTTTGTTTTATTTGTACACCTATCACAGAGTTGTCTATTTAACCCAAAGGTTGAGTGGTAGAGAATGCCTTGTTACATTTAGTCCGCCTATGTACCACTATTGTACATGAAGTTTAAATAAATAAAAACACGGCCGTTCTTGAAAATTATGCTTAAAAATGATTTATATTTGTACGGCCGTAATTGTGCCACCGTTATTTGCTTACACAGCTTTAAAACCTGTGACAGACGACAGACATACGGACTCGTGAGTGACAGCTACAGTGCTCCGTTTGGACCCTTCGGGCACGGAAACCCTAAAAAAACAATGCGATAAGTAGACATTGATTAACAGGCTAAAGGAAGGGTAGAGTGATAAAGTGCTGCCTAATCCTCTAAAGGAGATTGTTTTCTATAGACAGCTGAATTTGATGGATGAGACGCATGTGTAGCGACATCTATGATGCCAGAAAAAACGAACTAAAAACCACAAATCCTACATCGCGCAAGCAGAGTTCTCCGAAATCAACCATCGGGCAGTTGCCCGGACACAACACCCGTCTGGTCGGAGGATCCTCCCTTTTCAATGGAGGTTTTCAGGACTTTATACCCTGTTCCGCATGCCTCTGAAAATGTTATCTTGAGTTTAGTATCCGCTATCCAGTGTTTAGACTCAGCAAATGGTTAAGTGACTTTAATAAATAAGGCTGTTTGTGTCGAGTTAAAATCGTCATCATTATTTTATCATTGGTCAAATAGTCACTTTATTGTATTTCTCTGATAGGAAACTGACAAGCTCCGTGACGAGGACCTATACAAATTCCTAGCTGAGATCAAGCGACCCAGCTCAGCTCCAAAGAAGCTTAAGTGCATCCCTGGAACTCTGAAGATTGAAGTGTCACCATGTCCTGATGAAATGAAAAATGGACTTACTCCGGAGCTGGCGAAGTTGCATCCTTATGGAGGTGAGTAGAAGTTCTAATAATGTTCACAAAAAAAATATAAAAAAAACTTAAAAACACGCTTTTTAATGACGTCAGTTTATTTTTTTCTTAGCAAACCCTTTCATCTGATGATTCAGGAGTCCGCCATATTGTATTTAGAATGACGTCACTTAGATAACCATGCATTGTCATCCAAACTAAACATGTATGCAAAATTTCAGCTCAATCGGAAACTGGGAAGTGGGTCAAATTTAACTTCTAAGTTTTTTTTCATAGTTAGTTGAACAGTTGAAGCTTGTAAGTCTGTTAAAATACAAACTACGATATTATGAGAAGAACTGTCTGTTGAGAAGCTGGGTAGGTACTGAAGTTTTACTAAGGGCCTGGCGTATATAGCCGCCAAGTAGCGCCCTCGTTAAATAAAAAATCGTAGCAAGGCATAGAAAATAAAGATTAAAGAATCCCATGTTGCGTGTGTTACAAAGAGAATAAGGTATTTTTACGTTGTTAAAACAGGACTCAAAATGTTTCGTATCCAAAGTAGTAAGGAAAAGTGCCAAAAACGGCCATTTTTGGTACTTTAGCTTAATAGATTCTATTTCTACATAGAATTCATTAATCTTTATTGTCTATGCTTTGCTACGATTTTTTATTCAATGACGGCGCTACTTGGTGGTTATATAGGGTGACTGGTAATTAGTGACCGATACTTTAACACGTGATTGTACTCATGATTATAAACAACTTTCCCGAAGATACTTTTTTTTTATACTTATTCACTTTTATCACAATAACAACAGTTTGAAATACGCGCGCGCGCGAGGGCAGTGACCGCCGCAATCAACTGTTAGACGCGGTCTCGTATCGTACAGAGCACGGCTCGCAAGCCCAGTCGGCCGGGCACCACGTGCCGTTTTTGGTGTACCTAAGCAGTGTACCTACATGTTTCGGTTGTTACTAAATTTAAAAAATATATTCAAAGACAGCGTGTTTGACTAATATTTTTAAGATGCATGTCCGCATAACTACAAAATATCTAAGAACGCGCGCGCCGTAACATTAAAAGTAGGCACGATCTATCAGCTGATAGTCTGACCTCGGGAAAGGGCAAATGTACTAGTAGTATAGTAGTAGCGTCTCACGCTCCCCCGCCGCCCGCACTGCTCCCTTTGCGTCAGTGCGTCTAACAGCTGATCGCGGCGGTTACTGACCCCACGCGCGCGCGAATTTCAAACTGTTGTTATTGTAATAAAATTGAATACGTATAAAAAAATAAGTTTCTTTGGGAAAGTTGTTTGTAATCATGAGTACAATCACGTATTTAAGTATCGGTCACTAATTACCAGTCACCCTATATACGCCTTAATAAAGGTAATTAATAAAACTTCAACACCTACCCGGGCGTCAATCTGACACACATACTATCATGAAGCTCGAGAAAATAGGGTAGATGACTAGAAACGCAAAGCAACTTTGCTGTGACAGACAGACAGACACACGAGTGATCCTATAAGGATTGCATTTTTCTTGCGGACTTTCGAAACCCTAAAAATGAGGATGATACAGCGCGTTGAAATTTCGCGTGACGTCACACCTACATAAATAATATACCACTTTTTACCTACACTTAGAACCACCGACTGCCGAAATTAAAGTTATTTAGCAATTTTTTTTTTTTTGGACATTGGTTGTATTTTTTTTAATTTTTTCGACCATCATCTCATAGATGACAACGTGCGTCCCTGCAAGGAGATCCTCCCATTCCCGATGCACCCTCCCGCGATGCCGCACTACCAGTACCGCAACATGCTGTACCTGGCTGTCAAGGAGATCAACCTGAACGCCTATACCTCGCGCACTGGCTCTGCTAGGAACATTACAGTAAGTTGTCCACCAATGGAGGAGCAAAACTAAATGGAACATTATTTTTATAACTCTCTTACTTATAATTGATGCCAAAAGTCATGATTTCATGAAATACTACATTTGACATCAATTCTAACTGAAAGAGTTATGTTGATGATTTTAATGATTATAATTCTATTAATACATACTTGCTACGGCCGCGAATCTCGTCGTCGTTGAGGAGATCGTGGTTAAAGTAATAGCAGCCGGATGAATCGATCCATCAGGTTAAGCTACCCTTGCCAGGGTTGGTCCATGGATGGGTGACCATCTTTACATGCTGAGACTCCTCCGTGCCTCGGAAAGCACGTTAAGCCGTTGGTCCCGGCTGTCAATCGTGGATCTTCGACCGTCTGACAACCAGCCTTACCAACCCGGGCCTGCGGACGGCGAGTAGTGGGTAACTCGCCGTCTGATCAGCACCAGGCCCGAGAGTCGACGGCGCGTACACGTTGTCAGCAAACACGACGGGGCCCGTCGTGGCCGATGCCTGCCCGGGGGTTGAGGATAAATTCGAAAGAGTTACGAGTACCTCGCCCCTGGGCATTCAGGGTAGGGAGGAACAGGGGTGGGTTTTAGTCAGTAAGAGTCTGACACGCCCTTCCGCTCCACCCTAGAGCAGAAGAAGTCATTGGATGATTGCCCACCACCCCAAAAAAAAAAAAACCAGTCTTACCAAGCGGCATCGTTTACCCAGTAACTGGGTTGTGGAGGTCAGATAGGCAGTCGCTCTATGTAAAATACTGGTACACAGCTGCATCTGGTGAGACTGGAAGCCGACCCCAAGATAGTTGGGAAAAGGCGCGGGCAGATTGAGTTAGATTACCAAAACAAATATAGGACACGAATTTTTTCATTTGTCAAATCGACAAAGAAATAAAAATGATACAGTGCGTTGAAACTTTTCGTGCCGTTACACCATGGTACACATTTTACCACGAAGTGACGTAACAATCCCCCAGTCCTGTACTTTGGTGCGTTTTATCTTTGTCATTTATTATTGGTTTGGTAAAGCAAAAAATACTTGTTTAATATTTTTTGATTATCTTACTTAAGGTGGATGCTCCAGGGTAACCCGCGAAATTCAAATTTTCTTACGTTTTTTGCAATTTGCAGGTCAGTGTCAGATTGTATCTTGGTCAAAATATGATTCGCGACCGTAGCAAGTATGTATTTATAGAACTGTAATCATTAAAATCATCAATACAACTCTTTCAGTTAGTATTAGTACCAAATGTCATGATTTCATGAAATACTACATTTAGCACTAATTCCCTGGAAACATCTCTATTGTTTGTTGGTTTCCGTTTAGTTTCATTTCGCTTTTGCTACGGTATGTCTATTTCGCAACAAACTACAATACTTTTTTTTTCCGAACAGGTGCGAATACAGTTGATGTCTGGCGAGAATGAGGAGTCCGCTCTGCCAGCTATATTCGGAAGGAGCTCCTGTCCAGAGTTCACCAACGAGGCTTACACCACCGTGCTCTACCATAACAAGTAAGATTATGATTTACTAGCTTCGCTCACGTGGAAATTAGTTTTTCCCCCAAGATAAATTATAGCCTATGTGTTATCCATACTATAATCTATCTTTGTCCCAAATTTCATCCAGATCCGTGCAGCCGTTCTGGCGTGATTGAGTAACAAACGTCCATTCAAATTTTCGGACTTATAATATTAGTAGGATAATCAGTTTATTGCCAAGGGGTAGCGGATAAATTCGTAACATAATTACCGCTCCCCTGGGCACTCAGGCAGGGAAGGAACAGGGGTGGGGTTTAGTCAGTAAGAGTCTGACACGCCCTCCCGCTCCACCCGTAGCGGGCGATATCATTGGATGATATCCCACCACCAAAAAAAAGGATAATCAGATTATAAACACCAATAAGTACAGAAATTTCATTATTAAAGACCGATGACGAACGATAAATGCCGCAAGTGTAACATTCAGCCAGAAACTATTCAATACATTACAAAGGCATGCACAACATTCACACAAAGGGATTATACACATAGGCACATCACGCGCGCCTCAAAGAGATGTCATCCACCACTGACGGCGCCCATCATGGCCGATGCCTGCATGCCATGAAGTCGCGGATAAATTCGTAACAGAGTTATTGCGCCCCTGGGCACGATAATAACGCTACAAGCACGATAAGAAACTCTAATAACGATACAAGAGAAAATTAGTAAATATGCTCAACCAAAACAAGAAGTTAATTGGGTTGATAACTAAAAAAATCTTATTAGTCTGTCAGTAAGATTACCAAAAAAATATTGAACACATATTTTTTCTTTTATGACGTAAACAAAAAATGAAGACGATACAGTGCGTTGAAACTTTGCATGACGTCACACTTGAGTTAAAATTGCACCACTATTTACTCAAAAGTGACGTAACAAGCCCCCACTAATTTGATAAAGCAAAAATCACGTGTCGAATATTTTTTGAAAATCTAACTTACCTACTATATTCCCTATTAGGTTAGCGAGTTTTATAAATAAGGTTAATGTTTTGTTCCAAAACTCATTATAATTTTTTATTACCTTTTTGCTTGTTACCCTTCTCAGGAACCCGTCTCTCTACGACGAAATAAAGCTGAAACTACCCGCCGACCTAGGCGACCAACATCACTTGTTGTTCACGTTCCTTCACGTTTCCTGTCAGAGGAAGCCTGTAGCACCCGACCAGGAGAAGAACTTGGAGACTCCTGTCGGATACTCGGTAAGGATACGTCTTAATCAGCGTAGTTTTTACCCGATGGCCCCAGAAGGATTTATTTATTTATTTTAAGGATTATTTCACGCCGGAACAGCTGCTCAAACTTTATCAAGCGCAAGTTCGATCGTGTATGGAGTACTGCTCTCATCTTTGGGACGGATCTGACAGATACCAGCTTGATGCCCTTGAGTCAATTGAGAAACGAGCCAAGAGGATCATCGGCAATGATAGGCTCGTTGAGTCGAAACTCCAAAGTCTTGAGCATAGACGCCGAGTTGCTAGCCTGTCGGTTTTCTATCGGTTATATTTTGAGTGTGCGACGGAATTGCATAATTTGATACCGCCAAGCCCGTTCCATCAACGGACCCCAAGTCGTACGGCGAATTGCTACCGGTTCATGGTGGACATCCCATCCATACGCAAAAGGGTTTTGAGAACACATTCATTGTGCGTACAGCTAGGGAGTGGAATTCCCTACCGGAGTCTGTGTTTCCTGATAGCTACAACCTGAGAGTCTTTAAGTCAAGAGTGAATAGGTTTCTTCTAGGCAAGCGTGCTCCATCTTCGACCACATCATCGCTTACCATCAAGTGAGATATTGGTCAAACGCGTGCCTATCAACAATAAAAATAAGGATGGTAATGTTACTGACAGTATGTTTGTATGTATACAGCATGTAACAAAAACCCTGTCCGATCCAATAAAGTCGTATTCCTTTTTTTTTTTTTTTTTTTTGCCGGGTGGAAAATCCTCATGGATGTCCTTCGCCTGGGGCGGGCGAAGGGGTCTGTCAGACTCTTACTGACTAAAAACCACCCCGGTGTTCCCTCATATACTTGACTCCGGGGCAACGGGTGCAAATGGGACTTCCGCTGCAAATGGGACTTCCGCTGCGAAAGTCGTATTCCTGGTTTAACATACGTACTGGAAAAATAGTAAAAAAATGTAACTCATAAAAACCAGAAGTTATTGATTTTTTATTTTTATAAACCATGCGAAATTTAACACTAAATGTGGCAAATTTTCATAAGTTGACAACACTCGACCGGCCGGGGAAATCATTTTATTTTCACCTATATATATTTCAAAGGGTACCGCCCTGCACTAACCGGGCTGTAGGCTCAACTTTTCGCTTTGGCGGCACGCGATAAAGGGCGCATAAGAAAGGATCAAAAATACCGTCTCGCTCAGGCGATTTTTTTGACAAGAAACTGTGGGTGTACTTTGTGCGATCAGTGTTGCCTTTGATAAGTTTTTCTTTTTTTTTTCTTTAAATTAATTATTTTCATTGAGGAAAAATAATCACACTAATATTATAAAGGCGAAAGTTTGTGAGTGTGTATGTTTGTTACTTCTTCACGCTCAAATGGCTGGACTGATTTGGATGCATTTTGGTATGTAGATAGCTTGTACCCTTTGTTTTTTTTGGATTAACACGTAGGCTACTTTTTATCCTGGTCTACGCGGGTGAAACCGCGGGGCGCAGCTAGTAATCTCATATCCATGAATGGTTACGTGTATGTGTACGCAGTACGATACCAAACAATATCCTTTAGGATCGGACAGGGTTTTTGTTACATGCTGTATATGTATGTATGTCTATTTCTTTGGCACGCGCTGTAGCCTAAACGGCTTGATGGATTTTACGAAATGTGGTATTATTAGATTGGTCTTAACCGCCGAAGTGACATAGGCTATTATGAATTCGGAAAAAAAAAATGGCGACCACCATTAGGTAAGTGTAGTCGTATTTTTTGTGACCTGGTCATGTGGGGTATCTAAATAAAGAGCTCGAGGGGACGATCCCAAAAATATAACTCACTTAAATTAAGGAAATGAAAAAAATTAAAATATCAAAAGACCCGACTGATAAAAACAACTAAAAAGTTCCAAACAAGTCACGACCCCAAGTAACATGGGATCTGCCCGGGGGTTGAGGATAAATTCGAAAGAGTTACCTCGCCCCTGGGCGCGTAGGGCAGGGAGGAACAGGGGTGGGTTTTAGTCAGTAAGAGTCTGACACGCCCTTCCGCTCCACCCTAAAGCGGAAGAAGTCATGAGATGATTTCCCACCCCCCAAAAAAAAAAAAGAAAAAAAAGTAACATGGGATAAGGGCAGGAAGATGATGATGTATAATAATACAAAGTTATATTTAGCATATATTTACATTATGAGTGTGTCAGTAAGTGTCAAGTGTGTATATGTGTTTCTGTTAATAAAGATATCGTTATGAATAATTTAGAATTTATATAAATATATTTAGATTTCGTAATGAATATTATTTGTTATTTAACTTTGTAGTAAGTTTTCTGTCTGTAAGTGTATAGTCCAGCTTAAGCAACCACTCCATGACTGCACATTTGCATTTATGTCTTGGTAATGAGTATATTGAGAGGGCCCGATTTAGGATTCCGATTTATTTTTACAAATTAGTGCTTTGGTAGCAGAAGAAAAGATTAGAAGCTTTTGGAAGTCAGTTCTATTTTTTTGTAAAAAAGTTTTTAGTGTCTCATAACTGTTATATAAATAAATAAAACATCACTATACAATGAGTACCATCTTTTTAAACTTTTTTGATTGATGAGATTAAACTTTTTATTTGAAAAAACAACCTCAAATTGAAATTGAATTTCATTGTTTGCCCCCAGTGGATCCCTCTGTGCCGCAACGGCAAGCTGACTTGTGGCGAGTTCAACCTGCCCGTGATGCAGGAGGAGCCGCCTGCCAACTACTCGTATATCTTCCCCGACGTGCTGCTGCCCGGCACTCGCTGGATCGACAACCACAAGCCTATCTTCAGCATCACACTCGACGCGCATACCACTGTTCACCCGCTGGTAGGTAGTGATGCTGGAGGAGCCACCCGCCAACTACTCGTACATCTTCAGCATCACACTCGACGGGCATACCACTGTTCACCCGCTGGTAGGTAGTGATGCTGGAGGAGCCACCCGCCAACTACTCGTACATCTTCAGCATCACACTCGACGCGCATACCACTGTTCACCCGCTGGTAGGTAGTGATGCTGGAGGAGCCACCCGCCAACTACTCGTACATCTTCAGCATCACACTCGACGCGCATACCACTGTTCACCCGCTGGTAGGTAGTGATGCTGGAGGAGCCACCCGCCAACTACTCGTACATCTTCAGCATCACACTCGACGGGCATACCACTGTTCACCCGCTGGTAGGTAGTGATGCTGGAGGAGCCACCCGCCAACTACTCGTACATCTTCAGCATCACACTCGACGCGCATACCACTGTTCACCCGCTGGTAGGTAGTGATGCTGGAGGAGCCACCCGCCAACTACTCGTACATCTTCAGCATCACACTCGACGCGCATACCACTGTTCACCCGCTGGTAGGTAGTGATGCTGGAGGAGCCACCCGCCAACTACTCGTACATCTTCAGCATCACACTCGACGCGCATACCACTGTTCACCCGCTGGTAGGTAGTGATGCTGGAGGAGCCACCCGCCAACTACTCGTACATCTTCAGCATCACACTCGACGCGCATACCACTGTTCACCCGCTGGTAGGTAGTGATGCTGGAGGAGCCACCCGCCAACTACTCGTACATCTTCAGCATCACACTCGACGGGCATACCACTGTTCACCCGCTGGTAGGTAGTGATGCTGGAGGAGCCACCCGCCAACTACTCGTACATCTTCAGCATCACACTCGACGCGCATACCACTGTTCACCCGCTGGTAGGTAGTGATGCTGGAGGAGCCACCCGCCAACTACTCGTACATCTTCAGCATCACACTCGACGCGCATACCACTGTTCACCCGCTGGTAGGTAGTGATGCTGGAGGAGCCACCCGCCAACTACTCGTACATCTTCAGCATCACACTCGACGCGCATACCACTGTTCACCCGCTGGTAGGTAGTGATGCTGGAGGAGCCACCCGCCAACTACTCGTACATCTTCAGCATCACACTCGACGCGCATACCACTGTTCACCCGCTGGTAGGTAGTGATGCTGGAGGAGCCACCCGCCAACTACTCGTACATTTTCAGCATCACACTCGACGCGCACACCTTTGTGCAGGAGGACCCGCCTGCAAACTATACGGTTCCGTTTAACACAATTCTTAAGGTTCCGTACCCGAAGGGTCCAAACGGAGCCCTATTGTTGTCACTCACGTGTCCGTCTGTCTGTCCGTCCGTCGTCTGTAACAAAATTTTATTACGAAGAATTTTAAATTTTCCCATCGACTTTATTTCCGATATTGTTACGTATACTTTACTAACAAATACCAATATTTTGTACAGAACTCTTAATGTACGAAATCCGACACGCACTTGGCCAGTTTTTTTTCTTAATTCGCACCGTATTATACCAATTCTAATTTTGTTCTCTATTGTCAGGACGGCTACATAGAACGCTTCGCAATGGCGTGCGAGGCGGTACAAGAAGGAAATATACCTCCGCGCATCGGTCTATCCAACATGGAGTCTGAACTACGCGCTAGGTAAGAAACATGATGCTTTTTGATAGGAATTATCAAAAAGCAGTCTCTGTGTGTGTGTGTCTCTGTGTCTCTGTGTGTACATAAATGATTAAATAAATAAATTATTCTTAGATCTATAAAATTGTTATGGTCACCTTTGATCGGCAGTCACTCTTAAACCCCAGCTGTATTTGGAAACAGCAACACGTTCTTGAGGTGCGTATTGCTGGGTACAAAAGTCGTTGTTCAAATTAAACCTTTAATATTTTGATACTCTTTTTCGTGTGCCTTAATGTATGAACAAATGAGAGTCCAGAACCATAAAAAATTGTGCGTGGAGTCCCTCCGCGCGGAACAAATGAAACTTCGTAATGTCGAAATGAAAATAGGAAGGGATAGAAATTGATTTTTAGTGAAATCATATTGTTTCTTTAAGACATACTTTATTAACATTGAAGGGGGTTTCTGACTTCTACGCTCGCGCTGGCCTGTAACAGGTATACTACGCGCATGCGTTCGAGTGCCACGCATTCACTCTCGCTCTGTCTCTTTCTATTGCCCGTCCCCAGGAGCGTTGAACGTTTAACGCAATAGTGCTTTCATACACCCTCCATGGTAGCGTTAAACGTTTAACGCAACCTTGTTGGAAGTCGCATTAGAAGTTTCACTTCAAAAAAATCACTACACTTATCTACACTCATATCATAAAAATTTTAATAAGGAATCAAAAGCTGTATCTAATTGACGGGCTTTATCACAGACAACTTTAATAAAATAAAATAGTTGTTTATGATACTATCACATAACAAAGGTTACATGAGAATGAGTTATATACATAACACAGAACAGAGCCGGATTTAATGGATTTTGGTACCTTATTTACGATATTTTTAATTGTGTTTTTGATGAGATTTGATAAAGTAGTAAATGTAACTGCACGTATTAGGTATTAAAACATCATATCATAACCTTAGTCTAATCACGTGACAGTATCATAAACTACTTTTAAGACTTGGGTTGACATAATATTTAAGTGGCAAAACTCGGCAAAATTTCATTATTATGCTATTGGTTTCAACGCCTCTGATTCGATTTTTCTGGCGCAAATTTTTTTTTTTTGGAACGAAGTTCCTTATCGCGCGTTGTGAAAGGGGGCTAGACGGAAAAAATTCTTACGAAAAGTTGTCACGACACTTTTTGCTAAAGAGTTGAGTTGAGTTGAGCTAAGCTGAGCTGAGCTGAGCTGAGCTGAGCTGAGCTTAGCTGATCTGAGCTGAGCTGAGCTTAGCTGATCTGAGCTGAGCTGAGCTGAGCTGCGATGAGATGAGATGAGATGAGATGAGATGATGAAGTATAACTTCTTACGTGCGTGCGTGTGTGCGTAGTTAATAATAAAAAAAATATTATAAATTAATAAAAATAAAATTATATTACAATTCCTTCACTAATTAATCGAAAGGAACTTCGTTCCATCCGGGTGTCCCTTGACACCTCTCAAGTTTTTTTATTTTACTTTTTGACATGAACGAGCATGGCAGTTGAGTGAGAGTTTGTCATGCTCACAGAAATGTCTCGCTGATGGTGGCGCGTGTGTTGGGCCATTCGGTTCCCTTCAATATGGTTGAGCTGAGTGGTGCTGACCCATGCGTCATGTTCGTGTTCGGGCGCCGTCAGTTGAGACTGGTCATCTCTCAACTGCCACTGGCTTATTTTAACCTGTGAAACCCCGCGACTCACTGGTGAGTCGGAAAAAAAAAAATATTAAAGAGAAAAAAAAAAAAAAAAATCGGCTGTCAACCCGGGTTGTCGTCGGGGTTCAATTTGACAACCCGGATTTGGCCGCGGGGGTTGAAGGGTCTTTTTTATTGTTTTTGTTTGTGTACATTGTTTTTAACCGACGAAAAAAAGAAGGAGGTTCTCAATTCGACCGTATATATGTTTTTTTTTTTTTTTTCATATATTAGAAGCAACAAGACATATGTATCCAGGATTTTTATACATAACATGGTTTTAAAGAGTGTCCATGGCGTTTCTTGCCATAGGGAGAAGAACGTCCCCCCTCTCTCTATAGATCTACGCCTTGGAATGTACAATTAGCTTCATCTTTCTGACTGACCGACTTATTGACAATTCAAAAGTGCCTGTTAATGATTTATTTGAAATAAATGATTTGAATTGAACTTGAATTGAATTTGAATTGAACTTGAATCGAATTTGAATTGAATTTGAATCGAATTTGGATCGAATTTGAATCGAACTTTAATCGAATTTCAATCGAAATTGAATCGAACTTGAATCGAATTTCAATCGAAATTGAATCGAACTTGTACCGAATTTCAATCGAATTCGAATCGAATTTGAATCGAAATTGAATCGAATTTGAATCGAAATTGAATCGAATTTGAATCGAATTTAAATTGAATTTGAATCGAATTTGGATCGAATTTGAATCGAATTTGGATCGAATTTGAATCGAAATTGAATCGAATTTGGATCGAAATTGAATCGAACTTGAATCGAATTTCAATCGAAATTGAATCGAACTTGTATCGAATTTCAATCGAATTCGAATCGAATTTGAATCGAACTTGAATCGAATTTCAATCGAATTTCAATCGAACTTGAATCGAATATGAATTGAATTTGAATCGAATTTGGATCGAATTTGAATCGAAATTGAATCGAATTTGAATTTAATTTGAATCGAATTTGGATCGAATTTGAATCGAATTTGAATTTAATTTGAATCGAATTTGGATCGAATTTGAATCGAACTTGAATCGAATTTCAATCGAATTTCAATCGAAATTGAATCGAACTTGAATCGAATTTCAATCGAAATTGAATCGAACTTGTACCGAATTTGAATCGAAATTGAATCGAACTTGTACCGAATTTCAATCGAATTTGAATCGAAATTGAATTGAATTTGAATCGAATTTGAATCGAATTTGAATTGAATTTGAATCGAATTTGGATCGAATTTGAATCGAAAGTGAATCGAATTTGAATCGAATTTGAATTGAATTTCAATCGAAATTGAATCGAATTTGAATCGAACTTGAATCGAATTTCAATCGAATTTCAATCGAATTTCAATCGAATTTCAATCGAATTTGAATCGAATTTCAATTGAATTTGAATCGAACTTGAATCGAATTTCAATCGAATTTCAATTGAATTTGAATCGAATTTCAATCGAATTCGAATCGAATTTGAATCGAAATTGAATTGAATTTGAATCGAATTTCAATTGAATTTGAATCGAATTTCAATTGAATTTGAATCGAAGTTGAATCGATTTTTTTTTTTTTTTTTTTCATTTTACATCTGTCCCCAATGCGATAATTGCGCTTATTCTAAGTTTTACTAACATCCTCCTTAAAAGTTTGGCCCAACTACGCGGTTCCTCTAGCATAATTCTGGGCTTAGTTAGGCTAGTTTTTTTTGCCTTTGTGTGTTTGGCTCTTGCCTTACACCGATTTCTTCTTTTTAACCGACTTCAGAAAAGAGGAGGTTCTCGTTCGTTTTTTTAAATAAATGGTTTTAAATTTTATCGAAATCGATTCAGCACTTTATGAAAAAATCAACATAAACAAAGAATATGTATACACAGATGACGTTTTGGTTTTCTCTAAATGATCAAATTCCATGTTATTGGGGTTATTCATTCGGGCATAACTTTAATATTTAGTTTTACTTCTGGGGTACAACAACTAAAAAGTGAAAAATATAAACTTTTTTACAAAAAATACAACCGACTTCTAAAAATTACAAATAACTTTATTTTCGGAAGTCGGTGTCAAATAACGAAGAAACAAAATATAAACACCGACTTCCGAAAATAAAGTTATTTTGTAATTTTTAGAAGTCGGTTGTATTTTTTGTAAAAAAGTTTTTTTGGAGTTATACTTCTTTTGGCGCGTTAGAGAAAAATGATGAGAGTAAATTTTTACGATGCGCGCGCATACCGGCACAAAAAACCGACACACTGAAGTTAGCTAGAACCGACACCCTGAAGTTAGGTATAGTCTGTGGTTCATAAAGAATGATTGCTTTCTTTTTGTAAACTTTGTGACAGTTTGGTTTTTTGTCTTGTTACGCCAAAGAAGTATGACTTCTTACGTGCGTACATAAGTACACACACACTTTTCTTTTTCAGCATAACGGAACTCCCAACAGCTAACGTAGAGGTGCTAGCCCGCTATCTGCCCGTGGTACTAGACAAGCTACTGCACCTGCTGGTGGCGCCGCCGTCGCTGGCCGGCCACACGCTGAACATCGCGCAGGACGTGTTCACCTGCCTCGCACATCTCTTCACTGACATCTCTGTAAGTTATCATCGTTTCAGCTGAAAAACGTCCACGGCTTGACATAGGCCTTCTCCAAGTGTCGCTACATATGCCTAGGGGTAGCGTTAAATTCTTAACAGAGTTGCCGCTCCCCTGGGCACTCAGGCAGGGAAGGAACAGGGTGAGTTTTAGTTAGTAAGAGTCTGACACGCCCTTCCGCTCCACCCCGAGCGTTAGATATCATTGGATGATTTCCCACCCCAGTGTTGCCACATCGACTGGTCCTGTGCGTCTCGCATCTGTAGTAGAAAAAAGGTAAAACAAATTTAACTCATAAAAACCAAAAGTTTTAGATTTTTTATTTTTATAAAATATGCGAAATTTGTTGACGAAATCTTCTCATTTTTACCTATTTTTATTTCAAACGATACCGCCCTGCGCTAGTCGCGCAGGCACTTGAACATAAAACTGTAGGTGAACTTTGTCGAGCGCTCAGTATTGATTTTCAGTTTTTCTTTTTTTTATAAATGAATTATTTTTATTGGGAAAAAAAAATCTGGTATCCATTATTATGATTACGTATATGTGTACGCAGTACGATACCAAATAATACCCTTCAGGATCGGACAGGGTTTTTGTTACATGCTGTATAACGCGTCAATCAAACATCTTAAACGAGTAATGTGAATGAAACAACTAAGGCTAGACCCGCTGTCGAAGCTACAGACTTCCTATCCCATATCGTCTTATTGTCGCAAGTCGCAAGGCTTATCTTGTATTAGAAACAAAGAATCTTCAAAGCTCCAACTCTCAACTAAATACGATGTACGTATGTATGTCGGGAAGGTTTCCGCAACTCCACGCTCAAGGCGCGTATTTTGCGTACATGTGGGGCAGGTTTGTCATTCGATCCACCCCAGCTCCTCAAGGAAGACCAGCAGCGTCCTGGTGTTACTATCTCGCTTAGGGTACCTGGGTGTCCGAAGTATTTTCCCCTGTATGTAGCAACTACTGGGCAGCTTTGTAGCCATCTGCTATTATTATTATTATTTGTAGCATGAGCTGCTGTCTCGTGTGGGCTGTCTGTAACTCCTATTATGACAGAGAGGTGCTTATTAAAAGACCCGTGGCCAGCTGTTACAGCCGTGACTTTCCGCAGTCGTAGGGCTTGCTTTGTGAAGCGGTCATTAATGTCAGAAAGTGCCTCCTAGATAAGAACAATTGAAATCGACAGTTGCCTCAAAAATACTAAGGTACTAATATCAATGTTGTCGGCTGCAGTCTACAGGGTTCAATTACTCTAAGAATCAGCACACACCAAGACGCGATGATGCTTGAAAATGTCAGTTGTTTGGTACCGAGTCGCATCGTGATGTCGCGGGACGTATTCGAATTCTGTCACTAAAATGTGTGCCTTCAAAAGAAAATTTTTATATTGTATCGCTGTCTAAAACTGCGGTCCTCGTCACCTTTCGATGTGAGCTGAAACTTTTTTGTTATTGTGTGGGGTAATCATCAAATAACTTTCCTGCTCTGGGTAGAGAGGTAGGGCGTGTCAGACTATTACTGACTAAAACCCAGCCGTGTTCCTTCAGTTGTCTGTGCCAGGGCCGCAGTGACTCTTGCGGTCATTCCCGCGACCCTGGCCGGGCCCCGTCCATTCTTGCTGACATCTCTTTGAGGCGCGCGTGGAACACTACGCGCCTTCGACCCGAGCCTGGGTCCTTATCGAACGGCGAGCTACTTATTGCTCGGCGTCCGCAAACCCGCGCCTTATACGGTGGCCGGGAATCGCCTTGCGACTCCCGCCGCCCAGGGCGTCTTCTGCTGCGGCTAGGGGTGTGAGGGCGCGTGGGTTGCCTCTCCCTCTCGCGAACCGCCTCCTCCTCCGCGAGTACTACTGCTTCGCAGAAAGAGGTGCCAGCTTCCCATACCCTCTCGCTTCGTACTATGGTCTGGACCAGAGCCGGAGGCGAGAGGTCACCACCGCCGATCGCCTCCACAAGGACACGGCGGTACTCTGCCCAAGCGGGGCAGACCTCCACCGTATGTTCCAACTTATCCTCATGTGAACTGACACTAAGGTTGTATTTGAGTAATCGCGGGTTACGAAAAAACCACTCTTTTCATCATGTATTTGACATGCGGTGTTTTTATCTGTCTTTTATATTCTTTCAGAACATGAACGAAGGCTCCACCTGTGACAACCACGGCCGCAGCGGCCTCATCACCACCTACATACAGTACCAGTGCACCATACCTCGACCCTCACTCACTGACAGGGATATAGGCCTGCCGCTACCTCCTGCAGGTCTGTAGTACTTATAGAACCTGAACGAAGACTCTGTAACAACCACTCATCACCACCTACATACAGTACCAGTGCATCATACCTCGACCCTCACTCACTGACAGGGAAACAGGCTTGCCGCTACCTCCTGCAGGTCTGTAGTACTTACAGAACATGAACTAAGGCTCTCTGTGACAAGGACAACCACTCATCACCAGCTACATACAGTACCAGTGCACCATACCTCGACCCACACTCACTGACAGTGACACAGGCCTGCCGTTTATGTCCATGTGGCTTTTGTACTCCCCTACAAACATAATCTTCTATACAGGGTGGAGAAGACAATACGACAATAAATGAAAACACAGACAATACTAGTTCATAAGAATAAGTTTAAGCTATCAAAAAAATCCTAACATCGAAAATAAAAAAATAAAAATTTCAAACAAACTAAATGGCATAAAACTAGAAACGAAATAGAACACCATTTATAAATATTACTTCACTAACCTGTCGTAAGAGCGGCAACAACGCGGTCCTGTAGCGACTTGATCTTTTGGCTTTTAATTATGGATTAATGCTCAGTAAAATTACACTGAATCACAGATTATTAACCAAATAATCAGGCATCTCTCAACGGCGTGTTATTTATTAATCAAATTATTAATCACGATCAGGATGTAGGTATGAAAGTCACTAAATTTTTCGTTTTTCAATATGGCCGCCATGAATTCGAATACACAAATTGCACCGACGTAAAAGGTTATTTCTAACGTCTGACAAAAGGTCCCCATTCGCAGCCATGTGTTTTAATTTATTAAAAGATATGATTATTCTATCTTTTAAATCATCAACAGTATCAACAGCTGTTGAGTACACTTCATTTTTGATATGACCCCACAAGAAAAAATCCAGTGGTGTAAGGTCGGGGGACCTGGCTGGCCAACGCGTTGGTCCATAACGGCCAATCCACTGCTGTCCGAACATTTGAGACAAACGCTCTCTAGCAGACACCACTGAATGAGCTGGTGCTCCGTCTAATTGGTACCACATCTGCCTGAACGCAGTTACCGAAAGCTCATCCGTGTACTCGCAAACAGGTCCATTGAGGAGTTCTAAAAACTTTTCAGCATTTAAATTTCCATCAATGAAAACCGGACCGATAATAGTATTTCTATGAATGCCAGCCCAAACATTCACAGTAAATCTGTACTGGTGCGAAGTCTCCCGTCCTAGACGCGGATTCACGCGGCTCCAGTAACGAAGATTCTGTCTGTTCCATAAACCGTTCCTTGTAAATGTACTTTCATCAGTCCACATCACATTGTACAAGAAATCCGGATTCTCGAAATGTTTGTTTTCAATCCAGCGACAGAAGTTTTCCCTAACTGGTTTGTCTCTAGGTAACAATGCATGCAATTTCTTGTATTTATACGGCTTCCGTTTGTCGCGTTTTAAAACTTTAAGAATAGTTGTATGGTCAACACGAAAATGTCGACCTGCCCTTCGCGAACTACACGTTGGGTTGCGTTCAAAATAATTTAAAATTCGTTCCTCAAGGGTCACTCTTACACGTGGAGGAGCACTATCCACATGCGGGATTAAGGATCGATTTTCTCGCATCCTCTGGACAGCTTGGACAATGGTGCGCCCGTTGGTCGGACAAAATCGAGTGTTTCCAAACCTCTCTCGGTATGTCCGTATAGCCAAAGCGGCGTTTCTTTGACACTCCCCATAAATTAAAATCATTTCGGTGTACTCCGAAGCTGTGTAACTGTAGCGCGGCATGATTATTAAAAAAAAAAAACACGAAAACAATAAAAACTAAGCGTCTAATTTCGCACAATTCACTCACTGTTTAACTAAATACCTAAAACGTTACGTGTCCTGTCACTAAAATAAAGCGTCCAATTTCGCACTAATACAGTCGTAAATGAATTTACAAATTTAAACACGAGCGGCGGGGAAGTCCCTCATCAAAGGCGCCCGCGCGCGGCGCGAACGAAAGTTAGCGGCATCTGAGGACGCGTGACTCGTCACAGGATCGCGGCGGCCGGCGACACACTAACATAAATTTGTTGTAGCAAATTTCTTCAAGAAAGCGAAGTAACAAACGAAACTAGATTTATCTCTTTCGCACACACTAAATTTTTTATTAATATTATGAGTGCATTGCAATTTCCGCATTCGTTACTTTCTTATCCAACTCTGATGACACGCTTTATGACTCTTATTACTCAGAGTTAAGGTATAATTTTCACTAAATCAGATGAAAATACTAATTTGGCGAAAGTGTTAAAGTAGCGAGTTGGCAACGTGGCTTTAATGTTTTGATGTTTATACCGATGTGGGTCGTTAACCTGACAGTGTTTCCCTATTATCAGATACATCATGTAGCAAATGTTAAAAATCGAAAATAATTTCCTGTTACTAAACTACTGGATATATTCAAATGATTTTTTGTATGTAGACTGAGAACGTCTTGAGGTATGCGAGGTTTAATTTAATGTCGTATTGTCATCACCACTCTGTATAATTTAAAAAAAAAAATAGAACCGAAACTCGGAAGTCGGTGTTCCTGGTTTTGTGTCTTCGTTTTTTGACACCGACTTCCGAAATTAAATTAATTTTGTATTTTTTTTTTAAGTCGGTTCTATTTTTTTTGTATAAAAGTTTTTTATTTTTCACTTTTTAGTTGTGGTTCCCCATTAAACTGTGTCAACAGTTCATAGGCATACGATAACCGCAATCGCGGTTGATTTGCTGTCAATTTTTGAAGAGTGCCGTTGTTTGTCTCCGAAACCCATCATCAGATTTATATGAAATTTAAACGGGACCATTTCGAAACAAACCCCTTTCGAACAAAAAACAATTTTGCAAATATACGACGAGTTATGCCTGAACATAAATGAAAAAAAAAAATATGCAAACATCCGAATTGATAACCTCCTTTTTTTTAAGTTGGTTAAAAATTGGGTCTCGAGACCGCTTGTCTGCACGTTTTTGGCCAGTTTTTAGGTCAACCATCGGTCGAAAACTAGTCCTAACTGGTAGTAGGTTTCGACCTACCGACGGTTGACCTAAACACTGGACAACTGGCGGTGGACTCTCCCACACTTCGAGTTGAAGTGGTGGGCAGGGGTGGACAGCACCAGGTCTCCAAATCTTAAAAAGTGTATTTAAATCAAGTCTCAAACATGTCCAGCATTTTATTTGGTAAGACGCAGTTTGGAGTTTGAGGCTTGCTTTACCGGCCAAGTGCATGTCGGACTTTGCACAGTTAGGGTTCCGTACCAAATGAGGGAATAAAAAAGCATACGTAATAATAAAGATTATCACCAAATTTCAAGTTCAAAGGTTAGTTAGGGAAATTAAAAAATTCTTCGGAACAAAATTTTGTGACAAACGACGGAAAGGTGGACACGTGAGCGACAGCAATAGGGCGTTTGGACCCTTCGGGTACGGAACCGCAAAATGAAGGGTTCCAAAATTTACATGCTCCCTTCGCTCTCTATTGCATTTCTTGTCAAGCCACATCACGTCGTACCGTCCACTCGACGAAACCTCGACTTAGCCTCCCTCAACCAAACGACATTTATAGCTTGTTATTTATTAACCATAACTTCTCCTTTGTAATAAAGACTAAGTTACAATATTTTCTCCAAAGGGACTAAGAATATAGCGGTGGGTAAACAGTTTTAAATAAGTATGTTTGTTATAGTGATGACGGATGGATCGTGCAAGATTCTTCATGAAGAGTTGGCGCTGCAGTGGGTAGTCGCTAGTGGATTTACCAGGGACCTTGCTATGCAGAACTCTTGGTAAGTTAAGTGTGGCCCAGTGGTATCGGTCGCAATTTACAAATTGTAGGTCGTGAGTTCAAACCCAGGCAGGCGCTTTACTTTGTGTAAATTATTTCATCACCACTGCTTTCAAAACGGTGAAGGAAAACATCGTGAGGAAACCGGCATGTCTTAGAACCAAAAATTCGAAGACATGTGACATCCTTCAACCCGCATTGGGCCCGCGTGGAGGATTACGGCCCACACCCTCTCACAGAGAAAAGGCCTGTGCCCCAGCAGTGGGGATATTAAAAGGCTGATGATGATGATGATTATAGTACATAGGACTATGATCGTGTATGTGTTGTTTCCTTTGTGAAGTGTAACGAATAAAACAGAATCATACATCTATCAATTATATCCTTGATAGCTTCTGCCAGCGGCTGCGCCCGCGTGGAATTAGTACTTCCCCCGTTATAAACTTTCAACCCCTTTTTCACCCCTTTAAGGGTTGAATTTCTAAACAAACATTTTCTTGGTGGCACCTGCTCTTCACAAAGAACAGACACTCCAAATTTCATGTCTCTAGGACCAGCGGTTTAGGCTGTGAGTTGATACCTTCAAACCAGAAAGTAATAGGGTATTATACCCATTTTTGTAAAGTGTCTCAATTAGATTCTATAGTGCTAATAAACCAATAAAAAAGCACAACATTTTTAAAGTGTAATTTTTATTTAATGTCTTGTATGTGTGTTTTTATTGAAATTGTGCGCCTAATAATTAGAAATACCTACTTGCTAAATGTTATACTATTTTAATTGATTTTAATGATTTTATTTTATTTAATTTTAGTGACATATTTTAGTGATTTTTATTTAATTTATTGTATTTATATTTTATTTATTTCGATTTTTATGATTTAATTTGAATGTTTAATCTGATTGATTTATTTATTAGATTTATGTGACTTGATTGTTATGGGTGAAATTACCTGAAATAAAAGGATTATTATTATTAATCAATAAGTGCCATAAAAATGCATTAAAATTTTACATTTTCAAATTTTGCGCGTAATTTGACGAAAACGCTGGACGCAGTGGACGCCATATTAATCTATGGTCATGACGTCAGTTGGCTGTGTAAATAAAAGTACACAGCATAGATACGCTGATCAGTTGACACTAGTTTACACAGCCGTATGACGTATAACATGGCGACTACTATTCCATGGTGTTAAAAAACTGTAAACTTTGAATTGAATTTTTAAATTTATTTTGTTATTTTAACTACTAAATCAATTGCATACAGCTGACATTAGAATGCTAAGAGCGATGTGTGGTGTTACGCGCATGGATAGAATTAGGAATGAGGATATAAGAGGAAGTCTGAAAGTGGCACCGCTGACTGAAAAGTTGTGTGGAAATCGGTTGTCGTGTTATGGGCATGTGATGCGGAGGAATGAAAAAAATGTCGTCAGGAAAGTCCTGTGTATGGATGTGGATGGACATAAGAGTAGAGGAAGGCCAAAGAAACGATGGTTAGACTGTGTGAAAGAGGATATGGGTAAAAAGGGGGTGACTACAGAGATGACGACTAATAGAGGAGTATGGAAGAAAAAGACATGTTGCGCCGACCCCAAATAAATTGGGATAAGGGCAGGAGAATGATGATAGGTACCCCAAGTGACTGTAGATTACTTGGGTCGGCGCATCACGTTATTTTCTTCCATTCAGTCCTGTCAGCCGTCACGCTATCACTAACTCCCTTTTCTTTTATATTCTCCCCAAATAAATTGTGATAGGGGCAGGAGAATGAGAAGAATGATTTTGTGATTTTACGAACTAAAACTAACATTTCCCGACTAGTTTTTGCCTAAGCTATCTCAATAATATAGAGTTAAATACCCTACTTACACCCGTGCGAAGTCGGGCGGTTCGCTAGTGTGTAATACATTGCTGTTGTCATGTTGTCTGCAGGGCTCTATTTGAGCTGATGGTGAAGTCGATGGTGGAGTATCTGTACTGGAGCGGCGCACACGAGGCGCGACGCAAGGCTCGCTTCCCCGACCAGTTCACGGACGACCTCACTACTCTTGTTAACAACGTCACCACCGAGATTATTTCCAGGTAGGTTTCAATTGTGATGGCCCAGTGGTAACAACCGCGACTTACAAGTTATAGGTCGTGGGTCCGAACCCAGTCAGGCGCTTTACTTTGTGTAAGTTATTTCATCACCACTGCTCTCAAAACTGTGACGCAAAACATCGTGAGGAAACCGGTATGTCCTAGAACTAAAAAATCTAAGACATGTTACATCCACCAACCCGCATTGGGCCCGCGTTGTGGATTACAGCCCACACCCTCTCAAAGGAAAACAATCATTCTTCATGAACCACAGACCATAGCTAACTTTAGGGTATCGGTTCTAGCTAACTTCAACCTGTGAATTTTGTGTGACAGTGATGCGCGCGCATCTTAAAATTTCACTCTCATCATTTTTTCATAACGCGCCTAAAGAAGTATAACTTCAAAAAAATATTCATGTAGATAATAAGCCAGTCTCGCTTTAAACCACGATTGTTTACCTAAATTCTTACCCGTTAAGAATTTTATTGGTTGCGGAAATCGACAGGGGCAAGTTTTGTTGCGAATTTTAACTTTGCTTAAGACTTCTACGACTAAATTATAAATTTTTCGAGTTTCTTCATACCAAAACTCATAAGCTGCGGTCCCACGGCCCGTAAACCGACGCGCTACGCCGCTAGGCGTTGCCACGTCTGACGCGGTTCTTTTTTTTTTTGTGGGATGGGAAGTCATCCAATGACTTTTCACGTTCTAGGGTGAAGCGGGAGGGCGTGTCACACTCTTACTGACTAAAACCCACCACTATTCCTTCCTGCCCTGAGTGCCCAGGGGCGAGGTAACGCTGTTTCGAATTTATCCCTCAACCCCTGGGCAGACGTCTGACGCCGTGCGGCGCGGCCCGTGTTAAGTGTTCCCACGGCGTGTGTCGGCCTGCTGGCCGCCATTCACCTATCATCGCATTCATTCATACATCGCGTTGCGCCGTGGCACGCCGGTGAGATCCCACGGCCCGTTAATCGACAGGCCGGGTCGCGCCTTGCCGCACCTTTGAACTTACCGACTCGCGATGGATCGGACGGGCGACAACAGGCCACCGCGGATGCGACGGTTCCCACGGCCTGTCAGCCCGGCACGACGCGGCTCGTCGATTCACAGGCCATGGGACCGCAGCTTTACACTTCAATTTTATTCGGTGGACACAAGATGCCACTGTAAAACTAGCCTTTAAGGTTGCTGCATACGTAGGGCGTTTTTATCCGGACG
This sequence comes from Polia nebulosa, assembly GCA_951329385.1. Taxonomy (NCBI): domain Eukaryota; kingdom Metazoa; phylum Arthropoda; class Insecta; order Lepidoptera; family Noctuidae; genus Polia; species Polia nebulosa. The sequence goes on along the minus strand of OX589592.1, from coordinate 3,904,607 downwards.
GAACGGGACGTGATCTTTTGGAAATATCGTTTCATAAAAAATGTAAACGAAAGAGCATACGTCACGGATTCACGGACGAGACGAGAACGTGGCAGTCGTGGGGAGAGAAAAATATCGTCGGCGACGATGTTTAGCGCGTGCCCCGTCCTTGATTCCGCTGCGTATGCACAGTCGCTCCGGAGAGCTAAGAAGTGATGCACGTGTATTTACCTTTAACTTCCGAGTAAACTGTCTCGGTGCGTGTGTATTAAAAATCCCCGTCAGTGTTTACTAACCACGTTCCGTCCCCGTCCCGTCTACGTTCTAACGCCTGCCTTCCCGTACACGTTACGTATGCAGCGAACTTTAGACGAAGTAAACCTTTTCACTTTTAATTTAGTTAGCCTTAACTATCCCACTCCTGGGCAAAGGTTTCCCCCCATTCCTTCCACTTCTCTCTGCTATTCTCACACTTTTACTTGTGTTACAATTTTATTCCATGATTTACTACTGTTTTTCTTTCAATCCAGATACGGCAAAGACAGCCGCCTCACGCAAAGCCTGAACAACAGCCTAGCCTTCTTCTTGTTCGAGCTGCTGAGCGTGATGGACCGCGGCTACGTGTTCAACCTCGTGCGCACCTACTACAAGCAGATGTGCGCTAAGATCGCCTCTCTGCCGGATGCTGTGCCGCTAGTGCACTACAAGGTAATCAGGTTTAGTACAACAGCAGCATTACTTCTGTGTAACTATTTTTAACTGCTTTTTATTAGAAATTTAAATATATAATTATGACTGAAGTATGTAGTAGTTCCAATTATGAAATCATGAATTATACTTTATTCACAGTCTTTACTCACAGACAACTGTAATAAAATAGTAGTTTATAATACTGACTTGCGGTATATGGTTAAAATAAAAAAATACAAAAAAAAACAACCGACTTCCAAAAAAGAAGATACACTAAAAAACTAAAAAATTACTTTAAATTCGGAAGTCGGTGTTTGCATTTTATTTCTTCGTTTTTTGACACCGACTTCCGAAATCAAAGTAATTTTTAGTGTAATTTCTTTTTTGGAAGTCGGTTGTTTTCTTTGTAAAAAAAAAATACTTTTTAGTTGTTATAACTCCAGAACTAAAAACCCCATCAAAATGGAACGTAGAATTTAAACATACTCGTAATCGGAAAAAACGTCATCGAGGTATACGTATTTTTCGTTTTTGTTCAGTTTTTCAAAAGGATTAATGATAGATTTGATAGTTGTGAAAGTTATGATGGACAATGTGATGCTGAATATAGTTAGTGTGTATGCCCCGCAGGTAGGATGTGACGAAAGGGTGAAAGAGAAATTTTGGGAGGATTTTGATACAACGGTAATGACCATCCCCGTGCATGAGGAATTGATAGTTGGAGGTGATTTTAATGGGCATGTAGGAAGAACGAGAAATTGTTATGAAAGAGTACAAGGAGGATGGGGTTTTGGAAGTCCCAATAACGAGGGGGAGACGCTCTTGCAATCTGCTACCGCATTTGATCTGGCAGTAGCCAACACTTGGTTCCAGAAGAGAGATGAACCTAGTCACATACAAAAGTGGTAACCACAAGACCCAAGTTGACTATTTTCTAGGTAGGCGCAACCATATTAGGCACGTCAAAGACTGCAAAGTGCTGCCAGGAGAAGACTTGGTCTCACAGCACAGGCTCCTGGTTATGGTATTAGCGATAAAAACAGTGTAGAAAAAGCAAAGAGCGTCCTCCTCCTAAAATAAAGTGGCATATGCTAGAGAAGAATGATTGTGCGAAGGAATTTAGAGAGCGAGTAGTAGACAAAATGATAGAAATGGGAAACATGAATGATCGAAGTGTAAATCAAAGCTAGAATGAAATAGCTGGGTGTATTAGGGATGCAGCGAAGGATATTTTGGGAGAGACAAAAGAAAAGAGCATAGAGAAGGATACATGGTGGTGGTCTACAGAAATACAGGAAGTGTTGAAGGAAAAAAAGAAGAAATTCAAGGAATGGCAGAGTGTAGAACTGGAAAGCGTTAGTTTGAAAGCTGAAAAAAGAGCGAGTATGATGCGTTAAAGAAAAAAGCTAAGAAAGTCGTGGCAATAGCGAGAGCAAAAGCTCAGGACAAACTGTACGATACACTGGACAGTCCAGCTGGCCAAAAAGATCTGTTCCGGCTTACTAGAGCCAGAGAGAGGAAGGCGAAGGATGTTAGTCGGATAAGATGTGTAAGGGATGAAGCTGGAATGCTTCTATAAGAGGATGAAATGATTATGGATAGATGGAAGGGCTATTTTGAAAGACTGATGAATGAGGAAAATATCTGGAGTGGTGTTGTAGAGAATAAACCAATGAATGAGGGGTTAGTGAGAATGGTCAGTGTGGATGAAGTGAGAATAGCAGTGAATGGAATGAAGAATGCTAAGGAAATTGGTCCAGACGAAATACCAATTGAGGTGTGGAAGTCATTACGGGTAGATGGATAGACGTGGTTAACTTTGTTCTTCAATAAGTTATAATAATAATAATAATAAGTTATAATAATTTATTTCTCAATATTTAACATCAAAAAGATTTTGTACACGACAATAAAAGGCTTAAAGATATACAATAATTAAAACCCCTGACTTCTAAACTAGGTTTATGTACCTGTATCTTAGAAGCCAGTGAACATATAAAATTTGTGTGCAGTAATATGGCTCTTACGTTACACCTAGATAGGGCACGAGTAGGTACCAACGTATAATAATCCATCATGTCAAGTACAAGAGAAATAATATAAAATAAAGATAACCATTACAAATAAAATAATAAAATAAAAATTAAAAATCAGAATAATAGTTTTAAACATAACCAAACAAACATTAATTAAATTAAAGTAAAAGTAGAAATTAAATTGAATAAAAATTAAATTGAGTATAAATTAAATTGAAATTAAATTAAACTGAAATTAAATCAAATAAAATTAAATTGAAATCAAATTGAATTGAAATTAAACTAACTTAAATTGCAATTAAATTATAATTAAATTAAACAAAAAATAAATAAATTCAACAAAAATAAATAAATTCAACAACAACATACCCTGGAAAATATGACTCTCGTGTTTTGGTGTCTGCAGTATGTGTGTTTGTTATGTGAGTGTAAGCGCGAATGGACTAAATGTTTATGTAACTATAATTTCCTAATAAAAGATCTTCAGTATTGCGATAAGTTAGCTTAAGCAGATATTCCTGTAACTTTGCTTTGCACTGATATTTGGTATTGTTAAATATTTTTAGTACTTTGTTAAGTTGGTTATAAAGGTTTGTGCTGGTGACATAATAGTGTTGCTTAGCAAAAGCAGTTCTATGCGACTCATGAGGAAAAACTGTGTGCTTAATTCTGCCTGTTGGTTCTGAGGAAGGACGAGTTGAGTGCTTACGAAGCATCGATTGAAGGACATACAGCTGTCTGACCGTTAAAACTTTAGTTTCCGCGTAAAGTTGTACCGTGGGAAATCTAAGGGGCCGAAAGAGTAGAACCTTCAGGACAGCTCTCTGTGCTCGTTCCAGTCTAATAAAGTGACTCTCAGTAGCACCACCCCAAACTGGGATGCAATAAGTTAATATTGACTGGCATAGGGCAAAGTAAACGACCCTCAATGTATCTCCATCGGCAGATTTACGTAATTTTTTAAAAACGAAAATTAGTTTGCGAGTTCTTCCAGAAAGGGTGTCAAGGTGTTTATGCCAATTAAGAAGTTGATCGATATGTACACCTAGATATTTAACGCTGGAGGACTTAGAGATTTCAAGACAGTCACAGATAGAGGGCGCTGTACATGTATGAGCTTTAAGTGTAAGGGAAGATGGTGGGCATAAATTAGACCTTATAGTGAATGGCACAAAAACCGTTTTACTAACATTTAGGGTGAGAAGGTTATTACACAACCATTTCATTACACATATCAGTGCACTCTCGGCATTGTGATAGCACTGGGCCCAATCTTCTCCATCTATAAGCAAGGAAGTATCGTCAGCGTATGTGAAAATTTTACAATTTTCGATAGGAAGGTTACAGAGATCATTGATATAGATCAGGAAAAGCGTAGGGCCCAGTATACTACCTTGAGGCACACCGTAAGCAAGAGAAAGCTCTTCACTCTCAAATTGCCCAATCCTAACCACTTGGGTGCGATTTCTCAAATAGTCCCCAAAGATCTCCAACACTGGACCTCGAATTCCGATGCTCTCCATCTTATTCAGTAAAGCCGGCGCAGAAACGGTGTCAAAAGCCTTAGACAAATCCAAGAAGATACCCAGGCATTTCCGTTTTTTGTCAATAGTCTTAACGACATGGTCAGACAAAGCCATTATAGCATCTTCGGTACTCATTCCTTTCCGGAAACAAAATTGGTAAGTAGTTGTTGCTGGAAGAAGCCATACCTGATGAATGGTGCAACAGTTCGTTGGTGCCCATCTTCAAGAACAAAGGTGATGTGCTGGATTGCAACAACTGTAGAGGAATAAAGCTAATGTCACATAGTTTGAAAGCATGGGAAAAAGTTATTGAAAAGCGGCTGAGAGAAGAGAGTGAAATCTCACAAAACCAGATCGGTTTTAGTTAAAGTTAGCACCCTTACAAACGATCAGGGTTTTGTGCGCATTTTGAGTGAACTCCTACACAACCGTCGCTTCCAGGTATACTTCCAATCCACCAAGAGCAGATGGCGTCGGCAAAAGAACGGTCTCCCTCAGGGCAGTGTGCTGGCGCCAACGCTTTTTAACATCTACACCAACGACCAGCCTATCACCCAACACACAGAGCGATTCCTTTACGCAGATGACTTGGCCCTAGCGACACAAGCACCGAAACGTTCATTTTGTCAAAAGCAAAATCTCAGTACGCCATTTTTGTGTATCAAGTCAGAAAAGAAAAGAAAAACACTATCTGCAAGTCTTTCTACTGTCTAACAGTCTACTCTCTCCCCACAGCTGGCCTTCCTCCGCATCATCTGCTCTCACGAGCACTACGTGGCTCTCAACCTGCCTCTAACGGCGGGTCAGGGCGCCGGGGGCGTGTCCCCCGCTGCGTCATGGCAGTCGTTGGGCTCGCAGTCTAGCGCGCCGCCGCGACACGCGCTGGGACACGAGTTCCGCTCGAGACACTACCTGGCAGGCCTGCTGCTCACCGAGCTCACTAATGCGCTGGACTTGCAGTAAGTACGTGGTAGTCGCTGGGTTCGCAGTCTAGCGCGCCACCGCGACACGCGCTGGGACACGAGTTCCGCTCGAGACACTACCTGGCAGGCCTATTGCTCACCGAGCTCACTAATGCGCTGGACTTGCAGTAAGTACGTGGCAGTCGCTGGGCTCGCAGTCTAGCGCGCCGCCGCGCAATATTGTTTGGTGATCTAACCGACGGACCGATTAGATTATTTAGAAAACTACCCAATTGTTTCTTATTGTATTACTTAACAACATCTGTATCTTCTCACCAGGAGTCCAGTCCTCCAATGTGCGGCCGTGAACGGCGTCCTCTCGCTGCTCACCGCGCACGACGCCGACCCTCGCCTGGCCGCGCCCGACGTGAAGGCGCGCGTGGCGGCGCTGTACCTGCCGCTGCTGGGCGTCGTCATGGATGCGCATGCGCAGCTCTACAGGGGCTTCACTACCAGTAAAGGTAAGGTTATCATCACTACCACAGACCCGCGTGGCGGCGCTGTACCTGCCGCTGCTGGGCGTCGTCATGGATGCGCATGCGCAGCTCTACAGGGGCTTCACTACCAGTAAAGGTAAGGTTATCATCACTACCACAGACCCGCGTGGCGGCGCTGTACCTGCCGCTGCTGGGCGTCGTCATGGATGCGCATGCGCAGCTCTACAGGGGCTTCACTACCAGTAAAGGTAAGGTTATCATCACTACCACAGACCCGCGTGGCGGCGCTGTACCTGCCGCTGCTGGGCGTCGTCATGGATGCGCATGCGCAGCTCTACAGGGGCTTCACTACCAGTAAAGGTAAGGTTATCATCACTACCACAGACCCGCGTGGCGGCGCTGTACCTGCCGCTGCTGGGCGTCGTCATGGATGCGCATGCGCAGCTCTACAGGGGCTTCACTACCAGTAAAGGTAAGGTTATCATCACTACCACAGACCCGCGTGGCGGCGCTGTACCTGCCGCTGCTGGGCGTCGTCATGGATGCGCATGCGCAGCTCTACAGGGGCTTCACTACCAGTAAAGGTAAGGTTATCATCACTACCACAGACCCGCGTGGCGGCGCTGTACCTGCCGCTGCTGGGCGTCGTCATGGATGCGCATGCGCAGCTCTACAGGGGCTTCACTACCAGTAAAGGTAAGGTTATCATCACTACCACAGACCCGCGTGGCGGCGCTGTACCTGCCGCTGCTGGGCGTCGTCATGGATGCGCATGCGCAGCTCTACAGGGGCTTCACTACCAGTAAAGGTAAGGTTATCATCACTACCACAGACCCGCGTGGCGGCGCTGTACCTGCCGCTGCTGGGCGTCGTCATGGATGCGCATGCGCAGCTCTACAGGGGCTTCACTACCAGTAAAGGTAAGGTTATCATCACTACCACAGACCCGCGTGGCGGCGCTGTACCTGCCGCTGCTGGGCGTCGTCATGGATGCGCATGCGCAGCTCTACAGGGGCTTCACTACCAGTAAAGGTAAGGTTATCATCACTACCACAGACCCGCGTGGCGGCGCTGTACCTGCCGCTGCTGGGCGTCGTCATGGATGCGCATGCGCAGCTCTACAGGGGCTTCACTACCAGTAAAGGTAAGGTTATCATCACTACCACAGACCCGCGTGGCGGCGCTGTACCTGCCGCTGCTGGGCGTCGTCATGGATGCGCATGCGCAGCTCTACAGGGGCTTCACTACCAGTAAAGGTAAGGTTATCATCACTACCACAGACCCGCGTGGCGGCGCTGTACCTGCCGCTGCTGGGCGTCGTCATGGATGCGCATGCGCAGCTCTACAGGGGCTTCACTACCAGTAAAGGTAAGGTTATCATCACTACCACAGACCCGCGTGGCGGCGCTGTACCTGCCGCTGCTGGGCGTCGTCATGGATGCGCATGCGCAGCTCTACAAGGGCTTCACTACCAGTAAAGGTAAGGTTATCATCACTACCACAGACCCGCGTGGCGGCGCTGTACCTGCCGCTGCTGGGCGTCGTCATGGATGCGCATGCGCAGCTCTACAGGGGCTTCACTACCAGTAAAGGTAAGGTTATCATCACTACCACAGACCCGCGTGGCGGCGCTGTACCTGCCGCTGCTGGGCGTCGTCATGGATGCGCATGCGCAGCTCTACAGGGGCGTCACTACCAGTAAAGGTAAGGTTATCATCACTACCACAGACCCGCGTGGCGGCGCTGTACCTGCCGCTGCTGGGCGTCGTCATGGATGCGCATGCGCAGCTCTACAGGGGCTTCACTACCAGTAAAGGTAAGGTTATCATCACTACCACAGACCCGCGTGGCGGCGCTGTACCTGCCGCTGCTGGGCGTCGTCATGGATGCGCATGCGCAGCTCTACAGGGGCTTCACTACCAGTAAAGGTAAGGTTATCATCACTACCACAGACCCGCGTGGCGGCGCTGTACCTGCCGCTGCTGGGCGTCGTCATGGATGCGCATGCGCAGCTCTACAGGGGCTTCACTACCAGTAAAGGTAAGTTTATCATCACTACTACAGAGCCCCCGCCTGACATCAAAGAGCAAGTCAACCGGGGCTTCACTAAGGTGAAAAGAAAGATCATAATATATAAATTGAGTTTCAATGTTAACCTTTTACGTTTGTTTACAGAAATACTTCAACTAGACAGTGAAATGGGACAATTTGGCAATTTGTACACCGCTTCTTCGCCTGAAGGGGACTTTAAACAGGTATGACACTGTTTTTCGCACTCAATTACTAAATATGTATCCTAAAAAATTCTCTTTCTGCCAGTTTATTAACACACCTGTATTAAGCTCCACTCACAACTATGTAAATCTTAGAAGTTCAATTTGATCTACTTCCCTTTTTCTGAAGAAGCTGAAATTTTGCGTCCATGTTTAGTTTGGATGGCAATGCATGGTTAGCTAAGTGACGTCATTCTAAATCCAATATGGCAGACTCCCAAAGATGGCGGACTAGTTATTTTGTATGCATTCCCATGATATAGGTATCAAATGAAAGCGTTTGCTGAGAAGAACATGAAAAATAATTTTAAAAAATTGAAAATGGTAAAAAAACCCGACTGAAAGTTTCAAACAAGTCACTTTTCAAGCAGTCTGATGCAGTTGGTGGAATTTATTTTAGTTCAATCACAGATTAGATGCAACCAACTGCATCAGACTGCTTGAAAAGTGACTTGTTTGGAACTTTTCAGTGGGGTTTTTGGTATTTTAAATTTTTGAAGTGAAACTTGTTTAGAATCGTTGTGATTTCAAACCGGATGCAACGGAAAAAAACGACAGGTAAGAGACACAAATAGAACATTGATCCGTAAACTAATAACAATAAGGAGCAGAATGGCGTGTACAAAAAATACTTCCAACAAAACCTTTAAAGAAAAATACTTGCATAGAACATTGATCTGTAACCTAATAAAAATAAGGAGCAGAATGGCGTGTACAAAAAAAATACTTCCAACCAAACCTTTAAAGAAAAATACTTGCATAGAACATTGATCTGTAACTTAATATAAATAAAGAGCAGAATTGCGTGAAGGGTCTACGGAGTAGGGTCGCCAGCCGAGTAAAATTCTTTGAAGTCTCAAGTCTTGTTGAAAGGAAAAATACTTGCATAGAAGTTTCACTTCTATCGTGTGTGAATCGCACACACACCTTTTTTTTTTATTTCCTACATTTTTGTGAGTTATATTTTTGGAATCGTCTCCTCGAGCTCTTTATTTTGATACCCCACATGACCAGGTCAAAAAAAATACGACTACACTTACCTAAAGGCAGTCGCAATTTTATTTATTTTTTTAATAATACCTCATTAATTGTTAAAATCCATCCAGCTAGGTTACAGCGCGTGAGAAAGAAATACACACATATATACATACTCTCGAAAAACATTACCCTCCTTCTGAAGCAGTCGGCTAAAAAATAAAGTGCGTTTTTTAGTTTTTTTTTAAACTACAGAAAATGATTTTGTTCTAAATTCCAGAATGGCCGCCCTCCATTTAACAGTGAGACCAGCCGCAACTTACTGATGTGCCTCGTGTGGGTGCTGAAGTGGGCCGAGCGCGGCGCGCTGGCGGCCTGCGTGGCCGAGCTGTCGCCGCACAAGCTGCACTCCCTGCTGGCGCTCATCGACCTCTGCTTTAAGTGCCAGGAGTACAAGGTACAGTCTTCGTCTTCATGATAATTGCAGCCGATAGACGTCAACTGCGGAACAGAGCTCACCCTCAAACGTCGCCACATCTACTGTTCCAATGCGTCTTGCATCCAGTGGATTCCCACAGCCTTTACCAGCTTGCCAGTCCCTCTTGAAAGTGAAAGAAATAGAGCTGAAAATGCAGTGAGGGATCGGCATTCGGCAATGATTAGTCGTAGTCCTCGATGCAGTATACGTAGCCACGGGTTCTCATCTCGAACAAAGAAAGTTTAGTTCTAAATATAGATGGCGTAATATGCATCGATTTCTTAGTGTTCAAATTTAGATGTCTATTGCAACGAATTCTTAGGCATTTATATTTTTGTACCAATAGATGGCGCTGTTTGAAATTTTAGAGTTTAACCATTTGCCTCTTTAAAATTTGTATAGTGACACATTTTGAAACAATAAAACTTATGAAGTGCCAGCAATACTATAAAGTAATTCCTCAATGTGTGCGAAAATATTGGTAAGACTATGTAAATTCATTCAACTTGTAAGCCGTCGCTGCTAACACCATCTAGCGAGGTGTAAAGGACGGGCCCGAACGAAGAACAAAAGTTGCTTGTGCAAATCGAAAACCCGTAGTTACGGCGGTACCGTTTCTTTGTATGGGATGAGGCATCTGTACGCTAGTATTATATTATCTGTGACATAGCAAACGCTATTGTGGCAAGCTAAAATGGTATGCAGATATGATCCCATAATAAGCGTTTACTGAGGTCCCTAATCACTGCCATTCACTATAAAAAAGGTTATGCAAGCCACCAGGTCAAACAAATTTTGTAGACGAATAAAGAAATCCAATTCATTGTTAAAGCCACCTTAATTGACTGTCCTGTTGGTCTAGTGGTTAGTGACCCTGACTGCTATGCCGGAGGTCGTGGGTTCGATTTCCACCCAGGACAAATGTTTGTGTAATGAGCACGATCATTTGTTCTGTGTCTGGGTGTAATTTATCTATAATATGTATGTATTTAGAAATATATAAGTATGTTTATCAGTTGTCTAGTACCCATAACACAAGCTCTGCAAAAAATTGCCGTTGCTTTTTTCCAAATATTAAATCGTTCTTTTTTCATGGCTTGCGGTTTTTCCTTTATGAATCTGTTAACTGACAGCCCTCAAGATACATCTTCCCAGAGTGTCCCAGTGTACTACTAGGCCCAGCCTAGCCAGTTTATCGATCAAAAATCTACACTAATATAATACTATAAAGAGGTAAAGTTTGTTTGTAGGAAGTAATCTCTGGAACTCTTCTAAATATTTTAGAAATCCACGCGGACGAAGTCGCGGGTGAAGTGCGCCATTATACAATAAAACTTATTTCAAAATTAACATCAAACTTTCTTCCGCAGGGTCGCAAAGAGATAATGAAATGCGCGCAACAAAATGTACGCAAGACTACGGACATCAAATCCAAGCTGGAAGACGTGATCCTGGGACAGGGGTCGGCCAGGAACGACTTCATCATGAGGAGGAAAGGTCAGTCCGTTAGGTATAGCTGAACTTAGATATAGATAATGCAATTCACGAGAGTGCGTCTTGTGACTAAATATTATAAAACAAAGTCCCCCGCCCCGCGTCTCTACGCTAAAAACTCAAAAACTACTGAACGCATATTCATGGGGTTTTCACCAAAAGACTTCGGGTCTTCTACAGAATGTACTTCGGTGAGTGCGCCCAAGAACACCACGACCTCATCCCACCAGCCCCCTTCTACTATCAGACTTCTAGACGCACAGCAAGTTACCATCCCTGCCTTGTTGCTATTCCACAAATTCGCACTAAGCGTTTCCAAACGTCTTTCATAATGCGCACAGTAAAGGAGTGGAACTCTCTGACTGCGTCTGTGTTTCCGAACGCATACAACCCTAATCTCTTCAAAGTTAAAGTGATTCAGTAGTGCCAATCTGTAAAATCTCACCGTGAAAACTTAGGTGAAGTGATAACGTAAAGTGGGCTATCAATCCATACTATCAAGGTGGAATGACAATTCACTTCACGCTCACTCCACCTAAGTTTTCACGGTGAGCTGTGAACAGAATCTACCGGCTGGTTAAGCTCGCTCCATCGTCGACTTTGTCTCTGTCACTTCTAACCTAGACTAGAGTCAAGAGAAAACACACCTGAAATAAATAAAGACTGAGTGATTTATGAGGAAGGTTTAATTGTATAATTTGTACACGCGCGAAGCTGGGGCGGGTCGCTAGTCAATTATAAATTGACATTAATGACGCGCGTTCGAGAAATGCAGTATCTGTAATATATTAGGTCCCCACCTATAAAATCAGCGTTTTGTATGGAGAATTTTAGAGAAGTTGCATTTTTCATATTAACATTTTCTTAATTTACTTAACAACTATGAACACTAATGTTTAAAAACTAAGAAAACGTATGCCACTTAGATTAAGCAACAAAAATGTTTTGGCTAAGGGAAAACAAATAGTGGTCATTTCTGCATTTTAGTTCATAGAAGTGACGAGGTTCTCTATTTGTGAGAAAAAAACGCCAATTTCATAGGTGGGAACCCAATATTATGTTGGTTCGATAAAATTGATACTTTTTTATTATTTTTTGTTATGTTCTGATGCGCAGATCCTATTTTTTTTATATTCTTGTTGCACATTTGCCTATATAGCTTCGAAATGACGTTACATTTTTGTAGTTAGTATTCTCATAACTCTGAGTTCATCTTGTTTCCTTACTCCTTGTTTGACAAACACTGTTCCACAAAGTAGACGACTCTTCTTGTATTTGCCTTGTATTGCAAGTAGTGTTTTAGTTCTCAAGTTACAACTAAATATCCTTCTTAAATCACAAGGCTTTTATTTCATGAGATAAAGATCATGTCCCATTTTTTTTTTGGAATCGGTTTATGGATTTTAACGTACAAAAACCACATAAGTTTTAAATCATGTAGCTACCTAATCATATACTACTTTTTAATTAATTTTTAAAAATATATTACAAGTCTTTGGAATTAACTTGTAAAAGTTTAATAATGATTTAACATTAATAATAGTTTAGGATTCTGTCACATAAAAATAGGGAACGTGCACGGCGTAGTCTGTGCCATCTAGTGGAGTAAATTCGAAACTTTTACCCTACAAAAACTTGTCATTGATATTTCCGTGCCATATATGTGTACACACACGCATCATGCACACATGCAGCACGCGTAACGTAGACTGCCATCTATTGAGTGAACTCCGCAACTTGTACTGTAGAAATACTTGACATTGACATTTATGTGGCGCCATCTATAGTTCCTGCACGCTCCTTATAGGTCTTTAAAATATGAGAGCCGAGTCGCTGGCGAAGCTTTTAATAGTATCATACAAATGCTTTAATACCTAATTATGTGCAGTTTTATATACTACTCTATCTTATCTCATCAAAACACCATTTAAAATATCGTAAATATGGCACCGTGATCCGACAATCCACCGGACGTGTAATGTGCGGGTGGACACAGGCGCGAACTCGACAGTGCGACAGCTGGAAATGAACTCCGAATTTGAAAATAAAAACCAAATACGTGTTAAATTGTAATTTATGACAAATTAATTCGTTTAAACATCATTCAGAATATTTTGTTGTTTAGTATCGAGCGCGTTTTCACAGAAATTGTTGTACAGATATTTATTGTATAAAACCATGTCACACTGTCGCGCCCTCTTGCTGCCGTTTTTACAAACAACATCAACTGATCAGCTGTTGATTGTGATATTATTATGCCGCCATTTTACATAGGGTGCGCTTCCACGAATAATGTAAAAAAATTAACGCCGACTGTAAAAAACAACTAAAAAGTTCCAAAAAGTCACTTTTCAAGCAGTCTGATGCAGTTGGTGGCAGTTATTGTAGTTTAATTATTAATTTCATGCCACCAACTGCATCAGACTGCTTGAAAAGTGACTTGTTTGGAACTTATCAGTTGTGTTTTACAGTCGGGTTTTTTTTTAAATACGTTTTTTAAATTTTTAACATTTTACGGAGTTATATTTTTGGAATCACCTCCTCGAGCCCTTTATTTTGATACCCCATTTAATATAGTTCGTCGACTCTCATTTTTTTCTTTTTCACAATATGGCGTCTGGATGTTGCCATATTGTATTTTGATAACTGTCATGTCTTTAGTAGCACTCTCAAGATTAAGAAGAATCAATTGACGTAAGAATTATTAAAATCGACCCAAGCGTTTGGTCTCTAAAGGAACAAACATACATACATACATGCTGATAAATAATACTCCAAGTTTTAAAGCTCCACGGAGTGCCCCTCACGGCCCCGGCCGCTACCACCGCAGGAGAGGTACTGGGCGTAGGACGTCGCGAGACGATCTCCGGCCACCGTAGACCCGGACCTGCGGACGGCGAGCAGTGGGTAGCTCGCCGTCCGATCAGCACCAGGACCGTGAGTCGACGGCGCGTAGTGTTCCACGCGCACCGAACAAGATATGAATGTCAGCAACCACTGACGGGGCCCATCTTGGCCGGTGCCTGCATGCCTTGGGGTAGCGGATAAATTCTGAAAATGAGTTACCGCACCCCTGGGCACTCAGGCAGAGATGGAACAGGGGTGGGTTTTAGTCAGTAAGTCTGACACGCCCTCCGGCTCCACCCAGAGCGGGAGAAGTCATTGAATGATTTCCCACCCCACCAAAAAAAAAAAAAACTTTTTAACAAAAAAATTAACCGACGAAAAAGAACTAAAAGGCAAAAAATAAATAAACCTTTTAAGTCTTGAGTAATGAGCTTATTTACCTACATCAAATATCAAATTTTATATAAACTAATTTTGAGTCGGCGCCAAACAAGAATCTGATTATTAAATATCTAAATTTTATAAGTACTTACAAATGAAGAAGGCTGTAAGTAGGTAATTAATCATTTTATTAATTGGCGCCGACTCAAAATTAGTTTATATAAAATTTGATATTTTATGTAGGTAACTAAGCTCATTGTTTATTTATTTTTTGCTTTTCTTTTCGTCGGTTAATTTTTTTGTTAAAAAGTTTTTTATGTTATAATTTTTTTGGCTCGCATCATCTTTTAACACTCTGAGGCTAATTTCTAATTCTTCATCATTCCTCTTGCCACTGAGCTGATGATATAACCATCCTTCCATGAAGTTCCCAGGATATTGACCAGTTGAGGTTACCTCCAATATTGTAAAGACGTCTTTTCTTCAAAGCATATTAAGTGGTATTTGTCACTAAAACCAGTTTTTATATCTTTTATTGTTTAGGAAAGGTATGGTTTCCATCATCAGCTCAGTTTCATGATGTGATGGTTCCTAATTGCAAATACCTGATTAAGTTATGAAAAGTAAACAGAAACAGTATTCGTGCCCAATTTTCGAGGTTCTCTCTCAATTTTTTCAGGATCCCATGATCAGATCCTGATGTCCTTGTCATGGGACTACCCTTGAGGTATACCCTATCTAAAAAAAAAGAATCATCAAAATCGGTTCATAAATAACGGAGTGAGGGCCGAACATACATACAGAAACGCTAAACGTGCCCACAATTTTCGAGGTTTTCTCTCAATTTTATCAGGATTCCATTGTCAGATCCTGACTTCCTTGACATGGGACCACTCTTGAGGTATATCCTATCTAACAAAAAAAGAATAATCAAAATCGGTTCATAAATAACGGAGTGAGGGCCGAACATACATACAGAAACGCTAAACGTGTCCTCTATTTTCGAGGTTTTCTCTCAATTTTATCAGGATTCCACTGTCAGATCCTGACTTCCTTGACATGGGACCTCCCCTGAGGTATACCCTATCTAACAAAAAGAGAATAATCAAAATCGGTCCATAAATGACGGAGTGAGGGCTGAACATACACAAAATTAAAATATATATATATACGGTCGAATTGAATTGAATTCGTCGGTTAAAAAAAAAACTTCAATTTCACTTCATCAAAATTTTCAATTTAACAATTGAAAATTTTGGTGATTTTATCTTATTGTGTTTAACCTCGCGCGCGCTGGACTCGGACACGCGTAATCGTTTCGAATCTCAAAAAAACATTTCACAAATTAGGTATTTGTGAAATGTTAAAGTTTCTTCAAGATTATGTTAAAATCTTAGAAACTAGTCATTTATCTTCAAAATCGAATATCAATAATAATACTAACTCTCGTAACCTTGAGGGGAAGAAATCTTCGCCCGCGACTAGTAGGCAAAATAGCAGCTGATCTAAACGCTCATCTTATCTCGCAAAATCTAACCCATCTGCAAATGTGTCTTGTGCTCATTGCAGTGATGCGTGACGAGCTGCGAGTGCCTTACTCGCAGCTCGTGGATTCGATTTGGACGATTAATTTGGATTTGGACGTCGGAACCACCGGGGACACCTACTTGCCAGTTTTATGGAGAAAGAGGGCCTCTATATGATGAACTCCTTCTTCAGAAAGCGTGAGCACAGGAGGTGGACCTAGCAGAGCCCCGACGGTGCAACTACAAATGAGATTGACTTCATGATGTCGACGAAGAAGCAAATATTCAATGATGTCTCTGCAGTCTTCAGACGATGCGAGCAAGTACCGGCCGGCAAAGACGCGATAGAGCGGAATAAGGGTGCCAAAGTATTTACAAGAGATCTGTCTATTGGGCAGAGCCAGCTCACGAAACTGAAGACCAATGATGGCAGAACCATATCCGCCAAATCGGAGCTTCGAGGAGATCGAGACGTTTCATGGACAGTTATACACGTCAATGACTAAACCCGCTGCTAATCTATATAGCTAACGACCCAAGAGCTAGATTGACCCGACACTATACCGAAGACATCCCGGACGTCAGCCTGTATGAGATTAGGATGGCTCTGAAGCAGCTTAAAAACAACAAGCCGTCGGGTGATGACGGAATTACGGCCGAACTCCTGAAGGTGGGGGGAAAACCGGTCCTAAAGGCCCTTCAGAAACTGTTTGATTCCGTCATACTCGAAGGGAAAACGCCACAGGCATGGGGCAGAGGTGTTATGGTACTTTTCTTTAAGAAGGGCTACAATACCCTGCTTAAGAATTACAAGCCCATCTCAATTCTGAGCCGTGTCGACTAGCTGTTTTCCAGAGTCATCACGAACCGTCTCGCGCGCAGGTTTGACGACTTCCAGACTCCCGAGCAAGCAGGATGCCAAAAAGGCTTCAGCACCGTAGACCACATACATACGCTGCGGCAGGTTATACAGAAGACCGAAGAGTATAATCTGCCTCTCTGCTTAGCGTTTGTGGACCACGACAAAGTCTTCGATTCGATCTAAACTTGGGCTGTGCTGCAGTCTCTCCAACGGTGCCAGAGTGACTATCGGTACATCGAGGTGCTGAAATGTTTGTACGAAAACGCCACAATGTCAGTCCAACTTCAGGACCAGACCTCGAAACCTATCCTCCTGAAGCGGGGTGTGAGGCAGGGAGACGTCATTTCTCCGAAACTGTTCACAGCTGCAATGGAGGATATCTTCAAGGTTCTGGACTGGAGAGGGCTAGGCATTAACATCAATGGCGAGTAAATCACTCACCTTCGA
This sequence comes from Polia nebulosa, assembly GCA_951329385.1. Classification (NCBI taxonomy): domain Eukaryota; kingdom Metazoa; phylum Arthropoda; class Insecta; order Lepidoptera; family Noctuidae; genus Polia; species Polia nebulosa. The sequence continues at coordinate 3,887,694 of OX589592.1, read as the reverse complement.
TTTGCCGACGATATAGTCGTCATGGCTGAGACTATGGAAGACCACAGTACAATGCCCGATGACCTCAGTAGAGCTTCCGAAAGAGTGGGTCTTAAAATGAACATGAACAAAACCAAGATCATGACAAATACCCATGTAGCACCCACTCCTATCAATATTGGAGACTCTACACTCGAAGTTGTAGACGAATACGTTAACCTGGGACAAACGGCCTCGTTAGGTAGGGCTAACTCGAGAAAGAGGTCAATCGTCGATTACGACTAGACTGGGTGGCATTCCGGAGGCTGCGTGGTATCTTCTCGTCCCACATACCACAGTGTCTCAAGACGACAGTCTATGACCAGTTCGTGTGGCCAGTGATGACATATGGAACAGAAACGTGGTCGCTCACAATGGGCCTCATCACAAGGCTTAAAGTCACCCAAAGGGCAATAGAGAGTGCTATATGCTCGGCGTTTCCTTGCGTGATCGAATCAGTAATGATGCAATCCACGAGAGAACTAAGGTTACCGACACAGCCCAAAGAATCGCCAAACTGAAGTGGCACATTGCTCGCAGAACAGATTGTCGATGGGGCCGAAAAGTTCTGGAGTGGCGACCGTGTACCGGAAGACCTCCAACAATGTGGACCGATGACCTGGTGAGTCGTGGGTAGCCGATGGATGCGAGACGCACAGGACCGATCATTGTGGCGACACTTGGGGGAGGCCTATGTCCAGCATTGGACGTCTTTCGGCTGAAATGATGATGATGATGAATTTTTTCCAGTAGTGTATTTACTTAAATATACATTTTTATTATTAATTTTCAAATTTACGACATGAGAGTAGATAAATATGTCTATCTTTCTCTTAATTAACTCGTAAAGTTCCAATTTTAATAAAATCAAAAGTTTTGCCTTATTAACAGACTTTTAATATTTTCTATATTATCGGTGTCGGGGTACCCTATATAAAGTTACGGAACATCAATATTGATTTTGGATCTACGATATTTTAAATGTTGCTTTTATAGAGATTAGATAAAGTAGTGTATGAAACGGTGCCGATTCTCTTGTTCAATAACTAAAATTAGAGAACAGCTATCTTTTACTAAAAGGCAGTGCGAGAAAAGGATGGCTATAGCTTTGAACTAAGTTAGAGATGTCAAACTAGTTTACGCCTTACGCTTTATCGTGTTTTTACATGTTTTTACGTGTTCCGTTAATTTGTATGGAAATATTAGTTCAACTAAATTTGACAGTTCTAATTAACATCCGTCTCTTTCTTGTTTTATTAGAGAGAAAAAGATAGGAATAGCCTAAATTAAGTTTAGTTTGTGCACAACAGAATCCGCATCAATGTACTTTAGATATCGATCAAACCGAATAAAACATATAATGTGACTTTAATTTTCCTACCATTGTAACGTCCAAATATTTCTCTGTCAATCCAGCCACATATTGTTATCGTAGTATTAGTTGTTATACTTAGTTAGACCATGACCTCTTCAATTATTTGATTCCACATTCAAAGATTTTGAAAGCATGGTAGGCAGTTGTCACTATAACAACCAGCCTAGAGAGCGCCAATTTCCAAGCATGAGGGTACCACACTTGATATTTTCCAACATAAAACTACAAAATGTAAGATAGGTGGTGGGTCAAGCGTAGGTGCGTGCCGGCGCGAGCGCTGGCGCAAGGAGCTGTGGCGCGGCGGCGCGCGGGAGGCAGGCGCGCCGCCCGCGCCGCAGCCGCAGCTGTCCGGCGCCCTGGCGGCTGAGGTGGCGCTCACGCTGCTGCATGCGCTGGAGACTATAGTGCAGGTATGTGGAGCATAGCTGCGTGCCGGCGCGAGCGCTGGCGCAAGGAGCTGTGGCGCGGCGGCGCGCGGGAGGCAGGCGCGCCGCCCGCGCCGCAGCCGCAGCTGTCCGGCGCCCTGGCGGCTGAGGTGGCGCTCACGCTGCTGCATGCGCTGGAGACTATAGTGCAGGTATGTGGAGCATAGCTGCGTGCCGGCGCGAGCGCTGGCGCAAGGAGCTGTGGCGCGGCGGCGCGCGGGAGGCAGGCGCGCCGCCCGCGCCGCAGCCGCAGCTGTCCGGCGCCCTGGCGGCTGAGGTGGCGCTCACGCTGCTGCATGCGCTGGAGACTATAGTGCAGGTATGTGGAGCATAGCTGCGTGCCGGCGCGAGCGCTGGCGCAAGGAGCTGTGGCGCGGCGGCGCGCGGGAGGCAGGCGCGCCGCCCGCGCCGCAGCCGCAGCTGTCCGGCGCCCTGGCGGCTGAGGTGGCGCTCACGCTGCTGCATGCGCTGGAGACTATAGTGCAGGTATGTGGAGCATAGCTGCGTGCCGGCGCGAGCGCTGGCGCAAGGAGCTGTGGCGCGGCGGCGCGCGGGAGGCAGGCGCGCCGCCCGCGCCGCAGCCGCAGCTGTCCGGCGCCCTGGCGGCTGAGGTGGCGCTCACGCTGCTGCATGCGCTGGAGACTATAGTGCAGGTATGTGGAGCATAGCTGCGTGCCGGCGCGAGCGCTGGCGCAAGGAGCTGTGGCGCGGCGGCGCGCGGGAGGCAGGCGCGCCGCCCGCGCCGCAGCCGCAGCTGTCCGGCGCCCTGGCGGCTGAGGTGGCGCTCACGCTGCTGCATGCGCTGGAGACTATAGTGCAGGTATGTGGAGCATAGCTGCGTGCCGGCGCGAGCGCTGGCGCAAGGAGCTGTGGCGCGGCGGCGCGCGGGAGGCAGGCGCGCCGCCCGCGCCGCAGCCGCAGCTGTCCGGCGCCCTGGCGGCTGAGGTGGCGCTCACGCTGCTGCATGCGCTGGAGACTATAGTGCAGGTATGTGGAGCATAGCTGCGTGCCGGCGCGAGCGCTGGCGCAAGGAGCTGTGGCGCGGCGGCGCGCGGGAGGCAGGCGCGCCGCCCGCGCCGCAGCCGCAGCTGTCCGGCGCCCTGGCGGCTGAGGTGGCGCTCACGCTGCTGCATGCGCTGGAGACTATAGTGCAGGTATGTGGAGCATAGCTGCGTGCCGGCGCGAGCGCTGGCGCAAGGAGCTGTGGCGCGGCGGCGCGCGGGAGGCAGGCGCGCCGCCCGCGCCGCAGCCGCAGCTGTCCGGCGCCCTGGCGGCTGAGGTGGCGCTCACGCTGCTGCATGCGCTGGAGACTATAGTGCAGGTATGTGGAGCATAGCTGCGTGCCGGCGCGAGCGCTGGCGCAAGGAGCTGTGGCGCGGCGGCGCGCGGGAGGCAGGCGCGCCGCCCGCGCCGCAGCCGCAGCTGTCCGGCGCCCTGGCGGCTGAGGTGGCGCTCACGCTGCTGCATGCGCTGGAGACTATAGTGCAGGTATGTGGAGCATAGCTGCGTGCCGGCGCGAGCGCTGGCGCAAGGAGCTGTGGCGCGGCGGCGCGCGGGAGGCAGGCGCGCCGCCCGCGCCGCAGCCGCAGCTGTCCGGCGCCCTGGCGGCTGAGGTGGCGCTCACGCTGCTGCATGCGCTGGAGACTATAGTGCAGGTATGTGGAGCATAGCTGCGTGCCGGCGCGAGCGCTGGCGCAAGGAGCTGTGGCGCGGCGGCGCGCGGGAGGCAGGCGCGCCGCCCGCGCCGCAGCCGCAGCTGTCCGGCGCCCTGGCGGCTGAGGTGGCGCTCACGCTGCTGCATGCGCTGGAGACTATAGTGCAGGTATGTGGAGCATAGCTGCGTGCCGGCGCGAGCGCTGGCGCAAGGAGCTGTGGCGCGGCGGCGCGCGGGAGGCAGGCGCGCCGCCCGCGCCGCAGCCGCAGCTGTCCGGCGCCCTGGCGGCTGAGGTGGCGCTCACGCTGCTGCATGCGCTGGAGACTATAGTGCAGGTATGTGGAGCATAGCTGCGTGCCGGCGCGAGCGCTGGCGCAAGGAGCTGTGGCGCGGCGGAGCGCGGGAGGCAGGCGCGCCGCCCTATAGTGCAGGTATGTGGCCTGAAAATAAAATAATTAGGTAACAATAATGTACCTAGGGGTATAAGGAATGGAAGAGGCCGTTGAGGCCGACCTAAAAAGAGAAGGCGTTAAAAAATAAATAGTAAAGTGATAAATAAATGCGCTTGTTGCATATTACCCTTGTTTTAGCAGTTAAAATTGTTTGATACAAAAGTCGATATTATTCTGAGTTCTCTTTCATCTTCCTGCTCTTGTGCCAAAAATGCTCCGGTATAAAGTAAGTTCACTAAAATAATGTGTTTTTCCATGTGTTCAGTCATGCAGTAACCTGGAATGCGGTCAGAGCGTGTGCAGTGCGGCGTTGCAGGTGGTGTTGCGAGCGTTGCAGCGCAATCAGAGCGTCGTCGTGTTGCAACACATGTTTGCTACTGTGCGGGCACTCATTGTCAAGGTAAAACAACCTCTTTGCAACTAATTATAATCGACCCGACGACGCTACAATTCTAGAAGAAATTCCGAAAATCTACTAACTTTTTTAATAATAATTTATTGCAGTTTACACCTTTTTAGGGCTCCATACCCTAAAGGTGACTAACGACACCCTATTACTAAAACTCCGCTTTCCGTCGGTCTGTTAGCGGGCTGTATCTCACCAAAATCTAATAATGATGCTCCGCCATTTTATATAGGAAAGGTAACCCGTCACTGATAAAATAGAAAGTATTGAAAGTCTGTCAAGTAGGTAAAACATTTGATTTCATAATTGGAACTGTAGAATATGACAGCAGATATTTACTATATTATTAAATGTGTGATAAGATAAAGCATTATTTTTAACACACTTATATTAGCTTCACTTATAGTTATAACTAACTAACCCACTTCCTGGTTTCTGATTAAACTGAAAGAACAATGGTTCTTCCCATACATTGTTTTAGCTGAGATTAAATTCTTACGTCTTTAAATGAAAAATATCTTGTTTAACTCGGCGTCATCTTCTGAATTAGTTTGTGCAAGAATTTTTATGCGAGAAGGCCGAGAATAAAAGATATTCAACCAAAAACTTTTGTAGGTTATGTCTTTAAGTGAGTTTTAATAATGTGTCTAATAGGTATAATTATTCAATTTCGAGGAAGTAAAAGAGTTATATCGCATTAGTATTTCCCTGACCTAGTTTTTTCAGTAATGTGTTGCAAAAATATTGTAAACTAGGCGTCAAACGTGAAAACGTTACAAGGAAACTCACTTTCGCTTATAATATTATTTATTAAGTTTGGATTAGGATGTTAGGTAAGCCCAGTGGTTTTGTCCTTTGCTAGGCCTTACCTTTATAGGTATATAATAGGTATTTACAACAGGTCTTTTGGCTGCTAGTCACTGTCGGTATTATTTCAGGTATTGATGCAATAGGATTATTCTAACATTCTAGGATTTTATAAATACTTGCTTAGTTTAATAATAATAATAATCACCTGTCGAAGCTGTCGTTACGCGGTTGGATCAAGGGCCTGATTCAGAAGGCAGTACTCCTTGATACGACTCGCATTGTGAGGAGGTTCCTGTCTCTGGAGCCCTAACCACCGGTAGCTTGGACCCTGCTCCCGATACCGGTGGACTACTATTTTTATATTTTTAAATGTTTTCTTTTAAAAATATTTAAAAATGTAAATAATATGTGTAAAAATAAATATACGAAATAATAATAAACATTTATTTCAGAATCAAGTTCCATAGTTTGTTAGTACCAGTATAACATGCCTTATATCTAGTGTTAGTAAATAAACTAAACTAACGGGTAATTATATACATTTTAAACAAAGTACACCCGCTAGAGACTCTCCCATCCCAAGCGGGGAATATGTACCTAAGTTGATTAGAACCAATGAAACATGTTTTTTTTTTTTACATCAATATTTATTCGTCCTCATCCTCTCCTATAAGAATTTCATCCAAAAAATCTGCAGGTGCGGAAATATTTTCCTGATGTCTGGCCCATCCTAAATACCAGACTAGCGTCATTACATGAGCGCAACATCCTACTGTGCTGTGTTTTTGCCCATAATTAATTGTATTGTTAATTCATTTTCTCCGTTTATTAATAATAATAAACAAAAACTGATAACAAAAAGATATTACACAAATACAGTAATGGTGTACAGACTGTCACTTGGCAGAATAAATATATAATGGCAACATTAAACTAATAAAAGCCAACGAAAAAATGAAATAACTTTCCTTTAAAATATTATTTTTATCCGGCCTTAACATGTTACTGTGATACTCGTACTTTGAAAAAAACGTAGAAAATTAATAGAATTTCTTTCGTATATTAGTCACTTTTAGACGCTGAAATTTTCATCTGCTTAGATTTTGCCATTGTTCTTTACGTACATGTTTAGTTTAGATGACAATGCGTGGTTAGTTAAGTGACGTCATTCTAAATCCAATATGGCGGACTAGTTATTTTGTATGCATTTTGCTGAGAAGAACATGAAAAATAACAAATAAAGTGTTCTTTTTTTGTTTTTTTTAAACTGCAGAGTTTTTTTCCTTACAGCTGGGCTGGTCGTGCTGCGGTGAGGAGTCAGGTATCTGCCGCGTACTACTGCGACACTGCGCCGCACTGTCCGCACCCACACGTGCGCACGCTTCGGCTACTCTATACGCACTTATGAGGCAACACTACCAGCTAGGGAATGTGAGTAGCATCTCTGTGTTTTATGTGTTTATTTTCAAGAAATAACAGTTACGAATACTTGGTCCAGCTGATTCTGTGACTAAAGTATCTAACCTGCTAGTAAAGAATTACTACTCTGATATAAGATTATTGTGTAATTCTTAATGAATTCTATTTAAACCGTCGTACACTTAATTTAAATTTTAGTCAGAATTTTAATGTAATTTTTAATCTATTGGATTTATTGATTTGTTATTTAATTCCAATTTAATTTAATTATTTTATTTTGAATGTTTTCCATTTTGTAGAAACTTATGATTGGCTAACCTCTGCAAACCCTGAGCCCTGAGAGACCCGACCTGAGAGCCCTGGCACCCATAACACAAGTTTAATCTTAGCTTGGGTGTCAGTGGACTGAATCTAGTGCCAATGTACAATTTGTAGGCCTCATTAATTATAACTGTATGTTGTATGTAATAAGAGGCAACGGAGGTAGATTATGTTCAGACTAGGCTAGAAAACTGCTTAAGAGTCGATACTACCTCAAATGACTTTGTTTGACACAGCTCAACAAAGAAAATGTTAAATCGATCACTTTCAAAAAAATAGTAACTAAAATTGAGAATATATATCTACTAAGTACTATGTGATGTAAAAACATGATTCTTCGATAGAAACAAAAAATTGCCTCGAAAAAATTAAAAGAAAGGTTGGCTGGTTGGAAGGTTTGTTGGGAGAAAACTCAACATTGAGTTAAGGATGATTCACGTTACACCGTGCCGCCACCGGGCCGTGCCCCGTCCGTGGCACGGCCGGGGCACGGTCAAAGATTGTTGCATACATTTTGTATGAAGTGATTCATGCTAGACCGGGCCGCGGCTGTGCCCCGGCCGGGGCACGGCCGAGGCACGGACGGGGCACGTCCAGGGCTCGGCCCGGTGGCGACACGGTGTAACATGAACGTGTGCACCGGGCTCGGACGTGCCACGGCCGTGCCCCGGCCGGGAAACAATTGCCGGTCAAACAATTGCACGGTCAAATATCTATAGTATACTTTTTGTATGAACTGATCCATACTTGGCCGTGCCCCGTACGTGCCCCGGCCGTGCCTCGGCCGTGCCCCGGACGTGCCCCGGCCGGGGCTCGGTGGCGGCACGGTGACAGCCCGGTGGACGTGCCCCGGCCGGGGCACGGCCGAGGCTCGGTGGCCGCACGGTGTAACGTGAATCATCCTTTAAGCTCGCCTTTGTACATGCATTGTGTAACCACTAAGTACTATGTGAAATTTTTTGTGTACAATAAAGAATTAAGAATAGAAAGCATTTTATTCAATGGAAACTTCAAATATACAAATAAGTCGTTGTATAATAAACCGGTCTTAATAAAATACGTGTACTATTTGAAATTTATTTTTAATTAAGACTATAATTTCGTTGTAAGAAATAAAAACTTTGAAAAAAACAGTGGCACTCTGGGAGTGTCGACAGAAGTGAAAACTTGAACAAAAATACCCAACGCGCCTCGCGATCCGCTACGAGTGCTACGCGCGTCGTAGCACTCGTACTCTCGTAGTGAATCGAGTAGCGGTGTCGGTGGTGGCGGCGCGCGAGTTCAATTGTTTTTTCCCATCTCAAAACTGCCCGACACGCCTTAAGAATGTTTCACTTCAATAATGCGTTTCTGCCCCTGACTCTCTGCAGCCGGTATGTGCATTCGAGCTGCACAAAGACCAGTTCAAATACTGATTCTGTCGTTTTCATGACGGCCGTCAAAAAACTAAATCGTAAGTTACACTAAATAGATCCTATCTTTTTCTAGAACTTCAGTCGCGTCAAGATGCAAGTCACGATGTCACTGTCTTCCCTTGTGGGTACCTCCACGACCTTCAGCGAGGACTCTCTGCGTCGCGCGCTCAAGACTATCCTCGTGTATGCGGAGCATGACGCTGACCTCACTGATACCACCTTCCCAGAACAGGTAGCTATTCGATGATAAATAAATCATTGGCATATTTGTATGGGGTAAATAAAACGCAAGGGAGGGAAGTGAATACTTAACTACGAGATGACAAAAAAATATTATTCTACTATGTGACTTCTTCTGGGTAAGCTCGCTCCATCGTCGACTTTGTCTCTGTCATCTTTGACCTAGACTAGGTTCTTCTAGATTCTAGAGAATTTTTATGCTTAAGAGCAAACCCGTATCTAATAAAATAAAATTAAAATTAAAAATACTATTTAACAAATAGTAAGTAATGCCGTAATACGGTATTACACCAATTTTTTAAAAGTGTTTCAATTACATTCTATATTGTTTGTAGCGACATCTATGACGCCGCACACGAACTAAAAATAGCAAGAATTCTACATCGCGCAAGCAGAGTTCTCCGCGCGATTTCAACATATACAACAGTCCGAAATCAACCATTGGGCAGTTGCCCGGACCAGACACAACACCCGTCTGGTCGGAGGATCCTCCCTTTTCAACGGAGGTTTGCGGGACTTTACACCCTGTTCCGCATACCTCTAAACTGGTGACCCTCGACTATGAACGTCAGCGCAGCCTTCGTGCAGCTACTTCAGCGTGACGTTATTATCATCGCTTCCTTCAAGCTCTTGAGCAACGAGTAATACAGCTAGCCAGTACCAACGGCTTCTACGGGTATCCTGACCACCAGCATGCAGCGGATGCGCATTCCTGGTCAGCATCCTCAGCCTCTTTCATCACCATCAACCTCATCAGCGATCTTGGCGCAGCGAACATTACCTTCGGCCGGTCGAAGAACCTCTCCTGGTCGACGCCAGCAGTCAAGCCACTACGTCGCACAGCACCGCTCCGACCCACTGGAGCCTGCAGCATCATCCCGACTCACTGGGACATCATCACCCCGACTCACTGGGGCATCATCCCGACTCACTGGGACATCATCACCCCGACTCACTGGGGCATCATCCCTACTCACTGGGATAGCAACACCCCGACTCACTGGGGCATCACCGCCGACAGTTCCGACTCACCGTGAACTATGCGGCTCTTCCGGTTCCGACTCACTGGAACCAACCTTCCACTGGCCCGGCAAGCATCACAAGATGTATGGACGACTCATCAAGAACCATCGATCTCCGATCTCCGGAGGGGAGTGATGTAGCGACATCTATGACGCCGCACACGAACTAAAAATAGCAAGAATTCTACATCGCGCAAGCAGAGTTCTCCGCGCGATTTCAACATATACAACAGTCCGAAATCAACCATTGGGCAGTTGCCCGGACCAGACACAACACCCGTCTGGTCGGAGGATCCTCCCTTTTCAACGGAGGTTTGCGGGACTTTACACCCTGTTCCGCATACCTCTAAATGTTAATAAACCAATAAAGAAAAAAAAAATATTCAATCAATAAGTGCCCTAAAAATGCATTAAAATTTTACATTATCAAATTTCGCGCGTAATTTGACGAAAACGCTGGACGCAGTGGACGCTATAAATTACTCTGTGGTCATGACGTCAGTTGGCTATTTAAATAAAAGTACAAAGCTTAGAAACGTTGATCAGTTGACAGTTGACACTTTATAGCTTACATAGCCGTATGACGTATAACATGGCGGCTACTCTTCCATGGTGTTAAAAAACAGATAAAAAAAACTGAAAACTTTGAATTGAATTTTAAAATTTATTTTGATATTTTATGAACTAAAACTAACATTTTCCGACTGCTTTTTGCCTAAGCTATCTCAATAATATGTTTTCAGTTTTTTTCTCTTAAAGAGTAAAATACCCTATTATGTATAATTTTTATTGATTTTCATAACTTTTCCTTAACTCTTTTGCGAATTAATTGGCTCATTATTTTCAGTTTTTTTTTTTTTTTATTATTAGTGAGAAGCATCTTATCATCTAAAAAAACTTTGCCGTTAGAAAAAAACCATATTGAACCAGATTAAAAAAAATTGTGTCAGGAGTCAAGTTCTCAACAATATGGCGAGAACTTGAATGTTTGTAGACTCAGACGTAAATGCCGAGCATCACATTAGATATTGTCTGCCATGTGTGAACTCATTGAATGCAGAGTTCAGTCGTACCAGACCCTGACTACCTCCTTTTGTCTATTTCCAGGTGAAAGACTTAGTCTTCAACCTTCACATGATCCTGTCCGACACGGTGAAGATGAAGGAGTTCCAGGAAGACCCCGAGATGCTGCTGGACCTGATGCACCGCATCGCGCGGGGATACCAGCACAGCCCAGATCTGAGGTTGACTTGGTTGAATAATATGGCGCAGAAGCATATGGAGGTGAGGTTTTGAATGAGCAGTCAACTTCTAGTGGATCTGAAGACATTTTAGCACACACAGACAACACCAGACATAGTTTTGGAACTTTAGAAATTGTTCTCCTATTCTTTAAAACGAAACCGCAGATCACAGAGAGTACAAACAAAAATAAACATGGAGATTTTTTATGCTTAAAAACAAAGTTAGGGACTGCGGTCTCGATTTGAAAGATTTTTAGAAACTAAGTTTAAATTACTTTTGAAGAGGTAAAGTATGTCGGAAAAAGAGGTACAGTATAGAGAAAGTCAGAGATTTATGATTTTGTGTGAAAATTACATTTTAAGAGATAGTTGTGTCGGGCCTGCGCACGGCGAGTAATGGGTAGCTCGCCGTACGATCAGCACCAGGCCCGAGATTCGACGGCGCGTAGTGTTCCACGCGCGCCTCAAGGAGTTGTCAGTCGCCACTGACGGGGCCCATCATAGCCGGTGCCTGCATACCTAGGGGTAGCGGATAAATTCCTAACAGAGTTATCGCTTCCCTGGGCACTCAGGCAGGGAAGGATGGGCAGCCAAACCTACGTCACGGTCCGCGTCAAAATCACGGCGCGACATACTTACGACGTTGCTCACAAAAAATGGCATACTGATGCTTGTATGGGCTCTAGGCACATAAAGTAAACAGTTTTGAATTCTTAAATAAACATGTCGTTATTTAGAATGTAAACAATACTCGTGTTACGAGAGTTGAATTATGTACAAATGATGTTATCAGACACCTGGTGGAAATAGTTTCTGATCCCGTACTAAGTTGATTGCTGATAAAAAGACTGCATCAATTTACACGAAATTTTGAAGGTTACACTATGAATAGATAAGTAATCTAATAACGTCGTTTTTTTTTTGAGAGTCCTCTATAATATTTTCATAATATTCATACCTAAACTTCCTATTACGAAAATCAAATAATGTAACTGTTTTAGGCGTGAAATTTCTTTACCAAATAAGTATATTTATGATATTATTTCGTGAATAGACTAACTAATACTATCTAATAACTATTTATAAATAAAAACATACCCACAAATCGATGAATATCACATAAATAGACCCTAAACAGCACTTGCAAAATATTTTAATAAAAATGTTGACACCTTCCATTTTCTTGATCGAAAAAGTATTATAACAATGTTATTTCATCAAAATATTTATCTAACACGATGTAATAACTACTTAGAAATGATTATACAAACACTTCATATTAATAAACTCACAAAAATCTCATATTAACAAGTTTAATAATAATAATAATAATCCACAAAAAAATGTGGTAGAAAATTTGTGAGACTGACAAGAATGTCATCCCCGTATGTGAACCTTTCCACAGGATATAAAACCTTTTCTTATTAGTAATAATAGAGGTTCAAAGCGCGCGACTCTGCCGTCTCCTTAAGGAGACGGCGGGGCCTGACTCCAGTATTGATTACCGTCTCCATAAAGAGACGTAGGGGCTTGAGGTATTGGATACGTACATACTACATCATTGTCTTGTATTGTCGTGTCGCAGCGGTCCAACCACACGGAGGCTGGCATGTGCCTGATCCACGGCGCAGCCCTGGTGGCGGAGCAGATGTGCGCGGGAGGCCGCGGCGCCGCGCTGCTGCAGCGCGTCACGCACAACGCGCTCGACGAGAGCTGCGCCGACGCACTCCATCATCATCTCACGCATCTAGAGCTGCAGGTATAATACTATTTTTGTAAGTCTCTTTACGGGTCAGAAGATAAATAGAACAAACATATTTCCAGAGGTAAAACTGTCCCTGGCCTACGGACGGCGAGTAATGGGTAGCTCGCCGTCCGATCAGCACCAGGCCCGAGAGTCGACGGCGCGTAGTGGATAAATTCGAAACTAGAGTAACCGCGCCCCTGGGCACTCAGGCAGGGAAGGAACAAGGATGGGTTTTAGTCAGTAAGAGTTTTACACGCCACACTACTAGAGAGGGAGATGTCATTGGATGATTTCCCAAGCCATAAAAAAAGTAGGTAAAACTGTGTATTTTTTTCGTAAAACCTTAGATTATTACAAAGGGGCCGTTCAAGTATTACGTTTTAATGTTAGTATTCTGTTTTTTTTTTTTAAGTAATTTATGAGCGTATATAGTACCTAAACGTATTCATTATTTGTAGGAAACCCCGAACATGCGTTTCGTTTTCAAGCATCGACAATGTGTGGGTTGCCATAAGTATGAAAAAGTAAATAATTACTGCTGACGTACGTAATCACCATCTAGACTCCCCCACCCCCCATGTCATCAAAAATAAGCAAAGCATAGACCCCCCGCCCCCCTATAGTGCTTACGTAATACTTGAACGGCCCCAAAGTAGTAAATGCGACATAACCCGACACAATACAGGAGAATACTGCCGGCTCCCTGAGTGGAACGGCAACTGGTGCAAAAACATAAAATGCATCACTACAAAGTCTTCGTCCAGAGCACAAGTAAATCGGCGAGTGCTAAGCATTGCACAAAAACTTTGGCCTTTTGAGATAGCAGCTTGAGCTAAAACAATCGCATATTACTACTTTCAGTATTGTTTAAGGTTAAAATTTAGTATCGTTTTGCAGGAGGAGGGTAGAGAGAGGGGGCACTTGAGCTAAAACAATCGCATATTACTACTTTCACTATTGTTTAAGGTTAAAATTTAGTATCGTTTGGCAGGAGGATGGGAGAGAGAGGGGGCACTTGAGCTAAACCAATCGTATATTACTACTTTCACTATTGTTTAAGGTTAAAATTTAGTATCGTTTGGCAGGAGGAGGGGAGAGAGAGAGGGGGCACTTGAGCTAAAACAATCGCATATTACTACTTTCACTATTGTAATTTAGTATCGTTTGGCAGGAGGAGGGGAGAGAGAGGGGGCACTTGAGCTAAAACAATCGCATATTACTACTTTCACTATTGTTAAAGGTTAAAATTTAGTATCGTTTGGCAGGAGGAGCGGAGAGAGGGGGCACTTGAGCTAAAACAATCGCATATTACTACTTTCAGTATTGTTTTAGGTTAAAATTTAGTATCGTTTAGCAGGAGGAGGGTAGAGAGAGGGGGCACTTGAACTAAAACAATCGCATATTACTACTGTCACTATTGTTTAAAGTTAAAATTTAGTATCGTTTGGCAGGAGGAGGGTAGAGAGGGGGGGGGGGGCACTTGAGCTAAAACAATCGCATGTTACTACTGTCACTATTGTTTAAGGTTAAAATTTAGTATCGTTTTGCAGGAGGAGGGTAGAGAGAGGGGGCACTTGAACTAAAACAATCGCATATTACTACTGTCACTATTGTTTAAAGTTAAAATTTAGTATCGTTTGGCAGGAGGAGGGTAGAGAGGGGGGGGGGGGGGGGGGGCACTTGAGCTAAAACAATCGCATGTTACTACTGTCACTATTGTTTAAGGTTAAAATTTAGTATCGTTTTGCAGGAGGAGGGTAGAGAGAGGGGGCACTTGAGCTAAAACAATCGCATATTACTACTTTCACTATTGTTTAAGGTTAAAATTTAGTATCGTTTGGCAGGAGGAGGGGACAGAGAGGGGGCACTTGAGCTAAAACAATCGCATATTACTACTGTCACTATTGTTTAAGGTTAAAATTTAGTATCGTTTTGCAGGAGGAGGGGAGAGAGAGGGGGCACTTGAGCTAAAACAAGCGCATGTTACTACTTTCACTATTGTTTAAGGTTAAAATTTAGTATCGTTTGGCTGGAGGAGGAGAGAGAGGGGGCACTTGAGCTAAAACAATCGCATATTACTACTGTCACTATTGTTTAAGGTTAAAATTTAGTATCGTTTTGCAGGAGGAGGGGAGAGAGAGGGGGCACTTGAGCTAAAAGAATCGCATATTACTACTTTCACTATTGTTAAAGGTTAAAATTTAGTATCGTTTAGCAGGAGGAGCGGAGAGAGAGGGGGCACTTGAGCTAAAACAATCGCATATTACTACTTTCACTATTGTTTAAGGTTAAAATTTAGTATCGTTTGGCAGGAGGAGCGAAGAGAGAGGGGGCACTTGAGCTAAAACAAGCGCATATTACTACTTTCACTATTGTTTAAGCTTAAAATTTAGTATCGTTTGGCAGGAGGAGGGGAGAGAGAGGGGGCACTTGAGCTAAAACAAGCGCATATTACTACTTTCACTATTGTTAAAGGATAAAATTTAGTATCGTTTGGCAGGAGGAGGGGAGAGAGAGGGAGCAAAGTAGTAATTATGCGATTGTTTTAGCTCAAGTGCTAAAACAATCGCATAATTACTACTTTCACTATTGTTTAAGGTTAAAATTTAGTATTTTTGGCAGGAGGAGGGGAGAGCGAGGGGACTGCCCCCTCTCCCCTGGCACCACTCCCATATAAAGGTAACGCACCATTCTTGAGAAAGACAATTTATGGTAACCTAACTGCAAAACACTTTATAATTGCTAAAAAGGCGTAGTTGGAGCCCCGGACTCAATGGTTTAGAAAGAATGACCACCTAACCTATCCGACTCAGGGTGCCCCAAGTCCAGAGCTCGCTTCGCTTGCTCTTAAATCCTAATATTACCTTTTGTACACACATATGATTATTGAGGGTCACGGAGAACACACTCATATTCAAGCAACTCGAGGACAAACGGAATGGACGAAAACGAATGACAGATGAACACATAACGCAAATACCACAGTTTTTATTTGTTTTTACGTTCCGTTTTATCGATTTTGCACCACATTTTACACTACGGACAATACGTTCACTAGGACAAATTTAGTTTTCAATCGCCCATTTTAAAGTTTCGTTTTATATAATTTGAGGGTTTATATAATGAGAGGTAGCGCAATAATCGGGGACCCTACCCCTACCATCGTTAGCCCCTTTTACTCCCCAACTCCTGCTAAACGATACTAGATCCAACCATGTGTGCATGTTTAATGTTTGTGTGTTTGTGTAAGGAATGTGATACTGTCAATGAATTTGTTTACTTTGTTGAATTAATATTACCTTCTTATAATATTGGAAAATGAATATTTATACAAAAAATAACGACAAGAGACTCCAAGCGAAGTGGGCCGGCCGCCGGCGCCCGAGCATGGCGCGCACAGTCAGACATGCTGCCGTGGCATCCCGCAGGTGACATTATTTGTCACGTATTTGAAAATAATCGCGCAGAATACAGAAAACGCTACAAATTTAAAAATTTACAGAAATTAATAAGTATTTTATAGCATTTTTTTAGTCTGTATGACTAAAAATGGGTCAGAATGTTGGGCTGCGAAAAAGACGGATGAAAAAAGATTGCATGTGGCGGAGATAAGAATGTTGAGATGGATGTGTGGAGTAACGAGAATTGATAAAGTGAGAAATGAGTACATGAGGTAGTTTAAAAGTGGTGCCAGTCACAGAAAAGTTGAAAGGGAGCCGCTTATCTTGGTATGGTCATGTGAAAAAGAGGGATAATAATAATAATAATAATAATAATAGTTTATTTGAATAACTAAGTATTACAAATATCTCTTAGTGTATGGAAAATATAATAACAACAATGGGTGATTATGTAAACAAGAGAATACGTCGACGACCGTAGTAGTATGAACTGTGTCACAGTCGTCAGCGCCTTCCACTCTGTACATTAGTTTATAAGTAGGTACTAACAAAAATAAAAAAGTAAAAACTTAGTAATATAAAATGTGGGTACTTAAACATAATAAAATATAAAACAGACAATTTTATTGTATTGGTACGTTATCATTTTTGGATGGTGTGTGTGTGTGTGTGTGTGTGTGTGTGTGTGTAAGTGTGTGTGTGTGTGTGTGGGTGAATATGACTCGGTGTATATGTATGTGTTGTCTCTGCGAGGATGAGTAAATTGATGTGTGGTGTAAGTGAAAAGAATTAACTGTATAAAATTTCCTCCATTTGTGTATAATTTAGTTGCAATAGCCAACTTCGTATCTTTTCTTTGCACTTGTTGGTAGGAAGTTCATAAATGTTATTGGCTCGGTTTGCAATGTTATACAATTTATTACTTATAGTATAGTACTGGTGACTTGCGATGGTTGTACGAAAAGGAACCGTAGAACAAACTGTTGTTCTATTGCGCTTAGAGATCGGTGTATATGTAATACTTTTATGCTTGCGAAGAATAGTAGACAACACAAAGAGCTTCCTGATGGAAAGTACCAAACAGTCATTATACAATACATCTGTGCTATATCTTCGAGGTTTACCTAGCATCACCTTTAGGATAGCCCTTTGGGCTCGCTCGAGGGGAAGTAGGGCAGTTTTGCCAATACCACCCCAAACAACAATGCAATAGTGAGATAAGTTCTGGACAAGGGCATAATAAACACACAACAGGGTTTCAAGATCAGCAGAGTTCCTCAGCCTTCTGAAAACGGGAATTAATTTTCTAATTCTGGCAGTAGTCTGAGCAATATGAGATGACCAATTCAGTAAGCTGTCAATAGTGAGACCCAGATACTTTATATTAGAAGTACGGGTAAGCCTAGGACAAGTACAGTTATTGAGCAGATCACATGAATGTGCTCCAACTTCGAATTCTGTTGATGGCTGCGTATGAGTGCGATGTGAAAAAGTAATATATTTAGTCTTGTCTACGTTTAGGGTTAAGAGGTTATCATTGAGCCATGACATTATCACCCCTAGTGCATGTTCCGAACAGTTCTGAGCCTCTTTCCAATCAGATCCATGTACGATTAAAGCGGTGTCATCAGCATACGTCACAATGTTGCAGTTAGGCAGTTGTATTGTGCACAAGCTGTTAATATACAGAAGAAAAAGTGTAGGCCCTAAGACACTGCCTTGAGGAACACCATAAGAAAGAGTAGCCACTGAACTAGTGTGAATCCCCAGTCTAACACACTGAGTCCGATTTGAGAGGTAAGATCTAAAGATATCTAAGACAATTCCACGTATACCAATTGATTCCATTTTAGCAATCAGTAATGGTACAGAGACAGTGTCGAAGGCCTTTGAAAGGTCTAGAAAAATCCCAATAACTTTTTTATTACTGTCAAGATTTTTAGCGATAGTTTCTGTAAGAAGCAAAGTTGCATCTTCAGTAGATTTCCCTTTAACAAACCCGAATTGATTATGTGCAATGATGTTGTTTTGCTGAAGAAAACTAACGAGTCTAGAATTTAGAAGCTTTTCTAAAACTTTGGAAATAACAGGCAACACGGATATCGGCCTATAGTTTCCGACACTGTCTCGGTCTCCATTCTTGTAAATAGGGTGCACCAGTGCTCTCTTTAGGACATCCGGAAAGACGCCCGTGGTGAGACACAGGTTACACATATATGTAAGTGGGGGAATCAAAATCTTCACAGCACTCTTTACTAACAGCGTTGGTATACCATCAATACCAGTTGCAGAATGATTTTTTAAATTAATTACAATCCTTTCAACCTCACTGCAATCAGCAGGAAATAACGCCATGGAATCTCTCGATGACTGAGGAGATGTAGTATAGTTAGTTGACGAGAATGCCTGGTTTACACCCTGTCCATTTACTATCGTCTCAGCAAGTGAAGCACCGA
This sequence comes from Polia nebulosa, assembly GCA_951329385.1. NCBI lineage: Eukaryota > Metazoa > Arthropoda > Insecta > Lepidoptera > Noctuidae > Polia > Polia nebulosa. Next base: position 3,869,289 of record OX589592.1, on the reverse strand, counting down.
TTCGAGCAAAGTAACCGTTAACTAAATTTAGGGATTCATATGGATCTTGAGTGAGATTAAGTAATTCTCTGGGAGGGGGAGTACTTTGTTTGAGGTTACTGATTTGATTAATGGTGTTCCACATAGCCTTTGGATTCTTTTTGTTCTTGTGAAATTCCGATTTTTCATAAGCAATCTTAATTTTTTTTAAAAGATTGTTGCAAAAGTTACGATACCTAGTGTAAGCGATCTGGAGTATAGCGTTTTGTGCATCAAGATTAGCCTTTAGTTGGAGTCTGTCCCTATGCCTGATACACCGTACCAAGCCTGGAGTCATCCATGGTTTAATAGTGCGTTTGCGATGTGGAATTTTTATTTGATTGGAGTGCAAAGCTACAGCTTCAGATAGTATTTGAATTAGATTGTTAGCTGAAGCATTAGCATCTGTAGCATTAAATACAGAACCAAAATCCAAATCAGAAAGGTGTAGAATTAGAGCCGGATAATTAATCTTTAGGAATGTGGTATTAGTGGTATTTCTTTTTATTTTGCAGTCCAAACAACAAACCAGAGGTGCATGGTCAGTTATAAATGAATTTAAAACATAAGTGGCTGCGCGTTTATCTGATCTCAATATGACATGATCAATACAACTATCATTACGCGTGGGAAGAGTATGTGCAGGTAGAAAGCCATGATATGCTAACAGTTCTAAGTACACGCTAGAATTAGGGTCAGCATTGTTTGGAGAGATGTTAATATTAAAGTCCCCAATCAGAACTACTGACTTCACTGACTTGAGTGATTCCAGGCACAGATCAAGGCTATTACAAAACGATGTTATGTTACGATGGGACGGTGAGCGATACAGAGCAACAATAGCATATTCGGATTCGTATTGCAGGATAAGGCAATTAGCACCCGTGAATGACGGCTGTTTTATGCAATGTTTTATCTCGGACTTAACATAAATAATTACTCCGTCATTCTGATTAGTGAAGTCTGAAGCATATGAGACGTACCCGGGAATTTCTGGCGTAAGTGTATTTTTACTTAGCCAACATTCTGTCAGCACAAGAACATCACACTGGATAGATATTCTGTCCAGTAGGATAATAAGAGCGTCAAAGTTACAACCCACACTACGGATGTTAGAATGCATTACGGTTAAGGCTGACCGAGATATATTAATATTATCACTTAAAGATTCGGGAGAACAGATCATAGACTCCGATACTTGTGCTAGATCGATGTCACTCATCATTTCATCCAAAAACAACATTGTTACGGTTAGTTTCAACAAGGCTTATCTGAATGTAACGCATGTGTATATTTTTTACAAGTAGACAAATTAGGAAAAAACGCAAAATAGGTGTAATAAGTGTAACAGAGGTAATTTCAAACAGTGTTATTGGTATGTATGTATGTATGCGTGTGTGTGATAACGAGTAGCAGATTTTTGTTTCAGACACAATAATAAAATAAGAAGTGTTATTAAAAATTAAAGGCATGCAGTAAGAAAAACATAAGAGCCATACAATATATCTTAGTCATTTCTCCTTTTGAGGTTGCAGCTTGTCGATATCAATTTCACCATCAATCCGATGAGACGCCGCACCAATCTTCTGGCGAAGAAAAACCTTTCCATGAGCTGTCCAGCAAAAATCGTACTGGTTTTTTTTACTGAAGTCACGAGCTAGGTAGAATAATTTTTTTGCTTTATCGGTAAGGCATTCTACAATATAAATAGGCTGAGACTGGCATCCAAGTTGCAAATGGGTAGTGTTCAATTTATTGTCGCGGTTTGAGCGATTGTGTGTTTTCACCGCCGTTAAGATCCTTTCTTTCATTGTGACTGAAGAAAAATCCACTATGATAGATCTACTGCCTTTTTTATCAGCGTTCGTTCGAAAAACATCTCGAATATGAGTCTCATTGACACAATTTTTAGTAGCTAATCCAACTTTTTGAACTAACTGAAGCAGGTGGTCCTTTGTTTCATTTTTTTGAACAGGAACGTTTCTAATCTCAATAGAAGACTGTCTTTGGGATCTTTCGAGGTTCTCTACCTTTGTCTCTAGCGTTTGTATATATGCCAGGTGAGTTTTCCTCTCAGTTTCCATAGTGATAAGTTTATTTTTCATATCATCATACTGTGCAGATATAAGCTCCATAGATTTAATCATTTCGCTATTTTGCTTCTTAATTCCATTAATGCTTTCCAATATTGTGTTTTGTTGGAGTTTAAAAGTCTCGAGAGATTTCTTCATTTCCGCCATAGCAACAGTTACTTCATCATCATATTGTCGCTTTCGAGGTCGAGGTCGGCTAGTGATGTTACTGGTAGTCTCATTGTCTGTATCGGTGACCGGTGCTGAACTTTGGTTTGTATCAGATACCATTTTACCTTGTGTTGTGGATGGGGGGGTCCTTTTCAGCGGCATAACAACGGCACGGCAATAATATCAGCTAAGCTAAGCTAAGCTTTTCCAAGTTCGTGTAGTTATTCAGACGATCGAAAAATAACTTTAACCAACCGCAGTCCGCCTAAACGCTCCGCTTATGAAATTGCGGCAAGCGCAAACTATGACGCGCTGATGACGACAAGGCAGGCGACGACGCGGTTAGCGAACGCGCTGCTTGCGTAGCTCGGCAACTTCCTTGGGATCTGTTGTTGTCTTGCTCTTGCAACGACTCCTCGTTTGCACGTTAGCCGCTTCTATGTTCTGTGAGCCTGGTACTTCACTGATTTTAAATTTTGATTTTATTTGTCGAAAGATAAGATTTTTAAATATGATTTTTTTTAAAAACAATTCTACAGGTCAACACGTCTATATGCTTTCGCTGTCCGGAGGGAAGGGGGATGAAACACATGTAACTAAAAGACTTATGAATATAAATGTGGATGGATGGAGAGGGAGAGGGAGGCCAAAGAAAAGATGGATGCATTGTGTGAAGAGTGATATGAAAGAAAAGGGAGTTAGTGATAGCGTGACGGCTGACAGGACTGAATGGAAGAAAAAAACGTGTTGCGCCGACCCCAAGTAACATGGGATAAGGGCAGGAAGATGATGATGCTTCATCCAAATTTAAGGCACTTCTAAACAATAACCGAAAGCGAGAATTATGCTAGTCAAGTACTTATATGGCTAATCTAACTGACAGACGTAAAAAAATCTGCACGCTGAGTCCAAATTTTAATGTTAAGTGATGAAATTCAACACTTTTACTTTTTTTGTTGTTTGGTCTTTCTTGGCGTCATGTTTACCGCAAATAAACGTATTTTCTTTCTTTTTTTCTAAAATAACAACCAATGTGCGATTAAGTGGTTTGTCTGTCCACCCCAGGCGCTACTGGAGCACGCGGCCAGCGAGCTGATGACGGCCGGCATGTACGAGACTGTCAACGAGGTGTACAAGGTGCTCATACCCATCGCTGAAGAGCACCGCGACTACAAGAAACTCGCTAACATACACAGGTATACCGTTGACAATTATACTTATCATCATTTAACCTTCCGTTCATTTAGAAACGACACACCGGGAAGAGATATCGTGTGCGTCGACCTTTAGAGAAAGAAGGAAATCGGCTAGATGGCATCAGTATCACCGTTGCAAGAATCAGGAAGAAAAATAATGAACGATTGATCACAACACCTTTAGAAAAAGAAGGAAATCGGCTAGATGGCATCAGTATCACCGTTGCAAGAATCAGGAAGAAAAATAATGTACGATTTATCACAACACCTTTAGAAAAAGAAGGAAATCGGCTAGATGGCATCAGTATCACCGTTGCAAGAATCAGGAAGAAAAATAATGAACGATTTATCACAACACCTTTAGAAAAAGAAGGAAATCGGCTAGATGGCATCAGTATCACCGTTGCAAGAATCAGAAAGAAAAATAATGAACGATTTATCACAACACCTTTAGAAAAAGAAGGAAATCGGCGAGATGGCATCAGTATCACCGTTGCAAGAATCAGAAAGAAAAATAATGAACGATTTATCACAACACCTTTAGAGAAAGAAGGAAATCGGCTAGATGGCATCAGTATCACCGTTGCAAGAATCAGGAAGAAAAATAATGAACGATTTATCACAACACCTTTAGAGAAAGAAGGAAATCAGCTAGATGGCATCAGTATCACCGTTGCAGGAATCAGGAAGAAAACGAATGAACAATAAATCCGTCAGGCCCCGCGCGTCTCCAACCGGAGACGCGACAATAGGATTTTAATTGTGTCTGACATTCCGGGGCCTGACAGGAACACAACACCTTTAGAGAAAGAAGGTAATCAGCTAGATGGCGTCAGTTTCAACGTTGCAGGGATCAGGCAGAAAAAGAATGAACGATTAATCCGTCAGGTTTTTAATTCTGTCTGCTATTCCGGGGCCTGACGGATTTAACTAATGCATAGATAACTGAAATGACATTAAGGGTCGGTTCACATCTGACGGAAGATGCGTCGCGTATTATCGATCGTGTAACGTCAGAACAGATAAATATACAGCATGTAACAAAAAACCCTGTCCGATCCTCAAGGGTATTATTTAGTATCGTACTGCGTACACAGCATATACTTACGTAATCATTTAATGGATACGAGATTATTATTTTTCCCCAATGTTATTAATTAATTTAAAAAAAAACAAAATCTTATCAAAATAAGATTTTCTTTTTTTTTTAATTAATTATTGGGCAACACTGAGGGCTCGACAAAGTTCACTCAGTTTCGTGTCAAAGACGCGGCCTCAGTGAGACGGTCTTTTTGATCCTTTTGTTAAAACGTGCCTACAACACGGTATCTTTTGAAATAAAAAAACTTTTTTACAAAAAAATAGAACCGACTTCCAAAAAAAGTGCAAAATAACTTTAATTTCGGAAGTCGGTGTTCCTGTTTTGTGTCTTTGTTTTTTGACACCGACTTCCGAAATTAAAGAAGTCGGTTCTATTTTTTTGTAAAAAAGTTTTTTATTTTTCACTTTTTAGTTGTGGTTCCCCATTAAACTGTGTTAACAATTCATAGACATACGATAGCAGCAATCGCGGTTGATTTGCTGTCAATTTTTGAAGAGTTCCGTTGTCTGTCTCCGAAACCCATTATCAGATCTTTTTGAAATTTAAATGGGACCATTTCGGAATAAACCCCTTTCGAACAAAAAAAGAATTTTGCAAATCCGTCAATATATGACGGAGTTATGCCCGAACATACATAAAAAAAAAAAAAAATACAAACATCCGAATTGATAACCTCCTCCTTTTTCGAAGTCGGTTAAAAATAGGTAGAAATTAAAAGATTTCGCCGGCCGGTGGAGTGTAGTCAACTTATGAAAATTTGCCATATTTAGTGTTCAGCATTGCACCCGTGTGAAGCCCGGGCGGGTCGCTAGTGCTGTATAATAAAACATTCAAACTTGCACAGTCAACCGATGATGTGCTAATTTGGCCGAATAGACGCGACCATTGATACGGAAATGAAAGACGATGACGACCCCAACTGTGTCCAATAGGGTATTTGACTCATTTTTTTTATTATTTGTATCAAAGAGTTACTTTATCCAAAATCAAAAATTGAAAAAAAAATTCAAATCAATAAAAAATTAAGCAAGTAAGAAAACTTTCAAATCTTGTGGAAGGGGAAACTGTCAAGTAACAGAAAAAGGATTCACACACTTATGTATGACGTCACCGTTAGGTTACGCACGTACAAGAGAGATAGCGAGATGTCCCCATCTCGCTTCCACTCTTCCTTATTTGAAATGCTAATTGCTGCTTCATTTAATAACCAATTTTGATGCTGTTTACAAAAAAAGATTTCTTTTTAGTTTTGTTTGCTGTTTCATATAAAATATTGTACAAAAATAAACACAGGAGAATGCCCTATTATAGTAGTTTATGATACACTTGACAAAGGTTATTTAAATATGAGTGTGTTTGTGGCTGTTTATAATAGTATCACACGAATGTTTTAATACTTAATTATTTGCTGTTTCACACACTACGTTATCTAATCTCATCAAAAACATAATTTATAAATGTATAATAAAAAACTTTTTTACAAAAAAAACAACCGACTTCCAAAAATAAAATACACTGAAAATTTATAAATAACTTTAATTTCGGCAGTCGGTGTCAAATAACGAAGAAGTAAAAATACAAACACCGACTTCCGAAATTAAAGTTATTTATAAATTTTTAGTGTATTTTATTTTTGGAAGTCCGTTGTTTTTTTTGTAAAAAAGTTTTTTATTTTTCACTTTTTAGTTGTTATACCCCAGAACTAAAAACCCCAATATAATGGAACGTGGAATTTAAACATTTGGAGAACACCAAAACGTCATCGAGGTACACGTATTTTCCGTTTTTGTTCAGTTTCTCAAAAAGCGCTGAAGCAATTTCGATAAAATTGATATGGGACCACCTCGGGAGTATATTCTTTCAGATGAAAAAATAATTTTGAAAATTGGTTCACAACTGACGGAGAAATCGGGTAACATACATACAAAAAAAAAAAAAACATATAGACGAATTGAGAACCTCCTCTTTTTGGAAGTCGGTTAAAAAAGGGAAGGGAGTTAGCGATAGCGTGGCGGTTGACAGAAAGAATGGAAGAAAAAAACGTGTTGCGCCGACCCCAAGTAACATGGGATAAGGGCAGGAAGATGATGAGATGATGATGTATAATAATATGGCGCAAAATATAACATTCCTCCACGGAGTCATGAGCAGGCGCACACAGGCGCATACTCGACAATACAACATGTAGAACCGAACTCCAAATGTGAAAATAAAAACGTAATACTCACACACAATGTGCCGCCATCTTATTAGAAAAAAAGTTATTTTATAGCATTAAATTGTCAGGGAAGGTTTGCTATAATAGTAGATTGTTGCCTCAAGCGCAAAGTGAGTTATTACCCTAATAGCATTTATTGTGGGCATTCAGTTGGGCCACGTGCACTTCGTGGGTTGGCCAACTGTTAGATTTGGCCATCTAATAGAGGTAGGGCCTACATCAAAGGGCCCACAAAAAATGGCCAAAAAGGGGCCAACAACTGGGCCTGGGGGGGGGCAACAACTGGGCCTGGGGGGGGCCAACAACTGGGCCTGGGGGGGGCCAACAACTGGGCCTGGGGGGGGCCAACAACTGGGCCTGGGGGGGGCCATTGTAGATTTTTATTCCATTGGTTGTTTTGCATTGTGCGGCCTTCTTACACAATATTGACAGTTATCCTATAGTTGACAAATGGTTAGGGTTTGGTTAGGCTGGTTTCACAGCTGTCCGGGAGACCCGTACGGGCCGCCCGTACTGGCACCCGGAACGGAGACATACGTGAGGCGCTAGAACATTGTTTCACAGCGACGCGGAGCGGGTCGCATACGGACCAATCCGCGTCGCTGTGAAACGATGTTCTAGCGCCTACGTAAGTCTCCGTTCTGGGATCCCTTACAGGCGGCCCGTACGGGTCTCCCGGATAGCTGTGAAGCTAGCCTTAAGTGTAGTATTTTAGAATTACAGCTGTGGTACAAATATAATTAGAATTAAAAAATCATCATCATCAGCATTTTAATGTCCCCACTGCTAGAACACAGGCTTCCTCTCTGTGAGAGGGTGTGGACCGTAATCCACCACGCGGGCCCAATGCAGATTGATGGATGTCACATGTCTTCAAATTTTTGGTACTAGGACTTGCCAGTTTCCTCACGATGTTATCCTTCACCGTTTTGAGAGCAGTAGTGATGAAATAATTTACATAAAGTAAAGCGCCTGCCTGGGTTTGAACTCACAACCTACAACTTGTAAGTCGCGACAGTCACCACTGGGCCACCACTGTTCCAAAAAATATGTTAGGGTAATGCCATATGTGACTAACTCTACATTTGACACGATTTGAGTTTTATTTTGCATTGTTTTACGAATTCCACTATTTTTATAGTACTAATTTCAGTAATTTTGTATAAATATCCTTTAATTAAACCTCCGTGGTAATAAATGTGTACTTTATAACCCCGGTGGCTCTCATGTGTGCCGCTAGTTTTCCGCTAGTTTGCCTTGCCAAAAACCCGATTCACGCGTTTTAAACCGCTATTATCACTATTAGCCAAGGTCTTTAGACCTGTAACAAGGTTCATACACACGGAACCTGACCAAGTCTGTAGTTACACGATGGCCGCCTGTCAACGGGGACTGACATATGCTGAAACGTGACACGTCCCGGGCTTGAGAGGTTAAAAAAGTTAAGGTTTATTTAAACAAATGTAAATGTGACTGACACTTCATGCAAAATGAACTCGTGATGAAGTGTTTTTCAACTACAGATCTTTCTCGATGCATGTTTTATAACTAATTTGTAATAGTAGTCGTAATTTGTGTTTGTATTTGTACATGAAAAAAAATATTGGGATGTGTTGAAATGGAAAACCTTACATTCGTAAAAACTTTTTTATTAGAAAAATAAATAGTGGCTGACACTAATACAGACCAAAACGTGACTGACTAACGTCACTTTGGATTTCAGAATAATCGTATTTTTAAATGAAACATTACGAATACAATACAATCATAACATAGGAACTTTACAAAAATAAACATATAAATAAAAAAAATGCTATTTTTGCGTTTAATTATAAAATGCAGAAAATTATACATTCATAGAAACTTTTTTATTAGAAAAATAAATTGTGGTTGACACTAATACAGACCAAAACGTGACTGACAAACGTCACTTTGAATTTCAAAATAGTCGTATTTTTTAAATGAAACAGAAACTAATACAGCACAATCATAAGAATGACACTTTACAAAAATAAACTTACTCGTATAAAGAAAAAAATGTTATTTTTGCGTTTAATTACAAAATGCAGAAAATCATACATTCATAGAAACTTTTTTATTAGAAAAATAAATAGTGGCTGACACTAATACAGACCAAAACGTGACTAACGACACTTGTGAACATCAGAATGCCTGGCCAAAATGACCGATCAGCTTTAAAATATTACTAAAATCTAATGCCTATTTGCTACTATTTGATACGTTTGTTTAAATAATTGGTACCTAATTAATAACTGAGAAAATGAATTCAAAAATTGGGCAGTCATTCTGATGTCAAGATGACTACCCACATTTAGAATCTCCACGTAAGGGCTCCAAAATTTCAATTCGCCTTTAAAAAATTAGTACCTATTTGACACTTAAACATATATTTTTTCTAGATTTTTAGGGCATCATTTAGTTCTACCTAATTTTGAGGACAATGAGTCATTTGTATGTTTGCCATTTGTTAATATGACGCTAAGTCATTAAAACCCGCGGGTGCAGTGTTTAATTTTACCTCCAAATTACCACCTCCTTAATTATAGATCAAACAGGTAAGATCAGTATCCTTAAAATCAGCATTTTCAATTTTACCAGTAGATATATTACGCGTGAAAGTGATTTCCTCGGCATTAAAATCATCAGTATAATTTTCTGATATACAATTATTATGATGTTCATTAATAAATGATGAATTAGTACCTGCATTATTACTAGTAACATTACTTTTATCGTTGATCCTTAATTTACCTCTTAATTCAGTTTTTATTGCATTTAGATGACGCCTCTTTGTTCTTGCAGATAGTCCAGAATATTGTCGTGTAGAGCTGCTGTTATTAGCTTCATCATATTCTTCTGTTATCTCTTCCGCCATCTCGATCTCTAGCAAATCTAAACCAGTTTGTTATGACACCTGTGATTCCAGCATCAGTTGCTGTCTCTGCCAACTTGTTTCTTCACACTGCAACTGTAAATATTACGAAGCAATACTTTAGCATTTCATTTAGAATAACACAATCGATAAAGTAATAATAAACCACAAATAATATTACTGGGTAATACGATACCCCTTGATAAGGCTGGTTGTCACTTTCGGGCTTCTGACGACCCGTAACGACTGTTAAAGATCCACGATTGATAGCCGGGACCAACAGCTTAACGTGCTTTCCGAGGCACGGAGGAGTCTCAGTATGTAAAGATGGTCACCCATCCATGAATCCCGGCAAACGTAGCTTAAACTGATGGATCGGCCCGTGCAGCTGTTATTACTTAAGCCACGAGCTTCTCCATAAATAAATGAATCTAATATGGTTACATAAATATATCTAATATTATCTGTAATTTTCATAGTCATACCTACTTACAATGACTTTTGACAATAATTGTAAATTTTTCAAACTAAACTTATTATTTTATCCAGTCCAGTTGCATTGAATTGCCAGAGAGTTGGTGAAAACCCGTTCCAGATTTCTTCTGGTAATTGTGGCAGTTCCTTTGCCACCAACATAGGCCAAAACATTTATCGGCTCATAGTCAATAAGCAATCATAAATAAACGTAAAACAATGTATGTATACTCGTTTATCTATTAAATTTCATATAATAGTAGTATTATAACTACATAGTATATCATCAGTACGTCCTGTGGTCTTGCTTGCTTGTAAAGCTTGTATATTTCTATCAGAATATTGTACTTACCAATTGTTCTTTGTGTTCTTCATCTTCAAGCCAATTTTCTATTTATCTAATATCGTCAAGTGATTTTAATGGTATGTCTATATCTACCAGCAAAGTGGCTGCACTAGACACATGTGTTGAAGGAGAGTGATATTCTCAGTAAAATATCATTTTGAGTTTGCTTCAGGTCCTCCATTGCGGTTTGAATGTGTCCAAGACATTGGGCAATGACATCTAAAATAATAATAATAATAAAGTAATACATTTCCTAGATAGAAGATTCCAAAACAATATAAAAATGTGTGTGTGTACTTATGTACGCACGTAAGAAGTTATACTTCTTTGGCAAAACCAGATAAAAAACCAAACTGTTACAAAGTTTACAAAACGAAAACAATCATTCTTCATGAACCACAGACCATAGCTAACTTAACGGTGTCGGTTCTAGCTAACTTCAGGCTGTAGGTTTTTGTGACGGTGTGCGCGAGCATCGTAAAAATTTACTCTCATCATTTTGCCCTAACGTACCTAAAGAAGTATAACTTCAAAAACAGTATGCCTACTACTGTTTCTTTTGATAGATTTAAAGTAAAATAAATTCACAATTTTAAGAAAAACAATGATCCACCATCGTGGATTCTAAAATGAATGTCAGATTTGCAATCGGCACCCCCAAAAACCTATTACACGATACCCATATCGAATCTTTGAGAAAAAGTTGCATCCGCCATCTTGAATTATAAAATGAATGTCTAATTCGCAATCAGCACCCCCAAAAACCTATTACACGATACCCATATCATATTTTAGAGAGAAAGTTGCATCCGCCATCTTGGATTTTAAAATGAATGTCTAATTTGCAATCAGCAACCCCAAAAACCTATTACACGATACCCATATCGAATGTTTGAGAAAAAGTTGCATCCGCCATCTTTGATTTCAAAATAAGTGTCAGATTTGCAATCGGCACTCCCAAAAACCTATTACACGATACCCATATCGAATGTTTGAGAAAAAGTGGCATCCGCCATCTTTGATTTTAAAATGACTGTCAGATTTGCAATCGGCGCCCCCGAAAACCTACACGATACCCATATCAACATTATATAATATAATCATATTATTATTATTATTATAACTTAAAAAATAAAAAGGCTGTGACCTACCCGTGTGCAAAATTTCATTCAAATCCCTTCAGCCGTTATTGTGTGATTGACAGGCAAACATACAAACATTCACATTTATAATATTAGTAGGATGTAGGATTGTTGTATTTTATATTAGGGGGTGACATAACCTACCAACACAAGCAATTTTTGCTAAAGAATCAACCTCAAAATTGCGGGTAAAAAATGGTCAAGTAATTGTCAGACTCAATCCCGGGCTGATAAGTTTTAAGTTTTTATATTTCTATGTATTGTAATAATTTTGTAAATACTTATTGTTACTGAAATAATAACTTAATTGTCTGATTAAATAAATAAATAATATTAAATATTATATGCATAGATTTTATTTATTTTGAGGTTGGTCCCATAGTAAAAGTTAGCTGAAAAATATTTTGAAATCTTATATTTTCTTACAAGTGACAAACTTTGTTACTTACCAACATTAAAATCTTGTATAAGATTTGGTGATGAACTAGGTGTAAGTGTACATACTGGTGGTAAAATTATTTTTGGCAGCAGATGGCCATCACTGTCAATTTGAAAAGGACGAACTTCCTTGTCCATTTTTCGGTTTCTACTCCTATAACGGTTGAAGCCAATTCCGATCTACTTTCAGCCTTTTTACATTTTTGTCTGACTTTAGAGTCGATCTGTAAAATAATCATTTATTATTAAGGTGTGCAGATACCGGGGCTGTTGTTGTCGTTGATGATACCCAGTAGGTGATTCATGGTCTGGACAGGGGCACCGCACTCACATTGGGTATCAGACCAGTCTATGAATTTTACCAAGTTGTATTTGCAGCGGCCTACCTAAATTTGCAACCCATTGAGTGATTTCCATATAGGCCACTGCAGTTCACGTCCAGGTGGCAGGTGTTCCCTGGGTTCTAAGAAGTCAGGAGCTGGGTGGTATTGGTCTTCCCATGGTTTTCAGGGGTGCATTAAAGGAGCCTTCCCGAGTGGTGTTAACTATATCGTTTTGCCATTCCAAACGCCCTGCACACCCTGGACGGCTAGCAGCTGGTAACGCAGAGTCTAGCTGATCATTCCTTTCACCACAATGGTAAATCCAACCAGCTCTCTTCAGAGCCATGTACAACAGCCCTTTTTAAGGTCACCTAACAATAACAACAACATCTCTGAGGGCACTCACCACAGTCTCTCCAAGTTGCATATTATGTTCATGTATTCAAATGATTTATTTACAATCTGTTTGCAGTAGCCTCAGAATACGAAGGTTTCAAACTCCGGGTTTTAGGAAAGCGGAACAGTTTTTCGTTTTGTTTGGCTGGTGAACAGTCACACTTAAACATTTCCTTCTATTTTCATCCATACCGCAAAGGTTCAATTCTCACAAGCTTTTTGAACTCGTGTTACACAAAAAAATGCACTTTATACACACTTATTAGTATCTATTAAGTATTTTTATATAGTTGGAACATTATTTCTAGTAAAAACTACCATTCCGAAAGAAAAAAATAACTGTCACGTCTTGACGTCTGTCACTTTTTTGGCTTTTGTTCCTTGTGGAACAGACTACGGTCAGAGACCATGCTGCCTAGTCATCAGTTAGTTCGTTTTTTTTTTGTCTTTCTGATTTGTGTATATCTAGTGATTTAGATAATTTTTAGGCATATTTTATTATTATTACATATTTTTCGCTGATATAAATAAGTGTTATTTAAATTAACACTTACAATAATTTACCGGCTATTGCCGATAAGTGAAACCAAACGTGAAACGACGCCATTTTAAAAGTGTTATCACATCACAGTGTTGCCAACTCAGTGGATTTTCCACTAGATGTGGTGGTTTAGACTTTCCTTTTTTCTTCCTTTTTCCTCCAAATTTTAATTTATTTTCTAAAAAATAAAATAAAATTTGGAGGCCCGTAATTCGGAAACGGTGCGTCGGAGGGCCATGCTTCTCAGACCTTAAATTAAATGGTTTCTATGGACAAGGTTAATAAAGTGCTACAATAAAAATAGCCGAAATCAGTTAAAAAAAAAACTCCGAAAATTTGTCTAAATCCCTTGGGCACTTGGAAATATTTTTGCAATTTTTTTCTTCTTCTTAATTATTCTTTATTGTACACAAAAATTTTACATATTACATATGGTTACACAATACATGTACAAAGGCGAGCTTAACTAAATGTTGAGTTTTCTCCCAGCAAACCTTTGAGTGATAGAGAGAGATCACTGTTGAGGGTAGGATTCAGTGTACAATACTTATAAACCTACATAAATAATTCTAAATATATATTATACATATTGTTCGATTGAGAATTGTTTTTGTAGCTACAAAAGTCACATATCTACATACCTAGCTATATGTTTATCGTGTCGTCTTTTGAAGCAGTTAATATTATAGTTTAAGTTAGTCGCCAATACATCTCCGTTCAATCAACACGTATTTTATTTATCCGAAACCCAAACAAGCAATAGTGAACCTTAATACAATCACCATATGGTCGCAATCGAGCCGGAGCCATCCAGTACGAACACCTGGCGAGAGAACAAAAGGCTCACATTCCACAACAGCGATAAGCCGACCTTTTTTTTTGTGCGCATCGGTTGCCGATAATTAGCAAGTTTACTACGAGGACTATTGAAGTAATAATTACGTAACTACTTTAAACATCGGGTATCAGCTGCATTCAAGCTTGTTTACGTGAAAAATGACTACGACGACTGAGGATCAACATACACTTCTCTCCGTGCTAGAAGATACTGCAAACCTGCTACGGAAAACAAACTTACCTACCTGGAGTGATTTCAAGAAGTTCTTAGAATCGAAGTTCCGTACCCTGGAATTAACAAACCAGAATAATACATCTAAGGACAATAAAACAATAAAGGAGCGTTCATGCCACGTTGCCGCACCAGTTACGGAGAAAGTTTGTGTGATGTGTAAAGAAAGTCACAGTTTAAGTCATTGCAAGGAATTCTGCAAGAAGGAACCTGTTGATAGGAGAGAGTTTGTGAAAAACAAACAATTATGTTTTAACTGCTTAGTACCAGGACACTCGGCATTTAAGTGTAAAGTGCCAGTATCTTGTCGTATTTGTCACAGGCGCCATCATTCCCTTTTACATGAAACGAAGACCAAGCAGCATGGAGAATCATCAGTCACCGCACCTCCAGCTGTAACACATGTAGAAGAAGAGCAAGCATTACAAGTAAATACAATGATAGCGTCGCATTGCAATACTAAGAAGAGAGTAGCAGCACTTTTAGCAACGGCAGTAGTGGAAGCAACAAGCGAGCAAGGTAACACCATTTTACTGCGGGCGCTGATAGATCAAGGTTCTGAGGCAGCCTTCATTAGCGAGAAGGCGACTCAATTGTTGAAGCTCGAACGACAACCTGTAAAAGCAAGCATTATAGGGGTGGGATCCCAGAAGACTGAAATAAAACATGTGGTTCAGCTACAAATACGATCACGATTGGACCGAAACTATTGTTTAACGATCAAGGCATACGTAATGTCCAAGCAACTGACCACAAAGATACCCACCAAAACAATCAATAAACAAGATTGGGCACACATTCAAGACCTCAACCTGGCTGATCCAACTTACTTCAAGCCAGGGTCTATAGATCTGGTCTTGGGTGTGAAAGAATATGCTGAAATTCTGCAAAAGAACCTCATCAAAGGTCCACCAGGCACACCAAGCGCTCAGGAAACCAGCCTGGGGTGGATTCTTTTCGGAGAAGTTAATACAACAAATCAAAACCAGTATGTTGTCATGCATCATTCAGTTGACGTAGAAGACATGTTGAAATCAATATGGGAAATTGACGTAGACAATAAAAGACACTTAACAAAGGAAGAAAAGCTGTGTGAAGAAATATACGAAAAGACAACTGCTAGAAATGAAGAAGGAAGATATATTGTTAAATTACCATTTAATACATACAGTCCACAATCACCAGATGGTAATACAAAATCGATAGCAACACATAGATTTACACAATTAGAAAAGAAGTTCAGGAAATCGCCAGACCTGCAAAAGGAATATAGTAAAGTTATAAATGACTATACAGAACAAGGCTACATCGAGAAGGTACCTGATAAGGAAAAGAATAAAAGAGCTGTCTACTTACCTCATCACGCTGTTATCCGTGCTGACAAGGAGTCCACGCGAACACGCGTGGTATTTGATGCGTCGTGTAGAGGATCAAACAACGTTTCGTTGAACGATGAATTACTTGTGGGTCCTCAGCTGCAAGAAGACTTGAGAAACATTTTGATGAGATGGCGCATGAAACAAGTCTGTTTTATGGCAGATATAAAACAGATGTTCCTCCAAGTATTATTGAGCCAAGAAGACGCAGATTTTCAGCGAATTCTGTGGAGGCAACATGAATCTGATACCCTGGAAGAATATCGATTGCTCAGAGTCATCTTTGGTACAGCGTCTGCACCATATTTGGCCGTTAAAACACTCCAACAGGTAGCCAAAGACGAAGCTAAGAATAATATTCTTGTTACACAAACTATTAACGAGGATTTTTACATGGACGATCTTTTGTCTGGCACAGACTCAGTAGCTGAAGCTATGACCCTTTCTAAAGAATTATCAGACACGCTGGAAAGAGGTGGTTTTCAACTTACGAAATGGGCATCCAACAGTATCGAGTTAATGTAGTATATAGAAGAGGGTAAAAGATCTGCCAAAGCACATATTGATTTAAACCTCGATGGAACTCTCAAAGCATTAGGAATTGAATGGAACTTAAAAACAGACCAGTTTCAATACAATCTTAGATTTACACCCATAACCAGGTCCATAACAAAGCGAAGCATATTATCTGACATACAGAGAGTGTTTGATCCCCTTGGTTGGATAGCACCCAGTACTATTATGGCTAAAATATTAATACAAAAGCTTTGGCTTGAAAGAGTTAACTGGGATGAACAAGTTAGTAACACATTAGAACAAGAATGGAGAGAAATAAGATCAGACCTCGTTAACATAACTGAAATACAAATAGAAAGATGGCTTGGTACGATGACTGTTAACAACGATAAAATACAAATTCACGGATTCAGCGATGCTTCAATGCGTGCATATGCAGCGGCAGTCTATATACGTATTGAAACTCCAGACAACAAGATCAAAACAAAACTGATAGCTGCCAGAACCAGAGTAGCACCATTAAAGACCATATCGTTACCTCGTCTGGAACTTTGTGGTGCCCTACTTCTTTCAAAATTAATGAAGCAGGTTGGACAATCAATGAGGATACCGACAAAACAAATGTACGCATGGACTGACTCTTCAATTGTTATCGCATGGCTTAGTGGTGAACCCAACAGGTGGAAACCCTTCGTTGCAAACCGTGTAGTCGAAATTGTTGAAAACATTAATAACAAGCACTGGTTCCATGTTCAGTCACACGAAAATCCCGCTGATTTAGCATCTAGAGGAATGTTGTTATCCAACTTGAAGAAATGTAACTTATGGTGGCACGGACCGGGCTGGCTATCTGAAACAAAAATGAACATTAAGTATGAAATAACAGAAACAGACTTGGAATTGAAGAAAATTAAAATCAATACTTACCTGAACGCAGAACGGATTGAAGAACCTGAAACAACTTTAATATCACAATTTGATCATTTTGAAACATTAACAGATTTGATAAAAGCGATTACTTACTGTAGAAGATATTTAAACTATAAGAAGAACATAAACAGTGAAAATCAGAATTTAACAACGCAAGAATTTGAAGATATTTTACAGATATGTATTAAAAAGGCTCAAGAAGAAGAATTTAAAGAAGAGATAGATAGAATAAAAATAGGAAAACCAGTTAAAAAGAAAAGTCAGCTTCGATGTCTAAATCCATACCTAGACGAGAAAAATGTACTCAGGGTGGGCGGTCGCCTAAGGCATGCTAACTTGCCTGATGATAAGAAGAATCCAGTGATACTAGGAAATAGAAACGCACTGATACAGTTAATCATTGCTGATACACATGTCAAAACGCTTCATGGTGGAGTACAGTTGATGTTATGTCACTTGCGTTTTAAATACTGGGTTATAAGAGCTAAATCACTGGTGAAGAAACATATTCACAAATGCATGAAGTGTGCTCGAATGAATGCCACAACAAAAGGACAAATAATGGGAGACTTACCAGTGGAAAGAGTAACACCGACGAGGCCGTTTCTGCATAGCGGTGTAGATTTCGCAGGGCCGTTTCAAACACTGGTGTCTAAAGGAAGAGGCAACAAAACTAAAAAGACATATGTGGCAATTTTTATATGCATGTCCACCAAAGCAATCCACATAGAACTAGTTGGAGACCTCACTTCGGAGGCATTTATAGCAGCCTTTAGCAGCCTTTATGTGACTTTTGTAGCTACAAAAACAATTCTCAATCGAACATACCGCCCACCAAAAGGACTTTAAGTTCTTTTATAATCACAATTAAGTTCTAACAAATTATCCTCTAAAATCAAGTACCTAACTCCAAATCGTCAGTCTGAAGCTCAAATTATTACAACATTAAATTAATTAACAATGAAATTCTAACTATACCTACTAAAATTATTCACAATATCTCAATAATTCAAGAGATGCTAAGTAGCATCAACTGGCAATGCACATAGCTTAGTAACACGAGAGTGTATAGTGTGAAAAGTGGAGGTTCTATTACTAAGCTATGTGCATTGCCAGTTGATGCTACTTAGCATCTCTTGAATTATTGAGATATTGTGAATAATTTTAGTAGGTATAGTTAGAATTTCATTGTTAATTAATTTAATGTTGTAATAATTTGAGCTTCAGACTGACGATTTGGAGTTAGGTACTTGATTTTAGAGGATAATTTGTTAGAACTTAATTGTGATTATAAAAGAACTTAAAGTCCTTTTGGTGGGCGGTATGTTCGATTGAGAATTGTTTTTGTAGCTACAAAAGTCACATATCTACATACCTAGCTATATGTTTATCGTGTCGTCTTTTGAAGCAGTTAATATTATAGTTTAAGTTAGTCGCCAATACATCTCCGTTCAATCAACACGTATTTTATTTATCCGAAACCCAAACAAGCAATAGTGAACCTTAATACAATCACCACATATTAATACCAATATAATACTAATATTATGTCAATTTGAAAGGAAGTGCTTTTTTATTTTCTTCTTGAAGACATCTAGAGAAGGACTGTCGCGTAGGGAGTGTGGGAGAGAGTTCCAGAGACGCAATGCAGTAACAGAAAAGGAGCCATTATAGCGGCTGGAAGTGTGACGAGGAATATGAAGGAGAAGAGAATTGGCAGTGCGATAGGGTTTACCCCTCGGAACGAAGTACTCAAACCGTTCACGAAGGTATTGAGAAGAATTAGGATTATGCAGGATAGTATAGAGAAGAGATAGGATATGGGTATCTCGGCGATGCCGAATTGTCAGCCACCTCAATCTGGTCCGAAACTTCGACACATGGTCGTACTTGCGGAGGCCAAAAATGAAAAGGATGCATAAGTTCTGCAGCCGCTCGAGTTTGTTAAGAAGTACCTCCGTTGCATCTAGAAAACAGACATCCGCATAGTCTATTAGCGGTAGGAGAAGAAATTGTGCAAGAGTGACCTTAGTGTGAAATGGAAGAATAATAAGAATTTTTGGAGACGTTTAAGAGACTGAAAAGAGTAGAAAACCCTCTTACTAACGTCAGCAATATGAACCTCCCAAGAGAGGTTAGTGTCTATATGGACGCCTAGGTTTTTAGCGCTTTTCGAGTACAATATGGGCACCGAATCATACACTACTGGCGGGAGAGACTGATGATCTAAAAGGCTGAGCATGTAGCTTGCGACTTAGTTGGGTTTAGTAAGAGTCCAAAGGATTTAGCCAACTTGTTGATATTTTCAAGGTCATCATTGATGGCATCCACAGCCTCAGCGAGTTAACCCATTCTAAAGTGACGGTATAACTGCAAGTCGTCTGCATTTTTTTTTTTTTTTTTTTTTGGGGGGTGAGAAATCATCTAATGACTCTTTCCGCTCTGGGGTGGAGCGGAAGGGCGTGTCAGACTCTTACTGACTAAAACCCACCCCTGTTCCTCCCTGCCCTACGCGCCCGGGGGCGAGGTAACTCTTTCGAATTTATCCTCCACCCCCGGGCAGGCACTGGCCGTGGCAGGCCCCGTCCTTTGCTGACAACTCTTTGAGGCGCGCGTGGAACACTACGCGCCGTCGACTCTCGGGCCTGGTGCTGATCGGACGGCGAGTTACCCGCTACTCGCTGTCCGCAGGCCCGGGTCTACGGTGGCCGGAGATCGTCTCGCAGCCCCCGGCGTCTCCTGCGACGGCTGCTGCTGGGGGCGCTAGGGCGACTCGGTCTCTGTTGAGTCTCCCTAACGTGAAGTCGTCTGCATAGAGATGATAGTTAGAAGTAAAGACCTTAGTGATAGCGTTTATAAAAACTGAGAAAAGAAGAGAGAGGACGCCACCCTAAGGTACAACCGCAGCCAAATCACACCATTCAGAGAAATCCTCATCAGACCGAACATACTGCGAGCGGCCTCGAAGATAAGATTTGAAACACTCAATTACTGGCGCAGAGACATTAAGGGAGGAAAGGATTCCTAAGAGAATGTCAAAGTACACTGAATTAAAGGCACTGCTGAAGTCCAGTAAAACCAACACTGTCAAGCATTTGTTTTCCATAGCCAGTCTTATATCGTCAGTTATTTTGACAAGAGTTGTCACAGTGCTATGGCCAGGTCTGAAACCAGAGGTAAGGACTCAGCAGGCCATTAGAGGATAGATAACAAGACAGTTGCTTCTGAACAACGCTCTCGAGAACTTTGGAAAGGATTGGGAGAATGGATATTGGACGGAACTGAGATGGAGAAGAGGGATTTGAAACTTTAGGAAGTGGTAAGACGTGAGCCTTCTTCTAAGCAGAAGGAAACGTGTTAGTGAAAAGAGAAAAAATTACTATGTGAGTTACAACAGGAACTATTTCACTCAAAATAGGTAGGAACATTTGGAACTGAAGACCATAGTCACCTAACGCCTTAATGGAGATGGATTGAAAACATTTCTTAATATCTAGCTCAGTAATTGGGTGGAAAGTGAAAGAAGTATTTGCTGGTAAAGGAAGATTGGAAAGATCATTGAGAGTCGAAGATTTAACATCGATATCGAGTATAATTGGTGATGTAGAAAAGTGCGCATTAAGTGCATTGAGGTCCATTTTATCAGAAGAACTCTTGCTAGAGGCTTTGCCAATACCAATAGTCTTTAAAAATTGCCATACTTGTGTCGGGTTGAAGTTATCAATTGAGTTGTGAATGTGATGCCTTTTGGCATTCCTACACAAACAACTGCAGCGATTTCGCATCTTCTTATAAAGGTCCCAGTTTTCCTCAGTAGCCCGATTCCTGTATAAACGCTTGGCCTTATCACGTTTCGCCATCAGGATTTTTATAGCTGGGGAAAGCCATGGTGCAGGAAGGTGTTTGACTCTTACCTTTTTAAGGGGTGCATCATACAAATACAATATAGTACTGCTGAAAACTGACACCATAGAGTCCATATTCTCGCCGGTGAACACAGAAGACCAGTCAATCCCACCCGCATCAGCCCTCAAACGCTCCAAATCAACGTTTTTAAAACTGCGAAGAAAGAGAAATTTGGCCTTGCGTTGAGGAAGTCAAATTTTATAGGAAAGGTAAATGAGGTCATGGTAGCATTCTGTTACTTTTTTAGTCCACTTTCCTGTTGTTGATCTCATCATGTGACCAGTCCATTTCCATTTTAACTAAATACAAATAACAATAAAAATAAATAAATAATTTAAAAAAAATTTAAGTAATCTAACAATAAACAAGAAAAAAATAATTTCAGCACTCAAACCTCGATGCACTCGCCGGCTACATTAGTTTTATAATTAAAAGATAAAAAGCCTGTAGTCCAAACAAAATAAATACACGTTAGTATGTTTCCGAACGAAAACTTTGAGTAACACCGAACGGTCTAAATGTCAAATGACAATAATAACATAAGTAAAAAATCAAATCAAAACAAAAAACTAAAAAAATTGAATGACCGACACATGAACGACATAAAACATAAAAATTATAAGTACCTAGTATATTATATACTCAGAAAAATGGAAGACCCGCAACGAAGACTCATCACTTTACTGTCTAGCAAATTCTCTTATCGGGCACTGGCTTCGAAGTTACGGCTGAGGGCTCAGCAACGGGAAACTGAGCCACAAGTTCTTGATATTCCGAAGCAAACTCAATCTTCCGTCGCGATTTTTCGGAAACCTGGATGACAATCTTCCCCTCAGACGTCGCAACACTTATGTATTCCGAAGTACTTCCGAGCATTCATAAAAATATCGTGTCTCGAGCTTAGTCAGGAACTCAGAAAGCGTTAAACCAGAGCCTTTCAGCTTGGTTGTTATTTCGCCACACCTCATTCCTTACGATGCGGCTTTCAAATCTAACTAAGAGGGGACGAGGTTTGCTGGTGTTGCTTCCAAGGCGGTGACAGGCTGTTATATCTTTAGAGGCGACGTTGGCCATTTCCAGACGCTCCGACAAAACCTTCAGGAAACCATTGCTTAGATCTGCTCCCTTGTCCTCACTCAGGCCATGCAACAGAAGAACCTTAGCACGGGTTGTCATTTCGTGCCTATCCAGCCAAACACAAGCAACTCCATCTGGGATTTCAGTGAACTCAATGTTTTCCAAACTAGGGTCTTCAACTCAGTGAAGTCCTTGGATAGGCTGGCAATAGTCTTATGTGAAGCTTCACCACTGGCATTCTTCAAGTCTTCCTCATACTGTGACATTCTTGAAGCAAATGTAGGAGACAGCTCCTCCACAGTGCTTGACGATTTGGAGTACAGGTCCATTTCAGCAAAGAGCAGTGCTTGCAGTGTAGAGAAGTGGTGTCAAGGAGATTTGATGAACTGACTGAGTGCACCAGAGGTTAATGTAATACTTTATTATGTTTCTTGCATTTAAAAGTTGTTTTTAATATTTTATTAAATTAATTATAAGAGAGCTCAAAATTGTAACTGTATTATTTGGGACTACCCTCCAATTACTCAATTTTTTCTCAATAATTTCTCGAGATTTTTACATCATCTCATGGTTTTCGACTAGAGCAACAATTTCTTCCTTGAAAAGATTTTCATCCGAGCAACTATTTTGAAAATATGGAGCGTTTTGTAAAAAATAAAATAAAATTTGGAGGCCTATAACTCGGGAACGGTGCGTCGGAGGGCCATGCTTCTCAGAGCCTAAATGGTTTCTACGGACAAGGTTAATAAGGTGCTCCAATAAAACAGGCCGAAATCTGTTAAAACAAATCTCTGAAAATTTTAATGATCCGGCCCGACACTTAGAAGAATTTTGCAATCATTTTTTTTTTCTCAATAATTTCTCGAGTTTTTTACATTATTTCATGGTTTTCGAGTAGAGCAGCAATTTATTTCTTAAAAGATTTTCATCCGAGCAACCATTTTGAAAATATGGATCGTTTTGTAAAAAATAAAATAAAATTTGGAGGCCCATAAGTCTTGAACGGTGCGTCGGAGGGCCATGCTTCACAGAGCCTAAATGGTTTCTATGGACAAGGTTAGTAAGGTGCTGCAATAAAAAGGGCAGAAATCTGTTAAAAAAAAAAACTGAAAATTTTACTTAGTCCTTTGATGATCGCGCACACTTAGAAAAATTTTACAATAAATTTTTTTTCTTAAATAATTTCTGGAGTTTATACATTATCTCATGGTTTTCGAGTATAGCAACAATTTCTTTCTTAAAAGATTTTCATCCGAGCAACCATTTTGAAAATATGGATCGTTTTGTAAAAAATAAAATAAAATTTGGAGGCCCATAACTCGGGAACGGTGCGTCGGAGGGCCATGCTTCACAGAGCCTAAATGGTTTCTATGGACAAGGTTAGTAAGGTGCTGCAATAAAAAGGGCAGAAATCTGTTAAAAAAAAATCTCTGAAAATTTTACGAAGTCCTTTGATGATCACACTTAGAAGAATTTTGCAATCATTTTTTTTTCTCAATCATTTTTCGAGTTTTTCACATTATCTCATGGTTTTCGAATAGAACAACAATTTCTTTCTTGAAAAGATTTTCATCCGAGCAACCATTTTGAAAATATGGATCGTTTTGTAAAAAATAAAATAAAATTTGGAGGCCCATAACTCGGGAACGGTGCGTCGGAGGGCTATGCTTCTCAGAGCCTAAATGGTTTCTATGGACAAGGTTAGTAAGGTGCTGCAATAATAAGGGCAGAAATCTGTTAAAAAAAAATCTCTGAAAATTTTACTAAGTCCTTTGATGATCCGGCCCGACACTTAGAAGAATTTTGCAATAATTTTTTTTTCTTAATAATTTTTCGAGTTTGTTTCATTATCTCATGGTTTTCGAGTAGAGCAACAATTTCTTTCTTGAAAAGATTTTCATCCGAGCAACCATTTTGAAAATATGGAGCGTTTTGTAAAAACTTTGGCATAATGATAATATTTAACTGCATTGGGCAGTCATTGGCCCAATGCAGTTGATATTTGTAGGGCCTACGTTATAAGCACTGCAAAAACGCCAACAGCTTTTAAGTAAAGGTAGGCAGTAGTAGCATTGGCCCAACGTTGGTAAATGGTTGGTATAATGATAATAATTTACTGCGTTGGGTCATTGTAAGTTTGATGTAGGGAATCTAACTAACTATATCCCAACGGATTCCCCACTGTTGGCCACTTGATGCCAACAGAAAATGCTACTAGGGTAATGCACGAGTGTTACGTTGGCACTAAATTAACACGAGTGCATTAATTACTCACTTTAGCAAGGTGCGTAATCTACTTTACTTTCAACTACCTATCTACCTACCGTGATAAAATATACCTACTCAAAATAAGAACTCATGTAATGAAAACAAAGTTTAATTCGTCTTTTCCTATTCATTCTCCTCAAACATTTAAAACTTACAAATTATTAAATGTGAAGTTATTAAAAGTGAGATTTGCGCTTTTTAACCGACTTCGAAAAAGGAGGAAGTTATCAATTCGGATGTTCGTATTTTTTTTTTTCTTTTTTTTTCCTTTTTTTTATGTACGTTCGGGCATAACTCCGTCATATATTGACGGATTTGCAAAATTGTTATGTTGTTCGAAAGGAGTTTATTCCGAAATGGTCCCATTTAAATTTCAAAAAGATCTGATGATGGGTTCCGGAGACAGACAACGGAACTCTTCAAAAATTGACAGCAAATCAACCGCGATTGCTGCTATCGTATGTCTATGAATTGTTAACACAGTTTAATGGGGAACCACAACTAAAAACACCGACTTCCGAAATTAAAGTTATTTTGCACTTTTTTTGGAAGTCGGTTCTTTTTTTTTTGTAAAAACGTTTTTTATTTTTCACTTTTTTACTTAGAAAATTTATTCTAGTATTTGTTAGGTTTATTTGTGAATAATTATTATTCTGGATTTGAATTCTAAGCGCTATCGCTGTCTATTTCCATTTTTTTTATTTAACTTTTCTTGCTAATTATGAAGTATCAAAGTTTTACATGGTACAAAATGCGCGCCATTTGTTTTTTTTTTCAACATGTCGGTTTTATTCAGCCGCTTTTTATTTTCAGGCAGTATCTTTTTGATATAATGCATGCATTTTATCATCATTCTCCTGCCCTTATCCCAATTTATTTGGGGTCGGTGCAACATGTCTTTTTCTTCCATGCTCCTCTATTAGTCGTCATCGCTGTAGTCACCCCCTTTTTACCCAAATCCTCTTTCACACAGTCTAACCATCGTTTCTTTGGCCTTCCTCTACTCTTATAGCCATCCACATCCATACACAAGACTTTCATCACGTCATTTTCTTCATTCCTCCTCATCACATGCCCATACCACGACAACCGATAATGCATGCATTTTATATTAAACTTAATTCAAAAAGCTGCGCGGTGCTATGTGCAGGCGCACACAGGCACGAAGTCAACAATACGCAAGAAGACACATAGAACCGAACTCCAAATCTATATCTATCTTCTATCTAAATATACATGGTGTAACATAATTAACGCAAAACCCAAAAGTAGTTTGTTCAGAACCGGTTTCTGAACCGATTGCCGTCATTAAAAATAGGTGCTAGTTTTTCGCGGAAAAATCTTTAATAATAATATATAACTTAAATTATAACCACCGGTCGTACCCAGTTAAAACAATCATTCATTCAAGAAAATTTAAGCCTTAAGACAAAGCAATAAGGCCTACTTAAATGCACGACCGAATTCGTAGTTCACTCATAGATTAAAACAGGAAAATTTCACGAAATGTCTTTTTTGATGATACCTCGAAAACGGATTCATTTCTTGATTCTGAGGCGGAATGAAGCTTTCGCCGGGTTAGCTAGTTTAAAAATAAAACCAAAATAGAAGAGTAATAAATCTCACTCTGAATTATGGTCAATCTTGTTGAACCTAATCTCTGATTGCTGACTGCAACGACTTTTTCAAACTTTCAGAAACCGATCATTTCGAATTTTTAACTTTATACTGCTGTCCCCAGCAAACTGAACGAAGCCTTCACCCGCATCGAGCAGCTGCACGGCAAGCGCGTGTTCGGCACGTACTTCCGCGTGTCGTTCTACGGCGCGCGCTTCGGCGACCTCGACAGCGAGGAGTTCATCTACAAGGAGCACGCCCTCACCAAGCTGCCCGAGATCTTCAGCAGGCTCGAGGTCAGTAGATAGAGGTACTGCCGCGACCTCGACAGCGAGGAGTTCATCTACAAGGAGCACGCCCTCACCAAGCTGCCCGAGATCTTCAGCAGGCTCGAGGTCAGTAGATAGAGGTACTGCCGCGACCTCGACAGCGAGGAGTTCATCTACAAGGAGCACGCCCTCACCAAGCTGCCCGAGATCTTCAGCAGGCTCGAGGTCAGTAGATAGAGGTACTGCCGCGACCTCGACAGCGAGGAGTTCATCTACAAGGAGCACGCCCTCACCAAGCTGCCCGAGATCTTCAGCAGGCTCGAGGTCAGTAGATAGAGGTACTGCCGCGACCTCGACAGCGAGGAGTTCATCTACAAGGAGCACGCCCTCACCAAGCTGCCCGAGATCTTCAGCAGGCTCGAGGTCAGTAGATAGAGGTACTGCCGCGACCTCGACAGCGAGGAGTTCATCTACAAGGAGCACGCCCTCACCAAGCTGCCCGAGATCTTCAGCAGGCTCGAGGTCAGTAGATAGAGGTACTGCCGCGACCTCGACAGCGAGGAGTTCATCTACAAGGAGCACGCCCTCACCAAGCTGCCCGAGATCTTCAGCAGGCTCGAGGTCAGTAGATAGAGGTACTGCCGCGACCTCGACAGCGAGGAGTTCATCTACAAGGAGCACGCCCTCACCAAGCTGCCCGAGATCTTCAGCAGGCTCGAGGTCAGTAGATAGAGGTACTGCCGCGACCTCGACAGCGAGGAGTTCATCTACAAGGAGCACGCCCTCACCAAGCTGCCCGAGATCTTCAGCAGGCTCGAGGTCAGTAGATAGAGGTACTGCCGCGACCTCGACAGCGAGGAGTTCATCTACAAGGAGCACGCCCTCACCAAGCTGCCCGAGATCTTCAGCAGGCTCGAGGTCAGTAGATAGAGGTACTGCCGCGACCTCGACAGCGAGGAGTTCATCTACAAGGAGCACGCCCTCACCAAGCTGCCCGAGATCTTCAGCAGGCTCGAGGTCAGTAGATAGAGGTACTGCCGCGACCTCGACAGCGAGGAGTTGATTGATTGATTAAAAGTAAGAAACAATATAAAATACGGTTATTTGTTCAATCTTTGTTCTTGATAATATGATCTCATAAATGATAACGAATGCAATGTTTGTCACCAAGGGAACTTCTTAGTTTGGAACAAAGATAACCGGCAGAAGAAAAGGCTCGTTCTGCTTCAACACTAGTAGGCATTATAGACAGTAAATAATTATAAGCTGCTGTTAGAAAAACTTCACGACCGCCGCCAGCGCTATCGTAGATACACATTTCAACTCTGATGATGGATTCAAGATCTGTGTTTACTCCAGATTTGTTTACTATAGACATAGTTTTCTGTATTTCTTTATCTAGTTGCTGTGCAACAGTCAACTCATCGCCACAACCATCACCAGCATCATTGTCATCTGCTTCGGAATCTAAACTCATTTGTGTACTTGTAGGCGTTGTAAATTTTAGCCTTTCTAATAAGTTTGCAATATATGTTCTAATATAATCCGACGTCGGTTTTGTAAACGTTTCTGTTTCTGCGGTACTATAATATTCTTCATTATTATGCAAATACTGCAAGACACCAGACACATTTGTTCGCCTTTCTTTTATTCTTTTTCTAAGGGATACGGCGAGCTTTTCACTGAGCTCATTGGACTGAGCATCAAGTTTATTTAACATAAACTGAAGCGCAGCATCTGCTGCTAACAAATTTGAGTCACGGCGACACAATGCCATTACTGTAGTTTTTATTATATCTAAACTATGATGAATGTTATGTAGATCTTGTATTTCTGTGTCTGTGAAACTTATATTTGATTTTAAGTCTAATAATGCCTTAAATAAACTTGATTTCAATTTCAGAAATCGTCCAACCATATCTGATAAGCTGTTCCATCGCGTTTTGCAGTCTAGTATAAGATCGAGGCTTTTACCATACTCTTCTAAAGAATATTTTTGCAACAAATCGCTCTTCAGTGGTGATTTTTTGAACGATTTAACGAGTTTTCTTACTTTTTCTATAGTATCTTTGTACAGAAACTCTGGTTCTAGAACTCTAGGTACTTCTATGAAAAGTCCGCCATCGTTTTCTCCAATTTCTTCAGTGTCAGTATCTGATGCTTCATCTTCTAGTTCTGGTTCACTAGTTGTAGTTTTCCGTGTCTTATATAATACCTCCAACACCGCAAGTTGTATTCCGTGAGCAAAACATAACTGATGGTGACCATCAAAATTTTTGCCCATTTTAATCATAACACTGGCTCCGTCTGTTGTGAATGCAACTATATCTTCAAGTTTCAAATTAAAGTCATTTAGATGATTTTCCAACAGTAAAGTTCCAACGTGAGCTGGCATTGAGCCCTTTATCCTAACTAGACCTAAATTTTTATATTTAGCTGGCTCTAGGTCTTTATTATGAATATTTATATTCATATACCTCCGGTTCCGGGTAGAGGTCCATTCATCAAACGTTATAGTAAATCGTTGTTTTTGGGACTTCATATTTTTAAACTGATTCATTAATTCGTTTTTTGTGGTACAACTCTGTTTCAGGACTATTTTGGTAATAGTTGAAGGAGATTTCGGTAGATCATAGCCAGATTTATATTATTTATAATTTTGTACTTCTGAAGATTTAGATCTTCAGAAGTACAAAATTTGCTTAATGGAATGCCATCCAATGCTGCCATTCTAGTCACTATAATCTCCAAGGAATAGTCATTGGAAAAGTAATCCGTTAGTTTAGTTTTTTTCGATGGAGGTTCTAAACTTTTTCTTGCTTGTACTTCAATGCTCGACGAAGTACTCGCCCTTTGCGCATCTTGCTCTTGCGACATCTCGCCAATATGTTTAGCACGCATATGAGTATGTAGTGCTCCAGTAGCACCACCAGGAATCTTCAAAATTTTTTGACAATGTTTACATTGGACACTTTGCCCATTTTCAGCCCTCAAAAAGTGTTCCCATATAGCTGATTGTGTGCGTTTATTCAAAAACTCCTTATAAACAGTCTTCTTTACTGCAGACCTAAAACAATATAAAAATATTTCATAATTTAATAGTTAGGTAATATAAATAACATCTATAGTTAGGCACTACTACACTTAAAACGAGATAAATACGTACCGTCAACTCATAATCAATGTCTATTTGCATAGACATCTAACAAGCAACAATAAAATAAAATCGCACATAAAAAGGCGCAGCAACTACTAAATAAGTTTTGCTAAAATATTTTATAAGTATATAAACTCTCACACAAATATCCTAGAAATAAAGTAAGTAGACAAGTCAATGTTAAAATACTTACATTTTCGTTGAAGTATCTCTACTGTTGTATGTGACACTTAGAAACTTGTGATGAAAAGCTTCTGAAAACCCAGCGTCAAACTGCGGCACATACACAAAATCACAAAACTCAATAAAGGAAGCTTAGACCAGGTCAGGTAACTCGCAGGTGTACGTGAGATGACTGAGTACCGAGTATTGAGACTGTTTCTAAATTCACGAAAGTAAATAAAAATCTTGGGGGTTCCCTTAGTTTGCTCAATCCACAATATTAAACTCTATTATCTACGAGTTAGATCAAATACTTGCGAAACACTTGTTAACTTTGATTGTGTTACGTACCCAAATATCCACAACCAACGGGGATTCCCTTCGTTTCCCGATTGCTCAACAATGAACTCTATTCTGTAAGATTAAGAAATAAAATCTTGCGGACTCAAATTGGAAGTTATAAAGTAAGCCCCGGGAATTCGGGGGATACCCACTGAAATGGTTTTGGTGTTGTCATAAATAAGTTCATAGCGTTAAGAGTTGCCATAATGTAAGTCGTAGGTTAAACTAAAGTAAATGATTTTGTATTAGGGTAAATTATAAATACACACATAAACCCGGGAAAAAGGCTTTTTCCCATGGAGTAGGCAGAAACTATAGAACTAAATAAATAGATACCTAATTAATTTATATTATCCTGTAGTTACGTTATTACGGAATTGAACTCTTCAGTTACGTATTTGTGGGACTTCTAAAATCTGTCCGTAATTACGTAATTGCGTAATTACGTAATGGAAGCCCTACTCGACAGCGAGGAGTTCATCTACAAGGAGCACGCCCTCACCAAGCTGCCCGAGATCTTCAGCAGGCTCGAGGTCAGTAGATAGAGGTACTGCCGCGACCTCGACAGCGAGGAGTTCATCTACAAGGAGCACGCCCTCACCAAGCTGCCCGAGATCTTCAGCAGGCTCGAGGTCAGTAGATAGAGGTACTGCCGCGACCTCGACAGCGAGGAGTTCATCTACAAGGAGCACGCCCTCACCAAGCTGCCCGAGATCTTCAGCAGGCTCGAGGTCAGTAGATAGAGGTACTGCCGCGACCTCGACAGCGAGGAGTTCATCTACAAGGAGCACGCCCTCACCAAGCTGCCCGAGATCTTCAGCAGGCTCGAGGTCAGTAGATAGAGGTACTGCCGCGACCTCGACAGCGAGGAGTTCATCTACAAGGAGCACGCCCTCACCAAGCTGCCCGAGATCTTCAGCAGGCTCGAGGTCAGTAGATAGAGGTACTGCCGCGACCTCGACAGCGAGGAGTTCATCTACAAGGAGCACGCCCTCACCAAGCTGCCCGAGATCTTCAGCAGGCTCGAGGTCAGTAGATAGAGGTACTGCCGCGACCTCGACAGCGAGGAGTTCATCTACAAGGAGCACGCCCTCACCAAGCTGCCCGAGATCTTCAGCAGGCTCGAGGTCAGTAGATAGAGGTACTGCCGCGACCTCGACAGCGAGGAGTTCATCTACAAGGAGCACGCCCTCACCAAGCTGCCCGAGATCTTCAGCAGGCTCGAGGTCAGTAGATAGAGGTACTGCCGCGACCTCGACAGCGAGGAGTTCATCTACAAGGAGCACGCCCTCACCAAGCTGCCCGAGATCTTCAGCAGGCTCGAGGTCAGTAGATAGAGGTACTGCCGCGACCTCGACAGCGAGGAGTTCATCTACAAGGAGCACGCCCTCACCAAGCTGCCCGAGATCTTCAGCAGGCTCGAGGTCAGTAGATAGAGGTACTGCCGCGACCTCGACAGCGAGGAGTTGTCTCTCAAGGAGAATCTGAACTCTCCCACTCTTGGGCAGAGGCCTCCCCTATTCCTTCCACTTCTCTCTTAGCTGTGCTACTTCACGTTTATTTGCCAGGTCCCCAGTCCCGCCAGTAAATATTCAGTCACTTATTTTTTTTAAATCGTGTCTTTCTTTTAGAACTTCTACGGTGCCCGCTTCGGCGTGGAGAACGTAGTAATCATTAAGGACTCCAACATTGTGGACGTCAGCACGCTGGACGGGGACAAGGCGTACATACAGATCACGTACGTGGAGCCCTACTTCGAGCCGCACGAGCTCCGCAAGCGAGCCACACACTACGAGAAGAACTACAACATCAGTGAGTTTAGCACCTGAGGCCTACTGAGTAGTGAACCCTTTTTTTTTTTGTTGTCAGGGGAAAACCTTCAAAAATACGCCTGAATATTTGGGGAAAAGACCCAGGGACTGTGGGATTCTTACCTCACTAAAATTACCGAGGTGATCACCATCAGTACATGGAAGGGGCCCCGTTACCTTTTAAAAGACCACTCTGGAACCCGTTCTCTGTGCAACCCCTGTTAGGGCAGATCCCTGGGTAGACTGTAAAGGGGAATCCTCTGAACCTCGCTGGGCACGGCAGCAAAGGATCACTGTGCCATCGTCTTTCCTGGAATCACTCAGTGTGTCTCCACTCTGAACGCCCGCGACCCCGGAGCACTGCCACAGAGTAGTGACCCGTAAACACCACCGCATACGAACTCATCCACAGCCCTACTTCTCCTTCTGCTAAGCATAACATAAGCTTCTTTGTTGTGCAAATTCCCACGTTCCTGTACCAGCCTTATAATTCTACCCGCCATGGCAACAATTTCGTCTCCCCATCTTGCTTTCGAACGACCAACACTTCTTCTTCCAGTCCTTGAAGGCCACTCGGTCATCGTCTTACGCCACTAACTGTGCTGCCCCGGTGCAACACTTTACTGATCTTATCGCTAAAAGCGATATTTGTGTGAATTTATATTGTTTTTTTTTTATTATTGTCAATAGGCCACCACCTGATGGTAAGCGATGATGTGGTCGAAGATGGAGCACCTTTGCCTTGAAGTAACTTATTCACTCTTCACTTAAAGACTCCCAGGTTGTAGCTATCAGGAAACACAGACTCCGGCAGGGAATTCCACCCCTTTGTTATCCGAAATCACAGTTATGGTAAATACCGGTCCCCTAGATAAAGCCGCCGCTTAGTTTGGGGACCACTGTAAGACTAAATGTCATTACTAAAAGTTACAGACCGACACTAAGCTAAGATAATTTTAAGGAAACAATGGTTGAATACATTTTTTTTTTTTTTATTTATTCATTTTTACACACATCATTTACATTTTTTAATATTTTTAAAGAAAACAAAATAAAACATTTAAAATAGTAGTCCGCCCGTATCGCGAGCAGGGTCCAAGCTACCGGTGGTTAGGGTTCCAGAGACAGGAACCTCCTCACAATGCGAGCCGTATCAAGGAGTACTGCCTTCTGTATCAGGCCCTTGATCCAACCGCGTAACGACAGCTTCGACAGGTGGTCGTCGAGGCTTTTGGCAATCAGGCTGTTGGCGGTAACGACTATCGGCACAATGACAGCCGAGTCCACATTCCACATATCGACAATATTTTTAAATATTCAATAAAAAAGCTAAAAAAAATATATAAAAAATAATATCCCACCGGTATCAGGAACAGGGTCCAAGCTACCGGCGGTCAGGGCTCCAGAGAGAGGAACCGCCTGACAGTACAGCTTTCTGAATCAAGCCCCTGACCCAGCCGCCTAGCGAGAGCCTCCTGAGGTGTTAGTCGAGGTTCGTGGCTATAAGGCTATTAGCTGACACGACTATTGGCACAATGATCGCTGAGTCCACATCCCACATGTCGACAACCTCGCGAGCCAAGTCAAGATGCTTGATTTGCTTATGTTTCTCAGCTTTCACGAGGTTCTCGTCATGCGAGACGGTAAAGTCAACGATCATTGCACGCCTCTCGATTCGGTCCACCACCACTATATCAGGCTTATTGGCTACAATAGTCCTGTATTTATTGTGTGTGGTGTTACGCGCATGGATAGAATTAGGAATGAGCATATAAGAGGAAGTCTGAAAGTGACCGCTGACTGAAAAGTTGTGTGGAAATCGGTTATCGTGGTATGGGCATGTGATGCGGAGGAATGAAGAAAATGTCGTGATGAAAGTCTTGTGTATGGATGTGGATGGCTATAAGAGTAGGGTAAGGCCAAAGAAACGATGGATGGACTGTGGGAAAGAGGATATGGGTAAAAAGGGGGTGACTACAGAGATGACGACTAATAGTATGGAAGAAAAAGACATGTTGCGCCGACCCCAAATGAGATAGGGGCAGGCGAATGATGATGAGTCCTGTATTTATTATTATTTATCAATAAATAAATAAACGAATGTCCCAGAGCGCTTCATGTACGCGACGCCGTTCACGGTGGGCGGCCGCGCGCACGGCGACATCGCGGAGCAGTGCAAGCGGAAGACCATCCTCACCACCGCACACCACTTCCCCTACGTCAAGACTAGGATACAGGTACAAAGCTGGATAGTTTTAACAGACTTCAAAAAATGTTCTGTATTCGATTTGTATTTTTGTAAGTTCGCGATTTTTGCAAAAACTACTGATCCGATTTGGATGGGGTTTTCGTTATTAAAATGCATATTTTTTAAGGAAAGTTTTGGTAGGTAATACATTAGGATCTGATGAAGATCTTCGGAGAAAGACAATGAAACTCTTCAATAACTAACAGCAGATGACTCGCGATTGCTGCGATCATATGTCTGTGTATTGTTAACACAATTTCATGGGAAGCCACAACTAAAAAGAGAAAAATAAAAACTTTTTTACAAAAAAGAGAACCGGATTTTTTATAAAATAAAAATGCAAAATAACCTTAATTTCGGAAGTCGGTATCAAAAAACGAATAAACAAAACCAGAATCACCGACTACTGGCAAGTCGATTTTATTTTTTGTCAGTATCTAAACTTAAGCTCAAATTTATTTATTAACAGCCAAAAAGCAAAGTATAACGCGGCCCGTCTACATAAAGGTTCATACACAAACATCATTCCCGTCGCCGTCAAGTAGCCGATCAGTCACTGATTGTATGTGTATGACTGACACGCTGGTCGCTTTGTCAAAACAACCATTCAAAAAGCGAAACGAAAAAAAATCCTATTCGTTGTCAGTGGGGGGATATTTATGACAGAAATATGTTCTCAAATGTCTCCGTCGCTATACACTAAGAAAATAAAGTCAATAAGTTCACATCAATAATAAATCAAACAAGACGGAGACGATAATAACAACAATAACTAGCAATAGTCATCATTTTGAACTACTTTTACGATGCGACCAATCCTGAAATCGCGAAAAAAAATCAGCTGTTCAGTAGATTTTGTCGAGTTATGTAAACATAAATGTATTGGGCAGTTGTTTTTCAATTTATAGTAATTGGGGCAAATCATATATGTAAACTAATAAAAAGAATGGACCCAATATAGAACCTTGAGGAACCGCCCATTGTCATTTCAGACCCTAGTGAGTTTATGCCGTTAACCTCAAATTTAACCTGTCTGTCTTTCAAGTATGATCTAAGTTAATTAAGGGCTGTATACCTGATCCCACAATGCTCGAGATTCAATAAAAGCGTCTCATGGTTAACGCAATCGAACGCCTTCGAGAGGTCGCAAAAAAATTCCAATAGTGTTTGTGGTTCTTCACGGGCGTAAAAATGTTCTTTATTAGGATGACACGGGATAAGGGCAGGAGAATGATGATTAGGATGACACGCATCAGTTGTACAACGCCCTTTGGTGAAACCGTACTGTTGTTCATGAAGTGTGGAATTTTTATTAAAGTGACACCTAACTGAGACCTGGCAGAATTGACACAAGAGCCTATAAATTGAATTCATGACAAATGAATGGGTTTTTCTTTTCCCATTTGTCACCAGTAGTGACAAAAGTCGGTAGTAACTACTGAGAATAGATGGGCAGGGAAAACCTTGGATTAATAAGATTTTGATTTATTTTATTTAGTTTTTCCATTACTGTTTCCAGGTTGTCCAGCGAACACAAATCATTTTGACACCCATTGAGGTCGCCATTGAAGATATTCAGAAAAAGGTATTTGTTACGCAGACAAAACAAAAAAAAAAACTTTTAAATTAATATTTGCTTTCATATTCAAACTGTGACTTCTTCTTCTGAACATGATTGCAGCTAGCCATAAGCATTGCGTAAAGCAGTGGCTCTCAACCTTTTATTGAGCGGGCATCACTTACTTCTTTAGGCGCGTTGGGCATTTTTGAGATAGGAAAAAAGTATTGAACTCACGCGACACCGACCCGCTACGTATCGTAGCGGATTGAAGTGAAAACTTCTTTAGGCGCTTTGGCCATTTTTGTTTAAGTTTTCACTTTTGTTGGCACTCCCGGAGTGCCACTTTTTTATTGTTAGCAGGGACCAGAACTCCAGAAGAAAGTTTTAACAAAGTTTATCATGGAAAAAACATATCATAAATTCAAAACTATTCATATCTATTCTTTAAATTCTAAGTAATGAGCATTGTCATAGAAAACACAACATTTCTGATAGAGACTTAAAATCAGTTCGCATCAATAAGTTTGAAATTTATAGACCTTTTGCGGATCATATTTTAGCTCTTGCGGACTACAGGTTGGGAGCCACTGGCATAAAGGGATTCTTTTCTCATATCAGATAAAAAATATTCTGATATTTTGAGGAGATCGTGGCTAAAGTAATAACAGCCGCACAGGTCGATCCATCAGGTTAAACTACGCTTGCCGGGATTGGTCCATGGATGGGGACCATCTTTATATACCGAGACTCCTCCGTGCCTCGGAAAGCACGTTAAGTCGTTGGTCCCGGCTGTCAATCGTGGATCTTTGACAGTCGTTACGTCGTCAGAAGCCCGAAATTCTGACATCCAGTCTTACCAAGGGGTATTACGCAGTAACTGGGTTGTGGTGGTCAGATAGGCAGTCGCTCCATGTAAAACACTGGTATTCAGCTGCATCGGTTAGACTGGAAGCCGACTCCAAGATAGTTGGAAAAGGCGCTGGCAGATTTTTGAGATAAAAAATATTCCGTTGCTGTTAACCATTTTATAACCAGCCACATTGGTTCTATCATCAGATTAACGAGTTAGCAGCCGCGACAAGCCAGGAGCCGGCAGATCCTAAGATGCTGCAGATGGTGGTGCAAGGCTGCATCGGTACGACCGTGAACCAAGGACCGCTCGAGTTGGCACAGGTTAGAAAATAATATTAAAACGGTTTTGGATTTTACCACCGTTCATCTTTTGAGCGGGCATTTTAAGATATCAGTTTTTAGGGTTCCGTACCCGAAGGGTCCAATCGGAGCCCTATTGCTGTCACTCACGTGTCCGTCGTCTGTCAAAAAGTTTTGTTCCTAAGATTTTTTTAACTTCCCATTGATCTATGAATTTCAAGTGATAATGTTTTGTGGACGGCGAGTAATGGGTAGCTCGCCGTCCGATCAGCACCAGGCCCGAGAGTCGACGGCGCGTAGTGTTCCACGCGCGCCGAACAAGAGTTGTCAGCAAACAGGACGGGGCCCGTCATGGCCGATGCCTGCCCGGGGGTTGAGGATAAATTCGAAAGAGTTACCTCGCCCCTGGGCATTCAGGGCAGGGAGGAACAGGGGTGGGTTTTAGTCAGCAAGAGTCTGACACGCCCTCCCGCTCCACCCAGAGCGGGAAAAGTCATTGGATAATTTCCTAAATCATATTTTTTCTTAGAAAATTCCCCATTTGGTACGGAACCCTAAATGTGCGAAGTCCGACACGCGCTTGACCAATTTTTTTTTTCTTTGTACTTTGTCTAATACCAAATCTAACTTCGATTGCTATTGACTATTCAATGACAACAGCTAACATTAGACCACTAAATCACTATCAATAATATTCAAGTATTATTTCTGTGCACTTCGCAGGTATTCCTGGCCCCCGTAGCAGAAGGCACGCAGCCTCCCACACGGCTCACAAACAAACTACGATTAGCATTCAAAGATTTCTCCAAGAAGTAAGTCATCCGGTTGTAATCTTATCAAAACATCGGGAATGCAAAAGAATAAAAACAATATGACAGATAGCAGAAAGAAAAATTCCAATCATAACTAAGCCTAAAGGTTGTTTCAAATAAACGTGCAATAACGGTCATTGACCCACCTACATTTATTGACATTTTTAATTTGAAAAACGGAATTAATGACTCAAAGCTGTCCCGAATCAACATCTCTCGTGATCCTTAACATTGTCTAATAATGAAAAACGATTTATATTTAATTGTTCAGGTACCTACGAAGTTATTAGGGAAAGGTCAATGTACTTTATTGCAAATTTATCTGAAACATAGTATAGTAACTGCGCAAGCAGATCTTGGGCTCTCCATAGTCGGACTACTTAGAACAGTCGAGACTAACTGCTAGAGGTGTGTAACTCTTTACGGAACCGACTCACTGATCCGGATCTTCGAAGTAATTCAAGATTGGTTCAGTAACTACGTTTCAAACGCATCATTTAGATCTGAATCATTACTTTGCTCCGTGCTCTTTTCGCGCGACGCGGCGATGAAAACTGAGCGGGAGAGGGAGAGGAGGAGAAGTGAGCGGGTGACATAATACAATCTTGAATCTATACAAGTCAGAAAGAGATACCAAATGACATGTGTATCACTCATACTCTCACAGTTTTTCGATGTCGTTATCCATGCACGTCAAAATGACCAATATGGCGCTTACTTATCACTTTAAGATTGTTATTTGCATAATTTTAATGTTTGCACTAACAAGCGTTTTAGCCAGCTCGCCATATATTATCGAATACCCGCCAGTCCTAAGCCTGGATAAAGTATGAAGGAAGATCGATTTTATTTATAATCTTAATTCATTGTACATTTTGTACACTTTAAATAAAAAAATACAATATAACATTCGGCATTGTTTATATATAATTCTGACTCAGTAGTAAACGCTCGCGACGCAACGTAAATGTATACCTACGTAACATTCTATTTTATATCATTTGAGCCGATGATCCAAATGTGAAACATATCAGTGATTCGGATCATTTCAGTGATCCAGATGCAAATATTCCAATCGCAAAAATGATACACTTTGCCCACGCCTAGTAACTACACGAGAGCAGTCGTGTTGCGTTTGGTGTCGACTGCAACCCGACCGTTTGAAGTTGTCGGTACTGACTGCTCCAAGAATTCCGTCTATGGAGGCACTTAGGCTAGCCGCTGACTTGTGAATTTTGTCACCGTGACTTGTTACCCGTTCGAGTGCTATGAAGATACTGTGGGAGTGCGCTGATCATGGTGACGTGACAATACGGTGACAAATAGTTCCTATATAGGTGACTAAATTTTGAGGGTAGTTTAGAATATAGAGTGTAAAACTTTTCCTTGAAACAATCTTTCAGTGTATATGGGATGCACCCCGTAGCGTTTTTTTTTTCGTTTCATTTTTCTTCTTCTTATTTCAAGAGCACTTATTACAGCAATCTGAACGAAATTCATTTCAAGATTGAGCGCGTTTTGTTGCCCAGTGACTTTTCATCGTGGGTGACAGTGACAAAAAGTCACGCGACAAAAAATCACAAGTCAGCGGCTAGCCTTACAGCAAAAGGAAACGTGTCAACTGCGCAAGATTCTCGTTTCCCGGAATCATTAAAAAATCATGTACTTATCTTCAATGTTTATGTCCCTGCTCCATTCTATATTATGTGGACTAACTTGCAGGTGTCACGACGCTCTCCGGAAGAACAAGAACCTGATCGGCAGCGACCAGCGCGAGTACCAGCGCGAGCTGGAGAGGAACTTCCAGCGCTTCACCGAGAGACTGGCGCCGCTCATACAGGCCACGCCCGGACACGTCGCGCAGCTCAGGTCTGCGTGACAGCCTTCTATTTGTATTTCCAACTAGATGAGTCGAGCTAAGTTGAGCATATTGAACTGGCATGCCTCCTGGGGCCCAATTCTGTAACTTTGAGTTAAGCAACACGCCATCGACACTCTATCGACACAACAGACATTATTTTGCCACTGTTGCAAATTTGGTATTCTGCAAAAACTTCAAAATGATATTGATATATTATAGTAGACCCGACTACCAATTATTACAATAGTCTTATTATAGCGTTTCAATGGCACTACAGAGGCAAGTCAATAACCATAAATTTATAGAATACCAAATGTCAATGAATATTCTATTGAGACACCACTGACATACTACCGACACAATAGTGTGTCAGTGGTGTCTCAATAGACAAGTTAGTTATTTTACAGAATTGGGCCCCTGGTGGATTATATTCAATCTGCCTAGACTTTTCCCATCTATACAGGGTGTAACGGAAAGGTGTGGTCATATTTTAAGATTTGCATCTGCCCATCGATATGAACAACTTTCTTCAAGAAAATCCGAGGAAATTCTAAATTTTTTTATTACCTCCCATACAAGATCAGCTGATGATAACTTGGTATGGAAAGTACAATTTTTTTTGAGAATTTTCTTAGATAAAGTTGTTCATTTTTACAGCGACAGAACCGGTTCTTAAAATATGACCACACCTTTCCGCTACACCTTGTATAGGGAGCGTGCAGGAACTATATATGGCGGCACATAAATGTCTATGGTGCCGATTCTCTTGTTCAATAACGTAAACTAAAATTAGAGAATCGTTATCTTTTACTAAGACAGTGCGAGAAAAGGACGGCTATAGCTATGAACTGAGTTAGAGATGTCAAACTAGTTTACGCATAGTTTACGCATTACGCTTTACCGTATTTTTAATCGACATGTTTTTACGTGTGCCCTTAATTTGTATGGAAATATTAGTTCAACTAAATTTGACAGCTCTAATTTACTCTTCCTTGTTTTATTAGAGAGAAAAAGATAGGAATAGCCTAAATTAAGTTTAGTTTGTGCACAACAGAATTCGCACCAATGTCAAGTATTTATACAGTAATAGTTGCCGATTTCACTCACTAGATTACACACATGTCACTAGATTACACACACTCACTAGATTCTCACTAGATTAGACACATGCAGCACGCATAACGTAGACTGGCGTCTACGTTATGCGTGCTGCATGTGTGCATGATGCATGTGTGTATACATTTATGGCACGGAAATGTCAATGACAAGATTTTAAAGGGTAAAAGTTTCGAATTTACTCCACTAGATGGCACAGACTACGCCGTGCACGTAACCTATAGGGGTCACGCTTCCAATCTACCTGGATGGAGCGACTGCCTATGTGACCTGCACTAATTGGGTAACACGATACATTTGGCAAGACTGGTGCTAGATTTACTGGCTTCTAACCTTAGAAGTTCGTGACAGAGTTGAGTGGAAGAAACTGGGGGAGGCCTACGTCGAAGGACAACCTGATATTTAAGTAAAACCATACTCTTTATTGGTCAGCGAATAATGGTATTTATTATTATTTAACCTTAGAAGTTAAATTTGACCCACTTCCCGGTTTTCGATTAAGCTGAAATTTAATAATAAAAAAGTTTCCCAAATGGCAGACCCAAAGATGGCGAACTATTATTTTTTTATGCATGCCCATGTTATGGAAACAAACGAAAGGATTCGCTGAGAAGAATCCGACAAATAAAATGACGTCACTCGAGAACATGTTTTTTAGTTTTTTTAATTATGATATATTATACTCTTACAGCAACGGACTGAGCAAGCACGACTACAAGTACCAAGCTTGAGGCGATCAACACACAAACGAACACTATATTACCACCGTCGAAGTACCTAGTAACTATAATATCATTCTAATTTTACATGTTTGTAATTATGTCTCATTATATCTTATTTCTACTGTTAGTGTAAGGGGCATATCGCACTACTGCACTTGTGTTTAGGTACATGTCAACTGGCCGCATGACGTACTATACAGCATGTAACAAAAACCCTGTCCGATCCTGAAGGGTATTATTTGGTATCGTACTGCGTACACATATACGTGAGATGAATATGAGATTAAATTAATTATTGATTATTTTCGTCATGGATATGAGATTATTATTTTTCCCCAATGAGAATACAAATCTTATCACAGGCAACACTGATCTCTCGACAAAATTCACCTACAGTTTAGTGTGTTTAAAGCCGCCTGAGCGAGACGGTATTTTTGATCCTTTGTTATGCGCCCTTTGTCGCGTGCCGCCAAAGCGAAAAGCTGTGCCTACTGCCCGGCTAGTGCAGGGTGGTACGCTTTGAAATAAAAATAGGTAAAAATAAAATTATTTCGCCGGCCGGTGGTGTCAACATACGAAAATTTGCCATAGTTAGTGTTAAATTTCGCATGGTTTATAAAAATAAAAAATCAATAACTTTTGGTTTTTAGAGTTACATTTTTTTTTTACTATTTTTTCTAGTGCGTATGTTAAACCAGGAATACGCCTTTATTGGATCGGACAGTATAAGAGGAGAATCGAGATGTAATAGAGTGGGGGCATCATCAAATAACTTCTCCCGCTCTGGGCTTTGGTGCAGTGATGTAGACATTAGCAATCACATGTAAGGGAGGATACTTTTGTGTATCTCAAAAAGTATGAACTTATCGGTCAGTGGATGTACACCTTAGATTCCCGTATG
The DNA here is from genome assembly GCA_951329385.1 of Polia nebulosa. Taxonomy (NCBI): domain Eukaryota; kingdom Metazoa; phylum Arthropoda; class Insecta; order Lepidoptera; family Noctuidae; genus Polia; species Polia nebulosa. The sequence continues at coordinate 3,827,086 of OX589592.1, read as the reverse complement.
GTCCCGTGCTAATCGACATAAGTACCTTTTTTCCTACATTTTGGTGTGCTGATTAGATACTGGAAAAATAGTTTAAAAAATTCCATGAAGTCGTTGTTGTTGCAAGTAATATTAAGCTGTTTACTAATGATGATACGGTTGAAATTAGGATGTACCTACACTTAGTAGGTTGACTCGGGATACATTTTTCGTGATTTAAGTTTTATACCCGCCATCCATTTAGTAGTAGGAAGGCAAAACAGGAAAAAAAAAATGTGGGTCTGTGTAATAAACACTGCGCAAACGCAGCATACCAGGTACTCGATGCAATACGATACCAGTGCGATATTACCCTTAAAATCTATGTTAAGATTTAAAAAGTATATTTAAACTTGACTAAAGACTAGGAGATATTAATGACTTGTAGAAATACAACGAGCGGTCAAAATTAAAGAAAACGAATTTCGAAAGTATCAAAAGAACGCACAAGTAGCAAGCCGTATTAATTGTTAAATGTTTGTTTTTTTAAATGGCATTGTTTTCTAAGATTCTATTCATTGATTGAAGTTGGAAGTTTTTTTTTATTGGAATCTTAACAAAATAGCTCTAGTCAGTACCTTTATATAAATGTACTCTTTAGCAAAAGATGTTGGGACCTTCTGTAACAAGTGACATTCTTTGGTTGTTAGCTTCGATCAGGGATATTTGAAAATCCGTTTAATACTTAAAACAAAACTGGCGAGCAGCCGAAATCAAGTGGCGCCCTCATTGAATAAAAAATCGTAGCGTAGCATAGAAAATAAATATTAAAGAATCCAACGTCAAATTTGTTACAAAGAGGATAGAGTATTTTTACGTTGATAAAACGTGAACGTTACCCCAGCCAGATAATGTCGAAATTAGTCATTTAAATGATATAGTACATAGTACACTTAAGAAGTAATGTACAAAAGATGATCCGTTTCAGAGATCCAGCAAAACCACAAACGTTACTCCAGCAGGATCTCGAATACCTTCACAGCCGAAGAACGAACAAATACAAAATAAGTTGCAACATTTAGGTAAACAACTAATATATAGCTAATATTTATTTCGATATTCCCATTAAAAAAGAAAATGTTTGGCTGCGGTAACGTTACCCCAGCAGGAAATGTTTTTGATAAATAACTAAAAAACTACTCGTATAAGTGCAACAAATTTTAAAATGTGTGCAACAATTACAGAAGCTAGGCAACTAATTATCTACATCACTTAAATGACTAATTTCGACATTATCTGGCTGGGGTAACGCTCACTATAATTAACGGATACGAAACATTCTGAGACCTGTTTTATCAACGTAAAAATACTTTGTCCTCTTTGTAACAAATGTGACGTTGGATTCTTTAATATTTATTTTAGGCTACGATTTTTTATTCAATGAGGGCGCCACTTGGCCGGTAGTAGGGCCTTAAGTAGAAAGGGACCATCGTTGTAAGTGGCGCTAATGTTTGAGCACTGCAACGCATTGCGTATTGTGAACGAAAAGGAAGCAAGGTGCGAGAGCTTATCATTTTATGATCTTATTTACTTTATTCAGTATTTCGAATGGAAACTAGTATTTAAATTAATTCTGATCTAAATATTGTGTAATTTATGTGTCTGTATTAATTCCAAATATTGTACTACAGAATAGATTTAGCTGTTAAATGTAATTTCTATTTATGTATCTCAGTGATTTAAGAAAAACTATTGAATTAATCAACATTAGAGGTGCCTATTAGTAGATGTTCGATTACTATTAGATCTACTACTACTAGATGTTCGATTTGTCATACATTTCATGGTCGAGTCGACTATCAGTTCACGACTAACAACCCAGTGGCGATCGAAAAAAAATTTGATGTCGATCATCTGTTGCGTAAACGTCTATTTAATTTTGCTTAATCACACGTGTCAACCATCAATTATGCCCGAACATACAAAAATAAATATAAATAATAATAATATCAACATCCGAATTGATAATCTTTTTGAAGTCTGTTAAAAAGGAGAAATTCGTAGGCAACTTCAGATACAGACATGATCCTCCGCTGAAATTAATTCTCGAATACCGAGTAGTTAACAATGTCTGACCAAAATGGTCATCATTACCAAAGATTATGCACTGTCTAGATTTTTTTTTTCTATTTCAATAGTTTTTCTATCAACGTTGTCTAGAAGACGATTCCTATATTTATGAATCAATAAAACTATTTACTTTAATGAATGCATTTTATTTCTATCCAATAATATAATATCTAATATTTAAGTTCACGTTACACTACAGTTTGGAAACGTGTGCGCCCCTGGGTGCAACCAGACCATGGTCTCTAATTGAATAAATATTTTTTTTTTATATGTGAAAGTCCGTATAAATTACGGAGTAAGGTATGTTAGTAAATTTGGGTGTTTTCTAACCACGGCTGAACGTATTTGAATGTAAGGCACACAGATGGACCGTGACCTAGATTAGGACAATGTCGGCGCTCGACCGCGGTCTGGTTCGACCCGTAAATAAATTTACATTACATACAAAGATACGATAAGACAACCTTAAAACAAGTACATGTTCGTCAGATGACAATAAGTTGCATGTTATGAACTAAATCACATTGCCAGTGTAGGTGCTTCAATACTTCGTATTAAACACCTTCCTTCCACGTCTGAAGATTGTTAGAAGCGAAATAAGAAAACCTTAGTCGACTAGAGTGTAGATGTTTCACAATAATGAGCTAATAGCTCTTTAGACATTTGTCCAACCGCCGCCGCCGGCGATGAGCGAGTAGAGCTTCAAACTAAAAAAGAGTTTGCGAGCAGCGGGTAGCGAGTGGTAGTACCGATAGTTATGTCGAGTGCGACGGGCCATTACTCGCACCAATCGCTGGCGTCGATCTCTCGGCGTGTGTTCTGACCGCCGAGCAAGCATCGCTGAGCGAATAAGCTTTCATAGCTCTTGTCGTTCAGCGACAAACTTGTGGAGAGAGTCCTCGCGCTGTGGCGGTGTGAACAGTCAACGATCAACTATTAATATAATAATATGCATCTCTTTTGTTTACACGGTATATACCATGTCAAAATAGCCGAGTTAGTCGCTTCCTCGCCGGCGGTGGCACAACTGCCTTACAGTCTTAATATTTCATTCGGTATGTGTCGCGTGGAATAAACTATCACAAAACCCATTCACCAACACACACAAAAATTGATAACTTAAAACAATCTTCACTCTACTATTCAGATTAATGATAAATATAAAAAAATAATAATAAATCGGCCTGTGAATGAGACAGGTCTTCTTGTGATAAGTAGTAACTATAACATACATTTCTAAAAGGAGATTGAGATAATCTGGTTCAGCCCCTAATAGCGTAAGATATTTATGGTAATGGCCTGGACTACGATGTTGTTAAAAACTTTAGTGCCAAAGTAGCCACCTTTTAAGGTCGCTAACTGCAAAATAACTATGCGGAACTGGGTATTCCGTGAATTCTTCACACGTCGATTGCACACCAGGTCGTGGATAAATTCGAAAGAGTCACCACATCCCTCGGTGCAGGCAAATGAAGGAACAGGGGTTGGTTTTAGTCAATAAAAGTCTGACATGTCCTCCCGCTGTGCATTGGATGATCTCCCACCCCCAAAAAAAAAAGATGTGCAGATAACAATTAAAATCTATTGTCTGCTAATTGTGTGTGCGTCGGGTTAAAAAGGGAGAATCATTCGAGCACCTGTTCAATGATTGCCATGAATTATGTTCAATACGGGCGCAGAACTATGATTGCGCGATGTAGTACTTGTGTGACGACAGATCTTTTTTGTAATTCGTATAGTCACGTAGTAAAATAGGCTAGTTCCCCAAAAAAATCTAGTCCGTCAGTTTAGATTACCAAAAAATATTGGAATTTTCTTTTGCCACGTAAACTAAAAATGAGGACGATACAGTGCGTTAAAATTTCGCGTGACGTCGCACCTCGATACATTTTGTACCGTTTAGTGACGTAACAACCCACTCTGAATTTTGATGAGTTTCATCTGACTGAAAAATTGTGTGGCAATCGGTTGTCGTGGTATGGGCATGTGATGCGGAGGAATGAAGAAAATGTCGTGAGGAAAGTCTTGTGTATGGATGTGGATGGCTATAAGAGTAGGGGAAGGCCAAAGAAACGATGGTTGGACTTTGTGAAAGAGGATATGGGTAAAAAGGGGGTGACTACAGAGATACGACTAATAGAGGAGTATGGAAGAAGACATGTTGCGCCGACCCCAAATAAATTGGGATAAGGGCAGCAGAATGATGACGTTTTCAATATTTTTTGATAATCTAACTTACGGACTAAATAGGATTATTATTTATAAACCCAGGCAAGATCCCTATTGGTTCTTTAAAATCCCTTTTCACTGGTTAATATTTTAGGGCTATTAGGTCTCGGGGCTGATCCCCCATAGTTCGTAACTCATTCTCCTTTACCATACCATATTCGTTGTGCGCGCAACAAAATCACATGCTTAATAAAAAACATAGTAATAAACAACCGATTTGACAAGACTCTGCCTCAGTGTGTAACGCTCAGCGAATATGGTATAATTTATTTGGAATCAATAAAAAATCGCAATGACTGGGATCTAGGGCATCTTCCTAATACACAAGGGTCATCGGGTGACTATGAGATCGTTGCGTTACTTTGTGCGACAAACGCGAACGCGTCGTCGCGCCGACAGAGGGCGCCTTCCGGTTTTGCCGAAAAAACTAATGCCAGCCATACACACTACGGTTTACCGGTGAAGTCTGCCTGTGCAGGTGTGTATGCAGATTAACCGCATATCGTAGCGTGTATGGGACGATCCGGTATCAATCAACATGACAACGGACAGGTTTTTTTTTAAAACGTTGCCCCACACTAGGAATTATTCCAGTATCGTGGGTGCGTTCACAAACATGTAAACTCACATCCACAACACTCAGACCCGGAACAACTATATGTAGGCCATACAATATTTGTTCCGTGAGGGGATCGAACCTGCGACACGCAGCGCAGCAGCAGAACGCTCAATGACTGCGCCAACCGTGCCGTCGGGTTCATCGTACATTGTCACTTATGTCGCCAGCGCAGATTAAAAAAAACTGCACAGGTCGGTCTGTTCCAATTCACGCTCCGGTACACCTGCACAGGCTCCGGTAAACCATAACATGTATAACGCAACAATCACGTATTCGCATGATAAATCGCTTTGTATTAGAACGACGCCTAAGAAATATATCTCATCTTATAAAAATGCTCAGACACGCTTGTCTCTCTTAGTCCCAAACGAACGTAGGCTTATTAAACGTAACCAAACCTATTTCATCTGCGGAATCGAAGTTCAACATCATATATCACAAAAAATCGTGTATTGTCAACGACACCACTGGGGTGTCGTGCACAATTTTTTTTTTGGTAACCACACTACGGCCGACCAGTGAAGAAAAAAAAAACAATAACTCGTTTATGTTTTTATTTTTAATGATAATGATGAAATTGGCCTAGTTCACAAGGGATTCGTAAAACATTATAATTTTATCCATAAAGAGATCATCTATGTCATGGTCGTGATCTTACAAATGATAAATAAATAATTGATATCGATAAATTAACGTTTTGTATTAAAACTTCATTACGGTCATCATCATTCTCCTGCCCTTATCCCAATTTATTTGGGGTCGGCGCAAAATGTCACCATAACTAACTAACTTCATTACGGTGGTGTGGTTACCAAAAAAAATTGTTAACGACACCCCAGTGGTGTGGTCCAGTGTAATTGTTGACAATACACGCAAAAAATCATTTAGACTGAGAGTGCTATACATTGCTCTCCAACTGATAGTCATCATCACAAATGAAGTAATTTATTGAAAAAAGATCTTATTTCCATTATCCAAAATTTATTTGATCTTATTTTTATAAAGCAATCATTCATAAATAAAACAGAGATATTTGCGAATGAATATTGCTAATGCATACCGCGCGAGTTGCAGAACCGCGGCGTATGACATCTAGCCTCTAATTGATCTTGAATCTACTAGAATATCAAGCAAATAAAATCAAAAATAACACTGAAATTGAGGAGTTACCTCACTACATCATCCAGCGATGTAGTAGACATTTTCTTGATACGATCAGTGCACTAATTGCCTGAATAACTATCTAGAAACGAATACACAGTTAGCGTGCTCTTTTCTATACGTAGAACACGCGAAACACGATAGTCAAAAGATAAGAATAACCTAAAGTGGCGTTCACTTCTGCCACAAATGATTGCACTTAGAGCTACACATTTAAATATGAAAACATCTATGCGGTCTGAATCCGCTGAAGCACAAATAATTAAAACACTTTAATGAAGCTACCAAATTAGAAATTGCGAAGTATGGCAACACTATTTAGAAAGTCCATCGCTAGAAACACTGTCTGGCGAGTTAGATGTGGCGCTGCCGCTCGTAGATCTCCATGGCGCGGACGTAGAAGTAGTCGCCGCCGTAGCGGATGCTGGGCATGCCACACGCGGCTCTGTATCATTCCGACTCCGCCGGCGTGTGCCAGGTGAGCCTCTCCTCATAGAAGGCGATCACCTGCAAACAAGCCACACTTACATCTTGGAAAATAGGACTTTTCAAAGTTTCAAGTTAAGATGCAGGAAATTGGCAGAAGTGACCTTGAAAATCTCGCCTTTGCAGCCAGGTTTTCCTTTTTTTATATATATACTTCAAAATCAAATTTATCACTCAAGTGACAGGCGTCGTTTCCTAAAAAAAATTATTTGGTCCGTGAGTATTTAAAATAATCAGCAAATAATTTAATATACAGGGTGTAAGAGAAACGCTTCCGAAAACGGAGGCAGATGATAAGGCTAATGATTATCGATACGATACCATCAAAACATCTGGGAAACAAATAAAAATGTTACCTATTTTTCTTTTAAATTTTGCGTGCACTATGCTGTGAAAACATTTAAATGAAACCGTTATTTGCGATTATAGACACTTTTTTTCTTTACAACTTTAGCATGCAATGTATTCGTAAAATATTAGCTGACGCTCGCGCATATTACCTTGGGTTCAAAGTGCGGGCGCGCTTGCCGACAGCCGCGCGGCCAAATACCCCATGTCCACGCGACGTCGATTTAAAGAGACAGGTTACTGATATCCGTATGCATTTAGGTTGTATATAATCTACATTCTAGCTTCGGAAGCGTTCCCCTTACACCCTGTATGTATAAACCTTGTAAGGCACATAAACGCACACACGTGTACCTGTGATTCGAGTACATGATTCGCAAAGCTTTTTTTTTATGTTTCTGGATCCCTATAGCGTTGGAATTTTTCGTCGCCGTTTTCCTCAATTTAAATTTTTTTTCTGCAGTTTTTTTTTTACTTGAGACTGTTCAAAATCGTTATTCCTATCCAATCCCAATGAGAGTTTTAATTAAAAAAGTAATTAAATCGCCAATTACACTAAATACAGAAATGTAAATAAAATACGTAGTACAGCTGTTTCGCTAAAGTTCATTCACGTCGCCAGACCAATACCTACATATCTACGGGCGGCGCAACACATTCGGACGGTGCGAGTGTAGGTAAGTAGTAGTGCGGAGCGTTGAGATCGCATTATTTACAATACATTGCTCGCTCAAAAATGACAATTTCTGTAGAGATTAATGACTGTCACTATTTTTGTTAGTGGCATTAGGTGTAACCTTACAGTATATATATATATATTCTTTTTACACTAACATGGGTAATGTTTATTTAAGTACATAAAAAAACTATATTAATCTAACTATATCTACATATACACAAAAAAAACTTTAACCTAACTACAACTAAAAATAATGATAATCTAATCCGTCAGATTATCAAAAAAATGTTGGACACATTTTTCTTGTCGCGTCGACAAAAAATAAAAACGATACAGTGCGTTGAAATTTTCCGTGACGTAACAAGCCCCCACTCCTAAACTTTGATGCGTTTTATCTTCGTCATTCTTTGTTGGTTTGGTAAAGCAATACGTGTCCAATAATACTATTGGACTTTGTTGATAATCTAACTGGACTAAATAGAATTATTATGTTTGTACCCAGGAAACATTGAAGTGCAACATTGAATAGAAAGAAAATCATTCATACCTGCTGTGGACACTTGAGGTTGGCCACTTTAGCAGGGACAAGCTCGGCCTCATCCGAGTCGGCCCATTTGATCAGGAACATCAGCTCGCCCGTCGCGTCCGATGCACCTGTACATACAAAATCGTGTTAGTAGTCAATATTTCGACAACTGAAACCGACAGGGTCACAATTCAAGTATGAAATTGACTGTTAGCAAAACATCCTATAATTAAATCAACATATTAGATCTCAGTATGACTACTGTCATACTGAGATCTGGAATAACTATTCTTTTTTTGACGTGACAACGTCTAATAAATCGATGAACGCCGGCTGCATGCACGAAAAAGTGTCCCGTTACGCTCATTGTACGCATGCGCCGCATCTATATTTCATCAATGTTTTGTTATGACGTTCGTTGTCACGATAAACTATCGTCCGTAAACCAACTTTACAGACAACCAATTTTTTAAATTAGTTTGACGACCTTGACGGATCCCGAACCGTCCCTCATGGGGGGTATAGGACCAAACCGGAAATCGCGAAAAAAAAGAATGGACTGCCCCATACATTTATGATTGTGTACATAAATGTGCTAAACAGCTGATATTATTTTCGCGATATGGATTGTTCATAATGAAGAGCACAATGAACCCTACTGCGCGATGCAAGGGAGGGTATGTGTTTTTACCCGACTGCGCGACGCAAGGGAGGGTAATGTGTTTATCAGTCTATGTATGTATGTTTGTTCCTTTGTGGCACTATGGAGACCCAACGTGCGAGCCGATTTTGATAATTCTTGCGCCAATTGATTCGTCTTAATCTTGCGAGTGCTACTAAAGACATGACATTAATCAAAACACAATATGGCGACAACCAGACGCCATACCTACTGTGAAAAAGAAAAAATTGAAAGTCGACGAACTATTTTAAGTAGGGAATCAAAAATAAAGGGATCGAGGAGGTGATTCCAAAAATATAACTCAATAAAATTAATAAAATAAAATAATTGAATATTTTCAAAAATCCCGACTGTAAAAACAACTAAAAAGTCTGATTCAGTTGGTGGCATAAAATCAGTAATTGAACCAAAATAACTGCAACCAACTGCACTCTTGACTGCTTGAAAATTGACTTGTTTTGAACTTTTTAGTTATTTATTACAATCAGGTTTTTTTAGGATTTGCGTTTATTCTGTTACACGTTGTGTGAGGCAGCACAAGCAGTCACCGCAAAATTATGGTCCTGTAGTTTAGCTTACTCCCATTAGTACAGGGCATTATTTTTTTTGTCATACCTATAATCTTCTCAGCCTTCAGTCCCTTGTCGAAGCCCGACTTGGCCTTGTCTTCCTTGCGCTCCCGCTTCGATTCCTTGTGGTCTTCAGCAGAGGACACGCTGGTACCTCGCCCCTTGCGGCCGCCAGAGGTGGTCTCCTCGCTAGACTCGCGGACACGCTTCTTGCCGCGGTCTTCTGGTTTCTTCGTTTTAGCCTGTTTAGGAAAGACAGTGTGAATAAATGATTGTGTAGATGAAAAAGCTAACAAATTATGTGAATGAGGTAGATTAAAACTGAAATACAGTGAAAAACATGAAATTGGTGTAGTCTGTTGCATGTAATCTGTAACAAGCAAGGCTAAAATCGATGGTGAGCTTATATTTATTTTACTTAAAACATGGCACTTACTTTGTTAGACCTTTTCAAATAAACTAGTGATGCTTACGCATTGACCAACATTATCTAAAGCTAAGAGTGCTTTACAATAATAAGCACTAAGTTAATATAAAAGAGTATCAGTATGACAGAAGAACAGAAACGCCAATTACCTCCTTTTCCTTTCTCATATCTTCAAAGGTCTTGATCAGCTCTTCACAGTCGAGATTCTCCACAGGCTCCCAGGTACTCTCCTCCTCCTTGTAGCCTTTCCATTTCAGCAGGTATTGGATCTATAAATAAATATTAACAAAAATAATCATTGGAACTAAGCTTTAGGAGGATGCAAGGCTTTCATATTATTATCTTCACAATATGTGAAATGGCACATTGAACATAGCAGATAGCTTTCCTATGACTTTAGATTAGTTATTCCTATTTTTATTAGTTCAGTATTTTGAGGGTGTTCTATGCAAAGAATAACAATAGGGATGTTTTCTAAGTATAAAAATAAAAATTATTTTAGTCCGTGTTAGATTATCAAAAAATTTTAGACTCATGTTTTGCATTACCAAACCAATAAAAAATGACAAAGATAAAACACATCAAAGTTCAGGAGTGGGGGCAGGAGTATCGTCCTTATTTTTCAAGTGACAAAAGAAAAAATACATGTCCAATAGTTTTTGGTAATCTGACAGACCAATTACATTTTTTTAGGAAACTACCTTATAACAAACAACATGATAAGCACTCCCAAACTGCTCCAACAGACCAACTATGAGATACCTCAACGGGGCTTTTTTAAGTCAGCTAGAGCATGCAGAGCGGGGATGTTACGGATGAGATTTTTTTACATCCACGGATGCAGATCTTATGAAAATTTGTATGAATGCAGAAATAAGATAAAAAGATCTTTAATATTAATACTATAAACTATTAACTGCAAGTAAATTCGGTTAACGCATTATACTGCCAGTATACTTTCATTTACAATCAAAAACTAAAACGTTTAGAATAATGCAATCACCGTGTCTGTACGCGATAAACTCAAAAACAATTGAACGGATTTTCATGCGATTTTCACCAATTGACAGAGTAATTCATGAGGAAGGTTCAAGTGTATAATTTGTTCACGTACGAAGCTGGGGCGGGTCGCTAGTCGAATTGTTTTTGTTTTGTAAATAAATTTAATTGTAGTAATTCAATTAAAAATATTAATAATTTTATCTTATCAATTTTGTATCATATGAGTGTAACGGGCTTATTTAGACAGCACCATCTTATAATATGAAATTATTTGTAAATTATGTCCGACCGAAGGTATCAGCCAAAAAATGGCCGGAATATACGGCACGATCGAAACTAGCGCCTTTGAGTTGAAGATTGTGATAGAGATCTATAAACTGACATTCTCGTTCGTCTATGTGCCTCCATAGACGGACTGCTTGGAGAAGTCAGTGCCGACAGCTTCAAGCGGCACGCTGTTGGGAGATCTGCAGTTTCAATACAAAATTAACATTCGCCATATACGGACCGGTCAAGGAGTTCATTTGCAGTCGCAGATAAAAATGACTGCTCCAAGCAGTCCGTCTATGGAGGCCCCAACCGCAACACGACTGATCTCGTGCAGTTGGTCTTGGCTCCTCCAAGCAGTCCGTCCGTGTAATCATCGTTTTCGCTTCTTTTCAACAGTCTGATAATAACTTTTTCAAAATATTTTTTTTTAATTTTTGCTTGTTTTTAGGGTTCCGTACATTTGCTGTCACTCACGTGTCCGTCTGTCTGTCCATCGTCTGTCACAAAATTATTTTCCGAAGATTTTTTTAACTTCCCAGTGACCTATGAACTTGAAATTTGGTGATAATGTTTATTATTATGTATATTTTACCAACAAATACCAATATATTGATAAATCAATTTTGGTCTTTATTTAGGGTTCTGTACCCGAAGGATCCAAACGGAGCCCTATTGCTGTCACTCACGTATGACGTCTACACTGACGTCTGTCTGTCGTCTGTCACAAAATTTTGTTCCAAAGAATTTTTAACTTCCCATTGACCTATGAACTTGAAAATATACGTAATAATAAACATTTTATTATTACGTATATTTTACTAAAAAATACCAATATATTAGGGATGGGCCGAAATTCGTTTTACATTCGGTTTAACTGAACTTCGGCGGTTTGAACCAAACTTCGGCATTCGGCCGAATTCAGTCAAAATGCCGAACATTCGGTATATGAAAATATTGAAATAACTCAACTGTTTATTCTAAAATAATAAAACTAAACCAGAAAAATAAAATCATACACATTTATTTATTGTTTGTTTGTTGTTACTTATTCAAATGTATTCTTAACATTATCAGAATTTGGGAACATCTAAACATTTAAATATATATCGCCAAAAATAAAATCTCTATATTTAATTTTTATAATCGTGTTAAATGAACTTTTATTACCCACTAGTATTTAAAATTTAACAAGGCCCGGTTTTGGTGCAAAACCAAGATTGTCGAATATCACTCTCAAAATAAACACGGTGAAAATAACCGAACTTCGGCCAAACTTTATATTTTTACAGAATGTTCGGCTGAAGTTCGTATTTGTTTCAAACCACATTCGGCCCATCCCTACAATATATTGCCAAATCTGATTTTTTCTGTGATAATTCCCTTATTTGGTACGGAACCCTAAATGTGAGAAGTCCGACACATACTAGGCCGGTTTTTTCTGTTTCCACATGAATTTCGGTTTAAAAATTCTTCAGAACAAATTTATGTGACAGACGACGGACAGACAGACGGACAAGTGAGTAACAGCAATAAAGTTCTGTTTGGACTCCAGGTACGAAACCCTAATAAAATGGTAACCAACAGAACTTACCCTCTATCACTATTTATAACCCTCAGGTATTGCATTTTATATTAATACTTCAGAACCATCAATTTCATGAGCACTACTCATGTGGAAAACCTTGCTCTAATGCAATTTATATGGATCTTTATATTCTCTTGAATTGGGGTCGGCTATATTAGTCGTCATCTCTGTAGTCACCCCCTTTTTACCCATATCCTCTTTCACACAGTCCAACCATCTTTTCTTTGGCCTTCCCCTACTCTGATAGCCATCCACATCCATACACAAGACTTTCCTCACGACATTTTCTTCATTCAGCATACAAGTTACATTTATGCACAGAACTATTAAACACACTAACAAAAGTAATCAGGCGAACAGATAATTGGCATTTGATAATTCAATACTGATACTGATACACTAAAAGATAAAAGCTAATAATAGTTCGGTAGCTTTGTTCATTGTATTATACTATGAGCATGATTGCAATATTACACTTTTGTATTATCATCAATTACTAAATTTAAATACTGAAAGACTACAATATAATGAAAACCAATCAAATTATAAAAATCTGGGTAACCAATTAGCCATGAACATAAATGCAAAAGTGTGTATGACTGTTGCGGTTTCACATCAAACCTATGAATGTATTTGTATACAGCCCATGGATAGACTACAACTTTGAGATGATTTAAAACATATGATTTTAATCAGTGACCTAATAGAGATTAAAATCAATATTTTTTTTTATCATTTAAATGTAACAAAGTGAACCAAAACGTTTAAGGGATTTTCCCCGACATAAATTCCAGCGCACACATGCATGCAGTGTGTGTACACAGTTTGGGTTTTCCCGAAATGTAAACTGGCTCTCTAGGGAGCCCCCTATAGAAAACTCGGACCAAGCTCGGATCGGTAGTGCGTAACCTACCATACAAATTGTTCCATGGCCACGCCGGACCATCACGTTCACGGATAAGTATCGGACATAGTGCGCAATCGCTCTTAGTGTGAACGCTAACAGAAATGTTATGTCTACCCCTGCTTTTTAAATTTTTATAAAGGTGAAAGCTTGTGTTTGTTACTTCTTCACGCTCATTTAAGCGTGAGCTGGACCGATTTAGATGAAATTTGATACCTATTGAAATAGCTTATATCCTGGATAAACACATAGGCTTTTTAAGCTGGTCTTCATGGGTGGAACCGCGGGGCGCAGCTAGTTTACAATAAATCGAGTTAAGTAGGTATGTGTACATTTTGGTGTTTTAATTTGAACGCGTAGCTTTTGAGATTTTTAGGAATATCGATCCTGACACATCATTTATTTCTGTGTGACAATATTGGCAAAAAGCTTGAATGTTGATGAGCACAAACCAATCAAAACAAAGTAACAAGCTGTTAAAATTCCTATTAATGATAACTATCAAGTTCTAATTATTAGACAGCCGGTATTAATGGAATACTTTCTGCAGCTATCTTTGAGAAGGAAAGGAGAGGTTACCGCTACGACTTTTATTAAAACATCTTATTCTAAATTAACTTGATGCACAGGCAACCAATTTGTTAATAATTATTATTGGTGTTCAGACGTTTATTCTTCAAAATGTATCAGCAATTGAATACATCCAATTAAATTAAGGAAAAAGCTGAAAATATGGCTTACCTTGCCTTTGACGGTACGTTTGTCTAGAACCTTCTCAACAACATATTCTTCTTCGCTGGATCCATCGCTAGAACCTCCTTTTTTGTCTTTCTTGCCCATTTTGTAGCTTTTATTCGAAAATGGACGATATCGGTAAAACCAAGAAGAATGTACCGTAGCAGCGTCACCTACAAGAATTCTCAAAATGGCGCCTTCAAAATAAATATGGCGGCTACCGGCGGGGCCCAGCAGCTGCGACAGCCAATAGCAAGCCACGTAAAGCAAAATCAAGTTTACCAATCAGAAAATAATTAGTTCATCTGAGCTTTATTGATACCTTGAGCAAGAACTAATAAATAACATATAAAAAGCTGCAAAAAATTACATTTTGCTCTGATGGAACCAGATGGAACAACAAACTGATTGAGAATAGTAATTAATGTTACAAAACGATTTTATGGTGGCAACATTATATACACGTCTACCAACTTAACAATAACAAGGGAGATTGATATCTAATTTTCTTTCTATCTTTTTCTATTGATAACTGATAATTTCGATTAAAACATGCAGCTCCGAATAATTAAGTTTCGTGAGACCAACCAAAATGTGTAAGCATCTCTGTTTTAGCGAGTAAAGATGTATTTAAAGCTGTACTATCTAACATGATCTTATAAACAAGTTTCCGATTGCTACAACATTGAAAAAGAGTGAGATCACGATATCGCTCTCGTGACAAACTTCACACTTGTTTCATTCATTTTTTTCTTGTTCTATCAATCAAAACACGGCAACAGCCGTGGACCATACCGCAAATCGCAGCAGTTTTCATTTCAGTCAAGTAGCCAGCCTGTTGCGTTGAGTGTGTGTATTTCATAAGTTAACAAATCGCGTATTATTTTGTGCAATTCGATTAGAAATACATTTGCTAGTGGTGATAACCGTGTTGTGTGAACTAATTAAACGACGTGTTACATTAATTGAACTGAAAAGATAACGCAAGAGGTTTTGTGTCGATTCGAGTGGTTTCAAATTGACTTTTGACGTCACGCGCGACAACCAATCGGTTGGCGCGAAAGAAAAAACTACACTATTGCGTGTTTTTGTTTTCGTGCTTATGAAGTTTATTGTTTTGACTGTATCGGATGGATCGTAATAGGTGAACACCTGGATTGTTGAAAACATGCTTTTGAAATGTACTGCGGACGGGAGGCCGATCAAAGTGAACGGGGCGCCGGTCAGCCACGGGAATGGTGCGAGAGGTAAGGTCCGGCAATGATTTGCTCATTCATTCAAGTGCTTAGCTTTATGTCAACTACCCTACAAGTAAATACTGAACTGATTCGATGTCTAAAGTGTAAAAGTAAACAATGGTAACTTCTTAGGCATAGTTTATCTTATTATTTTCCCTATTATTTAAATAGAGCACAGCTTAAGTCAGCTGATAATTATCTTTGTAGGTACGCACTTACTAATCGGCTCTCATAATCATTTAACTAATTAGGCTAACAAAGAAGAAGAATAATAAACATTCATTTGGTAAAAAGAGCGTATCTAACTGCGCATAATATAAGTAGATATCTCGAAAACTTCTTTGAATTTAGAACTAAATTCAGCGTCATTATTTTAAATCAATGGTTTCCTTATAATAATGATTTTATTATGTTGGCACATATGTACCTATCTTATTTTTACCCGACTGCAAGGAAAGGGCTATGTTTTGCTCCGTTTGTAAAGTTCCTGCCAGACTTCTAATTGCTTACCTCAAGTACCTCACTTCTCAGCAATGCTCTATAAAAACTGACATTCATCAAAAGTTATTTATTCAAATAAGCTGAGAGCCAGCACTTTTTGAACGTCAAAGTTCTACATAAAGACAGTCGGCCACCCGTCACTATTTCCTAATGTAGCTGGGAAGAAGTGCCGCAGCAAATTCCCCACCGTTATTTACTACAGCAACAGGTTCTCTGGCTTCTCTGTACATTCATAGACATAATTATGTGGACTTCCGACGTAAATATAGGCCTAATTTTCACTTATCTAGCCAGCAGCTAAAAATTCTCCCAAAATGTTTTTACCGAAATGCATAAATATCGTAAATTATCCTATATGAAGGACAGGAACGTATTACAAAGTTTGTCCTTTTTTTTAGTGGGGTGGGAAATCATCCAATGACTTCTCCCGCTCTGGGTGGAGCAGGAGGGCGTGTCAGACTCTTACTGACTAAAACCCACCCCTGTTCCTTCCCTGCCTGAGTGCCCAGGGGTGCGGTAACTCATTTTCAGAATTTATCCGCTACCCTTAGGCGCCTGCAGGCACCGGCCACGTTGGGCCCCGTCCGTCAGTGGTGGCTGACATCTCTTTGAGGCGCGCGTGGAACACTACGCGAGTACGCGCCGTCGACTCACGGGCCTGGCGCTGATCGGACGGCGAGCTACCCACTGCTCGCCGTCCGCAGGCCCGGGTCTACGGTGGAAAGTTTGTCCTTAGACTATGAAAGGATATAGTCTAAGGCTTTGTCCCTATTTTCAAATTTCATCAAATTTCGTTCAGCCGTTGAGGCGTGGTTGATTAACAACAACAACAAGTAACATTCAAATTCACAAAAATAGACTTAATATTAGCTCAATCAAACCTCAATGGTCGACCAAAGAGGTCCATTTTCCGTTACCAAGGCCCCTTCTGGCGAAATTCTCGTTTCGCTCATTACACAACAGGGTTTGGGTTTGTTTTTTGGCAATATTGTTTTGTCACGTTTGGTCCAACGCCCTAGCGGCCTTCGGCTGTACGAATTCTACTTTCTCGAGTAAAATGTTTGTAGTTAGTTATATACCTATCTAGGTGGCGAGATATTTGGTCGAATAAAATTTTAATAGAAGTAAATCGGCCCACAACCTCTCACAGAGAGGAGGCCTGTGCCCCAGCAGTGGGGACAATAAAAGGCTGATGATGATGATGATGAGAAGTAAATCGACACGAAAAGAAGACCTCCCTTCGAAAAAGTCATTGCAGCTTTCTGGTTAGGGACAAGCCGACCTAGCTTCATCAAACCGCTGTGTCTCCTGTAAGTCAGAATCTACGGTTGCCACCTAACCGAAAATTCGCCGAGATAGCTAAGCTCGGAGCTAAGTGATGGATCGAGATCTGATAGAGCGTCAGTTTTTAATCTTTACACACCATACGTCCTATGCCGCGGTCTTATTTTAATTAGCAATTAGCGAGCCGCCCTGCGCACCGGGTACAAATAATACACACACGGGTGAATCTCCTGGCGTTTTGCAGAAAATTATGACAGAGTGCTGCTGCCGACAGTGACGAATCGTGGGAAATTTAACTTTAAGTACTACTAGGCAATGAATACTACACGTGTAGTTTAATACTATTATAGTGTATTAAAGTTGGATTGCCCACGATTCGTCGTTGTCGGCAATAATCCGTCATTATTTTCTTAAAACGCCCCGCTCCTGGCGTTTGCGAGACACGAGGACGTCTGTCGCTCTTTTTATCAGTGAAAACCGTATGAAAATCCGTTAAGAGTTAGCGGACAATCAGACGCGGAAAATGACTGATGTATATTAAGGGTCTACTACCGGCCAAGTGGCGCCCTCATTGAATAAAAAATCGTAGCATAGAAAATAAATATTAAAGAATCCAACGTCACAGTTGTTACAAAGAGGATAAAGTATTTTTACGTTGTTAAAACAGGTATGAGAGAAAGGAAGGAGGAGTATGGAAGAAAAAGACATGTTGCGCCGACCCCAAATAAATTGGGATAAGGGCAGGAGAATAATGATGACGTTGTTAAAACAGGTCTCAAAATGTTTCGTATCCAAAGTAGTAGGCAAAAGTGTCAGAAACGGCCGTTTTTGGTACTTTTGCCTACTGCTAATACTACTATTAACTGCCAACGACCCTGAGTGCCAACCTTGAGTGGTTAGCTTGCGTAGAACACGCAAGCTAACCACTCAGTGCGGTGCTGAGCTCACGGATCGCGTCGTACGTCCACCCAGTAATAGGACTCGCCCATCAAGGAGCGCTGTCCGAAATTTAACGCACTATTCAGTTTATTATACATAAAACAACAGGTACTCGTATTATAGTAAAACACGTATACTAAAATATAAATAATTAAATGGTCTTTAAAATGGTGGTGTTAAGGTGGTGTTTCATAAAAAAAACTTTTTTACATAAAAATAGAACCGACTTCCAAAAAAAGTGCAAAATAACTTTAATTTCGGAAGTCGGTGTTCCTGTTTTGTGTCTTTGTTTTTTGACACCGATCTATTTTTTTGTAAAAAAGTTTTTTATTTTTCACTTTTTAGTTGTGGCTCCCCATTAAACTGTGTTAACAATTCATAGACATACGATAGCAGCAATCGCGGTTGATTTGCTGTCAATTTTTGAAGAGTTCCGTTGTCTGTCTCCGAAACCCATCATCAGATCTTTTTGAAATTTAAATGGGACCATTTCGCCATAAACCCCTTTCGAACAAAAAAAGAATTTTGCAAATCCGTCAATATATGACGGAGTTATGCCCGAACATACATAAATAAAAAATAAAAAAAAAATACAAACATCCGAATTCCTCCTCCTTTTTCGAAGTCGGTTAAAAATACACTTTATAGTTTTTGCGTGATTCCCAATTTTTATCCGCGTTAGATATATAACTTTACAAATTAATTACACTATGTTATAAAAGTATAATATCAAATATTCTCAGATCAAATTACGAAGAAAATTGTCTAGAATAACAAATATTTTTTTCAAAGAAATAAGACTTGTCGTTCAGACGTGATGTTCAATTAAAAATCATTGGAAGTCGTATAACTGCGCCCTAAGTAGAGATACAGATGAGCTTTCTCATGTTTTTCTAACATTAATAAGAGCGTGGCATAGTTATTAGAAAAAAAACTCTAAATGTAAGAAATAAATGTTCACAAAAACTGGCCAAGTTCATGTATTCTTCTTCACACATTTAGGGTTTCGTACCAAATGAGGGAATTATCAAAGAAATATCTGAGTTATCATCAATATATTGGTATTTGCTATATGTACTAATAAACATTATCACCAAATATCAAGTTCGTAGGACAATGGGAAGTTAACAAATTCTTCGGAGCAAAATTTTATGACAGACAGACGGACACGTGAGTGACAGCAATAGGGCTCCGTTTGGACCCTTCGGGTACGGATCCCTAAAAAAGATTTTTGGCGCGGCAGACCCCGAGGGGCTCAACCGAACTTTAGTTTCTTTTGCGTGATCTTATCTGCTCATCTTTCTTCCTGACGTCAGTAACCTAAGAACCACGGTACTTGGATAAATTTTCTCTCAGTCTGTCTGAAATTCATGAGATTTTGATTTTGTCGGACAAGCCCTTATTTTATGTCTTCTAGCACCGCCATTTTATTGATATCGACACATTTAATTTGTTGCCACGTGTAACGAAGGTAGGTACACACTCAAATAGTTACGAGTGCCTAGGCTGCTCCAAAATAACCTTGATGATGAAATAATTATAGACATTAGTGTATTCAGGAAAAAATAAACTGAAGCGTAGGCTGTTCATGAACACGGTACTCAGCTACCAAAAAACTATTTAAAAAAACTGTGTATACATATAATATATAACTACTCAAGTTAAATGGAAGAAATTAAACATCGATCGTGGTCAACTAAGCACTTTTTTGCCTCCCCTCGGGCAATTTTATTCTCTAAGAGAAGGCAAAAAATGTTATGTTAAAGAATATGGGGAACAAAGTCTAGAGCCACCCCCATATTCTTTAATTAAACAAACGCAACTATCGCAATGTTCAGTTAAACGTAACAATCTAGAATGTAGGAGCCTCAAGCGCCTACAAGGAGGTATTATTGCCTCTTTCAGGTAGATTGGTCATTATTTTATTGGGGTTCTCATCAAATAACTTCTCCCGCTCTGGGTTCCACCCACGCGGAAGGACGTGTCAAACTCTTACTGACTAAAACCCACCTATGTTCCTTCAGTTGTCTGTACCAGGGTGGCGGTGACTTTCGAAGTTTTGAACTCTCCAGCGATCAGGAAGACTGGTCTTACACCCTTATCAGGGACAATTCTTCTGTCTCTTGATAAGTCCTCTGACGTCATATTTCCATTGAAGTTGAACATCTTCAAGCGGTGGCAAGAGCGGTGCCCGCCACCACGTGACTTTCTTGGGCCCAAGGAGCACCTGCCTCCCGGTCATGATTTGCAGTGGTCTATTTGGAAAGCGCTGAATCGATTGCGTACCCAAGTAGACCCTTGCAAGTACAATTTGGCTAAATGGGGGATAATTGATCCCTCAAATACGAAGTGCGAGTGCGGTGCTCCTGCTCAGACTATCCATTCACCTGTAACAGTACCCTGGAAGACCTGAGTAAAGCTTCCAGTGAAGCAATAAACGTGACCACCTACTGGGCACAAACAGTATGATTGTACAATCATAAACAAAGTACCACTGAAACGAAAATAAGAAGAAGTTGAACATAATATTTGGCTTACCTTTTACGTAATCATTTAGTAAAATCGTTATCTATGACACCACCGTTTAATAGCTTACCTACTATTTTTACTACGTCTTAGATATAGGTATAATCGCTAAGATAATAAACAAATTGTTGTACAAAACCTGAAGGTCTACGATTTTTCAATAATTGTTAGGTAATTGGATTATTCAAATGGGGGATAAGTATTATCTTGACCAATTAAACTTTGCATTAATTAGGTAAAGTAAAAATAACTGCCCTATTGATAACTTGACGTCTCAACATTAAATCTTTTTATCGCAGTATTATTTAAAGAATTGTTTTTATTATCCTTTCTTTTCAGGGTTTCGTACCCAAAGAGTCTAGAAACGTCACTCACGTGTCCCTTCGTCCGTCGTCTGTTACACAGGTTTTACAGCCAAACGGTTGGAGTTAGTCTTCCCCAAAGTCGTACAAATAGTAAAAAAATACGGAACCTTAAATGTGCAAAGTGCGACACGCACTTGGCCGGTTCTTTTACATCTGGTTTTCTAGACAGCTTTTTGTCTTTAATTCTTCGTCTTGTCGTACTGTATTTACTATTCGCTATGAGCTCCCCCTTTTTTTGTGAGAAGGGAAATCATCCAATGACATCTGAGCGTGTCAGACTCTTACTGACTAAAACCCACCCCTGTTCCTTCCCTGCCTGAGTGAGTGCCCAGGGGAGCGGAAACTCTTACGAATTCATCCGCTACCCCTAGGCATATGAACTCCCCCTAACTATATCTTAAATGATCAGTAATTACACCAGTTTTCTCACAACATAATCCTCCTTCTCGATGAGGTGTCAGCTTTATTGCTTCTTCTCTCTCTTCATAGTATAAATCAGTCGGTTTCGGCGTCTGCCCGTTTCTCCGCTAACTCCTAAACCTCGCAAAGGAGATTGATGTGGTTCACTAACAGAAAGAGCGGTAAACGAGGAAGGTTTGTGTGTATAAAGTGTACCCGTGTGGAGCTGGGGCGGGGCGCTAGTCTTCTATAAGCGGCACCATCATCTTCATCATGAACATACTTATGACTCCTCCAAGCGATTTTGGTAAACTGAACTCAATATTATGTTGGATATTATATATTATATGGATATTGGAGTTGTCACACGCACCTTGTGGAAACTGGAACACCGTTTTTTCAAGCGTTTTTGCCATACCTATTGTAATCAAATGTAACACACACACACACACACTGTCCACATGTAACACACGCTCACAATTTAGGACCCATTAATATTAGTGTTTTAATCCGTGGTGCTTGGCAACTGGGCTTACCCTAGTTGTAAATATTCCTTTGTTCCTAATGGCCTAGCCTTGTTCTGTCTCCTGCTTGATTAGGAGAGAAGTGGAAATTATGTTTTTCTTACTCCTCCGCTGTTATTTTCTGATTAATTTCGGACCCAAGCCGGGACTCGTCGAGCTTCATTGCCTCGGCGTTTTTTCTGGTGGTCGCCACTGTTGATTCTGACTTACAGGAGTAACGGTGGTTTGGGAATAGTGTGGCGGGCTTGTCCCAAAAAATTACTTCTCCAAGCGTCACCACGTGTCCAGGCCATGGTACGGAGCGAGAGGGAATGGGAAGCTGCCACGTCCTTCTGCGAAACAGTAATGCTCGCAAAGGAGGAGGTGGCACGCGTTAGGGAGACACAACGGAGGCGCCCTCCCGCCCCTAGCAGCTGCCGCAGGAGACGGCCCGGTCGTCGGGAGACGTAAGGCGACTCCTATTATGCGAGGGCTTGCGGACAGTGAGCAAAGGGTAGGTCGCCGTCCAATAAGTACCAGGCCCGAGTCGACGGCGCGTAGTGTTCCCCGCGCGCCTCAAAGGGATGTCAGCAAAAACTGTCGGAGTCCTCCAGGACCGATGCCTATCTGAGTCGCGGATAAATTCGAAAGGGAGTTACCGCGGCCCTGGCACAAGCGACTGAAGGAACAGGGGTCAGTTAGAGTCTGACACGCCCTCCCGCTCCACCCAAAGCGTGAGCACTAAAAAAAAGTCATTAGATGATTTCTCACCCTCAAAAATATAAATAAAAAGCGTCACCCAATAACAGACTATAGTTTATGTCGCAGACAGAAAATTCAGTTAGCAGTTTGGTACACGGCCCCTTCCCTGGATGGACAAAACATAATGTCACACGTGAACTTAATGATTCCCCATTTAGTGAATGCTTCACTTCTCAAAGACTGAGTTCTCCTTGACCCCAAGGAAATGGCATAACACTAGTAACATAACACCGCTATTCCGTCCGATCAGACCGCTCTCATAACAACTCATTTGTCTCAATTGACTTGAACACGTGGACAAGCGGCTAAGCACCGTTTATCCTTCGTAATCAGAGTTTTAATTAAACGCTAAACCAATAAAGCTCTGAAATTACGGTAGGAACGCTTGATAAAGACAAAAATTCCTTTTAAATCTGTTGCGTTGTTTCGTCGACTTGTATGGTCTATGTATGGGATGGGTGGTAGAAAAACCGGCCAAGTGCGAATCGGACTCGCGCATGAAGGGTTCCGTACCATCGTACAAGATTATACGCGTCTGCTTGTTGCCATTATTAAGATCAAGCAAAAAAATTACAAAAAAAAAACACGTTTCTAGTAGCTTTTAATTTTTTTTGTTGTTGTTATAGCGGCAACAGAAATACACATTCTGTGAAAATTTCAACTGTCTTCCTATTACGGATCATGAGATACAGCCCGCTGACAGACAGACGGCCGGACAGCAGCGGAGGCTTAGTAATGGGGTCCCATTGGTTACCCTTCGGGTACGGAACGCTGAGAAATACTTCTGAGATGCACTTACTAACGTGTTTACAACTGCCCGGGGGTCGAGGATAAATTCGAAACAGAGTTACCTCGCCCCTGGGCACTCAGGGCAGGAAGCAACAGGGGTGGGTTTTAGTCAGTAAGAGTCTGACACGCCCTCCCGCTCACACAAAAAAAAAACGTGTTTACAAAAGGTTGCACAACATCCTTCGTGTCGCAGATAAGGCCGATACTGGGATCACATTCTTTCTTAGTGTCCTACTAGACGGACGTGTTACGAAGCTGCCTTGAGAATTGACTCAAATGACGTATCTTAGAACACGATACACATGCATGATGACAAACCGGATATCTTGCTAAATATTTACACGTGTCTCGTTCGCGTCGAGTTTTTTGTTCTATATTTATAAACTTTTCGTCTCTGATGTAAGAGGTTAATATTCTCTGACGTTTTCAACTCGCAAATCGATTTTTAAGTTGTTTATTATTTGTTTGATCAGCTGAAATTGCATACGGATTATTTCTAAATCCTGTGTAATTATATCTATCACCGTACAATTGCAAATACCGTTAGATGAAAAATCGCGTAAAATATAAACTTCAAAAGGACTTTGTTATATTAAAAAAATACCACCGACTTCCAAAAAAGAAAATACACTAAAAATTGCAAAATAACTTTAATTTCGGCAGTCGGTATTTGTATTTTGTTTCTTCTTTATTTAACACCGACTGCCGAAATTAAAGTTACTTTGCAATTTTTAGTGTATTTTCTTTTATGGAAGCCGGTTGTATTTTTTGTAAAAAACGTTTTTTATTTTTCTTTTTAGTTGCTGTACCCCAGAACTAAAACTAAATAATAAAGTTATGCCTGAATGGATAACCCCAACAACATGGAATTTGAACGTATTGGAGACAACAAAAACGTCATCTGTGGATACATATTTTTTGTCTATGTTAATTTTTTTATTAAGTGTTATCGAAATAGATATTTCGATAAAATTTATGTAGGTCCACCTCTGCAGTATGACCTACCAAACAAAAAAATAATCATCGAAATCTATTCACAAGTGGCGGAGAAATCGTGTAACAAACATAAAAAAAGAAACATACAGACGAATTGAGAACCGAGGAGGTTCTCAATTCGTCTGTATGTTTCTTTTTTTTTGGAACTCGGTTAAAAAGTGTCGACTTTGGATAACGATGTACCCACTATGCAACATTTGACGCGCGACATGTTGCACAACATGTTGAAAGTTAGCGTGGAACTTTTTTTTACCAACGTTGTCTGTCTACGCATGATCAGTCGTCGACAACATGTCGCTGGACGCTGACTGATCAGGCGTAGATTTCAGCCGCGGTGGTTTAATAATTTTATCACAAAATGTATCGAAAACAAAAAACCTTCATAATTTTGGTACATTTCAATTAATTTGAGCAATCGTTCGTTACACCAACACCTTCACCGTACATTTCTGCGCGTCACGTCTCCACTCCACATTATTTGATGATCAACTGCATGTTACACTGAACAACATGTCGCTCGTCAGCTGGCAACGTCGCGCGCTTTTTAGCAACTTTGACGAACATGTTGAGCGTCACATGTATGTTGCGTGTCAATTGTTGCCTAGTAGATCATGATCTATTCATAACATATCGAGAGTTTACACTCCCGCAACATGTATTACAATCTTACGGTGTTTGCAAATAACCGTTGACATATCCAGTCCTCTTTTTGAGATGGTCTTCTTGTGATCCTGATCTCACAAGACAAACCCCTGTAAATAACGCTGCGTAATTGTTGCTTGTTTACTTGAAATCAGAAATAAAGATGTTGCTTTACTAAAATTATAAAATAACTTCGTAGACATGTTAATAGGCACATAATTATGGGAGTGATTCGAGGAGGCGTAGCGCCGCGCCTTGGCGTAACTCGCTGCCGCGACATATCTCGGCTCGATGGACAGAGCTCCGACAAAATCTCATGGCAATATGGAGAGAGCGACTGTCGCAACCCAGCGCTGGGCACGCCACAATTGCGGTGGTAAAGCCCCTCTTTGAGGAATGGCTTGAGACGACGAAAACGCTACGGCGTCCTCCTGCCTGACGCAGATCCTCTACGGACACGGCTGCTTCCGGAAGTACCAGTTCAGGATAAAGCGAGAGGAAACACCCGGGTGTCACCATTGTGTGGATCGCCCTGAGGACACGGTGGAGCATAGCGTGGACGTCTGCCCCGCTTGGGTGGAGCACTGCCGTGTCCTCGTGGAGGCGATCGGTGGTAGCGACCTGTCGTGTCCTGCCCTGGTCCGGGCCATTTTACGGAGCGAGAGGGAATGGGAAGCTGTCACCTTCTTCTGCGAAGGAGTAATGCTCGCGAAAGAGGAGGTGGAACGTGTGAGGGAGACGCAACGGAAACGCCCTCACGCCCCTAGCAGCCGCCGCCGCGCCGCAGGAGAAGCCCTGGGTGTCGGGAGTCGCAAGCCGATGCCCGGCCACCGTAGGCGCGGGCCTGCGGACAGCCGACCGACAAGGACCAGGGTGGTTAGAAAAAATAATTTTCTGTTAACGGTAACGCTTCGTGCAAAATGTATGGAAACGACGTTTTGCACGAAGCGTTAGACAGAGAACTGTCACGTGACTCACGCCCAGTAATGACTTTGCCATACATTTTGCACGAAGCGTTAGCGTTAACGTTAACAGAAATGTATTTTGGCTAAGGGGGCAGGCCCGAGTCGACGTCGCGTAGTGTTCCACGCGCGCCTCAAAGAGATATCAGCAGCAACTGACGGGGTCCGCTAGGGCCGATGCCTACCTGGAGTCGCGGATAAAAACGAAAGAGAGTTACCGCGGCCCTTGGCACAGGCAACTGAAAGAACAAGAGTGGGTTGTAGTCAGTAAGAGCCTGACACGCCCTCCTGAGAAGTAATTTGAAGATTTACCACTCTCCAAAAAAATACATGTTATTACGTCTGCCCAATTTAATACGTCATCCATCACAGAGAATAATTATATTCATTTTTTCATTCATCAGCCTTTTAATGTCCCCACTGCTTGGGCACAGGCCTCCTCTCTGTGAGAGGGTGTGGGCCCAATGCGGGTTGGTAGATGTCACAAGTCTTCGAATTTTTGGTTCTAGGACATGCCGATTCCCTCACGATGTTTTCCTTCACCGTTTTGAGAGCAGTGGTGATGAAATAATTTACACAAAGTAAAGCGCCTGCCTGGGTTTGAACTCACGACCTACAACTTGTAAGTCGCGGCCAATACCGCTGGGCCACCACTGCTGCTATTAACTATATTAATTTAAATTATTAAAAATTATATAATATTGTCTAATACTTTATATTCAGAATATTATATTAGACATTTTATTCAAACAGTATTCAATTAAAAGTAAAAAGTAATTTCTCACGCAGTAACTAGAAAATTTACTATAGTGAAAATCGATTGGGAAATATTATTATCGTCCACTTTTACTCTGCATTCAATGAATAAGAAACTATGACCTAATATCATATTGTCAAAACATATGGGCTGCGAAATATATCTGGGATTTGCGTAGTTAGCCTCCGGATCCAAGATACACCTTCCAGATTTCGAAATTCCATTGATGTAGGACTCCATCGATCCACATTCATGAACAAACAAACAGTATAATTATAATTAATGGACGTAATAACTTTAATATATTTATTTGGCGGGTTTATATAATGATCAATATTATTGCTATAAGTACAACATCAAAGAATTGATTTCCAGAAGCGTTTTCAGACCTGATTCCGGTTGGAAATTAGAGAAAAATCAACAAACAGAACTGTTTTGGTTGCTTCCAGGTGTCGTCGGGTGGACCTTTTTATCAAGGATCTGAAAATATTTGCGCTTATAAAACAAACTACTGTTGACAAATATCCGGTGAGACAGACATCGATTTTCACTGTAAAAGTAGCCAACACAATAGAATGGAAGGGCCTCAAATAGTTTTAGAATTCTGGGATGACTATGATTAAATTTGAAATCTAGTTGGTACAAAATAGAAATAAGCCTCAAGTTCCAATTAGCCCAAATATAACAGTTTTGGCTTCTTTGACAGACACTGATTGAAATTCGTATATTTAATTAAATACTACGCATGTTTTAAGCTTGAAAACTAATGATTTATTTACATTAGTGAATATACTCGGATTCTAAACCTTCGTATTTTTACACGGCCTCGAACTCTTACCTTGGCTATAGCAAATGGGCAGACTCGGTTGCTACACAAATTTGTTAAAAAAATATATGTTATCATTTTCATGATGATCAAAAATTATTTAGACTGTGTATATACGCGTATCTTTTTTATGTATTCAACATGACTGTGTACCCAGCGTAATTCATCATTCTCCTGCCCTTATCCCAATTTATTTGGGGTCGGCGCAACATGTCTTTTTCTTCCATACTCCTCTATTAGTCGTCATCTCTTTAGTCAACCCCTTTTTAAACATATCCTCTTTCACACAGTCTAACCATCGTTTCTTTGGCCTTCCTCTACTCTTATAGCCATCCACATCCATACACAAGACTTGTACCCAGCGATATTGATAGTCAGATTTATCCGTATTTCACATTGTCTGCAATGCTTCATTTGAAATGTTATGTAAACCTGTTTAGTGAAAATGTTACTACTTGACAATCTTGTTTAGTGTGGTGTGTCTGATATTAATTTAAATAAGGCGCGTTGTGAAGCGACCCTCGAGTCTCAAGTTATCGTCTCGTTATCTCCGGGGACCACTATCGGGGGTCAGAATGGCGCCCAGCCACTCCGCTCTGTTTACCGCCTCGATATGCGCACGCGACGGTCAAATGATGAGCCAACTAGTTTACACCGAATTGTTCACCTGACTCTGTTTTGGATGGTCATTGACTCTGTTAATTATTTAAATCGCGTAATTATGAAACGCGAACGCCTTTTTGTTTTAATTTAACTTGGTTTGTTTGAGAATTGGGCGAGTTAGGACGGTTATGGATGGAAAGCTGACACTTGATGGAAGTTTATGGATGATATGTACATTAACTTGGGTGCTTACAGTGGCTACCTGCTTTTCATGAGGGCTTAAGAATACAAATACAATTATTTTATTTGTTGAACATAGGTAGGTTAGGTACAGATGTTGTAATAATTAAAGAACGCTATGTCTAGCCGTCAGTGGCGTACAAATATTGTCGTGGTTAAACATGCTTCTACACACATCATTAAATTATTCTGATTTAAATAGTCAACATAATTAAAAAAATAAAACATTCCATTATAATATAATGTTACGAGCTGGGAATGGGATAAATTATTTTACACCAATTAATTAACCAAATATCCTTTATTAACTCAACAACTTATTTACACAAACACTAAATCGCTAATAATCACTATTCTCTTCGTAATCACTTGTATTCGCTTCCGTTCGCATCCGTAGTCGAAAACAGACTGACTCACTCGCTTTTTTTTTTTTTTTTTTTGTGAGTGACTACTCGCAGTTCAACCCTATTGGTTGTCGACTGCTTAACCGAACTTGCCTGTGCAGGCTCTAATTTATTAAAGCCTCCGGCCAGGACGACTCACTCGCCCGCCGTCCAGCCTATTTATAGTCATGGAAGTTTCCAGAACATTGTCGAACTATCCTATAGTGGAATATTCTAGAAACATCTATAAACTTCTAAACAGTACCACCATGGAATGTTCTCGAACCTAGTGGAAACTTCTACTACATTCTCGAACGTTCCTGAGTAATACGGTCGACGTAATAATAATAATAATAAATTCTAGCATAAAATGTCAAATCAATAAATAATAAATTATAATAAAAATGTGTCCGTTAGGTATTCGCTCACCGTATAATATGTTTTTTCAAACAAGATTTTCAGTAAAGCCTTTTTAAAATCGTGTATGTTGTTTAAATCTCTAATTCTTCTAGGGATCTTATTGTTACGAGCTGGGTATGGGATAAATTATTTTACAACAATTAATTAACTAAATATCCTTTATTAACTCAACAACTTATAAACACAAACACTAATTCGCTAATAATCACTATTCTCTTCGTAATCGCTTGTATTCGCATCCGTTCGCATCCGTAGTCGAAATCAGACTGACTCACTCGCCCGCCGTACGGCCTATTTATACGGTCATGGAAGTTTCCAGAACATTGTCGAACTATCTTATAGTGGAATATTCTAGAAACATCTATGAACTTCTACACAGTACCACAATGGAATGTTCTCGAACCTAGTGGAAACTTCTGGAAACTTCGACCACATTCTCGAACGTTCCAGTGTAATACGGTCGACGTAACACTGCCCTCTCCTTAGACATGCTCGTCCCGAGCATCATTAGTCCCGTAGTATCGCGCCAATCGGTCTACATGGACTATCTTAGGCGCACCTCGTGGACCCTTCTGTATTCGGTAGGTAACATCGTTGATCCTGGTCACGATTCGGTATGGTCCATCCCATTTTGCTTGCAATTTGGGAGACTTCCCTTTGCTGCGCACTGGGTTATGCAACCACACCAGTGAACCCTCGTCAAAACCTCTATGGTTTGCCTTCCGGTCGTATCGGGTCTTCATCTTATCAGACATTTGTTGGCCGGATTGTCTGATATGCTCATATACATCATTCAACTTGTTACGCAAGTCATTCGCATAATCGGTTACACTGCGTGGGCCATCAGGGGGGGTTCCGGTGATTAAATCTGCAGGCAACCGTAATTCCCTTCCAAAGTTCGCGAAGGCTGGTGTCACAGTCGTACTTTCATGAACTGCACTACAGTAGGCCAGAAGAAATGGCTGTATGTGCTTGTCCCAATCCCTTTGCCTGCTTTCCACAACTTTTGCCAGATATCTCTCCAACGTTTGGTTGAAACGTTCTACCATTCCATCAGATTGCGGATGGTAAGAAGTGGTTCTGGTCTTGTGAGTACCCATCAGTCGACAAGTCTCCTGGAAAACTTGTGATTCAAAATTCCTCCCTTGGTCGCTGTGAATTTCCAAGGGTACTCCAAAACGACAGAAGACTGCCTGAACCAATTTATCTGCGACTGTTGTTGCTTCTTGGTTGGGAATGGCGAAGACTTCTGGCCACTTTGTGAAGTAATCCATGACAACCATGAAGTACTTGTTTCCGTTTTCACTTTCCGGAAATGGTCCTGCAACGTCTAGTGCTATCCGTTCCCAGGGGGCTCCCACGTTGTATAATTGTAAAGCACCTCTGCTGCGTGTCTGGGGTCCTTTCACAGCCGCACAACTGGTACATTTGCGGCACCAGTCCTCAACATCCTCTCGACAGTGAATCCAGTAAAACCGCTCTCGTATCTTCAGTAGAGTTCTTTTTACCCCCATATGTCCTCCTGAACATCCATCATGGTAGAGCCGTAAAACATCAGGTACTTTGGCTTTGGGGACAACAATTTGTAGATGACAGTTGTCTCCTCGAGCGTTTTCCCATTTACGGCACAAGACTTCATCCTGGATAACCAAGCTGTTCCATTGTGCCCAATAGCTCTTTGTGATGGAACTTAACGCCGCAACATCACTCCACTTGGGCTTCGGAGCACCAGCTTTAATCCACTCAAAGATCGGTTTGAGGTCCGTGTCATTTTGCTGAGCAAGCTGTAGGGTTTCC
This sequence comes from Polia nebulosa, assembly GCA_951329385.1. NCBI lineage: Eukaryota > Metazoa > Arthropoda > Insecta > Lepidoptera > Noctuidae > Polia > Polia nebulosa. Next base: position 3,795,844 of record OX589592.1, on the reverse strand, counting down.
TTCCATTCATTGCTGAGATCCATTCTTAGCATCCTCACGGGAACTACTTCCTTAGTCTCTTGCTTGTTACAGTGCTTACAGTCTTCAGGGCAAGGTCTTCTAGACAGTGCATCTGCGTTACCGTGAGTTCGCCCACTACGATGTTCCGTTACGAAGTCAAACTCTTGTAGTAGTTCGATCCATCTTGCTACTTGTCCCTCTGGATTCTTGAACTGCAATAGCCACTTTAATGCAGCATGGTCAGTCCACAATTGGAATTTCCGTCCCAGCAAATATTTACTGAAGTGTTGCAATGTCCTTACTACTGCGAGTAGCTCCCGTCTCGTGACGCAGTAATTTCTTTCTGGTTTGTATAAAGATTTGCTGTAGTAAGCTATAACAACTTCCTGGTTTCCTTTCCGTTGAGACAACACGCCTCCAATTCCAGTATTACTTGCGTCTGTGTCAACTATGAAGTCATTTTCAGTGTCAGGATACCCCAGAATAGGTGTATTACACAGACGTTTCTTTAATTCCCGAAATGCGATGTCACAATTCTCGTCCCAACAGAATTGTTGCTTCTCCTCAGTGAGTTTGTGTAGAGGTTTTGCAATGTCGGCAAAATTCTTGACAAACCGCCGATAGTAGGAGCACAAACCCAGAAATGCTCTGACCTGCGTCTTGTCTTTCGGAACTGGCCAATCCTTGACGGCGATGATTTTCTCCGGATCTGTCTGCACACCTTCCTCCGAAACTATGTGTCCTAAAAAGTTCACTTGTCGTCTGAAAAATGAGCACTTTTTCGGACTTAACTTAAGATTTGCCGTCCGGATTTTTGACAGCACTCGATTGAGATTTTGAAGGTGATCTTCAAATGTTCGACCCACGATAATGATGTCGTCTAAATAGACAAGACATGCGTCTCCAATCAATCCGGCAAGTACTTGCTCCATTAGCCTTTCAAACGTCGCAGGAGCATTGCACAATCCGAATGGCATAACTTTAAACTGCCATAGCCCCTTTCCTGTTGAAAATGCAGTTTTCTCCTTATCCTTAGGGTCTATTTCCACTTGCCAGTAGCCACTTTTCAGGTCTAGCGTGGTAAACCACCTCATTCCAGTCAGTGTATCCAATGTGTCGTCGATCCTAGGCAGTGGGTAACTGTCCTTTTTCGTGACGTCGTTCAATCGTCGATAGTCCACACAAAAGCGTGTGTTGCCGTCCTTTTTCTTCACCAGTACCACAGGAGAACACCATGGACTCGATGAAGGCTCTATAACACCATCCTTCACCATACCCTCAATCATCATTTCTACTTCCTTTTCACGTGCAACCGGCAATCTTCTTGGTCGTTGACGGATTGGTAACTCGATGCCAGTATTAATTTTGTGCTGAACCAGTCTTGTTCTTCCTATGTCAGCATCATTTGTAGAGAAAGAGTCGGCGTACTGAAGTAACATCTTCTTAGCCTTATCCATTTCTACTTCCGTTAAATCGCAGTTTTCCAAAAGTGTTGACACGTCAAATTTCAAGCGGAACACTTTTCCTGATGGTACACCTTCCATGAAGATTTCCTCTGTACCACACTTCAATACTCCTTGATCAACGTCGATCTCACAACGATGTTTCCGCATGAAGTCTAATCCCAGGATACAATCGTCTACTATGTCGGCCACGATGACATTATGCCGATAGATTTTGTTACCTAATTTTAACTCCACGTCCTTCCTGCCTCGGACGATTATGTGCTGACCGGTAGCTGTCAGTAATTGTATACGGTCGTGGTTATTGAAGAAGTCCCCAAGGAACCGACTTGCTAGGTGAGAATTGACGACCGTGTGAGAAGCTCCAGTATCCAACGTCAGTTTGCATGGTTTTCCGTTGACTTCGCCTTTGATGATCAGGCTGTTTCCGTCATGGGCCTGTGAGATCGAGATCCTCGGGGCTCTTTCAATACCAGCCAGCACCCGCCCCACAGTCCTGGCGATTACTCGTTTCCCTGCTGTTGCTGGGCAGTCGTATCAGTTGCCCTTTCTTGCTGGGATTGATCTTCTCTCAGTGAGCTGCGCTTTGGACATCTTGACCGAAGATGACCCCTTTCTCCACAAGTGTAACATCTAGGGCTATATCCTTGCGGACGATCGCGTACAGGTGATGCCACAACCTCCCTGATACGGTGTGTTCGATGGTCTTGCCTCACTGCCTCTACTTCCAAGGCATGGGCCAAGGCGTCCTTCAGTGTCTCATGATGCCCAAGTCTTACAGCGGCTCTAACTTCCAAGTCATGTATTCCGTCGATGAACGCCTGTACCAGATTGCCATTGATGAGTGCAGGGGCAGACTGGTATGCCTTCCGAACCAACTTTTCAACTTCCAAGGCCCACTGCTGTAGGTTCTCGGCACTACGTTGAACACGATCTCTTAACTTAGCGCGAAATACGTGCTCCAAGTGCGCGTCACCATATCTGGACTCTAAGGCTTCCAGCAGCTGCTCATAGGTCACATCCTTGCCAAGAGCCTCAAGTATGGTTAGGGCCTGGTCTCGGAGGCCTAAGGTTAGCGCGGTCATAGCTTGCTCTTTGGTCCACCCATTCGCCTTCATAACGGCTTCAAATTGAATTTTGTAGGCCGACCATGAAGATGTTCCGTCGAATGGCGGCACCTTAAATCCACGTGCCGAAGGTGCAGCAACCACTGAAGACACAACCCCGTCTCCAGCCCTAAGTTCACCTAAAGCCTTCTTCACCCCAGCAATCTGAACTTCAGCTTCTGAGATACGATTCTCATGCTGGTGAACCTGCTCCTTCATTACCTGGAGCTCCTTGCCAAGTGTTGAATGAAGGTCTTTTATGAGGAGCATCTGCTCTTCTTGGCGGCGAGCCTGCTCCTCTTTATCTTGTTGAAGCTTCTCTTCCAACCGACGGGCCTGCTCTTCTTGGCGGCGGGCCTGCTCCTCTTTATCTTGTTGAAGCTTCTCTTCCAACCGACGGGCCTGCTCTTCTTGGCGGCGGGCCTGCTCCTCTTTATCTTGTTGAAGCTTCTCTTCCAACCGACGGGCCTGCTCTTCTTGGCGGCGGGCCTGCTCCTCTTGACGACGAGCCTGTTCCTGCAACAGCACCATTAGCGCAGACAAGTCTGGCACCGCTGGTGCCGAAGAAACTCCACATGGGCCAGCGAAAGGCTCTGTCGCAGGCTGAGCACCACCCGGCGTCTGTATCGGGGAATCTCCAAACCGCCTCTGATCCATGTCTTGCTGCCGTTGACTCCTTGTACGAATACCCTCCGTGTCGTCCTTTGGTAAAATTGGCATAATTTATCCCTCACTTCTGACACCAATTTGTTACGAGCTGGGTATGGGATAAATTATTTTACAACAATTAATTAACTAAATATCCTTTATTAACTCAACAACTTATAAACACAAACACTAATTCGCTAATAATCACTATTCTCTTCGTAATCGCTTGTATTCGCATCCGTTCGCATCCGTAGTCGAAATCAGACTGACTCACTCGCCCGCCGTACGGCCTATTTATACGGTCATGGAAGTTTCCAGAACATTGTCGAACTATCTTATAGTGGAATATTCTAGAAACATCTATGAACTTCTACACAGTACCACAATGGAATGTTCTCGAACCTAGTGGAAACTTCTGGAAACTTCGACCACATTCTCGAACGTTCCAGTGTAATACGGTCGACGTAACATTATTATAGATCCTAGGTGCCTTTCCTAGAAAACTTTTTGTATAAAGATGTCATGTGGTTTAGCGCATATCTCTCTGTTCCAGAACCAACTTGATGTGATTGTGGTTTCACCTTTAATTCTTTCACATCAAGAAGTCCACAGTAAAATCCACTTTTTTTAAGTGCTTGCCACTAAGTTTTCGTTAGACGTCGTTTTCTTTTTTTTTTTTTACTTTATACTGGCCGACACCAAGTGCAGTAGGATTTACTCTTGTATCGTGGGTGCGTTCACAAACATGTTAAACTCGCATACACAAGACACCCAGACAGACACGATTAGCAGATATTTACATTATCTATGTGCACGCTTTTGAAGCTTTTAGTCTTCTGAAATGACTTTGATATAGTAAATACGAACGAACACACTTCTGCTTGTTCAATTCTTTTGGGCTTCTTGACTTTCAAAACATGACTTCTCTAAGCAAGTCCACTGTTGGTAGATCTTCGAAGAAACAGTTTGGAACAACGGCTAAACTGAACATAAAAAACTTTTTTACAAAAAAAAACAACCGACTTCCAAAAAAAAAAAAAACACTAAAAATTAAAAAATAACTTTAATCTCGGAAGTCGGTGTTTGTATTTTACTTCTTCGTTATTTGACACCGACTTCCGAAATTAGTTGTTTTTTAATTTTTAGTGTATTTTTTTTTGGAAGTCGGTTGTTTTTTTTTTCTAAAAAAGGTTTTTTATTTTTCACTTTTTAGTTGTTATACCCCAGAACTAAAAACCCCAATAACATAGAACGTGGAATTTAAACATATGGAGAACACCAAAACGTCATCGAGGTATACGTATTTTTCGTGTTTGTTCAGTTTCTCAAAAAGCGCTGAAGCAATTTCGATAAAATTTATATGGGACCACCTCGGGAGTATATTCTTTTGGATAAAAAAAGAATTTTGAAAATCGGTCCACAACTGACGGAGAAATCGGCGGACATACATACAGTCGAACATAGAACCTCCTCCTTTTTCGAAAGTCGGTTAAAAAACAAGAGTAGCCACAATAATAAATATACAAATTGCTATCTTGTATCATTGTATCTAATTAAACACAAAAGGGAAGCCAGAGATAAGATAACCAATTTAGGTCCAACATGAATGAAATGTCATTGACCGGAGAAATGGGTCGTACTGAACTTAATGAAAAAATTTTTCTGGTGGCTGAAAATGCAGAAAATAAGGCTTTTTTTAATGATGGACTAAGATTTCTTCCCAAATTATAAAAAAAAAGGTTGGGAATGTAGATGATTTTGAAGGCTGAAAGAAAAAGACAGAACTTACGTTTTTAAAGGACTATCACAGTTGATTCTTCTATAGTAGAAAGATTTCCTTTATTTATTGTCTGTACATAATATAATTATTATTATATCCACCCTGTACTGTCCCACTGCTAGGCAAAGGCCTCCCTCCATTCTTTCCACTGCTCTCGGTTCTGTGTCACCACTTTCCAATTCTCAAGGAAGACATCCAAGTCATCCCGTCATATCCGTCGTGGTCTGCCGTAGCCTCGTTTTGCGGTTTCAGGACACCAATCTTGTGTTTTCCGGGCCCACGTCTCGTTCGGCATGCGGCAGACATGTCCAGCCCAGTTGGGCAGCCTTCTGAGCCAAGTCAACGATCTGCGTTTTGAAAGCCTACTAATATTGTGAATGCGAAAGTTTGTATGTTTGTGTTTCAATCACGCAAAACGGCTGAAGAGATTTTAATGAAATATTCACACAGATAGATTATAACCTGGATTATAGCTTAGGCTTTTTATCATGCGGGCGAAGTCACTGGCAGAAGCTAGTATCATTCATTATATAATTTTTGTGTTTTGTTTTTAATTGTTAATTTATTGACCTACTTTTGAAGGCTATAGTGGCACAGGTTTTACCTTATTACAATATTAAACGTGATTAATTTTGTTTCTTATTCATGAAATTCAATCAAAAGCCCTGAGCATAGAAACTCTATCAAAGAACATTTTAATTTTATTCTTTTCCTATTTTTTTTATTGTTGTTAGGCCCGCGTTTGACCACTATCATCATCACCATTGTCCCGTCTTCGTTGATTTCTTATTTAGATCCATCATCAGCAAGCCCGTTTCATCATCGGACCACTAGACTTACGGCGATGCGCCACACATGCACATGGTGGACATCCCACCCACACGCACAGAACGTTTTGGAAACACATTCATTCCCTGCCAGAGTCTTGTTTCCTGATAGTTACAGCCTGGGGATCTTTAAGACAAGAGTGAATAGGTCACTTCTAGGCAAGCGTATTCCATCGTCGCACACTTCATCGCTTACCATTAGGTGAGGTAGTAGTCAAGGATGAGCCTATCAAAGGCTGGATTCTTCACCAAAGCTCACGATTGTTTTATACTTCATAATGATTAAGAGGGAACAGGGCCTGCGAGGAATTTACAAAATAAATATTTGAAGAAACTATTGCCATCGTGCCCCTGTAGAGTGCGATATTGACAGCTGCAACTCAAACCGATTTTATCACAAAATTTTTGATGAGATCGACGTTTCATATTCCCCTATTTTCTCCTTGAAAACTGAGCCGATTCATTTATTGTTAAGAAAGAGTATGTCTAGGTCCCTATTAAATCTTTTATGTTAAAAGTTTTCTAATTTGTCTGGTAGTCTTCTAAGAGCGGCGGTAAAAATAGGGCCATTTTTTGGCATTTTCGGAGGGTCATATTTTCTTTACTTATTAGTTGCTGAAAAAAAGGAAATGACAGGGACGTGTCAACAGCAGACCTTGACTTTATGAAAAAAAAATTATTGCTCTAGAGGCATTATTCAGGAAGAAAAAAGGGGAATACATTTGTATGGAGAATCGCAGCCCCTGTTCCCTCTTAATATCTCTTTGCAACAGTAAAAGCAATTGGTAATGGTATCATTTCCAAAGTTATGAATTCATAAAACCCATATTATAGACTACTTACTTCATTTCCGTAATGACATCGGTATAATGAGTTAGTAAGACATTGGTGCGGATTCTCTTGTTCAATAACTAAACTAAAATGAGAGAATTGCTATCTTTTACTAAAAGGCAGTGCGAGAAAAGGACGGATAAAGCTATGCACTAAGTTAGAGATGTCAAACTAGTTTACGCCTTGCGCTTCGCCGTGTTTTTAGATGGCATGTTTTTACGTGTGCCCTTAATTTGTATGGAAATATTAGTTCAAACTAAATTTGACAGCTCTAATTTGCGTCCGTCTCTTTCTTTTTTTATTAGAGAGAAAAAGATAGCAATAGCCTAAATTAAGTTTAGTTGGTGCACAACAGCATCAACACCATTATGTAATACCCCATACTGAGTAGCAAATGTGAGGCGGTTTGGACTCGACTTGAACATTTTATTATAAGAGGTCTAATTTGAAGCATGATTAGCACCGTATTCTAACTTCTAAGACTATGGTTTTTTATTGTCTTGTTATGAGACACTTCCGTCAATACTTGATTTGGTTGGTATTAAGCCATATCAAAATTCAGAAAACACTTCATTGATGTTTTATTTTGCTAGTGGAAATGTTTTGCTTGTAATGATTGTCTGGCAGTTTGAGTATTTTTTGCGGCCTACTCAAATGTCCTTACTTTGGTATTGTTCGTCGGTTCGTTGAGCACCTCAGAGTTCTGAGTTGAGCTTCGCGATGACTGACAAATGCTTGCACTGTCTGGACAGGTCCACTCGAATTCGTGTGTTGCTTTCTTCATAAAGCTCATCCCAGACATAAACGTACATGGTTCTCATATGATCTAACCAGTCCACATTGTATGGATTTGGAACACTAAAAGAGACTTTGACCTCTGAGTTTGTTTCGGTGTTTCTTCTCAGGGTAGTCAGCTAGGAAACACCGGCCTCATCTAGCTTAAACTGACAAAAAACATTGACGTGTAAAAGTGTTCCTTGTAACCTATTTACTGAATAAACATCATTTATCATTTATCATTTGTATATATTAGAGATGCTGCGAATACTCGCTATTATTCGGTATTCGGCATTACTCGACATTTTTTTTTGTCATTCATCGAATACCGAATAATAGTATTATTCGACATTCGGCCAAACTTAAACTTAAAAATAATCAAACTTTAATTTTTATTAAAAAACTAAAAACAAAACACACTTAGTTAAAATCTGTCTAAAGGCTCAATTACACCTTCCGATTTCAAGGGACCCAATTTAGGAACGATCTAACTAGGAAGTATGAAGCGAGCAATTCTAACTGCTATTACACCTTCCTGTTTCCTAAATTGGGTCCCTTGAAATCGGAAGGTGTAATTGAGCCTTAACATGAGACTGATTTCTTTAACTTCATTGTTTTCTTTTCTCATAACCTTAAAAACAGGTTTAGATTACAGTAACAAATAAATTATTGGTAAGTTCAAGAACACAGCGTGCCATTATTATTTAATGACAAATAAATTATTTTTCATATTCCTTTTTTTATGTCGAATATTAATGGCGAGTTATTCGACTATTCGCCATAGGCAATAGCGATTAATCATTATTCGACTATTCAATATAACAACTATTCACGGCATCTCTTAGTATACTATAATATTGGTTTTTAGATCGAGTAACCCACCAAAAACAAACACCAACCAACCGATCCGAGAACCGATCTAAAAACCAACCAGTTTTCACTCGCATAATATGTATATATGTACACCTAAATGGATGCATAAATAAAAGTGAGCTATTAGAATATCGACACTTGACTCAGCGCCGAGAGTTTAAATTCCAACAATGCAATAAGGTATTCATTTAGATGTGTCCTAGTTTTAAAGAAAACCGTCGTCAATGTTTCCGAAAGCGCTAAGCCCTATAGACTGGTTTGAAAATTAGGAAGTCAAAGCTTTTTATTCGTATAATAGAAACTCAAACATCCGAAATCATACCACTACTTGCTAATGTATTAGATCTGCAATAATTAACACATACCATATAAACATAGTTCACAAGACCTCTCAGAATGTTGGTACAAGGAAAACGTTTAAAAAAATATCTCTAAATCAAACACAGCATCGCGAAAATCGTCACAGATATGGACGCCAGAAATAATTTATAGAAACTTATTTTAGAAATGAAAATGATAACGCGATGCTACCATAATGCCACAATAAACAGTGAGAGTAGACAAAGCATAATATAAAGACAAAACCAATAATTGTTCTAACGAATTAACGCTTCCCTCATATTGCGCAAGTTTTGAGCAAGTATTTGTTGTGCTAATTTAAGGCGCTATTAACTGCCAATGACCTTGAGTGGTTAGCTTGCGTGTTCTGTGCTGAGCTCACGTAACGCGTCGTATACCCACCCAGTAATAGGCCTCGCCCATCAAGGAGCGCTCTCCGAAATTAGACGCATTATTAATTTATTTTACATAAAACAACAGATATTATACTAAAACACGTATACTAAAATACAAATAATTAAATTATCTTTAAAATAGTGAAGGTTTCATAAAAATACGCTTTATAGTTTTTGCGTGATTCTCATTTTTTTATCCGCGTGAGACAACTTTACAAATTAAAGACTATGTTATAAAAATATAATTTCAAATTTTCACATCAAATTACGTAAGAAATTGTGTAGAGTAACATATATATTTTTTTCAATTAAATAAGACTAATCGTTTAGACGTGATTTTCAATTAAAAACCATTAGAAGTCGTATAACTGGTCCTTAATCTATATTAATACTCGACTCTGTGTGGTAAATTACTTGTAGCGTCATTAACTAAGAATACGCTTTTTCATCTCATATCCTGACACGACTGACATGTGATTTGCCAAAGTTTACCTACGATTATTACTTACTGCGAAAATACTGCTAGCCAGATGTAACTCGCAAAGGAATACCGGACAGGAACCTTGAGTGCTATTCTCGTCAAAAGGTAGTACATTACTACCTCAAAAGTGCTTGGAAGGTCGTGCGTCCTGCGTCTTTAAACATCTTGAAACACATGTTGGAATCTAGAAAAAAAAACCAAGGACAGTAATTTGATAAAAGGAGTCTCGAAATGCTCGATAAAGTTAGAATACCAATGGTGAAAGATCTTAATGCCAAAGATTGCCAACATCAAGCAAAACGGACCATAGTTCAGATTAAAACGCACACGAAAATATCGTAAACGATCAACGCTAGACCTAGGTTAAGGTATGCATTAACTATCAACATGATATACAAATAAATCTGCAGCAAGACATGAACGGAAACGTGACAGGGTATCGTAAGCAGAGCCACCTAGTTACATGTTTTGATAACATGAGCCTCTGTTAACATGCCTATGATAATAGCCTTACTGATGATAAAGGTAGATAATTGGGTGAAACAAGAGTTGTGAATGATATTATACATAAAAAATATACGAACCGAATTGAGAACCTCCTCCTTTTTGAAGTTGTTTAATAAAAACATTATTCGATATAATCTTCGAAGGTACAAAAATATTAAGAAACTGAGAAGGTTATTTGGACTAATATGCTAATTTAATTCTTTATACAAAATCCTGTTTGCAGCCATTTGCATCGCATTGTTGAAAATATTTCTGTAAAAGCTTTTGAATTCCTGAGCTCTTGGCTTTTGAACCTGAACCATAATAGAATAGAATAGTAAAAAAAAAAAAAAACCTTACGAAATGACATCAACAAAATATGAAACAGTTTGTACGCTTCTTTCTCTAATATCTTTTATACACTATGGAATGCCTCAAGGAACAATCCTAGGTCCTGTGCGTTTTACAGTTAAAATTAAGAATTATTCCTAATAATGTTAATTTACTAGCACGAAACCAATTGCTCGAATTACTGTGTGTGTGTGCTCGTATTTCAAAAATGACTTGTGCAACAAAAGGTATTGCTACGTACCAAGTTCTAGGAACTTCCGTATACAATGACTTAATAAGGAAACAACAACAATACTGATAAAAAAAATCTGTTATTCAATGATTTCTCTATAAAACGTACAATAGCTGACTTCTTGCTAGAAGTTTTTTTTTTTCACCTTGCAGGTTCATGTACCTATTGATTTTGCAAATTATGTGTAGATGTTACTTCAGTGACTGGTAAAACAGATGCACGTGAACTTTTAATGTTTTTATTCATATATTTATTTTAACAATTGACGATAAAAATAGATAACTAATCCTCTTTATTAGGATTGTATTTATTTTATTATCTGTTTGTTTGCATAAAGCATTGGTAGGTACTGTAGTCAAATATTATTTACCTATATACCTTATCTGAGCGTTGATTATTGACCCACAAACTGCTGCATCTTTGATTTGAAATGCTCTTATAGAATCTCGACGTGCAGAAAGAGACAGCTCCTTGGTCGCGTGTTAAATTACCTCTTAATCATTCAATCTGGTGTGACTGCGTGAGATGCGTCGTCAATAGAACTGGTCACACAGTTTGTCCCTTGCGCATGATTGCGCAAGCGCACGAGGCGACACGGCAACAGGCTGCACGTGGTTTGATGTAGGAACTCAAATGGTTAGAATGTGGCTCACTTGTGCTAGAGGTCTATTGTTATCTGGAAATTGATCAAGCTCTCTTTGATCGCAAAGAATAAATCTTATTACCAAGCAAGACTGACAAGTCCTTGGTTCTCCAAGAATAATTTATTTCGTAAAAGCTAAGCAACTCTAACAAGATGAAAAGTTAGCGTTTCCCGTTGTTACTTCTTGCAAAGTTACTCTAATCGCCATTAGCAAATTCGCTCTTGTCACGAAATGATGTATCGCTGAAGAAAATCCAATTTAGTTAATGATTTATTTTCAGCCACGGAATGCGGACGGCACTGAAGTTTAGTGATAGATCTGCTAGGTAGGCGGTTTGCTCTCGACTGTTTATTCTCTATCTCTTGCTAATTGATATTTTCAGCGTACGTGTGAAAGAGATAACACGCTTATTCGTATTGTGGATAGTTACACGCGCGAGAATCAACCTTGACCTTGTAGTGAATCAAGCTGTCGCACTGTTAAGTAATTTGCAATTGATACATATTAGACGTTTAAATTTGAACAAAAACATGTTACACGGGTCATGACGGATCTATAACAATATTGTTGGCCTTGGATGTTTGACGAATAATACACTATTTCCCTTAGTACGACGTCACAAACAGTTTTTCCTGAACCTAAAGACTACTTTTTAGGGTTCCATACCTGAAGGATAACCAACGGAACCCTTTTACTAAGCCTCCGCTGGCCGTCCGTCCGTCCGTCCGTCCGTCTGTCTTTCTATCTATCTATCTATCTATCAGCGGGCTGTACCTATTTTTTTTTTTTGGGGTGGGAAATCATCCTATGACTTCTTCCGCTCTAGGGTGGAGCGGAAGGGCGTGTGAGACTCTTACTGACTAAAACCCACCCCTGTTCCTCCCTGCCTTGAGTGCCCAAGGGCGAGGTAACTCTTTCGAATTTATCCTCCACCCCCGGGCAGTTATCCTCCACCCTCGGGCAGGGGCTGTACCCATCTCATGATCCGTAATAGGTAGACAGTTAAAATTTTCACAGTATGTGTATTTCTGTTGCCGCTGTAACAACAAATAATAAAAAAAAATTAAAGGGGGTTCCCCTACTAGACACGTGTTTTTTTTTTTGCTTTTTCTGCTCGCTATTAATAATGGCAACAAGTAGACGCGTATATAATCTTGTACGATGGTACGGAACCCTTCATGCGTGAGTCCGACTCGCACTTGGCTGCTTTTTAAACAATAATTAATAGATAAAATCATCAAAGACAGAGATTGTTTCGTTAAAGATTATTCTTTTGGAACTTGATAAAAAAAAAAACTGTTAGTCGAAGGACTGCACGTCAGAAGTGAAAATTTCAGCTTAACGCGACGACGCGACTTCGCGTGTTTTTCCTCATCCCAAAAGTGCCCAACGTGCCTAGTGTATAAATCACTGGGTTTTTTTTTTTTACTTTTTGTGACATAAAACAGTTAAGTACACATTACAATTTAAGTGCGACAGAATAAATTAAAAACTAAGTAAACGTGTAACCCACACCAATGTCCGCGATATAATGGATATACCATTATATCGCGGACATTGGTGTGGGTTACACAAATGTACGTTTTTTGAAAAAATAGGTATAAAATGGCTATATGTATGTGACTGGTAATTAGTGACCGATACTTAAACACGTGATTGTACTCATGATAACAAACAACTTTCCCAAAGAAACCCTTTTTTTATACTCATACACTATCACAATAACACAAAAACCGTACGAAAAACGCGCGCGGCCTGTGTCTTATCAGCTGTTCTGTCGTGACGCCGTCCTGTCTCACTATATGTTTCTTTGGAAAAGTTGTTTGTTATCATGAGTACTACCACGTGTTTAAGTATCGGCCACTAATTACCAGTCACCTATATATAATTATGTATCTGAGCGTGACGGCCATGCGAATTCAGTGCTTTTTAACCATCCCAGAAGTGCCCAACGTGCTTAAAGAAGTTTTCATTTCGAAAATAACCTTGCGATTAGTTTAAAAATAGATTAGCAGGTTCTTAATGCAAAATGTTTTGTGGAGAATTGGAATTTTGAATCCGCCATAAAAAATAAAGTAATGCAAAATGTTCTGTGAAGAATTGGAATTTTGAATCCACTAATCAGTATTTAAAATAATCATAATGGTTAACGAGTTTTATAAATGAGGCTGCATATCGTTTAAGGTTTTGTTAACTTGCATGAATGTTGAAATTGTCGCTAAATATCGGATTTTGGTAAACTATTTTCACTTTCTTTGAACAGTTGCTCTTGTCAGCCTATTGTATAGCAACGGTTCAATGACAACATGAAATATAAAGTAGTTGCACAAGTGATGAATCTCATCAATGTATGTCAATAACATCATCATCAGCTCATCATCATCATCTTTAAAATCATTACTAAACTTAATTATTTAATTGTATATTGCTGTGGAAGAGCGGAGTCTCCTAACACGGGCATTAAGGAGGTTGCAATCACCAACTAATGTAAAACTTTTTGGTTCAGAAATAAAGATTTTGTATCTGTATTACAGTGATATTTTAAACTACTGCGAGCGGCTTCGCCCGCGTGGTAGTCCAAAATTATACCAGGAGAATATATTCCCGGGATAAAAAGTGTGTGTACTTATGTACGCACGTAAGAAGTTATACTTCTTTGGCGTAACAAGATAAAAAACCAAACTGTCACAAAGTTTACAAAAGGAAAACAATCATTCTTCATGAACCGCAGACTATAGCTAAATTCAGGGTATCGGTTCTAGCTAACTTCAGGGTGACGGTTTTTTGTGACGGTGTGCGCGCGCACCGTAAAAATTTACTCTCATCATTTTTCCCTAACGCGCCAAAAGAAGCATAACTTCAAAAAAGCCAGACGATAATCTAACTCTGTGCCGAATTCCGCCCAGATTCTTTCAGCTGTTCTGGCGTGACTGAGTGACAAACTCCATCCACGCAAACTTTCAAATTATAATCATCATCAGCCTTTTAAGGCCGTACTACCGGCCAAGTGGCGCCCTCATTGAATAAAAAATCGTAGCATAGCATAGAAAATAAATATTAAAGAATCCAACGTCACGTTTGTTACAAAGAGGATAAAGGATTTTTACGTTAAAGTAGTAGGCAAAAGTACCAAAAACGGCCGTTTCTGACACTTTTGCCTACTGCTTTAGATACGAAACATTCTGAGACCTGTTTTAACAACGTAAAAATACTTTATCCTATTTGTAACAAACGTGACGTTGGATTCTTTAATATTTATTTTCTAGGCTATGCTACGATTTTTTATTCAATGAGGGCGCCACTTGGCCAGTAGTAGACCCTTAATGTCCCCACTGCTGGGGCACAAGCCTCCTCTCTGTGAGAGGGTGTGGGCCGTAACCAACGCGGGCCCAATGCGGGTTGGTGGATGTCACATGTCTTCCAATTTTTGGTTCTAGGACATGCCGGTTTACTCACGATGTTTTCCTTCACCGTTTTGAGAGCAGTGGTGATGAAATAATTTACACAAAGTAAAGCGCCTGCCTGGGTTTCAACTCCTGACCTACGTCGCGGCCGTTACCACTGGCCCACCACTGCTCATCATCTGCCTAGCCTTTTCCCAACTATCTTGGGGTCGGCTTCCAGTCTAACCGGATGCAGCTGAATACCAGTATTTTACATGGAGCGACTGCCTATCTGACCTCCACAACCCAGTTACTGGGTAATACGATACCCCTTGGTAAGACTGGATGTCAGACTTTCGTGCTTCTGACGACCCGTAACGACTGTCAAAGATCCGCGATTGACAGCCGGGACCAACGGCTTAACGTGCTTTCCGAGGCACGGAGGAGTCTCGATTTGTAAAGATGGTCACCCATCCACGGACCAACCCCGGCAAGCGTAGCTTAACCTGATAGATCGACCCATGCGGCTGTTATTACTTTAGCCACGAGCTCCTCTCCCACCCACCACTGCTCTACTTATAATATTAGTAGGATATCAAAAGCGGATTTCTGTTATTAAAACTATATTTCTACTTCCAAAACTAAAAATATCGAAGTCGAGAATTTGAACAGCCAATTGAGAAGACAATTTCGTGGCCCATGCCCTTAACAACAAACGAACCTTGGGCACTTTTTGTCCTAAAAAAAAAAACTTTATTTCGGACAAGAAACATCCATATGGGTTAGTAAACAAAAAGAAAGATAACTTATACCTATGTTAGTAAACTTATTATCTATTTGGAAACAAGGCTGTTGTTCGAAATACATCTTCGAACAACATCACCTAATAAAGGAGACTCGTACCTCCCCGCTATGGTCTTCAGGATGGAGTTGGAGCTCCCCCGCACTCTGCAGAGCAAGGAGGCAGATTTCTTTCTGACGGTAGCATGGAAGCCATCAACGTGTGCTTGTGCAAACATACCTGATGCACTGCAGAAACGGGGCAACCCCATCAACATCCTGAACCCGTTATTATATTGGACCCGTAGAAAAAAATAAAGAGATAATAAATAAAGAGATTATCGTTATTTCATAAACTCTTTCAACTATGAAATCTCTAATTGTATCAGCATTTTAGTGTCCGACCGAAACACGATTTTTAGCCGAAGCCAAAACTCACGTGGATCCAGAAAAACTGGCAAAAATTATCTTGAAACAAGAGCGAGTCGGACTCGCGCGCCAAGGGTTCCGAACAAATCATATTTTATTCAGGTTTTTTTACACTACCTTCTCTTTATATGTTTCCCTGTAATCTTTAAGTTTTTTTTTTATTGTTGATAGGCACGCGTTTGACCACCATCTCACCTGATGGTAAGCGATGATGTGGTCGAAGATGGAACACGCTTGCTTAGAAGTAACCTATTAACTCTTGACTTAGAGACTCCCAGGTTGTAGCTATCAGGAAACACAGACTCCGGTAGGGAATTCCACTGCCTAGCTGTACGCACAATGAATGTTTTCTCAAAATGCTTTGTGCGTATGGATGGGATGTCCAGCATGAACCGGTGGCACTTCGCCGTACGTCTTGTGGTCCGTTTATGAAACAGGCTTGGCGGAATCAAATTATGCAATTCCGTCTCACACTCCCCAAAATGTAACCGATAGAAAACGAGACCGATAGAAGCGCTGAAATTGTTTCAGCGCTTTTTGAAAAACTGAACAAAAACGAAAAATACGCATACTTAGATGACGTTTTGGTGTTCTTCATTTATGACTATGTTAAATTCCACGTTCCATGTTATTGGGGTTTTTAGTTCTGGGGTATAACAACTAAAATGTGAAAAATATAAAACATTTTTACAAAAAAAACAACCGACTTCCAAAAAAAAAAATAAACTCAAAATTAAAAAATAACTTTAATTTCGGAAGTCGGTATCAAATAACGAAGAAATAAAATAAAAACACCGAGTTCCGAAATTAAACTTATTTTTTAATTCTTAGTGTATTTTTTTTTTCTTAAATAACTTCAATCTATACATTTTAAAATTATGTAAAAATATCATTCGAGACCCTCATAATGTTTCATTTGTTAAGTCGCACGGCACAGTTTGAAAAACTGTTATTATATTTTCCGATTTCCACCCCAAAAGTGACCTTCAGATTCCAAATTAATTTATTTAGGGTACACCTTCGTGTTCGGGAAACAGATATTCATGTGTGTAACAAATTTGAACTCTATAGGTCCAACAGATTCGGAGCAAATTGGGTGTGACGGACGGACAGACAGACACACGAGTAAATCTGTAAGGGTTTCGTTTTTTCATTCGAACTTTTGGAACCCTAAAAGTTAATCAGACCATTTGAAAACTTTCGTAGAATACTAAATAAATTAATAAAACGATTATTATTCATTCGTTAATTATTTAGTTTATTACACACATAGACGAACGAGACAGTCAGTTTATAGGTATCTAAATCAAAAATCAAAATCAAAAAGTCAAAGTTCTACTTATAGACAGTCCCCAAAAAACGCCCGCCCATCACCACTTCCTAGAGTTTTAGCTGTGAAGAAGAAGTGGCCAACAAACTCCTCAGCAACACATCTGTCTGTTAAGTTTGAAGAACTTGAATCTATATAATTATATATGTATATGCAACAATCTTAACATATTTATATGTAACGTATGTAAAACAGAAAAATAAAGATATGTCGTCCAAAATATAATCATAAAATTAAATTATGCGCCACTTGTTAGTTATCACACTCAATTATGCCATTAAAAACGAACTCAAGCATATACACTAAAACAAATTAAATAATCCATACATAACTGGTGTGCCTGCTTACACGTGCAACAAGTAGAATATATCAAAGGACTGTGATTCGAAGCCACAAGTGATAAACTAGGGATCTAACACAAAACACACTAGTTTCGATCGAGCCGAATATTCGGCGACATTTTGGCCGAGAAAAATAAAGATATATATCTAGTTTCGGTCGAGCCAAATATTCGGCGACTTTTTGGCCGAGAAAAATAAAGATATATATTATCTAGTTTCGGTCGAGCCGAATATTCGACGACGTTTTGGCCGAGAAAAATAATGTCATATCGTCCAAAATATAAGCATAAAATTAAATTATCCGCCACTTGTTAGCTAGCACACTCAATTATGCCATTAAAAACGAACTTAAGCATATACTCGTACACTAAAACAAATTAAACAAGCCTCCATACATAACTGGTGTGCCTGCTTACACGTGCAACGGTTAGAATATATCAAAGGACTGTGATTCGAAGCCACAAGTGATAAACTAGGGATCTAACATTATAGACGCTATTTTCGGTCGAGCCGAATATTCGGCGACTTTTTGACCGAGACCGAAACTCCAGCCGACTGGCTAAAACAGGCCGAATCCGAACCTTCAATCGGACACTAATCAGCATTGCTCAATGTTTACAGGAGCTCCTCAAAAAACGTGGCACGTGTGACCCACGTCTTTATTGTTTATATACTTATAAAATATGTATGTGTTTTCATTGAGGCCGTTTCGGGTCGACCATGTTTTATTGTCAATTGTTACTTTTGAATTGATCCAATCGCTTAATATACTTTGTTTATCTATGTTTTATTTATTTTGTCATGATTTATTGTGGCTATTGATTTAGTATTTTGATTTGTGTCGTCAGGCGGTTTTTTTTTATTGTTGATAGGCATGCGTTTGACCACTATCTCACCTGATGGTAAGCGATGATGTGGTCGAAGATGGAACACGCTTGCCTAGAAGTAACCTATTCACTCTTGACTTAAAGACTCCCAGGTTGTAGCTATCAGGCAACACTGACTCCGGTAGGGAATTCCACTCCCTAGCTGTACGCACAATGAATGTTTTCTCAAAACGCTTTGTGCGTGTGGATGGGATGTCCACCATGAACCGGTGGCACTTCGCCGTACGTCTTGATGAAACGGGCTTGGCGGAATCAAATTATGCAATTCCGTCGCACACTCCCCAAAATGTAACCGATAGAAAACCGACAGGCGAGAATCTCAGAGGATTCCAAGATTGATAAGTCATTCATGCTTAAGGCGCTATTAACTGCCAATGACCTTGAGTGGTTAGCTTGCGTGTTCTGTGCTGAGCTCACGTAACGCGTCGTACGTCCACCCAGTAATAGGACTCGCCCATCAAGGAGCGCTGTCCCAAATTAGACGCATTATTAATTTATTACACATAAAACAACAGGTATTAAAACTAAAACACTGAGACTAAATTATAAATAATTAAATGATGTTTAAAATGATGAAGGTTTTATAAAAAAAATACGCTTTATAGTTTTTGCGTGATTCTAATTTTTTTATCTGCGTTAGACATAACTTTACAAATTAATTACACTACTCGTACTTATGTTATAAAAATATTATTTCAAATATTCTGAGATCAAATTACGACAGAAATTGTCTAGAGTAACATATATTTTTTCAAAGAAATAAAACTAATGTATAGACGTTTTTTTAAATTAAAAACCATTAAAAGTCGTATAACTGCGCCTTAACGTCGTATATCCAATCAAGAGTTTGGGTGGTGTTGTTTAGTATTTTCAACGGCCGTCTTCTGAGAGACTGTACGATGATCAGAATGGGGTAGTTTACTAAAAAAAAAATAATTAGTCCGTCTGTTAAATAATTAAAAAATATTGGACACGTATTTTTTCTTATGTCACGTAAACAAAAAATGAGGGCGGTACAGTGCGTCGAAATTTTTTTACCACTAAAGTGTCGTAACGAGCGGGCACTTCTGAACTTTGATGCGTTTTATCTTTGTCATTTTTTAATTGGATTGGTAAAGCACAAAATACATGTCCAATATTTTTTGATTATTTAACTGACGAACTAATTATATTTTTTGATTATTTAACTGACGAACTAATTATATTTTTTGATTATTTAACTGACGAACTTATTATATTTTTTGATTATTTAACTGACGAACTTATTATATTTTTTTATTATTTAACTGACGAACTAATTATATTTTTTTAGTAAACTACCCTAGTGTCAAATTTGATTGCAAAGACATCACACCATTTGGGTTAGTGTTTCTAAGAATAAGTTCGCAACAGTATGCTCCGATCAATATTTCCTCAGCTTATGATACCAAACTAGTCTTCCATTTCACCAGCCTTCGAAGGATTACAAGTAACTACTTAGTCGACAATAATACGATTTCTCTTCAAGTTTTATTCTCGAGTGTTTGCATACCTCTATGTTTGTACAAAACAAATATTTATTTGCAGCTTGTAGTACAAGTTAGTCATTATTTTGGCAAGCAAGATTGTTTATTCTTTTGTATTGCGATACCGTGTCACGCGTTATGTTACCTTACTTAAAAAAAAAGAAACGCGTGAAGAATTCTTTTGCAAACAATCAATTATTATTATCTTAACTACTTTAACCTTATTCGGTTTCCCTGAATCTCTTGTTTACGTTATACTTACTAGCTTCTGCCAGCGACTTTGCCCGCGTGGCATTATTACCTAATTCAATTATTGCTCTCAAGTCTCGAACCCAAAATATAACGTTTACGTCAATCGTTTGGAAGGCATTCAACGAAAATTCTTAAGGGCCTACCTCCGCATAAGTGGCACCCTCATTGAATAAAAAATCGTATCTTAGCATAGAAAATAAAGATTAAGGGTCTACTACACCCGGGCCTGCGGACGGCGAGCAGTGGGTAGCTCGCCGTCCGATCAGCACCAGGCCCGTGAGTCGACGGCGCGTAGTGTTCCACGCGCGCCTCAAAGAGATTAGTGTCAGCCACCACTGACGGGGCCCATCGTGGCCGGTGCCTGCATGCCTAGGGGTAGCGGATAAATTCTGAAAATGAGTTACCGCACCCCTGGGCACTCATGCAGGGAAGGAACAGGGGTGGGTTTTAGTCAGTAAGAGTCTGACACGCCCTCCCATTCCACCCAGAGCGGGAGAAGTCATTGGATGATTTCCCACCCCACAAAAAAAAAAGAAGTCTACTACCGGCTAAGTGGCGCCCTCATTGAATAAAAAAATCGTAGCATAGCATAAAATAAATATTAAATAATCCAACGTCACGTTTGTTACAAAGAAGATAAAGTATTTTTACGTTGTTAAAACAGGTCTCAGAAGGTTTCGTATCCAAAGTAGTAGGCAAAAGTACCAAAAACGGCCGTTTCTGACACTTGTTTTCTGACACTGTTGAAACAACCAGTCAATTGGGCGCCTAGGCCGTTTATTAAACGCCGTTAAACAAAGCATATTGCCGTTTAGTGGAATAAGCCTTAAGAATATCTACTAAACATTTTAATATCGGACTATTTTAATATAATAAGATAATGGTTTTTCCTTGTTCTTGTCACATTATTTACTTGTAAAATGGACATTTATCGCTTCGTAATCTAATTCGATTTGAAAGTAACTTTGAATAAATATTCTAAAGAGATCAAGTTTAGTTGACATGCTTGTAGTAACGGTAAGCCAGTTCTCATCAGAGCCAAGACTGTGTGAACGTCGGTTTCGGTGCATTTCTTTGAACTAAGAATACGGTTTAAGGCGCTATTAACTGCCAACGACCTTAAGTGGTTAGCTTGCGTGTTCTGTGCTGAGCTCACGTAACGCGTCGTACGTCCACCAGGTAATAGGTGGACTCGCCCATCAAGGAGATCTGAAATTAGACGCATTATTAATTTATTATACATAAAACAACAGGTATAATAATAATAATAATAATAATAATTTATTGGTAAAAACAAGTTCAGGTATAACAAAATTTTTGATTGGATCCTCCTTTTAGGCTGATAGTGCCTGTATTAGGAGAGTCCGCTCTTCCATACAAGACGTGTTATACACAGAGCAAAAACATATAATTTTTATGCTAAATCTACATACATAAGTTAGCTTTATCATAGATCTCATGTGTGTATGAGTGGGTGTAGGTATGTGTGCGAGTACATGTGAGTGAAAATATGGTCCGTAGCTGTAACTGAGAGTACATGAGTGTGAGGGTGTGTATGTGTCAAGGTTTCAGAAGTGTTTCGGTTTCATTGTAGGTAAGCGTTTGTATCCATTCAATTATAATTTTTTTACCGTCGTAGTGGTTTTTGGGATAAAAGTAGATGTATTTATTGATTTTATTATACAGCGCAGCAGATCGGTTACTAAATTGCATACTGGCAAATAGAGTCCTTGTCCTAGGGATATTTAATATCATATCTTTCCTTCTTTTTGTCAGTATACTAGCATCGTAGGAAAGAGATTTGTGTTTTTTTAATATAATTTGTGTTATGTAAAGTTTCCTGACTGAGAGCAAGTTACTAAGTCGAAACAGGTCTTCAGTAGGATATCTTTTTTTTTTGAAGTACATGCACTTGATAAGAGCGCGTTGTGCCCTTTCCACTGCTAGAATTTTTGTTTTGGCTGCACCACCCCAGACAGGTATACAATAGGAAAGTACTGACTGGACTAGCGCAACATAAATCATTTTAAGGAAATCTTTTTGGTGGCCTGAATGATTACCGACAGTCTTGGGAACGACGTATCTGAGAGTCCTGAAAACCCAGCTTAATTTCCTGACCCTATTTGCAACCTGCTCCATGTGTGGGTACCATGATAGGCTCTGGTCCACGATAACACCTAGGTACTTAATATAAGGTACTTTGTTGATGGTTGAGCAGCCACAGCTATTGCGATTAGCGTTATTGCAAGTATGAATTTTAACATTAAAATCTGCCTCTGGTTGTGTACGTTGACAAATACTGAAGCAAATGTAATTTGTTTTTGTGATGTTTAATGTAAGCAAATTTATTGTTAACCACTTGGCGATTTCAGCCAAACCTGTCTCAGTACTACGCTTAACATCCTGCCAAGTATCACCAGTGAAGACTACAGCAGTATCATCCGCGTAAGAAAAGACTCGTCCGTTAACAAAATTTTTATTACAAAGTTCATTGACGTAAATAAGGAACAATGTAGGTCCCAGTACGCTTCCTTGGGGGACGCCGTATGTCGTGTTTGCGTCTTCACTAGTGTACTGACCCACTCTAACCCTCTGCTTCCTGTTTACGAGGTAATCCTTAAAAAGGCCAAGAGGCACTCCGCGAACTCCGATACGTTCCAGCTTTCTTACAAGGATTGGGACAGAGACGGTGTCAAAGGCTTTTTTTAGATCTAAGAATGCAGTTATACATTTTTTACCTTTGTCAAGCTGTTCGGTTATATGAGTACTTAGTGCAGTAACTGCATCTTCAGTGGAAATCCCTTGACGAAAGCCAAATTGTGACTCAGATAGTACGTTGAAATCTTTTAGGTATTTTAAAAGCCTTATATTGATAAGTTTTTCTATTATTTTTGATATAGAAGGTAAAACAGATATGGGCCTGAAGTTGAACACATCGTCTCTGTCCCCACCCTTGCACACTGGCGTAATAATAGCTAGCTAGGTATTATACTAAAACACGTATACTAAAATATAAATAATTAAATGATCTTTAACATGGTGAAGATTTCATAAAAATACGCTTTATAGTTTTTGCGTGATTCTCAATTTTTTATTCGTGTTAGACTCAAAAATTAATTACACTATGTTATAAAAATATAATTTCAAATATTCAAATATCAAATTACGAAGGAAATTGTCTAGAGTAACATGTATGTTTTTCAAAGAAATAGTATTAGTCGTTTAGACGTGATGTTCAATTAAAAATCATTAACCTTCAAGCGGTCGCGCGGCGTCGAATCGACCGCACTCGATACATTTTCATTCATAATTTCGAGATTTCTTATCACATGTACTTGTCATTTCTAGTAGCCTGTCATGACTTCACTACACACAAAAACAAGTGCATTGCCTCTTTCTCCGTGCCTCCCGATTGGCACAAAACGCATTAGTTTAAGACACGGCGGAGGCGTTGAAAAGACCACGCGCGCCTGCCTGTTAATTTTACCTTGACGAGATGACTGATTCTGAAGA
The DNA here is from genome assembly GCA_951329385.1 of Polia nebulosa. Classification (NCBI taxonomy): domain Eukaryota; kingdom Metazoa; phylum Arthropoda; class Insecta; order Lepidoptera; family Noctuidae; genus Polia; species Polia nebulosa. Next base: position 3,772,191 of record OX589592.1, on the reverse strand, counting down.
AAACTAAACTTAAGTTGATAATAAACAATTTGATGCCCTTTATTCGACCTTATAAGTACAGCTTATTCAAAAAAAAGTCTAAAGACCCAGAAAAGAACAAAAATCTTGTTTCGTCGAGCCAAATTGTTTCATCATTCATGATTCAATTAAAGTTGTTTAATTTTATTATTAATTATCTTTTCAGTTTAAACATTGTTTTTTAAATGAAAGATAGCTAATGCCTGAATAAACCCAATGAATTATCATAAATTAATTCATGTTCTAAATGCCAGAAATCTCCGATAGGTCTTTTGGGTTACGCGCGACCGCTGTCGTTAAAAATGACTACGCGCCCGCTTGAAGGTTAAAAGTCGTATAATTGCGCCTTAAACCTATTATTTTATGAATATTAGCCGTTTGAGGAAAAACAGTCGAACGTAAGAGAATGGTAAAACTGTTCGAGTTCAAATTCTTGGAATAATGAAAGTATGAAGTGAGGGTGTGGCATGTTATTAAAACCGAGGGCCTTTAATTTTAGAATACCGAAAATCGAAGTAATATTTTGTAGAGGAAAAGGTGAATAAATAATCTGTTAGCTACTATAGTTTGCTGGAAATCAGATCCCATTTTATCTATACAAATATTTATAAAGATGGTTTGTGAGATTGTAGGGGGTAATCTCTGGCTCAACTAAACCGATTTTAAAAATTCTTTTACCAATAAAAAGCCACGTTATTTTCGAGTGTCATATTATGCTATAAATTTTCGAGATCCACGCGGACGAAATCGCGGGCGAAGTGTTAGTAAGTAAAATAAAACCACTTTCGCATTTCTACTATATTAGGTGGAAGTGAGTTCCACAATCGTACCGCATGAACAGAGAAGGAGTGGGAATAGAAGTGGGTTTTATGGGATGGGAAATTGAGATGATGCTTAAGGCGGGATCTACACGGGGCGTAAAAAGTGCCTGTCAAATTGATGTCAACTGAGTTAGCGAATACGCCTGCAGGTCTCGGCCTCATAGAGAAATATGGAGAAGACGAGTTTGCGGACGAGGTGTAACTTAGTCCGGTTCGAGATGTTTCTATCCTTCCATATTTTTCCGAGTTGGGTCATCGCTGTTTTGGCCATGCCGCTTCGTCTGCCACCTTACCACTTTCCAATTCTCAAAGAATTATCTAAGTCATCCCGCCATCTCCTTTGTGGTATGCCACGGCTTTGTCTTGCGGTTTCAGGGCAACAATCTTGAGTTTTCCGGGCCTACCGCTCCGCTCGTTCGATAGATACATGGATTAAAGTATTGGTAGTTGGTGACGACTAGATCATGTATGGATTATGCATGCCAGTATATGTTTATCAAGTAAACAAACATGGCGACTTAGTAACCATGTGAACACTGAAACAAGTCGTTGAGTATTCGGAAGTTGATAAATATGTAAAATGTACTGGATCGATTTTCTAAACGACTTAATTTCTGTTGCTCGGAGTGTTTCGGGCTTTTACTTGGCTCATCTAACACCCCAATACGGTGTTAGTATTGGGTTGTTAAGATGATATCGAATAGAATAGAAAGCGTATATACCACACAACACAACAGCAACAAAGAAAAGAATAGTACACAAAGATAACAAAAAAAATTGTGCTGTGTGTGCCCATACCGAAAGGTTTACCATCTCAGCATTTGCAGGCTGTTAAGGTGGTTTTACACTGGCGAGGCGTGGATGGGATGGGTGAGAATTGAAATTTGTATGGCAAAATTTTTCTCCACGCCCTGCCCATCTTTGGTGTAAAAGGTGCGCGAGGATGTGCGAGGCGAGAATTAAAATATTTCTTTGTACAATATTGAACCTTATAACTCTAAGAATAGAGTATTTATTTACTAACGGATATACAAATCTCGCACCGGCCATCGAGGACTTGCACGGTCTCCGTTGGCCATCGCAAGACATCTTTTGCTGTAAGAGGGTAAGCGTGATTTCAACTCTCGCCCATCCCATCCTCGCCTCGCCTCACCGGTATAAAACCACCTTCAGACATCCAGCGCTAGTTTTCAGTTGCGTTGGTACCCCGCAGTGACGCACGGAAGAGTGCAAGTCAAGTGCTAGAGAGAGTCTTAGTGACCTCAAGATTATGAGGCTTCTTCAGCACATTACGAGTATAATATAAATTGAGTTGTGGGCTCTAAAACACTTAGTCTTATTAAAAAAACTCGCTAACCGTATGCTTAGCTTAAATACTGATTAGCGGATTCTACTCTTACTGACTAAAACCCACCCCTGTTCCTTCCCTGCCCTGAGTGCCCAGGGGCGCGGTAACTCTGTTTCGAATTTATCCACGAGTCCACGACCCCTGGGCAGGCATCGCCAAGACGGGCCCCGTCATGTATTACTGACAAATCTTTGTGGCGCGCGTGGAACACTACGCGTCGTTGACTCTCATGCCTGGTGCTGATCGGACGGTGAGCCACCCTCTACTCGCCGTCCGCAGGCGAAATAGCGTCTTTTCGCATCACACAAAAATCCTCTACAACAAATACTTACTCTACTCGTACAAGTAAGTACGTATTGAAAGAACTGTAATCAATTAAAATCATCAATAAAACTCGGTTAGAAATTGATGCCAAAAGTCATGATTTCTTGAACTACTATATTTGACATCAATTCTAACTGAAAGAGTTGTTTTGATGATTTTAATCATTATAATTCTATAAATACATATTAGCTATGGTCGCGACTCGCGAATCATATTTTGACCAAGATAAAACCTGATCTGAAAATTGAACCTGTAAATTGCAAAAAACTTAAGAAAATTTGAATTTCGCGAGCTACGCTGGCGCTTCCACCAAAAGGACACACCCCCTGCTTTATGTAACAAAACAATATCTCGCAAATTTGCGTAATACATACTCGTAAGTATGGGTATGTAGATAACGATTATATTTGTAGGTAGTATATAACTACACTTGCGTATCAACACGGCTCACGGATGAAATTCCGCAATTTCGTAATTACGCAATGATTTTATAATTACCATGCTTTTATTAATTCTTGCCACGGAATACTGAATAATTAGGTATGCGTGTTACGCAGTTAGCAATGGGCTGAACAAGTGTTTATTGTAATTGGAGTTACATAAGTTCTTTAGTTACCTTAGCTGCTATAAGTACCTACCTAGTGCGTTAGTGCTAAAACCTCCTACCTTTATTTTTCCTATCTACTAATTGATCAACCTACGGGTTGAATTTGGTCATTGATTGTGGTTACTAAGGATCTAGTTCTCATTCAAACAAAATACTAAAAAGCTGATGCAGCAAAAATCAGGCATTTAAAACAGTAAAAAAAAAACACGTTTCTATGGGGGAGAAGCACCCTTTAATTTATTTTTATTATTTGTTGTTATAGCACAGAATGTGATAAAACAGAAATACATATTCTGTGAAAATTTCAACTGTCTACCTGTTACGGATCATGAGATACAGCCTGCTGACAATCAGACGGACGGACGGATGGACAGCGGAGGCTCAGTAAAAGGGTCCCGTTTTCTTAAAATAACAATGGATAAAAAGTACAAGAATAAGTAGGTAATATAAGTATACGAATACCTACTGGAAGTATAGTTGAAGAAAATGGAGGTCTGTACCCAGCAGTGGGTGATTCCAGGCTGAAAGAAGATGATAATAACAAGAGACAAGATGTATAAGAAGTGTTAGGCGGCTATTGGAACTATGACAGAAATAAGGAGAGGCCTTTATCCCAAGGTCGCGGGAGTAATGCAAGAGTCACCGTGAGCCTGAAACGGGCAGGCAACTTGAATGAACACGGGTGGGTGGTGGCTCAGTAAGAGTCTGACATGCTCTCTCGCTCCACCCAGAGCGGGAGAAGTCACTAATGATTTACCACCCTTAAAAAAAAAAAAACCGGCAAGTGCGTGTCGGACTACGAACATTTAGGGTTCCATACCATATGAGGGAAATCAATATTTTGGTTTTTTAGTAAAATATACGTAATTAATAATAATAAACATCACCAAATTTCAAATTCCTAAGTCAATGGGAAGTTAAAAAATTCTTCAGAACAAAATTTTGTTACAGACGATGGATAGACTGACAGACGGACACGTGAGTGACAGCAATAGGGCTCCGTTTGAACCCTTTGAGTACGGAACCCTAAAATGGCTCAAACCCCAAAAGTTGCTGGTTCTAGCAAAAAAAGATTTAAAGAGAAGATGTATATAAAGTGTTACGGAGATATGGGTACGATAGAAATAGGAGAGACCCAGGAGTGTGTGATTCCAGTAATGATGCAGATAAAGAGACACCAGCCTAACATTTAAAAGACATTATAATTGTTCACAAAACCGTTATCAAAGAGGTCTTGGATCTCGGCTGGCACCTTTATCTAATCAGAATTTATCTCCGGGCCTTGACTGTCACGCCACGCTGCTAGCTTATGGCTGACTCTAAAGAGCGATAATTTTGGATTCACCAACCGAAATAGATTTAACTAGGTGAATAGCTTGTGAATTTCACTCCAGATGCCAAGTACAACTTGTACGAAAGGATTTCTGTTTCTGGACGCTTTATGTGAGTCTAGGTTTCTATGGTTTTTGTTCTTAAGATCATCTCAATCATCGCCTTGCCCATGTCCCATGTTACTTGAGGTCGTGTCATATTTTGTTCTTCCATTCTCTCTGTCAACTGTTGTCTCTGTGTGTCTTCTTTTTCTTCCTAACATTCTTCATACAGTGCATTCATGAAGTGGAAATTATGTTTTTTTCTTACTCCTCCGCTGTCTTTTCTGATTAATTTCGTTGCGGGACCCAAGACAGTTTTATCGTTTCTCCGGGACTCGTCGAACTTCATTGTCTCGGCGTTTTTCTGATTGTAGCCACTGTTGTTCTGCCTTTCAGGAGTTGCTATTTAAGTATAGCGGTGTCGGTGTCGGTGGCGCGCGAGTTCTATAGTTTTTTTCCATCCCAAAAATGTTCAACACGCCTAAAGAAATTTTCACTTAAAAAAGAAGAGTGGCATTTCGGGAGTACCGACAGAAGTGAAAACTTGAACAAAAGTGCCCAACCCGCCTAAAGAAGTTTTCACGTCAATCCAAATAGCGATGTCGGTGGCGAGATGAATTGTTTTTTCTCATCTCAAAAATGCCCAACGTGCTTAAATAAGTTTTCACGTCAATCCAAATAGCGGTGTCGATGTCGGTGGCGAGTTCAATTGTTTATTCTCATCTCAAAAATGCCCAACGTGCCTAAAGAAGTTTTCACTTCAATCCGCTACGCGATCCGCTACAAGTACTACGAACAAAAAAATAAATTCCGTACCTACATGTTTAGTTTGGATGACAATGCTTGGAGGACAAGCTCGCCACACTATTCCCAAACCACTGTAACTTCTGTAAGCCATAATCAACAGTGGCGACCACCAGAAAAAACGCCGAGGCAATGAAGCTCGACGAGTCCCAGAGAAACGATTAAACTGTCTTGGGTCCCGCAACGAAATTAATCAGAAAAGACAGCGGAGGAGTAAGAAAAGGCAGGCAAAGACAATGCATGGTTAGCTAAGTGACGTTATTCTAAATCCATTATGACGGCCTCCCAACTCCCAAGTATATGGCGAACTAGTTATTTTGTATGCATTCCCATCATATGGGTATCAAAAGAAACAGTTTGCTGAAACTAACAGAAAAAATAAATTGTGTTTTTTTTAAACTACAGAAAATTATTCGTATGTAAATTATCCGCTTCAAAATTGGCAAACCACTTTTCGACCACTTGTTGGCAGTTGTATGTGGGCAAGTATGTTTTTTTTTATCATGTGTACTTTCCATTACACGTGCTGACGAGGGTCTCAACTTGTTTTTTGAAAAAATATAGTTTTTTTTTAATGGTTTGTTTATATAATATTTCTACCGATCTTATTCTCAGAACTAAGAACTTGCCAATGACGTCAAACGATCGGTTGTATTAACCCACATCGGTGCGAAAATATCTTAATAATAACTACTATATAATTATGTTAGTTATAAATAAAACCGTTCGTCACTAAATAGTTCGCGTATCCAAGTAAATGGGATGTAGCCTTGTGTGCGGTTGCCAGGTGAGGTACACACCAGTACCTCACCTAGCAACCGCTTAGTCCCGCAGTCAACCATAATTTTTTTTGGCATCATAACCTGGCTACGCTGCCATGGCGTCCCAGTGAGGCATCATCATTCTCCTGCCCTTGTCTCGTGAAGCATGGCCAATAAATAAATACGAATCTCACAAAACTATCGCGTGATGGTCATAATCACAGAATTCCCAAAATCTAGTCAGTATTAATGAATCGATAAGTTCAGGAAATTAAACTAGTTTTTAGCAAGGGTACATTTGGCATCTTGACTTGACTACGCTGCCATGGCGTCAAGTGAGGCATGGCCAATATAGAAATACGACTCTCACAAAACTATCGCGTGATAGTCAAAATCACAGAATTCCCAAAATCTAGGGAGATTTAATGAATCGATAAGTTTAGGAAATTAAACCAGTCTTTAGCAAGGCTACAGAACGGCCTGCGTTAACCGCAAGAAATTAAGTTTAATTACACTATGTAATCAATAACAATTTTGCATATTAGTAAACTGATATTTATCTCAAGGTAAATCCAACCGCAAATTGGTCTACAAGTTAGTCCTCGATATCATCCTACTAATATTATAAACGTGAAAGCTTGTGAGAATGTTTGTTACTCTTTCACGCAAAAACTACTGAACGGATTTTCATGAAACATTACAGTAAATGATAAATGATGTTTATTCAGTAAATAGGTTACAAGGAACACTTTTACACGTCAATGGTTTTTGTCAGTTTAAGCTAGATGAGGCCGGTGTTTCCTAGCTGACTACCCTGAGAAGAAACACCGCAACAAACTCAGAGGTCAAAGTCTCTTTTAAAGTGTGTACTGGTTAAATCATATGAGAACCATGTACGTTTATGTCTGGGATGAGCTTTTTGAAGAAAGCAACACACGAATTCGAGTGGACCTGTCCAGACAGTGCAAGCATTTGTCAGTCATCGCGAAGCTCAACTCAGAACTTTGAGGAGCTCAACGAACCGACGCGCGACGAACAATACCAAAGTAAGGACATTTGAGTAGGCCGCAAAAATACTCAAACTGCCAGACAATCATAAAATCTACATGAATATAACGACATACATAGTTCTCGCATTCACATTATTCTACATATATGAGGACCATGCAGCTTAGTGTCTGTAGTGGTCTTTTATTAGTAATTTTGCTTATACATCAGAATAACATATAGGCTATAATTTATAATGGGGGGAAGTACTAATACCACGCGGGCGAAGCCGGTGACTGAAGCTATTTTGCAAATAAATTGCAAAATAACTTTAATCCGTCAGGCAGGCCCCTCGCGTCACCTTAAGGATCTACTATCGGCCAAGTGGCGCCCTCATTGAATAAAAAATCGTAGCATAGCTTAGAAAATAAATATTAAAGAATCCAACGTCACGTTTGTTACAAAGAGGATAAAGTATTTTTACGTTGTTAAAACAGGACTCGAAAATGTTTGGTATCCAAAGTAATAGGCAAAAGTGTGAAAAACGGCCGGTTTTGGTACTTTGGATACCAAACATTTTGAGTTCTGTTTTAACAACGTAAAAATACCTTATCCTCTTTGTAACAAACGCAACATAGGATTCTTTAATCTTTATTTTCTATGCTAAGATATATGATTTTTTATTCAATGAGGGCGCCACTTATGCGGAGGTAGGCCCTTAAGGAGACGCGACAATAGGTTTTTAATTGTGTCTGCTAATGAGGGGCTTGACGGGTGTCGGAATTCAGTGTTTGTAATTTGTTTCTTCGTTGCTTGACACCGACTGCCAAAATTAAACTTATTTTATAATTTTTAGAAGAAGGTTATTTTTTTTTTGCAAAATTTTTTAATAGATTTTGATTGTTCCTCAATCCTTTCCTCCAATTCACAACAGGAGGAATGAATTCCAATTCATTCCTCCTGTTTTTTTTGCAAAATTTTTAATAGACTTTGATTGTTCCTCAATCACGCCAGAACGGCTCAACGGATTTGGATGAAATTTGGCACAGTTATAGATTATAGTCTGGAATAGCACATAGGATACTTTTTATACCACGAACATTATCCCTTGGGATGATTTTCGATTTTCACGCGGGCGAAACCGCTCTCAGCTAGTATCATAATGTTACGAGCTGGGTATGGGATAAATTATTTTACACCAATTAATTAACCAAATATCCTTTATTAACTCAACAACTTATAAACACAAACACTAATTCGCTAATAATCACTATTCTCTTCGCAATCGCTTGTATTCGCATCCGTTCGCATCCGTAGTCGAAATCAGACTGACTCGCTCGCCCGCCGTCCGGCCTATTTATACGGTCATGGAAGTTTCCAGAACATTGTCGAACTATCTTATAGTGGAATATTCTAGAAACATCTATGAACTTCTACACAGTACCATAATGGAATGTTCTCGAACCTAGTGGAAACTTCTGGAAACTTCGACCACATTCTCGAACGTTCCAGTGTAATACGGTCGACGTAACAATAATATACATAATTTTAACATAGCAAAAACAGCGCGTTGGGAAATTAACGCAATTTCTTTACATTTCTCTCGTCCGATTTAGCCTCTTAGCCTTATTTTATTAACACTCAAACCAGTGTCAGTCTCATAATTGCTTTGACAAAAACCAAAACACTTGACTCAAATTCAAAACAGACTCTTTAGTCTACAGAGTCGGGAACACCTGACACTGTTTTTCTCTCCGCGTCCGCTTTCGCCAATGTTATTATAAATGCTCTTGTAAATACTGCGCTGTATGCTTATAATATCCGCAGGTTGACACTTCATTCAGAGTATAACGACCGGACGCCCGATAAAAGGATACGCTTTGATTGCACAGACGTTTATCACTATACTTTCAGACACTTGCGAGCTTGTGAGTTTACATTGTGATATAATATGGTGTTACATTCTTGAAATATGTTTTTGAGTTGCTTTTCATATTTGTGTGTAATTTAAATCATTTGTAGTAGACAGAACCAAAATTGCCAGTCAGGGTTACCAACTTAAGGGGTTTTCCCCCAAATTTAGTGGGTAAATGACGCCCTGTCCGCACCGATATATTTCACCACTCGATTTTTTTCTCGCAATTCTGTAATACATTGAATCATAGAGGAGTAGCCGCACTGGCGGTTAAAAATGCGCGCGGAAAAAACATCTGTGATTTGATGCAAATTGAACGCGAGGCGGTGCGATTCAAGATTCAATTTCAATTCAAGATAACCCGATTCCAACCGGTTAATCGATCAATATACTAAAATAGAATACGAACACTGAAAGCAGAATCAAAATTGATCGAAAATTAAACGAGATATAACAATTTTAAACAAATAAATCTGTCCCTCTCTCGAAAACGCTGTTTTTTTCTATGGCAGTATTATGGGCGTCATGTCTTTTGACGTCAAAAAATACGTCGGACTTCTCTTTCTAATTATCAACTTCAAAGCGTTATAACTTCGTCACTGATAATGATATTTTGAAAATTCCTTCATATTTGTTCACTAAAGTTTTATTAAGTCTTCAATTGAACGAATAAAAAAATATCATGCTTATTCCCTATTGCGAGAAAAAAATCGCGCGGTGAAATATCGCGGTGCAGACAGGGCCTAAGTGGGACGAGATTTTTTAGGGGCTTTATATTGTTAGGGGTATTTTCAGGGAGTTTTTATTTTTAAATATAGGCTTTGGGATAGTCCAACATCAGTGCAATTCCTCGTTGATAAGAATATGCTTGTGTAACATTTAGGTAATTCATCTACTGTAATGTTAAGTTTATTATCAATATCTAAATGATTTTAAAAAGACAGAACCAGAAAATCGAATTCATTATGTTCATATTTTATTTTAGGGGGGTTTCTATTAAATGTGGAGATTTTAGGGGTTTTTTTACTCTAGCTTTAGGGGTAAATATTTTCAGGAGTTGGCAACACTGATCCCAGTAAAACAACGAAAAATTTGTTGAAAATAGCCTTTACACGTGCCTACATTGACCTTTCAGTAAAATATCTTTTTTATTTTCTACGTGTTAGGATCTATTTCTTAGGCTTACATCATTATTTTTATATGCTTCTCTTTGTTTGGTTATCATGGCATTCGACCTTGTATTTACTTTAAGTAGAATTTTATATCTTTTAAATCGTCAACTAACATTATAATTCTCACCGTCTTATCACATTCATTATCAAACATTAACCTTCTTCAAACTGTCTTAGAAGACAAGACAAGGGCCTTTTGTAACGAAGTTCGTCCTTTGACCTTTTTAGGGTCCCGTACCCGTATTGCTGTCACTCACGTGTCCGTCTGTCCGCCGTCTGTAACACAGGTTTTACAGCCAAACCGTTGCAGTCTTCAAATTTTCACAGTATAAGCAGTTTTTTGACCCAAAGCCATACAAATTATCAAACAATGGTACGGAACCCTAAATGAGGGAAGTCCGACACGCACTAGGCCGGTTTTTTAGTGAAATATTCATGTTCAGTTATTTTCTTGGTATTTAAATAACAAAAAGACGTGTGGCTCTCGGAGACTGCCGCGGTAAAGCTATTGCATAGCATTTTTTATCAACTTATGCAATTATAATTATTTATTTATTTTATTTATGCAGTATTTTTTTCTTTTGTTTTTTTTTCTTTGATATTAATTCAAGTTACACTTTTTACACGCACGTAAGAAGTTACACTTCTTTGGCGTAACAAGATAAATATCATCATCATCGTCATCGTCATCATCATCATCACTATTCATCGATAGATGGCAAAACTAAAAATTATCACCGCTGTGCCGGTCGGAGTGAGGGGTGTTAGGTTTTTTTCGTTACGGAATTTCTGGATTCGGTCTCCACGCTCAAGGCCCGCGATAGAAGCTACGCAATAGCTTAAAAAGTATATAAAAAATACTCTACGGTAGGAACATAAATAAAGTCCTGTATCTATGTCGGAATATCTAGTTGTAGACACCTAGTTCTTTGTCACACTTGCCTTTTTATGTTTTCGGGGAAAACCTTCAAAAGGCGCCTGGAATTTTGGGGAAAAGACCAGGGACAATCCCTGGTCTTTTCCCCATAATTCCAGGCGCCTTTTACAGGACTCACTAAAAACCACCCCGATCATTTCCATCAGCACATGAACCGTTACCTCTTGGTTAAGAGGTTCCTTGCGTGTCAAACGGACACCAAGTGGAGAGATATCAGCAATACCTGACGGGCCACGTCAGGGCCGATGCCTGCCTGGGGTCGTGGATTATTTGGAAATAGAGTTACCGCGGCGCTAGGCACTCAGGCAACTGAAGGAACAGGAGTGTCAGTCAGTAAATGTCTTACACGCCCGCTCCACCCAGAGCGGGAGAAGTCATTGGATGATTACCCGATTTCGCTGTGCACGACAGCACGTGATCATAGTGCCGCCGTATTCCCTCGTATCACTCTGTGGGCAATCACAGTTCCCACTCTGAGCACCTGACATTCCAAAGTCCCTCTTCACACTTGCCTCAGCTTCATTGAGTGATAAGCGACTAGTCTTATTTCTTTGAAAAAAATATATGCTACTCTAGACAATTTCCGTCGTAATTTGATATGCGAATATTTGAAATTATATTTTAATAACATAGTGTAATTAATTTGTAACGTTATGTCTAACGCGGATAAAAAATTGAGAATCACGCAAAAACTATAAAGCGTATTTTTATGAAACCTTCACCATTTTAAAGATCATTTAATTATTTATAATTTAGTCTCAGTGTTTTAGTTTAATACCTTTTGTTTTATGTGTAATAAATTAATATTGTGTCTAATTTCGGACAGCGCTCCTTGATGGGCGAGTCCTATTACTGGGTGGACGTACGACGCGTTAGGTGAGCTCAGCACAGGACACGCAAGCTAACCACTCAAGGTCCGAACCTATTGAGTAATGCATATCCGAGAATAACCCGCGATAGTGTGTAAAATGTCCGTAACGTACCAAGTGTATGACAGGGAGTTTGTAACTCAATGTTAAGCTATAAACTTTGTGTAGTTTATAGCTTAACATTGAGTTACAAACTCCCTGTCATACACTTGGTACGTTACGGACATTTTACACACTATCGCGGGTTATTCTCGGATATGCATTACTCAATAGGTTCGGACCTTGAGTGGTTAGCTTGCGTGTCCTGTGCTGAGCTCACCTAACGCGTCGTACGTCCACCCAGTAATAGGACTCGCCCATCAAGGAGCGCTGTCCGAAATTAGACACAATATTAATTTATTACACATAAAACAAAAGGTATTAAACTAAAACACTGAGACTAAATTATAAATAATTAAATGATCTTTAAAATGGTGAAGGTTTCATAAAAATACGCTTTATAGTTTTTGCGTGATTCTCAATTTTTTATCCGCGTTAGACATAACGTTACAAATTAATTACACTATGTTATTAAAATATAATTTCAAATATTCGCATATCAAATTACGACGGAAATTGTCTAGAGTAGCATATATTTTTTTCAAAGAAATAAGACTAGTCGCTTATCACTCAATGAAGCTGAGGCAAGTGTGAAGAGGGACTTTGGAATGTCAGGTGCTCAGAGTGGGAACTGTGATTGCCCACAGAGTGATACGAGGGAATACGGCGGCACTATGATCACGTGCTGTCGTGCACAGCGAAATCGGGTAATCATCCAATGACTTCTCCCGCTCTGGGTGGAGCGGGCGTGTAAGACATTTACTGACTGACACTCCTGTTCCTTCAGTTGCCTGAGTGCCTAGCGCCGCGGTAACTCTATTTCCAAATAATCCACGACCCCAGGCAGGCATCGGCCCTGACGTGGCCCGTCAGGTATTGCTGATATCTCTCCACTTGGTGTCCGTTTGACACGCAAGGAACCTCTTAACCAAGAGGTAACGGTTCATGTGCTGATGGAAATGATCGGGGTGGTTTTTAGTGAGTCCTGTAAAAGGCGCCTGGAATTATGGGGAAAAGACCAGGGATTGTCCCTGGTCTTTTCCCCAAAATTCCAGGCGCCTTTTGAAGGTTTTCCCCGAAAACATAAAAAGGCAAGTGTGACAAAGAACTAGGTGTCTACAACTAGATATTCCGACATAGATACAGGACTTTATTTATGTTCCTACCGTAGAGTATTTTTTATATACTTTTTAAGCTATTGCGTAGCTTCTATCGCGGGCCTTGAGCGTGGAGACCGAATCCAGAAATTCCGTAACGAAAAAAACCTAACACCCCTCACTCCGACCGGCACAGCGGTGATAATTTTTAGTTTTGCCATCTATCGATGAATAGTGATGATGATGATGACGATGACGATGACGATGACGATGATGATGATATTTATCTTGTTACGCCAAAGAAGTGTAACTTCTTACGTGCGTGTAAAAAGTGTAACTTGAATTAATATCAAAGAAAAAAAAACAAAAGAAAAAAATACTGCATAAATAAAATAAATAAATAATTATAATTGCATAAGTTGATAAAAAATGCTATGCAATAGCTTTACCGCGGCAGTCTCCGAGAGCCACACGTCTTTTTGTTATTTAAATACCAAGAAAATAACTGAACATGAATATTTCACTAAAAAACCGGCCTAGTGCGTGTCGGACTTCCCTCATTTAGGGTTCCGTACCATTGTTTGATAATTTGTATGGCTTTGGGTCAAAAAACTGCTTATACTGTGAAAATTTGAAGACTGCAACGGTTTGGCTGTAAAACCTGTGTTACAGACGGCGGACAGACGGACACGTGAGTGACAGCAATACGGGTACGGGACCCTAAAAAGGTCAAAGGACGAACTTCGTTACAAAAGGCCCTTGTCTTGTCTTCTAAGACAGTTTGAAGAAGGTTAATGTTTGATAATGAATGTGATAAGACGGTGAGAATTATAATGTTAGTTGACGATTTAAAAGATATAAAATTCTACTTAAAGTAAATACAAGGTCGAATGCCATGATAACCAAACAAAGAGAAGCATATAAAAATAATGATGTAAGCCTAAGAAATAGATCCTAACACGTAGAAAATAAAAAAGATATTTTACTGAAAGGTCAATGTAGGCACGTGTAAAGGCTATTTTCAACAAATTTTTCGTTGTTTTACTGGGATCAGTGTTGCCAACTCCTGAAAATATTTACCCCTAAAGCTAGAGTAAAAAAACCCCTAAAATCTCCACATTTAATAGAAACCCCCCTAAAATAAAATATGAACATAATGAATTCGATTTTCTGGTTCTGTCTTTTTAAAATCATTTAGATATTGATAATAAACTTAACATTACAGTAGATGAATTACCTAAATGTTACACAAGCATATTCTTATCAACGAGGAATTGCACTGATGTTGGACTATCCCAAAGCCTATATTTAAAAATAAAAACTCCCTGAAAATACCCCTAACAATATAAAGCCCCTAAAAAATCTCGTCCCACTTAGGCCCTGTCTGCACCGCGATATTTCACCGCGCGATTTTTTTCTCGCAATAGGGAATAAGCATGATATTTTTTTATTCGTTCAATTGAAGACTTAATAAAACTTTAGTGAACAAATATGAAGGAATTTTCAAAATATCATTATCAGTGACGAAGTTATAACGCTTTGAAGTTGATAATTAGAAAGAGAAGTCCGACGTATTTTTTGACGTCAAAAGACATGACGCCCATAATACTGCCATAGAAAAAAACAGCGTTTTCGAGAGAGGGACAGATTTATTTGTTTAAAATTGTTATATCTCGTTTAATTTTCTAATATATAATAACCCGCGATAGTGTGTAAAATGTCCGTAACGTACCAAGTGTATGACAGGGAGTTTGTAACTCAATGTTAAGCTATAAACTTTGTGTAGTTTATAGCTTAACATTGAGTTACAAACTCCCAGTATTAGAACATTACAGTTAATCCTTATTTGTCAACTGATTTCAAGGTTGGGATACATAAGGAAATATGAATAAATGCATACCGCACTTACTTAGTCCACCAGACATTGCTATTCCATACATACGGATTACGGACATGGTATTTGCTATTTGCAAATCGAATGTTTCAAAATTTGAGTGTAACGCCCCGCGTGAACTCTACAAGGCTAGTAAATATAATTTGCATGGATTCTCGTGTATACTATCTGTCAGACCCTTTGTTGTTGGAAATGCGTAAACACATTGAACTGTACAAAACAGTTCTTTGTTTTGTAAACAGTTTTCTTTCAGTTTCCACTTTCCCATAGCGAAGTATTTGTTGTCCATGATCATTCTTTTGCCGTCATTTCGATTATTCTGGGGTCTGCGCATTTGACGGATCTTCTCCTTCCATACTTGTTTGTTAATCGTCGTCTCAGTAGTCACCGCCCTTCGGCGCGTTGTGCTTCACGCGCGTTAAAAACAATTGTCAGCAGTAATGGGGTATTTTAATAAAAATAATAATTAGGGCCGATTTCACCATTCGCTCTACATATAAACTAAAGTTTTACTGAACTAAGCTTAGCGTAAAAAATAAAAACCATAAAAAAGATTATAGTGAGTTAACCTTAAAAGATGGACATAATGCTGTCGCGGACTTTTTTTTAGAACTTTAAAAGGAGAACAATGCCGTCATACATAATTTTTGCGTAACTGTAACCGTTTACACAGCGCACGCAACTGAAGCTCTCAAAAGGTTTTTTTTTTCCTGTTTTTGCCACATTTTTCATTGATGATTCGCTCCTGTAGGACGCAGCGTGATGTTATATAGCCTATAGCCTTCCTCGATAAATGGACTATTCGACAAAAAAATATTTTTCAATTCGATCCAGTAGTTCCTGAGATTAGCGCGTTCAACCAAACAAACAAACAAACTCTTCAGCTTTATGACAGCGACTAAACGCGTTTAGCGAGCTTAAACGTCGAAAACTGAGCGTTTAGAATTGGTGAAATCGGCCCTTAGTCCGTCAGTTAAATAACCAAAAAATATTGGACTTTTTTTTGCTTCACTAAACCAATAAAAATGACAAAGATAAAACGCATCAAAGTTCAGAAGTGACGAGTGAGGACGACGCGACATTTCAACGCGCTATATCGCCCACATGAAAAAATACGTGTCCAATATTTTTTGGTTATTTCACTGACGGACTAATTAGTTTTTTTTAGTAAAATACCCTATTGACGGGGCGCCCTAGGGCCCATGCCTGCCAGGGTCGCAGGAGTGTTTGTAAGAGTTACCGCGACCCTGGCAAAAGGCAACTGAAGGAACACAGGTAGGTTTTAGTCAGTAAGAGTGTTATTACACCAATAGATCGATACTGTGACGATTGTAGACACAGCCTAATCTCAGCGGGTCTGTCTCGGCCTTCAGCTGGCTGTTAAGATTATTGGAGAGCCGTTTGAATATGGAATGTGTAGGCATTTTTTTTTTTTTTGGGGAGTGGGAAATCATCTTATGACTTCTTCCGCTCTAGGGTGGAGCGGAAGGGCGTGTCAGACTCTTACTGACTAAAACCCACCCCTGTTCCTCCCTGCCCTACATGCCCAGGGGCGAGGTACTTAACTCTTTCGAATTTATCCTCAACCCCCGGGCAGGCATTGGCCGTGGCAGGCCCCGTCCTTTTGCTGACAACTCTGAACTGACGTTTAAACGGAAGCAAAGTAACCTACACCTAATGATGTGTAAGTGTAAATAACATTACCGAGAATGTATTACTATTGTTGACAACTGATTAAGTCTATTTACCAGGAAAAGGAAGCAGTTTATATGACTTGTGACAACGAGATTATATTAGACATTAAAAATATACAATATTATACTAATCCTGCCAAGAATCATAAGGGTGTAATTACACCAATCGATCTATCGTTCATCGATGCCATAGCTCGACGTTGATCGATGGGGTGGATGGTGGATGGGGTCCATCCACACATTAAAGGATCACTCGTGTATCTGTCTGTCTGTGCGTCTGTCACAGCCAATTTGCTCCGAAGCTGCTGGACCGATAGCGTTAAAATTTGGTACATACATGAATATTTGTGGCCCAAACACGAACGTGTACCTACCCTAAATAAATTAATTTCGAATATGGCGGACACTTTTGGGGTGAAAATCGAAAAATAAAAACAAAGTTTTTCAAATTGTGTCTCTGTCTCAATGAGGGTCTTGAAATTTTTTTTTTTTTTCACAATTTTAAAATATATAGTTTCGAAGATATTTAAGAAAATAGATGAAAACTGAGCATTCCCATTCTCCGAAACCACTTACTGCTGCTGTCTAAAATACAGAAAGTAGTTCTTTACTTATAGATTACAGGAAAACCTATAAGGAGGTTATGTAAAAAAAAAACCTGAAAAAAATATGATTTGTTCGGAACCATGCGCGTGAGTCCGAATCGCTCATGGCCGGTTTTTTGACTTTCAACGCGGGCGATGCCGCTGGTAGAAGCTAGTTGTTTTATATAAATAGGAACCCGGTTTAAACCAGCCATTCAGAAATGTAACAATCATTGTCTTACGTGCAATTCAAACAATATCATGCGACCTACGAGTGAGTGTATCTTGCCACTGAAAATCAGGGTTGGTGATGGCTGAGGAAATAGTCAATATTCATTGCTCATGTTAAAATTAAATATTAAGAAGATCTGATTTTGAGAAAAAACTGTGAGGCTGGAAGTGGGCGCCGACCAAAAATTTGATTTTTTTAAAAACACAACAAAATTTTTTGGTTTAAGTGTTATATTTTAAAGCTATCAAAGGCAGCAGGCAATAAAAAAATCAGAAATACTTACATAAATAAATGTTTTTACTATATTTAAAATTGTCATGGAAGAAAATTATTTTTTTGATACGTGTAGGGCTCAACCGCGATCTTTTAGCGTTCAAAACAAATCCTGCTATTGAAAAAACACGTTAACTTAAGGTAAGAGTAAACGCCGAGTTAAGGTTGATTCACGTTACACCGTGTCGCCACCAGGCCGTGCCCCGGGGGGCACGTCCACCGGGCTAGTCATTCATGCTACACCGGGCTGTCACCGTGTCGACACCGGGGCACGGCCAAGCATGGATCATTTCATACAAAAAGTATACTATAGATATTTGACAGTGCAATTGTTTGACCGGCAATTGTTTCCCGGCCGGGGCACGGCTGGGGCACGTCCGGGCCCGGTGCCCACGTTCATGTTACACCGTGTCGCCACCGGGCCGTGCCCCGGCCGGGAAACAAGTACCACCGACACTTCGACGCCGTGCCCCAGCCGGGGCACGGCCCGGTGGCGACACGGTGTAACGTAAATCATCCTTAACTCGGCGTACCTATAGCAGGAATAATCTATAAAAATAAAAATGAATGGCTAAATGTTGCTATGCGCAAAACTCGAGAACGGCTGCACTTATATGGTAAACTTTTTGAAAAAGTGCTGAATCAATTTTGATAAAATTTATATGGGACCACCTGGGAAGTATACCCTTTCAAACAAAAAAAAAAAACAAAATCCAAATCGGTCCAGCCATCTTCGAGTAATCGGGGAAAGCACATAAAAAAAAAAACAAAAATAAGGTCCGACGAATTGAGAACCTCCTCCTTTTTGATGTCGGTTAAAAATTACTTATCGACCTATTCTCATACCTACCAAACATACAAAAAAAAACATTAAAATCGGTCGAGCCGTTTCGGAAGAGTGCAACCACAAACACCGTGACACGAGATTTTTATACATATTATATTAAGAAGATTGTGGGTAATCCAAATTACGAAAGAGATCCAAATGCACTTGAATTTAACTATATCCAATGTTTTGTTCAATATTATTATTATTTCCCATAGCGCATTGGATGGTAAAAAATTATTCCAAGTAAAGAAACACACTGAAAAGATTTGATTCACCTGAATATATTAAATTATTTTATGCTTCCAAATAACATAATATCTGCTCCAAAAGATCGCTGTCAACCGTTGCTTGACTACCGGCCTTGCAGGTTACTTCAATAGGACTTCCTTCATTATACCAATTCCATTCATCAAACCCTTCGTTATGTTCATTCTTTTCCATCCCTGTTACTTGGGGTCGTTGCCAAATTTTCTCCTCTTCGCGTCTTCCGTCAGCTGTTGCGTTATCATTCACGTCCTTTTCATTCACTTCATTAGCGGGTGAATCTCCTGCCCCCTTAGCCAACGGAGAGAACTGTCACTTGACTCACGCCCAGTAATGTCGTTGCCATATATTTTGCACGAAGCGTTAGCGTTAACGTTAACTGAAACGTATTTTGTCTAAAGGCTCTGGAGGGCTAGACAAAATACTTTTCTGTGTGTGTCCTTGCCATACATTTTGCACGAAGCGTTAGCGCTATTATAAAAGTTATTTGGCTAAGGGAGCTGGTGTTTTGCTGACACTAGTACGAGTTTCGGGGCTTCACAGGTTAATACTACTAGTGTACTTTAATACTAGTGCATTAAAGTTGAATTTCCCACGATTCGTCATTGTAGGCATTATTTTTTGCAGAACACCAGGAGACACCCTAGCTAACAAGTGATTTAATTTTTTGATTATTATATTTTGGATGACATATTTTTATTTTTCTGTTTTACATTATTTTCCCTAAATATATTGTTACGTCGACTGTATTACTCTGGAACGTTCGAGAATGTGGTCGAAGTTTCCAGAAGTTTCCACTAGGTTCGAGAACATTCCATTGTGGTACTGTATAGAAGTTCATAGATGTTTCTAGAATATTCCAGTATAAGATAGTTCGACAATGTTCTGGAAACTTCCATGACCGTATAAATAGGCCGGACGGCGGGCGAGTGAGTCAGTCTGATTTCGACTACGGATGCGAACGGATGCGAATACAAGCGATTACGAAGAGAATAGTGATTATTAGCGAATTAGTGTTTGTGTTTATAAGTTGTTGAGTTAATAAAGGATATTTAGTTAATTAATTGTTGTAAAATAATTTATCCCATACCCAGCTCGTAACAAATTGGTGTCAGAAGTGAGGGATAAATTATGCCAATTTTACCAAAGGACGACACGGACGGTATTCGTACAAGGAGTCAACGGCAGCAAGACATGGATCAGAGGCGGTTTGGAGATTCTCCGATACAGACGCCGGGTGGTCTTCAGCCTACGACAGAGCCAGTCGCTGGCCCATGTGGAGTTTCTTTAGCACCAGCGGTGCCAGACTTGTCTGCGCTAATGGCGCTGTTGCAGGAACAGGCTCGCCG
Source organism: Polia nebulosa (assembly GCA_951329385.1). Taxonomy (NCBI): domain Eukaryota; kingdom Metazoa; phylum Arthropoda; class Insecta; order Lepidoptera; family Noctuidae; genus Polia; species Polia nebulosa. The sequence goes on along the minus strand of OX589592.1, from coordinate 3,751,940 downwards.
TCAAGAAGAGCAGGCCCACCGCCAAGAAGAACAGGCCCGTCGAATGGAAGAGAAGCTTCAACAAGATAAAGAGGAGCAGGCCCGCCGCCAAGAAGAACAGGCCCGTCGGATAGAAGAGAAGCTTCAACAAGATAAAGAGGAGCAGGCTCGCCGCCAAGAAGAGCAGGCCCGTCGGTTGGAGGAGAAGCTTCATCAAGATAAAGAGGAGCAGGCCCGCCGCCAAGAAGAGCAGATGCTCCTCATTAAAGACCTTCACTCAACACTTGGCAAAGAGTTCAAGGTGATGAAGGAGCAGGTTCACCAGCATGAGAATCGCATCTCAGAAGCTGAAGTTCAGATTGCTGGGGTGAAGAAGGCTTTAGGTGAACTTAGAGCTGGAGACGGGGTTATGCCTTCAGTGGTTGCTGCACCTTCGGCACGTGGATTTAAGGTGCCGCCATTCGACGGAACATCTTCATGGTCGGCCTACAAAATTCAATTTGAAGCCGTTATGAAGGCGAATGGGTGGACCAAAGAGCAAGCCATGACCGCGCTCACCTTAGGCCTCCGAGACCAGGCCCTAACCATACTTGAGGCTCTTGGCAAGGATGTGACCTATGAGCAGCTGCTGGAAGCCTTAGAGTCCAGATATGGTGACACGCACTTGGAGCACGTATTTCGTGCTAAATTAAGAGATCGTGTTCAACGTAGTGCCGAGAACCTACAGCAGTGGGCCTTGGAAGTTGAAAAGTTGGTTCGGAAGGCATACCAGTCTGCCCCTGCACTCATCAATGGCAATCTGGTACAGGCGTTCATCGACGGAATACGTGACTTGGAAGTTAGAGCCGCTGTAAGACTTGGGCATCATGAGACACTGAAGGACGCCTTGGCCCATGCCTTGGAAGTAGAGGCAGTGAGGCAAGACCATCGAACACACCGTATCAGGGAGGTTGTGGCATCACCTGTACGCGATCGTCCGCAAGGTTATAGCCCTAGGTGTTACTCTTGTGGAGAAAGGGGTCATCTTCGGTCAAGCTGTCCAAAGCGAAGCACGCTGAGAGAAGATCAATCCCAGCAGGAAAGGGCGACTGATACGACTGCCCAGCAACAGCAGGGAAACGAGTAAACGCCAGGACTGGGGGGCGGGTGCTGGCTAGTATTGAAAGAGCCCCGAGGATCTCGATCTCACAGGCCCATGACGGAAATAGTCTGATCATCAAAGGCGAAGTCAACGGAAAACCATGCAAATTGACGTTAGATACTGGAGCTTCTCACACGGTCGTCAATTCTCACTTAGCAAGTCGGTTCCTTGGGGACTTTTTCAATAACCACGACCGTATACAATTACTGACAGCTACCGGTCAGCACATAATCGTCCGAGGCAGGAAGGAGGTGGAGTTAAAATTAGGTAACAAAATTTATCGGCATAATGTCATCGTGGCTGACATAGTGGACGATTGCATTCTGGGTTTAGACTTCATGCGGAAACATCGTTGTGAGATCGACGTTGATCAAGGAGTATTGAAGTGTGGTACGGAGGAAATCTTCATGGAAGGTGTACCATCAGGAAAAGTGTTCCGTTTGAAATTTGACGTGTCAACACTTTTGGAAAACTGTGATTTAACGGAAGTAGAAATGGATAAGGCTAAGAAGATGTTACTTCAGTACGCCGACTCTTTCTCTACAAATGATGCTGACATAGGAAGAACAGGAGTGGTTCAGCACAAAATTAATACTGGCAACGAGTTACCAATCCGTCAACGACCAAGAAGACTGCCGGTTGCACGTGAAAAGGAAGTGGAAATGATGATTGAGGGTATGGTCAAGGATGGTGTTATAGAGCCTTCATCGAGTCCATGGTGTTCTCCTGTGGTCCTGGTGAAGAAAAAGGACGGCAACACGCGCTTTTGTGTGGACTATCGACGATTGAACGACGTCACGAAAAAGGACAGTTACCCACTGCCTAGGATCGACGACACATTGGATACACTGACTGGAATGAGGTGGTTTACCACGCTAGACTTGAAAAGTGGCTACTGGCAAGTGGAAATAGACCCTAAGGATAAGGAGAAAACTGCATTTTCAACAGGAAAGGGGCTATGGCAGTTTAAAGTTATGCCATTCGGATTGTGCAATGCTCCTGCGACGTTTGAAAGGCTAATGGAGCAAATACTTGCCGGATTGATCGGAGACGCATGTCTTGTCTATTTAGACGACATTATTATCGTGGGCCGTACATTTGAAGATCACCTTCAAAATCTCAATCGAGTGCTGTCAAAAATCCGGACGGCTAATCTTAAATTAAGTCCGAAAAAATGCTCATTTTTTAGACGACAAGTGAACTTTTTAGGACACATAGTTTCGGAGGAAGGTGTTCAGACAGATCCGGAGAAAATCGTCGCCGTCAAGGATTGGCCAGTTTCGAAAGACAAGACGCAGGTCAGAGCATTTCTGGGTTTGTGCTCCTACTATCGGCGGTTTGTCAAGAATTTTGCCGACATTGCAAAACCTTTACACAAACTCACTGAGGAGAAGCAACAGTTCTGTTGGGACGAGAATTGTGACATCGCATTTCGGGAATTAAAGAAACGTCTGTGCAATACACCTATTCTGGGATATCCTGACACTGAAAATGACTTCATAGTTGACACAGACGCAAGTAATACTGGAATTGGAGGCGTGTTGTCTCAACGGAAAGGAAACCAAGAAGTTGTTATAGCTTACTACAGCAAATCTTTATCCAAACCGGAAAGAAATTACTGCGTTACGAGACGGGAGCTACTCGCCGTAGTAAGGACATTGCAGCACATCAGTAAATATTTGCTTGGACGGAAATTCCAATTGCGAACTGACCATGCTGCATTAAAGTGGTTATTGCAATTCAAGAATCCAGAAGGACAAGTGGCAAGATGGATCGAACTACTACAAGAGTTTGACTTCGTTACTGAACATCGTAGTGGGAGAACTCATGGTAACGCAGATGCACTGTCTAGAAGACCTTGCCCAGAAGATTGTAAGCACTGTACCAAGCAAGAGACCAAGGAGGCAGTGCCCGTGAGGATGCTAAGAATGGATCTCAGCAATGAATGGAAGGAAACCCTACAGCTTGCTCAGCAAAATGACACGGACCTCAAACCGATCTTTGAGTGGATTAAAGCTGGTGCTCCGAAGCCCAAGTGGAGTGATGTTGCGGCGTTTAGTTCCATCACAAAGAGCTATTGGGCACAATGGAACAGCTTGGTTATCCAGGATGAAGTCTTGTGCCGTAAATGGGAAAACGCTCGAGGAGACAACTGTCATCTGCAAATTGTTGTCCCCAAAGCCAAAGTACCTGATGTTTTACGGCTATACCATGATGGATGTTCAGGAGGACATATGGGGGTAAAAAGAACTCTACTGAAGATACGAGAGCGGTTTTACTGGATTCACTGTCGAGAGGATGTTGAGGACTGGTGCCGCAAATGTACCAGTTGTGCGGCTGTGAAAGGACCCCAGACACGCAGCAGAGGTGCTTTACAATTATACAACGTGGGAGCCCCCTGGGAGCGGATAGCACTAGACGTTGCAGGACCATTTCCGGAAAGTGAAAACGGAAACAAGTACTTCATGGTTGTCATGGATTACTTCACAAAGTGGCCAGAAGTCTTCGCCATTCCCAACCAAGAAGCAACAACAGTCGCAGATAAATTGGTTCAGGAAGTCTTCTGTCGTTTTGGAGTACCCTTGGAAATTCACAGCGACCAAGGGAGGAATTTTGAATCACAAGTTTTTCAGGAGACTTGTCGACTGATGGGTACTCACAAGACCAGAACCACTTCTTACCATCCGCAATCTGATGGAATGGTAGAACGTTTCAACCAAACGTTGGAGAGATATCTGGCAAAAGTTGTGGAAAGCAGGCAAAGGGATTGGGACAAGCACATACAGCCATTTCTTCTGTCCTACCGTAGTGCAGTTCACGAAAGTACGACTGTAACACCAGCCTTCGCGAACTTTGGAAGGGAATTACGGTTGCCTGCAGATTTAATCACCGGAACCCCCCCTGATGCCCCACGCAGTGTAACCGATTATGCGAATGACTTGCGTAACAAGTTGAATGATGTATATGAGCATATCAGACAATCCGGCCAACAAATGTCTGATAAGATGAAGACCCGATACGACCGGAAGGCAAACCATAGAGGTTTTGACGAAGGTTCACTGGTGTGGTTGCATAACCCAGTGCGCAGCAAAGGGAAGTCTCCCAAATTGCAAGCAAAATGGGATGGACCATACCGAATCGTGACCAGGATCAACGATGTCACCTACCGAATACAGAAGGGTCCACGAGGTGCGCCTAAGATTGTCCATGTAGACCGTTTGGCGCGATACTACGGGACTAATGATGCTCGGGACGAGCATGTCTAAGGAGGGGGCAGTGTTACGTCGACTGTATTACTCTGGAACGTTCGAGAATGTGGTCGAAGTTTCCAGAAGTTTCCACTAGGTTCGAGAACATTCCATTGTGGTACTGTATAGAAGTTCATAGATGTTTCTAGAATATTCCAGTATAAGATAGTTCGACAATGTTCTGGAAACTTCCATGACCGTATAAATAGGCCGGACGGCGGGCGAGTGAGTCAGTCTGATTTCGACTACGGATGCGAACGGATGCGAATACAAGCGATTACGAAGAGAATAGTGATTATTAGCGAATTAGTGTTTGTGTTTATAAGTTGTTGAGTTAATAAAGGATATTTAGTTAATTAATTGTTGTAAAATAATTTATCCCATACCCAGCTCGTAACAATATTATTATAATTGCTGCATACAATTATAAGCTCTTCAAACTTAAGGGTCTACTACCGGCCAAGTGGCGCCCTCATTGAATAAAAAATCGTAGCATAGCATTTTTATATTTGTTGCGCCCGCCACGTTTCTTCCCAGCTAAAACACTAGGAAGTGGTGACGGGCGGGCGTTATTATGGGACTGTCTTTATGTAGAACTTTGACGTTCAAAAAGTACTGGCTCTCAGCCTATTTTGAATAAATGACTTGATTTTGATGTCATTATTCACTCTTTTCTTTGTTCTCCTCCCCTCGTTATTTTCATCCATTTCAACTATATGATTTCGCACACCGCTACTTCTCGTCAGCCCTACAATGTTTACCGTCGCAGGCGCATCTGCGTTGCATTAGTTACATCACAGCTACACGTGGCGTTACTGGTTGTCATCAATTATCTGCTAGGATTCCTTGAAGGTTAGCGTGTACTACGTACTACGAGGTCGAAAGCCCTTAGTACTCGTATTTTTACATATAGCGTCACATTTCAACAATAACTTGTTTTAAGGCAGATTTCTTCCATTGTTAAATTCTTTAGAAATATTTTCTGATCCTCTTATTGTAGAACACATTGTAAGTATATTGTTATAGGATTAACTGTGACATATTTGCACATCTTACCTTTTTCTAAAAGAAAGCGTATTTTGTTATAAAACATTAAAGAATTTTCGTGAAGATTTTGTTTTGAGAAATCGGGTCAAGGATTGTTCAGATCAAAAGGTTGAGGGTTTTCGTTGAGCTGATAAAGAGATTCTAATCTCAAACACAAACAGAAAATCACAAATAAATGGTCTAGTACTTTAATGAGAACCGGAAGGACGTGTCATAGAAAGTGACTGCTCATTTCATCATAACATCTATCAAAGTAATTGTATGTATCAGACGTCACACTACCGTCATCCCAATCACATTTCAAAATTCGTATTGAGTCGACCAGACCAAGGTCGGCAGGCAATTTCAACACGCGTTTGATAGCTCTATGGATATTCGAGATAGGTGAGATTCTGGCCATCATCCAACATCATAACTGTAACAAGATTGTTAATAATAAATTTGATTTTCGTTTCAGGTAATAGACGTTTCTTACTAGTCAGCTCATCTAAGTTTTGTAAGTAGAATGTAAGTGCGTATAATTGTACGTACTTCACTGTACTCTTGTCTTTAATCTTGATGTAGATGTCACTAGATAGTTGCAAACACCGTAAAATTGTAATAAATCTTGCAGGTGTGTAAACTTTTGATATATTATGAATATATAGTTTCAAATAAAGTAAATCTCATACAAATTCGATCATTTACAATGGACAGAGACCTTTTGAAAATCAAACTTTTACAATTATTGGGATGTTTCATAAACTATCTGTTTGTGCAATAGGGAATAAGCATGATCTTTTTTTATTTGTTGAATTGAAGACTTATAATCTACTAGCTGCGCCCCGCGGTTTTACCCGCCTAGACCGGAATAAAAGGTAGCCTATATGTTAATCCAGGCTATAAGCTATCTACATACTAAATTTCATCCAAATCGGTCCAGCCGTTTGAGCGTGAAGAAGTAACAAACATACACACTCACAAACTTTCACATTTATAATATTAGTAGGATAGTGAACAAATATGAAGGATTTTCCAAAATATCATCATCAGCGACGAAGTTGTAAAGCTTTAAAGTTGATAATTAGAAAGAGAAGTCCGACTTGTTGTTTGACGTCAAAAGACATGACGCCCATACAACTGCCATAGAAAACAGCGTTTTCGAGAGAGGGACAGATATATTTGTTTAAAATTGTTATATCTCGTTTAATTTTCGATCAATTTTGATTCTGATTTCACTGTTCGTACTCTATTTTAGTATATTCATCGATAAACCGGTTAGATAACAAATATATTTTTTCATGCATATTCCCTATATGCGGTGATATAGACACGGTGTTTTTCAGTACCTACAAACAAATAGACCATATTCAAAAAAATATATAAGATAATCTTTATTGCGTATTATAGAGAAAATGTCTGCAAACAATAAAACGTATGTAATCTACGTATGTTTATCAGACAAATACGGGGTCAAGATTTGATAAGCCATTAAACAAGTAACGATAACTGCTCTAAACTGACTGAATTGTTGTTCGTAATAATCATGTATTTATAAGATACAGCTATAAATAACATTTATTATATATAAAAAGACCACTGGGAAACCCCATAATGGTATTGACGCAAGCAAGACCGGCTTGGAGGATCAAAAAAAATAGTTCGAAGTAACTTAACTGCTACTACACGAAAGGTCAATGCAACATAAAGGTTATATATGAACTTGAAGTCTCCAGAATGGCAGGGTGACGAGGTTTGCATAAATTTATGCGGGTCAATATTTGGCGGGAGGAGCGTGATGAAATGCGCAAGCACTCAAGCGCCCCGGCCAAAGGTAGCTACAGAAACGTGTGGTTTTAGTCAGTAAGAGTCTGACAGACCCCTGCGCCCACTTCGGGGCGGAGGAACTCCAAGAGGATTTCCACACGTTAGAAGACTAAACTTTGTTGGATAGAAACTAGGGTTGCCAACTGTACTCTTAAATAGAGTATTGTACAAGTTTGTCGCTGAGCGACAAGAGCTATCAAAGCTTACTCGCTCAGCGACACTCGCTCAGACCAAACCGTGCGAGTGGTGCATTCGAACACTCGCTTAAGAGGGAACAGGGGATGCGATTCTCCATACAAATGTATTCCCCTTTTTTCTTCCTGAATAATGCCTCTAGAGCAATATTTTTTTTTTTTCATAAAGTCAAGGTCTGCTGTTGACACGACCCTATCATTTTCTTTTATCCAGCAACTAATAAATAAAGAAAATATGACCCTCAAAAAAGGCCCTATTTTTACCGCCGTTCTTAGAGGACTACCAGACAAATTGGAAAAGTTTTAACATAAAACCTTTAATAGGGACCTAGACATACTCTTTCTTAAAAATTTGGTGGCAAAAATAATTGAATTGGCTGAGTTTTCGAGGAGAAAAAAGGGGAATACGAAACGTCGATTTCGTCAAAAATTTTGTGATAAAATCGGTCTGAGTTGTAGCTGTCTCTATCGCACTCTACGGGGGCAGGCTTGAGGGAGCACGATAGCAATAGTTTCTTCAAATACCTATTTTGTAAATTCCTCACAGGCCCTGTTCCCTCTTAACCCCTAACGACGAAACTATAGGAACTACCACTCGCTGCTCGCCAACTCGTTTTTAGTTTGAAGATGTACTCGCTACTCGCTCATCGCCAGCGGTAAGACAAGTGCCTAAAGAGGCCATCCAAGTCGTCTCGCTATCTCTTTTGTAGTCAGTTTTCCAAAGTTAATAAGAAATCTGTCGATTGCTTTGAAAATAGAAATTGTTAAAAGATCAATGCAATCTAAATGTTTAGACAAGGGTAGGCTTCAGACGTCAGCTTCTAAGTGGAGTGTGAACTGATTAATGAGTTTCACTATTAATTGCCCATTATTGTCTTTGTTGTTGGTCTAATTACATCTGTGGCTTGCTAATGACTTTAAATTGACATATGTTTAGCAGTTATAACCGAATAGATGATATTTCGACGATATGTTTTATAAGCCGCCGCTTTCAGTGAAACTTTAAGTCGATTCTAGTATTTTACACTGACTAGATTTACTATCATAATTCAAAATCAGCCTAATATGTTCTAACTGCTGGGACACAGGCCTGCTTACTGTGTGAGGGTGTGGGCCGTAATCCACCACGCGGGCCCAATGCGGGTTAGTGGATGTCATGTCTACGAAGTTTTTGGTTCTAAGAAATGCCAGTTTCCTCGCGATGTTTTCCTTCCCCGTTTTGAGAGCAGTGGCAGTGAAAGTTAAGTTTCTGCCTGGGTTCAATACCACGACCTACAAACTTGGAAGTCGCGGCCGATATCACTGGGCCACCACTGCTCTCTCTAACTAGAAACTATAGAGATTTCAACAAAAAGCCGTTCATATGCGTGTCGGAGTTCGTACATTTAGGGATCTGTACCAAATGTATTTTTGACTATTTGTATGGCTTTGGGTCAACAAGATGCTTATACTATGACAATTTGAAGACTAGCTCCAACCTTTTGACTGTAAAACTTGTGTGACAGACGACGGACAGGCAGACATACGGACACGTGAATGACAGCAATAGGACCGTTTGGACCCTTCGGGTACGGAACCCTAAAAATTAAAAAAAAAAACTTGAGAGGTGTCAAGGGACACCCGGATGGAACGAAGTAGCTTGCACCTACCCACCAAAAATACAAGAAGTTTTTATTAGATTTTTTTTCCAACACAATCTTTTTGGATGGACAGCCTCATTAGTGTCGTGACAACTTTTCGTAAGAATTTTTTTTATTAGATTGTTTTTCCAACACAATCTTTTTGGATGGACAGCCTCTTTGATGTCGTGACAACTTTTCGTAAGAATTTTTTCCGTCTAGCCCCCTTTCACAACGCGCGATAAGGAACTTCGTTCCAAAAATCATTTTACAGTACCATATTTTTATTTCTGCTCCAGCGGATCCATGATACGAAGTATTTACTGTATGTAACATTCCACTTAATTAACATTAAATAGTTCTTCGTATCGTATAGATTCGTTGGTCACACTTTTTTGCTTAATTGACCTCAATGTGATGAGTAACTGGTGTCAGTTTGTTTTCTTTCATCATTAGTCATCCACCATTGAATTAAGTTTCTACTTTGCAGAGTACTAACTATATTAGAAATACAGAGAACAATACAATTTAAAAGCTTCATTCATATGCGAACCGAGATGATGTGAGTACTGGACATAAGGTTATCGTGCACATGAATAGATACGGATAGGATGAGTATTAGTGTGTAGCATGCCCTACTTGCAGGCCAGTGTCCACAGATGGAAAATTTTAGTAAAGTTTGAGGATAAATACTCAAAATTGCGACAGATATCGGATAGGGAGCGTGCAGGTACTATAGATGGCGGCACATAAATGGCAATGTCAAGTATACAGGGTTTAATGGAAAGGTGTGGTCATATTTTAAGAAAAAAAAGAAGAAAGAAGAGAAGTTATTTTGCACTTTTTTGGAAGTCGGTTCTATTTTTAATTTTGTAAAAAGTTTTTTTTATTTTTCACTTTTTAGTTGTGGTTCCCCATTTAATTGTGTTAACAATACATAGACATTAGATCGCAGCAATCGCGGTTGATTTGCTGTCAATTTTTGAAGAGTTCCGTTGTCTGTCTCCGAAAGTCATCATCAGATCCATATGAAATTTAAATGAGACCATTTCGGAATAAACCTCTTTCGAACAACAAAATAATTTTGCAATTCCGTCAATATTATGACGGAGTTGAGCCCGACCATACATAAAAAAAAAACACAAACATCCGAATTGATAACCTCTTTCTTTTTGAAGTCGGTTAATAAAATTGTAGTTAGTGAGTTTAAACTCAATAGCTACAATTTTATCAGTAAGTTCAATGAGTTACTCCCAGCGTCGCGGGAGTGATGACGAAAGAGTCGCCTCGGGCCTGGCACAGGCAGCTGAAGGAACACATACGAGTGGGTTTTAGTCAGTAAGAGACTGACACGCCTTCTCGTTCCACCCAGAGCGAGAGAAATTATTTGATGAATTCCCAAACTACTAAAAAAAATCTGATGAATTAGCGCTTATCAATCTGCCTAGCCTGTTCCTAACTATTTTGGGGTCAGCTTCCAGCCTAACCGTATGCATCTGAATACCAGTATTTTACATGGAGCGACTGCCTATCTGACCTCCACAACCCAGTTACTGGGTAATACGATACCCCTTGGTAAGACTGGTTGTCAGACTTTCGGGCTTCTGACGACCCGTATCGACCGTATAATTAGCGCTTCATCAGCCTTTTAATGTCCCCACTGCTGGGGCACAAGCCTCCTCTCTGTGAGAGGGTGTGGGCCGTAATCCTCAACCCGGGCCCAATGCGGGTTGGTGGATGTCACGTCTTTGAATTTTTGGTTCTAGGACATGCCGGTTTCCTCACGATGTTTTCCTTCACGGTTTTGAGATGAAATAATTTACACAAATTAAAGCGCCTGTCTGGGTTCGAACTCACGACCTACAACTTGTAAGTCGCGGCCAATACCACCGGGCCACCACTGCTCTCATCTCTCTCTTATTAGCGCTTATGATTGTGCAAAATTATAAATCGTACTTTCAATATAAAATTAATATACATACATTCATGACAATAAAATACTTGAAGTTCTAAATAAAATCGTAAACTTTAGACAGCCCGCGAACTTCAAATTTTCTTAAGTTATTTGCAATTTGCAGGTCAGTGTCAGGTTGTATCTTGGTCAACATTTTATTCGCAGCCGTAGCAAGTATGTATTTATAGAATTCAAATCATTAATACATCTCTAGAATTGATGCCAAATGTCATGATTTCATGAAATACTTACATTTGGAACCAATTCTAACTGAGAGAGTTGTATTGATGATTTTAATGATTATAATTAGAATAGAATAAACATTTATTCGACACAGACACAACACAACAGCAACAAACAAAAGGTAAAGAAAATAACAGTAGGTACAAGATACAATAAAATTGTGCTGAGCGTGCCCATACCGAAAGGGTTACCATCTCAGCATTTGCTGGGCGTTGGACACCCAGCGCTGGTTTTCAGTTCATTTTTTCAGTAATTCTATGAATACATATTTGCTACGCACGCGAATCAAATTTTGACTTAGATGCAACCTGACACTGACCTGCAAATTCCATAAAACGTGAATTTCGCGGGCTTTCTTGGAGCTTTCACGGAGATGCCGCGAATAATTGTTATAGCGAATAGTCGAATACCCATTAATCGCGATTCCCTATGGCGAATAGTTTGTTTTTTTTATTTATTTGTTCAAAATCTGTGCTAACGTTAACTTACATAAAGTCTGTCAAGTAAGTCGAATAGCTCGCTATTATTATTTGACATAAAAAGAAATGTACAAAATAATTTATTTGTTATCAAATAATAATAACACGCTTGAGTAGTCTAGAAGTTACCAATCATGTATTGGGCACTGCAATTTAAAAAAATCCATGGATATATAAAAAGAAAACAATGAAGAAACTGAAGGAAGTCTCATATAATACTGATTTTACATTTTTTAAAGGTGGCAACTGATAATAATAGCGAATATTCGCGGGTAGTCCGCGAACTTCAAATTTTCTTAGGTTTTTTGCAATTTGCAGGTCAGTATCAGGTTGTATGTTGGTCAAAATATGATTCACGGCCGTAGCAAGTACGTATTTACAGAACTGTAATCATTAAAATCATCAATACAACTCTCGGTTAGTATTAATGTAGTACTCCATGAAATCATTTGTAACGGGTCGTCAGAAGCCCGAAAGTCTGACAACCAGTCTTACTAAGGGGTATCGTATTACCCAGTAACTGGGGTGTAGAGGTCAGATAGGCAGTCGCTCCGTGTAAAATACTGGTATTCAGCTGCATCCGGTTAGACTGGAAGCCAATCCCAAGATAGTTGTGAAAAGGCTAGGCAGATTGATTAGGAAGTAGGATTTTTAATTCAGTAAGTAAAAGGTGATATTCAAAACAAATCCGCAATTTAATATGCTAAGGGACAATCACAATTTTAACAATTTTCTTCTTAAAGTCAGTATACTATTTCTCTAGAATTTCGTCGAGGTTATCAACCTTGCTTACAATTTCCTTATTCTAGAACATTATCATCACGTTCTTCTAACGTGGTTGTAACGGCAGCTGGCCCCACGAGTCAATCTATTACATAATGTCTCGTTAGCACGCACGTAATATTGTAATAGATGAGCTATAGTACAGTCAACGTATCACAGTAGTAAACAAGATGTCACACCCGTCATTCTATAATCCCAAGAGTATGTACAGTGGCTTGAGACAAATTACTTGTCTGTTAGCGTTCACGCTAACGCTTAGTACAAAATGTATGGCAATGACATTACTGGACGTGAATCACGTGATAGTTCTCTCCGCAGGTAATGTCATTGCCATAATTTTTTTACTAAGCGTTAGCGTGAATGCTTATATAGTAAAAAATATATGGCAATGACATTACTGGACGTGAGTCACGACAGTTCTCTCCGTAGGTAATGTCATTGCCACACATTTTTAACCGACTTCGAAAAAGGAGGAGGTTCTATTTTCGACTGTACGTATTTTTAATTTTTTTTATGTATGTAAACCGATTTCTCTGTTAGTTGTGGACCGATTTTCAAAATTCTTTTTTTTATCCCAAAGAATATACTCCCGAGGTGGTCCCATGTAAATTTTATCGAAATTGCATCAGCACTTTTTAAAAAACTGAACAAAAACGAAAAATACGTATACATAGATTTTTTTTTTTTTTTTTTTGGGGGTGGGAAATCATCCTATGACTTCTTCCGCTCTAGGGTGGAGCGGAAGGGTGTGTCAGACTCTTACTGACTAAAACCCACCCCTGTTCCTCCCTGCCTCGAGTGCCCGGGGGCGAGGTAACTCTTTCGAATTTATCCTCCACCCCCGGGCAGGCACCGGCCGTGGCAGGCCCCTTCCTTTGGCTGACAACTCTTTGAGGCACGCGTGGAACACTACGCGCCGTCGACTCTCGGGCCTGGTGCTGATCGGACGGCGAGTTACCCACTACTCGCCGTCCGCAGGCCCGGGTACGTATACATAGATGGCGTTTGGTTTTCTCCTATTACGAGTATGGGATTTTTAGTTCTGGGGTATATACAGGCTGTAACCGAAAGGTGTGGTCATATTTTAAGAACCGGTTCTGCCCATGGAAATGAACAACTTTATCCAAGAAAAAATATAAAATTCCCAAAAAAAAAATTGGACATCCCATACAAAGTTATCATCAGCTGATCAATATTTGTATGGGGAGTAAAATTTTTTTTGAGAATTTTCTCTGGTTTTCTTGAATATGTGGTTCATATCGATGGGCACATGCAGTTTTTAAAATATGACCACACCTTTCCGTTACACCCTGTATATACAACTAAAAAGTGAAAAATAAAAAACTTTTTTACAAAAAGCAACTGACTTCCAAAAAAGAGAAAACACTAAAATTGCAAAAACCGTAAAAACAAATTGAATTTCGCGGGCTACCCTGGAGCTTCCACCTTAAATACTGTGACTTTTATATCTTTCATAATGTTATCTTTTATAATGTTTATTACTACGTATATTTTATTAACCAATACCAATAGGTATATTGATATATCAGATTTTTTCTTTGATAATTCCTTCATTAGATATGGAAACCTAAATATTCGAATTCCGACACGATTGGACTGTTTTATTTATTTATTTTAAGCGCCTTTTTTTCTAAATTGCTTTCTCTATTTTGATTTGTTGTCAAGGTATGTCTTTCAATTCATCGTGCCTCTTGGCAAGGGCCTCCTGTGGCTGTTCCTATTGCATTCTATTACGAGCCACTCTCCTCCTGTTAGGGCCCGCTGTAATTTTATTTTATATATATATATATCTCTTTTATAAGCACACGTTTGACCGCTATCTCACCTGATGGTAAGCGATGATGAGGTCGAAGCATGTCTTCTTCATCCATACTACTTCATCTATACTATTTGTCGTCATAACAATAGACACTTCCTTGCCAGATCCTTTTTCACACAATCCGTCCATCGTTTCTTTACCCTTCTAATCACCACATTCTTACTTGAAACTGTTCTCACGACATGTTCCACATTTCTCCGCATCACATGCCCAATGAGACATACCAAATGAACTGTGGCGAAGTCATCGGTAGATTCAGAAGTTCTTGGTGATTCTTTTGACGACCCATCCGCAAACCTTTTTAAAACACTTTTATAGGCTTTATCTGTAACTATGTAAAAAATATTAGAAGTTAAATTTGACCCACTTCCCGGTTTCCGATTGAGCTGACTCCGGGCTTCTGTAAAAAAATTCAGGCTGCGGCCTATCGAAAATAAATCTTGCTCCATTGTGATACAGTCTACTTACCTTTTAGAGGTAGCTAAGAGTGTAGGTTCTAAGTCTGTGCCCCGCGCAAGAGAAATGCATATATGTTTAATTTGGATGACAATGCATGGTCAAATCCAATATAGCCCCCATGTTGGATTCCTCCCCAAGATGGCAAACTAGTTATTTTTTATGCTTTCTTATTTTGTTATTGATATCGGTATTATTGGTTATCAAATGAAAGCTTTGCTTCTCAGCAAATCCTTCCATTCCCGGGCCTGCGGACGGCGAGCAGTGGGTAGCTCGCCGTTCGATCAGAACCAGGCCCGAGAGTCGACGGCGCGTAGTGTTCCACGCGCGCCTCAAAGAGATTAGTGTGAGCCACCACTGACGAGGCCCATCGTGGCCGATGCCTGCATGCCTAGGGGTAGCGGATAAATTCTGAAAATGAGTTACCGCACCCCTGGGCACTCAGGCAGGGAGGTGGGTTTTAGTCAGTAAGAGTCTGACACGTCCTCCCGCTCCACCCAGAGCTGGAGAAGTCAATGGATGATTTCCCACCCCCAAAATGCAAATCCTTTTAAACTATAATATTTACTAAATAATCAGGCAATAACACAATTACAGGTACAATCAGCTCAGTAGTGTACTTTGTGTAGTAAACAAGATAATGTTGTACTAACTTTTTGCACCTAACTTCACACAATGAGTGCTAAAGTCTATGTCTGTAGATCGTTAGTTGATACACCGCTTCCTGAACGTGGTGCACACAAACGTTGTTTAAGCCTTTTTTGTCAGTTGTTCGTAGTCATTTTGTAAACTATCTGAGGGTAGCAGCAAAAAAAGTAATAATAATATATCTTTATTGGAGACCATACAAGATTCATAATGGCATTTAAAAAACAGTACAAATTAATAAATCGAATTCAATGAATATAAAAAAAAAACAATGAGCGATTCAGTTACCGGAGAAATAGACACAATAGAAAATCTATTGGTCTGACCACCAGTGTACGGTGGTAAAAAAAATATTATCCATTAAAATTAAAAATTCTTTTTTTTCTAGCCTAGCTGGTGTCCTACTGCTGCGCACACGCCTCCCCTTTCTCCCTCAATAAAATTCAATAAGTTAATAAAAAAACATTCATACGAAAAAAAATTGTAAATATAAATATGATCAATAAATAGTCCTCGTCGCTGAAAAAACTCGCTGTCTGCGTCTGTCTGTTTCTCCTCTTAATTCTTCTAAACCATTGCGTGGTTTTTGATACGGTTTTCAATAATAGACAGAGCGATAAACGAGGCAGGTTTATGTATGTAATTTGTATATGTGGTCGCTAGTTTAACAATATGTTTGTCGCCCGTTTGAGCATATATACCTACCATAGAAAGCTTTGTACTCCAAAATTAAAGTTTTTTTCATTTACGGCATTGATGATCAAATCACTTGGTGATAAATCATGCCTTTTTTTTGTGGGGTGGGTAATCAGTGGGTGTCAGACTCTAACTGAGTAAAACCCACCCCTGTTCCTTCCCTGCTCTGAGTGCCCAGGGGCGAGGTAACTCTGTTTCGAATTTATCCTCAACCCCTGGGCAGGCATCGGCCATGACAGGCCCCGTCATTATTGCTGACAACTCTTTGAGGCGCGCGTGGAACACTACGCGCCGTCGACTCTCGGGGCTGGTGCTGATCGGACGGCGAGCTACCCATTACTCGCCGTCCGCAGGCCCTGGTATAAGTCATGCCTCATGCGTCAATTTTAGATGCGTGACTAATGGAGTCAGTAATTTTAAAAGTTTAAATTAAAGCACTAAGTTGCGTATTTCCCTCATACGTCAGCCGCCATTCGACTTAATCACTTTACTGGATCGTAGCCGGTAGCCGAGCAGCGCCCACTTCGCGTGCATACTGAGATAAACAAGAAGTAAGAATAAATTAAGAAGCGTCTTATCTTGTACACATTCACTGCGTGTAAACAGCTTTTTGATTTATCTGATTAATATGTTAATCTTAACTGCCTTGATTGAAGCACGCTTGATTGTAGATTTACAAGTTTTTGCACCTTTAGCTTTATTGAATCATTCTGGAATTATCTATATTTTGGAATTTACGTTGACAAAGAGAACAGGTTGAAAGAATGAATAATATCTGCTGAACGTTTTCCATCTGTTTGGTCAGTCGTCAGATCAAGTTTTCCCCAGGCCGGTATAACTTTACATTATCGTAATTTAGATGAATGGCAAGGAGAGCCGTGCCCACCGCTCGCTTGTAGGAAAAACGTCGTATAATGCTTGATAATGGCATCCACTACGTCACGCAGCTGCGGTTTTCGCGCAATTATCTCCAATTAAATTTATATAATGGTGTTTACCTCATTCCTACGTTGTGTTCAGTTTACGTTTCGCCGCCGATGCGACAACTTCGTGCGTTTGTTATTGTGTATTGTTGTGCGTGGATTAGTTCGAGAACTTGTTCTTACTGTGATTTCTTTTGAACGGACACTTGTTGGACTGATACGCAGTTTATTGTGTATTTCTACTTCTGCTTCAACGGCATTATTGTGAGTACTATTATCATTTATGGATTCAACAATGTCCTCAATTTCTTGCGGGTTAGGCTGAATTACGACTCTGGTACCCGTATTATGTTCGTGATTTAGTACATTTTCAAAATATTTTCCTTGTAAGCTAATTAGATGGTTATTAACATTCTGGGTAACGATAAAAAACATGTATTTTCCAACGGTACTTTTGAATCTGTGGAGCGGCAACAATGAACATTTGTTGTTTAGCATTTTCCGACATTTTTTTCGCAAAAGCTTAATCGGTCCTACCTAAAATATATTTTCACAATATTTTATTAAATATTTGTAGTCTTTAACTTTTTCTTTTAGGCATAATTTATCATCATGCTGATCATGATTTTTGTAGACTCTTTGATGAACTCTGTGGTTATAAAAATAATATACTTAATGATCATTATAATATGATACATAACGCTGTTTGTTTATAAAGAAGACATTACATCTAAGTGGAGTTGACAAGTTCATTACGTGTTATCTCAATGTAAACATTCCAGATATTAATAGTTTTTATACAAGGCTTCTTGCAACTGTCTGGTATATCATTTTCAGTTAGTGATCTCTGATTTATTTTATACAATTGTGTCTTTGGATCAAGTATGTTTTCTTCATCAGTTTCTTGTGGTTGGTGTATTGTGTGCATCCAGTTTTACTTACTGACCATATTTTCATCTCGCCGTAACATTATGCTACTCCACTTAACAAGTAGTTCTTCTGGACCAACTTCAAATTCTTCTGTGTACCCAAGGAGTTCTTTCAGAGCGCACACTTAAGAAATATTGTCAATTGCCTTGAGAGTGACAGCTTCATAGTAAACCACTTATATGTCACTTCTGCTGTTCTTGATAATATTTGCTTATTTCTATGAAATGAAAGTAAACAAAACGTCTGATGCGAAAGTCAACCTTACTCTTTTACTAATATTTACGATGCAGCAGCCATGTTATTGAAACGTGCGCACGTTTTTTTTTTATTAGGTCCATTTAGATGTGACCAAAACACTTGGCTAGCCAAACAATCTAAGTAGTGACTGCTCGTAAACACTAATCCATCGTAGCCTTGATACTAATGACATCATACGAAGGATAACATATTATTACTAATTTCGCAAGAATCAGTATCGCGTCAGTAGCCGTACTCACATTGTGTGCATTGCAAAACTACCTTAATTAACATACGTTTTTATGTAACTTTACGATTAAATCGCGTAGCATGGGTAACCATGAATCATAGCGCTGTGGTCAGTAGGACTATTTTCGTATGGCCCCCCGATATGCGAGGGACTCGGGTTTATACGCTAAATTACAGGTACGATATTGAATTTCCTGAAATTGAGGTCTGGCTGCAAAAAGATGGATTAATTAGAGTTTTGCGTGATGTCTTTCATATAATAATTGCTTTGCAAAAAGGTTTGGACGCTGACAAATTGGGATATTGGCTTTTGGCTTTTTGGGTATTCCATGTCCTGAATCATCACCATCTTTGTCAGCCACGTCAGTATCTATTAATTTGTGAACCATTCAATTGACTGAATCCCGGGCTGTCAGTATCACCTTGACCATTTGGAATCGCGTTAATGTCTATTTCAGAATCACATTATGAAAAACCACGTAAAATTATAAACATTTTGTTTTCAAAAAGACTGATAAATTGTGAATTATCGAATTGTATTTGCAATGATCTGAATATCGAGAGTTTACATTCCCGCAAGATTTATTACAATTTTACGATGTTTGCATTTATCCGGTGATATCTACATCTTTAAGTGTTGATTGAAGCTAACCATATCCTTCATCTCTTCAACAATCATATACATGAAGCATGATGGCTTCGTACTAACTCCTAAAGATCCCTAAACTTGACATCTCATTCCACCTTCGTGACCAAACCAATTTGTGTCCAAATGACCACTATTAAAGGGACACCTATTTATTTTCGTTGTTGTTGCCCTGCTATTAAAACAAAGTCCCAGCCCATCGACCTTCGTTGCTATTCTCAGTCACAATAATTCTACCTCTTTGGTTCATCCACCTGTTTTGTGACATGTCTCATTTAGAAGCTTCTTCGTCTTTAGTTAGTGTCATTTTGAATTGGAGACTAACAATGTGTCTTTTTGTCCTCCGCTTGTTTTTCTTAGTCTAAAATAATCTATTTGGTTCGTCAATTAGATTACCAAAAACTATTGGACTCAATTTTTTTTTTTTTGTCACATACAAATAATGAGGACGATACAGTGCGTTGAAATTCCGCGTGACGACACACCTACGTATTAATGTACTACTTTTTACCTACAAGTGACGTAACCAGCCCCTACTCCTGAATTTTGTTGCGTTTTATCTTTGCCTTTTTTTATTGATTTAGTAAAGCAAAAAATGTGTCCAATATTTTTTGTTAATCTAAATTACGGACTAAATAGGATTATTATTTTTGTACCCAGGCCACATCCCTATTGTAGGGGATAGAAATATTAATGGCGGATATTCAGGCTAAATACTTATCAATCCACCCTCGAACTTTCTTGGTCAAAACCAAAGCGGTAACACAGCAGTTACTGACGAAACAAATTACCTCGTGTTCCACCTCAAAAGAACAATCGGAAGTTTCATAAAGTAACTATTGGTAAACTCAAAGCATTGATTCTTAATATTTTGAAGCTCGTTGGTAGTGGTTCGTTTGGAAACCTAGATTAATTGGGTACAAGAAAGCAGTCCTTTTGGATCATTGTGCGCACAGCAGCTAAGGAGTGGAATTCTCTGCCGGGGTCTGTGTTTCCTGATATCTGGTTTCTTCTAGGTAAGCGTGTTCCATCGTTGACCACATCATCGCGTAATATCAGGTGAGATAGTGGTCAAACGCAAGCCTATTAATAGTTTAAAGAGTGGCATTCCGGGAGTGCCAAAAGAAGTGAAAACTTGAACAAAAATGCTCAACGCGCCTAAAGAAGTTTTTACTTCTATCCAAATAGCGGTGTCGGTGTCGAGTTCAATTATTTTTTCCCATCTTAAAAATACCCAACGGCGCGTTGAGCAGCAGTTTTCACTTAAAAAAATAAATGGATTTCAAACCTTGAAGTACTTTGTCATTATCAACGATTTATGGAACCTCTGACTCTCGATCTAGACGAGCCTGTATTTCAGGAGTAACACCCCTTCCCATTTCATTTTGGCTCAATTTGTATTATATCCTCTAAAAGTATAAGTATTTTTTTAATAATACGATAAATAATAACAAAGTATGAGTTTAAATCGCCGTCACTGGCGCTCCAATAGTAGGAAATCGACCTTGTTAACACTATTATATCATTTTATAGCTTACCACTATTGTGGTTCAACTATAACGAACAGTTGACTGACACGAACATTAAACTTGTCAATAAGGATGACTGAATGTATTAATAATATTATATAAACGGGGATTTACTATGTTGACAGGTTAAAGGTTATATCAGTAAACCTGTCTTTTCAATCTAAAAGAAACGGGGTCTGTCTTCCATAATTTGAGAAATTCGTTTACTCGATAACTTCGCAGCCTATCAAGTGTCAATTCTCATTGCCTTTAAGAAATATCTCTTTGTTCATTCAATCTCGTTGTATTCAAAGCCTGTAACCTTGAAGTAAATAATACTAGTCTGAAATATTTTATCATTGTTATGTAATGTATGTTTACCTGCTATTGACTACGAAAAGCAATCTGCCACAGTTGACTCATACCATACGACTTAGCTACAAGAGGTATAACGTTAGATAGTATGTATATTGTAAATGTATTGTAATTTCTCTCGTATGCAAATTCTTTGTTTATCTTAACACCTTAATGCATGACACTCATTACGCCATAAATTATAATTTATATCTTTTAAATTGTTAGAAATAATTATAACATTAGTATTTATTTGTATCAATGCTGTCACATGTGAGTAGTTAATATGTATGGACAAAAAGACACACATTCCTTCTTACATGTCAATAGTTTATCGGTGGAAATACTAGCAATATAAGTGTTATATGCAAATCTGGTTAGATCTATACCAAGTGTTTTAAATACCTGTGTAAGGAAACCACCGTCGGTAATATGGACACACCTGTTTATAATATTTTTAATAATATTTTTAAAAGCTCTCTCTGTTTTTAAGGCAAGAGCAAATATTATGCAGTCTGACTCAGTTATGGTTTCAATAAACAAGTACGCGCCGTTAAGACGCCAATCAAACAAATATTGATATTTTTGATCAATAGGTACTGACTGTGGTGCTTCCGTAAACCGGAGTCAGTACCAAAACTTGGATTCTACCCAGACTTCATCCAGATGGATGCATAACAAGACACATGGATGGCACCAGGGGCATAGGTAAATGCCTATGCCCTTTTGTTACTCAGGTTTGCCACAAGATCTCTTTCATTCTTCCTTGTTATATTATCATTCACTCCCTCATAATTTTTTTCACCACACAATTCATATAATATATAATATAATATTCCATAACTATCACACAACGCCATCTAGTCCCAAGCTAAGCAGAGCTTGTGTTATGGGTACTAGACAACTGATAAACATACTTATATATTTCTAAATACATAAATATTATAGATAAATTACACCCAGACACAGAACAAATGATCGTGCTCATTACACAAACATTTGTCCTGGGTGGGAATCGAACCCACGACCTCCGGCATAGCAGTCAGGGTCACTAACCACTAGACCAACAGGCCTGACGATCCATCATCCATCCGTTGTCTTCCTCTCCTGTTCCATTTTATCATGATGACTTTGTCACTTACGCGAGCAGTACCTATCTATACTGCAGAGTCATTTGCTAAAAAAATGCAAAGCGCACAATCCCATTAAATCATGAAGATTTTATTGTCGATTTTGTTATACGTGTACAGTCATTGTGACTAACCCAGTCATGACTGAACAATTATTATCCAAGTAAAAACACTATTACAACATCAGACAGCCACCTTGTCCCAAATATAAGATAAATAGAGCATTGCTGACGTAAAGGAGTATGCTCATATGTCTTGCAGTCATCCGTATTATATCGTGTTACAGTGGAATCTTTGCCTGTTGCATTGCAAAAGTAAAAATAGTATGAGGAAAACTCCTAGAGATGCAACATGCGTGAAACGACTTGTTACGCATGTGCGAAGTCGGACTTACATGCAGAGAATGAGATCTGACATCAATGGAACACCTAGTTTAAACTTAGAACTAACCTCAGAATAATAATAGGGTCAATCACGGGCCATTACTTCTTATAAAACATCTATTCAACATAGGCGCTACGGACAGCCCTCAGCCGCTCACGTCATCCTAGAGTGCGAGGCCGTAGCTACCGACCGTGAAACAAATCCTCGGAACAGTGAGGTCGCTCCGTAAAGCCTGTGAAGCTCCCAAGAAGCTTCTGTTCTTCTGAGCGAAGTTGGCTATGTTAGCCAAGACCCCCACGCGCAATGGACCAAATGGGAGTCTAAGTGTGGACAACGGAGTCCCTACTAACACCTAGTTCTGAGGAGCAAGACAAAAAAGGATTGATAGACGTAGTATCAGTTACTAAAGTTGGCAAGTTCTCGTGTCATCATCATCATATTTTCAGTGAAAGACGTCCACTGCTGGACATAGGCATCCCTAAGTGTCGGCACAACGACCCGTCCTGTGCGACTCGCATCCAACGGCTACCTGCGACCCTTATCGATCCACCTTATGGGAAGGTGTGTGAAGGGACTAAATTCACTTAGAACTAATGACAAATTGACAATATAATTATGTAGTTTGTCACGATCATATAACAGTAAAGTAACACACCACTAAAATATCGTTTGTTTCTTTACACGTGCTACAAATTTTTTACACAACATTTATTTTCATAAAAGAACCTGTTTTTAAATATGCGGACTTTGACCTGCTCTGACGCAGTAAGTTTTTCTAAACAAGTATTTGATAGGGTATAGCAGAACCCGACCTCTGCGATTCGTTGACCGATTGAAAGTCCGTATTTGACGGCTATCTACAGCGTAACATTAATCTATGAAGTCAAGCTTGTAATGTAACATCAATTTATAACTGACCCAAACAAGTGTTTTAAATGCCAATCCCACGCGCGCGCCCAATCAACAATGTATACGCAAGTGTTACCAAGAAATGCAGTCTTGTTACACTTTTTATTGTCATCATCATTCTTTTGTTCTTACTCCCTTTATTTTGAGCCGGCAACACCTTCATTCTTAATTATTAATTATCATCTTCATCCTTACTTCTCTACTTCTCAGTAGTCACCTCTTTTGAATACATAACAGTCTATATCCTTCAGCCTTTTAATGTCCCCACTGCTGGGGCACAGGCCTCCTCCTTGTGAGAGGGTGTGGGCCGTGGTCACGCGGGCCCAATGCGGGTTGGTGGATCTGTAACATACCAAAGAATATGATATTGTATGTTAGGGCCATATGACTTCTGTAAAGTTGTTGTTACTTCTGTTAAATCAAATCTGCCTTCCTCTGTGCTTCTTCTTCTTTGTGTCGCTGGCACGACAGTATTTCTGTGCTTCCTCTGTGTTGTACTAGGCAAACGCTTCTGCCAAGTTGCACTAAAGCGCATTTCTTTTATCATTGATAGGCTTGCGATTGAGCACTAACTCCCCTGATGGTAAGCGATGATGTGGTGGATAATGGAGCACGCTTGCCGTGAAGTAAAGACCCCCAGGTTGTAGCTATCAGGAAACAGACTCCGGCAGGGAATTCTGAAAACGCACAATGAATGTGTTACTCGTATTTGTGTCTATGGAGTTTCTTGCACGTTCGTTCTTTGGAATGTGCAATTAACTTCATCTTTCTGACTGACCGACTTGACAATTTAAAAGTGCCTGTAAATGGTTTAGTTGAAATAAATGCTTTGAGTTTTGTGTTCCCGAAACGTTGTGTGCGTATACGGGTGGGATGTCCATCATGCACCGGTGGCGCATCGCCGTACGTTCACCAACGCATATTTTCTTCCAGTTCCTAAGTGTCTTTCGCCTCTTTTAGGTCGTCGCCGTCGGTCCAAAGTCCATCTATTTTAGAGCGCCTCACACTTGATGATTCTTAGTTGTATAGTTCAATTCATCAACCCTAATGTCTGTTGCTCCTTCGTAAAACCAGTCTTTGCCATTTCTGGGTTCTCATTGTTGACTCGTCATGGTGTCTCCGGTTCTTGCCCGACATTTTCCAGCAAATTTTACTAATGTAGGTATATTAATTAGTTATATGCGTTAGTAATGTGTCATCTTTAAACGGATTTCGTTGATTATTTATTTAATTTATTTATTGTTCGGACGTCATTTGGAGGCGTGGCGAGTTTTTTTATGTACTGTCACAATATTAAATATGTTATTTTATCTGTTTTATAAATAGTAACGTTTATGTTATGTTATGAATTATTATTATTTTTATTTTCGTATCATAGAAATTAATCAGTCTGAATTTTAATCGTATTCTCTTCGCCTCTGTTTTCTCGTAGGTATCGACAATAATGACTATCTTAGCATTATTATTGCCTTGTGTCAGCTTGTTTTAAACATAACCCAAGTTAGCCTTATGCCAAATAATAAGTTCAGATCTTTTAAGTTCTGTTTGGTGTAATTTTGAAAGTAAACAACGAATTTTTGTTTGTCCAGATTATCTTTTTTTTTGTAGTTTATTTTGACTTCAGTTTCAAAATTTAATATAATAATACGCAGTCAAATCTCCGTATAACATTAATTTATAACAATCTCGAAACAAAAAGCTTACACAGTCGAGCTAGCATTACTACTGTATCATTCACATAATTGACCGCAAAAATTCATTAACCACACATTATCATTGTAAACTACACTTTAACGTGTTAAGCAAAAGGTTTATAATCCTAGTGTATGGTTGTGGGTTTTTCTCGAGAACCGAAGGTGAGCAAGGGTTGGGTGTGCGTCACACATGCAATGAACATTGACCAACCCTTCGATTCGTTGAAATGAAGCACGTGTGCCAACCTTGGGTTAATATGAACAAGATCTTGCCCTAAAAAAAATTAATTAGTCCGTCTGTTAGAATACCAAAAAGTAATGGTAAAATGGGGACGATATAGTGGGTTGAAATTTGTGTTAAATACCCTTTTTTTATAGTAAACGTTGCCTCAGACTAGGAATTATACCTGTATCGCGGGTTAGTTCACAAACATGTAAACTCACATACACAAGACACCCAGACCCGGAACAACTATCTGTAGGCCATACAAATATTTGTTCCGTGCGGGCATCCAACCCGCGACACGCAGCGCAACAGCCGCGGCGCGTAGTGTTCCACGCGCGCCTCAAAGAGTTGTCAGCATTAAGGACGGGGCCCGTCATGGCCGATGCCTGCCCGGGGGTTGAGCATAAATTCGAAACAGAGTTACCTCGCCCCTGGGCACTCAGGCAGGGAAGTAACAAGGGTGGGTTTTAGTCAGTAAGAGTCTGACACGCCCTCCCGCTCCACCCAGAGCGGGACAAGTCATTGGATGATTTCCCACCCCACGAAAAAAAAAAACCGTATTATAATAAATTATTATCACGTTACCATGATCATTCCACTCCCACAGTATCTTCATAGCACTCGACTGGGTAACAAAAAGTCACAGTGACAAAAATCACAAGTCAGCGGCTAGCACTAATGTACAAGACTGCGAGTGTCTGGTTGTTGATATTTGTGTTTAGGTAATATTAATCTAATGTACGGCTTGTTTTTATTGAGTCTACTTGCTTCTACTAGCGGCTTCGCCCTCGTGTTTATCGATAATCATCCCAAGGGAACATGCTCCTGGGACAGAGAGTAAAATATTCTATTTGCTTTGCCAGACTATAATCTATCTCTGTGCCGAATTTCATCCAGATCCGTTCTGCCATTCTGTTGTGATTGAGTGACAAACGTCCATCCATCCTAACTATCGCATTTGTACTTTCAAAGCAATTGAACTTATGTATAACCACAATGTAGGTACTTAGTAAAATACAGAATATAAAAACCTCATCAAAATGTACATGATTTTATTTATTAATTTTACAAAATTAGAAATGAAATCATTCCTGGATTTTTGGTGTTTTTGATGACGTGTTGTTTATAAATCTTTCACGTGACTAACCGCAAAATAAAAAACAGACTCGATCTACATTTTGATATATTTAAATTAGCATACAATATATTATGTAAATTCAAATACACGTGTAGATGGCACAATCCCAACTTGTTATCCAGTACCTATTAGTTTAAGGATAAAATACTTAGGTACTTTTATGAATGTCCATTTTTTAGGCTTCAGTACCCAAAAGGTAAAACGGGACTCTATTACTAAGACTCCGCTGTCCGTCCGTCTGTCCGTCTGTCACCAGGCTGTACCTCATGAACTGTGATAGTTAGACAGTTGAAATTATCACGATGATGAATTTCTGTTGCCGCTATAGTAAAAAAATCTAAAATACAGCATACAATATATTATGTAAATTCAAATACACGTGTAGACAATCCTCGCACAATCCCAACTTGTTATCAAGTCCCTATTAGTTTAAGGATAAAATACTTAGGTACTTTTATGAATGTCCATTTTTTAGGGTTCCGTAACCAAAGGGTAAAACGGAACCCTTTTACTAAGATTCCGCTGTCCGTCCGTCTGTCACCAGGCTGTATCTCATGAACTGTGATAGTTAGACAGTTGAATTAATAATTTATTTTGCTTAATTGAATAACTACTTAGCCCTCTCCTCTCTTCTACTTTGCTGTGCCCGACAGGGTCCATATTGATATTTTATTATGTTATACCACCTATTTAACACATATGGAATGCAATAAAGTATTGAGTATTGAGTATTGAAATTATCACAGATAATGTTTTTCTGTTGCCGTTGTAATAAAAAATAATAGAAAAACATAATAAAATAAATATTTAAGGGGGCTCCCATACAACAGACATGATTTTTTTTGCCGTTTTTATAGATAATGGTACGGAACCCTTCGTGCGCGAGTCCGACTCGCACTTGGCCGGTTTTTTTTCAACATCAACATATTATGTTTAACTGGTATTCGCATTCTATTTGACCTACAAATAAGAATCATTCATTCTTAATGATGAAAAAAATATTTTAATTTTTTCTTTACATAACTTAAACTGGATGAGGCCGGTACGATCCGTTATTTCTCCTTTCCATATCCGGATTCTTTTATATTGAGAGAAAGACTCACGAAACTAGACTAAAATAATAAAATTATAATTTTAGATTAAGTTAGGTACTGGTTTCTTGCCCGTTCTTAAAATAAACTGCTCTAACAAAGAATTATTAACGTAAAAAAACTTTTATAAATTGCAAAATAACTCTAATTTCAGAAGTCGGTGTTTGTATTTTGTTTCTTCGTTATTTGAGACCGACTTCCGAAATTGAAGTTATTTTGCAATTTTTAGGAGACGGTTGTATTTTTTGTAAAAAAGTTTTTTATTTTCACTTTTTAGTTGTTGTAGGTACCCCAGAACTACAACTAAATAATAAAGTTATGCCCGAATGGATAACCCCAATAACATGGAATTTGAACATCATTGAAGACAACCAAAACGTCATCTGTATTTTTTGTTTATGTTGATTTTTTTCAAAAAGTGCTGAATCAATTTCGATAATATAGGACCTCCTCTGAAGTTATGGCCTACCAAACAAAAAAAAAACATCAAAATCTATTTAAATAAAAACATACAGACGAATTGAGAACCTCGTACTTTTGGAAGTCGGTTAAAAATAAATTGTTTACTATTACTAGTGCGTAAAAGTTAATAGATTGTACAAAGGGAAGGCCACTGCAATACGTTACTACATGACGAAGTAGGTTTGATAGCTCAAGCACAAACATTTTCAAATATGTTGTTCAATGGCACCCTTTCAAAAAATTGTTACGTAGGCACGTTGGTTTGCACGTTGATTTGCACGTTGGCGCCTCACGAGTTTCATTCAAGATGTGCCAACACGCGCTTCTATTGAACTTTGCTTTACTTTTTTCTTTTTTGGGGTTGGGAAACCATCCTATGACTTCTCCCGCTCTGGGTGGAGCGGGAGGGCGTGTCAGACTCTTACTGACTAAAACTCACCCAAGTTCCTTCCCTGCCGGAGTGCCTAGGGGTGCGGTAACTCGTTTTCAGAATTTATCCGTTAAGGTGCAGTTACACGACTTTCAATGGTTTTTAATTGAACATCACGTCTAAACGACTTGTCTTAATTCTTTGAAAAAAATATATGTTACTCTAGACAATTTCCGTCGTAATTTGATCTCAGAATATTTGAAATTATGTTTTTATAACATAGTGTAATTAATTTGTAAAGTTATGTCTAACTCGGATTAAAAATTGAGAATCACGCAAAAACTATAAAGCGTATTTTTATGAAACCTTCACCATTTTAAAGATCATTTAATTATTTATAATTTAGTCTCAGTGTTTTATTTTAATACTTGTTGCTTTATGTGTAATAAATCAATAATGCGTCTAATTTCGGACAGCGCTCCTTGATGGGCCAGTCCTATTACTGGGTGGACATACGACGCGTTACGTGAGCTCAGTGCAGAACACGCAAGCTAACCACTCAAGGTCGTTGGCAGTACTATTATTGATCGAAGTTGGCAGGTAATAGCGCCTTAAGATACGCAAACCCTATTGGGTTTGCTGAAATAATACGATTTCTGAGGCATAACTTTGCTTTACTTGAATTAATAATTATTATAGGTTAAAAAAAATCGTATTATTTCAGCAAACCCGACTGGGTTTGCGATCTTTAGGAGTCCGTCATATTGTAAGTATTTAGGATAACGTCACTGAGCTAACCATGCATTGCTGCGGATTCTGTTCTGCAGAAACTAAACTTAATTTAGGCTATTCCTATCTTTTTCTCTCTAATAAAACAAGAAAGAGACAGACGTAAATAAGAGCTGTCAAATTTAGTTGAACTAATATTCCCATACAAATTAAGGGTACACGTAAAAACATGTCGATTAAAAACACGGTGAAGCGCAAGGCGTAAACTAGTTTGACATCTCTAACTTAGTTCATAGCTATAGCCGTCCTTTTCTCGCACTGTCTTTTAGTAAAAGATAGCGATTCTCTAATTTTAGTTTAGTTATTGATTATGAGAATCGACACCATTGTCATCCAAACTAAACATGTATGCCAAATTTCAGCTCAATCGGAAACTGGGAAGCGGGTCAAACTTAACTTCTAAGATTTATTTACATAGTTAGACAGGTGAAACTAATAAAAGCGTGCTAAAGATTAATGAACGTGTTGAAAGAGTTTTAATATCAAAAGTAGCATTTTGAAATCTCTTGTCTTTATTTCTCTTTTCATGAAGATATGATTGTAAAAACCATGTTTTAAAGCATGATCTTACAGAAAGACCACAAGATTCAAACATTATGTGACACCTTCGACGAAAACCGAATCTACACAGTCGGTAACTATAAGTACTCACGCAAAGCGAATACAGTATGACCAACATACAAAAACAAATTTTAATGTAGTCCCAAAAACGTGTTTGCTTTTATTTTTAAATGCAAATTAATGCCGATTCGCTATTTTCGTACTACCACGTTGCTTCTAATCTTGGCTCGTCAAAAAACGAAAACTCGTTACGAATTTAAACAAACACGTCAAAAATTCTTATGAACTTTATTTTGAAGTAAATATGAGCTGTTTTTGAATGCACGTCGGTCTTTGGATGGCACATAATAACACTGTAATCGCGCGAGATTCGAGAGTCGAATATTTTTAGCCTGCAAAAAAAATAATTGTTATTGTAGCAAAACACGGCAGCGGAACGGGGTTATACGAATTTAACTCTAAGACCCGGTTTTAAGATTTATTTTAGATTTGAAAATAATAATAATAATAATAATATTCCACAACTATCACACAACGCCATCTAGTCCCAAGCTAAGCAGAGCTTGTGTTATGGGTACTAGACAACTGATAAACATACTTATATATTTCTAAATACATACATATTATAGATAAATTACACCCAGACACAGAACATATGATCGTGCTCATTACACAAACATTTGTCCTGGGTGGGAATCGAACCCACGACCTCCGGCATAGCAGTCAGGGTCACTAACCACTAGACCAACAGGCCAGTCCAAAATGGCTAAAGTGTTAAAACTTGAAAGAAACAAACGATCAAGTGAAAATTATAGTTACACTTTGTATTTTGTGAATCTGTGAATCAACCAGTCATTTGCTGAAAGAGACGTTTTCTAGGGCTTCGGACTCCAAGGAATTTGTATACTGATGTCACTACATATACATATTATAAAACAAAGTCCCCCACCTACCTATCTGTCTGTGTGTTCCCGATAATCTCAAAAACTACTGAACGGATTTTCATGCGTTTTTCACCAATAGACAGAGTGATTCATGAGCAAGGTTTAGATGTATAATTTATACCCGTGCGAAGCTGCGACAGGTCGCTACTTAGCTAATTAAGCTTCTGAAATTCAAATTCCAGCAGCAGCTGCTTTATCATTTTTTAGGGTTCCGTACCCAATGGGTAAAACGGGACACTATTACTAAGACTCCGTTATCCGTCCGTCTGTCTGTCTGTCACCAGGCTGTATCTCATGAACCGTGATAGTTAGACAGTTGAAATTTTCACAGATGATGTATTTCTGTTGCCGCTATAACAACAAGAAATACTAAAAGACAGAATAAAATAAGTATTTAAGGGGGCTCCAATACAATAGACATGATTTTTTTGCCGATTTTATAAATAATGGTACGGAACCCTTCGTGCGCGAGTCTGACTCGCACATGGCCGGTTTTTTTTATGCTCCTTTCCATTCCGTTCTCGGGTCAAAAGCAGCCAAGTTTCCAGTGACTCTATTTGCCCAAGGTCAGGTATTACTCAATCTAAATGTCCATTTATTTACAAGCTAAAAGAAAATAAATAAAATATGTACTACAAGCGGCATAAAAAAGGGGAGGCGTAAAATTCATTGGGCATCGAAAAATTCGTCCACGTCGTTGTCAATGGGAAAAGTGCCCAGAACTAAAAATAAATGAAATGTTTGTCTTATAAAAAATAAATTACTTTTAAAAGGACATAGAATTGTCCATTAGTTATTGGGTTAATATAACTTGATCATTGATAAGATTACAGTTTTATTGTGTTGTCAGTCGTGTGTGTGTTGAGTGTTTGTAGTTATTCTTATCTATTTCTAGCTCTTTTTTAGGGTTCCGTACCCGATGGGTCCAAACGGAGCCTTATTGTTGTCACTCACGTGTCCGTCTGTCGGCGTCGGTCACAAATTTTGTTCCGAAGAATTTTTTGACTTCCCATTGACCTAGGAACTTGAAATTTGGTGATAATGTTTATTATTACGTATAGTAACAAACAATTTTAATTCGGAACCCTTAATTTGCGAAATTGGACACGCACTTGTCCAATTTTTTAATAAACCTGCAGTTTGAGATTGAAGGCCAATTTAACAGGCTCTTAAAACTTTAAAATTTCTCACAAGCATAACGCTAAAATATTATTAAGGTGAAAGCTCCAGGGTAGCCCGCGAAATTCAAATTTTGTTACGTTATTTAGCAATTTGCAGGTCAGTCAGTGTCAGGTTGTATCTTGGTCAAAATATGATTCGCGGCCGTAGCAAGTATGAATTTATAGAATTTATAATCATTAAAATCATCAATACAACTCTTTCAGTTAGAATTGATGTCAAATGTAGAGTATTTAATGAAATCATGACATTAAAATTTGGCTTCAATTCTAACTGAGAGACTTGTATTGATGATTTTAATGATTACAGTTCTGTAAATACGTACTTGCTACGGCCGCGAATCAAATTTTGACCAATAATATTATACAACCTGATAATGACCTGCAAATTGCAAAAAACGTAAGAAAATTTGAATTTCGGGGCTACCCTGGAGCTTTCACCTTAATGTGCGAAATCTGATACACACTTGGACAGTTTTTTACTAAACCTGTAGTTGGAGATTGAAGGCTAGTAACAGGCTCTTAAAACTTTAAAATTTCTTTCATACATAAAATATTATAAAAACGTACGTATGTACAAGGTGTAACAGGAATGGGTGGTCGGTTAAAAACTGACTTGCCTTACTAATTTATCATCAGCTTATCAAAATTAGTATTAGAGATTCAACTTTTTTTTCGAAAATTTCTGTGACTTTTTTGAAGAAAGTTTTCCTGTTATAGTGGACAGGTGTTTTTGGGTTCTATACCGGAGGGAATTATCAAAGAAAAAGTCTGATTTAAATATGTCAATATATTGGTATTTATTAGTAAAATATACGTACTTAATTACTTATTAATAAACATTTATACTAAATTTCAAGTTAATGGGAAGTTATTCTTCGGAACAAAATTTTGTGACAGTTTGGACCCTTCGAGTACGGAACCCTAAAAAAGTATACGCAGCCATTTTCAGTCTACATCCCTCAATGATCACGAATTTCCGTTTCACCCTGTATACCTTTGCTTCTAAAATAACAATTATATTCCAATTTCACATCGGAAACAACTTATTTACGTTTGATCTTCTGATCACAACGATTACGTAAATCTTAATCAATGAGCGTTTTCAGGAAAATTTACACGACTCTGTTGGAGCCACATAGGTAGGTCTTCTACTTTGAAAACTTAACATAGTGACGTCAACATAAGTTGACCTCAATTTAAATAATACCAGTTTTTGACATATAAGTTTAAGTGTTTTGACAGGTGTCTGAACCTACCCGGGCCTGCGGACGGCGAGTAATGGATAGCTCGCCGTCCGATCAGCACCAGGCCCGAGAGTCGACGGCGCGTAGTGTTCCACGCGCGCCGAACAAGAGTTGTCAGCAATTAGGACGGGGCCCGTCATGGCCGATGCCTGCCCGGGGGTTGAGGATAAATTCGAAACAGAGTTACCTCGCCCCCGGGCACTAAGGACAGGAAGTAACAGGGGTGGGTTTTAGTCAGTAAGAGACTGACACGCCCTCCCGCTCCACCCAGAGCGGGAGAAGTCATTGGATAATTTCCCAACCCACAAAAAAAAAAAAAAAGGTATCTGAACCTGACGCCTCAGTGCTGCCACTTGGTGTATATCATTACAGAAAGCCCTCATTGAATGCGGTACTTGTGGCAAATAAAACAAATGACCCATTATAGTTATAAATACGCGAAGGTAAGTTACTTTACTTCCTATCGAGTCCTCGTAAAACGATTATTATAGTTAAGCAAACTTGTTCGGTTAAAAATAGTATTAATTATTATAAAGCGGGGAATTTGCTTGACGTGGTGAGAGGCGATCGCGGCCCGTCGGACGTCATAAGGTTCAACGCACTCTCTTGATATGTCGTCGCAAGTCGCAATCGATAAAACAAACAAGCGCGTCTGCATCGAACCGCATCGAATGTTGTAAGGCCTGTAGTCCAGCACTATTACTGCTTTTCTGGGTTGTGTTAGTAACAACTAATTGTTACTAACACACTTATAATATGAGCTTCACTTGTATTAGGTACACAAATCTTAAGAGTTAAATTTGACCCACTTCCCGGTTTCCGATTAAGTTGAAATTTTGCGTACTTACGTTTATTTTGGACGACAATGGTGCTGATTCTGTTGTGCACGAACTAAACTTTAGGGTATTGCTATCTTTTTCTCTCTAATAAAACAAGAAAGAGAAGGACGTAAATTAGAGCTGTCAAAGAAGAATGGTCAAATGTCTATAGGAGCTGGACTCGACTTTTATTTTTCATGTCCCAAAATAAACTATAGCTAGATTGGTTTGTTTTTATGTCGTAAACACTATCCCGTTTGAAAATTATTTCTAAATAGCCACGATTTTTTATAATAACGTCAACAATACTTTTGAGGTTAGAATCTACAACTACCTTCTACCCGACTACGGCGTAGCTTATGAGTCTAGTTAGCGATAAGCGAGAAGGGTAATTAGCGATCTTGTTTCTATTTATTTCGATTTCTCTCAGAGAATTACCCAAAAAATAGGACTTGTAGCAAAGCGCACCAACTCTTTGTTTGTCCATCGATCATTCAATGAAAACTACACCTATATTGCTCTAACTTGCACAACGTATAGTGTAGACAACAAAGCTGGTATAACATCACACGTGAAGTGGTTCTTGAAAGACTTCCGAGCCTTTTTTGTAGTTTGACCACTTCAATTCTGGCTGAAGAGTTAGTCACTAGATACCTACTGCCTTTCAGTCTTCAATGCTCAAGTTGCGTAGATATTGACAAATTGAGTAATGGTTGTTAACAGGAGTAAATGAAGTATAATTAGTAGAGTACTTAAATGAAAGAAATAGGCTTGACAAAAACACTTTTTATTCATCATCCTCTCTTATCACTACACCATCGAGGAATGCTGCTGGCGCTGATATTGTCGTAGTATATTGTCCATACTTGAGAAATCCAGAAATGTATTAAAAGCGTTTTAATAAAAGAAAGCGCATATTCCACTTGTTCAGCCGTAAATGTTCTTAAACTATTTTTTGAATTGAACAACATATCCCAATCAGTACTAAATGTATGTTCTTCACAAATACGAACATTTATAGGCAAGTAATATTTGTGTTTGCTTAGAGTTGTTGCTCTTAGAGGGTCAGAAATTCTATGTAAATCTCTGTTTTGGCAACCAGAAAAACACAATGTGCTGCAGTATTAGCCGCTCGTCCATACTGCGATAAACTAATCACCCTGGGTACTTCGTCGGCTTGCTGGTCGGTGTCTCCAAACAACGACCCTTGGGGTTGAGGCTCTAGCTTCAGCTCTGGTTCCGGCTCTGGCTCAGGCTCAGGCTCTGGCTCCGGCTCTGCCTGCTGCTCAATATTTTGCTACATATTATGCATTGCAACTCTCTTTGAGTCTCAGCCAACAGGGATGACAAAAATGGTCTGATGAAGTTGCCTGAAACAACCATACAGCATTGTCTTATTATAAATCTATGGGATCATTATTTATTAAACATAAGGAAATAAACACATTGTTACATAACAATATTAGATTGCAGTGATGAATTCACTATAACATAGGACAACAGATCATAATTACCTGCCGTGGGGCAATTCTATTTTGAAGTTCAATGTGTATTGCTTGTAGCAACTGAGATGGATTCTCTCTCACAATAAGGTCACGTTTACGGTTCCGCAGAGAACTTCCACAAAGTATGAAAACATGCATGTGGCCACGGGCAGATGAGGCACCAGGTTCATTACTTAATTCGGAGTTGACATGCTGCATTGCCAATTGTTTACAGGCATCACATAATATATGTAGTCTTCTTCAGTGATCTAAAATAAAAATTAAGAGTTTTTATAATGATGTATGATTGTGTGATGGTTTATGTTGGTATATGTACTAAAATGAGTAGGTATAAATACGTACTATTATTGAAGAATTCCTCTCGCAGATCTTACAAATTACTCTCGTATCAAGATCAAAAACGAGATGGCGGCGAAGTGTATCAATGCGTATGTTACAATTAACACATAGCAATCGCAGGGCTAGTTGTGGCGTCTACGTGATTTCTCTCACAAATATCCAAGAAACAAAATCGGTGTCCAGAAATCAAAAGCACAGAACAATCGTCACAAGTGGTAGTTATCAGTCCGTAAAACAATGCCAAGGTCAAAACAACAGAAGGAAAACCAAAATAGTATGAGTGCTTATCACAATTCACAACAAGGAAATCGAATAGGATGCGAATACGAATGATTGCCGGCAAAGAGAATATAATTTCATTGCCGGATCAATGGCGCGGGTCGATGAACGATGACCACAGACCAGACAGATTAAGTAACTTGTCGATGACAAATTACGTTCCGTTGTACGCATTTGAACAAAACTACTTACTACACACCAACATAATTATTTTTTATGACAAGAATCCAATACATAATATCAGCATATTCGTTGATTTGATGCCTTTAAACTAATTGAATAGAATTACAGTTAAAACTTTTCAGAAAAACGTGAATAATTACAGTCTTTGAATACCAAGTCATTTCAAACGAGAAATGAATCGTCAAGAGGTGCGTTCTGAAACTATTATTCTAAATAATTTAGAAAAAGTTACAAAAACAAAAAAATTGAATAACTTTTTTTTGTGGCTACTTATTGAGATATTTCTTCTGTTTTCTATGACCTTAAAAAATAAGGGTATTTTTCATATTATGGCGTATTGGGAGCCCATCGTTTCGTTGTCTGGTACGATTTGGCCATCCTTCTTTAGTTGAACTAATATTTCCATACAAATGAAGGGTACACGTAAAAACATGTCGACTAAAAACACGGTGCATAGGGTATAATTTAGTTTGTGCACAACAGAATCGGCACCAATACATGGTTAGCTAAGTGACGTCATCTAAATCCAATATGGCGAACTCCAAAAGATGGCGGACTAGTTATTTTGTATGCATTCCCATGTTATGGGCACGGGGTCTCATCTCGAACAAAAAAAAATTAGTTAAAATAAATTTCAATAGATGGCGTAATATGCATCGATTTCTTATTGAAGTAATAACATTAATAGTTAAAAAAAATGGTTTAAAACTGTATTTTCTTATTTAATAAACTACCCTAAGCATAAAATTGTGTAATAATTGGCTTGTAATTCAAATTTAGACGATTAATGGAACGAATCCTTAGACATCTATATTTCTTGTACCAATAGATGGCGCTGTTTGAAGTTTTAGAGTTTATCCATTCGCCTCTTTAAAATTTGTATAGTGACACATTTTGAAACAGTACAACTGTTATGAAGCAAAAATACTATAAAATAATTCCTCAATGTGTGAGAAAATATTGGTAAGACTTTATGTAAATTCATTCAACTTGCAAGCCGTTGCTGCTAACACCATCTAGCGAGGTGTAGAGGACGGGCCCGAACGAAGAATAAAAGTTACTTGTGCTAGACGAAAGCCCGTAGTTACGGCGGTACCGTTTCTTTGTATGGGATGAGGCATCTGTACGCTAGTATTATTTTATCTGTGGTATGGGTATCAAATGAAAAGGTTTGCTGAAACACGAAAAAAGAAAAAAAGTGTAGTTTTTTTTAACTACATTAAATTATTGTATCAAAAATGTCGTTGCAGACTACAGACAGAGCCTTCTCCCATTCTTTTATGCCTACTTTATGATTCCTTCGAAGCTTTTTTATATGTAGATCGTGAAGCATGGGATATTTTTAACGATCAGATTTTGTTTGACAGTCAATAATAATAAATAAATCGTTAATTTTGGACCAAACACTTTTGCACATTTAGTTATACCCACGTAATTGCGTAACAGTTTGTCGGTGGGATTAGCGCTCATATTTACTCTTAGTAATATAAAATTATGATCTGAACGTTACTAATTAAGTTCCAAGCTTAGTAAATACTAAAAAAAAAAGAACATGAAGAGAAGGGGCTCTTCATGTTCTTTTTTGTTTAGTAAAGTTTAGTAAGGCGCTATTAACTGCCAATGACCTTGAGTGGTTAGCTTGCGTGTTCTGTGCTGAGCTCACGTAACGCGTCGTACGTCCACCCAGTAATAGGACTCGCCCATCAAGGAGCGCTGTCTGAAATTAGACGCATTATTAATTTATTACACATGAAACAACAAGTATTAAACTAAAACACATAGACTAAATTATAAATAATTAAGTGATCTTTAAAATGATGAAGGTTTCATAAAAATACGCTTCAGAGTTTTTGTGTGATTTTCAATTTTTAATCCGCGTTAGACATAACTTTACAAATTAATTACACTATGTTATAAAAATATAATTTCAAATATTATCAGATCAAATTACGACGGAAATTATCTAGAGTAACATATATTTTTTTCAAAGAAATAAGACTAGTCGTTTAGAATTAAAAACCATTAAAAGTCTTAACTGCGCCCTTTACGCGCCTAAAACACACAATTAAAATCGATTGTGTCTGCTAATTGGACGCGTCACGGGTTAATAATTTATCAAGAACAAAGCCTTCTAAGTAATTGAATAACAACAAAAGACAAGACAAAAACAGTAGCGATAGCAGTCCAAAGCACCGCTTACGGTCACTAGGCTAATGAAGCTATAGAACGCCAAGGCACGTCCCATTGCAGGCATTTGTAGTACCTACTCACTGCGGAGTGTAAATGATGATTTATGAAGGGGGAGAGGGAGACGAAGGAGACCGAAGGAAAGGTGTATGTATACAGGAGGTAAAATGCATGGTTATTGAAGTGAAAACTTCAATAGGCGCGTGGGGCCTTTTTTAATATAGGAAAACATAATTGAACTCTCGACACTGTTACCGTTACCGTTACCGACACGCCGAAATGCCACTGTTTCTTCTTTAGATACTGCTTTTCTGCCCAAGGAAATGAACAAATGCCAACGGCTTTGAGTGGTTAGCTTGCGTGTTCTGTGCTGAGCTCACGCAACGCGTCGTACGTCCAGTAATAGGACTCGTCCATCGAGTAGCGCTGTCCCAAATTAGACGCATTAGTAATTAAATTATACGTAAAACAATAGGTATTATACTAAAACACGTATACTAAAAGATAAATGGTTAAATTATCTTTACAATAGTGAAGGTTTCATAAAAATACGCTTAATAGTTTTTGAGTGATTATAAATTTTTTATCTGCGCTAGACATAACTTTACAAATTAATTACACTATATTATAAACATATGATTTCAAATATTCACATATCAAATTACGAAAAAAAATTTCAAGTAACTATTTTTTTCAAAGAAGTCGTTTAGTAGTGATGTTCAATTTAAAATCATTAGATCTGCGCTTTTCTTTTTTTTGTGGTATTGGGAAATCATCCAATGACTTCTCCCGCTCTGGGTGGAACGGGAAGGCGTGTCAGACTTACTGGCTAAAACCCACCCCTGTTCCTTCAGTTGCCTGAGTGCCCAGGGGCGCGGTAACTCTGTTTCGAATTTATCCACGACCCCTGGGCAGATATATGCGCCTTAAAAAAAATTGGGCTTTCCATACAACGTTATCGTCAGCTTTCTTAATTGATTTTTCTTCTGAATAAAAAATTGAAGTAAAATGTTAATTTCCATGGGCAGAATGAGTATCTAAATTATGACTACGCATTTTCGTTACAACCTGTATAGTGAAAGATGATTATAAATAAAAAAATAACACAAATAATAATAAAAAACTATACAGAGTGTAACGGAAAGGTGTGGTCATATTTTAAGAACTGCATCTGCCCATCGATATAAACAACTTTCTTCAAGAAAACCCAAGGTAATTAAAAAAATATCTTTTTACCTCCCATACAAATATTGATCAGCTGATGATAACTTTGTATGGAAAGTAATTTTTTATTTTTGGGAATTTTCTGTTTTGTCTTAGAGACAGTTGTTCATTTCCATGGGCAGAACCGGCTCTCAAAATATGACCACACCTTTCCGTTACACCCCGTATAAATAAGTAATAATAAATTATAATGATTATATTATTTCTGATTTTGAAGAAGGCGGATAAGATGACGGCTGGCAGAAGAGAATAGAAGTTATAAAAATGTAACAGTTATCTTTGGGAGTCCGCTATATTATTGACTGGCCTGTTGGTCTAGTGGTTAGTGACCCTGACTGCTATGCCGGAGGTCGTGGGTTCGATTCCCACCCAGGACAAATGTTTGTGTAATGAGCACGATCATTTCTTCTGTGTCTGGGTGTAATTTATCTATAATATTTATGTATTTAGAAATATATAAGTATGTTTATCAGTTGTCTAGTACCCATAACACAAGCTCTGCTTAGCTTGGGACTAGATGGCGTTGTGTGATAGTTGTGGAATATTATTATTATTATTAAATTTAGAGTGACGTCATTTTATTTTTCGTATTGGGAATGTGCAAAAAATAATTATTACGCCATCTTTGGCAGTCCGCCATATTGGATTTAGAATGACGTCACTTAGCAGCCATGCATTGTCATCCAAACTAGACATGTTTGCAAAATTTTAGCTCAATTGGAAACCGGGCAGTGAGTCAAATTTAACGTCTAAGATTTTATAACATAGTTCAACTACGGCCCCAAGTTCCACAGGGTTGGTTGGTTGCTGATTCGGAAAAGAAAAACAAACTACAATTACACAAGACGAGACTGTGTTCGTGATTACGTTAACACGCACATAAGTAATGACTGAATAACAATGTTAACTTCAAATTACTTACGCACAAATGCAAATATTTACATGTGATAAATTATTTTGCAAAATCGATTAGCTATTGTTGATTTGATATTATAATAAGTAGGAGGATTCTTTGTTGCCGCTACTATTGTATTGTCATCATCATTGTTATTCTTAACCTCACTTTCTTACTCAGCTTAGATAATTTTGCTCAGTTCAATAATAATAATAATAGTAAATTCTTTATTTGCACTGCAGTGGTTTACAAAATAATTAGACCCTGACTCCTGACTTTTCTGAGCTAGGTTAGAAATCCTGTATTTCAGGAGCCAGTGAATTCTTCCGTTAGGATTGATTTCAACTTTAGGAAACAAAATAAAACTGTATTTATTTTTTCCTGAAATAAAATCAATCAAAAATAAATTATTAAACAAAATACAAAAAAAAAACCGACAAATAAAATTAAGATTAGTGAAAAGGAGAGACAAAATAATAAAAGAAATTATGAAAAACAACACCAACTTGATAATTTATGTTTTCTTAATTTAATTACTAAGAAAACATAAATTATCAAACACAATCAATCAATTAACATTAGAATTAATAAATACTGCAATTAAAATTATAAGAATAGAAATCAAAACAAATAGAATGAAATTAAAATTTAACTAAAATACAAATAAAAGTTTAAAAGTGCCAACAAACAAAATACTGTCTTCAACGTAAGGTCTCCCAGTCTACATATTTTTTTTTTTTTTTCATTTTTTTTTTGATAAATCTCTTACCATTAATCTTGTTAAGACCCTTTTCTTTACGAAGGATTGAATATCCATCATTATTTTATAAGGTTATTAAACTGCTATTTTATAAATATACTTTTGGTTTTATCCTTGTTGACAAAACGCTTATGTTCAATAATTTTTGGTAAATTCTGGCATTACCAATTAAAATGAGTTTTTTTTTTAGAATCATGCAGATTAACTGCATTTTATGTGGACTTAAGGGCCTAACTCCGCATAAGTGGCGCCCTTATTGAATAAAAAATCGTATCTTAGCATGGAAAATAAAGATTAAAGAATCCTATGTTGCGTTTTTTACAAAGAGGATAAGGTATTTTTACGTGGTTAAAACAGGATTCAAAATGATTCGTAATCCAAAGTAGTAAGCAAAAGTACCAAAAACGGCCGTTTATTACACTTTTGCTTACTACTTTGGATACGGCACATTTTCAGTCCTGTTTTAACCACGTAAAAATACCTTATTTTCTTTGTAACAAACGCAACATAGGATTCTTTAACCTTTATTTTCTACGCTTTGCTACGATTTTTTATTCAATGAGGGCGCCACTTGGCGGATATATGTATACACCTTAACCTGCATGCAATATTAATCCGAGGTGCATGGACAACAACACTCGTACTTTTTTTTGAAGTTATACTTCTTTAGGCGCGTTATGAAAAAATGATGAGAGTGAAATTTTAAGATGCGCGCGCATCACTGTCACACAAAATTCACAGGTTGAAGTTAGCCAGAACCGACCACCCTGAAGTTAGCTATGGTCTGTGGTCATGAAGAATGATGGTTTTCCTTATGTAAACTTTGTGACAGTTTGGTTTTTATCTTGTTACGCCAAAGAAGTATAACTTCTTACGCGCGTACATAAGTACACACACACTTTTTTTATCTATAATTGGTTCGCACTTGACCACTATATCACCTGATGGTAAGCGATGATGTGGTCGACGATGGAACACGCTTTTTTTTATTATTGATAGGCACGCGTTTGACCACCATCTCACCTGATGGTAAGCGATGATGTGGTCGAAGGTGGAACACGCTTGCCTAGAAGTAACCTATTCACTCTACCTTCCCGTGGTCATTGCTGATAACTGTTTCAAAATGGTAACTGGCGGGCACTAGTATCCAGCAATGAAATTACGACTGTGTACCAACTGCTTGAAAAAGTTTAATACCCAACAGTCTTATGTATAAAACCCGCAGACCCTATTCTTAGTTCAAATACTGATCAGAGGATTCTAAATTCAACACATACATTTTATCCATTAAGGTGAAGCGCCAGGGTAGCCCGCGAAATTAAAATTTTCTTACATTTTTTGCAGGACAGCTAGAATTGATGCCAAATATCATGATTGCATGAAATACTACATTTGAAATCAATTTTAATCTAAAATATCATCAATTTTAATTATTATAATTCTATAAATGTATAGGTACTTGCTACGGCCGTGAATCAAATTTTGACCAAGATACAACCTGAACTTGCCCTGAAATACAAATTGCACAAAATGTAAGAAAATTTGAATTTCGCGGGCTACCCTGGCGCTTCCACCATAAATTAAATTTTCTTGAGGCGTATATAGCCGCCAAGTGGCGCCCTCATTGAATAAAAAATCGTAGAAAATAAAGATTAAAAAACCGTATGTTGCGATTTTTACAAAGAGTTTAAGGTATTTTTACGTTGTTGAAACAGTACTCAAAGTGTTTCATATCCAAAGTAGTAAGCAAAAGTACCAAAAACGTACCTTATCCTATTTGTAACAAACGCAACATAGGATTCTTTAATTTTCTATGATAAGATACGAATTTTTATTCAATGAGGGCGCCACTTACGAGGAGGTAGGCCTTTAAGGACCTTTACCATTCACATCTACCCATATTCTGGGTAGAACATGTTTAAATAAAAACCTGCTAATCAGTGTTTAAAAACTAATCACATGGTTATTTTATAATTAAGGCCCCAAATGATTAACTATTACATCCACTGGCCTGGAAATCTCATTCCCTGGTCCTGGTTGATTTAGAACAAGCAGAAGTCAAACTATACTCAATACTGACACTGATTGAGGAAAATCGCGTAAGCGATGCCACTTCAAGTGAAGTGCAACAGAATCCAATTACAAGCCCTCGATATACGTTATACATGGGATGATGTAGAACAAACTCAACGTGTAAATATAACTATTGGGGAAATGGAAAGGCTTGTGATCTTCGCTCTATGTAAACAAATCTTA
Source organism: Polia nebulosa (assembly GCA_951329385.1). Taxonomy (NCBI): domain Eukaryota; kingdom Metazoa; phylum Arthropoda; class Insecta; order Lepidoptera; family Noctuidae; genus Polia; species Polia nebulosa. Next base: position 3,708,391 of record OX589592.1, on the reverse strand, counting down.
GAAGTTAAATTTGACCTACGTTCCGGTACTCGATTAAGCTGAAACTTTGCGTCCATGTTTAGCTTGGATGACAATGTACGTTTAGCTTTGTGACGTCATTCTAAATTCAATATGGCGGACTCCCAAAGATGCCCGACTTTTTTTGCTGAATAAAACACGAAATTTAAAAAAAAAAATGTTTTTTAGTTTTTTTTTTTGGAACGAAGTTCCTTATCGCGCGTTGTGAAAGGGGGCTAGACGGAAAAAATTCTTACGAAAAGTTGTCACGACACTAATGAGGCTGTCCATCCAAAAAGATTGTGTTGGAAAAACAATCTAATAAAAACTTCTTGTATTTTTGGTGGGTAGGTACAAAGTTTGCAAGCAGATCAAGCATTATCTAACCAATAACTTAAAAAAAATAAAATTTATTACAATTCCTTCACTAATTAATCGAAAGGAACTTCGTTCCATCTGGGTGTCCCTGGACACCTCTCAAGTTTTTTAATTACAGAAAGTTATTGGGATGAAAATGATTTTCTATGACAATCAGTGATAGTGCAGCTTTCTGAAAGTGAAAGAATTTTTGTAATCGGATCAGCACTTCCAGAGATTTCCTCCTCCTCCAATTTCACGTCATTAAAATATTTTTTTAGATTTAGATAATAATAATAAAAGACTGCAGTTGCCCGTATCATAGTGAAATGCAAAGTGACAACTCGTTTGAGCTCCACATGGGCTAGTCGGTATGCGACTAGCCTCTAGAAGTTCTGGTAACAGTAATCTTTGCTCTCAACCGGATCGCGCCGGAAAAATCAAAGAATGTTACCGGTTCAATCTGGTTACAAACTCAGCGGTATTTAGGATGTAAGATGTAAGTCGTAAACTTTTGGGCCCATAAAACGGTCTGGGAAAATACTGGGTCAATGAAAATTAATGCAGTCTTTAATGCTCTTTAATACAAGTTATTAAATTGGGCGATGTACTTAAAAAAGATGGTTAAGACTTAAGTAATAAAAAAAGTGCTTAGCAATGACCCTTCGTCCCGTATTAAGTAGATCCTTTTATAGGACGCTATGTGATATTTCATGAATAATTCACGAGGAACCGAGATCAAAAGTAGGTTAAAATGATATTTAACGCAAAAGGTCATATTATCTCCTTACTGTAAATAATAATGTTTTCGTACTTCCAATCCAAACAATAATAGGATATTTTCCACACATCCTACGCTGTTTTATATCAGTTACTGTTATGGTTATGATACAATCCTATGTTCTTACCGTTAAGGTAAATGGGTCGCATGGGACGACCGATGTTTACAAACAGCCAATAATTACTGGTTCTAAAAATAAGGGCGACATTATCTGGCTCGAGCCACCCGGCAACAGGTTGCTAGGGGCGAGCAAACACTCGCGGACTCGTGGTCCCTTGTGGCTTGTGCTAATGGTGCCACGTGAAGGAACATTGGAGAGACTTGTCCTATACAAAGAACAAGACATTTTTGAGTGTTGCGAGCGAGGGTCTGGTAGATACTCGTAGATAGGGTTCGTATTTCTTTTGTTGCGAAAATTGATTTATAACTATCACGTATTATATGGCATAGGTAAAAATCCAGTCTATTTCTTGGCTTCAATACCCCTAGTTTGTCCAAAAAAAATTTGTTACCCGAGACTGTTGTTCATTTCTAAAAAGACATTTCGAGGTACGCGATGTCACAATTTCAAAATTTTCTTATCCATGTTAAACTTACGTGCATTTCCCTTTACTTCTCAAGTAATAGACGTCCCACTTGATCCCCGTTGCTGGGCGACGCCTTCTGAATGAAGGTCCGATTAACTTGGCGTGCCAATAACCGGACCCTCGTTTTACCTAGATTGGATTCTAAAAGATTGGAGGTAAATGGCGGTGGTGGCAAGGTTAGAGCGTTCCTGATGTCACGTTGAATCGTTTTGAGCTGTTCTTCCATCCAAAGAAAGAAGCACATCTGCTCTTTTACGTAACATTGAGTTATCTTTCTGTAATAGATAAAAATCTCGTATCACGGTTTTTGGGGTTGCACTTTTAATATTTTTTTTTTTGGATATGTTTAGGTATGAGAATAGGTCGTAAAGTATTTTTCACCGTCCAACCACTAACTCCCATTTTTTAATGGCAGAAAAACGTTTGCCGGGTCAGCTAGTTTACATTATAATATTCTGAATCTGGAAACAAGGTGCATGGAAAGCAAGTACTAAACCAATATTTTTCTACTGGCTTCTACTAGGTCTGCTCGAGTTACACTAGTGAAAAGTCATGTTGCACCGAATAAATGTTCGGTATTTCAGGATCTTTTTTTTTTCTCTGTTTAAAATTTTGGTCAGATGTGCCATTTTTTCCTTAAGGAGGAAGTGTTTACCTTGTATAGCTGTAAATATTCTTTACGGCTCAATTACACCATCCGATTTCAAGGCAGCCAATTTAGGAACAATCTAACTAGGAAGTTGGAAGATCGCTAGATCACACTACACTAAATTGGACTCCTAAATCGGAATCCTAAATCAGCAGTGTTGCCAACAATCGAAATCCTTAATCGCCAGTGTTGCCAACTCCTACAAATTCGAGCCGCTATAGACAGAATATCAAGTCGCTAAAACTGATTCTACCAGGAGCGGACCAAAAAAAAAAAGCGGACACAGATTTTTTTTCTGGGAAAGGGACCTTAGGAAATTAAATTTTAATTTAAACACATAAAAATACTAATAGCCCATCTCTAGCGACAAACTTGCTAAATTGGCAACACTTTTACACTATCCTAAATCGTACACAATTTAGGAAGTCAAATCCTTCCAATCTCACTAAATCGGACACTAACTGTTCAGCCCCCTTATCCAAAATACATTTCTGTAAACGTTAACGCTAACGCTTCGTGCAAAATGTATGGCAACGACGTTTTGCACGAAGCGTTAGAGAACTGTCACGTGACTCATGCCCAGTAATGTCTTTGCCATACATTTTGCACGAAGCGTTAGCGTTAACGTTTACAGAAATGTATTTTGGCTAAGGGGGCTGTTCCGATTTCCTAAATTGGCTCCTTTGAAATCGAATGGTATAATTTAGTCTTTATCTCTTGCTGAATGGGACCGAGATAATCGCAGATTTTGTTGTTCAAATATCGTTTATTTGTTAGTTTTATGTAACACGTATTTTCTTACTCGATTCATGAAAGTCATGAAAGCCTGTGTAATGAGTTCTATCAATGTTTTTCTTCTGAATTATATATTATTTTAAAATTGCCAAGTAATAAATAAGTTAGAGATACTTAAGTTAACACTTTGGTTCAAACTTTAGTTGAGTGTTGACTCAGTATTTATTATGTACCTATGCTCATTTAATACAATAATTTAGATTCTTGTTATGAACAGTTAAATGCAAATGAGACATTCGAAGTCGAGTTTGGTAACAAGCGCGGTAACTTAAGCATTATACATATATGTTGTAAGTTAACGATATTATCTGACAGATTGGATTTAACTTGCAGATTATCGAATGAAATGTCAGTAGGCCCGTTAGGTAGCCATAATAATGCAAAACACTAAAATTTGTAGCAGTTACCGCTCCCCTTGGCACTCAGGTTAGGAAGGAACAGGGGTGGGTTTTAGTCAGTAAGAGTCTGACACGCGACACGCCCTCCCGCTCCACCCAGAGTGGGAGATGTCATTGGACGATTTGACACCCCCAAAAAATATATATTTTAACCGACTTCAAAAAGGAATCAATTCGGATGTTTGTATTTTTTTTTTTGTTCGAAAGGGCAAGTGAAAAATAAAAACTTTTAAACAAAAAAAAAAAATAAGTGCAAAATATCTTTATTTTCGGCAGTCGGTGTCAAAAAACGAAGACACAAAACCAGGAACACCGACTTGCGAAATTAAAGTTATTATGCGCTTTTTTTGGAAGTCGGTTCTATTTTTTTGTAAAAAAAAGTTTTTTATTTTAGTAAAATACCCCATTATCATAGCACCTTACTACGTGGGCTGGCGATTAACGAAAAGCAGTCGCGATTTCTTTTCTTTCTCCTTTTAAAAGCAGTCGCGGTTTATAGACAGACTTTGCCCCTGGCGCTGTTGATAAAATGAAATCTGTAACAATATTTTTGCGATAAACGGCGGCGGCGCTTTTATGAATACGGTCATTTAACTCCATGATAAATTGATAACGCACCATGATCACATCGTCACAGCCAATCATATAACTCAGTATTAAACAGGAACGCAAACTGGATCAAGAGCATAGACAAGAAGACTAATCCCGCGAAATTTGCTTCAGCTACCCTGATTTGCAATCTGCAAACTTTTCTAACAGCGTATATGTAATGTGATCAAGCACTTTTTAACCGACTTCGAAAAAGGAAAAGGTTCTATGTTCGACTGTATGTATGTTTTTTTATGTATGTCCACCGATTTCTCTGTCATTTGTGGACCGATTTTCAAAATTCTTTTTTTATCCGAAAGAATATACTCCAGAGGCTTCAGTGGTTTTTGAAAAACTGAACAAAAGCGAAAAATATGTATACCTAGATGACGTTTTGGTTTTCTCCAATTAAGAGTATGTTTAATTCCACGTTCCATGTTATTGGGGTTTTGAGTTCTGGGGTATAACAATTAAAAAGTGAAAATTATAAAAACATTTTTACAAAAAAACAACCGACTTCCAAAAAAGAAAATACACTAAAAATTTAAAAATAACTTGAATTTCGGAAGTCGTGGTCAAATAACGAAGAAATAAAATACAATACCGCCTTCCGAAATTGAAGTTATTTTTAAATTTTTTGTGTATTTTCTTATTTCGTTGTTGTTTTGTAAAAATGTTTTTTGACCTTTAAAGTTCTAATTTTGGGATAAAGTACAATTTATAATATAATTATTTGAATGTTTTAGGGTTCCGAACGACCGAATGAAAATACGTAACCATTATAGGATCACTCGTGTGTCTGCCTGTCTGTTAGATAGACAGTCGCCCAATAACGGCCGCCCGTCAAGTGCGCAACAAACTCACCCAACGATGCATATTAATCGTAAATAAAGGAAACTATTAGTGTTTGGTCAGCGGTGTTGCAAGGTTAGCTTGAAGTTATTATGACCTTATCCTATGCATTTCCGCAATAATCTTCACGAAGAGCTCATCGATAGGAATCATTAATTATAACCACCAGCACGTTATAAATTTTGTAGCCATGTTTTTTTAGAAACTCACGGTGAAACGGTTTCAATATACGAGTACTCATTTTTAGCCTCATCATTTCTGACTTCAAAAGTGCAAGGTGACACAATTTTGTCTTTTCTGTTGTTAGCCAAACAAAACCCACTCAGTAATAAATAAACTATTCAAATTCTCGTCCAAATTCCGGTTCTGCCGAGAATTTTCCTTTTTGGAGAATTTTCTCGTGTTTTCTGACAGGAAGTTCGTCCATCTTGTATGTTTATGGGTTCACAGTTGCTCTCCGCTCTTGATTTGCACGTGTCACTCTTGTTTTACGATCCGACCTCGTATAGTAATAGTAGTCTAGTGCTGGGCTTGTTTTAGTTCTACAGTGTTTTTTTAAGGACACGACAGAAATCATTGCAACCCTGGCGGCGTATAAACCATTTTTCTTTCTTTTAATTTACGTCGACAAATCGTTCCGTCGAATGAGGGATTTTAGGAAAATTTATTGCACTAGTTAGTGCCACTTAGGTGACAGGTGTTTTATTTCGATATATTGTATGTATAATGACGTAAATGTGACGTTGACGTTAATTTTAACTAATGTCAGATTTTTTGACAATATCTAAAACGTTTTGACAGGTGTCTGGACCTAACGCCTCAGTGCTGCCATCTGGTGTAAACCCTTGGATGAATCTTGGCTCTTGAAAATCTATGTTGATCTTAATAGAATTATAATTTTTGTTACTAAAGTTGTCATGAGATGTTGCTAAACACGGATTTAAAAACCATAATCCCTTTTTTCGCAACCAGTTCTCCTGGTTTAAAGTAATTCTATAATCACAATTTCCCGTTCTACGCTTGTTAATAAACCGCAAAGTAAAGCTCTTAGAAACAATAATTAGATTAATTGATTTGCTGGTAATGTCTTCATTAACGTTGATGTATGGCAATGTTTGCATCAACAGGTCAGCTTGTTTGTGCGACTTACATAGGTATTACTTGTACTGTACAGTGTACATAAGACTGTTTCATTCCTCGTTGCTACACAGCGTACAAAGAGGTTTGCTTGTATGTGGAATCGAATGATGTTTCCTGATTTAATTAATTGGTTTGTACTCTTGACTTGATAACAGTTCTTTAGACTCAAAATAGCAAAAAACAGAACTGAATATTGAAAAACATAAAATTTAAAAAAAATGGAGATCGTGGCTGAAGTAATAACAGCCGCACGGATCGATACAATAGGTTAAGCTATACCTAGACTCCTCCGTGCCTCGGAAAGCACGATAAGGGTCTACTACCGGCCAAGTGGCGCCCTCATTGAATAAAAAATTGTAGTATAGCATAGAAAATAAATATTAAAGAATCCAACGTCACGTTTATTACAAAGAGGATAAAGTATTTTTACGTTGTTAAAACAGGTCTGAGAATGTTTCGCATCCAAATTAGTAGGCAAAAGAAAAAGAAAAAACAAAATGGCGACCGCCATTAGGTAAGTGTAGTCGTATTTTTTGTGACCTGGTCATGTGGGGTATCAAATTAAAGAGCTCGAAGAGACGATTCCAAAAATATAACTCACTAAAACGAAAATAAAAAATTGAAAACATCAAAAAAAACCCGATTGCTTGAAAGGGACTTGTTTGGAACTTTTTGTTGTTTTTTATCAGTCGGGTTTTTTTGATAATTTAAATTTTTTATATAAATGTATCAATTTCGGCTTCGTCGAACTGGGAATTACCAGAGTGTGGGGAAATTACCGATGTCCAGAGTCCAACCACATATATTTAAGCTAGGGTAGGCGACCCCATTAACATAGGATTACGATGACTGTATTTCCCAAGAACCCAATACTCGTTGAACAGAGAGCTCTACAAAAGGAAAACCCAATATTTATTTAATGAAACTTTGAACTGCGTAAATTATTTAGTATATATATTTATATTAAAAATTCTGTGGTTACTGTATGACTTGTTGTTTCATGTTTAATTAGGCTACGTTTCGAGAATTATTCGTCATTCACTCTAATCTAGTACCTAAATAAGTTAAATAAAATGTTTCCGCAAAGCATCGATTGTATTGTGTTTTTGAGATGCAATTAAAACAGAATGGAACATAAGCTTCATTGATAAATTGTTCAAGGAATTAAAAATTGTGCTACTGAAAAAAACTCACTTGAAACAAATTTTAATTCATGTCTCGTAGCAGCATTATTAGGGAACCGCTTATCTTGGTATGGTCATGTGAAGAGGAGGGATGAAACACATGTAACTAAAAGAGTTATGAATATAAATGTGGATGGATGAATGGAGAGGGAGCCAAAGAAAAGATGGACGGATTGTGTGAGGAGTGAGTGATATGAAAGAAAAGGGAGTTAGTGACAGCGTAACGGCTGACAAGACAGAATGGAAGAATAAAACATGTTTCGCCGACCCCAAGTAACGTGGGATACGGGCAGGAAGATTATGATGTCTCGTAGCAGCATTCAGTCAATGTAGTACCTACTGCAACGAAAATACAACTTTTTTTTAATTGTTGATAGGCACGCCTTTGACCACTATCTCACCTGATGGTAAGCGATGATGTGGTCGAAGATGGAGCACGCTTGCCTAGAAAGTTATGATGAAACGAACGATATTGTTTTTCTTAGCTCTTATAAAATAAACTTAGGGAAAACAGAATCATACGTCCCTGTTCTGTAAAAAAAAGGCCAAGTACGTGTCGGACTTTGCACATTTAGGGTTCCGTACCAAATGTGTGAATTATCAAAGAAAAAATCTGTTTTATCAATATATTGGTATTTGTTAGTAAAATATATGTAATAATAAACATTATCACCTTTCAAGTTCATATGTCAATGAAAAGTTATAAAATTCTTCGGAACAAAATTTTGTGACAGACAACGGACAGACGACGGACATGTGAGTGACAGCAAAAAATTAAGTACCTATTCTATTTTCTGGAAACGCAGCATTCCGTCATTTTCTGTCTATCACGTGCTTTAGTAATGTTGTTTATCTCGCATAGTGTGTCAAATCAAACATTTCACATGCATCTTGGTCAGTCAGCGCGTCAAGAAGAGGAAATTCTCCTTTCACCAGCCAATTCCAAAGCGGTCAGGGCGCTCATACATTAACAAACAATTTTACTCCTTAAACCTTACTGATAAGGTTGGTTCTTATTCGACAAGGTCCAAGCTGGTCATTAGCTCATGCTATGGTCACTGGAGAGCACGTTTAGATATGCGAGTTAATTAACCAAATTAAACAGTTTGGAACCGAATGAGCAACGCTGACTTTTATACCTCTCGGAAATTATTATGAAATTTAAATTTTTAGTTTTCATAGATTAAGATTTGAGGAGCTCGTGGCTAAAGTAATAACAGCCGCACAGGTCGATTCATCCGGTTAAGCTACGCTTGCCGGGGTTGGTCCATGGATGGGTGACCATCTTTACATACCGAGACTCCTCCGTGCCTCGGAAAGCACATTAAGCCGTTGGTTCCGGCTGTCAATCGTGGATCTTTGACAGTCGTTACGGGTCGTCAGAAACCCGAAGTCTGACATCCAGTCTTACCAAGGGTATCGTATTACCCAGAAACTGGGTTGTGGAGGTCAGATAGGCAGTCGCTCCATGTAAAATACTGGTATTCAGTTGCGTCCGGTAAGACTGGAAGCCGACCTCAAGATAGTTGGGAAAAGGCGCAGGGATTGATAGATTAAGTTAAGTGCCTGTTAGACAATTCCTGTTTAAAGATTTTTTATGGTAAAAGATAAAACTAAGCATGAGCCCTGATATTAAGGTAAATGCTCCAGGGTAGCCCGCGAAATTCAAATTTTCTTACGTTTTTTACAAAGGTCAGTATCAGGTTGTATGTTGGTCAAATTATGATCGCGGCCGTAGCAAGTACGTATTTACAGAACTGTAATCATTAAAATCATCAATACATCTCTCTCAGTTAGAATTGATGCCGGCAGACGATCAAGACGCTTCTAACGATACCTCATTTGTCAAATTATTATAAATAGTTTAGAAATTTTCAAGAAACAGATGAACATACATACAGACTTGTTAAAATCATAACCCTCCTTTTGGCTTCGTCGCAGTCGGGTAAAAACTCGACAAGGCTAAAGTTTAACGAGTTCTGATGCTAAAGCACTCGTAGAGATTCGAATATTATGAATTCAAAAATTCGGAATCCTGCTTGTTATGATTAAGGGGCTATTAGCTGCCAATGACCTTGAGTGGTTGGTTAGCTTGCGTGTTCTGCGCTGAGCTCACGTAACGCGTCGTATGTCCACCCAGTAATAGGACTCGCCCATCAAGGAGCGTTGTCCGAAATTAAACGTATTATTAATTTATTTACTCATAAAACAACAGGTATTAAACGAAAACACTGAGACTAATTAATAAATAATTAAATGATCTTTAAAATGGTGAAGGTTTCATAAAAATACGCTTTATAGTTTTTGCGTGATTCTCAATTTTCCGAACTATACTACTAACTACCACTACTACTACTATACCACTACCCCGCTGCCCGCTGCTACTATTACTTTTACTTTTTCTATTTTTGTTTTTTTTTTTATAACTTTACGAATTAATTACACTATGTACTATGTTATAAAAATATAATTACAAATTTTCTGAGATCAAATTACGACGGAAATTGTCTAGAGTAACATATATTTTTTCAAAGAAATAAGAAAGAAAGAAAAAGTATTTATTAGCCACAAATTAACGACATACACAACAATATAAGACTAGACTAGTCGTTTACACGTGATGTTCAACTGCGCCTTAAGCTACACATTTCCGCAGAAACTTAAACTACTGAATCAAGTGCCTCATAAAGCATGTAGAGGGGGGAGGGGGCATTTGCGTCACGAGACGATCTGGGACGTCGGCAATTTGCCGCGCGCGATTGTTGAACTCGAACTGTGTGCACTATAGACTCTTAGACCGGCTATTTAGCGGTTATATAGCGCTACAGCCGATACTATGCACCGGCCGCACCCCTCGCACATTTGCTTGCTTTTTTTTTAGTGTTGTTATGTCTACGTTTTGTTTATGGGACTTGGTTAGGAAATTTGACTTTGAATGAAATGAAGTACTGTTTCTTTGGTCTGTGTTTCCTTTTACAACTTGTGGGTATTTAAGACAGGAGTGAATAGGTTACCTGGTCAAACGCGATCCCTATCAATGTTTAAAAAAAGGTCTGAACAAATCAAAAAAAATGTCCAATGTTTTTTGGTAATTTAACTGACGGACAATTTTTTTTTTTTATAGTAAAATATCCCATTGAGTGAAATACATTATTCTGGCACTCGAAACAACAAAAGCAGTGAAAGCGGGAAATCAAATAATATACCTAGGTTACGTACGCGACTGAAACCGATAAATTTTTTCACAATATTTTCGTCCGGGTTATCATATACTATCTACTCATATAAATAAGTCAGCACGTCGAGGCCAAATAACACAATTGCAAGCACGTGTAAGTCTGATACAAATGATTGTTACCGAAATCATTTTATCAGACTTTGGTACACGTGCTTGCAATTCAATGTGCGTGCAAGCAATTGTTGTGGGACAAATGATTGCTAACCGCGAATCACACTAATTATAAAGCTTTAGAAAATATAACCTTGCTCTGTGATGATTTCCAGGATCTGGAGCTTCTGAAATCAGATCTGGGGTCTTTCAGTCTAGAGTGAATAGGTTACTTCTAGGCAAGCGTGACCCATTGATTGTCGACCACATCATCACTTACCATCAGGTGAGATAGTGGTCAAGGTCTATCAATGATAAAAAACCGGCCAAGTGTGTGTCGGGCCACGCGCATGGTAGGGTTCCGTAAACCGTACTACTTATACCTAAGTAAGTATTTTTTTTTTGTATTTTGAACGAAATTTGACAAGTAGAAACATTTTATACGTTGGGCGAATATTACTCTAAAACTAACAGAGCCAACTTGGCCGTGATATTTTTCCTTTAATTTCATTATATACAGTTATGAAAGACATTATAAATAAAAAATGCCCGGGCAGTTTGAAATATGCCCAATATGAGAGGGCAGTATGATAACAACTATTGAAATAATCAAATTGACCGGGCATTTTTTATAACGCTGATCACGTATGGGGCAGAACAATTAAAACCAGGTTTATTACTGTTATTTTTTTAAATGTAGAATCAATATTATACGGAGATGTTATGTGCTAACGACACGACAACGAGCTTCGCTACGCGGGGCTCCTACTTTTGAAATGGTTTAAAAAAAAAAAACACGAAGGGGCTGGCAGGGTCTGTTCGCTCGCTTCGCTCGCTCTTGGACTAAACACTAAAAAAAAAGAAAAGTACTGCCGGTTTCCAACGGCGTTATTTTTGGATCCCGGCGATGGCTGCGACCCGTAAAGATAAACTTATCCATAGTTCTGATGTGTCAAGTTTTTGTGCATCGATATTTAACTGTTCTTCGTGTTGTAACTATTGTCTTTTCCTGGATACCTACTAACCCACGCCACCACACCATACCTGTGTATTATCAGATTTACCAAACACCACACGGCAATATTCATAATGTCAAGGCAATGTGATAAACAACGAAGTTCAAATTATAATTATTTTTTATTGTCTTTGCTGTAGGTTATGTTACATTATGAAAAATGCCCCTATTTATTACTTGGTTTATAACATAATTATATACTACTGCCGTAAATTTTATCACATATCCAAAAGCAACCATGTAGCTGACAGGGGGGGACACTTGACTCTAACAAAAATTAGCAATTTAAAGCTTTAAAATTTTTACGCAAACGGATCCCTAAATCGAAAAATCTTGCTAAACGATTTTTCCCCGTAATATTTTTGAATGGTCTATCCAACGATACCCAACACACGCGTCGTCAGTTATCAATTCAATTCAATTCAATTCAATTTCTCTAAGTATCATGTGGGCAGCAATCGTTGACATACTGTCAGACATTTCTCAATGCTCCAAAAACTGTAGCAACTGCCAGTACCCACACAACACAACATAGTCACATATCGTCAGTTATGCAGCTGTAAGTCCCATGTGTGCAGGAATCTTAGACAAATCGTCAGATAATTCTCAGTGTTCAGAATTCTGTAGCAATTGTGCCCACACAACATACAAATGTCTAAATTTAGCCGAATAATTCCCCTTTAGTTAGACAACTTGGCTCTCAGTCAAATCCTTTTGGTTATGTCTTGTCTTTTCTGCAGCGGTTTGATAGATGTTAACCGCTCTAAATGTCTTGTGTAATATTTATTATTACACATTGTAACCCAAGGTTAGTTTAAAAACGTTGTTTTTTTGAAACGAGTTTAAAAATAAAACTGGCTAAAAATAGAATTAATAAAATACGTGTGCTCTGTGTTCTTACAACGAATAATAAAAATAATATTTCAGTTTACGTATAAGAAAAGAGATTGTTTACTATGAAGTCTTTGAGAAATATTGTTCGAGTTATGATGAGGTAACGAACATAAAAAGTAAATACAAAAAATACTACCGTATTGGGAACTTCTACCTTTCTTTGAAGTCTGTTAAAAAGAAAAGGTCTGGGAGTATTTAAGTCAAGTATGAATAGGTTACTTCTAGGCAAGCGTGCTCCATCTTCGACCACATCATCGCTTACCATCAGGTGAGATTGTGGTCAAACGCGTCCTTATCAATAGTTAAAAAAAAACCCGGCCAAGTGCGCGTCGGACTACGCACATTTAGGGTTCCGTACCGTATCAGCGAAATCAATATTTATGTATTTGTTACTAAAATAAAAATTATCACCAAATTTCAAGTTCATAGGTCAATGGGAAGTTAAAAAACTCTTCGGAACAAAGTTTTGTGACAGACGGCGGATAGACGGACAGACTGACAGACAGGACACGTGAGTGACAGCAATAGGGCTCCGTTCGAGTATTGAACCCTAACAAAGTATACGCAGCCATTTTTATTCTACATTTTTTTTTATGAAGTCACTTGTACCATCGTACCAATGAATTCTGAATTGACTTATCACCCCAAAGCAATAACATTCGCACTGTAAATAGTAAAAAAGCTGTATAGCTCAGTTTACGACGTTTTTACTGCGTTTTGTCACTACGCCGGGCTATAAAAAGTGCTCAACTTAATGCTGTATAGTAGAGCAGTATCTTAACGAAAATTACGGTTTGAAATGATGGTGAACACAGACTTTTATTGGTTTATTTTGCAAATTGGTTGTCAACAACACTTTTACACGTAATTTTTTTCGCCAATTTAAACTAGAGGAGGCCTAGCCCACGACCCTGTTTTTTGTGGGGTGACAAATCGTCTAATGACTTCTCCTGCTCTGGGTAGAGCGGGATAGCGTGTCAGACTTTCACTGGCTAAAACTCACCCCTGTTCCTTCAGTTGCCTCTATGCCAAAGGGCCGCGGTATCTCTATTTCGAATTTATCCGCGATCCCAGGCAGGCAGCGTCAGGTACTGCTGACATCTCTTGACTTGTAAAAGTGTTCCTTGTAACCTATTTACTGAATAAACCTCATTCATCATATATCTTTGAGGCGTGCGTGGAACACTACGCGCCGTCGACTCTCGGGCCTGGTTCTTTTCGAACAGCGAGCTACCCACTACTCGCCGAGTCGCCGTCTGCAAGCCCGCGCCTACGGTGACCGGAGATCGGCTTGCGACCCCCGATGCCCAGGGCGTATCCTGCGGCGGCTGCTGCTGGTGTGAGGGCGTCTCTGTTGCCCACAAGCCTGAGAAGAAACACGGAAATAAACTCAGAGGTCAAAGTCTCAATAGCCAAAGCTACAATAAATATGTAATAGTCAAATCATATGAGAAACCTATAGGTTAACGTCTAAGGTGGTCTTTTGAGGAAAGGACCACAGAGATTTGAGTGGACCTGTCCAGACAGTGCAAGCATTTGTCAGATATCGTGTAGTTCAACTTGTTCATATAGTCTGAATATGAATAACCAGAATGGGCAATGCCCACACTTTTCTGGAAATAAGGTGATAAATAAGGAAAGCTGTAGAATATCAAGTGGTTCTAAAAATAAAAAATAAACCGGCACTCCGGGAGTACCGACAGAAGTGAAAACTTGAACAAAATCCAAGTCCTTCGTAGCACTTGTAGCGGATCGCGTATCGGTGTCAGTTGTCACTTCAAATGAAAACAATCCGCTACGAGTGCTACGACGGTCGGTGTCGGTGTCGCGCGAGTTCAATAGTTTTTTCCCATCTCAAAAATGCCCAACGCGCCTAAAAAGAAGTTTTCACTTCAGTAAAAGCTCTCTAGAACTTAAGACTAGTTATCTTAAACTCGTAATCTCTTCAAGCCTGTATATTTTCTTTACTGGCTGTAGTTTACTGGAAGGCAGACTGTCCACTGGCGCGGTTAGGAGAGGAGCGGAGCGGAGCTGTGCCAATATTACCCAATGAGAGAGAGAGCGGAGATTTTATGCAATTCCATTAGTTAAGGTGCGTTTCCACTGAAACGGGGCTGGGCGAAGCGGAGCGGAGACGTGCAGTAATCGACCAATCACAATGGTTGAAATCCTCATCGCGTCACTCGTCTCGTCTGTGATTGGACGATTCCAGGGCCTGCAGTCTCGACATTGATAGCGATCGCTACGTCCTAACGATTGGTCGCTAGTATTTTTCATGAAAACTGATCAACTGATCTGCTGGTCTCTGTACATATTTCAAGAAAATCAATTAATTTTCCGACGTAGCGACCAATCGTTAGGATGTAGCGATCGCTATCAATGTTGAGACTGCAGGCCCTGCACGTCTCCCCGCTCCGCTCCGCCCAGCTCCATTACAGTGGAAACACACCCTTGATTCCGCTCCAGTGGAAACTCAGCCTAAGAAAGCGTTAACTTTACCTGTTTTTCTACTCTCAATAGAAAATTTTAGTTAAAAGTGACCTCAGGGCCAACACGTGACGTCCCATTGCCGCCTCGTTTCATTCGCCACAGACGTATTCCGCCTTTTTTTGTCTAAACTACGACTAAATTACTTCTTTATACTGTAAAGAAATACTCGTTCAGCGATTGGCGAAGGAGAAACAAGACCTGTTTTTTATCATAACTAGCACTCAGCCCGCGACTTTGTCTGTTTGAATTTCAAAAATATTTATAGCCTATAGCACTCACAAATAATGTAGCTTTCTACTGGTGAAAGAATTTTCAAAATTAGCACCTGATGGTAATGGTAACCGATGATGTGCTCGAAGATGGAGCACGTTTGACTCGAAGTAACCTACTCTTGACTAGACTAAAGACTCCCAGGTCGTAGAGCTACCAGGAAAAACAGACTGGCAGGGAATTCCACTCCTTAGCTGTACGCACAATGAATATTTGTATGGAGTACCTTTGGTTTTTTCGGGATTTTTCTACTAAAAACTGACTTAGTTATCTTTTGCAGAGCGGTTGCGCACTACGTCCGATACTTATCCGATACTTCTCCATGAAAATACGGTCTGGCGTGGTCGTAGAACAATTTGTATGGTAGGTTACGCACTACAGATCCGAGTTCGGTCCGAGTTTTCTATAGATCTGTATTTTGACGGATAAGTATCGGACGTAGTGCGCAACCTTGACTAGACTAAAGACTCCCAGGTCGTAGAGCTACCAGGAAACACAGACTGGCAGGGAATTCCACTCCTTAGCTGTACGCACAATGAATATTTGTATGAGTACCTTTGGTTTTTTCGGGATTTTTCTACTAAAAACTACGCACTACCGATCCGAGTTCGGTAGATCTGTATTTTGACGGATAAGTATCGGACGTAGTGCGCAACCTTCATAACATCTCCGGTTTCTTAGGGGACCGTGTCTTGAGACGATGTGTATAAAATACTTGCACCAACCTGATGCTTTCATCTCGTGTATGGCGAGAAAGTTGATTGGGGCAGGTTATATAAGGGCTTGGTCTTAAGCCGCAGTTACATGCCAACAGCCTTGAGTGGTTATAGCTTGCGTGTTCTGTGCTGAGCTCAGGCAACGCGTCGTACGTCCACCCAGTAATAGGGCTCGCCCACCATGGATATTGAAGTAAAAACTTCTTTATGTGCGTTGGGCATTTTTTGAGATGGGGAAAAAACAATAGAACTCGCGACACTGTTACCGACACCGTAATTGTTCAAGTTTTCACTTCTGTCGGCACTCCCACTGTTTTTTCTTTAGATACTGCGCTTTTCTGCCCAAGGAAATGAACAACTTTCTTTAAGACGCAGATAAATGCCAACGGCCTTGAGTGGTTAGCTTGCGTGTTCTGTGCTGAGCGCAAGCAACGCGTCGTACGTCCACCCAGTAATAGGACTCGCCCATCGAGGAGCACTGTCCCAAATTAGACGCATTATTAATTTATTATGCATAAAACAACAGGTATAATCTTAGAACACGTATACTAAAAGATAAACGATTAAATTATCTTTAAAATGTTAAAGGTTTCATAAAAATACGCTTGATAGTTTTGCTTGATTACCACTTTTTTAACCACGTTAGACATTTCTTTACAAATTAATTACACTATGTTATAAAAATATAATTTCAAATATTCACATATCAAATTACGAAGAAAATTGTCTAGAGTAACATATATTTTTTTTAACCGACTTTCGAAAAAGGAGGAGGTTCTATGTTCGACTGTATGTATGTATGTATGTCCGCCGATTTCTCCGTCAATTGTGGACCGATTTTCAAAATTTTTTTTTTCTCCGAAAGAATATACTTCCGAGGTGGTCCCATATAAATTTTATCGAAATTGCTTAAGCGCTTTTTGAGAAACTGAACAAAAGCGAAAAATACGTTTACCTCGATGACGTTTTGGTGTACTCCAAATGTTTAAATTCCTCGTTCCATGTTATTGGGGTTTTAGTTGTGGGGTATAACAACTAAAAAGTGAAAAATAAAAATCTTTTTTACAAAAAAAAACAACCGACTTTCAAAAAAAAAAACACTAAAAATTAAAAAATAACTTTTATTTCGGAAGTCGGTGTCAAATAACGAAGAAGTAAATTACAAACACCGACTGCCGAAATAAAAGTTATTTTTTAATTTTTAGTGTTTTTTTTTTTTGAAGTCGGTTGTTTTTTTTGTAAAAAAGTTTTTTATTCAAACATATAAAACTAGTCGTTTAGACGTGATGTCAATGACAATTTAAAATCATTAGAAGTCGTATATCTGGGCCCTATGCAGTGTAGATTTGACGATAATGCATGATTTAGTGGTTTTTTTTTTTTTTTTTTTTTGGGGGGTGGGAAATCATCTAATGACTCTTTCCGCTCTGGGGTGGAGCGGAAGGGCGTGTCAGACTCTTACTGACTAAAACCCACCCCTGTTCCTCCCTGCCCTACGCGCCCGGGGGCGAGGTAACTCTTTCGAATTTATCCTCCACCCCCGGGCAGGCACTGGCCGTGGCAGGCCCCGTCCTTTGCTGACAACTCTTTGAGGCGCGCGTGGAACACTACGCGCCGTCGACTCTCGGGCCTGGTGCTGATCGGGCGGCGAGTTACCCGCTACTCGCCGTCCGCAGGCCCGGGTCTACGGTGGCCGGAGATCGTCTCGCAGCCCCCGGCGTCTCCTGCGACGGCTGCTGCTGGGGGCGCTAGGGCGACTCGGTCTCTGTTGAATCTCCCTAACGTGTGCCGCCTCCCTCTTCGCGAGCATTACTGCTTCGCAGAAGTTGGAGACGGCCCCCCATTCCCTCTCACTCCGTACCATGGCCTGAACCAGGGCACGGCGCGAGAGGTCGCTGCCGCCTATCGCATCCACGAGGACACGGCGGTGTTCTGCCCAGGCGGGGCAAACCTCCACCGTATGCTCCACCGTGTCCACGGGGCGATCCTCGCAGTGGAAACACGCAGGGGTCACCTCCGCCTTGATCCGACACAGGTACCTCCCGAAACAGCCATGTCCGGTGAGCACCTGCGTCAGGCGGAAGGTGAGGGCGCCATGGCGCCTCTCCAGCCACTCCTCAAAGAGGGGCACTACCGCCTCGATGGTGGCGTGCCCAGCGCTGGGTTGCGACAGTCGCTCTCTCCATGTCACCATGAGATCCTGCCGGAGCTCTGTCCGCCGAGCCGCGAGTTGTCGCGGCAGCGGAGTTTCGCCCCGGCGTTTAGCCTCCTCGCGCCACTCGTACAGGTGCGCGAGATGATTTAGTGGTAACATGGGGTTGGATTGGATTTGGCTATAGACTCGCCCTTTTTTTAAAACTCAACTGGAAAAGGAAATAGGTGTACCGTACCGTCTATCTAGGTAGTTTTATATTTTTAATTCCGACGTATTTTGTTAATAGCCATATTTAAAGACCCGGTTCAAATGCATAGAAAAATGGTTCTTAAATGTCACGTGTGGTTTGTTCTCCAGACGTCTAAAACATCAACAATACAATTTAAAAAAATTAAGTCAATAAATGTAATGCCTTATCATCATTCCGAAGTCACAATGTCCTGCCATATTGCTCAACGTATGCCATTCCAAATCTAATGATTACTAATATTATCACTATCAAACGCAAAACTAGGTCGGTTCACTACACACAGTCCGAAACATAATAAATTAAAAACGGCTCTATCCGTCGCATTGTTTATAAAAACCTTGAGTATTTAGGCGCTATCGGTCAGCGTTGACGATAAATTAATACTGTTTTAATAGTTGCACCTTTATCGCGGCGGTAATGCCCGTGTAACGAGCCGGTAATCGCTTCATAATCACCTAGGGTTAACGATACACCTGCCCTAGGCCCCCGGCCCTGATAAAATGGCGCACCAGACGTTAGCTATGATGAAGAATCCGGAAATCGTTACTTGAATAACGTTGAGAAAAACAAAAATATAGAAACTGGGCTGAAAAACGCTAGAAAAACAACAGTCGGGGACAAACTGAAAGGATCTGGTAACTCACCAGTTGAATAACATTGAAGAAAATATAAATATTATGTAGAAAGAGATCTAACAAACGACAAAAGTAGGGGACTAATGCAAGAAGTGATTCCCACGTGGGCTACGTCAGTGTTTGGTCAAAATGACCGTGATATTATATTAAAAACTAAAACGCGTGTAATACGCTAAACTTGTGGACAAAAATGTTGTGTTCTGATCATTCTAAATTAAATAACAGTGCCAATGCCCGCTTGTTTACTAACTTTTTGTTAATATTATGCTGAATCTTATCATAAAAACTGGCGAAAACATCTCATAATCCGGATGACGAATCGTAATATTTTTTTTCTCTCTTTCGTACGATAATGTTGTCTGCATCGAGCAGCATTTTAATGTCTGAGCCTCGTGGATAGCGCGTGTTTGTATCAATTTGATTAGAAACCACACGATATAGCCACTGTTGTGAACTGTGAATCGTTATATGTGGCCAAGAAACACTGCATTCTTTGCGAGATTTCAATAAATTGGAGCTTCGATGACGCAGATAGAGACTTTCTTGCTATATGGAATTGTAAAACTATGTTAGATGTTGGCCTGTTGTTGAACTCTAGCCTAGTAGATGGACATTCTTTATAGTGTTCTGAATACACTTTTGTATGCTAAAATTTTTGGAAATTTAAAGTGCCCTCGAAAAGAATTGAATTTCTTCTCAAACCAAGTACTCATGAGGTAACACTAACTAGATCCGGCACTCCATATTATTAGTTTTTGCTCTCGTGTTTACAACTGGCTGTTTTTGTTCTGTCTATTTTTATCTAATGGGGATTTACGTTCTACGCAGGGCTACAAACCTTAGAATACTCGTAGCTTCTTGACTTGTAGACCAACCTACTGGCTATGGGAGCCGCGACTTACAAGTTGTAGGTCGTGAGTTCAAACCCAGGCAGGCGCTTTACTTTGTGTAAGTTATTTCCTGTGGCTACATGAAGATCGAACGAACGATTTCCAAGGGTGTCCAGTGGTTACTATCAGAGTATTAACCTAGATAACACTATCATGATTTCATAAATGTAGTGGTTGATATCTCCTAGGTAATGATTTTATTCACGATAAGAACTTCACAGTAAAAAGTTGCAATAGATTAATAAAAAATAAGTTAACAAAAAAAAACCAATGACAATCTGGTTGGTACTTTTTTGTGAATGGTTATTTTTTGTAGATGGTTGATTCGACATGAATCTCTACTTGAACTAAGCACGCAGTAGATAGAAAAGTATGGAAAAAACAACCGACTTCTCAAAAAGAAAATACACTAAAAATTAAAAAACAACTTTAATTTCGGAAGTCGGTGTTTGTACTTTATTTCTTCGTTATTTGACACCGACTTCCGAAATTAAAGTTATTTTTTAATTTTTAGTGTATTCTTTTTTTGAAGTCGTTTGGTTTTTTTTTTAAAACTGTTTTTATTTTTCACTTTTTAGTTGTTATACCCCAGAACTCAAAACCCCAATAACATGGAACGTGGTATTTAAACATACTCGTACTTGAAGAAAACCAAAACGTCATCTATGTATACATATTTTTCGTTTTTGTTTTGTTTTTTAAAAAGCGCTGAAGCAATTTCGTTAAAATTATATTATATATATACTCGTACCTCGGGTGTATATTCTTTCGGAAAAGAAAAGAATTTTGAAAATCGGTCCACAACTGACAGAGAAATCGGTGGACACACATAAAA
The DNA here is from genome assembly GCA_951329385.1 of Polia nebulosa. Lineage (NCBI taxonomy): Eukaryota > Metazoa > Arthropoda > Insecta > Lepidoptera > Noctuidae > Polia > Polia nebulosa. The sequence continues at coordinate 3,687,585 of OX589592.1, read as the reverse complement.
AAAACATACAGTCGGAACATAGAACCTCCTCCTTTTTCGAAGTCGATTAAAAACTAATTCGAGGTTTATGTCCAGCTAGATAAAAATGTCGTTGCCGGGTCCTAGTCTAACAAGATGCAGCTGAACGCTATCAGCAAACAGCGAATGCCATCTGACCTCAACAACCCACCTACAGATACTCCACATATCAACAAATACCTCCTATATTCGGCCACCCGATTACAGTTCCACATATAAATGTATGAGCTGTTATATTAAGTCCATGTGTATAAGGTACACTAAAATCTCGCTCGATCAGAACCGAAGTCGCAACAAGCCAGGACCTTGCTCTCTCCGTGACCCAGATACGGGCCTAATAGTGTTTACATATTTATACAGAGTATACATACGAACGACAAATCGCTTGTTTGTTTCTTATTATCTACTGCCATAAGGGTGAACTCGTACGTTGTAACGTTTTATTGTTTTGGTATTTTTTCAACTTTCAAGTGATGTTTCGTTTTCATTTGTGGACTTATTACTTTTTCGGAGTTCAAATTTTAGTTTTCATCTTGTCTCTTCGTTTGTACTTATGTTTTTCGGCTGTTGTAACTCGTTATATTTTTAGTAACCAACCATTTTCTTCATTTATGTTTCTGATTTTACGTTATGAACGACTTAGTAACACCAGATATCTCAGTTACTAATTTATACTTTCACAGAATGTCTATCACACTCAATGATCATTTCTACACATTTCCCTACAACATAATAACCGCTCGATAAGATCTCAACACAATAACTGCACCACCGTAGTATTTTTAGCTCGTTTCTGTCACGTGAATCCACAATGGCTCCTAGAGCTATTGCTTGACCCCAGCGCACTACAGTTCAATATAAACAGAAGCTAATTTATCAACGTTCAACTCCATAGCATTATCTACATGCCTTACAATACAACGTTCGTTACATCATCATTACAAAACGCTAGCTTATCTGTTATATTTTTAGGTTATTCGTCATTTACACCGGTGGTTTTGTATTTTTATTCATTGGGGCAAACATCCGTTGTAATATTCATGTAAGTATTTATTTATCTTAGCCCACGGTCAGTAACCTGGCTACTTAATAAATTATTCTGATAAGTGGTGTGGTCGACGCGCGGTCTACACTCAGATTGACCGATGGTTCTACGTATTGACCATGCGGCTTGTTTACGAGTACATTCCTTGTCCGGCTGATAGTTCTAAATGAAATGTAGCGGAGGCTTCTCCTCCATATTATATTTATTACCAAATTGAATTCATTTCGTCGTACAGAGTTATCTGAGATATAAGTTGCTTAAGGATAGCATAAAATGTCGTGAATTACCAAGATTTTCAAACAAAATATGACCATGATGCTTAACGGATTAACATATAAATCTAGATAAGTTTTATTCACTATATTAACATTAATTTAAATAATTAACCCAAAAAATTTAATATTTTTATTGATGGTTTTTAGATAATTAATACTTTGATTATTTCAATTGAATTAATCAAATATGATAAAGCATGTTAATGAAACAACTAAGCAGGTATCAACAATAAAAACAATGTCAGTAACAAAAGCTTTAACAGTAAGAATGCCATTTTCTTTATTATTTAACTTTTACGTAACTACTTAATGTAAATGAGGCATGTATAATTTATTTCAGAGACTTAAATTACAGAATAGAGAAACTCCTAGAAAGTTGTATGTTATTCAAATAAAATTTTTAACTTAATTATTCTATTTTACTTGTCCAATTGCTTGAGAAAATTATATTTAACTTTCAAGGTTCTAATTACTGAATAAATCAATAGCACACAGTCGTCGTAGCAGGATCGTCGATCGATAGAAAACAGTATGGCTGATCTTGTACAAATTATACATAGTTGATCTCACGTTAAGAAGTTTGTAGCTTGCAAGTCGTAAGGAAAATACAAGGAATAAGGAAGCTAGAAAGTGTAATAAAACTCCGTATGGAGCCATTACACAACTATAAAACAGAGCTGACCATCAGTCAGACCTTGAATAGGACGGAGTAACCTTGAGGCCTCTGACCAACAACTCCATAATGATCAAAGTAGTCCAACAAATGATAAAACAATATTGTAAAATTCATGTTAAACTAATGCTTAGAAAGGCAACATTTATAGGCCTCATGTCGACACTACTTCGAACTCAAAACCACACTGATATAAAATATATGCCGAAAATGAAAATATAGGTATCGGGAAAACGCGAAATGATTATGTAGTCTTGCCATAATCGTCGCTTGGCAACAGCTGAGGTCTGTTGAGGCAGTCCCAGAAACGGAAAGGGAAAAGGTAATAAGTAGGCCACAAGGAAAAAAACAGACTTAATAGTAATAATATGTCATCAATTGAGATATTTAAATAACCTAATTTTACAGTTATGAAAATATTATTAGCGTTTTCCCAGAAATTGCAATTGTCTGTGATTGAACAAAAGCTATGCTTTTGCCATTGTTATGGAGTTACGTATTAGGCTCAATAGGCTCGAAATACGTAACTACGACGTAACACCACATTTGGGTTTGTTAATCTACCTGGATTTCCGCATAATCAACTAATTATGCTAAAAATCTTTCAGTGAGAAACGAACGGTTAACAAAGCGCGAACACTTCGATATGTCTACACAAATGACTTTTTAATGAACTTTTATTCAACAAAAATCAGTGCTAAGCTCTATAGCAATACGTACAGTTACAGCTTAAAATCAATAGAATTCATTTCACTTAATATACCAAAACATACGTGTTCAGGCACGTACCGTCCACATTTAAAATTATAACAAGATCACGTGGATCGCCACGACACAAATCCAAATGTTCGGGGACTGAATATGTATCGAGTATCGACACTATTCAAAGTTTGACCTATTCCTATCGGTATCTCTTACGTAATATTTACACACAGTGTTAGGCGTGAAACGATAAATGTTTCATACATGTCACTGTAACGGAAGCCACGATATCAACAAACCAATTGTTTCTCACTCGCAGGCAGTTTGTTTTGCAAATAGAAATCTGCTTCCGTATTCATTCGTTCTATTTGCAGAAGATAAATCATTAACTGCTCTTGACTATGAATATTTAATTATTCATTTGGATCGGTTGTAGGCATGGTGATAAAATCAGTCAATATTAATCTACGAGTAGAGGTAGTCTCCTCTGAAAAGGTTAACTTAAGGGCCTTCTCGCGGTCCAGTGGCGCCCTCATTGAATAAAAAATCGTAGCATAGCACAGAAAATAAATATTAAAAAATCCAACTTCACGTTTGTTACAAAGAGGATAAAGAATTTTTACGTTGTTAAAACAGGTCTCAAAATGTTTCGTATCCAAAGTAGTAGGCAAAAGTGCCAAAAATGGCCGTTTCTGACACTTTTGCCTACTACTTTGGATACGAAACATTTTGAGACCTGTTTTAACAACGTAAAAACTCTTTATCCTCTTTGTAACAAACGTGAAGTTGGATTTTTTAATATTTATTTTCTGTGATAAGCTACGATTTTTTATTCAATGAGGGCGCCACTGGACCGCGAGAGGGGCCTTAACTATGATTGATATAAAAATACTATTCTGTTGACGCTTTGGAAACAGAAGGAAGCTTAGTGATCAATATTGTCATAAGATTTATTGATTTAAGTTAACTAAACATATTTCGGTTAGACTGAAAAAAACATTAGTAGCACCCAAAACAATGTTTACGTAACCCAATATTTAAAATGTCCAAATATGTTGCTCTACCTTCACGTATCTCTTCGAGCTTTGAACAGGAAAAAACACTCAGTCCCTTAATCAGCGTTCGACATCGGGATCACAAGTCTGACCAATACAAACAGACAAAGTTAATCCGCGCTTTCCTGTTTTCTTCTGGGTGTGGGTATATATGACCAGTCAGGTGTGGTGGACTTTCACCAGTGGACGATGACGACCGATAACCGGCGATAGCTGGGGTCGCGTCTCGGCGTCCCTCAGGGTAACGAACTCGCTCCTATTCTATCTTATACACATGTACTACACATGCACTACATCGTGCGCCTTAATGGCCTGTCGTTTGTATCGATTCACGTCGTTCTGTTGTTAAAGGGCCGATACTTATCTGTAATAGTGCTACTATTTAAGTAGTCGAGTCTTCGATGTTAAATGTTTTATGAAGATTGTTTTTGCTAACGTTCGTATTGTGTGTTTAACGAATTGTTACCTTAGAGGCTTTTAATTGAATAGAAATTAAGTTTGTAAAATATAGAAGAGAAAGCGATCCTTCTATTGAATTATTCTTGCGATTGCTATCTAAATTCAAATTCGTATTGTCTTATTTCTTTGCAGTATAACGGGCGTAAAAAGACAGTTTCCGAAGCCGAAAGCCTATTCTACCCATTATTTGGATCATTTTTTTCCACTAGACTATACCTGGGAATCCACTGGTTCTCGAGATATTGAAGGTCAAAGTCGCAAAACTTTTTACGAAAATGAATTTCAAGTGTTATTACTAAACTTTTTTCCTAACAAACATTACATGAATTTTCGAAAAAAAAATCGAAATTTCGAAATTACGCATTTGCAGTTACAAAAACGCAATGAATATCAAACATATCTAACAAGTACCTACGTGGCTTAGAGCGAAGGGGCAGGGTTTAACTCCACTTGCCTGGGTTTGCGTTACATTGCGCGCAATAAAAAATAGTTTTTTTTTTCATACCTAAAAATAAAAGTCGTTTCCCAGCAGTAATTTTTGCGCAAAACTACTTTGTCAGACGTACAGTATGTGTAGTTAACGGCTCTGTGATGTGTCTTTTTACACCCTGTATAGTGAATATACACTTAAGGCATTAAAATTCTCTGTCCAATCTTTTATAGTATTTGTAGTATCACCTGATAGATAAATTGTAAAACTAAATGGTCTTGTTTCAACCAGGTATTACTTGTTTAACAATCAGGTGATATTATTCTAATTGTCACGCTTACACATAATTATATTTGTGATTAAAATTCAGTGAGACTCTGTCCAAAGGAGCCGGTCTGGTTACAAATTCGTAAAGCGTAAGCCATAATTCTTATTGTTGTGTCACTTGTAATTTACTATTATTTGAGACAGATCTAATGGGTACTTAACGACTTCTATAGATTTGTAATACTATAGCTACTTAATATTTATTCAATTTTAAATAATTGAATCTACGCTCACGGAATTAAGAAATATGTATACAGAGTGTAACGGAAGTGTGTGGTCATACTTTAAAAACTGCATCTGTCTATCCATATGAACAACTTTCTTCACGAAAATCTGAGGAAATTATCATATTTTTTTTTATCTCCCATATAAATATTGATCAGCTGAAGATAACTTTGTATGGAAAGTTAATCAAGTTAGTTAGTCAATCAATGTGCATCAAGCGGAGAGTCCACGCATTGCCAAGGTAACGCATAGAAGGAAGACTGCGCCCCCTGCGGCTGTCACTCGTTTATTGACTATATATTTGGACATTTATTACTTTTGTTTATTTTTTTGGAATATGTGTAAGTGCAGTGTTTTTATTATAGTTCTTTAATATTTGTGTAAGTTTAATCAACTTATTTTATGTTTAATGCCGGCTGTAGCGATGCCAGAACCTGTAGCAGTCAACCTGCCACATCGCTTGAGGTCCAACAGGTGAGATGTCCCAATTGCTCGCAGGCACGCTTTTTTAAAGGCGAACGGGGGCTGAGGATACACTATGGCAAGGTTCACAAACCACATAGTGTTCCTTTGTGCCCCCCAGCTACATCTACACCTCACGAACAGACCTTGTGGAAAACGCTCTCAAAATTTAAAAATTCAACACCAGTTTTAAAAAGAGTTCCTCGGGGTGCAAGACGATCCGTTGCTCTGAGTTTGGCACAATGCGTCCGTCTTGCGACCCAAGAGAACTCAGTAAGTGCCTGGGAGCAATTGCTCACCTTCCCCTACAGAATTCTGCACGTTCAAAAAGATTTGGCAACTAAAAAAACTTTAACAAATCAAATTAAAGAAAATTGTAATATTTCGACCATAATTTTAGATCCAAAATTACCACCATTTAATAACCGTTCACAGAAAAGCCTATGTTCGCATGTGGAATCGAAAATAAGTGAAGGCGACATTAGGGGAGCGGCCAGGCTATTATTCAGCAGTGATGTGGTGGCGCCTTACTCTCCAGAAACAATCTCAGCCTTGGAGAGTAAACATCCAGCGCCTGCGAATGATCTCACTTTCCCCGACCCCCCTGAGACCCCCGTTCCGGATTCATGTGTTTTTAACATTTCAGCCCCCCAATTGCTTGCTGCCGTGGGCTCCTTTCGAAGTGGTTCTGCCGGCGGCCTCGACGGCCTGACTCCGCAACACTTAAAGGACCTATTGAGTTCAGGCGCCGGGGATGCTGGTGAGTCGCTTTTGAAGGAGCTTGCGGCACTAGTCAACCTAATGCTCTCCGGCGGCGTGAACGATGCCGTCGTCGATGTCTTGTACGGGGCCAACCTATGTGCCCTGCGCAAGAAGGACGGTGGCATTCGTCCCATTGCCGTCGGGTGCACCTACAGGCGTATGGCAGCCAAAATTTGTTGTAAACTGTACAGTGACAGACTTACAAACAAATTCCAGCCCCTACAGCTTGGCTTTGGCTCCAGAGGGGGCTGTGAGGCTGCCGTACATGCACTATCTTCCTTTTTAAATTCTGAAAAGGGTGAGGTCATTCTCAAGGTTGACATTAAGAACGCTTTCAACTCTGTCAACAGGGACACTTTGTTGGCCGAGGCAAAAAAAGAACTACCCGAAATTTTCGGTTTTATTTGGCAATGTTACAGGCACCCTTCTAAATTATTATATAAAGAACAGCTTTTAGAATCTGCAGTTGGATGCCAGCAAGGTGACCCTCTCGGGCCAGTCATTTTCAGTTTGGCTATTCATCCAGTCATTCAACAACTAAATTCAAAATTTAACGTATGGTATTTGGATGATGGAACATTAGGAGGTGACGTCGATACCGTATTAAAAGACTTTCAATTCCTGAAGACTCATTTTCAATCCATCGGACTTGACCTTAACCACTCGAAGTGTGAAATTTTTCTTTGTGACAATACCGAAAGACAATCGACCCTTCATAAATTCAATACAATTGCACCAGAAATCAAAATTTTAGAAAAAAGTTCACTACACCTCCTAGGTTCCCCTATTTTGGAAGAAAGTTTTTCTCCATTCATTGACGGAAAAATTAATCATTTTAATGATATTTCGGACAGACTCACAAAAATAAATTTACATTCGGCTTTCACCCTAATTAGATATTGCTGTTTTGGACCAAATTTTATATATTTTCTCCGCTCTTCCCCTTTATGGAAGCATTCACATCTCCTGGACAAAATTGATGAAATCATTCGATGCACTCTTACAACCATTTTAAATGTGGCCTTGGATGACCGAGCGTGGCTGCAAACCACACTACCTATTCGTTTTGGTGGGCTCGGCATCCGCAAAATTTCTAGTATAAGCCTACCGGCGTTCCTGTCCTCGGTCCACAGCACTGAAAAGTTAACCAAAAGAATTTTGACTTCATCACTGGTTAACTGTGAAGTGCCGTGCTTGACCGACGCAATGAACACTTGGAAAATGGCTTGCCCGGACACGGCGTTGCCCGAGAACCCGTTCTCCCAGAGGCAGTGGGACGAGCCGCTCTGTAGTTTGGTACGGAATAATCTCTTAAATACGTCAACCAATACTGCTGAGCGTGCCCGCCTGCTAGCTGTGGGTGAATGGGAGTCGGGCCTCTGGCTACAGGCACTGCCGTCACCCAACATAGGTACTATGCTGAGTGACACCACCTTCCGGATCGCTACATGTCTGCGTCTGGGTGCTCCTTGCGGAGCTCCACATCGCTGCCAATGTGGTGAAGCAGTCGACCATCTCGGACACCATGGCCTATCCTGCAGTAGGAGCGCGGGTCGTATGGCACGGCACGCCAGCATTAACGACATCATCCGTCGGGCTCTTGTCACCGCCGGTGTGTCAGCCGTTTTAGAACCTCATGGCCTGGCACGTGACGATGGAAAGAGGCCCGACGGGATGACAATAATGCCTTGGAAGATGGGTAGGCCTTTGGTGTGGGATGCAACATGTGTCGACACCCTTGCGCCATCTCATCTTCTTAGCACGGCGGGCTGTGCTGGGGCGGCTGCTACAGGTGCAGAAAACCTCAAACGGCGCAAATATAACAACCTTATTGGGAGTTATATGTTTGAGCCGTTTGGGGTTGAAACACTAGGGCCATGGGGTCCGAGTGCTCATCGAGTTTTCCATGACATCAGCAAACTTTTAGTCGACTCTTCACGTGACCAGAGGGCTGGCCTTTTTTTCGGCCAACGAATCAGCATTGCCATTCAACGTGGCAATGCTGCCAGCGTTCTGGGCACTTTTCCCATTGACAGCGAGGTGGACGAATTTTTTGATGCCCAATGAGCTTTACCACTACCGGATTTTTTATGCCTCTTGTACATATTTTATTTATTAAGTTATTTATTAGTTTAATTAGCTATTTTAATTAGATATTATAATAAACATGGAAAGTTCAATTTTTTTTGTTGGAATTTTCTATTTTTTCTTTGAGAAAGTTGTTCATATCGATGGGCAGAGCCGGTTCTTAAAATATGACCACACCTTTCAGTTACACCCTGTATGTTTCGTCGTGGGCTTTTAATCTTTTTGTAAGTTATGTTGAAACTACTTGGTAAAATTCAATTAACTTACATATTGAAGTGTTTTGCAATCATTATGAAGTTCATGGCCATCAAGCGGTGGTAGATCATAATGATTTACCGGTAGTTCCTCATACCGACCGTCCTTTACTTTTAAAGGACGGTCGGTAAGAGGAACTAGGCCTAACTAGGTAGTAGGCGTTGGCCTACTAAATCAAAAGATTCTACAGTATCTTAGCCGTAATCAAGGAACAACAGGCAATAAAATTGTGAATAAAGATTGAGGATAACTAGTGGCCCTAAATAAAGGGCAATATGTGGTACAACTTGTTAACAGTACAGTCGTGTTCTGTGGCAATTTAAAATAACTCGCTCAATTACTATAAATGATCTTTTTTGTTGTAGAGTTCATATTTGTTTTATTAGCGTTTCTTTTGATATGTTCGTATTCTTTGTGTAATTTGCCTGATTGTTACGTTTTAAGGAATCTGTAGTACCCATGAAAATGAGTCTTAACATGTTTTGTTTTCATTTATATAAAACTAGAAGTGAATGTTTATAAAATAACGTGATTTACTATACTGTTGTTATGATATTACACACAGTAACTGTGTAGCGTAGTGCTTTGATTCACTCTAGCACTAGGTAGTAGGTACTTACTAATTTCCTCTCTCGCTCCAAAATGAACTATGAGCAAATCTGGTAACGGTAACATAGAAACCTACTATAGTATCCATTGTTCGGTTTCTGTTATCAGTTCACGAGAGGGCGTCGAAAGGCGGAGAGAATGCGATTAAAAATCGCAAGGACGTGGCTATTTTTAACGTTTAGCTGTGCTCGAGTGAATGTCTCGGTGCGAGGTGCGTCCGTCGGTAATCGTTGCGTGAGGTACGAATCGATATGTCTTGGTTACAGTGCTGAAGAGAATAATTTCGGTAAAGGCATTTTCTGTGATATTAGTTTTGTTTGTGTAAGGCTGAATTTTTAGTCTTTCTCGTAATGTGTAGTTGCATTTCTTTAGGTTAATATTAAAGCTTTTTTATAGGTATTGAATAATGCCAGTTAAATCTTTACTAACGATTCAAAGGCAGATTGTTTCTGTTCAATTTAGGCTGTAATTCAATAAAAACAAGTTAGATTTCTAGTTGAAAAATGAAAAATTATATTTACGTTGTATTTGTACATTAGAGTTCACAGGTAAAAGATAACAGCGCCACGAGTGGCAAAAAACCTTAAACTTACAAAAGCATTTACAGAGCTAGTTCGAAACAAAAATGTTTACAGAGATGCCTACAAATACTTTATAAATTTATTTATTCAATAGTTTCATTTACTTGACGTACAACAAATAAATATGAACAACTAGCAAATAAAAATACATATATATGAGCAGAAAGAAATAAAAACAAGACCAATTACTTCGTTAACAATATATTATCTACGCACGACTTCTTCAACGACGACGATCAAATCGATAAGGGTTTTAACAAAAGCTTCCTTATTGTTAGTTTTTATTACGACGCTAATTATTCGGGATAAGACAATCACAGTTAATTATGTTACATTCACTTATTAAATCATACTCTATGATTGTTTTTTGATCAGAAAATTACTATTCAGATTTTTATTGAAATTATACGATCAATAAAAATCTGCCATCTCACGTTTATTACTCAAAAAATACGCCAAACCACGATTTGCATAGACCAATAAATACCCATGACCCTACGGGCCTACGACGAATTCAAAAGGAATACTAAGTGGCTCCACATCGCCAGATGTACTCGCACAAGGTCAAGTTTTACTGTTCAAATTTATTATTTCCTGTGAACTGTGAAAGAATTTTATATTACAGTAATAAGAGCCATTGTGAACGTAAATCATGTCTGCATTGTGCATAAAATGATCGCGAGAAACATAATGCGAGTCTGATCAATAAGAAGTTAGGGGTCCCACTAGGGTCCTTTGGATAAAGGAGAAGCTTTCGAAACCGTAGACCTTAGTAGACTTAAATCGGATCGGTTTAAGTCTTAATTTTTTTTTGTCCTTTTGCCAAATGGTAGCAAAACTGTACTGTAACCAAATTATTTTAAATTATTTTAATTATAAACGATTGTTAGGTCTGTACTAACTTACGTACATTGGTTCACCAATCTATAAATAAACGTATTTGTACGTATATAACTGAGGTTAATTGCGTAAACGTTTACTTTCTTCCAAATATTAAGGTAAACAGGTTACAATAAATAAATTGTCAATGACCGCGCTGTATGAATGTTTGGCATTCGAAGTATTCGACAAATTGGCTTCACCGATACGTCCAAGACACGTTTTAGTGTTATTATAGGTTCAGATTTTCTTACGGTATCTATTTGAAGTTTAACAATTTGTGTAATTAGTAAGACGTGTTAATATGCGGTTTACAACAGTTACTATTTTCGTACTCCCAGTTCTTGTGGCTGGCTGTGTCGATTCGTCCTGGCATTGTTGGAAATAGTGCGTAAACTAGCCTGCTTGCCAAGAGCTTATGGCAATATGCCTCAGCAATCGTAATTTTTAAGGAGGGTCATAATCGGGCACCCTTAAAATATCCATCAAGCGTTTATGATGACGAGTCACCATCACCCCCTAATACAAGGAGTAAAGACGTTCGATTAATATGCCCATAACCAAAAGTGACGACAATAATATCAGTACTAAAATAACAAAGTTACAGCGTATAGCGGTAGTGTGATCAATCCGAGCGTATTTACTGCTTCGAATAAATTAGTTTTATGTATTTTGGCAGTAATATGCTAACTACTAACGATAACGACCTTAGTTTACTTCCAGACGAATGTAACAATAATTTTGCGACTTCAATACTCAAATATTGTTAATTATTTGATCATGCCTCATCATTTTCATCCACAAGGTAAACGAGAACATCTTTTTATCATCATTCAGTCTTTTGAGGCGAAAGAGATTCACTGCTGGACACATCGACGGACCTGTTCTTATACTCGACTCTTAGTTCTCATTTATGTGAAATCTATCTCCTACTATGAAGTTATCGAATATATCCCATTCAAATCCCATATCAGTGTAGTAAGCAATGATAAAACACAGGACATCGTCGTAATCTATACCACCACAAGTACCGCAGACCGGAAACAGAAACCCGTGCGTAATAAACTACTCAGAACTGCACTGTGTCATTTAATAGTCCCCATTAAAGAAGTCACTGATTGTATAGTAGAATTAATAAATACATCTGCAGTACCTACGGAGGAGTTACCGAGGCAAATAGATTAGTGTCGTCTAATAGGCGGTGGACTCTGTGTCAATTTAAAATAGAGTAACGACTGTGCTATACGCATACGCTCTAGTTTTCTGATTCTCAAGTGTATCGTAAATTCAGTTCTTGTTAACATTTTTGCGTGTTAAGGACTTTATGGTGAGGCTGAGGAGATTTTTTGTTTTTTCTGTGATTTTAGCTATATGGATGGAATCCTTAACTCGGGTTTCTACTTATCTAAGTTTTGATGCTATTTTTTTTTTGGGAGGATGGGAAATCATCATATGACTTCTCCCGCTCTGGGTGGAGCGGGAGGGTGTGCCAGACTCTTATTGACTAAAACCCACCCTTGTGAACTGAAGGATCAGTTGCCCTTTGCGTTCTAGAGCCTTTAGACAAAATACTTTTCTGTTAACGTTTACGCTAACGCTTCGTGCAAAATGTATAGCAACGACATTACTGGGCGTAATTCACGTGACAGTTCTCTCCGCAGTTAATGTCCTTGCCATAAATTTTGCACGAAGCGTTAGCGTTAGCGCTATTATAAAAGGTATTTGGCTAAGGGGGCAGAGTCGCCATGATTCTTTCGGACACTCCTGCGACCCCAGTTTTGATGCTATGCTAGTGACTTGAAGTCTTGAACTATTCCCGGTTCTTCAAGGTCTTGAAGATACATTATAATGTAAACATGATTTTGATCGGCAGCACAGTGTGCAAACTCACTTACACCATTTTATGTATTCACAGACGCGTCTATTTTACGATTGAACATGTTATGGCATTTGGTCCATAAAATTTTGATTTCTATCTCTAAATATTGTCTGGTGACTCATGTTCTTAAAGGCTCGGGAATTACAATCATCAACCGCTTCCGTGATGTAAGTTATGTAATAAAATTTCAAGGAATCGCGATGAATTTTTGAGTACCTATACTAAATCCTGGATATGCTCAGCCAGATTTATGGTTGAAGCCTGACTTGCAATAGTAATAAAAATAAAATATGTAATCAAGTTTTTGGATCTTTTAATTTACATGCAGAGTTTGGATGGATTTGTACTTATTATTCTATGTTAGTGTTTGCTGAAGCGACGGATAGCTGTCTAGCTGAACAATAAATTCACTGGTCTGACAAATAACATCAGCTGGTCTAGTCGTTTTAAAACGTGATCCATTAATTTCAATTTTTATTTAAATAATAATCCGCCACCTCTTCACATAGTCAATAAAAATTTATTAATTTTTATTTTCTGTTTGTCGACAGGCATGAAAATGACTATGTCCACGGCCCCGACGATGAGCGCACGGGTACACAGGAAAGTGATGCGAGCGCCGCATAAACGGGCCCACCCGGGTAAGACGCAGCACCCGGGCAAAATGGTGCACGCCGGCAAAATTGCGCACCATCCGGGCAAATTGGCACATTTAGGCAAATTCGGGAAACTCGCGCACTACGCTCACACGCACGCTCTGCGGCCGCCTGAACCGTGCGAGAACAGTAACGATAGCGGCCTAGGACCCGATGCCGTCAACAGGTAAGATCCATGTGGTTATTAACACACGCTTTTTAATGCAATGTTGAAACTTAATTACGGTGGCCACTTGCTCATTGTTCTAACATATTCGTCTGCTGTGGTGTATTATTTGGAGCAAAATAACCTATATTACACTCCAATCATTTGTTCTGTCGCACTAACACATCCTGTCTTAAATGTTTCTTATGTGCTTTAAGATGTTCAATAATTTAAACGTATATTCGAAGAAGACTGAAGGTTTCATGACACATTTACTTATTATTAATTAGCGTGGAGTCTCAGAAACTCTCACATATACTCGGTGACTAAATAAACCTCTGCAACGTGAATGTGTTCATCGTTTGTTAGATTTGTTAGCATCGATATATCAACAGATAAATCAGATCAGCTATAGATGGTGTAATAATATAAAATAGGCTCCCACTGAGATATTTTACAACACAATCTTCAATGGTTACTGAAGTTTTATAGTGAGTTCAATTGTGTTCCCCAAATTTTTGATTGTTCTTTCTTGCTCTTTAGCCTCATTTTCTTTATTAATAATCGGAGTATCAACGCGAACAGCTTATTTTAAAAACCTCCAGGTTTGCAGTTTTCCTCGTAGTTGCAGTTCCAGTCAGTAAGAACTAGACTAAATATATGAGGCTGTATTTTAAGAGGACTTAGAGACAGATAATCAGGTCATAGATCAATGAAATATCAATCCACTAGCTTTATCTTTTACTACAGTTCAATTTTTTTAAAAATTCAGCTGTAACCACTTTGCCCGCTAAAGTTGTAAAGTAAAACACGTCTCCGTCTGTATCTTAGTTATCTATAAGTTAGCGCTTATTCACCCAATTTGTAGTCTCTCTCCATCGGATAGCTTCAGATATACTCAAATTCTTACCGATACGACCTTCAGTGTTAGATATCGTTACGTACTCACGTCCGTATGCGCATGAGTCGCGCGTGCGAACACGTCCTTATCTAGCAGTAACTACTCGGCTTTATCGTTATCGATCTCTTAACTGGTGATGTTATCACTTACTAGATTTTTATCGGGTTGTCAACCAACACAGAAATCCATCTTTTTTTTTTTTGAGTGTGGGAAAACATCAGTAACTGACTGACGCCACACTATTCCCAAACCACTGTAACTTCTGTAAGCCAGAATCAACAGTGGCGACCACAAGAAAAAACGCCGAGGCAATGAAGCTCGACGAGTCCCAGAGAAACGATTAAACTGTCTTGGGTCCCGTAACGAAATTAATCAGAAAAGACAGCGGGGGAGTAAGAAAAACATAATTACCACTTCCCTCCTAATCAAGCGGGAGACAGAACAAAGCTAGGCCATTAGGCACAAAGGGGGTATTTACAAGCCCAGTTGCCAAGCACCACTGGTTAAAAACACTAATATTTATGGCTCCTGAAATTGTGAGCTGTTACATTTGATTCCAATAATAGGAGCGGCCGGGCGTGTCAGACTCTTACTAACTAAAACCCTCCTGTGTACAAACACTCACCCACTACCCTGGCAAGAGGCAGAAACCCATGCCATTTGTGTAAATACAGTACTTATAGCTTACTTCTCACGCCTCTAGAAAAAAGGTCGCGTAAACCATACAATCAACAACGTTCAACAAGTTAATTTTATTGAACAACAAACAATTTGACAAACACCATTTATCCACTCATGATATAATACACGAGTAGAGTACACAACTACACAGGCATAAGTAATACGAATTACATAAGGACGTCACTATGCAACTAACAGTTTACGTAATACGCAGTTGCGAAAAACATACGAAATATCGAATGTAGTGTCAATGGCCGTTTTATACGTATGTGTTGTGTTTAATTTGATCGTTTCTCGTCTTTTTTTTTAGGGTCGGTAATCATCAACTAACTTCGCCCGCTCTGGGTGGAGCGGGAGGGCGTGTCAGGCTCTTACTGACTACTGAACACTCCCGCGACTGTGGCGGATCGTTAATCTTCTGGCCCTTATACTTTTAAGGTGTCTTCATATTTGCCACTGCTGTTTCTGTACATTTTTGTCTGCCTTGTTTCCATATCCAATCTGATCTCTAAGTCTTATTGAGTGCTTTTCAGTCATATGTATAAGGCCATCCATAAATTCCGTCATCACGAATTTCATGATTTTTGGCTTCCTCCTCTCGTCCTTTGTCACAGTTGGTCTCATTTGTGAGACTCTTTAGTATGCCGTTACATATACCCTAATTTGATGAATATTAACTGGATTTTCACCTTTCTATGCTAAGAGCAGATTTTCTCCGTTTGTTTTTATTGCTCCGAGTGAAAAGCTCAGCTTACATGGTGATATCCAATCAAGCATATTGTTTAACTTAGTCTTTGCACTAACAACTGTCAGGTCAACTTTAAATTCAACAAAATAGCCCAGCTTGACTTGCTATTATTACAGAGAATAAACCAAGAACCGTTCCTTGTAGCAGACTATCGGGGAAGCCAATGTTTATTAGGAGATATTTACTGACGCCTATGATTGATGATACGCTAGGAAATCACGCGATAAACAAATGATACACATTAGCTAGCAACATAAACTGAAGCTGAAACACACAATCCTTTAGGTCAAGGTTCAGACATTAAAGAAGAAAGAAAGTTAAAAATATTTATTTGGTGACAGTTACCAGGTTCACGCAAATGAAATAAAATATAAAAGTGACAATCACTAAAAAAAAATTTACATAGCGTGTGCCTCACGGCTGCGCCAATATTATAGATAAGGCTAGACTTTACTATTGTACATGTAAAGAGGAGGGATGAAACACATGTAACTAAAAGAGTTACGAATATAAATATGGATGGATGGAGAGGGAGAGGGAGGCCAAAGAAAGGATGGATGGATTGTGTGAGGAGTGATATGAAAGAAAAGGGAGTTAGTGATAGCGTGACGGCTGACAGGACAGAATGGAAGAAAAAAACGTGTTGGGCCGACCCCAAGTAACATGGGATAAGGGCAGGAAGATGATGATGCTTGACTTTACTATTGGTACAAAAATACCAATAGGGATGTTTTTTGTACAAAAATGGTAATTCTATTTAGTCCGTAAGTTATATTATCTAAAAATATTGGACAAAAATGACAAAGATAAAACGCATAAAAGTGGAGGAGTGGTGGCTGATTATGTCACTTGTACTCGTAGGCAAAAATTACCGTCCTCATTTTTTATTTACGTGAAAAAAGAAACAATACGTGTCCAATAGTTTTTGGTAATCGTAACTGACGGACAAAATAGTTTTTTTTAGTCATCTACCCTATTCCTGTGACTCGTATGTAGAAGCATTCGTTAAAGTTCCAACTTGCCCTTGAGAGTTGAAGCCTAAATTATATTCGAAAAACGTATTACGTATCAACACAGGACTGGGCACAGTGCCATAACTAGAAGCCATAATACTCAACATCGGTTCTACAGATGTAAATGACGACGAGTAATCAATGCTTTACGGCCTAGACACATCACGGCGCGACGCCGCCACCGTGAAACGGCACGACGTCGTACCGCGGTTCAAACGTGTTCACTTACAGTTTTTGACTAGATATGGACCGCGAAAGACGTATTCTTCTCCTGTCATTGGTAAGACGACGAATAATTTCCACGGTCTATATCTAGTCAAAAAACTGCAAGTGAACACGTTTAATCCGATGGTTGCTGCAGTGAGAAGGCGCGGTGCACCGTACCGCGGTACGACATCGTGCCGTTTCACGGTGCCGGCTACGCGCTGTGGTGATGTGTCACGGCACCGCACCGCGGCACGACGTCGTCCCGTTACACGCCGCGCCGTAGTGATGTGTCCAGGCCCTGAGACACCATCACTATGATTTTGGTCTCTTCCCTTCACATTTCAACATTCAGTCTGATGAAAATAATTTGTTGACCAATCATCGCGCTTGCATATACCACTTACCAGTAATTTGTTATCGCTTTTTCTTCCGCATTTATTAAAGTAACATTTAATAGTTTTCCATGTAAAGAGGTTTCCGCTGTACGCCCATCTTCTCGCTTGAAATCATTTGCATTTTAATTCGATTAAATGGTATTCTGTTGTAGACTAGCTTAGTCATTAGTATACCTGAAGGCGTGTGTATGTTTATAAATACATAACACAACAAACAAAACAGAAAATTGCTGAAGTGAATATTTCAGCTGAAATGCTTTGATAACTGTACTTCTGTACAGCTTTATAATCCACCCTTTCCTTTTTTTGATGAAATGAATTAATTTATGTTTCTTTAAAAGCTCTGTGTTTAAAAGTCTTCAAATGGGTCACTGCAGTTAATTTCTAAAGTGCTCTTCAATTCATATCATTCGATGAATTGATTTATATCAGTCCATCGCACATCTGCTCTATAGCACTGCATCACTTGCTCAATGCTCATTGTTGCCAATCCACAACCAATTTTACAGTTAACGTTGTATGCTAGATTAGATTAGTCTACTATATCAATCAGACGTTCTCGTTGCGCGAACGCACCTCTCGCTAATATATTTTTAACACGTTTCGCCGCACGTGCGCGTGTGCCTATCACGCTGTTACTTCATCGTCAGGCCAATAATAACATAATAGTAATTAATGAATTTATAATTTATTTTGGCCTGTCAAATTTTAGGATGGTGACCTGCTTTTTGTTTGTAGCGCAACATGCTAGCTTTAGCGATATAGGCACATAATTATGTACAGCACAATGATTCGTGAAAATACTTATCGTCGTAATTGACTGTAGTCAGATTACGTCTTCATTGCTAGATTTAAAATGGGCCACAGCATGACTATGAACATCACAACTTCATTAGAGTAGTGAAGGCAACCGGCCGATGATGGGATTTCAATCACTTCAACTTAACTAAAGCCGTTAATGGCGTGTGCAGATTATCGGACACTTTGGAGGAGTGGGAACACCCGGAGTTGAAACGACGCCGAGGGGACACAGAAGCGGCGGTTAAGCTAGAATGCGACGATGCGAACGACGCGTACGCTTTCCGCGCGCTGGGCTCAGCTGAGCCCGCGTCCGCGCCAGCTCCGCCCGACGCTCTCGCCTCTACGCTTGCGCCGGCCCTACCCGTTCCCGTGTATGTTAACTTTTTTCTTAGAAACCATTCTGTTCTGGAAGGTAACATTGGATCACGCTCAAAATTCATTCATATTTTGGTGTTTATGCCCCTAACCTGTTATTGGATTGTAAAGAAAAAGCATGGATCCTGAATACGGGTAGATCCGGAGGCTCCAGAGTGTCCTATCAAGAAGATTTCATTAGAACTGACGTCTTTGTTGACATGAATAGTGCTCCTTATTAATTATAATTGGTTGCTTGAAAAGTGTTAGTTTGTGCAGTGTCACGAGCATACATCCATAAATCCGCATGTTCACCGCATGTAATTGTCGCATCGTCCGAGTGTTCGTGTACTGTTGACGCACTGATTTTTTATACTTACAAATGTACTGCTAATTGTTTATTGACCTCACGATCATGAATACACAATTCATTTGTCTTTTTACGACTATTTTGGATAATATAAAAGTGACTAATTCAAGGTGAATCTGTAAAGTGGCAAAAATTATGTTCTTTCATTCACGATAATTCATAGCAATGTCGATTTTTTTCAGAATGAGAGCGGGTTGCAGTATATCTAGTCCAAGCATAGCTGAAACTCCAGGCAAGAGGTTCCAAGACCCGTACAGATCGTGCGGGAAAATTGGCAGCGGGGGCAAATTGGCCAGCAAGTACCCTGGAGGGGGGAAATTAGTTGGTGCCGGTGGGAAAATAGGTGGAAAACTGGGGGGGAAGTACGGAGGTAAATTGGCACAGGCTATGGCCCGAAGAAGGGCGCTAGCAGCCATGACACAGGGCAGGCCAGGGTTGGCGGCCCCACTGACGAACAGGTCGAGAGACGGCACGGTGGAACTGCAGATACTGTGCCAGCCCGAGACACAACACAGAGCGAGGTAACTATTGTATTACCTATTCTCGAAAATGGTTGAAATCCTTCTGAAGAATCTGTGCTTACCTGAACTGGCTTTAACTACAGGCTATTATCAATGGGAATCCAAAGAGGTTCAATAGCTACCCTTAAGTACCTAATCAAATCGCACCATATTCTCAGAAACTGATGCATCCATAAACCCAAATCCACTAGCTTATATGTGCATTTCTTTTCTAGATATCAGACTGAAGGCAGCCGTGGTGCTGTCAAAGACAATTCCGGGAATGGTTTCCCGACAGTCAAATTAGTTGGTTACGACAAACCAGCTGTACTGCAGGTGAGATCTTCGCATATATTCTTAGAACCAAAACCCCTGACTTCATCATCATCTTCCTGCCCATACTTTATACTCCCATTCTTCCTTTTCAACCGAAACGCTATCACTCACTTCCTTTTCATCCATTTTTCCATTCATTACAAAATCCATCTTTTTTATAAGTCTTGACTTATTGAATATCAATTTGCGAAACCCCTTTTTCTCATTCAAGTATCAAAAAATATTTGTTGCTCAGTTAGTGCTAGTGACTGCTCAGAATTGATATTAAGTATTCCCATTAGCTTGGGCTATTTCACTCCAAGGTGTGAAACTGCAAAGAGTTGTCAGCAATACATGACGGGTGCCGTCATGGCCGATGCCTGCCCAATGGTAGCGGATAAATTCGAAAAAGAGTTACCGCGCCCCTGGGCACTCAGGCAACTGAAAGAACAGGGGTGGGTTTTAGTCAGTAAAAGTCTGACACGCCCTCCAGCTCCACCGTATAAAAAAATGGCGTGAAGAATACTAATCTTCCCAATAATAAAATAGAACAGTTGACATTAGATCAGAGCTCAATCCTTAACAAACCTCGATACATCCTAAGATTCCTTGCAAGTCGAAGGTCAATGCGTGCAGGGCAATAAATCTAAGGATAAGATCTCGTCGTGAGTGGAAAGCCAATCTCGATGAACTGTTGTGGTAGGGTTTACCTGATGTAATTGAGAAGGGTATAAGAATATGGAAATTTTAATACTGATTCATTTAGTTGTACATTTGTGTTTAATAAACTCTATAATTAATTACGTCGTACATTGAAAGAGCATTAGTAAATGGCGCTACTTTTATTGTTTAGTCCACCCGGAGCAGTCTACCCCGCTACCAATCTTGATGATTGGCTGACCTTGTTGCATTATTTTCCACATAAGTTTGTTCAATATAGCTGGAGAGCAGGAATTGCATCCATGTTAAACGACCTAGTTCTGCCTAGCGTTTTCCCAACTATCTTGGGGTCGGCTTCCAGTCTAACCGGATGCAGCTGAATACCTGTATTTTACATGGACCGACTGCCTATCTGACCTCCACAACCCAGTAACTGGGTAATACGATACCCCTTGGTAAGACTGGTTGTCAGACTTTCGGGCTTCTGACGACCCGTAACGACTGTCAAAGATCCACGATAGACAGCCGGGACCAACGGCTTAACGTGCTTTGCGAGGCACGGAGGAGTCTCGGTATGTAAAGATGGTCACCCATCCACGGACCAACCTCGGCAAGCGTAGCTTAACCTAATGGATCGAACCGTGCGGCTGTTATTACTTTAGCCACGAGCTCCTCCATTT
This sequence comes from Polia nebulosa, assembly GCA_951329385.1. Lineage (NCBI taxonomy): Eukaryota > Metazoa > Arthropoda > Insecta > Lepidoptera > Noctuidae > Polia > Polia nebulosa. Next base: position 3,666,435 of record OX589592.1, on the reverse strand, counting down.
TAAACGACCACACTTCATATTTAAACTAAGCAAAAGAGTAACTTTCCTGGCTTATTTTTTTGAGGGTCGGAAATCATTTGACGATTTTTTCAAGGCTACGGTGACTCTTTCAAACGGCGAGTAACTTTCCTGGCTGAGTTACATATCCAATTACGATACACCATCCCTCTTGGCCTTTTTTTTTCTAGCTTACATAGTGTCCCACTGCTGGGCAAAAGCCTCCCCTTTCTCCCTCCAAACCTCTCTGTCTAGGGCGATGTCTTGCCAAGTTTGCCCCTCAAACTTGATCAGATCGTCACAGGATCGTCCTCCTGCCCTTATCCCAATTTATTTAAGAAGGGCACAGCACATCTTTTTTCCATATGTCACCATTATTAGCGAAATCGCCTTTCACACAATTCTTCCATCTTTTCCTATTGCCATCCACGTTTATACTTAAGCACATCCTTTTCTATTATTGTCTACCACTTTGCCGGCGGTTTCGCTCCCGTGACCAATCCCGCGGGAACTGCTATTTTCCCGGGATAAAAAGTAGTCTATCCATGTTACTCGCTGACAATTTAGCTTTCTATTGATGAAAAAATGGTTAAAATCGATCCAGCAGTTTCGGAGCATTCGGTACAAAAAAATCTTTTCTCTTCATAATATCAGTATAGCGGCTCGTGTTTTACCACTATCTCACCTGGTGGGCAAGTCATGATGTGTTCGACAATGGAGCCTGCTTTTATTAATTGAAATAAATCTTCTCACCAGGTATACATAGGGACAGACACAGGTAGAGTAGCACCGCACATGTTCTACCAAGCGTGTCGGGTCTCCGGCAAGAACTCCACCCCCTGCAAGGAGAGGAAGGAGGATGGCACGGTCATCATCGAGATCGACCTGGAGCCGGCCAAGAACTGGCAGGTCACCTGTGACTGTGTTGGGATACTCAAGGTTAGTTGCAAAGCTTTTACGACATGTAACTTCAAGGTTACAAGTTGTAGGACGTGAGTTCAAACCCAGGCAGGCACTTTACTTTGTGTAAATTATTTCATCACCACTGCTCTCAAAACGGTGAAGGAAAACATCGTGAGGAAACCGGCATTTCCTAGAACCAAAAATTCGAAAACATGTGACATCCACCAATCCGCATCGGGCCCGCGTGGTGGATCACGGCCCACGTCCTCTCACAGAGAGGAGGCCTGTGACCCAGCAGTGGGGACATTAAAAGGCTGATGATGAACTTCAAGGTTTTGTTACAGGTTGTAGGATTCCTAGAAGAGATCTTTTTAATTCCTTATTTGGTAGAAACCACAGTTCCAAAACTTAACTTCTTGATAATTTCCTTTTGTGAAAGAGATGCTACTATTTCGCCAATGGTTATACAGCAACTCTGTTGATAAATCTTGTGGTGACTATAATTATTGTTTGATGTTATTTTGGTCAATTAGTCCCATTTCAGATTGATTGACCAATCCATAGACACTAGATTTTCTTATCAAAACCTCTCAGAAGCTGGGTTTCAATCCGTCACTGATTATTTTATTTTCCTTAGTCACTGATTACTCAGGTAGTCTAAATTTATTTATGTTGAGGCTACGAAGTTTTCTCAGTAATCTTCATATTATCAAAAACCTCTTCTACTCTACCAGGAGCGCAACGTAGACGTGGAGCACAGATTCGGCGAGACCCTCGGCGGCGGCGCGGTGAGCGCGAGCTCGGGTGCGGCACACATCTCGCGCGGCAAGAAGAAGTCCACGCGCTGCCGTATGGTGTTCCGCACCGACATCGTCAACGCCGACGGCCATGTGGAGACGCTGCAGGTCTGCTCCACGCAGATTATATGCAGTAAGTATAACTTTTTGTCCACTTACACAAATATATATTTTTTGCAGCTCCTTAAAGATTGCCGAGTATCTCAATTCCTCTGTATTCCATGTTGGTTTTTTTTACTAGCCTTTTCCCACGGTTGTGGTATTCAACAGGAAACTTGCATTTTACTGAAATAAAAAGTAAAAAGTCTATGGAACTCAGCAATAGTGAAGCTTTCTATGAGTAAGTAATAAAGAATTTCGTAGTTGGTTCAGGATTTCCGGAGATCACCTTGTACAAACACACTAAAATTTTAACTCTTTACAATATTGGGTTGTATAAGTTTAAATACATTATACTTACATATAATGTAAATAGTGAAAATTACATAGTAACATAAGAAGGTACTTAACTGTTAGGTGTGAAATCAATTCTAAATAGCGGTTCTAAAAGCACTTCAAAATAAATACATATATAAAGAGAACAATGACATGAATAATTTCGCCAATCAGACTAGATTTCAAGGTTACGTAACAATTGCATTGTATAATGTTTATATATTAATGACGATTAGCACTTTTAATAACATTTGTATACCTTTATAACCATCGAATTAGTGAACGATGTTTATAACCTTTAAAAGTCTCGGTATTCCAAGTAACCAACAAGTCACAAAAATTGAGCAATAAGGTTTTGATTTAAGGAACTTGTACTGCGGTGCAGACAATGTCTGGATAACACACTCCTGAATAACATGGCAGTAACCTAACCTTACAACACCAAAATAGTATTAGCTTTTGCTAGCGGTTTTCTCAAAATTTCTTCATGTGGAAATCCCGGATATTAAATGCGAAAAGTCCGGGTAAAGTAGTAATAATCCCGGGTAAACATTAAAAAATCCCGGGTAAAAAAAAGTAATAATCCCGGGTAAACATTAAAAAATACCGGGTAAAATGTAAATATTCCGGGTAAACATGTAAAAATCCTGAGTATAAAAAGTAAAACGTCCGGGTTAAAATAACATTGGTATACCTATAAAACCTTTATAAGTCTCAGTATTCTAAGTAACCAACAAGTCTCAGGAATGGAGCAAAAAGGTTTCGATTTAAGGAACTTGTACTGCGGTGCAGACAATGCCTGATCTCCTAGATAACATAGCATAAACCTAACATTATAACACAAAATTGTATTAGCTATTGCCAGCGGTTTCCTCAAAATTTCTTCATGTAGAAATCCCGGGTAAAAATTTAAAAAACCCGGGCAAGAATGTAAATATTCCTGGTAAACATGTAAAAATCCCGGGCAAAATTGTAAAATCCCGAGGAAAAATGTAAAGTTACCTGGTATAAAATGACTTATATTTTAATTCAGGACGTTCTATCTGTGTCGTTAAATCCAAAGTAAAAGTCTTCATTTTTCATTTGAACTGTGTACCATAACTTGGTCAAGCTCTTTTGAAGCGTCGTCGGCATATTGTATGATTCGTCATTTTACAAACGGCGTCACCCAAACGCTCGCTGGTTTATGAAATTCCTCGTCACTCAGCAACAATGACTTACACTATTATTCTTCCTCTACAGCCCAACCGCCAGGTGTTCCCGAAGTGTGTCGCAAGTCCCTGGTGTCCTGTCCTGCCAACGGAGGGCTGGAACTGTACCTGCTCGGCAAGAACTTCCTCAAGGAGACACGCGTGGTGTTCTGCCAGAGACAGGACGGACGCACGCACTGGGAGGAGGAAGTAACTCCTGACAAGGAGTTCCTACAACAGGTAAATTAACTTCTTATCCAGCGAAACAATGCTCAGCTTCACTCATCCCAGAGACAATGAAATTTACTTCAAATTTTCTGTACCTACCATGTGTTGTCTCTGCCTCACCTTGTCATTGTCCAAATGTGTCTATTTCATTATACCTTTTGATTGTAGATCAAGAAAAAAAAACAAGTCAATGCACCTGAATAAGAATAATCATAACAAATGTACGTAAATGAGTGACACATATCTTAAGAATTTCGAGTGTAATTGTAAATTATACTGCAAGGTGCTTTTCTTATCTTTGAATATGCCAGCTTTGCCGGCGTGGCTTTAGTAGTTCCCTCATTATAAATTATAGGTTATGTGCTATTCCACACTATAATCTATCTCTGTACCTACCAAATTTCATCTAAACCCATTCAGCTGTTCTGGCGCGATTGAGGAACAAACATCTATCCATCCAAACATTTACATTTATAATATTAGGTCAAATTAATTTATTAATTTAGTTATGTCACGGGGTTTCATCTCGAACCAAGAAAGTTTTGTTCAAATAAATGTTAATAGATAGCGTAATATGCATCTATTTCTTATTGAAGTTTAAGTTCTAAATATTAATATTTTGAAAAAAAAAATGGTAAAAACTGTATTTTCAAATTGTGAAATAATTGGCTCCTAATTCAAATTTAGATGTTTATTGGAACAAATACTTCGGCATTTATATTTCTTGTACCAATAGATGGCGCTGTTTGAAGTTTTAGAGTTTATCCATTCGCCCCTTTAAAACTTGTATAGTGACACATTGTAAAACAGTAAAACTGTTATGAAGTGCCAAAAATACTATAAAGTAATTCCTCAATGTGTGAGGAAATATTGGTAAGACTTTATGTAAATTCATTCAACTTGCAAGCCGTCGCTGCTAACACCATCTAGCGTCTAGCGAGGTGTAGAGGACGGGCCCGAACGAAGAATAAAAGTTGCTTGTGCAAGTCGAAAACCCGTAGTTACGGTGGTACCGTTTATTTGTATGAGATGAGGCATCTGAACGCTAGTATTATATTATCTGTGGTTATGTATATTGTGATCAAATATATAGAAAAATATAACAGAAGAAAAGAAAGAAATATAACAGAAGTTCAAAAATAAAATAAAAAAGGTGTGTGTGTACTTATGTACGCACGTAAGAAGTTATACTTCATCATCTCATCATCATCTCATCTCATAAATCGTAATCATTATCATTATTATATTCATTTTTTTTCGCATTCAATTTCGCTCTGTCTCTTTCTATTTCCCCTCCCTAGGAGCGTTAAACGTTTAACGTTTTTTTGTTGCAAGTCGCATAAGAAGTATAACTTCAAAAACTCAAATTTACATTTATGGGTTATCTTAGAAGAGCTAAGATAAATTCGAATCGTCTGGTAATATGGTCTAGTTTGAATGACTCTTATGTTTAAGTCCACTTCTAAATGTTTGTATCTAATCAGTCACGTTACAAGATTAGCCACGAAGGATAAGTAGCCTGCACCTTTTTGGAGGCTACTCTTCGGGTTTAATTAGTATCAATAAAAAAAAAACAAGCTAGTCACTTTTACTCTGCAACTACTATTGTTTCTTGTCGCCCATGGCTTCTGACGTCCGTAATAAAAAAAAAACTAAAATTTAGGGTGCCGTACCAAATTAGGGAATTTCAAAGAAAACATCTGATTTTAAAATATATTGGCATTTGCTAGTGAATATACGTAATAATAAACATTATCACCCAAGTTCATAGGTCATTGGGAAGTTAAAAAAAAAATTGTGACAGCAATAGGGCTCCGTGTAGTCCCTTCGGGTACGGAACCCTAAAAAAAACAAAAGGCGACCACCATTAGATTACTGTAGTCGCATGAAATTTAAATCCGAACCATTTCGAAAAAAAAAGAAAAAAAAATTGTAAATCCGAGTTATGCCCGAACATACAAAACATCCGAATTGATAACCTCCTCCTTTTGGAAGTCGGTTAAAAATGCTTGATTGTTAATTGTCCGGTTCCAGACTCACCTCGTGTGCTGCGTGCCGCCGTACCTGCGCACGGACATCAGCGAGCCGGTCGGCGTGCAGCTGTTCGTGCGCTCGGGCGGCAAGGCGTCCGAGCCGCACGCCTTCTGCTACACGCCGGCCGCACGCGACGCCGGCCCGCTGCACGCCTCGCGCCACCACACGCAAGGTAACACGCCGCAGCCGACACGCTGACTCATACGCTTGGGTGTGCTTGGATACTGGGTTTTTTTATGTCAAAAGCGTGAAAAAAAAATATTGAACGTTTTGGAATCGTCTTACGAATTTTCGATCAGGTCACATGTCTCCTGACGCGAGTTTAACATTTTATACCCATCCCAAGAAAAGTGCTCAACGCCGCTAAAAAAGTTTTCACTTCAAAAAACGAGCGAGCCTTACAGTAATAATAATAATAACGTTTATTGTGTCCAAAAGTTAAACACAAACAATTTTGGGTTTGGAGTCTTCATTTAAGCAAATAATGCCTGAATTAACAATAGGTACTTACTTAAAACACAATAAAAACAGTACATGGTAGAAGTAAAAACAGTAGTCGCATATGATGTGCAACATTAAACATTCTATCCTGAAAAATAAAATTAAAACTTTTTGTTCCGATTTCGACCGCGAGCAGACTTATCGTGCGCGCGCTCTACCATCTAACGGACAATTCTACCACCGCGCGCGCTGGTCAAATCAAATAGCGGGCTTCCCCGGCTTCCTGTTACACACATCCGTCCCATTTCACGAAATCACTGCCACAGATTGCAGGAAACATGTTACAAATCTTTAACTTAATAGTTCAAAATCATTTTTTAAACAAGTTTTTATAAAGGCTATCATGATCACAAAATTTCGTGTCCGTGCTGTAGAGCATTGAAGAGTTCCTTTATCTGAAGCTAATCGTGGATTTTGATTCAGATGAACTGAACCCACATGTAAAAAATCAACTCCGTAGGAGAAGAGGATGTGATTTTCTATTTCAGCTTGCAAGATTTGACCCGAACATACATACATACAAACATTGCAAGTTACATAAAAACTTGGAAAAAATATTGTTTTCGTAAAATTTGGATAAAACATCTTTTCAGTAAAAAATAAAAGATTGAAAGTAGTATACGTTCAATTTTCAGATTAAAAAAATCAGATCCAATTTTTTTTTTTTTTGACTATAGATATCGAAATTTCTTAAAGTATCATCGTCACGCTTTGACATAAAAAAACGCGTTTTCGCATTTCATATATTCATGAGATTAGAACAGTGTCGTCCTAAACGATGTCTAGATGTCCTCCATGTATGCACGAATATATAAATATTAACATTCGCTTATGATAATATATCTGTGTGCAATACAAAATTGCTGTCAAATAGTGCAAGGCTTTTGTAAACTTGTGTTAATTCATTACACACAATTGTTTGTGTTCACTGTAAAATGGGGGTAACTCAAAAGCTTGCAAAGTTTATGTCTAAAAAAATGTGATGGTGACAAGAATATTATAATATACATATAACCGTCAACCTATTGCAGTTATAAATTTCTTAAATTGGCTTCAGCATTGATTTTTTTTTGCAAATGCTTTTTTAATTAGCCCCAATTTACAGTCTTATCATTGAATTTGGACAGAGTTAGAGTTATCTTGTTACAGAAAAACTGCAATATCAAATATAATTTGTCAATTAAAAAAATCTTAGAATACATCATAATCTGAAGTGTAAAACATTAATATTCATTACTCTGCTGTTTGCTATCTTATCTTCTCAATTTAATTTAATTCTATTCTCTTCCGTGTTTTTTTTTTGTATTTTATAATAATAAGTTCTCTTAAAAGATTAGGCTTGTACGCTTAGAATAACTACACAAACACATTCCTCGAAATTTAAGTGGAGGTTAAATAAAACCATATCAAAATCCACCAAGCAGTTTTCGAGATAAGATTTAAGAAACGGACCGACAGACCTGGTCGATATTATTTTATATGTCTAACATAGATTTAACTGGTATTTATATTGTATAGACTTTGTCCGTGCATGTTTCATTTGTGGTCAAAAATGTTGCTTTAAAAGGTACTTATCTGCTTTTTTATCTAATATTGCTTATTATCATCGGATATTAACATATACTGTAATATAAATTAATTTTACATTATAATCTGAAATCTGAAGATGCATTGCATTAAAACTGAATTTGCTTTAGAAATATTTAATTTCATTTAGCTTCTTGTGCGTATCGCTTACTCTTTTATGACTTATGCGATAATCTCAAAACATTCGGAATAATGAGCTATAATTATGATAAAAAGAATAGATGTCAAAATTTCGCATATTAAAAAATAATCAGAGCAAAATTTTCGTATTTGAGCAATTTCATATATAAATTAAACCATAAGAATAAAATCGTAAGTGATACAATAAAACTAAAAAAAAAATATAAATAGTAACATTTGATTGCCCTATTGCATATTACTGTAACAACATGTTGCTTGTATCTAACCACGCTTATAACTGACGCATGTATATAACACTGCGGTACAATAGTTATATGATAATAATACTGAAAGTTAAGATATATATTTATAGAGATATTTGGAAGAAACGACTGATGCGCGAATTGCGTACTCTTTCTTTTTTCCCTTCTGTTCAAGCTAGGTCTGTCTAGGTAGCGAGCACTGCCGACGCCCGCCGCTGCCCGCTGACAGCGCCAGCACGGTACTGACACACTACACGCACACCATCACACGCCATCATACAGACAAACATACAACCAACACACAGACAGACAAACATACAACCATAAAAAAAAACACACTAATACAATTTTTTTTGAACATTACTTGTACGCACTGTCGATGTTACTTTTTATGTATTGATCAATTTTCAGCTCTTTTTTGCCCGATAAAGATTACCAGCATTAATTTGTCTATAAATTCATGTTTTTATAAAAGTTTAACTTTGCTTACCATAAAGTCAAAACTTGCCTCAAATCAATCATTATTTTCTAGTCAAAAATAAACTTAAGCCCCTCGTCGACAGTGCACATAATCACACAAGCAAGCCTGACTCAATACAGAACAACACACAATGGAAAAATCCAAAGACGACGCAAAGTCAATGGAAAATGAACTATATTTACTTTTACACAAAGCTCACTTGCCAGTTACACTCACCTTCGCGTAGGACAGACTCCACATCCCCCCACACCTTAGATAGTACTTTATTGCGTGCCGACCCTATGTTGTATATTTTTGTATGTTGTACTCCGATTTAACTGGATTCTAATTAGATTTTAAGTGTCACGTAAAATGTATAATTTTACTGCGAAATTTTGACCGTTTTCATCCTGCTGCCTGATGACCTTATTTTAATTTGAGCAAGCAAGCAAGCATATTGCTATCTCAAGTCTTAACAAATGTGAAAAGAAGTTTCATTTAAAAAAAAAAAAAACATAAGAATGTGATCTCGATGGCCTTCAGCCTGTTGAGACCATTTTGAATAATTTAAAAGAAAAACAGAACAAGTAGTATCTTATACTTGGTGAAAGAACTTTAAAATGAAAATATGTTTTCACCTAAAATCAAGATTTTTTTGCCTATCCTACTCTTAATATAAAGTTGCTAATCTGTGGGCTAAAAACGTTAAAGATTTACACAACGTGGCCAAATACCGATTTATTTATCTAAAAATAAATCTTTAAATCGCGGTAGTGATAACCTACCTCGTTGGGAGAGGCCTTTCAGGTCCTAGTCACGTGCTAAAGGCTCAAAAGTACCAGAGAATCTGGTGGAAGGTCACCTTAGCAGTTCCAAAGCTTCGTTTGACACATCGACTTGGCGATCAACATTCTGATGTGTCTTCCGAAGCTACCGGCGTTATCTGATTATTAAAATCTCGTTCACTTGTATGATAATTGTAAAAATACAAATATGTAAAGATAAGATACTTACATTTTTTATTAAGTACTTTTGATGTTATGATAAAAACATATTTTATTCATGTCCATTGAATCATTCGCTATTTTGCTCTTTCATATTACTGTTGAATGATAATTATATCATTTTGAAATATGTTTTACTAACGTTGTCTAGAAAAAAAACAAGTTTTTAAAGTACATTAATTCATTAATGTTTTTTTTTACATAATTTTGCCATTTACTTACATAAATTAGATATTTTAATGAATTTTAAATATTGAGGAGTTCACTTTAAAAAACACTGTATCCTCAAATAAAAAGAAACAAATGATTTATATGTTTAATAAAAAACTATTTTTTGCACTAAATCCATAGACATATAATTCTAAATTAACAGCATTTACTGTGGAATACACGCCTTTTCAATTCCCAAGTAGTCTTTACCTACTACTAAGAGTGCCGACAAGACACATGTAACGGGACATGAGACACATGTCGCTTTAAGCGGCACGTGTTTTTAACACGTCAGATGCGTCCATAGACTAGTTACGTGTGAACTTTTCCGTACGTTAAGTTAAGTTCGCACAAGTTACAGGCGTATCTTCCGTAGACAATGTCTTCTAAACCAGTTTTTTCGGAGCGTGTTTAGGGCGGGGTCGGCGCGTGTAATGGAGTCTCTCCGGAGCCCTACTAACGCGTGTCTGTGTGATAGGTGGTGGTGACGAAGCCCGGCCCGTGCTGCTGTGGGGAGGAGGCATGATGCCTCCGCCCTCGCTGCCCGTGCGAAGGCCTTCCATTATTGTGCCAGACCCGCACTCCCCGCAAGGACTTAAAAGTGAGGTATGTACTGATAGAAAGTTAAAAAAAATTAACCCTACCAGAAACCCAAACGTAACATACCACTAACCCAAACTAACTTAAATAACTGAAAAGCTATACCAACCGAACCCAAATCAACCTTACCAGAAACCCACACCAACTTTTCAAGAAACCCAAACAAACTTTTCTAACAACCAAGGAACCTAACACAATTGAATTATTATAATGCATGTATAAAAATCTAAAAATATAAGAAAAAGAAAATTCGAAACGCAGAAAAGAAGATAACTCTTAAAAATTGTTCATGAGTAATTGCTGGCCAAATAACACATCGATCTAAAGAAAGAGACGGCATGTCACATAGATATGAGTGACAGAGATAATAATAATAATATTCCACAACTATCACACAACGCCATCTAGTTCCAAGCTAAGCAGAGCTTGTGTTATGGGTGCTAGACAACTGATAAACATACTTATATATTTCTAAATACATAAATATTATAGATAAATTACACCCAGACACAGAACAAATGATCATGCTCATTACACAAACGAGATGATGCTTTACAATGGCAAACTATTTATATAATGGTGCGTCCACATCGAAGTTACTTGTTGTGGAACAACGTGAAAATCCTTTGTCATAACCATGTTACAAAATGTTGCTCCAAAAATAACTTCGGTGTGGGCGCACCATTACTCGACATGCCATAATATTTACAATACTAGGTTTAAATTGTATCCCAAGTGTTAAAATCCATAGTGAGGAAAATCTTTCCTCTCTTCCCTTTGGAGGCCACTTGGTTTGTATGTGACAGAAATCCTTCGAAAAGAGCAAATCCACTCTTTTAGAGGACTTCTAAAAAAATTAAACTTGAAAAACATGTTCATTTATTCCAAATAGAAAAGAAAGAAAATCGACACTTCATTAGACCATCTGCTTGAATTCATCAGTGGTGATGAATGTCATAGACTGTCGCCTGGTCAAAATAACATTTGCAACAGAGTGAGTTCAGTAGACTTGTGGATCACACTATCGTTCATCAGTCACACTATTAAACAGACCTTAGACATAGGAAAAATAATACTTGGTATAGAAAACGGAACTGGGTGTATACACACCAAAGCTGACAACATTAATAGTGAACAAAAGTTGTGCAACATGTTTTTGTGTTGCCGGAAACATACTTGCTATGCAATTGAACATGTGTTTGCAACATGTTTCCAGCAACAATTTTGGGTTCGCTGCAAGCTACATTGCATTTATTTATGTGATGCATGTTTAAGCAATAAAAAACAATGCAACACTGTTTGGTTTGTTGCTAGCAACATTGCATTTATTTATGTGATGCATGTTTAAGCAACAAAAAACAATGCAACAATGTTGGGTTTGTTGCTAGCAACATTGCATTTATTTGTGTGGTATTTACATGTTTAAGGTGGAAGCGCCAGGGTAGCCCGCGAAATTAAAAGTTTCTTACGTTTTTTGCAATTTGCAGGTCAGTGTCAGGTTGTGTCTTGGTCAAAATATGATTCCCGGCCGTAGCAAAGAGGATTTATAGAATTAAAATCATCAATAGAAGTTTCATGAAATCATAACATTTGGCATCAATTCTAACTAAGAGAGTTGTATTGATGATTTTAATGATTACAGTTCTGTAAATACGTACTTGCTACGGCCGCAATCATAATTTGAGCAACATACAACCTGATACTGACCTGCAAGTTGCAAAAAACGTAAGAAAATTTGAATTTCGCGGGCTACCCTGGTGCTTCCACCTTAAGCAACAAAATACAATGCGATAATATTGAGCTTGCTGCTAGCAACATTGCATTTATTTGTGTGATACATGTTTCCAGCAAAGAAACATTGTTGTGTTTACTGCTAGCAATATTTGTTTATACTACATGTTTTGCAACTTTTGTTTACCATGATAAGGAAGCTTTACGTCTCTGTGCCAAATACAACTTCATTTTCTATGCCTATTGTCGTAAAAAAGTGTAGCCAAATAAAACTAAGCTGATGGTTGCCTTCAGGTCGCAGATGACTCCAGCCAGCATTCACTAGCAGACGGCGGCGAGTCGTCGTGCGGAGCCGACGGGCCTGACCAGCCCATGAGCATGTCCGACGAGCTCAACATCGTGGACCTCCGGCTCAAGTCTGAGATGTCCAGGGACTCGCAGAGCCAGGTACGCAGTCAAGCTTCAATAGAATACAAGTTTACTAGTAATTTTCTAATTTGGAAAGAAAAATCTTTTAACTTTTACTGTATTTCTTGTCGTGTATTACCATACTATCTGCCCACCAGGTCGGCTTCGCAAGCGGGTATGATAGCATGAAGCTCTCTCCGAGCACTCCCGCACAAAGCGAGCCTCCCTCTCCTCTAGCGTCCTTCACGCAACAGCTGCAGGCCATCCAGAACCAGGTGCAGACAGACAAGATGGTGGAGACTGTCACCGCAGCCATCTTCAACTCCGACGAAAACGCCCCACAGATCTACCCCACCATGATGCAGCCCATAGACCCCATGCGACAGCTCATCTCCTCCAAAAGCGTCGACCCCCTAGAGACCGACATGAAACTCAACCCCGAACTCATGATCACCGACACCACGATGCAACAGAACGAGCAAAGACTGATAGTGTACAACCAGATGCAGAGCAGACAGGAGGATAACTTTAATCCTTTTGTAGCTATCACCAAACTGGAGATGGGGACCAGCCAGATGGAGCATAGACTAGCACAGCAATCTGCGCATATGAATGCTTTGGTAGAAGATGCTATGAAGGCTACTGCCTCCATTTTACCTGACAACACCAAGCTCGACGAACTGGTGAACTCCAGAGTCGAAGACCACCTGTCAGCCGCCTCAGGCACCTCGTCGTCAGCAGCCAGCCACGCTTCAGACATTCTCCTCAGCCCCAACGCAGCAGTGCCAAGTAGGAACTCCGCCACAGAACTCCTGCCCCCCATGCCAACGTCAGCCATCTCCCCAGACGTGATCCTCAACCCTCAAGTGTCCCCCAGCATGCTATGCGACAACTCCCAACGCATTGTGATGCCCTCAGGACCCTCGCAGGACGAGCTCATGATGATGCAAGACCAGGTGCAGCTGACGTCGGTGAAGACTCCGCCGGCCGCGGTGAAGTCCATGATCCTCAACGCGGCAGCAGAGATCCTGACGTCAGACACCACCATGAACGCTTTAGTGACGTCAGCGATTAACACCGCAAATATTTTGACTACCGAAAGTGCTGACCGATCGGGAGGTATGCAGCAGACTGATTCAGCTCAGCCTCCGGCCGAGCCCGCTGGAGAAACTCCTCTAGTGGCCATGTCTCAGGCTGTATCTCAAGCCGTGACGCAAGCCGTGTCTCAAGCCGTGTCCCAAGCCGTGTCGCAGGCTGTGACGCAGGAGATGACGGCTCCGGTACAGGGCCTCACAGACATGAGCGACCAGGACCTTCTCTCGTACATTAACCCCAGCACCTTCGATCAGGGTGAGTACATGGACGTATATTACAACTAGTCAGATCGCCACGGTAATCCGAACTACGGCGAACTTACTACGTTCGGAATTAGCTTAGAATATTAACACAAATTAATGTAAATATACTGTATATAGTAAGTTAGTATGTATCTTTAGTTTAATTGTAAGTGCAGGTTCACTGATTACGTTCGGATTCACGAGGCTTTCTTGCATTATCATTTGTTAAACATTCTTATATTAACTGCAGTAGTTTTAGTTTTAACTGTAATTTATTGATTTAGAAATGGTTCTACTTTTTTTGATTAATAAATTATATTATGGCAACTTTATTTACTATTAATTTATATCAATTTTTGTTTGGTATATTGTTAAGAGTTGTGAATCAAAATTCCGTTGTTTGTATAGCTGATTGATTTCCTGTACAATACTACTTGCATGTTTCACGCTCCAATAAATAAATGATAATGTTGTTTCTAACAAATGACCGTATTTATTTATTGCAGTGTGAAGAGGCCCGACCGCCGCATGCGCAGAGCGGACACTTAGCTACTGAATGCATTTCTTGTGTCGAGGGCTCAAAAGCAGTTTTTATGTGAATTTTTAATGGATGTCAACATAGAAGTATTTAGCATAGAAAATATAATCTCCGGATGTATGGATGTTGTGTATTATGATTCTCAAGTTGTCCTTGTTTTATAGTAAAGTGTTTGGACGTCAATTAATTCGTTATGTGAGTCAGTATTACAGGGCAAATCAATTGTTTGAGCATTTTGGAATCATCTAATATGTGTGTCGTTACATATGTATTTATGATATGGGGATATACCAGACATCTGTTATATTAATGTACTATCTTTAAGTATACACCTACACCGACTTTTATATCGACAAATCCTATATTTATTATACCGATATACTCTAGAACTGTGAATTTTAGATCTTATACATAAAACTTATACAAAATCAATTGTATGTATAATGTATTTGAGAAGCATACGTTGTCTTGACGTATGTATATGTATGTATGCACGGATATCGAATTATTGTAAATAGTGTCATGTTTGAGTATTTATATTATAATATTTGTGGCGCCGAGCGGTCCTCCAGAATGTCCCTGTTTAGAAATGATAATTTACAATGTCTAATTTTGTCTCAGATTACGTGAATTTAGTGAAACTTCAGAATTGGACAGCGTTCTACAGCAACAACTGCGTGGGTATACCTGTTGATTGATGAGTCGATCAGTTCACCTCGAATCTGGCAGCCACCACGCCCGCCATACACGGAGACTTGCGCCCACTTTGGGGCTCAACCGTCTCCTAGCAACACCAGTCCTGTCTCCATCAATCACAGCTGGTGGGACCAGCCGTGATCTGATTCTAGCCTAAGTAACCATTAATGGGTCTAAGTCTCTTCAATAAGTTAGGATCCAATTGCAGGCCATTGACATTTGCATGGCGAATAAACGCTAGATTTTTTCCAGAATCCTAAAAAGTCTTGAAAATTTTTGATGCAAACAATAAAATTATCATTTCTTTTACGGGTTTTCAAGCTATTATTTCTATATAGAATCCACTGGGCTAGGGTTTAGGTGATGTAACTGAGATTTGAGTGTTACAGACATGCAAATAATATTTAGAAATCTGTTGCTGTTTTATCTCGGTCACATTTCTTAAATTAGACTGCTGTCAGATGTGACTACTGCTTGCAACTACATCATCAGCCTTTTAATGTCCCCACTGCTGGGGCACAGGCCTCCTCTGTGAGAGGGTGTACACAGTACACAGCAGATAATATCAGTGAAGCATATAATATCAGTGAATAAATTATTGGAAAGTCCAATGTTGTGATCTTAGTCATATGTCTCTGCAGCCTCATTTATATATAATTTTCTGATTTTTAAGTAGAGGCGAATATTCAGTGTATAATTTAATCGATTTAAAAAGTGAGTTTATACATAAATTATCGATTAGACTGTTTTAATTTCCGATTTCCTGTATTTTGAATTAGAAAATTAATACAGTATAGAGTTTTAATGTACTCTGACTACTCGTCTACCGCCGCGCCATCTTTTTGTTCATAAGAACAAAATCCTTTACAAAACCGTGAAGTGATTCCGTTGCAACGAACACAAATCTAAATTATGTACAAGCTTTAACAATATAGATATTTCGGATTATCTACATACACAACGAAAGTAACCCCCTTTCAATATTGTACACAAGAAACCACTTCACATATTGTAAAGTATATTTTTATATGTTGTATAATGATTGTGATATGTAACTGAATATACATATTAATCAACCTAGTAGTTATTTTGTTTATAAGTGTAAGGAAATTGTACTGATGTGATGTTAGAGCAAAGAGTATATTAAAATTATGTTATGAACATTTTATTATTAATTAAACGATGAGTTTTTTTTTTATAGAGTCGAATGCTACATATTTGTGCCATTTAAATAAATGTAACGTAGTTATATGTTAGTGTATGAAGCATATCGATAGAGTTCTATTAATTATTGGTTTGGCCGACATGATGACTTTAGCGTGCCTTTAGGTCATTACATATAACTTTACGACAAAATTTTTGCCATAAGATACACAAATGTTCACAAACCAATCATGACCTTTTTCATGGCTAGTTTACGACTAGCAAAACTTTACGTATGACGGTCATTTCGTCTAGTTTAATAGAAGAAAATATACATTATACAGTATTTCGATCAGGGACCACGATGCAGATATACATACATTATACAAAATAGACATTTTGTATACAAAGTCTACAAACATTTTATACTGATATATTAGAAGCTGTATGAAACGCACCAAATACAATGTCTATAGATATTTATATGTACTGTTATGAAGTCTTTTAAAAAAATATGAAACAAAATATAAATGTATAACTGTTAAATTTGGTGTTATTAACGTCGTTGTGCTTGTAAAATGTCTACATTAACTTATTGTAAATTCAAACAATTATATTTACCGTCAATTTACGTCGTATACAAACCAAAAAAAAAATGTACATTATACATTCTACACAACATTTTGCAAGCATGATGATTATTTTTTCACGATACTTTTGATGTAAAATAGTATAAAACTCCTGGGAATCTCCACAGTCTTCCTCGGAAGTGTTTCTGAATGTTTTTCGCATTATCCCCAAGGGACATCACATTTATCGTATTTTATACTTATGTTAGTCTTCCATTTTGTCAAACATTCGCAAACCTTTGTTATAGTAAAGTGAAATATTATTTGAAAACGAGAAGATAGTTAAATATATGAAGCTTTGTGTTTAGTAGGAAAATTGTGTGATACGCAGTGGTTTGTTGAGAAGTTATAAGTTATGCGTTAAATTAATTATAATTGGTTAAATTATATCCAAGTAAGTTTGCTGAAATATAATATAAGTTGCTTATGTTATAATATTTGAGCTCCATCAGAGTAAGTTATATTCTTTAAATTCTAGTTATACATAAAAATATTATACAAAAAATTGCTCATTCCTCCATTTGTATATTTTGAAGAGCTTTTTTTATAAAATAATTTTATAATCGTTAACTATCTTCTTCGTTTGAAAGTTTCCGTTGTGAAATGTAACGTATAATCTTACGTACACTAATAGATCTCTAGTCGGTCTAAATCGATGTGTGCTATTGCCGAGCGCGCGTTCATCGAGTATGTTATTTGTTTTGATGTAATTAATAAATGTTATAAAAAACTTTCTGTGATTTTCATTTTATTATCCTAATTTCACTATACTGAACGAGCTTTGATTGATCAGACTTATAACTTAGTCAAACATGGCTTTTAAAGATATGACGGAATAATATTGCTCATCTATACAGGATCTAACGGATAGGTGTGGTCATATTTCAAGAACTGGTTCTGCCCATGGATATGAACAACGTTCTCTAAGAAAAAATAAAATATTCCCAAAAAAAAATTTTACTCCATACAAAGCTATCATCAAGCGATGGCGAAATAGATCGGACTGTTAAGCACAGAATTAACACTGGATGGATGAAATGGCGGCAGGTCACCGGGACTATCTGTGACTCCCGCATTCCCCTAAAACTTAAGGGGAAGATTTATAAAACAATGGTCAGACCTGCTGTCTTGTATGGTTCAGATTGTTGGGCCACAAAAGGGATGAATGAAAAGCAATTCCATGTAGCTGAGATGAGAATGCTAAGAGTGATGTGTGGTGTTACGCGCATGGATAGAATTAGGAATGAGTATAAGAGGAAGTCTGAAAGTGGCACCGCTGACTGAAAAGTTGTGTGGAAATCGGTTGTCGTGGTATGGGCATGTAATGCGGAGTAATGAATAAAACGTCTTGAGGAAAGTCTTGTGTATGGATGTGGATGGCTATAAGAGTAGGGGAAGGCCAAAGAAACGATGGTTGGACTGTGTGAAAGAGGATATGGGTAAAAAGGGGGTGACTACAGAGATGACGACTAATAGAGGAGTATGGAAGAAAAAGACATGTTGCGCCGACCCCAAATAAATTGGGATAAGGGCAGGAGAATGATGACAAAGCTATCATCAACTGATCAATATTTGTATGGGTGGTAAAAAATTTTTTTGAGAATATTCTCAGGTTCTCTTGAAGAAAGTTGTATATAATATAATAATAATATATAATATAATATAATATATTCCACAACTATCACACAACGCCATCTAGTCCCAAGCTAAGCAGAGCTTGTGTTATGGGTACTAGACAACTGATAAACATACTTATATATTTCTAAATATATACATATTATATGAACAACTTTCTTCAAGAGAACCTGAGAAAATGAACGATGGGCAGATGCAGTTCTCAAAATATAACCACACCTTTCCGTTACACCCTGTATATAAAGTAAGAAACTGACTGGGTCTTTTTTTTTTTAGAAGCATGAAATCTGGCACAAATGTTCCTTAAATGACGTAAGTGTGCATTAGAAGAAGAAGGGATTTTAGAAAATTCGTCCCCTAAGCCTTAGGGGATGAATTTTAAAAAATCCTTTCTAAAAAGGGCCTTTTTTGTAGGATGGGAAATCATCCAATGACTTCTCCCGCTCTGGGTGGAGCAGGAGGGCGTGTCAGACTTTTACTGACTAAAACTCACCCCTGTTCCTTCCCTGCCTGAGTGCCCAGGGGCGCGGTAGTCCTAAGGGGTTAAAGTGGGGGCTGACAGTTTGTATGAAACTTCGTCATTCCACGCGGGCGAAACCGCTGACAGAAGCTAGTGATACATATAGACGTAATTCGTCCTCTTTGGTCTACTGGTCGCAAGCGCTTCTGCCGAGCACGAGGTCGTGGGTTCAATTACCGGGTTGGGCGAAGTGTTACTAGGTTTTTTCGATCCGGAATTGCTTAGTAACATTTCGGAGTCTGATTTTGGCCTTGGTTAGTGATAATAGGGAATATGCATGGTTTTTTTTATATATAACCGGTTTATCGATAGATACATATAAAAATGTGGAATACCTACTAACAGTAAAAACAGAATTAAAATTGATCGAAAAACAAACGAGATTTAACAATTTTAAACAAAAATATCTGTCCCTCTCTCGATAACGCCGTTTTCTATGGCAACTGTATGGGCGTCATGTCTTGACGTCAGATGGGTACGTCGGACTTCTCTTTCTCTTAGCAATTTTAAAGCCTCAAAACTTCGGTTGATGTTAAAAAAATCTTATCTTATATTTAGTAAATAAAAAATGGCATGCACATATTCCCTATTATGATTAGTTATTCCTATAACGATAAATAAATTTCAATTGAATTGAACCGACAGCAGCAGATATATATAAGTAGATTGCCCTAAAAGGATGTCAGTCATATAGATGCACCCAGTAAACTTTGAGCCTCAGATAGCCCCAGCACGTGAAATGTAGTTATCTAACGCTAATATTAATTTCTAACTTGACTTAACTCGATTTCAACCAACTAAAATTATCTTGAAATAATCTAAGTCACCAAGAGCCGAAGGTTAGGGTCTTAGTGAATTCAGTTCTTTTCTCACAAAAGTACCTACTAAGCAAAGTCTGGGCTAAATATTCTCAGTTTTTTAGGTCATGTCCCGTATTATTATTATACTCTTTGGTCATGCCCATGTCTTGAGAGAAGACTAGGCATAGATAATCTTACCACAGAGATTGTTTGATAATGCTAGTTTGGTTTATTGATAGGTAACATTATTCCTCTCACTTTCCTGCAATCTGTGGGAGTGATTTCGTAAAATGGGACGGAAGCGTGTAAAGCATGCACTACACTACTCGCGAAGTTACTTCACGAAGTACTATACGAAGTTGACCGAAGTATGTAAGTATGCTAGCCGAGGTTGCACGAAGCGAACCGAAGTACCCTTCTACACCATCGTATTCGCTCAACTTCGATCAACTTCGCGAGTAGTGTAGTGCAGGCCCTGTAGACAAAGTAACATCGCTTCGTAGCGAAACGATATCTAAATTCGTCATCGTCTCTGAGATATCGATAAACATTTCCTAGCGTTAGCGTTCCTTCGTTATCTTTTTTGGCGATCACGATCGAGGCGAAGGCGAACTCTGAAAGCGCTGCTTGTCTACGCATTTGTATGGGATAAACACGATAGCAATTCGTTTCTTTATGGTTTCGTTACGAATTATAACATTGTCTACCAACTTGCGATAACGATGTCGACAGTCGACTGACCACGTGACTTAGCGCGGTTTATGTCAGTCTCATACATTTTAGTCTTTTCTAACTTCGTTATCGTTTTTAAATTGTTACTTTGTCTAAGCCCCCAGGTTTAACAGAAAGCCGGGGAAGCGCGCGCTATTTGGTTGGACCAATGAGCGCGCGCGGTGGTAGAGTTAGCAGTCAGATGGGAAAGCGCACGCACGATAAGTCTGCGCGCGGTCGAAATCGGAACTAAGCGTTTTAATTTTAATTTTCAGGATAGAATTATAATGTTGCTTATTACCAAGGTGAGATGTCAAATGTTACACATCATATGCGAAACATCCATGCACCCATCCAAACTTCCGCATTTATTTATAATATTAGTAGGAATAGTAAAGATTGTTTGTTCGTAGGTGAACGAGAGCAATTTATCTTTACTAGAATAGTTTCGGAGAAGCACCGTCATTTATCTTTCTATATTTCGTTGAACGCTGATAAGCCAGGTGGTGTATTGTTTCCAGGAGTCGCGGATAAATTCGAAACAGAGTTACCGCGCCCCTGGGCACTCAGGCAACTGAAGGAACAGGGGTGGGTTTTACTCAGTAAGTCTGATGCGCCTTCCCGCTCCACTCAGAGCGGAAGAAGTCATTGGATGATTTCCAACCGCCACAAAGAAATAAAAGGTGTTGTATTGTTATACATCTTGGAAGCAGCCTATGTCCAGCAGTGGACTTCTACGAAACTCAGCATGACTGTGAATAAAGAAGGAAGGTTCCCTCGAAGGTTCTAAAAGTTACTCGCCGATGTGCTAGGTTACAGAATTTTGTTTCGAGCTGCTGAATCAGTCTTGCCAATAGGTATCGTGTACCTAGTAAATGTGTTCTTCTTTTTAGCGTGTTGATGGTACAAATACCTAGTATATTTTCTAAGTTAAATCTCTTGCCTGGCCCAGTATTCGGCCAAGGGCCCACGGGCATGTCGCGCAAGATGGAAGGTGAGACATGGTCCGCGGAGACACGCCGCACAAACAAGTAAACGAGTTGTCGAGGTGAGATCGGCAGTCGTTCTAGGTAATAACTTAATAGCAAAAAACATTTTTGAAGTTATACTTCTTTTGGCGCGTTAAGGCTCAAATACACCTTCCGATTTCAAGAGACCCAATTTAGGAAACAGGAAGGTGTAATAGTAGTTAGATCAGTTAGTGTCCGATTTAGTGAGATAGGAAGGTCGCGATTTGACTTCCTAAATTGTGTACGATTTAGGATAGTGTAATCGCATCACTACGATTTAGAGCTAAGTGTTGCCAATTTAGCGACTTTGTCGCTACAAATGGGCTATTAGTATTTTTATGTGTTTGAAAAAAAAAATAATTTTCCCAAGGTCCCTTTCCAGAAAAAAAATCCGAGTCCACTCTTTTTCTTTTTTGGTCCGCTCCTGGTAGAATCCATTTTTAGAGACTTTATAGCGACTTTTGACATTCTTCTTAGGCTTGAATTTGTAAGCGTTTGCAACACTGCCGATTTAGGAGTCCAATTTAGGATAGTGTAATCGCTAGCTTCCTACTTCCTAGTTAGATTGTTCTTAAATTGGGTCCCTTGAAATCAAAAGGTGTAGTTGAGCCTTTAAGGAAAAATTATGAGAGTAAATTTTTACGATGCGCGCGCACACCGTCACAAAAAACCGACACCCTGAAGTTATCTAGAACAGACACCCTGAAGTTAGCTATAGTCTGTGGTTCATGAAGAATGATTGTTTTCCTTTTGTAAAGTTTATGACAGTTTGGTTTTTTTATCTTGTTACGCCAAAGAAGTATAACTTCTTACGTGCGTACATACACACTTTTTTTTTAAACAAGCTTTGAAATGAATACACAGAATTTCGTGTCTGTGCTGTTCACCGTTGAAGAGTTCTTCTATCTGGAGCTAATCCCGAATGTCGATTCAGATCATGCTCATTATAAAAAAGCATTAGCATCGGAACTGAACCAGCATGTAAAAATTGAACTCAGTAGCATAAGAGGAGCTCGTGGCTAAAGTAATAACAGCCGCACAGGTCGATCCATCAGGTTAAGCTACGCTTGCCGGGGTAGGTCCATGGATGGGTGACCATCTTTACATACCCCGACTCATCCTTGCCTCGGAAAGCACATTAAGCCGATGGTCCCGGCTGACAATCGTGGATCTTTGACAGTCGTTACGGGTCGTCAGAAGCCCGAGTCTGACAGACATCCAGTCTTACCAAAGGGTATCGTATTACCCAGTAACTGGGTTGTGGAGGTCAGATAGGCAGTCGCTCCATTGTAAAATACTGGTATTCAGCTGCATCCGTTTAGACTGGAAGCCGACCCCAAGATAGTTGGAAAAAGGCGCGGGGAGATTGAATAGCATAAGAGGAAGTGGTTCATATGCAGCTTGCAAGATTTGACCCGAACATACAAACATTGCAAGTTACATAAAAGCTCGTAAAATACTGGTTACCCGGTTCGACTGCAAATCGATCTAAAAATTTGTTGGAAAAAGGCATTTGATGCCTGTTTGTGAATGGTGAAATAAAAATACAAATACTATTGCAACATTGCACCTCATTTAATTCAATTACATAATCCTATTTATACATACGTAATATGTATATGAGCGTAATATTCATAATTGCCTATTACAATAAAATTACACTAACATAACCCCGAGTTACTTACACAAGAAATAGTTTTATTTACTTTACGTTTACAATAAATATTTATATATCGTTAAATGCCCATGTACGAACACAGCGTGAAGGTACAGAATAGTACGAATATTATAAGTAGGATGGCAACCCAGGCAGGTACAGAACCTGTGAACAATAAAACACAATTAAGTCAATATGTATGATAAAATATATCTTAACTAGCTGACCCAGCAAACGTTGTTCTGAAATTAAAAAATGGGGGGTAGGAGTAGGAGGGTGAAAAATACTTTACGACCTATTCTCATACCTACCAAATACAGCATGTAACAAAAACACTGTCCGATCCGGAAGGGTATTATTTGGTATCGTACTGCGTACACATATACGTAATCATTTAATGGATACGAGATTATTATTTTTCCGCAATGAAAATAATGAATTTAAAAAAAAAGAAAAACTTATCCAAACACAACACACAAACAAAATCATCTACAGTTTTTTGTGTTGTTTTGTTTGTTTTTGTGTCAAAGGAGCCGCCTGAGCATGACGGTCTTTTTGAACCTTTGTTAAAGAGTGCCTACAGCGCAGCTAGTGCAGAGCGGTATCGCTTGAAATAAAAATAGGTAAAAATGAAAAGATTTCGCCGGCCGGTGAAGTGTTGTCAACTTGTGAAAATTTGCCATATTTAGTGTTAAATTTCGCATATTTTATAAAAATTAAAAATCTATAACTTTTGGTTTTTATGAGTTACATTTTTTTACTATTTTTTCTGGTACGTATGATAAACCAAGAATACGCCTTTATTGGATCGGACAGGGTTTTTGTATACAGCATATAAAAAAAAAAAAAACATTAAAATCGGTCGAGCTGTTTCGGAGGAGTGCAACCATAAACATCGTGACACGAGTTTTTTTATATATTAGAAGATATATAAAACAGTCGGGTTAGTTACATCATTTCTAACTCAAAAACGGCTGCACCGAATTTTATGATCTTTGATTTGTTGGATTTATCTCCGTCTCGAATAGAATAATAACTATTAATAAAAATAGGGAAAATGCACAAAAAAAAACTACGAAGAAAGTACATTTTGTATGGATCGACTTTTTTGTTTATTAATTAGGCGGTACTAAGTTCCCCGGGCCAGCTAGTTAGGTATAAATACGTTACTGTGTTTAAGGAAAAGACGGCAGAAAATGATAAGCAATTGTTGTGCAAAGAGGTCTAGTACCCTTTATCCTTCATTAAACTTTCACATTTAGAGCCTTCTATAGAAAAAAGTTTACCATGTGATTACATACCCCTGCGTGTTTCCACTGCGAGGATCGCCCAGTGGACACGGTGGAGCATACGGTGGAGGTTTGCCCCGCCTGGGCAGAACACCGCCGTGTCCTCGTGGATGCGATAGGCGGCAGCGACCTCTCACGCCGTGCCCTGGTTCAGGCCATGGTACGGAGCGAGAGGGAATGGGGGGCCGTCTCCGCCTTCTGCGAAGCAGTAATGCTCGCGAAGAGGGAGGCGGCACACGTTAGGGAGACTCAACAGAGACCGAGTCGCCCTAGCGCCCCCAGCAGCAGCCGTCGCAGGAGACGCCAGGGGCTGCGAGACGATCTCCGGCCACCGTAGACCCGGGCCTGCGGACGGCGAGTAGCGGGTAACTCGCCGTCCGATCAGCACCAGGCCCGAGAGTCGACGGCGCGTAGTGTTCCACGCGCGCCTCAAAGAGTTGTCAGCAAAGGACGGGGCCTGCCACGGCCAGTGCCTGCCCGGGGGTGGAGGATAAATTCGAAAGAGTTACCTCGCCCCCGGGCACTCGAGGCAGGGAGGAACAGGGGTGGGTTTTAGTCAGTAAGAGTCTGACACACCCTTCCGCTCCACCCTAGAGCGGAAGAAGTCATAGGATGATTTCCCACCCCCCAAAAAAAAAAAAAAAAAACCATGTGATTACATGGTAAACTTTTTTTATAAATAAGCTAATTAATTAGCGGGTAATTTTAGAATCTGCTTATCAGTATTTAATCTTAGCATATTATTGTTAGCAAATTTCATAAATAAGAATTCGGTGAACAGCAGAAATTCATCGTGTAAATCTACTCACATTGAGCAGAAAATCACCGTCGAAAATCGGTGATTACCTGCTTATTTTAAGAGCATTCATCACGCGCGGGCTGGCAACGTGACGCGACTTTTTGTGATTATTTTATTAAATTTTAATGAAAGTACTATTTTTTCTCAGTCAATTAACTAGATCGTTATATTTTATTATTATTTTTAACATTTACTGTAAAATATTTAATCGTAATACGTAGTAATACTGCAAAAAGTACCACCGAAACGAAAAGAAGGAGAAGACTGCAAAAAGAAAATAATTGACTGTAATGTAATTTTTCATGCTTATAAATAACAAAAATCTAGTTAATTGACTGAAAAAATATAGTACTGTCATTTAAATTTAATAAAATAATCACAAAAAAAACCTCTAGACAAGCGACGTTGCCAACAAGCGCGCGATGAACGCTCTTAAAAGTTAAATAACTCGAAATAAACACGTAATAGAGCCATCATAGTAAACGTGAACATTTATAGCACAATAGCCATAATCTTACCTATAAAAACATCGTAACAATAAAATTATCGCAAACCGTTACCTCATAAACATTATGAATGCAATAATAACATCAATAACCGTGTCACTCAACCGGTAATAAAGCATTTTACTTCTAAATATAGAGAAGTCGTGTTTTCATACTGTTTTAGTGCCGGAAACTATTGTAGTTACAAAATAATACTAATTTCTGCATCAGGGTGTAACGGAAGTGGGTGGAGGACCCATGAAAATGAAAAACTCTTCTTCAGGGAAGTCATATTAAAATCCCAAAACAAAATTGAACTTTTCTTATAAAGCTAAGCTATAAAGCGGTTATCACCAGCTGATCATTTTTAGGGTTCCGTACCAGAAGGGTAACCAACGGGACCCTATTAATAAGCCTCCGCTGTCCGTCCGTCCACCCGTCTGTCTGTCAGCGGACTGTAAATCTCATGATCCGTAATATTATATAGTTGAAATTTTCATAGAATGTGTATTTCTGTTGCCGCTATACCAACAAATAATAAAAATGAATTAAAAATTTAAGGGGCCAAAAATAAAAATAAATACTTTTTTTTGGGCTTTTTTTTCTCGATTTTAATAATGGCAACAAGTAGACGCGTATACTCTTGAATGATGGTACGGAACCCTTCATTAGCGAGTCCGACTCGCACTTGGCCAGTTATTTATTTTTCGGAATTGACTCTAAACTATCTTGAAGTTTGGGTGTCAGAGGTGAATAATTCTGTGTAATTTTACAAGTTACTACATTTATGTTTTGTTACTTTGAAAAACTATAAAATAAAGATTTATTTTAGGGTTCCGAACCTGAAGGGTCCATTTTTCAATTTCCCATTGACCTATGAACTTGAAATTTGGTGATAATGTTTATTATTACGTTTATGTACATATAAATCAGATTTTTTCTTTGAACTTCCCTCATTTGGTACGGAACCCTAAATGTGCTAAGTCCGACACGCACTTGACCCGGTTTTTATTTATTGCCCCATTTCTGTTACACCCTGCATAATACTTCTGATCGACTGGTGGTGTGATAAGAACGAACAATTTTTTTTTAGCCAGACAGTGCACACCAAGAACATTTTCTACAAAGAAAATAAAATAGAATACTAACTTCTATAATTCTTCTGATCTGCTAGTGATGTTACTTCTGATAGATTGGTGATGATACTTGTGATAGACTAGTGACGTTACTTCTAATAGGCTGGTGATTTTGAACAGTTACTTCTGTTATGCAGCGAGTGCACGTAGAGGCAGTTTTTTACGAAGGTGATCAGAAGAGCTTCTTTTGATCGACTAGTGACATAACTTCTGACCAGCTGGTGATGTCGTGATTATGCTAACTTACTTCTGGCAGGCAGCGAGTGCACGCAGAGGCAGTTGTTTACGGAGATGGACAGAAGAGCTTCTTTTGTTCGACTAGTGACATAACTTCTGACCAGCTAGTGATGTCGTGATTATGCTTACTTACTTCTGGCAGGCGAGTGAACGTAGAGGCTTTTTTTACTGAGGTGGTCAGAAGAGCTTCTTTTGATCGACTAGTGACATAACTTCTGACCAGCTGGTGATGTCGTGATTATGCTAACTTACTTCTGGCAGGCGAGTGAATGTAGAGGCAGTTTTTTACTGAGGTGGTCAGAAGAGCTTCTTTTGATCGACTAGTGACATAACTTCTGACCAGCTGGTGATGTCGTGATTATGCTAACTTACTTCTGGCAGGCGAGTGAATGTAGAGGCAGTTTTTTACTGAGGTGGTCAGAAGAGCTTCTTTTGATCGACTAGTGACATAACTTCTGACCAGCTGGTGATGTCGTGATTATGCTAACTTACTTCTGGCAGGCGAGTGAATGTAGAGGCAGTTTTTTACTGAGGTGGTCAGAAGAGCTTCTTTTGATCGACTAGTGACATAACTTCTGACCAGCTGGTGATGTCGTGATTATGCTAACTTACTTCTGGCAGGCGAGTGAATGTAGAGGCAGTTTTTTACTGAGGTGGTCAGAAGAGCTTCTTTTGATCGACTAGTGACATAACTTCTGACCAGCTGGTGATTTCGTGATTATGCTAACTTACTTCTGGCAGGCGAGTGAATGTAGAGGCAGTTTTTTACTGAGGTGGTCAGAAGAGCTTCTTTTGATCGACTAGTGACATAACTTCTGACCAGCTGGTGATTTCGTGATTATGCTAACTTACTTCTGGCAGGCAGCGAATGCACGCAGAGGCTGGTCACGGAGATGGACAGAAGAGCTGTTTCAGACCGACTGTTGATGCTTCTACTGACCCGAGTGGTGATTAAGACTACTTACTTCTAACAGGCAGTGAGTCCATGTAGAAATAGATGTCCACACATGCATAGTAATGCTTCTGATCGACTGCTGACCTTACTTCTGACCGGCTGGTGATTATAATAACTTACTTCTGGCAGGCAGCGAGTGCACGCAGAGGCAGTTGTCCACGGAGATGGACAGAAGAGCTGCTTCTGATCGACTGGTGATGGCCGGTCCGTAGCCACGCACCGGAAGGAACTCAAGACCAGTCACAAACATCATGTGTGCGTTTTTGACGTGGAGAACTCGCTAGAAAGCAAGCGGGGTATTAGAAATTAGGATATTAACGTATTAAAAAGCTTATTTATTAATAATAGCAATGTCTTGTTAACCGTCTTGTCGTAATTGCATTACCAAACTAAGCCCCAAAAGGTAATTAGATTTGACTACAAAATAAAATTAGCTTTGAGAAGCCGTAGTTGTTAAATTCTTATCGTAAGTTGTAACGATATGTAAGCCTAGTGGTTAATTTTTTTTTTCATAGGTTGGTAAACTATCAAATAACTTTTCCCGCTCGAGTGGGAGGCCGTGTCAGACTCTGACTGACTAAACCCCATCTGTGTTCCATCTAAGGCCTAGCGCGCACCACGATAAAAAATCTTTGCGAAAAAATATCGTAAATCTGTGAACAACAGAAATACACTAAAATCCGCGCACTGCAAAAATAAATCGTTAGCGATTTTCAATAATTTCATTTCGCATTTTAAAAATCGCAACGAATAAATTTCGTAGTGCGCGCTTAACCTTAGTGGGACAGTTAGACAAGAATATAATTAATTAATTAATTATAACTAGAAATATAAAGCAGAGACTATACGTTATCACCAGAGGTCGGAATTAGGTAGAGTTATGTATGTACTTGCACCGAAATGTTGATATTAATCTATCTGCCCGGGATTTCTAATGAACAATCCCGTGTGGCCAACAATGTTACAATAAATAATAATAAAAACCTTTATTGTTTTCACAAGCTATGTTGTGTGAACTACAAATGTGGCAACATCGCGCGTGTGCGGATTGGAATTTTGTAACTTCGGACATCCGATGTCGTTGATGTAAATTTCAGATTATGAAGATGAAGGTTTAAATTGTGTAAAAGTAAATAGCTTTTTTATTTAATAAATCACAGTACATAAATAACTCTCCCTATTTCCGACCTCTCGTTATTACCCTTTCCACTATTTTTATTAGTTATTATTCAGTAGTTTTATTTAATAAAATATGATCAACTTACCTGCAAGCTAAAAGCAATATATATATCAACGGATCCGCTAAACATAGTGCCGACGCCGACGAACCGTCCGTCGTCCCGCACGGCCAGCGCCGACAGCGACTCGCCGGCGAGGGCGGAGCGCCGCAGGGCTCCGGAGCGCGGCTCCCACGCCTGCAGCAGCCCGCGCTGCCGCCCCGACCGCGTCAGGGGGTTCGCTATTGTGAACATTCTGTACGAGTTCTTTTGGTCTTCTATTAGACCAAATCTGTAACATTTATAGAATTTAATTAATTAATCATTTTTCGATGAGTATGTCTCAAACAATAAAATTTAATATTAACTTATATTAATATTAATTAACTTTATTTATTTATACATATATACTTCATTGTGCACCAAGTAAATACACACATTAAGAAAAACTTAAACCAAAAAACATACAAAGGCGGCCTTATCGCATTCCGCGATCTCTTCCAGGCAACGAGAAGGGGGTTTATTAAAGGGAAAAAGATAGCAATAGCCTAAATTAAGTTTAGTTTGTGCACAACAGAATCGGCACCAATGACAGCATTTCAACAAATAATAATCTACGTACCGCCCGTTTTTTTTTTTTTTTTGGGGGGTGGGAAATCATCCTATGACTTCTTCCGCTCTAGGGTGGAGCGGAAGGGTGTGTCAGACTCTTACTGACTAAAACCCACCCCTGTTCCTCCCTGCCTCGAGTACCCGGGGGCGAGGTAACTCTTTCGAATTTATCCTCCACCCCCGGGCAGGCACTGGCCGTGGCAGGCCCCGTCCTTTGCTGACAACTCTTTGAGGCGCGCGTGGAACACTACGCGCCGTCGACTCTCGGGCCTGGTGCTGATCGGACGGCGAGTTACCCGCTACTCGCCGTCCGCAGGCCCGGGTCTACGGTGGCCGGAGATCGTCTCGCAGCCCCTGGCGTCTCCTGCGACGGCTGCTGCTGGGGGCGCTAGGGCGACTCGGTCTCTGTTGAGTCTCCCTAACGTGTGCCGCCTCCCTCTTCGCGAGCATTACTGCTTCGCAGAAGGAGGAGACGGCCCCCCATTCCCTCTCGCTCCGTACCATGGCCTGAACCAGGGCACGGCGCGAGAGGTCGCTGCCGCCTATCGCATCCACGAGGACACGGCGGTGTTCTGCCCAGGCGGGGCAAACCTCCACCGTATACTCCACCGTGTCCACTGGGCGATCCTCGCAGTGGAAACACGCAGGGGTCACCTCCGCCTTGATCCGACACAGGTACTTCCCGAAACAGCCATGTCCGGTGAGCACCTGCGTCAGGCGGAAGGTGAGGGCGCCGTGACGCCTCTCCAGCCACTCCTCAAAGAGGGGCACTACCGCCTCGATGGTGGCGTGCCCAGCGCTGGGTTGCGACAGTCGCTCTCTCCATGTCACCATGAGATCCTGCCGGAGCTCGGTCCGCCGAGCCGCGAGTTGTCGCGGCAGACGTACCGCCCGTAAAGACTAAATTATTTTTAATGGAAGAGTTGTCAAAGAAAGCCTTTTTTTTAACAGCTAATTGTCATGAAATATTGACCAAACGGCCTACGAAGTAATCACGTAATGTTTATCTAGGTACTAGCTTCTGCCACCGGCTTGGCCTGTGTGTAATAAGTCCCGCCATTATAATTTTATTCTGATAAGTTTAGGCTATATTACTGCAGTTTCATCAAAATCCGTTTAGTATTTTTTGCGTCAAAGAGTATCAGACATACATACCAACACAAACTTAGACATTTATAGTATTAGTAAGAAGTAGAATTTACGCAAAGACTACCTCCAAAAAACCGACCAAGTGAGTATCGGACTTAGCACATTTAGGGTTCCGTACCAAATGAGGGAATTTTCAAACAAAAATCCGATTTATCAATATCTATATTGGTATTTGTTAGTAAAATATACGTAATAATAAACATTATCACCAAATTTCAAGTTCGGTTAATGGGAAGTTAAAAAATTCTTCGGAACCAAATTTTGTGACAGATGACGGACAGACAGATGGACACGTGAGTGACAACAATAGGAGTATTTTCCAACCAACATTTTAATCACTCAATTAAAAGTTATCTGACTTTATTTACCTGCATCGTCTAAACAGGTACTTGTTCCCGTTGGGCGGCTGGCACGTGATGCTGCGCTCGGGCGCGCGGCGGCGGTCCGTGGCCCACAGCAGCGCCAGCCCGTCCTTGGCGATGCTCACCAGCTGCGAGTCGCACGGGCTGAAGTCTAGGTCGTCGATCTGTAACATGTGTGACGAATGAGTAACTAATACTGTCCCACCGAAGGTCGATTCTGGTCGAAGTCGAAGCCTATTGACCCGTCTAATTAGCCTGACACTAGTAGTATTCATTGCTTAGTAGGAATAGTGTACTTTAATACTAGTCTATTAAAGTTGAATTTCACACGATTCGTCACTGTCGGCAGCACTCCGTTATTATTTTCTGCAAAACGCCAGCAGATTCACCCGCCTAACAGACTCACGCGAGAAGTTTCGACGAGAAGTCTCGCCGGGACATTGTGCGAGAACCGAGAAGATATCCACACTCATGCGACCTTCTCACTTGCATTCTCGATCGTTATAGGAATGGACGACAGTGCAGCAGCTTTGGTATTGTGTAGCATACTATAATCTCGTAAATATTAAACGTGTGTGTTTTACATCCCACAAAATAATATTAATAAATTCGTTTATTTTCTCCCTTAAAACATATTAACAGTTAGAATTAGTACAAAATTGGAAGAAAGAAAGGAGCCCAAACTAAGTAAAGCTTGTGTCTTGGGTCTCCTGGCCCCAACCGGAGAACGCTACTTATTTAATACTTCGAAGGGAACTGGACGACGTATATGTATATATTAGTGTATGTGTGTGTGTTTATGAGAGGGAGGGAGAGTTTGTGTGTATTTGAGTAAGCAACCTCTCGCTAACATATTGTTTTGTGGTGACCCTAGATGTCTCTGGATGTTTAAGAGTGTATCTGTTTCATGGTAGCCAAGAGTGAGAAGCAATTGATTAATATTTATCTCGCATTCCATTCTGGTTTTGTGGTAAATATGCAGCATTCTGTTGGCAAGGTTGTATAGTCTTGGCCCTTGAAAAAAGAAATAATTTGCGCTAGCAGCTGTTTTGGTTGGATTTATTTGGCAGACTTAGAAGTTACGACGTCGGGTAAGCACTTGGTTGTTTGGAGCAAATTGTATGCGTTTATGTTGTTTTAGGACAGCAGTCAAAGCTGCCTGACTGATAAAACTTCCGCTAGGTCAAAAAGTTCCACTGTAGGGAAAAGTTTCGGTTTGAAAAGACTTATTTTCAATACTAGTCTTTGAGCCCGCTCAAGTTCAATTAGGTGACAATGACAAACAAAAAAAAAATGGTTTCTATCCAACTATCTCCACAATATTTGTTAGCTAGCGCGATAATTTTGGATTTGAGAGCTTTTAATTACGTTGGGGAAGTTTAAGTAAATATGTACATAACTAAACTTCCACAACGCACTTCTACCTATTCCGATTCCTGCTAATTATCGATTTAATAGTGTGAGATAAATAAAATATTGAATTTAGTTGTGTCATACAAGTCATCATAAAAGAAACATAGAGTATAACATACAGCACAATCAGGATCCAATCAGTACTTTTGATAATTCATTGTAGCAAAGAAAAGTATTATATTTGGAGATTTCTGTGATTTCACCAGTGCTGCGTCATAATGACTCATGATCCACTACGTACTTTGAAATGAAGTTACCACAAACGTATTTTGCTACAGGTGGTATCAGTATGGTAATTCAATACTTCGGCACATCCATTAGTCTGGCACCCTCCGCCCGAGCCTACCCCACCGCTTCCTAAGTACCTTATTAAATTTATCTTGTATTTTTTTTCATGCAATGCAGTAATCCGAACGCTTCAATAATCCGTCACACCGTTTTCTTTTTCTTTATGGGTGGTGGGAAATCATCTAATGACTTCTCCCACTCTGTGTGGAGCGAGACGGCATGTCAGACTTTTACTGACTAAAACCCACCCCTGTTCCTTTAGTTGCCTGTGTTAAGGGGCGTAATGACTCTTTTTCGAATTTATCCACGACCCCTAAGAAGGCATCGGCCTCGGCGGGCCCCGTCAGTTATTGCTAACATCTCTTTGAGGCAATCCGGCACCCCCTTTTTTAATACGTATGTGAGAGAGAGAGAGCTAAACAGTAAAATATCTCTCTTCTATAACATACTAAGCCAGGGGTAGCGGATAAATTCTTAACATGAGTTACCGCACGCCGGGCACTTGGGCAGGGAAGGAACAGGTGTGGGTTTTAGTCAGTAAGAGTCTGACAAGCCCTCCCGCTCCACCCAGAGCGGGAGATGTCATTGGATAATTTCCCACGCCACAAAAAAAAAAACGCCTATAATTTGGCCACTGTGGCACGAGGACTATGCAAGGACCGCAGCTGATGACGCTCTGTAGGTTCTACCTACCTTCATGGGAAAAGGCAAGAGAAATAATGAATGTACGTTAGGTGATCAATGCTGAGACCGTGTACGTTCGGGGCCTGTTTGAAAGACAGAGCTGTCGTTTACCCGGGCGACAGATGTCGTAAGGTGTTCTACAGGATTCGGTTTAGGGCCACCCCTGTGGAATATCGGCTACGACTAGGCGTTGCGCTGTGCGCTCTTCCGTGGCGTTAAAATCATATGTTACGCCGATGATACGCTGGTAACGGCCCGAGGGAAGACGCACCAGCAGACGACTACCTTGGCGACGGCTGGGGTTGCGTAAGTCGTTGGTAGGATCCGGCGATTGGGTATCCAGGAGGCATTTCACAAATCGGAAGTGCCGTATTAAGATTTTTAAAGGCATCAAGACTCTTTTGGGAGAGAGAAACGGAGCTATAAATAAACATTATCGATAACGCACCATCCCTTTTTTCTACTGAAATTATGATTTGGCATAATACGGCACTTACAAGGTCTACGTGTCATAAGCTATGCTATCGCTCACCATACGGGTCGATTGTTCAGTTCTACACATGCCGATTTTCCCATATCTACCTACACATGCCAGGTTTCCCATAACGTCTTACGTTTGTCGAGGAGCTCACACACGTAGTGAAAATTTGCCTATCCATGACGAAACCAAGGAGAGGGAGAGGTAGACCGCTAACATCTTGGATGACGAGTGTCTCGAAAGACATGAAGAAGTGCGGTCTGTCTACGGACGATGCTTACCAGCGGAACAAGTGGAGACTCAATACTAGGAAAGCCGACCTCGAGTAACGGGAAGTGGCGAGGTGGAGAAGAGTTTTTCGAGGAGCTCATGGCGGAAAGTTACAGCCGCACGGGTCGAACTTCAAGGCAAATTAATTCTTGCCGAGACCGGTCCGTGGATGTGTGACCGATTCATCACATACCGAGACTCCTCCGTGCCTCGGAACGGAGCAGTCTCGGCACGTTAACCTGTTGGTCTCGGCTTTCATTTGATCTTTGACAGTCCAGTCCAGTTACCAGAAAATCTGACACCAGTGTTTAATTTTTAATCTTTATATTTATATTGGACGTTGCTAAAAGGGCTTATCGTGTTACCCAGTTACTGGGTTGTGGAGATAGATCGAGAGAATAAACTTTATTTTGCACCAAAAAAGTTTTACATCTTTATCATCATTTCAGCCGAAAGATGTCCACTGCTGGATATAGGCCTCCACCAAGTGTCGCCACAATGACCTATCCTGTGGGTCTCGCATCCATCGGTTACCCGCGACCTTCACTAGTTGATCCGTCCACCTTGTGGAAGGCATTCCAACGCTGCGTCTTCCAGTACGCGATCGCTACTCCAGAACTTTTCGGCCCCATCGACCGTCTGTTCTGCGAGCAATGTGCCTTGCTCACTGCCTCTTCAGATTGGCGATTCCTCGGGCTATGTCGGTAACCTTGGTGATATCATCATTCCTGATGCGATCACGAAAGGAAACGCCGAGTATAGCCTTCTGGGTTCTGGTTCCATTGCCCTTTGGGTGACTTGAAGCCTTCTGATGAGGCCCATTGTGAATAACCACGGTCGTACAACTTTATACACGAACATATAAATCTATGGGTACAATGGCGGTCCTATCACTGAAAGCTGGAGGTCAGACACGAAGTCACTCCATGTGGGTACAATACTAGTATTCAGCTGCATCCGGTGAGACGGCAAGCCGACCCCGACATAGTTGGCAGAAGACTGGACAGCTTGTTCTCCTACACTTCTCACCTCTTTTGTGTGTCCTTCCAGCTCGTACAGCAGTTCCATCTTGGGGAAGCTCCACACGCGCACTTTGCCGTCGATACCGCCGGTGGCCATCTGCTTGCCATTGTGGTTGATGCGGACCACCCGCTGCAGGGGGTCGTTGCTGGAAATGTTAAGAAAATTAATTAGATGAAGTTTCTGGCGGGATTTTTTCGAATGAAGTTCAGTGGCTGTTTTTATTATTCGCTTATTGATTCCTAGTGGATATTGTGATGTAAATTATTGAAACAGGCGCGATCTCGGTAAATTGAAGCTGAGAGTTGTATTGCAGTATTGACTGCCTTAGCGAAGCTTGCCGAGAAGGCCGACTCGAAACGTTACAATGTGTTATATCCGAATTCTAAAGAAAAACAAAGTGACTTTATTCTTCTGTATCTAAAAACTAATCTATACTAATATTATAAAGCTGAAGAGTTTGTTTGTTTGTTTGAACGCGCTAATCTCAGGAACTACTGGATCGAATTGAAAAATCTTTTTGTGTTGAAAAGTCCATTTATCGAGGAAGGCTATAGGCTATATAACATCAAGCTGTGACCAATAGGAGCGGAGCATCAATGAAAAATGTGGTAAAAACGGGGGGGGGGAATCCTTTTGAGAGCTTCCGTTGCGTGCGCTACGTAAACGGTTAAAGTTACGCAAAAATTATGTATGACGTAATTGTACCCCTTTAAATGTTCTAAAAAAAAGTCCGCGACAGCATATGTCCATCTTTTAAGGTTAACTCACTATAATCTTTTTTATGGTAATCAAATTCGTTCTAAAATAATGCATTATTTGCGAAGGTGTTTTTATAAACATGACATTAATCCTTATGCAAATAAATACGATATTCATCATAAGTATTTAATTTTAAACACAATTGCCCTTGACATCATTTGATTTCAACGAATATCTTAGGCGATATCATAGTGTTAATCAAGTACCACGCGCACATTCATGATGTGCAAGGCGGGCGATTATGAGGGATGTGGAGAGCGAGGTACCATTTTGCACTGTATAGCCTATTTATTGAGGAAGGTTATAGACTTTATATGTAATCACGCTACGACACAGTAACCATAACCGCGGGTGAAACCGCGAGCACAGCTAGTTACTTTTTAAACTTGATACCGGCTAACCTTGTAAAACAAAAATTAAAAAAAATAGATTTTACTCGGCAGTACATATTTCTCGTATATTGTTAGCTATGACGAGTTACACAAGGAAAGCTTTGCCCGCGGTAAAAATATTGGCTAATCCGTGAGTTTGACTACTAGTTCTTATCCCGAATAGGTTGATATATGCAGCAAATGAAAACATCATCATCTTCCTGCCTTTATCCCATGTTACTTGGGGTCGGCGCAACACGTTTTTTTCTTCCATTCAGTCCTTCATATCACTCCTCTCACAATCCATCCATACTTTCTTTGGCCTCCCTCTCCCTCTCCATCCATCCACATTTATATTCATAACACTCTTAGTTACAAGTGTTTCATCCCTCCTCTTCACATGACCATCATCATCAGCCTATAGCAGTCCACGGCTGGACATAGGCCTCTTCAATTGCACGCCATTAAGCTCGGTTCTCGGCAAGTCTCATCCAGCTGCTACCAGCCACCCTGCGAAGATCATCGCTCCACCTAGTCTGAGGGCGTCCTACTCCTACCTTTTGTTTGAAGATTCGCGGTCTCCACTCGAGAACGTCTACCCCAACGGTCATCGGTTCTACGGCTAATATGGCCGGCCCATTGCCACTTCAGCTTGCTTATTCTGTAAGCTATGTCGACAACCTTGGTTCTCAGCCGGATCACCTCGTTCCGTATTCGATCCCATGACCATGCAGCAAATGAAAACACTGGACATAATTATTTATCATTTTGAAAAACTTTTATTAAGGGATCAACACTGAAATCCTCAAAAAAAAAATCAGATGTTCAGTAAATTTTGTCGAGTTATGCAAACATAAAAATCGGCCAAGTGCGAGTCGGACTCACGCATGAAGGGTTCCGTACCATCGTACAAGACCAAAAAAAGTTAAACTTTTTTTGGTCGATCTTAATAAGGGCAACAAGTAGACGCGTATAATCTTTACTCGACAAAAGTACTGGACAGCTGATTTTTTTTCGGGATTGCAGTGTTGATCCCATCGTAAAAGTTTTTCATTATAATTATAATGAATATATCTAGTGTTTTCATTTGCTATTGTATTGTCATCTCCACCTTGTTTATGTACCTATCTTCTAATAGGTAAATAAAATGTCGTGTCACGGTGTTTGTGGTTCACTCCTCCGAAACGGCTCGGTCGATTTTGATGGTTTTTTTTTTTGTATTTTTTGTAGGTATGAGAATAGTTCGTAAAGTATTTTTCACCATCCTACCCGTACCCCCCCCCCCATTTTATAATCGCAGAACAACAGTTTGCCGTGTCAGCTAGTAGTCCTATAACATTTTCACTGCTGGATCTCCTCCTCCTTCCTGTGGCCTATGTCTTGTCCAGTGGTATGCCGTTTGACTCAATCCTCAAATAACGTGTTATTATTATTGTTACTAATTACGCACGGCACGATAGCATCAAATGAAATGATAAACAATCAAATACTTGAGCAGTTACACACTTACAAATTAAGTATACATACAATATGTAACAAAAACCCTGTTGTTCCTTTTAAGGATGTGTACATTTACCTACAAGCACAACATAGATGAAATTATATTTAAAAAAATTAATCATTGGCTAGTCGAGGTCAAAATCAAATAACTATTAAAATCGACACATTAAAAAAATGTTTAGATTATCTGATTTTAAAAGTATATCTTTATTTCGCTCTTACGAGCTCTCGTACGTCGGAAATACAGGAGGAGGCACCCTAGCGCATGTTGTTTGCCGACGACATTGTTCTGGTTTGTGAAGATGGACCTGAGATCCAGAGCAGATTGGAGAAATGGCAACAGAAGCTGGAGAAAGTTGGCTTGAAAATCAGCAGAACCAAAACTGAATACATGTTCTGCGATTTCGGCGGTCTCTCCAGTTCTGAAGCTATGGTGTCGATGGCGCGCTTCTCCCAGTCTGCTCCGATTTTCGGTATCTCGGTTCACTCGTGCAAAGCGATGGCGAAATAGATCGGACTGTTAAGCACAGAATTAACACTGGATGGATGAAATGGCGGCAGGTCACCGGGACTATTTGCGACTCCCGCATTCCCCTTAAACTTAAGGGGAAGATTTATAAAACAATGGTCAGACCTCCTGTCTCGTATGGTTTAGAATGTTGGGCCACAAAAGGGATGAATGAAAAGCAATTGTATGCGGCTGAGATGAGAATGCTAAGAGTGATGTGTGGTGTATATATGTATGTATGTATGTCGGGCTGGTTACGCGCATGGATAGAATTAGGAATGTATAAGAGAAAGTCTGAAAGTAGCACCGCTGACTGAAAAGTTGTGTGGAAATCGATTGTCGTGGTATGGGCATGTGATGCGGAGGAATGAAGAAAATGTCGTGAGGAAAGTCTTGTGTATGGATGTGGATGGCTATAAGAGTAGGGGAAGGCCAAAGAAACGATGGTTGGACTGTGTGAAAGAGGATATGGGTAAAAAGGGGGTGACTACAGAGATGACGACTAATAGAGGAGTATGGAAGAAAAATACATGTTGCGCCGACCCCAAATAAATTGGGATAAGGGCAGGAGAATGAGAATGATGATCTTTATTTCGCTAAATAGCCTACGGGTTTCGCAATCGCTTCATGCAGAATTGCAGAGGTAATAAATCAGTTAGACATTACAAATATTTTTGTATACCGATTCTTAAAACGTGGGTAGAAGGAAAAACAGGGTTTTTGTTACATACTGTATATTGACTCACCAATATACAAGTTATCTAACGATTATCATTTTATGTCCTTCTTAAGTCCATAAATGCATTTAAAGATAATTATAATATCGGGACTATAAAATGATGCAATGAAAGTTTCTGATATTTAAAACCTTTATCGATCTACTCGACACAGGGTTTTCTCAAGTTTTCGCGTTTTACTGACCGACACTGAACGTTAACAGAAAAGAATTTTGTCTAAAGGCTCAGAGGGGTTAGACAAAATACTTTTCTGTTAACGTTAACGTGACTCACGCCCAGTAATGTCGTTGCCAAACATTTTGCACGAAGCGTTAGCCTTAACGTTAACAGAAAAGTATTTAGTCTAAAGGCTGAGAGGGGTTAGACAAAATACTTTTCTGTTAACGTTATCGCTAACGCTACGTGCAAAATGTATGGCAACGAGATTACTGGGCGTGAGTCACGTGACAGTTCTCTCCGCAGGTAATGTCCTTGCCATACATTTTGCACGAAGCGTTAGCGATATTATAAAAGTTATTTGGCTAAGGGGGCTGAACTACTATTCTCTAGCCAACTGAACAATATGATTAGCTCCCATTGAATCTCTTTTCGTATTTAAAATCAAATTCGCTTTCCGTGTCTGTCTGTTAGTCTGCTAACTCCTCCTAAACCACGAAATGGATTTTAATGCGGTTTTCACTAATAGAAAGAGCGATATACGAGGAAGGTTTGTGTGTGTAATTTGTACCCGTGTGGAGTCGGGGCAATATAATAAAGAGGTAAATTTTGTAAGTTTGTGAGTTTGTTTGTAAATACCTGGTTCACCGGTAGAAAGCTACATTATTTGTGGGTGCTGTAGGCTATAAATTATATTTATTATGGACTGTATTTTCGAAATCCATGCGGGCGAAGTCCCCGGTGTAGTGCTAGCTAATGTGTGCAAGTAGATTCGTAACAGTCTATTCGAAGTTATAAAATCAACAATAAATAAACTTCACATTTACAAAAAGCCGGTTAAGTGCGAATTTAACTCGCACACGAAAGGTTCCGTACGAATTTTATTATTTGTTGTTATAGCGGCAACAGAAATACATATTCTGTGAAAATTTCAACTGTCTACCTATTACGGATCATGAGATAAAGCCCGCTGACAGACAGACGGACAGCGGAGTCTTAGTAATAGGGTCCCGTTGGTTACTCTTTGGATACGGAACCCAAAAAAATTAAGGTTTAATAAAAAACATAGATCGTGAAGAAATCCCGCATGATTCACGATAAATTAGGTTTTCGCGTTTCTCTGAGAACGTACGGGGAAACTCCCTTGTTTTTGTGGTCTTATCACAGTTCACTGTTATTCCTATGACGTCACAGACAGAGTTTATGAATGGGTAACGTAACAACTGGGCAAATCTACTCACATCTTTATTTCCCTGAAAGGATAGGCAAGGATGTTGCATATTACGTTAAGTCCTCTGTGAGCCAATCGTATACAGGGTGTAACGGAAATGTGTGGTCCTATTTTAAATAGGTACTGCTTTCTCTATCATTCACCAGCGTGCATCCTCTTCTAATCGAGAAGGATGCTTGATACGAAGCTGTTATTTTAAATAGATACTGTTTTCTACCCTTAGGAATGAACACCTTTCTACAGGAAATCATAATCAATTCGAAAAAAACCGGCCAATAGCGAGTCGGATTCGCGCGTGAAGGGTTCCGTACCATCGTACAAGATTATACGCGTCTACTTGTTGCCATTATTAAGATCGAGCAAAAAAGGCCAAAAATAAAAGTTACTAGTAGGGACGACGGATCATGAGATATAGCCTGCTGACAGCCAGACAGAGAGAGAGACAGACAGACAGACGGACGGACGGACGGACTGACGGACGGACTGACCGACGGACGGACGGACAGCGGAGGCTCAGTAATAGGGTTCCGTTAGTTACTCTTCGGGTACGGAACCCTAAAGAAATTGGACCTTCCGTACTAATATTAATTACTGATGATAATTTTAGCAATTTACTGTACTTTCTTGAAGAAAGTTGTTCATTTCTATGGACAGAAGCGGTGTCCAAAAAGAATTATCAAAATCGGTTCATAAATAACGGAGTGAGGGCTGAACATACACAAAAAAAAAAATATATGTATACGGTCGAATTGAGAACCTCCTCATTTTATTTTCGTCGTTTAAAAAATATGACCATGCATTTGTTACTTTGTAAATAAAAAAAAAAAAAAAAACTGTAATCCCGAAATATATTTCAGTGTTTCCTTATAAAGTTAAAATACCCAGAGGAAAATATGGCAGAAAACACTAAAAAGGTCACAACCGTTTTTTTAGCAATTACTACACCCAATTCTATTTGTTTATTTATAATTATGTAGGCTAAGTAAAATACGATTTTAAAGCTATATTAAAAATATTTTATCTCAAAGTATTCCCTATCTATAAATAACGTCATAATCTATGTAGAATGTTTGATGAGATATTTTTATCTCTGGCAGATAAAAACAATCTCTTTAGCTTGAATGAGGTTACTCACATTTATAGAACATAGTTGTTATAAAAGGCCTAACAATAATTTATAAACTTCCTACTTTACTACTTATGGTTTGAAGGTAATTGCGATAGAATTTTATTGCAAAGAAATTTATACCTTCCTACATGGATTTTACATACATACTCACACCTTTTTTCCATGAACCAAGCACAATATACAAAAATCCAGCTGCTACGATTCTTACATACTCTTTTTGCTTTGTTATGGTCACACATCTTGCCCAGGGGTCGCTAATAAATTCGAAACAGAGTTACCGCGCCCCCTGGGCACTCAGGCAACTGAAGGAACAGGGGTGGGTTAATACCCAGTAAAAGTCTGACACGACCTCCCACTCCAGAACGGGCGAAGACATTGGATAATTAATTAACCCTCACAAAAAAAAAAGGTTATACCTGCAGGTATGCATGGCATTTATTTATGAAGAAAGAATATATTAAGGTATTATGTTGTATGAAATCAGACAATAAGCATTAAAAAAACATAATGCTATGGTAATTACATTGTTCTAACAGTTTCACAAAAAATATACAAATATTATGATTTAAATTGGTTTGATATTGCATCATTATTTTGATTAAAATTCTTGTAAAGGAGTCATGTTCAAATCTCAGCACAAGAAACTTTAATAACCTTACCCTAATTTGAGTCTAGTAGCAGAACTTAGTTCTAATAAGAATAGTGCTTTAGCATACGACAAATAGTGACCGAGTACTCTAATAATCATTATTGTATTCTCCTTAAATTTTAATTATCTTTCAACAGTATGAATGACGTGCATACCTATAAGTGACCTGTTTACACAGGATACTTTTGTTAATGTGTTTCACTGTAAACCTGGGAATAGGACACTCTAGAAATACGAATTACAATCACATCTAGCTTGTATGTGTCAATCATAAAAACCATTGTTTCACCTAGCCCGAAGGTGTCCAACCTTATGTTTGCTTAAGATTCTTATGCTTTATGCTTATACTAAACTATATGCCATAGCTAATGAATTTACCTGAAATCAGTCTGCACGCTGTCACTGGGCCTTATTTCAAATGATATTCTTTTCTCCGTAGTGTTACTATTGCTGTCCTTCTTAGATATATTGTCGTTCTCCGAAACAGTGCGCCTTCTTCTCCTAACTAGCCCATTCTCTGCTCTGAAGCTGCCTCTGCGCATCTCAGCGGCATCCACCATGCGTATATTGACTTTGTAAAGTTGACAGTGGCTTTCTTGTCCAGCTGTTAAATAAGTCTTGTTCTGCTGGTTACTTCTCACGGA
Source organism: Polia nebulosa (assembly GCA_951329385.1). Lineage (NCBI taxonomy): Eukaryota > Metazoa > Arthropoda > Insecta > Lepidoptera > Noctuidae > Polia > Polia nebulosa. Next base: position 3,623,210 of record OX589592.1, on the reverse strand, counting down.
ACAGTTCATCACTACGTTCGGCCCAGTTTCATGACGCATCACCTCTTCGGCAACGAATCTCGTGCCATTGTGAGAGAGCTCAAATATTTCCTAAAACCAAATATTAAGTTCATTGCAGACATGCTTATTTTCATCACATAATGTGATAAAACTACTTTATAATTGAGTTTTATGTCAGGGGATATTTTATTGAGTGTGCACTACGTTCTTGGAATCAGCGATCGAACGTAATGCCCAATTTACTAAGAAAAAGTCGGTGTTCATTGGACCAACACTTTTGCATTTGCTAGTGGCATTTTAAATCGTGTCTAGCTTTCTAAGTGGTAAAATTACCCTCGGAATGCAAGAACCACAGTTTTTTGAACCGAAACTAGAGAAATGGTATTTATTAACCGTGTGAGCAAGCAGCTGACACGTATACCGATGAAACTACACGCAGTCATTTAAATATGAGTTTGTTCAAGTTTGTACTTACAAATCCATTAGCAACGCCTGTGGCCGCAGCTCCACCACCACCCGCTACTATTACGTGTCGATTCGTAAGCGTTTGAAGCGTGTAGAGCGGAAAATCAACCCTCGCCAGTAAACCATCACATCTATTAGGAGACATGGTGGCCTAAAACATCAATTTAACCAATCCAATGAGCCTGTATCTATCTAATAACACTATCCTAATGTCAAAGCAAGCCACTTAAGTTCATTTTAATTAACTAAACATCGTATAATTGCCGTAATATGGTTAAATCTTCGCGATCACGAACAAAACTTTAGCAAAGAATCCACCACTTCCAACATGACAAAAGTCAAATTTGACAGCTGTGTGTTCACGAATCTAGCACTAAACACTATTTACACTACTTTTAGACGGTGTATTTTACAATTTATTATTTCTACGATTCTAACTAAAATACTCAAAATATTCGAATATTTTTTTAAGTGAAAACTTTTTTAGGCGCATTGAGCAGTTTTGAGATGGGAAAAAACAATTGAACCCGCGCGCCACCGACACCGCTACGCGATTCGCTACGAAGGGGCTACGCGTTGTAGCACTCGTAGCGAATCGCGAGGCGCGTTGGGCATTTTTGTTCAAGTTTTTTGTTTTCACTTCTGATGGTACTCCAAGGAATGTCATGTTTTGTTTTATAGACATTGCGAGGCATGCGTCGCGAACGGCGCACAACGAAGTTATAGCACGTACCTCGCCACGAATATGAAGGTACTTTGCGAGGCATGCGCTGCGAAATGCGCACAACGATGTTGTAGCACATATCTCGACACGAATATGAAAGTACACACCTTGCGAGGCATTCGTTGTGCGTTCGCGGCGCATGCTTCGCAATGTCTGTACGCGGCTTTATAGGCACGCGTTTGGTGGTCAAACGCGGTGATAGGTGAGATGGCGGTCAAACGCGTGCCTGCGATGGTGAGGTCGAATATGGAGAACGAATTGAATTTATTACTGTAATCTAAAAATTCGAGTATCTCTTTATTGTTCGACATTAATAATTTATCCTCTAAGCATGCTTTGTAAACGTAATATAAAGCTTGCTGTTCACAGCTGTCACAAGAATTCTTTGATTCAATAGCAGGCTCACTGCAGAAATATTGTAAGTTGTAACAAGAACTCGTTATAATAAATTAATTATTAAAGCAGTTTGGTAATAAACCTTGGGCAACGCGAAATATATTAATTAATAAAGAAAGGGTCATAAATGCATATCATTATACTGGTTTATACGCCACCGATTTAGACGCCACTTCGACGAAGAAGTATTATTCGGTTTTTATTGGTAGTATACATTTAATGTCTTCCAGTTTATAGGGAATCACCCCGTGCAACCCCAACCCGAACTGAGCCAACTTGGCCTGGGGCGGAAATAGGGGGGGGGGAGGGAATTGTCGTGACTGTCGTGAGGCAGCCGATTGAAACAGCGGTTGCCTGAAAGTGTGTACGCTGATTATAGAATTAAATTTTTATGTTATCCCTCCTGGTGCGACCGGCGCCCTTTATGCGATCGAAGAAAAAAAAACTAGAGGTGTCAGGGGACACCCGGATGGAACGCAGTTCCTTTCGATTATATATAAACATTTATCAACTATAGCAAAAAGTGTCGTTACAACTTTTGGTCTTAATTTTTCCCGTCTAGCCCCCGTTCGCAACGCGCGATAAGGAACTTCGTTCCAAAAACAAACGTTGTCAGGCAGCCGCTTGAAAATTGGCATGCTTGTACATCACATACAGACTCAAGAAACAAATTGCTATCCGCCCTGGCCAGTCGGATATCGATCCATCAGAGATGGAAGCCGGAAAAAAGTTTAATTTTTTCGGGCGGTGGACGAGAACATAAGAAAAATGCACTTAATTAAAATCATAGGAATCGGATGGCATTTATTTTTTGTAAACTTGTATGATGTGAAAAACAATATGCACTAATGCCATCCCTCTCCCATGAAATTCACACCCCTGTGGTCACCACTACAAACGCGAAATCATTTTCCATGGCAATCAGTTGCATGCCAATTTTCAAGCGGCTGCTAGACTTTTTTTTTTCTGCGCTCTGGTACAGGGCGCCAGTCGCACCAGGAGGGATGGCATAAATAAAAATTTAATCATATAATCAGCGTACACACTTTCAGGCAACCGCTGTTTCAATCGGCTGCCTCGCGACAATTGTTCACCCCCCCCCCCCCCCCTCATTATTTCCACCCCAGGCCAAGTTGGCTCAGTTCGGGTTGCACGGGGCGGTTCCACAACACTTTGGGAATTCAAATACCGCGAACCGTCCGGCTGCCTCTTGGATGCTGCAACTACGAGTCATTGCTCTGAATAATAGGGCAAAATAAATAAAACAGAACAATATATCAAAGTTTTTAATAAATAATCTGAACACGAATTAAAAGCTTAATAAGTGGAATATGCCTCCACGATTTTACTGATTTGTAATCGGTCAATAAATACAAAATTGTTCAACAAACCCCACTCCTGGCAGTTCAGAAAAAAATTGTCACACTCAAAAAACATTTGCAGAAAAAAACACACTTGAAAAGCAATTAAATACGTGACTAATCAATATTTATATTGTGATGGAAAAATCACTATTTACTTGTTAATTTGGTAATGTAAATAGTGTGGTTGGTAACATATTATTTACTATGGGGCACTTCGTTGACGATTTGGTTACATCAATCGCTATGTATATATATGCTAACACGTGTTTAGCTGCCAACTTTTAAAAAATAAATCTGACTAATCTGCCACATTGGTCTTAAAGTAAAATAATGGTGGCGAAGCACATGCCTGTAGCTGGCACAAAAGTATGCAAGTAGCTTGAATGCCAGTTTGCCATAAAAAGTTTTACAAGTTCTGATTCGTGGATATCACTATGGCATGCAAGTTACTTACTTACTTTTGTGCCAGCTTCAGGCACGGGTATCGCCGCCTTAAAACCTTGACGTTATCGACATACAAGTGCGATTCAGACTTACGATGTTACCACACCAATCAATCTATGATAAAGTAGTTCAGTCGACTTCAATTGACAGTTCCTACTACAAATTGACAAAAAAGAAGGATGTGCAAAAGTTTTCTTTTAAATAATCAACACAATAAATTAAATTTATCATTTACACCAAAAACTATCACTTCGATCTATGTTTAACATGAAATTACAAGAGCTATAATTTTGCAATGTCCTATTTAGAATATAGAATAGATAGACACTGGAAAAGTTTGCAATTAATTATTTCCATGAGTGTGTAGACAGTTATAGATAATAAAGTATACTTTTGTTTCTTGTATCTACATAGATAAATGTAAATAACCACGTCATTTCTATCATGTTTCAGATGTTTTATGACTAAAAATTTAAGTCCTACATTTTAAATGTATAACATTTTGGCAATTTGTATCTATACAATATAGAAAATTGAAAAAGAAAAGAGATGCGCAATGACACAATGCATGCAATTTACTTAAAAATATGGTACATTTTATCGATTTACTCAAAAATGAAATGATTTATTTAAAACAACTAAGTTCTGCACCCGTCATCGCTCTACGCCTCAGCAGTGAGGCCGTGCGAAAAAAAAATATTATTAAAAATTATAATTATTATCTTTCTTACACATTAAATACATTTTTAAATATTTCTTAAAAAAAAATATATAAAGAAACCTTTAAAAATATAAAAAATAGTACCGGTATCGGGAACAGGGTCCAAGCTACCGGCGGTCAGGGCTCCAGAGAGAAACCGCCTAACAATGCGAGCCGTGTCCAGAACAAGAAGTACAGCTTTCTGAATCAAGCCCTTGATCCAGCCGCCTAACGAGAGCCTCCTGAGATGTTGGTCGAGGCTCATGGCTAGACACGACTACCGGTACAATGATCGCTGAGTTACAGTCACATATCGACATATATCAAATTAATTATTATTATTAAAAACCTATTGTCGCGTTACCTAAACGGATTCAGTATTATTAATAATTTTACTGACGTACGTTGGCTAGTACAGATATCCTCAAACTTTATGGCTTGTGGGAACGTCGTATGTTGCGTTGCGCAGAACGCAGTTTGTAGGTATCAGCGGGACTGACAGAGACGAGGCGGCGGGGCACACCCCCGCGCGCCCCGTCACTCGCCCGCACTCGCCCCACGCGGGGCCACGTCAGTGTGTTGGTTACCTACGTCTGTATACTGCACACGCTCGCAGATTCATGCTTTCGTACAGTCGAGCTCTTATTACTTTGTTGTTGGTATAATGGATTTGTTTAGTTTTGTTTCGTTAAGTTTTTTTTATTGTTATTGACTGTTTTGTTTTTGTTGTATTAATTATTTGTTAAAAATGCCTCTCGGACGATACGACGTTGTTTTTGAGATTAATCATATTTCTAGGAATATATCGGGTTATTATTATTCCGTCTTTGTAGTTTCTTTGATGTTTCTCCAAATAAAAAGAGCGAAATTAAAATAATGAGACGTGATATTTACGTATGGATACGTCCATTTTAACAAATAGATAAAAACATAACTAACAGTTAATATGTTTAAATAATTACGTTTTATTTGGATGATGCCTACTTTAAATATTTAAACTTAAATAATTTTCGACATGACTGTACCTACGCGGAGTTGCACTCGCAGCTAACTTCACACAAGCCATAACGTTTGAGGATACCTTTAATACGGGAAATATTATTAAAACGTCGAAACTAGAGGTAAGTTTGATGACTATTTCTTTAAGAGATTTTTTTGATTAAACTGTTTTCGGAAATAAAGTTCTCAGAAGTATAATCAAGATTAACACATATTTTTCCCTTAGTCTAATACCAAAAAGAATTTATCAACTTTCGAGTTTTTGCGAATGACATCCGAGTTACTTCAGCTGTGCGAAGTTAGCTAAAATATCTCAGTTTTTAATCTAGCACCGATACAGTTAAAATTGTTATTGTAGCATCAACTTATTTTCTATAACAAATAAATATTGTATTTACAAGTCACTATTTCTTATGATTACGTCCATTAAATGTATTAAAAAATTTCCTGTACCAAACATCATTTGTCAAAAACACATTATTACACTGTGTGTCATATCTATACTATAATATTATTATAAAGAGTTAAATTTGTTTGTATGTAGGGAGTGGTCTCCGGAACTAATGATCCAATTCTAAACATTCTGTCAATGGAAAGCTTATTTGTAGGCTATACATTATATTAAATCTATGCGGACGAAGTGTTTTATTCATATTAATCGGTAATTTATGGGAAAAAGACTTTATAGAAAGAAGCGTCAGCCACACACAGTAAAGTCTTTTAACACTAAAAGCCGGGCGTAAATATAACACATTAAATATTTTTTACATAGGAATGGGTGTCAGAGACGACGAACTAGAAAGACAAATTATTGCGATTTGGTGATTTTTCAGTAGAGCGCTTTAACCTACCGCACGCCCAGTTAGCAGACACAATAGATTTTAATTGTTATATGCACACCTGGTGTGCAATCGACGGCGACGTGTGAAGATTTAAAGAATAATTTGCTGATTATTTCGTTAGTCGACTAGTGTTTTTTTTTTAACCGACATCAAAAAAAGGAGGAGGTTCTCAATTCGACTGTATTTTTTTATTTATTTTTTTCTTGGGGTCGGCTTCCAGTCTAACTACATGCAGCTGAATACCAGTATTTTACGTGGAGCGACTGCCTATCTGACCTCCAAAACCCAGTTACTGGGTAATACGATACCCCTTGGTAAGACTGGTTGTCAGACTTTCGAGCTTCTGACGACCCGTAAAGAATAACAAAGATCCACGATTGACAGCCGGGAACAACGGCTTAACGTGCTTTCCGAGGCACGGAGGAGTCTCGGTATGTAAAGATGGTCACCCATCCATGGACCAACCCCGACAAGCGTAGCTTAACCTGATGGATCGACCCGTGCGGCTGTTATTACTTTAGCCACGAGCTCCAGACAGCACTATACGTGCTAAATCTAAAAGGATTTTTTTTTTATCAATATCTATAATCAGCAAATTAATCTTTAGTGCACTCGAATAAAAAATCATATAAACGTAGTTCCGACTTTGATAATTGGGACGGTTGAATTTTGTAACTGCTAACTAATCTTGTAACCCGCCCGGCTTGGCACGGGTGCAAATTATAGACACAAACCTTTCTCGTTTATCACTCTTACTGTTAGTGAAAACCGCATGAATAGGGTATTTTCCTGAGTATGAAAATAATTAATTCTATTAAGTCTGAAAGTTAGATTATCAAAAACCAAAACCAAACCAATAAAAAAAATATAAAGATGAAACGCATCAAAGATCAAGGACCCAATTCTGTAAAATAACTAACTTGTCAATAGTGTGTCAGTGGTGTCTCAATAGAATAGTCATTGAAATTTGGTATTCTACAAATTATTTATGGTCATTGACTTGCCACTGTATTGCCATTGACACCCCATAATAAGACTATTGTAATAATTTGTAGTCTGGTTTACAATATGTCAATAGCATTTGGAAGTTTTTGCAGAATACCAAATTTGCAACAGTGGCAAAATAATGTCTGTTGTGTGTCGATAGAGTGTCGATGGCGTGTTGCTTAACTCAAAGTTACAGAATTGGGCCCCTGGAGTGGAGGGCTCGTTATAATACGTGTCCAGTTTTCTAGGAAAGATTTTTCTAGGAAACTACCCTATTGCCTACTGTTTTAGATCACAGAACAGAAAAAACAGTAGAAATCGCATAGTGTTTCAATAATATCGGAACCAGAATACCCAAACTCACACATATACAGGTTAATTGTATTTCGTAACACTAAGAAATCCTTGGTGTGATTGGTAATTTATTAGTGAAAGAAAGTAGGGAATATGTCAGTTGTCGCTTATTTGAAAATAAACCACAGTTATATGAGCATAGAGTCGTTTATTGTCTACTCTTTTTAAGTATCTATTACCTTTTCCGTTTAATGAGCTCACGAAATAGTTTAATGAGCAAGTTACTCTACCCGCCGCTAGATGTCACTATACATATTAAATACATTAAATTTAAAGCTGTATTGTGTTAATGATAAGATTGATATTGTAACGGCATAGCGTATACTAAATGTGTATCCTGTGTAGCGTAAGCTAAGTTTGTATTTCGTACGTAATATATAAGCATTGTTCACATATTAACTGGCATAACGATCAAATACGAATCTCCAATAGAAAAATATTGTGAATTAAAATATAAAATGGGAAACTACGTAGTGAAGGACGAGGTCAAATCCTCAGCCGCTATCGCCCCCCAGACGGTCAAAGGCTACGACGCAAATTTAATAACCTTCATTGGTTGGTCTTCAATTTTGGCACTCATAGGCTTAGTGTGTTTATGTCTATTTTTCCGTCGATGCATCGGTACATGGAAAAGTTGGTTGACCAAGCAGATGCAATCTCTGCAGTCGACCGCTTTCGAAGCGGCTCGTAAAAGTTTTAGACGGAAGCAAACGGGTGAAACTTCCCATAATGAAGATGTTTAAAGTCAAGGTCTAACAGCGATATAAGTGAGTGTATTTGTGTAAAACCTACCTAATTTCCAAACACTGTGAAACGAATGTGTACTTAATAATAAATGTATTGAATCAACTTCAGCTGTAATATTGTGTTAAGCGATGGTTACAAAAATTTTATTTCTTTCCCGGGTTATTTTGTCAAAGAAGTGTTTCTTTTAAAAAGGGGGGGAGTAGTGTAACGGCATAGCGTATACTAAATGTGTATCCTGTGTAGCGTAAGCTAAGTTTGTATTTCGTACGTAATATATAAGCATTGTGCAGTATGTCGGAGCACGCTCTTTGTACTTGTCGTTTATGAAGAAACAATACACGAGTTAATCGTTGCCAGTCTTTCATTGAATCTACACCCAAGGTCACGCGCTAAAATATTTTCGTAACGAGGTTATTAGTACTTAAGTAGAATAGCTGACTTTGACATGTGCATAATAGGAATCATCGCGAATAATATGTTTGAATTTAAAAGAAAGTAGACCTTGTCTTGTAAAATATAAAGTCAACTTTTACTTGTTTTGTTTAATAAAAAAATGTTTTTCAAATTTGAATCGAAATAAAATAAATTAGGACTAATCGACGGTATGATATTCCACCATTTGATAAATTTTTGGTTCTGCTATCGTGTTTACATTCTAAAACAGCACAATAGGGCATTTTTGTATTTTTTTTTAAGTTTTCGTCACCGTGACGGTTGTAACAAGACTGATGCGCGTGGTATATGTGCGGAGCAGACATATGCGGAACTCCGCAAAACTCGGGGTACGCGGGCCCCGCCTACCTTCGACTTCTACTGTTTTTTTCTGTTCTGTGTTTTAGATATAACTTCCGTCATAATTAATATTAGTGAAATTGTGCGTAAACCTTAGTGTATGGTATAATTTTGTCACCCCAAACGACATAAAAGTCGGGTGACACTATTTGCTAGTAAGTGAAAATGATGGACCGTATGAGCCCGTCCCGTACAGAGTCGGAGCTCTGGCCAATTCCGAAGTTGAAGAATACTGACTCTGCGGCCACCTGCTGAGCGCAAGTTCCCATGGGGTACCAGCCGACTTTGTTGAAGACTATGCCCACTTTGTATACCTGTGAATTAGAAAGGTTTGTGTTATTTATTTAATTAAATAATTCTTAATTCTTTATTGTACACTAAACTTTATAGTACATAGTGATTAAATAGTTAATGTACAAAGGCGAGCTTAACTCAATGTTGAGTTTTCTTCCAGCAGACCTTTGAGTGATAGAGAGAGATCTTTGAGATTTGAGGGAATAATCTTATAGTTTAAAAAAAAAAACTTCAGCCAGTGTGTTTCCGGATAGGTATAACCAGTTTTTAAGTCAAGAGTGAATAGGTTACTTTTAGGCAAGCGAGCTCTATTTTCGAATCCATATTTTATGAGTATATTACACAATATACTCATAAAATATGGAAAGTCAAAGTTGCGAGAACAATAACACCACGAAACATCAACTCCAAAGACAAATTAACAACGTCGTCTCCGCAATACTCATCAATCTTACAATAAACACTTACATCGCATCGTATTGAAATGTAGGCTTAGTATTTAAATGGGCTCCCATTTGTAGTTCCAAAACATGAAAATAGCGTGGCTCTCAAACAGAGAGGGGTTGAGTAGACTTAATAAAATGCGCAAAGCGTCCGCTGACAAGGATGTATGCAAATCAGCTGGCAGATCTACGCGGGCACTGAAGAGCCATCTATACCCACTGTGGTAAACATGGCGATGACAAAAACTATTCTATATTCATGATTAAGACTTGTACAGTTGATTTTCAACCAGCACAAACCTAAATATGATCTTATTATTTGGAATATTTTATATTATAACAACACACATCATCACCACATCATCGCTTACATCAGGTGAGATAGTGGTCAAACGCGTGCCTATTAATAGTAAAATTAGTTGACACTACGCATGACCCAAGGGCTGGCTTTTTCCTCGGTCAGAGGTTAAGCATTGTCATACAACGTGGCAATGCCACCAGTCTTTTGAGCACACTTCCAGTAGACAGGTGCGCAAGAATTTTTTGACGCGAGATTTTAAGTTTTATTTAGTTAAGAGTATTTATTTAAATCACAGTTAGTTAAGTATTTTATGAGTTCATGTGAGAATTTGTTATGGTGTAAATAAATAATAAAATAATATAAAAACTAAAAAACATGCTTTGAGTGACGTCATTTTAATTTTCGTATTGTTTTAGCAACCCCTTTCATTTGACACTTTATCATGGGAATGCATAAAAAATAACTAGTCCGCCATCTTTGGGAGTTCGCCATATTGTATTTAGAATGACGTCACTTAGCTAATAATGCGTGGTCAAATAAATCAATATGCTATTTTTTTCTTGCATCATCATCATCGGGGCCGCCGAGGCCTGCTTAAAGATGTGGCGAGACGACCTAGACGCCTACCGCATGGGCTGGTTCGACGTATGCCTAGGGGTAGCGGATAAATTCTGAAAATGAGTTACCGCACCTCTGGGCATCAGGCAGGGAAGGAACAGGGGTGGGTTTTAGTGAGCAAGAGTCTGACACGCCCTCCCGTTCCACCCAGAGCGGGAGAAGTCATTAGATGATTTCCCACCCCGCCAAAAAAAAAGGCTGTTATAACTATTATTCACAACACAACACTTAATTATAACTATTATTTCATTTCAATTTAAAATTACCGTGTCAATGCTAAAAACCTGAAAGACACAGGAGTGAACATACCCGGAACGTTTTTCAATTCACTATAATTCTATCAAATTTAAAATGTTACCTACCTGGCTCGAGACAAGAATACCTTGAAGGATTTGTGGGAGGTCTTTACCCAGCAGTGGGACATGATAGGTTAAAGAAAAAGTTGGCCGTCACGGGGCGCTCAGCAAAAGTGAGACATCTATTTTAATATGTGTTTTAGTTGTTGTTGTTTTTGGTGGTGGCGTGTTGTTGTTGGTGGTGGCGTGTTGTTGTTGGTGGTGTTGGGTTGTTGTTGTTGGTAGTGTTGTTGTTGTTGGTGGTTGTTGTTGTTGGCGTGTTGTTGTTGGTGGTGTTGGGTTGTTGTTGTTAGTAGTGTTGTGTTGTTGTTGGTGGTGGCGTGTTGTTGTTGGTGGTGTTGGGTTGTTGTTGTTGGGTTTTTGTTGTTGGTAGTGTTCTGTTGTTGTTGGTGGTGGCGTGTTATTGTTGGTAGTGTTGTTGTTGTTGGTAGTGTTGTTGTTGTTGTTGGTGGTGGTGGTGTTGTGTTGTAGCTGTGTGTTGTGTTACTTTTTTTCGCATAGATGTTTCTAGTTTGCCGTTACGGCATTCGAGACGATTGTACTGTCAAGCCGCGCCAATAGATGCTTCACATCAAAATCATGTTACCTTGTTCCTCTGTATGTACACGGGCCTGTTGAACATGATGTCGAGCAGGTGTCGGAAGGGCACACGGTTGGTGTAGTGCGTGTAGGTGAGGCGGGCGCCGTCCGCGTCCAGCAGGTGCGCGTACAGCAGCTCGCAGTACGAGCCGGCGCCCGCACCCGCACCGCCCACGACGCACGACACGCCGCTCTCCTCGCTGGGCGCTTGCGTGGGCACCTGCAACAACAATCACCAGCTACAGTGGACAGCACGGTTGGCGTAGTGGTTGAGCGTTCGGCTGCTGCGCTGCGTGTCGCGGGTTTGTTGTATGGCCGGGTCTGGTTCCTTCCTACCCTGAGTGCCCAGGGGCGAGGTAACTCTGTTTCAGGGCAGGGCAGGCATCGGCCATGACGGGCCCCGTCATGAATGCTGACAACTCTTGTTCGGCGCACGTGGAACACTACGCGCCGTCGACTCTCGGGCCTGGTGCTGATCGGACGGCGAGCTACCCATTACTCGCTGTCCACAGGCCCAGGTCTACGGTGGCTGGCGATCGTTACGCGGCGCCGTAAGCCCCTGGCGTCTCCTGCGGCGGCTGCTGCTCTGGGCGTGAGGGCGAGGCTGTCGTTGCAGCCTCTCCCTCACCCGTTCCGCCTCCTCCTTCGCGAGCACTTCGCAGGAGGAGACTGCTTCCCATTCCCCCTGGCTCCGTACCATGGACCAGGGCCGGGCGCGAGAGGTCGCTGCCGCCGATCGCCTGCACGAGGACGCGGCGGGGCTCCGCCCACGGGGGGCAGATCTCCACCGTGTCCTCTGGGCGATCCTCACAGTGGGGACACCCGGGCGTTTCCCTCCGCCTTATCCTACATAGGAACCTCCCGAAACAACCGTGTCCGGTGAGGACCTGCGTCAAGCGGAAGGTGAGGACGCCGTGGCGCCTCTCCAGTTACTCCTCAGAGAGGGGCACTACCGCCGCAATGGTGGCGTGCCCAGCGCTGGGTTGACGTGTGTATAGCTAAAACTATAGAGAATCGACATAATGTGAAAACTTAAGTACGATAACGTGTTCTAAGTACAAGAAATGTACCTAAATGTTAACGTAACCGTTAGCGGTGAACGTTAAAATTTGTTTAATCTATGTTTTTACCAATAATTTTGTAGTTTGTGTCTTTAAAACCTACTTATCATTAAACTTGACTATATAACTTTTTTTTTATACCACTGTGTCACTACGTGAAATGTTCTAAGTACTACATTAGACCCAAACAATCACTCCATCCCCACAGAATTCTAGCGCTGACGGCGGGTCAAGGTTACGCCAAGATAGAATATTTACCTATTATAACGTTGTATTTTACTGTTCTATCTGTTTGTAAATACTAATTACTAACTAATTATCATATTACGAGCGATGTTTTACGACATTACTTAGTAAATCGTAATTAAAATAAATAAATAATACATTATTTACTTACGTAAACAACTATTTCGATGTTTCGTATCCTCTGACATGTTTAGTTATTCGTAAAACTTGATTCTTTGAGGATTTTTTAGATATTTAACACAATTACACTTGATTTTAAGTAAATTCTAGTTAAATCAACAATTTATTCACGTAATAATCATCGCGCCATTTTTTGACATTTGACAGACGACTTTTCAACAATTTATTGTAATTAACCGACTTTCGAAATAGGAGGAGGTTCTATGTTCGACTGTATGTATGTATGTCCGCCGATTTCTCCGTCAGTAGTGGACCGATTTTCAAAATTATTTTTTAAAGAATATACTCCCAAGGTGGTCCCATATAAATTTTAACGAAATTGCTTCAGCGCTTTTTGAGAAACTGAACAAAAACGAAAAATACGTATACCTAGATGACGTTTTGGTGTTCGCCAATTACGAGTATGCTTTAAATTCCACGTGCCATGTTATTGGGGTTTTTATTTCTGGGGTATAACAACTAAAAATTGAAAAATAAAAAAACTTTTTTACAAAAAAAACAACCGACTTCCAAAAAAATACACTAAAAATTAAAAAAATAACTTTAATTTCGGAAGTCGGTGTTTGTATTTTATTTCTTCGTTATTTGACACCGACTCCCAAAATTAAAGTTATTTTTTCATTTTTAGTGTATTTTTTTTTTTGGAAGTCGGTTGTTTCTTTTGTAAAAAAGATTTTTTTTTACTCTATGATTACGTGCAGGGTGCCCAGGAAAGAAAAGACGCGGAATTTAATACAGTGCCATCTTTTTTTTAACTTCTCAAAGCTCAATCAACGCGACCACAGCGAAAAAATGGTTTAAAGTGAACAAACCGCGCTGGCAACCGCGTTTGCCATAACGCTCAAGAGCATTCTAAATGTGGCAACGCGGTTGCCGGGACGTGCAAGTGGGTATCATGGGTTGGTGGCAGTAGATCTTCTAGAGTAGTGTCTCACCTGCACTCCTAACAGACAGATGTTCTTATCCACCATGAAGGTGACTGAGCAGTCCAGAACTGAGGTGTTGAGACAGTCAGTGTGCTGTATCATGGGTCGCTGGCAGTAGATCTTGTTGTACTCGTTGCTGTGTCTGTCCATGTGCTCGGGGACTCCCATGCTGGCGAGGTTCGCGTTTTGGACTATTGACACGTGGCGGACGCCGACTGAGGAGTCAAATGTACATGGCATCAATAAATAGTCTATAGTAGGCGCCAGATAAGAGTGAAATAACGGTCATTGACCCACCTACATTTATTGACATTTATAATTTGGAAAACGGAAATAATGACACAAAGCTGTCCTGAATCAACATCTCTTGTGATCCTTAACATTATCTAATAATGAAAAACGATTCGTATTTAATTGTTCAGTTACCTATGAAGAGTTATTAGGAAAAGGTCAATGACTGTTATTTCGATCTTATCTAGTGCCTACCATAGTAAAATCTCTCTTAGAAACATTGCACGTAAAATTGAAGAAATGTCGTAAGAACCTCTCTTTTTTCCGTACCAACTTTCCATTATGCAAAAGTAGGTATGCAAGTTAACATGTCTGACTGGCCGTTCACACAGCTCTGTCCTTGAGGTCGGCGCCAGATAATAAAATGATTAATTATCTACGTAAAGCCTTCTTCATTTCTACGTACATATTAAAAAAAAACTATGTTTCCTAACAAAAAAAAATGTATTGTCCTCACAGCAACTAACAGTGTAGATCTACCACAAAGTGTAAAGTTCGACGGCTCACCTCACCGTGCTGCCGTCACCACATGACGCTGGCAGAATAGTCGACATCGGCTCAGTTGCCAAAGAAGAAAAAAAAAATTTGGCGCCGACTCAAAATTAGTTTATATTAAAATTGATATTTTATGTAAATAAGCTCAATACAAGACTTAAAAGGATTATTTAGTTTTTACTTTTTAGTTCTTTTTCGTCGGTTTAATTTTTTGTTCAAAAGTTTTTATCTTTTATTAAGAGGCCTCAAAAGAGTTTCAACCTGGTTTGAATAGTACTTACCATCATGTCTCGTGGGTCTGGGGTAGGGCTGGTAGGCGGATGGCGCTCCGAACACTTGATCCAACACCGGGCTTGGAGTGTCTACGGTCAGCGTCGCCATCTGATGACACAGTATGACCACTATTTATAACACAACAAGGCTAGGTTCAAATGACAAGAATAGGACGTAGCATTCTTATATTGACGATAAAATCAAAAACATCATCATTATTATCAGCCTTTTAATGTCCCCACTGCTGGGGCACAGGCCTCCTCTCTGTGAGAGGGTGTGGGCCGTAATCCACCACGCGGGCCCAATGCGGTTTGGTGGTCGTCGCATGTCTTCGAATTTTTGGTTCTAGGACATGTCGGTTTCCTCACAATGTTTTCCTTCGCCGTTTAGAGAGCAGTAGTGATGAAATAATTTACACAAAGTAAAGAGCCAGTAACATGAGCCAGCACTAAAGTGCATTGAAGGACCAGCTCCAAATACTGTAACAGCTTATTTTACGAAAGAAATAATTCCGCCACAAAATTTTACTAATTTCAAGATGCTTAGCAGTTTTTATGAGTGCTAAGATCACCTGTGGTGGGCAAGAATGTTTAATTTATTTGTGACATGAGACTTTTACGTTGTAGGAAATACAGCATGTAAAAAAAACCCTGTCCGATCCTAAAGGGTATTATTTGGTATCGTACTGCGTGCACATATATATACGTAATTATTTCATGGATATGAGATTATTATTTTTCCCCATTGAAAATAATTAAGAATATAAAAACATATATACGGTCGAATTGAGAACCTCCTCCTTTTTTTCTTTTCGTCGGTTACAAAAAAGTAAAATTTTTCAAAGGCAAAACTGACCGCTCGACAAAGTTCACCTACAGTTTGGTGTGAAAAAAGCCATCTGAGCGAGACGGTATTTATATGCCCTTTGTCGCGTGCCGCAAAACCGAGAAGTTGTGCCTACAGCCCGGCTAGTGCAGGGCGGTACGCTTTGAAATAAAAATAGGTAAAAATAAAATGATTTCGCCGTCCGGTGGAGTATTGTCAACTTATGAAAATTATACTATATTATACTTAGTGTTAAATTTCGCATTTTTCATAAAAATAAAAAAAAAAACAATAACTTTTCGTTTTTGTGAGTTACATTTTTTTTACTATTTTTCTAGTGCGTATGTTAAACCAAGAATACGCCTTTATTGGATAGGACAGAGTTTTTGTTACATGCGGTATAGGTAGCTTAACTCTGCCACTAATATAATATAATACTAGCGTAAAGAAGCCTCATCTCATACAAAGAATCTTGACCGCCCTAACTAGGAACTTTCGGCCGACAGCAGGATTTTTTTTTTCGCGTTGTGGCCCGTTCCGTACACCTCGCTAGATGATGTTAGCAGCGACGGTTTGCAACTTGAATGAATTAACTTAAAGTCCCACCAATATATTTAGATACATTGACAAATTATTTCATAGTATTTTTTACACTTATAATCCATTCGCAAAAGCATTAGGCCCATTAAGTTAAAAAAGGTTATTTTTAAATGCACACTTTGTAACAATAGTATAATAAACATGTTACAGTTACGATAGACGCTGAATTTATTATAATATATTTATACAGCAGCTGTCACACTTCCTGAGGACGGCGAGCATTGGGTAGCTCGCCGTCCGATCAGCACTAGGCCCATGAGTCGACGTCGCGTAGTGTTCCACGCGCGCCTCAAAAAGATGTTGTCAGCCACCATTGACGGGGCTCATCGTGGCCGGTGCCTGCATGCCCAGGGGTAGCGGATAAATTATCAACATGAGTTACCACACCCCTGGCAGGCAGGGAAGGAACAGGGGTGGGTTTTAGTCAGCAAGAGTCTGACACGCCCTGCCGCTCCACCCAGAGCGGGAGAAGTCATTGAATGATTTCCCACCCCGCCAAAAAAAAAGCTGTCACACTTAATTATAACTATTTATCTTATGAAATTATGTGGCTTCCATTTAGTTATATTATTTCATTTCAATTTAAAATTACCGTGTCAATTCTAAAAACCTAAAAGACGCAGGAGTGAACCGGAACGTTTTTCAATTCATTATAATTCTATCAAATTTAAAATGTTACCTAATCCCTTCATTTTACTGGTTTATGTCGTCTGTTAAATTGACATAAATAATGTTCTGTGATTGTCATTCAACATGAATACTAGTGAATGTGATGCCTTGTTAATTGTTATTGCCGAATTTTCATCATTTATTTGTTACTATTTTAAAATTAAAGAATTAATAAAATTATGTTAACTTAACTTTGACATAAAATGTTTTGCATCCGTGCTTCTACGTGCCTCTTTTTTTCTAATGCTTTTGTGAATGGAGGATAGATAAGACATTTATTCGGCACTACAAGAAAAGAAAACACAATACATAAAAGCAGTACAAAATAATTAAGTAAATAATGATAAGCTACAACAACAACAATGGTCAAAAATCACTACCTTCTTTGTATTTTATGTATATATAAATAGTACACCTAAGACTACCTACAGTACTGTCTTTCCTTTTTCACTTTAAAATCCATCCAAAGGTTGTCTTGAAAAGATCGCTTTTAGCGATAAGGCCGCCCATTGTGCCACCCTATGTAAAGTTTTCTTCATTTGTATGTTTCTATAATCTAAATGGTGTGCATAATAAAGAATATATATCTATCTATCTACAAAATACGAAGGTACACATAAAAAAGAAAGCATTAAAATGAAAAAAGTTGACATTTATGCTGCCCTGCTAAGCCGAAAGGCGCTATCTCTGAGATACACCCTTTTTACTTTTTTATACCATTTAATAGTTATAACAATTTCGCATCTAATGGTATAGATCAGGGGTTCCTAAACTTTAAAGATAACGGAACACCAGCCAAATACCTTTTATTTTATGGAACCCCATATCAAATGATTAACACTGATATTTATACAGGGTGTAACGGAAAGATGTGGTCATATTTTAAAAACTGCATCTGCCCATCGATATGAACAACTTTCTTCAAGAAAATCCGAGGAAATTCTAAAAAATTTTTTTTACCTCTCATACAAATATTGAACAGCTGATAACTTTGTATGGAAACTCCAATATTTTTTTTGGGAATTTTCTATTTTGTCTTAGAGAAAGTTGTTCATTTCCATGAGCAGAACCGGCTTCTAAAATATGACCACACCTTTCAGTTACACCCTGTATAAGAACAATTTAGATGCAGCGGCGCTCACACGCCTGCCTAGCGCGACAGTGTGACTATACTCTTACGACGAATGTACGTCCGGTCAAGCCTACATCTGGCTACGTAAATAAAAGAAAATAAATAAGTAATGAGTCCTTCTCATCACATATTTTGCGCTATTTCAAAATAATGTTTGTAACCGTGGTATTATTTAACAGCTAATAATAAATAATTTTTGCGAAACCCTGATGTATTCTACGGAACCCCTAGGTTCCGCGGAACACACTTTTGGAATCCCTGGTATAGATGGTTAAAATGTAAAAAAAACCACTAAGAAGTTTTTTAAATCTTAATTTATCGTTATATTACTAAGAGATTTGGCGGCATGTCGTTTTTATGAAGCCAAAAAGCCATTATACGACCTAAGCTAGAAACAACTAAATTCAATTTCTACAGCAACGGAGACGTGCAGGTCGTCGCGTCTCCGCACAGCTCCGCTTTAGTGGAAACGCAGCCTACATATTGGCACAGTTCCGCTCCGCTCCTCTACTCTCCGCTCCAGTGGGCAGTCAGCCTCACGGCTATCATTATAGGTGTGTAGTTCTTAAAATTAGATAAACTTCTACTCAACTAAAAAACAGTACCTTGGTATTACTCATTCAAAAATTCTTTCCTCTGCTAATAGGAACTTTTGATTAATTTTACTGCATAGAAGGCAAATAATAGCTTTTTTTTGTAATTTGCTGCTACGCTTAGTAAAGTTGTTAAAACATATTAAATGAGGCTTTTACAAACTTATTATGTATTTTTATCAAAAATTTTCATAAAAATTCGTCTTTTTGTATAGAACGTTCTATGAACAGATTTTAAGGATAAATTATTGCATGTAAGTTCACACTGCAAGTCTTTGGTGTCGGTGGAGCATACGGTGGAGGTTTGCCCCGCTTGGGCAGAGCACCGCCGTGTCCTCGTGGATGCGATAGGCGGCAGCGACCTCTCACGCCGTGCCCTGGTTCAGGCCATGGTACGGAGCGAGAGGGAATGGGAAGCCGTCTCCTCCTTCTGCGAAGCAGTAATACTCGCGAAGAGGGAGGCGGCATACGTTAGGGAGACTCAACAACAGCCGAGTCGCCCTAGCGCCCTCAGCCGCAGCCGCCGCAGGAGACGCCAGGGGCCGCGAGACGATCTCCGGCCACCGTAGACCCGGGCCTGCGGACTACGGACTGCGATCAGCACCAGGCCCGAGAGTCGACGGCGCGTAGTGTTCCACGCGAGCCTCAAAGAGTTGTCAGCAAAGGACGGGGCCTGCCACGGCCAATGCCTGCCCGGGGGTTGAGGATAAATTCGAAAGAGTTACCTCGCCCCTGGGCATGTAGGGCAGGGAGGAACAGGGGTGGGTTTTAGTCAGTAAGAGTCTGACACGCCCTTCCGCTCCACCCTAGAGCGGAAGAAGTCATAAGATGATTTCCCACCCCCTAAAAAAAAAAGAAAAAAAAAAAAGTCTGGTGTCAGTTTGGTATTTCATAATACTTTTGTCTAAGTTCAAAGAATATGTATCGAATTGTTTTAAAAGATTCAGCCTTTCCCTATTAAGTTTCACATTTTTAATGAAAATCTTTTGCTTTTTAACCAATTTTTTAACCGACGAAAAAAAAGAGGAGGTTCTCAATTCGACCGTATATATGTTTTTTTTTTTTTTTTTTGTGTATGTTCAGCCCTCACTCCGTCATTTATGAACCGATTTTGATTATTCTTTTTTTGTTAGATAGGGTACACCTCAAGAGTGGTCCCATGTCAAGGAAATCAGGATCTGACAATGGAATGCTGACAAAATTGAGAGAAAACCTCGAAAATTGTGGGCACGTTTAGCGTTTCTGTATGTGTGTTCAGCCCTCACTCCGTCATTTATGAACCGATTTTGATTATTCTTTCATTATTAGATAGGGTATACCTCAAGGGTCGTCCCATGTCAAGGAAATCAGGATCTGATAATGGAATCCTAACAAAATTGAGAGAAAACCTCGAAAATTGTGGGCACGTTTAGCGTTTCTGTATGTGTGTTCAGCCCTCACTCCGTCATTTATGAACCGATTTTGATTATTCTTTTTTTGTTAGATAAGGTATACCTCAAGGGTCGTCCCATGTCAAGGAAATCAGGATCTGATAATGGAATCCTGACAAAATTGAGAGAAAACCTCGAAAATTGTGGGCACGTTTAGCGTTTCTGTATGTTCGGCCCTCACTCCGTTATTTATGAACCAATTTTGATGATTCTTTTTTTCTTAGATAGGGTATACCTCAAGGATTGTCCCATGTCAAGGATATCAGGATTTGCTCATGGGATCCTGAAAAAATTGAGAGAGAACCTCGAAAATTGGGCACGAATATTGTTTCTGTTTACTTTTCATAACTGAATCAGGTATTTGCATTTAGGAACCATCACATCATGAAACTGAGCTGATGATGGAAACCATACCTTTCCTAAACAATAGAAGTCAGATATAAAAACTAGTTTTGGTGACAAATACCACTTAATATGCTTTGACGAAAAGACGTCTTTACAATATTGGAGGTAACCTCAACTGGTCAATATCCTGGGAACTTCATGGAAGGATTGTTATATCATCAGCTCAGTGGCAAGAGGAATGATGAAGAATTTGAAATTAGCCTCAGAGTGTTAAAAGATGATGCGAGCCACAAAAAATCATGAAATAAAAAACTTTTTAACAAAAAAATTAACCGACGAAAAAGAACTAAAAAGCAAAAAATAAATAAACCTTTTAAGTCTTGAGTAATGAGCTTATTTACCTACATAAAATATCAAATTTTATATAAACTAATTTTGAGTCGGCGCCAATTAATAAAATGATTAATTACCTACTTACAGCCCTCTTCAATTGTAAGTACTTATAAAATTTAGATATTTAATAATCAGATTGTTGTTTGGCGCCGACTCAAAATTAGTTTATATAAAATTTGATATTTTATGTAGGTAAATAAGCTCATTACTCAAGACTTAAAAGGTTTATTTATTTTTTGCTTTTTAGTTCTTTTTCGTCGGTTAATTTTTTTGTTAAAAAGTTTTTTATTAGTTTTAACAATGCATTTGGCAAAATAGTGGTATCTTTCAAAATAGTTATAATGATCCATTTTTATGGATAATTTGGATCTGTTAATAATATTAGGTCGACCTATGAAATCAGCGTTTTGTATAGAGGATTTTAAAGAAGTTGCATTTTTCATACTAACATTTTCTTAATCTATTTAACAACTATGAACACTAATGTTTTAAAACTTTCATGGAATAATGTTTAAAAACTAAGATAATGTATGCCACATAAACAAATATAGTGATCATTTCTGCTAACAAAAAGAGGAGTCATTTTTAAGGTATTTTTTTTGTTTATAAAACTATAAGTAATAAGGTTTTTTACAATTGGCAGTTGTCTATGACGGTCATGATTCGATATAATATCAAGCAATTGATGAATATTTTAATTCATAGAAGTGACAAGGTTCTCTATTTGTAAGAAAAAAACGCCAATTTCATATGTAAGGATCCAATATCTATGATCAAAAATGCATATAAATAAGTTATATACGTAAAAAATAATTTTAAAAAGATTTGTTTTTGAAGGTACGAAAATACAATTTACAAAAAGCCGATTTTTTGTTAGCGCTTATCGGCTTATCAGGGCATTGCATGGCACAAAATACTGTAATACCTACATATGGATCAAGTGGATCAACGGCCATGAAGAATTTTTCACTGAGTGGCACCAAATAGGGGGGCCCGCTAATAGGCCTGTCGCTGGTATTCTGTTGGATCCCGGTAGTGACATACTGACGGCAAGCAGATGCAAAACAATGAAAAGTTGAAAGAGTGAATAGGGAATATGTATGAAAAAAATATTAACCAGTTTCTCAACAAATATATAAAAATGGCATATAACAGTAAAAACAGAAACAAAATTGATAGAAAAACAAACGAAATAGGCATACGAACACACGACATCACGACCACACGACGATCATCGGTTCATGACGAAGGCTGCGCTCACTTTCATAGTCGAGGGTCACCATTATAGAGGTATGCGGAACAGAGTGTAAAGTCCCACAACCTCCATTGAAAAGGGAGGATCCTCCGACCAGACGGGTGTTGTGTCTGGTCCGGGCAACTGCCCGATAGTTGATTTCGGGCTGTTGTATATGTTCAAATCGCGTGGAGAACTCTGCTTGCGCGATGTAGGAATTTGCTGTTCTAGTTCGTATGTAGCGTCATAGATGTCGCTACAACATTTTAAATAAATATATATCTGTTCCTCTCTCGAAACTGCTATTTTCTATAGCAGCTGTATATGGCATGCCCTTTGACGTCGGACTTCTCTTTCTATTATCAACTTTAAAGCTTTATGACTTCGGTTCTGATGAAGATATTTTAAAAATACAAAGTAATCTTAAATAAAAACTGGCCAAGTGCGTGTCGGATTTAGCACATTAAGGGTTCCGTACCAAATATTGGTATTTGTTAGTAAAGTGTAATAATAAACCACAGAACTGAAAAAACAGTAGAAGTCGAAGGAGGCGGGGCCAGCGTACCTCGAGTTTTGCGGAGTGCCACATGTCTGCTCCGCGCACACACCACGCGCATCAGTCTTGTTACAACCGTCACGGTGACAAAAACTAAAAAAAAAATACAAAAATGCCCTATTGTGCTGTTTTAGAATGTAAACACGATAGCAGAACCAAAAATTTATCAAATGGTGGAATATCATACCGTCGATTAGTCCTAATTTATTTTATTTCGATTAAAATTTTAAAAACAATATTTTTTTAAACAAGACAAGTAAAATTTGACTTTATGTTTTAAAAATTAAGGTCTACTTTCTTTTAAACGCAAACATATTATTCGTGAACGTTTCTACTATGCACATGTCAAAGTCAGCTACTTCTACTACAGTACTAATGGAAATATCAATCTTATCGTTAAAACAATACAGCTTTAAATTGAATGTTTTTAATATGTATAGTGATATCTAGCGGCAGGTAGCATAACTTGCTCATTAAACTATTTCGTGTGCTCATTCAACGGAAAAGGTAATAAATATTTAAAAAGAGTAGACAATAAACGACTCTGTGTTGTAACTGTGGTTTATTTTCAAATAAGCGACGACTGACATATTTCCTACTTTCTTTCAATAATAAATTACCAATCACACCAAGGCTTTCTTAGTGTTACCACAGATAATATAATACTAGCGTACAGATACCTCATCGCATACAAAGAAACGGTACCGCCGTAACTACAGGTTTTCGACTTGCAAAAGCAACTTTTGTTTTTCGTTCGGGCCCGTCCTCTACACCTCGCTAGATGGTGTTAGCAGCGACGGCTTGCAAGTTAAATGAATTTACATAAAGTCTTACCAATATTTTCTCACACATTGATGAATTACTATATAGTATTTTTGGTACTTCATAACAGGTTTACTGTTTCAAAATGTTTCACTATACAAATTTTAAAGAGGTGAATGGATAAACTCTAAAATTTCAAACAGCGCCATCTGTTGGTACAAGAAATATAAATACAACTGAGGATTTGTTCCTATAAATATCTAAATTTGAATTAGGAGCCAATTATTCCACAATTTTATGCATTGAGTAGTTTATTAAAATATGAAAATACAGTTTTTATCAAAAAAAAAAAAAAATTAATGTTACATATACTTCATTATGAAATCGATGCATATTACGCCATCTATTGTTTGTTTGTTTAAACTTAATTTTCTTTGTTCGAGATGAGACCCCATGGTGCTACGAAATACAATTAACCTGTATATGTGTGAGTTTGGGTACGCTGGTTCCGATACTAATGAAGCGCTATGCGATTTGTACTGTTTTTTCTGTTCTTTGTAATAAACATTATCACCAACTTTCAAGTTTATAAGTCCATGGAAGTTAAAAAATCATCGTAAAAAAAATTTGTGACAGACGCCGGGCGGACAGACAAACGGACACGTGAGTGACACAATAGGGTTCCGTTTGGATCCTTTAGGTACGGAACCCTAAAAAATGGCATGCATATTCCATATTGTGAAAAAGTAATATGTAGTTATTATGTGTTGTATATTTGTGAGATCTACCCACATTTGTTATTACAATTATTATGGTGTTATCACTACATATTATGAAATAAAACAAAACCCACGCCGCGTCTGTCTGTCTGTCTATTCGCGATAAACTCTAAAACTACTGAACGGATTTTCATGCAGTTTTCACCAATATTTGAGAAAGGTTCAAATAGAATACAAGTCAATTTCTCATACCATGACATTGGCAAAATCATCGAATGTTATCGATAGAGGCATAACCTCAAAAATTAAATTGAATTGAGAAAGGTATAAGTGTTAATTTGTGCCCTTGCGAGGCTGGGGCAGCTCACCAGTTAGGTATATGTGTGTTTTATAGAATAGATAGATAATAATAATAAGTCTTTATTTTTCAGATAACTAAGATCCAATGTGTTAGTAAATTACAATAATGACTTACAGCTATTGTTAGTAAAGTGCCACGATATTCACTAATATAATTTAATAGTCACAAATCATCATTCAGTCAAATTTGAATGTTCCCGCGCTTCGGGCGTCATCGTGACATCTGTGGCCGAACTACAATCCATGAAGCGTCTGGCTATCTGAAGAAATCAATTTAAATCTAAGTAGCTAATTAAATACTGTAATTGTGATTTGGGAATCGACATTGTGATAAAGAACACTTTATAGTCCCGATGACAACCCGGGCTGTCACCGGGCTTCTTCGACAACCCAAGGTTCGCTTGGAATGAAACGTTTGTTTGGAAAAAAATTTAACCTCTTAGGATCCGAAACTCAACTGAGTTTGAAAACAAAAAAAAACCAGCCTCCTACCTCTTAAGATCCGCGGACAAACCCGGGTTGTCGAAGAAGCCCGATGACAACCCGGGTTGTCATCGGGACTATAAGGGTTAAATGTCGTTTCTTTTCTTACAGGTAAAGTATTGTTACTAGATGCTTATTTGTGTGAAATAGACGTGTAAATTGTAACACAATAAATCTTTTCTTACAGAGAAACTCAATTGTGTTTTGATTGACTGTGTTGTCCAAATCACTGAAAAACAATATCTTTATAAAACCACATTTAATGTTCTTTATCACAATGTCGATTCCCAAATCACAATTACAGTATTTAATTAGCTAGTTAGGTTTTTAAATTGATTTCTTCTGACAGCCAGACGCTTCTTGGATTGTAGTTCGACCTTAATTTAATTATAGGTTTGTATTTACAATAATATTTATGGTTTTGACAATATTTTTTTTGACTGCTATAATTTTGCATTGTTTTGTTCACAGGCTAGCGGCATGATAAAACTTCATTAGTTTCATTGTATCAAAATGTGTTCCTAGACAAATTTGAATGAGGTGAATGAAATTAATATACAGGGTGTAAAAAGACATATCACAAAGCCGTCAACTACGCATACTGCACATACAAAGTAGCTTTGCGCAAAAATTATTGCTGGGAAACGACTTTTATTTTTAGGTAGTACCTATTAAAGAAAAAAGCTATTTTTTATTGCACGCAATGTAACGCGAACCCAGGCAAGCGGAGTTAAGCCCCGCCCCTTCGATCTAAGTCGGGTAGGTACTTGTCGGGTACGTTTGATATTCATTGCGTTTTGTAACTTCAAATAGTTGCAGATAGTTGTTCCGGGTCTGGGTGTCTTGTGTATGTGAGTATACATGTTTGTGAACGCACCCACGATACAGGAGTAATTCCTAGTGTGGGGCAACGTTTTTACAAAAAAAAAATGCGTAAATTGTTAAGAAGAATTGAAAATTCATGTAATGTTTGTTATTTTGAAGTTTTAAAAAAATAAAATAAAAAATTGCAACTTAGTAGCGTAGCATAAAAAGGAGCATTCAACTTCTGGTTTCTGAAAAGTTGAAGAAATTTTTGTAAAATTTTATCAATCTCTAGCTTTACTCGTGGCTTCGCCTGTGTTGTTCATAGGAAGCGAGCTTTAACCTTCAATATCTCCAGAACCAGTGGACTCCCAGGTATGGTCTAGTGAAACAAAAAATTCAAATAATGGGTAGAATATGTGGCTTTCGGCTTCGGCAACTGTCTTTTTACATCCGATCTATTATAATATGAAATTCGTACAAAAATTGTTAAAGAATTTGTGCCAATAATTATCTAAATTTGTATTTTCCTTCCTCTAAGCACAAAATTGTAGTTTATTAAATAAGAAAAAACGGTTTTAAGAAAACAAAATCACTTTCATAAATGATAAATGATAAATGATGTTTATTCAGTAAATAGGTTACAAGGAACACTTTTACACGTCAATGTTTTTTTGTCAGTTTAAGCTAGATGAGGCCGGTGTTTCCTAGCTGACTACCCTGAGAAGAAACACCGAAACAAACTCAGAGGTCAAAGTCTCTTTTAGTGTTCAAATCCATACAATGTGGACTGGTTAGATCCTATGAGAACCATGTACGTTTATGTCTGGGATGAGCTTTATGAAGAAAGCAACACACGAATTCGAGTGGACCTGTCCAGACAGTGCAAGCATTTGTCAGTCATCGCGAAGCTCAACTCAGAACTCTGAGGTGCTCAACGAACCGACGAACAATACCAAAGTAAGGACATTTGAGTAGGCCGCAAAAAATACTCAAACTGCCAGACAATCATAAAATCTACATGAATATAACGACATACATAGTTCTCGCATTCACATTATTCTATATGAGGACCATGCAGCTTAGTGTCTGTAGTGGTCTTTTGAAGAAAGAACCAAACATATTTGAGTGGACCTGTCCAGTCAGTGCAAGCATTTGTCAATAGTCGAATAGCTCAACTTAAAAACCACTAAGGAGCTCAATGACATGACGAACAATACCAAAGAAAAGACATTTGGGTAGGCCGCAAAAGTACTCAAACTGTCAGACAACGTTGAAAATTACTGTAAAAAGGAGGAGAAAATAATAATAATAACCCACATAGTCCTCACATTTACAATAATTAAGTAATCAAAAAAAAATAAAAATATAATACTTTACAAAGTAAATATTTGTGTCAAACAAAATAGTAATCATAATATGTCAATCAAAAAATAAAAATAAATATAATACTTAACAAAGTATTCAAGTCAAAAAAAATAATAATAATAATAAAATGTCAATAAAAAAATAAAATAAAAAATATAATGCAATACTATACAAGTATTCATGTCAAAAACGAATATTAAAAAAAAATATATATATAAAAAATTTTTCATCAGTAAGTAGTACATATGAAAACAATGGCTCATGTATATCATTGAAGCAGCTCAATCCCACGCCTTTTTGTCCTCAAGAAAGTCATTAATTGTGTAAAAAGCTTTCTGGCATAGCTTACGTTTAATAAATGATTTAAATTTATTTATGCTTAGTTCTTGAATTTGGCTAGGAAGTTTATTATAGAAACGTATACATTGACATCTAAACGAACCACCTATTTTTTTCTTGAGCCTGGTTTTTGGTACAATAAATTTGTGTTTGTTCCTAGTATTTATGCTATGGATATCACTGTATCTTTTAAACAGATTAATATTTTTATGTGCATACATGAGATTCTCATAAATATATTGAGAGGGAACAGTCATAATATTAATCTCTTTAAATTTGTCTCTGAGGGAGTGTCTGGGACTTAATTTATAAATTGCACGAATAGCCCTTTTCTGTAAAACAAAAATTGTCTGAATATCGGCGGCATTTCCCCACAACAGAATGCCGTACGACATCACACTATGAAAATAACTAAAGTATACTAAACGAGCCGTCTCCAAATCAGTTAAACCACGAATTTTCCTTACGGCGTATGCTGCAGAGCTAAGTTTTTTGGACAGTTTATCTATATGGGGGCTCCACTGAAGCTGCGCATCCAAAGTTAAACCTAAGAACACTGTGGAATCCTCGGGTTTCAACTCTTCACCCTTTATTGACACACTAGTGTTCACTTGTATTACATTGGGTAAT
Source organism: Polia nebulosa (assembly GCA_951329385.1). Taxonomy (NCBI): domain Eukaryota; kingdom Metazoa; phylum Arthropoda; class Insecta; order Lepidoptera; family Noctuidae; genus Polia; species Polia nebulosa. The sequence continues at coordinate 3,595,091 of OX589592.1, read as the reverse complement.
GTGAACTTTATGCATTTTGTTTTTTTCTCGTTAAGGAGAAGATTATTGACATTAAACCAGTTAACTACAGTTGAAAGAGCATTATTTACATTATCAACAACCACCTGCTGACGTTTGAGTTTAAATAAAAGTGAAGTGTCATCTGCAAACAGCACTATATCATGTTTATCCTTTATGAGGTAAGGCAAGTCGTTGATATAGATTAGAAACAAAAAAGGACCCAGAATTGAGCCTTGAGGAACCCCCATTCTGACTACAGACCCGGAAGACCTTTTGCCGTTCACATCAACTCTCTGAATCCTATTACCCAAGTATGAAGTAAGAAGATCCAGAGAGGCGCCCCGGACTCCGTAGTAGTGCAGCTTCCTGATCAATGTATCATGGAGAACGCAATCGAAAGCCTTAGACAAATCGCAAAAAATGCCCAACGCATCGCATTTATCTTCCCATGCATTATAAATGTGTCCCAAAAGTTCAACACCAGCATCAGTTGTTGAACGACCCTTTGTGAAACCAAACTGTTTGTTGTGTAATAATTTGTGTTTATTAAAATATCTTTGAATTTGATCTAAAATAATTTTCTCAAAAATTTTACTAAAAGTAGGTAGCACTGATATTTTTTTTTTTTTTTTTTTTAAATCTTTATTTATTTAAGGGATTTTCGTACACTTTGTGACGATGCCAATCCCATCGTACAGTTACGAATACAAAACCACCAAAAAACTTAATATAATTTCTTAATAATTAATTTAACAAATGAAATTCTAATTTCTTATTATAAATGAATATAACACCTTAGCTGCCTCACAGTTAGGCTTTGCTAAAATACCGTTAAACACTCCTATATCCATTGTTAGGTAGCACTGATATAGGTCTATAATTAGTAGGGTCTGATGTACTACCCGATTTAAACAATGGTATAATTTTACTATATTTCATTAGAAAAAATAAATACATAAATAAGTTTACTCACATTAGAAGATGGTCCATCCCCAATCAGCTGTTTCCTAGGCACCCTGCAGGTAGAGAACCCACTAGGCATGGCGACATCCGAGGTGCTGGACAATATGTTCATGAGGACGGCAAAGGCCTCTGACTCCGTGAGCAACGAGGACCTGGCTGGTCCTTCTGCGAACTGCTGTGGTGTCAGCGTCAGAAAACGGATCTTTTCAATAGCGGAGCGGATCGATGGTTTGCGTGGTTTAGGGTCTGCAAAAGATTGAAGAGTTATAAATCTCTGTTCTGTTTCATCATCAGCCTTTTTAAGTTTTAATGTCCCCACTGCTGGGGCACATGCCTCCTCTCTTTGAGAGTGTGGGCCGTAATCCACCACGCCGGCCTAATGCGGGCTGGCGGATGTCACATGTTCTTCGTGTGTCTTCGAATGTTTGGTTCTAGGACATGCCGTTTCCTCACGACGTTTTTCTTCACAGTTTTGAGAGCAGTGGTGTTGGATATTTTACTTTGTAATATTGCAACATCGAAATGTAATAACAATGTTATCTGTGGCAACCATCGTTTTGCTATGTTATCTGTGGTAACGCACCCCTTCCGACGGCGGCACTGGTCCAATACACACGAAAATTAACTTGTCTGCCTTTTTATTTCATCAATCTTCCTTGGCATCCGTCTACCAGCACCTAATCAGCAGCCAACACCAATTACACCGCTGCACAAGTGGTGATGAAATAATTTACACAAAGTAAAGCGCCTGCCTGGGTTTGAACTCACGACCTACAACTTGCGGCCGTTACCAATGGGCCACCACGGCTCTGCATAATTATCTTTTCTGGTAATGGAAGAATCCTAGTGTAGGATTCAGAGACGAAACTTGCCGACTTACGAATCGGTGCATTTTGGCGGGGTTTAGACAGATCGAAGACCAAAAACGAACACACCAACATACTAGAAACCATACCACCACCACTACCATGTTCTTGTTGTGAGGTACAAATAAATATTGTTTCTTTCTTTCTTTCTTTAGAAGCATATTAGACTATACACTTATAGAAAAGCATTTACCTGCCTTGCATCAATGTGAAAGTTTGAATGGATGTTTCTTACTCAATCACGCTGGAACGGCTGAAGAGATCTGGATGAAATTTGGCACAGAGATACCATTATAGGCTGGAATAGCACATAGGCTATAATTTATAGTGGGGGAAGTACTGATTCCGAAGCGGGCGAAGTCGCTGGCAGGAGCTACTTCAAATATATGTCATCATCATCATCATTTCAGCCGAAAGACGTCCACTGCTCGACATAGGCCTCCCCCAAGTGTCGCCACAATGGTCGGTCCTGTGCGTCTCGCATCCATCGGCTACCCGCGACCTTCACCAGGTCATCGGTCTACCTTGTGGGAGGCCTTCCAACGCTGCGTCTTCCGGTACGCGGTCGCCATTCCAGAACTTTTCGGCCCCATCGACCATCTGTTTTGCGAGCCTTGTGCCCTGCCCACTGCCACTATCATACTATCATATACTGTCATAGCTTTGCTTACTTCCATAGGTACTTCTCTATCAGTTATAATTTTTTTTAGCAGTTTGTTCTAAATAATTTGACGATACGGTTGGCGCAGTGGTTGAGCGTTGTGCTGCTGCGCTGCGTGTCGCGGGTTCGATCCCCGCACTGAACAAATATTTGTATAACCTACATATAGTTGTTCCGGGTGTGTATGTGAGTTTACATGTTTGTGAACGCACCCACGATACAGGAGTAATTCCGAGTGTGGGGAAACGTTTTCTTAAGAAGAAAAAAAAAAAACAAATCGAACAATTCACACCACGGAATAGAAAAAACAAGTGGAAGTGCCGCACCCAGCTATCTAACGTGTCACAATTACGCGGAAAAAATGTACAATAATAACAACCTTCGTCAGTTGTAATAAGTCTTAATTTTGTATGAACAAATGGGCTTTTCGTCAAAATTTAATTTCATTCTCCTGCCCTTATCCCAATTTATTTGGGGTCGGCGCAAATGTCTTTTTCTTCCATACTCCTCTATTAGTCGTCATCTCTGTAGTCACCCCCTTTTTACCCATATCCTCTTTCACACAGTCCAACCATCGTTTCTTTGGCCTTCCCCTACTCTTATGGCCATCCACATCCATACACAAGACTTTCCTCACGACATTTTGTTCATTCCTCCGCATCACATGCCAAAATTCGTCAAAATTTAATTTATTGTTCATAAAAAAAAATCCATCCATAATTTCTGGTCTTCCCCTATTCTAGATTCCACTATCATGACTTACAGTCTCGTTCATAAAATCTCTGAGTTGTACAGCAACTGATTAGTAAAATGTTCTATGAAGAGCCTGAATTAAAAATTTCGGCAATAAGTTTGTTGATCAGTTTCAGCTTTTCAGCGCGCTTGGACGTACAACTAAAGATACCATCCGAAATCAATCAATTTCAGATTATTCGTAAAGACAATGTAGGCCGCCTATGGGACCATCGTTACCTAAGGGCCCCGCGGCCAATGAAAAAAATAAGTAAGTTTAATTCGTTATCATTTTACAAACATTTAGGGGGCCTCTTGGTAGAATTTGCTACAGACCCTAAGCTGGCTTAATGCGGCACTAGGTGGACCTGGGCATGCATTGCGGTGGCCGACCTGGAAAACTTTAAATACTCCGTACTCAAGTCGGCTGCAGTAAAGACAACCTTCACAGGTGGGGGCTCTCGGATGGCTCCGATCATCAGTGTTAGTGCGGTGTCTCTCAGCAGAACATGGCCTTCCGCATGCCCTGTCCGCCTGTATATGTGAGGACCTTATGGCTGCGTCGGTGAATACTGTTGCCGTCGCTAAATACTGGATGAATCATTATATTTAAATACCTACTAAATTTGCCATCGACACGCTAATTTTTTTTTGTGGGTCGGGAAATCAACCAATGACTTCTCCCGCTCTGGGTGGAGCGGGAGGGCGTGTCATATTCTTATTGACTAAAACCCACCCCTGTTCCTTCCTGCCCTTAGTGCCCGGGGGCGAGGTAACTCTGTTTCAAATTTATCCTCAACCCCCGGGCAGGCATCGGCCATGACGGGCCCCGTCCTAATTGCTGACAACTCTTTTGAGGCGCGCGTGGAACACTACGCGCCGTCGACTCTCGGGCCTGGTGCTGATCGGACGGCGAGCTACCCATTACTCGCCGTCCGCAGGCCCGGGTCTACGGTGGCCGGAGACCGTCTCGCGGCGCCGGAAGTCCCAGGCGTCTCCTGAGGCGGCTGCTGCTGAGAGCGTGAGGGCGTCTCCCTCACGCGTCCCGCCTCCGCCTTCGCTAGCATTACTGCTTCGCAGAAGGAGGAGACGGCTTCCCATTCCCTCTCGCTCCGTACCATGGCCTGAACCAGGGCAGGGCGCGAGAGGTCACTGCCGCCTATCGCATCCACGAGGACACGGCGGGGAGCCCCGCCGTGCCCAAGCGGGGCAGACCTCCACCGTATGCTCCACCGTGTCCTCGGGACGATCAGCGCAGTGGAAACACCCGGGCCATCGACACGCTAAGAAAATATATTAAAAAAATGTTACGTGACTTATTGCTCACCAGGCTTCTTCTTGCCTTCACCCGAGGGTCCCGGTAAGGGCTGGTCGGAGCTGTCCGTCGTCTTCTGTGTATCCATCACAGCCTCAACCTCTGGGCTGTTCTCTGCACTGCTTTCTACGTTCACCACCTGTAAACAATTTCATAATAATAAGTACCTCTTACCTAAAGCACAGATAATATAATACTAGCGAACAGATGCCTCATCCCATACAAAGAAACGGTACCGCCGTAACTACGGGTTTTCGACTTGCACAAGCAATTTTTGTTTTTCGTTCGGGCCCGTCCTCTACACCTCGCTAGATGGTGTTAGCAGCGACGGCTTGCAAGTTGAATGAATTTACATAAAGTCTTACCAATATTTTGTCACATATTGAGGCACTTCATAATAGTTTTACTATTTCAAAATGTGTCACTATACAAATTTTAAAGAGGCAAATGGATAAACTCTAAAACTTCAAACAGCGCCATCTATTGGTACAAGAAATATAAATACAACTCTCTCAGTTAGAATTGATGCCAAATGTCATGATTTCATGAAATACTTACATTTGACATCAATTCTAACTGAAAGAGTTGTATTGATGATTTTATTAACTATAATCCTATAAATACAAACTTGCTACGGCCGCGAATCAAATGTTCTGGCGATTCCACCTTACTCAGCCTGAACAGTTTTTTTTTATTTAGCATATAATGCCTCACAGCGGGGCAAAGGCCCCAAATTCTTCCAGGTATTATTTTCACAAGCTATAACAAACCAGCCCTTGCGGTAGGCGTCTGGGTCGTCTCGTCACCTCTTCCTAAGCCGATCACAGTGGCGCTGTCCTTCAATGTTTATCAATTCTAATTTGTAACTAATTAAAAGTGAGCTAATTATAAATTAAAACAAGCAGTATTTTGCAAGAAGGTTGCCTACCATGTTTCAGCAATCAACAGATCAACTAATTACAAAATACTGACGATGGTTGATTAAATTGATGAAATGGCATTGGTCCAATGGTAATTAAATATTTTATGTACAAATTTAATAGTATCTGTGACAATCAACATACTTTATCTTTAGAAGTGGAAGGTCCAGGACTCTTAGACTTCTTCTCATTCGGAGGCCCATTCTCTGAAGGTGGAGAGACACTCCTCTCCGAAGTCCTCTTATCCTGGGCCTTAGCATACCTCACGGCAGCCTCAAACAGGTCCAGTTCACTGTCTACATTCAAATGGTCCAAGGAGAAAACGGTTATGACTGTGTTCAGTTCCACATCTTCAAAGCTGCTGTCGGTTAGTACCTCTTTTGTGTTGGTACTGATTATCTGGAATTATAGACACACTAATACATACTCATATTAATTTATACTTTTTTCTCAGAGGTTAGGTAAAAACTGAAGTCTGAAACAAATTATTTTGCTTCATTGCACACCAAAAATATTAACACTAAGTAACTGAATTAAATTGTTTTTAAAGAAGGGGTACTACCACATGGGTCACGGATAAATTCGAAACAAAGTTACCGCGCCCCTGGGCACTCAGGCAAGGAAGGAACAGGGGTGGGTTTTAGCCAGTAAAAGACTGACACACCCTCCCGCTCCACCCAGAGCGAGCGAAGTCATTGTGATGATTTCCTATCCCATAAAAAAAAAAGGGGCCACAAGCATTTTGGGCTTATATTTTCAACAAGATAGTTTCTGGATTAATGATTAACCAGTTCATTTTTTTTAAATTCTACATTCAGACTGTATGTAATATTTGGAATAATTATCCATAAAAATAATGTTAATTAGTTTATACCTGTATGCACTTATCCATCAGCACATTCTCCTCAAACAGCCTAGCAAACTCATAAGCACGGCAGGCATTCCTGGGGTATAGGTCTGACCACAGGTACCGAGTGCACTCCTTTACCAAATGTGGCAGCATGTACTTCTTGGCTCCATAGCATAACTCACACGCCTTGTCAAATGAGCTGATGTTTATATTGTCTGTGTATATGTACCTGGAAAGTTTCAGACATAATTTGAATAAATATTTTTGGTAGGGCACCGTTGTTTTTTACTCAATATTAAGTTTAAGTTTAGGCTTAACACTTTCGGAGCCAAGCACCCAGCATATAGATTGTACAATAATTTGTTTGTGTGCCCACTACTCTCCCCCAAGTCATTGTTATACTTAGCTATAGTTGGCTTGTGTTCATGTGTTTAAATCTAAGTACACTTTATAAATTAAATTGTTAAATAAAGGACAAAGCAGTAATTTTGTCCTGATTAAAAGTATAAGAATTAAATTCATGTAAACTATTTTTGACAGCCGCAAGCTCGACTGGCTTGTCATAAAGTGAACTCTGATCCAGATGCCTGGGCATAGGATTCCCATTAAGTAATCATCCCACCGATGGACTCAAATATCAGGTTGTTATAGAATTTGCCAAATAATTTATGGCATACGAGTTAAAATATTATATTATTTAAACTGGGCAGCAAAAGTGTTAAGTAAAACATCTCATAATCAGTAAGTTTAATGTACAAATCAAACAGTTTTTAAAGTACTATTGTTTGACTTAATATTGATTATTAATTATTTCTTTATACTTAGTATATCTAGTCATTTGTAAAACTCATTCTATTTTACATACTCACTCTAGCAGAGCCCTGAAAGCTTCAGGCTGTACATCCAATATAGGTATGGGATCATTCCTCTCTGCCATACCTCCATAGAACATTGCCTCGAAAACTGGTGATGCCATCGCCAGAACCAGTTTGTGGCCAGCAACAACGACTTGGTCGGGCTCAGCACCCACCAAGAAGGTGCAATCAGACCATTGCCCCGATTTCAAAAGGTATTCTCCTCTTTGCTTCACCTCAACGCATCCTAATTGCCAATCACTAGGCACTCCCGCCATATTCGATTCTATTTTGCTACCTTGAACGGCTATTAGGCTAGGATTGCTCAATTCAGGCCAAGAAATGAGAGAAACTACGAATAAAAACAAAACAAGCTTAGGTGTTTTACCAAAATAATCACTTGTCGTTGTCGCTTGCTTGATAAATGGAAATAAGTATTTGTGAATGTCGTTTTGGTTTTATAATGTAATTATAATTTATTGATTGAACAGAAGTTAACTAAACATATTGTATACTGGTACAAAATTAAGTTTTTATTTTAGGACTATAACTTTGGTTGAAGTTGATTCAGAATTTCGACGTTAAATTGACAGGAAAACATGTTTTCATATTTTTTTAAACTGTCTGTGTAAACTCTAAACTGGTGTAAACCAGAAACCGATTACTTGAGTCAGATGATAGGCAATCGTTTAGAAATAGTCAATTTTTTTTACAAAAAATCTAAAACTTTTAAAAATTATAATTTTTTTTATTGTAAATATGTTACAAATGCATCTATATTGGACCTGTATTTATTTTTCTTGGAAAAACAAGATTTATTCATTTGAGATTACTATTATTTTTTGCCATTCATTTTGCAATCTGCTGATTTTTTCCGAACGAAAATGTTCAATGTGTCAGGTGTCAGACTGTCAAACAAAATTATTTTGGAAAGCTGTCAATGTATCGAATTTACGTGAACTTCGAATAATATCGATGTTATGTGATATGTGGAACGAAATAAACCCGTGAAACACCATGAATCACGACGAGATAAAATCTGTGGTACAGGAAAAATTTCTATCAAGCGAACGGGTCACAGCTTTCCTGTGTGACGCCAAAGTTTTGCATCCCGAATGGGTGAAAAAGGATCGGCTATTAGCAATTGTTGAGTTTGGTGATGAAAAGGCAGTATTCTGCTTGTTTACGTCATGCTACCCGCCAAAGTCCTTCACGGATTTATCCATAGAAATAGTGTTGCCGATAGACAAGAGTTTTAAATGTGAAATTGATAACAAACCTTCCGATCCCGAGGCCATACTGTACCTGAACCTGCAATCTCGTAGTAATAAGTATAAATTTGAAATACAGATGACTCCACGCGTGGACAACTTTGTCGACGACCTATTCAGAGGCATAGAAGCTGTGAACAAAGTGCCAACCCAGCCTGATTTTGTGTGGCTCAAGAAGTACAGTGGTAAGATTGATAACGATATACTAACTCACACCATGGCGCTGCCCGGAGGAGTCCCGCACACACAGACTTCAGCACCTGTTGCCATAAGAGAAAGCCTCATCAAACACAAAATGTCTGACAAGGAATATGAATATACCTTTACAAAGAAATTTTCAATATTCTGTGGAACATGGAACGTGAATGACAAATCTCCTGTTATTCCTCTCAAAGGGTGGCTCAGTGTGGACAGGGAGCCCCCAGACATTTATGCTGTTGGTTTTCAAGAGTTGGACCTGTCTAAGGAGACATTTCTGTTTGACCAAACCTTCAGAGAAGATGAGTGGTATACTGCTGTCCTAAATTTTGTTGATAAAAGAGCAAAGTATGTGAAGGTGGAGAAAGTCAGGCTAGTTGGTATGATGCTGATAGTTCTCATAAAAGCCAAACACTTCTCCCATGTACATAATGTTGTGTGTGACACTGTGGGCACTGGGATCATGGGGAAGATGGGCAATAAAGGAGGAGTATCCATAAGATTTGACCTCCACAACACCTCAATGTGCTTTGTCAATTCCCACTTGGCAGCTCATGTGGAGGAGTTTGAAAGGAGAAACCAAGACTTCAGAGACATCTGTAGCCGAACCAGGTTTGTTCAGCCAAACCAGCTTCCCAAAGCTATTAAAGACCATGACCATGTATACTGGCTAGGGGATCTGAATTATCGAATCACAGAATTAGACCCCACTACAGTTAAGAAATTATGCAATGAAAACAATTTTGTGCCAGTTCTTGAGAAGGACCAACTGAAGCAACAACATAAACTAAACAATGTGTTTGCTGGATACATAGAAGGTGAAATCAATTTCAAACCCACATACAAGTATGACCCTGGAACAGACAACTGGGATTCCAGTGAGAAAAACAGAGCTCCTGCCTGGTGTGACAGGATATTTTGGAGAGGACAACACATCACACAGCTGGGTTACAGAAGCCACCCATCATTAAACATCAGTGACCATAAACCTGTATCAGCCATTTTCAATTCTTCAATTAAAATAGTAGATGAAGAGAAATACAGGAAGGTTTATGAAGAAGTCATCAAACAATTGGATAAAATGGAGAATGAATTGATTCCTCAAGTAAAAGTTGATAGAACAGAAATTGATTTTGAGACGGTAAGGTACTTAGAACTGCAAGTGAGAACAATCACTATAAAGAATATAGGTAAGCTGCCAGTAGAGTTTGAGTTCATAAAGAAATTAGACGAGTCCAGCTTCTGCAAGGAATGGCTGATAGTTGAACCATACAAGAAATGTATTTGTGCCGAAGAGACATGTGAAATTCAACTCAAGGTGCTTATAAATAAGACATCAGCCTGCAAGATGAATGCGGGGACAGACAAGTTGTATGATATCCTAGTACTACATTTGTATGGTGGCAAAGACATCTTCATCACAATAAATGGGACATACCAAAGAAGTTGTTTTGGGTGCTCAATAGAGGTTTTAGTGAACCTCAACATGCCAATTAAAGAGGTACCTGTAGGGAAACTTATTGAGCTTGAAAATAAAAGGGATACCTGTGTTTCCAACCAGTCTACTTACTCTATACCCAAAGAGATTTGGTTCTTAGTCGACCATATATATCTGCATGGCTTGAAGGAACCCAACTTGTTTGAGCAGCCCGGATTTCATTCAGAGATACTCCAGATCAGAGATTGGTTAGACAGTGGCTCCATAGACCCAATCCCTGGAAGTATCCATTCTGTGGCTGAAGCATTGTTACTCCTTCTAGAAAGTACTGCAGATCCTATCATTCCTTACAATCTTCAGTCAGTATGCTTAAGAGCATCAGCCAATTACTTACAATGCAAGCAAATTATAATGGAGCTGCCGGAATTTAGAAAGAACGTTTTCTTATACTTATGCGAGTTTTTACAAGAGGCATTGCAGCACAGTGCCGAAAATGGACTCGACTCGAAAACTCTGTCGACTTTGTTCGGCGCCATTTTCCTTAGGGATAATCCGAACCAAACACAGGAACCACAATCAAGGATAAATAAGCAAGTCATAGATAAAAAAAAGGCCCAGTTTGTATACCACTTTTTGGTAAATGACCATAGTGATTTAATATTTTCTAGATAAATTAATTATTATTAACTGTTGTAAAACCTACCTGGGAAAATGGAACACTGCCTTTAAATGCAAAAAAAAAATATCTTTGCAATAAGCCCCATCGAGTTGTTCTTTTTTCCTATCATGTTTTGGTTTGGTACACATATGTACGTATTGTTTTTAATTTATTAGAATAATACTCAAAAATTTCCATTAGTAACCCTAGGGAATCTTTTTACTTTTATAATCACATAAAGATGGTACTGTACCTATTAGAAGAAGTCTCACAATACGGTTTTACGCTTAATACCTCATAGTTTATGTGAATCCACATTCGCATTTATCAATGTAATGTTTCGGCTCATTGTTTTATGTAACTTTGTTAGTAATCGCTTAAATGACATAATCACTAAAATTGTATGTAAGATGCGTTACAAAATTGTCTTGTCTATTTTATGTTTTGTGTATAATGTTCCAAATTTTATCTGTGATGAGTGAATTTAGGGATGTTCGGTACTTAACTTCCTGGTAACAGAATTATCTTATCATCTGTAATTTTGGAGACTTTAAAAATATGCCCATTTTGCCAAGGCAGTTGACATTGCAGGGAGGGATATATTACAGTGAGTCCTCTACAACCCACGGAATTTATTGCTGTATTTTTTATATTGTGAGAAATCATCAAATATCTTCTCCCGCTCTGGGTGGAGCGGGAGGGTGTGTCAGACTCTTACTGACTAAAGCCCACCCGTGTTCCTTCAGCCTGTGCCAGGGCTGCGGTGACTCTTTTGATCACTCCCGCAACACGGAAGTTACTGCTGGTACCGCGTCATTAAGTTTGCGACATCCTTTAGCTCAAGTACAGTATACCACATGATAAAGTCAATGCTAGCTCTCTGGTCATAGATTTTTCAAGATTTTTCTGTGATCCTAATAAAATTATCTTTGAGATTTGTGACAATTTTAAAACTAATTGATAAATTTACTCTATGATAATTTGATAAAACAGTGATGAAAAATCTGCCAAAATATTTCATTGTTTAGGGTTGATAACAAAATAAGGTACATTACATTATTAAGTTTTTATTTTTAAAACTTATGATGTCATAATATAATTTATACATAAATAATAATGCATTATTTTTATGGTTTGTTCTCAGAAAAAATTAATACGGTTTGGTATGGTTCTTGCCTCTGAAGTTTCTATCACTAGCCGTTTTTGCAGACTTAAAAAATGGTTGTCTAGTGGTATTCAGATTTGCTGTACCTAAAATACACATTAAATCTACTTATATTACCAGTGCCTATTCTATTTTTTCTGTGGAATATAAAGCAAGTATTTTTAGTCGCTAGTTCAACGAATCAATGTGGCCAAGTCCATTAGTTTTATTGATAATTAAATACTTTTTATTTGTTATTTTATGACATTTTTTTTAAATTACTTAATAAGAAGATATGACTTTTTAAGAAGTTCTTTATTATCACAGATTTATGAAGTTACACAAAATTTTTACAGGATTTATTATACGATTAGTTGAATGTATTGGTAGATATTATACTTATTGCAAAAAAGGTGAGATTACATTTGAGAATGATTATGAAAATAAGTTCATTGTGTACCTCGTCTTGCGTGTTTTGTGCACATTTTCTGTGTACTATTAAATTACATAATCATTTTCATAATCAACGTGTAATTTACCCTATATGCAAAGCAAATAGCTAGTGACGGCATTTATACTATGGTGTCCATGCATAGTAGGAAATATGTATTTTACATAAATTATTCTTAAACAAATATTTTATTATTGTATTTATTCGTTCATGTAATAGTGAATAGTGAACTGTTAATTTATTAAATTATATAAGAATACCACAGTGAGAAGTTATTTTATTCCTTTCTCTGTCAACAATTTATTTACCAATTCTAAACAGCCCCCTTAGCCAAATAACTTTTATAATAGCGCTAACGCTAACGCTTCGTGCAAAATGTATGGCAAGGACATTACCTGCGGAGAGAACGGGCACGTGATGACGTGACTCACGCCCAGTAATGTCGTTACCATACATTTTGCACGAAGCGTTAGCGTTAACGTTAACAGAAAAGTATTTTGTCTAAAGGCTCAGATGAGGCCACGCTAAGTCGGTTCTCGTTTTATTAAATAGCCCTAGATTTAAAAAAAACTTTTATGTCGAAGTAACTGGCATCTAGTTTGCTTTATGCATATATGAGAAATCATAAAGTACATTATAATATGTGAGAAATGTACGAAACTTTCAGTTCTGCTCTCCCTTTACAATCAACAAGGAAGATAGTACACCTTTATGAGTTAAGTGTCGATATGTTTCAATAGATGGTGCTATGTCAACGGTTTTGTACAAATTAACAATAGATGTCGTTGCGCGTAAATAGATTATTTAAGAGTTTTTAAAAAGTGTAAGTTTACAACCATGTAAACCTTGCAATAAGTAAATTTTATCAAATAACTAAGTTATAAGCCACAGATAAACTTGAGATTAATAATAATGATTGTTATTTTGACTAGCAACATCACAATTCCTTGGAACGCAGCTTCCTAGATCATTGGTCGATGAATCGAACGTGAAAGCGCCAGATTTGAATTCAGCCAATCACATAGTTGCATCGAACGGTTTGTCAAACAATCTACGAAAACTTCATTCATTTACGAAAGAAAACGTCTACCATTAACTCATATCCTGTCTTTCTTTAGTTCAAATTTAATTCAAAATAACTGTTTCAACGGCGTAAAGAGTTATAAAAATTTGGTGTCGAACATATCCTGAATTAAAACTTGTTGGTCCTTTGTGTGCAGCAGACGTGTTAATCCTTTGTAAACCAGTCTACCAATTCAAACAAAGAAACAACCATGGAAGTTGAAGCCGCTAAATGTAAGTCGATTTTATTATAATGCTGTGTTTTATTTTACTAGGAATCCGCGGAATATTCCTGCTCGCTTTAAGCAAAATAAATGAACAAGATAATTTCCAAGAATAGGTATTTTCTTGTTGAAGGATCATTTTGTTTTTTTTTTTTTTAAACCGACGTTTTGTTAAAAATAGTTACGTTAGTTTTTTATTTATATATTAGTTCGACTACAGTTTAGTATAGCATTATTCCTAGACTGAAAATCCATTATTTAAAAAAAAACCACCGACCCTAATGCGATTTTTATACAATCAGTTTCCAATTAGATTCCAGCAGCAAGATTTAACTTTGAAAATTGACTTGACGAAATAAATAGGCAGACCGTTTTATTGCTAGCCAGCATGTCCGACTTCTGGGCAAAGGGCACTGCTTCCACCTTTCGCGAGCCCTTTGTTCCTCATTTCATGTAAGTAAGCGAAATCTGTCTAGTTCGTGGTCTGCCGCGACCCCATCTCACTGTCTCAGAGCACCAGCTTTGTGCTACTTTGGGCCAAAAATAACAGACGTTTGTACACTAGTTGTACTCGTATCCGATTGGTATTTTTTTTACAAGCTTTTAATTAACTTTCAATGTTCAAGTAAGTTGTCCACTTCATTTGCAAACCACTTTCCGATTTCGACCACTTGTTGGTTACCTACCGATAGAGCTGAAATTGGGTATAATCTTATGTAAAGTCTGGCGACAATGTAATATTATGATACCATCGAGCTGATGTGATTATGGCAACGGGACGCCGGGATGGCAAAAGTTTGGGCTAGTATTATTTTTTTTTGTTTGTTAACAAGATTACTTTCCATTACACATCACGACGAGGAACTTAACCCTGTTTTTAAGGTTCCGTACCCGAAGGATCCAAACGTAGCCCTATTTCTGTCACTTACGTGTCCGTCTGTCTGTCTGTCCGTCGTCGTCTGTCACAAAATTTTGTACCGAGGGAGAAACTTCCCAGTGACTTATGAACTTGAAATTTGGTGATAACGTTTATTATTACGTATATTTTACTAACAAATACCAATAAATAGATAAATCAGATTTTTTCTTTTGTAATTCCCAAAACGTGCGAAGTCCGACACGCTCTTGACCGGTTTTTTTTTATTTTAATTTATTTACTTACTACTCGTGACATTTCCGACCTTTGTAAGATTCTAATTGGTCAGTAAGTAGGTCTAAGCCTACGTACCAATTAGAATCTTTCTTAAATCCGGAAATCACAAAACCACCGGTCAGCCTCGTATGGATGATTACAGAGTAAAAAAATATTAATTTTGTTGACCTAATCTGTAAGTTGTTTATCAAAAAATATTGGACACGTATTTCTGCTTCAAATCATAGAAGTCATGCGAAATTTCAACGCATTGTATCGTCTTCATTTTTTCTTTGCGTGACAAAAAAAAAACAAGCCGTTTCATCAAAGGACCACAAGACGTACGGCGAAGTGCCACCAGTTCATGGTGGACATCCCATCCATACGAACGAAGCGTTTTGAGAAAACATTGCGCGTACAGTTAAAGAGTGGAATTCTCTACCGGAGTCTGTGTTTCCTGTAAGCTACAACCTGGGAGTCTTTAAGTCAAGAGTGATGAATAGGTTACTTCTAGGCAAGCGTGCTCCATCTTCGACCACATCATCGCTTACCATCAGGTGAGATAGTGGTCAAACGCGAGCCTATCAAACATAAAAAGAAAAAAAAAATACGTGTCGAAATTTTTTTGGTAATTTATCTGACGGACTAATTAAGTTTTATTAGTCATGCCGATCCGATAATAATAGGTACGTTTGTTTTGAAAATGGATACCTAAGTCCAAAGACTGCTTTTCTACTTGGTGAAGTGTCAATTGCCTTTTAATAGTCAATACGAATCATCATTCGCCTGCCCTTATCCTTATCCCAATTTATTTGGGGTCGGCGCAACATGTCTTTTTCTTCCATACTCCTCTATTAGTCGTCATCTCTGTAGTCACCCCCTTTTTACCCATATCCTCTTTCACACAGTCCAACCATCGTTTCTTTGGCCATCCACATCCATACACAAGACTTTCCTCACGACATTTTCTTTATTCCTCCGCATCACATGCCCATACCACGATAACCGATTTCCACACAACTTTTCAGTCAGCGGTGCCACTTTCAGACTTCCTCTTATATACTTAATAGTCAATACGAATAAAATAGCAAATAAAATAAAATATAATATTTCCATACAAATCTTTAGCTTATCCTTTGTAGAAAAAAGTGACATAATTGAGTGTCTATTTGATGAATCCGTATCGCAAGTTTCTATTTCGCCAATTTGTTTTTCTTCCGTACTCTTTATTATAATGATGTTTTACCCGAAATAGGTATGACGGTATGTTGATAAAAATGTTATCATGGTGATTAACTTAAACAACTCGCCAGACTAACCTTTTTGCCTGCCCTGCTAAATAAACTGGTCAGTATCAATTCAATACATTTTTAATACCTTATTAATTATGTATTCCATTATGTTTCTGGCCTAGCCTCTACCGAATTTGTTCTTCTTTCATAAATAAAGATACGAACCGATTGATTAATCCATAATAACGTAAAATAAAACAATGGTCATTTGTGTCAGACTGTCAGCTGTTTGATGGTGTTTAAAACCAACTTCTAAAAAACCGGCAAAGTGAATGTCGAACTTCGCTCATTTAGGGTTCCGTACTATATGAGGGGAATCAATATTTTGGTATTTGTTAGTAAAATATACGTAATAATAAACATTATCACCAAACAAGTTCATAGGTCAATGGGAAGTTAAAATATTCATCGGATCACGACGGACAGACAGACAGACGGACAGATGGACACGTGAGTTACAGCATTAGGGCTCCATTTGAACCCTTCGGGGATGGAACCCTAACAAAGGAGGAAGTTATACATTCCGCGAGATTTTACATCGCACCAACCGACCGAGTAATAATAACACACACAATTCACTGACTTAAATCTCTACGAAATAGGAACTGTCTAAATCTCACAGCCCACATCAAGGTAATGACTGTAAGAAGAGCATTGTAGACTGGTCTTCTCTTCCTCGTCTTCTTGCAGAAGACTTCTACACGTGTTAAGTCTTGCTATATGGCGTTCAACGGTCAAAATTGGTAGTTGCAAGCTGCAAATGCAAGGTGCTAAATAATTGAGTTGAACTTCTAATAAAACCGGTTTCTGGAAGCAGCTGTTCATTCGCCTTTTAATAATCCCTTTGGATTTTGGGATTATAATCTCTTAATATTCCCGAGAGAGGGTGACCTATTTCCAACCAGAGTACAAATAAAGCTGGAAGCATTGTTTCTTCTGCGCAGAATATTTTGAATGGTAATCGAGAAATATGTAGAAATCGTGTTCCTTTTACGTTGTAATCTACCAGACTTAATAATAAGACCGCACGTATCGTTTCTCTAATTAGATAACATTGCACGATGTATCATTCCTTTATTATTTATGTCTGGGAACAATTATAAATCACACGCAGTATGTATTTACAATCTAGAAGTTCAACGCTCTCCGCTAACTGGTTAATTGCAAGTCGGTTAATATTTTAATAACCTTGAGCAATTTGCGCTCGACAAAATTCGCAATTTGTCATCATTGCAGCCGTTAAACAAGTTTCAATTTACCGGCCGGCGGACGCGCCAAGAAAGTTATTTTTTCGTGGGTGTGTCATCCTCTGTTCAAACAGACGACGACGGTTGGCTGGCAAGGACACTGCAACCGTTGCGATGACTCACGCGCAGCTCTTCATCTCTTCCTACATAACGAGTTTATGCCATATTTTGAACTTTGAAATGCCTGTCCTTTTACGGACGCTCAAGACGGCTAGCTACAAGCAAACGACCGGCGTCGTATGTAAATCGTTCCGTTGTCGACATGTAAAGAAACTTGTTTTGAGTTCCGGCGTTTGTACGAAGGATACATTACCTTACTCCTTTGTTTACATACCCGAGACTTTGTTCTAGTTTACGTTTAATTGTCCCTAATGAAGTTAAAACGGCTAAAAAGGGAGCGTTTTACGACTTTCAAAACCCCACTAAAAGCAGTGTAGTGACCACATCGTTCTCTGGTGCCACGCTTTCCATTGTTCTCACTTAATCGTCCATGAAAATGTAATATTTTCTTTTTTCTATTGTCCTGGGACCGCATTAGACACGGCGAACGGCTGGTGTAAACAAACCAGAGCTTAATTAAACTGCTGAAAAAAACCTCCCAACAATAGGCTTTATTAAATTGACTGCCGTCGACGTTACCTTAAAAAGCTGTTGTCGGAAAATACTTCATTCAATGTTTAAATTTGACGCTCAATTTAAAATGTTATTAAATTGACACTAAGAGGTCCCAAATCTCGGAGGGCGGCGTTGATTAAAAGCGCAGGAAGCGGGTAGAGAAGAGCAATAGCCCCGAGAGGCGGAGGTAAATTCCAATACTATACAACAGCGGTGTAATATCTCGAAGCAAGCCGCTTAATGGGCCGTTACGGGGCGGAACTTTGTTCATTTGTGAAAAGAAGTGGTGCGAATTCGACGCAGCCCCCTATTTGGTTGATATCCGACACATTAACATGACAATGAAAGGAATCCTCGGCCCACAACGCCGCACCTAAAGCAAATATTGACCATTGTCCATGACGGAACGTAAACAAGCTACATTAATAACTTACGATAGAATATACGTACAAGATACGTACAGTCAACGTACGGATATCACAAGATAAGACAAATGATAATGTTCTAACTGCCTTTTATGTCTAGAACAAACCGTAGCTCATTATAAAGTCTGATGATAAGATAAAGCTCACGACGCAGCTTCAAAGATTAGTACGGATAAAAAGAAACTGCAAGGTTGATTATTGTAAGAGAAACTGTAAAAACAGGAAACCGACTGAAAAAGAAGGCAAATTGAACACCTTTTCAGTCGGAAAACTTCGTTGCAGTTACGGTACTTTTCCTGATTTGATTTAAACAAGGGGAGTTAGTCGTTCGCTTGGTCAATCTAATTTGACCGGTTGCGGTTCAAATAGTTGTTCCTCAAGATTTTATTGACGATCGATAACGCTTTAAGTGGAGTGCTCCTTTCAATAAGCCTTTCCGTCGAGATGGATTAATAATATAATAATAAAAAGCCTTTATTCGCTGACCAATGTAACGTAGTTTTAATTAGTAAAAATTGTAATTATCTATTACTAGCTGACCCGACAGACGTTGTCCTGTCTTAGCTATGAACTGTCAAACGTGTGAAGCTATAGTCGTTAACTTTTCTGAAATTTTCAAATTTTTCGCGCAATTTCCTTAATTTTTCTTTCATAAGAACCTCCTGACACCAACAAACAACAAAAAAAAAAGAATTAGCGAAATGGGTCCAACCGTTTAGGCGCGATGCCGTGACCAAGCAAATAGGGATTAATTTTTCTAGATGTAGAGTTATCTAGAACTTGATTGTATTAGGTTAGTGAGTATACAGTTATGGTGTGCAATAAAGTATAATAAATTTGTCTATCTATCTAAATTCTTCAGTAACCAAACAACTTTTTTGGTCAGGTTCTTCGACATAGGCTTCCCCAAGTTTTCTTCCAATCTTCTCTGTTACGAGCAAGTCGTCTCTATCCTTTTGGTAGGTCGAGATGGATTAGTAAGACATAAAACTTTCTAGGTGTAGCAATCAATCATTATAATGAGTACCATTGGATTTAGCAATGTGCGAAATTGTATGCGAGCAAAGTAACCGTGTCTCTGTCCTCCTACGCCGCTTTCTATAGCATAGGTTCCCAGTACGACCAGGTTGTTTTTGTGGTCTCTTTGCTGCACGCAATGAAAGCTTGTTCAGCGTACGTTGCCCAGAAAAGGCAATACGTGGGCGATACTTGTCGGCCCACGCCTTCCACACTTACCCACTACTCCGAAATTCCATTTTACCATTAATTATTCATCGGGGGAGATCTATTGTAGCAATATTTTGCTTCGGCATGACTAATAGATTCGCTGCATTCAGGTCATCAAACTTGGTGCGTTTTGTTAGCAACTTAACGGTTAGCAGAAATGCGACTAACACATGTTCGCTATAATTACAATAAACGGCCGATGGCCTTGCTCGAGACTAAGGCACTGGACACGAACTTGGCGGCTGCGCGAGAGCGGCGCGTTCCAATGCATAGATTTATATGGAACTGGTCACGAAGGCAGCGGCGCGGGGAACACTCCGCTGCGTACGAGGGATGCGCACCAGTCTAGCGGTGCGGTGCCCGCACGTCTGCTTTGACGTAGTGTTGTGTATTTAATTTTTGGCTTTTTATCGACCGATAGTTTCAAAATATCCGTCGACGTGGTGGATCAAATTATTTAAATTATTCTTGTTCGCGAACAAAGACACTAATTTCTCATAACATAACACGCCGTTCTAACGCCTCGCAATCTGCCCGCTGGCTTCGTGACCGGCGGGGTTAGACAAAATACATTTCTGTTAACGTTAACGCTAACGCTTCGTGCAAAATGTATGGCTAGGTCATTACTGGGCGTGAGTCACGTGACAGTTCTCTCCGCAGGTAATGTTGTTGCCATACATTTTGCACGAAGCGTTAGCGTTAACGTTAACAGAAATGTATTTTGGCTAAGAGGGCGGGTCTGCGTCGCCGCGCCGCTCCCCGCGCCGCCGTCGCCGCCGCTCCACCGGCCGCTAACTTCGTGCCCGCGCCCTAAGGACTAATAATACTATACGTAGTTGGAAACGTGAAACTTCTGGATCCAATGTTTGTTTCCTTTACTCTAAGTCTTAACTTGATTACACCATTCCCGTTCGAAGACAAAGTTAATTAAATTATTTCTTGTTTTCGGTAAACAGAATTATTTCGAAACGTTCCTCTGAAGTACTCGTAAGATTAAGATTTCAATTTAGATTGTCATAAATTATTGTTTATATTATTTGTACATTACCGAATTTTAGATTCGTCTGGAGTTTTATGGCTGTATCGTGTGGCATTAGAACAATTTTATTGGGATGAACGGGAATGTAATAACATCGTATTTTTCAGTTTCACCCCAATCATAATTTCGTGCTTGTACCTAACTTGGGCCATTAGTATGAAAATCGAATTGGCTTCGAAACCCTCTAATGTGTTTTATGTTATCCCCTACTAAACCCTAGGCGTAGGTACACCATGTTATTTCTTAAAGCTGACTGCCAGTACATACCTTTAAGGACATTTCATAGCCCCCTATCACTGTAGTACATAGGAGTTGATCATTAATTTGAACTTTATGGATGTCATAAATCCGGCCTAGTAGCGATTTTAGTAGTTATTTTATTGTTTTCACGAGGGACTAGCAGTCTGCCCTCGTAGAAGGTCATCCAACTACGCACTGTTATTGCAAAATATTTTTTACCATTTTTTCTAGAGTATAGTCGTTCTCGAGATGAAATCGCCGTGAAATCGGTTCGTCTACCTCGGTTTCTCTCACGGTATAACAAAGACAGTGCAGACCTCTCGGGGCTGTGTTGTCCTTGAATTTATTAAGATAGAACACCGAATAAACTCTTATCTTTTAGACGCCACTGATAAATTCCCTCGCACAAAGGAAAAATGGGAGGAATTTTTGATCATCAGATGAAATTTTCAATTCTGGTATAGTCCGTTGAGTCGGAAAATTTGGATGTTGCCCAAAACATTTCATCAGATTCATTGCGCATGACCTAAGCGAGTGGTGTTGGGGTGAATAATCTATAGTATGCAGAACCTACATTGCTATTGCCTAGCGGTGCTGCACGCAACGGTACATCGTACACAGATGAATGAAATATCACTGAACTCCGCAGCAAAAAATGTGTAGATTCAGGCCAAATTATTTGGTGAAAGAGCGTTTCGCAGAGATCGATTGTTGTCTGAAGCTAGGAAGATTATTATCTTTTGTACTGTACTTAAATTGAGGCATCTCATTGGTCTAGACTAGAGGAGTAGTGATAACAACTACGAAATGGAAGTCAACGGCCACTATGTCATCAATTTAAATCTCTTGTCAAGTATTTTGATTGGCTTTTATGACTATTATTGCCTGTCTTCTCTTGCAAAGTAGGTACAGAGAACCAACCTTCAATAATTGAAGAGGTACCAGAAGAAGTTGTGATTCAATTCAAAGTTGTGTCAATAATGACGAAACATTTTTTACTTGATTATTGTAGAAAGAAGTCTATGACGCCAAAAATATTACACTTCAGTGAAAATCAAAAGAAAAGTTTCCTAGGTACACATTAATTTAAATACACCTTCAGTCCTTCACAAGTGCTGGATATTTCGTGCACAGGATATGCATATCAAAAATAGATACGGCGATGGTATTATGCTAAACAGGCCCTAAGGAGCTTTCGTGTTTCAGTGCCGTACCGAGACTGCATGCTACAAGTTCCTTATCTAGAATGGTAAATGTACTTAAGGTATATTTAGGGCTCCGATGTTTCAGCGACGGAGTTTTGAAAAGGAACTAGAAAACTCGAGACTTATTCTTCTTACCCGACTGCGTAACGCAAGTGAGGGTAGTGTGTTTATCATCAGCCTTTGTATGTTTGTTCCTTTGTGACAATTTGGAGACCAACGCGTGGGCCGATTTTGATAATTCTTACGTCAATTGTTTGGTCTTAATCTTGCGAGTGCTACTAAAGACATGACAGTAATCAAAATACAAAATGGCGACCAGCAGACGCCATAATGAGAAAAAAAAAATCGACGAAATAAATTAAGTGGGTATCAAAATAAAAGGTTTGAGGAGGCGATTCCAAAAACATAACTCAGTAGAATGTAGAAAATAACAAATATTAAAAAAAAACCGACTATAAACAAGTCACTTTTCAAGCAGTCTGATGTAGTTGGCGGCATGAAATCAATAACTGAACTAAAATAACTGCATCAGACTGCTTGAAAAGTGACTTGTTTGGAACTTTTTAGTTGTTATCGTTTCGACGGTACATTTTTTTAATCACACTGTTTAGGCCCAGTGGGCATAATTATTGATTCGTCCGAAGCGTTTCTCAGGTCTTCTAGGGTGCAGCTAAACTAACATTTGGGGCACTTCAGTAAATGGTTCATGGTCTTACCAAATTGCAAGTTCGATCGTGTATGGAGTACTGCTCTCATATTTGGGACGGATCTGCCAGATACCAGCTTGATGCCCTTGAGTCAATTGAGAAACGAGCCAAGAGGATCATCGGCAATGATAGGCTCGTTGAGTCGAAACTCCAAAGTCTTGAACATAGACGCCGAGTTCCTAGCCCGTCGGTTTTCTATCGATTACATTTTGGGGAGTGTGCGACGGAATTTTTTAATTTGATTATGCCAAACCCGTTACATCAACGGACCACAAGTCGTACGGCGAAGTGCCACCGGTTCATGGTGGACATCCCATCCATACGCACAAAGCGTTTTGAGAAAACATTCATTGTGCGTACAGCTAGGGAGTGGCATTCCCTTACCGGAGTCTATTTTTCCTGATAGCTACAACCTCAAGAGTGAATAGGTTACTTCTAGGCAAGCGTGCTCCATCTTCGACCACATTATCGCTTACTATCAGGTGAGATAGTGGTCAAACGCGTGCCTATCAACAATAATAAAAAAAAAAATTGAGGACATGGAAATGAAACTGTCCTCAGTTTCTGACGGATTAGACATGAAAATACTATACATTATCAAAGATACTGTAGGAACTGATTTGTAGAAAGAATGAGACAAAAAAGGCCAAGATATCGGAAAGGTTTACCTTTCTCCAGGTAAACATTAATTTATCCGTCTTGGTATTGAATTCTATTTTATTCGGTTCTAAATCTGCTCTAAGTAATCTATTAAACACTTGGGCTTTGTTCAATTAGGACGAAGAAAATGGAAAGGAAAGTTGGTTTCCAAATCACAGATTTCTGTGCTTTTAAAAAACTTTTTAACAAAAAAATGAAACAGACTTCCAAAAAAAGTGCAAATGACTTTAATTTCGGCAGTCGGTGTTTCTGGTTGGTTGTCTTCGTTTTTTGACACCGACTTCCGAAATTAAAGTTATTTGCACTTTTTTTGGAAGTCGGTTTCATTTTTTTGTAGAAAAGAATTTTATTTTTCACTTTTAGTTTGGTTCTCCATTAAATTGTGTTAACAATTCATAGACATACGATCGCAGCAATCGCGGTTGATATGCTGTAAATTTTTGAAGAGTTCCGTTGTCTGTCTCCGAAACCGATCATCAGATCTATATGAAATTTAAATGGGACCATTTCGGAATAAACCCCTTTCGAACAAAAAAAGAATTTTGCAAATCCGTCAATAAATGACGGAGTTATGCCCGAACATACATATACATACAAACATCCAAATTGATACCTTCCTCCTTTTGGAAGTCGGTTAAAAACAGTAAAACATTGGATGAAATTAAATCCTTCCATACCAACTATCCTATCACTCAACTATCAAAATCTTAAGTCATTTATTCGAACTAGGCTGAGAGCCACTCCCCAGCAACCAATGGAACTCTGTAGCTCAACTTAGGCTAGCCTCTGACTTGTGATTTTTGTCACCGTGACTTTTTGTCACTGTCACCTACTGTCACCCACGATGCGCCTACTTGAAAAATCACTGGGTAACAAAACGTGCTCATTCTTGAAATGGATTTCGTACAGATTGCTGTAATAAGTGCTCTTGAAATAAGAAGAAGAAAAGTGAAACGAAAAACATGCTACTGGGTGCATCCCATATACACTGAAAGATTGTTTCAAGGAAAATTTTACACTCTATATTCTATACTACAACAGTATCCTTCAAAATTCAGTCACCTAGGAACTATTTGTCACCGTATTGTCGCATCACCATGATCAGCGCACTCCCATGTACTCGTATCTTCATAGCACTCGACTGGGTAACAAAAAGTCACGGTGACAAAAATCACAAGTCAGCGGCTAGCCTTAGACCTCAACCGAATCAGAACAAAACAAGTCTCTCCGCTTTCCATATTCATATCATTCACAGCCTGACTTAGTCCACTGCTGGGTATCCGGCCTCACCTTTCTTGAACTGCCAAGCTCCTTTGCCTTTCGTACCGTCTGTCCCACACCTCAGCTATGGTATATTAATTCTGTATTTCATCCTTCAGTTCATAGTCATTGTATTATATACCCTCCTCCTGGCATCATTTTCCTTATTGCTGAGGGTCGTAATCCCCTGAACGTGGAGTTATCTTTTTCTTGACGATGTTGCGCCACCTATTCCAAGTTTAGTATCGTGGAGCGTATCATGAAGCTTGGTGTTTAGCGTAGAGCTGATTTGGTCCAACCATCTGAGTAGACTTCGATCTCTCGGACGTTTGTTTGCCCTCGACTTTGCTAGTTACCATCAGTTGTTCGACGATATGTACGTCCTTCTGGGCTATGTAACCAAAAAACTAGTATTCTGCGCAAGCAGATAGTGAAAAGCCTGGTTTTGATCTTGCGTTCACGTAGAATGGTCGTTTTTTGTAAACCCATTTGCTTGCAAATCGATAGTTTCTGTACTACCAACTTATCCAATACAGTCTGTAGTTGTATTAAATAGTGGTTTTCCACGAAACTGAAATTATTTTCGGTTCAAGTAATCCGGAGGCAACGGCCTAAGGTGGGAGGACCTATGGCTGTCAGTAGTAAGATTTTTAACAAGCTTAATTATTAATAACTTCATCTGTAACCTAACTCGGTAAAAAAATCTTAAAAGTTAAATTTAACCCGGTTTCCGATCGAGTTGAAATTTTGCATACCTGTTTAGTTTGGATGAGAACGCATAGTTAGCTAGGTGACGTCATTCTAAATTCAATATGGCGGACTCACAAAGATGGCAGGATGACATGAAAAGGTGTGCTGAGAAAATTACGAAAAGCGCGTTTTGTAGATTTTTAAAAACTAATATTATTTTAATACGTAATAAATAATATCGCCAAAGGTCAAGTCGTGGAGTTTTATCGGTCAATGAGTTGTTTTATTTTCCTTGTTGGACGCAATAAATATAATTTAAAATTGTTGTATGGAAAAATATGTCCCTATTAAGGTTCATACACTCACACTCGTCAAACACGTCACCGATCAGTCACGTCAACGGTAGGATTGTACATGTAAGACTGAGGCCCGTATTAATAAACGTGCGTCCTCAAGTGCACTATCATTTGATACGCCAATAATTACGATATCAGAATCTCAAGATCATAAAAACACAAATGAGTACTAACAGGATCTCAGTTACCAAGATAAGCTCCTCAAAGCGCTGTAGAGACGCGTCGGTCGTGACGTGATCGATGTATACCATTTAGTACTAATTTATGAAATTCTCGGGTTCGTAATTCAATTTTGCTAAGGGTATTTTGAATTTAGAATCCGTAACGTTAGCGAATTTTATAAATAAGGCTTTTTTTTTTTTTGGTGGGGTGGGCAATCATCCAATGACTTCTCCCGCTCTGTGTGGAGCGGGAGGGCGTGTCAGACTCTTACTGACTAAAACCCACCCCTGTTCCTTCCCTGTCTGAGTGCCCAGGGGAGCGGTAACTCATTTTCAGAATTTATCTGCTACCCCTAGGCATGCAGGTCACGGTGGGCCCCGTCAGTGGTGGCTGACACTCATCTCTTTGAGGCGCGCGTGGAACACTACGCGCCGTCGACTCACGGGCCTGGTGCTCATCGGACGGCGAGCTACCCACTGCTCGCCGTCCGCAGGCCCGGGTCTAGGGTGGCTGGAGATCGTCTCGCGACGTCCTACGCCCAGTACGCCCAGTACCTCTCCTGCGGTGGTAGCGGCCGGGGCCGTGAGGGGCACTCCGTTGAGCTTCCCTCACGCGTCCCGCCTCCGCCTTCGCGAGCATTAGTGCTTTGCAGAAGGCGGAGACTGCTTCCCATTCCCTCTCGCTCCGTACCATGGCCTGAACCAGGGCCGGGCGCGAGAGGTCGCCGCCACCTATCGCATCCACGAGGACAAAAAAAATAAAAATAAGGCTGTTTGCTGATCGTCGACTTGACGGTAACATGAATGATGTGTGTGTATGAACCTTTATTCTGGAGAAAGATACGTGTCGAACTTATGCTGTCACTGTCGGCCCTAATTTATTCTGGGTTTATCCAAATCCGAGGAGTATAACCTAGGATTTTCAAGTTTCCCAAAAATCCAATACCGTAGCGGTTTGTCATGTGTTTATTTTCAGACTGTAATAGTGTACCTAATCTCCTAGTCTTTTCACGTTTACCGAGAAAATGAGAAATAAATTGATGTACTTATATCTCATCTTGGTTTGTGAGGACTGTGAGTCATCAAATACATTTTCACTGCGAGGTAATTTGTCGTACTCTTATTAAGTTAATGAAATTAAATAAATCTCAAAGAGGTATTCATCTTTCTGCCCCGTCCTTAAGTTTTGACTAGCACTTCGCCCGCGACTTCGTCCGCGTGGAAAATGTGCATGATAATTGTAAGTATAATTTATAGCTCATAGCACCCGAAATATGTAGCTTTCTACCAGTGAAAAATAGAATTGGATCATTAGTTCCGGAGAATACCCCCTATACATATACCAACTTGCAAACAAATTTTACCTCTTTATAATATAATAATACTAGCTGTTCCCGCGGTTTCACCCGTGTTTATGTATCTTTCGTAAAAATATATATTAAAAAAAAAAATCCTATGTTACTTCTAACCTCCAAGAATGATGATCGATTAAGTAGTTTTCGCGTGAAAGCGTAACAAACTTACATACACATTTATAATATTAGTATGTTAGTTGTACAAAGTGTACGTTATAATTTTCGTAGTGCAGTAAACGCCAGACAGCTAAAAATAAAGCACAATAAAATTGTTGTTGCTATTATAAAAGTCTGTCGAAGTTAAATTGATGTGCAGCTAATGATTCTGAGAAATTTGAGTCACCCTGGTTCGTTGTAAAACATTTTACATACATAGACGTCCCGACTATTCCATTGTTATATCTTTAATACTAAATACAATAATGTAGGCTCACAGAGAGGAGGCCTGTGCCCCAGCAGTGACATTAAAAGGCTGATGATTATAATACTGCTTTTTTTTTAGGTTTTCCTTAAAGAAAGTTGATCATTTCCGTGACATTCTGTATATTCCTATAAACAGAGAACGATTTATTAATATAATAAGACTTCATTGCGAATGGCGCCTATTATAATTAATTATTCAAGTGGTAGGTAGTTATTGATTTTGCCATTACAAGTTACCTTCAAAGCTGCTATTAAAGCTGTAAATGTATTCCTTTTCGCTGAAAACATCGTAAATGTTAATTGGAGGTTCATGTTTCTTTTAAAGGGTTTATATTTAGTTAATTGGAAAACCTTTATAACCGAAACGAACTGTACAAAAAGCCCTTAACAAATTGAAATCGTCCGAAGAAGCCCAAAGTAGTAATCAATTAGTCAATTACCTCTCCTCTTACGTAAAATAAACACTTGTGCATAATACAAACCCTAGACAGGCCGAAACGTGTATAACATTCAGTACAGGCAGACGTGGTACAGCAAAATCAATACTACTGATATTTATTGGCTTTGCTCACGGGCACGGATGTCCCGACATCCGCGCAGATATTGCGAGCATCTGTCGGTGTTTGATACACGTCCATGCGAAATTGTGGCTGTACATATTAATTCATTATGGATGACATACGTCCTGGAGACTGGAGGTACTCTTGGTAATTTAAGGCAGAGACTCGTATAGAATAGAATAGAAAACGTTAATTCGACAGACACAACACAACAACAACTAACAAAAGGTTTCACTCTTTTCTTGCCGCACGTCGAACCAGCTCACAAAAAGGAAATGTATTTAGGTCCGTACATGCGTCACTTACGGGGTACCAACTGAAAACCAGCGCTGGGTGTCCGACGCCCAGCAAATTTTGAGATGGTAACCCTTTTGGTACGGGCACGCTCAGCACAATTTTATTGCATATTTGTGAACTACTCATTTCAGGGTACCGTTCCCGAAGGGTCTAAACGGAGCCCTATTGCTGTCACTCACGTTTCCGTCTATCCGTCTGTGTGTCTGTGCGTCGTCTGTCACTAAATTTTGTTCCGAATAATCATTTAACTTCCCAACGACCTATAAAAAAAATATTACTAACAAATACCAATTCAATTGATAAATCAGATTTTTCTTTGATAATTCCCTGATTTGGTACGGAACCCTAAATGTGTGAAGTCCGGCACGCATTTGGCAGGTTTTTTTTTTATAAATAAGGTCGCAAATGTCGGTATAAATAACAAGTGGCAGTTTGGCTTCAAAAATCATTACCGTTCTAAATCGAATTTCACATCATACACTGCTTTAATACGAGTATATCCTGAGCAATTTTCCCGACGATTTACAGTAAAAAGCTGAAACTAGGGCTTTTCCGGCTTTTCATCAAAAAATTTTTGAAAAACTGTCGTAATATATAAATGCGAAAGTTTGGATAGATGTTTGTTACTCAATCACGCCAGAATGGCTAAACGGATCTGGATGAATTTAGCACAAAAAAAAATGTAAATATGACTGGAATAGCACATAGGCTTTTTATCCCAGGAGCGAATGATTTTGCTGCCGCTGGCAGAAGCTACTCAAACTGAAATCCATTCACTTTATTCCAGTTTTAAATCTTCTGTGCTCTGAAATACCTGTTTCAGAACACTACGCCTTGCTGAAAAAGTTTAAATAATTCAGAGTTCGCGCAAAATAAACGCAACTACTGTTATTATCTATTCAGTGACAAAACTCAACAGAAGCTTTTCTTTACAATAGCTTTCACTGCTCTTCAATATTTACTACATAGTCCATATGCTACGTTTTAAAACAGGCGTAGACGTAGGCAAGGCTGTCAGGCTTAAGGCGCTATTAACTGCCAATAACTGAGTGGATAGCTTGCGTTTCTGTGCTCAGCTCGCGTAAGGCGTCGTACAGTAATAAGACTCGCCTATCAAGGAGCGCTGTCCGAAATTAGACGCAATATTAATTTATTATACATAAAACAACAGGTATATTACACACGTATATTAAAATATAAATATTTAAATGATCTTTCAAATGGTGATGGTTTCATAAAAGTGCGCTTTAAAGTTTTTGCGTGATTCTCAATATTTTATCCGCGTTAGACATAACTCTACAAATTAATTACACTATGTATAAAAATACACACATCAAATTACTACAAAAGTCACGCATACATATATTTTTTTCAAAGAAATAGTTCTCGGAAACTCGCCGCCTCACATACTCGCCGCCCCATAGACTCGCCGTCTTATATACTCGCCGCCTTACATACTCGCCGCCTTATATACTCGCCGCCTCACATACTCGCCGCCTTATAAACTCGCCGCCTCACATACTCGCCGCCTTACATATTCGCTGCCTCACATACTCGCCGCCTCACATACTCGCCGCTTCACATACTCGCCGCCTCACATACTCGCCGCCTCATATACTCGCCGCTTCACATACTCGCCGCCTTATAAACTCGCCGCTTCACATACTCGCGCTCGCCGCTTCACATACTCGCGCTCGCCGCCTCACATACTCGCCGCCTCACATACTCGCCGCTTCACATCCTCGCCGCTTCGCATACTCGCCGCTTAACATACTCGCCGCTTCACATACTCGCCGCTTCACATACTCGCCGCTTCACATACTCGCCGCTTCACATACTCGCCGCCTCACATACTCGCCGCCTCACATACTCGCGCTCGCCGCTTCACATACTCGCCGCCTCACATACTCGCCGCTTCACATACTCGCCGCCTCACATACTCGCCGCTTCACTTACTCGCCGCCGCGCGCGTTTTTGGCATTTTTGTTTAAGTTTTCACTTCTGTCGGCACTCCCAGAGTGCCACTGTTTTTTTTTTATTTTGGTGTACATTATATAAATAAAAAGAAGAATCGGCAAGAAACTTCTTCCATCATTCTCTCCCAGCCTTGTCTATGTTAATTGGGATCAGCACAGCTTTTCTTCTATTCTGTCCTATCAACCCTCTTGCTACAAATACTCCTTCTTATAAATCATTTATCTTCTCGTTTCCGTTCAAAACTCCCCAATTTCAATATGCTACTCAGTTTCACGCTGATCAGAATTCACGTTTTTCACGCCACACTTAGTTCAATTACTGCTGAGCTAAAGTTTGCTGCATTCTAGATTCTAGACCAAACGGGTCACTGAACAGCGATCATTAACACGCTCTGATGGCGATCGTGATTCTCATAAGTAAACTTCAATTTAGAAAACCGATTAGTTTGCATCTTTCTCGTCTGATAGGGTAGGAAGATTGGAGTTTTGACCTTTAGAAACATGCAGATCATTGGGAAGTTAAAATCCTAATGAAGGATTCCATGCGATTGTAGTTCTGCTTGTTAGGTTTTCGTACCCGAAGGGTAACCAACAGGACCCTATTACTAAGACTCCGCTGTCCGTCCGTCCATCTGTCTGTCAGCGGGCTGTATCTCATGATCCGTAATAGGTAGACAGGTAAAATTTTCACAGAAGGTGTATTTCTGTTGCCACTATAACAACAATTAAAAAAAATTAAAAGGGCTCCCCTACTAAAAACGTGTTTTTTTTTTGGCTTTTTTTGCTCGATCTTAATAATGGCAACAAGTAGACTCGTATAAGCTTGTACGATGGTACGGAACCCTTCATGCGCGAGTTCGACTCGCACTTGACCGGTTTTTATTTAGGGTGGGATATGATCAAATAACTTTTCCTGCTCTGGCTGGAGCGGTAGGTCTGGTGTCTGACTCTTACTGACTAAAACCCACTCGTGTTCCTTCAATGCCTGTGCCAGGTATGCGGGACAGTTCTGATTGATTAACGCGCAGTTATACGACTTCTAACGGTTATTAATTGAACATTACGTCTAAACGACTACTCTTATTTATTTGAAAAAAAAAAAATTACTTTAGACAATTTACGACGTAACTTGATTGATATGTGAATATTTGAAATTATATTTTTATAACATAGTGTAATTAATTTGTAAAGGTACGACGCGTTACGTGAGCTTAGCACAGAACACGCACGCTAACCACTCAAGGTCATTGGCAGTTAATAGCGCCTTAAAGTGGCAGTTTTGCAGCAAAAGAGAAGACTGTTCGTTATAATGGATAGTTTTTTACCATCTTTAACCCGACCTTCATTAGTCCTTGCTAGACTTTCCTAATCCCCAGTACAAGGACCCAAAATTATACGAGCGAAATACACTAACGAAATATGACTTCGTCTCACTTCAAAGCTTGTAGAACAAGTAATATTTCTCGAATCTGCTTTATAATTTCGTATTCATGGTTTAAGTTTTATTACTCGGGGGTACCTCGAGCCCCTTACTGCGGACCCGCTGACTCGTAAAATATGCGTCTACTCTACTCGTCTACAAGAGGTTTAAAAACCGGCCAAGTGCGAGTTAGACTCGCGCACGACGGGTTCCGTATCATCACTACATAATATAAAACAAAGTCGCTTTCTCTGTCCCTATATCCCTATGTATGCTTAAATCTTTAAAACTACGCAACGGATTTTGATGCGGTTTTTTTTAATAGATAGAGTGATTGAAGAGGAAGGTTTATATAATTTGTACCCGAGCGAAGTTGGGGCGGGTCGCTAGTTATCTATAAAAACGGCAAAAAAACCACGTCTGTTGTATGGGAGAGCCCACTTAAATATTTTTTTTTCTGTTTTTTAGTATTTATTGTTATAGCGGTAACAAAAATTAAAGATTTTTTTGTTATAGCGACAACAGAAATACATCATCTGTCAAAATTTCAACTGTCTAACTGTCACGGTTCATGAGACATGCCTGGTGACAGACGGACAGACAGAAGGACGAACAGCGAAGTCTTAGTAATAGAGTCCCGTTTTACCCTTTGGGCACGGAACCCTAAAAAGCGTACATTTGTAATGTTTAACCTCGGGATATTATTCTTTTTTAATGTTAACTTTCTGTTTAAACTAGACCTCTTCTTTACGCCATCTTATCTGGTACTTTAATAGAAGTAGAGTCACAGGATGCATAAAATCAAAGCGATGCGTTTTATCTTTGTCATTTTTTATTGATTTGGTAAAGCAAAAAATACGTGTCTAATATTTTTTGATAATCTATGTTACGGACAAAAAGTAATTATTCAAAATCAAAAGTCATTTATTCAAACTAAGCTGAGAGCCAGCACTTTTTGAACGTCCAGAGTTCTAAATAAAATTTATTTTTGTACATAAGAATAATCCCTGTTCAAAAGGCTCAAAGTAGATAAGTAATGCATTGCATTACAAGCTCGTCACTTATCTTCAATTACAAAACAACCATTTTTAACCGAACTTAAAAAAAAAACTTTTATACAAAAAAAATAGAACCGACTTCAAAAAAAAGTGCAAAATAACTTAAATTTTCGAAAGTCGGTGTTTCTGGTTTTGTCTTCGTTATTTGACATCGACTGCCGAAATTAAGGTTATTTTGAATTTATTTTTTGAAGTCTGTTGTATTTTTCACTTTTTAGTTGTACACCATAACTAAAACTAAATTGGTGAAATTAGTAAACTGTACAAATCTGTGCATTCAGAGCATATCAGCGTGATGTTATGAAGTGGTGTAAACAGTAAACAGATGCGATTGCAGCAATTCCGGAAGGTTTACTACTATCATTTATTGAAGAGTTCCATTGACTTACGAAATTAAGGTTATTTGCATTTTTTTGGAAGTCTGTTGGAAGTCTGTTGTATTTCTTAGTAAAATAAAAATCCTTTATGATGTTGTGGTATCAGCTGGAGTTGACTAATTAAAATACTCGCACGATAAGCAGCTGGCTACTGCTACTTTCAATATGTGCTTTTGTTCTAAGAATCTAGTTATTGAAAGGCAAATAGAAAGTGATATCAGTAAATTACTATATTACTGACAGTAATATTCTCAGTAAAGAAAGATAATACTGTAACGCAATACAGTTCGAAACATATGTTGAAAACAAACAAAGAGAATAAAACTTTGTATGTAACGAGGGCAGAAAAACATGATATTCCGAACAAAGAAACAGTTATTCTGATTCGTCATACGGTAGTGATTAATGTGAGCAATCTAGTTCAGAACACGACGAATAAAAACATCAATTTTATGAGGAAACAATGGAGGTAGTGTTCGAATATTTTTTGGATAGCCAAAAAAAAGTTTAAAAGATTTTTGTTGGGCTTTATCTCTTGATCCGTAATAGGTAGACGGTTAAAATTTTCACATAGCGTGTATTTCTATAGCCACTATAACAACAAATATAAAAAATTGAATATTTTCAAAAAACCTGACTAAAAAACAACTAAAAATTTCCAAACAAGTCACTTTGCAAGCAGTCTGGTGACTGTTATTTTAGTTCAATTATTGATTTCATGCCACCAACTGTATCAGACTGCTTGAAAAGTGACTTGTTTGAAACTTTTTGGTTGATTTTTACAGTCGGGTTTTTTGAAAATATTCTTTATTTTCTTTTAGTGAGTTATATTTTTGGAATCGCCTCCTCGAACCCTTTATTTTGGTACCCCACTTAATATAGTTCATCGATTTTCTTTTTTTCCTTTTTTACAATATGGCGCCTGGTTGTCGCTATATTGTATTTTGATTACTGTCATGACTTTATTAGCACTCGCAAGGTTAAGAAAAATCAATTCACGTAAGAATTATCAAAATCGGCCCACGCGTTTGGTCTCTATGGACGCATGTTGAAATAGAAGCAGGAATCATCCCAAACATTACAGGAGGGTTTTTGTTTTAGGATCTTTTTCTATTAATTTGAATTTAGAATCCACCAATCAGTATTTACCTAAACTAAGCTTAGGGTCATCGAGTTTTATAAAATGTAAGGCTGTAGGTATGTCATCATAAGTCTCTTCTTAGCGTGTCTATGGCATACTCGTAAATGAGAGTATTTGCTTAATTAAATAACTTGCTTGGTCCAGTATTCAGCCACGGGTTGCCAACCGTACTATAATAAATAGTATTGTACTATATTTCGGGTTTGCGTACTATATACTGTTGAAGAAATATAGGTATAGCACGCAAAATACTATATTTTCAACACCGAAGTTTAACAATTTATTTGATTTCGGTGTACTTCATTTAAAAAAATTATGAACGCATCTATAGCCGAACTTATCCGTCATAACGCGTTCCGAACTTGTCAATATGTCAAACTATATGTCAGACGAATTTTTGGTCTGCGCCTAGTTCATGTGCGCTGCTAGGCGGCGAGAAGAAAGAAACAGAAGTAGTATCTCATTAAAAATGAGCTTTTGATTTATTAATATATATTTAAAAATTAAATGTAGGTAATATACGAGGTGCATTCAATAAGTACCTAGCCTCATCGCCAGAGGGCGCTGTAGTTTCAAAAGAGTTTTACCACAGTGTAGCACATTCTTTTTTAATTCTTTTTTCAAATTTTCATTCCAATCCCTTCATTTGTTTTAATTTGACAACTTATGGAAGCGAACGTGTCGATCGGTTTTACAAAAATGGAAAAAGAGGAATATCGTTCGGTGATTCGATTCCTATTTTTGGAAGGGAAAACGCGCATCGAAATCAAAGAGCGCTTGGATGCTGTGTACGGTGACTCTTCTCCATCGATGGCCACCGTCAAGAATTGGTTCAACGAGTTTGCACGTGGCCGTACGTCGGTTTTTGATGAACCACGTCCAGGTGCACCGAAAACAGCTGCTACGGAGGAAAACATTAAAAAAATCCATGATCTCGTATTGGCAGATCGCCGATTGAAGGTTCGGGAGCTAGCTGAGACTGTAGGCATTTCAGAAGGAACAGTGCATCATATTCTTCACGAGGAACTCGGCATGAGAAAGCTGTCGGCGCGATGGGTGCCGCGTTTACTCACTCCAGAAAACAAGCGCAACCGTGAGACCACATCGGAGACGTGTTTGGCGCTGTTTAAGCGGAATCCAGCGGAGTTTTTGCGTCGTTTTGTGACCGTCGATGAAACCTGGATCCACTGGTACACACCAGAGACCAAGGAGCAATCAAAACAATGGATCCAGACCGGGGAACGTGCTCCAAAGAAGGCGAAAACTGTAAAATCGGCCGGAAAAGTTATGGCCACCGTTTTCTGGGATTCACAAGGTGTGATCTACATCGATTACCTCGAGAAGGGTAAAACAATTACAGGGCTTTACTATGCCGATTTATTGGGCCGATTCGACGCCGAATTAAAGAAAAAACGACCCCATCTGGCGAAGAAAAAAGTGCTGTTTCACCACGACAACGCACCGGTTCACACGTCTGCCGTTGCCATGGCCAAATTGGTCGAATTACGCTACGAATTGCTGCCCCATCCACCGTATTCTCCAGATTTGGCCCCTTGTGACTTCTTTCTGTTTCCTAATCTGAAAAAATCACTCGCCGGGAATAGATATGGATCGAATGAGGAGGTTATCGCCGCCACGGAGGCCTATTTTGCAGAGTTTGACAAAAACTATTTTTCGGACGGGTTAAAAAAGTTGGAGCATCGCTGGGCTAAGTGTATCGAACTAAAAGGAGACTATGTTGAAAAATAAATTGCCACTTTTCCAAAATTTTCGTTTACTTTTTGTAGGCTAAGTATTTATTGAATGACCCTCGTACATAATATTACACTTTAATTTTAGTCAAAAAATTGTTAAAAAAATGTAAGAAGTGCATAAAAAATTATATTTGTCTAGTTTTTGCTTTTTCCATAAAATACTATATTTTTTATAGCTTATTTTGAATAATACTATATTTCGCCAAAGAAATGTTAGCAACCCTAGCCACGGCAACGCCGTCCGCTGACGCTGTCGTCAGATCCATGTGAGAACTGGTAACTTCCAATCAAACTTTTTCGACTTTTGAGTCTCCGGGGCACCGAACTAGGCATTGGATGGCGTGGGGGGTCATTTTGTTGTTTAGCCCTTTCTATGTGGCTGGCTGTAGTCCTGCGTTGGGGGTGCAACGCAATAAGTCTGAAATTCATTAATTGACTTGAACCATCACATAATGTCCTCATGAATGCAGAAAGACATGTGATGCCAATTGTTACTGGATACAAATTGAGGATAAGTAGCAGCATATCCATAATTGGCAACGCGACTTCTAAGCCATCCATGATCATTATTGTGTTGTGATTCATTTGACTGTTGGTTTGTCTCCCAAAACTATTCTTGTTTTTTTAGAGGTGAATGTTTCGAACTGATTTAATAAAATTGATGGTTAAGATAGGCTGTCTGAACGAAGACAGAACAATGACCGTTCATCGACCAATTAATACGTTGGACCTTGGCAATTAACCGCGACAGGAGGTATGGCTTCAGTTCTAACGTTTCATCCTTCATCACATCATTGCGGTTTTTGGCTTCACATTAACCGCCGTGTTCCCATTTTATCTAGCCTCGATCAATCTTTATTTCGCATCATTGATATCCTTTATTCGTTTTATTCGTTCTGTGTTTATTGATTTTCCGCGTATCCTTGAGCCGGTGAGGTGCTCCAGCCAGCCGTAGGTATAGTTCTCACCTTGAGAATGTAGCACAGTACACGGAATTTGCAAAGCTTCTACGCCGAGACTACTCAAGATTGTACAAAGAAATGCTCAGCTTCAAATAATAAAGGAAACGCACATGTACAAAAAAGTCTTAATCATACAAAGCGTCTAGCCTTGATCGATCCATGTGCGTGTGTCATTCTCTTTACAGCTTTTGTCGGCGACGGTCGTGCCTTGAACCTCTTTTATAGCATTAAGGGAAGTCCGTTTGTAGAGTTACGGCTACCTGCAGCCGTGCGGTGGATTACGGTTGGACTAAGGATAATCTTGTTCTTACTTTGTATGTGTTTACAAAGGATATCTCACTAAAGAAAATCATTTAGATTAGTTTCTCAAGATAATGAAAAGTAAATAACCCCATTTAAGCAATCAAAATATATCATGTAGAACGAAGGGCTGGGAAACGATATAAATAAAGATGTTGTCATACATGGAGGGTCATTATAATATGAACCCTCGATTTGGTCCCTTGAATGTCGTATAGAATTGATGTTCCTCCCACGGATGTCGGTCTGTCGAGAGCTACATTACGGTTTTATGGATTACTTTTTAATGTCTGTGAGATTAGCGATCGCTCTATCTCATCTAAATGTTACGCTGGCGGAGCACACTTTTTGTAAGTGGTTTGGTAACGCTCAATTTGCAATAAGTACAAAATAAATGCTATGAGTATCTAATATTGGCCGTGTCTTGCGAGCTTTTCAATTTTGGTAATTAACAAAAAAAAACCGACCACGTGCGAGTCGGACACGCACACAAAGGATT
Organism: Polia nebulosa; assembly: GCA_951329385.1. Taxonomy (NCBI): domain Eukaryota; kingdom Metazoa; phylum Arthropoda; class Insecta; order Lepidoptera; family Noctuidae; genus Polia; species Polia nebulosa. The sequence goes on along the minus strand of OX589592.1, from coordinate 3,557,106 downwards.
CCGTAGTTCGAACCGTTCGAATCCGGAACCGAAAAAATCACGTTTCTTGTATGGCGGTCTCCATAAATTTTTAACCGACTTTCGAAAAAGGAGGAGGTTCTATGTTCGACTGTATTTATGTTTTTTTTTTTTTGAACGAAGTTCCTTATCGCGCGTTGTGAAAGGGGGCTACGGAAAAAATTCTTACGAAAAGTTGTCACGACACTTTTTGCTATAGTAAAAAAAAAAAAAAATTAATTACAATTACTTTTGTTATAGTTGTTGTTATTGCTAAAGAGTTGAGTTGAGTTGAGTTGAGTTGAGCTGAGCTGAGCTGAGCTGAGCTTAGCTTAGCTGATCTGAGCTGAGCTGAGCTGAGCTGAGCTGCGGTGAGATGAGATGAGATGATGAAGTATAACTTCTTACGTGCGTGCGTGTGTGCGTAGTTAATAATAAAAAAAATATTATAAATTAAAAAAAATAAAATTATATTACAATTCCTTCACTAATTAATCGAAAGGAACTTCGTTCCATCCGGGTGTCCCTTGACACCTCTCAAGTTTTTTTTATATATATTATGTATATCCGCGCATTTCTCCGTCAGTTGTGGACCGATTTTCAAAATTATTTTTTTATCCGAAAGAATATATACCCGAGGTGGTCCCATATAAATTTTATCGAAATTGCTTTAGCGCTTTTTGAGAAACTGAACAAAAACGAAAAATATGCATATCTTGATGACGTTTTTGTGTTCTCCAAATGTTTAAATTCCACGTTCCATGTTATTGGGGTTTTTAGTTCTGGGGTATAACAACTAAAAAGCGAAAAATGAAAAACTTTTTTACAAAAAAAAAAACAACCGACTTCCAAAAAAAAAAAATTAAAAATTAAAAAATAACTTTCAATTTCGGAAGTCGGTGTCAAATATCGAAGAAATAAAATACAAACACCGACTTCCGAAATTAAAGTTATTTTTAAATTTTTAGTGTATTTTTTTTTGGAAGTCGGTTGTTTTTTTTTTGTAAAAAAGTTTTTTTTTTATAATTTGTCGTTGTAGCGGTAATAGAAAATACACAGTGAAAATTTCAAGTTTCTACCTACTACGGTTCATGAGATACAGACCGGTGACTAATAGACGGACGGACAGTGGAGGCTTAGTTATAGGTTTCCGTTGGTTACCCTTCGGGTAATAACCCCAAGAAGTTCAGTATTACATAAACTTCGAAATGATTTTTATCTTAACCTAACCTTGTAGACCAAATGCCAAAGTATTAATATCTTCCGAAAGCGAACATCTTTAATAATTGTGCGAACAAATTTTCCTTTTCGAACTTGCAGAAAGTTTTCACGTACCAGATGGCTTGGAATCCGACATGCCTGGTAACTGATAGCCATATGGCGTTCCAATCTCTTCGGCTAATATTTAAGCTGGACACTAAATCATAGCTAAACCCCCCTCTTACAAGTAAATCGTCGTATCATCTATGTATATTTTCATTTTCTATTCTGCTAAAGAGTTGTAAAATGAGGTGAAAAGTTTACAACAACTTTGACACACACGGTATTCGCTTCTCTTTTGATAATTCGTACACATATTATCATTAACTGTACAGACGTTTCTAGTAAATTATAGGTACGAATAAGAAATACAATCGCGGTGTCTGAATAATTTATAAGGCCTAGTCAGTATTAATGACGCAACTTTTCAACTCTGATTACTTATCTCCGAACGTGGTATCCATATTATTAATATCTAATCGAGAAACCCCCTTAATTATAATTATTTTGTTTGCGGACTCTTCACTGCTGTCAACAGCAGCCCTTTAATTGGTTTTAATGTCTCCCGCACCCATTAATATTACTTTGTTAAAATTTATTGCACGCAACGCGTTTATTATACTGCCGGCTCTATTAACACGTAATCTCTTTATATTTCTTAGTGTTTCGATCCGCAGTACACAATATGTTACCATTCCAAGTTATTTAACTCACGTGTGTCCGCCTCTTCTGCTCATACCTACTAAGTTACTCCGGATGTCTGGCTGGACGTAAACGGTTGAAGCTCTTGAGAGGTAGTGCCGAAAATTTGCAGCAGGATAATGTTGATTTGGAGTTTTTGTTAGGCTGTGTCTGCGTCAAAACAGCGGGTAGGTGGTGTCTAAGCATTGCTTGAAACAAGGCAAAATCGATACTGTTGCCGTCGCAGGCGGACGTGCGCCGCTGCCTCCGAATTATTCTCAGCCAAATCCAGCCGGCACGTGACCCAACTTGTTGCCGCTTCGGAGAGAGACCAAGCTACATTATTATAGCTGGCAATACGTTGCACGCTGGTGAGATCGTGCCCACCGATGGCGGATTATTAACCATTATCTTGAGTGTCCCATTTAAATTGTTTGAAGCACCATTGACACCATTATGGTCGCGGTTTCACTTTACAACGATCATTTTAATTTTTATGTATGTTGGAAAATTAATTGTGGAAAGTATGACAGTATTAGCTTAATGACACCTATTAGCAATGACTCAAGATGATATCTAATAAGCTGCTTATTAAAATCTTCGTACAACACTAATGGCCTGATCTTGATTATTTTCTCTATACTATAATATATTTAAAAAAAATCAAGGTCAATGGAAATAATATCTTATAAAAAAGACTTATTGTAATCGCTACCGCATCGCTTATGAATTGACTGCAGTCGTGCGCTGCACGTATAATAAAGCGTCTGCAACAAGATTTAATTAATCTTGTTGCCCCACGGTGGGCGCCATCCTGTCGTCTATGTTAAAACGATTTTTATAAAGCCGCTCAACTGAATTTGGTAATCGTTAGACATGGTTTCTGCTAAAAATTCTGACAAGGAAACAATCTGCTCAAACAAACTAATAATGATGTCTGTTAAGTTGATTTTATGTCAAAAGTTTCCTGTAAATAAAAGCCTCGGAAAAGTTTATTAGTCACCTCTCTGCGTTGAGTCGACGACGAACTTTTATTGAGGAAACTAATTTATCACTGCGGTGATATGATCTATGGAACGCAGTCGTCGAGGGTAGACGGACTACCGTATTATCTTGAATTTCATGTTCTTTTGATGGAGTGTTCACAAATTGTCGGGGATTTTATGTCGTCCCCTAACGTAATACATTTTGTGAATTTGCATTTTTATTCAGTCGTAAGGCTACTGTAACAGTAAGCTTGTTGTAGTAATGAGGGTCAGGGTCTATTGCCTTTAAAAACAAAAATCTCTTTAGCTCAAACTCTTATTCAGCCGATTATAGACTATGCCGATGCCTGCTACCTGGATGCTACTGAGGAGCTACTAAGCAAGCTTGAGCGTCTGCAAAACTTAGGTATCCGGTTTATTTTTGGTCTGCGTAAGTATGACCATGTCTCTCACCTTCGCAAGGAGCTCAAGTGGCTCCCAATCCGACTTCGCAGGAACACTCGGATTCTTCGCCTCCTTTTCAACATTCTACACAATCCGTCTTATCTCTCCTACCTGCGTGAGCGAATTTCTTACGCTCGCCCTGGTGACGCGCCGTGCAGATCTCACCTTAGATCCCTTCTCAAAACCCATCCTCATAAATCCAGTTACTATTCCTACTCTTTCTCTGTCCATGCAGTAAGATTGTGGAACACGCTTCCGCCTAGCATTCGAGACTTGAAGTCAATTTCTCTCTTCAAAAATCATGTTAAAGAGCACTACCTTTCCTCTCTATTATAATATTTTTTTTTTTTTTATGTATTTGTATGTCATGTATCTATATATATTTACAGTATTAGGTATATATTTATGTAAGTATATATATATATATATATATATTTACAATATATGTGTAGGTTTATTTGATACCTTAGTATAGGACATCTCGTATTCTTTTTTCTGTTTCTTACACACTTTTGTCTACATTTCTTTTTCACTTCTCCTATCGCAGGTCTGCTGGTAGAAATTTCTTAAGAAATAAGCAGTTCCTTTGCACTGTATTTATAATTATGTTTATTGTTACTGTGTCTCTGTGTGTACATAAATGATTAAATAAATAAATAAATAAATAAATGAGTAGTACATGAGTTGCCTAAACCAGAAAACGAACAGTGTAGGTTTGGGTCTCAGTTGGTCTGTAAAATGCAAGTGCTAGTCATTAGGCACGATTGGTAATGTAGGCAGCCAGGCGGTCGCCAGCCGCGGTGGTATTTCCACGGCTGCGTCGGCTCCTGGCCGTATGCACCGGCCGAACGAGGCTCGCTCCTGGTATTCCCAGTTATTACCGCAGGGGGACGCGGTCTAGGGGTTGTTGGCCGGAATCGATCCACCGCAACACGGCCTGTGTTACCGGTGCACGGGGTTACGACACCATCACCACTGCAGTTTTCCTATTTCATTTCTCTCCTGCACTGGACTAGGTAAGCCGTTTCGCTGTTTCGGGAGTTCGCGACTCAATACTTAACCTCACTTTACCTCTTCTGCGAAAATGTCCCGTGTTTTCGACAGTGTTAAACATCTTAGAGGTGTCGGGAAAGTCATATAGTGATAGATTTGAGAACAGGAAATCAATCGGAAGCAATTCGAGTGGCGAAACAAATTCAGCGTGGCGTTGCCGACTGTTAATTGGCTGCGGGTGGCGGCGCCGAGACGGCGGCGGAACCTCCGCATGGAGGCTCCCTCGCGCCCTCACCACACGCGGGCGCCCGCCGCCCCCCGACAGCTCGGCGTTTTTATGAGCGAGAAGTCCGTCGAGACCCGCACGAGTCTGGGCGGCTCTTAAATTAGTTTGTCTTCCCCGACCCTAGACCTTGTAGTTACTAGGTGCGGTTTTGGACTCCAACTCGTCATATTCTTGGTCAATCTTCTCAAGTCTCACATGATAACCGCCCTCTTCTAGTGACATAAGATGTCAATCAAACTGACGTTTTCTCTTACGGAGCAAAAGATATCTTCCTCCCACAGAGGAAATTAAACTTCAGTAAGAGATCTCATATCCTCACATGCAGGGAAGTTGACGCGACGTAATACATGTCGTGGGTGACATTATTTTTCCATTTGGTAGGCTTATTTTCTTGTGCGGGTTATCAAGTTAGGGACGGTAGCGCGCAAGGGGTGGCTGCGGGGTGGGTCCGCAGGGCGGGGGTTGCGGGGCGCGGGGTGCAGCTATCGACCGGCTGCCCTCCCCCCGGCGTGGCTCAGTTTCCGGGCGAGAGTCGCGCAGACCGCTAGCGCCGCGACGCGACTCCGTCACACGTTAGATAGACAATTTGATCATCACCATGCTGATAGGGCTCGTTCGGGACTCGGTGATGCAGTGCTTCTGCCACTCATGCCGCGCGCCAGTTTTGCCTGCAGGTTGGGAACACCGCCGCCGTGGACAAATCCTTCACAATCATCACAAATTCAACCGGCGACGCTGTTGCTACTCTCGCTGCGGAGACAAACGCCCTACATTGTTTTCTGGCTTGAAATTGTTAACGAATTCCAAATCAAATGTCAAAATTTCAAAAACACTGTTTCAGGAAAGGCAAAAACAGAAGGTAACCTCTTTTAACTGTCAGCTGCAGCTTCTTCCAACTTGTTTGAGACTGGTAAATTGAAGATTCTAATGTTAATCGCTGATGCTTTATGCTTTCTTGATCAGTTCAGAATTTCCCCAGTTTTTTGGATTGAGGTGTCTAAGACGTCTGTTATTGAGTCGTAACCGGCGGTCGGCCGGCGGGGAGGAGGGGCACCGGCCGGCGCCAATATTTAAATGGCATCTGACGTAAATCACGTGACCCATCGATTACGAGCAAGGGTCAGTGTTATTACATGACAATCGAAGGCTTCCACCGTGAAAACAACAATGTGGATCAAACGACAATACATTGTCTTCTGACAATTTCTGACGTAGACTGGTCGCGAGACGTTGGATGTTATGCAAGATATTGTATTAGGATATTTGGAAAATCTCTAGTCCGAGGAAAGAACGTAAAATCTTCTTTATCTTGCTATATTTGGTTAAGGAAAATTTGTATTACATTTTCTACGATCTAGATAACTTTTTCTCCGGATTTTCAGAACGCCGGGCCTCGTGAGCGCTGAATCATGTGCGGGCTTTTCCAGCTGTACGGGTACCTGTCAGTCTGTGCCGGCCTCACTACAACTATTGATTAAACATTACTGCATAATGTCCACCATTTTGTACCGACTACGAATCGCGATACTGTGGCACGCGTCCACCATTCTGCGCAGAGAATACCAAGTACCAACCTTATACTTTTTTCTGAAAGACCACCGATCTAAAATTAGAAAACCCTTACAAGAAAATGATTTCTTACAACTTACGTAATGATTACATGCCGTAACATTCGACTGCAAACATACTTGTCTGGGGAATTCGGAAAAATAGTTGTTTTCACATAATATCGTAGGCTTGATTAAATTATGTCACGCAATCGCGACATAATCACTTTGGTGGGCCCTTAGTAAAATGTTTTGGTATTTTATGCGCCACTACGCACGCAGTTGAGGACCTCGTGTCGGTTTATTATTGCGGGCTTGTTAATTAACGACATTTTTCATAAATTTCGACGTTTATGATAGACATTATTCAGATTGCAAAAAGGATAAAAAACGTTGATTGCGCAGCAGTTTCCAATACTTCTTTTTCTTCTTCCAGATGGAATCCCTTAGTTACTTCTTTATTGGAGTCAGCGGCTATACCCAAAAATTGTGTCATATAATTTTGACACAAATATATATGGACATGGATCGTCAAATTAGGTCTGAAATAGACCCAGACGTTATGACTTCTGAATTATTGATGTTCAGAACATAAAACTATTTACGATCGAACTCCACTGCTAGGTATAACTAAAAACGGACCTTGGTATTCAACTTCATGGCTTCAAAGACCATAAAAAATGGGCTTTACGGACCATAGGTACCGATAGCCTTGGAAATGCGAATTCCTCAGAAGGCATATTCTTCAGAACCGCTGTAATTGTTCGTTGTTCGTCGTTAGCGGCTATGAACATTCTCTAGCACATTTTACGGCTGGAATCATTCGTGACTTGAAATAACTCCGTAATTAACGCTCTCACGGTTACTTAATTAATAATTATCGCATAATTTGATTCGTAACTCCATATAATGCTTGTCACTACATTTCAAGTATGTTTGGATTAGCAAACACGCTATTGTGAAGTGACAACAGGGGACTCGAGATCACATAATTGTTTAGGGGACGATTATAACACTGGGTTTAATTGGCTTAACAAGTCCTGTGCCCTTTGCGAGGGTGCGACAGGGCTTACAGATTTTGATCATCTTTATTACCATGTCGTTCTGCTTAATATAAACATTACTTTTACGTTGTGATGAGGGTGTCAAAGGGATTATTGTCGTTGGGTTCATGGTAATACAAGGAGAGTGGAAGTTTACGCCTTTTTTTTATTCGGAGAGACGACACACGTTATTGATCCGTATGAGGGTTGAACAATGCTATAAAACATACGTTTCATCTCATGCATGAGATCTAACGCGTATTACTTTCATGTTATATTAAGGAAACAGGAACATTGTGCGACTCAACCCAAGGTTTTCCGTTATCTAGATTTCGAGCCACATATGTCCACAATGATGCATTGCAGGTGCTTACAAAGTTTGCGTGTTCCAAACCATTCCACCAGCTGACTCAGCCAACTTGAGAATTTGCAACCGAGCTGCTTTACGACTTGCCGTAGCTTAAATAATTTCCATCTCAACTCCGCACTTCGTCGCGAATGGATTTAAAAATAACACTTTTGCGGGAAGCGCTATAAAAAGGGGTGGTTGCACACAGTCACTCATTTTCCTAATGAGCGTAACTCGTAAAGAGGACGTCGGTGCCGTCTCCTCTGTTCTGGAACGTTCTCAGCGCTGCATAGAATATATCTCTTGTTTCTGCATCACCTAGCCGCCGCATTTCCGTCGTGTTTAAAACACTCGTACGTGCCAACGCTCGTATTCCCAGCGGTAGTAAATTTACTTTCAGCTCTCCCCTCAAGGGTTTTAAAGCCAGCTTTTAAATATTTTATCAGGTTTTCCATGTTGTATCGTGCGGCGCCGGAGGGGGCTGCCCGTCGACCTTTCAGTTGTAACTGCCCCGTTTGTATTCGATTACCATACTTTTTCTGCTTTTATTGTTTTTATGCACGTTCATTAAATTGCTGTATGCGATGCTATACAGTGGCAACTCTATTGAATATGGATGAAAAATTATTGATTATAATTCTAAAGCACAAGTGAAATTCGCTCGGGTTCAGTTATGCTGTTTTTTGTATTTTATACTAAAGCGAAAGTCTTGAAGTCACAAGCTGTTGTAACTTCATGCAATATTTATCTACTCGCTAATCCAAATATATTGATTTATAAGTAAAGACACTAAAGACTGCTTTAGCCACCACCTTCGAAAGTCTGCTAAGTCTTCTTATAATTTTTATTCCCTCGACATCCAACTTTTAATTAGTCTTGCTCTAGATTTTTCATTCGCATCAGCGTCTGCGGTTACGTAAAAAAGCTGGGATTTGATCGGTTTACCGCAATGATTTCCCTTACTTGGTAATTTGTGAAAATCGTGATGGAGGGAGACTCCATTATACAGAATTATTGAGGAGACAAACATCTCATGACGATTGTTTCGACGTGAATTATGGTAAAAGCTAATTAACTTTTGATAAAGAGCCCGCCCGAGACGGTCGTGCAATTATAAATATTGTTTACTTTTGACTGGTTGGTTTTAGCAAACTTGGGTTTTAGGAAATTAATTTCTTTATCGTGGGGTGAGAAGGCTTTCAATATAGGGCGGTTGTTTGATTTGTAATGAAGACTAATTAACATTAATTTATCATTCCGTTGTCCTGAGATACTTGTGGTATCGATACGCGTCGAATTTCAGACTTGCGAGCTTGCAAGGAAAATCTTCCCTTGATCCAAAATTAACACGGGTTTAAACTTTGTTCATGAATTGGCTGAGAATTAAAGTTTAAAGTCGTCTTAACACTTTGTATAGCATGGTCTCCGCGTCGTCTGCTGTGTAAACTAGGACTTAGCGCTGCCGTGAGGGATTATCCGTATTTGCGGCGAATTTCCCCGGCTCTTCGGCACTCCGGCATTCCCCTCACGTAGCGGCCTCATCTCCCAGCGTCGTGTCGCCGTTATTACCTCGATACTATTACCGAGACGTCCCCAACAACATGGGTTGGGGCCCAAATATCTAATAAATGACTATTCATTTGCGACTTTCAGTTTTTAGAAGTCTTGGGAGTTTGACGTCATTTTGGCTAGAATGGGTTTTTGGGGACAGTGACAGTTCAAACTAATCGTGCAGTAGAAGGACTCTTGACATTTCGCTATTATTAACTTCTTTTGCTTAAATTACGCAACGTTTGCAGTAATTATAGCTTCATCATTTGACCTTGAAAGTTCACTATTTGTATCAAAATCATCAAATCGATCGAACCAATGCGTTCTCATTACACAAATAGGTTGAAAAGGTATGTATCTATAAACCTATGTATCTAACTATCTAGTAAAGACATAAAAAGTAGGGAGGGCCGCATGTGGTTTGAACCGAATACGAACTTCAGCCGAACATTCGGTTAAATAAAAGTTCGGTTATTTGCACAGTCTTTTTTCGAAAGTGATGTCGAATCTTGTTTTTGCACCATAACCTGCCCTTAGTAAATTTTAAATACTAGTGGGTTGGGTACTATGATTTCATTTAACACTTTTATAAAAATCAAAAATCGAGTTTTTGTTTTTGGCGATAATTTTTAAAGTTCAAATTCTGATAATGTTAAGAATACATTTAATTGTTAAATAAGTATCTAACAACAAACAAACACAAAATAAATGTGTATGATTTTATTTTGCTGGTTTAGTTTTATTATTTTAGACCAAACAGTCGAGTTAATTTAATATTTTCATGTTTCGAATGTTTGGCATTTAAACCGAATGTAAAACTAATTTCGGCCCATCCCTAATAAAAAGATTTTTCAGGAAATGTTGATATTAAAACTGTACTTTTATTTATTACTGATGCATGTCATGTAGGTACTTAACTTGGAGTTCTATCTAGCTTATGTCAGCCGTTAGCTAGGTACATGTTCTGTGGACTGCGACATTTTCTATCGATTGTTTGTTCACCACAATCTATGCTTTTACCAGTCACGCGAGGATCAAATGTCGATTCATTAATGCTTGGGTCCGAAATGCCGAATGTTCTTCAAATAAACATTAGCTGGGTCGATTCGACCGACGTAATCGTTTTTCGATTGTCCGTTAGTGCTATTTGGGGGACTGTTGACTTGGCAATGGAAGCCCGACTTTTGATGGCATTTGCAACTGATGTTTCGAGGTCTTGGATTTAATCTGTTTCGGGTGGATATTTTACTGTTTCGCTTTAGGACACGGGTCGTCAGAAGCCCGAAAGTTTGACAACCAGTCTTACCAAGGGGGGGATGATACTCCCCTAATGGTATCGTATTACCCAGTAACTGGGTTGTGGAGGTCAGATATGCAGTCGCTCCATGTAAAATACTGGTATTCAGGTGCATCCGGTCGGTGGTCCGACCCCGAGATGGGAAAAGGCTTGGCAGATTGATTGACGCAGCCAAAATTTGGGTATCTTTTCACCTCTATATATTCCGTCAGCCTTCAAAGCTGGAGTGTAGAGATTACTTCTGAACACACTCGTTCCATCATAGACCTCGACCACCGCCGGCGAGATTTTGTTCAAGATTAGGTAGAATCATCATCAGCCCAATACCCAAAATTATAAACACGTCTGGTTTGCTATATTTTATGAAGATCTTTTTGAGGGCAATCTTCTGAGAGCTGTTGTTTGTCTGCCTGTGAAATGAATTTTGGTGAATTTGGATAATAATCAAAGCCAGAGGGTCAGTTTGTCTCCCCGAGGGTCATCAGCGTCGTGGACTCAGGTTCCACTGACGGCTTCTCTCTCTCCCTAGCTCACCGACGGTCAGCGCCCGTCAAGAAACCAGTCGGCAAACCCAGGACCAAGCAACCGAAGAAGGTCAAATTTATAAGTAAGTGGTGTTTCACAGGAAAATAAGCATTATGAATTAAGTTCACTACCAAGAATTATGGCGATTCGCTTGAAAGAATGATAAATATGATTCGGTTTATCCATCACGAATGAGGCCGATACTTGATTTTAAAGATTTAGCCACTTATCTATAAGATAAGGCTTACGTTGATGATTATTTTTCTTCAAATGCATTTTTATAATAAAGTGTCAAGTTATACAGGACTAGCACTTCGCCCGCGACTTCGTCCGCGTGGATATCAAAAATTTATACCCTATTCTCAAATAACGAGGCTTTCTATTGATAAAAGAATTTTCAAAATCGGTTCAGTAGATCTACAGATTACCCCTACAACCTCACAAACTTTACCTCTTTATAATATTAGTATAGATAACAGGATATATCGGAAATGAGTTGTCATATTTAAATCCGTCAGGCCCACAATAGGTTGTTAATTGTGTCTGCTAATGAGAGGCTTGACGGGTTAAACTAGCTTCTACCAGCGTCTTCGCCCGTGTGGTATATAGGACAGACTGTTGTCAACATTACCTGACCCACCCTAAAATCAAACGACTTTGGACCCTCTGCCTGTAACATTAAGGTTTATTTAATTTATATGAGCTTATCACACAAGTGCACGAGGTCTCGATGAACAAAAATATAATAATAAAACAGACACCAAAATTTGATCTTTAACACGTAACGTTAAGGTAAACCCACCCAACATAGTCGGAGCCACCGGCATTATATATGTTTTTGTTAAGCTATTTTAATCATTATCTCGTTAACATTAAAGTTGAAAAGCTTTTAAGTCACACTACATAATTACAACCCAATCTTTAATTTCGCGTATTCCCAACAAGTTCTTGTGGCTTAGCGGTTTGATGTTGGATTGACGACGAACAGCATGTGGGTTCGAAAACACAGTCCACATATACATCAGTTTCTTTTTTAATTTGTTTTCATTTCTACAATATTGCTTGCAATATTAAAGAACGACCAATATGATTTTCGCCTAATAACTTATCTTGTTAACGGGTGGGTAATTTAAAAAACTTCAAGTTCACAGTTCTTTATAATGAATACGAATATTTATTTTTCAACTACCCACTTATTACAAGTTATGTGAAAATATTACCATTTTAAAAAGTTTATGCATAGTCTGTAGTTCTTTACAATAATACAAGAAATAGTTTTGGAATATAAATTCTATATTGAAAGCAAAACAATATCTTTGTCGCAGGATTTGATCTCGAACCTTGTTTTTCTCAGTCTTACACACAGACCACAAGACCAGAATTACTTGAACTCAATCATTAAAATAAGCTAGGTATTACACTTATCATATTGTAACAAATAGTTATAAAATATAACCTAATGCTAACGTTTTAAAGATCAAATTTGCGTGTCTATATTATTATTGTATTTGTTCATCAAATCCTCGAGCAGTTGTCTGATAAGCTTATATAAATTAAATAAACCTTAATGTTACATGCAGAGAGTCCAAAGTCGTTTGATTTTAGGGTGGGTCAGGTAATGTTGACAATAATAATAATAATTTCATTTATTTCAGGCTTTATGCCCATATAAGTAATTCAAATACATACATACATTCAAAACTTTCAATAAAAATAAATAACAGATGCCAAACAAATTCAAAGATGTCAAAAAATTAAATACAATATACAATGTGTTGTACTGATGTATAAGCAATATTACTGTAAAGTTTCATCAATATCCATTCTGTAGTTTTTGCGTGAAAGAGGAACAAACATAGTACATCCTCACAAACTTTCACATTTATAATATTGGGAGAATACTGCAGCCGCCAAGGCGCTCATAGTAATGGACAATTTTTTTCAAAAAAGCCATAAACAATTCATATTTTTTTTTTTGGAATTTATTGACATTCTTGAAGAAAGTTGTGTTCATTTCCATGGACAGAAGCAGTATATAAAATATGAGCACGCATTTCCCTTACACCCTGTATTAGAAAAAAATGGTTGATTTCAAAAGATGAAAACTTTATTACAAAAAATACAATCGACTTCCAAAAAAGAAAATACACTTAAAATTGAAAAATAGGATGGAAGTTGAAAAAAATTTAAAGTCGGTTGGAAATTGGAAGTCGATTGTATTTTTTGTAAAAAAAAAAAATATTTTTCACTTTTTAGTTGATACACCCTAGAACTAAAACTATATATTAAAGTTACGTCCGAATTGATAACTCCAATGACATGGAACATGAAATTTGAACATACTCGTAATTGGAGAAAACCAAAACGTCATCTATGTATGTTTTTGTTTTGTTGATTTTGAAATAAAGCACAAAGGCAATTTTGATAAAAATTATATGGGACCACCTCTAAAGTATATTCTTTCGGATAAAAATTAAAGAATTTTAAAAATCGGTTCACAACTGACAGAGAAATCGGTGGATAAACATATAAAAAAAAACATTCGGTCGAACATAGAACCTCCTCCTTTTTGCGAAGTCGGTTAATAAAAGACATAAAATTGTAGCAGACAGCCATTTGGACAAGTTTCAATTTGGCTGCCAAAAAAGTTGGCTTGTTTTAACTTAATAGAGCAGTGACGAAGTGGAGATGCCATTCAGGGTGACTGCCAAAGGATTTAATATTAGTTCTTTGCTAGTGCAAACGGTGTGAAAAAATCTCTTTCAGAGACCATGGAGTAGAAAGTACATGAGTGATTAATACGCGCACATTTTTTTACTAATCTAAGGCGTTCATTACACGCTCATGCAAGCGTAACTTAATTCCAAAAGTCATGACTGATGTTTGCATGATGAATAAAAAAACTTAAAAAAAACAACCGACTTCCAAAAAAAAAAATACATTAAAAATTAAAAAATAACTTTAAATTCGGAAGTCGGTGTTTGTATATTATTTCTTCGGTATTTAACACCGACTTCCGAATTTAAAGTTATATTTAAATTTTTAGTGTATTTTTTTTTTGGAAGTCGGTTTTTCTTTTTGTAAAAAGTTTTTTATTTTTCACTTTTTAGTTGTTATACCTCAGAACTAAAAATCCCAATAACATGGGACGTTGAATTTAAACATAGTCGTAATTGGAAAACACCAAAACGTCATCTAGGCATATGTATTTTTCGTTTTTGTTCAGTTTTTCAAAAAGCGCTGAAGTAATTTTGATAAAATTTATATGGGACCGCCTCGGGAGTATATTCTATTGGATAAAAAAGAATTTTTAAAATCGGTCCTCAATCGACAGAGAAATGGGCGGACATACTCGTACATAAAAACAGAGTACATACATAAAGACATAAAACATACATACAGCCGAACATAGAACCTCCTCCTTTTTCGAAGTCTGTTAAAAAATCAAAGTATCGAGTTTTTCTCATGCACCCACAAGCCACTGTATTAGATAGGCTATCCGTCAGCAGTTTAACCACAGTCACCTTGTTGACTGTGGTTAAACTGACAGCAAAACCTACCGCCGTGTAATGGATGCCTAACTCATTGTATTTGTGAGGTGCCTACGCAAAGGAAACTCAGCTCACTTAATACGACGCGTAGGTTGTATTGATGATTTTAATGATTACAGTTCTATAACTACATACTTGCTACAGCCGCGAATCATATTTTTATCAACCTACAACCTGACACTGACCTGCAAATTGCAAAAAACATAAGGAAATTTGAATATCGCGGGCTACTCTGACCCTGGCGCTTCCACCTTAATATATCTAGTCTTGATAGGATAAAAATACAAGTGCTTTTCACGCCATTTAACACACATTACCACTCCATTTGCCCACAACTCGGTCCTCAACATATACAGGGTGAGATCCCTTTCCAAGATACACAGCCCCGGGGATGTGAGCCCCCTTTGTGAGGCTTGGCGGGTCAAGAGTTTTCCCCCCTTTTAACTGAGTTATTGTTAGTTTTGTACTGTGCGCGTGTTTGTTTTTTTGAAGCCCTTTTCACGTGAGAGAGTGAAATTCCGGCACTTATTTAAGACCCTTGACGCCATGTTTTCCCCTCGACGTTATGCTCTTTATTATTCAGGAAATGTTTCTCGGAAAAAATTAACAGTAGGTTTCTAATTAAACTTTTTTTGTTAAAAATGTTGATAAATCGTTTTCAGCGCGAACTTTGCCAAGTAGGACCGACTGATCAAATATTTATGCGTGTGAAAACTACCCCTCCTTTGTATCACGGGCTGAGTCACTTGTTTTCATACAGACATAATTTGCTGACACTGTCATACCCTGAAACACGATTGTAATGCAATTGGCGTGACTCATAGGGGGAGGATTGTAGATACTCGGGAGTCCCGGTTCTCCCCCACCCTTCCAATAATTAAACAATACAGCATTCCTTACCAAGGAGAAGTTTACCCGACCTTGAATATTACCGTAATTTACCCCTTACCCCGTTGCGTTTTTAGAATTCCACCCCTAAACGTCGGGGGCGGTAATTTAATGAGTTTAGCGAGTGTATTCAGATGGGGACGTTAATTAACGCCTTTAAAATTACGGTTAATTTGTGAAATATTGTTAAGGAAATTAGTGGGACGGTTTGTGAGATGAAATTGGTAATTTAAGGGATGATGACAGATTGATAGCGTCAACAGCTTTGTCGTTTATTATGTAAATACTCAATTATGTTTGCGTTTTTTATTATAATAATTTTCTTAAACAACAGCAATGACAACAACAAACCTTGTTTGGAATAACAAAGCTTACAATTCCGGACATTCTAGAAAAACTTCACAGCCCCGTTTCAGCATCCCCTGAAAATATTTTAAAAACTGTTTGGGCCCGAAACATAGCGCGGGGCCTTTTGCGCTCAGGGTCAGACTCGGTCGATTTTTAGGACAACTGTATTTACATACATAGGTACGCTTCGATGTGGGCTGTTTGCAGTCTATTGGCAGGATTATGTTCTGTGGGCATATTTGGGGTCGGTTTAATGTTGCACGGACTATTTTAGGCTTGTATGTATGTAGATGAAGTATTTTCATCCTAATAAAAGTAGTCGTATGTTACAAAATGTCTCGAAAAAAATTCCAAGGTAACTGGAATTATGAAAACATAAGAAAATCAGCCAATATCGCGCGTCTAGGCATGGATGTTGAAATGATAATTATGTTATTGTAACAATGCGAGTCCTAGATCCTTATTTAATAAACTAGCTGACCTGCGGCATACTTCGTACGTACCGCCTCAGGATCAATAAATATGAATATTTTCTTGAGATATCATCAAAAAAGCCGTTC
This sequence comes from Polia nebulosa, assembly GCA_951329385.1. Classification (NCBI taxonomy): domain Eukaryota; kingdom Metazoa; phylum Arthropoda; class Insecta; order Lepidoptera; family Noctuidae; genus Polia; species Polia nebulosa. The sequence goes on along the minus strand of OX589592.1, from coordinate 3,540,800 downwards.
CATACAAAATGTATGAGACAATAAGTTCACTATGTATTTTATAAATATATTAATTTCGTGAATTTTTCCTATGATTTAATCGTTATTCTGCTATTCGGTACGGAGAAAAATCCAACAATTCATAGATCATAAAAATCTTTCCAGCCGTTCTTGACTTATGAGAGACCCAAACGCGTTGGTCGATTTTGATAAACTTACGTCAAGTGATTCGTCTTATTCTTGCGATTGCTATTATAGACATGACAGTAATCAAAATACAATATGGCGACAACCAACCAACCAACCAATAGGCCTTATTGTGAAAAAGAAGAAACATTACAAGTCGACGAACTATATTAAGTGGGGTATCAAAATAAAGGATTCGAGGAGGCGATTCGAACAATATAACTCACTAAAATGTAAAAATAACAATATACAAAAAATCATTAATTAACCAAAATAATTGCTACTAACTGCATGAGACTGCTTGAAAAGTGACTTGTTTGGAACTTTTTAGTTGTTTTTACAGTCGGGTTTTTTGAAAATAAATATTTTTTTTTACTGTTGATAGGCATGCGTTTGACCACTATCTCACCTCTCTATATTCATTGTCTTTGTAAAACTTGTAGCTGCCACAAACAAAATAGATAATTTTTAGTACCTAGGTACTTACTGACGCATACACGCGTATCACCCTGTCAATAACAACCTCCTTTGTTTGGATAGCGTTCGATCAGAGTGCACAATTATTTCATTATGCGACTCTATTGATGCGTGGTTCCGTCTCCCCGTACAATAGTGTGACATAACTTTTATGCAGCCATTGAAAATAGAATTTTCATTGTTATCTTGTCAATACGTATCATTTCTTCAGTCAGCTCAATGAGGGGAACTATTGAAATCAATTGTAGGTTTAATGGACAGTTTAATGTCCCACAGTATCCGATCAAAACACGATTTTTAAACGAAACCGTAACCGAATGTTCGGCTCTCCTTTAAATTTCGGGCGAAAAAGAAATTTGAATTTGAAAGTTTTCAAACCATTGAAACATCAACCCTAATTTTCATAAAATCAACACAACATACATTAAAAAATATATATAAATCATCATCTTCCTGCCCTTATCCCATGTTACTTGGGCGACCCCAAGTGCGCAACACGTTTCTTGCATTCTGTCCTGTCAGCCGTCACGCTATCACTAACTCCCTTTTCTTTGCCCGAACATGTATTTAAAAAAATACATAAATAAACATCCGAATTGATAACCTCCTCTTTTTTGAAGTCGGTTAAAAAGCAATGTCTGCTATTAACACGATATAAGTATAATTGCCTGATATGTGTGTAGGCACCTATGAAATATTTATGAGTGACGGTCGATGAAAAAGCAGTCATTACATGAATAAGTAACCATTCTAACCATACCTTATGATTAGCATCCATTTGTGAATTAGCTGTGTCACATGGCGCCAGTTACCCTGTAACTATCACCTGTTTCACTAGAATAGTTTAACGGTTAAAAAGTAATAATAACAGAAAAAAAAGAGTGGCACTCCGGGAGTGCCAAAAGAAGTGAAAACTAGAACAAAAATGCCCGACGCGCCTAAAGAAGTTTTCACTTCAATGCGCTACGCAATCCGCTACGCGTCATAGCACTCGTAGCGGATCGGTCTCGTGTCGGTGTTGGTGACGGTAACCATTCTTACCATACCTTATGATTAACATCCATTTGTGAATTAGCTGTGTCACATGCCGCCAGTTACCCTGTAACTATCACCTATGTGTTTCACTTAACGGTTAAATAGTAATAATAATAGAAAAAAAAGAGTGGCACTCCGGGAGTGCCAACAGAACTGAAAACTTGAACAAAAAAAACTTTTTACAAAAAAAATACAACCGACTTCCATAAATAATACTAAAAAATGCAAAATAACTTTAATTTCGGAAGTCGGTGTTTCTAGTTTGGTTTCTTCGTTATTTGACACCGACTTCCGAAATTAAAGTTATTTTGCATTTTTTAGTATTATTTATGGAAGTCGGTTGTATTTTTTTTGTAAAAAGTTTTTTATTTTTCACTTTTTAGTTTTACCCCATTCTAAAACTAAATTAATAGTAAAGTTATGCCCGAATTGATAGCCCTAAAAATAGGGAATTTGAACGTAGTTGGTGAAATTAGGGTGTATCAGGGTGAACTGTACGAATCTGTATACCCCTATAGAGCGTATCAGCGTGATGTAATGTTGTGAAGTGGTGAAAACAATATACAGACATGCGATTGCAGCAATTCTGGAAGGTTTGCTATCATTTATTGAAGAGTTCCATTGTGTATCTCCGAAGTTCTTCATCAGATCTTCACCAAATTAAAATGGGACCAAATGTGAAGCAACAGCTTTCAAATAAAAAAAAATCTTCAAAATCGGTTCACGCACTAAGAAGTTATGAGGTAACACACATAAAAAAAAAAAAAAATACAATCGAATTGAGAACCTCCTCCTTTTTTTGAAGTCGGTTAAAAATGCCCAACGTGCCTAAAGAAGTTGTCACTTTAATGAACTACGCGATCCGCTACGCGTCGTAGCACTCGTAGCGGATCGGTCTCGTGTCGGTGTTGGTGACGGTAACCATTCTAACCATACCTTATGATTAGCATCCATTTGTGAATTAGCTGTCACATGCCGCCAGTTACCCTATAACTATCACCTATGTGTTTAACTTAACGTTTAAATAGTAATAATAATAGAAAAAATAAGAGTGGCACTCCGGGAGTGCCAACAGAAGTGAAAACTTAAACAAAAATGCCCGACGCGCCTAAAGAAGTTTTCACTTCAATGCGCTACGCGATCCGCTACGCGTCGTAGCACTCGTACCGGATCGGTCTCGTGTCGGTGTTGGTGGCGAGTTCAATTGTTTTTTCGTATCTCAAAAATGCCCAACGCGCCTAAAGAAGTTTTCACACACAAAAACTTTTTTAACAAGGAGTCCATACACAATTTCGTGTCTGTGCTGTTGACCATGCTTACCATAAAAATGCATTGTCATCGGAACCTGAACCAACTAGTAGAAATTCAACTCCGGAGGATAAGATGAAGTAGTTCTAATTCAGCTTGCGAGATTTGACCAAACAAGCATTACAAATTAAATAAAAGATTGAACGTAGGCAAATTACGCACGACATATGCGCGTAATCCTACTAATATTATAAATGCGAAAGTGTTATGTTTGTGATTATTTCACGCTAAAACTGCTGAAGGGATTTCAATTAAATTTTGGACACAGCGGAGCTGGACCATGCATGCGGGCGAAGTCGCTGGCAGAAGCATATAAGTATGATAAACTCTTTACGATTAAACGGGCGATACATTGATACCAATTGCTAGTACTTTTAAGCATAATATTTAGTTTGTTTGGTGTCAGTGTTCAGTGCTAACAGGAATCTAAGTCATATCGACTCATTGAGTACCTATTTTTATTTACAAAATATCACTTCACTTCCTATGTATTAATTTTATCTACTGTCTTTAATCTGCTGACACCAGATTTGTTTGATTAATAATCATCAGTTACTTTAATTGTCGGTGTCTTATTTGAAACGTAACAAAACAACTGAGTTTTTTTTTTATGTTAGCTTATAGTGTCCCACTGCCGGGCAAACACCTCCCCATATCCATCCAGAAACTCTTTTCTTGCGCCACCTCAAACCAGCCGTCGTGGTGCGCGGCCAAGTCATCTGGCCAACGCTTTCTGGACCGGCTTCGGCTACGCCGTCCATCCTCTGGCACCCATTGCGTAGACACTTTTGCCCAGCGGTCAACATTAGATTATAATTACCATATAACTAATGAAATAAATGTAAAAGAACAGTCAACTACTACTATTTTGTGTTGCAATCTAAATACAAACATTAAAATTAGACCATACATCGTGTGCCTCAAGGCCCCAAATTAGACCATACATCGTGTGCCTCAAGGCCCCAAAATTAGACCATACATCGTGTGCCTCAAGGCCCCTAAATTAGACTATACATCGTGTACCTCAAGGCCCCTAAATTAGACCATACATCGTGTGCCTCAAGGCCCCTAAATTAGACCATACATCGTGTGCCTCAAGGCCTCAAAATTAGATCATACTTCGTGTCTGCGCGCGCGTGCGTGTGACTTTATGGGCTACGGCTTATGTAGAGTCCACTATATATATGTGTGATATTTTTCAGCCCACTTTGTCTCACTGCTGGGCAAAGGCCTCCTCATATCTTTCCAGCTCTCTTATTATCCTGTCCTCTCCAGCCACTATATTTATTTATTTATTAAACTAAATGCACAAGTAAAAATTACTGTACAAAGGCGGACTTAATGTCTTAGGCATTTAAAGCCATATGGCATATTATAGTCTATTTAAAAGAATCCATAGTACAAAATGTCCCTACTGCAGCAGATCGTTTGTTTTGTGTGGTTTCTAACGATACTGCATTAGACAACACGGTTGGCGCATTGATTGAGCGTCCGGCTGCTGCGCTGCGTATCGCGGGTTCGATTCCCGCACGGAACAAATATTTGTATGGCCTACAGATAGTTGTTCCGGGTCTGGGTGTCTTGTTTATGTGAGTTTACATGTTTGTGAACGCACCCACGATACAGGAGTAATTCCTAGTGTGGGGCAATTATTTTTTTTTTCTTTCTACACAATGATATGTAAACTTTCGTTTGAAGAACATGTCTGATCGATATTGGTCAGTGTTGTCTCATGCATCTTCTTCGTCCCTCCTAGCCTCAACAAGCAAACACATTCTCCATAATATCTAACCTCCATATGATTTCCTCAGCTACCGAGATCCGGTGCCAAGAGATGTCGAAGGGTGGCTTGGCGTACGAGGTAATCCTCGCAGAGCCCGTGGGAGTGCCGGTGCCCCGTCGTGCCGACTCCCCGGAGAAGACGCCCTCCGTTGAAGAGATCCAGGAGAAGCTGAAGGCGGCTGAGGAGAGGAGACGTGTAAGTAGAGAGGAAAAGCTACTTCAGGATACACAGACAAATCGTTGGTGGCCAGACTAGGTTTTGGAAGACTGTTCGTGATCTCATCACTGATCTACTGCTGAACACTAGTTTCTGGCAAGGTGCTTCATAACTACTGCAATCCTCTAGACTTTGAAATAGTAACTAGTGTGATTAAGTTATGTTAATTTCTGTCAGTTTTAAAGTATTATCTTACACAAGACATTTAGAAAAACATCTTTCCCATGACAACCATATCATATTTATTTCAGTTTCACTAGTCTTCAGATCACCATTTTACTTACAATGATTTTTATAGGCCTTTTTACCATAACAATCCCTCAAACTCCCACAGAGCCTGGAAGCCAGCAAGATGGCCGCCATAGCCACAAAGATGCAGAAGATCGAGGATGCGTCTCGCATCCGCAGCGAACAGACGAACAACTTCATTGTCAACACCAAGGAGGCGCTCGACGCTAAAATGGAGACGCATGAGGAGAAACGCGAGGCGTATATCAACGAGCTGCGTGCGCGATTGAAGGACCACCTTGAGGGAGTCGAGAAGACCAGGTAATGGACCGAGAGATAAAATCAAAAGTAGTATCGAAAGTGTGTCTCCTGATAGCAACAACCTGGGAGTCTTTAAGTTAAGAGTGAATAGGATACTTCTAGGCAAGCGTGCTCCATCTTTGACCACATCATCGCTTACCATCAGGTGAGATAGGGGTCAAACACTAGCCTATCAACAAATAAAAAAACTATACAGTGGGTCGGTCATGACAGTCGTAGAACCAATCAGTGTTGGGGTAGATGTTTTAGAGTGAAGACCATGAGAATCAGCTTAGGTTTGGTAAGACACCCTCAGGCAAGTGAAGTGAAGATCTCTCTTGTAGCAGCTGGATGAGAGTTGCCAATGTTCGAGTTATCGAGTTGAATGTCGGCTCAAATTGTAGCAGTCCTTTTTTCTTTTTTTTAAGTGGTCTGTAACAGATAATAATGAGAACATAAAAGTATGACTTTCTGAGTTAAGAACATGTCAAACCCTAATTTAACATCAAAGTTTTTAAGGGTTAGTAGAGTTTGACAAATATTCAACTATTAATTCTTAGGGAAGAAAATATGTAGACCAAACATTAATTTGTCCTCTAGGTCCACATATTTTACGCACATAAGTTTAGCTTTAAACATATTTCTTTCTGGTGATCCAGCAACACTATAATTCTTCATTCCTCGTTCACAGGCTGACCCTGGAACAACAGACGATGGAAGTGTACAAGGCGATTGAAGAGAAGATGAACACGGCCGCCGACAAGCGCGACGAGAACATCAAGAAGATGCTTGAGCGTCTGCGCGAGCATGTGAGTCACACTTCTTTTATTAGGGTTTCGTACCCGAAGGGTCAAAACGGAGCCCTCTTGCTGTCACTGACGTATTCGTCCGTCCTTTGTCCACACAGGTTTTACAGCCAAATGGTTGGAGCTAGAAGTCTTCAAGCTTTCACATTATATGCATCATGTACCTTCGAACCCTTAAAAATAACTACAATATAGTGCCAAAATCAAATCATATTTATTGCTGAACACAGTAGGTACATATTCCTACTTTCAATTCGTTCCACGAGCTCTTGGCCATGCTTTATGGGCTTACGGACCCCTGTAATATTAGTATGTGGACTCCGTTGTCCGCACTTAGACTCCCATTTAGTCCGTGATGCGTGGCGGTCCTGTCTAACATAGCTAGCCTAACTTCGCCCAGAAGCTTCCTGGGAGCTTCACAGGCTACGCGGAGCGACCTCTCTGTTCCGAGGATTTGTGCATGTTGAGTAGCCACGGTCTCGCATTCCAGGATGACGTAGGTGGCTGATTCCTCGGCGTCAAAGTAGCCTCTGCAGAGAGAGCTGTATTAACCAGCCCTGGTTAGAATAAACCTAATGTAAATCTCCCTGTCATCCAGGAGGAGCAAGTGAAGAAGGTGCGCGCCGGCAACCATGAGCGCTTCCAGCAGCTCGAGAGCGCCATCCAGGAGAAGCTGCAGCAAGCCGCCGACCGCCGCCTGCTCATCGAGGCCGAGCAGAAGGAGAAGCTGCGCAACCATGTGAGTGGGCGCAAGTAGTGCGGGGGCTAACACGCCAGCGGCTCTTGTAGCCAATCAGGTTTACGAGTCACGCGACCAATGGAAGCCCGTGATTAGACAAGGCGATGTCATTACGCTCTGCCTTGGTTCAAGTTTCAGTCGATCAATTTCGGAAAAAAAAACAATATCAACAACAATAAAATACTTAGTTACATTATAATAGTCAAACAAAATGCAAATAAATCTATTCGAAAATATTAAATTAGTCATATTGAAACCGACAAATGACTATAAACGTACAAATTTTGGGAAATGTTTGTATTTGACTATATTTTGACTTATCAGTTAATTGAAAGATACAGTAGGGTATCATACTGCCACGGTTTCTTTACTGGGCTTATCAAAAAAATTCACAGATTGTTTTAAAGTTGCTCATCTTTTAAGAACCCTGGGCATAGACTTCAGTGAATTTCATAAAAAATAAAGTTCAAGTTGCTTGTCATTGATTTTGTCATATTTATTTATTTATGCACACACAAAAACACTTCAGAGAAAAACGAACAAATACAGATAGAAGAGCACAAAGGTGCTGCTTATTTCAAAAAACCAAAAATCCAGAAATATTCAATTATAAAGCGATTTATTATATTTTAGACTTGAAGACGATTGACTCCTTTTGTTTCCTAAAAATGTCGTCATTCTTAGATAAATAAACCTGACTGGCAATAAGAGTCCATGGTGACCCTGGAATATGTGTACCTCGTTGGGACCTTAGGTCTTAGGTGTTCTGTTTGTGTGCCGGCTGCGGCGGTTCGAACTGGTTTCAAGCGGATCGCGAGGTAAACAAAATTATAGTCGACACTTTTCGCTGGGGGGCTTCCAAATCATATTTTTTTCGTTTGGCAATACTTGATTGGTTTTACTAGTTAAAAAAAAAACAAATGTTCCGCTAAATTGGTTATTTGCTGCTTTCAAAATTATTTGGGGTCTAATTGGCTTACATGCGAACCTAGAACAGAACCAAATCAAACCGTTTCAGCTAGTTCATTCAATATCATTGTTCTTCCATCTCTCATTCATATAGCATGTGTTGCATGATTGTTTTTACGTTCCTTTTTTTTCTTTTTTTGATGCGTAAACACAGAGTCTTAAGCTAGCCGAGGCGCGTTCGGCTGCTACCGCGAAGGTCGAGGAGATTACCAAAGACATCGAGAACAAACTTACCACTGCCGAGCTGAACAGAGAGAAGGAGATACAGAAAAAACTGGACTTCGTCAAAAAGGAGGTTTGTTGTCGTGTTTGATTTGCATGCAGGGCGCTACACACCTTTGCGAGACTAGCTTTCTTTTTTGCAAAATGAATTACAACAGTCATACTATTACAATCTTAACTGTTTTTTTTGAAGTGAAAACTTCTTTAGGCGCGTTGGGTATTTTTGCGATGGGAAACACTATTGAATTCGCGCAACACCGCTACGACTGCTACGACGCGTAGCATACAGTTTTCACTTCTGTCGGCAGTCCCCATGACTGCCTATTTTTTTTATTTTTGTTTTTGCTAGTCTACCTAGCCTACCCTTTCTCCCTCCGAACCTCTCTCTTGGGCGATTTCTGGCCAAGTTTGCGCCGAATACATGATCTCATCGTTACACCATCTTCGCCGCGGTCCACCTCGACGTCATCCAAGCGATCCAATGAGTGATGGATGATCCTTGCCCACCTGTCTGGGTGTAGTCTTGCAACATGGATACCCCACTCCCACTTGAGTCGCGGATAAATTCGAAACAGTTACCGCGCCCCTGGGCAATCAGGCAGGGAAGAAACAGGGGTGGGGTTTAATCAGTAAAAGTCTGACGCCCTTCTGATCCACCCAGAGCGGGAGAAGTCATTGCATGATTTCCCACCTCCACAAAAAAAAAAGGCCCACTCCCACTTCAGCCTAGCTGTTTTTTCCCAACATCTGCTACTTGAGTTAAAAAGGAAAAAAAATTGTCTATTCCGAAGTACATCCACCGCTAGGCAAAGGCCTCTCTCAAGATCCGTTTCTAGCCGATTCTCGCGACCTTCACCAGGTTGTGGCTCTCCCATCAACAATAGAATTCATCAATGGTGAAAATAATAATTGTATTGCTTTTGCATGACTGCGCGATTTTTCAGAAATATAATAGCGTATCAGTTTGGTGTGTTGCGTCCTTCAATGTATAGCTTCCATTCTATAAAATTAATTGAACATGACTGCTTCAAAAATTCTACATTGGCTGCTGAATCGTTAGGGGTAACTGTTATGTTAGAATTTGATGTTATCATTACTTTATGCAAAATTCTCATTTTATTTTTTAATCCATCTACACAAATGACATTGTAGCAAAGGCATGGCCAATGACTGAAAAGTTAGAGAACCTGTCCTGTCATTAATCAACTTGGAAAGTTGGAGTGTGTTCTTATGTCGTTGTTTATACCCTGCAGGAGCGACGCGCGGAGCTGGTGCGGCAGAACAAGAGCGCACGCGTGGAGAGCGCGGGCGCCGCCACGTCCGGCTAGAGCCGCACGCACGCCACGCATGCACCGCGCCACATGACGACATGACCACATTACCACATGACGAGCCAAAAGACTCATACCCACGACGAGCCAAAAAAACAACACGTCAATGTCAAATATCAACGCCATCAATGACAGTTCGTTAGTGTTGCCATGTGTTAACATACTTTTAGGGTTGTCGGAAATCGCACGTCGTTTAGACGGTCGCTTGGCGAGCGTTTGTGCGCTCTATTCGCATTTATGTAGTGAACACCTCTGTTATTGTTCAGTTATTTAAAGGTTTTGGAAGGTGTTGCGTCGATGGAAAACCAGTGAAGGATCTACTTTCACAGGTTTTGCGCGACATAACGGATTATTGAAGACTTCATAAATTGCCATACATTTCCAAAAGACTAGTTGGCTTCGTTGGAACATCTAATTGGTATTTGTGATTGCAGTGCTAACACGTCTTTTGCTGACAATGTTAGTAATTCATGACGATAGATTTAAGGTCTTTTGGCTGGTCCAGTAGCAAAATTTGTACTTCGGTGTAAAACGTGGAAGCGCCATTTAGAAGGCCGATACTGCGTCGGTGTTGTAACATGTAAAAATATTGTGATAAAAGTTATAAAAAAAAATATATTTCTCTAATATTGCACACCGTACAGCATCCTCACAATATTTGTGTTACACCCCGTGACGCGCTTACTTTGTGACACCAAATTTATGTCCCTCGTGATCATGCTTACGACATCTTTGATTCTAAATTGTAATTAAGTTATGAGTTGTTTTCACCTATTGTGGCAACATTGCTACCACTTTAAATAACAATAATTATGGCCTATTTCAAATTATGTACTTACTGAATATGTCTTAGACGTGATTCGTACTAAGAACCAACGTTTTAGTATCCCAATCGAACATTTTATCTCTTGACTTCAATGATTTCACTTCACCAGTCTTGGTATACTAAAACTTGGTCAGTCACATTCAGGGTTCTGTACCTAAAAAGCCGCAAATTTGCCTATTATTTTTATATGATTAAAATTTTATTTTTCTAGACTACCGAATGTCGCAGAGGCTAGATTTTTATTTTTAGTACGGAACCCTCGGCAAATTTAACGAATGACGAGATTTGTAAGCAAGCTGGCGGGACGAAGCTCGATGGTGGAACGAGAAGTATCCCTAATCGTTAGTTATAGACTTATATCATTATTTTTAATGTTTATCATACGCAACAGTATTTTTAGGGAGGTATAATCTAAATTTAAGTTTTATCATTCTTATAATTGTATCGCCGTAACGCTATTAACTGCCCATTAATGATTAATATGGTTTGTGTTGTGTTGTCGATGAGTTGGAAGACTGTCGTGTCGCGGGTTGTTTGTGGCTGTGTGAGTCTCGTCAGGTCGGTGTTGCCAGTGGTGCGAGCCGACAGCGCCCGCGCGACGCCGCAACATCTAGTCTACAAGTTAAATTAACTCGTATCTCACTTCCTTTTATGATCTCAATCGGTACAATAAACATTACACAGATGGATTGTTAGTTCATTAGTTAACCAGCGGAAGTGCCTCAGTATATTCGGTGATTGGCTCTCGGATGATATCAATAAAGTGTAACGTATAAAACTGCCTTCATAGCGTTTTATATTTTTTTAATTGTAGATGGCGAGGGCGTCGGGCCGCGGACTTAACGGTGTGTTGGACACAAACCGCTTCTGTGATGTTTTTGCTCTAGTGATAATATGTATCGTATCTTTCGGTTAGGCACAAAATTATATCGACTTTAGACGGACGCACCGCTCCGAGTGGTCGGGGCGGAGATGATACCACGCGGGTTGGTCGCTCGACTGTTTAGTGAGAGTAATCCTGTATTTTATAGTATATTTTTGCCATTCATTTAGCGTCGGTCTATTTAACGTCAAAGATATGATAATAATTGTATATAATATAAGAGATGATGTATCGTTGCTTGCGGCGGCGGGGCGAGCTGCTTGCTTGCTTCGACTCTGTTACTAACGCTGTTTAAGTAAGGGAACTAGGTGTAAGTTACTAGCTTGTTTCTCGGTAAAGAAGTGTAAACCTCTGACCAATTTGCCTTGGGTATTGTGTAGCCTTTTAGATTCTCACGATCGAGACGAATCATGTATAGCGATGCAACATAATATAGCTTTTCAGATTATTATATTTTTGTTTTTCGTAATTTTGCGTAATGTTAGTCACTCTCCTATCTCTTATTATGGTGTTATTATCGTTAATTTTTATATTTTATGTGATTAATTATATTAATGTGCTTCAGTTTGTGAGGTATATGAAAATTGCTGTTTGAAGTGCAGGCAACTTTTGTAGTTTCATTGTCGTATTAAATAAAGTCATAAATACTAATAAACAAAGCCTTTTTCATGTATTACCTTCTTCCTCTATTTAATATTACCATATGAAATTGGGTCTTCTGGCCACCGCATATCACAGAGTAGCAGTTTATACAAACATGGAAAATGGGATAAAACCACGAAAATATTAGTTTCGTCATTTACAGTATTTATTATGTACATCGCGATGGGCGTTTTTTCAAAAAAAAAACGTTCACTTAAAAAGACGTCTCCTACGACTTAAGACCAATGTTCTGCGAGCTAAAAAAAATTTTTTTTTTTGCCTAAAAACGATAATATAATTTCAAAAATGATTACTGGTGTATTCGAAACTACATCATCATCTTCCTGCCCTTATCCCACGTTACTTGGGGTCGGAGCAACACGTTTTTTCTTCCATTCTGTCCTGTCAGCCGTCACGCTATTACTAAGGGCGCTTTTAATTTAGACGGTTGGTGCCGGACTGCTGCAGTCCAGGTATCGTACTGCGCACGGGCGGTTATGATTTTTCATACAAAATGTCTCGGCAAAGGGAATGCATTGTTGCCATTCCGCCAACGGACGTGCTCCGCACATCTCTCGCACGACCTTGCGTCGAGACATTTTGTATGAAAAATCATAACCGCCCGTGCGCAGTACGATACCCGGACTGCAGCAGTCCGGACTCCGGCACCAACCGTCTAAATTGAAAGCGCCCTAACTCCCTTTTCTTTCATATCACTCTTCACACAATCCATCCGTCATTTCTTTGGCCTCCCTCTCCCTCTCCCTCTCTATCCATTCACATTTATATTCATAACTCTTATAATTGTTTCATCCCTCCTCTTTACATGACCATACCAAGATAAGCGGTTCCCTTTCAACTTTTCTGTGACTGGCGCCACTTTTAAACTACCTCTATTGTACTCATTTCTCACTTTATCCATTCTCGTTACTCCACACATCCATCTCAACATTCTCATCTTCGCCACATGCAGTCTTTTTGGAACGAAGTTCCTTATCGCGCGTTGTGAAAGGGGGCTAGGGTCGATTTATACTAGCGCAGAGTCGAAGCGCATCGAAGCGTCAAATTTTTTACAACTAAAGCGAAGCCGCACGAATGCGCGCGTATTCGCACAAATGCGCGCGTATTCTGGCGAATACGCGCGCACTCTCACGTGTAGTAATGGGCATCAACAGCAGAGCTATTGAATCACTTGCCAGTTGACTCTCGTAGCTGAAACGTGTGTAAAATGGTTGACATTGATTTTGCTATGATATTACTTATATCTCAAGTTGAAGAAGAAGAAAACGAAGAAAGAAGAAAAAGAAAGCGGAATTATAGTGTTCACTACTTGTGGAAGAAAAGACGTATTTGTGGTGAATTTACTACTTTTTGCGTTGATTTATATCGATACCCGAGTTTTTTTTATGACTATTATAAAATGGACTACGATCAATTTACAAACTTAGTCAATATTTTGAGACCACACATTGAGAAACAAGAAACAAATTTAACGATACCCATTTCCGTTGAAGAGCGAATATTAGTCTGCTTAAGGTGTGTTTTATGCTTTCTTACGATTGTAGCACTTTATTAACTTACACGCAAGGTGTTAAACACTTCTTGGTTGTTCAACATAAATATCAATATTTTCATGCCTTAGATAGAATAGCATAATTAAACAAGCTTGTATTTCAAGACTCTTTATTTAAAAATTTGAAATAATTATTCACCATGTGAAATCACAGTTATTAAGGTCATTAATCATTATTATCAGTCATTATAAGTAAATTCTTCGAAATCGTCAAACTTCGATTGCCGCTGTTGCTGTGTTCTCGAAATAGGTTGTGGTATGTAAGGCGATGGTGGAGCAGATGATGTTGTGTTGGATATAGTGCCGTAATTTGTATGGTTGGGTGGCGTGGTTGAAGTAGATGGTGGACAATAAGTAGTGGATGGGATGTAAGTTGAAGTTGATGGTGAGGAATAAATTTGCTGTTGTTGTGTTCCATAGCAGTTAGTCATAGATGATGTAGTATCGCTACTTTCCTCGGAGGCAAGTTTTACTTCTGCGTCAGTAACCAGGCCAAGTATTGCCCGTTTTAATTCAGCTGGAATTCGTATAGGCATCTTTTTTACTGATTTACTCATAGATAGAAAAAACGCATCTAATGGATCTTCTTCCTTTCCTTTGGCCTCGACATATTGTCTGAATAATTTCTGCGATAGAGGTAGTGTTTTATTTCTGGTAGTATGATTTGATAATGCCGAATCAGAGCGTGAACTTTCCCCGACGTCAGATGTTTGTGACTCTATAATGTCTTCAGTGTCCACGTCTAAACTATTATCAGAAAAATCAAGGTTTGATGCCTGTGATCTGTCCTGAAGGTGTGCCTTTAAAAATTCTAACTCCTTCTCAAATTTAATTGGTTTTTCAGTTTTTCGCGCAGAACCGCTTTTATATTGTCTCAATCTAAGAGCCTTTTTGTAACAGTCACGAAGTTTCTTCCATTGTTTCTGACATTCGGCCACTAGAAAAAAAAAACAGCTTCATTAATTTGTTACAGATTTCTAACTACTGCTATCAGTTTCAAAGCACTGGCTCATACTTTTCGAATGGGCTATGCTACAGTTTGGAAGATTGTACACGAAATTTGTGCCGCAATTTGGAAATATTTACGATCCATTGTTATGCCAAAGCCAACGACAGAGTCATGGGTTAAAAGAGAGGAAGATTTTAGAAGATTATGGAATTACCCTAATTGTATAGGAGCGATTGACGGCAAACATGTCAATATAAGGGCACCCTGCAACAGCGGAAGTCTCTACTACAATTATAAAAAGTTTTTCAGCACTGTCTTGTTAGCTATTACTGACGCTAAATATAAATTCATTGTAGTAGATGTTGGTGCATTTGGGCGTAACAACGATAGCGGCATATTAAGCAGTTCCAAATTTGGACAACTATTACAAAATAATATGCTTGGTATACCGCCTAATAAATGCTTGCCAGGTACGACAATACCAGTTCCTCATGTTTTTGTTGGGGACGAAGCATTCCCTCTGTGTGAACACATTATGAGACCTTATCCTGGAAGTCAGGTATTAAACGATAGCGAGAAGAAAATCTTTAATTATCGTTTAAGTCGAGCAAGGCGTCTAGTGGAAAGTTCATTCGGAATATTACAACAGAAATTTGAAGTTTTTCAAAAACGTATAAGAATGCAACCAAAGTTTTTAGATACGCTGATTCTTGCATGCACGTGCCTGCATAATTACACTTTGGAAGATTTTGGGTCTGAAGACGTTGCCCTGTCTAATAACAACATTTTACAAAATTATTCATTTGACAGCCAAGACATGGACATAACCGGTAATCAAAACGTGGACGCGATGAATATCAGAGAGAACTTCAAAACTTATTTCATTTCTGAACATGGGGCAGTACCATGGCAAAATGAAATGATAACACGATGTTAAGCAAGAGATAATTGTCAAAATGTTTTTTTTTGGCGCCACCCCGCGCCGCACCACAACGGCAACATCGCACGACAGCGAAAATATTGCGTAGTAATAAATACTTGCTTTACTTACCAGTTAATTTCATTTCCCCGCTAACTTTTTCCCAAGCATTATTTTTGGAATGTTTGTCACTATAATTTTTAGCTTTTGGATTAAATAGGCATTCATATTTTTACACCAGGTAAATTAATTTTTCGTCCGAGTCCATTGTGATTAACACCGACGCAGGCCAATTTCCGACTGATGACGCGTTGGTTCGCTAGTGGGCGCGTGGATACACGAGAATGCGCGCGCACGCGCGCGCACCAATCAGCGTTGTTCGCGCGCAGACGCGCGAATTCCGACGAATGCGCGCGTCTTTTTAAAATCTCCGAAGTAATGTGTGCGTTACGCTGTGGAGTTAAGGTTGAATTTGTTATGTTCAGTTTTGGATAGACGCTTCGATGCGCTTCGACTCTGCGCTAGTATAAATCGACCCCTAGACGGAAAAAAATCTTACGAAAAGTTGTCACGACACTAATGAGGCTGTCCATCCAAAAAGATTGTGTTGGAAAAACAATCTAATAAAAACTTCTTGTATTTTTGGTGGGTAGGTACAAAGTTTGCAAGCAGATCAAGCATTATTAAAAAAAAAAAAAAATTATTACAATTACTTTTGTTATAGTGTTGATAGTGCTAAAGAGTTGAGGTGAGTTGAGCTGAGCTGAGCTGAGCTGGGATGAGATGAGATGAGCTGAGCTGCGATGAGATGAGTTGTGATGAGATGAGATGATGAAGTATAACTTCTTACGTGCGTGCGTGTGTGCGTAGTTAATAATAAAAAAAATATTGTAAATTAAAAAAAATAAAATTATATTACAATTCCTTCACTAATTAATCGAAAGGAACTTCGTTCCATCCGGGTGTCCCTTGACACCTCTCAAGTTTTTTTGTTTTTGTTTATGAATTGTTTATTTAACATTGTTCTCATATATTAGAAGCAACAAGACATATTTGTAACCAGGATTTTTATACATAACATGGTTTTAAAGAGTGTCCACGGAGTTTCTTGCACGTTCTTCTCCATAGAGATCTACGCCTTGGAATGTACAATTAGCTTCATCTTTCTGACTGACCGACTTATTGACAATTCAAAAGTGCCTGTAAATGATTTATTTGAAATAAATGATTTGAATCGAAATTGTATCGAATTTGAATCGAAGTTGAATCGAATTTGAATTGAATTTGAATCGAAATTGAATCGAATATGAATTAAACTGGAATTGTGTTTGAATCGAATTTGAATCGAATTTGTATCGAAGTTGAATCGAAATTGAATCGAATTTGTATCGAATTTGAATCGAAATTGAATCGAAATTGAATCGAATTTGAATCGAAATTGAATCTTAATTGAATCGAATTTGAATCGAAGTTGAATCGAAATTGAACCGAAACTGAATCGAATTTGAATCGAATTTGAATCGAAGTTGAATCGAAATTGAATCGAATTTGAATCGAATTTGAATCGAAGTTGAATCGAATTTGAATTGAACTTGAATCGAATTTTAATCGAAATTGAATCGAAATTGAATTGAACTTGAATCGAATTTGAATCGAAATTGAATCGAAATTGAATAGAAATTGAATCGAATTTGTATCGAATTTGAATCGAAATTGAATCGAAATTGAATCGAATTTGTATCGAATTTGAATCGAAATTGTATCGAATTTGAATCGAACTTGAATCGAATTTGAATCGAAATTGTATCGAATTTGAATCTAATTTGAATCGAAGTTGAATCGAAATTGAATCGAAATTGAATCGAATTTGAATCGAAGTTGAATCGAAATTGAACCGAATTTGAATCGAACTTGAATCGAATTTGAATCGAAATTGTATCGAATTTGAATCTAATTTGAATCGAAGTTGAATCGAAATTGAATCGAAATTGAATCGAAATTGAATCGAATTTGAATCGAAGTTGAATCGAAATTGAACCGAATTTGAATCGAATTTGAATCGAAGTTGAATCGAATTTGAATTGAACTTGAATCGAATTTAAATCGAAATTGAATCGAATTTGTATCGAATTTGAATCGAAATTGAATCGAATTTGTATCGAATTTGAATCGAATTTGTATCGAATTTGAATCGAAATTGAATCGAATTTGAATCGAAGTTGAATCGAAATTGAACCGAAATTGAATCGAATTTGTATCGAATTTGAATCGAAGTTGAATCGAATTTGAATTGAACTTGAATCGAATTTGAATCGAAATTGAATCGAATTTGTATCGAATTTGAATCGAATTTGTATCGAATTTGAATCGAAATTGTATCGAATTTGAATTGAAATTGAATCGAATTTGAATCAAAATTGAATCTTAATTGAATCGAATTTGAATCGAAGTTGAATCGAAATTGAACCGAAACTGAATCGAATTTGAATCGAATTTGAATCGAAGTTGAATCGAAATTGAATCGAATTTGAATCGAATTTGAATTGAAGTTGAATCGAATTTGAATTGAACTTGAATCGAAATTGAATCGAAATTGAATCGAATTTGTATCGAATTTGAATCGAAATTGTATCGAATTTGAATCGAACTTGAATCGAATTTGAATCGAAATTGTATCGAATTTGAATCTAATTTGAATCGAAGTTAAATCGAAATTGAATCGAAATTGAATCGAATTTGAATCGAAGTTGAATCGAAATTGAATCTTAATTGAATCGAATTTGAATCGAAATTGAATCGAAATTGAATCGAATTTGAATCGAAGTTGAATCGAAATTGAACCGAATTTGAATCAAATTTGAATCGAAGTTGAATCGAATTTGAATTGAACTTGAATCGAATTTAAATCGAAATTGAATCGAATTTGTATCGAATTTTAATCGAAATTGAATCGAAATTGAATCGAATTTGTATCGAATTTGAATCGAACTTGTATCGAATTTGAATCGAACTTGAATCGAATTTGAATCGAAATTGTATCGAATTTGAATCTAATTTGAATCGAAGTTGAATC
This sequence comes from Polia nebulosa, assembly GCA_951329385.1. NCBI lineage: Eukaryota > Metazoa > Arthropoda > Insecta > Lepidoptera > Noctuidae > Polia > Polia nebulosa. Next base: position 3,522,356 of record OX589592.1, on the reverse strand, counting down.
GAAATTGAATCGAAATTGAATCGAATTTGAATCGAAGTTGAATCGAAATTGAATCTTAATTGAATCGAATTTGAATCGAAGTTGAATCGAAATTGAACCGAAACTGAATCGAAATTGAATCGAATTTGAATCGAAGTTGAATCGAAATTGAATCGAATTTGAATCGAATTTGAATCGAAGTTGAATCGAATTTGAATTGAACTTGAATCGAAATTGAATCGAAATTGACTCGAATTTGTATCGAATTTGAATCGAAATTGTATCGAATTTGAATCGAACTTGAATCGAAATTGAATTGAAGTTGAATCGAAATTGAATCGAATTTGAATCGAAGTTGAATCGAAATTGAACCGAAATTGAATCGAATTTGTATCGAATTTGAATCGAAGTTGAATCGAATTTGAATTGAACTTGAATCGAATTTGAATCGAAATTGAATCGAAATTGAATCGAATTTGTATCAATTTTGAATCGAAGTTGAATCGAATTTGAATCGAAGTTGAATCGAATTTGAATCGAAATTTAATCGAATTTGAATCGAAATTGAATCGAATTTGAATCAAATTTGAATCGAATTTGAATCGAATTTGTATCGAATTTGAATCGAAATTAAATCGAAATTGAATCGAAATTGAATCAAATTTGAATCGAATTTGAATCGAAATTGAACCGAAATTGAATCGAATTTGAATCGAAGTTGAATCGAATTTGAATTGAACTTAAATCGAATTTGAATTGAAATTGAATCGAAATTGAATCGAATTTGAATCGAATTTGAATCGAATTTGAATCGAACTTGAATCGAATTTGAATCGAAATTGTATCGAATTTGAATCGAAGTTGAATCGAATTTGAATCGAAATTTAATCGAATTTGAATCGAAATTGAATCGAATTTGAATTGAACTGGAATTGTGTTTGAATCGAATTTGTGTCGAATTTCAATCGAATTTGAATCTAATTTGAATCGAAGTTGAATCGAATTTGAATTGAATTTGAATCGAAATTGAATCGAATTTGAATCAAATTTAAATTGAAATTGAATCGAAATTGAATCGAATTTGAATCAAATTTGAATCGAATTTGAATCGAATTTGTATCGAATTTGAATCGAACTTGAATCGAATTTGAATCGAAATTGTATCGAATTTGAATCGAATTTGAATCTAATTTGAATCGAATTTGAATCAAATTTGAATTGAATTTGAATCGAAATTGAATCGAATTTGAATCAAATTTAAATTGAAATTGAATCGAAATTGAATCGAATTTGAATCAAATTTGAATCGAATTTGAATCGAATTTGTATCGAATTTGAATCGAACTTGAATCGAATTTGAATCGAAATTGTATCGAATTTGAATCGAATTTGAATCGAAGTTGAATCGAATTTGAATCGAAATTTAATCGAATTTGAATCGAAATTGAATCGAATTTGAATTGAACTGGAATTGTGTTTGAATCGAATTTGAATCGAATTTGTGTCGAATTTCAATCGAATTTGAATCTAATTTGAATCGAAGTTGAATCGAATTTGAATTGAATTTGAATCGAAATTGAATCGAATTTGAATCAAATTTAAATTGAAATTGAATCGAAATTGAATCGAATTTGAATCAAATTTGAATCGAATTTGAATCGAATTTGTATCGAATTTGAATCGAATTTGAATTGAATTTGAATCGAATTTGATTCAAATTTGATTCAAATTCGATTCAAATTCGATTTTCACCAACAAATGATAGAAATACACAATTTCATCAACTTAGCATAAGTAGCCAAGTGGCGCCCTCATTGAATAAAAAATCGTAGCTTAGCGTAGAAAATAAATATTAAAGAATCCAACGTCACGTTTGTGTTAAAACAGGTCTCAAAATGTTTCGTATCCAAAGTAGTAGGCAAACGCGCGCGCGTGTAGGCGGGGACTCCGCTTCAGATGGCCACGGAATCCAAAATTGTGGCCTATTCATACCTTCAAAAGTGATGTCCAATTTGCTTTTAAACCATTTTTTTTTGGGGGGTGGGATATCATTCTATGACTTCTCCCGCTCTGGGCGGAGCGCGAGGGCGTGTCAGACTCTTACTGACTAAAACCCAACCCTGTTCCTTCCCTGCCCTGAGTGCACAGCGCGGTAACTCTGTTTCGAATTTATCCACGACCCCTCGGCAGGCATCGGCCATGACGGGCCCCGTCATGCGTTGCTGACAACTCTTTGAACCGCGCGTGGGACACTACGCGCCATCGGCTCTTGGGGCTGGTCCTGATCGGACGGCGAGCTACCCATTACTCGCCGTTCACAGGCCCGCTTTGGTAGGACTTACATGGGTTTTTTTCATCCGTTTTTTTCACAGCCCAACATTCTGACCCATACAGTACGACAGGTCTAATCACGGACTTATAGATTTTCTCCTTTAACTTAAGGGGCATCCGTCGGTCGCAAGTTGTTCCAGTGACCTGTCGCCATTTCATCCATCCTGAGTTGATCCTGTGCGTTACGTCTCGGTCTATATCGCCATCCCCCTGAACAAGCGACCCGAGGTACCGAAAGTCGGAGCAGATCGGTATAGGCGTTCCGTTGAAAGGTACAGGCATAGGACTGGAGAGACCGCCGAAATCGCAGAACAGATATTCCGTTTTGGTTCTGCTCAATTTCAGGCCCACACTTTCCAGTCTTTGCCACCACGTCTCCAATCTGCACTGGCCGCTTTCGACAACCAGCACAATGTCATCAGCAAACAGCATACTTTCACGAGGTTCTCGTCATATGGGACGGTAATGTCAACAATCATTGCACGCCTCTCGATTCGGTCCACCACCACTATATCAGGCTTATTGGCTACAATAGTCGTGTCAGTGATTATGGACCGATCCCAGTACAATGAGATATGACCATTATCGAGAACTGGGTCGGGCGCATATCTGTAGTACGGCACTTCCGATTCCACAAGAGAGTATTTCAGAGCAAGTGGCTGATGGATAATCCTGGCTACAAGGTTGTGCCTATGCAAGTATTCACCGTTAGCTAGACGAGAACAACCAGATATTATGTGGCGGATTGATTCTTCCGGACGATGACATGCCCGACATATGTCAACCGTGCCGTCCTTCACAATAAATCTCCGGTAGTTTTTCGTCATGATAACTTCGTCCATAATTGCACAGACAAAACCTTCGGTTTCCTCAAAGAGGTCACCGACACGCAGCCAGGCTACGGACGCTAGTTGGTCTACATCGGGACCATATAGGGCCCGGAAAAAGCGTCCGTGAAGTTCCTTACTCTGCAATACTTCTCTGCGATCGTTAGTGTCAAGCACTAGAGGTTTGCGCCAGTTCTCGTTAGCCAAGGAGAGTGGATTAAGGCCCTTGTCCACCGCCACTGCATCTCGATGCATACCCACGTCAGCAACTAGGAAATATTCCCTTAGCCTGCATACCTCGCGGTTGTGGAGGGTCTTAGCATTTAAAAAGCCTCGGCCTCCACACTTCCGCGGAATATACAGTCTCATCACCGACGAACGTGGGTGATGCATTCGGAATGCAGTCAGCAGTGTACGGACACGCCTATCCAGGGCGTCAAGTTCTGTTTGAGTCCATTTGAGTACGCCGAAAGAGTACATTAATACCGGCATGACCCAACCGTTGAAGGCACGCACCTTGTTTCCGCCCGATAGAAGGCTATTAAATACCTTCTTCAGGCGGCCAAAGAAGCGCTCCTTCAACGATTGCTTCATGTCAGTAATATTGATACCTAACGCTTCCGACATACCCAAATAATTATAGGTTTCGGTTGGAGAGAGGGATCTCAGGTTTATGGAATCCGAGAGTTGAGTTCCTACGGATTGCACAATCTCTCCTCGCTTTACATGCATGACCGCACATTTGTCCTCACCAAACTCCATCCTGATGGCACTACTGAAGGTTTCAGTTACCTTCAGTAGCTCCATCAGTTGCAGATTGCTGGGGACAAAAAGTTTCAAGTCATCCATGTAAAGGAGATATAACCTGACCACCTCTCTTCAACCGATAGCCTAGCCCTGAATTCTCCAGCAGTATGCTTAGAGGATTCAAAGCTAGGCAAAACCAAAGCGGACTCAAACTGTCACCCTGCAATATACCCCGCTCGATCCTTACCGGTTCGCTATTCCTCTGGATATTTCGACATCCTGGATAGCGAAGGACCGTCCTCCATTGCCCCATACATGACATCAGTAAGGTGCGTAGCGTTGCATCAACTTTATACAATTCTAGCACCCTCATGAGCCATGTATGAGGAACTGAGTCATAGGCCTTATAGTCTATCCAACATGTCGACAGATCCTTTCGGGAACGCCGAACCTGTTGGCTAATGGTCATATCTATGAGGAGAAGCTCCTTAGTACCATGGGACCCATTCCTACATCCATTTTGAGAGGCAGACATGATACAGTTACTATCTATATGTGTGTTAATCTTAGCTCTCAAAATGGATGTAAGAACCTTATAGACCGTCGGTAAGCACGTGATCGGTCTATAATTTTTAGGTTCCGCAGTACTACCTGATTTATGGAGCAGGTGGGTTATTCCTGTAGTTAGAAATTGGGGTAGCGACCCTGACTCTAAGGCAGACTGGATCTGAGATGCCAAGCGGGTATGCGACCTTGTTAACCATTTTATCCAGAAGTTGTGCAGCCCGTCCGGCCCTGGAGATTTCCAGTTAGCTAACGGACGGACTGCACGAGCTACATCTTGGGGGCTGATGATAATTGCCCCCATTTCTGGTATTGGATCGCACGCGCGCTCAACATCCCGAATCCAATCGCCCTCGGTATGACAGACAGGCACCGACCAGATGCTGCGCCAGAACGAGTATATGGCGTCATCATCCGGCAGGTGCGTATTAGTCACACCTTTTTGACGGACCTTTTTGAAGCTCAAGCACCTGGAACAGAGAGAGCATCCGAACACGGTACGCGGTCAGGTTGTTACCTCCCTCTGTAGCCCCATAGTATGAGCGCATGACGTTTTCATTGATGGATTGCGTCCATTGCATGCGCTGCACACTTCCACCGGGAGCTGGAACCCTATCAGAGGCCGGTGGGCCTCGAGGTTTTAAGCCGCTCGGCGGCCGGCGTCCTCCCCGTCGACGTGCAGGTGGTGGTGTCGTCGGCGGAGTGGTGTATTCATCGCTCGAGCGAGACGCAACTGCAGCGGCCGGAATCACTGGACTCACGGGAGGCGCGGGTCCCGGCGGCTGCGAGGCGGAGCTGAGCGACGAACCCGAAGATGTTGGTTTGTGCTTTTTGGCAACGTGCCCGGCTACTTGTCAGCATTTTTCTGTTCGGTACATTATAATATTATCTGCATGTTGTTGTTTGTTATTTGGATTTTCGGTATATGGTTATTGCTTTGATGATTTCTTTTTTTTTCTGGTTCGTTTTTGTTGTTTGGGCATTATTTTTTGTTTATTTTTATGAAAAACTTTTTTACAAAAAAAAACAACCGACTTCCAAAAAAAAAATACACTAAAAATTTATAAATAACTTTAATTTCGGAAGTCGGTGTTTGTATTTTTACTTCTTCGTTATTTGACACCGACTTCCGAAATTAAAGTTATTTATAAATTTTTAGTGTATTTTTTTTTTGGAAGTCGGTTGTTTTTTTTGTAAAAAAGTTTTTTATTTTTCACTTTTTAGTTGTTATAGCCCAGAACTAAAAACCCCAATATATTGGAACGTGGAATTTAAACATTTGGAGAACACCAAAACGTCATCGACGTTTACGTCGTACACGTATTTTCCGTTTTTGTTCAGTTTCTCAAAAAGCGCTGAAGCAATTTCGATAAAATTTATGTGGGACCACCTCGGGAGTATATTCTTTCAGATGAAAAAAGAATTTTAAAAATTGGTTCACACCTGACGGAGAAATCGGATAACATACATACAAAAAAAAAAACAAAAAAAACATACAGATGAATTGAGAACCTCCTCTTTTTAGAAGTCGGTTAAAAATTAGATAAAAATATCGGATGAAAAAATTTTCGTTCAGTCAACTTGACAGCCGGGCCACAGATATATATTAATATCATTATTATTATTTAAAAAGAAAACAAAGATTTTGAGGTTATTTTTAGTAAGAATTAATCCCTTCAATACTTAGAAATATGAATGCCTGTCACTAAAGCTATTTATTATCACAGCCAGGTAACACGTTAATAAAAGCAATCAGAGTCCTTATAAAATAGCGAGGTCGTCGAATGTATTCAAAAAATAACAAAATGAAATCACCAGAAATCACTACACAATGCAGTCAGACAGGTGACAGTTGAGATGATTGACATTTGACATGACAAGGATTAGAGATGCCCTATAAAATCCTTTTCGATATATTTTAAACAAAATCGACACCGTTCAGTACCCAGCGTGCTATTTATTCTATTTGAAATATTACAATGCATCTCACTTAAGGCGTGTGTGCGTATCGTATTCGGTTGTTTGTGCACTGCTTCGTTTTCGTGTTTTTATATTCGTGAATCTTACACATTGAGTCAGTTTTTACGGATCGAAGTAGCCGTCATGCTTAATAAATGGCGTTTTGTGCACTCAAATTCGATTCGATTCGAGTGTTTGTTTTTAGTGAATATTCGAATCTCGTATTGGTGCACGTGGACTTTCGTATTCGATTCGTATTTTTTAAAACGGACCATGAAAAATTCCCCATAACAAATCACGAATACAAATCGACTATGAGTAAGTACACAGCGCCCATTCGTGAATTCTGATCCGTTTTTATGCTGTTCGTAAAAACACGAATTGAATCGAATACGAGGTAGTGCACAAACGTCCTTATGTGTAGTAATTGTGTAGAAAAAGATAAGTAAATATATGTATAGAATGCATGTTATCTTATCGATGTATGTGAAATAAATGTTGGGCATCACTAATTGTCATGTCAAATCTAATTGTCAAAGATGGCAACATTTAAGCTCTTTTAATTGTTCAATACAGAACGCAGAGTGTCCGTTTCATACATATATTCGCAATAAGTATAATAAAATATACTTCTAAGTTCTAATTACTATGTATGTCAGATGCTTGTTGGTCCTGGGGCCATTTCCGACAATCTCCTTTCAAGTTGATAGCATTAGTAGTTCTTGAGATATCTAGCTGTGACAGACAGTCTGAGTCGCACGTTATGGGTTCCTTTTTACCATTTTGGTACAGAACCCTAAAACCGCGATATCTGAGCGTATTATAGATTTCTGCCTATACCTTCAGTAGCCTTCAGGGAAAACAAAAGTGAAGCTAAAAGAGTCGGGCTGGTGTCGACAGCGTAAAGAGTGTTGTTGCCAGTAACGTTAATGTTTTTTATATCTTTAGCTATAAGTACTAATATTAAAAAGCGATAAAGTTTGTGAGGTTGTAGGGGGTAACCTCTGGAACTACTGAACCGATTTTGAAAATTCTTTTACCAATAGAAAGGCAAGTTATTTGCGAGTGTCATAGGCTACAATTTTTTTAAATCCACGCGGACGAGGTCGCGGGCGAAGTGCTAGTTTGTGGTTGGCACTACAACGCCATGTGAGCCCCAACAAACCCCTGAACGCGCTGATGCACTCAGCAGTCCGGTGATCCCTAGGTGATCTCGGCGAATATTCTTTAACAGCCCGCGTAAACAAGGAAAAGCAGAGGCCCTAATATTGATCCCTGTGGTATTCCACAATTTAAACTAGCTGGTCTACTCTCCTGCTCAAACGCCTTAACGCTCTCAAGCTCCTTCAAATAGTCAACTATTTGAAATCTGTCAGTGAGATAAGATACCAAGACTGACTATGATATGAATTGCAGAATTTCTTGAAAAAATTTGAAAAAGGGGAGGTAAAAGGAAAAGGCAAAATATTTGTGCTCTAAGGTTTTTTAGATTGCCTATTTAATTATATTTTAGTCGCTCTCGGGTCTGGGCTTTAATATGGAATTCGGAAGAGGCATAATTATATTCCTGCTTAGACCAAAAAGCCAAGTAATGCAAACTAAAAGGAACGTCATCAATCAAGGATTCGACATTGACATATAAATTATATGGACTGGACATGTTTGACTATAGAAAAAACAGTTATACAAATATGTGGCATATCGACGCCAAAATCATAAAAATACTGCTATCTCTTTTTAACTTTCTTAATTTTGCATAAGTGAAAAAGGCTAGTAGTATTTTTGACAGTTACTATAATGTCAAACCTTCATTCCTATCGTCATTAAAATACCTATTTGCGGCCAGTTCGCCATTTTATCCTCTCGGTGTTTGGTACCAAAGTTGGGTACGTCAACTGTCAAATGGTCGTAAACAATGGATATATTTTGTGAATTTTGGAGTAATTTTGCTGTGTTATTGCGTTTGAACTCGGTTGTTTAGTGGAAGTCGTCAATAGCAAGATGCCTAATTGCAATATAATCGGATTTGGCATCAAAAGAAGCGGAAATCACCCGAACATAACTTTGCACCAGTACGTATACTTAAATTTAGCTAAAATATCTTTATATTTAGTTATTAAACAAAAGATTCTGTATTCGTTGAAGAGTTTTTGTAAAAAGCATTCATGATTTTCCGTTTGCCTTTCTTTTTAACAGTTGTATTTCATGAAATCATTTTCTTGTTTTTGTAAGGATAGAGTAGTGCATGCATGACATTTTTGTTTATCGATAATGCTATATTATTATGGTTCTTTATTGGTTTTACGTTTTACTTTCAAGGCTGCCTGCTAATAAACGAAAAATGTAAAAAACCTGTCAACAAAAACAATTCTTAATATTCTGTTCCCTTCACTTTGAAGAGAATCATGTTTCAACCGGACACTGAATAAAGTAACACTGTGTGACGATGCTTTACGTTCACGAACCATAATGATAAGTAACATTGTTTGTTATAAAATAATTGCGTAGTGGGTGATAAATGATGGTGATGACTTCAAGTGCAACACTTGCCTAACGGGCACAAAGAGTATGTTTGAGTGTAGTCCTAAGATTAATTGCCAAAATAAGACAAACTTGTTTATTTGGTTGCACTAAGTACATACGTACATACTCCTTTTAAAGGAGTTTTTTAATGTCACCAGTAGTCTGCTTTTTGTGTCAATGGACTTTTAAGTAAGTATATTAGCAGTGTTATTTTGTACAAATCTCCCTGTGAAAACTTGGGTGAGGTGAACATTAAGTGAGCTTATGTACGATTATTTAGCTCATTATCCACTCGAGAGCTACTGAACTAGTGAGCTATTGAGCGAGTGAGTGAGAAGTGCACTCAACGACTGAACGAGAACTCTTCTCAACCTTTTTTTTTTTTTCTTTTTTTTTAAAAAAACGTTGCCCCACACTAGGAATTACTCCTGTATCGTGGGTGCGTTCACAAACATGTATACTCACATACACAAGACACCCAGACCCGGAACAACTATCTGTAGGTCATACAAATATTTGTTCCGTGCGGGGATCGAACCCGCGACACGCAGCGCAGCAGCCGAACGCTCAACCACTGCGCCAACCGTGTCGTCAAACCTACAAATTGCGAATTAAATGAGGCCATTTAAAATAATAAGTAACAATCCTAATAATAAAATTGAGAAACATCAAACATATTAATAATTTTATTGCTTGTTTACAGCCTGCAATTCCATCAAATATGTCTGGCATTTTAATTGAAAGTGATCAAAATCAAGACGCACTCTCTTAACATCTGGATATGGTGCTCTGAATATGGTATTTAGTCTCCAGCACGTCCGCTGCGCCAGGTTTAGCCGCTAACGTCTCCGCTGCACCAGATTTGGCTGTTAGCACCTCCACTGCACTAGGTTTAGCCGCTAGCACCTCTGCTGCGCCAGATTTATCGGTATGACTAGCTTCAGTTTCATTTGCGAATTTGATCTTAATGATAATATGTAATCGACTGAATTAAGACTGTGTGGGAGATATCTCTCGCTTGTCTTCAATATCTATTAAAGCTTACTTTTATTTTATTTGATTTCAGGTACACATTTAATATGATTAAGAAATTAAAGGACAAATGTCAAAAACAGCCCAAGAAGAAAAGTCTAAAAAGAGACTTAATGAAAAAGTTAGAAAACAAACGAATAAAAAAATCTTCAGTAATAATTTCTTTGCCTTTTAAATCTTTAATAGATTTAAAAAGGAAAGAAATTTATTAAATTCAAAACCCCAAGCTTTGTTAATTAATTAAAAGTGTAATAGACGTATACATGAATTTGAGATACAAATACTGTGGGAAGAACTACTACTACTCTACTGAAAGAATATCACACAGAAATTACCAGAACAAAATTGTGTTGTTCAGAAATGAATGAGATTGATTTGTTTAATATAAAGACTATTATAATTATTGTTGACTTTTAATTAAAACTCAAAAATCATCTGCATGTTAGAAAAGATATATGTTGGAGATGTCCGTGCCTGGGAGCCCACTGCGAATTCAGCGTCATTTGTTTTCTTTGAACTTGTTGCCTCCGTCTCGAAGGTCTACTCAACGCAAGGCTCTAGAATAACACTAACACTGTTACTTTTACATTTCATTTTAATTGACGCAAAATATTCGATGTACCTACTTACTGCATTTCGTTTCTTGTAATAGCTAAAAGCGTATATTCCAAGACACTAAAACAAAACTGACTTCAAATAAAAAAAAAAATTTTTTTTTTAAAAACCTGGCTGAAAAACAAGTTGGTGGGAGTTATTTTAGTTCAATTATTGATTTCATGCAACCAACTACATCATACTGCTTGAAAAGTGACTTGTATGGAACTTTTCATTTAATTTTTTAAGTCGGGTTTTTGAAAATGATTTTTATTTTATACACTTCAGTAAGTTAGATTTTTGGGATAGCCTCCTCGAACCCTTTATTTTGATACCCCACTTAATATAGTTAGTCAACTTTCATTTTTTTTCTTTTTCACATTTTATGGCGTCTGGTGGTCGCCATATTTTATTTTGATTACTGTCATGTCATTAGTAGCACTCGCAAGATTGAAATATATCGATTGACGTAAGAATTATCAAAATTGGCCCACGTTTTCGGTCTCTAAAACATATCAAAGGAACAAATATACATACATTTAATCATAAATACATACATAGGCTGATAAACACATTACCCTCCCTTGCGTCGCGCAGTCGGGTAAAAAGGAAACTACGTATTGCGGGGTTCTGAAAAATCATGGCGCTTCTGACCTTCTAGTCGCGAGAAAACTAAACCTTAGTAGCGTTCTAGCGCTGCGTGCCTATACTGTTTTGTTAAGAAGACTAATTATTGTTTCAGCGCGAACATTAGTTACTCTTGTCAAAATGTAGCATTTCCTTTGCTTTTATGATAGCCTCTCTATTACGTAGTAACATATTACCTCAATGCCACTGGTAAAAATACCCGTTGATATTGTACCGTAACAATATGAAAACATTCTCACAATCTTTTATCGATGTTTTTAATAAAGAGATATCGATATGGGCTACTCTATTATCCGCCATTTTATCCTCTCAGTGAAGTGTAGGTATGGCACATTTTTCTTGTAGGTATGCCCAGTCCATATAATTTATATGTCAATGGGATTCGACGACATTCGAAAAATCGAAACTGTCAAAATAATAAAAATGGCTACGCATCGTGCGGTCGTTTCGCGCAGTTGTTGATTCAAGAATTTAGCAATTAAAACTTTAGATTGTTGTCATTTTTCTATGAAATTATATCTATTGGATATAATAGTTAATTAGTTTCGTGTTTCAAGTTGTGTATTCATACAAAATGGACTCGAACAAAGATGGTAAACGTAAGAAAGATAAAAACAGTGATGATGAAGATAGGCGTAAGGAAAAGAAGTCCAAAAGGCCCCGTTCGAGGTCGAGATCACCAGCCAGACGGAAAAGAAGACACTCCAAGTCGCTTTCACCCGAAGGGGCTGTCAAACAAGAAAGACGATCTGACGCAGCAAAAGAGCCTGAAGTAAAAAAAGAAATGCCACAGCGACGTGCCAAGGAAACAGACATGCTGAACACTAGAACAGGAGGTGCCTACATACCTCCTGCACGTCTCAGAATGATGCAGGCTCAAATTACCGACAAATCTTCAATGGCATACCAAAGACTGGCTTGGGAAGCGTTGAAGAAGTCAATTCACGGCCACATCAACAAAATCAACGTTGGCAACATTGGGATCATTATCAAGGAGTTGTTGAAAGAAAACATAGTCCGCGGTAGAGGTTTGTTGTGTCGTTCAGTTATACAGGCACAGGCTGCTTCACCTACATTCACTAATGTTTATGCAGCTCTAGTAGCCGCCGTAAATTCTCGCTTTCCAAATATTGGTGAGTTGCTTCTAAAAAGGTTAATGATTCAGTTTAAAAGAGGATTCAAACGGAATGATAAACCTATTTGTATATCATCAGCCTCATTCATAGCTCATTTAGTTAACCAGAGAGTGGCACATGAGATTCTAGCATTAGAACTCCTTACATTACTTGTTGAGACACCTACTGATGACTCAGTAGAAGTAGCCATTGCTTTTCTGAAGGAATGTGGGCAGAAACTGACTGAAGTGTCTTCCAAGGGTGTGAATGCAATATTTGAGATGTTAAGAAACATTCTCCATGAAGGACAGTTGGATAAAAGGGTGCAATACATGATTGAAGTCATGTTCCAAGTGTGGAAGGATGGCTTCAAAGATCATCCTGCTTTGATTGAGGAGTTGGAACTGGTGCCGGAAGAGGAGCAGTTCACTCATCTCATGATGCTGGATGAAGCTACAGACCCACAGGATATTCTGAGTAAGTTTTTAATTCTTTAGAATAAGCTTTACTAATTAACCTATATATGTATTATCATCATCATCAGCATTTTTAATGTCCCCATTGATTGGGCACAGGCCTCCTCCTGTAAGAGGATGTGGGCCGTAATCCACCACGCGGGCCCAATGCGTATTGGTGGATGTCACATGTCATCGATTTTTGATTCTAGGACATGCCGGTTCCCTCATGATGTTTTCCTTCAACGTTTTATTTCATCACCACTCCTCTCAAAACGGTTAAGGAAAAGCTATATATAATGAACCATTAATCAAAAGAAAATGTACAGCAAATAACAGAAGACATAAAAATTCTATCTACTAATTTGAATTAACACTTATCTAACAAAATGAATCCATTAAAAAAATAAACAGCATGCCTCTCTGGACTAATATTGTTGATTTTACTATCTTTCTAATTGGATCAAATAAAATATGTTAGAAGCAAAAGTTATAGTAAAATTGTTATTGTTTTCAGATGTCTTCAAATTTGATGACAAATATGAGGAGAATGAACAAAAATACAAAACACTCAGTAAAGAGATCCTAGGCTCTGATGCTGAATCTGGTGAAGAAGATGGTTCCGGAGAGAGTGGCAGTGATGAGTCAGAAGAAGATGATGAAGAAGAGGCTCAAAAAGAAGTTACCATCATTGACAACACAGAAACCAACCTTGTAGCTTTACGTAGAACCATATACTTGACTATAAACTCCAGTTTGGACTTTGAGGAGTGTGCCCACAAACTTATGAAGATGCAGTTAAAACCTGGACAAGAAGTAGAGCTCTGTCACATGTTCTTGGACTGCTGCGCTGAGCAGCGTACATATGAGAAGTTCTATGGGCTCTTAGCGCAGCGGTTCTGTAACATTAACCGAATATACATCGGTCCGTTTGAGGATATATTCAAAGATTCTTATGGTACTGCACACAGATTGGATACAAACAGACTGAGGAATGTTAGCAAGTTCTTTGCCCATTTATTGTTCACGGATTCCATCAGTTGGGAGGTGCTAGAATGTGTGAAGTTGAATGAAGAAGATACTACGAGTTCCAGTCGTATTTACATTAAGATCCTGTTCCAAGAGCTGGCAGAATACATGGGGCTTAAGAAACTGAATGATCGCCTCAAGGATGTGTGAGTTACTATTGTCTATATTGCAAGTCATTTCATGGATCAAACATAAAAAAAAAAAACTGACATTTAGAAACCTGATAAAACTTTTTTAATATGGAGGCTGTTACTACTTTTCAAAGGCTTGTATTTATCTGGCAATCAAAAATACTGATTGCACAGCAAAATAGATACCTCAAAATATTTTTATTTTAGCAACAATTTGAGTTTGTGATGCATTGCTATTAATTGAAAAGGAGTGTTGCTGATACTGGAGATAGACGAAATATTATATATATTTTATCCCAAACTATGCCTAGGCATTCTATACAATGCCGAATGGTCTGCCGGAAACATGCTAATTACAGTTGTAATTAGGTTGACGTAGCTCCTATTTCTGTCTGCAGGTTTTAAAGGAACCTAACATGAAGGGGATGACGGGAGCTGCGTTCGCTCGCGTTGCTTGCTCTTTGTAGCCCCCGTCATCCCCTTCGAACATACCCTGTCCGTGTCGGTGCCCTAAGTTCTCGAGCTTGCTTTGCTCGGTCTTGGACAACGTATGTCGCAATGGTAAACTTTCTGGATAATTGGATGTGCAATCAGTATATTTGATTTGCAATAATTATTTTGATGTAAAAAATTATTAGAGAGTATTATTAGAGCAGTGGTGGCCCAGTGGTAACGGCAGTGGAGACATTAAAAGGCTGATGATAATGATGAAAAAATTATTAGTTGATGTAAATAAATAGACAGGTGATAAGTTTTTGGATGTTCATTTCAAAATAAGTCCTTTTCAAAGTGATAGGCTTATCCTATGTCCTAGCTACTGAATACTACTTACTCACTCTATAGCAGCGTTTTCAAACATTGTTCTGCCATGGCCTGGTAATTTTTACACTGCCCCTTCGTGACACACTTAATACTTTTAAACCAAAGCTGGTTCCATTAGGTAAAATAATACACATTTATTAATAGTAAAAATGTTTTATTAATACTACATATTTTGGTATCGGCTATGTAGTCACAAAATTTTAGTGCGAAGTATGGAGCTGCTGCTTATTTTTTACTAAAGAATCTAAGCTCAGGGAAAATAACGAAAGTTTTATCCTAAGGTCTGGTTCCACTTCAAGTTGGTTCCTTTATATATTTTTAAGGTAAACTAGTGTTGAAAACAGCTTCACATTTATAAGTTGTGACAAAAGGCATTAAAAAAGTAAATGCTTAATGAGATAATTTTGAGTATTCTTGACGACAAGGCTAATGTTGCGACTCGGTATTTTATTTTGATGGCCCGGTACCGGGTCGCGACCCGGTAAATAGGAAATGCTGCTATTTAGCATTTGAGTTAGCTATGATTACCGCCGACCATTGCCTCCCTGGCAATAGGTTCATGTCCAGTGGAATGGAAATGCCACAAAATACAAAATATAATTATTTCAAATTCTGTATCCACTGCCTTCTGTACGATGTATTCAGATATTAAGCGCCCAATTCAATGAACTCCTTTTTTTCCTTTTCAGGACCCTGCAGAGCGCGTTCTCCGGTATCTTCCCGCGTGACAATCCCAAGAACACGAGGTTCTCCATCAACTTCTTTACTTCAATTGGTCTTGGAGGTCTGACGGACGAGTTGAGAGAACATTTAAAGCAGATGCCCAAGGTCTCTATTTTTCTTTTATTCTAGCATGCAATTAATCATGTCGATTTCGATTATAAGATCCAAATTGATACCAAAAAAATAGCAACCGGCAGTCAAATGAAATGACTGAATTATGTTTAAATGATTTCAATTCATTTTCAATTTATTTAATTACTAGCGACCCGCCCCAGCTTCGCTCGGCTACAAATTATACATATAAACCTTCCTCTTCAATCACTCTATCTATTAAAAAAAACTGCATCAAAATCCGTTGCGTAGTTTTAAAGATTTAAGCATACATAGGGATATAGGGACAGAGAAAGCGACTTTGTTTTATACTATGTAGTGAAAAACAAAAAGTTTGAGTACATCTCATCCTAAATACTACATTCTACATAGATTTTATTATGACAGATAATTAGGGCGAGTTACAGCGAACGGCAGAGCAAGACTCAGACCCGCGTTAGGAATTAACCTGTGTTACAGTCACTAGGCCTACCCCACCATCACACTTTAGCACGCTTACAGTAAATGATGGGAACATACTGGTCTAATCTCATTGGGAATTTAGTAATATAAAAAAATTTAGACTAAATCAGTTGGTTCACCCTTTTAAGGGTTCCGTACCCTAAGGGTCCAAACGGAGCCCTATTACTGTCACTTACGTGTCTGTCTGTCTGTCCATCTTCAGTCACAAAATTTTGTTCAGTAGATATTTTTAAGTTCCCATTGACCTATGAACTTGAGGTGATAGTGTTTATTATTATTACGTATATTTTAATAACAAATACCAATATATTGATAAATCAGATCTTTTCTGTGATAATTCCCTCATTTGGTACGGAACCCTAAATTTGCGAAGTCCGACACGCACTTGGCCGATTTTTTAATAGATCTTAAATTAATATTCATTGTCCTACATATTAGACCATAAAAAATTCGATTGTATTTTGTGAGACTTTTTAAAAAACAACAAAACTTTAAATTTGATAATGAATTTTTCGTGAACTGTCGAAAATGTGGCCAGCCATCATAGTGTAAAGATTTATCGGTGCCATGACGTCAACTTTATAGTAAACAAAACGTTCTTAAGAAAATCCCTCCCAACGGTTGATTGTTGTTTAAATTAGGTTCCTTAGGTCAAATTCTACTAGATATAATCATTTTCTAACTTAATTGTTACATGAGTCAACTAGCCTAATATGAACGATGTAAATAACACGAGGTTGTATCTGTTACGTCGAGTTGGTCCCTAATTTAGTGAGGGATGAATAACAACAGCCTTTAAAATTAATATTACAGTTCAAAAAAACTATTGATCACGCTTTTCGTATCCTTCTCAGCAAATTCTTTCATTTGATACCATTTCATATTATGGAAATGCTTGAAACATAACTAGTCCGCCATCTTTGACAGTCCTCCATATTGGATTTAGAATGTCACTTTAGCTGACCATGCATGGGAATGGGAAGCAGTCTCCTCCTTCTGCAAAGCAGTAATGCTCGCGAAGGAGGAGGCGGAACGGGTGAGGGAGGCTCAACAACAGAGTCGCCCTCACGCCCTCAGCAGCAGCCGCCGCAGGAGACGCCTGGGGCTTTCGGCGCCACGAGACGGATCTCCGGCCACCGTAGACCCAGGCCTGCGGATGGCGAGTAATGGGTATCTCGCCATCCGATCAGCACCAAGCCCGAGAGTCGACGGCGCGTAGTGTTCCACGCGCGCTTCAATGAGTTGTCAGCATTCATGACGGGGCCTGCCCAGGGGTTGAGGATAAATTCGAAAGAGTTACCTCGCCCTTGGGCACTCAGGGCAGGGAAGGAACAGCGGTGGGTGTTAATCGGTAACAGTCTGACACGCCCTCCGGCTCCATCCAAAAAAAAAAAATAGGCTGACCATGCATTCATCCAAACTAAAAATGCAAAATTTCATCTTAATCGGAAACCGGGAAGTGGGTCAAAAAAAACTTTTAAGATTTTTATCATAGTAACAGGTTAAGCCATGGAAAGCGTATTAAAACCTAAGAATGATATATTGTTTCAGAATGTGCCAGCACCAATACCAGATATCAAATTGAACAGTGACTCCAGCTCATCCAGTTCTGACTCGTCCAGCTCCAGTAGCTCTGACTCCTCGTCCTCCAGCGACAGTTCTAGTGGTATGTTCTTTGTATAAATGTACAACGTTACATAAAATCATGCCTGTATTGAAAGAACAAAAGTAACATTTATTGCCAACTCTAAAATTTTACGCACTCCGGGAAGGAATGTCAGAGGATTTAAATTTTTGCCAAAGGACATTCATACTTATCTAGTAGGAATACGACATAAATTGATACCGTGTCATCGAGGGATTTCTTGACACGGCATTGGAGAGCGCACTAAGGGATCCCGCGGTGCACTGCGGTATGCACCAGGACGCCGTGACATGCCGCGGCGTGAGGCAGTGCAAGCGGCAGTGCATACTCACCACATTTGCGCCCGACGTGGCATGCCGCGGCACGTCGCGGGTTGTCTGGTTGGCCGCCGGAATGCTACAGTATCTAAGCGGCTAGTGTGAGCTGACTGGTGGCAAAATCCTCTGCAGTTCCGACCTGGTGTGCGTAGGCCTGCAATCTTAACATCAACTACATCACAAAAGACTCATTACAACATATCAGATGATTTTAGTATGGCAAAAGGAGCGGGCGAAAGGTTAGGCACCTTACCAATACACCTTGTATTTAATGCAAAAAAGTGGGTGCACTATAAATACACCTATGCCTCTGTGAATATTTAGACAAATATTAAGGTGAATGCTCCAGGGTAGCCCGCGCAATTCAAATTTTCTTACGTTTTTTGCAATTTGCAGGTCAGTGTCATGTGGTATCTTGGTCATAATTTCATTCGCGGGCGTAGCAAGTATGTATTTATAGAATTATAATCATTTAAATCATCAATACAACTTTCACAGTTAGAATTGATGCCAAATGTAAGAATTTCATGAAATCGTGACATTTGGAATCAATTCTAACTGAGAGAGTTGTATTGATGATTTTAATGATTATAATTCTATAAATACATACTTGCTAAAAGAACGACCTCAAAAATTTATATTTATTTATTACTAGCTGACCCGACAGACGTTGTCCAGGACAACGTCTGTCGGGTCAACAAGAAGACAGGACAACTTATCCTGTCTTAGCTATGAGCTGTTAAACGCGCGAAGTTTAAATATTCGTTAAGTTTTCTGAAATTTTCAAATTTTCCGCGCAACTTTCTTAATTTTTTCTTTCATAAGAACCTTCTCCTGTCAATAACAAAATCAACAAAAAAACAATTAGCAAAATCTGTCCAACCGTTCACGCGTGATGCCGTCACCAAGGGAAATAAGGGGTCACTTTTATATATTTATTTATAATTTCAGATGGCGAGGATGACAAGACCAGTAAAAATAAGAAAGAAAAGAAAAAGGATAAAAACACGGACAAAGTTCCTCAAACACCTACAGAGAAGGCACCTGACAAACCTGTCGAAAGATGGGGCCACGACGGCTTCTTCGATACGTACGGTAAAGACGCTAGGAGGATGGAGCGCCAAGACTTCGCTAGACCTCTGGACGTCAGAAGAAACGGACGGCAAAACGAAGATAGAAGCAGAACAGATGACGACAGGGGCCGTAGAGGCGATGACAGGGCAAGGCTAAATGACGATAGATTCAGAAAAGACGATGAAAGAACACGAGATGAAACCAGAGGTCGCAGAGATGATGAGAGAGGCAACCAAAATGAAGAAAGAGGTCGCAGAAATGAAGAGAGACCTCAGAGAGACGACAGAGGGCGTAGAGATGACGATAGGCAGAGAGATGACGCTAGAACCCGGAAAGATGATGATAGAGGAAGCCAGAATGAGGGAAGGAGTCGTAAGGATGATGACAGGCCTCAAAGAGAAGACGGTAGAGGTCGAAGAGATGATGACAGGTCTCAAAGAGAAGACGGTAGAGGTCGAAAAGATGATGACAGAACTAGGCAAAATGAAGACAGAAACCGTAAAGACGACGAAAGGCCACAACGAGAAGAAATAAAAGGACGTCGAGATGATGAGAGGCCGCAAAGAGATGAAAACAGAGGCCGGAAGGATGATGACAGAGGACGCAAAGATGACAAATTACAACGAGATGATGAGAGGTCGTCGAGAGATGAAAATAGAGAACGTAGGAATGAAGAGAGACCACAAAAAGACGACAATAGAAGCCGCAGGGATGACGAAAGACCACAGAAAGATGACGGTAGAGTGCGGAGGGATGACAGACCACAAAGAGAAGAAAACCAAGGACGTAGAGAGGAAAAGCCACAAAAAGATGACACCAGGAATCGTAGAGACGATGATGAAGGAAGAAACCGCAAGGACGACGACAGGGAAACGAGAGCGCGTAGGGATGACAATAGAACACGGAAAGAGGATAATAGAGCACGCCAAGAAGATGAAAGAGGCCAAAAAGATGATAGGGAACAAAGAAACGATAATAGAGTTCGTAAAGATCAAAGGGCTGAAGAAAGGGGACGCAAAGATGACGAAAAAGAACGCAGGGTTGATGATAGAAGATATCAGGATGATGACAGACGTAAAGAAAGTGATAGAAGCCGAAAAGATGATGACAGGAGACGTAAAGATGAAGATATCGATAGAACACGTAGAGAAGAAAAAGGTGAGGACGACAGATTACGCAGAAATGACGAAAAAGGACGTGGAGATGAACCTGAACCTTCCATAAGGAATAAAAAAGATTTGGAAGAAAGAAACGATCGTGATAGTTCCAGAGACAGTCGAAAGAAAGATAAAAATAATGATAGGCAAAGAGATACTCGCGATGAAGGCGCATCTAGATCTAAAAGAAGAGAAAACGACACCCAAAAATATCAAAATGGAGACAAACAAAACAATGATAAAAGTAAGAAAAACAGAGTTGAAACTGAAGACCCTAAATCCAAAAAGAAAGATTTAGAAGACAGACAAGAAAAGGCAAGTAAAAAGAAAGATAAAACTAGCAAAAAAGATAAAACTAACAAAAAAGATAAAACTAGCACAAAAGATAAAACTAGCAAAAAAGACAAAACTAACAAAAAAGATAAAACTAGCACAAAAGATAAAACTATGAAAAAAGATAAAAAGAAGAGAAAAGACAGTAGTGGTGAAGACGAAAAACCAAGTAGAAAGATTGAAAAGAAACATACGAAGGATAAGAGGGTAGAAATTAGTGAATCTGATTCATCTACCTCTTCATCATCATCATCTTCGTCGTCATCATCATCATCATCGTCGTCATCTGATGATGAAGATGGAAACGTCCCCAGTAGGTACTGGGATACTTTAGATATTAAAAGCAGGGAAGAAGCTAAAGTCGAGGTTCGTATCAAGGAGCAACGGTCCTAGTGATCTGCTAGCCTCACTGCACAAATGAATGAAGATAAACTATTCGTGACTATTGAGATCACCTGGCAAATACTGAAATTTACATGATACCGACGGGTATAAAATTAATGCAGACAAATGCGACAAAATCGGCCAAGTGCGAGTCGGACTCTCGCATGAAGTTTTTTTTATTTTTTGTTATAGCGAGAATTATTATTGTTTATAGGCACGCGTTTGACCACTATCTCACCTGATAGCACGCTTGCCCAGAAGTAAGCTATTCACTCTTCTGTGAAAATTTCAACTGTCTGCCTATTACGGATCATGATGATATAGCCCCCTGATAGACGGACGGATGGACAGCGGAGGCTTAGTAATAGGGTTCCGTTGGTTACCCTTCGAGTACGGAACCCTAAAAATGACCAACACTACATGTTATAATAAAGTCTCGCCGCGTTTGTCTGTCTGTTCGCGATAAACTCAAGAACTACTGAACGAATTTTCATGCGGTTTTCACCAATAGACAAAGTGATTTATTAGGAAGGTTTATGTGTATAATTTGTGCCCGAGCGAAGCTGGGCTGGTCGCTAGTAGGTACAAAGGATTTTTTGTGATTCGTTCCTCCTGGCGTCTAGAGTCGACGAGTAAATATAATATCATAGCCTTGGACACAAGGAGCTACATTCTTGGACTGATGAATGGATGATAATTTGTTGAATATCTTAATAAATAATTTTAAAATGTACTTTACGTATTTTATTTCGTTTGTATTTTGCGTCGCCGGCTATTCTACTAATAATAATACACAATTCACCTTTTTGAAAATTGTTTGTTTGAAAAGTATCTATATTAGGTAATTTTGGGACGCTGAATTGGAATAATATGCTAATGGTTTTTTTATATCACAAAAAAAAAAAAATTATGCCTCAAGTTGATCTTTTAATTAAATTTAAAAAAACATACAAAGGTTACTCATTTAGATTTTTATGACGTTAGCACCACAATAAGTTAAAATTCTCCACGTTGTTCACGCGACGGACGGGTAGCCCGCGAAATTCAAAATTTCTTACGTTTTTTGCAATTTGCAGGTCAGTATCAGGTCGTATGTTGGTCAAAATATGATTCGCGGCCGTAGCAAGTACGTACGTACGTACAGAACTGTAATCATTAAAATCATCAATATAACTCAGTTAGTTGACAAGTGCCTATGCCACTTGTCCCAGCGCCGGCAATGAGCGAGTAGAGCTACAAAATAAAAACGAGTCGGCGAGCAGTGGTAGTTCCGATAGTTTTGTCTTTCGGCGTGAGTTCTGGCCGCCGAGCGAGTAAGCTTTGATAGCTTAGCTCTTGTCGCTCAACGACAAATTCAAAATTTGTGGAGCGAGTCCTCGCCGGCGCGCGGTGTTGTAAACCCGTATTATTATTATACTCTTTGGTAAACAGTCAGCGATCAACTATTAAATCTAAGCCACAGATTAGATAGCTATCTAAGCATCTCTCTGGTTTACACAGAATGTATACTTATTGTTCGTTTCTTGAGCGTCAAAATAGCCGAGAGTTAATTGCTTACTCGCCAGCAGTGGGACAACTGCCTAAATTCCCAAGATTTTCCGGAAAGAAGTCCAAGTGAGATTTTAGGAAATGGACTTATATGCTCATGTCAGTACCATTTCTGTCTTTATTCAATTCAATTCATTTATATCAGATAAATTGCAAATGTAGTATTACAGTCATCCATACCAACATGTTTTCAAATAGTACAACAAAAATAAGAATAAACTACAAAAAATACACACCAATGGGAGTATTAAATCAGGACCGCACTAATCGTACATGTAAGTTATGTCCAATGCTCCATGAAGGAGCAATCCACATCCATCCTCCCTACAATCAGCTGCAGGAGGCTGTTGGGGCTGCCCCGTATGCGGCGCATCAGAGACGCTATTCTTTTGCGATGTATCGCTGGAAAGCCATCCACTTGAGCGTCTGCAAACATACCTGATGCGCTACAAAAGCGTGGCAGCGCCATCAACATCCTAAAAACGTTATTGTACTGGACACGCAGGGCACTGTAAGCCTTTTGCGTATGCTTTACCCATAGGCTGCACGTATAAAAAGACTGACACTACGCCTTGAATAAAGCTATTTTTAACCGACTTTCGAAAAAGGAGGAGGTTCTATGTTCGACTATATTTTTTTTTATTTTTTTTATGTATGTCCGCGCATTTCTCCTTCAGTTGTGGACCGATTTTCAAAATTCTTTTTTTATCCGAAAGAATGTACTCCCGAGGTGGTCCCATATAAATTTTATGGAAATTGCTTTAGCGCTTTTTGAGAACGCATATCTTGATGATGTTTTTAACCGACTTCAAAAAAAGGAGGAGGTTCTCAATTCGACTGTATTTTTTTTTATTTATTTTTTTATGTGTGTTACCTCATAACTTCTAACTACGTGAACCGATTTTGAAGATTTTTTTTTTATTTGAAAGCTGTTGCTTTACATTTGGTCCCATTTTAATTTGGTGAAGATCTGATGAAGGACTTCGGAGATACACAACGGAACTCTTCAATAAATGATAGCAAACCTTCCAGAATTGCTGCAATCGCATGTCTGTATATTGTTTTCACCACTCCACAACATTACATCACGCTGATGCGCTCTGAAGGGGTATACAGATTTGTACAGTTCACCCTGATACACCCTAATTTCACCAACTACGTTCAAATTCCCTATTTTTGGGGCTATCAATTCGGGCATAACTTTACTATTAATTTAGTTTTAGAATGGGGTAAAACAACTAAAAAGTGAAAAATAAAAAACTTTTTACAAAAAAAATACAACCGACTTCCATAAAATACTAAAAAATGCAAAATAACTTTAATTTCGGAAGTCGGTGTCAAATAACGAAGAAACCAAACTAGAAACACCGACTTTAGATTTTCAAAATTCTTTTTTTATCCGAAAGAATGTACTCCCGAGGTGGTCCCATATAAATTTTATGGAAATTGCTTTAGCGCTTTTTGAGAACGCATATCTTGATGATGTTTTTAACCGACTTCAAAAAAAGGAGGAGGTTCTCAATTCGACTGTATTTTTTTTTATTTATTTTTTTATGTGTGTTACCTCATAACTTCTAACTACGTGAACCGATTTTGAAGATTTTTTTTTTATTTGAAAGCTGTTGCTTTACATTTGGTCCCATTTTAATTTGGTGAAGATCTGATGAAGGACTTCGGAGATACACAACGGAACTCTTCAATAAATGATAGCAAACCTTCCAGAATTGCTGCAATCGCATGTCTGTATATTGTTTTCACCACTCCACAACATTACATCACGCTGATGCGCTCTGAAGGGGTATACAGATTTGTACAGTTCACCCTGATACACCCTAATTTCACCAACTACGTTCAAATTCCCTATTTTTGGGGCTATCAATTCGGGCATAACTTTACTATTAATTTAGTTTTAGAATGGGGTAAAACAACTAAAAAGTGAAAAATAAAAAACTTTTTACAAAAAAAATACAACCGACTTCCATAAAATACTAAAAAATGCAAAATAACTTTAATTTCGGAAGTCGGTGTCAAATAACGAAGAAACCAAACTAGAAACACCGACTTAAAGTTATTTTGCATTTTTTAGTATTTTATGGAAGTCGATTGTATTTTTTTTGTAAAAAGTTTTTTTTGTGTTCTCCAAATGTTTAAATTCCACGTTCCATGTTATTGGGGTTCTGGGGTATAACAACTAAAAAGCGAAAAATAAAAAACCTTTTTACAAAAAAAAACAACCGACTTCCAAAAAAAAAATACACTAAAATTTTAAAAATAACTTTAATTTCGGAAGTCGGTGTCAAATAACGAAGAAGTAAAATACAAACACCGACTGCCGAAATTAAAGTTATTTTTAGTGTATTTTTTTGGAAGTCGGTTGTTTTTTTTGTAAAAAGGTTTTTTACCTGTGCAGTACAGCGTGCAAACCTACGGACCAGCATATTAGCTCTGACTGACAATGCCCTGCGTTCCCTTTCAATATCCACATCGTCTGTGAGGGCCTCGGTGACCCAGTGGCCAAGGTACTTAAACTGCGCCACTCTTTTGAGAGCACTGTCGTTCAATGTGACCTGAGGTACGGTGTCATAGCTCTTCGTACCGGACTTAAACACCATCATCTCACTCTTAATGGTGTTATACCTGAGCCCGTGGGCCCCCGCATAGCACTCACATACCTTTATTAAGCGCCTGAGGGCACTGATCGATGGGCTCAACAGCACCATATCGTCGGCGTAACTTATATTGTTAACAAAAACTCCATCAATCGAGCTGGTCCCTGAGCTCAGCAGCACCCGGGTAGGTTACCCGGGTGCTGCTGAGTTCACGGACCAGCCGATCCACGTACAGGTTAAAGAGCTTGGGCGAAGTCAAACCACCCTGTCTTACGCCACATTCCAACCTATACGCATCCGATAGTGATCCCGCCCACCTTACATTGTTACGCTGATTGCCGTACCAATATGTAAGGAGCGATATGAATTCGTCAGGAAGGTCAGTCTCACTCGACAACTTCTGCCACAGCTTGTCATACACAACCAGGTCGAACGCCTTCGAAAGGTCTAAAAAACAGGCGTAAACCGGTGTATTCCTGCTAGTGTAATACTGGATAGTGTGCTTGAGACTCAATATAGCTGTTTCAGTAGACAGCTCAGTTCGAAGAGCGTCAATTTAATTTTTAAATTATTAATATCATTTAGTAGGTACTAAATTAATGATGTTTATAAAGACAGTGAATCACATTTCACTACTTATATATTTATAACAAACCCTCAAGTAAAATAAATATTTAAAAAAAAAACAAGATTTGTTATCATAGTGTTACGTCGACCGTATTACACTGGAACGTTCGGTCCAAGTTTCCAGAAGTTTCCACTACGTTCGAGAACATTCCATTGTGGTATTGTGTAGAAGTTCATAGACGTTTCTAGCATATTCCATTAAGGGATAGTTCGACAATGCTCTAGAAACTTCTATGACTGTATAAATAGGCCGGGCGACCGGCGAGTGAGTCAGTCTGTTTTCGACTACGGATGCGAATACAAGCAATTACAAAGAGAATAGTGATTATTAGCGAATTAGTGAAAATAAGTTGTTGAGTTAATAAAGGATATTTGGTTAATTTATAAAAATAATATAAAATAATATATTATATTATATTATTATTATATTTATATTTGTAAAATAATTTATCCCATACCCAGCTCGTAACAAATTGGTGTCAGAAGTGAGGGTTAAATTATGCCAATTTTACCAAAAGACGACACGGACGGTATTCGTACAAGGAGTCAACGGCAGCAAGACATGGATCAGAGGCGGTTTGGAGATTCGCCGATATTGACGCCGAGTGGTGCTCAGCCTGCGACAGAGCCAGTCACTGGCCCATGTGGAGTTTCTTCAGCACCAGCGGTGCCAGACTTGCGCTAATGCTGCTGTTGCAGGAACAGGCTCGCCGCCAAGAGAGCAGGCCCGTCGGTTGGAAGAGAAGCTTCAACAAGATAAAGAGGAGCAGGCCCGTCGCCAAGAAGAGCAGGCCCGTCGGTTGGAAGAGAAGGTTCAACAAACTAAAGAGGAGCAGGCCCGCCGCCAGAAGAGCAGGCCCGTCGGTTGGAAGAGAAGCTGTAACAAAATAAAGAGGAGCAGGCCCGTCGGATCGAAGAGAAGCCTCAACAAGATAAAGAGCAGCAGGATCGCCGCCAAGAAGAGCAGATGCTCCTCATAAAAGACCTTCACTTAACACTTGGCAAGGAGCTTCAAGTGATGAAGGAGCAGGTTCACCAGCATGAGAATCGTATCTCAGAAGCTGAAGTTCAGATTGCTGGGGTGAAGAAGGCTTTAGGTGAACTTAGGGCTTGAGACGGGGTTGTGCCTTCAGTGGTTGCTGCACCTTCGGCACATGGATTTAAGGTGCGCCAGTCGACGGAACATCTTCATGGTCGTCTACAAAATTAAATTTGAGGCCGTTATGAAGGCGAATGGGTGGACCAAAGAGCAAGCTATGACCGCGCTCACCTTAGGACTTCGAGACCAGGCCCTAACCATACTTGAGGCTCTTGGCAAGGATGTGACCTACGAACAGCTGCTGGAAGCGTTAGAGACCAGATACGGCGACGCGCACTTGGAGCACGTTTTTCGCGCTAAGTTAAGGGATCGCGTTCAACGTAGTGCCGAGAACCTACAGCGGTGAGCCTTGGAAGTTGAAAAGTTGATTCGGAAAGCATACCAGTCCGCCCCTGCACTCATCAATGGCAATCTGGTACAGGCGTTCATCGACGAAATACGTGACTTGGAAGTTAGAGCCGCTGTAAGACTTGGGCATCATGATACACTGAAGAACGCCTTGAGCCTTGACCCATGCCTTGAAAATAGAGGCAGTGAGGCAAGACCATCGGACACACTGTATCAGGGAGGTTGTGGCATCACCTGTACGTGATCGTGCGCGAGGGTATAGCCCTAGGTGTTACACTTGTGGAGAAAGGGGTCATCTTCGGTCAAGCTGTCCTAAGCGAAGCACACTGAGAGAAGATCAATCCCAGCAAGAAAGGCCGACTGATACGACTGCCCAGCAACAGCAGGGAAACGAGTAAACGCCAGGACTAGGGGGCGGGTGTTGGCTGGTATTGAAAGAGGCCCGAGGATCTCGATCTCATAGGCCCATGACGGAAACAGCCTGATCATCAAAGGCGAAGTCAACGGAAAACCATACAAACTAACGTTGGATACCGGAGCTTCTCACACGGTCGTCAATTCTCACCTAGCAAGTCGATTCCTTGGGGACTTCTTCAATAACCACGACTGTATACAATTACTGACAGCTACCGGTCAGCACATAATCGTCCGAAGCAGGAAGGAGGTGGAGTTAAAATTAGGTAACAAAATCTATCGACATAATGTCATCGTGGCCGACATAGTGGTCGATTGCATCCTGGGATTAGACTTCATGCGGAAACATCGTTGTGAGATCGACGTTGATCAAGGAGTATTGAAGTGTGGTACAGAGGAAATCTTCATGGAAGGTGTACCATCAGGAAATGTGTTCCGCTTGAAATTTGACGTGTCAACACTTTTGGAAAACTGCGATTTAACTGAGGTAGAAATGAATAAGGCTAAGAAGATGTTACTTCAATATGCCGACATTTTCTCTACAAATGATGCTGACATAGAAAGAACAGGACTGGTTCAGCACAAAACTAATACTGGCAACAAGTTACCAATCCGTCAACGACCAAGAAGACAGCCAGTTGCACGTAAAAAGGAAGTCGAAACGATGATTGAGGGTATGTTGAAAGACGGTGTTATAGAGCCTTAATTGAGTCCATGGTGTTCTCCTGTAGTCCTGGTGAAGAAAAAGGACGGCAACACACGCTTTTGTGTGGACTATCGCCGACTGAACGACGTCACGAAAAAGGACAGCTACCTACTGCCTAGGATCGACGACACATTGGATACACTGACTGGAATGAGGTGGTTTACCACGCTAGAACTGAAAAGTGGCTACTGGCAAGTGGAAATAGACCCTATGGATAAGGAGAAAACTGCATTCTCAACAGGAAAGGGGCTATGGCAGTTTAAAGTTATGCCATTCGGATTGTGCAATGCTCCTGCGACGTTTGAAAAGCTAATGGAGCAAGTACTTGCCGGATTGATCTTGTCTATTTAGATGAAATCATTATCTTGGGCCGTATATTTGAAGATCACCTTCAAAACCTCAATCGAGTGGTGTTGAAAATCTGGACGGCAAATCTTAAGTTAAGTCCGAAAAAGTGCTAAAAGACAACAAGTAAACTTTTTAGGACACATCGTTTCGGAGGAAGGTGTTCAGACAGATCCAGAGAAAATAGTCGCCGTCAAGGATTGGCCAGTTCCAAAAGACAAGAAGCAGGTCAGAGCATTTCTGGGTTTGTGCTCCTACTATCGACGGTTTCTCAAGAATTTTGCCGACATTGCAAAACCTCTACACAAACTCACTGAGGAGAAGCAACCATTCTGTTGGGACGAGAGCTATGACATTGCATTTCGGGAATTAAAAAAACGTCTGTGCAATACACCTATTTTAGGATTTACTGACACTGAAAATGACTTCATAGTTGACACAGACGCAAGTAATACTGGAGTTAGAGGCGTGTTGTCTCAACGGAAAGGAAACCAGGAAGTTGTTATAGCTTACTACAGCAAATCTGTATGCAAACCGGAAAGAAACTACTGCGTTACGATACGGGAGCTACTCGCCGTAGTAAGAACATTGCAGCACTTCAGTAAATATTTGCTAGGACTGAAATTCCAATTGCGAACAGACCATGCTGCATTAAAGTAGCTGTTACAGTTCAAGAATCCAGAGGGACAAGTGGCAAGATGGATTGAACTACTACAAGAGTTTGACTTCGTAACTGAACATCGTAGTGGGAGAACTCACGGTAACGCAGATGCACTGTTTACAAGACCTTGCCCTGAAGACTGTAAGCACTGTACTAAGCAAGAGACTAAGGAAGTAGTGCCCGTGAGGGTGCTAAGAATGGATCTTAGTAATGAATGGAAGGAAACCCTACAGCTTGCTCAGCAAAATGACACGGACCTCAAACCGATCTTCGAGTGG
Source organism: Polia nebulosa (assembly GCA_951329385.1). Lineage (NCBI taxonomy): Eukaryota > Metazoa > Arthropoda > Insecta > Lepidoptera > Noctuidae > Polia > Polia nebulosa. Next base: position 3,492,759 of record OX589592.1, on the reverse strand, counting down.
GTTAAAGCTGGTGCTCCTAAACCCAAGTGGAGTGATGTTGCGGCGTTGAGTTCCATCACGAAGAGTTATTGGGCACAATGGAACAGCTTGGTTATCCAGGATGAAGTCTTGTGCCGTAAATGGGAAAACGCTTGAGGAGACAACTGTCATCTACAAATTGTTGTCCCCAAAGCCAAAGTACCGGATGTTTTACGGCTCTACCATGATGGATGTTCAAGAGGACATATGTGAGTTAAAAGAACTCTACTGAAGATACGAGAGCGATTTTACTGGATTCACTGTCGAGAGGATGTTGAGGACTGGTGTCGCAAATGTACCAGTTGTGTGGCTGTGAAAGGACCCCAGACAAGCAGCAGAGGTACTTTAAAAGTATACAACGTGGGAGCCCCCTGGGAACGGATAGCACTAGACATTGCAGGACCATTTCCGGAAACTGAAAACGGAAACAAGTGCTTCATGGTTGTCATGGATTACTTCACAAAGTGGTCGAGAGTCGCAGATAAATTGGTTCAGGAAGACTTCTGTCGTTTTGCAGTACCCTTGGAAATTCACAGCGACCAAGGCAGGAATTTTGAATCGCAAGTATTATTATTATTTCGTTTGTTCATCTTTCTTGCTTATGTAATACATTTTTAAATATTTCTTAAAAAAAATATATAAAAAACATTTTAAAATAGTAGCCTACCGGTGTCGCGAAGGTACCTCTCGCGCCGTGCCTTGGTTCAGGCCATGGTACAGAACGAGAGGGAATGGGAGGCCGTCTCCTCCTTCTGCGAAGCAGTAATGCTCGCGTAGAGGGAGGCGGCATACGTGAGGGAGGCTCAACAACAGCAGAGTCGCCCCCACGCCCTCAGCAGCAGCCGCCGCAGGAGACGCCGGGGGCTTCCGGCACCGCGAGACGATCTCCGGCCATCGTAGACCCGGGCCTGCGGGCGGCGAGTAGTGGGTAACTCGCCGCCCGATCAGCACCAGGCCCGAGAGTCGACGGCGCGTAGTGTTCCACGCGCGCCTCAAAGATTTGTCAGCAAAAGGACGGGGCCTGTCACGGCCGATGCCTGCCCGGGGGTTGAGGATAAATTCGAAAGAGTTACCTCGCCTCTGGGCATTCAGGGCAGGGAGGAACAGGAGTGGGTTTTAGTCAGTAAGAGTCTGACACGCCCTTCCGCTCCAACCTAGAGCGGAAGAAGTCATAAGATGATTTCCCACCCGCAAAAAAAAAAAACCGTTATCGGGAACAGGGTCCAAGCTACCGGCGGTCAGGGCTCCAGAGAGAGGAACCGCCAATGCGAGCCGTGTCCAGAAGTATTGCTTTCTGGATCAAGCCGCCTAACGAGAGCCTCCTGAGGTGTTGGTCGAGGCTCGTGGCTATTAAGCCATTGGCTGACACGACTGACGGCACGGTTGGCGCAGTGGTTGAGCGTTCGGCTGCTGCGCTGCGTGTCGCGGGTTCGATCCCCGCACGCAACAAATATTTGTATGACCTGCAGATCAGTTCCGGGTCTGGGTGTCTTGTGTATGTGAATTTCCATGTTTGTGAACGCACCCACGATACAGGAATATTCCTAGTGTGGGGCAACGTTTTATTTTTAAAAAAAGACTATCGGTACAATGATTGCTGAGTCCACATCCCACATGTCGACAACCTCGCGAGCCAAGTCAATATAATAATAATAGTTTATTGTTTCATAATATTGTTACATTAGTAAGGCGTGACACTGGATCCCGCACTAAGATACCCTGTGTTGCAGGATCCAGTCTCTCTCGACAGATTTTTCGATTTAAATATGAGGTTAACAATTAAAATGCGACGGGTTCAGCATAATTCAACTAAAGACTGAAAGGTAACTAAATAAGAAGTAGTCTCTTTAACTACATGAAATTTAAATAAATAAATGTATGTATTTTATGATGAGTGTCAGTGTGTATGTGTGTGTGTGATAATGAATACTCTAGTAAGCAATTGATAAAAGGTTTTCGGTTTCAGTATAATCAAGCCCAATCAGCCAGTCCGTAACCTGTTTTTTGCACCCAAACTTCGTCAAAGAGAGGATTTTTTACTTTTTATTTACTTTTTCATACAGATACGGTCCAATACGCGAGAAAGCTTTATTACTAAATTTAAGTTTGCAGAAAACTCTATTACACTTAGGCTTTCTACGCGAACGATGGTCCGTTACCTCAGTGGCAGCTGGAGTTTTATGGAATTTGAGTGGAACTGATAAAATGAACAGTTGGCGCACCGTAAACACTCTCGTTTCCCGATATAGCATATCAGTGGGGTATCGGATTCCTAATCTGTAACAGACCTTAAGGATAGCTCTTTGAGCGCGTCCAGCACTAATTAAAAGACTTTTACCAGCAGAACCCCAAGGTATTATGCAGTAGCTTAGTACAGACTGAAATAAAGCCAGGTAAGTCATCTTGAGAGTATCTTTGTCAGCTATAGATCGCAGTCTTTTAAAAATGTACAAAAGCTTCCTTTCGCGAGAAGTAACTGATTGAATTTGCTCCGTCCATGTCAGGTGTTGGTCTATGTTCATACCGAGATACTTGATGCACTTTACTTGTTCAAAAACAGGGCAGCTGCAGCCCCCAGACTATGAATGCATTGGTGGGATTTAAGTGCAAGTTCTATAGGGGCAGCTGTTTTTTTTGCTCATAGAGAAGTTTACTACCTTAGTTTTTTTAACATTAAGGCTAAGGAGGTTATGTTGCAACCAGCTGGTAACCTTCCGCATTCCAACCTCTGCGACACTGTAAGCTTCCTTCCAAGAGTCACCACGGAAAATAATAGTTGATGAATATACTTGATTTCTTTATCTTTCTCGGCTTTCACGAGGTTCTCGTCATGTGGGACGGTAATGTTACAATCATTGCAGGCCTCTCGATTCGGTCCACCACCACTATATCAGGCTTATTGGCTACATTAGTCCCGTCAGTGATGATGGACCGATCCCAGTACAATGAGATATGACCATTATTGAGAACTGGGTCGGGCACATACCTGTAGTACGGCACTTCCGATTCCACAAGAGAGTATTTCAGAGCAAGTTGCTGATGAATAATCCTGGCTACAAGGTTGTGCTTATGCAAGTACTCACCGTTAGCTAGACGAGAATAAGCAGAGATTGTGTGGCGGATTGATTCTCCCGGATGATGACATGCCCGACATTTATGTCAACCGTGCCGTCCTTCACAATAAATCTCCGGTAGTTTTTCGTCATGAAAACTTCGTCCATAAACACACACACACAGCACAGACAAAACCTTCGGTTTCCCCAAAGAGGTCACCGACACGCAGCCAGGCTACGGACGCTAGTTGATCTACTGATCGCCAAAGAGAGTGGGGTAAGGTCCTTGTCCACCGTCACTACATCTCGATGCATACTCACGTCAGCAGCTAGGAAATATTCCCTCAGACTGCATATCTTGCGGTTGTGGAGGGTCTTACTATTTAAAAAGCATCGGCCTCCACACTTCCGCAGCATATACAGTCTCATCACTGACGAACGTGGGTGATGCATTCGGTATGCAATTAGTAGTGTACGGACCCGCCTATCCAGGGCGTCAAGTTCTGTTTGAGTCCATTTGAGTACGCCAAAAGAGTACATCAATACCGGCATGACCCAACCGTTGAAGGCACGCACCTTGTTTCCGCCTGAAAGAAGGCTATTGAATACCTTCTTCAGGCGACCAAAGAAGCGCTCCTTCAACGATTGCTTCATGTCAGTCATACCGCTTCCGACATACCCAAATACTTATAGGTTTCGGTTGGAGAGAGGGATCTCAGGTTTATGGAATCCGAGAGTTGTGTTCCCACGAATTCCACAATCTACCCTCGCTTTACATGCATGACTGCACATTTTTTTTATTTTTAATAATAATAAAATTTATTTACTCAAAACAAAGCATTGTTGTACACGTTATAAATACAGTTTTATAAAATAAGTACTATTTCTACAAACGTGTGGGTGAACACTGCTCTCCTAGCTAGGTTATGAAAACCTGTGTTAAGGAGAAGCAGTCCGGTCCCCTAAGGTATTAACGTTTAGGTTACATAGTGCTTCTGATGTTACTGTTACAATTTCAGAGTATTGAGTTTGACAAGAAGTGTGAACGTTAATAATTTTATGGTAAAAAGACGGTGTGTGTGTGTGTGTGTGTGAGTGTGCGTGTGGGGGGAGGGATGAGTGTGTCTGTGTTTGCTTATCCATGCTCACCATTTAAGTTAGCATTTTTTCTGTTTCGTCATATGACTTATTTTGGCGGTACGATTGCAGTCTTTTTACATTTGTAAAACGGTAGTCCGTAGATTTGACACTCTTCGTTTATTTTATCATACAGGAATGGACCAAGAAAATGAAAAAATCTCTTGACAAAAGTTGAGCGTACTCGCGGCAGGGTGCAGATCCTATCCTTTCGACGTTTACTACGTTTTTTATTTTCTATAATTCGATATGGGGTGTTGCGGTGTTGCAGAATGACTGTCTGTAGTATGAAGTGTTGCCGAACATTTAGAACTTGGCAATCCTTGTATAGTTGATCGGTAGGGTAAAGAATAGGACGGAACGTGGCTACCTTTAAAATGGCTCTATGTGCTACTTCTAGCGACTTGAGGGTGGTTTTTGACATTTGTCCACACACTCCATCCTGATGGCACTACTGAAGGTTTTAGTTACCTTCAGTAGCTCCATCAGTTGCAGATTGTTGGGGGCAAAAAGTTTCAAGTCATCCATGTAAAGGAGGTGAGATATTACCTGACCACCTCTCTTCAACCGATAGCCTAGACCTGAAGCCTCCAGCAGTGTGCTTAGAGGATTCAAGGCTAGGAAGAACCAAAGCGAACTCAAACTGTCACCCTGGTATATACCCCGCTCGATTCTTTTTATTAAACCTTTATTGCTGAAGAACTAAACTGAGTCATAGGCATTTTTATAATCTATCCAACATGTCGACAGATCTCTTCGAGAACGGCGAATCTGTTGGCTAATGACAACATCAATGAGGAGCAGCTCTTTAGTATCACGGGACCCTTCCTATATCCATTCTGAGAGGCAGACATGATAAAATTTGTGTCAATATGATTGTTAATTTTGGCTCTCAGGATGGATGTAAGAACTTTATAGACCGTCGGTAAACACGTGATCGGCCTATAATGTTTGGGTTCCGCAGTTACTAAAGGATTTATGGAGCAGGTGGGTTACTCCTGTCGTAAGGAACTGGGGCAGCGACCCTGACTCTAGGGCAGACTGGAACTGAGTTGCCAAGCGGGCGTGCGATCTTTGAAACCTTTATTATTATTATTCCGTTTATGGTTTTGTAAACATATAAATTATATTTTTAAATATTTCAATAGTAAAAAACATTTAAACATAAAAAAATAGTATCCCACCGGTATCGGGTACGGGGTCCAAGCTACCGAAGGTCAGGCAGGGCTCCAGAGAGAGGAACCGCCTGACAATGCGAGCCGTGTCCAGAAGTACAGCTTCCTGAATCAGCACGTATATTCGACACGAACACTTTTATGTTCATGCATGGTGTCTGTGTCGAGGCATGGCGTGGTAAGTGTGAGCCCGCTCAGTGCCACCGGTGCCAAAAGTTCAGGCACTCGTCGCACCAGTGCCACAGTCCGCTCGCTTGTGTCCGATAATAATAAAATAATAAAATCTTTATTGTTCAAGAAAGCCGTGCAGATTCAAAATAGCACTAGCCTCCACACTAGGATTCCCTGTGTCGTGGAGACTAGTCTCTTTAGTCTTAGAATTTTATAACATACTCGTACATATGTAGGTACTGTAGGGGGATACAAACGCAACGTGCGTCGATCTGTTCGATTTGTGAGGCGACAATAATCGAGTGTTAAGCCAAATACCTACAATAAATCCAACTAAACATTAAAAAACGTTGCATTAAATTAAATTTAAACGTGTGTAGTGTGTTGTATACGTGTGTGATGAATGAGTGAGTTAAGGTGGGTTTGGACCAAACGAAGATAAAACCAGGGCAAGGTTAAGAGCAACGAAATAATACTTCCAATCCGTTTAGAGAAAGGGATACCGGAAAAGTGGGGACAGAATAAGCATACACTCGTCTGGTCCAAATCAGCCTGTAGATATTAGTGTGATGAGTGTGTGTGGGTATACCGCCGTTTGCCCGAATTTTATTTACTGGATGCAATCGGACTTTAGGGCACTTCGACTCGGATAGGTTAGGATAGAAGGGGATGGCGGGGTCGTGTGAGCGAGCGAAGCGAGCGAATAGACCCCGCCATCCCCTTCGTGGTTATTATTTTATAAACCACACAGAAGTAGGAGCCCCGCAAGGCGGGGCTCCGTCGACCAAGCCCACCATCAACCATGCATAGAATATTTTAAGGGTTGGCTATTAAGTTTGGCTTTAAGGTTTTGCTTGCGTTTAAATATTTGTCTAATAAATATTATAGCATTTAAATAACACACACACACAACACAACACTAACACTAACACTAGCATAACACACAACACAACAACTACACTAACACTAGTCTGTAAGCTCGCAATTGTACTAACAAATAAGCGTAAGTAGATTGTGGGTAACCCAACTGGAAACCAGGTTTACACCCGTGTTAGCAGCCTCTTGGACGCTTGCCCAAGTTTTGTCAATTAAAACTATGGCGGTATCATCAGCGTAGGCGAAAATTTTTGCTCGGCCCAGTTCCAATGTACAGAGGCTGTTTATGTACAGGATAAAGAGTGTCGGCCCAAGCACACTGCCCTGAGGGACTCCGTAGTTTAGGCAGACATAGCTGCTGCACTTGTCACTCATGCGGACCCTTTGTGTGCGGTTAGTCAGATAAGACTGGAACCACTCCAGAGTTAAACCTCGAATACCAATAGCTTCCATCTTTTTAAGGAGAATACGCCTGGACACCGTATCAAAAGCTTTTGCCAGGTCAAGGAAGACGGCAGTGCATTTATAGCCTTTGTCCACTTTATTTACTACAAAATCAACTAGATTAGTGACTGCGTCCTCCGTTGACCTGTGCTTACGAAAGCCATATTGATTATCTGATATTAAGTTGTTTTTCTCAAGGAAGCTGAGGAGTCTGCTGTTCATAATCTTCTCCAGAATTTTGGATAGAAATGTGAGTAGAGATATCGGTCGATAATTAGATGGAATTGTTTTATCACCTGCTTTATAGATCGGGCATACATTAGCGTTTTTCATTAGCGTAGGCACTTTCCCAGTCGACATACTTAAATTGCACAAAAAGGCAATTGGTGCAGCAAGGAGATTCTTGCATAATTTAAGTGTCCTGTTCGTGACTCCATCCCATCCAGGTGCTGAATTGTCTTGAGGTTTGCTATGATCTTATTAACCTCAACTTCGTCTGTTGGCGTTGCGAAGAAAGATTCGCTAGATGGGTTTTTGTCGTGGAATACTGTCATAGCAGTGAGTTCTGTTTGTTTTATGAATACGGAGCAAAGTCCTTTCAGCAAGCTTGTCACCTACTTTCGTGAAGTATTGATTCACGTTATTTAGGGACTACGGGATCTGGGTATGATTGTAGTAGTGCGAGGCCAGTCTGACTCTTATTTTTAAAGTTACAGATATTTTTAATAGCCATCCATGTTTTTTTACTGTCTCCGTTTGCATCTTCCAACAGTTTCCTTTCGTAGTCTGTTGTCAAATTTTGACATCGCTTTTTTTATATCGCTGCTTTATGATTGGATTATCTTTGTTTGTGGTTTTTTTCGCTTCCATGTGTAACCTGTCTCTTTTTCGAATGCATTTTAACAAGCCTTTAGTAATCCAAGGTTTTTTAATTGCCTTGGAGTTTCGTACAGTCTCCGTTGTTGTAAAAGCGCATATTTTCTCACTGAGCATTCCTGTGAAATCTGTGACGGCTTCGATCACGTCGCTGTAGTTATAGATGTGGCTCCAATCAGATTCGGCGATTGCTTTGTATAAGTTTGGGTAGTCTATTTTCACACTATTATTGCTGCTAGGCAATAAGCAGGAAGAAGACTTGGTGATTCCAACGATGACGGTATCATGATCTGTTATTCCTGAGTTACATATTGTTACTCTAGCAGTTCCTTTGGTTTTTAACAAAGCATGATCAAGCAAGTACGGTCACGTGTAGGGAAACGATGAGCAAGATAATAACCATAATATCCAGTAATGTTATGAAAAGATGGCGACCTGTAGAGAGCACAAATCATAAACTCTACCACCGTGAATGAGCAAACAGTTTGCGTCTTTGAAAGGCTGTACGAGTCATGTATCGCACAGGGCACGCGCGCATTCACAACATCAGCACTTTTCCATATAGTTTTACTCGAATCATACTATTGTTACGCTGTAACGTAGTGGCGTTACAATTCTAATGAAACATAAACGTGCGGAATAAATCCAGATACCAAAAGCCATTGTGATGGCTTTGGTAGGCATAGACAATTTTAGTTGACTGACAACACTGTTGTCTTTGGATTCTATGACATCTGTCAATGACGGCGTAGATATAAAAACCCTTCGAGTACAACGTGGAGGCCTTTTCGAATCTTAATCCAGCTGCGGGCGTGAGACTCACACTCTTGTTCTGTCGAACACCCTTGAGCCGTGAAGCGATCGCCAAATCCTAGCAGTTGCACGTTTGCATTGGCAAATATTTGCCAACTTAATTACGTGATCTTCAACCCCTGTAATTGGGTGAGTGTTTGAACAGCATACAGGTAGCTTTGTGCATTCTGTGTTCCTAATCTTGTGTAATTCTTTCCAGAACATGTCTTTCCTAATTTCTTTTCTTAGCATTGTATAATCAAGGCTCATAACCTACAAAAGATCTGTCGCACATTGTAATCACGCCTTCCGCGTGATCAGCTTTACTATGCACATATATATAGCCTTAGCTATGTACATGCTGACTTGCGCGTGGCTGCTGCTGCTCTTGAATGTCATCATGCTTTTCCTCCTCACCTTTGTAAACTCCGTCTGATTTTGACAACCACACTTGTTAGCGCACGTACAGCCGCTTTGCTCATGCCAAGGTGTCAAAATCAGCGGAGAAGCTTATCTTCCACCTTTGACACGCTGGACATTGTTCCCAGGGTCCTAGATCCGGATTACCAGTTCCGGATTACCAGTTCCAGTTTTCCAGACCCGGATTCCCCAATTAGGAAGATGGAGGGAGAGGACTTGGAGCCCTACGCCCTCAGCACGCACCTACTTCGTCCGCCATCGCGGCCATCCTGCCGCAGTGCCTCGTGGCGCGGCCACTAGGCCACTCAGCACGGCGGCTCGCTCCACGCTGGGTGCCTATCTACCCGCGTGGCCTCAGCAGGCCGTCTCCGAGCCGGCTAGACCACCTGCCGGCCGATCCATCCTGGCTCCTGTCGACCCTGCGAGCCGGCGCTGCCGCCTGCCGGCCAACACCTCCGGGGACAAACGCAACGTGGCTTCCCCGAGTCACCAAGGCTGAGCCAGGGCAGTTGCGTGCTATCTCCCAGGGGGCAATGAATATTGAAAATTGTGACTGCAGACCTACCCACACCCTTTCTCTATTTAAAATATATTTATTTAACGTTGACCGAGTTACGTGTTGTTCTTTTTTCTATCCCACGAAGGCTCCTTACGTCACACTGGCGCCCAAAAACGTGGTTTTGTAGTCACATTTTTTCATTGTTCCCTGGTGGGTATTTTTTTTTATTTAATTGTGTGTGTTGTCCAAGTGTAGAACGTTTTTTTTTTTTTTCTCATGGTTGACAGCAACTAATGTGTACTCACGGCTATTAAGATAATATCGTAGTAGTAGAGCTATTAGTGAACGGCTCGCCCCGGGGAAGTACTACCACCAATCTTATTTCTATCGGTTAGCAACTAGCGGTGTGCCGGTAGAAGAGATTGGGTGCCGGGTATAAATTACAGGCACAACCAGACTAAACATCTAGTCTTGGAAGACAAATTCTAGCAACTTCTTTAATCTTTGCTCAAAAATTGTCAACCTACCTTCTTTTTATTATTTTTTTTAATTTTCAATGTTACCTTCAAATTTAAAATCAAACTATAAATAACTTAATTTTTCATAACTTCTTAATAATTTAATAGAACAAACTTTTGATAATTCAGTATCATAATTATATCCTGTACAATAACCTAGAATACTACAAGATCATAACAAACATATTTTTGTATAGAACTTAGTATGGTTATCATCAAAAGTACAGTCAACAACAAATTTTGCTTGAAACACTTGAGTGTTCAAACAAAATTAAAATTTTAAACTTAGTTATTTTTTTTAAATTGATACTCTCAATAACTTTTAACTTTATAATCAAGTATGAACACTTAGGTTTTAAACAAGATTTTTTTTTATTATTGAAAAAACAATTTTTTTTTTAAAATACTATAAACAGTTTCTCACTAGAGAACTACTCGTAAACTTATAAAAGTTATTTAGCCAGTGTACACACTAAATGTACTAGTTACTTTTTTTAAACAAAATTTTATTTTTTTTAAAAAATTTTTTTTCACACAGTTTCTCACTTGAGAATTTAACTTTCAGAAATTACTTAGCCTGTGTACACACTAGTTGCACCAGTTGCTTAACAATCATTTGACTTATTTTACTTTTATTTCTTTTAAATCTAAACATAACTTTAGGAATTCAACCATAGCGTTCAATAGTTAGAATTTTTTGTAACAGACTGAGTACTTCACATTACTTTTGTATTGCTGTTTCAACACTCACCATTTTGCATAATATTACCATATATCACAATTGATTAAACTTGTTTACATATGTTAAACACATTACAGTTTGATCAATAATCCAATGAAATTTTTGTCCGCTCAATAATCAGCGACATAATTTTATTTTTAGTGGTTCTGAAATTGGTCTCGTAACTCGTTGTGGGTTCGATTTGTGATTCCGTTTATATTAAGGCCCTACCTTTTCTACAATGTTTTTTGCTTTGAACCAAGTTTTTTTTTTTCTATATACAACTATGGGTCCTTTTTATCCATAGTTTTTATTTATTTTGCTATCTGAGCGGTTTGCAACTCAATAAATAAGCCATTGCAGGGGCGGTATAGTTACTCCTTAATCAAAACCTAAACTAGAAAAAACTTTACTTCTTGATTTTATATATCTATTTGAGCGGTTTGCAACTCAGTAAAATAAGCCTCTGCAGGAGCGGGCGGAGACTCCTTAAACAAGCCTTAATCCAAAACAATATTTTATTTATTTCTTTAGTAACTTTGATATATATATTGGTTCTTAGTAATAAACATTCACTGACTAAGTCTGATTTACGCGAGTATTTAGTCAAATAAGGACGATCTACTCTTACATACTTGCTAGGAAGCGGACTCACTTCTTTAATAAGTGGTCTGCTGGTATGTTAGGTTTATGAAAGGATGAAATGAGCTAATGATGAATGAATGAAGATGAATAAAAGGGTCGTATTTCAGATGGTGGCTAGTGCATCACCATAAGAATTTTTACCCAGGTAAAAATCCTACCTTTTTGGGGGGTACTGTAACGTAGTGGCGTTACAATTCTAATGAAACATAAACGTGCGGAATAAATCCAGATACCAAAAGCCATTGTGATGGCTTTGGTAGGCATAGACAATTTTAGTTGACTGACAACACTGTTGTCTTTGGATTCTATGACATCTGTCAATGACGGCGTAGATATAAAAACCCTTCGAGTACAACGTGGAGGCCTTTTCGAATCTTAATCCAGCTGCGGGCGTGAGACTCACACTCTTGTTCTGTCGAACACCCTTGAGCCGTGAAGCGATCGCCAAATCCTAGCAGTTGCACGTTTGCATTGGCAAATATTTGCCAACTTAATTACGTGATCTTCAACCCCTGTAATTGGGTGAGTGTTTGAACAGCATACAGGTAGCTTTGTGCATTCTGTGTTCCTAATCTTGTGTAATTCTTTCCAGAACATGTCTTTCCTAATTTCTTTTCTTAGCATTGTATAATCAAGGCTCATAACCTACAAAAGATCTGTCGCACATTGTAATCACGCCTTCCGCGTGATCAGCTTTACTATGCACATATATATAGCCTTAGCTATGTACATGCTGACTTGCGCGTGGCTGCTGCTGCTCTTGAATGTCATCATGCTTTTCCTCCTCACCTTTGTAAACTCCGTCTGATTTTGACAACCACACTTGTTAGCGCACGTACAGCCGCTTTGCTCATGCCAAGGTGTCAAAATCAGCGGAGAAGCTTATCTTCCACCTTTGACACGCTGGACATTGTTCCCAGGGTCCTAGATCCGGATTACCAGTTCCAGTTTTCCAGACCCGGATTCCCCAATTAGGAAGATGGAGGGAGAGGACTTGGAGCCCTACGCCCTCAGCACGCACCTACTTCGTCCGCCATCGCGGCCATCCTGCCGCAGTGCCTCGTGGCGCGGCCACTAGGCCACTCAGCACGGCGGCTCGCTCCACGCTGGGTGCCTATCTACCCGCGTGGCCTCAGCAGGCCGTCTCCGAGCCGGCTAGACCACCTGCCGGCCGATCCATCCTGGCTCCTGTCGACCCTGCGAGCCGGCGCTGCCGCCTGCCGGCCAACACCTCCGGGGACAAACGCAACGTGGCTTCCCCGAGTCACCAAGGCTGAGCCAGGGCAGTTGCGTGCTATCTCCCAGGGGGCAATGAATATTGAAAATTGTGACTGCAGACCTACCCACACCCTTTCTCTATTTAAAATATATTTATTTAACGTTGACCGAGTTACGTGTTGTTCTTTTTTCTATCCCACGAAGGCTCCTTACGTCACAACGCGCTAGTACGCTTTTAGCATTCATAATCAGCTGTACTCGCCACATACACATAAATATAGCATTAATTACCTGGTAGTGAAGTATATAATAAACAGAATATTCTTTGGCTATCAGTGGTTCATTCCTACCTATAACCCAAGGTGTGTGCGCCACATTCAGCAGCGCATACATCTTTTTGGTCCTTCGAGCCGGATGTTGAAGTGTTCCGAGTTTCTTTGAGCAGTGACGATTTGGTTGGGCTGACCACCAGAAGCAGCATCAGTTCAACAGAGGAAGCATCACCGGCACAGAGGGCACGGACTACGGAGATCAACATCCACCAGCAACAAATACGAGAGTTCACCGAAGCACATTAGCAGCATATTCAGAAGCAGATTCGGTGACTCGAAGTATTCATTCTTTCAACATGGAGGGAATTATTGAAACTCAGTACCAGATCATGCAAGCCATAAATAAATTTTGACCAACTTCAAAAAGGATGGGAAGGAACGTAAGACACCAGACAACGTGCAGAAGAAAATAGACCTCCTCGACAAGTATTGGGCAGAATTTCAAAACAATCACGAGAAGATTCGCGAGCGCGAAGATCCCTCTCATCAATACTTCGTGCAAGATTCCTATGACTTCAAACGAGACAGTTTTATAAAAGCACTAGGGAATCCTTTGTCAAGTATTTAACTCAAGAGCAAAACCCAGCTTCACCCGTATTAAAGCCACCAGCCTTTACATTTGAACCGGCACCGTCGACCTCGAAGTTAACGGAACAAAAGTTCACTAAAGAGCAAGGTGCAGGCGGCGCGGAGCGCGGTAATCAATCACCCCTTTCTATAGAGGTGCCCGAGGCAGCAAATACCGCGAGTAACAGCAAAACAGACGAGATGTTACGCAAACAAAGGAGCAATATCAAAGCATTTCAAAGAACCGTATCCCATATCAACGTGGACCTCCTCAAAGAAAATTGGCAGTTTGAAGACGCCTTAAAGGTGCTGGAATCAAGGTGGAAAGCAGTTGATTCACTTTATTGGGACCTTGACAGTTCACTTAATGAAGCCGACGTGCAACATGAGATGTCCTACAACACGTGCGAACTCATTTATAACCAAATGAAAGAAAACATCAACTCCAAAATGTGGTCAGTTTCACACCGAGAAAAACTCGACACCGAAGATCGAAATTCCAGCCTTTAGCGGTAGCTACGAACACTGGACCGCATTCAAGGATTTATTCGTTGAGACTATTCATTCCAATCCGTCCCTTTCTAAAGCACAGAGAATGCAGTTTCTCAAAAGCAAAGTGAAAGGAGAAGCTGAAAAGCTCAATCAGCATCTATCGATCAGCTCGGAAAATTATGAGACTGCCTGGGAGATCCTCAATCGCAGATACAACAACAAGAAACTGATCTTCTCATCACATCTCAACTCATTGCTCGGCGTACCTAACACTCAACATTTATCAGCAGCATCAGTCAAAAAGCTCCACGACACGACGCAAGAATGTATAAATGCAATTAAGAACCTCGGTGTAGATACGTCATCATGGGATCCAATATTGGTCCACCTACTTTCACAAAAATTGGACGCAGCGACTCACAACGACTATTTAGAGTCACTAGAAGAGCCACGTGAGCTACCCAACATAGCAGATTTTCTCAATTTTCTGAAAGGAAAATTCGTGTCATGGGAATCATCTCGTCGCAAGCCAGAAACATCGAAGACATCTCAGTCTGAACCTACACAGATGAAAAAGAAATTTCATTCATACAAAGCATTCAGCCGGTCGATTCTGTTAACAGCTCACCGTGAAAACTTAGGTGGAGTGACCGTGAAGTGAACTGTCATTCTGCCTTGATTGTATGGATTGACAGCCCACTTCACGTTCACTTCACCTAAGTTTTCACGGTGAGATTTTACAGAATAGCATTACAGTGCGAAACAAAACAGAAACGATAATTATAAATCGAATTCAACAACTAAAGAAAATGAAGACGCAACGAAATGCCCACATTGCAATCAAGCACATAAATTGTTTTCGTGCAAATCATTTCTCGACTTACAGCCTGACGTCAAACGGAAGGCGGTTTCGAAATACAATTTATGCAAAAATTGTCTAACTGTGCATGCACATAGCAACGAATGTTTGTCAAGAAAAAGATGCCGCGTCTGCAACTCAGATCATAATACACTTCTTCACGACGCTTACGGCAAATGGGGTGGACAGACATCAAATAGCAGATCAGTGCAGCAAAACGCAGCCGCCACTGATAGTAAGAAAACTACAAGCAACAGTACCAATCATGTGTCTCAAGAAGATTTATCAGAAACTCTGCTTGCCACAGGATTGATCAAAGTGCAAACATATGATGGGTCTCTGATTACTTTGCGAGCGCTCCTTGATCAGGGTTCACAAACATCCCTTATAACGGAAAAAGCAGCGCAAAAGCTAAGAATACCGCGTGGCCGCTGCAAGGGTGTCATATTCGGTGTTGGAGCTAAAGAAAATAATTGCAAAGGCGTCATACGAATCACGTGCAGTGCCATTCACAGTGATTATACATTTGACACCGATGTTTTCATTATGCGCAATTTGGTAAATAATCTGCCGAATAAGTCATTCGCTAAACCAGAATCATGGACATTTTTAGAGCATATCACGTTGGCTGATCCAGACTTTAATGAGAGCCGTCCTGTAGACATTTTACTTGGGGCCGATATTTACTCAGACATAATTCAAGAAGGTATCATCAGACACGAAAAATCGCAACCAGTTGCACAACAAACACGCTTCGGCTGGATTTTATGTGGAACTGTGCAAACAACATACCCATTCAAGCGCCCGCGCGGGCCCCCCCGCGTCGGCAGGAGCGCCCGAGCATTCGCGCCGCGCGAGCGCCCGGCTCGTTGCTAAATTAAAGCTTAATATCTCAGAAACTACTGGAGCTATATGCAAACAAAAAATACGTGTGTATTGCTGATAATATAGAGAATCGACATACGTAAAAACTAAAGAATGATAAAGTGTTTAAAGTACTTCAAATGAAATGTAAACGTAAAAAAACGTTAGAAAAAAACGTTAATATTTGTTAACTTATGCCCTTACCAATAATTTTGTAGTTTGTACCTTTAAAACCTATTTATTATTAAACTAGACTATATAACCAATTTTTTGATACCTAGAAGTCACTAGGCGATATATTATAGGTACCACAGAAAACCAAAACAAAACACCCCTTTCTCTCATTTTTTTCCCGCCAAAATCGAGTCAAGTTACGGGAAGATGGAATGTTGACCTACTTTATCGTTGTATTTTACTGTTTTATGTGTTTGTAAATACTAATTATTAACTACTTTCGACATTACGAGCGATGTTTTAAGAGATTATGAAGTAAATAATACTAAAAAAAAAATAAACATAATTTATATAATTACGTAAACATTCCACCGTTTCCATGTTCCGTTTCTCAATTTTAGTATTTTCAACACAGACGGGACCTCTGAGAAGTTTATGTATTCGTAATCCTTGAAATTTTGCCGATTTTATGGATAGATAACATAGGTAGGTTGGATTTTACGAAAATTCCAATTAAATCACAAAGTTGACAAAAGTTGACTGTTGACACTGACTGTTGACGGACGACATTTCAAAAATTTTTAAAAAAAAATCTCTATGTCATAGTGCGGGGTGCCCAAGAACAAAAAGACGCGGAATTTAGTCGAGTACCATAAACAATAAAGTAAGAACACACTAGCATCGCCCCCACAGCAAAAAAAAGGTTTAAAGCAAAAAAACGGGGTGGATCGCTCTGGTCATCGTGGCGTTCCTGCGGACTTTTTTTTGGATGACCATGGCATTCCGGACGTGTGAGTGGGCCAGTGTAACGTTGTGATAAATAACATCGACGACATCCAAAATTTTTGGTCAGTCGAAAACATAGCAGAGAACTCGGGGATGTCTCAGGATGATCTGGACTGGTTACAACACTACAAGAACACAACAACTCGCGACGAAGAAGGTCGCTACACTGTTGAGCTGCCGTTCGAACCAAACTTTCAAGAAAAGCTAGGAACTTCGAAATCCATGGCTTTGGCACAATTCCGGCAACTTGAAAGAAAATTCAGCAAACAGCCACAATTAGCAGAAACATACAAACAGTTTATTCATGAATATCAAGCAATGAATCATATGGTCGAGTGTACTAGTAACATAACACCGACCTATTATTTGCCTCACCATTGTGTTCAGCGGACCGATTCTACAACTACTGCGTTGAGAGTAGTATTCAACGCATCGGCGAAGACATCCACGGGCCATACGTTGAATGACCTCATGAAGCGTGGCCCCAACTTACAGCAAGACCTCATGTCATTAATCTTGCGATGGAGGCAATATCAGTTCGCTTATACGGCGGACATTGAAAAAATGTATCGACAGATACTTTGCAGCACTGAACATCAAAACTATCAGAAGATACTTTGGAGAAGCTCTCCTGACCATCGGTTACGTGAATATCAGCTCACGACGGTCACTTACGGCATGAAAGCAGCTCCTTTCTTAGCCATGATGACTTTGAAACAGTTGGCAGCTGATGAAAGCGACAAGTATCAGCACAGCAGAGCAGCTGAAGCATTGCAAGAAGAATTTTATATGGATGACCTTGTGAGTGGAAGCTTCACATTATCATCAGCCAAACAGTTGCAACACGACTTGATTCGGCTGCTACGATCGGGAGGTTTCAACTTACGAAAATGGTCATCTAACAACGAGGAATTACTTCAAAACGTCAGCAGAGCGTCGTCAAATCAAGCATCATTCGATTTCAAGCAAGCAGAATCAACAAAGACACTCGGGTTGAAATGGAATCCCAATGAAGATACATTCTCGTTTGAGTTAAAAATAGGCGAAACTAAACCAGCCGAAAAGCATACAAAACGTTCACTACTATCAGATATTTCAAAGATATTCGATCCACTCGGTTGGCTAGCTCCGATAACAACAAAATTATAACTTTTATTCAAGCAAGTATGGCTCTCTAACATTCAATGGGACGACCAGCTTCCAGTTGAAATAAGCACCGAGTGGGAAAAGATCAAAACAGATCTACAGAACATTGGTGAATTTAAAATCCAAAGATGGTACCAGATTGGAGAGCATGACACTATTCAATTGCATGGCTTTTGCGATGCTTCAATAAAGGCATACGCATGTGTCGTGTATTGTAAGTTTGATACCTACATTACACTCGTTGCTGCAAAAACAAGACTTGTGCCAGAGAACAAAAAGTTAACTTTGCCACGTTTAGAGCTAAGTGGGGCGCATTTACTATCAACACTCATGAAAAAAATACTGCAAGCCCTCAACGGACGCAAAATCAAGGTTTTTGGTTGGAGTGACTCAACTGCAGTTCTCGGCTGGATTCAAGGCAATATCAACCGCTGGACACCATTTGTGGCGAACCGAGTCAAGCAAATCAAAGACGTAATAACATCAGACAATTGGAATTACATAAAATCAGCTGACAACCCAGCTGATTGTGCCAGCCGTGGTATCACAACAGAACAATTGAAGCAACATCATCTGTGGTGGAACGGCCCTCAATTTCTACCAGGATTCAATGAGTCAACGATAGCGGAAAGGTCTGCCTACGTCACGGATCAAGAGGAGCGAAAACTAAAGCAGAGTAACGTCATAATTCAACCTCATAGCGATGATGTCATACAATGCATACTGCATAGAAACAGCGTTATGACGCGCGCCGGGCGCGTTCTTGCCTGGGTGTTACGTATCACGCGACGTCAGCGCGAGCGGTCTGTTTACTTGAATGCCAAGGAATTGGAAATAGCAAAACATATGATTATTAAATATGTTCAAGAATCTGAATTTTCCGAAGAAATTGGTAAACTACGAAAACAGGAGCAAGTACATAGCAAAAGTAACATTTTATGCCTCAACCCGTTTTTGGACAAGGACGGCCTTTTGAGAGTAGGAGGCCGACTGAAGCATGCAAATATTGACGAAGAAATGAAACATCCACTGATCATACCACACAGCAGCCACATTACTGACCTTATTATCGACCAAGCCCACCGCCGCACATTTCATGATTTTCATGCGGGGGCTCGGATGACTCTCGCACATATCAGACAGAGATATTGGATATTAGGCGGGAACAGAGCTGTAAGGAAACGTTTACATACATGCATTACGTGTAAGAAGCATAAGGCAATCAAACAAAAGCAAATGATGGGGGACTTACCTGAACCTCGAAGCAATCCTTCGCGTCCTTTTCACCACACTGGCGTAGATTACACAGGATACGTTGACGTGAAACTCAATAAAGGGCGAGGAGTCAAGACAAGCAAGGGATACATCGCAGTATTTGTGTGCATGGTGACAAAAGCTGTGCACCTCGAACTCGTTTCAGACCTGAGCTCGACAGCATTTTTGGCTGCCCTAAAACGCATGTCTTCACGTCGGGGCAAGCCTCATCATATTTACAGTGATAATGGCACCAATTTTGTGGGTGCGAACAAGGCACTGCAGCAAGGACTAGCGGAACTGTGCAACACATTTAACGACGGGTTCTATGCAGAGATCAATGAGATGGAAATTCAGTGGCATTTTAACGCCCCCGCTTGGCCCAGTGCTGGAGGTCTGTGGGAAGCAGCTGTTAAAAGTCTAAAGCATCATCTTCGACGTGTGGTTGGTGAACAAAAACTCACGTTTGAGGAATATAGCACATTACTGGCCCAACTCGAAGCATGCCTCAACAGTCGGCCGCTGTGCGCAATTACAGAAGACCCAGATGATTTGAATTATCTGACGCCCTCACATTTTCTAAGCAGCGGCCCCATATTGACTATCTTGGACGGCGAACAAGATGGAAGAGAACTCAGAAAATTTTCGAAGACATTTGGAAGAGGTGGCAATCCGAATATCTCGCTCAACTCTCAACGAGAAGCAAATGGCAAAGGCCTCACGAAAATGTTCGAGTTGATGACGTTGTCATCATTCATGAACCTAACCTCCCCGCGGAAAGATGGGCTCTTGGCAGAGTCACTGAGCTACATCCCGGCTCCGATGGATTGGTCCGGGTAGTTACCCTGAAAACGAAAAATGGGTTTACCAAGCGCCCAGTGATTAAGCTATCAGTACTGGTTTCTGACCCTAAAGCAACCGATCAGACAGAGAAGATGTCAGACAAGCAAAATATCAAGAAGATGGACGACCAGTCAAAACGACGACCTGGAACGACGGCTAACTTGATAGCAACTCTCGTTACACTATTTCTCTTCATGACATCAGTCTTTGGCCACCAGGAATCAGCACTTTCATATAGTTTGACGTCAATACATAAAGCACTATATTTCGACCGAATCTCAAGCATGCAGTTTATACGAGATGATTGGAAACTCATCGTGTATCACGACATGAGCCCTTATTGGGACGGTTCAGCAACCTTCGAAAAATACCTTCGACAAATAAACAGTGTGTGCGAAAGAGAGACGAACAAAGCACTATGTGACATCATCGTACTGCAACTACATCATTCTCATGACGAACTGAAATACTATAATGAAATGCTAATCAATCAGCATATTGAAGAACGCACTCGAAAGCGACGAGGCCTCATTGACGGTGTGGGCTATGTTGCTAACAGTTTATTTGGAGTTTTAGATCAACGTTTCGCCGATCAATACAAGCAGGACATTTCGCTTATAAAAAGAAACGAAAATCACTTAGCACTCTTGTGGAAAAATCAGACCACAGTAGTAGAAGCAGAATATAATTTACTCAAAAGAACTGAGGAGTCAATCAATCGGCAACACAAGGTCATCAATCAACATTTAAACAATCTAACGAAGGCCACCAACATTTTGAACAAAAATCTGCAAGAACAAGAAGTGATGAACGAGCTGGCACTTTCCACAATCATAGCTACGAATATGCTCACGAAGCTAAAGTCGATACAAGATACAATAATCGACAAAATAATAGATATCCATCATGGAATGTTCAGCGTCCATTTACTATCGCCCAAGCAGTTACGAGATCAACTCAGCATTATCTCCGGACAATTATCGCGAGAGCTCTCCTTGCCGATAGAAAACATACAGACTGAACTACCGAAAATTTATCATCTTCTGAAGGTCAAAACAAGGGTGACACAGCAGTACCTCATATTTGAAATCAGAATACCACTTGTCAGCAGAGAGAGTTATGACCTATATCAGTTGATATCAATACCAAAACAACATGGAAACACCACAGTCGCCGTCGTGCCGATATCAGATTACATCGCAATTAATTTACGCAAAGACACCTATTTGGCACTGTCGGCAAGAGACATACAACAATGTGTCTTGTACGATGAGATAACTCGGCTCTGTCATTCCCGAAAACCCATTTTTCAATTTAAGTCAGAAGATAGCATGTGTATCAAAGATAAAAACGCAAACAGATGTCTTACAAACACTGCAGAATGCCGCAATAATTGGATGGAGTTAAGTAGAACAAATACTTACCTTTGTTATTGTTGCGGACAGTGTGCACTTCGCGTCATATGTGGGCGTCAGATTACTATAGCAATACAAATCGCTAAGGCCGGGGTCATTACACTGGATTCTGATTGTGTAATTAAAGGAGAAGATTTCACCGTTTTTTCACACAAACTACTACACTCACAGATTAAAACTGCGTCGGACTTGGACTCACCGCAAATCGCACCGATCAATCACATCATCAACGTCTCAGTGCCAGAAGTGGAAATCAACGTCACCGATCACCAAGCCTCGTTTCGGCAAATCAAGGAACAAATTGAACAGATGAAGTCAGAAAACGCCTTCAACTCAGAAATATCAAGCCACGATATACATCAATACTCAGCAATCTACGTGTTGATTTTGGGCGCTGTACTGGCGGTACTAGTTTTTCTTTGTCGGTGGATCTATCGTAGTCGGCAGAGGAGCGTCAACTTACAGTCGAACTCCGAGACACTTCAACATCCGGCAGTGCCGGCGCGTAGTGATTTCACCGCACCCGTCGGTCCGACGCCACACACTAGAGAAGCAAATCATCAGTCACGAGAAGAGGCCGTTCAGTTAAGGAACTTCAATAGCATACTCAAAAGTATACGGCGTCACAAGAAGACACCTCCAATTTTCACCAAACCAGTGTCTAGTGACAGTGACTGATTCAGTTTACACTTAAACATAGATTTAAGTCTTAAATTGTAACTTAGGTGAAAATAAGTTTAGTATTTAAGCACTTTGTAAACTCATGATCATCATCCACTCGCATCTCTCTCGCCCGGGAATATGTACGAGTCATGTATCGCACAGGGCACGCGCGCATTCACAACATCAGCACTTTTCCATATAGTTTTACTCGAATCATACTATTGTTACGCGCTAGTACGCTTTTAGCATTCATAATCAGCTGTACTCGCCACATACACATAAATATAGCATTAATTACCTGGTAGTGAAGTATATAATAAACAGAATATTCTTTGGCTATCAGTGGTTCATTCCTACCTATAACCCAAGGTGTGTGCGCCACATTCAGCAGCGCATACAAAGGCGGTTCTTCAATTTTCACTTGGAGACTACTTTTTGAAAAGACAGCAATGCCATCGTTTTGGTTAAGGTAACGTTTCGAGTAAAAGCATTCATAATTTTCAAGGCCAAATATAGGTGTGGTATCACTCAGGCGACACTCAGTCAAAATGATTAAATCAGGCAAAAAGTTTAAACAAGATATGAAAACAGTGAAATTATCAAAGTACTTTTGAATACTTCTTATATTTTGACTGATTATCGTCAGTTGTGAGTACGCATCGCCGATATCATTGGAACATTTTTGTGGGTCATTGTGCTTCGAGCTTATGTATAAGTGAGTCTCGTCCAAATCGTTAATTAAATTATAGCAATTTGCCATATTTATTATTAATAAAATAGGGGAGAGATAGTGGTTAGACTTAAGTTTTTTTTAATAGATCAAAAATAAATACTGATGAAACAAAAGGTTTTATGCTATATTTGAGATTAATTATTAGTTCTATATATATTTCTCGTAGTTGCTGAAAAGTATTTTCATTTTTGACAACTGTATACTTTTCTCCTTCCTTTTTACGCAGAAACACGCGTCCATTTGTAATCCAGCAGTATTGAAATTGTTTCTAGCGAAATCACGAGCAAGAAAGTGAAGTCTTTTTGCTTTCGGGGTTAAATGTTCTTAAATAAACAAAGCTTCTTCAGGCCCATCAAGACACAGGTGCGATGTATTGAGTTGACATCCTCGTTGGGTGGTGTTATATTGTTTTGTGCTACTTAGAAATTTTTCCTTGAAAAAGTTGTTTCTTGTCGATGCAGACAGGGGCACGCCGCTAGAGACTGCCCACGTCCGCGGGAAGAGCCCACCACCTGCGCGAACTGCGGTGGCCACCACGCGGCGTGTAACGTCGCCATCACGGCCAGCACACCGCGCCGTCCACCACCCACAGATGGGGACGTCTTCAAATATGAGTAGGCCCAAGGCGGGTCGCTGATGGTGACAGCCAACGGGCTCACATCTCGCGGAGGAACCACCTCCTCAGGTCGGAGGAAGCGGAAGCGCGAAGGCAAGGGCAGAAAGCCCAAGCCCCCAGCGACCCAGAAAGACGTCCTCTCGGCCGCCCCTGCCCCACTAGGGCGCAGGTTGTGAAGGGAAAGAAGGGCGCCAGCGAAGGCGCCGGCATTGCGCCCCTTTAACGCTCACAAGTCCCGAGACAGGAAGCTAGGGGCGCCGACAGAACTGCCAGCGCCAAGCCCAAAGATGTTACAACCTGCGCCATTCAACTACTGACGGACATCATCGCGACATGGTGAAATTACTCCAACTTTACCATGGAACATAGATCGCTAAGGATGTTGCATTGGAATGCCCGCGGCCTTCGGGACAAGGTCGCCCCACTCCGCCACCTCCTTAGGGATCAAAATATCGACGTGGCGCTGATAAACGAGACGCACCTGGGACCTGAGGACAAGGTCAGGTTCCCGGGCTACCTCGTTTATCGCAAGGATGAAAGGTCGGCCCTCAATATCTGATACCGTGATCTGGTAGTATTGGTGAAACGAAGAGTAGTCCATCAGGCACTCCCCCGTGCCGTCGCTGCGTACACTGTACGTCCTTAGTGTGCAGCTTCATGTCGCCGGCGAGGATATTCAAATATACGCCACTTATAAGGCGCCCGCAACTCACCTAGACCTCTCGGATTTGCGGGCCATACTACTAACACCCAAGCCTGTTATCCTCGCCGGTGATTTAAATTGTAAACACCAGGCATGGAACTCAGCGAGGGGGAACGACAACGAAAGATGGTTCTTCGGCAACGCGGATGCCTTCGATTACACGGTGTCCGGCCCCGAGACGCCCACTTATTATCCAGGTAACCGGAGCCACATTACGACATCGTGGTTCACCGAGGGCTGCACTGCCAGATCACTCAGCAAGTGATCGACGACCAGTTACAGTCGGATCATCAACCGGTACTTGTCTATCGGGTATGCCGACCCGACTGAAGTCACAAGCGCCACGTCGATTCCTGGATTGGACTATCTTTGCAGAAAAGATTGAGACCACAACGCCGGCTCGGCCTATTGCTACCGCCGCCGACGTTGACTTGTTCGCGGATGACGTCACTGCTTGCGTACAACGCGCCTTAAAGGAGGCGACAACTACACCCCTGACGCAGGGTAGAGGGCCACAGCCGCATCTGCCGTCACGGATACGCGCAATGGTCGCCGAGAAGAGGCGCCTACGCAGGCAGTGGCAACAGTTAAGGTGCCCGACACTCAAGATCCAACTCAACCGTCTTGCGGAGAAGGTAAAGGCCGAGCTGAAGGCTCTGGCCACCGCGAGCTAGGAGGAAAGAATAGACGCTGCGACAGGTGACGGCCATCGCTACATAGATTGTGCCGCCAGCTCACCAACGCCCCAGCTCCGGTGCGCCCTCTAGTAGCAAGCGATGGGGCGCTTAAGTATGTAGCTGAGGACCGCGCGGAGGTCTTCGCTGAGCACCTGGAGCGTCAGTTCCAACCGAACCTGACCGCCGAATACGACCATGTCGCGGCAGTCGAGCAACACCTTGAGGACAAATTCGCTACCCCGATAGTTCAAGATGAGGACCCCATATTTTTCTCGCCTGGCGCAGTGAGACACGCCATCCTGAAAACGAAGCCTAGGAGGGCCCCTGGGGGACGGTATCTCCAACGCAGCGCTGCGCCACTTGCCGCTCCGAATGGTCGCGGCCCTGGCCCTTTACGGGGATACTGCGCACGGAGGCCTTCCCTGCCCCATGGAAGGAGGGGCGCGTCATTATGCTGCCCAAGGCGGGAAAGAATGTCCTGAAGCCGGAGAGCTATCGGCCCATTACCCTGCTGCCGACCATCTCCAAGGTGTTCGAGTCGCTCCTGCTGCGACATCTAACACAGCACATCCAACCGCGCCCGGAGCAATTCGGGTTTCGCGCGGAACATAGCACGACGCTCCAGCTGTCGAGGGTACTGCACCTACTGCCGTCAGCCATGAACAAAAGGGAGTACGCGGTTGCAGTATTCCTTGACATGGAGAAGGCCTTCAACCGCGTGTGGCACGACGGCCTTATCTACAAATTGTCCACGTCAGACGCGCCCCGTCGCGTAGTGAGAGTGGTCTCATCTTTTCTGTCCCATAGGAGCTTCAGAGTGGTGGCGTGTCGCCGTGTTACTCACGTTACACTGACGACGCCCCCACGACGCCAGAGTCGACCCTCGCGCTGTACGCTGACGATGCCGCGTACATTACTACCTCGCTCAATGGGAAGTACGCGGCCGTCAAAATGCAGCGCGCCCTCGACCTCCTCCCCGACTGGCTTGCCAAGTGGCGTCTGTCGGTTAACGTGGGTAAGACGCAGGCGCTGATCACCGGATCGGCGCCCCTCCTTCCACGTCTGAAACTGCTTGGAGCCGAAGTCGATTGAGCGCCCCGGGCCAAGTACCTGGGTGTGACCATCGACCGCCGGCTCACGATGGGACCGCATGTCCATAAGGTCGCCCGCCACCTGCTCAAGTCCGTGAGCTCTTCCCGACTCCCGGAACGCGTCAAGCTGGGCGTGTACAAGCTGGCCCAATCCTGACGTACGCCGCCCCAGCCTAGTTCGCCCTCACCAACGAGGGAAACCGTAAAACCCTCCGCGCGCAACAGTACTTAGCGCTGTGGAGTGTGCTTGACGCCCCTCGTATGGTGAGAAATGACGTTATCCAACGATACCTCGGGATTGAGAGCCTGGACGATTTTGTGCGACGCCTTGCGAAGGGAATGTTCGCGCGTGCCGACGCATCTGCTTGGCTTCATGTCAAGCACCTGGTGCCGTGGCATGCGCGCCCCCCCGACGCGATCCGCCTGCCCCGCGACCTGTTAGCGGACAAGCGATCCCATCCACCGGACTGACGCCTGAGTAAGCCCCTGACACAGGCTACAGGCGGCTTACTCAAACAGTGACACTGTACATAGTACGCTCACCCCGGCAAGCGACGTGTTCTAAGTTAATATAGGCACGTTGCAAGTCGAATCACACACTCGAAACTCTACATGCGAATAAATTCACGCACCGAATAAGGCAATATGGGCTCGCTATTCGGTGCATAAGCACTGAGCGGTGATTCACAGTACAATACCGCTCACACACACACTGAGGGCTCCGCGGTCTGCGCGCAACCGGCCCGCTCTGGAAACGTGTCAGACGGGAGCCATATACCCATACTGTAGGTTTGTTATGAAGTCGGCATCTCTGTCGCAGGTCGCCTTTCGCCGGGCCTCCCCAAGGCAACTCCAGACCCCCGGGGTGTCGCGAAAATATGTCAATAAACCTACAGTAAACAACACTGACCTTCTCACATGGGCACGCCGCGCTCAAAATCACCATGCCCAGTGGGCAATCAAATGATAATGTACTCTGTGGTAGCGACTGCTCGAACGAGCGAGTCAGTCTGTTTTCGACTACGGATGCGAACGGATGCGGATACAAGCGATTACAAAGAGAATAGTGATTATTAGCGAATTAGTGTTTGTGTAAATAAGTTGTTGAGTTAATAAAGGATATTTGGTTAATTAATCGGTGTAAAATATTTTATCTCATACCCAGCTCGTCACAATAGCTTATTAATTTGCACCTACTAGGTTTTTTAGAAATCTTAATAAAATCTTACCATAATAAGCATTTAAGTATTAAGATTTAAAAAACCTTAAGAGATTGATTTTTTTCACTATTTTTCCGTTAATCAGCACCTCGGAATCTTTAAGAGACCATTATTCGATTTCAGACAATTTTACCCATGCAGCACATACTGTGTTATGGACAAAATTATTGCACTGGAAGCTTTTTTTTATTGTTGATAGGCACGCTCTTGACCACTATCTCACCTGATGGTAAGCGATGATGTGGTCGAAGATGGAGCATGCTTGCCTAAAAGTGACCTATTCACTCTTGACTTAAAGACTCCCAGGTTGTAGCTATCAGGAAACACAGACTCCGGTAGGAAATTCCACTCCCTAGCTGTACGCACAATGAATGTTTTCTCAAAACGCTTTGTGCGTATGGAGAAAGAAAGAAGGGAGGGAATTATGCAATTCCCTCGCACACTCCCTAAATGTAACCGATATAAAACCGACAGGCTAGCAACTCGGCGTCTATGTTCTAGACTTTGGAGTTTCGACTCAACGAGCCTATCATTGCCGATGATCCTCTTGGCTCGTTTCTCAATTGACTCAAGGGCATCAAGCTGGTATCTGGCAGATCCGTCCCAAAGATGAGCAGTACTCCATACACGATCGAACTTGCGCTTGAAAGAGTTGGAGCAGCTGTTCCAGCGTGTGAAGTACCGTCTCACCTTTGCGAGGATCCCCAACTTTTTGGCAGCCACTTGAGCCTTTGCCTCTATGAAGGGACCAAAATTGAGGGTATATGTTAAAGTAACACCAAGAAGATCAAGTTGGTCGGCTACCGGCACGGTCATACCTCGGAAAGATGGAGCCGGGTGAAATTGGCTCATCTTAGCGGAAAAAAGACACGCCTGGGTCTACACGCATTGATCTTGACCAGATTGGCATCGCCCCATTCTGAGACAGCCTGTAAGGACAAGTTCAAGCGCCCAACCATAGCCTCTCGGAGAGACTGGACCTGAGACCCACTAGCTCGTGCGTCGGGCACGTATCTCTCGGCAACAGTGCTGTCGTCTGCATACCCAAACGTTTTAGCAGATCGTTAATATGAAGCAAAAACAATGTTGCAGAGAGCCCTGAGGAACACGGCATTAATAGCCAGCAGTCCGCCGAGCAGCCATCTATGACTAGACCGATCCCTCAGGAAATCGGCAATCCAATCACACAAACCAGCGGGCAGACCGGAGGAAGGAAGCTTGCCAATTAGGCTGTCGTGCCAGACCCGGTCGAAGGCCTTCGTGATGTCAAGGGAGACCGCAAGGGCTTCCCCTTGTTTGTCGATGGCCTCACTCCAGATGTGAATGGCATACGCTAGAAGATCCCCAGTTGATCGATTTCGGCGGAAGCCGTATTGTCGGTCACTGAGGATATCGTTAGCTTCTAGGTATGCCAGGAGCTTGCCATTCAGTATACGTTCCATACTCTTACAGAGTACGGAAGTTACCGAGATGGGCCTATAATTTGCTGGGTCAGCTCGACTACCCTTCTTGGGCACGGGTTGCACGTTAGCTTGCTTCCAAGCCATCGGCACTTTTCCAGTCTCAAACGAAAGGCGAAATAAGCGTGTCAAGATCGGAGACAACTCAGTCGCACAAGTCCTCAGTACAATTGCCGGTATCCCGTCGGGGCCAGTAGCCTTGTTCACGTCCAGGTTACGCAATACCTTTCGGACATCCTTCTGATAAATGCGAATGTCTGACATAATCGACTCGCATCCACCAAGAGTACCAGGGGGCCTCGCGCCACCAGGATCTAGACGCGAAGATTCCGCAAACAGAGAGGCAAACAAGTTTGCTTTCTCCTCAGCGGAGTGGGCCAGCGACCCGTCGGGTTTTAGCAGTGGAGATAGTGAGGGGCGGCAGAAGTTCGATTCAACCGACTTAGCCAGGGACCTAAACGCCTTACTACCAGCTGGGTAAGCAGCAAGTTTGTTCCCAATTCGGCTAATGTGGTTAAACCGAGCCCTCCGCAACACCTTCTTGCAGGACTTGGCAGCCCTGTTGAAGGCTCTCTTCTTCTGATTCACGTCATTTGCTTTACGCGTTCGAGCGTCGACCCATGCCAGGCAGGCCGCGTGTTTAAGCGCATCAGCGCGATTGCACTCGGCACCATACCATGGTCGAGCTTCGTCAGACATTGTTACGTCAGAGAATGGAATGTAGTACTCCATTCCCTGCCGCAACACATCCGTTACGGCGTCCACGCACGACGAAACATCAGTCGAAGAAAAGCAAGTAGGTGTTAAAAGTCTATTATATACACGGAAGACACCATATTCCAAATACTATAAATAAAACCCTTTTATAAACACACAACTCTATTTTCCATTATTCCACCGAAACAATCACCGAACAACCGTTGCCTAGATACAACATAATAATAGACACATATCCAACCTCATCATCCCCCCTCAATTATTATTTCCCATAAAAATAAAAATTGCAGGAATATCATAATCATTAATGTAAAACATAGTTTAAAAAAAACTTACTTGCAAATTAACTTAAAATAATCTTACTCTTCACAGTTAAAAATAAAAACAAAACAATATGTAACAATAAGTTACGTACATAGAGGTACTTAACACATTCTTAAAATCAAACTAGTTTAACTGTTAAAACATTAATACGATTTTTACCAATTTCAAAAGTCATCTTAACTAATATGTTATTAATAAAAGCCAAGTTTTTGCATGAAATAACTATGTTTTAGTTTTCCTAGAGCTTTAGTCAAAATATCTGCAACATTTTCATTTGTGTTCACATATTTTACGATAATTTCTTTTTTATTAACTAAATCTTTTACATAATGATATTTTATATCAATGTGCTTCGACCTTTTGCTATTTTCATTACATTCCATCAATTTGATGGCACTTTGGTTATCAACTAATAAAATTGAATCTGACGAACATCTGAAATCCTGTAATAAGCCTCTCAAATAAACTAGCTCTGCTGAAGCAAGAGCAGCAGCTATATATTCAGCTTCGGCAGTAGACAAAGCGACAACATTTTGTTTCTTACAGTACCAAGACAATAAATTATTTCCATAGTAAAGCAATCCTCCACTCACACTTTTTCTATCCATTCTATCCCCAGCCCAGTCAGCATCGGTATACCCAACTAATACGTTACCATCAATGTTATATACAAGAGATTTTGACTTTGTTTGTTTTAAATATCGTAATACACGCTTAGCAGCATTCCATAGTGACATAGTAGGTCTGTCCAAATACCTACTTAAAAAATTCAACCGACGAAAAAAACTAAAAAGCAAAAAATAAATAAACCTTTGAAGTCTTGAGTATTGAGCTTATTTACCCACATAAAATATCAAATTTTATGTAAACTAATTTTGAGTCGGCGCCAAACAACAATCTGATTATTAAATATCTAAATTTTATATGTACGTAGAAATGAAGAAGGCTAGATGTAGGTAATTAGTCATTTTATTATGGCGCCGACTCAAAATTAGTTTATATAAAATTTTATATTTTATGTGGGTAAATAAGCTTAATACTCGTGACTTAAAAGGTTTATTTATTTTTTGCTTTTTAGTTCTTTTTTGTCGGTTGAATTTTTTGTTAAAAAGTTTTTTATTTTATGATTTTTTGTGACTCGCATCATCTTTTAATACTCTGAGGCTAATTTCTAATCCTACATCATTCCTTTTGGCACTGAGGTTCCCAGGATATTGACCAGTTGAGGTTACCTCCAATATTCTAATGACGTCTTTTCTCAAAGCATATTAAGTGGTATCTGTCACTAAAACCAGTTTTTTATATCGAACTTATATTGTTTAGGAAAGGTATGGTTTCCATCATCAGCTCAGTTTCTTTCATGATGTGATGATTCCTAAATGCAAATACCTGATTAAGTTATGAAAAGTAAACAGAAACAATATTTGTGCCCAATTTTCGAGGTTTTCTCTCAATTTTATCAGGATTCCATGATCAGATCCTGATGTCCTTGACATGGGACCACCCTTGAGGTATGCCCTATCTAATTAAAAAAGAATCATCAAAATCGGTTCATAAACAACGGAGTGAGGTCAGAACATATGTACAGAAACGCAAAACGTGCCCACAATTTTCGAGGTTTTCTCTCAATTTTATCAGGTTTCCATGATCAGATCCTGATTTTCTTGACATGGGACCACCTTTGAGGTATGCCCTATCTAAGAAAAAAAGAATCATAAACAACGGAGTGAGGGCCGAACATACGTACAGAAACGCTAAACGTGCCCACAATTTTCGAGGTTTTCTCTAAATTTTATCAGGATTCCACTATCAGATCCTGATTTCCTTGACATGGGACCACCCTTGAGATATAACAAAAAAAAAATTAAGATCGGTTCATAAATGACGGAGTGAGGGCTGAACATACACAAAAAAAATATATATATATATACGGTCGAATTGAGAACCTCCTCCTTTTTTTTCGTCGGTTAAAAATGACACAGCAAAACAAATATCGGGTCTGCTTGAAGTAGCCAGATATAAAAGGCAGCCTATGAATTGGCGATATGGCAGTTCTAAAGCAATTGGTTCACTGTCATTGCTTGTAAAATTTACTTCCATGGGTGTTTCAGCACCTTTGCAATCTGTCATATTAAATTTTTCAAGCAGTCTTTCTATTGTTGGCTCTTGATTTATTGTAATTCGTTCTGGCGTCCTCTCAATATTTAATCCTAGATATGTACTCACATCCCCAAGATCCTTCACATTAAATTCACCTTTTAAATGTTCATAAACTTGATTCAGGCTTGAAATACTTTTTGACATTAAAATAATATCGTCGACATATACTAGTAACTAAAAAGTGCAACTAAAAAGCCGCAACTAAAAAGTGAAAAATAAAAAACTTTTTTACAAAAAAATAGAACCGACTTCTAAAAAAAGTGCAAAATAACTTTAATTTCGGAAGTCGGTGTTCCTGTTTTGTGTCTTCGTTTTTTGACACCGACTTCCGAAATTAAAGTTATTTTGCACTTTTTTTAGAAGTCGGTTCTATTTTTTTGTAAAAAAGTTTTTTATTTTTCACTTTTTAGTTGTGGTTGCCCATTAAACTGTTTTAACAATTCATAGACATACGATAGCAGCAATCGCGGTTGATTTGCTGTCAATTTTTGAAGAGTTCCGTTGTCTGTCTCCGAAACCCATCACCAGATCTTTTTGAAATTTAAATGGGACCATTTCGGAATAAACTCCTTTCGAACAAAAAAAGAATTTTGCAAATCCGTCAATATATGACGGAGTTATGCCCGAACATACATAAAAAAAAAAAAAAAAAAAAAAAAAAAATACAAACATCCGAATTGATAACCTCCTCCTTTTTCGAAGTCGGTTAAAAATACACTTTCCGAAATAATTATACAAACAAAAATCATGTTTTGACTGAGTAAATCCTTTGTCAATCAAAAAGGTATGAAGTCTTTCATTCCAGCACTTTGGGGCTTGTTTTAAGCCCTAGAGCGATCGTTTTAGTTTCAGCACAAAACCTTTATCAATTTCAAAACCTTGAGGTGGTTTTATGTAAACATCTTCTTTAAGATAACCATTTAGAAAAGCCGTTGGCACATCCAGTTGTCTCATGTACATATCATTTTGTACTGCTTGACTCAACATCATACGTATTGTAGGCATTCGAGCGACTGGCGAATATACTCGTACATTAAATAGTGTTTCTTCTTGAAATCCCTTTGCCACTAATCTAGCCTTTTTGGTGTCATCTTTCTTTGTTGTAAAAACCCATTTTGTATCTATAGCTTTTTTATCTATTGGTAATACTGACTTTTCCCATGTTTCCAAACATTTCAAAGAATTTAGTTCCTTAGCGATTGCTTCTTGCCATTCTTGACCCCTTTCGACTGCTTCTTTATATGAACCTGGATCACCTGTACACAAGCAGTAAGCCACGTGTGTTTCGTAGTCTTCTAACCTTTTCGGAGGCTTAACTATTCTTCCACTTCTCGTTTTTATTACGTTTTCATTTAAAATATCGACTCTTTCAATTGTGCCTTCATTAGTACAGTCTTCAAATACTTCTTCTAGTTCGATTATATCATCTTCAGTATTTGTATTATCAACTAAAACCTCACCTGTAATATCTTCATCATTCTTTCTCGACTCAGTATTTGGTGTACTATTTAAATTTGTTTCTAATATTTCAACTGTGTCAGTTTTATTTATCATTTGTTTGCTTTCATTGTATACAATATCATCTTCATCAAATCTTACATCTCGTGACACGATTATTTTATTTTCCTTTGGATCCCATAAGTAATCCCTAACCCTGTCCTCGCATATCCAACCATTCTGCATTCACGAGCTCTTTCTGAAAACTTATCTGATTTTGGTAAAATGCAAGCCCACGCTTTTGCACCAAATGCACGTAGTTTGCTTAAATCTCTTGTCCCGGAAAGCATTTCGCATGGAGTTTTGAAGTTGATAGCTTTGGATGTACACCGATTTAACTGATAAGTCGCACATTTTATAGCTTCACCCCACAAATTCTTGGGTAGTTTAGTTTCGATGAGCATAACCCTTGCTTTATTGTATAAACTTCTATTCATTCGCTCTGCAACGCCGTTGCTTGCTGGCGAATACGGTAAACTGTATTCCAATGTAATGCCTTTTGATTCACAAAACTGCTTTAATTGGTTGCAGGTATATTCACCTCCATTGTCACATCTAATCCGTTTCACTGATTTTTTCGAATTCATTCTCATATCTTTGAATGTATTTAATAATATTTTCAGCTGCTTCTGCTTTACGTTTTAACAAAAAAACTACACAGAAATGAGAGTAATCATCAATTATTGTTTGAAAGTAAATTTCACCAAGTATGGTTGGAACGTTGGATGGACCAGCTATGTCACTATGAATAAGTTCCAACACTTGGCGCGACCTCGGTTGTTCTAAACGTTTAAATGGTAACCTGGTTGCCTTACCTTTCATACATTCATTACAAACTTCATTATAAATTGGTAGCTGTAATCTCTGTAACGTTTTGGAACTAGTATGGCCTAAACGTCTGTGCCATAAAATGCCAACAGCTGAATATAGCGCTGCATTTTCATTATCTGCTATGATTTTACCCTGTAAAATATACAATTTGCCATTATTATACGCCCATATAATAGAACCTTCAAAAAATGTGAACTTTGCATATTTCCTTTTAAATACTATTTCGTTCGGGTTTTCTAATAGTTTCCTCACAGATAGTAAATTATAAGCTAAATTCGGTACAATAAGTCCTTGAATTGTTATTTTGGTATTTCCAAAAATGACAGGTAACTTTCCACTATGGTGAGCAATCAACTTATCACCATTAGCTGTGTTTATTTTAATAGGATGTTCTAATTTCGTTATATTCTTCATATATTTTGCATAAATATCAGAAATAAAATTTTGTGATGCACCTGAGTCTACCACAAAAGAAACAGAATTATCAAAAATATCCTTAGAGTTTTGTTAGAGTTTGCATCACAGAGCATAATCTCTTTGCCGTGATCGTTGCTATGGAGTTTTTTTTAAAAAACGAAATAAAAACAAAATGTCATTCCTTGTGTCGATCGTATCGTATTAACAAACTATAATTAATAAAAACTATCAATTGGTAGCAGAGCGTGGTTAGAACGAGAAACGATGTCGTCATCATATCGTATAGAACCGCTTAATAAAAGTAACTACGATACCTGGTGCGTACAGGCTGAGGCCATCCTAATAAAAAATGAGTTATGGGAATACGCGAGCGGAGCTACAAAATTATCCGTGAACGCGACTGCCGAAGACTCAGAGAAGTTCCTAAAAAGGGACACGATGGCTCGTGCTGAGATCATGCTATTGATGTCTCCACCTCAGCTGAAGCAGGTAACTGGCTGTAAAACATCTAAAGACGTTTGGGACAGGCTAAAGTCTATTCACCAAAGTTCGGGACCTGCGCGAAAAGCAACTCTGCTTAAACAGCTTGTTCTGAAGAAAATGGCTGAAAAAGACGATGTGCAGGATCACTTAAGCAATTTCATGGATGTGGTTGACAAACTAGCGACAATGGGTGTGGAAATCCATCCAGAACTATTAAGTATTATGATGTTGTATAGCCTGCCACAAAGTTTCGAGAATTTTCGGATTGCCATCGAAACTAGAGACAGTTTGCCAAGTCCAGATAATTTAAAAATAAAAATTATTGAAGAAAGTGAAGCCAGGAAGAATAACAACAATAGAGATAATGCGGAAGATGCTTTTTATAGCAGAAATAAACAACAAGGAAGTAAGAATAATAGAGGATTTTTCAAATTCAGATGCAACAAATGCAAAAGAAAGGGTCATAAGGCTTCTGAATGCCAAGCGAGAGCCGGTTATAGTGATAACCATAACAATTCAAACCGTGAAAGTTTTTGTGTACAACCAACTTGCCTAACGTCTGCGAAGCATTTAAAGAAAAATATTTGGTGCCTCGACAGCGGATGCACATTTCATATGTGTAGCAATGATGAGAAATTTGACACAATAAATAGTGATTCTGGAACATTAAAACTAGCTTCCGATCAGTATGTCACAGAAGTAAAAGGCAGAGGAAAAATCACGATTAGAGTGAAGGATGGACAATACGACATAAATAATGTTCTGTATGTACCTGAATTGTCCATGAACTTAATTTCAGTTGGAAAACTCACTGATAATGGATACTCTGTAGTATTCCAGAAAGATCAGGCATTAATAAAGAACAGTAGCGGCAAGGTTATTCTCAAGGCAAATAGAGAGAATGATTTGTACTACATGAGATTTGAAGAAATAGAGAAGGCCAACGCAGTAGAAGAAGATACAAATATTATGAAGTGGCACAAGAAACTCGGACATCTAAATGAATCTGACCTGAAAGCAGCATCCAAGAAAGAACTAATAAAAGGATTAGAAATTAAAGAAAAGGAAAAATTGGGAGACTGTGAAACATGTCTGAAAGGAAAGATGACGAGCTTACCATTTAATACCTCAGACGGTATAAAGACAAGAGAGCCACTGGAAATTATACATACTGACGTGTGTGGACCTATGCAAGTTGAAACTCATGCTGGATCTAAGTATTTCGTGAGTTTTATTGATGATTTCACAAGGTATTGCTGCGTATATTTCATGAAAAATAAAAGCGAAGTATTCCAGATTTTCACAGAATATAAAAACATGGTGGAAAATGCATTGAAGCATAAAATTAAATATCTACAGTCGGACAATGGTACCGAGTACATAAATAAAAATTTCAATGATTATTTAAAACAACATGGAATTCAGCGAAGACTAACGTCACCCTATACACCTCAAAGTAATGGACTTGCAGAGCGTAAAAATCGAACATTAGTCGAGAAGGCGAGATGCCTAATGCTTGAATCAAGGGTTCCAGAGGAGCTGTGGGCAAATGCCATTCATACAGCAAATTATATAACGAATAGATGCCCAACTAAAGCCCTGAATGGACAGACACCTTTCCAAAAATGGATTGGTCGTGAACCATCTGCAAGACACCTACATATATTCGGTCAGAAAGCGTTTGTCCTAAGGAAAGGACCTAAAAGAGGATGGAAATTTGCTCCTCGAGCTACCGAAGGCATATTTGTAGGATACGCAAAATGTGCCAGAGGGTACCGAATCTTCATTCCTGTTTCAAAAGAATTTATAATAAGTAGAGACGTAAAATTTGTAAATGCCATGTTTTACGGAAAGGACTCTACAAATTTTGAAGAAACAAGGGAAAACAGAAGAGATATAAGTAAAAGAAATACAAATATAAAACCTAATAGGAAACAAGAAGAAGAAACAACTGAGAATATAAAAATCGACGTAAATATGAAACATAAATCGCCAAAATCTGACGCAGTACCTAGTTCTTCGACGCAGTATGAAACCCCATCATTGACTCAGCTTGATACTCCACCTCACGACGTTTTCGGAGAAACGTTCAATGATGCACTTGATGAATTCAATGAAAATGCTGATGAAGCAGTAGTCGAACATCATGAAGAACATCAAGCAACCGAAGGTGAACAAGTTGATGATAATGCCAATAGCAGGAGACAATCTCAAAGAAAAAGACAATTGCCAGTATGGGCTAAAGATTATGAGATAAAAGGCAGAAACGATGAGAAAATGACTACTAATAACATGTATCTATGCGAAGAAGAAGAAGAAGAAAGAGATGAAAAGTACTGGCATGATGCCATAAAAGCAGAAATCAGAGCACACGTAAAAAACGGTACGTGGAATATCGCAAAACGGGAAAAACAAATGAATCTTGTAGATTTCAAAATGATTTTGAAAAAGAAAATAGGTCCTAAAAACACAGAGGTAAAGAAAGCGAGACTAGTTGCAAGAGGATTTAGACAAAGACCTGGAGTTGACTATAGTGAGACATATTCTCCCGTTGCAAAGCTAAGTTCAATTAGAAGCATCATCGCTGTATCTGTGGAAGAGGACTTGAAGCTTAACCAAATGGATGTCACGACAGCTTACCTAAATGGCGTGTTAGATAAGAAAATAGAAATGGAGATGCCAGATTATCTAGAAGAATATGTAGCAGAAATAATGGTGGAAGAAAGTGGCAACAATGATTTGACGCTGTTTCACAAAGCTAAGAAAATGTTAGAGGACTTGAAAAACATAAAAGGAGAGAAAGTATGCAATCTCGAAAAAGCACTCTATGGCTTGAAGCAGTCAGGTAGACAATGGTACCTGAAATTGAGTAGCGAGCTAGAAAAAATGGGGTTTATCCCATCAGAAGCTGATCCTTGCGTATATATTTTAAAGAAAGGAGGAGCTAAAATGATTATAGCAATTTATGTTGATGATTTGTTAATAGCTTACTCCTGTGAGAAAAAATTAAAAGAAATAAAAAAGATGCTAAACCAAAAGTTCGAAATGAAGGATCTAGGAGAGCCTGAACAACTTCTAGGAATGCAGATTAAAAGGCAAGGAGGAGACCAAATAAAATTATATCAAGAACGATATATTGAAAAAGTGTTAAAGAAATTTAACATGGAAGACTGCAAGCCAACTGTTACACCAATGGAACTTAATCTGAAATTGCAGAAAAATGAAAAGTGTGATGAAAAATTACCATATCAACAATTGATTGGCACACTGATGTACTTAGCCGTGGCCACCAGGCCTGATATAATGTTCAGTGTGAGCTATTTGTCACAGTTCAACAGTTGTTTTGGAGAGGAACATTTTAAGAGCGCGAAGCGTGTACTACGTTACTTAAAAGGGACAAAAGACATGGGCCCTTGTTACAAGAAAACCGAAATGGAGTTGTATGGTCAAGCTGATGCAGATTTTGCATCTTGTGCGATAGATCGAAGGTCGTACAGTGGCTACTGTTTTAAACTTGCCGGTGCTCCTGTTAGCTGGGAAAGCAGAAAACAAAAGTGTGTAGCGTTATCAACAGCCGAAGCAGAGCACACGTGTGTGGCTGAAGCTGCTAAGGAAGCCATTCATCTAAGGCGTTTGATAAATGATGTTACAGAATGGAGCCAACCCATCGTCAAAATATATAACGATAATCAGGCTGCCATACAATTGACTAAAAATCCTATGATTGGCTCTAAGACAAAGCATATTGATACGAAGCTACATTTCATAAGACAGTTGAAGGAAGTTGAAGTAGAATACCGTCCAAGTGCCCACTTGGAGGCAGATATGTTGACTAAGAGTTTACCTGGACCAAGGCTTAATGGATTGAGATCCTCACTTGGTTTAATGTAGCGATAATGCTAGTGATGAGGAGGAGTGTTAGAGTTTGCATCACAGAGCATAATCTCTTTGCCGTGATCGTTGCTATGGAGTTTTTTTAAAAAACGAAATAAAAACAAAATGTCATTCCTTGTGTCGATCGTATCGTATTAACAAACTATAATTAATAAAAACTATCAAGTTTAAATTAAACTCCTCATCAACCATGAAACCTATTTCATCCTTTATTGCTTCTTCGTTGTCTATTGTTGCATTGTCCCTTGATGTAGTTGCTCTATATATACCACCACGGCCTCTGCTCTGCGACCTGCCCCTACCACGTCTATGAAAGCTACTGCCTCGTACGGGAATTCCTTGCTGACAATTATATTGCTGCTTATAAGGGAAAATTTTGCGACAATGTATAGATTTGTGCCCTTTTTCATTGCAGTTCCAAAATTCTAAATTGAAAGCATTTTCAGATTTCTGTGAAACCAATGTGTCCAATCTTATTTCCGCATCAAGCAATGTTCTTTTTGTTTTCTCTAAAGTCAAATCATCGTTCATAGCTTCTAAAGCTGTCGTAACATTGTTAAACTTTTCTGGTAACGCTAGTAATAGATGGACTACTATATCAGATTCATCCAATTTTAATATATTTTCATTATCATTTATTAGCTCATCAAATTTCATGAAGAAATCTTCTAATTTTTCGTTACTGTCACATTTCATGTCAATCAACTTCTTTTTTAAATTATATTTGTTCATTACAGTTTTCCTCGTAAAAGTATTTTCTAGAGCGACTATCATTTCCATCGCACTTTTACATACTTTAACAATGCCTAAAAATTTGTCTCCGATACATTGTACGATTAGTGAACGAGCCTCCGCATCTCGCTTCTTATTTTCATCTTTTACCTCAATATTTTCCAGTATGTCGCTGAGACCCCTGGCTTCTAACAACAACTTCACTCGAAACCTCCAATTATTAAAGTTATCACCATCTAACATGGGTAACATTTCCTTAATATTTAGTGTCATTTTGCTTTTTTTATTGAAAGCTTCTTCAAAATAAAAAAAAAACTGTAAAAGGATTATGGGGCGTCCCATAACCTGTTAAAAGTCTATTATATACACGGAAGACACCATATTCCAAATACTATAAATAAAAGCCTTTTATAAACACACAACTCTATTTTCCATTATTCCACCGAAACAATCACCAAACAACCGTTGCCTAGATACAACCTAGTAATAGACACATATCCAACCTCATCAGTATCCTGCCAAGGATAACATGCGAAGAAAGATCGCATGCCATCCTAATCTGCTGATCTGTATCGCCAAACCTGCCTGGTGCCTCTAGGGCTAGGATCGGGCGGGGAGTGGACAGATACAGACTTCACCAGACAGTGGTCGGCAGTACCTAATGGTGAAGAAATCGACACCGAGTAACGGTCTGGATCTGTTGTCAGCAGAAGGTCCAAGCAATTGACCGTGTGCGAATCAACATCCAGAACCCTCGTTGCCCCCTGGACCAGCTGGGTGAAATTTAGCGCTAGCGCTAGCTTACGCGTCTCTTGTCTAGCATGGTCTGTGCACTGGTATGGGAAGAGCCACTCCTGATGGTGGGCGTTGAAGTCCCCCAAAAACACCAATTGAGCAGAAGGGTACCGCTGCTGAGCCACATCCGCCGCCTCACTGAGGTGTTATGTGAGCCTAGTTGTCTCCAAATCACCGCTGTGCAGGTAGACACAGGCGTAGACAATTTTATCTAGGCCTGTGTCCACTAGGACCCAAAGAGTTGAGAACCTGGAGTCCTCAAGGGTACGGAGACGCCGATAGCAGATGTCGTCCCAGGCGTACATGCATATACCAGCGTGTGGCTTAAAATTGTCTGGGTAAGATAGGTACGCCACGTCAGACGGACATCCGATCTGCGTCTCCGAAAGGAACAAGAGAGCTGGTTTCTCAGTCTCTAGGTGGTGGTGGACTGCGGCGAGATTTGAGTGCAGACCTCGTATGTTAGACAGGTGCACTTTGTGAGAGAGGAAGTGCTGCCGCTGTACAGCTTTTCTCTTTTTGTTCCTTTTTTTCATAATTGAAGAGTGAAGGAGGTAGAGGAGAAGGAAGTGAAATGAGGTTCCACGCTGCTAACCTTTAGGCACGCTCTGACAGGACGACATTATTGGGGGACTAATCTGGAGACCGCGGGGACGCCCGAGTCCCCCCGGGAATGTCCATCGGGCCCTCTCGTCTGGTCGCCAACCAGCACGATGGTGCATTCCGGGTATTTTCGACAGTTGGCGGGGCAGCCTTTCATGTGTGGCTAGCACACTACTTGGGCCCCCAACTACCTGCGGTCGGCCAGCGGCGCACCGTGCCTCAGATCCTGTTACCCTCCGCGACTAGTCTCCCGATACATCCATATCAGCGCGAGCCAAGTTGGTCTGCCTGCAATGAAACAACTATTTTGACCCAACTCCTCTGGATATACTGAACATCGTACCGGAACACGGCTAGGCCGCTTGGCGGTACGTCTTTACCCAGTGGGTGGTCGCAAGCAATCGGTCGAAACCTACCACCAGTTAGTATCACCTGTTTAGCACCACCCGGGGACCACGTGTAGGGACTCAATGGGTATACTCCTACGGACGCGGGTGACTCGGCCCCCAAAAAAAGAAGCAGCTAGGAGCCATGAAACTCTTTCGTTTGTATGTAGGTCAGTCATAGGTACTCTTTTGTAAGAAGCTTTCAAAACCAAATTTTAAATTTTATTGACAGTACATGTGTCGGGCAAGTGGGAAAAAAGTACTCTGTGGTGGGAAAGACAGAATCGAAGAATCTTTGTGTATTTGTTAGTAAATAATTTCACATCATGCAACCGGAGTCCTCATGTATTGACACGTTCCTGGACTCAGACACGAGTCCAAGATCCGTTACCTCAGTTGATCAGGCCATAAAAATAAAAGCAGCATCAGCACCCGCGGGGGGGTTCTTAGTTGTACCCGAGACCCCTTCGGAAGAGGGGGTGGTAAAGCCACAGATATCCGCCCCCTCATATCTGAACTGTCTGCGAGAGAACGATGACCCTCCCTTTCGGAAGCCGCCTAAAGAACCCAGGCCGTGTATAATTACTGGCACTATCATGAACGATGCTGAAGCTGTGGCCATGATTGCAGCCAGTGAAGTTGATGCGGAAAACGGACTGAGAAAATTCTTAGGTAGGTATTTAGGTAATTGATGTATCCTCAGGCAGGCCTTTTAAGAACACACTTTTCACTAGAATTAACTCGTATGTTCCAAGTAGTCAGGGAAGAGTCTACTGCAGTTGCTATGCCCGGCACCAATTCAGACTCCGAACTATAACCCTGAAAAAGCCATTAATTAACACGTGCCTGACTCAGTAACCCGGCAAACAAGACCGTCGTTTACTGTCTTTTGGGGTCATCCTACAACCGTAGACGTTCTTGAGACGCGTCACCCATGGATAATTCTAAATCATGGATTAGTAGTTATATACCACATAATATTACGTATAAAATTTCGGTTGACTTGTGGATGAAGTTATGATGAAGATGATCATTTTTTGATTGATCGATCATTTTTTTAGGTGACTTCCTAGTTCAAAAGAACATAATAGCGAACTACTTCTTGTCTGAGAAGAACTTCCTCATCAGTCTAATGATG
Organism: Polia nebulosa; assembly: GCA_951329385.1. Classification (NCBI taxonomy): domain Eukaryota; kingdom Metazoa; phylum Arthropoda; class Insecta; order Lepidoptera; family Noctuidae; genus Polia; species Polia nebulosa. The sequence goes on along the minus strand of OX589592.1, from coordinate 3,450,324 downwards.
GAAACGATCGACTACGCAGCGCAGAGGGAGTTTGACGCCCACAAACTGTCTACTCTGATTTCGATATACTTATCCACGCATAAGTACTTCAAGTGGTACTATTGGCAGTCCCCGGTTGCGGTCTGGAACTATTTCAAAAATGTCATGATTCGGCATACGATCCAGGTGCTTAGACGTAAAAGTTTTATTTTCATTTGCCCACAGCAACTGATTTTGAGGCAGTCGGTTCCATTTACTTTCGCAAAATCTTGAAAATGAAAATAGAATAGGCTAGTTTCCTAAAAAAAATCTAATTATTCCGTCTGTTATATTACCAAAAAATATTGGACACCTATTTTTTTTTATGTCACGTAAACCAATAAACATCAGAGTTGATAACGTCCTCAATTTTTGAAGTCGGTTAATAATGAGGACGATACCTACAGTGCGTTGAAATTTTGCGTGACGTCATACCTCGATACATTTTGTACGTTTAGTGGCGTAAAAAGCCCCTACTGAAGTTTGCTGCGTTAACTTTGTAATTTTTTATTGGTGCGATAAAACAAAAAATACGGGTCAATATTTTCTAATAATCTAACCTAAGGACTAAATACAATTATTATTTATAAACACAGGAAACATTCCGATTATCATTTGTTTATTAACAATTGTTTCCAATAATACCATAACTAAGCTAAAAATAGATAGAATCAGTTCAATCTAAAACTGAAGTTCAAGTTTTGGATAATTCGAGATTCAAGTTCTCGTACCTACTCTATTTATTTTATTTCTAGGATAGTCCTGACGGTGAAGCAGTTTTTGGACCAGAGGATTGCTACGACATAGTCTCGCACTTCCACACGGTCTACATGACCAACTTGCCGCTCGTTCACATCGTTACCTTTGGCACATACAGACTCAAGCTAGAGTGGCCTTTCAAAGCGAGAGTTTAAAGAGTTATTATAACTGCTTTGCAAACGAGCGTGTTTAAAACTATTGCAGTGGTCCCGACTCGTGGTATTATAGCTCGAGATAACAGGATCTGCTCTTTTCTATGAAGACTTTATAAGATTCACATTTTGCTTTATAGAGTACAATGCTTGACTATGGTTGGTAATCATCTTTAATTTTAGCATATACCTACAGTTTTAAATAAATATCTGAATTCCAAAACCAGTTTCATTTAAAAAGATGTTGGTACCTATCCGATTCAGCTGAAATTTTGCATAAGTACACCTTTAGTTCTGGTGACAATGTATTTTTATGATAAGCATGACCTGAATCGAAATTCAGGATTAGCTCCAGCTAAAGAAACTCTTCAATGCTCAACAGCACGGACACAAACTATTGTGTAGTACATTTAATTTTATTGAAATAGCCGTTACAAAATCTTGTTTAAAAAAATGTTTTTTTTTTTAACTATTGACTTATTTTATCAAGAACTTTCAAGATATTACTCCTACTAACAAACTTATTTTAACTGTAAGTATATAATACCTACTAGCACTTCGCTCGCGACTTCGTCCAAGTTTATTTCGAAAATACAGTCCTTTAAAAATATAATTTATAGCTTGGATGATTGACGTTACACCGTGTCGCCACCGGGCCGTGCCCCGGCCAAAGATTTATAGCATACATTTTGTATGAAGAGATTCATGCCAGAGCGTGCCCCGGCCGGGGCTCGGCGTCGAAATGTCGGTGGGTATTGTTTCCCGGCCGGGGCTCGGCCCCGCCCCGACACGTTGTAACATGAACGTGTGCACCGGGCCCGGACGTGCCCCAGCCAGGACACGGTCAAACATCTATAGTATACTTTTGTATGAAGTGATTCATGCTTGCTAACGGTCCGCGCCCCGGCCGGGGCACGGCCCTGTGGCGACACGGTGACAGCCCGGTGTAGCATGAATGACTAGCCCGCCCTGCCTTGTGGTTGGCGAGCAGCGAGTGTGTAGTTCCGATAGTTTTGTCGGCGGGCTTATGCTACTGTTCGAGTGCGACGGGCGATTACTCGCACCACTCGCTCGGGGCGGTTAGTCCTGCGCAACACTACACTCGCTAGAAAGAAATGACCACTGGTTGGTCTCTCAGCGTGAGTTCTGACCGCCAAGCGAGCATCGCTGAGCGAGTAAGCTTTGATAGATCTTGTCACTCAGCAACAAACTTGTGGAGCGAAACCTCGCCTGCGGTGTGAACAGTCAGCGATCAACTGTTAATAATGCATCTCTTTTGTTTACACGGAATGTATATCAAAATAGCCGATAGTTAGTCGCTTCCTCGCTGGCCTGACTGGTGGGACAACTGCCTATAGGAACCAAACATAATGTGGCTTTCTACTGGTCAAAATATTTTCAAAATCGGTTCAGTAGTTCCAGAGATTACTTCGGACAAACAAACTTACAAACTTTAACTTTTTATAATATTAGTATAGATTAGTTGATAAGAATGTGCAGTGAGTCATTGATTACCGGAAATTAAACAATGCATTTCATTCAGTACTCAAACATTTTTATTAGCCGTTCATGACAGCAGTCTTCAATTGCTCTTTTATATGCTGTGGCAATTTCTTCTTCTTTCTTTTCCTAACTTTGCCTTCAGCCACACTCTCTGCCTTCTTATTATTATTGTTGGTGGGCTTTTTCTTCTTTTTCTTTTTACATGATAGAGGATTAGGATTATGCTGTTTCTTCTTTTTTAAGGGAATTTTAGGTTCTTCTACTTTTTCTTCAACACCCAGAACCTTTTTCATAGTTTGCAGTGCTTCATTTTGCGTTTCAGTGATAAACATGTGTGGATTACCTTCTAAGGTCCGGCCAGCTTTGGCATAACTAGCCGTGGATGGCTTTTCTAATGTAGGGGATTTGTTATGGAGATACAAAAGTGGAACACCAGCTTTTTCCCTAAGTTTCTCTTGCAAATCCCTATCCTGTGTTGCCAGTATATAATGTTTATCATTCTTTCTACCAATCATAGACAATATGCAGTTAGATCCACCTATAGGCTCTTTGTGATTGCATTCATGTATTCCAAATTGCTTCAATATAGTTAGGGCTCCATGAGTCTTCTTTGCTATTTTTTCTGTTTCTATTATTATGCATCTTGTAGTCAGTAATTTTGCTTGTGAGTTCAAATATTTTGGAATTTGTTCTCTTATGTTAATTTGTTCCTGAAAAAAGTTAAACTTATTTATTAGTTACTGGTTGGTGACGTGCTAGTAATTTGAAATTGACTCTTTGCACGTCTAGCGGTGACATGGTGGGTCACAAGGTGAATTAGTTGTAACAATAATTGACAGCGGAAAATGGAAGTATGTTGTGTCAGGAAGATGATGAATTCTAAAGTTGATATTATTAAGTGGTAGATTCTTAGAAGTATAAATAAAGCAGGATTTAACCAAAAGGTAGCTTGAGATGACAAGTCGAAAAGAATACCTAGTTTTAATTACTGATTGCTGGTTCAGGGAAATTCTCCTGCCAACGCATGCTCTGCTCTTTCAGAGTGAGATGGGAGTCTGCGCTGTCGGCCTCTGGGTCTGGAAGCTCTTCCAACGGGACCTGGATGTCCTCATGGGGTAACTGCTCGGCTCGCCACTCCTCATCCACTATGTCTATCAGACGACCATTCCGGCGGTACTTGCTGTCCATTCTGTGTACATTTTATTGCTTTTAGGGAATGGTGACGAGTTTAGAGACAAATTATGTAGTTGTGTATAGAAAGTATTGTTTTTGCGAACAGTAATTAAAACTAAGCCTTCTTCTGTATACATATGGTTATGTTATTATTCTTATTTTTAGGGGATTAATTAATAAAGTGTATAGAAGAAGACTTACTTTAAACGCAGCAAAACAAAATGTGCCATCAAGCAAGACTTGGTACGGCTGGTGGAAACCGTAGTTGTTGTAGTAGAACTTCAAGTATTTCTGAACCTTTTTGTATCTAGTTATCTTCATTTTATGAAACTATAGTACAAACCTGTTAAATATTACTAAAACACTGTTTCGTCTACAATGATTTACACCTTCCGATCACACTTCCGATTTCAAGGTACACAATTTTTTTTTTCTGAGCGGCGCGACCACAGATTAGATAACTAGGCTAGGCGCGACGATCGGATCGATCGAATTTTTTTTTGTTCTTTTTGGAACAGGCTAAAGTCAAAGACCATGCTGCCTAGTCATCAGTAATGTATTTTTGTTCCATTAGAATGCAGATGTAACACATTATATTGTTTTTTTCAGTATTTGGCAACAAATGTGTCAAGTTAAGAATGATTCACGTTACACCGTGTCGCCACCGGGTTAGTCATTCATGGTACACCGGGCTGTCATCGATCATTTCACACAAAAAGTATACTATAGATATTTGACCGTGCAATTGTTTGACCGGCAATTGTCTCCCGGCCGGGGCACGTTCGGGCCCGGTGCACACGTTCATGATACACCGTGTCGCCACCGGGTCGTGCCCCGGCTGGGAAACAACTGCCACCGACATTTCGACGCCGTGCCCCGGCCGGAGCACGGCGTCGCGACTAGCATGGATAGCTTCATACAAAATGTGTTCTACAATCTTCGACCGTGCCCCGGGGCATGGCCCGGTGTCGACACGGTGTAACGTGAATCATCCTTTAGCCTTCCCGGCAAACTTCGCTGAGGTAGTCAGTATTACAATAAAATTCTCAGCTTCATTTCATTGAGATCGCGCCTCTTTCAATAATTTCACATATTGTCCAGTTGCGTAGACACTTGAGACACAAAACTTCACCAATTTTACATCACACTATCCACTAGGAATCAGCTAGCGAATAATTAAAACAGCCTCTGAACTACACTCGAAAAAATCCCGCCAAAAAACTCATAGCTGTCACATATCAAAAATCCAAAAAAAAAAATAAAAAAAAATGAAAATATGTCTTTCTTATCTGCGGCAAATCGAATTTTGCCGCAGATAAGAAAGACATTTACGTTCCATCCTTTTTATTTACTTTTATCAGAATGCATAACACATGCATAAAACTCTTGGCTAAAAAGAGATGACTGGCATAATTTCGTAGTAAAAGAACGGGAATGCAACGTGTTGTTTCAAGAACTGTGAATTATGCCCCCGCAATGGATTACAAAATTACAATGGTAATAGAGTTTTATTGTGTGAATTTTTGCTTGTTTACTTCAATCTGAAGCCCTTCTGAAGAGCCTCTAGTGTGAATAAAACGCACTAATAAAACTAATAAAACGCACGCAGACACGTTGTGATACAAAGTATCTTGTTTTCTATTTGTGTTACTGTTGCACATTTTTAATTAATTAGTTTTTTTTTGTTCATGTGCAAAAAAAATATTATTTTGGAATTGAAACCAAAAATATTTGTTGTTTGATCTATCAAAAACAATAGGCTGATTTTTCTTAAAAATGACGTATACAAAACCATAGACATTTTTTTGTGAAATGAAACGTCTCGCTCGCTCTCTTGCTTCCATGTTTGTTCGTGGTCATTTTGCATTTCTGTGCTAGATTTTCCAGTTTAGCATTTAAAATTAATGATTTTATTCATTAAAGTGTGTAATTAATGATATTTTCGGCGATACGGCGACCTCTTGAGGATTTGTCGCCCAAGGATAAGTGCAAAACAGCGGTACAATAACAGGGAGGGTACGTCTTTCATATCCTTATAATCAAGTAAATGCGTCATTTTATCGAATATTGTTGAGAGTGTTCATGAAATCAGAAGATTAGGGGTATCGTACTCCGAAGTACTCGTCAAGACACAGTGATGAAACGCTTAGATGCCTACGTCGAGCGCTTTTATGACATACAGCTGATTCTGATGAGGGCGTCTATAGGTAATTTTTAATCGTCGCGAGTCGAAGGAAACGCTGTGATACGGGCATAAGCGGTTAGTCATCATCATAACAGACACGTTTTTGGTGCGCGACAGATAAATTGATCGAGAAATTATATTATGTAGGTCCGGCGAACTGCGCCGAATAGTGGCTGATAAAGTGTCATTGTTCATACCTTTTGTTTCTTTGTGATTTCGCGACGATACGGACGTGAAGATAACAATTTGTTGTTTACCGTTTTAAGCCAGTCTTTATTACAGTCGCTCTAGTAGTTCTCAAGCCTCAAGGTTGATGAAAAACAACAAGTTGGATTCTTTTCAAATGTGCATGGGTGATTGATCATTAGTTGTAATAGTAATTACAAAACTTGTCAATGGTGTCGAACTGTGTCTTTGTAGGACTTTTATCTGGTAAGTATTATGTGCAAAATACTCTATGCATTAGGTAACTGTTATCAATGTAACCAAGAGGCATTGTACAACTTTAATATTACCTATTATGAACTTTTTCTAAAACAACAAAATAAAAATATATGATTTGTCATAGTTCTAATAAGTTTTTATGACCAGGGTATTAGCAACTTGTAATGATTCATACATGGTAAGAAATATGTATACTATGGCAGCCCATATACTTTTTAACGTTATCTGTGGAAGATTTCAGAGTAATCATAGTTTTATCATTAATTAGGTATGTATGTGTACTAAACAAATAGGAATTTTCATTCTCTTGATTCATGATTTAGATTTCAACACCTTATTAACATTTATTGTGATAAAAATCATAAATTATGTTAACTCACTATTTAATGCTCTCAAAATAGTTTCCATTATGGTCTGATTGACCAAAACAAAACTACTTTTGCCGTAAGCACTATGTTATACATATCAGTGGATAGATCAAAACAATAAAGTAAAAGAATCGCCTATTGTGGAGCACAAAAAATATTTTTTTGTCTTATCCACACATAAGTAGATCTAAAATATTCTAGATTACAATGCCATATAATATTACACCATTTTGTACACTCAATTAGTTTACCTCGCCACAGATAGTATATACCCACTAACAACCCGGAAACGATATCACTGGAGAAGAATGATTAGGAGAGCCGACCCCAATTAGAAATGGGACAAGGCCTGAAGATGAAGAATTATTTTACACAAAGAAAGTAACTAAATATAAAATGGTTCCCTAACATCTTGAACATGTTTACATAACACAAATCTACAAAGACATAACATTATGCAAATAAACTTATTCATTATTTCTTATTCCTACTGATAAATGTCACACTTGATTTCATTTAAATTATACTAAAATATCACTCAGTTAAACTGATTGGTATATTTTCCTGGTTTCATTGATGGCAAGAATGTTATCATAATGCATTTGTTAATAATTATTACGCCCATTATCATTAAAAATTAGTTTATGCTAAAGTATTCCATGACTTCTATAAAATAAAGTTGATATTCATTTACAAAACTGCTGTTGATGTTAAAGAATAAATGTAGGTAGTGTATTTATCTGACTCTTAAAGGGATAAGAGTGGGTCATTGTTACAATAGGTGATAGACAGTGTATCAACAACCTAAGTGCCTTATGTTTTAAACTTGCTAGGCAAATGCTTAGTTTACACACTGATTAGTGGATGCTAAACTCAACATAAGTCTCATCTGCCAAATTCAACTCGAAGGACAAAACCTCCTTTCATCTTCAACAGAGGACAAAACCTCCTTTAAACGATTAGTCAGCACTTTACCACTCACATCTACCCTCCTTCCGGGTTAGAAAATGTTGAAATAAGAACCAAGTAGCAAGCTTTATTAATAAGGCTGTTAGGTTGTCTATGATGTTTATATGCAAATACGTATCAGAGTAATAAAGCCAGTTATACTGAGTAATACTATGTCAATCTACTGTCTATCACCTACTGTTACAATGACCCACTCTTATCCCTTTAAGAGTCAGATAAACACATAACTACATTTATTTAAAAACATTGACAAGCAATTTTGTAAATGAATATCGACTGATTAGTTTTTTTTTTAACCGACTTCGAAAAAGGAGGAGGTTATCAATTTGGATGTTTGTATATGTATGTTCGGGCATAACTCCGTCATATATTGACGGATTTGCAAAATTCTTTTTTTGTTCGAAAGGGGTTTATTCCGAAATGGTCCCATTTAAATTTAAAAAAGATCTGATGATGGGTTTCGGAGACAGACAACGGAACTCTTCAAAAATTGACAGCAAATCAACCGCGATTGCTGCTATCGTATGTCTATGAATTGTTATAACAGTTTAATGGGGAACCACAACTAAAAAGTGAAAAATAAAAAACTTTTTTACAAAAAAATAGAACCGACTTCCAAAAAAAGTGCAAAATAACTTTAATTTCGGAAGTCGGTGTCAAAAAACGAAGACACAAAACAGGAACACCGACTTCCGAAATTAAAGTTATTTTGCACTTTTTTTGGAAGTGGGTTCTATTTTTTTGTAAAAAAGTTTTTTATTGTAAATATGACTTCATATACAAGTGGTGCAGTTTTGTTTTTTTTTACTATTTATGTCTATTAGTTCTAGCCTACATCATCGCAAGTTCTCGTCTTGAGATCTACTAGTTACTGGCCCACCCTCCTCAACTTTCTTAAAAAAATGTTTTTAAAGTATTTTGAGTGAAAAGTATTTTTTCTTCAGATGTGTCAGTAGTTATTTGATAAATGATTCTCGCTATCATACTACTGCCATATTGTTATTGTGTTCATGAGAAGCAGGGCAGTCATTACGAGTCGTTGACTGCGGAGTTCCTTTCTTCTTGCTCCTTTGTTTGTGTGTTATCTTTTAGTTTATAAACCTTTCTTTTCTTTTTATATTTTTTTAGGAATTTAAACAAATAGTAAATCAAAGAGACCTACTTAAATGTGAGTTACTAACACGCTTTTATGAGCATAGTATGTATCTATGTAACGAAATCTTTGAATGTGATTTTTACCCATTTCAAAATGTTGGATTGAATTGAAACTTCGCACACTTATCAAGGACCGATGACAATGCATGGTTAAATAAGTGACGTCATTCTAAATCAAATATGGCGGACTCCCAAAGATGGCGGACTAGTTATTTCTTATGCATTTTCATGATATGATGGGTATCAAAAAGTGTTTACTGGTTTGCTGACATCATGACTCAACGGTTCAAGGGATTTGGATGAAATGTGGCACACATTAATTTTAAGACATAGGATATGTTTATCTCAGTAGTACATTCTCATGGTATAATTTTCCATTTTCACTCTGCAAGCTCGTAAAACATAGCTTTTTTAACCTTAGATGGTCCATTTTTTTTTTCATATCCTGGAGTATCCCACTGATGGGCAAAGGCCTTCCCTATGTCTTTCCAGACACTCTTCTTCTTGCGCCACCTCGAACCAGCCTTCGTGGTGCGCGTCCAAGTTATCCTGCCACCGCTTTCTGAGCCGGCCTCGGCGACGCCGCCCATCCATCCGTTAAGGCGCAGTTATACGACATCTAATGATTTTTAATTGAACATCACGTCTAAACGACTAGTCTTATTTCTTAAAAAAAAAAAATGTTACTCTAGACAATTTCCTTCGTAATTTGATATGTGAATATTTGAAAATATATTTTTATAACATAGTGAATTTAATTTGTAAAGTTATGTCTAACGCGGATAAAAAAATGAGAATCACGCTAAAACTATAAAGCGTATTTTTATGAAACCTTCACCATTTTAAAGATCATTTAAGTGTTAGTATACGTGTTATAGTATAATACCTGTTGTTTTATGTATAATAAATTAATAATGCGTCTAATTTCGGACAGCGCTCCTTGATGGGCGAGTCCTAATTATTGGGCTCAGCACAGAACACACAAGCTAACCACTCAAGGTCGTTGGCAGTTAATAGCGCCTTAATGGACACCTATCCATTACTTGTTCCGTTAGTACAATTTAATTTTTTTTTCTCTTATTAAATGTATACTATAAATAAAAATGCTTGAATTTATTAGCATTTTAGCAATTAGCAGATATTTGCATTTCCTGTGCACACTTTAGTTGTCCTTCCTATGGCAGGAACTTCATTGTAAAATTGTTGAAATTCATTGTATTTTACTACAATCTTTAATTAGTATAGAAATACTTTAATTTCGGTTATGTTTTTTAGTCGTTTTTCCTGATTTATTGGGACTTTTTGACATTTCCTGTTGCTTACTCATGTTTGTAGGTATATCCTCATATTTCAAAGAACTGTGTGTATCCTCTATAGGCAGAACTTGAACTCCTCCAAGTTTTCCTTTTATGTATTAACTAGCGACCCGCCCCAGCTTCGCTCGGGTACAAATTATACATATAAACCTTCCTCTTCAATCACTCTATCTATTAAAAAAAATCGCATCAAAATCCGTTGCGTAGTTTTAAAGATTTAAGCATACATAGGGATATAGGGACAGAAAAAGCGACTTTGTTTTATACTATGTAGTGACTATTCATAGTTCGATTCAAAGTTAATGGCGTGTCTGAAGTTCGCGTTTCACTGCACAGTGCCTCACCCCTCAACCCCGCCGTCATGAATTTTCTACTGCGCAGCGACCCGCGGAGTGTTCCGATCCGCCATAAGATTTAAATTCTACCTGTTCCTATTTAATTTTAAACCTAATAAATAAAATAATCGCCCTTATCTTAATGCGAAGTTATTTTAGGAACAAATGTTAGGCTTTAAATGCCAGTAATTATAGGCTATGGGCAGTATTAGCGGTTGTCCAAGATATAGTCCCGCAGTTGACGCCCATCAAATACTATTGTTATCTCCTATCTAAACTAAATATAATAATAAAACGGATTTCATAGTTAAAACACATGTTTTTTTGGGATGCCATGTGGTCTTTGGCATGATAAGACCATAATATCGCTAAATAAGAGGCTTGAGACAGTCAACGTGCATCATTAGTATTCATTACATTACTCCGCTCGCGTGAGAGTGAAAAATTATATCCTAAAAATTTACTACTGAGGTAAAAAATGTCCCAACCCAGGCCATGGTCTACCAGTGTTCCAAATTTCATCCAAATAGGTTCAGCCATTAGGACGTAGCACGTGATTAATTAATAAACATCTTTCACATTTATTATATTTTGAATAGGATATAATTTTCAGGAGTCATTAACCTTTATAATAATTGAAGGTTAATTCACAAACTCAAACAGCTGATAAGCAAACGAAACTTGCTAATCAGATTTTGTAGGAATAAAAAGAGTTATAATAGTACTTTCTCTCATATAACTGGAATGCACTTACTCTTACTAAAGCAACCTTCACGGCTTGCCCAGAGGACACGGTGGAGCATACGGTGGAGGTCTGCCCCGCTTGGGCGGAGCACCGCAGTGTCCTCGTGGATGCGATAGGTGGCGGCGACCTCTTGCGCCCGGCCCTGGTTCAGGCCGTGGTACGGAGCGAGAGGGAATGGAAAGCAGTCTCCGCCTTCTGCGAAGCAGTAATGCTCGCGAAGGCGGAGGCGGGACGCGGCAGGGAAGCTCAAAGGAGTGAAGCTCACGGCCCCGACCGCTACCACCGCAGGAAGGGCACTTGGCGTAGGACGTCGCGAGACGCTCTCCGGCCACCGTAGACCCGGGCCTGCGGACGGCGACCAGTGGGTAGCTCGCCGTCCGATCAGCACCAGGCCCGTGAGTCGACGGCGCGTAGTGTTTCACGCGCGCCTTAAAGAGATGATTGTCAGCCACCACTGACGGGGCCCATCGTAGCCAGTGCCTGCATGCCTAGGAGTAGCGGATAAATTCTCAACATGAGTTACCGCACCCCTGGGCACTCAGGCAGGGAAGAAACAGGGGTGGGTTTTAGTCAGTAAGAGTCTGACACGCCCTCCCACTCCACCCAGAGCGGGAGATGTCATTGGATGATTTCCCACCCCACAAAAAAAAAACCTTCAAGGCTTTCGAAAGGCATATTATTATCCCTTTCGAGATGTATATCCTTTTTTTTTTTTTTTTGGGGGGTGGGTAATCATCCTATGACTTCTTCCGGTGGAGCTCTCTAGGGTGGAGCGGAAGGGCGTGTCAGACTCTTACTGACTAAAACCCACCCCTGTTCCTCCCTGCCTTGAGTGCCCAGGGGCGAGGTAACTCTTTCGAATTTATCCTCCACCTCCGGGCAGGCATCGGCCGTGGCAGGCCGCCTTCCTTTTGCTGACAACTCTTGTTCGGCGCGCGTGGAACACTACGCGCCGTCGACTCTCGGGCCTATTGCTGATCGGACGGCGAGTTACCTACTACTCGCCGTCCGCAGGCCCGGGTAGAGGTATATCCTTTCGGTGTTGTGTATGTCACCAGAGCATTGGAAACACCGTAAGATTGTAATAAATCTTGCGAGAGTAAACTCTCGTTATATTATTATGAATAAATCATACTATAAAACACATATTATAAAACAAAGCCCACCGCCCCGCGTGTCTGTCTGTTCGCGATAAACCCAAAAACTACTGAACGGATTTTCATGCGGTTATCACCAATATACAGTGATTCATGAGGAAGGTTTAGGTGTATAATTTGTACCCGTGCGGAGCCGAGGCGGGTCGCTAGTAACTAAAAAATATAAAATTTTTAAAATCAAATTTTATGATATCAAATCAAATATGTTTATTTGTTAGAATATGGTACACTACATGTTACAATATTGGTTCCAGCATATCCTGCCATAATATGGCGTACAAATAATTCTATAAAAAACAGAGCTTTAAATTACTAACCTCAAAAAAACAAATAAAAAATCATGAAGTAATACATTAATACGGCATTAATACTAACACAGAGTTGTATTGATGATTTTTATGATTACAGTTCTGTAAGTACGTAAGTACGTACTGGTGGCTACGGTCGCGAATCATATTTTGCCCAAAATACAACCTGACACAGAAGTGACCTGCAAATTGCAAAAAAACGTAAGAAAAATTTAATTACGCGGGTTAACCTGGATACTACTTCTAACGATCTTTAATTGAACATCACGTCTAAAAGACTAGTCTTATTTCTTTGAAAAAAATATATGTTACTCTAGACAATATTTTTCGTAATTTGAGTGAATATTTAAAATTATATTTTTCTATCATAGTGTAATTAATTTGTAAAGTTATGTCTAACGCGGATAAAAAAATTGAGAATCACGCAAAAACTATAAAGCGTATCTTTATGAAACCTTCACCATTTTAAAGATCATATAATTATTTATATTTTAGTATACGTGTTTAATTTCGGACAGCGCTCCTTGATAGGCGAGCCCTATTAAGGCGCAGTTATACGACTTTTAATGGTTTTTAATTGAACATCACGCCTAAACGACTTGTCTTATTTCTTTAAAAAAATGTATGTTACCCTAGACAATTTCCGTCGTAATTTGATCTCAGAATATTTGCAATTATATTTTTCTATCACAGTGTAATTAATTTGTAAAGTTATGTCTAACGCGGATAAAAAAATGAGGATCACGCAAAAACTAAAGCGTATCTTTATGAAACGTTCACTATTTTAAAGATCATTTAATTATTTATGTTTTAAAATACGTGTTTAAGTATTATAATACCTGTTGTTTAATGTATAATAAATTAATATTGCGTCTAATTTCGGACAGCGTTCCTTGATGGGCGAGCCCTATTACTGGGTGGACGTACGACGCGTTAAGTGAGCTCAGCACAGAACACGCAAGCTAACCACTCAAGGTCGTTGACAGTTAATAGCGCCTTAATTTTAAATTTTGATGCTAATGAACTTATAGCGCGAGTTTTATTATTTTATTAGTTTTCAGTCTGTTACAATGATAATGAAAAATGTTTACTTTTTAGTGTCAATAACAGCTGTAAGTCATAATTGTTTTTCATCTTATTGAGAACTAAGAAAATATTTTCTGTGAGTTAAGTCGTAATTTTCATGCAAACTGCTGAAGGTCACTTACTACCTAATGTGGGTGTTCCGTTAGTTGTCAAGGACAAAGTTATTTAAATATTTTATTTGGGTTGTGAAAATAAAACAGTAGTTTCAAGGTACTCATGTGAAGTGGTAAAGGTATATAATTATGTGGATAAGAATAGCTGTAATTAAAAAGAAAACTACTTTTAAAGATAATAAGTGTTTTCTATTCTTGTCTCATTGTATTAATGCCTCTTTTTAACCTACTTCAAAAAAAGAGGAGGTTCTCAATTCGTCGGAATCTTTTTTAAGATTCCGTATCCTAAGGGTAACCGACGGGACCCTATTACTATGCCTCCGCTGTCCGTCCATCTGTCAGCAGACTGTATCTCACGATTCGTAATAGGTAGACAGTTGAAATTTTCACAGAATGTGTGTTTCTGTTGTCGGTATAACAACAACAAATAATAATAGTAAATTTATTATTTGTTGTTATAGCGGCTATAGAAATACACGCTGTGTGAAAATTTCAACTGTTTACCTATTACGGATCATGAGATACAGCCCAAAAAAAACACACAAAACGTGTTTTTTTTTAGTTTATGGTACGGAACTCTTCGTGTGCGAGTACGACTCGCACTTGGCCGGTTTTTTTTATGTTTTATGTATGTTCCCCGATTACTCGAAGACGCCTAAACTGATTTGGAAAATTCTTTTTTTGTTTGAAAGGAACGAAAAACAAAACTAGAAACACCGACGTCCAAAATTAAAGTTATTTTGCAATTTTTTGTGTGTGTGTTTGTGTTTTTTGGAAGTCTGTCGTTTTCTTTTTTAGTTTTTTGGTTTAAGGAAGGTTTTAGTATACATTAGGATCTGAGATAGACAGTGGAACTCTTCAATAACTAACAGCAAATGACTTGCTATTACTGCGATCGTTTGTCATGTATTGTTAACACAATTTAATGGGGAACCACAACTAAAAACTAAGTGAAAAATAAAAAAAAAGTGTGTGTGTACTTACGTACGCACGTAAGAAGTTATACTTCTTTGACGTAACAAGATAAACCCAAACTGTCACAAAGTTTACAAAAGGAAAACAATCATTCTTCATGAACCACAGACTATAGCTAACTTCAAGGTGTCGGTTCTAGCTAACTTCAGGGTGTCGGTTTTTTGTGACGATGTGCGCGCGCAACGAAAAATTTACTCTCATCATTTTTCCCTAACGCGCCAAAAGAAATATAACTTCAAAAACTTTTTTTGGAAGTCGTTTCTTTTTTTTGTTAAAAAGTTTTCTAGCAAATCTTCCACATGGATCGAACACAGGACCCCGTGTTTAGAAGTCGCGCATGCGATCGCTGATCTTTGCCAACAAAGCAGTTACTACTTACGACATAACTGGCGAAATCTGTGTGAAACAGTTGCACACTTCTTCTGTCTCTGTAGAAAATAAAGTTAGATTTTATGCTTAGCTTATGTCATGGTGTCGAACCCCTAATTCTGTTAATTATTTATTTACTAGATTAGAAATATACTAGAACCAAACATTCGAAGACTCCATACGGAATGTCTTTTGATCATGTTTTTTTGCTGAGTGCTGACATCTTAAATGTTTGCAGGCGATGGCGACAAACAGGAGCGGTGCTGCTCAGCGGCCGAACGGCGCTCCACAAACGAAAGTCTGCCAGTTCAAGCTGGTACTCCTCGGAGAGTCAGCAGTGGGGAAGTCTTCTCTGGTGCTGCGCTTCGTGAAGGGGCAGTTCCACGAGTACCAGGAGAGCACGATCGGCGCCGCCTTTCTCACGCAGACCGTCTGTCTCGATGACACCACCGTCAAGTTTGAAATATGGGATACGGCGGGGCAGGAAAGGTTGGTATTGTGTTTAAAAATATTTTTCACCATAATTCTTTCTGTAGTAGCTTTTTTTTTTCTTTTTGGATGGACACGTCTTCAAAAGGCACCTCGAATTTTGGGGAGAGTGTGGGATTCTTACCTCACTAACACCACCCCGGTGATCACTATCACCACATGGAACGGCCCGTTAATTAGCCCGTTTATTTAACCTCTTAGAAGACAACGTCGGAACCATCTCTGTGCAACGCTTATTAGGGTATCCCTGAGTAGACTGTGAAGGAGCCTCCCCTGAGCCTCGCTGTGCACGGCAGCACGTGATCAAAGTCCGGCCGTATTCCTTAGAATGATGCAATCTCTGTGGGCAATGAGCCCCCCCCCCGTTTTTTTCTTCCATTCTGTCCTGTCAGCCGTCACGCACTAACTCACTAGTTTGCTAAGTGAGCATTAGAAATTATATTTTTATAACAAAGTGTAATTAATTTGTAAAGTTATGTCTAACGCGGATAAAAAATTGAGAATCACGCAAAAACTATACTTAAAGCGTATTTTTATGAAACCCTCACCATTTTAAAGATAATTTTATTATTTATATTTTAGAATACGTGTTTTAGTATAAATACCCTTTGTGTTATGTATAATAAATTAATAATGCGTCTAATTTCGGACAGCGCTCCTTGTTACGTACGAATAAATTCTTTTTCTTTCTTTCTTTCTTTACGACGCGTTACGTGAGCTCAGCACAGAACACGCAAGGCCCGAGAGTCGACGGCGCGTAGTGTTCCACGCGCGCCTCAAAGAGTTGTCAGCAAGAGACGGGGCCAATCATGGCCGATGCCTGCCCGGGGGTTGAGGATAAATTTGAAACAGAGTTACCGCGCCCCTGGGCACTCAAAGGCAGGAAGGAACAGGGGTGGGTTTTAGTCAGTAAGAGTCTGACACGCCCTCCCGCTCCACCCAGAGCGGGAGAAGTCATAGGATGATTTCCCACCCCACAAAAAAAAAAAAAAAAAAGGCTAACTACTCAAGGTCGTTGGCAATATTTTATGAATTAATAGCGCCTTAAATGGTGCAGGTGGGGTTTCGGCGCATTAGGCGTTGAGGCAGTTGCTTCTTTAACGCCTTGTTCTCCAAGTGGGATCGCCCCTCTCACGACAAGAGAAAACTGTTGTAGTTTAAAAGTTGCGCTACAGTGAGACAAGTATAATTTTTAGCCATTATAATGTGTTGAGTAATTTATATTTGTCTCAGCCTAGATCTTTTTCTTTATCTGTAAATAAATCAAATTTTAGACCACACCCAGAGGCACAATTTCCTAATTAAAAACGCATGTGACAGATATACAGAAGGACAGACACGTGAGTGGTCTTATAACCGGTCCATTTTTAGGTTCCGTAGTCGAGAAGGAACCCTTTTAGTTTCGCCATGACCGTCCGTCCGTCCGTTCGCAGCTTAGATCAGAGACTTAGTACTAGAAAGCTATATTTGTTATGACGTGCGGAAGGAACCCTAAAAATATTGAAAGTGTTGCGATCAAGCGCGATGGAAAACAAACACCTGGCCTATGGACACTTGTGCAGATCGCCCAGAGGACACGGTGGAGCATGCGGTGGAGGTATGCCCCGCTTGGGCGGAGCACCGCCGTGTCCTCGTGGATGCGATAGTTGGCGGCGACCTCTCGCGCCCTTCCCTGGTTCAAACCATGGTACGGAGCGAGAGGGAATGGGAAGCAGTCTCCGCCTTCTGCGAAGCAGTAATGCTCGCGAAGGCGGAGGCGGGACGCGTGAGGGAAGCTCAACGGAGTGCCCCTCACGGCCCCGGCCGCTACCACCGCAGGATAGATACTGGGCGTAGGACGTCGCGAGACGATCTCCGGCCACCGTAGACCCGGGCCTGCGGCCGGCGAGCAGTGGGTAGCTCGCCGTCCGATCAGCACCAGGCCCGTGAGTCGACGGCGCGTAGTGTTCCACGCGCGCCTCAAAGAGATGTTGTCAGCCACCACTGACGGGGCCCATCGTGGCCGGTGCCTGCATGCCTAGGGGTTGCGGATAAATTCTGAAAATGAGTTACCGCACCCCTTTTTTTTTTTGTGGGGTGGGAAATCATCCTATGACTTCTGCCGCTCTGGGCGGAGCGGGAGGGCGTGTCAGACTCTTACTGACTAAAACCCACCCCTGTTCCTTCCTGCCTTTGAGTGCCCAGGGGCGAGGTAACTCTGTTTCGAATTTATCCTCAACCCCCGGGCAGGGAAGGAACAGGGGTGGGTTTTAGTCAGTAAGAGTCTGACACGCCCTCCCGCTCCACCTAGAGCGGGAGAAGTCATTGGATGATTTCCCAACCCACAAAAAAAAAAAAAAGACTTCATACTGGATAACCAAGCTGTTCCATTGTGCCCAATAGCTCTTTGTGATGGAACTTAACGCCGCAATATCACTCCACTTGGGCTTCGGAGCACCAGCTTTAATCCACTCAAAGATCGGTTTGAGGCCCGTGCGGCTGTTATTACTTTAACTACGAGCTCCTCTGCCTCTTTAACAACAAATAATAAAAATCGTACGGAACTCTTCGCATGCGAGTCAAACTCACACTTGATCGGTTTCTTTTCTCATCTCTTCGTAAACTACGAAAACCAAATTTTTTTCTTGCCTGCAACTACCTTTTAAAATGATTATTTTACCGGTAAACACAAATTGTCAATTGACACTGTAGAAAAAAAATAAGCAATCATGGGGACTGCCGACAGAAGTGAAAACTGTGTGCTACGAGTCGTAGTACTCGTAGCGGTGTCGGTGTCGCGCGAGTTCAATAGTTTTTTCCCCATCTCAATAATGCCGAACGCGCCTAAAGAAGTTTTCACTTCAAAAACGAAATAACAAGCAACATTCTAAAAAAAAAAACTCTTGAGGAAAATGCCGAGACAAATGGAATCAATAGGCCTTGAATCACAACTAGCAAAATACACCTTATAGACGTGTAGTACAAAGAAAAGTTACTGCGGAAGGTCATTTGTTGCAGTAGGATATTTTTTTTTCTTTTTTTAACATTGGTAGTCTTGATGATAATATGACGCCACATACGCACTAAAACACACATGTTTTGTAAGGGTCTGCTCTTGACTCTAGTCTAGGTCAGAGGTGACCGAGACAGAGTCGACGGTGGAGCGAGCTTACCCAGAAGAATCCTGTTCACTAACTTTGAATAGATTACGGTTGTATGCGTTCGGAAACAGATGCAGGCAGAGAGTTCCACTCCTTTGCTGTGCGCATTATAAAAGATGCTTGGAAACGCTTAGTGCGAATTTGTGGAATAGCAACAAGGTACGGATGGTAACTTGCCGTGCGTCTAGAAGTCCGATGGCAGAAGGGGGCCGGTGGGATGAGGTCGTGGTCGTCCTCCCACGATTTGAACAGCACAACAAGAACAGAGGTCCGACAACAACCATCCGGCATTGCCCAGACCAGGCACAACACCCGTCTAGTCAGAGGATCCCTCGTTTTCAATGGAGGTTTGCGGGACTTTACACCCTGTTCCGCATATCTCCTCTCCTTCCCTTCCTTCCTTCCGTCTTCCCTCCTTTCTCTCCTCTATTGCTCTATCGAAAGATACATCATAAATCATAACTTGCTAAATATATGAGAAGGTATCTCTTCTAACATTTATTTGTTTTTTCCACAGGTATCACAGCTTAGCACCGATGTACTACAGAGGCGCGCAGGCGGCGATCGTCGTATATGATATTACTAATCAGGTAAATACTTACATAAATGTATACGACTCTCGTTGCTCAGACGTATAAGTGGAGGTACTCTTATCAAATTCCAAGTCAATTGGCTTGTCAGACGGAAATGATTAATATTAGTAATTTTAATCCATTTATCTCAATGCTCCATTGCCCTTTTGGGAACACAAAGTGTTCTAAAGAATGTTTTATATACGAATTCAGTGTTGTTTCCAGAATTTTATTATGATAAATGAGGTTTTTGAGCAGCTGTTACCCAGTGGTAACGGCCCGACTTACGAATTGTAGGTCTTTGGTTCAAACACAGGCAGGCGCTTTCGGGCCTGCGGACGGCGAGTAATGGGTAGCTCGCCGTCCGATCAGCACCAGGCCACGACCATCCGTTCCAAGCGCGCCTCAAACAGATGTTAGCAACACGTGACGGGCCCCGTCATGGCCGATGCCTGCCCAAGGGTCGCGAATAAATTCGAAACAGAGTTAACGCGCCCCTGGTTAGGCAATTGAAGGAACAGGGGTGGGTTTTAGTCAGTAAAAGTCTGACACGCCCTCTCGCTCCACCCAGAGCGGGAGAAGTCATTGGATGATTTCCCACCCCCAAAAAAAAGGCAGGTGCCTTAACTTTGTTTAGTTTATTTTACCACCACTGCTCTCAAAACGATACAAGAAAATATCGTGAGGACAATATAGTCCTAGAACCAAAAACTCGAAGACGTGACACCCTCTAACCCGCACTGGCACCGCGTGGTCCTCTCCTAGAGAGGACACCGCACCGGAGTCTCAGCGGTGGGTACATTATAAGGCTGTTGTTATAAATCATGCCTTTTATCTACGGAAATTGGTTATAACAAACAAACAGTATGATGTCGGTGGTTCCTATCCGTCCACTTTAAGAAGAAACACCGTCCAGACACTACCTTGGTCACAGTATATGAGGACCATGTAGATGAGTATCTGAGGTGGTTTTTTGAGCAAAAAATCAGTCACATTTGAGTGGACCTTTCCCATGAGCGGGCATGAGTCAGCAATCGTGTAGCTCAATCTGTAAACCTCGCTATTCGGTCCTGTATCTCTATCTGAAATGTACACTTTATCTTCTCTGACCTAGGCAGGAACAGAATTCTGTGTAGTTCAAATTATCTTATCGGTCAAGTAGATCAACCGTATTATTTAAACGTTCTTGTTTCACTCACACATAGATATTTTGTCTAAAAGTTGTCATTGTTTGTAGCCTAAAGACGCTACAACATTGTACTGTCAACATAAGACAAGTAACCAGACAAAAAAATTACTTTCTTGCAGGTACAGTCACAGCACATCAGTTTAAATAGTTAAATTCATCGCTAATGCTACGATACAAAGACAATGCCAATTCTTTACCATTGATGTGCGGTTGACAATACGTACACAAGTTATTATTATTAGTGCGTGCAAAATACATTCTTGATCTTATGATTTATAGTCGAATAATAACAAAGATTTGACAAATCACTACATATTATAAAACATAGTCCCCTGCGGTGTCTGTACGCGATAAACTCAAAAACCACTGAACGAATTATCATGCGGTTTTCACCAATAGACAGAGTGATTCATGAGGAAGGTTAAGGTGTATAATTTGTACCCGAGCGGAGCCGGGCGGGTCGCTAGTTGTTCCTAATTATTTGTTTACTGGTTCTTCCGTAGTGTTATTTTTTTATTGTGTACTGATATTATAATGAGTGTTGTTCCTACTGCCACGTCTCAAAATTCCACCCTATATACATATTTTATAAAACGTATCTAAACATTATTGGTTTCGACGAGTCTCTTGCCTACAAGGTGTGAATCAGACAAAGCCTACCCCACACCAGTAGATGAGCTATAAGATAGAGATCAACCAACCTTGTAGTCTGTCCATCCCGAAAACAGAACGGCCGTGAACAAATCTAGTTCAAGTTTAACTACGATTCTACTCGGTTCAATGGTAATGGCGGAATTTGATCACGGTTTTATTCTTAAATCGGTAGGAAATGTAATTCAATTTTTTTTTAATGTCAGTTCCAAAAATCTTTGATGCCCTTTACAAAGATAACCAAGAGGTGTGTTCGATAATATTTTCAGATAGCTATTTAACCGATTTAAAAAAAGGAGGTTCTGTATTAGACCCGTATGTCTGTATGTTTGTCCGCGATTTTCTCGAAAACTTCTGATCCGATTTGGATGGGGTTTTTGTTATTTAAATGCATATTTTTCAAGGAAGGTTTTATTGTATCGGGTGTAAAAAGACAGTTTCCGAAGCCGAAAGTCACATATTCTACCCATTGCTTGGATAATTTAAAAAATAAAAATATTTTAATTTTTAGAATTAGGAATGAGTATATTAGAGGAAGTCTGAAAGTGGCACCGCTGACTGAAAAGTTGTGTGGAAATCGGTTGTCGTGGTATGGGCATGTGATGCGGAGGAATGAAGAAAATGTCGTGAGGAAAGTCTTGTGTATGGATGTGGATGGCTATAAGAGTAGGGGAAGGCCAAAGAAACGATGGTTGGACTGTGTGAAAGAGGATATGGGTAAAAAGGGGGTGACTACAGAGATGACGACTAATAGAGGAGTATGGAAGAAAAAGACATGTTGCGCCGACCCCAAATAAATTGGGATAAGGGCAGGAGAATGATGATGATGTTTGGATAATTTTTTTCCACTAGACCATACTTTTTTTTACTAAAATGAATTCAAAGTGTTATTACTAAACTTTTTTCCAAACAAACATTACCTGAATTTTCGATATTTTTTTTTTCGAAATTTCGCATTTGAAGTAACAAAAACGCAATGAATATCAAACGTATCCGACAAGTACCTACGTGGCTTAGAGCGAAGAGGCGGGGTTTAACTCCACTTTCGCGTGGGTTCGCGTTACAATGCGTGCAATATATTTTTTTGCCATAAGTACCTACCTAAAAATAAAAGTCTTTTCCCAGCAATATTTTTTGCGCAAAGCTACTTTGTTAGATGTACAGTATGCGTAGTTGACGGCTATGTGATGTGTCTTTTACACCCTGTATAATACACTAAATCTGATGAAGATCTTCGGAGATAGTAAAAATTCAACTCCGTAGGATCAGAGGAACTGATTCTAATTTAGCTTGCAAGATTTTACCCGAACATTGTATACATACAGACAT
The DNA here is from genome assembly GCA_951329385.1 of Polia nebulosa. Lineage (NCBI taxonomy): Eukaryota > Metazoa > Arthropoda > Insecta > Lepidoptera > Noctuidae > Polia > Polia nebulosa. The sequence goes on along the minus strand of OX589592.1, from coordinate 3,427,824 downwards.
TGCAAGTTTAATAAAAGGTTGTAAAATAAAACTTGTTCCACTAACAAATGACTGATGATTTACAAACACAAAAGTATGTCAAAATTCGCACAACAATGGTCGAATAGTCGCGAACTCGCGACTGAGGTAACATTCCTCCTTGACGGACAATACCGGCACGATTGTGTTCCACATGGTCAATATGATGGTCAGTAGGCAAAGGTCGGCCATCTTTGTTTACCATTTAGTGTCAGTGGTGTAATGTAACTGTTTTTTTGGACAAAAGTTAAGGTGCTGGTGCACTGGAGTGTAACGTGAATTGTGAAAAGATATCTTAAATTACAATCGGAATTGCATAATTTGATTCCGCCAAGCCCGTTTCATCAACGTACCACAAGACGTACGGCGAAGTGCCACCGGTTCATGGTGGACATCCCATCCATACGCACAAAGCGTTTTGAGAAAACATTCATTGTGCGTACAGCTAGGAAGTGGAATTCCCTACCGGAGTCTGTTTCCTGATAGCTACAACCTGGGAGTCTTTAAGTCAAGAGTGAATAGCTTACTTCTAGGCAGGCGTGCTCCATCTTCGACCACATCATCGCTTACCATCGGGTAAGATGGTGGTCAAGCGCGGGCCTATCAACAATAAAAAAAAATCTTTTATTTAACTTGCAATGTATGTGGAACTATGTTTGTTCGGGTGGAATCTTGCAACTCAAATTAGACCCACTTCCCAATGTCCGATTGGACTCAAATTTGGTGTATATATATATATCTTCCGTGACAATACATGAAGCCGGTCTGATGATGGAGACGGAAGATGGCCATAAGAACTTCTGAACTAAACAAGATAAACCCTATCGAGTCTGGGCTCGATTGATTTGTCTTGAGGAGCATTTTACGCCTAGACAATATCTAGTGTCTGATGATGAAGCTGGAAGGTGGCCACTGCATCTCTGTGATAAAACAACGTAGATGAAGCTGGAAGGTGGCCACGACATCTCTGTGATAAAACATCATAACCCCACCGAGCACATTTAATTTGAGATAGCCGGTATAAAGGCTTGTTTAAAAGACGTTTTTTTTTAACTATAAACTTATTTAAGGTTTGGAAGTCGAGACGGTGCCAAAAAAATGTAATTAAACCAAATCAAAGGCTTACTGACTTTCAAAACTTTCTTACGTCTAAAATGAATAATTTTACTATATTTGTAAGAAGAATCAAATTAGCTAACTTTGATGAGTAAAAATTAATGGAATGCAAATGTTAAATAAATTGCAAAATTCGAGCATTAAATTATCACTACATATTATAAAATAAAGTCCCACGCCGCGTCAGTCTGACTGTTTGTTCGCGATAAACTCAAAAATTACTGAATGTATTTTCATGTGGTTTTCACCAATATACACAGTGATTCATGAGGAAGGTTTAAGTGTACAAATTTATACCCGTGCGAAGCTGGGGCGAATCGCTAGTGTAATCATAACTGCAGAAAGTATTTTATACCTAAAAGTGTGTCTGTGACACAGTTTCTTGTAAAATTGAAGTATTTTTACGGTCTTATTCCGTTGATGGGTCAGCAGAGTTCAGTCAATTGTTCGTCATTGTCACGGCTTGAGGTGTTCAGATTAGCCGGAACTGTTATTCAAATATGACCCACACTATAATAATTACTTTAGTATTGTTCGTCGGTTCGTTGAGCTCCTCAAAGTTGTGAGTTGCGCTTCACGATAACTTACAAATGCTTGCACTTTCTGGACAGGTACATTCAAATCTGCGTGTTGCTTTCCTCAAAAACCCTAGACATTAACGTACATGGTTCTCATATAGTTTGACCATATTGTATGGATTTGAACACTTTAAAAGAGACTGACCTCTGAGTTTGTTTCGGTGTTTCTTCTCAGGGTAGTCAGCTAGGAAACACCGGCCTCATCTAGCGAAAACTGACAAAAAAAAATGTTGACGTGTAAAAGTGTTGTTAAAACATATTTAAAAAAATAAAATCATTTATTATTTAAGACAGCGTGAGGCTGGGAGGGATCAAATATTTTTGTCCAGAAGCACAGTAAAACATTGAGTCAAGAAAGTAATAGCAGGCATATCGTCGTCATTCTCTCTGTGTATGAATAGACATCTGCATAGCGGTACTTGCCCGTGGTCCTCCAGTTTAGTTCCCCTTGGGGCACCACGAGTAAATATGTTTTCTCGTGGAACCCCCTGAAAAACATCTTCTTGTTAAATATATTTTTACTGCCCGTGATACCCCATCTCAAACATTTCAATTGGACATAAAAAAAAAAACATTTAAAAAACGATAAACTAAATAAACTTATTTTGCTTTTGGTCATCCGTAATTTAATGCATAAAGCAAAGAGAGTGTATTTGGATTTTATTTATCTGGCGTTTAGCATAGGTACCACGGGCCAAATAATTTGCCCATGGTACCTTTTTGTCCCGCTTGGGGGTTCCACGGGCAAAACTATTTGCTCGTGGCACCCCAAGGGGAACTAGACTGGGGGACCATGGGCAAGTACCGCTGCATAAGTGTCTGTGTAGGCATGATGATATCCACAAGAGAACCAGGGTTACCGACATAGACTGAAAACCGCCAAACTGAACTGGGCAGGACACATCAGAAGAGATGGTCGATGAGGCCGAAAAATTCTTGAGCGGCGACCGCGTACTGGTAGACGCAGCGTTGGAAGGCCTTCCCACAAGGTGGACAGATGAGGGTGAGGGTCGCGGGTAGCCGATGGATGCGAGACTCACAGGACCGTTCGTTGTGGTGACACACGGGGGAGGCTGTGTCTTTCTTGTCCAAAGAGAGGATGCATAGTTTCTGTGGAGGGTGATAGTGTCAAAAAGTGTGTAATTATTGAGACGACAAATAAATTTGATTATGCTCAGAAAAATTATGAAATTTCCTATGATCTTCAGCAACAATTTCAAATTGTACACATTGTTTCTCAAGGCTCTTTACGTCGTAAGCCATAGTGAAACAGTAAATTAAATTAGGGTCATTTTTCCATGATGCTCACAAACAATCACGTCATGATAATTAGCTGACGACTTCAAGTAATGCCTTCACGTGACCAGGTTTTTGTCTGACTTCGTTCGGAATAAATTGTTTTACTAATATTAAGCGTAATGACTAGGAATTAAGGCTCTATTAACTGCCGATGACCTTGAGTGGTTAGCTTGCGTGTTCTGTGCTGAGCTCACGTAACGTGACATACGTCCACCCAGTAATAGGACTCGTCCATCAAGGAGCGCTGTCCAAAATTAGACGCATTATTAATTTATTAGTAGGATTACACATAAAACAACAGGTAATAAACTAAAACACTTGACTAAATTATAAACAATTAAATGATCTTGGTGTAGGTTTCATCAAAAAAACGCTTTATAGTTGTTGCGTGATTTTCAATTTTTTGTCCGCGTTAGACATAACTTTACAAATTAATTACACTATGTTATTAAAATATAATTTCAAATATTCACAGATCAAATTACGACGGGAATTGTCTAGAGTAACTTAGATTTTTTTCAAAGGAATAAGACTAGTCGTTTAGACGTGATGTTCAAATAAAAACCATTAAAAGTCGTATAATACCTCATCTGTCACGCAGGTCACCGGTGACCACGAATAATAGATTTTCTTTTGTGTCTGTTGTCTGACAGATCAGCCAATAACTGCGCCTTAAGATCTTGCCTCTTTGTATTTCTAATAATTATGAACGCAAATTAATATACCTTATTATACACCATTGTTCTTTGTTGTGTGTTTTGGTTGGAAACATTGTTTTTTACCCGACTGTTCTAGAAGCGGGTAATGTTTTTCGAGACATTGTATGTATGTGTTTCTTTGGCACGACCTGTAGCTAAAACGGCTGGATAGATTTTAATAAAAGAGGTATCATTCAATTTTGCTCTAGGGAGTGACTTGATTGAAACTTTTTGCGGACGGTTTTTTTCGTAGATGGTATTCTGTGTAAGTAGATCCGATTACCAACATTGGCCTACTTTTATCCCGAAAAAGAAACGCGAAAGATTCCTGTGGAGAAGACCAGGGGAGCGACCACGGGGAAAAGATAACTAATAATATTTTATTAATATAACCTTTTTTTATATCTTTTTCTTATTTAATACGGTTTTATATTTTACTAGGTCACGGGAGAACTGTTATTTTTCCCGGGATAAAAAGTAGCCTATGTTACTCGCTGTTAATTTAGCTTTCAATTGGTGAAAAACTGATTAAAATCGCTCCAGTAGTTTCGGAGCTTATTCGGTACAAACAAACAAAAACATCTTTCCTCTTTGTAATATTAGTATAGATTTATTGGTATTTCGATAAGATACTATTGTTTTTGTAGACATTTGTCCAATTATGTTGGAAGAAGAATAAAACAAAGGTACGCATTACAATGCATATATCTCGCACTTAGATAAGATATGATAATGGGATATGATGGGCTTTGCATGTGAGTCATATGGTTAAGTTTTGCGGTAAGAGTGTAATTTATATTTTAATTTGTTATGGAGAACAGTAAAAAGTATATACAGGTGAATTTTTCAAGTAGGCTGAGTATTTTATACAGGTGAATTTTTCAAGTGGGCTGAGTATTTTATACAGGGTGAATTTTTCAAGTGGGCGGGGATGGTCTAATCTGAAACTATGAGGTAAAGCGAATTTTTTTCTTAAATCAACATGAATTTCCTTAAATTTTCTGTATGTTTGTGTTGTCATTCGTTGATGTTCATTAGTTCTCAGAATTTTATCCTAATATCAGCGACACTACCGAATGTAATAACTACAGTAATTATTTTTTCCAAAATCAACGGGTTTCATTCTTAAATGGAATATTGACTTTTGATATATCCATTGATGCAGTTTTAGTTTTCATGAAAATCAGGCCCAAGACTCCTTTGAGTATTTCGTGCTCTTCCTCATAGGTTCTAATTTGGCAAAATTCACCCTGTATATCTAAATATCTATCTAAAAGCAGTAGCGTCTCCTTTACCTTTCATCATCATCATCATCATCAGCCTTTTTAATGTCCCCACTGCTGGGGCACAGGCCTCCTCTCTGTGAGAGGGTGTAGGCCGTAATCTACCACGCGGGCCCAGTGCGGTTTGGTGAATGTCACGCGTCTTCGAATTTTTGTTTCTAGGACATGTTTTCTTCACCGTTTTGAGATCAGGAGCAGCAGTTTTGTATCTTTAGGTCTAAGGGAAGATATGAAGATGACACTAAGCATCATCAAACTCTTCGGTCTGTCAAAATCAGCACATTTTTGCGTCATTTTGTCAGATCGTAGTGTCCGTTTATGCCGAGTGCCGTCTCCGTATCTCCCTGAAGAAAACCGTATTTAAAATGTTAAGTCTCCGGTTGCCGTGACATGGTCCCATCATAATTGACAGGTCGGTGTATGACGTAGAACGTATTTCATAAACGTAGTTTTTATTAGTAGTTACACGCCAGTGGGCGTAGTCCTTTAGCGGCATTGGAGCAAGAAATACGATGGCTATGTCAATTGGATTATTTCACATTTTTACGCATAGTGCTATATTTATTAGCGCTGTAGTACTAGACATGACTTCGTTGTAACTCGATTTTTTCTGTTTTTTTTTTTTTTAAGTTATCATCAGCCTTTTTTTTTACCTTTTTTTTTAATGTCCCTACTGCTGGGTCACAAGCCTCCCCTCTGTGAGAGAATGTGGGCCGTAATCCACAACGCGGACCCAACGCGGTTTGGTGGATGTCACATGTCTTCGAATTTTTGGATCTAGGCCATGCCGGTTTCCTCACGATGTTTTCCTTCACCGTTTTGAGAGCAGTGGTGATGAAATAATTTACACAAAGTAAAGCGCCAGCCTGGGTTTTTAACTCACGACCTACAACTTGTAAGTTCGGCCAATAACAATGGGCCACCACTGCTCGTGTTTTTGTGGTACTTTTTATTATTTAAACTAGCGATTCGCCCTGACTCCTTCAAGTTCATAGGTCAATATCAATCTGCCTAGCCTTTTCCCAACCATCTTGGGGTCGGCTTCCAGTCTAACCAGATGCAGCTGAATACCAGTGTTTTACATGAAGCGACTGCCTATCTGACCTCCACCACCCAGTTACTGGGTAATACGAAACCCCTTGGTAAGACTAGTTGCCAGACTTTCGGGCATCAGACGACCAGTTAAAAAAAAAATCATTCATTAAAAATTCTTCGAAACAAAGTTTTGTGACAGACATACAGAACGGACAGACGGACACGTGAGTGACAGCAATAGGGCTCCGTTTGTACCCTTCGGGTACGGAATCCTAGAAAAGCAAGCAGAGAAACAGACAGGCTGACAGAGACTTTGTTTCATACTATTTAGAGATAGTGCTTCATTTGGCATTCTTGCATGTTAAGAACGGCAATCATTCTTTGTCCTATAATGACGTTACATAGCAACTCATACGTTTCCTTATGGCTAACTAACCGTCGATAATGCTCTACATATGAAATTGAATCCACTAGTAACTTAGTTAGCCCCCCGTGGCTCTGTCCATGAAGGGAGATGTGACTACCTCATATTATGTATAACTATTTCTATTTCTCTCGTATCGACCCGAGCTATGAGGTAATAGAGCTAGCTCATTCTGAACAGTAGTTATAAGCGGGTGTATGCCCAGGGTGCCTCCCACAGTGTCGATTTCGACATGTATAGTCGATTTCGTAATTTCTTTACCACCTAAGACTGACGCACTTGCATTGACTTATGATCCTTGAAGAAAGTGGTTCATTTCCATTGGCAGAAATGGAATCTAGAATATGACCACCCGTTTCCGATATACCCTGCATAAACGCACTTTTGAAAGTCGAAATTTACAGTAAAAAAAAAAATTACATTTGTCCTTAACTATAAACTACTGATAGAATGTCATTTTTAACCGACTTCAAAAAAAGGAGGAGGTTCTCAATTCGACTGTATTTTTTTTTTTATATGTGTGTTACCTCATAACTTTTTACTGCGTGAACCGATTTTTAAGATTTTTTTTTTTTATTTGAAAGCTTTTGCTTTACATGTGGTCCCATTTTAATTTGGTGAAGATCTGATAAAGAACTTCGGAGATACACAATGGAACTCAATAAATGATAGCAAACCTTCCAGAATTGCTGCAATCGCATGTCTGTATGTATATTGTTTTCACCACTTCACAACATTACATCACGCTGATACGCTCTGAAGGGGTATACAGATTTGTACAGTTCACCCTGATACACCCTAATTTCACCAATTATGTTCAAATTCACTATTTTTGGGGCTATCAATTCGGGCATAACTTTACTATTAATTTAGTTTTAGAATGGGGTACAACAACTAAAAAGTGAAAAATAAAAAACTTTTTACAAAAAAAAATACAACCGACTTCCATAAATAATACCTACACATATTTTTTGTTTTTGTTGATTTTTTCAAGAAGCACTGAATCTTTTTCGATAAAATTTATATGGGACCACCTCAGGATTATACTCTTTCGAATAAAAAAAGAATTTTGATAATCGGTCCACAATTGACAGAGTAATCGGTGGACATAATAAAAAAAACATACATACAGTCGAACATAGAACCTCCTCATTTTTTTCAAAATGATTACAAGTAGCGGCACGTAAGTCTAGCGCTGAACGATATTTGCTGCGCATGGGTGGGTGGCGCGGGTGGCGCGCGGGGAACAGAATGCGACTGGAGAGCCAATCGGCGCTACGCACGCTCGCCCTTCATCCCGCTAGCCCCCCCAGGTACCTTAATTTTTACTTCTGCGCAATAACGGTCAGCGCTAAAGTTTCGTGCCGCTACTAATAAAAAAGTAAACACAAAATAATGTATAAAGTGGTAGCTCAGTCAAAGAAATGCAACACAATCGTGCTGATATGGCAAACTGCTATCAAGTTATCAGATAAGAACAATTATACTGCTCGATCCCTCGCCGAGCCTCGCGGCCTTAATATACATTTATCTCCTGTTTCATAGCAGCCTGGTACTCGGTCTTGATGATTTGGTTGGGCTGACCTAAAGCATAAAACAAGACCAGTCTAACCAAACGGAGAGAGGATGCTCGAGGCACTTTTGGTGGTCTAAGCAACCAGGAAGATCTATCAGAAATTGATAAAAAAATCTTGGCCATCATCGGGGAACAAGCTGTGTATGGTGATATAAGAACAGTTATATGGTCCGATCCCTCGCCGAGCCTCGCGGCCTTAATGTACATTTATATCCTTCCTATGTTTCATAGCAGCCTGGTACTCGCTCTTGATGATTTGGTATATTTTCCTGCTCCGTCCATTTATTATTAGGAGGTGCTCGTGGGTAGTTTAAGCTACGCTTGCCGGGGTTGGTCCATGGATCGACCATCTTTACATACCGAGACTCCTTCGTTCCTCTTAAAGCACGTTAACCCGTTGGTCCCGGCTGTCAATCGTGAATCTTTGACAGTCGTTACGGGTCGTCAGAAGCCCGAAAGTCTGACAACCAGTCTTACCAAGGGATATCGTATTACCCAGTAACTTTATTGTGGAGGTCAGATAGGCAGTCGCTCCATGTAAAATACTGGTATTCAGCTGCATCCGGTTAGACTGGAAGCCGACCCTAAGATAGTTGGGATAAGGCTCGGCAGATTGATATTGACCGTCTATTTGCTTTCAAAATAAAGATAAACATCTCATATATTTGAAGAACCGTGAAGCCTGGTATCCGTTCATGACGATATGGTACATTTTCCAGCCAGTTGGCCGTCTCTATGACAAAAAAAGCCTAGTATTTTTCTTGAAGAATATGTTTTATTGCCTGTACAACATAGTCTTTATATATCACTAGTACTTCGCCCGCGACTTAGTCCGCGTGGATTTAAAAAAAAATTATAGCTTATGTATGACACTCACAAATAACTTGGCTTTCTATTGGTAAAATAATTTTCAAAATCGGTTCAATAGATCCAGAGATTACCCCCTATAAACTCACAAACTTTGTCTTGAATTAGAATAGGTTATAATATCACACCATTCACCACCCCCATCACTATCACCATCACCATCACCGAGGCGCGAGATGTACACCGGAGTGTTCGGCTTCGCTGCACGCAGCTTTACGTTCTGGTTCTAGTAGTCGCCTCTGTTGATTCTGGTTTACAGGCGTTGCAGTAGTTGGGAATAGATAGTGTGGCGGGCTCGACTCATCGTACGTTATCTTTGGTGTTGCGCAGCTGTTTTACATTCCTCTTGAACATTTGCTGTCTACAGTTCGACATTTGCTATTCTAATCCTAGGCTCAGTTAATGCAACAAACTTTCTGTTTTTCCTTTGTTTCGTCTGCCTGAAAAAGCAATCTGTTTTAGAGATCGCGACAGACAAACAATCAAATGTGTTTAAAGCGAGTTATCAGTTATCACGTAATATAATATCACAGTACTGCGATCGCGAACTTTCCACCAATTTTTTCTAATCGAATAATTTTATTTATGTAAATTACTAGCTGAGCCCGCGGTTTCACCCGCGTTCATGGTTACTGTGTCGTAGCGTGATGTTATAAAGTCTATAACCTTCCTCAATAAATAGGTTATTCAGTGGGGTTAGACAAAATACTTATCTGTTGTCGTTCACGCTAACGCTTCGTGCAAAATGTATGGCAACGAAATTACCTGCGGAGAGAACTGTCACGTGACTCACGCCCAGTAATGTCGTTGCCATACATTTTGCACGAAGCGTTAACGTTAACAGAAAAGTATTTTGTCTAACCCCTCAGTGCAAAATGGTACCTCGCAGAGCTACATAATTTTTGCGTAACTTTAACCGTTTACGCAGCGCACGCAACGGAAGCTTTCAAAAGGATTTTTTTTTCCATTGGCGCCACATTTTTCATTAAAGCTCCGCTCCTATTGGTTGCAGCGTGATGTTATATAGCTTATAGCCTTTCTCGATAAATGCACTATTCAACACAAAATGAAGTGTACTAGCTTCTGCCAGCGGCTTCGCCCACGTGGAATTAGTATTTCCCCGCATTATAAATTATTCTATCCTATTTACTATTCCGGTATAGTCCTATCCGCCGACCTGTGATTTTATTTAGGAATTTTTCCACGCAAAAGGAAAATTTCGAAGTAAAATCATGCGTGCCGATCTGGGAATGGGACTAAACAGCTATTCCATGCTATAATCTATATCTGTGCCACATTTCATCCAGATTCGTTCAGCCGTTCTGGCGTTATTGAGTGACAAACAACTATTCAAACTTTCGCATTTGTATACAGCATGTAACAAAAACCCTGTCAGATCCTGAAGGCTATTACTTGGAATCGTACCTACTGCGTAGGTATACGTACACGTATTCATTTAATGGATACGAGATAATTATTTTTCCCCAATGATAATAATTAATTTAAAAAAATTGAAAACTTATCAAAAGCAACACTGAGCGCTCGACAAAGTTCACCTACTGTTTCGTTTGGAAGATGCCGCCTGAGCGAGACTGAGTGCCTACAGTGCGGCTAGTGCAGAGCGGTATAGTTTTAAATAAAAATAGGTATAAATGAAAAGATTTCGCCGGCCGGTGGAGTGTTGTCAACTTATGAAAATTTGCCATATTTAGTGTTCAATTTCGCATATTTTATAAACAATAAAAAATCTATAACTTTACATTTTTATGAATTACATTTTTTGTACAACTTTTTCTAGTACGTATATTAAACCAGGAATACGCCTTTATTGGATCGGTCAGGGTTTTTGTTACATGCTGTATAGGATATTATATTAAAAGCGATTGAATACCGTGATTCAATCGCTGACGTATTTATTGTACTTATTAATTTTTTGCGTTTATATTATTTAAGGTAAGGCATAATACACAGTAACGACATTTCCATTTAACAGGCATATGACGTGCGAGCTCGTGGCTAAAGTAATAACAACCGCACGGGTTGATCTATCAGGTTAAGCTACGCTTGCTGGGGTTGGTCCATGGATGGGTGACCATCTTTACATACCGAGACTCCTCCGTGCCTCGGAAAGCACGTTAAGTCGTTGGCCCCGGCTGTCAATCGTGGATCTTTGACAGTCGTTACGGGTCGTCAGAAACCCGAAAGTCTGACAACCAGTCAAGGCGTATCGTATTACTCAGTAAGTGGGTTGTTCCATGTAAAATACTGGTATTCAGCTGCATCAGGTTAGACTGAAAGCCTACCCCAAGATACTTGGGTTCAGGCTCGGCAGATTTCGAAGACGTGCAACGAAAGTTTCACTCTGTTTAATGTTGTAATAAACATATTATGCACGGTTGGGTTTGAAGAGACTAATAATTTTATCGCTACTTTAAAATATGAATAATGTCTATAATTTAAGTAATTTACCATGCCTTTAAATGTCTTACAAAATCCAATAAAATATATTATAATATTTTCCCGCTGTTTTGGTAGGACACACCGAAACTTACAATACATGGAAATCTGTACATTTTAACGATTCGGTTCAGTTATTTCCGTAGAGACAATCAACAGGCAAACCGATAATAAAAATATCTAATTTGTTATCAGTGTTTTAGTTGTTATACATGTCAATGAATGGTGGGATTACCCGTTGGTATGTGAAATCACTGCGTCACCACTGATGGCTAGGACAATGACTCATCTACCATAACTTGTGGTCTGGTCGTCACTTATACGACTTCTAATGGTTTTTAATTGAACATCACATCTAAACGACTAGTCTTATTTCTTTGAAAAAAAAAAAATAATGTTACTCTAGACAATTTCCGTCGTAATTTGTTATGTGAATATTTGAAATTATATTTTTATAACATAGTGTAATTAATTTGTAAAGTTATGTCTAACGCGGATTAAAACATGATAATCACGCAAAAACTATAAAAGTATTTTATGAAGTCTTCACCATTTTAAAGATCATTTAATTATTTATATTTTAGTATACGTGTTCTAATATAATACCTGTTGTTTTATGTATAATAAATTCATAATGCGTCTAATTTCGGAAAGCGCTCCGTGATGGGCGAGTCCTATTACTGGGTGGACGTACGACGCGTTAAGTGAGCTCAGCGCAGAACACGCAAGCTAACCACTCAAAGTCATTGGCAGTTAATGGCGCCTTAAGTGTGAACGTTTTTTAGGTTGTCAAAGACAATGGCTGTGAACCATAAACAAAAGTGTTTATGTATAACGTATCAAATGTATGGTAGTGTGTTTATGTTTTTTTTATAACTTTAATTTATTTCTAATGAAAGTTATATAAAAATATTAGCTTTCTGTGCACTCCTCCATATAATCTTTAGGGCAAGGGTACAAAGTTTTTGCTTCACGTATTATTAATACAGCAAAAAAAAAGTAACAAAAACCCTGTCCGATGGCGTATTATTTGGTATCGTACTGCGTACACATATAGGTACGTCATCATTTAATGGATACGAGATTATTATTTTCCCCAATTCAAATAATTAATAAAAAATAAGAAAATCTTATCAAAGGCAACAAACACACTGAGCGCTCGACAAAGTTCACCTACAGTTTTATGTCTAAGTGCCTACAGCGCGGCTAGTGCAGGGCGGTATCGTTTGCAATAAAAATAGGTAAAAACGAAAAAATTTCGCCGGTCGGTGGAGTGTTGTCAACTTATGAAAATTTGCCATATTTAGTGTTAAATTTCGCATATTTTGTAAAAATAAATAAAAATCTATAACTTTTGGTTTTTAGGAGTTAAGTACATTTTTTTAACTATTTTTTCTACTACGTATGTTAAACCAAGAATACGCCTATATTAGATCGGAAGGTTTTTGTTACATGCTGTATATATGTATGGATCATGTAACCATCACTAATTATGTAAAATCTGGTTCCCATGGGATTTGATTTGAACCCGGGATTAGTCATAATCAGCGTTAATATCAATTAGGTACATGGTTTTTATCAACACCTTCGTAGGTTTTGTTGGTGAAGCTGCCATGATTTTTCTATGCATTACATCATCTGGTACTGAAAGAAAGAAAAGAAAAAGAAAGAAAAATTATTTATTTTGCACAGATTACAAAACGCACATACTACTATATGTACTATATGTACTGCAGCACAATGTTAGGAATTCTATGGTTCACTGTGGATTAAATCACAGACCATTATTACGGGTACTTATTTTTAGGGTTCCTTACCTCAAAAGGAAAAAACGGAACCCCTATAGGATCACTTTGTTGTCCGTCTGTCTATCAAGACCGTTTTTCTCAGGAACGCGTGGAGGTATCAAGCTGAAATTCATATCAAATACTCAGGTCTACTGTCCCCTGGAGCTGTGAAAAAATCAATTTTCTAAGCTAACGCAATCAAAAGATACAGCCGTTTATGCTGCAAATTTTCGACACTCGCAAGAGAATCAAAACCTACAGGGTACTTCCCGTGAACTCAAAATCTTGAAATTTGGTACGAAGCAGCGACTTATAGCACAGAGAAAGGAAACATTGCGAAAAGTATAAATTTTTAGTTACATCATATAGTAAAAATATTTTTTACTTATATACCTACGGGTTTGTACGGAACCCTCGGTGCGCGAGTCCGACTCGCACGTGGGCGGTTTTTTTTTACGGCTGGAAGAAGGTTGATTGGATATGTAATAAGTAACATTACTTAAATAAAATTTACTAGTAAAAACAAAAAATGAAAACTAGTAAGTTAAGATCTTTTCACCAAGTTATTTATTTAAACAAATTTAATTAAATTCTATTACAACACGTTTACAGACGCATTCAAGACGATGTTATAATTTCAACTTAAAACCTCATCTGTCACGTAGGTCATATGTGACCACGAACAATAGATTTTCTTTTGTGTCTGTTGTCTGACAGATCAGCCATTAAGGGTCTACTACCGGTCAAGTGGCGCTCGTTTATGGTAATTTTGCCTACTACTTTAGATACGAAACATTGAGACCTGTTTTAACTACGTAAAAATACTTAATCCTCTGTGTAACAAACGCGACGTTGGATTCTTTAATATTTATTTTCTATGTTAAGCTACGATTTTTTATTCAATGAGGGCGCCACTTAGGCGGTAGTAGGGCCTTAAAATACTATTTACTAGCACTTCGTCTGCGTAGATTTCAAATTTATATCTATAAATACACTCACAAATAACGTGGCTGTCTATTGGTAAAAGAATTTTCAAAATCGGTTCAGTAGATCCAGAGATTACCCCCTACAAACTCACAAACTTTACCTCTTTATAATATTAGTATAGATTACAAAAATACGTATGTGCGGGGGTGTATGTCATGTTTTCTATTTAACTCCTCAATAGTCATTCAACTATTTTGGTTGCGGTCAATACAACTCGGCAAATGGTATTAAACAAGTAAGTCTTCGCGAGTTCAAGGGCAACAGACAGACCGACAAAGATAACGACGAACGTACATAACTGTCGTGCATATGAGCTATAAATATTTACTGCACATAAGTGAATGTGCTATGTAGTGTACTTGTTTAGTGGTACACAGTTTAATGGCCGTAATCTTGAGAAAAACAAGCTTGTATTGGTATTTGTTTTTTTATTAAATACTGTGTTTAATTAAACTACGTCGCCTTTTTAGGATTCCGTACCGAAAGGGTCCAAACGGAGCTCTATTGCTGTCACTCTGTTCGTCTGTCACAAAATTTTGTTCAGAAGTATTTTTTGACTTCCCATTGACATAGGAATTGATACCAATATATCGGTTTTTTTCATTGTTAATAGGGAATATGCATGATATTTTTTTATTTGTTGAATTGAAGACAGTCAAAGGACATGACGCCCATACAACTGCCATAGAAAACAGCGTTTTCGAGAGAGGGACAGATATATTTGTTTAAAATTGTTATATCTCGTTTAATTTTCGATCAATTTTGATTCTGCTTTCACTGTTCGTACTCTATTTTAATATATTCATCTATAAACTGGTTAGATAACAAATATTTTTTTCATGCATATTCCCTATTCCCTCATTGGTACGGAACCCTAAATGTGCAAAGTCCGACACGCACTTGGCCGGTTTTTTTATTCGTTGTTGTATTTTGATACAGATACGAAATATCATCAGCATCAGCCTTTTACTGTCCCCACTGCTGGGACACAGGCCTCCTCTCTGTGAGAGGGTGTGGGTCGTAAACCTCCACGCGGGCCCAATGCGGGTTGGTAGATGTCACATGTCATCGAATTTTCAATTGTAGGACATGCCGTTTTCTCACGATGTTTTCTTTCACCGTTTTGAGAGCAGTGGTGATGAAATTTACACAAAGTAAAGCGCCTGCCTGGGTTTGAACTCACGACCTACAACTTGTAAGTCGCGGCCGTTACCACTGGGCCACCACTGCTCTCCCACTGGGCCACTGGGGTGGTCTCGATCAGATAGGAGTATTGGGCCTTATGGGCCTCGAACAGACGCGGCGTGATAGTGAAGATTAATATATTCATACACAACTGGGCCATGCTCGAAAAGTTAAATAAAACCCAGTTTTATTGCAGACGGCTAGAATATAGGTTATCGGCACAAATCGTCTATCATATCGATAAACTGGCGGGGAAGCGTGTTACAGATAGCCAACACACGAAATTACACAATCACAGCAGATTTAGAAAAAAATACCTGATTATTATTTATTTATTTTTTATTAGTTTTTGAAAACATGATTTGCCTGATCTTTATTTGAGTGGGCTTCCAGTCTAACTGGATGTAAAACAAGATACCAATTAAATTAAAAAATTTATTGGTATGTTGGTTGCCTCACGTTAAAATTTGGATCCGAATTCCTTAGGACCACCCTATTTATTGTGATGTAATTAAAAATTTACGGTAGTCGGACTTTTCCCTTAATTTGTGATATAAGACCATGCTTTTTGCTAAATTTCATGATTGTAGGACAGCGGGCAGTACTCTATAAATTTTCATTCCCTTGAAAGTGTCGAAATATACTTTTATGAGGCATAAACGACCGTATCTCTTTTACGTTAACTTAGAAGTTTGATTTTTTCACAGCTTCAAGGGACTGGGACTGTAGACCTAAGTATTGTTTTTAATTTCAACCCGATACCTCCGCTTGTTCCAGAGATAAAGGGTCTTGAAAGACGGACAGACGGACGGACAACAAAGTGATCCTATAAGGGTTCCGTTTTTTCCTTTTGAGGTACAGAACCCTAAAAAGGGTTACTTATGTTTGCGGGATTGTAACCGCGGCTCTGGAATGCACAGGCAACTAAAAGAACATGGGTGGGCTTTAGTCAGTAAGAGTCTGACACGCCCTCCCGCTCCGCCCAGAACGGGAGAAATGATCTGATTTCCCAACCTAAAAAAAAAAGGGTTACATATTTACCATTTTGGTATGGAACAGAAATTTGCAATATTATGTCATCAAACTTAGTTTAAGTTGGGATTAATTGACTTACAACTTCTAACATAACTCCATCTCTTCCAGGACACATTCGGTCGCGCGAAGAACTGGGTGAAAGAGCTGCAGCGGCAAGCATCCCCCTCCATAGTGATAGCGCTGGCCGGCAACAAGAGCGACCTGGCGGCCAAGCGCATGGTGGAGTTCGAGGAGGCGCAGGCCTACGCCGACGAGAACGGCCTGCTCTTCATGGAGACCAGCGCCAAGACCGCCATGAATGTTAACGACATATTCTTAGCTATCGGTGAGTGGAATCCTTGTTTAGTTGACAATACATTTAGATGAGAAATGTACATTGAGAGAAGTGCGCAAAGCGCGGTACGCAAAGTTATTTCATAAGAAATTCCTTTCAGCAGACCTGCGACTGAAGAATAGGATAAAAACGTAGACACAGTGTGCAGAGACAGAAGGAAACTTAAAGTAGACTAGTGTCAGACCGAAACACGATTTTTTGCCGAAACTGTAACCGAATGTACGGTTCCAGTTTCAGCCGAAATCGAAAGTCTAGTAACAGAAAAATTAACAAAAAGCCGATCATTGAAAATTCAGCCCTGACTTTCATAAACATGCTGAAAAGTTAATAAAACGATGATTACACACATAAATGAATGAGAGTCAGTTTTTAGGTCTCTGTCACGAAGGCTGTGGCAGAGACCTAAAAACTGCTTAGATGCTGGTTGCGGTCGAGCCGAATGTTCGGCCACTTTTTGACTGAGATCGAAACCAAACCTTCGGTCGTACACTAAAATAGAAATAGAAAATGAAACAATGACGTAAACATGGTGTTGACTTCACACATAAATACACACATATGTCAGTTTTTGACATATGTGAAGCGTTTTGACAGGTGTCTGGACCTGACGCCTCAATAATGCCATCTGGTTTATGTCATTTCTGAAAACCCTCATTCATATTCGTGCTGATGATTTAGTAAGAGATATATGTTTGTGTTCCAGCGAACAAGTTACCAAAGAGCGAGGGCACCGGTGCGGCAGCGGCGGGCGGAGCGCGGCGCCTCGGGGACGCCGAGCAGGCGCGCCAGGGCTCCTGCTGCAAGTGATAGCACCACCGGTCAGTACACCTAGAACACATACACTTGAATGCTAACAAAAAACTGCTTACTATATTTCTGGATCTTGCAAAAACATTTGACACCATTTCCGTCTCCACTATTTTTCTCAGTCTTGAAGGTATGGGTGTGAAGGCTCCACTTGATCTTTTCAAGAGTTATCTGACCAACCGTTCTCAATTAATTACTATAGAGAATCACAAAAGTGAAGAACTACCCATTCAGTAGGGCGTGCCCCAGGGGAGTATTTTGGGGCCCACACGGTTTCTTGTGTTTATTAACGAACTATGCAATCTCCAAATTTGAAATGCCGCAATAGTTTAATTTGCAGGTGATACTGTCATCACTTTCACCGCAAACTCATGGTCGGAACTACCAAGTATCTGTACAAAACGGCTTTAATTTAATTTATTTTAAGTGGCTTTCTACCCCTGTCTCAATGCCAATAACTTACTTCATTACTTTTTCAATACAACCAAAAATCCCAATCACCATAAAAGCCCATTCTTGTTTCACAACTTAATTGTAAATGTCCCACCTTAACCACAATAAGACATGTTAAATATCTTGGTTCTTCTGGACAAAAACCTAAATTTCGGGTCGCACATTAACACTTACTGGTTGCATACGTAAGCCAATTTTATGTTTGAAGCGCTGCGACATGTAGCCAACCCTTTTATAATACGAAATGTATGCTCTCTTTGTAAGTCAATCCTCAAATACTGTATCTCTTGCTGTGGGGTGCTGCTGCAAAGACATTATTTATGCCCCTGGAGATCGCACTCGGAAGCTATTCTAAAAGTGGCTACATTCAGAACGATTCTTTTCCTAACTACCGCACTCTTATAATTCATGCAATTTAATTAATGTTCGACAATAACCTATACATATATGGCTTGGTGGGAAATCATCCAATGACTTGTCCCACTCTGTGTGGAGCGGGAGGGCGCATCAGATTTACTGACTAAAACCCACACCTGTGCCTTTCCTGTCTGAGTGCCCAGGGGCGCGGTAACTCTGTTTCGTATTTATCCACGACTCCTGGGCAGATGGTGTGGGGGTCTGCAATGTACATAATCTGGTTCTGAGTTTATCAATATTTTTTTTGTTATCTTTATCACTACAGTCAACACATTTACCTGATTTTGCATAATATTGATCTTTATTCTCGTAGCTATATGATTGATGTCAGAGGTAAAATAACTATGAACAGTCAGTATTTTATGAACACAGAGCAAGACCGTCACCATCATTATTCCGCCGAAAGACGTTCACTTTGTGAAGACAATGGATTTCCGTAATCTTCACCAGGTCGATGGTCTACTGTGACCTAGTCACGCTCCGTGTTTCGATGTATACCGTCACCACTCCATAACTAGAGACCCAATCGTGTCTCCACACTCTGGAAGCCATGTGCAGTGTGCACTTAAGTATAATTTTTTTAACCAACGGGATTACTAAGCTTCCGCTGTCCTTCCGTCCGTCCGTCTGTCTGTCTGTCAGCGGGCTATATCTCATGATCCGTAATAGGTAGACAGTTGAAATTTTCACAGAATGTGTATTTCTGTTGCCGCTATAACGAGAAATAATAAAATAAATAAAAAAATAAAGGAGGCTCCTCTACTAGATGTTTTTTGGCTTTTTTTGCTCGATCTTAATAATGGCAACAAGTAGACGCGTATAATCTTGTACGATGGTACGGAACCCTTCATGCGCGGGTCCGACTCGCACTTGGCCGGTTTTTTGTTATTTTGTGACATGACTTGATGACCTTCTGACTTTCATTCGTTAAATATTTTCTCTAATCCCGTAGCTAAAAGTAAATTTTTCTCAATATTCCAGACAAAACCGCCGATTGGTGAGGGCGTGCGCGCGGGTTGAGGTATGTAGTACTCGTAGGTAACGAACTGCGCCGGCGACACCTCCGGCCGCTAGCGCCGCGGGACACGCACCCGCACGGGGCCACGCTACTGTCATACTTATGTACTGAGCCAGGCAGTCACACGTGTGACCAGCCAGCACAGTAAATAATTATCACACACAACGACAAAAGATATCGAGGTTTTCTCGTCAACTTGTGCCGCTGTTCCGTAACCGCCTCGTGTGTTATATAAAACTATCTGTTTTCACTACAAATTAGCAAATTGTTATCGAGCAAAGCCTCGCGAGGCAGTCCCTAGCTGTATACATAAATGTGTATCGTCTTATTTCTTGCAATATTTATCTTTAATACTGACTCGCCTCGCAGGCCTACCTCGCCTCGTACATGTTTATATAAAGTGTGTTTGTACGTCCACGCGGGCCGCATTAAAACATTATATAATATTAATAAAAAACAAGCTAATTATAAAAAATGATAAATAGTTTTAAAACTTATTTGTAACTGTAATGAAAATGTAATAAAAATGATTATATTTACTTTTGTTTGCAGCACTGTGCCGTAGGGTTACTTAACGAGATTCCTTCGTTTTAGCAATAATTGTGCTTGTGTTATGCAATAATAAAACATTATACAATATACTTCAGTTGGGGGCACTGTGTACACCTAAAGATTCATCTTAAAAAAAAAAGCCTTTCTTAGTAATATTTGTTTAGGACGATTGTTAAGAACACCATTTCTCCAGCTAAAGTATATTGCGTTTGGAATAGAAGCGTTTAATGTCAAAATTTATTGGTGAAGGTGCATTTACATTCATGTATAGTTACATATACATTTATTATTTTAATCATTTATTCACAGTGTGGCAACTAACAAAATACCGTTTTCAAATGCAATCTCAATGTCGCAAATGAAATAACAACAAAATAGAAACATGCTTCTATGAAGACTAACGTATTGTAGTTTGCCACAAAAGCTTGCGTCTGAATGTTCTTTTACTTATAAATGTTATTATTTGTGTCTGCACTGTTTAGTGGAATATTTTAAAATATATACATTATTTTTTTTTATTTAAGTTTGAGAGATCGAAAATGGGTTGAGATGTTGGGATGGCAAGTATGTATCTACAATACGAAAACAGTTACGCTTCGTGAAATATTGTAATTTTATATAAATATAGAATAACATTTATAAGTAAGGAGTTTACTTCCTTAGAGTCACGATGGAGGTTCCATGTACGACGCCGTGTCCGCTCGCTCCTCCATGTCCACATGTCGTAGTAGGCTAGTGTCTCTCACCTCACTCCGAGCCCTCATTCCGAGCGAAGATTCCGCTCTAGAGAGACAATTGGGAACATTCCCATTGACGTGCATCGGTTGGGAACAAGTCGTGAATAAACGGAAATCCCTTCACAGTACTAATTATATAAATCAAATCAATTCTCGTTGAAATGTCTAGGTACATTCATCCATACATTATTTTAGTTCAAAATAATATAAAATGGCATAGTTATTTAATGAAATAGAATTACACTTCTCAGTTAGGAAGTTATATAGTTATTTTTAAAACACTAATTATTCGATGGATAAATTGTTCTATACATATTATTAATTATTATGTATATTGTCTTGTATAATTTATATTTTATAAGTAAAATGTAAACGGTGGGGTCATTAATGTCGTATCCTTTTTTTTTGTAATCGCATTCCATACAGGGAGGTCTCAGGGCCTGCGGAACCCGAAAGATAATAATGTCGATAATTTTAGGCAGTAGTCTTGACATCGATCATTTTTCCGATAGCTAGCACACCTCTATTTGTCGATATATTGCAAGTAAAGCGTTCGCCAGTTTGCCTGTCGTTCTTAAATCCAATTTGTAACAGCGAATACTGATTTAGAATGTCGCTATATACATATATTAGCAAAATTAATTATCTATTGCTGTGTGAACGCAATCAATTTTTGCTTGTTATATAAAATCACGTTATTTTCCTTTGGAAGCTTGCATCACTCTTTTCCTAGCAATTTATTATTTATCTATTAGAAGGATAGGAACAGTAATACCTGCAGGAATGGAACAAGCCCTGACGCGTCAGTTTTGTAACTCCATGAGATTTTATAACAACCCAAGTCCGTCGTGTTGTTGGGAATAAAAATTGTCTATAAATTGTTGATACGTAAGTGTCAACTATTGTATATTAATCAAAGCTTATAGATGAATTTGCTGTCCGTTCCGTGGTACGCCGTCGTGTTCTATGATTTGAAGATGTTTTTATTTTCGCGTATCGTTATGTTGCGGCGTACCAGGGAGCGGTACATGTTACGGGCAGCGTTGATCGCGCCGCTTCCTCCACTATGTTACACTTATAAATATCTAAATAGTCGTATCACCTCGCCACAAGTTCTGTAGCACTCGGTGTAAATGAAGATAGTTCTTTGTTTAACAACTTGTTTTAATCAATCTATTGGTCTTGTGGTCAGTAAACCTTATCTACTTCTCGCGAAATAGGAAGCGGCAGTCAATATTGAATTTTAAACCAATGCAATAGAGTAGTTGTTGCAAGCAGTTCCCCGAAATTGGTTAGTAATAGCACTGGCCGCCTTGGCTGGCCACGGACGCCGATCATGGTCGTATTGTATGTTTTTTGTATTGTGTAAATATTTTGGATTTATTAAGAATATTATTATATTGATTAAAAAAAACATTGTAAATGGATTTGTTTTGGGTGTTTTATTTTTTATTTTCCCTTCTCCGGGTTTAATCAACATCTTGTCAGAAACATCATGTCATACCAAATAGTCTACCTACAGAATGTGGCAAGTCCTTGTTTGAAACTACACGATGATCCTCCCGACCGAATTTGGATCACTGTGTGCACAAACAGGTGCACTCTCATAGTCCGATAGGATGACAATCCGACACTCGCGGGGAGAGATCAGTTGCAGGACCAGTGGTGTTACGTGCTCTCCGAGGCACGGGCGTGTCACACCACCAACTTCCTAACTCCGGGTTGCTACTGAGCAATTCTTAAGGGGAAAACCCAATAACACTGCCCGATCTTTTTTCTTTTTTGTGGGGGTGGGAAATCATCCAATGAAATCTCCCGCTCTAGGGTGGAGCGGGAGGGCGTGTCAGACTCTTAATGACTAAAACCCATACCAGTTCGTTCCCTGCCCTGAGTGCCCAGGGGCGAGATAACTCTGTTTCGAATTTATCCTCAACCCCTGGGCAGAACACTGGGAATCGAACACAGGATCCCGCGCTCAGCAGTCATGCTTGCAGTAACGAGGCAGTTATGGTTGCTACACTTTACGGTTTTATCGGCTACTTAGATCCCTAATACTGTACTAAAGCTAAACAGAGAAAACTACAAACCTTTGAAAACAAAAATCTGGCACCTAAGGAATTATACGTTCTAAGGCGGAATAAAATAGGCTAGTTTACTGACAAAAATATAATTAGTCCATCAGTTAGATTACCATAAAATACACTGGTCAGCAAATAAACCGAGCCACCCGCTACCTAGGAACTCTGATTCGATTTTCTCAAAAAGTATAAAACTTACAACTATCAAAGTTATACCTACAAAAAGTGCGTTTCATGGTGATTAAAATGACTACAAATTAATTCGAAAGTACCGTCAACTCACATTGTAATCAAGCAACAAACACAATGCTAACGATTTGCTCTGTTTTCACCAGAGTTTGAAATTAGCGTTCTTTTTCTCTACAATGAGGGTAGTCGGATATTTCTTATCATTTCTTTAGTTTTTGTCCATCGTTTGCTCAGACGCGTGTGTTTTTGCTACTTTTTTCGATTAATAATGGATACAACACCTCAGGAAGCAGCTCAAGCTGTAGCATTACTTCAAGCAGGCATTGCGCAACGTGAAGTCGCTCGAAGGCTTCGAATCAGCAGATCTTCGGTGCAACGAGTTTACAGACGATACCTAGAGACTGGAGCATTCGATCGCCGTCCAGGTACGGGCAGACCTAGGGCTACATCAGCAGCCGATGATCGTTATACCTTACTGTTCTGCGAAATCGCCACCTCAATGCAGTTCATAGATGTCGCTACAAGTCCAACAAAGTCTGCGTGACGAACGACAAGTGGTCATAAGTTCAGATACCGTCAGAAGGAGACTTGCTGAACGGAACCTGACCCCAAAAAGAGCTGCAACAGGCCCAGCATTAACGGTAGCACACCGTCGAGCACGACTTGAATTTGCTCGAGAGCATAGGGATTGGACATTAGAGCAGTGGAGTAATGTACTCTTCACTGATGAGACCAGGGTGAGTCTACATGGAAGTGATCGACGTCAGAGAGTATATCGTCGCCCTGGAGAACGTTATTCTCAGTGTTGCATCGAGGAAACTGTTGCTTATGGAGGAGGATTTGTAATGGTCTGGGGCGGCATCTCGTTAACAGCACATACAGCGTTAGTTTTCATCGAACCGACGACGGGCCGTACACGTGGACTGACTTCTCATCGCTACATTACTGAAATCCTCGCAGACCATGTGGTACCTTACGCAGGATATATCGGACAGGATATGCAATTGATGCATGATAATGCACGGCCTCATGTTGCTCATGTGGTGACCCAGTATCTACGCGACGTCAGCATTCGTACGATGGACTGGCCAACTCGAAGCCCGGACTTGAATCCGATAGAACACTTATGGGATGGGTACCTGCTCCAACAAGGCTTCCAGAGCTGCGAATCGCAATTGAAGAGGAGTGGAATACAATTCCTCAAGATTTTATCGTCAGGCTCGTAAGGTCGATGAATACAAGGATGCTGGCAGTTATCCGAGCAAGGGGAGGGAATACGGAATATTGATCAAAAACTTTTTTTTTATTTTGTCTTTGTTTTTGGCTTTAATTTTTTTTTTTCACTTTATCATTACTAACGATTGTCACGACTGCAAAACGACTCTTCTTTGTAAAATCCTTAATAAACACTGAAATATTGATTAAACCCAATGAGTTTCCTTACATTTTAATCACCATGAAACGCACTTTCTGTAGGTACAACTTTGATAATTGTAGGTTTTTTAGTTTTTGAGAAAATCGAATTAGAGTGCCTAGGTAGCGGGTGGCTCGGTTTATTTGCTGTCCAGTGTATAATTAGTCCGTCAGTTAGATTACCATAAAATATAATTAGTCCATCAGTTAGCCATAAAATATAATTAGTCCGTCAGTTAGATTTCCATATAAAAACTTTTTAACAAAAAAATTAACCGACGAAAAAGAACTAAAAAGCAAAAAATAAATGAAACTTTTAAGTCTTAGTAATGAGCATATTTACCTACATAAAATATCAAATTTTATATAGGTAAACTAATTTTGAGTCGGCGCTAAACAACAATCTGATTATTAAATATCTAAATTTTATAAGTACTTACAAATGAAGAAGGCTGTAAGTAGGTAATTAATCATTTTATTAATTGGCGCCGACTCAAAATTAGTTAATATAAAATTTGATATTTTATGTAGGTAAATATGCTCATTACTCAAGACTTAAGAGTTTTATTTATTTTTTGCTTTTTAGTTCTTTTTCGTCGGTTAATTTTTTTGTTAAAAAGTTTTTTATTTTATGATTTTTTGTGGCTCGCATCATCTTGTAACACTCTGAGGCTAATTTCTAATTCTTCATCATTCCTCTTGCCACTGAGCTGATGAAATTACCATCCTTCCATGAAGTTCCCAGGATATTGACCAGTTGAGTTTACCTCCAATACTGTAAAGACGTCTTTTCTTCAAACCATATTAAGTGCTATTTGTCACTAAAACTAGTTTTATATCTAACTACTTTTGTTTAGGAAAGCTATGGTTTCCATCATCAGCTCAGTTTCATGATGTGATGGTTCCTAAATGCAAATACCTGATTAAGTTATGAAAAGTAAACAGAAACAATATTCGTGCCCAATTTTCGAGGTTCTCTCTCAATTTTTTCAGGATCCCATAATCAGATCCTGATGTCCATGACATGGGACCACCCTTGAGGTATACCCTATCCAAGAAAAGAAGAATCATCAAAATCGGTTCATAAATAACGGAGTGAGGGCCGAACATACATACAGAAACGCTAAACGTATCCACAATTTTCGAGGTTTTCTCTCAATTTTATCAGGATTCCATTGTCACATCCCGACTTCCTTATTATGGGACCATCCTTGAGGTATACCCTATCTAACAAAAAAAGAATAATCAAAATCGGTTCATAAATAACGGAGTGAAGGCCGAACATACATACAGAAACGCTAAACGTGCCCACAATTTTCAAGGTTTTCTCTCAATTTTATCAGGTTTCCACTGTCAGATCCTGACTTCCTTGACATGGGACCACCCTTGAGGTATACCCTATCTAATAAAAAAAGAATAATCAAAATCGGTTCATAAATGACGGAGTGAGGGCTGAACATACACAAAAAAAAAAAAAAAAATACATATATATACGGTCGAATTGAGAACCTCCTCCTTTTTTTCGTCGGTTAAAAATATAATAAGTCCATCAGTTAGATTACCATAAAATATTGGACACGTATTTTTTCTTTAGTCACGTAAACCAAAAATTTGTGATACAGTGCATTAAAATTTCGCGTGACGTAACGCCTCGATACATTTTGTACCGTTTAATAATAATAATGGCAACTCTCGATGTCAAAACAAGCTGTATTTTCATTTTCTCAATAAAAATTTTTTAAAACAGTTTTTTGGGTCTTGTTAAAGTATTTACAAATTTCATAGAAGCTTCCTAGGTGTAAATAAACTGAAAACCCAAAAACCGTAACAAACAAGAATAACAAATTATAAAAATGCATACAGACTGGACAAATGACACATGTCATCATGAAAATAGAGATTTTGCAGAAATTCATTTACAATTTTATTTATTTATTCATATAAAAATTATATTTGGCTTACAATAAATGTCGAGGAACCTCCATTTAGGCATGGAAAATGCCTGTATTTGAAGGTTCCGCTCCACCCTTACATTTTAAACCTCCAAATAGTTATAAAGGAAAAAAAGTACATATTATAATTGTATGTGTGTGTGTGATGGTGTGTGTAGTGAATGTCGTAAATGAAACCAACTTTGTAATTATGCTAACAAGAGCAGCTGCCCGTCGCGCACGCCATCCACCCCCGGACTCGCCGCTCAGCTCAGCCTCGCCGCCGCCGGACCTTGGATCATCAGTGTCACCGGCGGCTGCAGCCGCGTCGAGCTCAAGCGACGAGTATTTCTCCCCGCCGACGTCGCCAACCCTTTACGTCGGCAGGGGAGAGGCCGGCCACCGAACAGCCTGGGACTTAGGGGCCAACCGGCCCCGACCCGGGTCCCCGCTGCCGGTGGTTGTGTGCAGCGCATGAGATGGACTCAGTACATGAACGAGCACGTCATGCGCGCATATTATGGGTCTACAGAGGGGGAAACTAATCTCGCTGCGTTCCGTGTCAGGATGCTGTCTCTGTTCCAGGACCTAGAACCAACCGTCGACGTCTCGGCGCAACGATTGTCGGATCAGGTGCGGGTCATCCAACGTAACCGCTTGTTGGACGATGCTGCACGTGGCGCGCAATCCCACCGCGGCCCATTAACGTAAGTGATGAGGGAGATGATAGGGTTGTCACGGTAAGTAGCCAGTGCAACGATCGACTGAGGAGCGCACTGGAGGATGCGCTTCGCGAGTATAGATCCACTCCGACCGAAGTTAGACCCCGTTTACCACGGTTACCCATGCAAAAAAAGAATAGGGCGTTGGTGTGTGCTTTGGACTCGCTGCTTAAAAACATCTTTGAAAGCAGCGAGAACCTCGTTGATACGCACTCAATCTTGTATTGCGGGGCTGTTGCAGCATGTCGTTTGGCCAACGTGAAGTTTCCGAATAGTGACGGAGCTATTCGCCCAAAGTCTGCGGCACCAGCCTGGCAATGCAGGATCGAGAGGCGTATCGATGGGGCCAGGGTACTCATCGGTAAACTACTCTGCTTCAGGGAGGGCAATATACGACCACGTGTGATGCGCTTTGTGAGGCGGGCGTTTTCGGGGACTGAAATCAGTCCTCGAGAATACATGTCCCGTGTCACAGAGCGCGTCGACTTCCTGAAGCAGAAAGTTTGTGCATGGGCAAACCGTATTCGGCGGTATAAGCGGCGCGTTGACCGGTACTCGCAGAATCGCATGTTCCAGAGCGATGAGAGGTGGGTATATAGAGCTTGGGAGCGATCTGAACTGTGACTGACGGGTGCCGTCCGGATGATGTCTCCACGAGTACATTCTGGCGCAGCATTTGGTCGGTGCCCGTCTGTCACACTGAGGGTGGTTGGATGCGTGATGTCGAGCGCGCGTGTGACGCTATACCAGAAAAGGATAAAGTCACCATTACTTCATCAGATGTAGCCAAAGCGGTTCGTCCGTTACCGAACTGGAAATCTCCGGGACCGGACGGACAGCACATCTTTTGGCTGAAATGGTACAGCAGCTCACACGCGCTCCTGGCATCTCAATTCCAGTCATCCTTAGAGTCTGGGTCGCTGCCTCAGTTTCTAACAACCGGTGTCACCCACCTGCTCCATAAGACAGGAAGTCCCGCGGAACCCAAGAATTATAGTCCGATTACATGTTTGGCAACAGTCTATCCAGTTGTTGTGTGTGTTGTTGTTGTTGTTGTTGTGTAGTCAGTTGTTTGGTACATCCATCCTGAGAGCAATAATTAATATGCACATTGAGAGTAACTCAATTATGTCTGCCTCTCAGAATGGTTGTAGGAACGGGTCCCGCGGTACTAAGGAGCTACTCCTCATAGACATGGCCATAAGCCAACAGGTTCGTCGATCCCACAAGGATTTCGACATGCTGGATAGATTATAAGAAGGCCTACGACTCTGTTCCACATACATGGCTCATGAGGGTGTTGGAGTTGTACAAAATAGATGCAACTCTACGCACCTTCCTTGAGTCATGTATGGGGCAATGGAAGACAGTCCTTCGATATCCAGCATGTCGACCAATCCAGAGGAATGATGAGCCTATATGGATTAAACGTGGCATTTTTCAGGTCGACAGTTTGAGTCCACTTTGGTTCTGCTTGGCCCTGAATGCTTTAAGCACATTGCTGGAGGATTCAGGCCTGGGCTATCAGTTGAGAAGAGGTGCTCAGGCCATATCTCACCTTCTTTACATGGATGACCTGAAACTCTGTGCCCCCAACAATTTGCGACTGATGAAGCTACTGAAGGTAACTGAAACTTTCAGTAGCGCCACCAGGATGGAATTTGGTGTGGACAAATGTGCAGTCATGCATGTAAAGCGAATTCCCCCTGACAGGGGGAATTCGCTTTCAACTTTCGCGTTTCAACTCTCGGATTCCATACACTTTAGATCCCTTTCCTCGACCAAAACATACAAATATTTGGGTATGTCGGAAGCGTTCGGCATTAACGTAGCTGACATGAAGCAATCGTAGAAGGAGCACTTCTTTGGCCGCCTGAAAAAGGTATTGAACAGCCTTTTGTCGAGCGGGAATAAGGTGCGCGCCTTCAGCGGTTGGGTCATGCCGGTTTTGATGTACTCTTTCGGCATACTCAAATGGACTCAGACCGAACTCGATGCCCTGGATAGGAGGGTCCGCACGCTGCTGACTGCAAACCGGATGCATCACCCACGATCATCGGTGATGAGACTGTACATCCCGCGAAAGTGTGGAGGTCGAGGTTTTTTAAACGCTAAGACTCTCCACAACCGCGAGGTGTGCAGCAGCCTCAGAGAATATTTTCTTGAAACCGACGTGGGTATGCACCGCGATGTGGTCGCAGTGGACAAGGGACTCACCCCGTTGTCCATGGCTAAAGAGAACTGGCGCGAACCTGTAATACTCACTACTGATGACCGCAAGGAGGTATGGAAACGCAAGGAGCTTCACGGGCGCTTTTATCGGGCTCTTCATGGGCCTGATGTAGATTTCTTGGCATCCGTGGCCTGGCTACATTTCAGTGACCTCTTTGGGGAAACTGAAGGCTTTGTCTGTGCAATTATGGACGAAGTTATCTTGACGAATAACTACCGGAGGTATATGAAGGACGGGACGATAGACGTGTGTAGGGCATGCCACCGTCCGGGTGAGTCCGTCAGACATATTGTCTCTGGTTGTTCTCGTCTTGCTAACAGCGAGTATTTGCACTGGCATAACCAAGTGGCCAGGATTATTCATCAGCAGCTTGCTTTAAAATACTCGTACAAACTTGTGGATTCTGCGGTGCCGTATTACAAGTATGTGCCCGACCCAGTTCTCGAAAATGACCATGTCACGTTGTAGGTACTGGGATCGGTCTATCATCACTGACAGGACTATTGTTGCCAATAAGCCGAATGTAGTGGTGATAGACCGATTAGCGCGTCGCACAATGATAATCGATGTCACCATTCCACATTACGAGAACCTCGTGAAACCTGAGAAAGAGAAACAAATCAAATACCTACCATATATTTTTTTTTTTTAATTGTTTTTGTGTGCTTGTTTTTATTTGTATTCAGAAAACAGCGTACTGCTTGTTTGTCGCTATAATAAGATTACAGCTTTTATTGTTGTTTATATTAGTTGAGTAAAGTTAGAAAAATACAGCACAGAAATTGTTGTGAGGCATCGTCGTGACAAGTAAACAACCAGTGAGTTACCAAGCTGCTTCGCTCCAATTCGTCGGCTGGCGAAACGCTGCCTTGTATGGTCACGAACTCCAACATAGCTTGACTGGATCGACACTCCTATTAGTGAAATACATAGACAACTTTCGATATCACGGAACAAGGTGTCGCGGCAAGTATAGACTTCCTTCGGACTTGCGAGTAAAGGAGTGTAGGTTCGAGACCGAGGACGTGCAGTTGTTATTGATTGCTTTTGTTTTGTTTTTACTTTTATGCAAGAACAGCGCACTGCTTGTTTGTCGCTATTGTAAAATTACAGCTTTTATTGTTGTTTTGTTGCGCTAAGTCCTACTAAAAAGGTGTAATAATGCCACTTAATCGAACTCCTCCAAAAACATCCACTCTCTCAGAGTCAGAAGCTGAATCGAGCACATGCGCTCAAACTCAGACCCTTATGAAAAAACCTACCCCCACCCCGGCTGTTCCTGAAAACGAACATATAACTTCCCGTAAACGCAAATGTGATTATGACTATTCTACCTTTATGAACGAGATCCGTAATGTGTTGAAATCTCATACAGCTCAGATAGACAGCAAGTTAGAGTCTCTACAGAACCCGATAAAGGAGATCACAGAACACTGAAATAGGAGAAAAATTAAACACTCTATTTAAGCAATATGACGATATAGCCGTTAGAACAGAGAAGTTAGAAGCTGAGAGGAGATCTGATTTTAACTACATTATTCAGCGAGCAGATCGAATTGAAAATTTGGAAAGGATGTCATGCCTGTCAAGAATGGAAATAAGAAATATTTCGAAACCACCTGGAGAGTCTAAGTAAGACCTACACAAAATCGTTTCAGAAACGGCCACGGTTCTCGGTATATCCATCCAACGACATGAAATTAAAGACTTATTCCGGCTAAACAGGAATGAAGGCGTATCACCAATAATAGTAGACTTTACGAACATGCGTATTAAAGGCGATTTCATTAAAAGTGCACGGAACTTTAATAGGACCTATAAAGAAAATAAGTTGAACACGTCACATATAAAGTTAGAGCGCCCCCCTAAGCCGGTATTCCTGTCCGTGCTTAACACCAAAAGCTCAGCAACTATTCTACCTTGCTAGAAAATTCGCCAAAGAGAATAACTATATGTTCTGCTGGACTTCTCTCGGCAAAGTATTTCTAAGGAAAAGTGAGGGAGAAAAGCAGATTCTTGTTAAAAACGAAGCAGACATAGACCTCCTACATCAAGCTAAATGACTAGCTGAGCATTTATACACCTATTACCCTGCAAACCCGTATTACTATCATGAGTTTTTTATTCTTAAATTTTGCATGCTCTGTATTCAATCAAAATTATCTCATATGATCATATTGTTAGTAAGTAAGTAGGTATTTCTGTCATTGTTCTATTTACTGTTCAACTACTCACATTCATCATCATCATCACACATCGAAACATAACACTCACACATAATTTTTACTATTAAAACACAAAACACTTTCTTGTCTTTTATTGTGTGCCTTCGATACAGTATATTTTGCAGCTTTTGATGTTCTGGCATGTCTCTGCTATACCATTGCCACAAGTTCTGTTTATGTTTCTGCCCACAAGGAACATGGTTGATATACAAGGTGTTGCAAATGACATTGACGATGTCGTCAGTGTCGGCGATGCTATAGCAATTGACATGCCGGAACACTGCAAGGCTACCTTTAACTCAGGTGAAAAAGCGTTTTCAGTTCTAAATCAAAATATCAGAAGACTAAACCGTAATTACGACGGACTTGCTGTTCTCCTCAAAAGACTAGACATCAATTACGATCTCATTATGCTTACAGAATCTTGGTTATCCGAAAATTAATTCATACCTGAAATGGTAAATTACACAGCTCACAGTAATAAAACCCACCTTAATCAAAATGACGGTATTGTACTATACCTAAAAGATACCTTACACGTGAATGTCTATGAACTAAATTATTGTCAAGAAGTAAGTTGCCTTGTGACAACAATCAACAACGATTTAGCCGTTATATCATTGTACAGACCTCCAGCCTTCAAAAACCTAGATCCCTTTTTAAAGTCTCTAGATAAAATCTTGTACAGTGTTGAACATTATAATAACATAGTTTTAATAGGTGATTTAAATATTAACATTAAACTGGAACAACTTAATCCTAAACATACAGAATACTTAGATCTGCTTGCTTCCTACGGCCTTCTTACCACGCACACTGCCGACTAGAGAATCAAGTTGCCTTTATCATTGCTTCGTCAAAACAAAACTAAAACCTTTGACTATAGTTTGTAATTCAACCCTAACTGACCACTTGAGTGTTATGATATCACTACCTCTTAAAATAGAAAATAGACCCAAAAAAACCTAATTCATACAAAAACTGACTATGATGCTGCTAATAGAGACTTAAAACAGATTAACTGGGAAGAAAGGTTTCACAATGATGACCCAAATGCAATGACGAACATCTTCTTAAATACCATCAGAGACGTCCTTTCGAATTACACACACACCGTCAAGCAGTCGAGGCGAAAAATAATCATTAAGCCTCGGATTACACCAGGTCTATGTAGATGTATGAGGAATCGCGATCAACTTCACCAAAAACTAAGAAAAGACCCAGAAAACTCAACCCTTGCTATAACGTACAAGCGATACCGAAATAAATGTAATAATCTACTAAAAAGCCTTAAAAACAAATATTTTAAATCAGAATTAGCCAAGTCTAGTCATAATATAAAAAAACAATGGGGATTGGTAAAGGAAATGTGTAACTTAAACAGCTACCCAAAATGCCAATAGAGCTTATTTCCACTAATTCAACACCTCAAGAAGCATTAAATAACATACGGACAACAACGGACCCCTAAACTCTTTTGTGCTTCTCCCAACAGACCAATTTGAAATTAAAGAAATAATTGCCAACTTAGAAACTAAGAATTCCTCGGGATGGGACGGTGTCTCCACGTCTTTTATCAAGAGAGCAGTGGATTCCCTTATTGCACCACTAGCACATACAGGGTGTAACGGAAAGGTGTGGTCATATTTGAAGAACCGGTTCTGCCCATATGGCTATGAACAACTTTCTCTAAGAAAAAATTGAAAATTCCCAAAAAAAAAATTGGACTTTTCATACAAAGTTATCATCTGCAGCTGATCAATATTTGTATGGGAGGTAAAAAATTTTTTTGAGAATTTCCTCAATTTTTCTTGAAGAAAATTGTTCTTTTCGATGGGCAGATGCAGTTCTTAAAATATGACCACACCTTTCTGTTACACCCTGTATAAGTAATGCCTGCTTTTCAAAAGGAGGATATCTCGGTGTGATTGTAGACCAAAACTTAAAACTGGAAAGAACACGTCATGAAAGTAACCAATCGCGCAAGAAAGTTAATTTATATTTTTAAAACTTAGAAATGCATGTGACGTTAAGCTATTAATAAAAATTTATTTAGTACTATGTCAGTCTGTACTAATATACGGCCTGAATGTATGGGGAGGAACTTCAAAAACCACCATGTTGTTTGTCGAAAGAGCCCAACGCATGGTACTCGTACTTAAAGTTATTTCTCGCAAAAAGTACACTTATCCGACACACCTACTTTACTCAGAACTGGGAGTCCTTACAGTACGAAAATTATTCATTTATCTAGAGATCATGGCACAACATAAAGTAAAACCGCACTTTGCAAAAAGGCGACGACTAGATATAGTTTACAACATTCCCAAATATAGAACATCTTTTAAACACAAATTTCACAATTATCTCGGTCCTAGCCTCTATAACAAAGTGAGTAAAGATCTAACATTAAAGAATCTTGATAGCCAGACATGCAAAAAGACTATGGATACATATTTGAAAATACTAGACAACAACAACACTGAAAATTTACTGAAAAGTTTGTCTATAAAGGGAACATAAATAATAAAGCACACATAACTGTATACATACAGAAACATACATAAAATATATACATATACCTATACCCATCCATACCCAAACACAAAAACACAGACAATTCCAATCATGTAACTTAATTAATATAACTGTAATATGATTTATTACCTATAAAGTACCTACCTATGTAATCAATCTGCTTAATTATGTGAATTGTAATTGGAACCTTGTGGAAATCCGTTGTTTCTAAGGTTGATGAAGACTATCCGGTCGTGATACAGTTTTATACTAGTACGAGGTGGATAGGGCAAATCAGTCTAAAGACAATCAAACCATTTTTAACCGACTTTCGAAAAAGGAGGAGGTTCTATGTTCGACTATATTATGTTTTATTTTTTTTTATGTATGTCCGCCTGTTTCTCCGTCAGTTGTGGATCGATTTTCAAACTTCTTTTTTATCCAAAAGAATATACTCCCGAGGTGGTCCCATATAAATTTTATTGAAATTGCTTCAGCGCTTTTTGAGAAACTGAACAAAAACGAAAAATACGTATACCTCGATGACGTTTTTTGATGTGAAACATCTATAGCCGCACGTAAAACCGACTTCTGGCGTGGCGACGCATGCCGTGGCGACGCGTCGCCACGCTATACGATGTTTTTTTGTTTTGTTATTACACCATCAAATAGTAAGATTTTTTGTTTTGTTATTACACTACCGAAGTCACTGATTAAACGAATTAAGTAGTCACGATTTGAAATAAATTCGTAAATTTTTGTATTTAATGAAAATAAATGTTTATTCAATAAAGAGTCATCGTTATCTGGAAAAAAATCGTAATATTTTATTTTTAACCGACTTCAAAAAAAGGAGGAGGTTCTCAATTCGGCTGTATTTTTTTTTTTTTTTTTTTTTTTTTTTATGTGTGTTACCTCATAACTTCTTACTACGTGAACCGATTTTGAAGATTTTTTTTTATTTGAAAGCTGTTGCTTCACATTTGGTCCCATTTTAATTTGGTGAAGATCTGACGAAGAATTTCGGAGATACACAATGGAACTCTTCAATAAATGATAGCAGACCTTCCAGAATTGCTGCAATCGCGTGTCTGTATATTGTTTTCACCATTTCACAACATTACATCAGGCTGATGCGCTCTGAAGGGGTATACAGATTTGTCAGTTCACCCTGATACACCCTAATTTCACCAACTACGTTCAAATTCCCTATTTTTGGGGCTATCAATTCGGGCATGACTTTACTATTAATTTAGTTTTAGAATGGGGTAAAACAACTAAAAAGTGAAAAATAAAAAACTTTTTACAAAAAAAATACAACCGACTTCTATAAATAATACTAAAAAATGCAAAATAACTTTAATTTCGGAAGTCGGTGTCAAATAACGAAGAAACCAAACTAGAAACACCGACTTCCGAAATTAAAGTTATTTTGCATTTTTTAGTATTATTTATAGAAGTCGGTTGTATTTTTTTTGTAAAAAGTTTTTTTATCATTATGACATATTTAGTTCCTATCACAATAAATAAACTTTAATTTCGGAAGTCGGTGTCAAATAACGAAGGAGTAAAATACAAACACCGACTTCGGAAATTAAAGTTATTTTTTAACGTTTAGTGTATTTT
This sequence comes from Polia nebulosa, assembly GCA_951329385.1. Lineage (NCBI taxonomy): Eukaryota > Metazoa > Arthropoda > Insecta > Lepidoptera > Noctuidae > Polia > Polia nebulosa. The sequence goes on along the minus strand of OX589592.1, from coordinate 3,392,227 downwards.
TTTATTGGAAGTCGTTTGTGTTTTTTTTTGTAAAAAAGTTTTTTTTACAAATACCCTTTCACATTCTCCAACTGTTGACCTGCCTAGATTTTACTGTCAAAATAACTTTAAACAATTTTTGTCCATCCTGTGTTTGTTATTAAGTTGCTCTGTATGGTTGTCTCATATTCATGCAATAAAGATTATTATTATTTTGACATATGTTTTATGTTCTCGGCTAGCCGGGAAGAGCTGATAATACGGGCCTAAGCCAAGTGATTATCAGTTGGAATCTGGGATAGATGAAGTGCGGCCACGCACAGAAGATTATATGGAAGATGGTAGCTTATTTGAGTTTTAATGATGGTTTTCTGATTCACATTGCAGAAACTTTCTCACGAGTCTGCATATGTTTAAGATCACTGCCTTTTGCAGTAGATGGTAGGTATTTGGGGGTAAGCAGAGAATTAAGGGATTGGTGAAGATGTTTTGGTAGATATTACTCCTGTTGTCGACAAAACTATTGGTACTATTGTAACTTTTTGCAGATGCCAAATTTGGGTAATTTCATCTTTTAGTTCGATGTATTTGGTTAGCTTTTCTGCTATTGTGGTCTGTAAATTATGAGTATTAGGTCAGCAATATCGATTAAATATTCAGTTTTGTTTATTTTGCTTATAAGTGTAATGTCTGGTCTATTGAAATGAATTGTTCTGTCAGTAAAAATGCCGCTATCAAAATACAGTTTTGTTGAGGAATTTTATAATATAGTCTCTGGATTGTACTTGTAATATGGTACAACGGAGTCTATGAGTTTGTACTGGTGAGCTAATTTCTGGTGTATTACGTTGGCTACTTGGTCGTGTCTATGTTTGTAATCTGTTTGGGCTATTGATTTGCACGCGCCTGTGATATGTTGAATTGTCTCAGGGGCACTATTGCATCTTCTACATGTGTCCTTATTTAATTTTTTTTTATGATGTATTTTCGGTAATTCTTGGTTTCAATTATCTGGTCCTGTATAGCAAGCATGAACCCTTCAGTCTCTGGGAAGAATTCGCCTCGATTTAACCACGCGTTCGACGCTTCTTTGTCGACATTTATGTGGGATAAGTCTTGGCGATGTCTACCGTGTAGAGACTTCTGGGTCCATTCTAGGAGCTTAGTTCTTTCGTCAGTAATTTTTTCATTTTTCTGTTCAGACTTTTATTATTATTATCTTGACTTAGCACACGAGGTTGTCGATATGTGGAATGTGGACTCGGCTGTCATTGTGCCGATAGTCGTTACCGCCAACGGCCTGATTGCCAAAAGCCTAGACGACCACCTGTCGAAGCTGTCGTTACGCGGTTGGATCAAGGACCTACAAGGGGTACAGAAGGCAGTACTCCTCGATACGGCTCGCATTGTGAGGAGGTTCCTGTCTCTGGAGCCCTAACCACCGGTAGCTTGGACCCTGCTCCCGACACCGGCGGACTACTATTTTTTATAATTTTAAGTTTTTTTTTGTATGTTTTGCTAATAATATTTAAAATTATGATTGATATTTGTCTAAAGTAAATAAATGAAATAATAATAATTTTTATTGTTCCAAAAAAAAAGTCTCGCAGATTGTTTTTCCAGTTAGCGATAAGCAAAAACTATGCAATACAATACAGTAGGTACTTAATTTTAGTGGAAAAGATCACCTGTATCCTGTACTAGTTAATAAAAAAAACTGTATCGCAGGAGACAGGGCCTTCCGTTTAGAATGAGTCAGCGCCTTGATAGCCGTTTTTTGTTGGAAAAAGCTATTGGGTAGTGAAAGGATACATGACAAAGTAGGAGCAAGTTGGTAATTAAAAGGAAGCAATAATTATAAAAAGAAAAAAAGAAATTAGGTATAAAAAAAAATTACATAAAAATAGAACCGACTTCCAAAAAAAGTGCAAAATAACTTTAATTTCGGAAGTCGGTGTTCCTGGTTTTGTGTCTTCGTTTTTTGAGCCCCACCCCTGAACTTTGATGCGTTTTGTCTTTGTCATTTTTTAACCGACGAAAAAAAAAGGAGGTTCTCAATTCGACCGTATATATGTTTTTATTGGTTTGCTATAGCAAAAAATGTGTTCGATATTTTTTCATAATCTAACTTACGGACTAAATAGAATTATTATTTTTATACCCAGTATAAACATCCCTATTGAATTTGATTGTTTGACGTAGCCTGTATCTTATAATCTTGTAAACTATTATGTGAGAAGTGAATTCTGTCAATTTTTTCATCAATTTAATAAAACCGCTAAACAAACAATCAGAAGTGGTCAGCAATACAGACAAGCTTTTTTAATTAAAAAATATCGGCCAAGTGCGAGTCGGACTCGCACACGAAGGGTTCCGTACCGTAAACTAAAAAAGAAACACATTTCTAGAAACGTGTTTTATGGGCTCTTATGATCCGTAATAGGTAGACAGTTTACCTCATGGTCCGTTTTTTTTACTCCGCTATCCTATCCGCGGGATACATCCCGCTAATAGACGGACGGATAGCGGAGTCTTAGTAATAAGGTCCCGTTTGTTTGGGTACGGATCCCTAAAATGGACAATCAAAAAAGAGTGTGACCTCTTGCCAACATCAAAGATCGTATCCTTCTGGGTATGCTCCACGATATGTTTAATAACGTCTTGTGGAATGCGATCCTACTGCTCTGCAATGACTCTTTTTAGCTACCTGTGGGCCTAGTGTGAGTTTTTTAACGCGCTCGAACTCGTTTGCGTAAACGTTCGCTCATGTCAAATCGTATAGAAAAAAAGAGGTTACCCGCTGTTGTCACCAGGCGGCGCTTATACAGTTTTAATACAAATTGAAGTTTACGCAAACGCGTTCGAGTGCGTTAAAAAACTCACACTAGGCCCTCTGATGTTTTGTGGAGCAGGTTGCACTGATCTTACTCTTTAGGGCATCCCAGAAATGTTCAATTGGATTGAGGTCAGGACTTCGATCAGGCCAATCAAAACGACGGATCCCCAAAATTAAAGAGTAACAAATTATTCTCAGACATTAAATTTAGGAAAGCCACAAAAAGGTCTCTGACGTAGTCAGACAGACAATTAGCGTACCGGGAGTGTGCTTTTAGTCAGTAGAGTGACACTGCTCAGGCTGGCTCGCTTGCAAGGCAGCCTGTCCTTCCATGAGGATTTCCAACACCGGCCGAAAAAAGAGAAAAAAAACCTTCCATATAAAATTAGCGGAGAAACAGATTGACGTGGAAAGCGATTGATTTAGATGATTATTTATATTTTTATTGATTTTTATTTTATTTTATATTTGTATGTTTATTTATTTTTTATGTAGAGATAAATAAAGAAAACGACATAAGTACAATAAATTACAGTTTATTTCATTTAGTTGAACATTTGTATACACTAAGACAGTCTAATCAGTAAGTACGATACATCAACACGTATGGCACATGTCCAGTGCTCCAAAAAAAGAATACAGTCACAGTGAAAATTAACCCATGATTCTTGATATTTATTCAGCGGTATAGAGCGGACCAACCAATGATTTTATTTTCAGTTGGAGCCAACGCTAGAGCGAAACTCATTTTATGTTGCATATAATATTAAAACACAAAAAAAGAACTTTAAAACCGCCATTTCTATTCCTCGTATATAAAAGTTATCTGAAGTTTTTTAAATCCACAATGACACAATGGTCTTATGAGTATTCAGATGAATATTTGAAATTGACTGAAGAGATTCCGTTTTCAGATAAATAAAAGATTTAATTAGCAAACATTGTTTAATAAGCATTCTTCGTCATACATTTAGTTGCGTGTGTTGATAATCATAACAACAATACAAGGTCATATACAGCCTAAAAACTTTTTAAACAATGTTTATCTAGGTAAATCCATATCTTATAAAATATATTAATATTTTATGACTAGGCTATGTATTGAATTACATATTGCGTGTATGTCCACAGTTATATAGAGTTACATCTATGCGATATTATTGAATATCTTTGTACAATATTGAAAAAAGTACATTTACATTTATGTTTGGTCTCATGGCAACACTGAATTAGGTAGTTAAGTAGTTCTGTTAGTTGCCGCCAGTCGCAAGTTAGCGCTAGTTGTAGTGTAAATTTAGAATACAATTTAATTTACTATACCTATTATATTAGGTTGATTACATCTCAGCATGCAATATATCTTACATAATTAATTTACACTTCATTTAAGTAGAGCAAATGAAGCACCAGAAAGCAACATTAAAATTAGGCCGATGAGTAAAATTAAAATAAAACTTTATATACCTAGTAATTACTTAGTATTAAATCTACTTCGGACGACTATGTTAAAAACTTTTTTTTTTATATAATTGGAAACAAATTTTGAAATAGAAACCGATCATTATCAAGACGTATCGGAATTATTTCTAAATAAAACTCAGTTTCGTAAACCGATTATATACAATAGTACTATCGTTTACCACATAATTACATGCCAGCATTCAGTAGTATAGTGAAAGTGAAAGCGAGCATCTTGCAGGTAAAAATAAATTTTCGACATTGGTAATAAAGCTTATTTCTGCTTGACGCCTACTTGATAGCGGTTTACGCAAACTAACTCTAGTTAGTGAACTGTTTACAAAATACATAATGTACTAACCAACCAAGACATTCAGACAACTTCTTCTTTTCTTGTCGTGGTAATTTTTTTTTTACATTTTATAGGCACTCGTTTGACCACTATCTCACCTGATGGTAAGCGATGATGTGGTCGAAGATGGAGCACGCTTGCCTAGAAGTAACGTATTCATTCTTGAATTAAAGACTCCCAGGTTGTAGTTATTATTACATTAAAATAGTTATACTGTTTGGGTTCAGTAAGTGGCCATGTTTATAGCGGCGACAACTGCGTGGCAATGACAAAGCGGTTCGCTTTGGCCCACCCGTCAGATTTATGCCAAACGCACTGCCAGGTGGCCTGATTAGAGTCGCGGCAGTTTCCGAAAGAGGAACACGAGTGCGTTTTAGTCAGTAAGAGTCTGACACACCCTCCTGTCCAAACCACCTCCGAGCGGCAGAAGTAATTTGATGACTACCCACCATCAACTCAACTTCACTGCTTGCCAGGCGATACACTAGGCTCCAGGCGCTAAGCAAGCCGCCTAGCCATACGTTTTAAGCCTTAAATAGTCTATGGACTGCCAAAACCGTCAATATATTGCAAATGTCGTCAAATATCTCTTATTAACTCGGTCAGTTAGTACAATTGAACATGGCGTGTATTATAGTACATTTTCCCCATCCCCTCGAGAATGACGGAAGTCTTATTACTTATTAAGTATAATTTGTGCGTAAACTCCGCATTTACTACTCTCACAACTTCTTAAACCACGAGACTCAAGCTTTAAAATAGCTTGATTCTTAAATGTCCTTTACATAATCCATCAGAGATTAAGGATAATAGCAAACATGTGGTCTAAGCCAATATTTCACTGTAATAGTCTTCGATACGCAGAACTAGTATATCACCCGTTTGCTAAAAAGATGAGTATGACGTACACATACCACGGTAAACGATTCTTACACAAATTTTCAGTAACCAGTGCCACCTTCAGACTTCCTTTTCCTACTCATTTACAGATTAAATTATAAATTTAGGAAATATATAAAATGCTTGTACTGATAAATTACGATCAGTAAATAGAGTGGCTTGTGACCACGTAACTAAGCCCTTCTGCCAAATTGGGTTAAAACATATAGATTACGTAGTTCACATAGAGATCTGTGTCCCAGCACTGGGAACATTATAGATTGAATATTTATGTAAGAAGACTGGCCCAGAAAGTCGTCACCGAAATCTTCGTTCGTAGATGTTACCAGGCCATGGCCTATCGTAATCGTAACATCCTGTTTAGCAAAGACTTTAACACTGAAATAAGCCCTAGTTTCCGTCAGGGACCAAAAACCGCTAAGTTACGAACGACGTATTTTGGTATCTTCTAAAGCTAAGGTTACCGAGATCGAGGGCAACCCTTGGTTGATTGGCATCTGGTTACATATATTACCAATATAAACTTACTGGTAGTTCCAGCCCTTTTAATAATGCTGGGGGCACACGACGTGTGTAATATAGTGATTTTTTTATGCCGGTAACGGATATTATACTTTTTTTTCATAAAATTAGGGTTTTCTGAAATGACAACAGATGGCATCACTGAGGCGTCAGGTCCAGACACCTACTGTCAAAACGCTACAGATAATGTCAAAAACTGACATGTCAAATTGACGTTTTCAAAGTAAAAAACCTGTCGCCTAAGTGGTGCCACCTGGTGGCGTTAATTGTCCTGTAATCCTTCAACATAAAGCCTAAAGATTGTAAAGAGATATTTTTCACACCAGTTTCGGTCCCTGATTTCAACTTCCACACCCACACATTATCAACGCACAGTGATGGTTAGGTAAAGGAGCAGTGTTGTGGCTTTTCAGAGCTCGTCATCGAAGTGGTCTCCCATGAGGTCTCCGCCGTAGTCTGTGGCCTCGCTGCCGACGAACACGTCGTGGTGCAGCAAGATCTCCTGGAAGGTCAGCAGGTCGTCGTGGTCATCATCCGCGGAGGCGAACAGGTGGTCTACTTCTTCGTCTGCTATTTCGCTGGAAAGAAAAATGTTTGCTTAGTGAAAAAGGTGTAAAAGAGAAAAAAAAAACCGGTCAAGTGACATCAGACATCAGAGTTCACACATTTAGTGCTCCGTACCAAATGAGGAAATTTCAAAGAAAAAATGATGATTTATCAATATATTGGTATTTGTTAGAAAAATATACGTAATAATAAACATTATCACCAAATTTAAAATTCATAGGTCAATGTGAAGTTATAATCTTTGTTCGGAACTAAAGGACATGGCTAAATTGAAGTATGGACGACTGCCCCCGCAATGAAAACGCATGTATAAACATGGTACCTAGCAACATGTAATGCTAAATAGCTGAAATTAGCATTTTGTAATTTAAAAAGGTTCAGGAACTTTTAATATTTGCACAATCCTAAAAACAAAATCGCGCAACTCCTACGACAAAGGTACAAAAACTTCAAACAATGACATTGCTATAAACTTTTATCTAGGCGTTTTAATGTGTCTGCGGCGATTTTTATTGATAATTGTGTTTTTGACTGGCGATTTTGCACTAAGGTACTTGAAGTAAATATCTACATAGGGGTAATTGCAGCAAAAAAAAACTTGATACAACGAACTTTCGGTATATAATCCCCAGCTCTCCAGCAAAAATCAAAATAATATAAGTATTCTGTTGTAAAACCTAAACTACTTATCCAAATGAGTTGAAATAAAGACAGTATTCACAGACAATGTAAATAATATTATGGCTGAAATGATGAACGTATTTGAAAAAGATCTTAGATTAAAGCTAGAACTACATTAGACCGACGCACACGTTTAACACGCCTGATTTGTACGTAGACGTTGCGTGGCGTGGATCAAGTGTAGCTCTACAAGTACACGATGTCAAACAACCTGCATCTTTCAATAGTCGACGTTGGAAACGTGGTTACAACCCAGATCTAATCTTTGTCAGTACCAATATTAATTCTTTGTGTTCAAAATTGGTTTGCCAACCAATCCCCAACACACAGCATAGACCCATCACGTGTATTAGTTAGAGCGGCAATTAAACCTCGGCAAGTTCCTTTTAAACCGCGTTTTAACTTCTCGAAGGCAAACTGGGAGAAGTTCTCTGCTGATGTGGATGCTAAACTACGTGACATAGACCCAACACCTTTTAATTACGAACAGTTTGTTGATACCATTTGGAATGTGTCGCGTCAATGCATACCTAGAGGTTGCCGCACTTCCTACATATCCGGCCTTACTCCAGAGTCTTCAGAGCTTCTTAAGACCTACGAAGACCTCTACAACAATAACCCCTTTTCAGAAGATACACTCGCTGCTGGGAATGAGTTGGTGTCCATGGTTGGTCAAAACCGTAAACACAAATGGATCACTACAGTAACAAGCACTAACATGACCCACAACAGTAAAAAAGCTTGGTCTACCATACATAGACTTACTGGAGATCCTCCGGTCCCTGTCAACCAAGGTTACGTTACAGCCAATCAAATAGCTCAACAACTGCTGCTCAACGGCAAACCTCCTCATAAATTACCAAAAGCCAAGAGATCGGTTAATACCTCTGAAAATTCCACCAAAATCAGTAAGCCCTTTACACTCACAGACATCATTTTGGCCATTAAAGCACTCAAAGATGGTAAGGCGGCTGGGGTTGATGACCTAACAGTGGAACAACTAAAACACCTTGGGCCTTTAGCTGTATCGTGGCTCTTAGCACTATTTAACAACTGTATGGCTACCGCAAACATTCCCAAATTATGGAGGAAGACCAAAATAGTTGCACTGCCAAAACCAGGTAAACCCTCCGACGACCCTAAAAGCTACCGGCCTATATCTTTGCTCTGTCACACATATAAGCTTTTTGAGAGGTTACTGTTAAACCGCCTTACAGCAGAAATTGACGACACACTAATTCCTGAGCAAGCTGGCTTTAGACCTGGCAAATCTTGCTCTAGTCAGGTCCTCCGATTGACAGAGTATATAGAGGACGGGTATGAGGCTAATAAAATCTCTGGTGTCGTATTTGTTGACCTCTCCGCAGCTTATGACACAATTAACATCAAAAGACTACTTGGCAAAGTTAGCACCCTTACAAACGATCAGGGTTTTGTGCGCATTTTGAGTGAACTTCTACACAACCGTCGCTTCCAGGTATACTTCCAATCCACCAAGAGCAGATGGCGTCGGCAAAAGAACGGTCTCCCTCAGGGCAGTGTGCTGGCGCCAACGCTTTTTAACATCTACACCAACGACCGAGCGATTCCTTTACGCAGATGACTTGGCCCTAGCGACACAAGCACCGACTTTTAACGACGTGGAGCACGAACTAACAGTGGCACTCGATTTATTGGGGAACTATTATGAACAAAATGCTCTACGGCCCAACCCGTCCAAAACGCAGTCGTGCGCGTTCCACCTTCGCAACAGGCAAGCGAATAGGGCACTCACCATCACGTGGCAAGGAATTAAGGTCGAACATAGCCCAAACCCAAAATATCTAGGTGTGACGTTAGATAGGGCCTTAACGTTTAAGTCACACTGTTTCAAGACAAAGCAGAAGGTTGGAACACGGAATAACTTGCTTCGACACCTCATTTCTACCAACTGGGGTGCGGCACCTGATGTTCTCCGCATAACTGGTATGTCTCTATGCCTCTCTGCTGGCGAATTTGCGTGTCCAGTGTGGCACCGATCCGCTCATGCCAAGCATGTAGACACTGCCTTAAATGAGACTTGTCGAATAATATCGGGCTGCTTAAAACCGACTCCACTCAACAAAATCTACCCGCTAGCAGGTATCGCACCACCTGCCGTACGAAGGGATGTCGCATGCGCACTGGAAAAAAAGAACCAAGAAACCGATTCCCGGCATCCCCTCTACGACCACTCTACATCTACGGGTAGATTAAAAAGTCGCAAAAGTTTTATGAGAACGACACAAGCAATCCAGGACAGCACACCTAAGGAGAGGAGTAAGCGGTGGCAAGAGCAGTGCCCACCACCACGTGACTTTCTTGGGCCCAAGGAGCACCTGCCTCCCGGTCGTGATTTGCAGTGGCCCATTTGGAAAGCGCTGAATCGATTGCGTACCCAAGTAGGCCGTTGCAAGTACAATTTGTCGAAATGGGGGATAATTGATCCCTCAAATACTGAGTGCGAGTGCGGTGCTCCTACTCAGACTATGACACATTTACTGGAGTGCCCAAAATGTCCATTCACCTGTACCCTGGAAGACCTGAGTAAAGCTTCCACTGAAGCAATAAACGTGGCCACCTTCTGGGCACAAACAGTATGATTGTATAAGCACAAACAATGTATCATCGACACGAAAAGAAGAAGAAGCTCTACAAGTCTAGTTTCCATATAAAATGAAGGAGATCGACGCGCCCAGATCGGCGTGTGGCACACGACGTGTGCACAGTGTAGTTCTAGCTTTACTGACCCAAATATTTGTAGATTTCTGTATTGAGGTAGGTAGGTAAACAATTCTGCCTAAATTAAATAATAAACGCACTGAGTACATATAAGATATTGAAATAAAACAACAATAATGCGATTTATATATTTATTTATTCGGTAAGTCTTATTAGGACATTATCTAAAAAAGAAGCTGGAGATGATAATGTGTTCTGATGTCTTGCCCAACCGAGATACCAGATCACTGTCATGACATGACAACAACAGCCTAGAGTTCTGTTACCCACAATACAGCTGCAGTAATATGACAGTATGTCATCTAAAGTGTTGTTTGTGGGTTCGCTTTCATATAAAATATACACATAGTATATTTTTTGACCGATATGCCTTGATTTTATTCGGCCTCTTAAAAGCGTTCAAACGACGTCCGACGTTTTTTTTTCATAGAGTAGAGATGGAATCTGAGTTAAATCGATAAAATAATCGAATGGACTGACAGAAAAAGAAATTGTTTTTGTTGACCTCGACGGACAGAAAATATGTATTAAGATTGTGCGCCTGAAGTGTTAGTAATATGCTTATCCAGATACAATTAATCAATTAAGTAGTTTCAGAAAATAAATCGTTTTGATAACTGTTGTTAAATATCGATTGAAGTTCAACTTATTCGATTTGGCATTTTGGTAATGCAATATGTCTCTTCCCTAGCTGTCAGTATTCCTTGACCTTGTCATGTCAAACCAAAACAAAGCATAAATACAATTAAGAAACTTTTTTATGTTTATTAGTTCACGAAAGTTATAAGAAATTATTAAAAACTAAGTAATTCATGAATTAATATTTAAATATTACTGGTTAGTGTGAGGTTCCTATTTGTGCTAGTCATGTTGGGGGCAGTCGTTTAGCCATCTCTTTTAAAACAACGGACAGCCGTCGTCTGTCACAAAATGGACACGTGAGTGACAGCAATAGGGCTCCGTTTGGACCCTTCGGGTATGGAACCCTTAGAAAGGTCAAATTATTATTTCAAAAAAATCTTGCCCTAGTAAGCTTTCTTGTTATTAACTTGAAAGCTTGCCCAAGCTACTACTCTTCATAATTTAAAATTAACAATTTATCATGACAATGGTGCCGATTCTCTTATTCAATAACTAAACTAAAATTAGAGAATAGCTATCTTTTACTAAAAAGGTAGTGCGAGAAAAGGACGGCTATAGCTATGAACTAAGTTGGAGATGTCAAACTAGTTTACGCCTTGCGCTTACCGTGATTTTAGTCGACATGTTTTTATGTATACCCTTAATTTGTATGGAAACCATTAGGTCAACTAAATTTGACAGCTCTAATTTACGTCCGTCTCTTTCTTGTTTTATTAGAGAGAAAAAGATAGCAATAGCCTAAATTAATTTTAGTTTGTGCACAAAAGAATCTGCCCCAATAGCAGATTTTAGCAATTATTTACTTTAGAAACGGAAATAATAAATCCCATTACCGTCTTCAATGGACTTCTATAATCAATATGCTTTACTAATGAAACGCATAGTCTATTACTAGAGTTTCTACGAATAAATATACTGGACCGCAAAAAGAACGGGTCGCGATTTCTACAAAGTTATGTACCTACATACCTATATCGCTCGTATAAATAATATGTTATGAGCATATTAGTAATGCTTATTATGAATGTGAAAAAGGCGTCGTTGACACAAGTTACAGCTTTCAAAACCGATTTTCTGAATTGTGAATATAACAAAATTAAGACAATTTAATTTTTTCCACTTTTGTTTCAAACCGAGCTGTCATTATAAACTATTTCTTGGGTTTTGTCACAGTATTCAGTGCAACATCATGTCGCTAACACTTGAAGAATGTACCTATACATATTACCGTTTTTTTTGGTTGGTGTGGGAAATCATCCAATGACATCTCTCCCGCTCTCTCCGAATTTATCCTCAACCCCCGGGCAGGCACATTACCATGGTACAAGAAGGAAGAGGTCAGCGTAGTACTGCTAGAACAGACATCATCTGCCTAGGCTTTTCCCAACTATCTTGGGGTCGGCTTCCAGTCTAACCGGACGCAGCATGTGACGCAGCTAAATACCAGTATTTTACATAGAGTGACTGCCTATCTGACCTCCACAACCCAGTTACTGGGTAATACGATACTCCTTGGTAAGACTGGTCAGAATTTCGGGCTACTGACGACCCGTGACGACTGTCAAAGATCCACGATTAACAGCCGGGACCAACGGCTTAACGTGCTTTCCGAGGCACGGAGGAGTCTCGGTATTAAAAGATGGTTACCAATCCATGGACCAACCCCGGCAACCGTAGCATAACCTGATGGATCGACCCGTGCGGCTGTTATTACTTTAGCCATGAACTCCTCACTGCTACAACAGTAGGTATTTTCTACGGTCCAAAGAGTATTCCAGCGATTTCAAGAGACATTGAACATCAGAAATGTGAATGATTAGGGAAACGGCGCTGACCTCTAATGCCATATTAAAAAAAAAACTATGTCACTAGTTTTCTATTGAATAAACAATGCATAGAGAAACAATCCTTGAGCATAGTTTTCAGTCAGTATTTCATGATGAAATTAAACTACTAAGTCTATAAGTTTGTGTACTAAATGTACTACTAATACAGCAATTGGCTACGGCGAGTGATTTTAAATGGCACAAAAACGTTCGAGTTATAGGAATGTTGAGCTGATAAGAGAGATTCAAGAGATTTTCTACAGCGGTTAAAAATCAACAGATTATACACAATGATAAAATATTTCCTTCTTTGCACTTTGCTATTGTATAAAAATGACAAATGGTTATAAATCAAATAACGAAGAATACAAACACCGACTTCCCAAATTAAATTTATTTTTTAGTGTAACATAACTTGTACCTTTTTTGGAAGTCGGTTGTTTTTTTTGTAAAAAAGTTTTTTATTTTTCACTTTTTAGTTGTTATACCCTAGAACTAAAAACCCCAATAACATGGAACGTGGAATTTAAACATACTCGTAATTGGAGAAAACAAAAACGTCATCTAGGTATACGTATTTTTCGTTTTTGTTCAGTTTCTCAAAAACCGCTGAAGCAATTTCGATAAAATTTATATGGGACCACATCGGGAGTATATTCTTTCGGATAAAAAAGAATTTTGAAAATCGGTCCACAAATGACAGAGAAATCGGTAAACATACAAAACAAAATAAAAAAACATACATACAGTCGAACATAGAACCTCCTCCTTTTTCAAAGTCGGTTAAAAATTACAAATGGCTATTAAAGAAACGAAACGAAGAAATTCATAGTATAAGAAGAAGAGCTGAACATTCCTTTTAGAAGAATTTGTATATTTGTAAAGTGTTATCATACTTAATTAAGTTTTTAAAATTGTATGTAATGGAAGTGAATAAGACATTTTTATTTTATTTTTTACTGTATAAAAAGCAGGCCAAGTGCGAGCCGGACTCGCACAGGAGCGGGTTCCGTTCCATAAAACGAAAAAAAAAAAAAAACACGTTCCCTTTATTTTTTTATTATTATGCTGTTATATTGGCAAAAGAAATTACACACATACAGCCCGCTAACAGAATAGCATTCCGTTGGTTACCCGAACGGAGTATGGAACCTTGAAAAGGCACATTCACCCTGAATGTAATCCAAAAAAGTTTGTGAAAAAAAAAAAATTGTATGTTACCTTTGTCTGAAATAATTATAATATTGTTAACATTAACATCATTGTGTGGTAAACAACATGCAGGCAATACGTTGTTGAATAAAATTACGGTGTTAAAGAATAATTTTATACAGGGTGTAAGGGGAACGCTTCCGGAGCCAGAACGTAGATTATATTTTTTGGTTGATGAACGATGAGAATGAATGGAATGGTGGTGTGCTCAAAGAGGAACAAGTAAATATGGGTTTGGTGAGAGAAATTAGCATGGATAAAGTAAGGAAGGCAGTTCAATGTATGAAAAATGGAAAGGCCATTGGCCCAAAACAACCTAAATGCAAACAGATACCAATGATCTTTCGCTTTATTTCGGCGTCGCGTGGACGTAGGGTCGTTGGCTGCACGGTTGTCGGCGAGAGCGCGCGCACTTTGTGCTCGAGGAATGCGCGGGCGTCAGCTGATATTTTACGAATATTGTATTGCATGATAAAGTTGAAGTGTCTTTAACTGCAAATAACGGTAGCATAGTGTACGTAAAATGCTTAAAAAAATATTTTTTTATTTTTTGATGGTATCGTATCAAGAATCACTAGCCTTATCACCTGTCTCCGTTTTCGGGAGCGTTTACCTTACACCCTGTATAATACTATACAGAGTGTAATGGAAATGGGTGTTCATGAAAAAGAACAACTTTCTTCAAGGAAGTTATAGTAAACTTCTGCCAGCGGCTTCGCCCGCATGAAATTAGTACAAACTTCCACAACTATTAATTGTAGCCTATGTGCTATTCCAGACTATAATCTATCTCTGTGCCAAATTTCATCCAGATCTGTTCAGCCGTTCTGGCGTGATTGCGTAACAAACATCCTCCATATATCAAAGTTTTCGCATTGATAATGTTTTATTGGGAGTAGGATTTTTATGCACCTGTCATGTTATTTCTCCAAAAAAAAAAAAACGCCCTTGGTTGACTGGAAGAGAATGTCTAAAGCGGCCCCGACACGTTCAATTGCGATTGTCGATTTTACGTCATTATCAATTGCGATTAACCGTTTACGAGTACAATTGAAGGGATCGCAGTTACGTGATTGAAAGCAATTGATGAAAAATTTGATTGATGCTCATTGACAGAGCCATCGAAGCTGCCAATTGATCGTTTAACTGAGTCATTGACAATCGTTTCCGTCATTCGCGCGTCTGACAGCAGTGAAAACAAACATAGCGGATACTCCACGTAATATCGAGGACCGGGAATTTTTATCGCGATCGTCCAGAGTTAGCGCAAACAATTGACAATTACAATTGAAGTGCATCAATGGCACCTTCAATTGCAATAGTCAATAACGTAGCACATTGACAATCGCAATTGATCGTTTCGGGGCTGCTTAAGGCACTGAGTCCGTCTTTGTACCTTAATGTTGCATGCATACTTTACAAGATACCAATTAAATTTAAAATTTAATAAACCCCCAACGCTTAAAAGGAAAGTGAACATTTAAAAAACACAAAAGAGTCTTTCAGACCTTGAAACGGCTGAACTAACTTAGATAAAACATGTTTAAGAACTATCACTAGAAAACCTGCTTTTAAATAAAAAAAACACCGCAGTCAAATCGGTTCATCCGTTTAAGAGCTACGGTGCCACAGACAGACACACACATAGCGGTCAAACTTATAACACCCATTTTTTTGAGTGGGGTTCAATAAATAAAGAGGGTCGCCTGTTTGTTTGTCACGATACGGCATAAAAAGTATATACTCACTCATTGTTAGGTATGATCCAGGCGTGAATCTCCGCAAGGTCGATAACTCCGTCCTTGTTGAGGTCCAGGTCGTTGTCGAACTTCTCCTTCTCTGATATCAGCCAGCCCTTGTCCTGTTGGTTACCTGTTGGGATAAGATTCATACTGTTATCACGTGCATATCGGATTTACAATTATATTGTTTTGGACGGACTGGCAGTTACTCCATGTAGCATAATCATTTGGGAATTTACTATAGCTCCCTTGAATAAAGTTGTAATTTTCATGGACAGAAGCGTTAGGGGCCATCCATAAATGATGTCTCACGTTAAAGGGAGGGTAGGGGGTCGACAAAGTGTGACATTGTGTGACAAGGGGTGGGTGGAATCACATTTCAAAATCTATACCCAAGTATTAAAACGTAAAATTATAACTATTAACGAAAAACTTCATAATATATCTATCCGTATATGGTATAAATTGTTTTGTTGGCGAATTCGAAAAAGGATTTCGGAACTACTGTTTTAATTTTTAGATGTAAAATTGCAATATATGTGACATCACATTAAGGAGTCTAACAAATGTGACCAGCTGTCACAAGGACGAGGGGGTGGGGTCAAAAAATCATGAAATTCGTGTGACTTAATTTATGGATGACCCCATAACTTAAATGACCACGCGTTTCGGTTACACCTGTATAAACTTGAGATTATTCAGTTCATTTATAAATAAAATTGAATCGTGCAAACATAGCGCTGACAGTCATTGTATGTCAGCGGTATCTACAATTTCTACGCTTTTCATTCAAAGCGAATCGATTTTGCAGATCCGTGTGATATCTTCACATCCTTGAATTTAATTAAACAACAATGTATTTTTGTCTCATATCTTCTCTAAATAAATAAAAGCACCCACAACCATACGCTTCTTTACCCCGGTGGGTTCACAGTGGTGTAAAATTGGTATTGCCACATTTTGCCAGTTATGTTAAAGTCCCATGCACAAAGCTAGCTTAGCTTGCATAGCTATGTGTATAACATCTTTCTTCTCGCTTTCCTGCAATCTGTGTGAGTGATTTCGTGAAATGGGACAGCAGCGAATAGGAAGCCGGGGAATCGCGCGCTATTTGATTTGACCAATGAGCGCGCGCGGTGGTAGAGTTGGCCGTTAGATGGTAGAGCGAGCACACGATAAGTCTGCGCGCGGTTGAAATGCTTATTACCAAGGTGAGATGTCAAATGTTACACATCATATGAGACTACTGGCTCGCTCGTTTTTTTTGTTAAGTGTACAAAAAGTAACTTTATCCAAAATCATAAGTTCATTTCCATGGGCAGAATCTGCTCATGGAAATGAATAACTTTCTTTAAGGAACTAAGAAAATTTTCTCAAAAAAAAAAAATATTGGTCTTCCCATACTAATTTTTATCTGCTGATTATAACTTTGTGCGTAAGTACAATTTCTCTGAAGCAGTATTTAAAATATGATGACCAAAGGATGACCATGAATTTCCGTTTCACCTTGTTTGGGCGCAAATAAGCAATAACATGTCAACCCACACAGATGCGATTTAGAGAAAAACGCGTTTTAAGTTTTTGAATTAAAGCCGTCAGGTCCCGGAATAGCAGACACAATAAAAAACTTATTGTCGCGTCTCCAATCAGAGACGCGCGAACATTATATTGAAATATGTCCACTTGATTACAATGCCACGGTAACAAAAAGTCAATTTGTAAATGTGGGTTGACATGTTTTTTTTTTGGGTTTGGAAAATCATCCAATGACTTATCCCGTTCTAGGGTAAGTAGAGTAAACCCACCCCTGTTCCTCCCTGCCCTGAATGCCCAGGGGCGAGGTAACTCTTTCGAATTTATCCTCAACCCCCGGGCAGGCATCGGCCATGACGGGCCCCGTCATGTTTGCTGACAACTATTTGAGGCGCGCGTGGAACACTACGCGCCGTCGACACTCGAGCCTGGTGCTGATCGGACGGCGAGTTACCCACTACTCGCGGTCCGCAGGCCCGTTGACATGTTATTGTTTATTTTCGTCTCGTATTAGCACACTTACAAACAGAGGGATATCCAATCCCTACTTACATAACATTATAAATGCGAAAGTAACTCTGTCTACCTGTCTGTTACGTGTTCATGCCTAAACCGCTGAACCAATTTTGATGAAATTTGTTACAGAGATATATTTGACCTTGGAAAAGGACATAGGACAACATAACATAGTTTACGTAGCGAGAAAGAGGATTGGAGGTGTTGAAATAGGGAATGAAAGTTTATATGGGATTCCGTCATTCATTATTCAAACCCACCCCTGTTCCTTCCTTGCCTGAGTGCTCCGGGGAGCGGTAACTCTGTTACGAATTTATCCGCTAGGTACCCCTAGGCATGCAGGCACCCGCCACGATGGGCCCCGTCAGTGGTGGCTGACACTGATCTCTTGTCCGGCGCGCGTGGAACACTACGCGCCGTCGACTCACGGTCCTGGTGTTGATCGGACGGCGAGCTACCCACTGCTCGCCGTCCGCAGGCCCGGGTCTACGGTGGCCGGAGATCGTCTCGCGACGTCCTACGCCCAGGGCGTCTGATGCGGCGGCTGCGGCTGGGGGCCACTCCGTTGAGCTTCCCTCACCCGTTCCGCCTCCTCCTTCGCGAGCATTACTGCTTCGCAGAAGGAGGCGACTGCTTCCCATTTCCTCTCGCTCCGTACCATGGCCTGAACCAGGGCCGGGCGCAAGAGGTCGCTGCTAGGCGGCAGCGACCATCCACAACAAGGACAAGGTAAAACCCTGACACTCTGTATTTAGGTATGTACTTGGTCAAGAGCAAAACTAAAATAAAATAATAAAATTTGTTCGAGCAATTTTGAAATTTCGACCTACATGGGGGTAAAATAGGGGATAAAGTTTGTATGGAAGTTCACACAAAGATAACTATGCTTACGATATTTGCGAAGTTACTATCCTAAATATAAAAACGGGTGCCCAGATTAACTTTTTCATGCAGACGAATTCGCGGGAAAAAGCTAGTTTTATAATAGACTAGCGACCCGACCCAGCTTCGCACGGGTACAAATTATACACCTAAACCTTCCTCAAGTATCACTCTGTCTTTTGGTCTAAAAACAGTGTGAAAATCTGTTCAGTAGTTTTTGAGTTTATCGCGAACAGACAGACAGACCCGGTGAGGGACTTTGTTATACAGGGTGTAACGGAAAGGTGTGGTCATATTTTAGGAGCTGGTTCTGCCCATGGAAATGAACAACTTTTTCTAAGAAAAAAAAAAAAAATTGGAATTTCCATACAAAGTTATCATCAGATGATCAATATTTGTATGGGAGGTAAAAAAATTTTTTTAGAATTTCCTCGGATTTTCTTGAAAAAAGTTGTTCATATCGATGGTCAGATGCAGTTCTTAAAATATGACCACACCTTTCCGTTACACCCTGTATACTATGTAGTGATAAGAGCAAAAGCAAAAGAGCCCGTATTCAAATTGATATCACGCCAATCAATGCAAGTCCAAAGTGCATCCCACCAAAACTGTGTCAACTGCTAAACGAGATAGAAGCGTTTGATTGACCTAATCGTTATTAATTCCCGCGCCAGTGTTGTGTTACACTCTTGATTTGTGACACTTTGGATTGGAATAAATAATACATGATAATAGAGGGCAACTGATATGTGTCGCCGAGTGAATAATAGAATTGCATTGTATTTAAAACAAGCTGACACGGCGAACTTCGTACTGCCTCAGAATCAATATAATGTTGTGTTAACTCGATCATTAAAAAATCCCCTTCATATAAAATGTATGAAAAAATTATTTTCTTCATTATTTTATTTTTCGTGAATTTTTCAAATCACGTAATAATTATTCTGCTATTCGGGGCAGCGACAAATCTAAGAATATAGTTATAAATGGTGTAACTAAGCCAACTTTGTTTTATATATCATCATCTTCCTGCCCTTATCCCATGTTACTTGGGGTCAGCGCAAAGTTTTTTTCTTCCATTCAGTCCTGTCAGCCGTCACGCTATCACTAACTCCCATTTCTTTCATAACACTCCTCACACAATACATCCATCTTTCTTTGGCTCCATCTCTCTACATCCATCCACATTTATATTCATCACTCTTTTAGTTACATGTGTTTCATCCCTCCTCTTCACATGACCAAACCAAGATAAGCGGTTCTCTTTCAACTTTTCTGTGACTGGCGCCACTTTTAAACTACCTTTAATGTACTAATTTCTTACTTTATCCATTCTCGTTACTCCGCTTTGTTTTATTATAATTATGTCACCGGATGATTGGTGGATTGTACTAAATCTTGCGGCAGTGTAAACTCTTCTCTCGATACATAAGATATAATTATCATTTAAATACAAAATAAAAAACGTAGGTATTGTAATTTTTTTAACCGACTTCGAAAAAGGAGGAGGTTCTATGTTCGACTGTATGTTTTTTTTTTTTTATTTATGTCCATCGATTTCTCTGTTAATTGAGGACCGATTTTCAAAATTCTTTTTTCATCCGATAGAATATACTAGATGGACCGAAGTGGTCCCATATAAATTTTATCGAAATTGCTTCAGTACTTTTTGAAAAACTGAACAAAAACGAAAAATACGTATACTTAGATGTCGTATTGGTGTTCTCCAATTACGAGTATGTTTAAATTTCACGTTCCATGTTATTGGGGTTTTTAGTTCTGGGGTATAAGGTGAAAAATAAAAAGTATAAAGTCGGTGCCAAGAAGAAATAAAATACAAACACCGACTTCCGAAATTAAAGATTTTTTTTTTTAAATAGTCGGTTGTTTTTTTTGTAAAAAAGTTTTATTAAGTATTTTTGTTTTATTTTTATAAGCCCGAAAGCCTGACAACCAGTCTTACCAAGGGGTATCGTATTACCCAGTAACTGGGTTGTGGAGGTCAGATAGGCAGTCGCTCCATGTAAAATACTGGTATTCAGCTGCATCCGGTTAGACTGGAAGCCGACCCCAAGATAGTTTGGAAAAGGCGCGGACAGATCTGATCTATTTTTGTTTTACTTTTATTGTTCAGTTTTTTATGCATAATTTAGTATATTTTATAATATTAAAGATAGTTTAATAGGTATGTATTACATCGTCTTGGTCATACTATAATATGTTGTACTTATTGGTGTGCGAAATAAATAAATAAACAAATACAACTAATCTCATCCAAATTCGATAAAATTTTCAATGTATTTGAGTCTCTTTGAAAATGAAAAGTTTAGAATTTTACTTATTGTTTCATAAACTATGGCGTCGTCCATTACTCGATAGGTTTTACTGTCAGTTTAACCACAGTCAATGTTGTGACTGACGGATAACCGTCGTCTAGTACGCTGACTGATGGTTGCATGATAAAATCTTGTGTTACCTATCGTCTAGTACGCTGACTGATGGTTGCATGATAAAATCTTGTGCTACCTATCGTCTAGTACGCTGACTGATGGTTGCATGATAAAATCTTGTGTTACCTATCGTCTAGTACGCTGACTGATGGTTGCATGATAAAATCTTGTGCTACCTATCGTCTAGTACGCTGACTGATGGTTGCATGATAAAATCTTGTGTTACCTATCGTCTAGTACGCTGACTGATGGTTGCATGATAAAATCTTGTGCTACCTATCGTCTAGTACGCTGACTGATGGTTGCATGATAAAATCTTGTGTTACCTATCGTCTAGTACGCTGACTGATGGTTGCATGATAAAATCTTGTGCTACCTATCGTCTAGTACGCTGACTGATGGTTGCATGATAAAATCTTGTGTTAGCGACCGCTGTGTTCTCTTAAAAAAACTGAAGAGTGATGTCTCTGGATCGGTATGCGGTCGATGGCGAGGTTGGGGTGCTGGCGCCGCAGTATCTCGAGAATCAAGTTCCAAAAAAAAACAAGGCCGGCGTTTCGACGGTATAATATTAAGAGATTATTACAGCAGTCTTAAACTAACATTTGTGTAAGAGAGTCGCTATTTGTGAGATAATTATAGTCTTCGTTCATGACCAAAGTTGTTTCACTAAGTCACAAAGTGAAATTGTTAATACTTTTAATTTTACCCCCAACGCAAAAAGAGAGGTGTTAGAAGTTCGACCGCTATGTGTGTGTGTCTATCTGTGGTACCTTAGCTCTTAAACGGGTGAACCGATTTGAAACCGTTTTTTTTATTATTTGAAAGCAGGTTTTCTAGTGATGGTTCTTAGACATGTTTATATAGATGGTATATAAAGATGGTCACCCATCCATGGACCAACCTCGGCAAGCGTAGCTTAACCTGATGGATCGACCCGTGCGGCTGTTATTACTTTAGCCACGAGTATTGATAGAAGATAGATAAGTATCTGTTTACGGTTATATTATGACTTACTAGCGACCCGCCCCGGTTCACACGGGTTTAATTAATAACACCGTCATTGTTGAGCCAAAATATTTACAAATGCCACACTTTGTTTCCTAACCTTTCTGACACTGTTGAACGAAACCGGTGGAATGACATGTTAAGCGCATCACTTCAAATTACACTTATTTAGCTAATTCTTTTTTGTTGTGTTCGTCATTGTTAGGACAAAGTTTGTATGTAAATGAAAGAACATTTTGGAAAATCGGAATATAAGGTATTGCACCCGAACGAAACCGGGGTGCCACTAGTTTATAATAAAATTCATTTATCAGTAAGAGAGTAGGATTTGAACGGATTTAAGAAGTACTTACATGACATTTTGACATCTTTTTTTATTGTATGTCGGCACCGGCACGCGTTTGACCGCTATCTCACCTGATGGTAAGCAATGATGAGGTCGAAGATGGAGCAAACTTGTCATCTTAATACAATTATTATTATATGATTTAATTTTTGGCTAACATCCCTAATTTAAACTCTCTCTCCACTCAACAATGTTCGTTATTTGTACGCCCAAGTGGTAGAATATGATGATTGGACAACGCAGAAGTACCAACACCATGGGATGTCTTAAGGTGAAAGCTCCAGGGTAGCCTGCAAAATTCAAATGTTCTTACGTTTTTTTGCAATTGGCAGGTCAATATCAGGTTGTGTGTTGGTCAAAATATGGTTCGCAACCGCAGAAAGTACTTTATTTTCTTCTTTATTTTATGGGCTTTATCGCTAAGCAATAACGTCGCCTTATAACATCAACATTTGATTATTTATTACAGTTAAAATTTATCTATTACAAAACAATAAATGCCAGTTTGTATAGGATTCTGCCTTGATCCGATAAAGGACAAGCCAGGATAGTATTACACTCTCCAACATCGTAATTATTTGTGGATCCGAGTAAGGTAAATCTTAGAGCTCCATGCCGCACACATTGCACCAAAACGTGTTGCACATCTTCGAGTAGCAAATACACATTTACAGAACTGTAATCATTAAAATCATCAATACAACTCTCTACGTTAGAATTGATGCCAAATGTCATACTACATTAGACATCAATTCTAACTGATCTGATTTAATTAATTAATTTAATTTAATTTATTTAATTTTTAATCTATAAGTTTACACAACACATGCACACTCATTGCTGAATGTTTTCATTATTCGTAGTTTAAAGACATAAAGAAAATTTGTTTATTTATTTATTCACTATTAACGTACACACAACAAAAATATACAAAATATAAATAATCAGCGGAAATGAGAACGCCTTGTGGTATCAAGTCCAATCTATGTATAGTCCAAACGCGCATCAGGATAACACTTGCACTACAATCGCCAAAAGAATTTTTTAAATCCGTTCAAAATCAAGTAATTTATAAACCTTTAAAATCTGGTGGAAGGAGAAACTGTCGAGTAACAGAAAAGGGATGCACACACTGACGTATGAAGTCACCGCTATCAGGGTACGCGCGTACAAAAGAGATAGCGAGATGTCCCCACCACGTCCCAACTCTTCTTTTAGTATAAGGAAGAGTGGGGACGTGGTAGGTAGGGACATATATGTGAAAAGTTAATTGCTGTTAAGAGCAGTGGTGGCCCAGTGGTATCGGCCGCGACTCACAAGTTGTAGGTCAAACCCAGGGGTATCGGATAAATTCTGAAAATGAGTTACAGCACCCCTGGGCACTCAGGCAGGGAAGGAACAGGGGTGGGTTTTAGTCAGTAAGACACCCTCCCGCCCAAAGCGGAGAAGTCATTGGATGATTTCCCACCGCCCAAAAGAAAATAAAAAAATAAGGCAGGCGTTTTACTTTGTGTAAATTATTTTCATCACCACTGCTCTCAAAACGGTGAAGAAAAAACAAATGAGGAAACCGGCCATGTCCTAGAACCAAAAATTCGAAGACATGTGACCCACCAACCCGTATTAGGCCCTCGTGGAGGATTACAGCCCACTCCCTCTCACAGAGAGGAGGCCTGTGTCCCAGCAGTGGGGACATTAAAAAAGGCTGATGATGATGAATTGCTGTTTCATGTAATAACCAATTTTAATGG
Source organism: Polia nebulosa (assembly GCA_951329385.1). Lineage (NCBI taxonomy): Eukaryota > Metazoa > Arthropoda > Insecta > Lepidoptera > Noctuidae > Polia > Polia nebulosa. The sequence continues at coordinate 3,368,264 of OX589592.1, read as the reverse complement.
TGTTTTCAAAATAAGATTAATTTTTAGTATTATCTGTTGTTGTCATGTAAAATATTGTACAAAAACAAACAACAGAGTTAATATTTTACGAGTACAATGCTTAAGATCCGCGGACAAACCCGGGTTGTCGAATTGAAGCCCGACCACAACCCGATTCGCGCTTTTTTTTTTAATTATTTAATTTTTTTTTTTTCAAACTCACGGGTGAGTTTCGGAGCCTAAGAGGTCATCTGTGTAACTTTTTCTAAACTATGCTTTTTTTTGGGGTTCCGGGAAATCATTAAATAACTTTTCCTGCTCTTGGTGTGTACTGACTAAAACCCACCCATGTTTCTTCAGTTGCCTGTGCCAGAGGCCGCGGTGACTATCAAACACACCCTTGACCCTGGCGGTAACTGTAATGATGAGCTGACTAAAATAAGGACAGCCAATCGAATCACTTGACTAGAAATTTGATTCTGTATGCTCTCTAGAATCCAGGGTTTAGACACTACTCAATCTGCTTAGCCTTTTCCCTACTATCTTGGGGTCAGCTGCCTAACTGACCTCCACAACCCAGTTACTGAGTTTTTTTTTTTTGGGACGAACCCGCCACACTATTAAACTAAAACCACTGTAACTTCTGTAAGCCAGAATCAACCACCAGAAAAAACGCCGAGGCAATGAAGCTCGACGAGTCTCAGAGAAACGATTGAACTGTTTTGGGTCCCGCAACGAAATTAATCAGAAAAGAGAGCGGAGGAGTAGAGGGAGACAGAACAAAGCTAGGCTATTAGACACAAAGGGGGTATTTACAACTGGGGTACGCCCAGTTGCCGAGCACCACTGGTTAAAAACACTAATATTAATGGGTCCTAAAATTGTGAGCTGTTACACTTCATTCCAATAACAGGTATGGCAAAAACACTTGAACTCACGGAAATTCATTCCATGTGCAGTTACTGGGTAATACGATACCCTTTAGTAAGACTGGTTGTTAGACTTTCGGGCTTCTGACGACCCGTAACGACTGTCAAAGATCCACGATTGACAGCCGGGACCAACGCTTAACGTGCTTTCCGCACTTTAGCCACGAGCTCCTCTCAATTAAAAACTATGCTGGGATTGGTTACCTGTTTTACCGAATGCAGAAAAAATACCTGTATTTTACTTGGAGCGACTGCCTATCTGTCCTCCGCAACCCAGATACTTGTATTCCAAACGCTTTAATTTAATCGCAAGGAACTAATTAACGCATAATAAATAATTTAATATCGTCGTCATAAATAGCTGTTGACATTTGACCTGGAGGTGGGCGTTACCTTATCATTTAGAAGAAATGTGTTCTCTTTTACGGAAAACGCAACCTAATATCCTTTTAAATAAAGCTGATGTTCATGTAAAATATGCTTTTGTCAGACTTGACTTTTTTTTAAGAAAGAGAAAGAAAAATTATTTATTTTGCACAGATTACAAAACGCACATTAATTTTCAAAAGCCTAGTATCCAAGCAAAAATAAAATAAAACTAAACTAATTAACTTATGCCTAGTGATATCGTTTCTGGTGCGGTGAACCACTTGCGCTATTTCGTTCGTCGTTTAAAGGTACATCCACAAGATACAGACTTACGTAGATTTCTATAGAATTTTGTCTGTGCAACAAAGTGGAGACAAATGTCCGTGTATTACTACAGCATGTAACAAAAACCCTGTCCGAGTATTAATGGTTTAACATACGCCCTAGAAAAAATAATGAAAAAATTAACCAAAAATTATTGATTTTTAATTTTTAGTAACCATGCGAAATTTAACACTAAATATGGTAAATTTTTACAAGTTGACAACACACCACCGGCCGGCGAAATTATTTTATTTTTACCTATTTTAATTTCAAAGCATACCGCCCTGTACTAGCCGGGCTGTAGGCACAACTTTTCGCTTTGGCGGCACGCGACAGAACAAAAAATCAAAAATACCATCTCGCTCAGGCGGTTTTTTTCACACTAAACTGTACGTGAACTTTGTCGAGCGATCAGTGTTGCCTTTGATAAGTTTTTCTTTTTTTGTAATTAATTATTTTCATTGGGGAACAATAATAATCTCATATCCATGAAATGGTTAGGTACGTATATGTGTACGCTGTACGATACCAAATAATATCCTTTAGGATCGGACAGGGTTTTTGTGACATGCTGTATATTAGTCGGTATCAGTCTGTATTGTGTGGACGTACCCTAAGTTTAGTGTCGATTGTTTTAGAATTTGTAGCATAGCTACCTATTACGCGGATGGTGTGCGTTGACCCTTATTATTAATGTGTTATTGACATGTTACAGATATTTTATGCAAACCATAATTAATGTCGATAAATTATTGCGGCGATAAAATGCGAGTGCACTTTTGTTTCTCGGTATATTTTTAACAAATGCTTGGAAAATTTGCGTGCAGATATAGACGCCACAAACGGTTCACGATAAATTAAAAAACTACTGAACAGATTTTCATGTAGTTTTCAGCAATAGACAGAGTGATTCATGAGTCATGAGGAAGGTTTAGGTGTATAATTTTTATCTGTGGAAAAGGGAAATTTAATAAAAACTGTAAAAAGTTCCATCTTCCTTTCCCCACTTACCTCTTTCGCCAATGTACTCGTTGAAGTCGATTCGACCGTCTCTGTTGGTGTCCTTCTCCCGCAGGGTCTGGTTGATGAGGAACTGGTGCATGTCTGCGTGCTCCTCGGGGTTGGTGAATACCTGCATTTCAGGCGCAGGTTAGAAGGTGGTGATGACTTCAGTATGGCGATGTTAAGGACGTATATACATATAATACGCGGCTGTTATTTTTGGGGACAAACAGTAAACAGCGTAAGTAACATAGAGTGAATAATAACTCTTCTGAAATAACGGAATCTTAAGAGACGTATAAATCCCGGAATTTAAATAACTCGTTTTTTTTATTGTACGTGGTTGCGAACTTCATTTGCCAAAGATATTTCATGGTTACGGTGCCAAGACGAACGCGGCATATGAGACAGTAATGGGGTAGGTAAACTCTACCTCGTCCAACCCAACTGTATAAATTGCTTAGTTCTCAGATTTATCATAATTTTAGCCGAAACACGTCCACTGCTGGACATCGGCCTCCCCCATGCGCAAGCCTCATCGACTGATCCTGTGCTCCTCGCTTCCTGCTAATTCCCGCGGCTTTTACCACGTCATCTGCCCACCTTGTAGGAGGCCATCCAATGCTGCGTCTTCCGGTACGTGGTTGTCACTTCAGAACCTTTCGAACGCTCTTTTTTTTAAATTTATTATTGCCTATAGTGTATCAGTGCTGGACAAAGACCTTTCCATATCCCTTCAGACACTCTTTTCTTGCGTCACCTCGAACCAGCCCTCGTGATACGGTTCCAAGTCATATTGCCACCTCTTTCTTGACCGGCCTCGGCGATTTCATCCATCCATTGTGTGGAGACTTGATGATGACCGCTGAGCGGCCGACGTGTTCCACCCCCCATTTGATACGCCCTTAGTGATGAAAATATCATGAGTAGTGTATGAATTAGGAACCGACCTGAAATTCGTCCAGTTCCAACATGCCGTCGCTGTTAGCGTCCGCTACCGCCCACATCGCCTTCTCCTCTTGCAGTAGCTACAACACAATTCATTATTTAACTACAACCACAACACAACAACAACAACTGATAAACTACAACCTGAGAGTCTTTAAGTCAAAAGTGAATACGTTACTTCTAGGCAAGCGTGCTCCATCTTCGACCACATCATCGCTTACCATCAGCGGCCTGAGCCAAAATACTTTTCTGTTAGCGCTCACGCTAACGCTTAATGCAAAATGTATGGCAATGACATTATCTGGACGTGAGTCACGTGACAATTCTCTCCGCAGAGAATGTCATTGTCATACATTTTGTACTAATCGTTAGCGTGAACGCTAACAGAAAAGTATTTTGTCTCAAGCCTCAGATGTCATGAGACAGTGGTCAAGAGCAAGACAAACAAAGTTAAAGTTAAAAAAAAACATCGCCTGTACACAATAATATTAATGGACAGAGATTTATAGTAGGTTTTACAAACATCCGTTCGGTGGACCCGGGTTTCGAGACATTAATCTTAGAACACTCTACTAAATGTACTATTTAAGTTTGTTTCTCATCACTAATTTCAGTTTATTAATTAGCAGTACACCGCAGACTGCCCCTTTTTGAATTAAGATTTTTCAGTCCATCCAATGGTTGTCTGGGAGATATCGCTGTCAGCGTTAACACGGCCATTGTACCCTTAGATGTAAGTTCATTTATACAAGTTTATTAACTGTTTTGGTGTACAATAAAGTATTATTCTATTATATTCTAATTTCTACACAAAGTAGTATTTTAAGTAGTAAATGAATTACACTAGTCAGGGTATACCCACCAGGCCTGAGTCCCCAGCATCGTCCGGCCCCACATCCTCCTCCATGTCCACTCCGAAGGCGTCGTGCAAGTACTCGTGCCACGACACGGCGCCGTCGCGGTCCTCGTCGGCCTCCATGAGGCGCTCCTGCGCTTCCTCGCGGGACAGGTTGCTGGTGGAGGGAGAAGCAGCTTAAGAAAGGATTCTTAGCACTTTCTTTGTGGTTGGGAAATCATCAGTGACTTCTCCCGCTCTGAGCGGAGCGGGAGGGCGTGTCAGACTCTTACTGATTAAAACCCACTCATGTTTCTTTAGTTGCCTGTGCGTTCCAGAGCCGTTTTGACTCTTTATTTTATGAATTAGTACTTTCCCCCATCATAAATTATAGCCTACTAGCTGCGCCCCGCGGTTTCACCCGCGTAGATCAGGATAAAAAGTAGCTTATGTGTTAATCCAGGGTATAATCTATCTACATACCAAAATTCATCCAAATCAGACCAGCCATTTGAGCGTGAAGAAGTAACAAACATACACACTCACAAACTTTCACCTTTATAATAGTGTGATACAGGTTGTAAGGAACAAGATACAAGGTTACACCTAATGCCACTAACAAAATTATGATAGTCATTAATCTCGGTAATGATCGGTTACAACAAGACATTTTTGAGCGCGCAATGTATTGTAAACAATGCGATCTCAACGCTCCGCACTACTACTTACCTACACTTGCGCCGGCCGAGCGCACCGCACGCCGTAGGTATGTAGGTATTAGGCCGGCGACGTGTATGAACTCTAGCGAAACAGCTGTACGTTTTTTTTTACACACACGAAACACATCTACTTATTCACGCTCTCACTACAAGTTTACTAACAATACTAACACTACACCAAACCATACAATTTTTTAATTATTAATTTTGTTATTTTAATTTTTTAATATTTAAATTTTATTTTTTTAATATTTAAATTTTTTAATGTTTTAATTTTAATTTTTTAATATTTTTTTTTCTCTCTTCATTTAATTTACAGACAGAATCTAAAATATTGTTGAAGCATTTTTTTTTTCATTCTTTTTATTATTATTATTTTTAAATTCTGTCTATTAACTGCTAGAGGGTGGAGACCTGGTGACCTTCAACACAGGCCCATAAAGCCTAGCTTAGGCACCAGTCTCCCACAGTAAACGTTATTATAATATGTATGTAAAGTTAGCGTAACAATGTCTGCAAAGTTTATTGTGGTGAGAGAATAAATACTTATTATTATTATTAGTATAAAATAGATCATTAAATCATTCTGAGACAAGATAATTCATTATTATATACAAATTAAGATTGAATTTATACAAAAAAGTAATAAACACTTTAGCACTGAAGTTTACATACATAAGTACATAAACTCACACGTCTTTTCATGGGGGTAGGCAGAAATTATAGACGGTCACTTATCCTTTTGCTTAATTATGATACGTTCATAATACGGTCTTACATGCACCGGTACTCGTAGTGAGTACTATGCACCTGGCCTTTCTGATGAATGTCCCGGCGTTCCCAATAACATCCGCCTTTTTTTTTTGGTTGGGAGAAATGACTAAAAAAAACCGGCAAAGTACGAGTCGGACACGAAGGATTCCGTACCATAAATTTTAAAAAAAACCAAACAAAACGCGTTTCTAGAAACGTGTTTTTAGTTTGGGCTGTATCTCATGATCCGTAGGGAGCCCCCTTTAATTTTTGTTATTTGTTGTTATAGCGGCAACAGAAATACACATTCTGTGAAAATTTCAACTGTATAGCTATTACGGATTGTGAGATACAGCCCACTGACAGACGGACGGACAGCGGAGGCATAGTAATAGGGTCCCGTTGGTTACCCTTCGGGTACGGATCCCTTAAAACACACTTGTGTTCCTTCAGTTGCCTGTGCCAGGGGCCTTGGTGACTTTTTCAAATATACCCGCAACTTAGCAGGTGTCGACCCTAGCAGACCTCGTCAATTACTGCTGACACCTCTTTGAGTCCACCCGGGCCTGGTCCTTATCGGACGGCCAGCTACCTATTGCTCGCCGTCCGCAAGCCCGCGCCTACGGTGGCCGGTAATCGGCTTGCGACTCCCGACGCCCAGGGCGGCTCCTGTCTAACATCTGCCTTGTAAATATCTGTAATAGCCGATAAACATTCATGCAAATGTCTTTGTTAGTCGATAAACATGTATGTAATTATACCTTATATTACACACCCATGTTAAATACTTTTGTTGCTATATACGGAGGTTCACTGACTTCTATGTCACTATGAATGAAAATTACGAGTCAAGAGTATTAAAACATGACCGTATGTTATTAGCCATTTAGCAACATTTCTGTCAAAACACATTTGATTTCTTTGAATTTGAAATATTTTGCTTTTCCGCACGCAATTATAATCTCTTTTAATTTCCTAACAAAATGTTTTGCATTTGTGTTGTGTAGCTTTTTTTTTAAACTTTGCCCCACACTAGGAATTACTCCTGTATCGTGGGTGCATTCACAAACATGTAAACTCACATACACAAAACACTCAGACCCGGAACAACTATCTGTAGGTCATAAAAATGTTTGTTTTGTAGTGTGTGTGCCTGGTAACTTACTTTTTTCTTTTGGCGTGAGTAAATGTATATTTAGGAAATCAGATGATTTGAGCGTAACTTAAGGGAGCTGACCTCTCGCGCCGTGCCCTGGTTCAGGCCATGGTACGGAGCGAGAGGGAATGGGAAGCCGTCTCCTCCTTCTGCGAAGCAGTAATGCTCGCGTAGAGGGTGGCGGTATACGTTAGGGAGACTCGACAACAGCCGAGTCGCCCTAGCGCCCCCAGCCGCAGCCGCCGCAGGAGACGCCAGGGGGTTCGGGCGCCGCGAGACGATCTCCGGCCACCGTAGACCCGGGCCTGCGGACGGCGAGTAGTGGGTAACTCGCCGTCCGATCAGCACCAGGCCCGAGAGTCGACGGCGCGTAGTGTTCCACGCGCGCCTCAAAGAGTTGTCAGCAAAAGGACGGGGCCTGCCACGGCCGATGCCTGCCCGGGGGTGGAGGATAAATTCGAAAGAGTTACCTCGCCCCTGGGCACTCAAGGCAGGGAGGAACAGGGGTGGGTTTTAGTCAGTAAGAGTCTGACACGCACTTCCGCTCCACCCTAGAGCGGAAGAAGTCATAGGATTCCCACACCCCAAAAAAAAAAAAAAAACTCAAGGGAGCTGGCGGGTTAAAAGTTGCAAAAAAAAAAGATGTCAAGACATCGTTCCCAAGCGCGGTTGATTTTTGAAGTGAAAACTTCTTTAGGCGCGTTGGGCATTTTTGAGATGGGAAAAAACAATTGAACTCGCCACTGACACGGTTACGAGTGGTACGACTCGTGCGAGTCGTATTTCGAATTGAAGTGAAAACTTCTTCAGGCGTGTTGGGCACTTTTGTTCAAGTTTTCACTTCTGTCGGCACTCCCGGAGTGCCACTCTTTTTTTTTTTTTTTTGAATGAAAATAATAATGTAAGAATCACGAAAAAAATATAATCTGCCGATTTCCACAAGCCGAAGTAATTAAAATCGTCTATGAAGATTAGAGCGTGCAGCTGGAATAAAGCTTAGTACAAAACATACATACACTCGAACATAGAACCTCCTCCTTTTGAAGTCGGTTAAAAATGTATGACAATGCCTGCTCTACCTGCGTTTAGCGTGAAATGCTAACAGAAAAGTTATTTGTCTGGCTTGTTTTTGTTTTAAATTTTGTTTAAAAATATTAAAAAAAAATAGCTGTTAGATTAATAAAACCCCTTAAAATAATCGTTAGATATTAGGCTAACATGACTGGAACATCAAATCTGCTGCTAAGGCCGGGACTCCACCAAAGCCGAGATATGTGCGGTGTGCTGTGCGAGAACAACCAATAGAATTGTGTTATTCACACATCTCCTCTCCGGTCAGCTTCTTCTATTGGTTGTTCTCGCACAGCACACAGCACACCGCACAAATCTCCGCTTTGGTGGAGTCCCGGCCTAAACCTTCTGTATAAAAATCTGACAAGCTCGAGTATTTCAATAGGACGATTGTTTTTTTGCATTTTCAAAAATTCGCTACGAGCTTGTGTCCCTACTGAATCGTCAGTCTTCAATAGGAGCATGTTTTAGGGTTCACTTAACATCCCCTCTGAAAATATGAAGTGCTATGGCCCCCACCACGGAAGTCGGCAGATGAACATACCTTTGATACCAGAGATACGTTAGGGCATCTAAACTATCAATTTCTGACATTTAATTGTTTTCTTTTTTACATTTTTTAAAAGCTGTAGACGCTTTCCCCACCACTGAAAGAGAAAATTTGAATAACCTTTCATTCTTCCTACCATCTAATCTACAAAATCCAATAGCTCCCCATGACGCTTGAGTAAATCCCCGTTTAGCATCATGGGCTCCCCTACTAATAGATAGACATGAGATCAAAGAAGCCAAATTTCCGACAGCAGACGGTGCTACGCTTTCGTAGCAATGACACAACTGTAGCACTAGTTTCGGTGTTGGTGATTTTTGTTCAAGTTTTCACTTTTGACTGCACTTCCAGAGTGCCTCTGTTTTTTTTAAAATTCTAAATAGAATAATAGAAGATATAATAGAAGTTCTTATCATCAAATGATACTGAACTTATGTTACATGAACTTATATTATATCATTTATATCCCAAGTACTATTGGTTTCAACTATCACATATATGTATACGCATATACATACAGTGTGTCCCCAAACAATATTAATTCAAAGATTTTTTAAATATTTTTGCTGTAGTTTCACCCATATAGGAATATGGGTCCTGTCATAGCGACTTGTATGGTATATACCCTATGTTATCTATTCATCTTTATGTTAACCTACTATGTTGCACTAGTCGATCTTTAGGAGTAGGTAGATTGATTTGGGGTCAATGAACTGGCACGTATATATTAATATGGATATGCCTCCGGGATTCCAGGATTTTGTAATAGTTAAGATTTTTTAGGAATCTCAAATATTGTAATGTGTAAGATGAAGAATATATCAATATGAATAAGGGATGTTTAACCCTTTTGCTGTCTTTTTAATAGAATATGTGATCAGCCTTCTATAATAAAAAAAAAAGCTATGCTATGGCTAAACTTGAGTAAAAACGTTGCAAACGTAAAGTGGGATTCTACTAATAATAGTTACATGTGCGTGCGTGCGACGAAAGATGGGACTTGCCTCTCCGCTATCCTACTGACAACGGTTGTCAACGACAGCGGGTGGCGGAAAGAGCAAGGGCAGCAGGTCAAGTCTCATGTTTCGATGCACGCACTATATGAAAAAAAAGTAAAAGTTATTGCATCAGTGCAATAACTTTTACTTTTTTTATACGAAAAAATATTAAGGAGTAAAAGTTATTTTTATTTATTTATTCAAGAATATTATATATAATAATTATAAGCAGCAGATAATAAAGTTGCAAGAAATAACTACTAAATTAGTCATTTGTAAGTTTCAAATGGACGCACAAAAGTAAGATTCACTTTATTACTTGATAAATAAGAAAAAACAATTTTAAACGTTTAACTTTCGCATTCTATAAATTTCAAATTTAGTAGTTTAAAAATCTTTACATTCACAATATTTGATTCAATCCCGTGAGTACCAAAATGAAATCCCGGAAAAAAGGCTTATCCATTTTATGATTTCTATGACTATTCATGATGCAAGTATGTAAAATAAATCTACCTACTCCGATCACTGGACATAACACAGTGTTTCTATAATATTAAACTATTTTTAGTATTGAACAACCTTCATTTCTTTTTTTTTTTAAATAGACCATTTTATTAGAGTAAGTATAGTTCTTATAAGTTTATCTGGAATTGTATTCATTAATAAACAATTTTTTCAAGATAGAGTAACTGCCAAGCTTATGTTAGCTGTAGCGGAACATAACAATGATTGCTTTTTAAACATTGCTAAGGCTTGTGCTAAAATATTGTTATGTGTAATTTAAAATAAAGACTATTTATATTTTCAAATTTGTAGTAAAACTCACATAAACAAAACAAAGCAAATTGCAAGAACTTACATGAATGATTTCAAGATCCAATTTTTGAGTTCCTCTCTGTCTATTTCCTGGTCTCCGTTTAAGTCCATCTTGGGCAGCAGCAGCGCCAAGCGCCGCTTGGACTCCTCTGGGCTCAGCTTGTCATACTCCTCGGCTTCCCGCACGCTCCCTATGGAGAAGTAATAAGTGAAGGCCAACGCCGCCGGCACCAAAATAAACAACGCGTTCTTAACCGACATCTCGGCGCGCGCCGGTCGCTATCGCATTCCTTATCAACTGAGCGAGCTGTTGCTAAATCTTGCGAGCCAGTGGCCGGTCGGCGTGACATCATAATCAAGCAATAAAAAGAAAAATACTGCTTCAGTTGTACCTAGGATGGCTTCGTGGTCGAACTCTGAGTTGTGTCCGGAGTCGCCGTAGTGCTCGTAGTCCCTCGCGCGGAAGCTCCCGTCCGTCTCCCGTTCCAGGGTGTCCACGCCGTGCCCGTGCACCGCCGCCGAGGCACAGTACAACAACATGTTGTACGTCAAAAGAACACCCAAGAAATACTTCAAAGCCATTTTATTGCACTCTGCTACACTTTTTTTTTAATTTATAACTTCGTTTTATGACTTTATTATTCAAATTTCATAGTAAATTGTTTATTTTTCAAAAATAACATTGACGGAGGAAAAAAGAGATCAAGCAATTTTGATTGACTTTGACAGTTTTAGTAGTGTTGCCATAATAATTAAAGTTCTACTTTTTATCTTTATCTTTTGAATTTTAGACAAGGTTTCCGGTTTTGATGATAAAATCAACAATCATCTATGTAATATGAGGAACTATAAACGAGCTTCACTGTTACGATTGCAAATCCTTAACATGTTACTTGTAAAAACAGAAATCGATTTTAAACGGACGGGCTTTACGGCCTTCTCACGGCCGGCAGACACCACCAACTACATGCTCGACGAATGGTTCACTGGGGCCGATTCGGGACGAGGCCTTGGGAAATGACGAATGAGCGGACGCACAATGTAAAGGAGTTTGTTATTCAGTAGCCACTGTACATTACCTGGTTGGGTATATCTCACGTTTGATTATAATCCGAAATACCAATGATCAATCACGTACCATAAGACTAAACGGTAGAATTTGAGCACATTTGGTATTAAACAGATGGTCAAAGCCATAACAATTTACCAGCATTGATGAAGTAGTGTATTATAACGATGTAAAATAGGTCTAGATTCCTATCACTTGTGTGTTTTTGGTTTGAGAGGTGGTCTTTAATAAAATATGTTTGCAAAAATGAAGGTATCAGTTTATTTCAACAAACTGTTGGCTGCCATCACGATCAACGTGATCCTGCGTCCAGCGACATGGTTGGGGTAGGCCCCCAGGAACTTGGACAGGTGCTTGCGAACCTCGTCGACCACCAGCGGAAGATGCTCGCGAGTGTCTCGGCTTGCGACGTCCAGATTTATAATGGCTTCCTCTAAGTATCTGCAAAGAAATAAGTATATTGTACAATTATGTCTATCAAAATAACAAAAAGCTTTGCGCGCGCATGGAGGTATTTTTGGCTAGTTTCACGCCGCCCTTCGTTCATTATAAATATAGACAGCCTCGTGTTTCTGACTTAACAAGACTGCATTTCTATGACGCTGGTAGGAAAGATTAAAATTTCATAATCTTTTTTTATTATTATTGATCAACGATGCAGCCTGCCTGCTGAGAAGTCGATATCATTACACTATACCTACATAAATCAAACTTGACAGTTATTTCGTGCAGTCATTAAAAATCAGAGGATCGTATTACGAGTACCTTTAGGTAGGTACTAATTAGTGTAAAAGAAAACTAGTAAATAACACGTCAGAAGTAAAAACTTCTTCGTTTCACGTGACGGTCATGCCAGTTCAGTGCTTTTTCCCCATCCCAAAAGTGCCCAACGTGCCTAGTTTCACTTTAAAAAAAAATTAAATTAAAAGTTACACAATTAAAAGTTTAACCTGCACTTGAGCTGTGTTTCATGCAGCATGTCAGTGGCGAGCTGCTGGACGAGTGACAGTAGCACATGCTGCTGCAGACTGCAGGGGGCTGCGAACACCTGGCCGGGGTCCGCAGCGCGGCAGGCAGCCATCACCAAGGACAGGTTGCCAGCACTCAGCGCGCGCTCGAAGGAACCGTTCACATCGCCTTCCGCGAGTTGCTTGTTGATCAGCGCTGTTTGCATCTAGGAAAGAAGACCCTAATCATGCTTGTGTTCTCCGACGGTACAGGTATTTGGTGCTTTACATTTTGCTGGTTTTGTGGTTCTCATGATAAATAGGGCAGTTTCCTAAAAAAAATCGAATTTTTAATTAAAATCATTGAGCACTAAATTTAAAATCGCGAAAAAATTTAATAATTAAAATCGCGAAACTAAATGTCGAGAACTGGACCCTTTTTGCTTGTACATTGAAGAATATCACCCTAGTTTTTTTCCCAATTACATTGGGGTCAGCTTCCAGTCCAACCGGATGCAGCTGAATATCAATATTTTAATATTATACACGGAAGGACTGCCTATCTGACCTTCAAAAACCAGTAGGTAACTGGGTATAGGTAGCGCCATCAACGAAGACGCGCCCCACCACTAGGTTATAAGAGGAGAGGAGAGAGCATCAAGACAGTTGGCAGATTTTTCTGGCTTCTACTACCTACAACTACTGATATAAATAGCAACAAGATAGGAATGGTAACTTGCAGTGCGTCTAGATGTCCGATTGTAGAAGGGGGTCGGTGGGATGAGGTCGTGGATTTCTTGGGCACAATCTCCTAAGTTCATTCTGTAGAAGACCGACAAGCAGGCAACCTTGCAGCGATGACCCAAGCTATGAAAGTTGGCATCCACCAGTTTTACGTCGCCGTTGAGCCTCTTAGCTCTGCGCTCCAGTTGTCCTTCCAGTCCTTGCTGCGCTGAGTCAAGCGCAGCAAGTTGGTATTTAGCTGAACCATCCCAGAGGTGGCTGCAATACTCCATGCAAGATCGGACTTGTGCTTTGTAAAGTTTTAAAAACTGTCCAGGCGTGGAGTATCGCTTCACTCTGTTTAGGATGCCCAGTTTTTTTTGCTGCAGATATGACCTTTTTGAAGAAAGTTGTTATTTATATGGGCAGAAACAATATTTAAAATATACAAAATGACAGACGGGACCTACGGCTTATCGTGCTTTCCGAGGCAAGGAGTCTGAGTACTTATGTTATGGATGGTCTGGGACTCCAGACGGCACGGACCGTGCTCGTCGAGCGTTGGTTTACCTTGAAGATCAATCTGAACGGCTGTTATTAATTAGCAATGAGCTCTTCAGGTATATGAAGAACTAGCGACCTGCCACAGCTTCCCACGGGTACAAATTATACACCTGAACCTTCCTCATGAATCACTCTGTCTATTGGTGAACACCGCAAGAAAATCCGTTCAGTAGTTTTTGAGTTTATCGAGAACAGACAGACAGATAGACAGACATGGCGGGGGACTTTGTTTTATAATATGTAGTGAAGAAAGGAAGAAGTTTCTTACTTACTAGCTGATCAATCACAGACACCTCCGGGCCTGCTGGTTGCGGAGGAGTGTCCGGTCCGTAGTCGAGCGGAGGCACGGGGGGCTCCGCACCAGCCTGAGAGATCGGGTGGGACTGACTCGAAAACAGGTTTGACACTTTTTTACGCCATTCCTTGAGCTCCTTGTGGAGTAACCTGTTTAATGAACAGTAGGGTAGTTTCCTAAAAAAATCTATTTGCTCCGTCCGATCAAAAAATATTGGTTGCATATTTTTTCTTTTGTTACATCGACAAAAAATAAAAACCCTATAGTGCATTGAAATTTTGCGTGACGTCACGCCGTAGTGCACTTTTTACCACGAAGCGACGTAACACGCTCCCGTTCTTGAATTTTGATGCGTTTAGTCTTTGTCATTTTTTATGGGTTTGGTAAAGCAAAAAATACGTGTCCAATGTTTTTTGATAGTCTAGGTAACTTACGGACTAAAATAATGACTATTTTTGTACCCAAGCCCAGGAAACATCCCTTTAAAAAAAGTTACGTAGAAAGAAATTCAGTCGAAGATGGCAATGAAACATGTCACCAGCCACTCGGAAATTTAGTGTTTCGTAACGAAACATGATTTGTAAATGTTTCATTGCCGGATTCAATACAACTCTTGTGGATTTCATCATAAAATATCCAAAAAAGTACAAGACGACGAAGGTGGAAGACTTCACAAAGGTGATTTTAATTAAAATTACCTATCTACCAAGTATAAAACGAAGTGCTTATTCTCTCTCATCTCATCTTATTATATCTATAGACATCTAAATAGTGATACATTACATATCACAGTTATTTATTGTTATTATATGTATGTTTATTTCGATAAATCAATCCATTCATTGTTATGGGTGAGTGGCAGGTTTGTTTAAAGAGAACATTCCTCAATTCTCAGCCATGTAAAGTCAATATCTAAATTAATATTGAGTATAACTAAAGAGTGCGTTAGTTTTCTAATGCTTTTTTACTGCGGAAACATGCATTTTCGGTGAAATCCACGGGAGAAAACGAAACGCTAAGGAATAAATCTATTATTTTTAACCGACTTTCGAAAAAAGAGGAGGTTCTATGTTCGACTGCATGTATGTTTTTTTTTTTATGTATGTCCGCCGTTTTCTCTGTCAGTTGTGGACCGATTTTCAAAATTCTTTTTTTATCCGAAAGAATATACTCCCGAGGTGGTCCCATATAAATTTTATCGAAATTGCTTCAGCGCTTTTTGAGAAACTGAACAAAAACGAAAAATACGTATACCTTGATGACGTTTTGGTGTTCTCCAAATGTTTAAATTCCACGTTCTATGTTATTGGAGTTTCTAGTTCTGGGGCATAACAACTAAAAAGTGAAAAATAAAAAACTTTTTTACAAAAAAAAATACAACCGACTTCCAAAAAAAAATACACTAAAAATAAAAAAAATACTTTAATTTCGGCAGTCGGTTGTTGAAATTAGTGTATTTTCTTTTTTGGAAGTCGGTTGTGTTTTTTTTGTAAAAATATTTTTTATACAATAATATGTAGTGACAGTTTTTTTTTTTTGTGGGGGTGGGAAATCATCCAATGACTTCTCCTGCTCTGGGTGGAGCGGGAGGGCGTGTCAGACTCTTACTGACTAAAACCCACCCCTGTTCCTTCCCTGCCTGAGTGCCCAAGCGTGCAGTAACTCATTTTCAGAATTTATCCGCTACCCCTAGGCATGCAGGCACCGGCCACGATGGGCCCCGTCAGTGGTGGCTGACAACATCTCTTTGAGGCGCGCGTGGAACACTACGCGCCGTCGACTCACGGGCCTGGTGCTGATCGGACGGCGAGCTACACACTGCTCGCCGTCTGCAGGCCCGGGTATGTAGTGATAGTGATAATAGTATATAGTAGATAGTGATTCTTACGTACTCTTCAACAGTGCACTGCACAGTTTTAACCAGGTTCTTGCCGGGATCAGCCGAGGCCTCCAGCAAGCATTGGTGGTGCTCCAACGCGCGGCGTAGGGCTCCGGAGGTCTTGTACACAGATCTGAAGAGGGATAACGACTTGTCTTCCACTGTTGTGAGAAAGAAAATCATTAAAGAAGTCAAGCCAGAGAATTAGCTAATAGTCGTAAAGAGAACAAGTGTGGAAAAACGGTTATAAAATACTTTTCAAAGGTTCTTTTAACTCTAGGGGTCCCTAGTCAACCATTATTTGTTCTGTGTTTCGGGCTGCAAAGTATCCTAGGCAGGTTCTTACTAGACCCGAGTCGACCCCCAATTGTACAAACCGGTTAAGGAATCAAATTCATCCCTTATTACCAAACTCCTATAGGCTGACCAACATAAAATCCCGCCTCTATTCCCCGGAGGGGCCTGACAGAACACTCACACAACGCCAGTTATGTCTAAATGTATTGGAACCTCCTACTAATATTATAAATGCGAAAGTTTGTATGTTTGTGTCTCAATCACGCAAAAACGGCTGAAGGGATTTCAATGAAATGTTGCATACTGATGATTATAACCTGGATTAAAACATAGGCTACTTTTTACCTTGCGGGCGAAGCCGCTGGCAGAAGTATTATAAATGCGAAAGATTGGATGGTTGGATAGATGGATGGATGTTTGGCAATAAACCACGGCTGAACGGATCTGTCTGTTTGGCATGGGATGAAGAAAAGAAAGAAAGAAATTACTTTCTTTCTTTCTTTTGGTACTAAACCACGGTTGAACGGATCTGTCTGTTTGGCACGGGATAGATCTTGAATAGCACACAGGGACTTTTAATTCCAGGTGCATGCCATCCTTAGGATGATTTTCGATTTGCATGCAGGCGACGCCGCAGAAGCTATTAGACATAAACCTGAATGCAGTTTTTAAAGAAACGCATCAATGCCACGTTACGTTGTACGTGCGATCCACGCGCCCCTAGCGGTTTTTAGTTTTTTTTTATTGTTCTGGCTATGCCACTGGCTTGGTTACAAGACCTTTAAGCCAAGTCTTTATTTGAACATATGTAGCACATTACATACTATGAAAGTATGGGAGAAAGTGATAAAGAAAAGATTGCGAGAGGAGAGTGAGATTACCCCGAACCAGTTTGGGTTTATGCCAGGTCGAGGGACAATGGACGCCACCTTCGCTCTCCGTCAATTGTGCGAGAAGTACAGACGTGTACACAAGAACTTGCACATGGTGTTCATTGATCTTGAGAAAGCGTATGATAGGGTACCTCGGGATGTGTTGTGGTGGGCCTTGAAAGAGAAAGGTTTGCCTGGGAAGTATGTTGAGTTGATTCGTGCTATGTACAGAAAATCTAGTACCTACGTCCGGTCGGCTGCTGGCAACACCGATAAGTTCAGTGTGGCTGTAGGCTTGCATCAAGGGTCGGCTTTAAGTCCTTACCTCTTCCTGTTGATTATGGACGCTCTTACGTCGGAAATACAGGAAGAGGCACCCTGGTGCATGCTGTTTGCCGACGACATTGTTCTGGTCGGTGAAGATGGACCTGAGATCCAGAGCAGATTGGAGAAATGGCAACAGAAGCTGGAGAAAGTTGGCTTGAAAATCAGCAGAACCAAAACTGAATACATGTTCTGCGATTTCGGCGGTCTCTCCAGTTCTGAAGCTGTAGTGCTAGATGGCGCGCTTCTCCCAGTCTGCTCCGATTTTCGGTATCTCGGTTCACTCGTGCAAAGCGATGGCGAAATAGATCGGACTGTTAAGCACAGAATTAACACTGGATGGATGAAGTGGCGGCAGGTCACCGGGACTATCTGTGACTCCCGCATTCCCCTAAAACTTAAGGGGAAGATTTATAAAACAATGGTCAGACCTGCTGTCTTGTATGGTTCAGAATGTTGGGCCACAAAAGGGATGAATGAAAAGCAATTGCATGTAGCTGAGATGAGAATGCTAAGAGCGATGTGTGGTGTCACGCGCATGGATAGAATTAGGAATGAGTATATAAGAGGAAGTCTGAAAGTGGCACCGCTGCCTGAAAAGTTGTGTGGAAATCGGTTGTCGTGGTATGGGCATGTGATGCGGAGGAATGAAGAAAATGTCGTGAGGAAAGTCTTGTGTATGGATGTGGATGGCTATAAGAGTAGGGGAAGGCCAAAGAAACGATGGTTGGACTGTGTGAAAGGGGATATGGGTAAAAAAGGGGTGACTACAGAGATGACGACTAATAGAGGAGTATGGAAGAAAAAGACATGTTGCGCCGACCCCAAATACTCGTAAATTGGGATAAGGGCAGGAGAATGATGATGTAGCACATTATAATGTGTTTGCAGTATTTGGCAGCAAATATATCGAGTCAGCCATCTCGACAAGTTTCACTGAGGTAGTCAATACTACAATAAAATTCTCAGCTTCATTTTACCTAGATCGCGCCTATTTCAATGATTCCACATAATTTCCAGTTGCGTAGACACTTATTTAGACAAAAAACTACACAAATTTTATATCACAATAGCCACCAGGAATCAATTTGCGAATAATAAAAACAGCCACTGAACTTCACTCGAAGAAACTTTTACTAGGATTTTAGATTGACCCATCTCACCACAGAACATACTCGTATTATTATACTATAGGGCTTGTCACTGTGGGTCGCGGATAAATTTGAAATAGAGTTACCGTGGCCCTTGGCATATATGATTATATACGTCATTATGTGATATTATATGGAAAGCTGCAGATAAGTGCACCATCTCGCTTGCCGCGCAAATGTAACTACCACTTCGCCGTTTTGCCGAGGCTCTGTAGGCAGTACAACGAACTGTCAAAGCATAATGAATTGGATATTACATGTAAAATATCAAAGTTTATAAAAGATCTATAAGTCACAAATAATATTATTTTTTTGTATTTTTTTTTTCTGTTACCATTATTATTGTTATTTCTTTTTTTATTCGTTTTTTGAATTTATTTAAATTTGTACTTATCTGTATTAGTTTCGTATAATGTGTTTTGATTTATTTTATTTTAATTTTTCGTCCTTGTCAGACTTGTTGTACTCAGATATTAAGTGAATGATGTGGTTGCCTATAATTGGAAGCGCACACTTGTTTTTGTCTCGGTTTCAGTTAACATACATGTGATTGTGTAGCCTCTGTTAGCAATCCAAGAAATAAATAAATAAAATGATTTCAAACACTCAAAAAAAGGGCTTTTCACTATACACTAAAATGTCTTTTGTCGTTGTAAACTTTCAAACGATTTTTCAAATAAAACTGCTAGCTACTTTTTATCTTTAGTTTTCATAACTAGTCAGCCTAAACTGCCCCCCCCCCCTGCCCCCACTGAGCTGCCCCATATCCATTTCTCTCGGTGTGGCGCTTTATTTAGAAACCATCTATGAAAACCCGCCATCTTCTTCTCGGTCTGCCCTGACTTCATCTAGCTGTGTCAGGACTCCAATTTTGCGATAAACGAGCATCCTGCAGATAGAGCCTGCCCAATCCCAAATTAGTCTTGCAGCTTTTTGTGCTACATCGGCAATTCCTACTGTGAAAACTGAAAAGTAACTCACGTTCGAAAAAGGCCTGCTCTACGATCTTGTGTATGTGTGCGATGAGGCGCCGGTGCGAGCGCTCCAGTACGGGCAGATACAGCTTCGACATGTCCCGACTCAAGCAGCCCCCGATCAAGTCATGCACTGACTTCACTGTTGCGCGGACCATCTCGTCTTTTAACTCCTGTGTAACAGAATAATCAAGACTAAGCTCCTGCAGAGCCGCCACACATCTTCTATATCACATCGTCGGGTTAGTTAGTTAATACACCATTTATAAAGGCACACCGGGGACCGGAACAGAATGGCATAAGATTTAAATTTTTGCCAAAGAACATTCAAACTTATCTAGTGGGAATACGACATAAATGCTAATGTTTTAAATTAATTCCGTGGCATCGAAAGGGATTTCTTGACACGGGATTGGAGAGCGCGCTAAGGGATCCCGCAGCGTACTGCGCTAGCAACGGCACGCCGAAGGACGCCGTGACATGTCGCTGGGTGAGGCAGTGCAAGCTACCCACTTCACACCGCCTGACGCAGGTCCTCACCGGACATGGCTGTTTCGGTAGGTACCTGTGTTGGATCAAGGCGGAGGTGACCCCCGGGTGTTTCCACTACGAGGATCGCCCAGAGGACACGGTGGAGCATACGGTGGAGGTTTGCCCCGCTTGGGCAGAGCACCGCCGTGTCCTCGTGGCGATAGGCGGCAGCGACCTCTCGCGCCGTGCCCTGGTTCAGGCCATGGTACGGAGCGAGAGGGAATGGGAAGCCGTCTCCTCCTTCTGCGAAGCAGTAATGCTCGCGAAGAGGGAGGCGGCATACGTTAGGGAGACTCAACAACAGCAGAGTCGTCCTAGCGCCCTCAGCCGCAGCCGCCGCAGGAGACGCCAGGGGCCGCGAGACGATCTCCGGCTACCGTAGACCCGGGCCTGCGGACGGCGAGTTGTGAGTCACTCGCCGTCCGATCAGCACCAGGCCCGAGAGTCGACGGCGCGTAGTGTTCCACGCGCGCCTCAAAGAGTTGTCAGCAAAAGGACGGGGCCTGCCACGGCCAATGCCTGCCCGGGGGTTGAGGATAAATTCGAAAGAGTTATCTCGCCCCTGGGCATGTAGGGCAGGGAGGAACAGGGGTGGGTTTTAGTCAGTAAGAGTCTGACAAGCCCTTCCGCTCCACCCTAGAGCGGAAGAAATCGTAAGATGATTTCCCACCCCCCAAAAAAAAAAAAAACCCACTTCACACGTATTTATTTTGAGGCATACTTCGGCGTGACGCGGCATGCCGCGGCACGTCGCGGGCTATCTTGGTAGGCCGCCGGAATGCTACAGTATCTAACCGGCTAGTGTGCGCTGACCGGTGGCAAAATCCTCTGCCATTCCGTCCCGGTGTGCGTAGGCCTTAACTCAAAAACGGCTGGACTGATTTTAATGATCTTTAATTTGTTGGATTTGTCTCCGCCCCGAATAGCAGAATAACTATTAAAACATAGGAAAAATTTACAAAAAAAAAGAGTGGCACTCCGGGAGTGCCGACAGAAGTGAAAACTTGAACAAAAAGCCCAACGCGCCTCAAGAAGTTTTCACTTCAATTTAAATAGCGGTGTCGGTGTCGGTGGCGAGTTCAATTGTTTTTCCCATCTCAAAATTCCCAACGCGCCTAAAGAAGTTTTCTTTAAAAAAATGAAGACAATTAATTTTCTCATACATTTTGTATGGAACGGCTTTTTTGTTTATTGTTTCTCAGGCGGTCGCGGTACGAAGTTCGCCGGGTCAGCCACGTCGGATCATCAAATTGTCGGTTATAGCTTGTTGTTTATTGACATTTAAGGTTTTTTCCGACCTTTCACTGACTTGGTTTAAGGCCGGGACTCCACCAAAGCGGAGATGTGTGCGGTGTGCTGTGTGCTGTGCGAGAACAACCAATAGAAGAAGCTGACCGGAGAGGAGATGTGTGAATAACACAATTCTATTGGTTGTTCTCGCACAGCACACTGCACACCGCACACATCTTCGCTTTGGTGGAATCCCGGCCTAAAACGTGGTTCTGTGTTTACACCGCGTGTTGTAGTTTGCTGTTACCACATGGTACCTATACGCGGTATAAACGCGAATCCCGTAATGCGTACGCCGCGTCGAGTTTCCGCGAACGAATTCGTCACGTATAAAAACGTGCTCTAAAACTAGATAGGTACCAAAGTCACCCAGGGTCGCGGAACGCAAAATGCAACTAAAGGGATACGGGTGGGTTTTAGACAGTAAGAGTCTGACACGCCCTCCCGCTCCACCCAAAGCGGACGAAGTATCTGATGGCTTCCAAACCTCAAAAAGAAAAAGACCAAAATAACAGGTGAAAGCATTATTCAGTTTTACAAACCTCGCTCTGCAGGAATTTAATGACACTGTTCTTGATCTCACTGCTAAGGGACACCTCGTGCCGCGACTCGATGGCTTGGAGCAGACTCCTGGCACGGCTGTTCATAGACTCGTCCTCTTCTCTGCTGCATTGTGTTGTACTCTGCTCTGATATTCTGAACAGGGCATAAATATTGAGTGAGCTTTGATGCTCTTCAAAACATAAAAAGTAGTAGGTACTTACTTATTAAATGCGATAGAAAAAACATTAGCAGAAAAATAAACATTCCATCAGATTAGGCCGACTTTTAGGTATTTGGTATAAATGCCGGACACCGTTACTAAATAAGGATTTGTGTTTTATTATTGTCATCTAAGGAAATAAAAGTTCCTTTTGAAAAACTTAAAAAGCCTATAAAAAAACTTTTTTACAAAAAAATTAACCGACGAAAAAGAACTAAAAAGTTAAAAATAAATAAACCTGTTAAGTCCTATTTTTAGTTCCTTTTCGTCGGTTAAGTTTTTTGTTTAAAAGTTTTTTATTTTATGATTTTTTGTGGCTCGCATCATCTTTTAACACTATGAGGCTAATTTCTAATCCTCCATAATTTCTCTTGCCACTGAGCTGATGATGTAACCATCCTTTCATGAAGTTCCCAGGATAGTGACACAGGTTACCTCCATTATTGTAAAGACGTCTTTTCTTCAAAGCATATTAAGTGGTATTTGTCACTAAAACCAGTTTTTATATCTAACTTCTATTGTGTAGGAATGGTATGGTTTCCATCATCAGCTCAGTTTCATGATGTGATGATTCCTAAATGCAAATACCTGATTAAGTTATGAAAAGTAAACAGAAACAATATTCGTGCCCAATTTTCGAGGTTCTTTCTCAATTTTATCAGGATCCCATGATCAGATCCTGATGTCCTTGACATGGATCCACCCTTGAGGTATACCCTATCTAACAAAAAAAGAATCATCAAAATCGGTTCATAAATAACGGAGTGAGGGCTGAACAAACACAAAAATATATATATATATATATACGGTCGAATTGAGAACCTTCACCTTTTTTCATCGGTTAAAAATCCGTACAGGCCCCCGTACGCTGTTTTGTGTAGCCAAACAAACACGCTTCCAAAAATCCTATATCCATCTTTATCCAGACGCCTGGAAATCCGAACATCACATGTACCTACCTATGTCAGTTGGTACCTATTGTTTGATTAAAAGTCAATAATGTTAAGGGCCTACCTCCCCATCTGTAGCCCCCTCATTTAATAAAAAATCGTATCTTAGCATAGACAATAAAGAATAAAGAATCCTATGTTACGTTTGTTACAAATAGGATAAGGTATTTTTACGTTGTTAAAACAATACTCACGTAAAAATACCTTATCTTCTGTGTAACAAACGCAACATAGGATTCTTTAATCTTTATTTTCTACGCTTTGTTACGATTTTTTTTTTCAATGAGGGCGCCACTTGGCGGATACATACGTCTTAATGGCGGCTGTGAAGTTGGTTTTTCGCTGAGTAGTACCCCACCCGTGCACCGCAACGATTCCCCTCGTGTTTCGAGCCGTCATTTTAAGTTTGAATCGAAGTGTACCTGTCTAAAAAGTTACGTTTATAAGTAGTTAGTTACCTTTGAGCAATAGCCTTCTTGAGCATATCAACGAGCATTTCATTGTGAGCGTGTTCTGCCTTCGCCAGCATCATTTTAGAGCTCCGCAGCTCTTCCTTCATATTGGTCAGCTGCCTGCTTTGTTCCAGGAACATATCTGTCAGTTGGAGAATAGCTGTATGTTCATGTGCTGTCAGTCTAGACTGATAAAACACACCGTGAAAACTTATACTTGAGTTTATAATTCGAGATCAACAATCTGCAGGAAAATAATTTGTTAGGCCATCAGTTTTGAGATGACGATGGAAATGGATTAATTATATCTATCTACATTATCAAGTATTGCGATCCAGTATTTTTTTTCATACACATCAGAGCTTAGAACTGCACACCCGAAGTACACACCCGGAGCCCACGTTCCGTAGCTCTACAATACTTTTTTTTAACCTGTGGAAATCCTCATGGAGTTCCTCCCCCCCGGGCTGGGCGCAGGGGTCTGTCAGACTCTTACTGACTAAAACCACACGGTTCTGCAGCTAGCTTTAGCCGGGGCGCTGGAGTGCGCGAGCATTTCGTCACGCTCCCGGCCAGGTATTGGCCGATTGGCCAGACTACTTTTTTACCCGATTGCGCCACGCAAGGGAGGTACGTCAATTGATTCGTCTAAGGCTATCCGCTGACTGTGATTTTTGTCACCGTGACGTTTTGTCACTGTCACCTACTGTCACCCACGATGCGCCCACTTTAAAAGACACTGGGCAACGAAACGCGCTCATTCTTGAAATAGATTTCGTACAGATTGTTGTAATAAGTTTCCGAGTGACAAAAAGTCGCCTTATGATGAGCGCACCTCCATAGTAATGTACAGGTTTTTTTATTTTCGGGTGACAGTCACCTAGGAACTATTTGTATGTGACCGCATGTCACGTCACCATGATCAGCGCACTCCCATGTATCTTTATAGCATAGCACTCGACTGGGTAACAAAAAGTCACGGTGACAAAAATCACACGTCAGCGGCTAGCTTTAATCTTGCGAGTACTACTAAAGACATAACAGTAATCAAAATACACTACGGCAACAACAAGACGCCATATTGTGAAAAAGAAAAAAAATCATTACTAATATACATATTTTTAAAAATAATTAATGAACTGATTTGTTAAATTTAATTTTAATTTCCTATGTAAATTTTGTACCTATGTAATTCAATGGTTGTATTGCATTAGTTAACCTTATGGTTCAAAGAAGACACTGATTCCTGTAACACGGATGATCCCACTAAGCACAGGAGTCAGGGCCTCACTCTTGGGCACGCCGCAATTGCGGCGGTGAGGCCCCTAGGCTCTTTGAGGAGTGGCTGGAGAAGCGCCACGGCGTACTCACCTTCCGTCTGACGCAGGTTCTCACCGGACAGAAGTTTTGGGAGGTTCCTGTGTAGGATAAGGCGGAGGGAAACGCCCGGGTATCACCACTGCCCGGGGGTTGAGGATAAATTCGAAAGAGTTACCTCGCCCCTGGGCATTCAGTAAGAGTCTGACACGCCCTTCCGCTCCACCATAGAGCGGAAGAAGTCATTGGATGATTTCCCACCCCCCCAAAAAAAAAAAGGGTGTCACCACTGTGAGGATCGCCCAGAGGACACACGGTGGAGCATACGGTGATCTGCCCCGCTTGAGCGGTGCCCACCCGTGTCCTCGTGGAGGCGATCGACGGCAGCGAACTCTTGCGCCCAGCCCTGGTCTAGGCCATGGTACGGAGCGAGAGGGAATGGGAAGCAGTCCTTCTGCGAAGCAGTTATGCTCGCGAAGGAGGCGGAACGGGTGAAGGAGGCGTTTTGAGAGCAGTGGTGATAAAATATTTTACACAAAGTAAAGCGCCTGCCTGGGTTTGAACTCACGATCTACAACAAGTCGCAGCCGTTACAACTGGGCCACCACTGCTGTGGGAACATTATAAGGCTGATTATGATGTTTGTAAGTACATCTACTTTCCTTGCTATATGTCAGTAGGTACGTAAGCCTTCCAAAAGAGTGCACTTAAAACACGTTCAAGTACTTACCGCTCAACCGATCTATCTTCTCTTCCATCACGCCAAGCATATCGCTGTCTAATGTTTTGTCACATATCCCGCTATCCATGGGCCTCTCATCTCCATCAGACTGCATGTACAGCTCCACGGAAGAATCGCTGAGCGTGCGGCAAACCGCCGCACTCTTGTACATTGTCATGTCGATTGCATTCTCTTCGCCGTGCAAAGAGTTCAGAGATTGGCATCTTCGACGTTCGCTGTTTTCGACTTGAGTCTGCTTCGGATCCATGTTATTGTAGAACTTTTTGATGGATTCGGCAAACGTACTTTGTGTGATAGTTTTGGTATGAAGGTAGGGTTTTATTTTTGTTATGTTTGAGATATGTCATGTTTTTATTTTGAACTACCCTCAACTTGTTAACACGTAAAGTTTGATTTTGCCGTGTCAATCGTGTTTTTTTTTTATTATACTAGCTGACCCGACAGACGTTGTCCTGTCTTAGCTATGAACTGTCAAACGCACGTATATAGTTTTTAAACTTCGAGCGTTTGACAGTTCATGTCGTTAAGTTTTCTGAAATTTTCGGATTTTCCGCGCAACTTTCTTAACTTTTTTTTTTATATGAACCTTCTCCTGACAATAACAAACACAACAAAAAAGAATTTGCGAAATTGATCCAACCGTTTACACTTGATTCTGTGAGCAAGGGAAATAGGGGTTCATTTTTAGGGTTCCGTACCCAAAGGGTAACCAACGGGACCCTATTACTAAGACTCCGCTGTCCGTCTGTCTGTCAGCGGGCTGTATATCACGATCCGTAACAGTTACCTACACAGTTGTTAAAGGGGGCTCCCCAGGGCGCCCCCTTTAATTTATTTTTATTATTTGTTGCTCTAACGGCTATAGAAATACACACTGTGTGAAAATTTCAACTGTCTATTTATTACGGATCACGATCGCTACAGCCCAACAAAAAACACGTTTCTAGATTGTTTTTTTTTCAGTTTATGGTTTTTATATATATAGATTTGTTAGGCTCGCGTTTAACCTATATCTCACCTGATGGTAAGCGATGATGTGGTCGACGATGAGCACGCTAGCCTAGAAGTAACCTATTCACTCTTCTCTAAAAGACCCCTAGGCTTTCGCTATCAAGAAACACAGACTCGGGACAGTGAATTCCACTCCTTAACTGTACGCACTATGAATGTGTTCCCAGACCGTTTTGTGCGTGTGGGTGGCATGTCCACCATGTACTGGTGGCGCATCGCCTTACGACTAGTGGTCCGATGATGAATTGGTTTGGCGGAATTAAAAGCAATTCCGACGCATACTCACCGAAAGCTAGCAACTAGGCGTCGATGCTACAGACTTTCTGTTTGGACTCGACAAGCTCATCATTGTGTTTATACTTCCTTTGCCTTCGGTTCGGGCGCTATCTATCAACACTGAGGGAAAAATATTGCAAAAATAAAATAAAAATACATGAACTACAAATCAAATACGCATTTATTGATAAAATGTATTTCTTACAGTAATACTATCAATGTCAAGAGTAGGTACTCTAAAGCGCCGACAAAAATAATCTTATAAAAAAATAACATGAACTCCCCACTCGATGTTACAGCTAAATTAGAAAATTAATGGTTGAATACCGCATCTATCGCCCACTGACGGCAATACCTTTCAATCAACGATTTAGGTGGATGTTCCAGGGTAGCCCGCGAAATTCAAATTTTCTTACGTTTTTTTGCAATTTGCAGGTCAGTGTCAGGTTGTATCTTCGTCAAAATTGGATTCGCGGCCGTAGCAAGTATGTATTTATAGAACGGTAATCATTAAAATCAGCAATACAACTCTTTCAGTTAGTACCAAGTGTCATGATTTCATGAAATACTACATTTAGCACTAATACTAACTGAGAGAGTTATATTGATGGTTTTAATGATTATAATTGTAGAAATACATAATTGCTACGGCCGCGAATCAAATTTTGACCGAGATACAACTTGACACTGACCTGCAAATTGCAAAAAACGTAAGAAAATTTGAATTTCGCGGGCTAGCGTGGAGCTTTCACCTTAACCAACATTTTACTCAATTAATATCGCAAAACTTAGAAGATATTATAATCTAGTAATTTTCAGTCTATTTCAATGTTTGATTGACAATAATGGCAATTGACTGCCTTAACCTAGACTAATCACTACACATTATAAAAGCCGCGTCTGTATGTCTGTTCTGTTCTCGATAAAATCAAAAGCTGCTGAACAGATTTTCATGTGGTTTTCACCAATAGACAGTGACTCATGAGGAAGGTTTAGGAGTATCATTTGTAGAACCCTCCGCGTTGCTAGTATATAATTTATTCGGGCAATCAAGGAATCGTGGTTAATATATAGTCAATCTTTAATCTGAGTTCCATACTTTCAGTAAAAAAAAAAAAAATAGGTAGATTTTTATGTAAGTCGGAACAACATCACTAGCCGCCATTTTTAAAATTATTTGTAAGGATTTTTTGTCACAAGCTATATAATTAAAAAACTGCCTTGTCAAAAAGTTATGTTATTAGTGAACGAATGTATATTTAATATTACTGTTATATATTTTTGTGTTATGTAATAAACAAGCTCTAGACGATGATAATACACGTAGTCAAATTATTATGAAAAAAAAAAAAATCTCCGTTTTTTTTTTTGATCCATGGCTCCCCCATTATATTTTTTTAAATTTTCACCAGCCTATGTTAGCCGGGATATCGCAACGCTTCTAATGGATACCATATATATTGATCTCGGTTAAGCCGTTTAGAAGTTAAGGTAGAATAAAAAAAAACTCACAAACATACATGAACCCTGAAAACATAACACTCCTTTTTTGGGCAGTCGTGTAAAACTAGACATTTCTGAGAACGACTATAGATGGCGGGACATGTCAATGTTAAGTATTTATACAGAAAAAGTTGCGGATTTCACTCACGTGATGTCACGCTGCGCGACACTTTTTACCATCAAAGTGACGTAACGAGACTCCTGATTTTTGATACGTTTTATCTTTGTTAATTTTTATTGGTTTCGTTTAGCAAAAAATACTTGTCCAATATTTTTTGGTTATTTAAGGTGGATGCGCCAGGGTAGCCCGCGAATTTGAAATTTTCTTACGTTTTTTGCAATTTTGCAGATCAGTGTCAGGTTGTATCTTGGTATAAATTTGATTCGCGGCCGTAGCAAGTATGTATTTATAGAATTATAGTAATTAAAATCATCAATACAACTTAGAATTGATGCCAAATGTAAGTATTTCATGAAATCATGACATTTGGCATCAATTCTAAGTGAGACAGTTGTATTGATGATTTTAATGATTACAGTTCTGTAAATACGTACTTGCTACGGCCGCGAATCGTATTTTGACCAACATACAACCTGATACTGACCTGCAAATTACAAAAAACGTAAAAAAAATTGAATTTCGCGGGCTACCCTGGAGCTTTCACCTTAACTGACGGACTAATTAGATATTTTTTTGTAAACTACCCTATTGTTGTTGAAAATCGTGACTTATCGGAATTCAGCCAGCGTTACCACACTATAAGGGCGAGTCAAGAGCCCTACAAACATACAACTAAAGTGCCAATAAATACACGCGTTCAAACAAAACTGCATCATCATCTAAATTCTCTTACATTTTTAGTCCCTTTCAAACGTTCAACGTTTTGAAGTAGAGTGAGGAGCCCTAAAGATACACACACACATTCTATGATATACTAAGAAAATTTAATATTATCAACAATAAGCAGAAAGGCTGCCATATCGCTATAGATTTGAGACTGTTCAAACAGATCATTTTTAAGCAATACATAATACGGGTTGCCTCTTTTATTTTACAGGAATGTTAAAACCACATTGCTTTGGTTGTCCTATACCTACAAACTAACCATTGGAGCTATCAGCGGGTCTAGACAAATAACTTTTCTATTAGCGTTAACGCCAAACGCTAAGTTATGGCAATGACATTACCTGCGGAGAGAATTGTCACGTGACTTCTCCGTTCGCCGCAGGTAATGTCATTGCCATTTATCTAGAACCGCAGGTTGTTTGTTATGAACCAGGCAAATCTACAGCTGTTTCAAAGAAAAGGCTTTGTACGTTATTCTGAAAATCAGTATTTTTGTCTTGGATTGTGTTTGACTGGGATCGTCACAAGGAATCAGTTTTTTTTTAAGTACGCCTCATGTCATACAGGCCTAGATATAAGATAAATCTGAGTTAAAATATTTTTTTTTTTCAAAATCGCGTACGAAGCCTAAGGCTCACACCGAGACGCGATCTTCTCTCTTTTCCAACTAGCGATACAATATAGAAATTTTAATAAAATAGATGATATTGGTAAAAAAGATGTAACTTTTAATGAAGTGAAAAAAGTTCTATATTGTATCGCGTCTCAGTGAGAGCTGACCCTAACATTCAGAGGTCACAAACGCCCATAGCCTTACTACTTAGTAATATAACATTATAATCTATACAATTTGTGAGGTTCCGCATTTGTACACGTGCGCATTACTGAGTAATATAGGCATCGATGTCGTAACACTATAACCTACCATAGCGCTGCAGTCTTCGTTAACAATAATATTAATCATCACGTTATATCAATTCGTTTGAGATTATTATTACTTTTACAGATAAGTTCTTAACTTTAGACACACACATAGGTACCGCGAAAGTGCTCGGTTGACCATTTTTCGGCCTCACATTAATTGTGACACAAGATAAATTGTCCAGTGTTATACAGGGTGTAACGGAAAGGTGTGGTCATATTTTAAGAATGGTATCTGCCCATCGACATGAACACCTTTCTTCAAGAAAACTTGAGGAAATTCTTAAAAAATAATTTAACCTGCTATATAAATATTGATCAGCTGATGATAACTTTGTATGGAAAGTCAAATTTTTTGTTGGGAATTTTCTTTTTTCTTTAGAGAAAGTTGTTCATTTCCATGAGCAGAACCGGTTCTTAAAATATGACCACACCTTTCCGTTACACCCTGTATACACCCGCTGTCTTTGAAGAACTCTTCTCAAAGGGTTATAGGCAGATGTTTATAGTACATTCAAATTACAAAGTTTTAAAATAAGTAAGGCCTGTAATACTATGAAAATCAATTACCATTGAGTGGGCATAAATATAGACTGCAAACTGGAACTGAGAATAAAGAAACAAAAAAAAAAACCAATAACACTGAGCAACCAGGGTATCGAACCTGAGACTCCACGCTCAGCAATCACAATCACAGGCACTGAACTAATAAATAGCTTATCTGTAAAACTAATACGATTTCCAAATACATGTTACTAATTCTACCTTAATCAACCAACTTTCAAAACTTCTGACATATAATTATATAATATTTATGGTTTAAGCGCTCTATAGTAACAATATATTAAGTTA
The DNA here is from genome assembly GCA_951329385.1 of Polia nebulosa. NCBI lineage: Eukaryota > Metazoa > Arthropoda > Insecta > Lepidoptera > Noctuidae > Polia > Polia nebulosa. Next base: position 3,337,262 of record OX589592.1, on the reverse strand, counting down.
TGCATACTTCTCACTGGGCAAACCTCTTATGGAAATAACCTCATTTATTTTGAAGTCGGTAAAAAAAAAATGAAGTCTTATGACCTATGGGGGATACAGAAAAACGTAGTTCTATTATTAATGTCAAAAATAGGCGTAAATAAGACTGTTTCGAGAAGGATTTCCAAAGACATAGTTAACCCGACTACTTCGGACTAAAAATTGAGTAGTGTTTCGTGGGCCATTTTTATTGCATGTAATAATACTGGGTGTCAAACTCACAGAAGGCATTACAAACTCTATACTTCGTTGCAAAACACAAATGACGGATGTTGGTCACACAGCTGCGAAGTTAAAGTGGAACTGGGCTAGTCACATCTGCCGCATGTCGAAGGAGCAATGTGTGAAGATTACCACACAGTGGATCTCAAACGCAAGGAAATGACAACGCGGCAGGCCCAAAAAGAGATGGCGGGATGAGTTGGACTCTTTCTCAAATAACTGGCCCATAATTGCAGAAGACCGAGGAAATATTAATACCTACGTACACCAAAAATGGATGATGTTCTCAAGCCCACAAATCGTTTAGAACTTATGTATTTGGACGAATCGAACTCAAAACAAGCCTCTGCCTACGCCCATGAAGTCTAGGGAACTTTGCCGATACGCTCGATCCAGCTTTAACAAATTAGTAATACTCGTTTTTAAATTACAGACGTAAAAAAGATGAAAAAGAATGCCGTTTGAGCACTTATTAATTAATTATTTTGTTCGTGTATAGTTTTCGTAGTCAGTTACAAGTATCCCTACTTGTTACCGGCTACGGAACTAACATAATATTGTGAGATCAAAAATGTGAGTCACGTAATATACATTAAACTAAAGATTTGGAAATTAAAATTTGGAAGAGCGGCGTTTCCTAACACAGGCTTTCTTTCGCCTAAAAGGAGGGAGGGCTAAGTTTTAAGAATTAAGGCGTATATAGCCGCACAGTGGCGCCCTTCATTGAATAAAAAATCGTAGCAAAGCGTAGAAGAGAAAGATTAAAAAATCCTATGTTGCGTTTGTTACAAAGAGCTTAAGGTATTTTTACGTTGTTGAAACAGGACCCAAAGTGTTTCGTATCCAAAGTAGTAAGCAAAAGTACAGAAAACGGCCGTTTTTTGACACTTTTGCCTACTACTTTGGAAACGAAACACTAAAGTCCTGTTTTAACAACGTAAAAATACCTTATCCTATTTGTAACAAACGCAACATAGGATTCTTTAATCTTTATTTTCTAGGCTAAGATACAAATTTTTATTCAATGAGGGCGCCACTTTTGGAGAGTTAGGCCCTTAATTGTAAAAATGAATAAACTTTCATTTTTACGTCGCCTCACTTGTGTGGCACAAACAGGACTTTTCAAGATTAAAAAAACGCCACTTACAACTCACAAAGTAACATTTATTGACCGCGCACTGAGAAGCTTATACAGGATGTAACCACCCATTTCGTGGTCATATTTTAAATACTGGTTCGGCCCATAGCAATCAACAGCTTTCTTCAAGTCACATGAATTAAAAAAAAAAGGGGACAGAAGTAGTACCTACCTAAAATATGGCCACTCATTCCATTACACCCTGTGGTTTTCCTCAACAAGATACGTCTGTGCATCTGTGTGTCTCGTGTGGGGTTCAGCGGGGAGAGCGTATCGTACAAATAATCTGATTTTTCTATTCACTATTTAAAGGTGGCACAGTATCTTATTTCACTATAATAACTTAGAAGTGACGTCAATTCTTACACGTTTCAGCTTTCAGCTCGATTCTCACCTACCAGCGCTGATAACATGCGCTGTTTAGACGGTGACAGACAAACACACAAAATTGTTTTCATGAACAAAGAAATGCCATATATCGATTCAGTTTGAGAATTTGGGTGTTACCAAAAATGTTTAAGGCCGCTTTCACATTAGGGCGTTAGCAGCGCGATATCAGCGCGGCAGAAGCACATGCTTCTGTTTATAATATGAAATTGAAAGCGGCCCAAGTTCCCGTAAGTTCCTAAAAAAACCTCTATTACTTGCCAATTTATTTAGCAAGTCGACAGTGACTGTGCTTCAGGTCTCGTCAGCGCCTTAAAAACTATATAAAAATGGGGGTGAAATAAAGAGACCTTTCTCACTCGCACAGTATTCCTGTCTTGAATGTGCGAGGTCATAATTAGCGCCGCTATTCTAAAATATATTGTCATCTGTGCTGTCACTAAGGCGTCCATTATACGTGATTTCTTCAATCAACCATCAGTCAGCGTACTAGACGATCAGCTATCCGTCTGCCACAACCTTGACTGTGGCACGGGGTCTCATCTCGAACAAAGAAAATTTTGTTCAAATAAATCTCAATAGATGGCGTAATATGCATCGATTTCTTATGGAAGCCTAGGTAATATTAATATTTTGAAAATAAATATGGCAAACACTGTATTTTCTTATTTAATAAACTGCCCTAAGCATGAAATTGTGGAATAATTGGCTTGTAATTCAAATTAAGACGATTATTGGAACGAATCCTTAGATATCTATATTTCTTGTACCAATAGATGGCGCTATTTGAAGTTTTAGAGTTTATCCATTCACCTCTTTAAAATTTGAATAGCGACACATTTTGATACAGTAAAACTGCTATGAAGTGCCAAAAATACTATAAAATAATTCCCCAATGTGTGACAAAATATAGGTAAGACTTTAAGTAAATTCATTCAGCTTGCAAGCCGTCGCTGCTAACACCATCTAGCGAGATGTAGAGAACGGGCCCGAACGAAGAACAAAAGTTACTTGTGCCTGACGAAAACCCGTAGTTACGGCGGTACCGTTTCTTTGTACGGGATGAGGCATCTGTACGCTAGTATTATATTATCTGTGACTGTGGTAAAATTGACAGCAAAACTGGCCATGTAATGGACGCCATACTGTGTCTGTAGGCGTCAATCGAGCTTCATGTCTAGCCTTTACTTTCAGTAACAAACGGATGTGAAGTACCTTAGTCACAATTTTATTTTTCTCATACACTCAGTCACATCAACACACATTGGACTAGCACCTATTGGTGTTTTCTATGAGCTTACATCTGGAGACAGTCTTCACAATATTTTATAGCTCTCTGATTAGCGCGAGGTTTTATGAAACATTATGTTTTTAAATACAAATGACGTATGATTGGCATTTTGATACGGCTCTAATATAGAATTGTCAATGGTCGATGAGTTTCTTCTGTGCAATGATATTATATATAAGAAAGCGACAAATATATTTCTAGCGCGCGCATTGTAAAGACTCGAAAACGTCCTAATTGGGACTTTTAATCATAATCTATCCTAGACAAAATAACTAAAGCGCAATCGTTCAAATTATAGCTATCTCTTTCACTTACATGCGTATTCTATCTTCTGTACTATTCATTAGCGCATCTTTGCACATGAATGATTAATGTAACATGTCTTGTACACAATATCATTGGTTCTGTGAGTGATTTTGCTTTAATTTTCATTGTTTTTAGCAGCTGTTTATATCAACGCCAGCCATTGACTATTGTATACTAGAACTAACAAATTCTACATTAATAACTACGAAAAAACTGTCAGCAACTATAAATAACACAAGCTACTCGGAGATTACGCCCCAAACTACAAAAAAAAAAAAACACTTTACAAGAGTCATGAAACTTAAATGGTACGTCTTCTTTTCGGAACGATATCAAAAAGAGTAGTTTCAACACGTAGTCCTTATAATATCACATTTAGTCTGTCTGTGTCGAACTATACTCATACAAACATTGGCGGGTAAAACTAGGACGAATGGCCGTTATTTATACAACCTTAACCTAAAATCTATCATTGTAATAAATTTTTACTACACATCAAACAAACAAAAATGAGGTTTGTTTGAAAGATGCGTTGGAAAGCGAGGTGACATCTCTGTATGATCAAATAATTAAGGCGTACATAGCCGCCAAGTAGCGCCCTCATTGAATAAAAAATCTTTGCAAAGCGTAGAAAATAAAGATTAAAGAATCCTATGTTGCGTTTGTTACAAAGAGTATAAGGTATTTTTACGTTGTGGAAGCATGACTCAAAGTGTTTAGTATCCAAAGTACCAAAAACGGCACGTTTTGACACTTTTGCTTGCTACTTTGGAGACGAAACACGAGTCCTGTTTTAACGTATTCATATTCTTTAATCTTTATTTTCTATGCCAAGACACGAATTTTTATTCAACGAGGGCGCCACTTATGGGGAGATAGGCCCTTAATAGATATAATTTTGAAAATGCAATGATTTCTATTTTCTGTTTATTTTAATCATACTGTTTGATACACGTGCTCTTGTGCAGGTTATATGACTCTGATTTCAGGTTTGAGATATTTCGTTTGAGTCCGAAAGTACTCGGGAAATTGCCCTTCAAGTCTTTTCTAAGTATCTCGTGTCGATCGCTACGTAAGTGTGATGTGTGACAAGAAATTTTAATAATAAAGAAAACGTAATTAATATACGAGTTAACACTAATTCTGTCAAAAGGATAACTTTGTGTTTGATTTAGAATAAGTAATAATTGTTTAATAATGTGTTTTAGTTGTTTATTATTGAATTAAATTTTAAAATTTCCATTGCAATCACATATTATGTAGTGTTATAGAATTGTAAGAGACTCGTATCTTTAAACCATAGATCAGTGAAAATATGGAGTGTTAATGTGAGAATTACTGTCGAGGAAAAGTATTTAACGACGTTTATTAAGAAATCAAACCGTTGAACTGCTGCAGTGAATATTTTCGCAGTCTCAAAACATACACAAAATAAAATTAACTACTCCATATATTTTTGTTCAAAGTCATAATACCTTTCTTAATAAGGGATTTTTATTAGTCATATTTAATTAGATAACATCTTGAAAGTGTAGAAACCGAAGACTTTTTTTCGCGATTTCGACAACGACTTTTACACAATAATTTTGAAACAATTACAGAGCACGTATTATTTAAGTACGGTTCTGCACTGTATCCAATCCAAATACTAGAAATATCGGATATGTGGGAGTGGTTGCGAACACCGTCCAATTCAGATAGAATTCTGATCTCAAATATGGATTGGATGTAGTGCGGAACGGCACTAAGGGCGTTTTTAGTCACAGCTGGCACGGTAACCTCCTCTTAGTGTACAAAAAAAAACATATGTCAATAAAGATTATTAATAGTACAAAAAAAAAAAAAAAACCGAACGAGCGTCTTGTAGCCGTGAGATACAGAGAGCCGACCCCACCTAGAGTGAGATAAGGCTAGGAAACAGAAGGAGACAACGACACAGTCCAGTTTGACCCGCCACACACACAGTTCCGTCAGCGCCTGGGGCCCGGTCAGGCCGCCTTCACCAGCGCCTCGGTGGCCATGAGCAGCATGCGCAGCTGCTTGGCGAGCGCGTGGCCCGGCGCCGCCTGCAGGAAGCTCAGCAGCTGCTTCTGCAGCTCGCGCACCACCGCCGGCAGGTGCTCGCGCGTCACCGGGTTCGACGTGTCCAGGTTCATTACGGCTTCTTCTAGGTATCTGTTTATAGTAAACAAATAAACATTATATTTAACATTTGCATATAAACTAAAAATATGTAAAAATTACCATTACAAGTTTCTGAAATATTAACAAATACCCGAAAACAGAGTAGGAATCATATAAACAAATTACAGTCATAAAAATTACTTCATATAAACATGGGATTCTCCAGCTCCCTCTACTGTGTTGTAAACTTGTAAAAAACTGTTGTAGTTGACACGGTCCTCTTGTAGTAATTTTTTATTATTTTTTTATTGTTGATAGGCACGCCTTTGACCACTATCTCACCTGATGGTAAGCGATGATGTGGTCGAAGATGGAGCACGCTTGCCTAGAAGTAACCTATTCACTCTTGACTTAAAGAATACCACGTTGTAGCTATCAGGTAACACAGATAAATAAATTGACACAATAACTTTATTTTTATTGCAACACCGCAGTGGGTGGTCTCTAGCAAAGCATCAATTTATTTTTTATTATAAATCATGACTAAATTAGAGTATTACTAAGCTACAACCCTTTTTTTCTGAGGGTGGGAAATCATCAGATCACTTCTCCCGCTCTGGGTGGAGTGAGAGGGAGTGTCAGACTCTTACAGACTAAAACCCACCCGTATTCTTTCAGGTGCTCTTAGCATTCCAGGGTCGCGGTGACTCTTTCCTACTCTCCCGCGACCTTGGCCTCAGTTATTGCTGACATCTCTTTAAGGCCGTACTACCGGCCAAGTGGCGCGAAAAATGGCCGTTTGACACTTTTGCCTACTACTTTGGATACGAAACATTCTGAAACCTGTTTTAACAACGTAAAAATAGTTTATCCTATTTGTGACAAACGTGACCTTGGATTTTTTAATATTTATTTTCTAGGCTATGCTACGATTTTTTATTGAATGAGGGCGCCACGTCACGACGGTAGAAGACCTTTAAGGCGCGCGTGGAACACAACGGATGTCGAGCTACCCATTATTGGTCGCCGTCGATTGTGTCGTCAATCGGCCTGCGTCTCCAGCGGTTCTGTTCCCCATGTGACGGTATCTACCTGTGCTTGAGCGGCGTGTCCCGCTGCATGTCGGCGGCCAGCTGCTGCACGAGCGACAGCAGCACGTGCTGCTTGAGCTTGCAGGGCGGCCCGAACACCTGCGCGGGGTCGGCGGCGCGGCACGCACACATGACCAGCGCCAGGTCCGACGCCGACAGCGCCTGCTGGAAGGCGCCGTTCACGTCGCCGTGGGATATCAGCGACTGGATTTGGGCGAATTGCATCTAAACGGGAAATACGATTTTCATATTATTTACACACATACATTGTTTTAACAGATACGAAAACCCAAGTGAACAGATGTAGTCACAACAATAGACACATCTCAAGAGCGAGCTGATCACCCACATCAGTGCCGGATTAACCACCCAGAGCGGGAGATATCATTGGATGATTTCCTACCCCAAAAAATCCATCCCATACTCAGTGCCAGTGTGGAGCCCCTTCATAGGACATGCGTCACCTCCTTGCCTGCCCCGCATACACAACCACCTGCACCTTGGATGATTTAAACGAAACAAATGGCAAAGCTATCCAGGTGGCTACATATCTACTAGTCGGTAAAAAATTGACCCGAAAAGAAGAAGTAGTCAACCTCTTTAGTTTTCGCAATCGGCCGTACTGCATGCTTGGTGCAGTTAAACCGATTGAGAAACCTCTAGAACGTTCATTTCACTTCGTTACTCACCTTGTCATTCGCTAGGCTCTAAGCGTACCGCCTATTAGTGCGTACATAGCCTTGTTTTATGTACCATTCTTAATAATTTTGAATGAACGAGAGTTAGCTTTAAAGTTATTTTCTGTAATTCCAAGTAAACGTGTCAAATTGAAGCGTATCCCGAGCAGGATTCAGGACAAATTTCTCTTATTATATAAATAATTCTATTAATATAATAAGTGAGTAAGTTTGAATGGATGGATGTTTGTTACTCAATCACGCCAGAACGGCTGAACGGATTTGAATGAAATTTGGCACAGAGATAGATTATCATCAGTCTTTTAATGTCCCCACTGCTGGGGCACAGGCTCTCACTGTAATAGTGTGGGCCGTAATCCACCACGCGGGCCCAATGCGGGTTGACAGAGACAGATTATAGTCTGGAATAACACATAGCGTGCAGTCGTTTTCTGAACCCGCGCTATATTCGCCTCCATTTAACCAGAGCTTTATAGTCAATTGTTTTTTTGAAGCGAAATATTGGACATTTTTAAGATGGGAAAATCAATTGAACTTGCGACACTGTTACCGACACCGCTACGCGATTCGCTACGAGTGCTACGCGTCGTAGCACTCGTAGCGGATCACGTAGCGGATTGAAGTGAGAACTTCTTTAGGCGCGTTGTGCATTTTTGTTCAAGTTTTCACTTATGTCGGCACTTCCGGAGTGCCACTGTTTTATAAACTAAAGTGGCAACTTTCGTTAATAACTAGAAAACCAGACTTACAGTTGGTGTACAGTCTTAAACTGTACATATTTTGCTGACGCGGTGCCATGCACCATACGTGTGTCATTTTCTTACTATAAATACACAAGCATTACAATAAATCAACAAGTGCAATAACTGCTACGCGGTGACTAACATTAGAGAAAAGAATCGTCAATAGTTTTACCTTGCAAACCCGTTCATACGTAATAAACTTAACGGGAACTAAGCGATGGTTTCTCTTCGCGCTACAACCTCAACAACAACAACTCTGCAAGTGTACGAACCGTACGGTTGGGTACAGTTACAAGAGAGTAGCAAATAAAATACTAGACTAATCACGGAGCACAAAACCAGTGGAGACTTGGAGAGCGCATGCAGAGGCTACCGCGGTCACTAAACATACGCTATATCAAGTCTATGCGGTGGCATTTTGGTTTTTGGTCAGTCGCAGCAATTGTAGGCTTACGTACGAACCTCACACGCACCCGTTATTAAAGCAAATAAAACGAAAAGTAATGCCTAGTTGTGCAATTAAATGGTGTGGAATGTGTACCACTACTTCAAGTTACACAAAAGATGGGATAACATTTCACAGGTAACTAGTTTTCTACTCCATATAATCAATTTTATTAAAATTGAAAAATAATATCAAATATTTTAAGTTCTGGAATGTTCGCGTTGCTGTCTCTTTCTCATGCATTGATTTGCACATTAGCAGTTGTCTCTTTTTTTCTCGATAGTGCTGTTCGCTACATCGCAACGATTATATCGATTTAACGCGTCAAGTCCTCATTAGCAGACACAATTAAAAACCTATTGTTATGGCGACGCGAGGGGCCTGACGCGATAATTTAAAATATAGGTTAATAGGTTATAATATATTTGCCTTATATTTTCCTATATTATTATTCCTTTATTTTAAAACATGCTTATGTTTTCATGCTTTGGCATTACTCGCAAATGTGCAGAAAAGGGATTATGTTGCAATACGAAATACTGGTATGAACGTTGTTATAACAGCTTGTAGCAGCTGGTCATGTCTATCGTCGCGCGATAATTATAGCAGAAACTACCCACCTATTTGTGATGGGCCAATATTATATTATTGTACATCTGCTACCCTTCATCTATTAATAAACGAAAACGAACTGTATATCGGGTGTAAAAAGACAGTTTCCGAAGCCGAAAGCCACACGTTCTATCCATTATTTGGATCATTTTTTTCCACTAGACCATACCTGAGAAACCACTGGTTCTGGAGATATTGAAGGTCAAAGTAGCAATTGTTTTTTACTTTTTTACGAAAATGAATTCTAAGTGTTATTACTAAACTTTTTTCCAAACAAACATTACCTGAATTTTCGATTTTTTTTTCGAAATTATGAATTTGCAGTTACGAAAACGCAATGAATATCAAACGTATCCGACAAGAACCTACGTGGCTTTGAGCGAAGGGGCGGGGTTTAACTCCACTCGCCTGTGTTCGCGTTACATTGCGCGGAATAAAAAATAGTTTTATTTTTCATACCTAAAAATAAAAGCCGTTTCACAGCAATAACAAAACTACTTTGTTAGACGTACAGTATGCGTAGTTACCGGCTCTGTGATGTGTCTTTTGACACCCTGTATAAATGTCGCAGCCGTCTGGTTGAATTCGTCATTCAATTGGACGCCTAGGCCGTTCATTAAACGCCGGCATTCAATTAAATGGCTAGGCCTATAGTTAATTCAACTAGGATCACTCAACGTTTAACAACCTGGGGTGTTGAAAGTCAGCCCTTTGAAGATGACTGACTCAGCCAAGTGATTCAAAACTTCAAGTTAAATGAAAAATGATGAAAAATGGGGGTTAGAGGGGTTATTAAGATATAAAATAATTCGACGGTAAGTCCAATCGCAAAAATAATCAAAATTTGGGCTCCCTTTATAAAACCACGTAGAAATATCCATAAGATCTATGGAGTTGCCCAAGCGTGTAAATAGCCGTGGGTCTCTGCGGATGTAGAACGGTAAATACGACCAAGCACTTAGAGGGAATGCTGGCCCAAAATTGCCTATATTTGTCTGTATAACTTCAAGTTAGGAGTGGTCGGCAGCAGTCGGCGAATGTGGCCTTACTCTAAGCTATCAAGAACAAGCGTTACCTGACTTTCCTGGCTGTTCACGCTGGACGACGACGAGTGGCCACTCGTTTCTTCACACCAACACTCCTGATTATGCTTGTTCAGTAGTTAACGGACGCGGTAAATATGGGTTATTTATTATTCCCGGAGGATCCCCAACGTTTACGGGAGTTACTCGGGATTTTAGCGTATTTGCGGGGACGATATTATTTTTAAGACATTAGTCTGCGGTGAGATGCGCGCTGTGCCTCGCGGCGTTAGACACACACACTGACGTCAAAACTGACGTGACGTCGATTGTTGCATTTTAAATTGTCTATAGCTCGTCGTAAAGCCGGCCACTCACGTCTGTCTGACAAATTAAAGCGAGCCACACACGCGACGTGATACCAACCCCACCCAACTTGCAGAGTGGCGGCAACTCGCCACACCAATCTAAATTTATAAAAAAAAAAAAACGCTACGAGTGCTACGACGGTCGGTGACGGTGACGCGCGAGTTCAATAGTTTTTTTCAAAATCGAACCCATAATTTCTGTATCACAAACAAATCCTTATACTTAATACTAATAAGTGAAACAACAAGTTATCGATATCGATATATTTTTAAATTAGGGTTTTGGAATCCCTGGAGAATCAGTTGTCATTTGGTTGTCAATTCGTCACCCAATCAAAGTGGGCGAAGATAACCTCACCCCCCGCCGTTGATTAGTGACTTCGATTTAGAACAAAAACGAACCGATGCTCTCTCCATTGGTTTTGTGCTCCGTGATACTAATGACCCAATAAAATGTGTACAAATAACAAAATAATGAATTACTGAGCAAAAGTAACTGATGAATGATGTTAGTGAGGACAAGATACAGTGAGTAACAGGATATTGTACTTGTAGGAGGAAAGGTAACGATTCTTGAACACAATTTCTTGGAACATTGCGATGTGGTCTCTGGAAAAGTTATTTTTACGTAAATCTCTAATAAACCATTCAAAAGTAAATTAATCATCATAATTTCAGTCGACAGAAGTCCACTGCTAGACATAGGCCTCCGCTAAGTGTCGCCACAATGACCGGTCCTGTGCATCGCACATCCATCGGCTACCCGCGGTCATTGGTTCACCTTTTTTTTATTGTTGACAGGCACGCGTTTGCCCACTATCTCACCTGATGGTAAGCGATGATGTGGTCGAAGATGGAGCACGCTTGCCTAGAAGTAACCTATTCACTCTTGACTTAAAGACTCCCAGGTTGTAGCTATCAGGAAACACAGACTCCGGTAGGGAATTCCACTCCCTAGCTGTACGCACAATGAATGTGTTCCTAAAACGTTTTGTACGTGTGGATGGGATGTTCGCCATGTACCGGTGGCACTTCGCCGTACGTCTTGTGGTCCGTTGATGGAACTGGCTTGGGGGAATCAAATTATGAAATTCCGTCGCACACTCCCCAAAATGTAACCGATAGAGGCCTTCTAACGCTCAGTCTTCCGTAAAGTAAATTCAAATACCTACACATATTACAGTTATTTTGCAATTTGTACAGGTTAGTACGAGTCGAAACTCTCTATTGGTGTAAGTCTTTATAAATTAAAGTCGCTTTCCGCGTCTGTCTGTTTCTCCGCTAACTCCTCCTAAACCACGCAACGAATTTTATTGCGGTTTTTACTAATAGATAGAGCGATAAACGTGGAAGGTTTTAGTGTATAATTTGTTATCGTGGAGAGCCGGGGCGGAACGTTAGTTGCAAAATAAATGTAACTTGAAATATTTGTTTTGTGGTAAACATGGTTTTTTTTTATTAATTTTTGTTCATGACCATAGGATTCAAGTCTTTCAGTCGGATATATAGTAATTAGGTGCAAAAACATTTCTTTTTCCATTAGAATGCAGATGCAACACATTCTAATGTATTTTGCAGTATTTGGCAACAAATGTGTCGAGTCAGCCTTCTCGGCAAACTTCGCTGAGGCTGACTGCCTCTACTATACTACAATATAATTCTCAGCTCCATTTTACCGAGATCGCGCCTATTTCAATGATTCCACATATTGTCCAGTTGCGTAGATACTTGAGACACAAAACTACACCAATTTTACATCACAATATCCATTAGGAATCAATAAACGAATAATTAAAACAGCCACTGAACTGCACACGAGAAAATCCCGCCAAACAACTCTGGTAAACATGGAATGTTGTAGTATTGCTGGCAAAATTTAAAAAAATCGTATTCATGGTAAAACGAAGTAAATTTTCTATTGTGTTGCTCTAAGGGTCAGCGCACACCGAGACACGATGCGATAAGGTGCACACTTTAATGTAGCGATACAATAAAGAACTTCATTTACTACATTTAATTGAGCGAATTTGAGTGTGGTGCGGGTCCAAAACATGACTCACATACTGGACCTGATGAACGCTGCTGATGCTGCAATGAATATGGCCGGCTTCCGGGCCAAAGTTTTTAAAAAGTTAGGAAACCATCGATTAGAAAGAAGAAGTGAGCGAATTCGACCTTTGCGTCACTCTGCGCCTGGCTGCGTGTGCGCACCAGCACGCAGCGGATGGGCCGAGAGCGGCGTGTGTAGTGTGCGCGCCCAAAAGACATTTTCGCCGCAATGGACGTTCGTTATTAAACGCAACAGAATGTCTACAGTTTTATTAAAGTTTTGAACCGTCAAGCCGCCAAGCGCGTCTGCTCGCGCCAGTACACAGTAGTAGTGTGGAGGTTACCTGTCGCTCGTGTGCGTGCTGGGCGTGCTGCGAGTGCGGCGTGGAGGGCGAGTGAGCGCGGGACGCCAGGGCCGCCGAACGCGCCTGCTCACGCCACCAGCACAGCTCCTTTTCCAGCACGCTGTCAGACAAATAGATAAATTTTTAAAATATTCTTTTTAGTCCTGTTCGGTCCGAGTGCATTTCCAAACGCAACCTTGTGAGGTGACAGCTGTCACTTATGAGTTTTTTCCTGACATCTGTCACTTGTTGGTTTGACCGTAGTGAAAAAACGTGTTGAAAATGTAGATTTTGGGCTTGGGATTCAAATCTAGCTGAATCTATTGGTTTTGGACTTAATTGTTTGCTATTGAACTAATTTTGATTGAAGCCCCATTTGATGTAGTGGTGAAACGGGTTATTTTGTGATAATACTTGGAAGTTTGGTCGGTTTTCGAGAGACCGCGTGCTGGGTGAGATCACCGGCGCCTTTTTGAGGTCACCTTTGGAGTCTGGTATACCTACTGACAAGTACTACACTACCACATTTAAGGTGGAAGCTCCAGGGTAGCCTGCGAAATACAAATTTTCTTACTTTTTTTGCAATTTGCAGGTCAGTGTCAGGTTGTATCTTGGTCAACATTTGATTCGCGGCCATAGCTAGTATGTATTTATAGAATTATAATAATTAAAATTGTGAATCAAATCGGGCTACCCTGGAGCATTCACCTTAACTCTGACATATACACATGATGACCAGATTGGTCCCTAGACGAAGACTTCGGAAACCTTGGGTAAGTCTTATAAAAACGTTTGCAAATTATTCTTTAACTCTGCGTACTTGCAGGACAAGTTTGCGATCAAGTTGGAGAAAGGGATCCGACAGGCACGCTTCCACAATTTTGTCTCCTTAAGTCGGATCGTTTGCCCTGGCTTGCTCGCAAACATTTTGGTAGCAAAGCGTGGTTAAGCCCGGGTGACAAATCAGTTCTTAAATTATTACTATTTCCCAACAAGAATGCCAAGTAACTAGTTGATTGTATCAAGCTAACCGTATCAAGCGAACCACGCTCTGTTAAAGACACCTACACTCCTTTTCGAAAAAAATTCGCAGTAGAAACGGACTTTTGAATTTGGTCGTCTTTACTTCGGAATATTAGCAGATGATTGAAACGTAAAAAAGTGATCTGTCACCTGTCAATCGTGAATTTTTATTGTTTCTAATAATAATCCTTTTATTTTTTATTTCGCGTGGTTTGAAAACTAACTAAATTATTTAACTGACATAAATAGATGAAGTTTGGTGGTAGATACGAGTAAGATAACTCATTTAGTGAAATGTGTAAATTGATAAATTTAAAGTAAATAAATAAATCTACAAAATTTAGTTAAAAAAAGCGAATTATTGATTGCATGTTGCTTAGATTTTCTTTAAATATCCAGATATGTATTACTGGAGATTGTTATCTTAGTTGTTCGATATTTTAGATAACGTAGAAACGGATATCAGTCACGTCATGTCTTCTTCTACGTAGAAGACTTTTCAAAATAAAAAAGTACATTTACATTATTTTAGTAAAACAACGATATAGTGATTGATTCTTTTATAAAATCAATAAAGGTTATTTACATAGAAAATTTCATGTTAATCAATCCACAACTCTCAAAATAGTCACAATTTTTTTACTAAATATGGTCTCTGGTAAAATTGCATTTTGTAGATGTCTTCTTCTACTTTGCTGCTATCGATATGTAACTAGGATTTTTTAATACATAACATGGTTTAAAAAAGTTTGTTGCACGTTCTTCTCCATAGAGATCTACGACTTAGAATGTGCAATTAGTTTCATCTTTTTAATCGACTTCAAAAAGAAGGAGATTATGAATTCGGATTTTTTTTTTTATGTATGTTCGGGCATAACTCCGTTATACAGACGGATTTACAAAATTCTTTTTTTTTTCGAAAGGGGTTTGTTCCGAAATGCTCCCATTTAAATTTCATATAGATCTGACGGTGGGTTTCGGAGACAAACAATAGAACTCTTCAAAAATTGACTGCAAATCAACCGCGATTGCTGCGATCGTATGTCTATGAATTATTAACACAGTTTAATGGGGAGCCACAACTAAAAAGTGAAAAATAAAAAACTTTTTTACAAAAAAATAGAACCGACTTCCAAAAAAAGTGCAAAATAACTTTAATTTCGGAAGTCGGTGTCAAAAAACGAAGACACAAAACAGGAACACCGACTTCCGAAATTAAAGTTATTTTGCACTTTTTTTGGAAGTCGGTTCTATTTTTTTGTAAAAAAGTTTTTTTGACTGACCGTCTCATTGACAATTCAAAAGTGCCTGTAAAAGGTTTATTTGAAATAAATGAATTGAGTTGGAATTAGAATTCGTTAGTACCTGTGAGCAGCTTCCCGTACGACGTCGGCGATGTGCTTTTGGCTGTCGCTGGAGTGCGCGGCGCTGAGCAGCTCGGCGTGTCGCTCCAGAGCCGCTCGCAGCCCCGCCACGGCCGCCGCGCCGCCGCGCTCCGCCGCCGCGCGCGCCGCCGCCTCCGTGTTGGCTGTGACTGTCACAACAACCACATTATATCGAGTGTAACAAGACAGTTACCCAAGCCGAAACCCACATATTCTACCCATTATTGATATATTATATATATTTTTTTTTTATGTTTGATAGGCTCGCGTTTGACCACTATCTCACCTGATGGTAAGCGATGATGTGGTCGAAGATGGAGCACGCTTGCCTAGAAGTAACCTATTCACTCTTGACTTAAAGACTCCCAGGTTGTATCTTACAGGAAACATTGACTGGCCTGTTGGTCTAGTGGTTAGTGACCCTGACTGCTATGCCGGAGGTCGTGAGTTCGATGCCCACCCAGGACAAATGTTTGTGTAATGAGCACGATCATTTGTTCTGTGTCTTGCTGTAATTTATCTATAATATGTATGTATTTAGAAATATATAAGTATGTTTATCAGTTGTCTAGTACCCATAACACAAGCTCTGCTTAACTTGAGACTAGATGGCGTTGTGTGATAGTTGTGGAATATTATATTATAAATATTATTATTGAAGTTATACTCCTTTAGGCGCGTTATGAAAAAATGATGAGAGTGAAATTTTAAGATGAACGCGCATCACAGCCACACAAAATTCACAGGTTGAAGTTAGCTAGAACCGACACCCTGAAGTTAGCTTTAGTCTGTAGTTCACGAAAAATGATTGTTTTCCTTTTGTAAACTTTGTGACAGTTTGGTTTTTATCTTGTTACACCAAAGAAGTATAACTTCTTACGTGCGTACATAAGTACACACACACATTTTTTTTTCACTAGACCAATCAATCTGCCTAGCTTTATCCCAACTATCTTTGGATCGGATGCAGCTAAAAAGCTGCTTGTATTCATCAAAATAAACCACTTTCTTCAAGGGAGTCATAACCAATTCCAAAAAAAAAAGATCAGCTGATGATAACTTAGTACGGAAACTCCATTTATTTAATAAAAACTATTTCAAATTTTCAGTACTGATACCGATAACGAAGTCAAAAGTTAAATCAAAGAAACGTCAACCAAAATTTTTAAATATGTTTTTTGTCTCTTCTACACATGTGACGTTACTAAATTACCCTACGCTACGCTAATATATAAATATTTCCCTTGGTATCAAGGTCGGTTTCCCGCGATAGTTTGCCTTCTTAGTTTGCAATGAAGAATAAATACATCTGAATCTATACTTGAGATTAAAAAAGCTCGAGATAATTTTAACCCATTGCCACCAAGTCAAGAAAAAACTTCAGCGTTGTTAATTAGAAGTGCCCTAAAAAAGGGCAAGTTGCAATTGAATTTGAACTTCTTGTCTTGTATGACTTATGGAGTTTTTGACGTGAAAACGTCTAATAAATCGATGAAAGCCGGCTGCATGTACAAAAAGTGTCCCGTTACGCTCATTGTACGCATGCGCCGCATCTATATTTCATCAATGTTTTGTTATGACGTTGTCACGTTAAACTATCGTCTGTAAACCAACTTTACAGACAACCAATTTTTTTTTATTTTAAAATTTGTTATCTCTGAATTCAAATAAACTTAGAAATACTCACATTCCTTAGTCCCGTTCTGGAAGGCCTGGTTGATCTGCTTGAAGATCTGCGCATGCGTCTTCTCCATGACCGGCACGACGCTGTCGAAGAGCGCCTGGCGGAAGGAGTCGCGCACCATGTCCGACAGCGACTTGGCTATGGACGTGCTGAGGCGCTCCATTATCGTCTGTTCACGAATAAAATGATGCTAATTTTCAACACACTCAGTCTAAAATTGACCCCTAATGCATCATTTTTATTCTGTGGCTCACAATGAGAAATACACGGCTAGCACCCGTTTTTCAATGTATATCTGTTATATTCAGAATAAGCTTCTGCTAGTGCCTTCGGTCTCGTAAAAGACGAAAATACTGCGTTTGGATTGATGTTAACGCATCAGCTCCCTTAGCCAAAATACATTTCTGTTAAAGTTAACGCTAACGCTTCGTGCAAAATGTATGGCTACGACATTTTGCACGAAGCGTTAGACAGAGAACTGTCATGTGACTCACGCCCAGTAATGTCTTTGCCATACATTTTACACGAAGCGTTAGCGTTAACGTTTACAGAAAAGTATTTTGTCTAAAGGCTCAGGCCAGTAGCTGGTTGTTACGAACGTGAGAACATCCAGAGAAAATGCAGAAGAGACTGTCTTCGTATAAATAAACAACACGAACGACCCCAGCGCATTTCGCCGTAGATTTTAATAATCAAGTTAGGGTCGTTCGAACGTTTGCATATACGCGTTCACCATTCAAGAAATACGGCATTCATAATGTCTCGCACACACGACTTTTCCCGAAGATGCCGACAACTCTCGAAGATCGCAGGCCCTGTTTTTATTAAGTAATTGAATGAAGGCTGCCTTATAATTGTCATACCTTGCTGTTGGCCATCTTGTCGATGTTCTCGCGCAGCAGCGCGTCGGTGGCGGTGATCTTGGTGGCCAGCTCGTGCTGCAGCGCGGCCGCCAGCGGCTCCAGCGCCCGCGCGGCGCCCACGCCGGCTGCCGTGGCCGCACGCGCACTCGCCTGCTCGCCCACGCGCGATATGCGCTCCCAACTACAACCAGTTCATTTTGTTACAATACAGAACCGAAAGAGTAAGGTATGTAGCACGTAGCAGTACGTACCCGTCGGCGAGCGCGCTCTCGACAGCCTGCGCGGTGCGCTGCGCATGCGCATGCAGCGCCTCGTCGATCATCTCTCTCGGCGACGCGCAACTAGTATAGTAAGTGTATGTAGCACGTAGCAGTACGTACCCGTCGGCGAGCGCGCTCTCGACAGCCTGCGCGGTGCGCTGCGCATGCGCATGCAGCGCCTCGTCGATCATCTCTCTCGGCGACGCGCAACTAGTATAGTAAGTGTATGTAGCACGTAGCAGTACGTACCCGTCGGCGAGCGCGCTCTCGACAGCCTGCGCGGTGCGCTGCGCATGCGCATGCAGCGCCTCGTCGATCATCTCTCTCGGCGACGCCACCGCGCTGCGCAGCCCGCGCAACTCCCGCGTCTGTGCGTTCATCAGCTCTGTAATAGAAGAGATACGTTATAATAACAACACTAAAAAACTGACTGACCTTTACCCAACTATGTTAGGGTGTACCAATACTTTACATGAAGCGACTGCTTATATGACCTTCACAACCCAGCAACTGGATAACACAATACCTCTCGGCAAGGTTGCTGTCAGATTTCCTAGCTTCTGACTACCCGTAACGACTGCAAATATCTACAAATGACAGTCGGGATCAACAGTGTGATTAAAGAATATAGAAGCGGAGGTAGGTCCGCGCGGTTAGGTGTCACTAGACAGCTGTCACTCTGACCGAGCGGCCGTACAACCAATATACTATTTAAAGACAACAAACTATTGTTTTATTAAACGATCTGTGCTTACCCCTGTGACAATTGGACGTCACAAACAGTTTTTTTTGTTTTTAGGTGGAAAATCATCAAATAACTTTTCCCGCTCTGGGTGGAGCGAGAAGGCGTGTCAGACTCTTACTGCCCAAAACCCACCCTGTTCCTTCAGTTGCCTGTGACAGATGGCTCTTTCAAACACACCCGTGACTCGCGACCCTGTCTCAACATATTAACATGCTTGTTGCGACACGAAAGAATCTCCACCCAGCACAAATTGATCTCAGAGAAATTGCTTAACTTTTAAGATCAACCTGTGTCGCTGTTAATATCGCTACGAGCCCCTCCCTTATAATAACAGAACAATATTTAACTGAAAGTCGCGAGTTCTGTGAAGTGTCAAACCGTTTAAAAGTTCAAGCACAGTTCGTGTGACGTCGCTGTAGGCTATGATCGGGGCCGTCACCTGTGAGCTTGTCCAGCTTGTGCTCCAACGCCTCCAGGCGGCTCCTGTCCGCGGGCGCCAAGCCAGCACAGCGCACCTCCTCGCTGGCCGCTCGTTCCACGTTGTTCACGTTGAGCATATTATTGATCAACGATTGACTGCTCGACTTGTCGCTGGAAGTCTTGCGTTGGGGTACCTCCGCTATTTGAGGGATCGAGATCTCAGGCCAGGTTTCGCTGTCTGTAGGAGAAAATTTTAATGTTAAGTATAGACATAACCACTTAAAAAAATAGGGTAAAAGCCAATAAGACTTCCAATATCTAGCCGCAAACAGCAGGTCTATGCTTCAATTAAAATCAAGTACAATATCACAAACCAAGGTTCAATCTGCCCGCGCCTTTTCCCAACTATCTTGGGGTCGGCTTCCAGTCTAACCGGATGCAGCTGAATACCAGTATTTTACATGGAGCGACGGCCTAGCCGACCTTCACAACCCAGTAACTGGGTAATACGATACCCCTTGGTAAGACTGGTTGTCAGACTTTCGGGCTTCTGACGACCCGTAACGACTGTGAAAGATCCACGATTGAGAGCCGGGACCAACGGCTTAACGTGCTTTCCGAGGCACGGAGGTGTCTCGGTATGTAAAGATGGTCACCCAGCCATGGACCAACCCCGGGAAGCGTAGCTTAACCTGATGGATCGACCCGTGCGGCTGTTACTACTTTAGCTACGAGCTCCTCTCACACACATCAAAAACCTAGGTTATAATTTCAAATAATTGAGCGGGAAAATAGCATGATTAAAAAAAAGTTTAATATCATTGGGTATTTGACTATCATCAAAGATGTGCATGAATGAATGCTTTTAAGGATGTGGCTAATGATGTGAAGAAAGAAAGAACATTGGTGGAAAAACCGGCCAAGTGCGAGTCGGACTCGGGCACAAAGGGTCCGTACATCTATAAAAACGGCAAAAAAAATCATGTCTGTTGTATGGGAGCCCACTTAATTTTTTTTTTCTGTTTTTAGTATTGTTTGATAAAGCCGCAACAGAAATACATTATCTGTGAAAATTTCAACTGTCTAACTATCACGGTTCATGAGATACAGCCTGGTGACAGACGGACGGACAGCGAAGTCAGAAGAAGTAATAATGTCCCGTTTTAACCCTAAAAATGGAAAAGTTACACGTTTAACTTAGTAGTGTACGCTATTTGTGTGCACGCGTGGCGGT
Organism: Polia nebulosa; assembly: GCA_951329385.1. Classification (NCBI taxonomy): domain Eukaryota; kingdom Metazoa; phylum Arthropoda; class Insecta; order Lepidoptera; family Noctuidae; genus Polia; species Polia nebulosa. Next base: position 3,316,769 of record OX589592.1, on the reverse strand, counting down.
CAGCGACTGCTTGCGTCCCGGGACTCCCAGTCATGTATTCTAGGGCTTTGTGTCGAGTATGACTTACATTTCGGGATGTGTAGTTCCGTCAAACCCGTTCAATCATCAGACTACTAGACGTGTGTTGTGGACATCCCACTCATACGCACAAAACGTTTTAGGAACACATTCATTGTGCGTACAATTAAGGATTGGAAATCAGAGACCGTACACGAAATTTTGCCGATTTCGCTGATTTACGTGATTTTACAGTTAAAATAATGTATTGCTATAAATTTTAATGCACAACATGAAAGATCATTTCAATTATGATCTAATTTATTTATTTATTTATTAAACTTAATGCACAAGTAAGAATTACTGTACAACCACCCGACCCGACGACGGTTTTGTGATTTTTTGTTGTAAGGGGTTTAGAATATCACATAATTACGAATAGTTATGATGTCTAAATAGTATGAAAAAATTAGAATGTATTGTTTCAAAAGTCATCTATATAATGTATGAATCACTTTTTACCACTTTCATATAAAAATTTTGAATAAAAAAATATTTAACTTAGTCAAATTTTAGAGAAAATGGGTAAAGAATTGCTTTTGATTTTGCCTATTTAGAACTCTCTTTCATAAAATTAAAACAGACAAAAAATAAACTTCAGTTCACCATCAATACATTTCTTGAGAAAAAAAAAAAAATTACAAAAATTTGGCAATAAAAAATCTTTTAAAACAACCCAAATCTCGACTTATCGCAACGCAAGCTTCGAATCTAGCTGAAATGCATTATTTTAACTGTAAAATCACATCTGTAAATCACGTAAATCAGTGAAATCGACCAAAATTTCGTGTACGGCCTCTTAAAAGTGAATAGGTTATTTCTAGGCGAGCGTGCTCCAACGTCGACCACACCATCGGTGGGTGAGATAAAGGTCAAACGGGAGTCGTTTTTTTATTTTATTTATTTATGCACACATAAAAACACTTACAGAGAAAAACGAACAAATACAGATAGAAGAGTACAAAGGTGCTGCTTATTTCAAAAGAAATTTCTTCCAGCAGACCTGCGACTGGAAAGTTGGTTGAGAAATGTAGACAGTGTGTGTAAATAGATATAGAAACATAAAATAGACTAGAATAAATAAATAATTCATACATAAAATATACCTAACTTTACAAAAAAACAAAGTACATAATTAAATATAAAATAAATATCAAAAATAAATATAATCACGGAATGGTGGAGAGGTAATACTCTTTGACTTGCTTCTTGAATTGGTAGACAGTTTTAGAATCGCGGATATTAGGTGGAAGTGAGTTCCACAATCGTACCGCATGAACAGAGAAGGAGTGGGAATAGAAATGGGTTTTATGGGATGGAAAATTGAGATGATGCTTAAGGTGGGATCTACACGGGGCGTCGGCAGGGCGAGTGAACGAAAAACGATCACGCTTAATACTGTCCCACTGCTGGGTAAAAGCCTCCCCCAAGTCCTTCCAAGAATTCTTTGCCCGTACTGCATCAAACCAACCTTCCTAACTCTTTTCGGGCCGGCGATCAATGAAATAAAAAAAAAACCGGCGGCATATGCGAGTCGGACTCGCAAACGAAGTGTTCTGTACCATAAGCTGAAAAACGTCACGTTTCTTGTATCCCTTTAATTTTTATAGCGGCAACAGAAATACACATTCTGTGAAAATGACAACTGTCTACCTATTACGGATCATGAGATACAGCCCGCTGACAGACAAACGGACAGCGAAGGCTTAGTAATAGGGTCCCGTTGGGTACGGAACCCTAAAAAAACTGTCTGTTTTAGAACTGACGTGCGTCAGAAGTGAAAACTTCTTACCTTCACGTGACGGCGCGACTTCGCGTGACAGTCACACAAGTTCAGTGCTTTTTCCCCATCCCAGAAGTGCCCAACTTGCCTACGTATTAATTATTGAGTGTAAACACACATCTATACATATGTATCTGAGCGTGAGGAGCCACGCCAGTTCAGTGCTTTGGGATGCCAAAACTGCTCAACGTGCCTAAAGAAGTTTTGGCCCCTCAGGCCCTGCGCGCGTCAAATATCAACATCTGTCAAGCCTCGTTGACAGTCGGCCATCGTGTAATTACAGACTTTGTCAGGTTCCGGGTGTATAAACCTTGCCACAGGTCTAAAGACCTTGGGTGATAGTAATAATAGAGGTTTAAAACGCGTGAATCGGGTTATTGGCAAGACAAACGGAATTTCCTCGGTGGCGCACATGTGTGCCGCTAGACACTGGAATGTTAAAAACTTACTGGTGTGCGCCACCGGCGGCGGCGGCGGTGGCGGCAGCGGCTGCGCCAGCGGCGGCGCGTCGGGCGGTGCGGTCGCGGCGGGCGCCACGAACACGTCGTCGTGCGCGAACAGCGGCTCCGACTCGAACAGCGGCGACGTACCGTTCTCCACCACCTCGGCCTCCACCACGGGCGTCGGGTCTGCCTCTTCTTCCTGTCACAACAACACAACACTAAAGCTCGCAATGAACTGGATTTCGCACTAGAGTGCGCAAACAATAAGTCTGCGCGCGGGTGGTTCGAAACATTTTCTAATTTTGTAAATATGAGTACCATGGGCCATTTAAGGTGGAAGCTCCAGGGTAGCCCGCGAAATTCAATTTTATTTACGTTTTTTGCAATTTGCAGGTCAGTGTCATGATACAGTAGAGAAACACTGATAATGTTAGAAGTTTCTAATGTGATGTCGTAAACAAACACATTTTCTTTGCGCTTATATTGCAAACGCTGGCTGAACGCTACGAGATAGATCAAAATAATGTGCACCTTAAAAAGGTCTAGAAAAATGGTATATGTCTATCTCTTAGGGATAACCCACAACACACCACACAGTGTATGTCCACCGATTTCTCTGTCAATTGAGGACCAATTTTCAAAATTATTTTTTTTATTCGAAAGAATCCCGAGGTGGTCCCATATAAATTTTATCGAAATTGACTTAGCGCTTTTTGAAAAACAACAAAAACGAAAAATACGCATACCAAGATGACGTTTTAAAAAAAAACAGCAGACTTCCAATCAAATAACGAAGAAATAAAAGAAAAACACCGGCTTCCGAAATTAAAGTTATTTTTAATTTTTAGTGTATTTTTTTTTGGAAGTCGGTTGTTTTTTTTGTAAAAAAAAAAATTACGAGAAATAATGGCTTATTTACGAAGCGATTTTAAATAATACAGCATTAATCCTTATCCAATTAAGTACCTTAAATACATATCTGTGACATTCTGTAGTATATTTATTTATCAGCATTGCAGCCGTGTGAAGCATTTCATTATCATTCGTTGGAAGCGCTACAGACTGATGTAGCCGCGCGTTGTGGTCGTACGTACCTTGAAGAAGGGATGTTCGTTGTGCGACATGATCTGCTGCACTTCGCGACTGGGGCTGGAGCCTGCCGACGCGAGCTTGCTGGCCGCCTCGGCGATCGACTCCTCCGCGCCAGCACCTACAGGACATTATAAACGTTAATGCACACCTGGGTGAATCTCCTGGCATTTTGCAGAAAATAATGGCGGAGTGCTGCCGACAGTGACGAATCGTGGGAAATTCAACTTTTAAGACACTAGTATTCATCATTCGCCTGCCCTTATCCCAATTTATTTGGGGTCGGCGCAACATGTCTTTTACTTCCATCCTCCTCTATTAGTCGTCATCTCTGTAGTCACTCCCTTTTTACCCATATCCTCTTTCACACAGTCCAACCATCGTTTCTTTGGCATTCCCCTACTCTTATAGCCATCCACATACATACACAAGACTTTCCTCACGACATTTTCTTCATTCCTCCGCATCACATGCCCAAACCACGACAACCGATTTCCACACAAGTTAAGACACTAGTATTAAAGTACACTGGTACTACTAGGCAATGGATACTACTAGTGTAAATAAATAGTAGTCTATTAAAGTTGAATTTCCCACGATTCGTCACTGTCGGCAACACTCCGTCATTAATTTCTGCAGAACGCCAGGAGATTCGCCCACCCATCATTCACGCCACCGTCAAGACAGTGATTGTGTTTGAAAGTCTGACAAGCGCCGGTCGTGACGTGACTTACAGAACTATATTTTTTGACGTGACTGACCGGTGACTTGACGGTAACGTGACTGATGTGTGTTTGTACCTATACACTGAGTAGACGGCACATTTTATATTATAATAAAATAACGTGCAAACGTAAACATCATACACTGTTATCGCTGTTATCCTAGTACTAATAAATTACGACAAAAATAGCTCTATCGCGTTTTGTAAGCTTGCTTCCCTCATCGCGTGCGACTAAGGCAGCTCGTACACCTACAATAAATAATATTGCACAATATTTTCTATAGTGCAATAATATTGAATATTAATAAGGATGATTCCATAAATAAAATAATTCTATTTAATCCTTAAGAGGGAACAAGGCGTGCGAGGAATTGACAAAATAGGTATTTGAAGAAACTATTGCCATCGTGCTCCCTCAAGCCTGCCGCTGTAGAGTGCGATAGGGACAGCTGCAACTCAGACCGATTTTATCATAAAATTTTTGACGAGATCGACGTTTCGTATTCCCCTTTTTTCTCCTCGAAAACTGAGCCGATTCAATTATTTTTAGCACCGTATTATTAAGAAAGACCATGTCTAGGTCTCTATTAAATGTTTTATGTTAATTTTTTTTCTAATTTGGTAGTCTTATAAGAACGGCGGTAAAAATAGGGTAATTTTTTGTCATTTTTGGAGGGTCATATTTTCTTTACTTATTAGTTGCTTAAAAAAAGGAAATAACAGGGACGTGTCAACAGCAGACCTTGATTTTATGAAAAAAAAAAAAAAGATTGCTCTAGAGGCATTATTCAGGAAGAAAACAGGGGAAAACATTTGTATGGAGAATCGCAGCCCCTATTCCTTCTTAAGTTAGAATTCTAAAAAAAATATTTGACACGTATTTTTTGCTTTATCAAATCAATAAAAACCGGCCAAGTGCGAGTCAGACTCGCACATGAAGGGTTCCGTACAATGAACTGGGGAAAAAAAACACGTTTCTAGAAACGATTTTTTTTTTGGGTTTCTTTTTCAAAAAATTCAAAATTCAAATAATTTATTTCAAATAAACCATTTACAGGCACTTTTGAATTGTCAATAAGTCGGTCAGTCAGAAAGATGAAGCTAATTGCACATTCCAAGGCGTAGATCTCTATGGAGAAGAACGTGCAAGAAACTCCATGGACACTTTTGGACTGTATCTCATGATCCGTAATAGGTAGACAGTTCAAATTTTCACACAGCTGTATTTCTATAACCGCTATAACAATAAATAATAAAAATAAATAAAAATTGTTTTGCTGGCTGGCTATAGAAATACACATTCTGTGAAAATTTCAACTGTGTAGCTATTACGGATCGTGAGATACAGCCCGCTGACAGATGGACGGACAGCGGTGGCATAGTAATAGGGTCCCGTTGGTTACCCTTCGGGTAAGGAACCCCAAAAAATTACAAAGATAAACTTCAGAAGTGGGGGCTTGTTACGTCACCTGTAGGTTAAAAGTGGTACATTTTTTACGTAGGTGTACCATCACACGAAATTTCAACGCACACTTCAAATTTCTATCTTTCAATCGTCCTCATTTTTTATTTTTGTGACAAAAGAAAAAATACATGTCTAATAGTTTTCGTGACGGATCAAATTGATTGTTTTAGTCGTCTACCCGATTGCTTGATACAATTTTTCAATTCTACCCTACACATTCAATAATCAATCTGCCCGCGCCTTTTCCCAACTATTATAGGGTCGGCTTCCAGTCTAACCGGATGCAGCTGAATACCAGTATTTTACATGGAGTGACTGCCTATCTGATCTTCACAGCCCAGTTACTGGGTAATACGATACCCCTTGATAAGACTGGATGTCAGACTTTCGGGCTTCTGACGACCCGTAACTACTGTCAAAGATCCACGATTTAGAGCCGGGACCAACGGCTTAACGTGCTTTCCGAGCCACGGAGGAGTCTCGGTATGTAAATTCACCCATCCATGGACCAACCCCGGCAAGCCAAGCTAGGCTTTAACCTGATGGATCGACCCGTGCGGCTGTTGTTACTTTAGCCACGAGCTATATTATTGAACGGGAGAGGCCTCCCGTTCAATAATATTGTGCAATATTGTGCAATATTATTGTAGGTGTATGGGCCGCCTAAGGTTACAATTTGTTTGAAAGCGTGCTACGGCGTTGAATTAAAAAAAAAATGTATGTGTTTTTTACTGATTGGCTATAAAGCAGGCGGCCCACCTGGTGGTAAGTGGTCACCGCCGCCTGTGGGCCTACTGCAATACCATTGGCATCGCAGGTTTGTTGTCCACCCTAGAGACAAAGTTTAAATGTCTCATGTGCCTGTAACTCCTGCCAGAGTCTGTGTTTCCTGATAACTACAAGTTTTAGGACAAGAGTAAATAAATTACTTCCGGACAAGCGTGCTCCATCGTCGACCACATCATCGCTTACCATTAGGTAAAATAGTGGTCAAACGCAAGTCTATAAAAATTAAATACACGGACACTAATACACTTCTAACTAGAACACAGTAATGCTAAGTCTACCGACACAACTTTGAGAAATACGCAACGGAAAGTTCTGCTTGCTTACTTCTTTATAAGATATCGTGCCTTCTATCGTCGTGTAACGACACGAAATCATTTAGGTTGTCAGACCAGACACAACTGCAAACTACTTTATACTAAACTGAATGGCAATTGTATATATATGTGGTAACAAATAGAGTTCAAAATAAAAGAGATTTTCTTGTGGCGTGCGCTAAGGCTCTTATGTGTCTCGTGTGCTTTCATTGAAGTTCTCATTCCGTTTATTACAAATTTTGTCAATACTAGGTAGGTCAGTACCGTTAAATACGGTATAATACGACATTAACCCGTCGTACGTCCAATTAGCAGACACAATAGATTTTAATTGTTATCTGCACACCTGGTGTGTATTCGACCTGTGAAGAGTTAAAATGCCATGATGATTTCAGTGTGAGATAGAGACGGAGCTATACATGTCCGATAGCAGTGTCCCTTTTTAACCGACTTTCGAAAAAGGAGGAGATTCTATGTTCGACTGTATGTGTTTTTTTATGTATGTCCGCCGATTTCTCCGTCAGCTGTCGACCGATTTTCAAAATTCTTTTTTTATCCGAAAGAATATACTCCCGAGGTGGTCCCATATAAATTTTATCGAAATTGCGTCAGCGCTTTTGAGAAACCGAATAAAAACGAAAAATACGTATACCTACTAGATGGCGTTTTTGTTTTCTCCAATTACGAGTATGTTTAAATTAAACGTTCCACGTTATTGGGGTTTTAAGTTCTGGGGTATAACAACTCAAAAGTGAAAAATAAAAACAAAATTACAATAAAAAAACAACCGACTTCCAAAAAAGAAAATACCCTAGAAATTAAAAAATAACTTTAATTTCGGAAGTCGGTGTCTAATAACGAAGAAATAAAATACAAACACCGACTGCCGAAACAAAAGTTATTTTTTAATTTTTAGTGTATTCTCTTTTTTGGAAGTCGGTTGTTTTTTCATACCGGAATCATGACACCAATTATACCTGATAATACCGCCTCTTGTATGGTTCAGAATGTTGGGCCACAAAAGGGATGAATGAAAAGCAATTGCATGTAGCTGAGATGAGAATGCTAAGAGCGATGTGTGGTGTTACGCGCATGGATAGAATTAGGAATGAGTATATAAGAGGAAGTCTGAAAGTGGCACCGCTGACTGAAAAGTTGTGTGGAAATCGGTTGTCGTGGTATGGGCATGTGATGCGGAGGAATGAAGAAAATGTCGTGGGGAAAGTCTTGTGTATGGATGTGGATGGCTATAAGAGTAGGGGAAGGCCAAAGAAACGATGGTTGGACTGTGTGAAAGAGGATATGGGTAAAAAGTGACTGTGACTACAGAAATGACGACTAATAGAGGAGTATGGAAGAAAAAGACATGTTGCACCGACCCCAAATAAATTGGGATAAGGGCAGGAGAATGATGAATACCGCCTCTTACAGAGCGGCGTCAGCTTCCTGATTTCTAAGTGAATGGACCCTCGGCAATAGGGTTGACGACTAAAAAAATTTATAAGTCCGTCAGTTAGATTACCAAAAAATATTGGAGACGTTCTTTTTCTTTCGTTACTTGTAACTTAAAATGAATACGATACAGTGGGTTGAAATTTCGGATGACGTCACACTAAGTTAAAATTGTACCACTTTTTACTCAAAAGTGACGTAACAAGCTCCCACTCCTGAACTTTGATGCTTTGTATCTTTGTCATTTATCATTAATTTGATAAAGCAAAAAATATGTGTCCAATATTTTTGAAGTTATACTTCTTATGCGACTTCCAACAAGGTTGCGTTAAACGTTTAACGCTCCTGGGGAGGGGGAATAGAAAGAGACAGAGCGAGAGTGAATGCGAAAAAAAAAGAATATAATAATATTATTATATTGATAATGATTACGATATGAGATGAGATGAAATGATGAAGTATAACTTCTTACGTGCGTACATAAGTACACACACACTTTTTTTGATAATCTAACTTACGGACTAAATAGAGTTATTATTTTTTTAACCCTGTCGTCATCCCTATTGCAGACGAAAACAAGTTGAATTTTCGTCGCGCAGTTGTTTAGTGTGTTGTTTCCATTGGTCGCAGCAGCAGAGGGACAATTCCCGTAAGTTTAACACGCTCAGAGCCAACCTCATATAAGCCTGTACTACCAAAATTTGGTTTTTATTATACCCAAAATTATTAAGTATAGGGAACGTGCACGGTAGTCTGTGCCATCTAGTCCGTTGGTTACCCTTTGGGTACGGAACCCTAAAAACCTACAGTTTCGACAAGTTTTTGACATTGATTGCGACTTAAATTTGAACGTTTTTGAAGTACGAGAATTGACATTCGGGTGTGGTTGTATTTTTTTTTTTTAATTCTTGATTAGCCCGTTCCTGGTCAAAAAAGAGAAGCCCACTCTTGCTTTGAATTAATAGGGGACCACGGGCCCTAGGTTGTAGGGAACACAGACGCTGGCAGAGAGTTCCGCACTTTGGCTGTGCGCATAAATATTGAGGAAGAAGCGCTCAGTTCGACTGGTTGGTTGGTTATGTGTGGTTGTGACGTGTTACCTCCGGTGGAGCTGCGCGGCTTGCTGACGTCAGGGGTGGCTGACAACGGAGGATCGTCTTCGTCGCGCTTACCCGGCGAGCTGGGGACAAACACACCGATCAGAGAGGAGGTAACATCTTTGACTACTTCTATAGATAAAAAACTAAAGATTTTTTTTTACACTTTAGACATAAATATCAATGACCATGGATCTTGTACTAGGAAATCCTGTATCACAAGAGCCAGAGTTCTCAATATACAGGGAGTTTAACCACTCTGCACGACAAGTTATTGACATACGACACATCAGCTGATTCGACGGTTCATGAGATACAGCCTGGTAACAGATAGACAGACGGACAGCAGAGTCTTAGTACTAGGGTCCCGTTTTACCCTTTGGTACGGAACCTTAAAAAGAGTGGCACTCCGGGAATGTCGACAGAAGTGAAAGCTTGATCAAAAATGCCTAACGCGCCTAAAGAAGTTTTCAATTCAATTCACTACGCGACCCTCTACGAGTGCTAAGACGCTACGCGTCGTAGCACTCGTAGCGATATCGGTGGCAAGTTCAATTGTTTTTTCCCATCTCAAAAATTCCCAACGCGCCTAAAGAAGTTTTCACTTCAAAAATGTGCCAGTTTTTGTTTTTTTTTTTTAATCCTTATTATCTACTATTCTAGATCATACCGAATCTAGTCTTAACTGAATACCCCACTAATGGTTTTGGCTTGGACCCCCACTTATACAGTTTCTTTTTATAAATAAGGATATTATTGCGAGTTTTATGTTTGAAACATTTAGAAGTATGTGTGTGTGTGTGTGTTTAAATGTTTCAATCATAAAACTCTTTATAATCATTTTCTAATAAGATATTGTAGAATAGCGAGGGCCTATCTCCAGCAGTGGACGTCTTTCGACTCAAATGATGATGATGACGATGAAATTAGTAAACTTACGAACTAAATCTATCTATACAGCATGTAACAAAAACCCTGTCCGATCCTGAAAGGTATTACTTGGTATCGTACTGCGTACACATATACGCAATCATTTAATGGATACGAGATAATTATTTTTCCCCAATGAAAATAATTAGTTAAAAAAAAAAAGAAAAACTTATCAAAGGCAACACTGAGCGCTCGACAAAGTTCACCTACTGTTTCATTTCAAAGATGGCACCTGAGCGAGACAGAGTGCCTACAGCGCGGCTAGTGCAGGGCGGTATTGAAATAAAAATAGGAAAAAATTATAGATTTCGCCAGCCGGTGGAGTGTTGTCAACTTATGAAAATTTGCCTTATTTAGTGTTAAAGTTCGAATATTTTATAAAAATAAAAAATCTATGACTTTCGGTTTTTATGAGTTACATTTTTTTTTACAACTTTTTCTAGTACGTTATGTTAAACCAGGAATACGCCTTTATTGGATCGGACAGCGTTTTTGTTAAATGCTGTATAATTATATAAAAATGAATCCCTATTTCCTTGGTCACGGCGTCACGGGTGAACGGTTGGACCGATATCACCAATTCCTTTTTCGTTGTGTCTGTTATTATTGTCTGGAGAAGGTTCTTATGAAAGAAAAAAATAAAAAAGTTGCGCGGAAAATTAAAAAAAATTAGAAAACCTAACGACTATTTAAACTTCGCGCGTTTGACAGTTCATAGCTAAGAAAGGAAGGAGGGAGGAGGAGGAGGGGGAGGGAGGTCTCTCGGGTCAGCTAGTATATTATATTATACGATTTATTGGCACTAATGTATGAGTTTTTTACCCGACTGCGCGACGCAAAGGAAGGATACTGTGTTTGTATCAAATTGTTTTAATTAACACCCTTATACAGGGTGTAACGGAAAGGTGTGGTCATATTTCAAGAACTGCATCTGCCCATCGATATGAACAACTTTATTCAAGAAAAGATGATGAAGTTCCCAAAAAAAAATTTTACCCCCGATACAAATATTGATCAGCTGATGTTAACTTTGTATGGAAAGTACAATTTTTTTTTGGGAATTTTCTTTTTATACCTAAGAGAAAGTTGTTCATTTCTATGGGCAGAACCGGTTCTTAAAATATGACCACACCTTTCCGTTACAGCCTGTATAAGATAAAAAAAAATACTTATAAAAATAACTAAATGGATACGAAATTTAACGGTTGTGGTGATGTGATCAAAGATTACTTACGTCCCCATCGTGTATCACTCGAAGTGTCTTGCCTTAACAAAGGTCGAGTTCAGGGTATTTACCCAAGATTACATGAACGGATGGATAAGCCCAGAATGCACCAGTACCACTCCAAAGACGGGTAATAATGCTGTAGCACCGGTCGAGGTCGAGAAAGCACAACGAAGCACGAAACTTTTACACCAATGTATTGAAACACTGAGCTTGCTCCGGGTCGTCGCAATCCGAAGGAACGTACCGGGATTGATAAACGAAATCAAATGATTGAACTACAAGAGTTTCGCTAAGAGGTTAAAAACCGACTGGATGAACAAACGAAAGAGTCCATAGTACTGCAGAATAGAAGATGTCAAAAGTAAATTGAAGGTAGTTCAACAAAAATAAGACAAAGTCGTTATTTTAGGCGTCCATTCCACGGTAAGTCTTACTGTCAGTTTTACCACAGTCAAGTTGTGACTGACGCATAACTGATCGTCTGATGGTTCTCAATAATTTGATTTTTGCATAATTCAACCATCATTCATGACTTTTGGAATTGACTGACGCTTGCATGAGCGTATAATAAAGCCTAAAGTGCGTGCTAGACGGATAAAAAACAGTGTGGATGGTGGTTTTAAACCAAATGTATGACTGGTATGACCTCTAAACGCCCTTGGTAGAAAGGCGTGCGTTGCAAACCAATACTTGAGGTTTGGAGTTTGTTTTAAACACTCGCTTCTTTTCAAGGTGACCTTCGTTTTATCTCGGTTTTAAACCGTATAGCACTGGCTTTAGAAGCTTGAATTAAAATGCACACTTAAATATAAGCCATGATTAGTTCCAGAAATAATAAGGAGAAAAGTGAGACGGAACTAGAATCACGCCATTTGCAAATGTAGTAAAAAAATAATCAAACGGAGGTAATTAGAAATTTACCAGCGAAAGAATGTGTGGCCACGAAATCTGCCGACACAAAAATGACAGGAAGAACACCGAAAACAAATAATGAAAGAAGTTTCGATAAGTAAAAGGAAGATGATGTTAAGGAAAAGGAAAATGTGGATTCAGAAAAGAAAGGAAATTGGACAGTGACATTGCGTTTGCAGAAATATAAAAAACTATGGAAAATTTAGAAAAACATAAGAAAAAGTTATATGGGGAGGAATTAGTACAGGTTAACGTCTGTCTGTCTGTTCACGATAAACTCAAAAACTACTGAACGGATTTTCATGCGGTTTTTACCAATAGACAGAGTGATTCATGAGGAAGGTTTACGTGTAATTTGTACCCGAGCGAAGCTGGGGCGGGTCGGTAGTAGAGAAAATAAAACATAAGACAGAAAGAGACTGTTTCCTTCATCATAGCGAGTCCCGTAGAGCAAGTATGAGATATTATGTCAACAAGAAAATTGGGCTGTCAGCAATGGATTTGGTTTCGGAGACCAAACAATAAACCGAAACCATCGGAATAAATTCGTGGAGATATTTTATGAAAATGTCCGAACTAAAATAGAGAAAATTCATGGACAGGAGTTTAGGTCTTCCAGCCCAAACCAGGATGCAATGCATCTATTCATGACGCGGAATTAATAGGCTAGTTAACTAAAAACAATCTAATTAGTCCGTTAGTAAGATTATAAAAAATCGGCCAAGTGCGAGTCGGACTCGCGCACATGTCTGTTGTCAAAAAAAAAAAAAAAATGGGAGCCCCCTTAAACATTTGTTTTATTTTAATTATTTATTTTTTAAACTGAATATATAACTAAATATTCTGTGAATATTTCTAGCGTCTACCTGTTGCCGTTATCAATATCGAGCAAAGAATCACGTTTGTTGTATGGGAGCCTCCCTTAAATATTTATTATACTCTTTTTTTAGTGTTTGTTATAGCGGTAACAGAAATACATCATCTGTGAAAATTTCAACTGTCTAACTATCACGGTTTATGAGATACAGCCTGGTGACAGACGGACGGACAGCGGAGTCTTAGTAACAGGGTCCCGTTTTACCCTTTGGGTACGGAACCCTAAAAAATATTGGACACGTATTTTTTTTTGTCACGTAAACCAAAAATGTGGACGATATAGTGCGTTCAAATTTCGCGTGACCTCACACCTCGAGACACTTTGTACCGTTTAGTAACGCAACACCTGAACTTGGATGCGTTTTATCTTTGTCATTTTTTATTTGTTTGGTAAAGCAAAAAATACGTATCCAATATTTTTTGATAATCTAACTTACAAACTAAATAAAATTATTATTTTTATGCCCAGTAAACATATTTATTCCACCAGAATACTCGACAATAAGATGTGACCGTGCAGACTGGCGCACGATGGCGCTTGTCTCGTGGCCACACCGCGGTTCGAGTTGCGACGAGTGTCGCCACCTAGCGAGGTCAACATCGATCAAATCAGGTGTTTGAACTGATTAGTGTATTAGTGTACCAACGTAATAGATTATTGTTTTTGTTTTGTGTTGTTTATATCGCACGTAACAGTAACGAAGATGAATAAATCTGCAATCTGCCCGCGTCTTTTCCCAACTATCTTGGGGTCGGCTTCCAGTCTAACCGGATGCAGCTGAATACCAGTATTTTACATGGAGCGACTGCCTATCTGACCTCCACAACCCAGTTTCTGGGTAATACCATACCCTTTGGTAAGACTGGTTGTCAGAAATTCGGGCTTCTGTCAAAGATCCACAATTGAGAGCCGGGACCAACGGCTTAACGTGCTTGCCGAGGCACGGAGGAGTCTCGGTATGTAAAGATGGTCACCCATTCATGGACCAACCCCGGCAAGCGTAGCTTAACCTGTTGGATCGACCCGTATGGCTGTTATTACTTTAGCCACGAGCTCCTCAGAGTAACGAAAATGAATCATCATCTTCCTGCCCTTATCCCATGTTACTTGGGGTCGGCGCAACACGTTTTTTTCTTCCATTCTGTCCTGTCAGCTGTCACGCTATCACCAAATCCCTTTTCTTTCATATCACTCCTCACACAATCCTTCCATCTTTTCTTTGGCCTCACTTTCCCTCTCCATCCATCAACATTTATATTCATTACTCTTTTAGTTACAAGTGTTTCATTCCTCCTCTTCACATGACCATACCAAGATAAGCGGCTCCCTTTCAGTAACGAAAATGAATATTATTTATGACTAGCTGCGCCCCGCGGTTTTACCCGCCTAGACCGGAAAAAAAGGTAGCCTATATGTCAATCCAGGCTATAAGCTATCTACATACTAAATTTCATCCAAATCGGTCCAGCCGTTTGAGCGTGAAGAAGTAACAAACATACACACTCACAAACTTTCACATTTATAATATTAGGATTATTGAACAGCCCCTTAGCCAAAATACATTCCTGTGACGTTAACGCTAACGCTTCGTACAAAATGTATGGCAACGACATTACTGGGCGTGAGTCACGTGACAGTTCTCTGTCTAACGCTTCGTGCAAAACGTCGTCGCCATATATTTTGCACGAAGCGTTAGCGTTAACGTTAACAGAAATGTATTTTGGCTAAGGGGGCTCTTGTGTAAACGTTATAAAGATACAGTTTTTAACGTAGGTGTGACGTTACGCGAAATTGTAACGCATTATAATGTCCCCATTTTTTGTTTACGTGACAAAATAAACAGGTGTCTAATGTTTTTTTTGTAATGTAACAACTGATGGACACAAACTGATTTTATTAGTCATCTACCCTATTCTAACTTAGAAATTTGAAATAATAATGATCATAATTCGGTAACTACATATAACACTGAGCAGCTGATAGGGAAATTGACTCCCTTCTGCGAAGCAGTAATGCTCGCTAAGGCGAAGGCGGGACGCGAGAGGGAGACTCAACAACGGAGTCGCCCTCACGCTCTCAGCAGCAGCCGCCTCAGGAGACGCCTGGGACTTCCGGCGCCGCGAGACGATCTCCGGCCACCGTAGACCTGGGCCTGCGGACGGCGAGTAATGAGTAGCTCGCCGTCCGATCAGCACCAGGCCCGAGAGTCGACGGCGCGTAGTGTTCCACGCGCGCCGAACAAGAGTTGTCAGCAAACACGACGGGGCCCGTCATGGCCGATGCCTGCCCGGGGGTTGAGGGTAAATTCGAAACAGAGTTACCTCGCCCCTGGGCACTCAGGGCAGGAAGGAACAGGGGTGGGATTTAGTCAGTAAGAGTCTGACACGCCCTCCCGCTCCACCCAGAGCGGGAGAAGTTATTGGATGATTTCCCACCCCACAAAAAAAAAGGGAAGTTGACTCAATTTTTTTTATTATTAGTATTAAAAAGAAACTTCGAGACACAGACACAGACATAGACGCCGAGTTGCTAGCCTGTCGGTTTTCTATCGGTTACATTTTGGGGAGTGTGCGACGGAATTGCATAATTTGATTCCGCCAAGCCCATTTCATCAACGGACCACAAGACGTACGGCGAAGTGCCACCGGTTCATGGTCGACATCCCATCCATACGCACAAAGCGTTTTGAGAAAACATTCATTGTGCGAACAGCTAGGGAGTGGAATTCCCTACCGGAGTCTGTGTTTCCTGATAGCTACAACCTGGGAGTCTTTAAGTCAAGAGTGAATAGGTTACTTCTAGGGAAGCGTGCTCCATCTTCGACCACATCATCGCTTACCATCAGGTGAGATAGTTGTGAAACGAGTGCCAATCAACAAAAAAAAAAAAAAAACCCCAGAATCGAAAATAGTAAGAATTTTTCAAATCCGTTCAAAAATAAGAAAGTTAGAAATCTTTCATATCTGGTGGAAGGGAAAACTGTCAAGTAACAGAAAAAGGATGCAGATATCGAAGTATAACGTCACCGCCATTCGGTTACACGCGTACATAAGAGACAGCGAGATGTCCCCACCACGAAAGAGGAAAGGTAGGAGCCTTTCCTTAAAACACTATTTAAAATGTTATTTTTTGTTTCATATAAAATATTGCATAAAAATAAACACAGAGGACTACCCTTATTGTAAAAAGGTCAGCTAATTTCCACATAATGTATATGTCACCGAGATAATGCAAACACCTTAAGTTTATAGTTAAGAGGGAACAGGGCCAGCGAGGAATTTACAAAATAGGTATTTGAAGAAACTATTGCCATCGTGCTCCCTCAAGTCTGCCCCTGTAGAGTGCGATAGGGACAGCTGCAGCTCAGACCGACTTTATCACAAAATTTTTGACGAGATCGACGTTTAGTATTCTCCTTTTTTCTCCTCGAAAACTGAGCCGAATCAATTATTTTTGGCACCAAATTTTTAAGAAAGAGTATGTCTAGGTGCCTATTAAATGTTTTATGTTAAAACTTTTCTAATTTGTCTGGTAGTCTTCTAAGAACGGCGGTAAAAATGGGGCAATTTTTTGGCATTTTTGTAGGGTCATATTTTCTTTACTTATTAGTTGAAAAAAAAGGAAATAACAGGGACGTGTCAACAGCACACCTTGACTGTATGAAAAAAAATGATTGCTCTAGAGGCATTATTTAGGAAGAAAACAGGGGATTACATTTGTACGGAGAATCGCAGCCCCTGTTCCTTCTTAAGGCGCTATTAACTGCCAGTGTTTTAGTTTAATACCTGTTGTTTTATTTGTAATAAATTAATAATGCGTCTAATTTCGGACAGCGCTCATTGATGGGCGAGTCCTATTACTGGGTGGCCTATTACATACGATGCGTTACGTGAGCTCAGCACAGAACACGCAAGCTAACCACTCAAGGTGGTTAGCTTGCGTGTTCTGTGCTGAGCTCACGTAACGAGTCGTACGTCCACCCAGTAATAGGACTCGCCCATCAAGGAGCGCTGTCCGAAATTAGACGCATTATTAATTTATTATACATAAAACAACAGGTATTAAACTAAAACACTTAGACTAAATTATAAATGATATTTAAAATGGTGATGGTTTCATATAAATACGCTTTACAGTTTTTGCGTGATTCTCAATTTTTTATCCGCGTTAGACATAACTTTAAAAATTAATTACACTATGTTCTTAAAATATAATTTCAAATATTCTCAGATCATATTACGACGGAAATTGTCTAGAGTAACATAAGTTTTTTTTTTCAAAGAAATAAGACTAGTCGTTTAGACGTGATGTTCAATTAAAAACCATTAAAAGTCGTATAACTGCGCCTTAATCGCGTGAGATAATAAATTCTTCTCGAGAAGACACTAACATATTTTATTGTAAACAATCGAATTTGGATGAGATGTTTAGTTTTCAGATACAGAATACAGTCACTTTGTTTTCCATTAGAATGCGGATGTAACACATTGTAATGTTATTGCAGTATTTGGCAGCAAATGTGTCGAGTTAGCTTTCTCGGTTGCTTCGCTGAGGTAGTTAATATAACAATCGAATAGGGTACCTTACACACAAAAAAAAAAGTAATTAGTCCGTCAGTGAAATAACCAAAAAAGTATCTTTTCTTTGTGACGGAACGTGACGTCACGCGACTTTTCAACGCACAAATTTCGCGTGACGTCACACCGCGCGACACTTTCTACCACCAAAGTGACGTAACGAGCCCACACTCCTGAACTTTGATGCGTTTTATCTTTGTATTTTTTTATTGGTTTGGTAAAACAAAAAATACTTGTCCAATATTTTTTGGTTATTTAACTGACGGAATAATTAGATTTTTTTTTGTAACACACCACATTGTCAGGTTCATTTTTACCGAAATCGCGATTGTTTTAATGATTCCATATATTGTGAAGTTGCGTAGACACTTGAGACACAAAACTACACCAATTTTACATCACAATATCCACTAGAAATCAATTTGCCAAAATAATTAAAACAGCCACTGAATTTCATTCGAAAAAATCCCGCCCAAAACCCTGGTACTTATATATGAAATTATCTGCTCACAATATACTGAGAGTAAGGCTACGGTTCCACTAGAGATTTGCTAAGTTGCGTTTTTTTTTTTTTTTTTTTGGGGGGTGGGAAATCATCCTATGACTTCTTCCGCTCTAGGGTGGAGCGGAAGGGTGTGTCAGACTCTTACTGACTAAAACCCACCCCTGTTCCTCCCTGCCTCGAGTGCCCGGGGGCGAGGTAACTCTTTCGAATTTATCCTCCACCCCCGGGCAGGCACCGGCCGTGGCAGGCCCCTTCCTTTGGCTGACAACTCTTTGAGGCGCGCGTGGAACACTACGCGCCGTCGACTCTCGGGCCTGGTGCTGATCGGACGGCGAGTTACCCACTACTCGCCGTCCGCAGGCCCGGGTCTACGGTGGCCGGAGATCGTCTCGCGGCCCCTGGCGTCTCCTGCGGCGGTCGCGGCTGGGGGCGCTAGGGCGACTCGGCCGTTGCTGAGCCTCCCCAACGTGTGCCGCCTCCCTCTTCGCGAGCATTACTGCTTCGCAGAAGGAGGAGACGGCCTCCCATTCCCTCTCGCTCCGTACCATGGCCTGAACCAGGGCACGGCGCGAGAGGTCGCTGTCGCCTATCGCATCCACGAGGACACGGCGGTGCTCTGCCCAAGCGGGGCAAACCTCCACCGTATGCTCCACCGTGTCCTCTGGGCGATCCTCGCAGTGGAAACACTCAGGGGTCACCTCCGCCCTGATCCGACACAGGTACCTCCCGAAACAGCCGTGTCCGGTGAGCACCTGCGTCAGGCGGAAGGTGAGGGCGCCGTGACGCCTCTCCAGCCACTCCTCAAAGAGGGGCACTACCGCCTCGATGGTGGCGTGCCCAGCGCTGGGTTGCGACAGTCGCTCTCTCCATGTCACCATGAGATCCTGCCGGAGCTCGGTCCGCCGAGCCGCGAGTTGTCGCGGCAGCGGAGTTTCGCCCCGGCGTTTGGCCTCCTCGCGCCACTCGTACAGGTGCGCGAGGATTTTTGCCTCCAGATCCCACGGTGATTGCTAAGTTGCGTAGCTATGGATGTGTCTTAGTGTAGCTCTAGAGGAACTGCGCGTCTACTCCGAAGTGTGTTTACGAAGTATCGGCCGAATGTTCGGACATATTTGTGTGAAGTTTTAAAGTGAATGTGCCATACCTAAAATTATAGCGAAAAGGCATTACGTATATTTTTGGTGGAAGAAGCTCTCAGAGAAGAGCTACAATTTTCCCCCAGTTTTTAATAAAGCTAAGTTTTTACCTGACTGTCTTAGAAGGACGGTTATGTTTTTCGAGAGTACATACTCTCGAAAAACATAACCGTGCCAAAGAAATAGACGTACAAACATACATACATACATATGTATGAATGTTTGCACGTCTATTTCTTTGGCACGCCCTGTAGCCGAAACGGCTGGATGAATTTTAACAAATGAGGTTATGTAAATGAGGTATTGTAGCAGTGGTAGCCCAGTGGTATTGGGCGCGACTTACAAGTTGTAGGTCGTGAGTTCGAACCCAGGCAGGCGCTTTACTTTGTGTAAATTATTTCATCACCACTGCTCTCAAAACGGTGAAGGAAAACATCGTGAGGAAACCGGCATGTCCTAGAACCAAAAATTCGAAGACATGTGACATCCGCCAACCTGCATTGGGCCCGCGTGGTGGGTTACGGCCCACACCTTCTCAGAAAGAGGAGGCCTGTGCCCCAGTAGTGGGGACATTAAAAGGCTGAGATGATGAAATGAGGTATTGAGGTAATTGTCTATTTCCAAAAACCCAACTGCAAATTTACTAAAAGGTTCCAAACAAGTCACTTTTCATGCAGTCTGATGCAGTTGGTAGCATCAAATCTGTGATTGAACTCAAACGAATACCACCAACTGCAACCGACAACTTGAAAAGTAACTTGTTTGGAACTTTTTAGTTGTTTTTGCAGTCGGGGACGGATGCATACTAAGGACTCGCGCGTGTTTTAACTAGCTTTGTAAAGTACTAAGCAGAGCTGATAAAGTAGACTGTTTAGTTAGTATCACATCTTTATCTCACATCTTAGTCGCGCAGCTACACAGTTAAACTCTAGTAGAACGGGGCACATCTTTCGTAGCTTAGCTTCAGGGCTTAGCTACCTTGCACATCTCTAGTGGAACAGCAGCCTTAATAATTTCGTAAGATTATCATTTCAACCGAAAGACGTCCACTGTTGCACATAGGCATCTGTCAAGTGTTACCACAACGACCGGTCCTCTACGTCTCGTATCAATTGGCTATCCACGACCCTCACCAGGTCATCGGTCAACCTTCATATAGAATAATGTGAATGCGAGAACTATGTATGTCGTTATATTCATGTAGATTTTATGATTGTCTGGCAGTTTGAGTATTTTTGCGGCCTACTTAAATGTCCTTACTTTGGTATTGTTCGTCGGTTCGTTAAGCTCCTCAAAGTTCTGAGTTGAGCTTCGCGATGACTGACAAATGCTTGCACTGTCTGGACAGGTCCACTCGAATTTGTGTGTTGCTTTCCTCAAAAAGCTCATCCCAGACATAAACGTACATAGTTCTCATATGATTTAACCAGTACATATTGTATGGATTTGAACACTTTAAAAGAGACTTTGACCTCTGAGTTTGTTTCGGTGTTTCTTCTCAGGGTAGTCAGCTAGGAAACACCGGCCTCATCTAGCTTAAACTGACAAAAAACATTGACGTGTAAAAGTGTTCCTTGTAACCTATTTACTGAATAAACATCATTTATCATTGTCCCGGCCTTCCAATGCTGCGTCTTTTAGCACGCGGTCGCAACTCCAGAACTTTTCGACCCCATCGACCATCTGTTCTGCGAGCAATGTTCCCTGCCCAGTTCCACTTTAGTTTGGCGATTCTTCGGGCTGCGTCGGTAACCTTGGCAGTATGAATGTAATGTAAATTAATGAAGGTTTACCTGAAGGCGTCAGGCGTCATGAGGTTGAGCTGCGGCGCGATGGACGGAGACTCCGGACGGGTGCCGATCAGGCTGCCCGGCTGCGTCTGTCACAACATATTCCAACGTCAATAAATATTACACTAGATTCTTACAGCTGCTTCGCCTGCGTGAAAGTCGAAAATTATCCCAAAGGATCGTATGTTCGGAATAAAAAAAAAAATCCTAATCGAGGATATGGTCTACCCGTGTGTCAAGTTGCAGCCAAATCTGTGCAGCTGTTAAAATGTGAAGAAGTAAAAAACAGGTACATAAAAATAAGTTGTTAAATTAAATAATAGGATCCATGGTGTGGCGAGTTGCCGCCACTCTGCACGTTGGATGGGGTGTGGTATCGCGACGTGTGTGTCTTGCTTTAATTTGTGAGGCAAGTGTGTAGCCGGCTTTACGGGGACCATAGGCAATTTAAAAAGCAGCAATCGACGTCAAGTCAGTGTGCCTTCCGCTGCGAAGCCGAGCGCATTCACCGCAGACTAAATTAATGTCTTATTAACATCGTCCCGCAAATACACTAAAATCCCGAGTAATATAATATAATATAATTTTTTATTTCAGACCAGAGATGATGTCCATTTTGTTAGTAACAATGTTCTTATAGACTAGTGTTAATAATACTTAAAATTACCCACAACCAAACACAAAAAAAAAGACAGTAAACCCATCTATCACTACCTCGCCATTCCATGACAAATGGCGCAGCAATGACCGATGTAATCGCAGTCCAGCCGACTAGCAATCATGCTAAGGATGCTGTTGGCGCTGCCACGTACTCTACGCACCAGGGATGCGCATCTTTTACGCATCGTAGCGTAAAAGAAGTCTACACGATGTTCCGCAAACATCCCTGATGCACTACAGAATCGCCGCAGCCCCATCAGCACCCTGAATGCATTATTAAATTGAACTCGGAGGGCACTGTAAGACTTTTGAGTATAGTCGGCCCACAGGCTGCACGTGTAGAATGATGTACAATATGATCTAAAAAGTGTAATTTTGACTTCTGTCGAACAACGTGCAAACCTGCGAGCTATCATGTTCGCTCGCACTGCCAGCGCCCTCCGTTCCCTCTCGATGTCATCATTGTCCTTGAGGTCAGAGGTCAGCACATGTCCTAAATACTTAAATTTAGACACTCTACGCAAAGCTGTACCATCAAGCGTAATATTGGGAAACACGTAACCTGGACTGTTTCCTCTGGCCTCAAAGACCATGACTTCACTTTTGAGTGGATTATATTTTAATCCGTGTTGCTCGGCATAAGCTTCACAGATGGTAAGCAGCTTCTTAATGCCACATACCGATGCACTCAGTAGAACCATGTCATCAGCATAGCTTATGTTGTTTATATTAATTCCGTCTATGTGACAACCTACCCGGGTGCTACTGAGTGCCACAATCAGATCGTTCATATACAGATTGAATAGGGTTGGCGAGGACAATCCCCCCTGCCTCACCCCGCACTCCAACCTGTACGATTGCGACATGGTTCCCGACCATCGCACGCCATTGACCTGATTTCCATACCAGTACTTGCAGATGTTGATGAGTTCTATTGGTAGACTAGTGTTTTCCAACTTTTTCCATAGAATATCATAGGAAATCAGGTCAAACGCTCTCGAAAGATCAAGAAAGCATGCATGAACTGCAGTTTGACGTCTAGTGTAGTATTTGACAGCATGTTTAACACACAAAACTGCCCGTAATATCCCGTAAACGTTGGGGATTCTCCGGGAATAATAAATAACCCATATTTACCGCGTCCGTGTAACTATTGAACAAGAATATCCAGGAGTGTTGGTGTGAAGAGAATCGAGTGGCCACTCGTCGGAATCCAGCGTGGCAGCCAAAGAAAGAAAGTCAGGTACCACTTGTTTTTGCTAACTTAGAGTAAGGCCACATGCGCCGTCTGCTGCCAACCACTCCTAACTTGAAGTTATACAGACAAATATAGGCAATTTTGGGCCAGCATTCAATCCAAGTGTTTGGCCGTAACAGTGTCCTTCACCCCGCAGAGACCCACGGCTATTTACACGCTTGGGCAACTCCAATCCATGTGCATTCTGCTTTAATATAGCATGCAAATGTGTGTGTGACGGTGTGTGTATGTATGTATGTAACTGGATTGCTTAATACATCTTATTTTTATTCTCACTTTAAAATGGATTACATTATGTAATCCACGCGACCACTTGCGCCTTTTCTTGAGGTACGACCAACGCAACCATTACAAATATTTTCTGTATACTTATATGCGGTAATGCACCTATAATTTAGTGGGTTCACAGTACCTGCGAGCGCATGAGCAAGTTCTTGAGCTGCTGACTCTGTTGCTGCAGGATGCTGGACGCGATGGTGGTGGGGGCTGACTCCGAAGAGCAGTCCTCCAGTGCCAGCTCCGATAGACCTGGAGGAACAACTTTATTATGAGACTGTGCTGTCCCAATGCAGGGCAAAGACCTCCCTTACCTCCTTCCACTTTCCCTAGTCTTCTGCAATTCTAGGCCAGTACTTTGTATTCAACTTGTCAAACAGATAATAGCATAAAGTCGGCTACAGACCGGCGTTACGCGGCGTAATGTAACGTGCTACACGGCGAGCGTTCGTGCAGTAGGTACAAGGAAACAAGGCGCTCGTAACGTTCTGACTGCACGAACGCTTGCTGTGTAACACGTTACATTACGCCGGTCAGTACCCGCCTAAAGGCTCAATTACACCTTCCGATTTCAAACGACCCAATTTAGGTACAATCTAACTAGGAAGTAGGAAGCTAGCGATCACACTACACTAAATTGGACTCCTAAATCGGCAGTGTTGCCAACTCTTACAAATTCGAGCCCCTAGACAGAATATCAAAAGTCGCTAGAAAGTCTCTAAAACTGATTCTACAAGGAGCGGACCAAAAAAAAAAGAGCGGCCTCAGATATTTTTCTGGGAAAGGGGACCTTGGGAAATTAAATTATAATTTAAACACATATAAAAAAACTACTAGCCCATTTGTAGCGACAAAGTCGCTAAATTGGCAACACTTAGCTCTAAATCGTAGTGATGCGATTACACTGTCCTAAATCGTACACAATTTAGGAAGTGAAATCGGGACCTTCTAATCTCACTAAACTGTTCTAACTGCTATTATACCTTCCGATTTCCTAAATTGGGTGCCTTGAAACCGTATCGTGTAATATATATAATTATATATATATCGTTTACATACTTACAGGTGAAACTAATAAAAGCGTGTTAAAAGCGTTCAACACGCGCGGGCTGGCAACGTCGCATTTCTAGAGGACTTATGTGATTATTTTATTAAATTTAAATGAAAGTACTGTTTTCTCAGTCAATTAACTAGATTGTTGGTACATACAGCATGAAAAATTACATTACAGTCAATTGTTTTTTTTATTTTCTTCGGGCGTAACTTTATTATTTAGTTTTAATAATAATACCTTACATGTACAAATGAGTATGAAAACGACTTATTGGGCATCAAAAAAATTCATCCACATCGCTGTCAATGGAAAAAGTTCCGAGAACGCTAGCAGCATTGCCACGTTGAATAGCAATGCTGATTCGTTGGCCAAAGAAAAGCCCAGCCCTCTGGTCACGTGAAGAGTCGACAAACAGCTTACTGATACGCCGAAAAACTCGATGAGGATTCGGACCCCATGGCCCCAGTGTTTCAACCCCAAACGGCTCAAACATGTAACTCCCAATAAGGTTGATATATTTGCGCCGTTTAAGGTTTTCTACACTTGCAGCAGCCGCCCCAGCACAGCCCGCCGTGCTAAGAAGATGGGATGGCGCAAGGGTGTCGACATATGTTGCATCCCACACCAAAGGCCTACCCTACTTCCAAGGCATTATGGTCATTCCGTCTGGCCTCTTCCCATCGTCACGTGCCAAGCCATTGGTTTCTAAAACAATTTCCTTTTTGCAGTCTTCTTCTTGTTTTCGTTTCGGTGGTACTTTTTGCAGTATTACCACATATTAAGATTAAATATTTTAGAGTAAATGTTAAAAATAATAATAAAATATAACGATCTAGTTAATTGCCTGAAAAAAAAGTACTATCATTTAAATTTAATAAAATCATCACAAAAAACCTGTAGAAATGCGACGTTGTCAGCCTGCGCGCGATAAACACGTTCTTAAGGGTCTACCTCCCCGTAAGTGGCGCCCTCATTGAATAAAAATTCGTATCTTAGCATAGAAAGAATCCTATGTTGCGTTTGTTACAAAGAGCTTAAGGTATTTTTACGTTGTTGAAACAGGACTCAAAGTGTTTCGTATCCAAAGTCGTAAGCAAAAGTACTTATTTTCTACGCTTTGCTACGATTTTTTATTCAATGAAAGCGCCACTTGGCGGCTATACAGGGTGTAACGGAAACGTGTGGTCATATTTTAAGAACTACATCTGCCCATCGATATGAACAACTTTATTCAAGAAAACTTGAGGAAGTTCTCAAAAAAAATTTTCACACCCCATTCAAATATTGATCAGCTGATGATAACTTTGTATGGAAAGGCCAATTTTTTTTTTGAGTTTTTTTAATTTTTCGTAGAGAAAGTTGCTCATTTCCATAGGCAGAACCGGTTCTTAAACTATGACCACACCTTTCCGTGACACTCTGTATACACCTTAAAGACAAAGAGTGAACATGATAAGCTTTTCGTACCGTGCATGAGGTCAGCGTGTATGGGAGGGCGCGGCGGCGTGTAGACGAGGCGGCCCTCCTGCAGTCCCTTGGGCTGCACGATGTACAGGCGCACACTCACGCGCCTTCCCGTCTCGCTGCATTCGCCGTTCGAGCCCTCGTCCTGCGCAACGAACACCAATCAATAACTAAACCACGGAATAAAAAAATAAATAAAAAAACTTGAGAGGTGTCAAGGGACACCCGGATGGAACGAAGTTCCTTTCGATTAATTAGTGAAGGAATTGTAATATAATTTTATTTTTTTTAATTTATAATATTTTTTTTTTATTATTAACTACGCACACACGCACGCACGTAAGAAGTTATACTTCATCATCTCATTTCATCGCAGCTCAGCTCAGCTCAGATCAGCTAAGCTCAGCTCAGCTCAGCTCAGCTCAACTCAACTCAACTCTTTAGCAATAACAACAACTATAACAAAAGTAATTGTAATAAATTTTTTTTTTTTTTACTGTAGCAAAAAGTGTCGTGACAACTTTTCGTAAGAATTTTTTCCGTCTAGCCCCCTTTCACAACGCGCGATAAGGAACTTCGTTCCAAAAAACCGGCCAAGAGCGTGTCGGACTTGCGCGCAAAGGGTTCCGAACAAATCATTTCTTTCCAGGTTTAAACTATAAGTAAAGAACTACATTTTAGTTTTGGGCCTAGTGGTTTCGGGGATAAGGGGGGTATGGTCATTTTTCATCTATTTTCTCAAATAACCTAAAAATTATACATTTTGGAATTATGAAAAAAATATATTTGAAATCCTTACAATAAGCCCTTTCATTTGATATGTAGCACATTGCATTTTTTTTTAATTTTCTGTTTTGCACCCCCAAAGTGTAGTAAAGTATTCCAAATTCATTTATTTATGTTACATGTTCATGTTTGGGTCACAGATATTCATGTGTGTACCAAATTTCAACTCAATCGGTCGTGTAGCTACCCGGGCCTGCGGACGGCGAGTAGTAGGAAACTCGCCGTCCGATCAGCACCAGGCCCGAGAGTCGACGGCGCGTAGTGTTCCACGCGCGCCGAACAAGAGTTGTCAGCAAACACGACGGGGCCCGTCATGGCCGATGCCTGCCCGGAGGTTGAGGATAAATTCGAAAGAGTTACCTCGCCCCTGGGCATTCAGGGTTGGGGTGCATTTTAGTCAGTAAGAGTCTGACACCCCTTTCCGCTCCACCCTAGAGCGGAAGGTCATTGGATGATTTCCCACCCCAAAAAAAAAAAAGTCTTGTAGCTTCGAGTAAATTGGCTGTGATGGATGGATGGATGGATGGATGGATGGATGGACGGACGTACGTACGGACGGACAGACAGACAGACAGACGCACGAGTGATCCTATAGTATAAAGGGTCCGTTTTTACATTCGCATGTTCGGAACCCTAACAAATGGAAGTGCCCACGCAGCTATCCAGTGCGTGTCACAATTATGCGGAAAAAAATTATAATAATGCGAAACAACCTTCGTCACTTGTAAAAACGCCAGATAGCTGCATGGGCACTTCCACTTGTTTTTTCTATTCCGTGAACTAAACATAGCGAAGAGAAAGCAGTGTATTGAAATATCTGTTATCTGTGGTATAACATACGTCTGTGGTATGTAGTCTATCAAAACATCGTGAGGAAACGCCGTCTAGAACTAAATAATAAAAAGCTTTTTCCTCACGATGTTTTCCATCACCGTTTTGAGAGCAGTGGTGATGAAATAACTTACACAAAGTAAAGCGCCTGCCTGGGTTTGAACTCACGACCTACAACTTGTAAGTCGCGGCTGTTACCACTGCGCCACCACTGCTCTGATACTCATTAAAAAATAATTAATAAATATTATAGGTAGTAAAAAAAAATAACAGAAATGTGTTCACTCACATCATGCTGCAGGTCGTAATGTATGGGCGAGTCAGCGTCGCCACTCGAACCGTTGCGGTACAGCGGCTCGTCGCAGCTCGGCTCGCACTTGCTTTGTTGTTCCTCTGCGGAAGACAAATTATGTAAGACCAGCAAAACTCCCCAGTCGGACACTTTCCAACCTTATTGCTATTAACAAAACAGCGAAAAGCGCTCGACCGGGAACTTCGGAAATAATACACTCAACTAAAAAGATTAGCGTGCAGGTATGAGCTGAAAACTCCAGGTAGATTTCTTACTCAAATTCGTCTATCGTCTTAGCTGACTGATATCTGTTCAAAAAATCTAAATAGGCAATAATCATTGACGTTGTAAATGACAAAAAATAAGAAGCAGTATTAAATATGAACTTGGATAAGTGGTTTTAAATTTTAGGCTAAATGTCAGGAAGAGTGTTTTATAATTATATCAGGACTAGCTTCAGCCAGCGACTAAGTCCGCGCGAATATCGAAAATTTTCTTTTCACCCTGGGAATATGTTAACCAAAGGAACATATTCCCAGGGTAAAAAGTATCGTAGTTTCCAAAACATTGTCTATCCGTGTGCCAAGTTTCATCCAAGGTTTGCTTGGAGAAAACTCAACTTAGAGTTAAGCTCGCTTTTGTACAGAACTGTGTAATAACTGTGTTGTATGTTAAGATGATGATATGATAATAGGAAGACTCACCAGCGTCCACAATACAGAAGCTCAATACAGGATAAGGAAGCAGGAACTCTGAGATACTTTTACAATACGCCATGCAGTCCTCAGGGTCCCGCGCCATGTTGAGGACGTACAGGCTCCTGGACTTGAAGTCTGACAGCAGCAGGTAGCTGGCACTAGTGTCCAGCATGGCCTTCAGGCCCAGTGTGACATCCGTCCCGACAGTAGGGGTAAACGTGATGGTTTGCAGGCAGGTCCATGACTTGCATGACCAGATCTTGATTGTAGTATTGTTATCAGCACCGGTTACGGCGAATTTCCAGAATTGGACGCTGGAAAAATTTAATATTTAGTACGAATACGTTTATTACCCGACTGCTCGGCACAATCAACAGGCTATTTTACTCTTTATGAGAAAAAAAAAACAAAAATATATTATTGAGATAGCTTAGGCAAAAAGCAGTCGGAAAATATTAGATTAAGTTCATAAAATAACAAAATATATTTTAAAATTCAATTCAAAGGTTTTCAGTTTTTTTTAATCTGTTTTTTTAACACCATGGAATAGTAGCCGCCATGTTATACGTCTTACGGCTATGTAAACTATAAAGTGTCAACTGTATGCTTTGTACTTTTATTTACACAGCCAACTGACGTCATGACCACAGAGCAAAATGGCGTCCACTGCGTCCGCGTTTTCGTCAAATTACGCGCAAAATTTGAAAATGTAAAATTGAAATGAATTTTTATGGCACTTATTGATTGAATAAAATATTTTTTTTGGTTTATTAGCACTGTAGAATCTAATTGAGACCCTTTTCAAAAATAGATGTAATACCCTATTGTGTCGCGCAGTCTAATACAGTTGGTGGTATCAATCTGTGATTGATCTAAAATAAATGTCACCAAGTCCATCTGACTGCTTGAAAAACTTTTTTTACAAAAAAAATAGAACCGACTTCCAAAAAAAACAAAAAGTGCAAAATAACTATAATTTCGGAAGTCGATGTTTCTGGTTTTGTTTCTTCGTTTTTTGACACCGACATCCGAAATTAAAGTTATTTTGCACTTTTTGTTTTTTTTGGAAGTCGTTTCTATTTTTTTGTAAAAAAGTTTTTATTTTTCACTTTTTAGTTGTGTTTCTCCATTAAATTGTGTTAACTATTGATATCTAGCCGATAGCAGCAATCCCGGTTGATTTGCTGTCATTTTTTGAAGAGTTCCGTTGTCTGTCTCCAAAATACATCATCAGATCTTCATGAAATTTAAATGGGACCATTTCGGAACAAACTCCTTTCGAACAAAAAAATAATTTTAGAAATCCGTCCATAAATGACGGAGTTATGCCCGAACATACATACATAAAAAAAAAACATCCGAATTGATAACCTCCTCCTTTTGGAAGTCGTATAAAAAAGCGACTTGTTTCCAGATTATTTTTTATACAAGGCAGTCGGCAGTCGCTGTTGGAAGAGTCGTCCTGAAGAGTGTATTGGTTTAAGTGAAGTAGAAGGCGAGCGCTTTTGGAGCTGTGAATGTAACGACAACTGTTCAGTTATACCTCGGAGAGCTTTTTTTTTTTTTTTTTTTTTGGGGGGTGGGAAATCATCTGATGACTCTTTCCGCTCTGGGGTGGAGCGGAAGGGCGTGTCAGACTCCTACTGACTAAAACCCACCCCTGTTCCTCCCTGCCCTACGCGCCCGGGGGCGAGGTAACTCTTTCGAATTTATCCTCCACCCCCGGGCGGACCCTCGGTGCATGCAACGGAAGCTCTCAAAAGGATTTTTTTTTTCCCGTTTTTGGAACATTTTTCATTAATGCTCCACTCCTATTGGTCGCAGCTTGCTTTTATATAGCTTATAGCCTTCGATAAATGGACTATTCAACACAAAAAGATTTTTTCAATTCGGTCCAGTAGTTCCTGAGATTAGCGCGTTCAACCAAACAAACAAACTCTTCAGCTTTATAATATTATAATATAGATATAGTGTAATTTGTTATGCAATCCGAAGCGGTTTGTTGCAAATTGAGCATTTCAATTTTCGAATTCTAAGGAAGAATCATTGTTTTTCAACAGTTTGTGAACGCTTTGCATGGGAGAAGGGAAGCAGTGTTTTAAACTTGATGGTGATTACTAAGAAAAATAAAAAAATAATTTATTTGAGTTATTTTCTTGGTCAGACCGAATACTTTTCGATCCACCCTCGTGTCAAAAATACCCTAAAATGGCTCCGATTATTTTAAAATATTAAATTGATCATGTTTAGCTTATCTTACTTTTTAATTTTTATTTTTAAGGTAATATTATATTTTAACTTTGTTGTAGATTTTTGTTTAATATGAGCAGCTCAGAGGTCTGCAGGTGTATTTGCTAACTCAGTTGACATTAATTTGATAGGCACATTGCTGCTTTGCTCGATGGACATCGGCTCTCCGTAATACATTTTTGTTTTCCTTTACGTCAAAGCAGCAATGTACTGCAAAGTGCCTATCAAATTGATGTCAACTGAGTTAGCGAATAAACCTGCTGATCTTGATTCACTTAGGATAACTGGATTTTTTATATTTATAATAATTAATTTTTTTGAAGACATTTACACAAAATCAAAGTTGTCCTGGCTCTTGTTTTATGAGATCCTGTATCACAAGAGCCAGAACTCTCAATAAACAAGGATTCAATTACGGTAGAAGCTTGATAAACAAAACAAAATAGACAGCACAGTCACAGTACAGTTATAGCATGCAAAACAATAATGACAATAGCACAAGTGTGGGGTGTGTGGGGTGTGGGTTTATGGGAGGACTGCGTGTGTAGTGTATTAGTATAGGAGTTAGGTTATCAAAATTCAAGATAAGGTTCCGAATAGGTTTTCTGGGTTGGGTTTAGAAGTCAGTCGCCTGAATTTGAGGATTCTGTCACTGTGGGTGGGGGGCCTGGTCAAGGGGACTTGTCTTAAGCGCTCCCAAGCCATTTTTGCTGCCAAAGCTGTGTCAAAATATTTAATAAGTGAAACGGAACGTAATTAAATTCTTACGTTTTTTACGTTGTGCCTGTCAAAATGCATACAATGAAACGTTGGCCGCCATTTTTGACATTGACAGATATGTTCGGCTCGCGTCATTCCTTATTGTTTTTTTCCTCCGATTTTCGACAACTTGGCTATCCCTCTGGGTAATAAAAGTTAGTATTTTGGTGTATTATTGGGCGCAAGAGTGAGTGAAACGAGCTCGGGACTTGGGGCACACTCGGATAGGTTAGGTTAGAAGGGGATGGCAGGGTCCAGTGAGCGAGCAAAACGAGCAAATAGACCTCTTTGTGGTTACTTTTTTTTAAACCATTCAGAAGTAGGATTTGGCTTCTAACCTAACTACTCATAATCGGGGTGTTAATGTTAACCATAATGATAGTATCAATATATATTTTATGCGATAGAGCTAATGATTTTAGATTAAATAAATGTTATATCCAATAACGTTATACGAAATAAGTTTTCGAGTGTATATGTATAATGTTATATGTAAAGAAATTATATCAACAGTTTGCGCGCTTGAAAATATCAATTTCTGTAACCAATCATTACCGAGATTAATGACTATCGTAGTTTTGTTAGTGGCATTAGGTGTAACCTTTTCGCGAAGTTTGCGGTATCTTGTCCCTTACGGCCTGTATAATGTTACATGTAAAGAAATTATATCAACAGTTGGTTCTCACGTTTATTACATCTTGTGAACGTTATTGAAATGACAATATACCAAATAACTTTATATGATATGAGACGCACCCCCATACTGGGGCTCCGGGGGCTCCGTGAAGCACATCCAGCGGGGAAAAACGGTGGGGAGCGACTCTACTACTCTAAGTATATTATAATAAATAAAATGAAGAAAATAATGGTATCCTCACACTAAGCTATGCACACACTGGCTTAAGGCGCAATTATACGACTTTTAATGGTTTTTAATTGAACATCACGTATAAACGACTAGTCTTATTTCTTTAAAAAAAAATAGATGTTACTCTAGACAATTTCCGTCGTAATTTGATCTCAGAATATTTGACATTATATTTTATGTAATTAATGCGTCTAATTTCGGACAGCGCTCATTGATGGGCGAGTCCTAATACTGGGTGGCCTATTACATACGATGCGTTACGTGAGCTCAGCGCAGAACACGCAAGTTAATCACTCAAGGTCATTGGCAGCTTATAGCGTCTTAACAATACGCATTTTGGATTAACTTGAGCCAAGCAGCAAGCGTCAGTTCCGAATGCAGGCTTCCCGCTGAACAATATCACATGAGTAACCACACAGGCTGAACGATGCTGCATGTGACAGCACATCTCTGTCGCCCACCCACTATCCAGAACGATCGATGCAAATCTAATCAGTAGTTCGCAGTAAAAATACCACAGATTATTTTGTGTGTTTAGTATTCTGTCAGTGTAGTATGTTTTATCACTTCAAGTGCTTAGTATGCCCAAATAAAGGTGTGACAACATATAGCCGATAGGGTGACCTAACACTTCCCAAACGTTTAGTTGTCGACGGCAGGCAAGTTGTGAACAGTGTAATATTTTGGTGCAAACTTTTCTTCAGACCACAATTGATACAATATTTGTTTGGTGACGACATCATGTCTCAAAATAGTGAAGATGCTCCAACTCCTGCCAAAAGGCCTATGCTCATCACAAACACGGATTCAGTTTCAACACAGGCACCAGAAACAGAAGAGCTGTTCAGAATGTTTTGCATGGGTTTAAGACCTTCTCTTCTTGAAGACAGAAGCTTCGTAGAAGTTATGAAGAACGTATTAAATTATAGCTTGCCGACGAAGGAAAAATTCACTGAAGAATTAATTCCGGAAGAGTTCAGCAGAGCAAGATCGAATATGATGACAACATTGGATTCGGTCCATCATGTGGCCATCTCAATAGAAACGTGGCAGTGGGGGAGCGATGATACCGTTGATATGTTAACTGTAACAGTACATTTTGTTCATCAATCCAAATTCGTATCGCAAACTTTGTTCACAAAAGAGGTACAACAAGCGTGGACAGAAGAAAATATTGGTAATACCATAGAAGACGGATTAACCGAATGGCAGATCTTGAAGAAAGTGGTGAGTTTAACTACAGATCGCGGCAAGTACTACGAGCATCTTAATAAAGTTGCGAAAAATCTTTTGAAAATACCTCACCGGATTTGCGTATCTTATCCTTTAAATGATTGTATTATAAATTATATTATAGATCACTTTGAAAAAAAAAACATTCTTCGCCCAAACTATAACAATTTAGATTTAGTAGAGATAAAGAAAGATACATCCTTTAGTTGGCATGACCAGTATATCATGTTTAAGCATTTAAGTGAAGACAACCCTGGTAACTTTACCGCAGATAAAAGAGAGTTATACAGCCAATGCTTTCAGAAATTGAAACTAGAAGGTGATTTGAATGACAAGTTTTCTAGGCAGCAATACTTTACAATGTCTTGTATAGATCCTCTAATTGAAGAATTAAGAGATACGTTGACTAATTACTATAGTGATAATTACCATAATAAAACTAAATACTTTGGAAATGTAAATTACAGTTACAGGGATTTCTTTATAAAAAAATATACATTTGACTCATTAAAGACAACATTTTTGGATCCCCGATTTAAGAGTAAGGCTGTAAGATATGAAAATAAAGCACTGGGCTTAGTGAAGGCGTTGGAAAAGGAATTAAATGAATGTATTATTATATGCAACCAACAAAATCCCGTTCCTTCTAGTTCCAACGAAGAAAATTTATTGGGCAATTTGACCGATACACGTGAAAATATGGCTGATACGTCTTCACGTGCAGCAGCTATGATGTCTATGTATGAAAATGAAAGCGACTTAGCACTAGACGACAACCCTTTTCAATTCTGGGAAGACTTTAGTCGTAGGAATGACTGCAGTGGGTTTCATATGTTGGCTAAAAAGTATTTATGTGTCCCCGCAAATGCAATACCTATTGAAACGATTTCTGGCGAGTACCCTTGGAATAAATTTGTTCGTAACAAAACAACTTATAACGAACTCAGAAAATCATTGGAGTATGAAAATATTAACGAAATATTGTTTCTGCATAGTTACTATTCCAGAAATTAATAATGAATAAAACTTTTCGAACATATTATTTATTCCATTTCTTTCATTTTATTAAATACACTTTACATTTTTAAATATTTATGTATTTACATCATCATCATCAGCCTTTTAATGTCCCACTGCTGGGGCACAGGCCTTTGGACGCCACGGGTATCTCTCTGGGGCTGTTGATATTAAAGGAGTAGCGTCCTGGAGTGGGTCATCCGTGGTTGACTTAATGGTAAGATGTCGGTCCTTGTGTGTGTGTAAATTGCAGCATGAGTTTAGTTTGTAGATATTTAAAGAAATTAAAAGTATGCTCAACAAATAAATACAAAAAAATAATAATAATAATAAATAATAAAAAAAAAATGTGTGTGTATATGTATGTAATGTATGTACAAGTGTAATTGGTAGTATTAAAGTAATTTAAGTAGTATTAAAATATAGGTAACATTAGTATATATTGTTTATTACATTATGTATAGTATCGGGCTATTTGTTTGAAGCGACATTGGTCATGACTGTGGGCTGTGCATGCATTCGGAATCAGAATAATCACTTTCAGTGCATGTATGGGTCGGAGTCCCTCTGGGGTGTGGCTTCGAATGGATGGCTTACGAGAGATGGAAAATTTGTAACAAAACAGGTGCTCTGGAGTGGCGCCACTTGTATGTGGAGTTGCCCAGAAGCAAACAATTGTAAACAGCTAAACAAGAGCACGGACGTCTTGTCTGTGGATATATTGTAAGGCAGGAGTGTGGTTTTAGTCAGTAAGAGTCTGACACTGCCCAGACTGGCTCGTTTGTGAGGCAGCCTGGCCGTCCATGAGGATTTCCCACTCCTACCGGAAAAAAAAAAAACGATCGTTCGCTACGTCGGAAAAATAATTGATTTTCTTGAAATATGTACAGACATCAGTTGATCAGTTTTTATTATTTTTGCAAGCTAAAAATTACGCCGTTTCTGTCATATTTCAAGAAATTCAATTATTTTTCCGACGTAGCGATCAATCGTTAGGACGTAGCGATCGCTATCAATGTCGAGACTGCAGGCCCAGGGCTCCTGAGAAACGGATCTCCTAACAATACGCGCCGTGTCCAGGAGTAGGTACTGCTTTCTGGATTAAGCCCTTGATCCAACTGTCCAACGAAAGCCTCCTCAGATGTTGGTCGGGGCTCTTGGCTATTAAGCCATTGGCCGTCACAACTATCGGCACAATGACTGCTGTATCCACGTCTCACATGTCGACAACCTCGCGAGTCAGATCAAAATATTTTGTTTGCTTTTCTTTTATTTATGATTACTATAAGATTCGCTTATTAAGAGGATTATATCCCTCATTTTCTTTTAAATTATTTCTTTCTTTTCTTGAAAGAAATCGAAAACGTCTTAGTCAGTTAATTGAATTGTATGAACTGAAATTTATTTCTTACTAGCTGCGCCCGGCGGTTTTACCCGTCTATACCGGAATAAAAGGTAGCCTATATGTTAATCCAGGCTATAAGCTATCTACATACCAAATTTCATCCAAATCGGTCCAGCCGTTTGAGCGTGAAGAAGTAACAAACATACACACTCACAAACTTTCACATTTATAATATTAGTAGGATTGAAATTCTTATTTTTTTTTCTACACTCGCATTGTGATTCTGTAATGATAGCTGTAAGTATGTGTAAAGTAATAAATAATATTAATTTAACTTTTAATTCTGTCTTGTATTATTAACCGACTTCAAAAAGGAGAAGGTTCTCAATTCGTCGGCACCTTCATTTTTTTTAATGTACCATGTACCCCGATTACTCGAAGATGGCTGGACCGACTAGGATTAGGATATTTATTTTGTTTGAAAGGGTCTACTTCCCAGGTGGTCCCATATAAATTTTATCGAAATGGCTTCAGCGGTTTTTGAAAAACTGAAAATATGTATACATAGATGAGGTATTGGTTTCCTCAAATTACGAGTATGTTTGAATTCCACATTCCATGTTATTGAGGTTTTTAGTTCTGGGGTATAACAACTAAAAAGTGAAAAATAAAAAAACGTTTTTTACAAAAAACAACAGACTTCCAAAAAAGAAAATACTAGCGTGTTCCATCTTTGACCACATCATCGCTTACCATCAGGTGAGATGGTGGTCAAACGCGTGCCTATCAATAATAAAAAATAAAAAAACTTACACTAAAAATTTAAAAACCACTTTAATTTCGGAAGTCGGTGTCAAATAACGAAGAAATAAAATACAAACACCGACTTCCGAAATGAAAGTTGTTTTTAATTTTTTAGTGTATTTTCTTTTTTGACAGTCGGGTGTTTTTTTGTAAACTGTCATTTCGGAAGTCGGTGTTTGTATTTTATTTCTTCGTTATTTGACACCGACTTCCGAAATTAAAGTTGTTTTTAAATTTTTAGTGTGTTTTTTTTTATTTTTTATTATTGATAGGCACGCGTTTGATCAACATCTCACCTGATGGTAAGCGATGATGTGGTCAAAGATGGAACACGCTAGTATTTTCTTTTTTGGAAGTCGGTTGTTTTTTTTTGTAAAAAAAGGTTTTTATTTTTCACTTTTTAGTTGTTATACCCCAGAACTAAAAACCCCAATATACGTATATGTAATAAGGTTTTTTTACTATTGGCAGTTGTCTATGACGGCCATTGTTCGATATAATATAAAGCAATTGATGAATATTTTAATTCATAGAAGTGACGAGGATCTCTATTTATGAGAAAAAAACGCCAATATGTAAGGACCCAATATTTCTATTAATTTAATGATTATGGTTTTTGTTGTTTAATTACAATTTAATGTTAATATTTTGTGATTTAAAATACGTTTTAATTTTTATTGTACTTAATTTTGGTTTTGTTTGTAATTATAATTATGTTTTCTTAATTTATTTTTCTTAGCGTTAAAACCTGGTATTAGCTAGAATCTCACGGGTGTGAACCAAGGTGAGATCCTAGCTATTTATTTCAGATGGTAAATTGCTTTGCACTGCAGTGACGCTGTTATCTAAATATAGTTGTAAAAATTTTCTAACTATTCGGCCAGCGCAAAATATGGCAGCTTTTTATAGTGCTATGCATTAAAACTATTGAATATTTGTTTCGGAATAACTCCAGTTGTTGATATGACTATTGGAACTATTTTAACTACTCATTTTCCAAACTTTAGTGATTTCCTCTTGTAGTTCTGTGTTCTTTATAATTTTTATTTAACTCTATGTAATGTTAATATTGTTTAATTGTTCTGTGTCATACAGAACGTTCAATCTGCCTATTCTAATAATTCTGGGCCACCAAGATATAGACTATGCCTAGTTTGGGGCCCATGACACTTCTTTTGTGTTTTCTCAGTACTTACATTCTTTTTCTTCATAAAAAAATTGTGTGTGCCAATAAATAAATTATTATTCCGCTTATTCATTTTTTAACTTATAAATTTTTAAATATCTCTTAAACAAATATACCTACCTATATATAAATAATTTAAAAATATTTAAAATAGTAGCGGTATCGGGAACAGGTTCAAGTTATCGGCGGTCAGGGCTTCAGAGAGAGAGGAAATGTCTAACAATGTGAGCCGTGTCCACAAGTACAGCTTTCTGAATCAAGCCCTTGATGCAGCCGCCTAACGAGAGCCTCCTGAGGTGTTAGTCGAGCCTCGTGGCTATTCAGCCATTGGCTGACACCACTATCGGTATAATGGTGCCTTTTTTTTTGGCGGGGTGGGAAATCATCCAGTGACATCTCCCGCTCTAGGTGGAGCAGGAGGGCGTGTCAGACTCTTACTGACTAAAATCCACCCCTGTTCCTTAACTGCCTGAGTGTGAGTGCCCAGGGGTGCGGTAACTCTGTCACATTCCAATGTCGACAACCTCGACCAAATTGTTATTAATTGTTTTTTTTTTAAAGAACGTTGCCCCACACTAGGAATTACTCTGCCCTACACTGTATCGTGGGTCTGTTCACAAACATGTAAACTCACATACACAAGACACCCAGACCTTTTAAAAGAAAACTGAAAAAAAAAAACATGTATGTACCCTTTAATGTCGCCAACACCCCAGAGGCAAAAAATTATATTATTATTTAGATATAAGCACTTTGTACCTCATTTTAAGTGAACTGTTATTTA
Source organism: Polia nebulosa (assembly GCA_951329385.1). Lineage (NCBI taxonomy): Eukaryota > Metazoa > Arthropoda > Insecta > Lepidoptera > Noctuidae > Polia > Polia nebulosa. The sequence goes on along the minus strand of OX589592.1, from coordinate 3,278,036 downwards.
TTTAAGTTCTTATGAGGAATAAATCCTTTAAACCTAATCAATCTGCCTAGCCTTTTTTCCAACTATCTTGGGGTCGGCTTCCAGTCTAACCGGATGCAGCTGAATACCAATATTTTACATGGAGCGACTGCCTATCTGACCTCCACAACCTAGTTACTGGGTAATACGATACCCCTTGGTAAGACTGGTTGTCAGACTTTCGGGCTTTTGACGACCCGTAACGACTCTCAAAGAGCCACGATTGACAGCCGGGACCAACGGCATAACGTGCTTTCCGAGGCACGGAAGTCTCGGTATGTACAGATGGTCACTCATCCCGGCAAGCGTAGCTTAACCTGATGGACCGACTCGTGCGGCTGTTTTTCAACTAACTCATTTTTATTACTGGTAACACTGGCCAAGTAAACAAATCTTTTGCATCTCCTGAACTTTTAATAGTTTTTAACAGTAATTACGACGAATAGTGGATAAATATTCAGTGGAACCCTCAATCATAACCTCAAAACTTTGAAATAAGCAAGAATCTTCAGTACCTGCCTGGCTTTCGTGAGTTAATTCATAATAGTCCAATGTAAAGAAACTGTTTGAAAATTTGAAAACACACTCACACCACTATAAACAGCTGATTCACAGCTGTTTTTGGAATTGCGCATACGCACGACAAGCACTCACACAACTTGCTAGTAACGTCATTTTTGTTGACATTTTAATAAGGCTGCGTTCAGTGGTGGCGCATAGATTAATATTTGAATAACGGACAAATAGTTGCGTTCAAAAATAAGTAACTGTAACGATAAATCGACTAAGTGAGTTCGATCTCAAATCTCCATGCCGAAATGTGCACGCACTCCACCTAAAACATCTACCGCGTGTATTATGCCCTCAGAATCAGATGAAACGCAACAAAGTCCTGACAAGATCAGAGATAATAATGTATCGCGTCGGTATAAACGGAAACATGCCTGTTGTTCACCAAAAATTGACTACAGCGAATTTAAAGAAGAAATAAGGGAGATGCTTAAATCTTGGAAAACCGAGCATGATGCAACTCTCTCTAAATTAACAACAGATATGAAGGGCCTTAAATGTAGGCTTCAAGAAGTTAAGGACACATGTGCTGAGGTTGAGAAAAATATTATATTTGTCGATCGTAAGTACGACGAGATGCTGCTAAAGGTTCAGGAACTCGAAAAGGAAAGAGCAAACTATATAGATCAGCTGAAAGCACTGGAGCAAAGCGTCTTCGACCTCCAGTCTGGACCACGCTCATCTACCATTGTTCTCCGCAACATACCCGATGACGAAAAGGAATCCTCTGAAGACTTAAAGCGCATCCTTTCAAAGTTCGGAGAATTTCTCCAAACGCACATACATCCGTCTGAAGTACGTGACATTTACAGAGCGCCAGGAAAGCCTGGCTCGTCCAAGTCCATTGTAGCTGAACTAAAATCAGTGCAAACGAAAAGCGCAATATTGTCTGCAGCGCGAAGTTTCAACAAAAATAAAACAGCCTCAGAAAAACTGCACTCAGATCATCTTGGCTTCGTTGGGAGGCGCACACCAATATATGTTGCTGAATACCTACCGCCAAGCAAGAGGAAACTTTTTTATGAAACCCGCCAATTCGCTAATTTAAATGGCTACAAGTTTTGCTGGGTTAAAGAAGGCAGAATCTATTTACGCAAGGAAATAGGAGTCAATCAAGTACTTATTAAAAATACTGGCACTCTCAATTCATTAACTGCGTGACTATGTGCCGCGACCTTAAAAACTGTAAATTTGCATGTAACAAAATTACCTTTTTATTTTCATTTTGATTTTCTGAAGTTTGATAATATTGTTTTAAAAAAACCCGGTCATATTATACATTATAATCATATTTTGCTAAAAATACTCCATGTAAACACTATACACACTTTCAAAACGCCTAGTGCGTATTACAACACCTGTAATTGGACATACCTCAATAGCTTACGCTGTCCCCAAACTAAAGGGAACACATTCTATTTAGTTCTCATGTCATATTCGGTACATTCTATTGGAATTAATGTTATCAAAACTGCCGCTTTTATATTGGATATATTGCTAGGTACTATGACAAAGTCCTATTACTATTATTTCGGAGCGGCGAACCCTTGGTTGCATCATAAATATGATAAAAGTGTAACAAGCAGATTAAACTCGTGTTCACTTGGTAACTGTCGGCTTGATCAATTGTGTTACTTTCTTGCCAATGGCTGACTTTGACGACCTTTCAAAAAACATCGATGACTTCGCTATATCGGAGTCCTTCGAATGTGAAGTTGATGACTGCAGCAAATTATTTCCGCTGCATTCTTCTTTATCAATTATTACGCAAAATGTTCGCAGCCTGAATTGTAATTTTTCAGAATTTCAGATTCTTTTAACCAGACTTAGTTTTGATTGTGATGTGCTCATTCTAACAGAGTGTTGGCTGTCATACGTATCCTCTATCCCCACAATTGATGGTTATTGTGCGTTTAGAACTACATCAAATACGCTTCAAAATGACGGTGTTGTCGTATATATAAAAAGTGAACTAACATATTGTGTTGAGGAGCCCAATATTCAAAACTGTAATAGCCTCTTAATTAAAATAGGGAAAAATGACACTGCGTTGTTGGCTGTATATCGTTCTCCTTCGTATAATAATACTGATCCATTTATGGCATCGCTAGATGAAACTTTGGCGAACTTAACAGGTTATAAAAATGTCGCAATAATAGGAGATGTGAACATAGACATAATAGCCGAGAACTTGTGTGCGTCCGCGGATCAATATCTTGCTCTTACAGCCTACCACGGTCTATTGCCAGCGCATCATTTCATCACTCGTGACGCTAGTGGTACCTGTTTGGATCATGTGCTCCTGAAAACCGGGTCTCCTTCAATTACTATTGTTCCTCAGTCTACTTTAACAGACCACAAATCGGTTATTTTATGTCTAAAAAAGCAACAGTCTCGTACGTATGCCATTCTAACGAGTGTCAAAATTGACCAACAGGGTTTATCTCAGGCCATAAGCAAAATTGACTTTAGCCCAATCTATGCAAATGATGACTGTAATTTTGCGGTTAGTTATGTCATAGGAGAACTAAAAAATGCATTGACTATGAATACGGTAACCGTTGCCCTTCCACGTCGCAAAAGGATAATCAAACCTTGGATTACTCAAGGCCTGCTGCGCTGTATGCGCAACAGGGATAAACTACACAAAAAATCTAAATCCTCTCCAAGCGATTTAATAGTTAAAAAAACCTATATGCGGTACAGAAATTTTTGTAACACAATCATAAAAAAGGTTAAACGTAATTATGAAAAAGAACTTGTAGAAAAGGCTGGAAAAAATAGCAAGAAGTTATGGGAAACTGTTAAAAGTATCACAAATACCACAAAAAATAATAACTATCCAAAGGAATTACTTACACTATCTGATACTCCACAGAGCTCTGTGAATCTGATTAATTCGTACTTTTCAAATGTAGGCAAATCACTAGCTGAACAAATAGCGCTGGTCCAAACGAAGATCCAAGAACATAGTAAGGCACCCGTTGAGCAAAATATTGATTCAGCTATTTTCTTTGACACTGATGAAGATGAGGTTAGGAACATTATAGCTTCTCTTAAGAATGAATGTTCAATGGGGTGGGATAATTTGTCTAATCAGCTCTTGAAAGACAATAAAGATTTTCTTGTGCCACACATAACCTACATTTTTAATATGTGTCTCGAAAATGGTTGTTTTCCGAAAGACCTCAAAAAATCTCAGGTACGACCAATACACAAGGGTGGGGATAGAGACCGTGTAGAAAACTTTAGGCCCATTTCGATTTTACCGTCGCTTTCAAAGATTCTAGAAAAAATTATAAACACTCGGTTAGTAAACTATCTCGAAAGCAAACATTTTCTGTCTGATCATCAGTTTGGCTTTCGTAGTGGTAAATCCACTGATGATGCAGTTGGTAATTTAACAAATTTTATATCTTCAAACTTAGATAGAGGTAATAAATGTATTACAATATTTCTGGATCTAGCGAAGGCCTTCGACACGGTTTCTGTTCAAATCCTTGTGCATAAATTGGAAAAGATTGGCATTAGGGGTAAACAACTTGACCTAATGACCGATTATCTAACAGACAGGACCCAATGTGTTAAGGTAGGTCCATACATTAGTTCTGATCTTCCAGTGACTTATGGAGTGCCGCAGGGTAGCATTCTTGGACCGACTCTTTTTCTCGTGTATATGAACGATCTTCTTTGTCTAAACTCATTTCATGGTAAAATAATCTCATACGCAGATGATACTGCCCTCATTTTCGTTGAAAAAACATGGAATGAAACTTACCAGCTAGCGCAAAAGGGTTTTGATTTAGTGAAGAAGTGGCTTGCCGAAAACATGCTTACCCTGAATGTTAAAAAAACTAAGTACGTGACTTTCTCGATCCGTAGTTTATCACATGTGAACCTAAACCTTATCGCACATAACTGCTCAACTCACGATTCGTTTGCTTCTAAATGCTCATGTGATTCGCTGGAGCGTACCAAAACAATTAAATACCTAGGCGTAATAATTGACGAAAATCTTAGCTTTAAATCCCACATTCAAGTGCTAAGTAAGAGAATTCGCAAACTTACCTTCGTGTTCAGGACATTGAGGCATGTAGTCACCCCGATAATACTGAAGCAAATATATTATGCACTCTGTCAGTCACTCATTACATACTGCATCTTGTCCTGGGGTGGTGCACCGAAGACTACAATGAAACAACTTGAGGTTTCCCAAAGAACCATACTGAAACTCAGTACATTTAAACCTTTTCGTTACCCTACTACTCCTTTATGAATACTGCGAGGTCCTGACTGTTCGCCAACTATTTATCTCTAGCATTATTCTAAAACAACATGCCACCATGGAGTACAGTCCGAGTCGGGTAACAAGGCGGAAAGGTTTACCTGTTTGTAACAGGGTACACTCAAGAACTGCCTTTATTGGTAGATTTTTCCCCTTTTTGGGCCCGTTTGTATATGACAAAATCAACAAAATTCTTCAAATCTACCCTAAAAATAAACAAACTCTAAAAAAATCTTTATTCCAGTGGCTTTGGAAATTAACATACGATGGAACTGAGGATTTGCTGACCATCTTAGGGTAGTGATTACGGTTTGTGGTACCTATCAATAAAAGATCTATAAAACTATAAGTACTATTTTATTTTAATATTACACACCCTCTCACACACATACACTCACCATTTCACCTTATTACACCCAGAGGACAATTACTCTTCACAATCTTGTTTTTATTGTTTAAAATCCTGCAAATTATATTATGTTAATCAATTTTCTATTTTGTTCATGAGCTAGTACTTACAGATCCAGCTCCAGGGCTTGAGGCGCTGCGTGCCGAAATACAGGCCCTAAACCTAGTTCGGCAGCAGAGGCTTATATTAAGACACAACTGTAATTGTTTCTAGTTTACTCTGTGTCAACCTATATTTCTTTTTGATGTAATAAATATATTATTATTATTATTATTAACTAAAAAAAGAACATAAAATATTAAATAATTGTGAAAAATAGCTTTCAGAGGGCTTTATTTCGTGCGACGTGTTCGATTTTTGAAGGAGAGGTCAGGGACCTTGCTATCACCATCAAACTATCTAGACCGTTCGATGCTAATCTAATCAGTAATTCGCAATAAAAATACTAAAGATTATTTTGTGATTGGTTAAAAAAACTAATCAGTGTGCTACCTATAGTGATAAAAAGAAGACAAAAACTGCTTATTACTTTAATTTTCTAACAGAATATTATGTTCTCGTTATTTATAGTCGACTTTGACACCTGACAATTCACAAAAGTTTAGTTGTGAACAGTGAAATATTTAGTAGCAACTAATACAATATACGTTTCGTGACGACATCATGGCACAAAATTCTGAAGATGCTCTAACTCAAGCTGAAGGCCATATGATCATCACAAACATAGCTTCAACTTCAACCCAGGAACCAGTGAACAGGGAAGAGCTCGTGAGAACGTTTTGCACTGGTTTACGACCTTGTGACATTCTTGAACATTTAGAAGAGAGAAGCTTCCTAGAAAGTATGAAGAACATATTAAATTATAACTTGCCGTCGAAGAAAAAATTCACCGAAGAACTAATTCCTGAAGTGTTCAACAGCGCAAGATCGACGTTGATGAAAACCTTGGAGTCGGTCCATCATGTGGCCATGTCAATAGAAAAGTGGAAGTGGGGGATCGATGGAATTAATATGTTAACTGTGACAGCACATTTTGTTCATCAGTCGAAATTCATATCGCGAACTTTGTTCACAAAAGAGATACGAGAGTGGGAGCAAGAAAATGTCCGCAATGCGATAAATGGCGGATTAATCGAATGGCGGGTCTTGCACAAAGTGGCGAGATTTATTGCATGTAGCGAAAGTATCATATTGCGCGTTTTAGAAGGATATTATTATGGATTTTATGAAATTTCAACCATGGTTTGTGTAGTTGAGCACCTTAACATTCAAATTCAGCATAGTTTAAAACATTTAAATGTTCATGAATTAGCAACGAAGTGCCTCTTGAAGACAGAAGAAAAAGAATTCTCTCGTTGGCATGACCAGTACATTGTGTTAAAGCATATAAATGAAAGCAACGCTGGCGACTTTACTGCAGATGAAAGAAAAGCGTACAGCGAATGCTTCCAAATGTTAAAATTAGTTGATGATTTGAACAACAAGTTGTCTGGTCAGCAATACATGACAATGTCTTGTATTTATCCTCTATTTCTGGGTCTAAAATTAAAAATAAGTAAATGGGCTCCATCTTCTTCTCTCGCAAAAAAACTTAAGGAGGGATTAGAACAGAATATTGATGCCTATTTGTTTAAATCTAAATATATTGTTACTGCTCCAATAGATTATAGATGTAAGCTACTTAAAATAACATTTATGGATCCCAGATTTAAGACGACCATTTCAATTTATTACGATAATCCAGGGGTCGTGCAGCGAGAGTTAGAAGAGGAATTAATTGAATGTATAAATGAATACAACGAACAAAATCAATTTATTTCAACTGCCAACAACCAATCCGAAGAAAATGTAAATGTATTTGACTATTTGACAGATAATCGTGAAAACATGGCTGATGCGTCTTCACGTGCTAAAGCTATGATGTCACACTATGTTAATGTACCTGACTTACATCCAGACGAAAACCCTTTTCAATTCTGGGAAGACTTTAGTCGTACGTATAAGTACAGTGAGTTTCATATATTGGCTCTAAAGTATTTATGTATCCCTGCAAATGCAATACCTGTAGAAACTACTGTTCGTGACAAAAAATCTTATACTAAACTCAGGAGTTCATTGGACTATGAAAATATTAATGAAATATTGTTTCTGCATAGTTACTATTCCAGAAATTAATTAAGAAAGAATGAAACTTTTGAAAACATGTTATTTAATTATTATTATTGTAAGACTCGCTTTTTAACGCGCTATTAGCTGCCAATGACCTTGAGTGGTTAGCTTGCGTGTTCTGCGCTGAGCTCACGTAACGCATCGTATGCCCACCCAGTAATAGGACTCGCCCAATCAAGGAGCGCTGTCCGAAATTAGACGCATTATTATACATAAAACAACAGGTATTAAACTAAAATTCTGAGACTAAATTATAAATAATTAAATGATCTTTAAAATGGTGAAGGTTTCATAAAAATACGCTTTATAGATTTTGCGTGATTCTCAATTTTTTATCCGCGTTAGACACAACTTTACAAATTAATTATACTATGTTATAAAAAATATAATTTCAAATATTCTGAGATGAAATTACGACGGTAATTGTCTAGAGTAACATATATTTTTTTTAAAGAAACAAAACTAGTCGTTTAGACGTGATGTTCAATTAAAAACCATTAAAAGTCGTATAATTGCGCTAAGAGGATTATGTCCCTGCTTTACATTATTTTTTATTGTGTACAATACATGGTAAACGAAACGCTGGGTTAAGCTCGCCTTTGTAATTAACTGTCCCATTGTGTTTTTCTGTACTTATATGTTTTATGTGTACAATAAAGAATAATAATAATAATAATGGTTTATTGTTCGGGTCCTTACACAGAGATATGGCAACGAGCGGAATAGGGATGACGACACACGAGGGTAAAAAAATAATGATTCCAATTAAGTAATCCGTAAGTTAGATTATCAAAAAATATTGGATACGTATTTTTTGCTTTATCAAGTTAATGAAAAATTACAAACATACAACGCATCAAAGTTCAGGAGTGGGGGCTTGTTACGTCACTTTTGAGTAAAAAGTGGTACAATTTTAACCAAAGTGTAACGTCATCCGAAATTTCAACCCACTGTATCTTCATTTTTTGTTAAAGTGACAAAAGAAACAATACGTGTGTGATTATTGCCTGCTACTTTGGATGCGAAACATTTTGAGTATTGTTTTGGCCACGTAGAAGTACGAGTACCTTCTCCTTTTTGTAACGGACGCAACATGGGATTCTGTAATCTTTATTTTCTACGCTTTGCTACGATTTTTTGTTCAATGGGTGCGCTACTTATGGGGAGGTAGGCCCTTAAGTGAACTATTGTACTACAATCCCTGTTTATAAATAAATACATTTATTATTATTATTATTTTTTTGGTAATCTAACTGACGAACTAATTAGATTTTTTTAGTCGTCAACCCTATTGCCACTATTTATAGATTAAGCTTAAAAGTTGTAATTTGTAACGAAAATATAACAAATTAAAATTTAAAAAATCGTGTTATACTTTTTTGCTGTTTTGAAATGCTGTCACTCGTGTGTCCGTCTGTCTGTCTGTCCGTCGTCTGTGTAACGTATTTCCTTTGTAAACGTCACATGTACAATATTTATTTCGTTTTATTACCATTTTTTGGACATATTTGTTGGAGTTGAAGTCAAAATTCGCTTCTGGCAACATCAAAATTCCTAAATTGCTTTGTTACAACACTGTGATTTTTATCGGTGGTGACAGGAAACGTCAAAGTTTGACAGTTCACTTTTTCGACTGGCAGGTTTTGAAGTCGTATCGCTTCTTTGCGATATTTTTACATCCATAAATATCATGGATTGTAGGTGCCCAGTTCGCATAATCCTGGCGGCTGGAGCCCAAATATTGAATGGACGTTATGTTCCAGAAATGATTTCGGTGGAATCATAAATATAAAATGATTATATAGACCAGGTGTCTAACATAATTTTTTTCCCTTTGTTAAAAAGCGGTAAGTTATTTGATTGAGGAGCTCATTGGTGTTCTAAATTTGAGGTTCGCATTCCCTGACGTGAAATTCTTTTTTTCAGCTGTAATTCCGGCGCTTTTTATTTATTATGGTTAATTAAATTTAAATTTGAAGTTGGATGCACCCCATGGAAAGTGGACAATTCCAGACGGATGTATCTTACAGGAAGATTTGGTTTATTTTTTCCTTATTATAATTAGCATACAATAACAGGGTATGTAGTTAAAACTTTTTTTTTCTTTTCACCTCACAACACGTGCTACGGTGCATTATTGAACAAAATTATTGACCTAACCAATAGACCAAACTTATAAATAAGTAACCTAAATAATTGTTGAATATACAGGAGAAATAATCTAAAATGTTGTAGTTTGAATTCTCTCTGTTGTCACCTTCCCTAAGATTAAAAGCCATTTTTGCCGCTGACTTCTATCCAGGTAATTACTGTGTTAATTTGTGTATTGACGCCTGGCGCCCGAGGTTCTTTTTTTATATTCTTATTTTGGCGTTCAATAACCTAATTTTGTTTAACACAGATGAAATTTAAATTTTGTTACACACATTAGTGGTAAAATCATACCCACATGGCATCTGTCACACAGGTTTTACAGCCAAATGGTTGGAGCTACAGTCTTCAAATTTTAACAGTATAAGCATCTTGTTGACCAAAGCCATACAAATAGTAAAAAATACATTTGGTACGGAACCTAAATGTGCGAAGTACGACATGCACTTGGCCGGCTTTTTTAATATAAACAAGTTCTAGTATGACTCGTTAGAGCCACCAAAACTTTTTAACATAAACAAGTTCTAGTATGACTCGTTAGAGCCACCAAAACTTTTTAACATAAACAAGTTCTAGTATGACTCGTTAGAGCCACCAAAACTTTTTAAAATAAACAAGTTCTAGTATGACTCGTTAGAGCCACCAAAACTTTTTAACATAAACAAGTTCTAGTATGACTCGTTAGAGCCACCAAAACTTTTTAACATAAACAAGTTCTAGTATGACTCGTTAGAGCCACCAAAACTTTTTAACATAAACAAGTTCTAGTATGACTCGTTAGAGCCACCAAAACTTTTTAACATAAACAAGTTCTAGTATGACTCGTTAGAGCCACCAAAACTTTTTAACATAAACAAGTTCTAGTATGACTCGTTAGAGCCACCAAAACTTTTTAACATAAACAAGTTCTAGTATGAGTCGTTAGAGCCACCAAAACTTTTTAACATAAACAAGTTCCAGTATGACTCGTTAGAGCCACCAAAACTTTTTAACATAAACAAGTTCTAGTATGAGTCGTTAGAGCCACCAAAACTTTTTAACATAAACAAGTTCTAGTATGACTCGTTAGAGCCACCAAAACTTTTTAACATAAACAAGTTCTAGTATGACTCGTTAGAGCCACCAAAACTTTTTAACATAAACAAGTTCTAGTATGACTCGTTAGAGCCACCAAAACTTTTGTGTCCTAAGGGCTGAACTTCATTTATCAACATCCATTCGCATTTAGCTGGATGGTTTAGGACACATGTATATGTCGCAGCCAATGAGCACGTGGCAATGTTTGTGTAATGAGCACGATCATTTGTTCTGTGTCTGGGTGTAATTTATCTATACCTAATATGTATGTATTTAGAAATATATAAGTATGTTTATCAGTTGTCTAGTACCCATAACACAAGCTCTGCTTAGCTTGGGGCTAGATGGCGTTGTGTGATAGTTGTGGAATATTATTATTATTTATTATTATCTGGTTGAATTCGCCATTCAATTGGACGCCTTATTTTCCTTTTTCGCGGAAGGGCGTGTCAGACTAAAACCCACCCCTGTTCCTCCCTGCCCTACGTGCCCGGGGGCGAGGTAACTCTTTCGAATTTATCCTCCACCCCCGGGCAGGCATTGGCCGTGGCAGGCCCCGTCCTTTGCTGACAACTCTTTGAGGCGCGCCTGGAACACTACGCGCCGTCGACTCTCGGGCCTGGTGCTGATCGGACGGCGAGTTACCCACTACTCGCCGTCCGCAGGCCCGGGTCAATTGGACGCCTAGGCCGTTCATTAAGCGCTGGCATTCAATTAAATGACTGAAGGACAACCAGCAAAATATTTGAACGCAACGCTTAACCAGATGGCTGGATGTCATCAAATTAGAGAATCACTATCTTTTACTGAAAGGCAGTGCGAGAACCGGACGGCTATAGCTATGAACTAAGTTAGAGATGTCAAACTAGTTTTTTTTTTTTTGGGGTGTGGGAAATCATCCTATGACTTCTTCCGCTCTAGGGTGGAGCGGAAGGGCGTGTCAGACTCTTACTGACTAAAACCCACCCCTGTTCCTCCCTCCCCAGAATGCCCAGGGGCGAGGTAACTCTTTCGAATTTATCCTCCACCCCCGGGCAGGCATCGGCCGTGACAGGCCCCGTCCTTTTTGGTGACAACTCTTTGAAGCGCGCGTGGAACACTACGCGCCGTCGACTCTCGGGCCTGGTGTTGATCGGACGGCGAGTTACCCACTACTCGCCGTCCGCAGGCCCAGGTCTACGGTGGCCGGAGATCGTCTCGCGGCGCCCGAAGCCCCTGGCGTCACCTGCGGCGGCTGCTGCTGAGGGCGTGAGGGCGACTCTGCTGTTGTTGAGCCTCCCTCACGTATGCCGCCTCCCTCTTCGCGAGCATTATTGCTTCGCAGAAGGAGGAGCCGGCTTCCCATTCCCTCTCGCTCCGTACCATGGCCTGAATCAGGGCACGGCGCGAGAGGTCGCTGCCGCCTATCGCATCCACGAGGACACGGCGGTGCTCTGCCCAAGCGGGGCAAACCTCCACCGTGTCCTCTGGGCGATCCTCGCAGTGATGTCAAACTAGTTCACCTCCCTTCTTAGAATCACACAACTGAGTATTCATATCGTAGTCCGCAAGCTCGAACAATGATGAATGATGATGACCAAGTGAATAGTTTGAGGGCAGTTCATGATGATATATTCGAGTTGAGAGAAATTCTTCAGCATTGATCTGATGTTTACGTGAAGCATTGTTATTGAGTTGTATATATCTGGTAATTCGTCTGTGTATTCATTCCAATGATGTTTGTATGTATTCTCAACTATATTATCGTAAGTGTCATCCATTTTTGGTGTTTTTTTTAGATTGGTCAGGGGGTAAACTAATTAATATTAATGTGAAGGGCTTCACGTGTCCTGATTATTTTTCAAATTCAGAGACAAGCTTCTGTATATCCTTCTGTGATCGAATATTGTAGGTTTTTCCTTCTTCGCACCTTTTTAACCGACTTCGAAAAAGGAGGAGGTTATCAATTCGGATGTTTGTATTTTTTTTTTTATGTATGTTCGGGCATAACTCCGTTATGATGACGGGTTTGCAAAATTCTTTTTTTGTTTGAAAGGGGTTTATTCCGAAATGGTCCCATTTAAATTTCAAAAAGATCTGATGATGGGTTTCGGAGACAGACAACGGAACTCTTCAAAAATTGACAGCAAATCAACCGTGATTGCTGCTATCGTATGTCTATGAACTATTAACTGAATAATAATTGCTAAAATTAAATATTAATTGAATTAATTTTTAATTTTTATTTGATTTTGATTCCGATTTTGATTTTTGTTTGTTCCTTTTGATTTAGAATTTGATTTGAATTGAATTTTGATTCTGATTTTAATTTTTGTTTGTGTTTATTTTTATTTTCTATTGATTTTAATTTTGATTTAATTTTTATTTTGAATTTGAATTTAATTTGATTTTGATTTTGGCTTTGATTGTTATTTTAATTTTGTATTTGATTTTAATTCCAATTTTGTTTTGTATTTGATTTTGATTTGAATTTAATTTAATTTTTAAATATAACATAGTTTCTAGGTGTAATACTATCAATGTTATGGGCCAAATGTGTCTGAAATAAAAAGATTTTTTTTTTTTTTTTATTAACATAGTTTAATGGGGAACCACAACTAAAAAGTGAAAAATAAAAAACTTTTTTACAAAAAAATATAACCGACTTCCAAAAAAAGTGCAAAATAACTTTAATTTCGGAAGTCGGTGTCAAAAAACAAAGACACAAAACAGGAACACCGATATATAAATAATATTTATAATAATATTTGTCCGTTCTTACACCAGATGAATTTACATATATTTGTTTCTTTCAGAGCAGTCTTCGTTGCCCACAATAGTTAGGCCGTTGTGGGTGATAAACTTTCTCTGAGGTATATTTTGTTATCCTCACCACAACCTAGGTCTTTCCTGTCCTCCTTTTAGGTAATCAATATATCTGTGCCAGGAGGAATCGCTCTTCTATTTCAAAAGTACATTGTTATTTACATGAAATAGTCCCGATAAAACTATTATTAAAATCAAACAAACCACTCCTAAAATTCAAATTTAAATAAATTTGGGTAAAGTTATTTCGATTTGAATGGAAATCATGCTTCTTCAGCCTACTGAGTTGTTATTTTGCAAATTTATACTATTTGAGAAGATTCTAGAACTGAAGTTCGTAGGTGTGCAGGCAAGGCCTAAAATACGTAGATCCACGTTAAAAAGACGTAGAGTTGGTGGAACTGGATATGAGAAGACAAATAGCTTTACGAGGATTTTTTTTTGTGCAATCTGTTAAATTTTTAAAGCTTAGGTTATTGAACTTGCTATCAAAACAAACTATCTAGAACGTTCGATGCTAATCTAATCAGTAATTCGCAATAAAAATACTACAGATTATTTTGTGATTGGTGAAAAAATCTAATCAATATATAGTGATAAAAAGACAAAAACTGCTTATTACTTTAATTTTTTAACAGAATATTATGTTCTCGTTATTTATAGTCAGTCGACTTTGACACCTGACAATTCACAAAAGTTTAGTTGTGAACAGTGAAATATATTTAGTGCCAACACGTAAAACATTGTCATCAGACCGCATCTAATACAATATACGTTTCGTGATGACATCATGGCACAAAATAGTGAAGATAATATAACTCCAGCTGAAGGCCATATGATCATCACAAACATAGCTTCAGCTTCAACCCAGGAACCAGTGAACAGGGAAGAGCTCGTGAGAATGTTTTGCACTGATTTACGACTTTGTGACATTCTTGAATATTTAGAAGAGAGAAGCTTCCTAGATAGTATGAAGAACATATTAAATTATAACTTGCCGTCGAAGAAAAAAATCACCGAAGAACTAATTCCTGAAGTTTTCAACAGCGCAAGATCGGCGTTGATGAAAACCTTGGAGTCGGTCCAACATGTGGCCATCTCAATAGAAACGTGGAAGTGGGGGATCCGTGGTATTGATATGTTAACTGTCACAGCACATTTTGTTCATCAGTCGAAATTCATATCGCGAATTTTGTTCACAAAAAAGAGACTGGAGGGAGCAGGAAAATTTCACAAAATGATGAAAGGCGAATTAATCGAATGGCAGGTCATGCACAAAGTGGTGAGTTTTACTGCAAATTCTGACCATATGTACAGAATGTTAGATGCAATTGCGGAAGATCTTTTAAAAACATCTAGCATGGTTTGTATAGCTGATTACTTAAACGAAGTAAGCGAACGCTTAAGCACGATTCAGCGTAGTTCAAAACATATAAATATTCATGAATTAGCAACGAAGCGCCTTTTGAAGACAGAAGAAGATAAATTCTCTAGTTGGCATGACCAGTATACTGTGTTAAAGCATATAAGTGAAGGCAACGCTGGCGACTTTACTGCAGATGAAAGAAAAGCGTACAGCGAATGCTTCCAAATGTTAAAATTTGTTGATGATTTGAACAACAAGTTGTCTGGTCAACAATACATAACAATGTCTTGTATTTATCCTCTATTTCTGGGTTTGGAACTAAAACTAAGTAAATGGGTTCCATCTTCTTCTCTCGCAAAACAACTTAAGGAGATATTAAAACAGCATACATATTTACAGCGGTGCCTAAGCCATATTACACTGCGTAATAAATTTGTGCCACTAAAGGCAACATTTATGGATCCCAGATTTAAGACGACCATTTTAAATCATTATGTTGATTCAGGGGTCGTGCAGCGAGAGTTGGAAAAGGAATTAATTAAATTTATAAATGAAAACAACCAATCAAATCAATTTATTTCAACTGCCAACAACCAATCCGAAGAAAATGTAAATGTATTTGACTATTTGACAGATAATCGTGAAAACATGGCTGATACGTCTTCACGTGCAAAAGCTATGATGTCACACTATGTTGATGTACCTGACTTACATCCAGACGAAAACCCTTTTCAATTCTGGGAAGACTTTAGTCGTACGTATAAGTACAGTGAGTTTCATATGTTGGCTCTAAAGTATTTATGTGTCCCTGCAAATGCAATACCTTCTAGCGAGTACCCTTGGAATAAATTTGTTCGTGACAAGAAATCTTATACTAAACTCAGGAGTTCATTGGAGTATGAAAATATTAATGAAATATTGTTTCTGCATAGTTACTATTCCAGAAATTAATTAAGAAAGAATAAAACTTTTGAAAACATGTTATTTAATTATTATTACTGTAAGACTCGCTTTTTAAGAGGATATGTCCCTGCTTTACATTATTTTTTATTGTGTACAATACATGGTTTATTGTTCGGGTCCTTACACAGAGACATGGCAACGAGTTTTAGGAATTGTCACTATTTATAGATTAAGCTTAAAAATTGTAAATTGTAACGAAATTATAAGCATTAAAAAAAAATCGTGTGATACGTTCTTTGGATTCCATATACGAAGGGTCCAAATGGAGCCCCCTATTGCTGTTACTCACATGTCCGTCTGTCTGTCCGTCGTCTGTCACACAGGTTTTACAGCCAAAAGGTTGGAGCTACAGTCTTCAAATTTTCACAGTATAAGCATCTTGTCGACCCAAAGCCTTACAAACAGTCAAAAATACATTTGGTACCTAAAAATACATACGGAACCCTAAATGTGCGAAGTCCGACACGCACTTGGCCGGTTTTTAGGGTTCCGTACCCAAAGGGTAAAACGGGAACCTATTACTAAGACTCCGCTGTCCGTCTGTCACCAGGCTGTATCTCATGAACCGTGATAGTTAGACAGTTGAAATTTTCACAGATGATGTATTTCTGTTGCCGCTATAAACAAATACTAAAAAACAGAATAAAATAAATAATTTAAGGGGGGGGAGGGGGGGGGGGTTGCTATTTTTATAGATAATGCTACCCGACCTTGTCCGACTCGCACTTGGCCGGTTTTTTAACCTAAAAAAGTGCGAGTTATAGCCACAAAAACGTTTGTGTCCTAAGGTCTGAACTTTATTTATCAGCATTCATTCGCATTTAGCTGGGCCTGCAGTCTCGACATTGATAGCGATCGCTAGGTCCTAACGATCGGTCGCTACGTCGGAAAAATAATTGATTTTCTTGAAATATGTACAGAGACCAGCAGATCAGTTGATCAGTTTTGATGAAAAATAGTGCTTGCAAGTTAAAATTTACGCCGTCTCTGTACATATTTCGAGAAAATCAATTATTTTTCCGACGTAGCGACCAATCGTTAGGACGTAGCGATCACTATCAATGTCGAGACTGCAGGGCCTGGGCCTGGAAGGTTTAGGACACTTTTTATTTTATTTTATTAATTTTAAGAAAACTTACAGCTAATACATTCAAGTAGGCGGAAGTTATGTTTAGAAGAAGGCCAATTACAAGTTTCCACATGTATACGCATCGTGAGACAAAGACTGCGACAGATGGCCATCGTATGCTCTCAGCTGCTAAATGAAGTGCTATCGTATTCAACCAATGACAACAATTTATTGTGGTTTGTCTATCCGAACTTACAGCTGATCAGTCGCAATAGAAAAATCAGCCCTATACATTTTTATGATTGCAGTTTTTTTTATTTATTTAGCCCATACTGTCTCACTGCTGGGCAAATGCCTCTTCCAAATCCTTCCAGGAAATCTTTCCACGAACCACGTCGAACCAGCCCTTATTTTTTTGGGGTGGGAAATCATCCAATGACATCTCTCGCTCTGGGTGGAGCGAGCGTGTCACACTCTTACTGACTAAAACCCACCCCTGTTCAATCCTTGCCTGAATGCCCGGGGAGCGGTAACTCTGTTACGAATTTATCCGCTACCCCTAGGCATGCAGGCACCGGCCATGATGGGCCCCGTCAGTGGTCAAATTATCTTTCGAGGCGCGCGTGGAACACTACGCGCAGTCGACTCTCGGGCCTGGTGCTGATCGGACGGCGAGCTACCCACTACTCGCCGTCCGCAGGCTGATCGTCGAACCAGCCCTTACGGTACCTTTACGGTACGGTACTTATCTATACTAATAATATAAAGAGGAAAGATTTTTTTGTTTGTTGGTTTGTACCGAATAAGCTCCGAAACTACTGGACCAATTGTAACCATTTTATCACCAATGGAAAGCTAAATTATTAACGAGTAACATAGGTTACTTTATATCCCGGGAAAAATAACAGTTCCCGCGGGATAGGTCACGGGAGCGAAGCCGCGGGTAAAGTCCTAGTAATTTAAACTTAACTGTTGAAGTAATACTAAAATTATGTCAATCTTTAAAAGTAAGTTTCATGTAGTTTTTACAAATATTGTTTCCCGAATATTTCACATTGATCCTTTTTTTGCATACCGTAGCTGAACGTCAATGTGACGTCACCGACGTTAGGCGCAAACTTAACTGGACCGGGGTTGTAGGCGCCTGAGGGCCGATTTCACCAATGAAACTAATCGCGATTACTTTAAACTAAACTCAAGTTCATGCGTTTAATCGAGATTAGAGCTTCATTTTGCGTTTCACCGAAAACTGGGCGTTTAGAATTTAAACTAAGTTAAGCTTAAATTAGTTTAGTTTGTAGTTTTAGTATTTTTTTTTCACTTGCGTAACTCGACTAAATGTACTGAACAGTTGAAAAAATTAAAAGAAAGGGGGACTACCCCATAGACAGTAAAAGAAAGGGGACTACCCCATAGAGTAAAAGTTGTTCGTATTGCCAGTGTTCTCATTTATTGTAGTACTAGCTGCGCCCCGGTAGGTAGGTAGCCTATATGTTAATCTAGGCTATAAGCTATCTGCACGGCTCCCTGTCGTTTCGGGCGACGCAGGTGCTCACGGGGCATGGCTGCTTCGGGAAGTACCTGTGTCGCATAAACAGGGAGCCGGACGCTCGGTGCCATCACTGCACCGACTGTCGGGAGGACACGGCGCAGCACACACTGACAGTGTGCCGCATGGGAGGAGCAGCGTCGTGCCCTCGTATCCGAAGTTGGCCCAGACCTGTCGCTGCCGGCCGTCGCTCGTTCAATGGTCGGGAGCGCCGAGTCGTGGGATGCGGTGATCTCCTTCTGTGAAGCCGTAATTTCACAGAAGGAGGCTGCGGAGAGGGAGGGGAGGCCGTGGCCACTCTCCCGATCCGCAGCAGACGTACCGGGCGTCGGCGGAGGGCGGACAACGCCCTCTTCCAGCCCCCCTAAACAGGTCCGGAGGGACGGCGGCTCGGGTTCATCCGCCGCCCCCCATCCAGCAGGACCCGAGGCGGCGGCGCGTAGTGTTCCACGCGCGCCCCTATTAGACGTGCCACAGGTGGCCCGCATTGGCGGGCCGTCACTAGCCGAGGATCATGGAAGTCGTATCAGCCCTCACGATGCCCTGTATAAGTGTGGGACGGTACACCGGGGTGGTTTTTAGTCAGTAAGTCAGTAAGAGTCTGACAGACCCCTTCGCCTGCTCCGGGCGAAGGACATCCATGAGGATTTTCCACCCCGGCAACAAAAAAAAAAGGCTATAAGCTATCTACATACTAAATTTCATCCAAATCGGTCCAGCCGTTTGAGCGTGAAGAAGTAACAAACATACACACTCACAAACTTTCACATTTATAATATTAGTAGGAAGTAGGATTATCATGTCCACCTTCTATGTATAATCTCGTGTGTTTTTCGATCAATTTTGATTCTGTTATCACTGTTAGTATTCTATTGTTGTATATTTTTTGATAAAGTGCTTATATAACAAACTAGCTGACCCGACAGACATTGTCCTAACGCGCGAACTGTCAAACTTGCGAAAATTAAATAGTCGTTAAGTTTTCTGAAATTTGCCAATTTTCTTCGCAACTTTCTTATTTTTTTCTTTCATAAGAACCTTCTCCTGACAATAACCAACACAACAAAAAGATTTAGCGACATCGCTCCAACCGTTCACGCGTGATGCCGTTACCAAGGAAATAGGGATTCGTTTTTACAATAGATATTTTATTAATTTTTTTATTGTTTATAAATGATAAATGAAACGTGATTGAGGTATTATTAGTAAACCTCAAAGTTATTATTCTTTATTTCATTTTGAATTTTTTTATTGTAAGATAAAATTAATTTAAATATTATTATAATTAAATTATATTGTTTGTTAGTTTGTAATTTTATGTAATAATTTGTGAGATTCCAATATCTCTTTTTGCTAATTTAATATAAATATTGTTGACTCTCTACACGTTTTGGTTTAAACTGTAAGTGTAGAGTAATTACGGCACGGTAGGCGCAGTGGTTGAGCGTTCGGCTGCTGCGCTGCGTGTCGCGGGTTCGATCCCCGCACGGAACATATATTTGTATGGCCTACAGATAGTTGTTCCGGGTCTGGGTGTCTTGTGTATGTGAGTTTACATGTTTGTTAACGCACCCACGATACAGGAATAATTCCTAGTGTGGGGCAACGTTTCCTCTAAAAAAAAACTAAATTAATTATATTTTTTCGCTTGTCCTGTGCAAGTCAAAAATAAACTTTATCTATCTTTGTTTTCCATAACCGACCCATTCGTTGCTTTATTACCCACAAGCCCTTTTTTGAGTTTGAGAAATCATCACATAACTTCTTCCGCTCTGGTTGGACAGGGAGGGTTGGTCAGACTCTTACTGACTAAGACCCACCCCTGTTCCTTCTGTTGCTTGTGCCGGGGCCGCGGTGTGCATTCCAACACCCGCACCCTGCCACGAGTCCTAGCACGAGTGTGTAGTGTATGTACTTACTCAGTATTATAGTTCTTGTGGTTGTCTAAGAAGAAGAGACAGCTGAGTGGTTTCCCGCCGTGTGGTTGCCACTTGTGCAAGCAGCGTGGGCTGCTGTCTGCGTGCATGTAAACCTGCAACGTAAGAGTATGTTATACCACGGAGTATCATAGAACTAAGCTATGTCACTTGATAGTTGTGACGTTTGTTTATGATAAATCATGTAAAATTGTAAACTCTTTATCTATACTAATATTATGAAGAGGTAAAGTTTGTGGGGTTGTTGGAGGTAATCTCTGGAGGTCTCCGATGTGAGAATGGGATAGTGCTATTCGTGCTGAATAGCTCCGTCTCTCTCACACACCGGAATTATGATGATAAGATGTCATAGCAAGGGGTGTAAGAAAAATTATGGAGAGAGAGAGCCCGCGCCCCCACAGTGGGTACCTACACTATGAGGAGGCAGGAGGAGGTTACCTGGAAGAACATGACGTATCCGTCGGCCGAGGCGGTGGCGAGCGCGGAGCCGTCGGGCGAGAAGGCGGCGTCGCGGATGGCGCCCGCGTGCTCCGCCGCACACAGCGCGCCGGCCGCGCCCATGCCCGTGACGCCCGCCAGCCCGCACGTGTTCCACATGCGCGCTGCACACAACACACCGTACAGGACCCACAGCGACCAACTTTATACACACGCTAATAACCCATAACATGACAATCCACAGAAACAGACGATTGTTCATATTTATGTAGTATTTCATTCGAGTATCGTTATTTTAAGTCGTAAGAGATACAATTTTTTTTTATTTTTAAGAAACGTTGCCCCACATTATTCCTGTATCATGGGTATGTTCACAAACATGTAAACTCACATATACAAGACACCCAGACCCGGCACAACTATCTGTAGGCCATACAAATATTTGTTCCGTGAGGGAATCGAACCCGCGACACGCAGCGCAGCAGCCGAACGCTCAACCACTGAGCCAACCGTGTCGTCACAATTGTACACTGGTTCCTCCTATCCTCTATTGTGATCTTTCCCAATCACACCAAGTTAAGCTGGGAGAAAGCCAAATTTTGAGTTTTGCTCGGTGTAACGCATCCACCGCGCCCTAGTCTTGTTAACCGACTGCGCCACGTAAAGGAGGGTAATGTGTTTATCAGCCTCTGTATGTATGTATGTTTGTTCCTTTGTGGCACTATAGATAGAGACCAAACGCGTGGAGCGATTTTGATAATTCTTAAGTCAATTGATCCGACTTCACTTTGCGAGTGCTACTAAGGACATGACACTAATCAAAATACAATATGACGACAACTAAACGCCATAATGTGAAAAAGAAAAAAAAATAAAGTCGACGAACTTTATTAAGTCGGACGAACTATATCAAAATAAAAGGTTCGAGGCAGCGATTCCAAAAATATCTCACTAAAAGTTTTTTGAAAATATTTAAAAAAAAACCAGACTGTAAAAAACAACCAAAAAGTTCCAAACAAATCACTTTTCAATCAGTCTGATGCAGTTGGTGGCATGAAATCAATAATTGAACTAAATTAACTGCCACCAACTGCATCAGACTGCTTGAAAAGAGACTTGTTTGGAACGTTGTAGTTGTTTTTTAGTCGGGTTTTTCTTCTCTACTGCTGCTCTTACCGATATTATCGTGCGTGGTGAGCAGCAGCCGCGCCACATCGTCGTCCGTGCTCTCGTCCTCATCGTCGGGTATGTAGGGGCACCACACGACCCGGTGTGACGAGCCCACCGCGCCCGTGTCTTCACGAACCTCGGCCAGTAGTGTACATCTGATAGAATATAGTTTTTGAAGAGTTATTATAAATCGTTACCAAAACTAAGGTTGTATCCATAATCATATTCAGCGACTTGACAATTAGAGGGATACCAGTTTCTGATAAAAAAATGTAGGGACTTAAAAAAAAAACCGGGAGAGTGCGTGTCAGACTTCGCTCATTTAGGGTTCCGTACCAAATGAGAAATTCTGATTTATCAATATATTGTTATTTGTTTGTAAAATATACGAATAATAAACATTATCACCAAATTTCAAGTTCATAGGTCAATCAATGGGAAGTTAAAAAAATCTTTAGAACAAAATTTAATGGTAGACGACGCGACGGATAGATAGACAGACGGACACGTGAAAGACAGCAATAGGGCTCAGTTTGGACCCTTCGGGTACGGAACCCTAAAAAGAATGAGAAATTGAATTAATCTTACAATGTAATATTAGTTTTAACTGAACTCAATTATTTAAAATTTAAATCACATGTAACAAGCAAACTCGAATTTTTGAAAAAAAATTTTAGTGTGTCTCGAAAGCATACCTCAGTCCGCTGTCGGTGACTTCAATCTCGTGCACATAGAAGTTGCCCTGTTCGTCAATACAGGCCAACACCACTTGGGTTTGTATGTAAGCGAACGCCAAGTCTTGCACCTGCAAACAGCACAAGCAATAAAATATTAGACTTGTAGAAGTTGAGACCCCCAAATATTAGACTTGTAGAAGTTGAGACCCCCAAATATTAGACTTGTAGAAGTTGAGACCCCCAAATATTAGACTTGTAGAAGTTGAGACCCCCAAATATTAGACTTGTAGAAGTTGAGACCCACAAATATTAGGACTTTACTGGCAATTTCATTGGTTTACACCTCTGTATTTAATTACATTCTGTTTGTCTATGCCGCGATTGCCTTAGGCCGAAAATGCACTGTCAGGTAGTTTGCTTTTTTTTTTTTTTTGGGGTGGGAAATCATCCTATGACTTCTCCCGCTCTGGGCGGAGCGGGAGGGCGTGTCAGACTCTTACTGACTAAAACCCACCCCTGTTCCTTCCTGCCTTTGAGTGCCCAGGGGCGAGGTAACTCTGTTTCGAATTTATCCTCAACCCCCGGGCAGAGGTAGTTTGCTTAGATAATAGTTCCGCCAAGCCTGTTCTATCATCGGACGGCGATGCGCCACCAGTATTTACATGGTGGACATCCCACCCACTCGCACAAAACATTTTGGGAACACACTCATTGTGCGTACAGGCACAGATAATATAATACTAGCGTACAGATGCCTCATCTGCCCGGGGGTGGAGGATAAATTCGAAAGAGTTACCTCGCCCCCGGGCGCGTAGGGCAGGAAGGAACAGGGGTGGGTTTTAGTCAGTAAGAGTCTGACACGCCCTTCCGCTCCACCCTAGAGCGGAAGGAGTCATAAGATGATTTCCCACACCAAAAAAAAAAAAAAAAAAAAAAAAAAAAAAAGGTGCCTCATCCCACACAAAGAAACGGTACCGTCGGTCGTGTCTACGGGTTTTCGACTTGCACAAGCAACTTTTGTTCTTCGTTCGCGCCCGTCCTCTAACACCTCGCTAGACGGTGTTAGCAGCGACGGTTTGCAAGTAGAATGTATTTACATAAAGTCTTACCAATATTTTCTCACACATTGAGGAATTACTTTATAATTTTTTGGCATTTCATAACAGTTTTACTGTTTCAAAATGTCACTATACAAATTTTAAACAGGCGAATGGATAAACTCTAGGAAATATATCAGTCGTCGCTTATTTGAAAATAAACCACAGTCACGGGGTCTCATCTCGAACAAAGAAAATTTAGTTAAAATAAATTTTAATAGATGGCGGCATATGCATCAATTTCTTATTGAAGTTTAAAGTAATATTAATATTTTGAACATAAATATGGTAAAAACTGTATTTTCTTATTTAATAAACTGCCCTAAGCATAAAGTTGTGGTATAATTGTCTTGTAATTCAAAATTAGACGATTATTGGTACAAATCCTTATACATCTATATTTCTTGTACCAATTATAGATGGCGCTGTTTGAAGATTTAGAGTTTATCCATTCACCTCTTTAAAATTTGAATAGTGACACATTTTGATACAGTAAAACTGCTACGAAAGGCCAAAATACTATAAAATAATTCCTCAATGTGTGAGAAAATATTGGTACGACTTTGAGTAAATTCTATCAGCTTGCAAGCCATCGCTGATAACACCATCTAGCGAGGTGTAGAGGACGGGCCCGAACAAAGAACAAAAGTTACTTGTGCCAGATGAAAACCCGTAGTTACGGCGGTACCGTTTCTTTGTATGGGATGAGGCATCTGTACGCTAGTATTATATTTTCTGTGCCACAGTTTTATGAGCATAGAGTCGTTTGTCTACTCTTTTCTTAATATTTATTACCTTTTCCGTTCAATGAGCTCACGAAATAGTTTAATGAGCAAGTTACGCTACCCGCCGATGTCACTATACATATTAAATACATTCAAATAAAAGCAATGGGTGGTAAATTACCTGAATAAATAAATGGATTATTATTATTTATTATAATCATCTAATAGCAGCTACTTTAGGTACAGCAGTTATTATTTATTGAATTGTAGGCAAAGAGTGGTATAGTACGATTCAAAACCACTGGCGGCTCGGAATAGCGAGTACTGAGCAGTGAGAAACAAACTTCACAGCAGCCAAGCCTAAGTTTGAATTGAGCTGTAGGTATAGTTGTTACCTCGCCCTTCATGCCCTTGATGAGCGCGCGCCTGTCCGTCCCCGGCTCCGGGTTGTACACCACGCGAACCATGCCGCTCCACGTGCCAGGGTTCACCGCATTGGGAGCTGAGGACAAAGTGAGGGTATTGTTAGTCAGGGTCAGCACACATAAACGAAACGCGAAGATGCTTGAAGAGGCTGGTTGTTTTGCGCTTCGCCGCGAGACACGTCGTAAAGCCACGGGGCGTATACGAATAAGAATGTATCCTGCATAAAAAAATATGATTCTATTCAGTCCGTCATCATTACATAATCAAAAACTATTGCACAATTATTTTTTGCTTTATTAAATCAGTAAAAATTTACAGCGAAAAAGTGCATCAAACTTAAGGAAGTAGGGACCTGTTACGTCACTTCTAAGTGAAAACTGGCCAGGTGCGTGTCGGACTACGCACATATAGGGTTCTGTAGGAAATATCAAAGCAAAAATGTGATTAATCAATATATTGGTGTTATATGTTGGCGACGGACAGACGGACACGTAGGTGACAGCAATAGGGTACCTTTTGGACACTTCTGGTACGGAACCCTAAAAAGTGATTGTTTTTTTACGTAGACGTGACATCATGCAAAATTTCACTTTCACGCACTGTATCTTTTTCATTTTTAGTCTTCCGTACCCGAAGGGTCCAAAACGTCACGCTGCGCCTCGCCACACCACGGGTATTCGATTTTGAAATTCCGAGGAGTTTATTCAAAATCTCTCACTCAAATGTATAGTTTATAAAGTTCTATACTGTATCCCCGTGCTGTACCTTACAGGTGTTTTCTACTTGGTAACTTTATAAGACACTAACGACTGGCCCCAGTTCGCACGGGTACAGAAAGCCTTCCTCATGAATCACTCTGTATATTGGTGAAAACTGAAAACCACATGAAAATCCGTTCGGTAGTTTTTGAGTATATCGCGACAGACCGACGCGGCTAGGGACTTTGTTTTATAATATGTGGGTAGTGAATCATGTAGTTGTACTCTGTTGTATGTCGTTAATTTATCGCAAATATATACCTTTTCTTTCTTTATTTTTTATGTTGATGACCCATATTTTGTATGAACAGTAGTGTCTAAACCAGGAGGAGCTCGAGGCGAGCCGCACGGGTCGATCCATCAGGTTAAGCTACGCTTGCCGGGATTGGTCCATGGATGGGTGACCATCTTTAGACTCCTTCGTGCCTCGGAAACCACGTTAAGCCGTTGATCCCGGCTGTCAATGGTGGATCTTTGACAGTCGTTACGGGTCGTCAGAAGCCTGAAAGTCAGACAACCAGTCTTACCAAGGGGTATCGTATTACCCAGTAACTGGTTGTGGAGGTCAGATAGGCAGTCGCTCCATATAAAATATTGGTATTCAGCTGCATCCGGTTAGACTGGAAGCCGACCCCAAAATAGTTGGGAAAAGGTTAGGCAGATTGAGTAGTGTCTAAACCCTAGATTATAGAGAGCATACAGAATCAAATCTTTAGTCAAGTGATTCGATTGGCTGTCCTTATTTTAGTCAGCTCATCATTACAGCTACTGCCAGGGTCGCGAGTGGCTGGCTCTGGCACAGGCAACTGAAGGAACATGGGTGGGTAGGTCATCGCGAGACGATCTCCGGCCACCGTAGACCCGGGCCTGCGGACGGGGAGCAGTGGGTAGCTCGCCGTCCGATCAGCACCAGGCCCGTGAGTCGACGGCGCGTAGTGTTCCACGCGCGCCTCAAAGAGTTGATTGTCAGCCACCACTAACGGGGCCCATCATGACCGGTGCCTGCATGCCAAGGGGTAGCGGATAAATTCGTAACAGAGTTACCGCTCCCCTGGGCACTCAGGCAAGGAAGGAACAAGGGTGGGTTTTAGTCAGTAAGAGTCTGACACACCCTCCCGCTGCACCCAGAGGGGGAGAAGTCATTGGATGAATTCCCAACCCAAAAAAAAAAAAAGTTTTCGAGTTTATCGCGACTTTGTTTTTAACCGACTTCAAAAATAGGAGGAGGTTCTCAATTCGACTGTATGTTTTTGTATTTTTGAAGTTATACGTCATTTAGCGCGTTAGGGAAAAATGATGAGAGTAAATTTTTACGATGCGCGCGCACACCGTCACAAAAAACCGACACCCTGAAGTTAGCCTATAGTCTGTGGTTCATGAAGAATGATTGTTTTCCTTTTGTAAACTTTGTGACAGTTTGGTTTTATATCTTGTTACGCCAAAGAAGTATAACTTCTTACGTGCGTACATAAGTACACACACACTTTTTTTTTATGTGTTACCTCAGAACTTTTTTCTAGGTGAACCGATATTGATGATTCTTTTTTTATTTGTAAGCTGGTGCTTCTCGTATGGTCCCATTTAAATTTGATGAAGATCTGATGAAGAACTTCGGATATATACAATGGAACTCTTCAATAAATGATAGCAAACCTTCCGGAATTGCTGCAATCGCATGTCTGTTTATTGTTTACACCACTTCTTAACATAACATCACGCTGGTACGCTGAAGGGGTAGATTTG
Organism: Polia nebulosa; assembly: GCA_951329385.1. Taxonomy (NCBI): domain Eukaryota; kingdom Metazoa; phylum Arthropoda; class Insecta; order Lepidoptera; family Noctuidae; genus Polia; species Polia nebulosa. The sequence continues at coordinate 3,250,634 of OX589592.1, read as the reverse complement.
TACAGTTCTCCCTGATACACCCTAATTTCACCAATTATGTTCAAATTCCATTTTTGGGGCTATCAATTTGGGCATAATTTTACTATTTAGTTTTAGTTATGGGGTACCTGGATATTGTGGAGAGGCCCAAGAGGGAAACGCTATAGAGGAAGACCGCTTACGAGATGGGCAGATGATATTAGTAAAACGGCTGGCATGGACTGGATGCAAACAGCTCAAGATAGGGAAAATTGGGCTTCTTTGGAGGAAAAAAAAATTAAAGTAGTGTAATAATTAGGATTAAGTATAACTATTTTGTTATTTCTTGCAAGAAATTAAAGGCTTTTTTATTTTATTATTTTATTATGGGGTACCTACAACAACTAAAAAGTCGGTGTCAAATATCGAAGAAACAAAACTAGAAACACCAACTTCCAAAATTAAATTTACATTTTTTTATGGAAGTTGGTTGTATTTTTTTTTTTTTAAGTTTTAGTCATATTATGTAGTGATTATTTTTTCAGAAAGTGTTTTTTTATAATCTGTCCTCATACTTTTATTAAACAACAACTTTCTTAAACGGAGACAGTATATGATTCAGCAAAGCTTTGTGATTATGCCTTTATTGCTGGTACTAATCTATGCTGGTATTGCAAAATTGACTGTTTTGAACCGCGTTTTTATCAGTCAAGAAGTTCAGGTTACAATATTATTACATCCTGCCTGACTAGCTTTGCTGACCATTCACATATGATAAAAGGTTGACAAGTAAACATCGATTTTTTTCTCTCTCTTTTTAATGAAATCTGTTCTAAGACATTCAACGGGTCGATTCTGTTTACAGCTCACCGTGAAAACTTAGGTGGAGTGAAGTGAACTGTCATTCCACTTTGATTGTATGGATTGACAGCCCACTTCACCTAAGTTTTCACGGTGAGATTTTACAGAATAGCACTACAGTAATAGGTTCATGATAGTTGGTAATCTTGCACGGTATAGAGTCACTCACCGCCCCAGCCGTTCTATACTAAAGCTCATTCAAGCTACATTTTTTTTTCTCTGTTTAATGAAATCTGTTCTAGGACATTCAGTAATAGATTTATGATGGTTGGTAATCCTGCGCAGTATGGAGTCACTCACTGCTCCACCCGTTCTATACTAAAGCTCATTCAAGCGAGATTTTTTTTATAAAGTAGATCTTGGGGTGCTTCTTTTTAATTTTGTGAAGGTTAGACAAAATCATAAAAAATAAAATGAAAACTGGGCAACTGCGAGTCGGAATCGCGCATGAAGGGTTCCGTACCATCATACAAGATTATACGCGTCTACTTGTTGCCATTATTAAATTCGACCAAAAAAGCCAAAGAACCACGTTTCTAGTAGGGGAGCCCCCTTTAATTTATTTTGTTATTTGTTGTTATAGCAGCAACAGATTTACACATTCTGTGAAAATTTCAACTGTCTACCTATTACGGATCATGAGATACAGCCCGCTGACAGACAGACTGATGGATGGATGGCTTAGTAATAGGGTCCTGTTGGAATCCCCCTAAGAATTATTTCTTCTTCTATCTTGTTTTCAAGGCATCTTTGAATAGTACACAAATATAATGTAAAACAAAGTCACTGACTGCCTTATCTGTTTTTCTGCTTACTTCTACACCACACAACCTATTTTGAATTAAATTTGAAATAATGATAAACAAATTTACAAAGAAAGTTTTTTTTTATATAAATTGTACCTCTGCTAAACCAGGACTGTTGTTAAGAAGATGTAGAGAACATAGTATAAATCAAAATCACTTTTTGTGTCTGTTTGTTCCTCTGCTAACTACACCCACGACTAACCAAAAAACTGCTCAGTCTCAGTAGAGCCAACCTTAGAATAATAATAGGGACAATCACGGGCCATTGCCTCTTGAATAAACATCTCTTCAACCTAGGCGCCACGGACAACCCTCTCTGTAGAGGCTGCTTTGACGCTGAAGAATCAGTCGCCCACGTCATCCTGGATTGCGTGGCCGTGGCTACACAACGTGCACAAATCCTCGGAACAGTGAGGTCGCTCCGCGAAGCCTGTGAATCTCCCAGGACCCACCACGCACAACGGACCAAAAGAGAGTCTAAGTGCGGACAACGTTGTCCCTATACTATACTATCCTCTGCTAACTCCTCCTAACCCACGCAATGGATTTAAATGTGGTTTTCACTAAAAGAAAGAGCGATAAACTAGGAAGGTTTATGATATATGGTTAATTTGTACCCATGCTGGGGCAGGTTGCTAGTACAAAATAAAAGGCTTTCTTCAATATAACTTATGACGCAACATATTTGAGAAGAAATTACAAAATTTAACATTTTCCTGACACATACTGTTTTCTAAAGCAGGACCTGTAACCTGTCGGTTTTAGTAAACAGGCCCCAGGTTAAAAACCTAAACATCAGTTCTTACACAGATAGTGGGCTCTTTGAAAGCCCCGACCCAAAATTGAAGACTGCTGATCTTCATACCTGTAGATAAATATATTATTCATTAAAGAATATACAAATGTCTCTGACAGAATCAATGATCATACCTTTGATGGAGTATGCCAGGTACTTCCCACTGGTATGCATAGCCAGTAACTGCCCAGCATAGAACTTAGGCTCCCAGTTGTAGTCCACCAGGTTTTTAAGCTTCACCTTGGAGCTACCGTGGTCATGGTTGCCAGCATTGGTGTTCACCAGTACGTTGGTGGAGTATACCTCTGCACTGCACACTCCGTCTCCCTCGGAGAATGATCTGGAAAGAGCAGCTCTATTGATAACGGACGATATTGGTGCATCAACATATGTTCTGGGAAATTAGTTTTTGGTTTGGAGTGCAGGGCTTTGGAGGAAATAAAAAACAAGTACTTTTTTAAGACTTGGTCTAACAAATTATTACTAGGTAAAAGTTATTATGATGTAGCCAATTTTAACGCTCATAACTGGCATATGTCCCATATATAAGAGACTGTCACCATATTTAAGTATTGGTTCCCGAATTGTTACTTGTCCCATTTATCAATAAACACGTAGGGTTCGTAGACGACAGCAGGTGAGAGACAGCATTATCAATAAACTAAAATCTATGTCAAAATATGATTGGGCGAAGAAACAGGAGCCTAGTCCTGGTGGTTCTTCTCAATCATAATTAAACTGGTTTCTATTAATTTATCAAGATTGGAGTGAATTGTTTTTTTTGGTTATTGTTTTTCATTCATTTTTTATTATCTCATTTTCAGTCTTTGTTTATTTGAAACTATAATCCCTGCCCAAGTTTCCAGCAGTTCCCAACAATTATGGCAACTAATGGTATAATGGTTCTTCAAGATATCATTGCAAACAAATTACTGCATTAGAAAAGTAAAAATACCAAAAATTTCGTGAAAAATGCTGTGTGGGGTGAAACAAAAAAAAAAAACTACTAAAAATTACATTTTTGTACAATAATGTAATTTTGATTTTGTTTTATGATTCGTGAGCGTGTGTAAATTTTGTTTGCTTTAGGGTAGTGTATAAAAGTTTACTGTGATGTATCGGAAAAGTCCAAAGCGGTCTTCGTGATATTCGGGCGTGTTAGAACGATGTTAAGGCAACAGGTTACAGTATTTTGGCTCTAAGTATACAAAAAATAAACATAGACATCACATAATACAGCCTTTACTAGACAGGACACACTTAGAACCTTAGAACCTAGTATTTATTTGCGTAAGCAATTTAGCAAAAGCAAAATTCAGTTTCGGAATGTCACTTACATCGTTTGAGTGGCATCCGATAGCTTTGGAAGCAATGTTGTTGGTGCCATGGTTGAGCTAATCTTCCACTTTTCACATGAATTTCGTAAACTTTAGCGCGAATTCACAATAGAATCGTAATTGCAAAAAATCATGCAAATATTACAACAGCAAACCGCTGATGCCGACCGACATGAGAATGCGTTTTGTTTCCACATTACGCGTTCCAAGTGTCCACAAAAAATAAACATAATTTGATTTATCTAAAATTTACTACCAAAATAATAATTACATAATTAATTAAACAAAATTTCTGGCAGCAATATCATGAATACCTACATGATAAATCATTAGTAAAAACAAAATAATGATGAATGGTAGCAATTGGTAGCAATAACGAAACGGAGAACGGGGGGATCTGAAGTGGGTTTTTAATTACCAAGTCGTAAAAAACTTGGTACCTAAAACTTGAAAAGTAGTTTCTACTTTCTAGCCCCCAAAATTATAACTTCACATTTTCGTATTACTATTTACTAAAAATATTATTTTTGAAATTGCCTACATGATTATGTAATTATTGTTGCCAGTCTTCCTAATTTTTTATAGATGCAATGTGCCACAGACCGAGCAAAGAGAACGAACCAATTTTTAGTTGACTTGACAGGTGACAGGGCAGTGAATTGATTTTTTCGAAAATGGTAAGATTTAATCGTAAATATTAAATAATTTGCGTTGATATCGTAAGGGAATCATGATAATTATGTTAATAATTGTTTCAGTCGTTAACAGACAAACTTTCCATGCTTATGGCCCGACCGGGCGGCGACAATGCCCAGAAAGATGACGTGCCTTGGTGGATGCGCTACGCTGGTCGGGGACTTGGAACAGTTGGCGGCTTCAGTTCGTATTATTTTGCTATAAAATATATATGATACACATGCCACTTTGACGTGACGAATGGAAAAAGTAATGTGCGCTAACATTTCAGTACAGTTACCCAGTAGATCAACAGTATTATCTTATCTTGCGAACCCAAATCCACAGTACCACCCTTGATTTTAGACAATGGTCCTGAAATAACAAACAGTTATGAGCTGTAACTTATTACGTCTTAATTTCTCTGACAAAAAGAAAAAGTTCCATTGCATTTTATTAAGAAAGCGTTCCTTATGATTATTGGGGCATTAATGTACACTTTTTTTTTAATGAGTACCTACATTTATATGTTATCATTCTTAATCTCTTAATTTAAAACAATTTTGATGTACCTATGCATTTTAATTTCTGTAATTAGAACCACATAGTTTTTCTGTGAATGTTATATTTAATTAGAAATATTATCCAATCAGAACGAAAATATTGCCAACATAACTATATTGCATCACTTACCGGCAGACCCAATATTTATTGATTAACAATGCAATTGAAAAAACCTACTTAGATCAAAGTTCATTCTACCACCTTATTATTGATCTACCCATAGGCCAAAGATACAATGGATGGACTGCGTGAAAGAGGATCTGAGTAAAGAAATGGTGACTGCAGAGATGACGACTAATAGAGAAGAATGGAAGAAAAAGACATGTTTAAGAATTGACCAGGGCAGGAGAATGATTGTTGATCTAGCTAAGTAATTAGTAAAGGATTCTAATTAGAATAATAATTTGTTAATAATCCTTATACTTCAGAGTGTCATGGAAATGAGTGGTTGTGCTTTAGATAATGCTTCTGCCCATGGAAATTAACAACTTTCTCCAAGAAAGTCATAATAAATTCCCAAAAAGATAAATTATACCTGCCATACTAATTTTAATCAGGTGATGATAACGTTTTACGGAATGTTTTTTTTTCGGGATATTAGCAAGCAGTTAGTCAGCTCTTCACATCACCAGAGGCTGGGCTTTTCTTTGGTCAACAAATCAGCATTGCCAGTCAACGTGGTAATGCTGCCAGCGTTCTGGTTACTTTTTCTATTGACAGCGATGTGGATGTATTTTTTGGTGCACTATGTGTTGTTTTCATACTCATTTGTACGTATTAGTTATTATTGTCAGTTTGTATATAAACCTATTAAGTTATTTAGTTTGGTTGGTTGTGTTATTTAGTTGTGTTGTAGTTATAGTGAAACTATATATTTTTTTTTGGTACTTTACTGTCTTCCTTGAAGAAAGTTGTCCATTTTCATAGGCCGAAGCAGTATCTTAAATATGACCATCAGTTTTCATAGGCCGAAACAGTAGGTATCTTAAATATTACCATCTGTTTTCATAGGCCAAAGCAGTGTCTTAAATATGACCATCCATTTTCATAGGCCGAAGCAGTATCTTCTTAAATATGACCATCCATTTTCATAGGCCGAAGCAGTATGTTAAATATGACCATCCATTTTAATAGGCCGAAGCAGTATCTTAAATATGACCATCCATTTTAATAGGCCGAAGCAGTATCTTAAATATGACCATCCATTTTAATAGGCTGAAGCAGTATCTTTAATATGACCATCCATTTTCATAGGCCGAAGCAGTATCTTAAATATGACCATCCATTTTCATAGGCCACAGCAGTATCTTAAATATGACCATCCATTTTCATAGGCCTAAGCAGTGTCTTAAATATGACCATCCATGTTCATAGGCCGAAGCAGTATCTTAAATATGACCATTCATTTTCATAGGCCGAAGCAGTATCTTAAATATGACCATTCAGTTTCATAGGCCGAAGCTGTGTCTTAAATATGACTAATCCATTTTCATAGGCCGAAGCAGTGTCATAAATATGACCATCCATTTTCATAGGCCGAAGCAGTATCTTAAATATGACCGTCCATTTTCATAGGCCGAAGCAGTGTCTTAAATATGACTAAGCTATTTTCATACCCCGAAGCAGTGTCTTAAATATGACCATCCATTTTCATAGGCCAAAGCAGTATCTTAAATATGACCATCCATTTTCATAGGCTGAAGCAGTGTCTTAAATATGACCATCCATTTCTGTTACACCTTTATTTTTTGTGTGGTGGGAAATCATCCAATGACCTCCCGCTCTGGAGAGCGTGTCAGACTTTTGCTACTAACTTTTACCCACCACTTTTCCTTCAGATGCCTCTGTGCCAAGGGCTGCGGTAACTCCATTCGAATTTATCCACGAACCTTCTGTTACACCCTGTATGCGCTGAGATTAAGATCTACTTCTGCTTGTTGCATAATGTAATGCAAATTACTACGTAAGTACGTACATTGTAAATGCATAGAGTATCATACTTAACAATAATCTACTGGGTCAGCTGCCTGACTGGTTTAAAGATATAAAACAAAGTCAGGTAACTTACACCATTTATAACTCAAGAACGTCTCGACTGATTTTAATGTTCTTTGATTTGTTGGATTTGTCTCCGCCCCGAATAGCAGAATAACTATTAAAAAATCGGAAAAATTCACAATTTTTTTTTATGCGAAAGTTCATTTCCTACGTTGGGTATGTAACGGCTTTTTGATGGTATCTCGAGAACGGATTCATTGATTTTGAGGTGGTACGAAGTTCGCCAGGCCAGCTAGGAAATAATAAGAAGTATTTGAAATCCAGTTTTTGTTCTATCGTTGTTGGTTGAAATCAGATGAAAACCAATCTTTACTGAGGTATTATGGTGAGGTTCAGCCAGATTGAACAATAGTAATGATACTGTGTTTACTAATCTGACTAATTAGTATTTTTCTTTGTGAGTGATGGTTTACTTTTTAGATTATTTCTGTCCAGAAGGTGCCCATTAAGTCCTCAAAATCCAAGTTTATTTGGGGCACTTCAGCTTGTCACATTCTGGAATTGTTCAAGCAGATCTGGAGGAATTTATTTATACACAACAAACATACAAGTTCCCAGTTGGAAAAAAGTCCCACATAATCATTTTGCCACTTATTTTTAATTCTATTATTAGTATTTAAATTATTGAAAAGCATTTTTCCAGCAGAGCTATGTGATAAATATTTATGAACCAGAATCAAGCAGGTTTTTTTAACCGTAGCATTATTATAATTAATTACAAAAATGGTAGAACCAGTTCTCTAAACAGTGCTAAACTGATAATATCAAATGTCAAACATATCTGATAATCAATATCACGCTAAATGTATTAGCTTGTAACGGAAATAAAAAATACCTAATGTTGGTAATTAAATCCTGATTTAAAACAAAAAAAAAAACGTAATTATGATAAAAGAACTATATTCCGTATTTATTTCAATATTATAGGCTCAGTTATTTCGGAGATAAGGGAATGGTCATTTTTCATATAAACTTTTTATTTTAAATTTATGATAAAAATACATTTAAGACCGTCACAATGTGTCCTTTTATTTGATACTAGCTTCTGCCAGCGGCTTCGCCCGCGTGGAATTAGTACTTCCCACGTTATAAAGTTTCAACCCCTTTGTCACCCACTTTTTTTTTGGGGAGGGTTGGGAAATCGTCCAATGACTTCTTCCGCTCTGGGTGGAGCGGGAGGGCGTGTCAGACTCTTACTGACTAAAACCCACCCCTGTTCCTTCCCTGCCTGAGTGCCCAAGGGTGCGGGAAGTCATTTTCAGAATTTATCCGCTACCCCTAGGCATGCAGGCACCGGCCACGATGGGCCCCGTCAGTGGTGGCTGACACTAATCTCTTGTTCGGCGCGCGTGGAACACTACGCGCCGTCGACTCACGGGTCTGGTGCTGATCGGACGGCGAGCTACCCACTGCTCACCGTCCGCAGGCCCGGGTTTTTTCACCCCCTTAAGGGTTGAATTTCGAAAAACCCTTTCTTAGTGGACACCTACTCTTCACAAAGAATACACCCTCCAAATTTCATGTCTCTAGGATCAGCGGTTTAGGCCGTGCGTTGATATATCAGTCAGGACTTCAAATGTAATATGTATACAGAAGATGTCGCACGAAACAGTTTGAAAAACGTTATTTTCTAATTTTACAAAAAGGTGAGGGTGCAAAATGAAAAATTAACTTCGTAAAAAGTGACTTCCATATTCCAAATACATGTTTGGGTCATAGATGTTCCTACCAAATTTCAACTCAATTGGTCCAGTAGATTCGAGACAAATTGGCTGTGACAGATGGACAGATAGACACACACACAAGTGATCCTGTGAGGGTTCCGCTTTTTCATTCGGACTTTTAGAACCCTAAAAATGGGTGGTTTTGTGAACTGCGAGTTAGTTTAAAATGCGCCAAAGGAAAAACAAAAATAACAGGTTTTAGTATCAAAACAATTTCATGGGTAAGAAAAAAAATATCAATTGATAAATAAGCATTTAGTACATACATAACACACAAAACTGCGAATGTTTACACTTCACTCTGTGAATCCTAGATCAATGTAGGTACTAGTTAAACTGTCAGAGGAGCTCGTGGCTAGCAGTAATAATAGCCGCACGGGTCGATTCATCAGGTTAAGCTACGCTTGCCGGGGTTGGTCCATGGATGAGTGACCATCTTTACATACCGAGACTCCGTGTCTCGGAAAGCACGTTAAGTCGTTGTCCCGGCTGTCAATCGTGGATCTTTGACAGTCGTTACGGGTCGTCAGAAGCCCGAAAGTCTGATAACCAGACTTACCAAGGGGTATCGTATTACCCAGTAACTGGGTTCTGGAGGTCAGATAGGCAGTCGCTCAATGTAAAATACTGTTATTCAGCGGCATCTGGTTAGATTGGAAGTCGACCCCAAGAAGTTGGGAAAAGGTTAGGCAGATGAACCAGTCAAACCAGTTAAATTTACATCTGTCTAAATTAATACGTGAAGGAAAAACTTTCGACCCCGTTTTGCGAAAATTACACGGACGGAGGAGAATGAAATTTGGCAAAGTTAAGGTTAATATGGAGAAGGAGTGCAGACAGAAAGCTAATATTTTTAAATAAGTAATATGCATTAAAATTCAATAAATTAATTTAAAAAAAAACATCACACACATTACCATGCGTTTGACACGTATTTGTATAAATACTCTTGTTTATGGTTTACCATTATGTCATGTCATGTAATGGTCTTTGACAGTAAAACCTTAAATAATTTCCAACTTAAAATTTAAATTAGTTATGACCTGCGAGACCTGAGGACCTGCGTTAGGCGGAAGGTGAGGACGCCGTGGTGCTTCTCCAGCCACTCCTCAAAGAGGAGAACCGCTAGTACCTTTACTTAAATAAAAATTAGGACCACCTAAAATCAATCATACGAGTACAAAAATTAGTTTTTCCAGCCTGCCACCTCCACTTATCAAAATAAACATTATAATCACGAAATGGACTTATTTACTTCAATTGTATAAAGTACAAGATAACAGCTGATAACATCGAAATTAAATGTTTTTTTGGTTCATTCATAGTAAAATGCGAATCTTGAATGGTGTTTCTTTGACGTTGACATTGGTTTTTGCAGCCAGATCTGGCCATGGCTTGCTCACCTTTTTTTTGTGGGTGGGAAATCATCCAATGACTTGTCCCGCTCTGGGTGGAGCGGGAGGGCTTGTCAGACTTGTACAGACTAAAACCCACCCCTGTTCGTTCCTTGCCTGAGTGCCCAGGGGCGCGGTAACTCTGTTTCGAATTTATCCGTGACCAAAAACGTTCCCCCACACTAGGATATTTACTCCTATATCGTGAATGCGTTCACAAACATGTAAACTCACATACACAATATACCCAGACCCGGAACAACTATCTGTAGGACATAAATATTTGTTCTGTACCAGGATTTTTAAGGCCGTACTACCGACCAAGTGGCGCCCTCATTAAATAAAAAATCGTAGCATAGCATAGAAAATAAATATTAAATAATCCAACGTCACGTTTGTTACAAAGAGGATAAAGTATTTTTACGTTGTTAAAGTACTACGCAAAAGTACCAAAAACGGCCGTTTCTGCCAGTTTTGCCTACTACTTTGGATACGATACATTCTGAGAGCTGTTAACAACGTAAAAATACTTTATCCTTGTAACAAACGTGACGTTGGATTCTTTAATATTTGTTTTCTAGGCTATGCTACGATTTTTTATCCAATGAGGTCGCCACTTGGCCGGTAGTAACCCGCGACATGCAGCGCAGCCGTCGAACGCTCAACCACTGCGCCAACCGTGTCGATCAATAATTACAATAGGAGAGGTCAACTGTTACCTAATAACTTCATCAATACATATTATAAAACTAAGTCCCCCGCCGCCGCCGCGTCTGTCTGTCTGTTCGGAATAAACTCAAAAATTACTAAACGTATTTTCATGCAATTTTCACCAACAGAAAGGTTAGGTGTATAATTTGTATCCGGGCGAAGCGGGGGCGGGTCGCTTAGTACAGAAATAAAGTAAACATAATAATAATTTGGTCTACACTTGCTTAAAAAAACTTTTTTACAAAAAAAACAATCGACTTCCAAAAAAAAAATACACTAAAAATTTATAAATAACTTTAATTTCGGAAGTCGGTGTTTATATTTTTACTTCTTTGTTATTTGACACCGACTTCCGAAATTAAAGTTATTTATAAATTTTTAGTGTATTTTTTTTTGGAAGTCGGTTGTTTTTTTTGTAAAAAAGTTTTTTATTTTTCACTTTTTAGTTGTTATACCCCAGAACTAAAAACCCCAATATAATGGAACGTGGAATTTAAACATTTGGAGAACACCAAAACGTCATCAAGGTACACGTATTTTCCGTTTTTGTTCAGTTTCTCAAAAAGCGCTGAAGCAATTTCGATAAAATTTATATGGGACCACCTCGGGAGTATATTCTTTCAGATGAAAAAAGAATTTTGAAAATTGGTTCACAACTGACGGAGAAATTGGGTAACATACATACAAAAAAAAAACATACAGACGAATTGAGAACCTCCTCTTTTTGGAAGTCGGTTAAAAACTGGGAGAAATGGAGGGAGGAAAAGAATGCCTTTGCCCCACAATGGGACAAAACAGGCTAAAAATAATTTAAAGGCGCAGACTTTATACGACTTCTAGTGATTTTTAATTGAACACCATGTCTAAACAACTAGTCTTATTTCGTTGAAAAAATGAATGTTACTCTATACAACTTGCTTCGTAATTTGATATGTGAATATTTAAAATTATATTTTTATAACAGTGTGATTAATTTGTAAAGTTTTGTATAACGCGTATAAAAAAATTACATTCACGCAAAAACTCTAAAGATATTTTTATGAAACCTTCACCATTTTAAAGATCATTTATATGTATTTTAATATACGTGTTTTAGTATAATGCCTGTTGTTTTATGTATAATAAGTTAATAATGCGTCTAATTTCGGACAGCGCTCCTTGATGGGCGAACCGTATTACTGGGTTGACGTACGACGCGTTACGTGAGCTCAGCACAGAACACGCAAGCTAACCATTCAAGGTCCTTGGCAGTTAATAGCGCCTAAAGGCTCAATTACACCTTCCGATTTCAAGGGACCCAATTTAGGAACAAACTAACTAGGAAGCAGGAGGCGAGCGATTACACTATCCTAAATTGAACTCCTTAGTCGGCAGTGTTGCCAACTCTTACAAATTCGAGTCCCTAAACAGAATATCAAAAGTCGCTCTAAAGTCTCTTAAAAACTGATTCTACCAGGAGCGGACTTAAAAATAAAAAGAGCGGACTCAGATTTTTTTTCTGGGAAAGGGACTTTGTGAAATTTAATTTAATTTTAAACACAAACAAAAATACTACTAGCCCATTTGTAGCGACAAAGTCTCTAAATTGGCAACACTTAGCTCTAAATCGGGGTGATGCGATTACACTATCCTAAATCGTACACAATTTAGGAAGTCAAATCGGGACCTTTCAATCTCACTAAATCGGACACTAACTGCTCTAACTGCTATTACACCTTCCTGTTTCCTAAATTGGGTCCCTTGAAATCGGAAGGTGTAATTGAGCCATTAACTCTTTGCGCGTCTAGCGGACACATGGTGGGCGAGACACAAGTTTTGTGTTCTATTCGCTATTCAAAATATTTTTGAACAAATTTTTTATGTAAAAATAGATAGATAATATGCTCTTTGTTGTACAACATACCAAATTATATAAGGAGCTTATAATTAACAGAGTGTAACAGTGGTCGACACTGGCGTATTTACCCTTAGGCCAAGAGGGCCATGGCCCGGGGCGGCAGACTGCCAGGGGCGAGGAATGCTACCTGCTGCCGTTTTTCAAGTTGGATAAGCACTACTATTTCTACTTTTCTTGCCACCCCGTAACTTCTTGTCTATCACAAGAAAATCTTACCTATCCGAATAGGGTAGCTCGAATTCTAAATAAACAATAGCAAAAAAGAATGTTCCCTGTTTTTGTTAAATAAGGGGTAGGCGGGGTAGCATAAATATTTGGCCCGGGGCGCCAAATCTTTGAATACACCACTGGTGGGCGGTTTTATCGCTAAAAGCGATATTTTAGACAGACGACCGCATGGATTTGACAGAAAAGTACGTTAGAAAAATAATACGTTCGATACTCGGCCGTAACATTAGCATATACACACTGCATTGTCTTGCGTTGTAATCGACACGCTTACACAAACGACGATAATTCCGTTGTTTTTATAAGCCTTTTACAATGTAATTAATACTAGCTCCAGCCAGCGGCTTTGCTCGCGTGGAAGTACTAATACCTACTTCCCCACTTGTAAATTATAACCTACTAGCACTTTGCTCGCGGCTTCACTCCCGTGACCTATCCCGCAGGTACTGTTATTTTTTCCGGGATACAAACTAGCCTATATGTTACTCGCTGATAATTTAGCTTTCTATTGGTGAAAAAATGCTTGAAATCGGTCCAGCAGTTTCGGAGCTTATTCGGTACAAACAAACAAACAAAAAAAACTTTCCTCTTTAAAATATCAGTATAGACTAGACCCGCCCCAGCTTCGCTCGTGTACAAATTATATTGGTGAAAATCGCATGAAAATTCGTTCAGTAGTTTTTGAGTTTGTCGAGTACAGACGCGGCGGGGGACTTTCTTTTTAACCTACTTCAAAAAGGAGGTGGTTATCAATTCGGATGTTTATATACAGGGTGTAACGGAAAGGTGTGGTCATATTTTAGGAGCCAGTCCTGCCCATGGAAATGAACAACTTTCTCTAAGAAAATATAGAGAATTCCCAAAAAAATGTTTGGACTTTCTATACAAAGTTATCATCAGCTGATCAATTTTCGTATGGGGACTAAAAATTTTTTTTTTAATCTCCCCGGATTTTCTTGAAGAAAGTTGTTCATATCGATGGGCAGATGCACAGCAGTTCTTAAAATATGACCACATCTTTCCGTTACACCCTGTATACACATACTTTTTTTGGTCGAAAGGGGTTTATTTCGAAATGGTCCCATTTAAATTACTTATAGATCTGATGAAGATCTTCGGAGCTAGACAGTGGAACTCTTCAATAACAATAAAAGCAAATGACTCGCGATTACTGCGATCGCTTTATCTATGTGGGTATTGTTAACACAATTGAATGGGGAACCACAACTAAAAAGTGAAAAATAAAAACTTTTTTACAAAAAATAGAACCGACTTCAAAAAAAAAAAAAAAAAAGTGCAAAATAACTTTAATTTCGGAAGTCGGTGTCAAAAAACGAAGAAACAAAACCAGAAACAAAAGTTTTTATATTATTAGTGATGTGCTATTCCAGAGTATAATCTGTCTCTGTGCCGCATTTCATCCAAACTATCGCATTTATAAGTAAAAGCATTTCAGCCGAAAGACGTCCACTGCTGAACATAGGCCTCCCCCAAGCATTTATAATATTAGTAGGTTATGTGGGATTGGTAGCGCAGTAGAAATAATGCGACCTTGGTTTGGTATTATTGTAAGGCAGATTGATATTATGGTCAACTGGTCTCTCTCGTTCATTCGGGCATTATGACCAATTGCTGCGTGTGTAGGAAGGTCGTTAACCAAATTGTAACGGGTTATTTTTAGAAAATATCATGTTATGTAGCCGGGTCATTTAGTAATACGGTTTAGATTCTATGGAACTCGTTACCAATTGGTCTAGAAACTTTTTAATAATAAAAACATAACGAAGCATATTCGTCGAAATGTGCCCCACAACATATTATTAGGTCCCCATGAAATCAGCGTTTTGTATGGAGAATTTTAAAGATGTTGCATTTTTCATACTAACATTTTCTTAATTTATTTAACAACTATAAACACTAATGTTTTAAAACTTTTATGCAATAATGTTTAAAAACTAAGATAACGTATGCCACGCATTAAGCAACAAAAATAAGTTTTGGCTAAGTTAAAACAAATTAACAAAAAGAGAAGTCATTTTTAAGGTATTTTTTTGTTTTTATAAAAAAGTAATAAGGTTTTTTTACTATTGGCAGTTGTCTATGACGGTCATTATTAGATATAATATCAAGCTATTGATGAATATTTTAATTCATGGAAGTCACACTGATGGTAAGCGATGATGTGGTCGAAGATGGAGCACGCTTGCCTAGAAGTAACCTACTCACTCTTGACTTAAAGACTCCCAAGTTGTAGCTATCAGGAAGCACAGACTCTGTCAGGGAATTCCACTCCTTAGCTGTACATATAATGAATGTGTTCCCAAAACGTTTTGTGCGTGTGGGTGGCCACACTGTACCGGTGGCGCATCGCTGTTCGTCTAGTGGTCTGATGATGGAACGGGCTTGGCGGAATTAAACTTTGCAATTCCGACGCACACTTCCCGAAATGTAACCGTGAGGAGCTCGTGGCTAAAGTGATAACAGCCGCACGGGTCGATCCATCAGGTTAAGCTACGCTTGCCGTGGTTGGTCCATGGATGGGTGACCATCTTTACATACCGAGACTCCTCCGTGCCTCGGAAAGCACGTTAAGCCGTTGGTCCTGGCTGTCAATCGTGGATCTTTGACAGTCGTTACGGGTCGTCAGAAGCCCGAAAGTCTGACAACCACTCTTACCAAGGGGTATCGTAAAACCCAGTAACTGGGTTGTCGAGGTCAGATAGGCAGTCGCTCCATGTAAAATACTGGTATTCAGCTGTATCTGGTTAGACTGGAAGCCGACCCCAAGATAGTTGGGAAAAGGCTAGGCAGATTGACTCCCCGAAATGTAACCGATGGAAAACCGACAGGCTAGCAACTCAACTCGACGTCAATGCTCAAGACTTTGTATTAATATAAATGTGTTATGTGCATTATATTAATCGTACTGTTTAGGCCCAGTAGGTGGCCGCGTTTATAGCTTCGTGTGAGGCGTTGCTCAGGTCCTCTAGGGTGCAGGTAAACAACCACCTGGGGCACTGGGCACTCCAGTAAATGGGTCATAATGTGAACAGGAATACCGGACTTTATTGGACGTTTGAGACTATTGAAACTTGACAGTTTAAAGTAAAATTATGCTCACTTGGCAACGTAAAAACTTTATGATTGGTGCCTCGGTCGGAGGGTTTCGTAAAAACCTGGGGTGGATGATGTCAGTAAGGCGGCAGACTAATGGATTACATCAGAGGATGTAGCATAACGCCATCCTGTCTAGAGTTTTAATATCGTCAAGCGGCGCTCGCCAAAATGTCTACAAATTTTATAACGCTTGTTGCTTTTTAACCGACTTCGAAAAAGGAGGAGGTTCTATGTTCGGCTGTTTTTTTTTGTTTTTTTGTTATGTATGTCCACCGATTTCTCCGTCAGTTGTGGACCGATTTTCAAAATTCTTTTTTTATCCGAAAAAATATACTGCTGAGGTGGTCCCATATAAATTTTATCGAAATTGTCTCAGCGCTTTTTGAAAAACAACAAAAACGAAAAATACGCATACCTAGAAGACGTTTTAAAAAAAACAACAGACTTCCAAAAAAAAAAATACACTAAAAACTAAAAAAATTACTTTAATTTCGGAAGTCGGTATCAAATAACGAAGAAATAAAATAAAAACTTTAGCGCTTTTTGAAAAACTGAACAAAAACGAAAAATACTCATACCTCGATGACGTTTTGGTTTTCTCCAATTACGAATGTTTACAATAATAAGTGAAATATAAAAACATTTTACAAAAAAAAAAAACAGCTTACTTCCAAAAAAAAAATACACTAAAAATTAAAAAAACTAGTTAGTTCCGACTTCCGAAACTAGTTAGTTTCGTAAGTCGGTGTCAAAAAACGAAGAAATAAAATGCAAATACCGACTTCCGAAATTAAAGTTATTTTTTTGTGTATTTTCTTTTTTGGAAGTCGGTTGTTTTTTTTTTGTAAAAAAGACTTTTTTTATCGTTATGCGAAGTTACAAAGAAATAATACGAAGATTATAGTTATCTGTTGGTGGATATTTATTATTACAGTAGTCTCACTAATCCGGCACCAGCCTTCCCCACCACTTCCTTTTTATTAAATTAGGATATTCTAAAATGCTTTATTTTAATTATCTTATATTTTTAAATACAATCCAATAAACTTAACATTCTAATAATCCGGCACCCCCTGGTTTGTCTCCGAATTAGTGGGACTCTACTGTATTATTATTAGTATTACCAGCTCATACTGTCCCACTGCTGGGCAAAGGCCTCTCTCCATTGTTATCAACGATCACGGTTTAAAAACAAATGAAAAGCTTACTGCTGAGATCTGCGAGAAGGACTTAACTATCACGCGGTGAACGTCACATGTCTTAGAACTTTTGTATGTCACTTCAACAGTGTAGTCCTCATATCTTCACAAAAACTTCCTCTTATTCCAGTCGCCATAGTCCTGGGCCTGATCAACTGCATCAGCATCGTGTTGCTGGACATCGGCTGCCTGATCTCCGGCATCTGGCAGATGTTGGCCGGCTTCATTCTGATAGTATGTGAAGCCCCGTGTTGCTGCTTCTTCATAGACTACGTCCAGACCCTCAGCGATAAAGTGGAAAGCAGGCCCTACTGGAATAAGGCTGCTCTGTATGTTGGGTAAGTTATTAGAAGCCACTATACATAGGCGTCACCTGCACGAGCGAGCGTGTCGCGACGATGTTGTCATCCTTTTTTTTTGAAGCTACATTTGAAGTACATCATCAAATAACTTCTCCCGCACTGAGTGGATCGGTGGGCATATCAGACTCTTACTGACTAAAACCTACCAGTGTTTCTGCAGTTGCCTGGAGGGCGTGTCAGACTCTTACTGACTAAATCACACCCGAGTTCCTTCAATTGCCTGTGCCAAGGCTGCGGTGAATCTTGTTTGACACTCCCACGACCCTGGCTGGGATGTTATTGTCCTGCCACTTCATTATGTAACAACTGAACGTGTTTCCACAAGGTGGCATTATCGCGGCGATACGACGAGTGAAACATCAACTCACCGCGATTCACACGCTCGTGGAGATGGTGCCCTAAACATAAAAATCAAGACAATATTCCAAGAAGGATTAGTCAGTAAGGTAAATTAATGGTTTTCAAATTGACAGACAGTCAGTTAACTGTATTATCTGTCAATTTGCTGAACAATTAATTTCCTTTTATGTATGCCTCACTTTTTCCGGTGTCTGAAATTTAGCAGAGATTTAGCTCCGGCAAGGAAAATGGATACCTTTTATCAAAATACAACGCGAACAAAGTCGCGGGCAGAAGCTAGTACAAACATAATTTTGCAAATCCGTCTCTAAATGACGAAGCTATGCCCGAACACACAACCTCCTTTTTATAGTCGGTTAAAAATCAGTGTTGATGACTTATTAAATTAATTAATGCGGTCGTTCGGGGAGGAAAACACGTCATTTTCCTTAGCGATTATACTTACGGCAGATTATTATTGGTACTTAGTACTTACATTTTTCAATTCGGATGATTTCTTCTTTTTTTAGGTATGTTTGGGCATAACTCCGTCATATATTGCAAAATTCTTTTTTTGTTCGAAAGGGGTTTATCCCGAACTGGTCCCATTTAAATTTCATATAGATCTGTGTGGCTCCGGCTCAAGAATGCTGCGATCATTCCACCCCATGGGTGTCGTAGGAGGCGACTAAGGAAATTTTTTAGACCGTGTATTATTTCAGCACCTTAGGTCACCCGCATGGTGGCGGGTAAACCATCAGCAACCGCATTCCCAAGGAGGGTTGGTGTCAGGCAGGCGGCCGACTGTAAAACATTTACCAAATCATTAGCAATATGTTAAGTCTAAATGGAATGTGCGATAGAGTTAGGGCGTACCCCACAGGCGACGCGCAGGGACAGCACCCGGCCGCTGTGGGAAGTGGACTAAGGTTGTTGCGCGGGGGCAACGGGCAGCATTAGTTTGAAAGCTGAAAAAAAATAGCGAGTATGATGCGTTAAAGAAAAAAGCTATGAAAGCCGTGGAAATAGCGAGAGCAAAAGCTCTGGAAAAACTGTTACACTGGACAGTCCAGCTGGCCATAAAGATCTGTACCGACTTACTAGATCCAGAGAGAGGAAGGCGAAGGATGTTAGTCGGATAAGATGTGTAAGGGATGAAGCTGGAGAGGAGGAAATGATTAAGGATAGATGGCAGGGCTATTTTGAAAGACTGATGAATGAGGAAAATATCTGGAGTGGTGTTGTAGAGAATAAACCAATGAATGAGGGGTTAGTGAGAATGGTCAGTGTGGATGAAGTGAAAATAGCAGTGAATGGAATGAAGAATGGTAAGGCAATTGGTCCAGACGGAATACCAATTGAACTGTGGCAGTCATTACTGGTAGATGGATGGACGTAGTTAGCTTTGTTCTTCAAATTCAAATTTTTATTTCTTTGTCAACATGGGTAGGGGTATAGGATGTTATACAAGTTTATTTAATGATTCTTCAATAAGTTGTTGCTGGAAGAAGCCATACCTGATGAATGGTGCAACAGTTCGTTGGTGCCCATCTTCAAGAACAAAGGTGATGTGCTGGAGTGCAACAACTATAGAAGAATAAAGCTAATGTCACATAGTATGAAAGCATGAGAAAAAGTTATTGAAAAGCGGCTGAGAGAAGAGAGTGAAATCTCACAAAACCAGTTCGGTTTTATGCCTGGTCGGGGTACAACGGATGCCAGTTTCACTATGCGCCAGCTGTGCGAAAAATACAGAGCTGTGCATAAAAACTTGCCGCCCCTTAAGTTAAAGGGGAAAATCTATAAGTCCGTGATTAGACCTGTCGTACTGTATGGATCAGAATGTTGGGCTGTGAAAAAGACGAATAAAAAAGATTGCATGTGGCGGAGGTGAGAATGTTGAGATGGATGTGTGGAGTAACTAGAATGGATAAAGTGAGAAATGAGTACATTAGAGGTAGTTTAAAGTGGCGCCAGTGACAGAAAAGTTGGAAGGGAGCCGCTTATCTTGGTATGGTCATGTGAAGAGGAGGGATGAAACACATGTAACAAAAAGAGTTATGAATATAAATGTGGATGGATGGAGAGGGAGAGGGAGGCCAACGAAAAGATAGATGGGTTGAGTGAGGAATGATATGAAAGAAAAGGGAGTAATAGCGTGACGGCTGACAGGACAGAATGGAAGAAAAAAACGTGTTGCGCCGACCCCAAGTAACATGGGATAAGGGCAGGAAGATGATGATGATAGATCTGATGATGAGTTTCGGAGACAGACAACGGAACTCTTCAAAAATTGACAGCAAATCATCCGCGATTGCAGCAATCGTAAGTCTAAGTATTGTTAACACAATTTAATGAGGAACCACAACTAAAAAGTGAAAAATAACTGCCGAAATTAAAAGTTATTTTGCATTTTTTTTGGAAGTCTGTTCTATTTTTTTTTTGTAAAAAAAGATTTTTATTAAAAATTAAATTAAATTTTTTATAAAATTGTCAGGAAGTAAAATTGTTATAAATATACAAGATATTTATAACAATTTTACTTCCTGACAATTTAAAACTTAAACTTTTCCTTCACTGATAGTGATGAATGGGAATGTCCCAACTGAAAAATTTGGTGCTCAAAGAATGAATCATCTGATAAAACTTATTATGATCATGACATGTAAATTGTATAAAGAAAACATTGCCTTTTAAGTGACCCTTATCGCAATGCCAACGTACGTAATCACAAATAAACGAGTTATCTTGTTATTGTGGGTACTTTTATAAATTTTAAGTTTTTAATGTACAAACTTAGATTGTGTTGACGACTACTCCATCATCGCTCTACGCCTCACCAGTGAGGCCATGCGAAAAAATAAATTATTATTAAAATTATAGTTATTATTAATTATTATTATTAAAAACCTATTGTCGCGTTACCAATCGGTAACGCCGCGGTACCCGAGTAGTTTTAATCGAAAATAGGATAGATCACAAAAAAATATATTTGTTCCGTCAGATCTATTGGGCACGTATTCTTTTCTATTGTCACGTAAACAAAAAAAACCGGCCAAGTGCGAGTCGGACTCGCGCATGAAGGGTTCCGTACCATCGTAAAAGATTATACGCGTCTACTTGTTGCCATTATTAAGATCGAGCAAAAAAAGCCGATAAAAACACGTTTCCAGTAAGGGTCAGCGCAGACAGAGACGAATAATCCCCGCGCTGTCTCGGGCATTTTCTTTACGGATCGCTTATGCTCCCCGCATATCTTCGAGGACGCGCGAGCATTTTTTATCAGGTTCAAGCATTTATGCACTTTATTGCAGTAATTTTAAAGTTTATTTTCAAGTGCGTTAATAAAATCCTCTCCACTGCGCTCTGTTGCGTCTGCGCTGAGCCTTAGGGAGCCCTTTAATTTTTTAATTTATTTTTTATTGTTATAGCGGAGAAACAGAAATACACATTCTGTGAAAGGGTTAATCTCCTGGCGTTTTGCAGAAAATGGGAAATTAATTCTTTAACACACTAGTATTAAAGTACACTTATACTACTAGGCAATGCATACTAAGTGTACTTTAATACGAGTGTATTAAAGTTGAATTTCCCACGATTCGTCATTGACGGCAACACTCCGTCATTATTTTCTGTAAAACGCCTGGAGATTCACCCGAAAATTTCAACTATCAGCCTATTACGGATCATGAGATACAACCCGCTGACAGACAGACGGACGGACGGACAGCGGAAGCTTAGTAATAGGGTCCCGTTGGTTTACCTTCTAGTATGGAAACCTACAAGTGAACTTTGATGAACTTGGTGAATACTACTGAACTGTGATGCGTTTTATCTTCGTAAACTTTTATTGATTTGATAAAGCCAACGATTAGTAAAGTAAAAAATGCATGTCCAATATTTTGATAATCTTAACTTACAGACTCAATAGAATTATTATGTTTTGTACCCTGAAATCATTTATATTGTGGATGGCCTGCATAGCTCTGTTAAGGCGCTATTAGCTGCCAACGACCTTGAGTTGTGTTCTGCGCTGAGCTCACGTAACGCGTCGTATGTCCATCCAGTAATAGGACTCGCCCATCAAAGAGCGCTGTCCGAAATTAGACGCATTATTAATTTATTACACATAAAACAACAAGTATTAAACGAAAACACTGACACTAAATTATAAATAATAAAACGATCTTTAAAATGCTGAAGGTTCCATAAAAATACGCTTTATAGTTTTTGTGTGATTCTCAATTTTTTATCTGCGTTAGACATAACTTTACAAATTAATTACACAATGTTATAAAAATATAATTTCAAATATTCTGAGATCAAATTACGATGGAAATAGTCTAGAGTAACATATATTTTTTTTAAAGAAATAAGACTAGTCGTTTAGATTTGATGTTCAATTAAAAACCATTAAAAGTCGTATAATTGCGCCTTAAAGTAACGTCACGTTGCCTAAACTGACTCATAGTTTTTATCAATGCCACAAAAAGACAACAGGCTGATAAACCTATAGTTTCTTTGTGACGTATTTATTACATGTGACGTTTATCGTTTAATTTATTACTTAATTTATTTGTTAATGTTCATTTCTGTCTAAAATTTTACTTTTATTGTTGATTTAATCGAACTAAGGAGGAGCTCGCGGCTAAAGTAATAACAGCTGCACGGGTCGATCCATCAGGTTAAGCTACGCTTGCCAGGGTTGGTCCATAGATGAGTGACCATCTTTACATACCGAGACTCCTCCGTGCCTCGGCTGTCAATCGTGGATCTTTGACAGTCGTTACGGGTCGTGAGAAGTCCGAAAGTCTGACAACCAGTCTTACCAAGGGGTATCGTATTACCCAGTAACTGGGTTGTAGAGGTCAGATAGGCAGTCGCTTTATGTAAAATACTGGTATTCAGCTGCATCCGGTTGGAAGCCGACCCCAAGATAGTTGGGAAAAGGGTAGGCAGATTCATTCAGTTCATTCCCATTAGTTCGATTCACTAGTTCGATCGTCGAACTAGTGAGAATTTTTTTTCTCATCTGTTCGACCGTCGAACTAGTGAGAACTTTTTTTCTCATTTGTTCGACCGTCGAATTAATGTACTCGCGTTTGAGAGCATTTGCCATCGCATCGCACCGAAGTGACGCGTGTTTTGGACTCTGTTGAGCCGCATGCTCCTTCCGTATCTATCGCAACAAGTAATGCAAGAGCGAGCGAAGCGAGCTCGGGACTTGGGGCACCCCGACTCGGACAGGTTAGGTTAGAAGGGGATGGCGGGGTCAAGAGAGCGAGCGAAGCGAGCAAACAGACCCCGCCATCCCCTTCGTGGTTATTTTTTTATAAACCACCCAGAAGTAGGAGCCCCGCGAAGCGGGGCTCCGTCGACACGTGGCTCATTAATTCGACGGTCGAACAAATGAGAAAAAAACTTCTCACTAGTTCGACGGTCGAACAGATGAGAAAAAAAATTCTCACTAGTTCGACGATCGAACTAATGAATCGAACTAGTGGGAATGAACGATTGATTCTTGTTGTTTTGATCGAATTGATTCAGTAGCATACTTCGGTTATCGCAACTTTTGGGTGCATTAAAATGTCGCCATGAAGGGCGTTGTACACCTAAATGTACGGTCGAAGAATGAAAATATTAGGCTCTCAAATCATGATATTTGGCATCAATTCTAAGTGAGGCACAGTTGTGTTGATGATTTTAATGATTACAGTTCTGTAAATACGTACTTGCTACGGCCGCGAATCATATTTTGACCAACATACAACCTGATACTGACCTGCAAATTGCAAAAAACATATGAAAATTTTAATTTCGCGGGCTTCCCTGGAGCTTTCACCTTAGCTGTACTTCAAGCTCAGCCTGGCTAGTCATCCCAACGACCAATGGCCACCATTGCTGATTGGCAAATATTATACTTACCATAATTTTAGCTCGTAGTATCACGTCCTAAATAATTTTGTTTTTACCTCAATAAAAAATTTCCTCAACTATGTTGTACTCCTTTAAAGGTAAAACTACCGATTTAATTAGTTTTGGCGAACCAATGAGGTACAAAATAAATAATATTTTAACATTATGGCTAAAGTCTGTATTTAAAACATATTTTTCGATACCTCAAGCTCTTTACTACTCGCGAATTACTCTATAGCTGTCCGGTGTTTGAAAGTCGATTTTCTGACACCCTCGTGCCTCGGAAAGCTCGTTAAATCGTTAGTCCTGCGCCTCATTTCTCCCCGGTTGGTTCGGATTGCCGTGCCATCGGACATCGGACTATGAGAGTGAAGGAACAGAGTCAACAGAGAGTGCATATGTGTGTGCACACACGCTAAAGCACCACTCTACACCAACATTCAGGGGTCACGGGACCGAAGTGGACCCTAGATTACCCCCGACATTACCTGCGGAGAGAACTGTCACGTGACTCACGCCCGGTAATGTCGTTGCCATACATTTTGCACGAAGCGTTAGCGCCATTATAAAAGTTATTTGGCTCGGGGGTGGAGGATAAATTCGAAAGAGTTACCTCGCCCCCGGGCGCGTAGGGCAGGGAGGAACAGGGGTGGGTTTTAGTCAGTAAGAGTCTGACACGCCCTTCCGCTCCACCCCAGAGCGGAAAGAGTCATTAGATGATTTCCCACCCCCCAAAAAAAAAAAAAAGGGGGGCTGATCAGACTCTTACTTCAGTTGCCTGTGCCAGAGCAAGGTGACTCCTTCTATTACTCCCGCGACCCACAGTCCAAATCCAATCCAATCCAATCTGAATAATAAAATCTGAGCGTTTGTTACAGCTTTAATAATGAAGTAATAAAATTTCATTGCACGCGTTGCAAATCGTATGCAACGTCACGGATGGATTGAATGCTCTGCAAGCTTGGCATTGTGTCGGCGTTGCTACATAATGGCGTTATCCTTCTCTCTGAAAAACACGTGACTCGGTGTTTTGTTCTTGATGATATTCAGCAAACATATTGAAACCGTTTTGAAATTTATTTTAGCATAGGAGCCATGTTATGTGTGTTGTGTTTGGGGAACACTGGGAGCGAATATGGATGATGGGATGAAATAGTAAGCAATTACAATTTGATCCTTTTTAAATGATTATATTTCGTATAACGCCGGAATTTGTCAAAATATATTCTTCTATAGACAGAGACCTACTTAAATAAAAATGATTGTTTGTATGTTTGACCTCTATGCGTTCCTTAGCCATTGATCAGATTGTAATGTTTCTTTAGTAGGGTCTTTTGAGGACGCCTGCGAGGGTTTCTGACCCAAAAAATCTATACAGATACGTATATACGATCACGATCAGGCCCGAGAATCGACGGCGCGTAGTGATTCACACGCGCCTCAAAGAGTTGTCAGTAATATATAACGGGGCCCGTCATGGCAGATGCCTGCCCTGAGGTCGTGGATAAATTCGAAAAAGTTACCGCGCCCCTGGGCACTCAGGGCAGGGAAGGAACAGGGATGGGTTTTAGTCGGTAAGAGTCTAACACGCCCTCCCGCTCTGCCCGGGGGTGGAGAATAAATTCGAAAGAGTTACCTCGCCCCCGGGCACTCGAGGCAGGGAGGAACAGGGGTGGATTTTAGTCAGTAAGAGTCTGACACGCCCTTCCGCTCCACCCTAGAGCGGAAGAAGTCATACGATGATTTCCCACCCCCAAAAAAAAAAAACACGCCCTCCCGCTCGCGGGAGAAGTCATTGGATGATTTCCGACCTACAAAAAAGGAGGGATACTATTGTGTGACTTACAAAACTACTTAATTTGTTCCATCTCGATTGTTCTTTCTCCTTATGACGGCAGTAAGCTGTGCGACAATCCGTACTTGCGTACCCGCAAAACAAAACATACTAACAGATCAATCCCACACATGTTGTTAATCAGAAAATTAGTAATGTCGGTTTTAGTTAAAACGTGTTTTCATAGAAAAATAAGCATTTTGTATTACATATTATTACTAGCTTTAGCCAGCGGCTTCGGCCGCGTTTAATTTGTACTTCCCCCGTTATAAACTTTCAACCCCATTTTCACCCCATTTTTTTTTTGTTGGGGTGGGATATCATCCAACGACATCTCCCGCTCTGGGTGGAGCTAGCTAGAGCTCTGGGAGAAAAGATAAACCAAAAGTTTTATATGTTTTATTTTTTGTCTTTTTCCAGGCTAGCAGTACCACCATTCTTCATGTGCTTCCTAAGCATGAGCACGTGGTTCGGCAGCGGACTCATCTTCGGTACTGGCATCGTCTACGGAATGATGGCGCTCGGCAAAAAGTCAGTATCATACTTTCATTTATTCGTTCTACCTTCATACTATTCATTATTTTTAAAATTTGAATTTAGAATTAGAGATATTTATCAAGTTTGGCAGTAAAGCAGTGGTGGCCCGACGGTAACAGCCGCCACTTACAAGTTGTAGGTCGTGAGCTCTAACCCAGGCAGGCGTTTTACTTTGTGTAAATTATTTCATCACCACTGCTCTCAAAACGGTGAAGGAAAACATTGTGAGGAAACCGGCATGTCCTAGAACCAAAAATTCGAAGACATGTGACATCCACCAACACACATTGGGCCCGCGTGGTGGATTACGGTCCGGACCATCCCGCAGGCCAGTGCCCCAGCAGTAGGGACATTAAAAGGATGATGATGATGATGATGATCAAGTTGGGAATAACAAACTCAATGTCATGTAAGACAAAGTTCAAATTCCATTGCAACTACTATTTTTTTATGGTATTATTAATACTTCAAAATCAACCTAAAATACACATTGCTAAGCTGAGTTCCATACTTGGGTTGGTGGCGATGGATTCAAGTGATCTCGCATTATAAATTCAAGTATATTGGGGCAATCCTGGGCGTCCATTACACGCTCATGAAGCGTCAGTCTATTCCAAAAGTCTGACTGATGGTTGAATGTTGCAAAAATCTCCGTCAGCCACAACCTTGACTGTGGTAAAACTGACAGCAAGACTTACTGTGTAATGGACGCGCTAGGAAGCATGAATGACAGAAATGCTAACATGACTGACAAAATCAAAAAAGATGGCAATATGGAGGGTAGTTTGATAAATATTTTATAGAAATGTGAAATATTGATAGTGAAGAAAAATAAAATAAAAGCGTATCTTACGTAAACAAAATTATAGTTTTAAGTAATTTTGGAAAGATAACTTTATCTTTTACACACAAATTTTAGTTTCAGCTACAACTTTTAAATTTGTGGATATATTTTCAACTTTACCTCAACTTGTTACTATTCAGAAATCAACTAAATGTACAACAGCGTAAAGTTGATATTTGTTTATATAAGTTCAAATCCATGTTTCAAAATTGATGTTATTTCCATCAATATAGAAACATGGATTTGAATTTATGGAATAGATCCGTAGGCTCTACGTCCATTATACGACGACACTGTTGGTGCAGTGTTTAAGCGACTGGCTGCTGCGCTGTTTGTCGCGGGTTCGATTCCCGCACAGATAAAATATTTGTATGGCCAACAGATAGTTGTACCGAGTCTGAGTGTATGTCTGAGAGTAATTCCTAGTGTGGGGCACCAACTGGCGTCTTTCTATACATACATCCTCCATGCCAGGTTTCTTGAAAACAAGGGAAAAATTTTACCAAAAATAACCTAGTGCATACTTGTCCCAATTTGATAATTTTGATAGAAAACAGATTTGGTAAAGATATTCCCTGACTTTTGAAAAACTAAACCGTATAATGTAACTAACTCTTTTTGGGTGCGTGTGTATTTGTCTAAAATCCTGTTTATAGTTGCCAATCTTCAGTACATGAGTCATCTAATACTGGGTCTGATAATGTGATCTTCGTGGTGTTTGTAATCTTGCATTCGTTTCAGTGAAATTGTGAATCTTGGCTGGAACTTAAGTGCCGCTGTGCTGTGATGTTGAATTTCCAGATATTACTGTCTTGTTGTTAAAATTGTCTGCTGTTTTTCTACTCTGTTTAATTGGTAAACTGGCTTTACTTACTACTTAAAAATATTATTTTGTTAAAAGTCACCACAGAAGATAAATAGATGGATTACCAAGATGCAGGTTATTTATGTAAGTCCGGACGGGGAATAAGGAACTATCACCGTAAGAGTGTTATTACCAAAGGTCGGAATTAAGTAGAATTATTTATGTACTTACACTGATTTCATACAGCGAAAGAATAAAGTGGATATGCCTCAAATCCCGAGATTAATTTTAAAGAGCAGAAAAATACTACGCCAAGAAGCGTTGTTGGGTTCCGCTTCCTGGTGAAGGGTATGGGGCTTACAGGCACATGAGATGTGATAGTTTTGTCTGTGGGATGGCAATGCAATCTCTTGTAATGCAGATGCCTACTTACCAACAGGTGGAACGCTTCATAGAATCCGAAATATAAAACAGTATTTTATATTATTTTTTTGTATGGTATCTCGCAGTTTTTCCTATGTGAGGTTGTCGTCTGCTTAACTGGACTTGCTTGTCGCGACTTTAATAAAAATTAAAGCCTCCAGCCAGGGCTTACCTCGGCTTAGGGCGTCGCTGGGTGGAGGACAGCAAGGGACGGGCTGGATCGAATTTTGGTTATTAAGGGACGAATTTAGTTATCATAAAAGAGTACCAAAGCCATTGACTTGTATAGTAAGGAAAGAGCGGACCGCGCGTTTTTTTGACGTCACAGTTTAGCCCAACTAAACCGAAGCGAACTTGCCAGGCGGTCGGCTGTCTTCGGGAGCGGTCGTGTGCGCGAGATACCATAAATGCCGTGTTTCTTGTATGGTGTACGCTTATCTTTACTATTTAAGTCTATGGCCACTACCACAGAACAGAAAAAAACTGGAAATCGCATAGCGCTTCATTATTATCCGAACCAGCGTACCCAAACTCACATATATATTGGTAATTTCAATTTGTTATTGAAAGAGTAGGAAATATGTCAGTCGTCGCTTATTTGAAAATAAACCACAGTTTTAAGAGCATAGAATCGTTTGTTGTCTACTATTTTTAAGTATTTTACCTTTTTCGTTCAATGAGCTCATGAAATAGTTTAATGAGCAAGTTCTGCTAGATGTCATTATACATATTAAATACATTCAATTTAAAGCTGTGTTGTGTTAACGATAAGATTGATATTTCCGTAACGAGGTCATTACTATTCTGTTGTAGAGTAGCTGATTGTGACATGTGCATAGTAGGAATCTTCGCGAATAATATGTTTGAGTTTAAAAGAAAGTAGACCTTAATATGTACATCATAAAGTCAACTTTTACTTGTCTTGTTTAATAAAATATTTTTTTTTCAAATTTTAATCGAAACAAAATAAATTAGGACTTATCGATGGTATGATATTCCACCATTTGATAACAAGTTTTCGTCACCGTGACGGTTGTAACACGACTGATGCGCGTGGTGTGTGCGCGGAGCAGACATATGCGGAACTCCGCAAGACTCGGGGTACGCGGGCCCCGCCTACTTGCGACTTCTACTGTTTTTTCTGTTCTCTGGCCATAACCAAGCTTGATGTTGTGTCATTAACTGGGTCGACGGCGTGTAGCGTGTAGTGTGTCACTAATCCGTGTGATGTGTATGGTGCGGGGGGCAGGGGGTCGCGCGACGACATGGCGGCGATGGCGGCGGGCGGCACCACGCCCCCGGGCGCTCCGCTGACCGGCTCGCACGACCACAACGTCACGCTCATGGAGGACCCCGACGTGTGGCGCCCCAACTAAATGAGGCACGGCATCCATCTAACATGAACGTATTTGAATTCAGAATTCGAAATAATTTTCAAATTCTAAACGTGACATTGGCTAAATGCACAAACCGTGCGAAGCCAAAGAAAAAAAAACAAATAAACTAATTTGAACAATAAACTCTTATAACATACACGATAAAGTTCAAATTCCATTGCAAAAAAGTATTTATTAAGGACCTTTTTAATACTCACTGAAAATACAACGTAAAATAGACAAAGATGGAGTTGTAAATACGTTGGTAGCGATGGATTAAAATTATTTCGAATGATTAATTCAAGTATAGCGTTCCTAGTTCATTGTGCTTGCTGTCTGCGCTTGGGTTTGCATAGTGGCGGACGTCATGGTCAATTTTAATCAAATTTCCAACTAAAAATAAAACAGCGTAATTTAGGCGTCCATTACAAGCTAATGCAACCGTCACTCAATTCCAAAAGTTATGACTGATGGTTGCATGATGCAAAAGCGGTGCGCATCCCTGGTCAGTAGGGTGCGGGGCCAGTACCAACAGCATCCTGTCCATGGTAGCAAGCAGGCTAGATTGTGCGTTTGTGAACCGCTGGGCCCGTCACCTTCCAGCAGTGATGTCACAAATGGGCTTCAGTGTTCATGTTGTAATAACATGTTTATAAGTATATTGTTACTAACACTATGAGTCTTGTTACTCGAATTAAATTATTAAATTAAATTTAAAATCAAAGGTATCGAGACTTTTTCATGCAACCATTAGACGTAGTGTATTAGACTTGCGTACAAGCTTGATTGTGGCTAAACTAACAGCGAAACCTACCGTGAAATGGACGCCTTAAACATCAATGCAAATATGTTAGTACCTATGAGTTTTTTCTTTGAAGGGCTAAGTGTAAACAATGGTGCCGATTCTGTTGTGCACAAACTGAACATAATAGGGAATATGCATGAAAAAAATATTTGTTATCTAACCGGTTTATCGATGAATATACTAAAATAGAGTACGAACAGTGAAAGCAGAATCAAAATTGATCGAAAATTAAATGAGATATAACCATTTTAAACAAATATATCTGTCCCTCTCTCGAAAACGCTGTTTTCTATGGCAGTTGTATGGGCGTCATGTCCTTTGACGTCAAAGAACATGTCGGACTTCTCTTTCTAATTATCAACTTTAAAGCTTTATAACTTCGTCGCTGATGATGATATTTTGAAAATTCCTTCATATTTGTTCACTATAGTTAATAAGTCTTCAATTAAACAAATAAAAAAATATCATGCATATTCCCATTTAGGTTATTACTATCTTTTTCTCTCAAATAAAACAGGAAAGAGACAGACGTAAATTGGAGCTGTCAAATTTAGTTGAACCAATATTTCCATACAAATTAAGGGTACCTACACGTAAAAACATGTCGAGTAAAAACACTGTAAAGCCCAAGGCGTAAACTAGTTTGATATCTCTAACTTAGTTCATAGCTGTAGCCGTCCTTTTCTCGCACTGCCTTTTAGTAAAAGATAGCGATTCTCTAATTTTAGTTTAGTTATTGAAAAAGAGAATCGGCACCAATGTCTCTGTTTAAACTTAGCCCTTAAATAAAACATATTTGCTCTCAAGTTTGGATGATTTTATTAAAATGAACTATGATTTAATTCTTATTATTGTTGCATGTCCTTGCTTCAAATAATGTCGTCTTCAGTTGTCTTTGTTTCTTTTTTGCACAGATTTCCTTTTTTCAGCATTCGGGAGCACACTTTTGTTGTATTCTTCGTACCGCATTGTTCTGTTTTTTGCATTGATTTACCGTTTTTGTTGACTAGTTTTGGATAGAGATCTTTTTTCTGCTAGAAATATATTCGTTTATATTTTTCATTTTCTTATCATTCCATGATCAGAGTAAGCGACTTTATTTAAGACTTTATTTAATAAAAATCGTGTTATGTTCCACAGAGGATCAATAGATGATATGAGGACGTCGGCGGCAAACTTGGAGGCGGGTGCGGGTGTACAAACGAGTGCTCCTCGCGCGAACCTTGTCAGTAACGAACAGCCAATCAGCTACACCGGCTTCCCCGACCGCAAGTGATCGCGCCAATCAGCGTCGTCGCCGTCCCGCGCGCAAACGATCCGTGCGCCGACTACGTGAGTCTCCCACACGATATGCGCTCCTGGTACTTTGGATAACGGACACTGAAGCTTTTCATGAACTTAAATCATCTATTTATTACTTACTAGCGACCCGCCCAGCTTCGCTCGGGTATAAATTATACATTAAACATTCCTCAGTCTATTGGTGAACACAGCATGAAATTCAGTTTAATAGTTTTTCAGTTTATCGCGTACAGACGCGGCGGGGAACTTTGTTTTACACTATGTAGTGATTTCAATAAGGCGGTGTTTACCGAACTGCTAGTTATAAATCTTAACATGAAATCAATACACTTCTCTTTTTGCCACTGAAGTGAAGTTCATACGCACATAACTTCTCGCTCTAGCGACAGTGTAAGTGACAGAAAGAGTTTAGCGATAAATAAAAATGCCGACTCGTGTAAAGCATGGTTTCACTAAACGTGTATGAATAAGGTGTAGTTCACGTCGTTCCAACAAAATTGCACTGAATTAGTAAGTGAATTTTTCGAGTTCATGATAAGCTTCCAGTATGTGAAGAATTAGTCGTGTTCTGAAGGTGACTGTAATGTTATTCCTAGTTTGTAAATTAACCAATATTTTTATCATATTGTCGTTAACTGGAGGAGTGCTTCAAAAACCAAATTTTTTATATCAATATTTTTGGCAAATATTACAATGACTGCTGTTTCTACTAGGATATTATAATATTTCTGCTCGTATCTAGTATTATGGAGCGCATATATATATCACTCCTAAGACTTTAATGGCGTCTGGAATTAATAGCGTAAATTAAACCAGTCAGAAACAACTCCTTCGAGACGCTCAGCAATATAATTATTACATAATAATTCTCTGTTAAACTCCTTAGTTTAGAGTTGCCAATAAAAAAAAAACAGTGTCCTCCAAACAAAATAATAGGGTTGCCAACATTCTTATTTGAGTCTGCTTGTAGATAGTTAATATTCTTGTCTATGATAATATTCAGCATGTATTATATTATTATTCAATTATCTGTTATATTTATAGAGATTTATGAACTAAGCACATTATACTAGACATATTGTACCATATCGCTTGGCCCAAGAGGGGAGATTAAACTAAAATAGATATTTATTTTGGTTGCAATAGAGGCTGTTTTGCAATAAGTGGTCTATTTAATAATAACATGTTCATAATAAAGGACCAATGCATTTGAATTCTATTGGAGTGAACCTCAAAATTTTGTAGGTGATTAATTTGTTTATATGATTGTCTTGATGGTCCATCAGATAACTGTAAAATGGCTTCAAAATAAAGTTTATAAAAACCTTAAGTTACAGACGTTTATGTCTCGTTATAATTATAATGGAATCAATGTTAATCGTGTCAATTTTGAAGTCACGGCGCTTGTACAGAATGACTTTTAAATTCATTGGAAATACTTCGTGTTAACAACAACTTTCAATGTTCAACTGTCTCTGAAAAATTAAAAAAAAAAACTGCGCTTGCGCATGATTTCTTTCAATTCGGAGCAGCGTTAGTGAAAGTTGTTCAATTCATTCTTACACCCGCTGAAAAACGGCCAAAGAATCAAAAGTCAGCCTGTAATAAAATAAAAATAATTTATAAAGTTAGAAGAAAATCTTGTACCTTGAGCTAAGATGTATCCCTTCTCGGTAACTCCATATTTATTCGTTGGTTAGCGTGTTGTAATCATAACGTAGTCGAGGGCTGTTAATAGTGTAATAATTAATTGTTTAATGTTAATTTGTTAGGCGAACGGTGCCCGATGGCTCATGTTTAGGTTTTTGACGCTTTATTGTATTCTCTGAGGAAAGAAATTTGTTAAGTCTCCGGAGTCTGTGTTTCCTGATAGCTACAACTTTAGTCTTTAAGACAAGAGTGAATAAGTTACTTCTGGGCAGGCATGCTCCATTGATGACCACATCATCGCTTACCATCAGGTGAGATAGTGGTCAAGCGCGAACCTGTAATAGTTAAAAAAGGGATTTTTTGTTTCCCTATTCCAACGCTATGGAAAGTAACTTATCTAGCGATCGTAAAGCCCATGCGCCAGGGTAGCCCGCGAAATTCAAATTTTCTTACGTTTTTTTGTAATTTGCAGGTCAGTATCAGGTTGTATGTTGGTCAAAATATGATTCACGGCCGTAGCAAGTACGTATTTACAAAATTGTAATCATTAAAATCATCAATACAACTCTCTCAGTTAGAATTGATGTCAAATGTCGTGATTTCATGAAATAGTCGTTCCATACATCAATATGAACTTAGAAGGTTGTGTTGACGATTTTAATTATTACAGTTCTGTAAATACGTACTTGCTACGACCGCGAATCATATTTTGATATCATACAACCTGATACTCACCTGCAAATTGCAAAAAACGTATGAAAATTTAAATTTCGCGAGATACCCTGGTACTTCCCCCTTAAGGTTGATTGTACACTGGCGGGTGAAATTGCAAACTCATTTTTGTCCTCTTAGAAGACCGTAAAGCGTCTCATAATCATACATATCTTAACTAAAACCTGACTGGCATAAATAAACTCTTGTTTTCATTAGTAAATTGTTATAATCCTATGGTCACACATCTTGCTCATACTTTATCTTATTTTCGTCCATATTTATAATAGCTAATTATTTTATTTAAATTAATATTGATCGGATACGTGTGCGGCCATACGTCATGTTTCAAAGGAGTTTGATCCAAATTAACGTAACTTAGCATAGTAGTTAGAGAAATTTTCTTGACATTGATGTAAAGTGTTTATTACTTTAGAATAATGGTATAGCTAAGCCTTCCTTCGTGATAGACTTACTGATGTATCATCATATCGTATCTCTTATGACCTTGTGATTTTTTTTCGGGAGCATTTTTTGAAGCTGTGTTTTTAAAAGACATTAGGAAAGGATTCTTTTGCAATGCAATGATGGTTTACTTCGTCCTGCTATTTTTAAATTTAAATGTAAATTCGTACATCTGAATGCAGAGGTCGCTGTTGCCCTTGACCCCTGAAGTCTTTGCCTGTTTTGTGAAGGCACTGGAATCCGAATATCTTACGTATTAGTCCAAAAAACCAAAGCCGCCAGAAATTACTTATTCTCTGATTAACAAAGTGTGTGGAATTGGGTAGTGTTGTACGTACTAGTATGTATACTATGAACGTAAGCATACTTACTACAACCCGGTCACAATATCTGTGACTTTAGTAAGAGATCACAACACATGGCAACAGTGCTTATTACAAATTAAATCAGAAGCCATAAATTCAACACAATTAATTTATTCAAGTGTCAATTCTGTAAACCAACCGGCTGCAACCTGGCGTAGATGACGTCATGTCGGCTGTAAACCAACCGGCTGCAACCTGGCGTCGATGACGTCATGTCGGCTATAAACCAACCGGCTGCAACCGTACTGACGCGACCGGGCGAGCGAGGGTAGGTAAAGGGGGAAGCGAGAGGGGACTGTTGAATTTGAGATATCGTGACCGGTTTGTAGCTTGGGCCGACGGCCAATTTACCGGTATCAGGCGCTAAAGCTACGTAATATACGTTATTAATTTCAAAAGTTTTTTTAATCAGAAAATAAGTAATGGTAAGTCTGACGGCCCTCGGATCTCCATCTATATGCATTCCGAAATCGTACTGAATTTATGGGTCTTTTCTTTCCAGTCCTTGATTTCTAAATATACTTATATCTTGCAATATTATCGAGTAGGTACCCCATAACACCTGGGCTGAAACGATGAGTTTTACTTTACATAAATTCTAGCGCCAAACATTTTAATTTTTGCGAACGCAACCGACGTCGATCGACCGTGAGGTGGGTACCTGACATCACCCAAAACTAAAAAAAATCGCAGGGACACGGCCGACCAGGTGTCCTGTGAGCCTCGGAATTTAAAATTAACACTCACGCTTGTTTTAGCCCGGGTGGAAGGGGTACGTAGTTCCTGCTGTTGGTAGTCTAAAACATTGTTACAACAATGTCAATTTGTTGAGATGTCTTGTCTAGATAATGTTAAGTGTAGTGGGTCGCATTTGAGAACTACACGGAATAATCCCTAGCCAGAAATATGAGGTTATAGGTTAAAACATTACATAAACTACAAACCTTGTTTTCAAGGGTATTACCTAAATATGTGGTCATGTTTTAAATACAGTTTCTGCCCAAGGAAATGAATAACTTTCATACAACAGTCGTGTGATAAATAAATATAATATAAGTTCAGGATGTCTGCACCATGCGACCTAAGGTTACAGACGGATAATGGGCAGGAATTCCAGTTTCGGGAAGGGTACACTCACTGCCAGTCCCGCAGACTTACGAGACTGATCAGAGATGGCTCAAGTCTTGGCCACAGTGAGGGGTAATGAGACAAGACTATAAAATTCAAATCTGAATTATTTACAATATGTTATAGCTTATATATTACTTTTTCTTAACACAAATCTTTGTGCCCTATGCGTGTAATATGCAACCAAATCATTATTTTAACTTGGCCGCGCGTCAGCCGGGTCGAGTTCTGATTCAATGTCATCATCAGCTGATCAATAAGTTTATAGGCAATAAACACTTTTTTTTTTAAACAAGTTTTTATACCGGCTATCTCAATTAAATGATTACACAAAATTTCGTGTCCGCGCTGTAGAGCATTGAAGAGTTCCTTTATCTGGAGCTAATCGTGGATGTCGATTCTGGTCATGCTTTCCATTAAAATGCATTGGTGCCGATTCTCTTGTTCAATAACTACACTAAAATTAGAGAATCGCTATCATTTACTAAAAGGCAGTGCGAGAAAAGAACGGCTATAGCTATGAACTAAGTTAGAGATGTCAAACTAGTTTACACCTTGCGCTTCACCGCATTTTTAGTCGACGTGTACCGTTAATTTGTATACAAATATTAGTTCAACTAAATTTGACAGCTCTAATTTACGTCAGTCTCTTTCTTGTTTTGTTAGAGAGAAAAAGATAGCAATAGCCTAAATTAAGTTTAGTTTGTGCACAACAGAATCGACACCATTGTCATCGGAACTGAGTCACCACGTAAAAAATCAACTCCGTCAGGTAAGAGGAAGTGATTCTAATTAAGCTTGAAAGATTTGACCCGAAAATACATACATACATACATACAAACATTGCAAGTTTAATAAAAGCTTTTAAAGTTAGTGTGGGACGTCCAATTGTTTAATCCAGAATTGTCTATGACTCTTGAAAAAGTTGTTCATTATGATGGGCAGAAGCAATTTTAAAATATGACCACACCTTTCTGTTACATCCTAAACATGTTTTTGGTAATAGGGAATATGCATGAAAAAAATATTTGTTATCTAACCGGTTTATCAATGAATATACTAAAATAGAGTACGAACAGTGATAGCAGAATCAAAATTGATCGAAAATTAAACGAAATATAACAATTTTAAACAAATGTATCTGTCCCTCTCTCGAAAACCATTTTTTTCTATGGCGGTTGTATGGGCGTCATGTCCTTTGACGTCAAAGAACACGTCGGACTTCTCTTTCTAATTATCAACTTTAAAGCTATTTAACTTCGTCGCTGATGATGATATCTTGAAAATTCCTTCATATTTGTTCACAATAGTTAAAAAGTCTTCAATTGAAGAAATAAAAAATTATCATGCATATTCCCTATTATTGAAGTAATAGTATATTTATCAACAGTTGAATAACCAGATCATTAATTTGTGGTAAGCATAATAAAAGGACTTGTTGAGTCAACTTATATTGGACACACTTCTGAAAATATATAACACATAGGCCAATAGAAAATTGTTCTGCAATATTATGAATAGATTAAATTATCACTGTTACTGTAATGCAAGATATTTTTGTAAAATAACAAGTTAAAGCGCCACATTGACTGCGTAAGTATTATTGTGTATAAGAAAGACCCTAGTCTTAGGTAATATTTTTCTAGTTTTAACATTTTTGCTCACACACAGCCAATATTGTAGTGGACGATTTTTTTTTATTTGAATTTGTATGAAGTGTTGCCAGTTCGGAAAACAGGAACATAATATGAAATTAATTTATGAACTTGCAACACTGATCGGAATGATTGAATGCTACGTGGCATGTGCTTCCTTATATTTACATTGAATATTTTTTTTTAAATTAATTACATCATGATTTTTACATGCATCGATTTATTTATATATATTAAGCGAATTAATTGTTATAATAAGAATTTACGTTGAGATTGTATATAGTATATGCTATGATTAAATTTGATAAGTTGATAAACATTCTTGCTTAGCCTAAAGCACTTGCAACTTGGTTTGTTGAATTTTCAGTTAGAAAGTTATTGAGATCGTTAGTTAATATGTTGCTGTACACTTAGAATTAGTGCAGAGATAAATTAGAACTGTCTGCCTATTCTGTAAACATCTCACTGTGAACCTAGGTGGAGCGAGTTTGACCTGAACTGTCATTGCACTTTGATTGGATATATTGACAAATCACTTCATTAACACTTCACACTATCACTTCGTTATGATGGTGAGATTTTTACAGAATAAAACTTTTATTGTTTAGGATGGGAGTTTACCAAATAACTGGTTCCGCTTTGGGTGGGTGTGTCAGACTCTTAGGCCCGTGCCTTACTGGGACGCCATGGCAGCGCTGCCAAGTAAATGGATGCAGCTCTCTGGTGGGTACCTCAACTATTTTTTTTTTTGGGTTGGGAAATCTTCCAATGACATCTCCCGCTCTGGGTGGAGCGGGAGGGCGTGTCAGACTCTTATTGACTAAAACCCACCCCTGTTCCTTCCCTGCCCTGAGTGCCCAGGGGCGCGGTAACTCTGTTTCGAATTTATCCACAAACCCTGGGCAGGTGGGTACCTCACCTGGCAAACGCTTGGTCACGCAGTCAACCATAGATATTTTTGGTTACGCTGCCATGACGTCCCAGTAACGCACAGCCCTTAGTGATAAAACCCACCCATGTTCCTTCAGTTGCCTGTGCTAGGGGCGCGGTGACTTTTTCAAACACACCCGCGACCCTGGCAGTATAGCACTTCTGCTTAAGATTGCTCTGTCCTTTCTTAGTGGATACCTACTTTTCACAAAGAGCACACCCTCAAAATATCATGTCTCTAGGACCAGCGGTTTAGGCTGTGCGTTGATATATCAGTCAGTCAGGATTTTGAGTTTTATATATTCAGAAGAATGAAAAATATCTCGGCACTTTTTTACGATGTGCTTCTTTAGAGAGAGTGGCAACAATGCTGTAGCGACAATCTGCTTTCAGTGTTAACTGGTAAATGGCAGTGCTGTCTGACTTCAAATCCAAGAGAATTCTCCAAATTATTTATTAGGTTCGTCTCTTTTCATGGCGCTACAAATGATCATGGCGTGACGCGATAACTTTGTTTGTATAAAAGAAAACCAAATAGGCATAATATTTATCCCTGCACTGAAATCAAGTAATAAATAGTAAACATTGTTTTTAACTTCAGTAAGAGGCATAGTGTATAGTGTAAGCGGTTGCAGTTGTTTCTCGTCAAGTTAATGTTATATTTAGGACAGCATATCTGTAATAAATGTGTGTATATTGAAGTTGGTGTTTTATTTTGTACCTTTGGCGTACCCCATAGGCGACGCGCAGGGGCAGCACCCGGCCGCTGTGGGAAATGGACTACGGTTGTTGCACCACCCCAGGCGGGGGCAACGTAAGAAGCTAGCTCGGGAAGTGAGATTGAGGTATGCAAGATGGAATGTAGGGACTATGACTGGAAGGGCCAGAGAGTTAGTTAGCGGACGTATTAAAAAGAAGAAGAATAAATATAGCGTGTTTACAGGAAACTCAGTGGAACCAAAAAGGCGAGGGTAATTGGTGAAGGATACAAGTTTTTCTATTGTGGAAGTGACGGTAAAAGAAATGGCGTGGGAATAGTATTAGATAGTAAATTAAAAGAAAGCGTGATGGAGGTTAAAAGGATTAATGATAGATTGATAGTTGTGAAAGTTATGATGGAAATGTGATGCTGCTTTTTTTTTTTTTTTATTCTTATTTAAATTAGGGACTTTTATAAACGCAATGCGTATGACAGTCCCATCATATCCTAAATAAATACTCTACCATTTAACAAACCATTCTATAGCATTTGGGCGATGAACCTAAAAAGACTCCTCGCATCATCACCAAGATGCTGCATTTAATCAGTGTGTATGCCCCGCAGGTAGAATGTGGCGAAAGGGTGAAAAAGAAGTTTTGGGAGGATTTTTATACAACTGTAATGACTATCCCCGTGCATGAGGAATTGATAGTTTGAGGTGATTTTAATGGGCATGTAGGAAGAACGAGAAATTGCTATGAAAGAGTAGGTACATGGAGGATGGGGTTTTGGGA
Organism: Polia nebulosa; assembly: GCA_951329385.1. Classification (NCBI taxonomy): domain Eukaryota; kingdom Metazoa; phylum Arthropoda; class Insecta; order Lepidoptera; family Noctuidae; genus Polia; species Polia nebulosa. The sequence goes on along the minus strand of OX589592.1, from coordinate 3,210,368 downwards.
GTCTCAACGAGGGAGAAACGCTGTTGCAATCCGCTACCGCATTTGATCTGGCAGTAGCCATACCTACTGCCAGATCAAATGTGGTAGTGAATAGTGCGGGCAGTGTTGGCACACTTGGTTCCAGAAGAGAGATGAACACCTAATCACATACAAAAGTGATAACCACAAGACCTAAATTAACCATATTAAGCACGTCAAAGACTGCAAAGTGCTGCCAGGAGAAGACTTGGTCTCACAGCACAAGCTCCTGATTATGGTATTAGCGATAAAAACTCAGTGAACAAAAAGAAAAGAGCGTCCTCCTTCAAAATAAAATGGCTTATGCTAGAGAAGAATGATTGTGCGAAGAAATTTAGAGAGCGAGTAGTAGACAAAATTAGATAAATGGGAGACGTGAATGATCAAAGTTGAAATGAGATAGCTGGGTGTATTAGGGACGCAGCGAAGGATATTTTAGTAGAGACGAAAGGAAGGGGCTCAATAGAGAGGGATACATGGTGGTGGTCGACAGAAATACAGGAAGTATTGATGGAAAAAGAAGAAATTCGAGGAACGACAGAGAGTAGAACTGACAAGCGTTAGTTTAAAAGCTGAAAAAAGAGCGAATATGAAGCGTTTTAGAAAAAAGTTAAGAAAGCCGTAGCAATAGCGACAGCAACAGCTCAGGACAAACTGTACGATACACTGGACAGTCCAGCTGGCCAAAAAGATCTGTACCGGCTTGCTAGAGCCAGAGAGGCAGGCGAAGGATGTTAGTCGGATAAGATGTGTAAGGGATGAAGCTGGAATGCTTCTATCAGAGGATGAAATGATTAAGGATAGATGGATGGGCTATTTTGGAAGACTGATGAATAAGGGAAATATCTGGAGTGGTGTTGTAGAGATTAAACCAATGAATTAGGGGTTAGTGAGAATGGTCAGTGTGGATGATGTGAGAATAGCACTGAATGGAATGAAGAATGTTAAGGCAGTTGGTCCAGAAGGAATACCAATTGAAGTGTGGGAGTCATTACGGGTATATGGATGGACGTGGTTAGCTTTGTTCTTCAATAAGTTGTTGCTGGAAGAAGCCATGCCTGATGAATGGTGCAATAGTTTGTTGGTGCCCATATTCAAGAACAAAGGTGATGTGCTGGAGTGCAACAACTATACAGGAATAAAGGTAATGTCACATAGGTAGTATGAAAGCTTCGAAAAAAGTTATTGAAAAGCGGCTGAGAGAAGAGAGTGAAATCTCACATAACCAGTTCGGTTTTATGCCTGGTCGAGTTACAACGGATGCCAGTGTCGCTATCCGCCAGCTGTGCATAAAAACTTGCACATGGTGTTCGTTGACCTCGAAAAGGCAAAGGTATGACCTTGTTCATATGTGATAGAATAATTCTACCTATGTCAATATGAAAGGCATAATAGCTGCAATCAAAGTACCCAGTCTTAATTTAGCTGCCACAAAAACTTCGTTATTAATATGAGTCGTTTAGTGTGTATTAGCTGGAGGGACGTCACCGCAGCTTCCTCATTTAATACAGACAAACCAGTGAGGTTAGGGTTTTGGACTTAAGTCATGAAAATAAGGCATAATAGCTGCATAAGGAAGGAAAGACGAACTTACTTAAAAAATGTGTTGAAACTGCGATCAAAAACGTGTAAGCTGGAGTGACGTCACCCCAGCTGCTCATGTCAATCTTCCAAACGAAAGAAGCTATTATGATTATGTATTATAGCTTAAAAAATAAGGCATAATAGCTGACATCGGCAGCAGAATTTTCAAATCTTTCCTCTTCCATCATAGCACTACTGGACGTACGGCGAAGCGCCAACGACGTACATGATGGGCATTCCACCCACACGTTGACACGCTTATAACGTTTTGGGAACACATTCTTTGTGCATTCACCTAAGGATTGAAACTCCCTGCCAGAGTCTGTGTTTCCTGATAGTTACAACCTGGGGGTCTTTAACACTTTCTAGGACACTGAACGAGACACAATAGAAGTTTTATTGTTATAATAATAACAATTTCATTTTTATTTCAGGCCATAAAATTCAAATAAATAAATACATTCAAAACATTCGTATGCCAAACAAATTCAAAGATTAAATTAAAACTGTCAACAAACTACATTAAAAATGTCAAAAATTTAAATTAAAAATGTCAAAAGTTTAAATTAAAAATGTCAAAAATTTAAATTAAAAATGTCAAAAATTTAAATTAAAAATGTCAAAATATTAAATTAAAAATGTCAAAATTTTAACCGTTTACTGTCCACCATAGTGTTAAGTCAAGAGTGAATAATTATGTTACCTACATCTAGGCAGGCGTGTTCCATCGTCGAGCTCATCATCGCTTACCATGGTGAGATAGTGGTCAAACGCGTCTTTTAATGATAAAAAGAAAAGAAATATCATACAAACAGCAGCTTAGTTCAAGTAGACTGGACCAGGTGCTAGCTGCTTGTTGGATGCCTTGCTGTTTATGAACACTATGACTTGGGTCCCAGAGAACATCCAATGAAATCGGAGGACCTAGCCATAGACGCCACGGGACTAGTCTCTATTGACTCACATTTGAGTTGAGTAGAAAAAAGGAAAGGCAGGCTTCAGTTTTGAGTTAAGTAGAAAAAACCGGCCAAGAGCGAGTCAGAGTCGCGTGTAAAGGGTTCCGAACAATTCATATTTTTTCCAGGTTTTTTTTAAACTGCCTCCACCTTATAGGTTTTCCTGTAATATAGAAGTACCTACTAAGAACTTCCTGTATTTTTTTTTTCAAAATTTTAGGCCCAGTGGTTTCGGAGAATGGACATTTTTACATCTATTTTCTTAAATAACTTCAAAATTATATATTTTAAAATTATGAAAAAGATATATTCGAGACCCTTCCAATGTGCCCTTTCATTTGATATGTCGCACGACACAGTTTGAAAACTTTTATTTTTAATTTTCCGATTTTCACCTCAAAAGTGACCCCCATATTCCAAATTAACTTATTTAGGGTACACGTTCGTGTTTGAAATATTTTTGGTATATTTTTGAAATATTTTGAAATAATTATTAGGTAGTAAATAGTAGCAAATAGCTATTAAACAGTGCACATGGTCTTATGTACATGTCTCGTTTGGTCCAGCCAAAATTTTATAAATGGATAAAACTTTACTATGGTTATCCAGAAACAAGTTGTTTATAAACCACTAAGCGCCTGCAAAAACACTGTTAGCAATTAATTATTGTGAGAAGAAAAAACGTAAATATTTTATGTAAGTACAGGCGTTTTAATGTTTTTTATTAATAACTTTTTATGCGAGCTTCCTAAAGATGTGTAAAAAATAAATGTTAAGGTAGCAAATAGGTAGTAAATATTTACTCTAACAGCGCGGTTAATATAACGCTAAAACTATGAGAACTTGGAAGTGGTCAGCCAACCTGACGTCAGAATGGCTGACCACTTTATTTCTTTGATATAATTCCTAACGCAAAGGTAGCAAACATTTCACTATAGGTAGTAAATAGTAGCAAATAGGAACTAAATAGTGCACATGGTCTCATGTAAATATCTCGTTTGGTCCAGCCATCCTGACGGTCACACCTATTTTTATTCATTTATTTACAGCTTTATTTTCTACATAACACATCTTACAAATTTACATCTAATTATAATTATTTCCTTTCCATTTCTTTGTTATGTGGCCCCTCTATGGGTAAAAGCCTCCTCCATTCCTTTCCATGCTTCCCTGTCTTTGGCCGTATTCATCCAACTTTTACCTGCTGTGTTTATTATATCATCTGCCCATCTTTTCTTCTGTCTTCCTACATTTCTTTTGCCTTTTGGGCCCTGCCATTTAGTTGTGGTCACACCTATATCCTGTATAAAGAATTTGCATAAATGCTCCGTATGCGTATATGTGGCCATTGAGGCACTTCCCTCTATAAATGACCGCTTCACAAAGCAAGCCCTATGACTGACCAAACTTCAGTTGCGGAAAGTCACTGCCGTTAAAACTGGCCACGGGTCTTTTAATAAGCATCTCTCTGTCATAGGAGTCACAGACAGTCCACTTTGCAGAGCCTGCATGGAGGAAGACGAGACAGCAGCTCATCTGCTGCTAAACTGCTCAGTAGTCGCTGCATACAGGGCAAAACACTTCGGACACCCAGGTAACTTAAGCGAGATAGTCAGTAACACCAGGGTGCTGCTGGCCTTCCTCGAGGAGCTGGGGTGGATCGAATGACAAAGCTGTCCCACCTGTACGCAAAATACGCGCCTTGAGCGTGGAGTAGCGGAAACCAGCCCGACATACATACATATAGGCTTCATATGGGGGAAATACAAGGTTGAGTGTGTAATGTGAAAAAAAGTTACAACATACTTATCTTTTATTTATTTACATAAAAAACACTTATTAAAATATTATAGTTAACACATACAATACTTTTTATAATTATTCAGCATAATAATAATTACTAAAAGACTTTACATGTTATTTTTTCATCTGATTTGTGGCATTTCAAGGACTATTTATATACAGTCTTTCTAGAAGTTAACCAGTAGTTTTTGTTTTTTATTTTAATTCTGAAAAGGAAAAATAACTGTTTTATACACAATAATGTTAATGAGTATTTGGGTAATTTCAGGCCAGTTATCATGAAGGTTTGGCAATATGGAGAATTTATTTGGGGGCGATTTATAGACTATGTTGCAGGCGCTACAGTGTATTACACTCTCTAATGTCAGACTGATAGTGGTCCAAGAAGGTGGTAGTGATCCTTAGAAAAGTGGAGAACGTCGCTAGGAGGAGGAGGAGGATATCTAATTAGATGCTCAGGTTGGACTGCACAAAGTAACAAGCTAACTTACTACGACTTCTGTTTAATTATCGCTCCAGTGATAGTCCCGTGTCGCTGAATCAAGCACTGCTTCTTGTCCGTCTCCAGGCAGACCGTGGGCGGCTTCAAATTAGGCTGTATCTTGCACGCCTGCTCCGATATCGCGACTACAATCCCCGCCGAGTCAACGTGCGCCGTTCCTTTTGCAGCTAAACATAGGCCTTGGTGGTCAGCTACCAGACAACCACTCACGTTGGGCGTCGACATTATCTCCTCAACTACTCTATCCAATTCCTTCTCCATGTTAATCGAGTTCTACAATCGATACACACAAAAATATGTTTTTGTTTACGTTTTTTTTACAAAGATCGTCTTGCAGTGATGGAAGAAAATTGAACTGTCATCATATCATATCTGCAGTCTGTCATTTTCATGCTGTCAACTTGACAAGGCAACCCTCATGCTACATGCCATTCCAAATATGCAACCATTTCAAGCATACAAAATATTTGGTTTTCTTTTCGGTGTCACACACTGATTTAACAGTTATTAAAATCAACTCTCTCATAATCTTTTGTATGATTAATGTATTGGCGTACTGGCGCGTACCCACAGCATACATATACTCCAAAGAGTAATACAAAGAGTATTACTATTATTGGAGTAATAGAATATAGAGGGAAATATACTCCTAACCATAGATTATACACTTATATTCCTAACGGCGCGTACCATTCCTTATTAGAGGTGTGTAACTCTTTACGGAACCGACTCACTGATCCGAATCTTTGAAGTTATTCAAAAGATTGGTTCAGTAACTACGTTTCAAACGCATCATTTGGATCTGAATCATTACTTTGCTCAGTGCTCTTTCCGCGCGACGCGGCGCTGAAAAGTGAGCGAGAGAGGGAGACAGAGACACACTGATTTACTTTACTACTGTACCGCGACTCGCCAGTGAGCGGGTGACATAATACAATCTATACAAGTCAGAAAGAGATACCAAATGACATGTGTATCACTCATACTTTCACAGTTTTTCGTTGTTGTTATCCATGCACGTAAAAATTACCATTATGGCGCTTACATATCAAATACTATATGATTGTTATTTGCTTATTTTTAATGTTTGCACTAACAAGCGTATTAGCCAGCTGGCCATAAATTATCGAATAGCCGCCAGTCCTAAGCCTGGTTACAGTATGAAGGAAGATCGATTTTATTTATAATCTTAATTCTTCCTTAGTACATTTTGTACACTTAAAAAAGATACAATGCAACATTCGGCATTGTTTACATATAATTCTGACTCAGTAGTAAACGCTCTGTATTTCATATCATTTGTTTCATTCTGTATTTTATATCATTTGAGCCAATGATCCAAATGATCCAAATGAAACATATCAGTGATTCGGATCATTTCAGTGATCCAGATGCAAATGTTCCAATCGCAAAAATGATACACTTTGCCCACGCCTATTCCTTATTCAGAGCGCGTAGGTACTGCGTACTGCAGTGCAGAATGTCAAAAAACATGCGTTCAGAAATCATTAACGTATAGAAAATTGTTCGTTCAGAATAGAATATTTGGCTGCAGAGAAAAACAAGTTTTGTAAAACCAGGCATTTTTAATTTTTACTTTTACAGGGTTATTTCCAGCTGAAAAAATAACTTAAAATATAAATCTGGCTGTACGTCATATTTGTGTTGTCTTAATTACATCATGTCTAGTCATAACGGAAACGGAGCCGTAACTTCATTAACAAGGTCGTAGAGGCCAAGTCCCAACATATAAACCACAACCTTAAAGTTAATCGGTTTACGCAATTGACATTGGCATACATTTCGGCTACTACCACCTAATCATAATGTACCTAATGACTGCGCCCAAAGTTAGAATAAAACTTGCCTATCTAGTATTTGGGTCAACCAACTTATCTCATTGTTACAAATTACAAGGCGGGAAGATAATATCGATTTTTGTACAAAATTCTCTATTTAGTAGTTACATAGCCATAACACAATTAAATAAATATTAATCTTCGTTAGCGTCTATAGGTAGGTAGGTACCTATCTAAATGACTAAATTTTAAATGAATTCAGAAAATTAAAAGAAGACCAAAATCACGGTGGGTTGACCTGCACAGAACACACCAGTTCCATGTAAATATAATTCATGTGCATATTACAATATAAAAACTTATTACGACCGCTAAAATTTCAAGTTTAAGTTGAAGTATTTTTGGTCTTGAAAAACCAGTATCTTACCATACCTTCTGTTTTTAGTTGTATTACTATCGTCGACGGGGCAGATCGTGTCGTAGTGTTTACCGCAGTTGCCATGTTACAACTAATCGTGTACAGTTTACTTATATTCTTAACTTGTCTAGCAGTTTTCGATGTAATAAGACTCTGTTCGTATGACACTGAGTCATCCAAAAGGAGGCTGAGAATGTGGTGTGGTATGTAACTCCTATGCATTGTCTTAGAAGTAGGTACATATATGTATACATAGCTATATATTTACACGACTAAAGTGTATTTTATTCTTGTAAATTATATTCCTCGAAGGACTTTTTTTTATTGGGTGGCAAATCATCAAATAACTTCTTCCGTTTTGGGTGGAGCGACTGAGTCTAACTGATTGTAACCCACCTGGGTTCCTTCAGTTCCGTGTGCCAGGGCCGCAGTCACTCTTTCCATCACTCCCGCCCCGGTGTCGCGACACTGGCAGTCCTCGAAGGACTTGCGGTCGGTTCATTCTACGAACACTGCTTATCTACTGTCTATAAAATTTGAGTACCTAGGTACCAACATACTCATTATAATACTAACTCTTGTTATACTTAATTTATTTAAACACATATTTACCACGTCATAATACCGTAAAGCGATGTGTGAACGAATGCTTTCGTTTGGCACCATAAGGGAATGAAAACCAGGTGCTGAGAATCTTTAATCTGTCTCCAATGAAACATAGGGCAAAGAAACTGGAATTCCGGGACTCCAAATCAATAACTCTGCCTAGCCTACGGTCGGAGCTGAATGCCAATATTTTACATGGAGTGACTGTCTATCTGACCTTCACGACTCAGTAATTGGGTAGCTCTGACTTCCATTTTGGGACAATAATTTAAATTACGGGGACATGGCATTAAATAAAAGGACACATCTCATCATAAACCAAAATAGACACGGGCTAGAAAAAACATGTCTTGCAACTTTTAAAGAAACAACATTAACCAGTTTAGATTGGTTTGTCTTTGCATACAATTAATTTATTTGCGACTAAATGCCGTGGCATTTGGTCACTTTTTTTCATTAGATACTTGACGAGCTTGACTATACTTCTTATTGCGTCCCTACTCTCTTTTTTTACCGTCTGTCTATTGAATTCTTGTATCCAAGTCCTTACTTCTATCCACACTTGCATGTTACCAACAAGTGCCACCAACATCTTCGAGCTCTTCTTCCATGATTGACAAATCGGATTAGAAGGTCAGCAGACTCTACCATAACATTACGCCAATCATTCAGCTGCAGAGTTCATATTCAAAGGTCACCTTTGATTGCTCATAGGCTATTGGCACTGTTTCATATTTACAAAATACAATTGAATGCTTTCTTCACCCAACAGATAAATCCTCTGGTGTACAGCAGGGTCACTTTCTGGGTCCCTTTTTATTTAACACTTAACTAAGCAAGTCAGTTTCTAACAAAAGTAAGTCGCAGAAATTAAATTGTTAGTTATGTAAAGAGAGAAATAAAAGTTTATCTTTACGATCGCACGCAGCGATTGATTATGTAACTATTGGGACATTGTTATTGTATTTTAATTGTTCTCATGCGAATACATGCTCCTCGTTTAGATGTGTTTGTAGTTTCTTGACACCATTTTGTTAGAAATACGTAGTTTAAAAAAATACCATAAGCCTAGATATTTTTGAAAGGTGCTTGCCTGGTGCTATAAGATTTATTGAACCTATTTGAAATTATCTGTTCATGTATATATCGAAAGTTTACAGTCCCGCAGAATTTATAACAATCAAACAGCGTATCCAATTATCCGGTGACATGCACAAACGTTCCTTTATCGCTCTTTCTTTTAGAAAAAACCGTATCAAATATAACCTGATGCATGTTTAAGATCAAAAAGTAAGCGGAGAAACATAGCGTTTCGGTTTTCTCCAAAAGTTGAAATGCCATGTTATTGGGGTTATCCATTCGGGCATAACTTTAATATTTAGTTTTACTTCTGGGGTACAAAAACTAAAAAATGAAAAATAAAAAAACTTTTTTACAAAAAATACAACCGACTTTTAAAAATTACAAAATAACTTTATTTTTGGAAGTCGGTGTCAAATAACGAAGAAACAAAAAAAAATATATACACCGACTTCCGAAATAAAGTTATTTTGCAATTTTTAGAAGTAGGTTGTGTTTTTTGAAAAAAGTTTTTTATTTTTGTAACTAGCATGATAACACTTTTACACGTCAATATTTTTTTTGTTAGTAAAAGCTAGATGAAACCTGTGTTTCCTGGCTGACTACCCTGAGAAAACACCGAAACGAACTAAGAGGTTTAATGTCCTTACAACCTGTACCTACTGGTTAACTCATTATGAGAACCATGTAGCTACGTTAATGTCTGAGATGAGCTTTTGAGGAAAAAACCACGCTGATTTGAGTAGATATGTCCAGAAGCATTTGTCAGTAATCGTGTAGCTCAACTCAGAACTTTAAGGAGCTCAACGAACGACGAACAATACCAAAGTAAGGACATTTGGGTAGGCCGCAAAATTACTCAAACTGTCAGATATCGTTAAACAAATACTGGAAAACTTAAAAAAAAATCCACGTAGTCCTGATACTTATTACTAATGAAAATAAAAAAAAATAAAATACTATACTGTACAAAGTAAATATTCATGTGAAGAATAATACAAAAAATTTAAATAGTCACTGTGTATAAAAAAAGTGGCAAAGTGCGTGTCAGATTTCGCACATTAAGAGTTCCGTACCAAATATTGGTACGAGTATTTGTTAGTAAAGTATACGTAATAATAAACAATAGCACCAAATTTCAAGTTCATAGGTCAATCGGAAGTTAAAAAATTCTTCGTAAAAAATTTTGTTACAGACGACGGACGGACAAACAGACAGACGGACACGTAAGCGACAACTAAAAAAGCATAGAGTATAAACGAAAATATTGGCTCATGTAGGTAAATCATTAAAGCAGCTCAATCCTAAGAATATTGGAATGATTTTCATACCGTTATTGATACCGGTATTGAAATTTCTATTACCGGTATACCGAAAATTCAGTATTTTTTCGGTATTTATTTAAATACTGCTAAATGATTCCAATAACGATTGGTAAGTCTTGTTTGCGGACACAGTTTACAGGTTTTTACTACGCTATATGTCAGAAACACTGAAACTATTTATCAACTCCCTATAATCCACAAAATTAGTTATTAAAATAAAGGTAATTAAGAATACTAAAGAAAACACGTTATTTGATCGAACAATAACAATTCAACAACAATTTATTTGTAGAAGTAGGTATTAGACGAACAACTGAAAGCAGTATCATTAAATACCATCGAAATACTAGCTATATGCATGCAGCAGTGTCTTGCGTAGTTGATTTTGAGTTTAGAGATTATTCATGATTGTCATGAATAATCTCTAAATTTTCATGTCATATGAAAACTCATCAGCAGTATGAAAAACACTATGAACCATAGAATTTGAGCGTTCTGTATAGTCTTTAAACACCCTCGCAAAAATAGATACCGAAAAAAATAAATAAATAAAAAAACCGAAATTTAAATTTTAGCATAAAATACCGGTATCAAAATACCGAAAAAAATTACCGGTAAACCGGTATTTTGTATACCGGTATCCATGCCCTAATCCCAAGCCTTTTTGTCCTTTAGGAATTATTTACTGAGTAAAGCTTAGAAAAAAAAAGAAAAAGCTTAATAATATTTAATAAATGATTTTAATTTATTAATGCTTGGTTCTTGTATTTGGCTAGGAAGTTTAAAAAAATGAATTATGATGAGGACTTAATATAAAAATTGCAAGAATAGCCCTTCTTTTTGTAAAACAACAAATGTCTGAATTTCGTCGGCATTTCCCCACAACAGAATGCCGACAATAACTAAAGTATACTAAACGAGAATAATAAAGAGACAGCTGTCTCTAAATTAATTAAACCACGAATTTTCCTAAAGGCGTACGTTGCAGAGCTAAGTTTTTTGGACAGTATATCCATATGGGGGCTCCACTGAAGCTTCGCATCCAAAGTCAAGCCTTAGAACACTGTGGAATGAAGATTCCACAGTGTTCAAAGGCTTGTCCGAAGGGGCCTCTCAACGCCGAGACGCGTCACCACCGCTGAGACGCGTCAGGTTTCAGCATCTGTCAGTCCCCGTTGACAGGCGGCCATCGTGTAACTACAGACTTTGTCAGGTTCCGGGTGTATGAACCTTGTCACAGGTCTAAAGACCTTGGCTAATAGTGATAATAGCGGTTTAAAACGCGTGAATCGGGTTTTTGGCAATTTTTTTGGAAAGGCAAACTAGCGGAAAACTAGCGGCACACATGAGAGCCGCTCGGGGTTTAAAGGTTAAAAAAAGTTAGGAATTGCCGGGAAGCTGAAGTCTTCAGCCTGAAGAAACTGATCGGTCATTCTCATAATCAATCCAAAGCTTCTACATTTTGCGGGATTTTTCTAAAGAGTCACCGCGGCCCTGAACTGCCTGGAACACAAAGGGCAATTGAAGGAACATGGGTGGGGTTTAGTCAGTAAGAGTCTGACACTCCCTCCGGCTCAAACCAGACCGGGCGAAGTCATTTGATGATTTCCTAAACCTCAAAAAAATGAGCTCGTACATTGGCACTTGACTAGACTGGAGATAATAGGTAGGCACTAACGATAATTGAAATGCAAATGACTATCTACAATACAAGGCAAGGCAACTAAAAATAACGGCTTAATAGATACATAATAGTTAATTTATTTATGCTAGAGAGAGCCTTGAAGAGTCAGTCGAATTTCGTTACACGCACTGCTGGTATGAAAGACATTGCGAAAGCACATTGGTGCCTGATATTTATCGTGGTGCAATTCAATGTGTACAAATTCTCAAAGTTTGAAGACTAGATTCAAGTATTTTGTAACGAAATTGTTCAATATTGCCAAATGAATAAATCTCTAAGTATGAAGTTGTAAAAATATAGATACACTCTTTACGCTTGCATCAAAATTTGATGCCTAGTTAATTAAACTCAATAATGTTAGACATAATGGGAGCCTTTGTGACCTTTCGCACCGGTCTTTTCTATATTGCTATTAAGTTGTAATTTTTTATTATTATTATTAGTTACTTGTCATGCTTTGTTAATTTTTTTATAACTTTTCTTTCATGTTTACTAACCCATGTGGATGTTACTTGTCCAAAACAAAGGTTATTTACCTTCATTACTAAGAAATCCGAACTTTTGGGCACACTACCAGTCGACAGCGATGCTCAAGAATTTTTCAACGCCATGTTTTAGATTATTTTAAGTTTTACTTACTTAATTAAAAGTTTTTTTTTGTGTTTAAGTGTAAGTATTTATAGATATAGTTAGTTAAATATATTTTTGATTCACTAAGTACTAAGACCAACTTGGGTGCAGCCAGAAAGTTATTGAGTAGAAATGCGCTATAAGCTAAGAGCTTATAGTCATAGTGGAGATAAAGTTGGATCGCATTGCCACACTTTAACAAAAGCGTCGACCTACCGCTAGGTATATAGTATCCGGAAAAAGTCGAAGATCATTATTTTTTATTTATTTAATCATTTATTTCGAGTTACAATGAGACTCATAGGGTTAGTAACAATAAATATACTTACTACTATGTTAGTAAGACATAAGACCATATAACATCAACAGCGACATACACACATAAACAAATTATTAACAAATAAATTAATCATTGCTTCAGCACTCCACCCGAAATACTGGAGCAACGATTAACGACACCACAGTCCAGTCTGTCAGCAATCATGCCCAGGATGCTGTTGGAACTGGCTCGCACCCTGCGCACCAAGGATACGCATCTTTTACGCATTAATGCATAAAAGCAATCAATACGCATTTCCTCAAACATTCCTGATGCGCTACAGAAGCGAGGCAATCCCATCAACACCCTGAAAGCATTATTATACTGTACGCGAAGGGCGCTGTACGACTTTTGCGTATAATGTACTCACAGGCTACAGGTGTAGAAAGACGAAGAGAAGGTTCTAAATAGTGTTTTCTTAACCTCCGTAGAAGCACGCATGAACCTGCGGGCAATCATATTGGCTCTGACCGACAGCGCCCTCCGCTCTCTATCAATGTCGTCATCGTCCCTGAGGCTAGCGGTCTGCCCAAGGCCTAAATGTGTGTACCCTCGATAACGGTACACCATTGATTTCGACTGCAGGTACCGTTTCAGGGTATTTTCCACCAGCTCCAAACACCATAACAACACTTTTTCTAACATTATACAATAGGCCGTGAGCACTAGCGTACTTCTCACACACACTCACTAGTTTCCTCAAGCCACAGACTGAGGCACTGAGCAGCACCATGTCATCTGCATAGCTAATATTGTTTACACATACGCCATCAATATAACATCCGACTCTAGTGCTGCTCAGCTCCACAATCAACTGGTCCATGTACAGGTTAAAGAGTGTAGGAGAACTTAGCCCCCCCTGCCTTACACCTGACTCCAGACCATATGGACTCGAATACGCCCCGTCCCATCTAACACTGTTGACCTGATTCCCGTACCAAAATTTAAAAATGTTGATGACTTCAGATGGTAGCTTAGCATCGTTAAGTTTCTTCCAAAGAGTGTCGTAGGAAACCAGATCAAAAGCACTGGATAGGTCAAGGAAACAGGCGAAAACAGGCGTGCTCCGGCCTGTATTGTACTCCACAGTGTGCTTAAAGCCCAAAATCGCAGTTTCAGTGGACAACCCAGGTCGAAACCCAAACTGGTTGTCATTCAATTTAACAAACGCTTTTAATTGCGCATTAAGCACACTGTCCAATACCTTGGACACAACTGTAGCCAGTGAAATAGGTCTATAATTATTTTTATCTGTCACTAAACCGGTTTTATTTTTGACTACAGGCACTATTATAGTTTTTAACATATCCCGGGGGAGATATGCATAACTTAAACAAAGGTTGTAGAACAACGCTAACACAAGCGTCAAGTGAGGGCCCGCATACCGAAGATGCTCAATGCTGAGCCCATCGTGACCGGGAGACTTGCCCCTTGACATGGACAGTATGACAGACGCAATGCCTTTAGCAGTTACCCTGACCACTACTTCCCCTTTGGACATCAATCATCCCCAGCGCTGGTCCTAACGGTGACTTAACTTCAAACTTATCTTTGAAAAGTTCCGCTATTTTTTGTGCATCACTCACACCATCGACGCACACAGGGACGCTAGGTTTATCGAAAGTCCTTGTTCAGATGATTAGATGCCAGAATATCCATTTTAATCCTATCCTCTCGGCTTTGACACCATTTCAACCGAGATTTAAATCTCCTCTTTGATTCACACATCTCGTCATAATAGCGACCAGAAGTTGGCCTACCGTACCATGACCACAAAATAAATTTATCCCTAGCAAGCCTGTGCGCCTCGGCAACATGTCTATTCCAACCAATGAGAACCTTCCTTTTAAATTTATTGCTATCTCGGACAACCACCGACGCTTCACTTAAAGCCCCAATGATTTGTCCATACATCTTATCAATAAGAAGTCTGTGATTTAAATCGGTACACATACGATCACAACAATATTGAAATTGCATTGGAAAATCTATTAATCTGAGACGTTTATGACACTCGGTTCTATACAATTCAATATGTGCCAAGTCCCGCTCGCCCCACACAACCTCGTTATTTATACGTTTACTAGATACACATCTTTTAGGTACAACTATATCTAAATTACACTCGATAATCAGAGGAAAGTGGTCAGACCACACAACATCATATTGAACAAATGCCCTACTAACAGTTTGCACAGCAGCCTTGGTAACCAAACAGTGGTCAAGCCACCTCGATGACCCATGAGCCTGACTAATAAATGTGTACGTATTCGATGCTACACCCAAAAGATTATCATAGCCTTATTTCGAGATATTTATCTAAGATATGCGATTAAATTTATCTAAGATAATTATGTGATTAAATTAACACTTTGCGCTTAAATATTTGTATATTTCAAGGATGAACTTTTAGTGTTAGCTCATAAATCATAAGTATAGTCCAGGAGTTGTAGCATAAATAATATAGGTACGTGACAAGCTTGTCAACTTATTTGTTATTTATTCAAATTTTTGCAAAGAGGACTGATTCTTGATTGGCATTTCAATAGTTTAACAAATAGTTAGTGAGCCGTGAAATCCTTTGTATGGATGTAAAGGTGGAGGACATGAATATAAGTAGATGTGTGGTGGTGGTGACGAATGAAAAACAACTGAACTTAAGTAGATTTTTCTTGTGAAATCAGCAATAGGGAATATGCATGCCATTTTTTTTATTTACTAAATAAAATACTTATTAACTATAGTAAACAACTATGAATATTTTTTTTTAATATCTACATCAGAACCAAAATTATGAAGCTTTAAAGTTGATAAATAGAAAGAGAAGTCCGACGTAAGATCTGACGTGAATAGAAAGAAGCGTTTTAGAGAGAGGGACAGATATAATTATATTCTCGTTTGTTTTTCGAACAATTTTGATTCTGTTTTTACTGTTACTATTCCATCTTTGTATATTTATTGATAAACCGGTTAGATCAGTCGTTACGGGTCGTCAGAAGCCCGAAAGTCTGACAACCAGTCTTACCAAGGGGTATCGTATACCCAGTAACTGGGTTGTGGAGGTCAGATAGGCAGTCGCTCCATGTAAAATACTGGTATTCAGCTGCATCCGGTTAGACTGGAAGCCGACCCCAAGATAGTTGGGAAAAGGCTAGGTAGATGCAGATGCAAACCGGTTTGATTAGAAAAACATATTCATGCATATTCCCTATTCCTAATATCATAGGTACACAGAATGACAGCAAATTAAGGAGACAAAGTAGTAGCTAAGAAAAAAAATTGAGTAAACAACTATGAATAATTTTTTTTAATATCTACATCAGAACCAAAATTATGAAGCTTTAAAGTTGATAAATAGAAAGAGAAGTCCGACGTAAGATCTGACGTGAATAGAAAGAAGCGTTTTAGAGAGAGGGACAGATATAATTATATTGTCATATCTCGTTTGTTTTTCGAACAATTTTGATTCTGTTTTTACTGTTACTATTCCATCTTTGTATATTTATTGATA
The DNA here is from genome assembly GCA_951329385.1 of Polia nebulosa. Taxonomy (NCBI): domain Eukaryota; kingdom Metazoa; phylum Arthropoda; class Insecta; order Lepidoptera; family Noctuidae; genus Polia; species Polia nebulosa. The sequence continues at coordinate 3,194,133 of OX589592.1, read as the reverse complement.
AACCGGTTAGATCAGTCGTTACGGGTCGTCAGAAGCCCGAAAGTCTGACAACCAGTCTTACCAAGGGGTATCGTATACCCAGTAACTGGGTTGTGGAGGTCAGATAGGCAGTCGCTCCATGTAAAATACTGGTATTCAGCTGCATCCGGTTAGACTGGAAGCCGACCCCAAGATAGTTGGGAAAAGGCTAGGTAGATGCAGATGCAAACCGGTTTGATTAGAAAAACATATTCATGCATATTCCCTATTCCTAATATCATAGGTACACAGAATGACAGCAAATTAAGGAGACAAAGTAGTAGCTAAGAAAAAAAATTGTTGGTTAATTAACTAAAACAATGAGACTTAGAATAAAGATAAATAATATTATTTCTCGACTGTTTTTTTGTGTCCTTTTGAGTGGCCTCAAGACAGTTCCTTGTGGAACATCGAACACCATTGCTAGCGCTTCCGTTGCCTTGGAGATGTTGAGATTACCTACTCGAGACGTTGTAGTTTACGAAATCATCAGTTTACAATTTATACAATCAAGTCTCTCTCTGTATACCCCAAACTAGAGATCGATGTATAATTTTAACACACTTTTTACATGCTTTTATTTAATTGTACTGTCTGTATGTTTGAAGTTGTCCGTCAATTTGCAAACCATTTTTCGACCATTTGTTGGTATCCGATTGAGTCGATATTTTGCATACACTTTTAGTTGTGGTGACAATGCATTTTTATGATAAGCATGATCTGAATCGACATCCAGGATTAGCTCTAGATGAAGGAACTCTTCAATGCTCAACAGAACGGACACGAAATTTTGTGTAGGTACACATTTAATTGCACGGTGGAGCATACGGTGGAGGTTTGCCCCGCCTGGGCAGAACACCGCCGTGTCCTCGTGGATGCGATAGGCGGCAGCGACCTCTCGCGCCGTGCCCTGGTTCAGGCCATGGTACGGAGCGAGAGGGAATGGGGGGCCGTCTCCTCCTTCTGCGAAGCAGTAATGCTCGCGAAGAGGGAGGCGGCACACGTTAGGGAGACTCAACAGAGGCAGAGTCGCTCTAGCGCCCTCAGCAGCAGCCGTCGCAGGAGACGCCAGGGGCTGCGAGACGATCTCCGGCCACCGTAGACCCGGGCCTGCGGACGGCGAGTAGTGGGTAACTCGCCGTCCGATCAGCACCAGGCCCGAGAGTCGACGGCGCGTAGTGTTCCACGCGCGCCTCAAAGAGTTGTCAGCAAAGGACGGGGCCTGCCACGGCCAATGCCTGCCCGGGGGTGGAGGATAAATTCGAAAGAGTTACCTCGCCCCCGGGCACGTAGGGCAGGGAGGAACAGGGGTGGGTTTTAGTCAGTAAGAGTCTGACACGCCCTTCCGCTCCACCCTAGAGCGGAAGAAGTCATGAGATGATTTCCCACCCCCCAAAAAAAAAAAAAAACACATTTAATTGAGATAGCCGGTACATAAGTTTGTAGTTTTTTTTTAAATATAAACTTATATAACCTTCACCTGTAAGGCTGTAACTAACTTTGTAAAAAATTCTAGAAGTTTAATTTGACCCATTTCCCGTTTTCTGATTAAGCTGAAATTGTGTATACTTACATGTTTAGTTTGAATGACATTGGTGCCTTCTCTTGTTCAATAACTAAACTAAAATTAGAGAATCGCTATCTTTTACTAAAAGGTAGTGCGAGAAAAGGACGGCTATAGCTATGAACTAATTAAGAGATGTCAAACTAGTTAACGCCTTGCGCTTTACCGTATTTTTCGTCAACATGTTTTTACGTGTGCCCTTAACTTGTATGGAAATATTAGTTCAACTAAATTTGACAACTCTAATTTACGTCCGTCTCTTTCTTGTTTTATTAGAGAGAAAAAGATAGCAATAGCCTAAATTAAGTTTAGTTAGTGCAAACCAGAATCGGAATCAATTTATGCGTTATATAAAAATATGTTAAGATTATTGCATATAATTAGATAGATTCAAGTTCTTTAAACTTAACGGACAGATGTGTTGCTGGGGAGTTTGTTGGCCACTTCTTCTTCACAACTAAAACACTAGGAAGTGGTGACCGGCGGGCGTCTTTGCGGGACTGTCTTTATGTAGAACTTGGACGTTCAAAAAGTGCTGGCTCTCAGCCTAGTTTGAATAAATGACTTTTGATTTAGATTTTTAGTTAAGTATGTGACGTCATTCTAAATCCATCCAATATGACTCCCAAAGTTGGTGGACTAGTTATTTTTTATGCATTAATGGGTACTTATCTATCAAATGAAAGGATTTTCTGAGAAAAACACGAAACAAAAAAATAAAGTGTGTTTTTTAGTTTTTTTAAATTACAGAAAATTATTTAAAACAAGGTTTTTTAGCCTTTTGTTTTTTTCCCACGCATAGTTTGTATTTCGTCGACCGACAGATGGTGCTAACAGTATTACTTGCGTAAAATTAACGCTAGCAATAATTTTGTTTCAGCTCCGTACGATATGGTGAAGAACACACTCAAAGGCATGAAGACCTTGAAGGAGGAGGTCCCTCCAGCTTGTCCTGACTCCAAGCCGTACAGCATTTCGGAGACAGTCTGATTAACTGGAAGAGACGTTGAAATAATTTTGTAGCAAATAATTATTAAGTAGATTTAAGATCGTTTGTTATGTAGGTACTTATTGTATAAATATTGGGCTGGTGTCCACAACTCCACGACAAAGCTCGTAATTTGTGTGCGTAGACCATTATTAAAGAGGCTTATCCTCAAATCCTCACAATTAAATACCGACCTACTTACTAAACCTTTAATCTGTCAGTTACCGGAGAAACAGACACAATAGAAAATCTATTGCGTTTGACCACCAGTAGCCTTACGGTAGTTTGATGTTTCTCTGTATTCCACCAACACGATAAATGATGATTTTGGTCTAATTGTATTTTCGAGTTTTTTTTTCTGTAGTTTTTATTGTTTCGTTAAATGTACGTTTTCAGAATCTTTATGACGACCTTAAAATTAATCAATTATGAAAAATCTATGTAGTTATGGTTTTATGTGTTGAAAATGTGACCCAAAGGCCGGTAGACGTGGCCCGTGATAGTTAACCACTATTATCAAACCTTGATGTTATTTACAACAATTACAATTATTATAACTGAAATTAATTAATAAATATACGTTTAATATGATTGTGTCTGTTTTATTTTAAGAGTTTTCATCACCATACAATTCCGGATATGTTAAAATCGCTCGGTTTGAAGTTTCAACACTTTCAAGCTAGAACGGTCAGAATGGAGGTCATGGAGGATTTTTTAATTTTGTTGTTAGATACCTACTAGCTGTACCCCGCGGTCTCACCCGCGTACAATTTTTCAATTATTTTTTTCATAAGAACCTTCCTGAGACTCCGACGAATAGTTTAAGGTAAAGTTCATCCAAATTGGTCCAACCGTTCTCTAGTTTCGCGCTTAGCAACACATTTAGCCATTACCTATTTTTAATTAGGGTTCCGTACCCGAAGGGTAACCAACAGGACTTTATAACTATTATCCCTCCGCTGTCCGTCCGCCTGTTAGCGTGCTGTATCTCATGATCCGTAATAGGTAGACAGTTGAAATTTTCACAGAATGTGTATTTCTGTTGCCGCTCTAACAACACATTATAAAAAAAAATCAAGGGGGCTCCCCTATTAGAAATATGTTTTTCTGGCTTTTTTGCAAAGGCAACAAGTAGACACCTAAAAAAAAATGTAATAAAAAAAAATTGATGGTACGTAACTCTTCAAGCAATAAGACACAACAATAAAGAGAAAAGTGTTCAACACCTGCATCCTACTTTGCCTCTCATAAGGATGTGAAACTTGGTCTCTCTCAAAACATCACAGAGATATGCTTGTGGTCATAAGTTCAGATACCGTCAGAAGGAGACTTGCTGAACGGAACCTGACCCCAAAAAGAGCTGGAACAGGCCCAGCATTAACGGTAGCACTCCGTCGAGCACGACTTGAATTTGCTCGAGAGCATAGGGATTGGACATTAGAGCAGTGGAGTAATGTACTCTTCACTGATGAGACCAGGGTGAGTCTACATGGAAGTGATCGACGTCAGAGAGTATATCGTCGCCCTGGAGAACGTTATTCTCAGTGTTGCATCGAGGAAACTGTTGCTTATGGAGGAGGATCTGTAATGGTCTGGGGCGGCATCTCGTTAACAGCACATACAGCGTTAGTTTTCATCGAACCCACGGGCCGTACACGTGGACTGACTTCTCATCGCTACATTACTGAAATCCTCGCAGACCATGTGGTACCTTACGCAGGATATATCGGACAGGATATGCAATTGATGCATGATAATGCACGGCCTCATGTTGCTCATGTGGTGACCCAGTATCTACGCGACGTCAGCATTCGTACGATGGACTGGCTCGAAGCCCGGACTTGAATCCGATAGAACACTTAAGGGATGAGCTGAAACGTCGGGTTCGAGCCCGGGTACCTGCTCCAACAAGGCTTCCAGAGCTGCGTATCGCAATTGAAGAGGAGAGGAATACAATTCCTCAAGATTTTATCGTCAGGCTCGTAAGGTCGATGAATACAAGGATGCTGGCAGTTATCCGAGCAAGGGGAGGGAATACGGAATATTGATCAAAAACTTTTTTTTGATTTTATCTTTGTTTTTGGCTTTAATTTTTTTTTTTCACTTTATCATTACTAACGATTGTCACGACTGGAAAACGACTCTTCTTTGTAAAATCCTTAATAAACACTGAAATATTGATTAAACCCAATGAGTTTCCTTTCATTTTAATCACCATGAAACGCGCTTTCTGTAGGTAAAACTTTGATAATTGTAGGTTTTTTAGTTTTTGAAAAAACGAATTAGAGTGCCTAGGTAGCGGGTGGCTCGGTTTATTTGCTGTCCAGTGTATTTCAGGCTTGAACAACCTGTAAGTACTCGTACAACTAAAAAAGACACATCAAAATTGTAGCTTTTCTCTGAGAGCTTCTTCCACCAAAAACATACGAAATGCCATTTCGCCACAATTTTAGGTATGGCACATTCACTTTAACACTTCACACAAATATGTCCGAACATTCGGCCGATACTTCGTGAAAACACTTCGGAGTAGGCCCCCTGGTCCTTTTAACCCCAAAGTCGAAATCATTATTAACCGACTTTGAAAAAGGAGGAGGTTCTATGTTCGGCTGCATGTATGTTTTTTTTATGTAAGTACATATGTACGCCCATTTCTCTGTCAATTGAGGACCGATTTTCAAAATTCTCTTTTTTATCCGATAGAATATACTCCCGAGGTGGTCCCGTATAAATTTTATCGAAATTGCTTCAGCGCTTTTTCAAACACTGAACAAAAACGAAAAATACGTACCTATACCTAGATGACGTTTTGGTGGTCTCCAATTACGACTATGTTTAAATTCCACGTTCCATGTCATTGGGATTTTTAGTTCTGGGGTATAACAACTGTGTTCTGCCTAGCCTTTTCCCAGCTATCTTGAGGTCGGCTTCGAGCGACTGCCTATCTGACCTCCACAATCCAGTAACTGGGTAATAGGATACCCGTTGGTAAGACTGGTTGTCAGACTTTCGGGCTTCTGACGACCCGTAACGACTGGGGTAAAACAACTAAAAAGTGAAAGTGAAAACAAAATTAATGAAGTTGAAGTAACAAAATTCTTAGGTTTGAATGTAGATTGTAATTTGAATTGGAAATCACATGTGGAATCTGTCTGCTTAAAATTAAAAAGATATTGCTATATGCTATACTTATATTCTCACATAAATTGTAAATTTATTCACTGTCATGACAGCCTACCATGCATATGTGGTGTCCACGCTGAGGTATGGTGTAATTTTCTGGGGGAACTCGACGGAATGGGAGTCTGTTTTTAACGCTCAAAAAAGTGCATACGGGCAATGTGTAGACTTAAGACCACCGTTAGCTGTGTACCATATTTCAAAAAACTTAAGATTCTAACTTTTTCTAGCCTCTTCATTTATGAGATATCAGTCGACTTTGGAGTCGTTGGAGTTTCGACTTTGGGGTTAAAAGGACCAGGGGGCCTACTCCGAAGTGTTTTCACGAAGTATCGGCCGAATGTTCGGACATATTTGTGTGAAGGGTTAAAGTGAATGTGCCATACCTAAAATTGTGGCGAAATGGCATTTCGTATGTTTTTGGTGGAAGAAGCTCTCAGAGAAAAGCTACAATTTTGATGTGTCTTTTTTAGTTGTACGAGTACTTACAGGTTGTTCAAGCCTGAAATACACTGGACAGCAAATAAACCGAGCCACCCGCTACCTAGGCACTCTAATTCGATTTTCTCAAAAACTAAAAAACCTACAATTATCAAAGTTGTACCTACAGAAAGCGCGTTTCATGGTGATTAAAATGAAAGGAAACTCATTGGGTTTAATCAATATTTCAGTGTTTATTAAGGATTTTACAAAGAAGAGTCGTTTTCCAGTCGTGACAATCGTTAGTAAAGATAAAGTGAAAAAAAAAAATTAAAGCCAAAAACAAAGATAAAATCAAAAAAACGTTTTTGATCAATATTCCGTATTCCCTCCCCTTGCTCGGATAACTGCCAGCATCCTTGTATTCATCGACCTTACGAGCCTGACGATAAAATCTTGAGGAATTGTATTCCTCTCCTCTTCAATTGCGATACGCAGCTCTGGAAGCCTTGTTGGAGCAGGTACCCGGGCTCGAACCCGACGTTTCAGCTCATCCCTTAAGTGTTCTATCGGATTCAAGTCCGGGCTTCGAGCCAGTCCATCGTACGAATGCTGACGTCGCGTAGATACTGGGTCACCACATGAGCAACATGAGGCCGTGCATTATCATGCATCAATTGCATATCCTGTCCGATATATCCTGCGTAAGGTACCACATGGTCTGCGAGGATTTCAGTAATGTAGCGATGAGAAGTCAGTCCACGTGTACGGCCCGTCGGTTCGATGAAAACTAACGCTGTATGTGCTGTTAACGAGATGCCGCCCCAGACCATTACAGATCCTCCTCCATAAGCAACAGTTTCCTCGATGCAACACTGAGAATAACGTTCTCCAGGGCGACGATATACTCTCTGACGTCGATCACTTCCATGTAGACTCACCCTGGTCTCATCAGTGAAGAGTACATTACTCCACTGCTCTAATGTCCAATGCCTATGCTCTCGAGCAAATTCAAGTCGTGCTCGACGGAGTGTTTTCAAAATTGAGGACCGATTTTCAAAATTCTCTTTTTTATAGATAGAATATACTCCCGAGGTGGTCCCATATAAATTTTATCGAAATTGCTTCAGCGCTTTTTCAAAAACTGAACAAAAACGAAAAATACGTACCTATACCTAGATGACGTTTTGGTGGTCTCCAATTACGACTATGTTTAAATTCCACGTTCCATGTCATTGGGGTTTCTAGTTCTGGGGTATAACAACTGTGTTCTGCCTAGCCTTTTCCCAGCTATCTTGGGGTCGGCTTCGAGCGACTGCCTATCTGACCCCCACAATCCAGTAACTGAGTAATAGGATACCCGTTGGTAAGACTGGTTGTCAGACTTTCGGGCTTCTGACGACCCGTAACGACTGGGGTAAAACAACTAAAAAGTGAAAGTGAAAACAAAATTAATGAAGTTGTAGTAACAAAATTCTTAGGTTTGAATGTAGATTGTAATTTGAATTGGAAATCACATGTGGAATCTGTCTGCTTAAAATTAAAAAGATATTCCTATATGCTATACTTATATTCTCACATAAATTGTAAATTTATTCACTGTCATGACAGCCTACCATGCATATGTGGTGTCCACGCTGAGGTATGGTGTAATTTTCTAGGGGAACTCGACGGAATGGGAGTCTGTTTTTAAAGCTCAAAAAAGTGCATACGGGCAATGTGTAGACTTAAGACCACCGTTAGCTGTGTACCATATTTCAAAAAACTTAAGATTCTAACTTTTTCTAGCCTCTTCATTTATGAGATATCAGTCTTTGTCAAAAGTAACATGCATAGGTATAAAAAGTTCAGAAGTGTTAGATATAGAAATAAAGTTCAGACTGTGCCCAGGAGAACTTATTTAATGGACTCCAGTGTATATTACATGATGAAATTGCCATGTTGTATAACAGACATTGACAACTTGCACTTATTTAAGAAAAAGGAGGAGGTTCTATGTTCGGCAGCATGTATGTTTTTTTTATGTAAGTACATATGTCCGCCCATTTCTCTGTCAATTGAGGACCGATTTTCAAAATTCCCTTTTTTATCCGATAGAATATACTCCCGAGGTGGTCCCGTATAAATTTTATCGAAATTGCTTCAGCGCTTTTTCAAAAACTGAACAAAAACTAAAAATACGTACCTATACCTAGATGACGTTTTGGTGGTCTCCAATTACGACTATGTTTAAATTCCACGTTCCATGTCATTGGGGTTTTTAGTTCTGGGGTATAACAACTGTGTTCTGCCTAGCCTTTTCCCAGCTATCTTGGGGTCGGCTTCGAGCGACTGCCTATCTGACCTCCACAATCCAGTAACTGGGTAATAGGATACCCGTTGGTAAGACTGGTTGTCAGACTTTCGGGCTTCTGACGACCCGTAACGACTGGGGTAAAACAACTAAAAAGTGAAAGTGAAAACAAAATTAATGAAGTTGAAGTAACAAAATTCTTAGGTTTGAATGTAGATTGTAATTTGAATTGGAAATCACATGTGGAATCTGTCTGCTTAAAATTAAAAAGATATTCCTATATGCTATACTTATATTCTCACATAAATTGTAAATTTATTCACTGTCATGACAGCCTACCATGCATATGTGGTGTCCACGCTGAGGTATGGTGTAATTTTCTGGGGGAACTCGACGGAATGGGAGTCTGTTTTTAACGCTCAAAACAGTGCATATGGGCAATGTGTAGACTTAAGACCACCGTTAGCTGTGTACCATATTTCAAAAAACTTAAGATTCTAACTTTTTCTAGCCTCTTCATTTATGAGATATCAGTCTTTGTCAAAAGTAACATGCATAGGTATAAAAAGTTCAGAAGTGTTAGATATAGAAATAAAGTTCAGACTGTGCCCAGGAGAACTTATTTAATGGACTCCAGTGTATATTACATGATGAAATTGCCATGTTGTATAACAGACTGCACTTATTTAAGCGAAAGCTAAAGGAATTTCTAACTGATAAGGTGTATTATAGTGTGAAGGAGTATCTAAAAGGGAATCCTTACGGCCAATAATATTAATCAGATATTCAATCATAGAAATCATATGTGTAACTCACAATTATTATTTATCTATGACTTTTATTTAATAAATCGACATTATATTATTTACTCTGACATTTATATAATTATTGACTACTAGATAATCCTTGACATTGAAAAATAAAATGAATTAATTAACTTACCAGTTTAATAGTTTTGTAATATTTATTGTATTCAGATTGTTATTTAATAGTTATTGTATTTTAATACTAGAACTATGTGTACAATTTTGCATGCCCATGTGACGGCAGAGCGTGGAGAACATTAAATAAACTTGTCTATCATATAATTATACCTCTACCCATGTAGGTACATATAAAATTTAGATATTTAATAATCAGATTGTTGTTTGGCGCCGACTCAAAATTAGTTAACATAAAATTTGATATTTTATGTAGGTAAATAGGCTCAATACTCAAGACTTAAAATGTTTATATATTTTTTGCTTTTTAGTTCTTTTTCGTCGGTTGAATTTTTTGTTAAAAAGTTTTTTATTTTATGATTTTTTGTGACTCGCATCATCTCTGAGGCTAATTTCTAATCCTTCATCATTCCTCTTGGCACTGAGGTTCCCAGGATATTGACCAGTTGAGGTTACCTCCAATATTCTAAAGACGTCTTTTCTCAAAGCATATTAAGTGGTATCTGTCACTAATACCAGTTTTTTATATCTAACTTCTATTGTTTAGGAAAGGTATGGTTACCATCTTTAGCTCAGTTTCATGATGTGATGATTCTTAAATGCAAATACCTGGTTAAGTTATGAAAAGTAAACAGAAACAATATTTGTGCCCAATTTTCGAGGTTTTCTCTCAATTTTATCAGGATTCCATGATCAGATCCTGATGTCCTTGACATGGAACCACCCTTGAGGTATACCCTATCTAACAAAAATAATAATAATTAAGATCGGTTCATAAATGACGGAGTGAGGGCTGAACATACACAAAAAAAAAAGAAAAAAAAAATATAATACGGTCGAATTGAGAACCTCCTCCTTTTTTTTCGTCGGTTTAAAATAACTTTAATTTCGGAAGTCGGTGTCAAATAACGAAGAAATAAAATACAAACACCGAAATTAAAGTTATTTTTTAATTTTTAGTGTATTTTTTTTTTTTGTAACAAAGTTTTCGCGTCAAGCCCCTTATTAGCAGACACAATTAAAAACCTATTGTTACGTCGAACGTATTACACTGGAACGTTCGAGAATGTAGTCGAAGTTTCCACTATGTTCGAGAACATTCCATTGAGGTACTGTGTAGAAGTTCATAGATGTTTTTAGAATATTCCAGTATAGGATAGTTCGACAATGTTCTAGAAACTTCCATGACTGTATAAATAGGCCGGACGGCGGGCGAGTGAGTCAGTCTGTTTTCGACTATGGAAGCGAATACAAGCGATTACGAAGAGAATAGTGATTATAAGCGATTTAGTATTTGTGTAAATAAGTTGTTGAGTTAATAAAGGAGTAAGACGATTTATTAAATAAAAGTCATAGATAAATAATAATTGTGAGTTACACATATGATTTCTATGATTGAATATCTGATTAATATTATTGGCCGTAAGGATTCCCTTTTAGATACTCCTTCACACTATAATACACCTTATCAGTTAGAAATTCCTTTAGCTTTCGCTTAAATAAGTGCAGTCTGTTATACAACATGGCAATTTCATCATGTAATATACACTGGAGTCCATTAAATAAGTTCTCCTGGGCACAGTCTGAACTTTATTTCTATATCTAACACTTCTGAACTTTTTATACCTATGCATGTTACTTTTGACAAAGACTGATATCTCATAAATGAAGAGGCTAGAAAAAGTTAGAATCTTAAGTTTTTTGAAATATGGTACACAGCTAACGGTGGTCTTAAGTCTACACATTGCCCGTATGCACTTTTTTGAGCGTTAAAAACAGACTCCCATTCCGTCGAGTTCCCCCAGAAAATTACACCATACCTCAGCGTGGACACCACATATGCATGGTAGGCTGTCATGACAGTGAATAAATTTACAATTTATGTGAGAATATAAGTATAGCATATAGGAATATCTTTTTAATTTTAAGCAGACAGATTCCACATGTGATTTCCAATTCAAATTACAATCTACATTCAAACCTAAGAATTTTGTTACTTCAACTTCATTAATTTTGTTTTCACTTTCACTTTTTAGTTGTTTTACCCCAGTCGTTACGGGTCGTCAGAAGCCCGAAAGTCTGACAACCAGTCTTACCAACGGGTATCCTATTACTCAGTTACTGGATTGTGGGGGTCAGATAGGCAGTCGCTCGAAGCCGACCCCAAGATAGCTGGGAAAAGGCTAGGCAGAACACAGTTGTTATACCCCAGAACTAGAAACCCCAATGACATGGAACGTGGAATTTAAACATAGTCGTAATTGGAGACCACCAAAACGTCATCTAGGTATAGGTACGTATTTTTCGTTTTTGTTCAGTTTTTGAAAAAGCGCTGAAGCAATTTCGATAAAATTTATATGGGACCACCTCGGGAGTATATTCTATCTATAAAAAAGAGAATTTTGAAAATCGGTCCTCAATTGACAGAGAAATGGGCGGACATATGTACTTACATAAAAAAAACATACATGCAGCCGAACATAGAACCTCCTCCTTTTTCAAAGTCGGTTAATAATGATTTCGACTTTGGGGTTAAAAGGACCAGGGGGCCTACTCCGAAGTGTTTTCACGAAGTATCGGCCGAATGTTCGGACATATTTGTGTGAAGTGTTAAAGTGAATGTGCCATACCTAAAATTGTGGCGAAATGGCATTTCGTATGTTTTTGGTGGAAGAAGCTCTCAGAGAAAAGCTACAATTTTGATGTGTCATTTTTAGTTGTAGGTACTATAGGGACCTGGAGCAGCTTCTCTTAGTGCTAGGTCCCTGGAGATTCCTTTCACATTCCTAGGGGTTTGTCTTACTCGCTAGCGGTGCGAGAGTGTGGTGTATAAGAGTGACTGCTTATGGGTGTTGTGTTATAAAAGAAAGAGGACTTGCACACTAATACGTTATATTGAATAATAAAATTAATACATGTGCCCTCTTCGAGCGGGCTAGGTGAAGTCACATTCAAACAAAAGTCTTCCTTCTTCTTAATTTTCAATCGGCGTTCCAAACTTCCAACGTGCCAGTCTCCACCATAAGGTCGCCAACATAACGTCGTCACATGAGCTACGCCCCTACGAATAGAAGCGCAGACGCTAGTAAGTCTTCTATTCAACTAAATATTTGAAAAGCCGATTGAGGCCTACCTAAACCTACTGCGAAGGCCCTACCTATGAGAGGTACATGTCGCAGCAGAGTCCACCTATGGATAGCCAAAAATGAACCCCGAGTAAAGTGGTCTTCTTTCTTATTATTAATTAAGTCATTCGGCGCACCACATATCCCGGCAATGCATATGGCTTCAGTGAGGTAAAAACCTCTCTAAAAAACCACACTGCTCTGCTAAATTTTCTGACCTAAGATGCTCTAGTTAGCATCTACCCAGAAGGGGTTTACAAAAATAAAATTCAAAACTGTAATAATTTTAACTCCATTGGTCGTTTATGAAGACCAGGAGAAAAAACGACCACTGTTATGAACACCTACTCACTGTTCCTGAACTTCCCCCAGAGTGCTCCATAAATATAACTTGAAGTATACTCTCTAAATGAATAATACATAAAAATTGTCACGGGCTCGGTCACACCATACAGAATCAACTCGATCCCACTTTGCGAAGGCATTATACCCCATAAACAAAGCTGGTATAAACCGACAAAAAACCCAGACACATCTTTCCCTAGGAGAGAGGATCGCAATTCCCTCTACCTCCTAACCGTAGTAACATCTTTATTAAAATCGCACTCTGGAGAAACTCATACCTATTTCTCACTAATAATCGCCTAACAAATTAAATTTTTTCCTCATAATATGTGGTCACATCTCCCATCAGTCTTCAGTCACGTCCGTGCAGCTCATCATATCGATTACATGAAACACACAAAAACACAACGATTAACCCTTTCATGGGCGGTGGCGTGTATATACGTTCCAAGACAGCTACGAGTGGTGACAGAACGTACTACCACGTCTATTTTAATTTACTTGTTTTAAGCAGACCGTTTATTCACGTTGACTCGCAATACAAAATTGTACTAGCTACATCTTTCCGCCACAACGCATGAAACTTTCAAAATTGTTCTGTCACATTACATTATGATTTTTGGTGCTTCAAAAAGAAGACGTCCTGCTCGTGCGCTGGTGGTACGTAGAATACGCACGACGCCATGATACGCCCCCGCGTCCCTACATTCCCGTTGCCTCAGTCACATAGTGTCAACATAGGGGTACGCGCGCGCGCGCCGCCGAGAACCCGCTGCTTTTACTGTTGTTTTTGAGAGTGATTTTGCATAAAATGTAAGTATTATGACTGTTTATTTATTATACGTTATGTAAAAACAGATAAACTATCCTTAGAGAGTTATATTTTGCTATAATTAATTTTTTAAACGGACTTTTAAATGAGTAATAACAGTGTACGAGCCAATAATGCTCATACAGCAAAAGTACGTTTATTCGTACCTTATTAAATAATTACTCAATTCAGTCGTAACTAAAACTCCGTCCCGCGCTCATGTGCGGTTCGATCAATAATAATATACTCGTAACATTAAGTGCGGCTCAGATTACTAAACAAACATAACTTTTCACCGTTTCCCTAAATAAACTATTAAACTTAACAGTGGTTTGGTGTGAACTAACAACTACCTACAACAACTACCGGGGTATCCGTCAACGACGAGAAAAACCCCAACATCTTTTGGTCCTTCGAGCCGGATGACACGGCAAATCATCTTGTGAGTCGTCGTGTCTCCTCATCAGCAGAGTGCTTAGCGTGGTATATCCCAGTTACGTTAGCAAATCGGTGCTGTTGGCTTCCCACAAGCGGGTCTAACCAGTAGCATTGAGACATTGCACATGACGTAAAGGAGGGTGAGCTACACTGAGTGCCTGCCACTAACGAACCTGCAGAGATCACGTCTACTGCTACAAACTACTCATCAAGAAACAATCGGCGAGGATAACGTCCACGGCGGTTACTACAGCGGAGATCACGTCTACCGCTACAAACAAGAAATAATCAGCGGGGATAACGTCCACTGCGGTTACTTCAGCTCTGAAAACTTCGTGAGTACACACTACCAACACGCCAACTACTAGCAGCCATAAGGTATCAGATCAACAATGTCGACAGAAGACTATCCTGAATTTGTAGAACTTATAACTAAGCAGCAAAGCAGCTACGAGAGAATCAAAACTCTTCAAACTAACTACAAAAAGGATCCTGTAAGTAGAAAAAACATAGACTACCTTAACAAGCGCATCGAAGCTTTACAATCCATATGGGATGAATTTCGATCGAATCATGAAATTTTGAAGAAGTATGAGTCTAAACAAAGGGCACATGACTACTTTAAGCAGGACATTTTCATCATAACAAGAAGCATGTTTGACGAAACAATGCAATCAATGAATCAACTACGAAACAAGTTGATAAACGAACCTGGATTTTCGGGAATATCAGAACCGAAAATACTAGAAACTCCCGGAAAAGTGCAATTTGATACAACTGGAGTACACCAACAAATCGGAGATGAAACGGACAAGCACCTATCAACGCTGTTACGTAATCAAATGTGTAACTTCAACGCCTTGAAGCGAGCGGTCTCCAAAACGAACCTGAATTGCATGAAAGAGAAGTGGCAACTCCAAGATCAAGTTAACATACTACGATCTAAATGGGAATCCATCGACAAGATTCACTGGGAACTAAGCTATTTATTGCAAGGGAACGACAAGGACTATGAAGCAAAATACGACCATTGGGAGCAAGTCTACGACAACCTAAAGGACGAGCTACATAGAAAAATCTTTGAAACATCCCACTACGAAAAAACAACACCACGTATGGAATTACCAGAGTTCAACGGAAGTTTCAACAATTGGATCTCTTTTAGGGATTTATTCTTTGAGATGATTCACAACAATCCAACGCTGAACAAAACACAGAAAATGCAGTTCCTAAAATCTAAATTGAAAGGTGAAGCGGAAAAGTTAATCAAACACCTTCCTGTGAGTGCTGAGAATTATGACTCGTGCCTTGATATTATTCAGCACCGCTACGACAACAAGCGATTACTTTTCACCTCATACATGGACACACTGCTCAATCAATCATCTATCGAAAAACCGAACTCAAACAACATGAAGAAGCTGTATGACATAACGAAAGAGTGTTTAAATGGCCTAGAAAACATTGACATTAATATTCCAGTTTGGGGGCCACTTATCGTGTACTTACTATCCTCCAAACTGGATGACGTCACTTACGGTGACTACATCAAAACCATGAAACATTCGAGAGAGCCTACCTAACGACCTAAGTGTCCACGACATCGGCAACTACGCTATGACCACTTTGCTGGTGGGAGGAATCGTCGCCGCTGTACTAGTTTGGCAAATAAGAAGATATCTTCAGGCGCGTAAGAAGAGCAATACCTCTAACAATACGAATAAGACTCGAGAGAGGACAGAAGATATAGAGCTAAAGGAGATTCCTTCCTACGCTAAAATACGAGGTGGACATTCACAGGACTACCATCCGCCGCAATCAGCCATTGGAACAAGATTCAAACTATGATTAATTATTTAGATTTAAACTATGAATAATTATTTCTTGCTTATTGTTTTGATTGCTTTTATTAGTTTTATAACATTTATACCTACTTAACTTGTAACGCAAGTTTGGTGATCTGAGTACATATGCATATCTTTCCCTCGGGAGCATGTACGAGCCAATAATGCTCATACAGCAAAAGTACGTTTATTCGTACCTTATTAAATAATTACTCAATTCAGTCGTAACTAAAACTCCGTCCCGCGCTCATGTGCGGCTCGATCAATAATAATATAACATTAAGTGCGGCTCAGATTACTAAACAAACATAACTTTTCACCGTTTCCCTAAATAAACTATTAAACTTAACAGTGGTTTGGTGTGAACTAACAACTACCTACAACAACTACCGGGGTATCCGTCAACGACGAGAAAAACCCCAACAAACAGAATGTAAGTATCTACTAGCTCCTTTGATTTTTTACGCAGGAACCTATCTAAATTACGTTGTAACTAGATGTTTATCTAGCAGAAAGATAATGTACATTATCTAGGGATCTAATCAATGTGTTTCTTGCTGGTTTAGATGGATAAACGCAAAAAGAAATGTATGAAAATATTTGAACATCGGTCATCAGATGAAACAGCTCGGGACCCGTTTGAAGACGACGGAGAGTACGGTTCGGACAATAATTATGAACCCAGTGAAGAAGATTCCTATAGTGACAGCAACCTTAGTGAGTCTTTCGTATTACCAATAAAAAAACCACGAGTTGGTGGTGCCCTGATAAGAAAAAAGACCCGAAAAAATCAACCCCATGCACGCCGTGGTATTAATATCAACTCACCGTCAAAATTGCTTCATACTAAGCAGGTACTATCTAAAAATACTAATAATGGTTTCAGTTTCCGATCTGTTTCAAGTGGTACTGATAGTCAGAGCTCAGAATCGGATTCAGAGGCCTCACAAGATCTTGACGACAGCAATGATAAAGACTCGCATGTTAGTTGCCAAGGCTCTCTATCCAATCTATCTGAGACAGAGAATAATGTGGGTACTAATAAACAACATGATGAATCTGATTATGAAACTGCGAATTCATCAGACTCGGAAATATTTCCGTTAGCTAAACGACTGAAAAGGCAATCTAATGATACTGTAAAAAATTTACTTCAAAACGACTACAAGGACGAATCTGCATCAGGTTCTATGCGCCGTTTATCTCAAAATAATCCTGAGTTACGTCCTCTTCAATGTTCACCTCAAGGTGCCCATAAGGATGAACCTAAGTTGCCGCCTATGCACCAGTTACTTCAAGCTGATCCTGATTTAGGTCCTGTTCACCGTTCACCTCAAGACGACCTTGATTTAGATTCTGTTCGCCGTTTATCTCCCCATAGAAATGAACCCAAATCGCCGTCTTTACACCATTTATCTAAAGCACTCCAGAGTTACCATCTACGCATCATTCACCTAGTAGCCATGTAAGCCATGCAAGTGAGCCTAAGTCACCGTCCGATAATCGTTTAACTCAAGATCAACCTGAGTCAACATCTGCATGCTGTTCACGTCTAGATAACCAAACATATGAAACATCATCTTTCGATAATGTTTTGCCGGAAGTTCAGCAAAGACCAAGGCTTAAGTCTCCTTCAAAAAGTCGTTCTTCAAAAGATGATTCTGCTCCTATTCAGCATTCACCTCATGCAGGCCAAGTACTTGTTCCCGAGACCCCTTCTCCGTGCCATTCGCTTCAGGTTAGCCATTTAGAGGTACCTGAAACACCTACTGTGTCCCATTTATCAGGAGATGGCTCTGCAACAACTCCTGTTTACCGTTCGCTTCAAGTTGTACACACGTAAATATGTGTCTGACGTTTCTTAACGTCGTACTTCTAAATAACATATAAAACCAATAAAATATGACAGAACGTTTCCGTACGTTGGACGTTTGTAGACGTTGTGTGCATATTATATATAACAGTATCCTAAAAACACGGCACGACGTTTGCAGACGTTCAACGTCAATAAACGTTGTAGACCAATGAGAATGACGTGCTGTACAGGCAATGACTGAGCGTCTATAAACGTTGGCGTTAGATAACGATAGTGCCGCTATTGGCCAAATGTATCGAAAAAATACGACTCGACGTCAACAAACGTCTAACCATTTTGTATGAAGAATTGATGTGTCATTCTACATATAGCACGTGATCGAGTACCGTCCGCGAAAGGGTTAATATCACATAAAAAACAAAAGAAATGAGAACCTCCTACTTTTGAAGTCGGTTAAAATTTAAACTTTTTCTATATTGTCAACCGTAGTATCGTTGACGTACCAGATATCTGACAATTATTTGTCATGTCAAATGACATCTGACACCACTGTCTATTCTCTAAAAATCTTTTTAAAAATAAAATAATTTTCAAAAAACAATTTATAATTTTTTTTTTAAATTTCCAACACTTATATTTATTTACAGAATATTGCTTTAATAAATAGTTTACAAGCAATTCCTGACCTCTTTCGCATATTTTTATTTTTATCGAAAAATTTGGGTCATCGTAATTACTATATTCATACCTTATATTTATGGTCGAAAACTTGTTTGTCACGTTGCTATGACAATGCATGTCAGCTAGAATAAATAAAATTGATACAAAAACAATTTTATGTTTAGCAAAGAAATGGAAATTATCCTTCTTCGTACAATATGGGAGGGCCCATATCTCCTCCTCCAGCCTATTCTGTGAAAAATGCTGTTCCGCTTGTTGTGAAATGTTGTGATGTTGGGAAGTGATATTTATGATGAAGTTTTCATCCCGATAGATATCCGCTGGACCATCACCTATTGGAACAATAATAGCAGGATTTTGCATGACTTCCACTGGTACGCACAGCTCTTTGGACTCCACCGCCATTTCGAAGCTCTCCTGCTCACAAACATCAGCAGAAACATACTCAACCTGAACAAAATCATCGTCACAAGAACCATGTGTCTCCGACGGAACTTCCACCTCACAGCTTTCCATGCCGACGACATCAGCCGAAACAACTCCCAAACAAATAAAATTTTCATTCGACTCGTGCTCGCCAAATATTTCTTTTACTACAATTATCTCTTTTTTCTCTCAAATATTATTGCTAGGAATAATTGTAAATAACCGACCCGATTCTGTATCTTCATTTTCAAAGCTTCGGTCATCATCGCCTAGACCGCAGTCTTCATATTCCTGGACATCATTGACTAGGCCTGCATCAGCGCAGCTCTGGTCATCATCGTCCTCCTCCTTTGCTTTAATTGTTGAGCTAGAAAATAATATTACTTGATTATCTTCGCTCACACCATCCTCGGATTGTTCATCCGCCTCGGACACAACGTCCGGCCTCTCAAGATTATAAAAACACTGATTGATTCTCTGCCTGCAAGACATACACTTGCATGGGAATTCTCTCCTAAGCTCCGCGCACAGCGTGTCAAATTCCATCTCATACTGGAACGTATATTTAAAAAAATAATGCGCAGCTCCTTTTAACCAAATACCAAGAATTAATGAATAATCGCTTTTTCGCCACCCCTTGGCAATGGCCATCGACACAAACTCGTCGATAAATTCTTCGAGGCACACCTCATACGTGTGTCCCGAAAAGTAACGCATTTTCCTCTTTTAATATTATTTAACACTTAATAAAAATAGAACCACTCAGCTTGGAGTATACTCCTCTTATCCTGATGCTGTCACTGCATCAGTCCTCAGTTTGTCCATCGCACACCGTTACCGTTGCCGTCACTCCTACATACGGCGTTCGTAACCGGCGCTCGCCGCCACTTATAGGGACCTGGAGCAGCTTCTCTTAGTGCTAGGTCCCTGGAGATTCCTTTCACATTCCTGGGGGTTTGTCTTACTCGCTAGCGGTGCGAGAGTGTGGTGTATAAGAGTGACTGCTTATGGGTGTTGTGTTATAAAAGAAAGAGGACTTGCACACTAATACGTTATATTGAATAATAAAATTAATACATGTGCCCTCTTCGAGCGGGCTAGGTGAAGTCACATTCAAACAAAAGTCTTCCTTCTTCTTAATTTTCAATCGGCGTTACAAACTTCCAACGTGCCAGTCTCCACCATAAGGTCGCCAACATAAGGTCGTCACAGTACTTACAGGTTGTTCAAGCCTGAAATATGTAGTAAGTTAAAAAAAAAGCCTGCTAAATTATCACATGGCTGAAACTTCCTGTGTCTAAAAGCTGATTTCCATACATATTTCTTACTAACTTCTGCCAGCGGCTTCGCCCGCTTGGAATTAATTAGTACCTACCTACCCATTATAAATTATATAGCCTATGTGCTATTCCAGACTATAATCTATCTCTGTGCCAAATTTAATCCAGATGCGTTAACTGTTCTGGCGTTATTGTGTAACAAACATTCATCCATTCAAACCTTAGCATTTATAATATTAGTATCTTAGTAATAAAAAAAAAATGGTGCTATTAGCAACGTTTGGCAATTAACTCTAAATATTCATACATAGAGCACATTTACTCGTAATTTATTCAGTCATAGAAAAACACGTTATGGAAGAATATTATTTTTATTAAATATGGTACCTACCTAGACTTTTTGATCTACACAGTTAAACCTTAGCTTATATACTTACAATTTAAATAAAATAATATCTACATATTATTAGAAGATAACTTTATGTATGATGTACGAGGGTCATTCAATAAATACTTAGCCTACAAAAAGTAAACGAAAATTTTGGAAAAGTGGCAATTTATTTTTCAACATAGTCTCCTTTTAGTTCGATACACTTAGCCCAGCGATGCTCCAACTTTTTTAACCCGTCCGAAAAATAGTTTTTGTCAAACTCTGCAAAATAGGCCTCCGTGGCGGCGATAACCTCCTCATTCGATCCATATCTATTCCCGGCGAGTGATTTTTTCAGATTAGGAAACAGAAAGAAGTCACAAGGGGCCAAATCTGGAGAATACGGTTGATGGGGCAGCAATTCGTAGCGTAATTCGACCAATTTGGCCATGGCAACGGCAGACGTGTGAACCGGTGCGTTGTCGTGGTGAAACAGCACTTTTTTCTTCGCCAGATGGGGTCGTTTTTTCTTTAATTCGGCGTCGAATCGGCCCAATAAATCGGCATAGTAAAGCCCTGTAATTGTTTTACCCTTCTCGAGGTAATTGATGTTGATCACACCTTGTGAATCCCAGAAAACGGTGGCCATAACGTTTCCGGCCGATTTTACAGTTTTCGCCTTCTTTGGAGCACGTTCCCCGGTCTGGATCCATTGTTTTGATTGCTCCTTGGTCTCTGGTGTGTACCAGTGGATCCAGGTTTCATCGACGGTCAAAAAACTCCGCTGGATTCCGCTTAAACAGCGCCAAACACGTCTCCGATGTGGTCTCACGGTTGCGCTTGTTTTCTGGTGTGAGTAAACGCGGCACCCATCGCGCCGACAGCTTTCTCATGCCGAGTTCCTCGTGAAGAATATGATGCACTGTTCCTTCTAAAATGCCTACAGTCTCAGCTAGCTCCCGAACCTTCAATCGGCGATCTGCCAATACGAGATCATGGATTTTTTTAATGTTTTCCTCCGTAGCAGCTGTTTTCGGTGCACCTGGACGTGGTTCATCAAAAACCGACGTACGGCCACGTGCAAACTCGTTGAACCAATTCTTGACGGTGGCCATCGATGGAGAAGAGTCACCGTACACAGCATCCAAGCGCTCTTTGATTTCGATGCGCGTTTTCCCTTCCAAAAATAGGAATCGAATCACCGAACGATATTGCTCTTTTTTCATTTTTGTATGACCGATCGACACGTTCGCTTCCATAAGTTGTCTAATTAAAACTAATGATGGGATTGGAATGAAAATTTGTAAAAATAATTAAAAAAGAATGTGCTACACTGTGGTAAAACTCTTTTGAAACTACAGCGCCCTCTGGCGATGAGGCTAGGTACTTATTGAATGCACCTCGTACATGAGAACTTGATATCTTGACCATTTTTTGCGCAGTTTTGTAAACATCAACATCAAGATTAAGGAAGAGCCTTTATGAAAACGTTGATGATTATATATACCTGGGTTGAGTCATCTCCATAGAATATCAATGATGAAAAAAATTAAACTTAGGTTCGCAACAGGTTGGCAGAAATACTGTTCATTACAGGAGATAATAAAGTCCAAAGACTTAGGCATGCCAATTACAAGAAAAACATTTAATTCATGCATGCCTAACATAGGGATGCAAAATCTGGACCCTCGCAAAAGCATTGAGAGAAAAGCTTGCCGTAGCACAGAGAGCAATGGAGAGAAGTATGCCCGGTTACAAACGTCAGGATAAGGTATGACCTTAGAACACTGATCTAAGGTCACTAAAACTAAATTCGCCAACATACTCGAGCGAATCGACCAACAGAAGTGGAGATGGGCAGGCCATATGATGCGCGATAAAGTGGGCAGTAGAGTAAGCGAGTCACAGAATGGTACCCAAGGGACGGCAAAAGAAGACAAGGAAGACAACACACATAGGTAGGAAGACGAAATAAAATTAAAAGCAGGACCAAACTCGTGGTACCCGCTAAATACTATAACAATCATTATCTCTAAGACGTACAACATCGATTACCCTTAGTCAAGTTGTATAATTATTGCCTATAAATATAGTATGGTGCAACCGCCTGCTGAACTATTCATAACTTTATTTTAATTGTGTTGCATTCAATAAAATTGCAGGCGTCTTGAATAGACAAGAATTTTAGATTTGATATCAGATTATGTTTTTAGATAAGGTAGCTAACTCGATTAGTTAAGGCTTATCTAAAAAAAATGACAAAGTCGCAGATTACAAAGTTTTTATCAGCATATCTTCCGGTACTTAACTAGCCATAACAGCCGTAGTTGATAAGCAGTGACATAAGAGAGGTTTATAGGTCAATCGTTGTAACGTAACTTGAATGTAGGCAACACTCGCTCCGTCAGTGTGCCTTGCACCATCATATTGGCGCGTCGTGCGCTTTCCCACCAAAAATAAGCATTCCATTTTCGAAAAAAACGCGCGGATTTTTCGACGACTATCAAAATTTAACTGAATCAGTGCATTTATAATATAAACAATGTTTTTATTACTAGTTTTAGCGTTAGTTGGGTCTATCGCCCTGTGTTTTATGCTAATAGATTCCCTATGGAGTGTATTGGAGCTGATATCTTCGTATTTGATGCCTTATTTCCTGCCTACTGAGGTGCAGGATCTGTCCAAGAGGTTCGGACCTTGGGCTGGTGAGTAGACGTTTTTTTTTTTAATTTTCTAGCATATGTTTTTATGTTGTTTATATTGACATAGGTCGGCGCCTGCGCCCTACATCCTTCGGATCTAAAAAGCAGGTTTTGTGCCGATATTGAAAGAGGGAAATACTTCATGACCTTGATCGATTATTCTATTTTAAATAAGTTTTACGTAAATAGGTCTAAAGGGTGTATCGGTTAGTTGTGTAAATGATAACAAAGGTTATCAATTAATCCATTGATTAGTAATTATAATTACCTACTGGCACAAAGATTTGAAAACAATAATGTTTCACTACCCAATGTTCCTAATTACTCGTAAATATTTTTAACAAGTTGTTCGGTATTCAAATAGTAATGTACGAGTCGTAGTCTAATTGACATTCTAATTTTAATTGCTGCACTGATGAGTGATGTGATGACATTTTCCGAAGCAATCTTTACTATATTAACGTTTAAAAACTTTATTGGTTTTAAAACCTATCAAGTTAATTTTGATTGGATTAATTACTTATGTTATTTTTACTTACTTCCCACATTTGGTGACTGCTAAAATATTCTCACAAGAAAATGCTAAAATAGCATTATTTTAGCATTTTCTTGTGAGAATATTTTTAGCGCAACCTATCTTATAGTTTATCAATTTAATTGCTAAGTTATCTAGAACCAACATTTTTTATTTTCTACTACACCATCAATTAAGTGTTCTGGGCATTTTTCCCATTGACAGCGACGTCGACGAATTTTTTGATGATTTATTCCATTCTAATACCAAAAACTAATACCACTGGTATTTGTTTCAACTCATATTTTTTTTCTATTCCGAACCGATACCATTGTTTAAACTAATACCAAAACAAGTTCAAAGATATAAGGTACAGTCAGTAAAAATGCTTTGTATGTAAATATAAGACCTTTAATTGAAAAAAAAAACAGATAACTCCAAAAAAATCAAATTTTGTTAGCAAACGTCTTGTTCAATGATAAAATATCACTTAAATAATCAACTTTAATATAATTTTAAATCCTCTCTATACCTGTATAATATTTTTTTTGCAAAAACATCAAACAGGAAGAATTTACTTACAATCTAAAAATTACAAAATATCTCAAAAAATTAACTCTTAATTTATATTGAAATTTATCTGACATAGTTATTATTAGACAGGTACGTAATTATTCACGTCTACCTATCTCATAACAACTATGTCAGGTAAGTTTTTAACAAAAATAAATCACTTTTTATCTAACAATTGTAAAATATCACAGAAAATCAACTTTTTGTATAATCTAATCAGTCATTCATCACCTACATAGCAATGAATCAGCATTTTTTTTTGCAATAATATCTAATATGAAAAATTCACTTTAAATCTAACAATTATAAAATATCACAGAAAATCAACTTTTTGTATAATCAAATCAGTCATTCATCACTTACATAGCAATGAATCAGCAATTTTTTTTGCAATGAATTCTAACCTTACCTAACAATTGTAAAATTTCACAGAAAATCAACTTTTTGTTTAATCAAATCAGTCATTCTTCACCTATATAGCAATGAATCAGCAATTTTTTTTTGCAAAAACGTCATATATGAATAATTCACTTATAATCTAAGAATTATAAAATATCACAGAAAATCAACTATTAGTATAATCAGCTAAATGACGTGTAAATAATTTCTTATATTTCAACAATTAGTAGCTAAACCCTTAATTTTTCTAAGCAGTGACCTACGGAGATTTTGTTTTTGAGGAGTTGGTCAGTTACGTATGTGATCCACGAATTTTTCATAATAGTTGTCTGTGCACATCGTTTTGCGGGGGGTGCGTTTGATTTATATTGAGTAACAACCACTGTTTGTAAATCTGCGTCCTCTTTCAGCACGTTCAGAAGCTGATATAAATTAGCATTCTTTGGCACAGCCGAGTTTAATTTCTTATGCCAAGATTCTACGGCATTTGTGGTTCGATGGCGTTCACCATGAACGCACCAAATGTCTACAAAACTCTCGTTCTCTAGCCATTGTGACACCATGTAGTCATTAAATGTTTGAATGGCGTCAGTATCAGGACAGTCTTCCATTATGTAGCACCATCCTTCTGATATGAATTTACGAGGAAGTAAAGGCAGTAAAGCTGAAAGTCTTACATGTCTTTGGGTGATAGCATCTTTTGTCAGATCCAACTGTTTTGCTTTTTTCCATACATTTTTGGAATAATGAAAGTAGCATCCTTTAATCACAACTGACGGAAAAACAATTGTAATGGCGTTCATTGCGGCTAGTTCAAAATCTGTTAAAAATTTTACGGGTTCCCACCCAGGAATGTTTTGTTTCAAAATTTCAAATAATTTTTTGTATGTTTCTTCTGTTTTTTTGTTAAGTAAAACATAAATAAGAGGAACTATACGAGTGTGATATTCGTCACTTCCCAGATCTCCGTGGATAGTATATAACTGCACAAAAGGCTCAGGGGTGCAATCGAATGTTCCGTCGCTTTCAAAAAA
Organism: Polia nebulosa; assembly: GCA_951329385.1. Taxonomy (NCBI): domain Eukaryota; kingdom Metazoa; phylum Arthropoda; class Insecta; order Lepidoptera; family Noctuidae; genus Polia; species Polia nebulosa. Next base: position 3,168,371 of record OX589592.1, on the reverse strand, counting down.
TTTAATGCTCGGAATTTTCTCTAGTTGATTTGGACTGACCAAGATTATTATTCGGGTATTGGAAGACTCATCTATATAATCGTAAAACAAAAAATCTCTAAATTGTAATGGAACTTCTACTTCATCAATTGATTTACATTTAATTTTTTTTACACCAGCTGCGTTGTTTCTTGCATAATACAATTTTGATTTGATGTTTGCAAACGATGGGATATTTCTCACCAAATCTGATTCAGTAGCGCAGAATTGTGATTTGAATTTGTTATATATGTTTGGTATTGGGGCGAAATCAGACTTCATCACTTTATCTCTTAAATCATCCAGCTTTTTTGCCATTACATTTTTGAATTCATCGGGCTCGCAGCTATGATTTTTCTCATTGGAAATATTGCCATCCTGTGAGGACAACAAAATAGCTTTAGCAAAATAGTTTTCGGATAAAAATACATATTGAAAGATGGAACACTAACTGTCTTATTCATAATATAACGCTTACCGAAGGTATAAACCTTCATTAGTTAAAACATGTTTTAAGGTGGATGCTCCAGGGTGGCCCGCAAAATTCAAATTATCGTAAGTTTTTTGCAATTTGCAGCTCAGTATGGGATAGTATGGTAAATAGAAACTAAATTCGCGGTACTGGCATGTATGTATTTATATCATTATATTAGTTAAATTTATCAATGTAACCCACTAAGTTAAAATTTATATTAAACGTAAAGTTATTATTAAAATGGCACATTTTCTCTTTTCTCTAAGTTAGACAATTATATTGAAGGTTTTAATAAGTATAATTGTGTAAATACATACATGCCAGTACCGCGAATTTAGTTTCTATTAATAAAATATCCGATACTCAGCTGCAAATTGCAAAAAACGTACGGAAATTTGAATTTCGCGGGCTACCCTGGAGCATTCACCTTAAGCCTACCGAACGTTCGATAAAAATTCTTATTCATAATCGTTTCTTAGAGCTCCCATAACTAAACGCCACTATCGTACACAATGTTGCCATTTTGTAGAAAAATATGCGATTTTAGTCGATTTTAACGTTGTTTGCCTCTGGTCACAGAAAATTTGTCTATGCATTTTTAAACACTGTCATAAAAAACGTACACCAAGGTAAAGGAGGGAATAGTTTGAACTACCTAGTCTTTTGAACAATTTGTTGAATTTGTTATCATGCAATCTGGGAAAAAGCGGCAAAGGCCGTTGCCGTTAATACTTGTAATTCTGGTGAAGTACCACACCACCGACTAAATTAATTATAAAAGCAGCCGTTTCTTTGGAAAAACTGTACCATTTACGAAATTCTTCGTCATCCAGATAAAATGCATCGAATCTCTGCTAATACAATTTTATACGCGAACAACCACAATGCTATGTACGGATTTTAAAGAAGGTATTTTAATACTAACTGACTGACATTGTAAACCGAACGTCAAACACGAAACAACTGATCGATGTCGGCCATTTGTTTCCCTTTTTTTTGTTTATCTAGTGTTTTTTTTTTACTCTTGCTATTCCAATTCACTTTTGACAATGGCAGAATTGTCGACAACGGCATCCGTACTAATTGCCATTTAAAGAAATAGAATAGAATTGATGTCGGCCATTTTATTGTTAACGAACGTTTAAAGAAGGGTCATGGCTTCTTTAAATCAAATTAACTTTAATGGAGAAATATAGAGTGTTTTTACCTCTAAAATACGATTATGAATACCATTTTTTTAACAAGCTTCCTACAAAGGCCTTATAAAGCTCCACTAATCCATTATAAATAAGCCAGTTAAACTCTATGTAAGAAGTTGGTAACATACCTTTATCTGTAAAGATCCACTGCACTCTTTAACATTCACACATCTCCAATGGGTCCATCCATTTTTATTTTCCCTTTTTTTTGTGTACTGGTAACCAGCTCTCATTAAAACCAAGCCACCATTTCTTGTTATGAAAGTCAAGCTTCCTGTTTTTCCCGAAGATGTTGAGGGCTGATTATCAGCTTCCTCAGACATATCTAAAAAAAATTATATATTGTATGTAACTTTTACATTTGATTGGATTATGATAAAAAAATCAAATAATAGGTATTTTAAATAACACTAATTTTAATAAAGAGAAGTAAATTATACAAAAGAACAAATTAATATACTCACTTAATAAATAAAAATCACTGTCACTCTGATACCAATACGCCACCGCCACCGCACGGAAATGTACTGAGGAATTTATGTAGATAAAATTTCTCTCCGAGTCAAAGCACAACATTCCAGTCACACTTGAGTCTGATTGGTTGTTTCGAATTTTGGAACAATAGAGCAAACTCACCCTTTCTCGCAGGTAAAAAAAATAGCAAGATGATTCACTAAAACTACTCTTACCTATGCTAACCTTTGTAAAAATATTGGAGTGAAGTGAATTTGGAAAGTTTTAAGCATTATATTACGATTACATAAAAATATTGAAAAACAAATTTACTTTGATTAGGTTTGACTGCGCTGACTGTACCAAATTCAATTTGTTGGTATTCGTTCGTACATTAAATTAAATTATTTAAAAAGAGGTATCCGTTCGGAATAGAAAAAAAATAAGAGTTGAATCAAATACCAGTGGTATTAGTTTTTGGTATTAGAATGGAATAAATCTGATGCCCAATGATTTTTATGCCGCTTGTACATATTTTATTTATTTTATCGCTTGTAATTATTGGAAAGATTTCTAAATACCTAGCTATTTAAATATTATACACTTCTGGACACATCTATTGGCGCACCTTGTATTTTCAGTTTCGTTTGGTCCTAGCTAAAATTTTATATTAGGTCGAGCAAAAAGTTTTTATGCAGTTTTGAACCTGGCACATTCACAATTTCATTCAATAGTCTTTTTTTGAATTTCGAACACAGAATTTAAAGACACAAAAGACAATTTGGAGCCTGTTTATTGATATCAAACAATCGAATACTAAGAAAACTTGGTTTTATTGGTTTACTTGGATTTCATTCTTGAAAAAGTGATTGATATCTTTGGTTTTGCAACAAACATTACTTATTCTTAACATTAAGGTGAGGTTCTATCAATAGTCTATGGATACTTCACCAGAAGTCGCCGCCCAAGCTGTGGCACTTATTCAGGCCGGACACAGCCAAAGAAACGTGAGTGCTCAACTTAATTTAAGTCGATCTGCGGTCCGAAATGTTTATCGGAGGTACCTAGAGACTGGCGGCTTTGTTCGTCGCCAAGGAAGGCCACGATCTCGGGTCACAACTAAACCAAAACGGGAAAGGCAGGATCGATTCATCGTGACGACCAGCTTGAGAAATCGTCACCTTACCTCCATTGAGATACAAAACCAACTTCGCGACTTCCACGGAGTATCTGTGAGCGCTCGAACTGTTCGGAGAAGGTTTAACCTTCTCCGAACAGTTCGAGAACGCGATATGGTACCACACAAGCCAGCTAATGGGCCCAAACTAACGCGAGCCCACCGAACAGCGCGCCTTCATTTCGCACGCAGTCATTTAAATTGGACACACCAAGATTGGAGCCGTGTACTCTTTTCTGATGAGTCTAAAATTGTGTTACATGGCAATGATGGAAGGAAGAAGGTCTACCGACGTAAGGGAGAGCGTTTCGCACAATGCTGCTTTGAAGAGAGGGTTGCTTATGGCGGTGGCTCATGGACTGTCTGGGGCGGTATATCCGCGAGCGGCAAAACTCAACTTGAGGTTGTTACAGGACCACGGCTGCCAACATTAAATGCTGAAAGGTACATTCGTGAGTGCTTAGAACCTCACGTGATACCACACGCGGACTATGTGGGCCCAAATTTCCTTTTTATGCATGATAACGCAAGAGCCCATGCGGCCGGCATCGTCAGGGAATATCTTCGGGATGTGAACATCACAGTTATGGACTGGCCAGCCAGAAGCCCAGACATGAACTCCATTGAGCACATGTGGGACGAGCTAAAAAGACGTGTTAGGGCTCGTCAGCCAGTTGCCCAGACGATGCAGGAGTTGAAAACTGCCATAGAAGAGGAATGGGAGATGATCCCTCAAAATTTTATAGAGCGGTTGATAAACTCTATGCCTAATCGTATAAGAGCTGTGGTAGATGCCCATGGAGGCAGCACGCGTTATTAAATTAAACCTTTATTTGATAAAACATGTTTTTTATTCAAAAATCAATTGCCTTTAACAAGGCGGATATCCGACTTGTTAGGCGCAGCTCCATGTCGTATGGTATTCTGAATTCAAATTTAAAACAATACGATCGAAAAAGATGGTAAAATGTATCAGGTTTAAAACTGCATCAACAGTTTTTGTTCAATCTAGCAATCATATTTCGGTAGGGGCCATCGAAACCTAAACTCTAAGGTGGGCCAATAGATGTGTCCAGAAGTGTATTATGGAATACATTTAACTTATCATCAATCATGTTACATAACACCTATCTACTGTTAAAAATTTATTGGTTTGATTCCATGGAATTTGCGAAAATCGTTGAAGAAGGAAAATTGACGAAAATATTTCTTTTTGTATAATTATTGAGCAAAACATGGATCGAAGTCAAATTAAAAAAAAAAAACTTAAAACAAGTTTTGTTATAATAGGTCAATGGGAAGTTAAAAAATTCGTCGGTATAAAATTTTGTGACAGACGATGGACATGACAGACGGACACGTGAGTGACAGTGACAGCAATAGGGCTCCATTTGGACACTTCGGGTACGGAACTCTAAAAACGATACAGTGCGTTGAAATTTTGCATGACGTCACGCCGTGGCACACTTTTTCCCACGAAGTGACGTAACAAGCCCCAACTCTTGAACTTTGATGCGTTTTATCTTTGTAATTTTTTTAATAGCAAAAAATACGTGTTCAATCATTTTTGATAATCTAACTTACGGACTAAATTATTAAAATTACGAAAAAAAAAAGAAAACATCCTATTGCAAACCGATTTGAGTGATTCTTTTTTCTTTGGAAGAATAAACGTAATCCTAGATGCTCCTGTTTAAAGCTGGTGGTGGCAACGAAACTCTTCAATAAATTACCGCTAATCTTCCGGGATCGCTGCAATCACTTGTATTGTTAATACAATTTCACTACATAACATCGCGTCTATACGCCTGTTCACAATGGAATACCCTCATTTAACCAGATAAGTTCATATTCATTCTTACAGCTTGCATCAATTATGTCACCTTCACTGGCTACACCCAATATCCACAAGCACTCGCACACAAATACGCACGTGCAAAAACACACAAGCTATTAGGAGTAAGTTAATTAAATTGTAACTTTTTTTTATTCAGCCTAGAAATAAAGAAAGAAACAATATTTATTTGGCTACCAGTAAGGTTCACACAAATGAACTAAAACTAAAAAATGCGACAATCATAAAAAAAAACTGGTCAAGTGCGTGTCGGATTTCGCAAATAAAAAAAAAATGAAAAATATATCATCTAATTTCAAGTTCATAGGTCAATGGGAAGTTAAAAAATTCATCATAACAAAATTTTGTGACAGACAGACGGACACGTGAGTGACAACAAAAAAAAAAACTCCATTTGGACCCTTCGGGTACGGAACCCTAAAAAGTGAAAAATAGAAAAAAGTGACAATCTTATAATAAAAGTAAAAGCGTGTGCATCACGGCTGCGCCAAAAAGACCTACGCAAAATCAAAATCAAAAGTCATTTATTCAAACTAGGCTGAGACCCAGCACTTTTTGAACGTCAAAGTTCTACATAAAGACAGTCCCCCAAAAAACGCCCGCCCGTCACCACTTCCTAGTGTTTTAGCTGTGAAGAAGAAGTGGCCAACAAACTCCCCAGCAACACATCTGTCTGTTAAGTTTTAAGAACTTGGATCTATATAATTCTAAGCAACAATCTTAACATTATGTAAAACAGAAAAATAAATATATGTCGTCTAAAATATAATCATGAAATTAAATAATCCGCCACTTGCCAGCTAGCACACTCAATCATGCCATTAAAAACAAACTCAAGCATAAACACTAAACCAAATTAAAGAAGCCTCCATACATAACTGGTGTGCCTGCTTACAAGAACAAAGATTGAAACTATCAAAGGGCTGTGATTCGAAGCCACAAGTGATGAACTAGGGCCATCACACTAAATTTGGCAGACAATTATTATATGAACTCATATAATCTGTCATAACCATAAGCTAAATATGGAGAAAGAACATCAAGTGTAACATTGTCTTGCGTTCAACACAGCGACCAACTATTATTATCTTCTAAGTAGTCGTTGATGGAATAGTATGTCTTCGAACAGAGACTAGATTTAACTTTAGGCTGTCCCACTACTGGGCAAAGGCCTCCTCAGGTCCTTCCAGGAACTCTTCTGCCGTGCTTCCTCAAACCAGCCCTCGCCCTCGCCACGTCTTCCGTGGCCGACCTCGGTGGCGCCTTCCATTTTAATACTAATTTTAAATAACGATTATTTTCATCTTCTATTATCCCCAAATTGTAAGTACTTGAAGCTATAATAAATTTCAGAAGAGCAAACTGTCCTAACAGAGGCAATTCTTGTTTAAAAGGGCACTTGAAATACTATTTGTAGACTACAAGTCTTACCACTCCACTCTACAAGTTGTACACATTGTGAAACAAAAACTAAATTATTTGTATTCCATCGGGTATAAGTTTATTGTTTATGGACCGGTCTTGATGTTTATTTTGTCAGATTAGGTTAAAGTTCCGCGGTATTTGTATTGTACCTTGAACTCTAACTTTATTAGATACACCAGTGGACCCCAGAAATAAAAAACAACATTAAAAAAAAACAACCGACTTCCAAAAATGAAAATACACTAAAAATTAAAAAAAAACTTTAATTTCGGAAGTCGGTGTAAAATAACGAAGAAATAAAATACAAACACCGACTTCCGAAAATTACTTAGTTATTTTTTTTTTGGAAGTCGGTTGTTATTTTTTTTATAAGTTTATTTATTTTTCAATTTTTAGTTGTTATACCCCAGAACTAAAAACTCCATTAACATGGAACGTGGAATTTAAACCTACTCGTAATTGGATAAAACAAAAACGTCATCTAGGTAAGTATACGTATTTTTCCTTTTTGTTCAGTTTCTCAAAAAGCGCTGAAGCAATTTCGATAAAATTTATATGGGACCAACTTGGGAGTATAAAAAAAGAATTTTGTAAATCGGTCCACAACTGACGGAGAAATCGGCGTACATAAATCGGAACTCCAGCACCAATGTAGGTATGTCACCGGATAAAAAATATAATAAATCTAACGAGAGTGTAAACTCTCGATAAACAGTGTGTCTTAATTTATAGTGCACAAACGAAAATGGGTGAAACTAGAGCACAATATGTATCAGCAAAAAAATCTCGAAAGTCAGCAATATTTTTTGAAGAATTTTTATAATTTATAAAAATTCTTCAAAAAATATTGCTGACTTTTTAGTAGTTTTTATTATTGGCTATGCAGCATCGATTATAGCCATAATTATTCTTTTTGTTCTAACGGAATAGACACAAATAGTAAAACGTTATAATTTTTTAAATACGCTGACGGGTCGTAGGGAAGTTTTTTTTTTTTAATCGGTATTAGATCGAAGATAACGGACGGATAGACTGGATGCGGAAGGCGGAGGACAGGGTGTTGTGGCGCAGCCTGGGAGAGGCCTATGTCCAGCAGTGGACTGCGATAGGCTGAGTTGATTAAATCAAAGATATTTTTTTATATATTTTTTACATCCACTGGATCGGCCGGCTGGACGCTTAAATTGTGCTCAAGTTTCACCCATTTTTAACCGACTTTTTATCTGTTGTGCACTTTATCCACGGACACGGTGTTTTACGAATAGATACAATAAATCTCATCTAGATTCGATAATTTAGATGTGTCGAATTATTAAATGTGTCGAAGTTTTTTTTTTTTTTTTTGAAAATAACAAGTTTACAATTTAACGTGATTTTTCATAAACTAACGGTGTTTGCAATTATATGGTCACATGTTGTATATTGAGTCATTATGTCTATCATGTCAATCCTATAGGTACTTGTACCTTACCATAGAACTTGCTCACTAAGTATTTGATTCTAGTTGTGGAGTACCAAGTGTGAGCAGTGGTAACGGCCTCGACTTTCGAGTTGTAGGTCGTGAGTTCAAACCCAGGCAGGCGCTTTACTTTGTGTAAATTATTTCATCACCACTGCTCTCAAAACGGTGAAGGAAAACATCGTGAGGAAACCGGCATGTCCTAGAACCAAAAATTCGAAGACATGTGACATCCACCAAACCGCATTGGGCCCGCGTTTTGGATTACGGCCCACACCCTCTCACAGAGAGGAGGCCTGTGCCCCAGCAGTGGGGACATTAAAAGGCTGATGATGATGTGAAGTACCAACTAGAATAAAAAAACCTACGACTAAAAAGTGAAAAATTAGAAAGGGGGGGGTTTTTTTAGCCATTTTCTGTTACTCCAATGATATTCCAAGAACATGCTAGCTATAACCTGATGCTGCTGCATGACCTGGAATCTGCAGGATACCCAACTCTTCACTTACTTACAGCAGAGGTATTACTTAGATAAGCAAATTATTGATTGATTTATTATTTATTTAAACTTCATGTACAATAATGGTACATAGGCGGACTTAATGCAACAAGGCACGACGCAGGACGCTAGGATTAAATAAATATTAATTTTTATTTTTATTTTTGATAGGCACGCGTTTGACCACTCACCTGATGGTAGCGATGATGTGGTCGAAGATGGATTAACTTTACAACACACTTTTTAGAGGACGTTTTAGAGGGGGAGGATTGTGAAGCGCCGATACGCGGCGAGAGAGAGTTGTACCTAAGTCTTGAAGGCATTACCTACATTTCCTTTTTGAAATACTGTTTCGGGCGCTAACGGCTGTCACCCCCCTAAACTTTTACGAAATGAGACAATTTTGGTTTCATTAGATTCAGTATACAGTATATACGAGTATAATCTAGAATTTTAATAATAATTTAATGCCAAGTAAACATAGAAAAATACGTTTTTACTACATTTCCTTTATTAAAACCAGTAATCAGTATTTATAACCATTCAATTTCTATTGGTAATCGAGTAATCACAGGAATTGGTGGCCGTACCACATATCCTTAACAGAAACGTTTTGTTGAAGACCAGCGATGCAAATATCCGTTAAAACATGATGGTAGATCTAGAATTACTTGTTTGAATTTTATTAAGTAACGACCAGTAAATCTGACAGCAGTATTGTATAACTCAGTTACTGGGTTGCGGTGCTGTGGCAGTTGCTTAGGTATACGTGTGTCGGTTTTATATAAAACATTATAAAATTAATTTTTATATCACACCAACTAAATGCAAAAAAATGTGAACGGTTCAATCCACAAAGTCACACCTAGGTAATTCTGCAAATAATGAATAAATGTAAAAATGTAATTAAGGCGCAGTTATACGACTTTTAATGGTTTTTAATTGAACATAGTCTAAACGACTAGTCTTATTTCTTTTAAAAAAAATATGTTACTCTAGACTACGAGTATTTCCGTCGTAATTTGATCTCAGAATATTTCAAATTATATTTTTATAACATTGTGTAATTAATTTGTAAATTTATGTCTAACGCGGATAAAAAATTGAGAATCATGCAAAAACTCTAAAGCGTATTTTTATGAAACCTTCACCATTTTAAAGATCATTTAATTATTTATAATTTAGTCTCAGTGTTTTAGTTTAATACTTGTTGTTTTATGTGTAATAAATTAATGATGCGTCTAATTTCGGACAGCGCTCCTTGATGGGCGAGTCCTATTACTGGGTGGACATACGACGTGTTACGTGAGCTCAGCGCAGAACACGCAAGCTAACCGCTCAAGGTCGTTGGCAGCTAATAGCGCCTTAACATAAATAATAAATTCCATAACATACCTATTTTCAACAAATTATGCGCCAGAACGTTTATTTTCGGCGATCTACTTTACTGTAAAAAATATGACGACGTTAGTACCTATCTTAACAGGGATGTGCCCACCGTGGTATCAGATAATCTAATAAAATTTAACCTAATCCTATTGACCGTCCCGGGCCTGCGGACGGCGAGTCCCGGGCCTGCGGACGGCGAGTAGTGGGTAACTCGCCGCCCGATCACCACCAGGCCCGAGAGTCGACGGCGCGTAGTGTTCCACGCGCGCCTCAAAGAGTTGTCAGCAAAGGACGGGGCCTGCCACGGCCGATGCCTGCCCGGGGGTGGAGGATAAATTCGAAAGAGTTACCTCGCCCCCGGGCACTCAAGGCAGGGAGGAACAGGGGTGGGTTTTAGTCAGTAAGAGTCTGACAAGCCCTTCCGCTCCACCCTAGAGCGGAAGAAGTCATAGGATGATTTCCCAACCCCCAAAAAAAAAAAACCTAAATAATGAACTCCATAACATACCTATTTTCAACAAATTATGCGCCAGAGCGTTTATTTTCGGCGATCTACTTTACTGTAAAAAATATGACGACGTTATACTATGTTTCAGATAAATTTGCAATAAAGTACATTGACCTTTCCCTAATAACTCTTCGTAGGTACCTGAACAATTAAATATAAATCGTTTTTCATTATTAGACAATGTTAAGGATCACGAGAGATGTTGATTCGGGACAGCTTTGAGTCATTAATTCCGTTTTTCAAATTAAAAATATCAATAAATATAAGTGGGTCAATGACCGTTATTGCACGTTTATTTGGAACAACCTATAGTAGGTACCTATCTTAACAGGGATGTACCCACCGTGGTATCAGATAATCTAATAAAAGTTAACCTAACCCTATTGACCGTTAGGTCTTATACATACATCATAGGTGAAAGGAAATAAGGAAATATAAAGTCCAACTTAAAAAAACCGGCCAAGTGCGAGTCGGATTCGCGCATGAACGGTTCCGTACTTTATTAGTGCAAGATTATACGTTTCCATTACTAAGATCGAGCAAAAAAATCCAAATAAGACACGTTTCTAGTAGGGTACCCTTTCATTATTAATTTATTTGCATTACATATTTCTAATAAAAAACTTTTTCAAAAAAAACAACCGACTTCCAAAAAAAAATAATTACTTTAAAAATTAAAAAATAACTTTAATTTCGGAAGTCGGTGTTTGTATTTTACTTCTTCGTTATTTGACACCGACTTCCGAAATTAAAGTTATTTTTTAATTTTTAGAGAACCTAATTTTTTTTTTGGAAGTCGGTTGTTTTTTTTGTAAAAAAGTTTTTTATTTTTCACTTTTTAGTTGTTATACCCCAGTACTAAAAACCCCAATAACATGGAACGTGGAATTTAAACATTTGAAGAAAACCAAAACGTCATCGAGGTACGCGTATTTTTCGTTTTTGTTCAGTTTCTCAAAAAGGGCTAAAGCAATTTCGATAAAATTTATATGGGACCACTTCGGGAGTATATTCTTTCAGATTAAAAAAGAATTTTGAAAATCGGTCCACAACTGACGGAGAAATCGGCGGACATACATGAAAAAAAAAAAAAAAAAACGTACATACAGTCGAATATAGAACCTCCTCCTTTTTCGAAAGTCGGATAAAAAACGAAACGTGGTCGCTCACAATGGGCCTCATCAGAAGGCTTACAGTCACCCAAAGGGCAATGGAGAGAGAAATGCTCGGAGTTTCCTTGTGATAGAATCAGAAATGATGATATCCGCAAGAGAACTAAGGTTACCGACATAGCCCGAAGAATCGCCAAACTGAAGTGGCAGTGGGCAGGGCACATTGCTCGCAGAACAGATGGTCGATGGGACCAAAAAGTTCTGGAATGGCGACCGCGTACTGGAAGACGCAGCGTTGGAAGGCCTCCCACAAGGTGGACCGATGACCTGGTGAGGGTCGCGGGTAGCCGATGGATGCGAGACGCACAGGATCGATCATTGTGGCGACACTTGGGGAGGCCTATGTCCAGCTGTGGACGTCTTTCGGCTGAAATGATGATGATGACATATTTCTTGTTTTAAGTATAGGTACTTGTGGTATAAGAAGTTCATCATTGTTCACATTTTTAGGGTTCCGAATGTCTGAATCAAAAAACGGAACCCATATAGGATGACTCGTGTCTGTCTGTCCGTCTAACCCAGCCAATTTGCTCCGAATCTACTGCACTTATTGTGTTGAAATAAATTTGGTACACACATAAATATTTGTGACCCAAACAAGGAATTAAAAATTTATTTGGAACTAGCGACCCGCCCCAGCTTCGCTCGGGTACAAATTATACATATAAACCTTCCTCTTCAATCACTCTATCTATTAAAAAAAACCGCATCAAAATCCGTGGCGTAGTTTTAAAGATTTAAGCATACATAGGGATATAGGGACAGAGAAAGCGACTTTGTTTTATACTATGTAGTGATATGGGGTCACTTTTGGGGTGCAGATCGGCAAATTAAAAACTAAAATTTTCAAACCATACCGTGTGACATTAACAAATGATAGATATTGTGGGGGTCTCAAATGATTTTTTTTCATAATTTTAAAATAAATAATAAAGTTATTAAAAATAGGCTAAATTTTTGTTTTTGTTAGGCCCGAGATTCGATGACGCGTAGTGCCACGCGCGCCTCAAAGAGTTGTCAGCATATCATGACGGGGCCGTCATGGCCAATGTCTGCCCCCCCTGGGCAGACATTGGCCATGACGGCCCCGTGTGTGGATCCCCACCGAGTATTTCCACGTTGCCGCGCGTCGTCGTGAAAAAAAAAAGGGGTTGTGGATAAATTCGAAAAGAGTTACCGCGCCCCTGGAAGCGCGCGCCAGGGAAGGAACAGTCAGCAAGAGTCTGACACAAAAAAGGAACGCGTTTGACCAGTATCTCACCTGATGGTAAGTGATGATATGGTCGAAGATGGAGCACGTTTGCCTAGAAGTAACCTATTCACTCTTGACGTAGAGACTCCAGTTTGTTAAATAAATACAGTGTTGGACTTGCACTTGGCTGGTTTTTAACCCGTCAGGGCCCTGCGTCGACGAGGGGCGACAGCGATCAACACTGTCGCCCCGCACCGCCGGAGCACCGCCGGATCAGCACTGCCGGAGTAAAATCGTTCCTTATTAGTAATAATAGTTTTAAAGCGCGCGAAACTGCCGCCGCTTATGGCGAGGCGGGGCCCGACGACGGTATTGATTGCTGTCGCCTCTCGTCGACGCAGGGCCTTGAGGTGTTAAAGATATCCTGTATCTTTATGGTGTGACTTACTTCTGCCAGCGAAATTTGCCCGCGTGGAATTACTACTTCCCTCACTATAAATGATAGCCTATGTGCTATTCCAGACTATAATCTATCTCTGTGCATTTCAACCAGATTTGTTCAGCCGTTCTGGCGTCATTGACTAATAAACATCCGAATTAATGGAAGAAGAATAGGATGCATTACCTTTTATAGGTTTCTCCAATAATACTAGATGTCCTATATTCCTATTTAAGTAGGTATTTATATTTAAATTCGAAAATTGAATGCTCATCTTAGATGCAAGATAGAAACTTGAGATATTTTCATCGTATCATATTTTAGATCAGAAACTGTTCAACTTTTAAGCAGAGCTTTAGCAAAGGGCAAATCAATTCAATTTCAATGTACATAAATGTTTGTCATTCGAAGTTTCTGTAAGTGTTTATGGAGAATAAATGATAGGAAAATTATGCATTATGTAGTTATTAATTTGCTTCGTATGTCTCAAACTGAAAGTCATTGTTATGGAGGTATGTATATATAAGTATCATCTTGAATAAGTGTGTACCATATTTTTTTAAACTGGCGACTTTGTATGCAATGCCTATGCATTGTATTTGGTCGTATGTCCTATTGGTAATTTTGTCAAAATCGACTGCATTATTTATGTAACCGTAAAATTGCAAAAACCGTTAGATTATGAAAAAACTTTTTTAGTTTTTAACCGACTTCGAAAAAGGAGGATTATCAATTCGGATGTTTGTATTTTTTTTTTTATGTATGTTCGGGCATAACTCCGTCATATATTGACGGATTTGCAAAATTCTTTTTTTTTCGAAAGGGGTTTATTCCGAAATGGTCCCATTTAAATTTCAAAAAGATCTGATGATGGGTTCCGGAGACAGACAACGCAACTCTTCAAAAATTGACAGCAAATCAACCGCGACTGCTGCTATCGTATGTCTATGAATTGTTAACACAGTTTAATGGGGAACCACAACTAAAAAGTGAAAAATAAAAAACTTTTTTACAAAAAAATAGAACCGACTTCCAAAAAAAGTGCAAAATAACTTTAATTTCGGAAGTCGGTGTCAAAAAACGAAGACACAAAACAGGAACACCGACTTCCGAAATTAAAGTTATTTTGCACTTTTTTTGGAAGTCGGTTCTATTTTTTTGTAAAAAAGTTTTTTTTATTGTTCACTTTTTAGTTGTGGTTCCCCATTAAATTGTGTTAACAATACTCGCAGCAATCGCGGTTGATTTGGTGTCATTTTTTGAAGAGTTCCGTTGTCTGTCTCCGAAACTCATCATTATAATGGGACCATTTCGGAATAAACCCCTTTCGAAAAAAAAAAAAGAATTTTGCAAATCTGTTTATATGTATAAGACGGAGTTATGCCAGCCAGAACATAAATTTTAAAAAAATGTATATAAACATCCGAATTGATAACCTCCTCCTTTTAAAAAAAAAAAAAACGGAAAAATCACGTTAAAATGTAAAGTTTTTATTTTCAAAAAGACTCCAATACATTGTAAATCGTATATCGTCTTTAACGAATTTAGATGAGATATATTGTATTTGAAATGATTTTTCACATTACATTATTATAGAGAGTTTACACTCCCGCAAAATTTATTATAATCCTACCGTGTTAGCAATAATTATCCGGTGACATTTATATTTCATTCGGTCCTACGCTATCTAACTATGAACCTATGTACAAACATTACTTTGAAACAGTACACCATGGTTGTGCAACGCCTTACCATGTCATCTCCATGGCGAGCCACACTTTCGTGATGTGGCAACACCATACAACTTATAAAGTTATGACATATGTCAACACTGGACATTAGTGGCCAGTTGTGTAACAGTTTGACAATGATGACCATTCACACAAGTGCGGTTATAGGTACCGTGTGGAACCCACCACTTAGAAACTAAGCGCTAGAAAATATCATTTAAGGTGGAAGCTCCAGGGTAGCCCGCGAAATTCAAATTTTCTTACGTTTTTTACAATTTGCAGATCAGTGTCAGGTTCTTTACTTGCTACGGCCGCGAATCATGTTTTTCGCGGCCGTAGCAGGTATGTATTAATAGAATTAGAATCATTAAAATCATCAATACAACTCTTTCAGTTAGAATTGATGTCAAATGTAAGTATTTCATCAAATCCTGAAATTTGGCAACAATTCTAACCTAGAGAGTTATATTAATTTATTTATTTATTTATTTAAATTTATCTCAGGTACATACCCATATGTGTTAGTATTACTTAAAAACTATGTTAGTACAATTATAATTAAATTAATATTAATTTATATTGTTGTTCCACCTCCTGGAGACACCTGGTAACAATACATGCACTGCACACAGGTGCCCCATGAGGTGGCCTTCAACCTTACTTGCAACAACGCTCAGGAGACCGTTGTCGCTGCCCCGCACCCGACGCAGCAGTGATGCAGCTCTCCTACGCATGATCGCAAAGAAATCGTCAGTACGCGCTGCCGCGAACATCCCCGACGCGCTACAGAAACGTGGCAGCGACAACAGTATCCTAAACGCATTGTTATATTGCACACGCAAGGCATTATACGTTTTTTGCGTATATCTGGTCCACAGACTACAAGTATAAAAAGCCTGACAATATGCTTTAAACAGAGTTACCTTGACATTATTGTCGCACTTTGCAAATCTGCGGGCCAGCATGTTGCATCTTACGGCCAACGCCCTGCGCTCTCTCTCCATATCACAATTATCAGTGCCATCTTCTGTGACCCAGTGACCAAGGTATTTAAACTGCTTGACTCTGTTTAGAGTTGCACCACATATCGAGACTGGTGGTACCACTTCATACGTCTTACCCTGTGCCTTGAAAACCAACAGCTCGCTTTTACTAGCATTATACCTTAGTCCATGGGCCCGAGCATAGTTCTCACAGACATTTAGTAGCTTTCTGAGCGCACTGATCGACGGACTCAGCAGCACCATGTCGTCAGCATAACTAATGTTGTTAAAAGACACACCATCTATCATGCATCCAACGCCAGTGCTGCTGAGTTCCTCGATCAGCCTATTCACGTAAACATTGAACAACTTGGGTGAGGTCAGTCCCCCCTGCCTCACCCCACACTCTAACCTGTATACATCTGAGTACGACCCTGCCCACCTCACAGTGTTACTTTGGTTACCGTACCAGAACTTAAACATATCAATTATTTCTGGCAGCAGGTTCGCTTCACACGACAACTTGTTCCATAGGATGTCATATGAGACAAGGTCGAACGCCCTGGATAAGTCAAGGAAGCATGCATACACAGGTGTCTTCCTCCCAGTATAATATTGCACTGTGCTCTTCAGAGTCATATTGCAGTCTCGGTCGATAACCCATTTCTAAAACCAAACTGTCTGTCATCAATACTTATTTGTTTACTCAGATACCGGTCAAGTAAACTATCCAGAATTTTTGCAGTGACCGTTGCCAAGGAAATCGGCCTGTAATTACTTTATTAATGATTCTAATTTTAAATAATTCTATAAATACATACTTGCTACGGCCGCGAATCATATTTTGATCAACGTACAACCTTTAAGGCTCAATTACACCTTCCGATTTCAAGGGACCCAATTTAGGAAACAGGAAGGTGTAATAGCAGTTAGAATTGCTCGCTTCATACTTCTTAATTAGATCGTTCCTAAATTGGGTCCCTTGAAATCGGAAGGTGTAATTGAGCCTTTAGACTAACCTGCAAATTGCAAAAAACGTACGAAAATTTGAATTTTGCGGGATACCCTGGAGCTTCCTCCTTAAGGCGCTATTAACTGCCCTTGAGTGGTTAGCTTGCGTGTTCAGTGCTGAGCATGTCATGATTTCATGAAATACTTACATTGACTGGCCTGTTGGTCTAGTGGTTAGTGACCCTGACTGCTATGCCGGAGGTCGTGGGTTCGATTCCCACCCAGGACAAATGTTTGTGTAATGAGCACGATCATTTGTTCTGTGTCTGGGTGTAATTTATCTATAATATGTATGTATTTAGAAATATATAAGTATGTTTATCAGTTGTCTAGTACCCATAACACAAGCTCTGCTTAGCTTGGGACTAGATGGCGTTGTGTGATAGTTGTGGAATATTATTATTATTATTATTTAACATCAATTCTAACTGAAAGAGTTTTATTTATAATTCTATAAATACATACTTGCTACGGCCGCGAATCAAATGTTGACCAAGATACAACCTGACACTGACTTGCAAAATGCAAAAAATGTAAGAATGTACCCTGGAGCATTCAGCTTAGATGAAAACTTTTACGAAAAAAATATCGCTTACGATGAGTCGGTGGCTCGATCGATACCTTTGAGCGAAATAAAAGACAACTACCTAGGTAATTACCCGACTGCGCGACGCAAGGGAGGGTAATGTGTTTACCGGCTTATGCATGTATGTTTGTTCCTTTGTGGCGCTTTAAGGATGATTCACGTTACACCGTGTCGCCACCAGGCCGTGCTCCGGCTGGGAAACAAAACACACCGACATTTCGACGCCGGGGCACGGTCTAGCATTCATACAAAATGTATGTTACGATCTTTGACCGTGCCCCGGCCGTGGGGCACGGGCTGCTTTTTTTTTTTTTTTTGTGGGTTGGGAAATCATCCAATGACTACTCTCGCACCGGGTGGAGCGAGAGGGCGTGTCAGACTCTTACTGACCAAAACCCACCCCTGTTCCTTCCTGCCTCGAGTGCCCAGGGGCGAGGTAACTCTGTTTCGAATTTATTCTCAACCCCCGGGCAGGCATCGGCCATGACGTGCCCCGTCCCTATTGCTGACAACTCTCTGAGGCGCGCGTGGCACACTACGCGCCGTCGACTCTCGGGCCTGGTGCTGATCGGACGGCGAGCTACCCATTACTCGCCGTCCGCAGGCCCGGGTAGGGCACGGCCCGCTCACGGTGTAACGTGAATCATCCTTTAGAGACCAAACGCGTGGGCCGATTTTGATAATTCTTACGTCAATTGATTCGTCTTAATCTTGCGAGTGCTACTAAAGACATGACAGTAATCAAAATACAATATGGCGATAATCAGACGCCATAATTAATAATTGTGAAAAAGAAAAAAATGAAAGTCGACGAACTATATTAAGTGGGGTATCAAAATAAAGGGTTCGAGGAGGCGATTCCAAAAATATAACTCACGAAAATGTAGAAAATCAAAAATAAAAAATATTTTCAAAACAAGTCACTTTTCAAGCAGACTGATGCAACCTGGGCCTGCGTACGGCGAGTAGTGGGTAGCTCGCCGTCCGATCAGCACCAGAGACTTTAGACAAAATACTTTTCTGTAAACGTTATAAAAGTTATTTGGCTAAGGGGGCAGGCCCGAGAGTCAACGGCGCGTAGTGTTCCACGCGCACTTCAAAGAGATGTCAGCAATCATGACGGGGTCCGTCATGGCCGATGCCTGCCCAGGGGTTGTGGATAAATTCGAAACACAGTTACCGCGCCCCTGGGCACTCAGGGCAGGGAAGAAACGGGGGTGGGTTTTAGTCAGTAAGAGTCTGACACGCCCTCCCGTTCCACCCAGAGTGGGAGATGTCATTGGATGATTCCCACCCCAAATAAAAAAAAGCAGTCTGATGCAGTTGGTGGCATGAAACCAATAATTGAACTCAAATAACTGCCACCAACTGTATCAGAATGCTTGAAAAGTGACTTGTTTGGAACTTTTTAGTTGTTGTATACAGTCGGGTTTTTTGAAAATATTCAATTTTTTTATTTAGGTACGAAAATGCGTGTAGAAAGACCCTGCCGGAGTCTGTTTCCTGATAGCTACACTACAACCTGGGAGTCTTTAAATCGAAAGTAAATAGGTTACTTCTAAGCTAGCGTGCTCCATCTTCGACCACATCATCGCAGGTGAAAAAGTGGTCAAACGCGTGCCTATCGATGCTAAAAAAAACCAACAGGACGTTCAATTATGTTATTAACTAAATAAAGATAAACTCAAAACGAAACCAACAAGGAAATGCTAAGCACAATGTTTTTCTTACTAGAACCTCTTTAAATATTTTTACGAAAACATGGCATTTAAAGCCGCCTATTTTACATGCTCAAACACCAGTAAAATCCATACCCGGAAAAAACTATTAAACACATATTGGTTTAGTTTTGTAATCAAAGGCGAACCGTCGAAAACAACATTCGACCCGTGACTTGCGGTGAGCTGATTGTAAAGCCACCCGAATCTGGTTTTCTATTATAGTACGAGTATCAACCTATCTTCAAAGAATCTTGAATTTTTCCAGGTTCAACAGATTTTTTTTTTTTTTTTGGTGGTGTGGGAATTCATCTAATGACTTCTCCCGCTCTGGGTGGAGCGGATCTTGTATGTGAGTTTAAATGTTTGTGAACGCACCCAAGATACAGGAGTAATTCCTAGTGTGGGGCAACGTATTTTTAAATAAAAAAAAATTAAGAACCGGTTCTGCCCATGGAAATGTTCTTTAAGAAAATTTGAAAATTCGCTAAAAAAAGAGGTAAGACTTTTTTTGAGAATTTCCTCAGGTTTTCTAAAATAAAGTTGTTTATATGGATGGGCAGATGCAGTTCTTAAAATATGACCACACCTTTCCGTAACACCCTGTATATAATAATATTTTTTTTTTGTTGTTCATTGCCGGCAGTAGCAGTATCTTTTTGCGTGTGTTTATTTAAATTCTCTATCTGAATTGGAGAAAAATGATGGTAAATAGTTTATATATTTAGTATTTTTTTTACCTACCATTTACTTACGACATTAATTATATTCAACGAATAGTCAATTCTCAAAAAAAAAAAAAATCCGACGTTCCGTATAAAATCAGCTGATCAAAATTAGTACTTATAGGAAATACATTTTTTTTCGGTATTTTCCATCTGTCTGTCAGCGGGTTGTATCTCATGAACCGTAATAGGTAGACAGTTGAAATTTTCACAAAGTGTTTATTTATATTGCCGCTATAACAACAAATACTAAAAATCGTACAGAACCCCTCGTGTGCAATAGAGATTAGTTTTGATAAACAGTTTGCTTTGATCTTTTGTTCTTCGCAGAAGTCAGGAAGACTACAGTTACTTTAATAAGGTTATTTGTATGCTAGTCATTTTATCAGTAATGCGAATCCATCGCATAAAAATCGGTTCATCAGTCAACAATGCATGCGTGTTGGTGTGTTTGTACGGGTCCATCTACTAAACTGGTAAGCATTCGGTGCGTATTTTATTTTGTGACTGCTATACTTGAGTATTGGTATAATTTCAATCCATTCATCCACAGCCCTACGTCCACCGATGAGCATAGGTATCTACTTTCTCGTGCCAATCCTCACTCTCCTGTGCTAGTCTCATCCATCCTTCTCGCGATAGCAACAATGTCGCCCGCCCATCTCGCCACCGGATTCACCGCAATTTCAAGTATAGACTTTAGCTTTGTCATCATGATCTTCCTCCTTAATCCCATGTTAGTTGGGATCGGCGCAACACGTTTTTTTCTTCCATTCTGTCCTGTCAGCCGTCACACTATCACTAACTGCCTTTTCTTTCGTAACACTCCTAACACAATCCGTCCATCTTTTCTTTGGTCTCCCTCGACTCGACTGTAGCTTTTTCTGTTTTAACTTATTTCTGTCACCAGAGAACTGTTGCTGTTTACCTAAGCACCAATAAAACTACTGCATCATGAATTCATGACATTATGTCTCGTCTTCAACCCATTGACAAAAATCTAAGGTTATCGGGATAGTGAAGTCAAGGTCAGGGAACTATTGATCAGTCAGACAGTTTTTAGGGTTTCGTACCGGAAGGGTCCAAACGGGAGCCCTATTGCTGTCACTCACGTGTCCTTCTACCCGTCTGTCCGTCTGTCCATCTGTCTGTCTATCCATCTGTCTGTCTATCCATCGTCTGTCACAAAATTTTGTTCCGAAGAATTTTTTATTTACCTATGAACTTGAAATTTGGTGATAAGTAACGTTTATTATTACGTACACTTTACAAACAAATACCAATATCCTCATTTGATACGGAACCCTAAATATGCGAAGTCTGACACGCTCTTGGCCGGTTTTTATCTTTTTTTTGCATTTCAGACTTATTAGCGCCTTCTTGGCATATTGGCTTCTTGGCTATAAGCAAGCAATCGAACGAAGGCATTTAAAGAAAGAAAATAAATTAATTTCGTAAAACATAAACATGTCCCTTTCCTTTCCTAGTCCTTGGCATAAATATGGGCCCTCTCGGTAGGTAAATGCGAGATGCTACTGACAAAGTATAGTGTCACGAAAACCGCATCTTCCGACAGTTTATAATCAGAGAGTTGTTGCGGATAAATCACAAGTACCCAATACTACTATTTCTACTTGACTAACAAGAAAGGCGGACCGTAAACGTGAGTTCGTAAGCTGTAGTTTGAGGTCTTCAGTTCAAATTGCTAGGTACAAAAATGGTTTCTTGCTAACAAGTCGCCTTGAAGAGGGACGGCGGTTCCAATCACTTACTTGTCACCGAGTCCACTATTATTTTGCCAGTAATGTTCAGATTTCTGTGTTCTTTCTTTTGTCGGTAAACAGCAGAGAAATATCTAACTTTTAGGCATTGATTTAGTATTCGGTAAGAATGACGACATTCTTAACGAATACTAAGTAATAGGTCCTAATACATATTTATATTTAAGTGCATATGTTTGAGCCGTCTGGGGTTGAAACACTAGGGCCATTGGGTTTCGAGTGCTCATCGAGTTTTCCGTGACATCAGCAAACATTTAGTCGACTCTTCACGTGACCAGAGGGCAAAGAATCAGCATTTCCATTCAACGTGGCAATGCTGCCAGCGTTCTGGGCACTTCTCCCATTGACAGCGATGTGGACGAATTATTTGATGCCCAATGAGCTGTACTCCTCCCGGATCTTTTATGCCGCTTGTACATATTTTATTTATTAAGTTATTTATTACTTTAGTTAAGTGCATATTAAGGTCTAGGTATGTACGATTCGAGTATCTGTCTCCAATTTTAGTTTAACTTCGGTCTCAGTGACAAGGTATGTAGTATCTTTGGTCTATAAGAGGCCGCTTGCACTGAGCAGGTTTGATTCCTTTTTTTTTATTGGGTAGGAAATCATCCAATGACATCTGGGCGTGTCAGACTTATTGACTAAAACCCACCCCTGTTCTTTCCCTGCCCTGAGTACCCAGGGGCGAGGTAACTCTGTTTCGAATTTATCCTCAACCCCTGGGCAGAAGGTTTGATTCCTGGGCCGGGCAAAATGTTATTATTTCTACTTTTGAAATTTTTCATTAGCAGCCCGGAGTCTGAATTTGTGCTCGGTTCGTTGGCTATAGACGCCTCCTATTAAGAACATGGGGAACATGTGGGAGTACTTTACGATCTCCTGTGCCTAACCCTTCGGGAAGTATTCGAATGTACCTACTGGCCAGCGTGATGTTGTATTATATTGTAAGTATGAGACCAACCCGCACTGGGCCCGCGTGGTAGATCATAGCCCACACCCTCTCACAGAGAGGAAGCCTTTTTTTGTGTGGAGTCTGAAATCATCCAATATAATGACTTCTCCTGCTCTGGGTGGAGCGGGCGGGCGTGTCAGACTTTTACTGACTAAAACCCACCTCTGTTCCTTCAGTTGCCTGTGCCAAGGGGCGTGGTGACTCTCTTTCGAATTTATCCACAGCCCCTAGGCAGGCATCAGACCTGGCGGGCCCCGCCAGTTATTGCTGACATCTCTTTGAGGCGCGCGTGGAACACTACGCACCGTCGACCCTCGGGCCTGGCTCGGCCGTATCGGACGGCGAGCTACCCAGTACTCGCCGTCCGCAAGCCCGCGCCTGCGTTGGTCGGAGATCGGTTTGCGACCCCCGACGCCCAGGTTGTCTTCTGCGGTGGCAACTGAGGGCGTGAGGACGTTTCTGTAGAGTACAGAGAGGAGGCCTATATCCCAGCAGTGGGAACATTAATGGCTGCTTATGCTAAATGGGACAGTTATACATACATACCTTCTCTAAAACCACAACCGTTACGTTTCGTTTGCCTATTGCAAAAGTAGTCAGCATGGGAAAATAAGTAAAATGCCCCATCATGAACACAAAGCGGCTGTTAATGAGCCCTCCCAATTGCGCAACGTGCTTGGGTAACACAACTCTCACAAGTCACAATGTTCAAAGCTTCCACACGATTAAAGTAATGTTGTCTACTTGGATCACAGACCACGGAGACGCCTCAACAGTCACTGCTAGGAATCATTATGTTAGAGATTATTTAATGAGCAGTCGTCATTTTCTTCATCATCCTAGAGCTCGTGTCATGAAAGAAGTCTCGCAGACGCATCGCTAGCAGTTTTGCGACTGAATGCTAACCTCTATTAAATCTTGTTAGTTCCATTTATTGCTCAATTTTGAGACGGGAAAAAAACAATTGAACTCGCCACCGACACCGAAACCGACACCGAAACCGACACCTAAACCGACACCGACGCCGACACCGCTTAGGCGCATTGGGCATTTTAACCGACTTCGAAAAAGGAGGAGGTTCTATGTTCGACTACATGCATTTTTTTATATTTTTCGATTTTCAAAATTCGATTCGAAAGAATATACTCCCGAGGTGGTCCCATATAAATTTTATCGAAATTGCTTCATCGCTTTTTGAAAAACTGAACAAAAACGAAAAATACGTATACCTCGATGACGTTTTGGTTTTCTCCAATTACGAGTATGTTTAAATTCCACGTTCTATGTTATTATCAGGGTTTTTAGTTCTGGGATATAACAACTTTATAGAGATTTTTTTTTTACAAAAAAAAAAAAAAAAACAAACCGACTTCCGAAAAAGAATATACACTAAAAATTAAAAAGTAACTTTAACTACAAACACCGACTGCCGAAATTAAAGTTATTTTTTAATTTTTAGTGTATTTTCTTTTTTGGAAGTGTTGTTTTTTTTTTTGTAAAAAAGTTTTTTGGGCATTTTTGTTCAAGTTTTCACTTCTGTCGGCACTCCCGGAGTGCCAATCTTTTTTTTATACGGATTTCACAAAAAGAAAGAGCGATAAACGAGGAAGGTTTGAGTATAATAATTTGCAACTTTAGCCGGGCGAGTAACTATATAGTTGTACATATAATACGAGGGTCATTCAATAAATACTTAGCCTACAAAAAGTAAACGAAAATTTTGGAAAAGTGGCAATTTATTTTTCAACATAGTCTCCTTTTAGTTCGATACACTTAGCCCAGCGATGCTCCAACTTTTTTAACCCGTCCGAAAAATAGTTTTTGTCAAACTCTGCAAAATAGGCCTCCGTGGCGGCGATAACCTCCTCATTCGATCCATATCTATTCCCGGCGACTGATTTTTTCAGATTAGGAAACAGAAAGAAGTCACAAGGGGCCAAATCTGGAGAATACGGTGGATGGGGCAGCAATTCGTAGCGTAATTCGACCAATTTGGCCATGGCTACGGCAGACGTGTGAACCGGTGCGTTGTCGTGGTGAAACAGCACTTTTTTCTTCGCCAGATGGGGTCGTTTTTTCTTTAATTCGGCGTCGAATCGGCCCAATAAATCGGCATAGTAAAGCCCTGTAATTGTTTTACCCTTCTCGAGGTAATCGATAATAATAACTTTTCCGGCCGATTTTACAGTTTTCGCCTTCTTTGGAGCACGTTCCCCGGTCTGGATCCATTGTTTTGATTGCTCCTTGGTGTGTACCAGTGGATCCAGGTTTCATCGACGGTCACAAAACGACGCAAAAACTCCGCTGGATTCCGCTTAAACAGGGACAAACACGTCTCCGATGTGGTCTCACGGTTGCACTTGTTTTCTGGTGTGAGTAAACGCGGCACCCATCGCGCCGACAGCTTTCTCATGCCGAGTTCCTCGTGAAGAATATGATGCACTGTTCCTTCTGAAATGCCTACAGTCTCAGCTAGCTCCCGAACCTTCAATCGGCGATCTGCCAATACGAAATCATGGATTTTTTTAATGTTTTCCTCCGTAGCAGCTGTTTTCGGTGCACCTGGACGTGGTTCATCAAAAACCGACGTACGGCCACGTGCAAACTCGTTGAACCAATTCTTGACGGTGGCCATCGATGGAGAAGAGTCACCGTACACAGCATCCAAGCGCTCTTTGATTTCGATGCGCGTTTTCCCTTCCAAAAATAGGAATCGAATCACCGAACGATATTGCTCTTTTTCCATTTTTGTAAAACCGATCGACACGTTCGCTTCCATAAGTTGTCAAATTAAAACAAATGAAGGGATTGGAATGAAAATTTGAAAAAAGAATTAAAAAAGAATGTGCTACACTGTGGTAAAACTCTTTTGAAACTACAGCGCCCTCTGGCGATGAGGCTAGGTACTTATTGAATGCACCTCGTATGTTACGACTAAAACTCGAAGTGCAGCTACACCTAGCTTTAGCAGGTTACAACTAGGTGTGGCCCAAAGCAGTTGTTTCAACCAGGTGTTGATATCTTTAAATTTTTTGCCGATATAGATTCCACACCTAGTTTTAACCGCTAGGGATTGATTAAATCTAGTTGTAGCCGGTATGATGAAGGCTACACCTAGTTTCAGCCGGATGCAATCAGTTGCACCTAGTTCTAGCCGTGAATTAGTGGCCTAAGTGTAACCAAATGCTACCAGCCACACCTAGTTGTAGTCGGCTAAAATTAGGTGTAGTAGCACTTCGGGTTTTAGCCGTAACATATTATAGGGAGCGTGCAGGAACTATAGATGGCGCCACATAAATGTCAATGTGATTTATTTCTACAGTACAAGTTGCGGATTTCACTCAATAGATGGCAGTCTACGTTACTAGTGCTACATGTGCGCATGATGCGTGTGTGTATACATAGACACGGAAAGTTTTTAAAGGGTAAAAGTTTCGAATTTACTCCACTAGATGGCACAGACTACGCCGTGCACGTTCCCTATACAAACTAAGTGTGAAACGGCGCGCGTCTCTTGTCGCTGCAGAGGCGCGGCAACACGCTTCTAGGAGATTCCGTGCTCTGTGACTGATAAATGAGGCTGCATGTAAGGTACGGTACACTTGTAGATAATGTGAGGTTATATCTTAGGTTAGAAAGGAACAAAGCTTAGAGTTTGAGAGAATCTTGTTCGGAATTAGCAAGATACGAAGGTATGCATGCAGTAGGTATACTCGCAGCCTAATGAAACCACAGGCATGATTTAGATATGTCATAACCATAAACAAATTAATTATTATTCACGCACAATCGCATATCTAAGCCAAGGTTCATTTTAAAATCCGAAACAAGATTGTAAGATTTAGTTTTTTCGGGTGGCGGAAATTGTCATAAAAATCGCGACTACTACTGATTAGTAGAAAATTTATTATTTATATTATAATTTTATTTAAAAAAAAACTTTGTAAGTACATGTTGACAATTGGTATAAAATAATAGTTAGAAAATAATTTTAAAATCCTGTAACGCACGCTATGTTTAATGAATATTTTATTTTATTCTTTGCACGGCTTTTATTTTTGCTTTTTTTTTGGCATTTTATTACGTGTTATCATATTGCTCTCAAATTGCAATATATTTTATTTTATTTATTTATGGAAACACAAACAGTAGCTCATAATATCTTAAATATTACATTTTAAAACAATTATGCAAGGTGGACGAATTTTTCGATGCCCTATGAGCTATAGCTATAATCCTCCCTCTTTTAAGCCGTTTGTACATTTTTATTTATTTTATTTTAGCCTGTTTATCCAATTAAGTTATTTATAAGTTCAGATATGTATGTATATTGTAATCATGTGTTAAAATATAATAAATTAGGTACTAGTATACATGCAACATTTATGGGACAATTTTTTTCGAGATTTCAGAGTTGGTCCCATAGTAAAAGTTGCTCATAATTATTAGAATTGCCAGTGTTTTAATTTATTGTCTTAATGTCGTCTTCACCTTGTATAAGGAACTCTGTGCAAAATTTCATGCTTCGAGACTACACCAAGCGATTTAGGTTACACGTTGTCTCTTAGAGAATTAATTACTTTGATTAAAAACAAGAATTGCCAGAAAAACTTTTTCACCAGAAACTTTACAACAATTGATAATAGCGACTTTTTGTAAATTTGTTGCTGGGGAATTTGTTGTGCCACTTCATCCCAGCTGAAACACTAGGAAGTGGTGACGGGCGCCCCATTTTTCAGGGACTGTCTTTATGTAGAACTTTGATGTTCAAAAAGTGCTGGCTCTCAGCCTAGTTTGAAAAGCCGGCTAAGGGCATGTCGGACTTCGCATATTTAGGGTTCCGTACCAAATGTATTTTTGACTATTTGTATCGGTCGAGAAGATGCTTAGATATACTGTGAAAAGAAGACTGTAGCTCCAACATTTTGGCTGTAAAAACCTGTGTGACAGACGACGGACAGACAGACAGACGGACACGTGAATGACAGCAATAGGGGGTTCCGTACCCGAAGGGTACAAGCGGAGGCTTGTACTCTTCGGGTACGGAACCCTAACAAATGATATTTGATTTAACAACTTTCTGATGACCTTTCACATATATTTACATAGCGATAAATCCAACATTGAAAATGTCACATATTAGCACATAATTATCGTTTTGAAACTATGCCGAAACTATGTATGCCGCCGTGATCTTGAAGTACTATAACGGTTGCAACAGATCACATACTCAAGAGTATGTGAGAAGTGACTTGTGATGTAATCGGTTCCGTTTTGCCTGCACTGGGGGAATGGAGGAAGAAGTCAATCATTCTGCCCGCGCCTATTCCCAACTATCTTGGGGTCGGCTTCCAGTCTAACCAGGTGCAGCTGAATACCAGTATTTTACATGGAGCGACTGCCTATCTAACCTCCATAACCCAGTTACTGGGTAATATGATATCCCTTGGTAAGACAGGATGTCAGACTTTCGGGCTTCTGACGACCCGTAACGACTGTCAAAGATCCACGATTGACAGCCGAGACCAACGGTTTAACGTGCTTTCCGAGGCGCGGAATGGAGGAAATAAATAATAATCCACTATAAATCAAAATCGCTTTCGGCGTCTGTCTGTTTGTCTGCTAACTCGTCCTAAAACACGATATGGATTTAATGCGGTTTT
This sequence comes from Polia nebulosa, assembly GCA_951329385.1. NCBI lineage: Eukaryota > Metazoa > Arthropoda > Insecta > Lepidoptera > Noctuidae > Polia > Polia nebulosa. Next base: position 3,139,959 of record OX589592.1, on the reverse strand, counting down.
CACTTATAGAAAGGGCGATAAACGAGGAGGGTTTGTGTTTATAATGTGTACCCGTGTGGAGCTGGGGCGATTCGTTAGTCTATACTATAATAATTTATACTAATATAATAATAATAAATAATAATAGTTTTTATTTGCATAAAAATAAAAGGTTACATTAACGCTATTACTTATACGTACTAAAGATCAGGAATGTAACCATTGAGTACAAACACTGTCTCTCAAACTAGGTTACCTGTATCTTGAGAGACAGTTTACACTAACACAACCCAACGGGCGACTTAGCGACAATATGCTCCACTCAATAGCGGAGCATATTGTCGCCAAGATATATTCAAAATTAGTTTAATAAATAATAAAAACGTAGCAATAATTAATACAATAATAAAATTAATAACCATAAAAAATTAATTACATATTTTAAAATTCATTAGGTACCATTATAAAATTAATCACAAATTATAACATTAAATAAATATTATAAAGAGGTAAAGTTTGTGAGTTTGTTTGTAGGAAGTAATCTCTGGAACTACTGAACCGATTTTGAATATTCTTTCACCAGTAGAAAGCTACATTATTTGTGGGTGCTTACAAATTATATTTATTATGTGTTTTCGAAACTTACGCGGACGAAGTCGCGGGCGAATTGCTATTTAGACATATAAATGCAAAAGTAACGCTGTCTGTTCGTTACGTCATGGCCTACCTCCGCATAAGTGGCGTCCTCATTGAATAAAAAATCGTATCTTAGCATAGAAAATAAAGATTAAAGAATCCTATGTAGCGTTTATTACAAATATGATATGGTATTAAGCAAAAGTTACAATTACCAAAAACGGCCGTTTTTGGTACTTTTGCTTACTACTTTGGATACGAAACATTTTGAGTCCTGTTTTAACAACATAAAAATACCCTAACTTATTTGTAACAAACGCAACATAGGATTCTTTAATCTTTATTTTCTACGCTTTGTTACGATTTTTTATTCAATGAGGCGGCACTTGGCGGCTCTTAACGGCTGTACACATATAAATGATTTATTGGCAGACGGGTAGACCATGTATCCCGGACATAATTACTATGTTCCCATGGATTAAACTTCGACTTTCACGTGGCTGAAGCTGCACGCAGAAGCTAGCAGTACCTATAGGTACGTACCTAGTATGTGTACCTAGGTAGTGTGCCGGAGGTCACTATTGATGTTCTCCCACATTGGCTCGAACTACACAAGTAGTAGACTCGAACTACAGTAGCGATGCAACTACGTAGTTTGCGGTGGGATAAGAATAGCTCGAACTGTGGTGACAATGTTAGTCAGTCAACGCGGTGGCCAGGGCCTGCAGTCTCAATATTGATAGCGAAATTTACATTAGCTACCGATCGCTAAATTACTACCTGTTAAAAAACTTCCTAATTTTGTGAGAAAAAAATTTAGATCTAATAATTGATTTTCTTGAAATATGTACAGAGATTTGAAAAATAGAGACGGCGTCTCTATTTTTCATAAAAACTTATAATTTGTTTAAATTTTAATGAATAACTTTTACCGCTTGTAACAATTAAATTAACTTGTCAAAATATTAAAGGACATAAAAGTTTGCCTCCTTGCAACATTAATTTCTTAGCGAACGAATCCAGTCGTTTCGCGATCGTTAACTATGTCGAGACGTGAGGCCCTGGCTAGAACCCAGAGGCTGAAAAACAGACACAGTTTACTGAAAACGGCAGTTCCCATGTCAGGAAACCCGGCCGACACCCGCGGCAAACTGTGGCAGGACAGTTTCTCTCTACCCACTCTCACATCTTACACCATGCGAGCATCTTCCCGCAGAGAATAATCTCCCGTGGGTCACTTGGAAGTCCGTAAACCGTCTTAGAACCCAAGTAGGAAAGTGCAACTCCAACCTCGCAAAGTGGGGCTAATATCTTGACGGAATGGCAGCAGGGTGTAGATGTGGAGCCGAGCTTCAAAGTATGCTGCACTTGCTGTTCTGCCCTTTGTGCCCCAAAACATGTAGCTTAAGTGACCTCTGCGCTGCCACCGACTACGACGTGCAAGAGGCAACGTTTTGGGCCATAACTGTTTAAAAGTACTGTCGTGCCAGCGACACGAAGAAGAAGAAGCAGTCTACTGGATATCATGTCAAGTGAGTTGTCCTGTTCAAACACACGCCGCCGTTCATCTCGATGGTCAGCAACTCTCATCCAGCTTCTACCAATCATTGCCAAGAGCATCGCTCCACCTAGCCTTGGGTGCTTATGATAAAATCAAAGATTACAGACCTATCAACGAGAGCCAGCCCCAGCTGGCTCTCGTTGATAGGTCGTTAGGTCGTTGGTTGGTAGGTCTGTTGAATGATGAAGGCACACCTTCATCTTTTCATTTGCCTATTGCAAACAGTTGAAAATCAGACATTTTCTTTGAATTTCACTTTCATGGCCAATATGACGTAGAATAAAAACAATCACTTTCTTTTTATTATCACTTACCTTCGCCGACGAAACTGGGGCGTGAATGCTAGAGATTTGCTCTAGCATTCACGCCGTTCGCCGCCAAGAGCGTTCCCTCTATCTGGCAGAATCTTGATGCTCCGAAATTTATTTGGCATCACACTTCGCATAATCTTCTAACCGAATATTTTTAAGGCATAAAAATGATTAAATATAATTATTGTTAGGCCGAATGTTTATATGTCCCACAATGGCACACTTTTTAGGTGGCAGAATTTTATTTGGCATAATTACCTTTGGCAAAGTTAAAATTCCGCATAATTTCGTTTAGCATAACGTTTATTTAGAGCGACGATTATTTGGTACAATTTCACTTGGCATACTATGGAGATGGCAGAATTTCTATTGACATAATTTTATCAGGCATATTGCTATTTCTATAAAAATCATTTTTACCTTATTTTATAAATACCTTACCTTAAATAAAAATATTGTCTTAAAAATGCGCTTTTGTGCTACAAAAGTTGGTGATAGAAACGAATCGCTGCAAACCGACTCCACGTAGTCTTGTCAGCCCTACCCCTTTTTATCTCCCGCTCTGGGTGGAGCGGGAGGGCGTGTCAGACTCTTACTGTCTAAAACCCACCCCTGTTCCTTCCCTGCCCTGAATGCCCAGGGGCGCGGTATCTCTGTTTCGAATTTATCCACCACCCCTGGGCAGGCATCGGCCATGACGGGCCCCGTAATGTTTTGCTGACAACTCATTGAGGCGCGCGTAGAACACTACGCGCCCTCAACTCACGGGCCTGGTGCTGATCGGCGCCTCAAAGAGATTAGTATCTGCGACGATAAGCTCGCATGGGACCACCGGACCTTTTAATGACTATCGATATGAAAAGTATGCCAAAATACTATACTGACTGTGAACTTTCTGCAAGATGATGGTTCTACTTTTTAATTATTATGGATATGAAATTTATGCCTAAAGATGATTCTGACTTACAAAATTATGAGTTTCGAATGTATTATGAATGAGTGTTTGCCAAACGTTTTCATTGCGAAATGAAGTTTCCGCTGTTATGCAAAATAATATTATGAAATAAAAAGTTCTGCAATAAAAGGTAGACCCCAAATAAGAAGATGAAACAACAATTAGCTACAGTTCCATGAATTAGACTACGGTTTTAAAATTTTGCATAACTGCGGGAAAATATCCTGTTCTTATCTTTTCTGTTATACCTATCTAACTGACCCTTTAGCCCTAGCGGACAAACCCCGGTTGTATTATTATTATACCCTTTGCCCGGTTGTCAAATTGTACCCCGACGACAACCCGGGTTGACAGCCGATTTTTTTTTTTCACTAAATTTTTTTTGTCAAACTCGCCGGTGAGTTTCAGGGCCTAAGAGCTTTGTTTGTATACGCAGTGCAATGTTGTTTAACAGCCTGCCATCGAATATAGAAATCGATTTATTTTGCACGAGTGCGTTAAGAATCAGGAAAATTTTGAGTAAAGAATACTTTAATGGGTGAATGTTTGATTTTTTTTTATGGTTGTCTTTTTTATATCATTGTAATAATTATAAATGTGGAAGCTTGTAATTAGCAATTGTCAGTTGATATTATTTCGTTACCATGTACCTACTTGTATTAGTCTGTAAGCTTTCTTAAAATTGTAAAAATAAAATAAAAATAAAATATAAGAGGTTAAATATGTTTCAAGGATCCTAGATCCTAGGACCGTCTTCCCAGAATTCACCAGGGTATTTTTATAGGCTCTCGAGTATCTTATGCTTGATGAATGCAGCTTAGGGCCTTGTTCGTGGCAATACTCGCGAACTCACGCCCACAGGAGACACCCTGGGCGTCGCAAGCCGATTCCTGGCCGGCGTCGTAGGCGCAGGCTTGCGGACGGCGAGCAAAGGGGAGCTCGCAGTCCGATTAGCATGTTTTGTTCCACGCGTGCCTTAAAGGAATGTCAGCACTGATTGATGGGGTCAAAGAGTCACCGCGACCCTGGCACAGACAATTGAAGGAACACGAGTGGGTTTTAGTCTGTAAGAGCCTGACACGCCCTCCCGCTACACCAAGAGAGGGAGCAATTATTTGATGATTTCAGACCCAAAAAAACTTTTTACAAAAAAAATACAACCGACTTCCTTAAATAATACTAAAAAATGCAAAATAACTTTAATTTCGGAAGTCGGTGTTTCTAGTTTGGTTTCTTCGTTATTTGACACCGACTTTCGAAATTAAAGTTATTTTGCATTTTTTAGTATTATTTAAGGAAGTCAGTTGTATTTTTTTTGTAAAAAGTTTTTTATTTTTCACTTTTTAGTTGTTTTACCCCATTGTAAAACTAAATTAATAGTAAAGTTATGCCCGAATTGATAGCCTCAAAAATAGGGAATTTGAACGTAGTTGGTGAAATTAGGGTGTATCAGGGTGAACTGTACAAATCTGTATACCCCTTCAGAGCGCATCAGCGTGATGTAATGTTGTGAAGTGGTGAAAACAATGTACAGACATGCGATTGCAGCAATTCTGGAAGGTTTGCTATCATTTATTGAAGAGTTCCATTGTGTATCTCCGAAGTCCTTCATCAGATCTTCACCAAATTAAAATTGGACCAAATGTGAAGCAACAGCTTTCAAATAAAAAAAAAATCTTGAAAATCGGTTCACGTTGTAAGAAGTTATGAGGTAACACACATAAAAAAAAAAAAAAAAAAAAAAATACAGTCGAATTGAGAACCTCCTCCTTTTTTTGAAGTCGGTTAAAAAAGGGCCTTGTTCGTTGTCAAGATCACACTCCAATCTATTGAATGATACCAAAAAACTTCTTTTAGGTAGACTATATTTTTTACCGTTTAAAAATCTATTCCTCAATTACGGAAACGTAACTTGTAAATCACTACATAGTATAAAACAAAGTCGCTTTCTCTGTCCCTATATCCCTATGTATGCTTAAATCTTTAAAACTACGCAACGGATTTTGATGCGGTTTTTTTAATAGATAGAGTGATTGAAGAGGAAGGTTTATATGTATAATTTATACCCGAGCGAAGCTGGGGCGGGTCGCTAGTTCGTTATATAAAACAGTCTACATTGACATTGTTACGCCGCGCCGCGCCGTTCGCGCCAGTTGCGCATGCGCGTGCGGCGAGACAGTATTGTCTATAGATCTATTGATCTTATTTCAATTCGCATGACTCGCGAAATTTGGTTTCGGGTTTCGAATTATGAAACTTTTGTAAGCTAGTAACGACCTCAAATTATACGGAGAAATTAGAGAGTCATGATCAATGAAGTTATGGCTATCGAACAGATGTCTTTTTAACCGACTTCTAAAAGGAGGAGGTTCTCAATTCGTGATGGTACGTTTTTTTGTGTTATGTTACGCGATTTCTCCGCCATTTGTGAATAGATTTTAATGATTCTTTTTTTGTTTGGTAGGGCATACTTCAGAGGTGGTCTCATATAAATTTTAAGGAAATTGATTCAGCACTTTTAGAAAAAGTCAACATAAACAAAAAATATGTACCTATACACAGATGACGTTTTGGTTGTCTCCAATTATGCTAAAATTGTATGGGGTTATCCATTTGGGCATAACTTTATTATTTAGTTTTAGTTCTGGGGTACCTACAACAACTAAAAAGTGAAAAATAAAAAACTTTTTTACAAAAAATATAGGCGACTTCTAAAAATTGCAAAATAACTTTAATTTCGGAAGTCGGTGTCAAATTACGAAGAAACAAAATACAAACACCGACTTCCGAAATTAAAGTTATTTTGCAATTTTTAGAAGTCGGTTGTATTTTTTGTAAAAAAGCTTTTATGTGATCAAAACTTAACATAGCTAACAGTGCTAATACTCCACTAGGTCACAGATACATAATTATAAACTACTAACGTACAGATGCCTCATTTCATATTTAAGGGTATACTACACGCCAAGTGGCGCCCTCATTGATTAAAAAATCGTAGCATAGCATAGAATATAAATATAAAAAATCCTACATCACGTTTGTTAGAAAGAGGAGGAAAAACGGCCGTTTTTGACACTTTTGCTTACTACTTTGGATACGAAACATTTTGAGTCCTGTTTTAACAACGTAAAAATAATTTATCCTCTTTGTAACAAACGTGACGTAGGATTTTTTTTTTCTATGCTATGCTACGATTTTTTGATGCAGGCATTTTAATTGTTACGTACTTCTAAACTACGTCATAACATAAAAGCCAGTAAGTCATGATGATGTTAGACCTCTTCAACTACGTTGTGGCCGGCTGCCAGTCTAACCGGATGCAGCAGTGGTATACCAGTATTTTCCATGGAGCGACTTACATTTAGCACTGCCTTTTAGGAACGTACACGGTAGTCTGTGCCATCTAGTGGAGTAAATTCGAAACTATTACCCTTTAAAAACTTGTCGTTGACATTATATGCCGACATCTATAGTTCCTGCATGCGCCCTATCCGACCTCCGCAACTGAGTCTAAAGCGCAAAAACTTTTTTACAAAAAATACAACCTACTTCCAAAAAAGAAAATACACTAAAAATTAAAATATAACTTTCGGAAGTCGGTGTTTGTATTTTCTTTCTTCGTTTTTTGACACCGACTTCCGAAATTAAAGTTATTTTTTAATTTTTAGTGTATTTTCTTTTTTGGAAGTGGGTTGTTTTTTTTGTAAAAAAGTTTTTTATTTTTCACTTTTTAGTTGTTATACCCCAGAACTAATCATCATCTGCCCGCGCCTTTTCCCAACTATCTTGGGGTCGGCTTCCAGTCTAACCGGATGCAGCTGAATACCAGTATTTTACATGGAGCGACTGCCTATCTGACCTCCACAACCCAGTTACTGGGTAATACGATAGCCCAGAACTAATAACCTCAATAAAATGGAACACTTAAGGCCCTTCTCGCGGTCCAGTGGCGCCCTCATTGAATAAAAAATTGTAGCATAGCACAGTAACAAACGTCAAGTTGGATTTTTTAATATTTATTTTCTGTGCTATGCTACGATTTTTTATTCAATGAGGGCGCCACTGGACCGCGAGAAGGCCCTTAAACATACTCGTAATTGGAGAAAACCAAAAAGTCATCTGTGTATACGTCGGATAAAAAGAATTATGAAAATCGGTCCACAACTGACAGAGAAATCGGTGGACATACATAAAAAAAAAAATAAAAAATACATACAGTCGAACATAGAACCTCCTCCTTTTTCGAAGTCGGTTAAAAAGGGAGTCGAATCTTCTACAGCAGTGGGGCGGAGGACTCTCACCTCTCGAATTGCGATTCCCTTGCAGACTACAGAGATACTTTGCTCTGTACTTGAATGCAGGGAGCTCACATAGGCTAACACCATCATTATTCATGTATGGCTGGTTGTTCTGCCTCATCGCTAATGAAATGCAGTGGTCAGGACTTGTCCTATAGGGTTGTGCTGAGCGTAGGTACCCTTGGCCTTTACGCTCAGCACAGCACTATTCTGAGCACTAGCTTCCAGTGTAGAAACGGACTCCCAAATGTATGGAACGAGAAATTGTATATGTGTAACTTTGAGAGAAAACTTCGATTGCGCGATGCAGGATGGCATTGTTCGATATGCAAATTTTATTGTGATGAATGGGTGTTGACCACCACCCCTTTCAAATCCTAATACATTGGAGAAATGAGGGTCCTTTTCGCGCAGTTGTCACCTTGTTGCGCACTACGCTAAAGGGCCCGAGTTCGATCCTCGGACAGGGACGATTTATTTTTAACTGATTTCAAAAAGGAGGAGGTTCTTAATTCGTCTATGTTTGTTACGCGATTTCTCCGCCACTTGTGAATATATTCTGATGATTTTTTTGTTTGAATTATGGCCTATACTTCAGAGGTGGTCCCTTAAAAATCTTACTGAAATCAATTCAGAACTTTTTGAAAAAATAAAAAGAACAACATAAGCAAAAAATATGTAGGGTATACACAGATGACGTTTTAGTTGTCTCCAATTATGTTCAAATTCCATGACATTGGGGTTAACCATTCGGGCATGACTTTAATATTTAGTTTTATTTCTGGGGTAAAACAACTAAAAAGTGAAAAATAAAAAACTTTTATACATAAAATACAACCGAATTCTAAAAAAAAAAAATTCACTAACAATTTTAAAATTACTTTAATTTTGGAAGTCGGTGTTTGTATTTTGTTTTTTCTTCGTTATTTGACACGGTTTTTTGCAGCTGTTTCCATAAGCATTATAATAGGTAATGATAAATATTACGCCAAAAAAAAACATTTTCACACAAATTGTGTAGGTAATTAGTTTATTAATTTGAGTATATATTATATAACTAGTTTCTGCCAGCGGCTTCGCCCGCATGGTAAAAAGTAGCTTATGTTTTAATCCAGGTTACAATCTATCTGTGTGAATAATTTCATTCAAATCCTTTCAGCCGTTTTGCATGATTAAAACACAGACATACAAACTTTCGAGTTTATAATATTAGTAGGAGTATTCTGTATTTATGGTTTATTTGTATATCTGTGCACTACCATTGTTAGTTTCTGGTTTAGTCGTAGAAAATACCTAAGGGCCTAAAAAAAAGGCATTAAGTCTTCCTCTGTACTTTTGTGTGCTTATAGAATAAAATGAGTAAATAAAGTGGTATTTATGCGATGTATTAAGTTTCTGTGTTTTTAGAGTTGGTGACCCACCTTGAATATAGAAATAAAGAGTTATAAAAATTCATTAAGTCGGCCTCTGTAATTTTGTGTGCATAAAGAATAAGTAAAGTAAGCAGAACTTATGAATTGTTTATTAAGTGTGTGTTTTTAGAGTGCTGGTGACCCACCTTGATTTTAGAAATAAAAAGTTATAAAAATTCATTATGTCGTCCTCTGTAATTTTGTGTGGTAGAATAAAATAAATAAATAAAGTGAGAATGAAGAGAGTGAGAGAGTGAGTGAGTGAGTGGGTGTGTGAGTGAGTGTGTATGAGATGTTTATTAAGTGTCTGTGTTTTTAGAGTTGGTGACCACCTTGATTATATGTAGAAATAAAAAGTTATAAAAATTCATCAATTAATCAAATAGCTGGATAATAATAATTAATAACATATGAAAAATACAAAAACAAATCGGTTTTCCTGTGACCTTTCATTCCACAAAATTAATCAAAAAATGCCATTGCGAAACGCTTCAAAGTATCATCGTTTTGGGTAATCTTCGCGTCGGCGGCGCCCGCGCAACTTGGTCTAACAATTTTAGATGAGATGGCTCGGTTGTGGTGTGCTTGGCATTCAGTCTAAGGTCGATGTTTGTGAGGCAAATTTTAATATACCTATTATATTGCCTTGTTTTTGAGTAGACATTCTATGTATTTATTGCCGGCTTTAAAATAAAAAATTTGAAACAGCCGTCCAATTTTTAACTGAATCTGATCATACAATACTAATTTCTGCCAGCGGCTTCACCCCCCTGGAATTATTACTTCCCCCACTATAAATTTTAGCCTATTTACTATTCCAGAGTATAATCTATATTTGTGCCAAATTTCATCCATATTCGTTCAGCCGTTCTGGCGTGATTTAGTGACAAACATCCATCCAAACACCACCTGTGTATTTTGGTCGGACTGAGTCTATCGGAGGTGAGGGACGTCAGGGTAGGTACATTAATCAATAAGCACAAAATAATGTAATTATTTCTGGAAGTTAACACCAAACAAAAAAATTATATTGTTAAGTGGACTACGATAAGCCACCAGTTATTTTATTAAAAAACCGATCATGTGCGAGTCAGACTAGGGTTCCGTACCATAAAATGAAAAAAAAAAAACAAAAAAACACGTTTATAGAAACGTGCTTTTTTTGGATATTTTTTTTGGGCTGTATCTCATGATCCGTAATAGGTAGACAATTAAAATTTTCACACAGCGTATATTTAAAAAAATAAAAATAAATTAATAATTAAGGGGGGCTACAGGGTCCGAAGGAGCCCCCCTTAATTTTTAATTAGTTTTTATTTTTATTATTTGTTGATACAGTGGCAACAAGGAGCTCGTGGCTAAAGTAATAACAGCCGCACGGGTCGATCCATCAGGTTAAGCTACGCTTGCCGGGGTTGGCCCATGGATGGGTGACCATCTTTACATACCGAGACTCCTCAGTGCCTCGGAAAAGCACGTTAAGCCGTTGGTCCCGGCTGTCAATCGTGGATCTTTGACAGTCGTTACGGGTCGTCAGAAGCCCGAAAGTCTGACGTTCAGTCTTACCAAGAGCTATTTTATTACCCAGTAACTGGGTTGTAGAGGTCAGATAGGCAGTCGCTCCATGTAAAATACTGGTACACAACTGCATCCGGTTAGACTTCAAGCCGACCCCAAGACAGTTGGGAAACGGCTAGGCAGATTGAACAGCGTCAACAGAAATACAAATTCTGTGAAAATTTCAACTGTGCAGCTATTACGGACGGTGAGATACAGCCCGCTGACAGACAGACGGACAGCGGAGGCATAGTAATAGGGTCCCGTTGGTTACCCTATGGGTACGGAACTCTAAAAACTAGCTACCCGCCCAAGCTTTGCACGGGTACAAATTATACACCTAAACCTTCCTCATCCCGCCAGGCTCGCGGGAGTGATGGAAGGAGTCACCACGGCTCTGGGACAAGCAACTGAAGGAAAACGGGTGGGTTTTAGTCAGTAAGAGTCTGACACGCCCTCCCGCTACACCCAGAGCGGGAGAAGTTATTTGATGATTTCCCAACCTATTAAAAAAAAACCTTTCTCATTCATGAATTTCTCTGTCTATTGGTGAAAACCGCATGAAATCCGTGCAGTAGTTTATGATTTTTAACCGACTTCGAAAAAGGAGGAGGTTCTGTGTTCGACAGTATGTTTTTTTATTGTGTATGTCCACATGACGTTTTGGTTTTTATTTCTGGGGTATAACAACTAAAAAGTGAAAAATAAAAAACTTTTCTATAAAAAAAAAACAACCGACTTTCAAAATTTTGGAAGTCGGTGTCAAAAAACGAAGAAATAAAATACAAACACCGACTTCCGAAATTAAAGTTGTATTTTTAATTTATGGTGTATTTTCTTTTTTATGATTTTATCGCCAGACAGACAGACGTCGGTCTGGCGATAAAATTATAAACTACCGAATGACGCGGGCGCCGATGTGGTATATGAGTGATTCTAAAGTCAACATTGTTCATCATTCTTTTCAACAAACATTATGTAAATACCCATACAATAGAGACTTACTACGATAATATATAGAATTATGTAAATATGCTTTACAATAGACTTACCTACTGTGATAATAGAATATTACATAAAACACTTTACATTACGGTAAAATAATAAATATTGTAGTGACTGGCAGACTCCCGCGCAGAGATGAGGCCTATGCCCCAGGGCATAGGCCTCATCTCTGCGTTCCTCTGCGGTCCTCATTCACGCCAACGGCCTTGAGTGGTTAGCTTGCGTGGTAGATGCTGAGATCACGCCACGCGTCGTACGTTCACCCAGTAATAGGAATCGCCCACCAAGGAACGCTGTCCGAAATTAGATGCATTATTAATTTATTACACATAAAACAACAAGTATTAAAACTAAAACACTTAGACTAAATTATAAATAACTAGCGACCCGCCCCAGCTTCGCTCGGGTACAAATTATACATATAAACCTTCCTCTTTAATCACTCTATCTATTAAAAAAAACCGCATCAAAATCCGTTGCGTAGTTTTAAATATTTAAGCATACATAGGGATATAGGGACAGAGAAAGCGACTTTGTTTTATACTATGTAGTGATGAAATGGTGAAGGTTTCATAAAAATTCGCTTTATAGTTTTTGAGTGATTCTCAATTTTAAATCCGCGGTAGACATAATTTTACAAATAAATTACACTATGTTATAAAAATATAATTTCAAATATTCTCAGATCAAATTACGACGGAAATTGTCTAAAGTAACACATATTTTTTTCAAAGAAATAAGAGTACCTAGTCGTTTAGACGTGATGTTCAAATAAAAACCATTGAAAGTCGGATAACTGCGCCTTAAAAAACTTATGATGACTGGCGGCTCCCGGGTGTGTGCTTCTTGGTGTAAATGAAGAAAATACTCCGAATACCAATACTTGATGCATATATTTTTCACTCTTTTTAGGGTACCGTACCCGAAGGGTCCAAACAGAGCCCTATTGCTGTCACTCACGTGTCCGTCTGTCTGTCTGTCCGATGTCTGTCACAAAATTTTGTTCCGAAGAATTTCAGAACTTCCCATTGACCTATGAATTTGAAATTTGGTGTTAATGTTTATTATTACGTATATTTTACTAAAAAAAAACTTTTTTTTACAAAAAAACAACCGGCTTCCAAAAAAAAAAAATACAATAAAAATTAAAAAATAACACTAATTTCGGAAGTCGGTGTTTGTATTTTACTTCTTCGTTATTTGACACCGACTTCCGAAATTAAAGTTATTTTTTAATTTTTAGTGTATTTTTTTTTTTGAAGTCGGTTGTTTTTTTTTGTAAAAAAGTTTTTTATTTTTCACTTTTTAGTTGTTATACCCCAGAACTGAAAACCCCAATAAGATGGAACGTGGAATTTAAACATTCGGAGAACACCAAAACGTCATCGAGGTATACGTATTTTTCGTTTTTGTTCAGTTTCTCAAAAAGCGCTGAAGCAATTTCGATAAAATTCATATGGGACCACTTCGGGAGTATATTCTTTCGGATAAAAAAAGAATTTTGAAAATCGGTCCACAACTGACGGAGAAACAGGCGAACATACATAAAAAAAACATACAGTCGAACATAGAAAGAAAGAAAAAGAAAGAAATATAATGTATTCTGCACAGATATAACGCACATTACAGAAAAATGGATTAAATAACATTTACATAAACATACAAGCATGCTAAAAGCCTCGCATTCAATCAATGATAGTCATAGAACCTCCTCCTTTTTCGAAAGTCGGTTAAAAATACCAATATATTGATAAATCATTTTTTCTTTGATAATTCGTTTATTTGGTACGGAATCCTCAATGTGCGAAGTCCGATAGCACTTCGCCGTAACTAACAAACTATGTAAATAAATCTTAGAAGTTGAATTTGACCCACTACCCGGTTTCCGAATGAGCTGAAATTTTGTATACACATTTACTTTGGATGACAATGCATGGTTAGCTAAATGACATCATTCTAAATCCAATATGTTTGACTCCCAAAGAAAGCGGACTATTTATTTTCTCTGCATTTCCATGGTGGATTTGCTGAAAATAATACCAAAAATAAAATGACGTCACTCAAAAGCGGATTTTTTAAAACTATAATATTATTAATCTTCAACTCAAAACTGACTGTAGGGCCAGTTTACTAGGCAGGATTTTTTTGGAAAATCAAATCAGAATTTAAATCAAACCCGTGCAAAGCCATGGCGGGTCGCAAGTTTGTAAAAAATATTAAAAAATCAAAAATTTGAAAGTTAGACATCAATAATAGATGCGGTTGTGACGTAACGCATGAGGTTGCGTACGCGCAGCCGTTGACGCCAAGGTCGATGACTTTCATAGACGCAGGAGAAATAGGCCGATCACTGATCTTGAACTTTGTACTGTTGAGTATGTGGAGTGGTCACTTTTACTGATTTATTTTGTCTATGGTCAGACAGTTACAATAAAGAAGAATTTAATAAATAAAAATAAATTTGTTAGGGGTTGAAGCGTAAAATACAGTAGACGGACTTGCCCGCGGGTATGCCTGTGGATCATGATGTCTGCCGGAATTGGCGTCTATCTGAACGATGTCTGTCTTTTGTGTGGCTCCAAAAGTCCATCGATCCAAAGCTTGTCTGTAAAAGATCGGTTTCAGCGATAAGACCGCCGATTGCTAGATGAACCCTGTTAATTCTTTAGGCTCGTTGTAATTAATTTATATATAATTTGTAATAAAGAGTATATCTATCTATCGCAGACAGACAAATTTATAGTACCTAGCGAGGTTTTGCAAATATTCGTATGCCCGCAGGCCACAGCCCGTATAATGAATTTGGTTCAATATAACATTGGGATATCTAGTTTGGTGTTCTCTGTGCTCGCTGTCTGTGCAAGCATTATGATGATAAAAACTTTTTTACAAAAAAAACAACCGACTTCCAAAAAAAAAATACACTAAAAATTTAAAAATAACTTTAAGCTCGGAAGTCGGTGTTTGTATTTTATTTCTTCGATATTTGACACCGACTTCCGAAATTAAAGTTATTTTTAAATTTTTAGTGTATTTTTTTTTGGAAGTCGGTTGTTTTTTTCGTATAAAAGTTTTTATTTTTCGCTTTTTAGTTGTTATACCCCAGAACTAAAAACCTCAATAACATGGAACGTGGAATTTAAACATTTGGAGTACACAAAAACGTCATCAAGATCTGCGTATTTTTCGTTTTTGTTCAGTTTCTCAAAAAGCGCTAAAGCAATTTCAATAAAATTTATATGGAACCACCTCGGGAGTATATTCTTTCGGATGAAAAAAGAATTTTGAAAATCTGTCCACAACTGACGGAGAAATGCGCGGACATATATATAAAAAAAAAAACATACGTACAGTCGAACATAGAACCTTCTCCTTTTTCGAAAGTCGGTTAAAAACTGATTACCTAACAACGCATAGATTCGTAACATATTGTTATTTTGTAACATACCGAGACTCCTCCGTTGGTCTCGGCTGTCAGTTGAAGTCGAATCTTGGAAAGGCAGAAGCTAGGAAATCTGAAACCTGTCTTGCCAAGGGGCACGTTACTCCTGCCTTTTTTTATAGTAGGTAAACTGTCTGGAAGGTTTTCTCCTCTATACATTTCTATTATGTATCATCTCAGTAGTCACTCCTTTATAGCCAAGCCACATCATCCTTCTTTGGTCTATAAGTTATTTTATTATGGTTCTCGTACCATCAAAGTCTCAACTTTATGTATACTTTCTATGCATCATCTGTTTGTTTGGTTGGCTGTAATAAAACCCAAATGTTATGCCTAGGGGGTTGAGAATAAATTCGAAAGAGTTACCTCGCCCGTGGGCATTCAGGGCAGGGAGGAACAGGGGTGGGTTTTAGTCAGTAAAAGTCTGAAACGCCCTTCCGCTCCACCCAGAGCGGGAGAAGTCATTGGATGATTTCCCAGGCCCACGAAAAACCGCCAAGTGCAAGTCGGACGCCCGCACGAAGGGTTCCGTACCATAATCTATAAAAACGGCAATAAAATGACGTTTGTTGTATGGGAGCCCCCTTAAATATTTATGTTTCTTCTGTTTTTTAGTATTTCTAGAAATACATCATCTGTGAAAATTCCAACTGTCTAACTATCACGGTTCATGAGATACAGCCTGATGACAGACGGCCAGACAGATAGACAGACGGACAGTGGAGTATTAGTAATAGGGTCCCGTTTCACGTTGGGTACGGAAACCTAAAAAAAACAACCGACTTCCATAAAAAAATTACACTAAAAATTAATAAATAACTTTAATTTCGGAAGTCGGTGTTTGTATTTTACTTCTTCGTTATTTGACACCGACTTCCGAAATTAAAGTTATTTATTAATTTTTAGTGTAATTTTTTTTTGGAAGTCGGTTGTTTTCTTTTTGTAAAAAAGTTTTTTATTTTTCACTTTTTAGTTGTTATACCTCAGAACTAAAAACCCCAATATAATGGAACGTGGAATTTAAACATTTGGAGAACACCAAAACGTCATCGAGGTACACGTATTTTCCGTTTTTGTTCAGTTTCTCAAAAAGCACTGAAGCAATTTCGATAAAGATTTATATGGGACCACCTCGGGAGTATATTCTTTCAGATAAAAAAAGAATTTTGAAAATTGCTACACAACTGACGGAGAAATCGCGTAACATACATCCAAAAAAAAAAAAAAACATGCAGACGAATTGAGAACCTCCTCCTTTTGGAAGTCGGTTAAAAACGGGTTATGTTACTCATTTAATGGGTTGTGGAGGTCAGATAGGCAGTCGCTTCTCTTTTTTTTTTTGGGTGGAGTATCATCGAATTTAACTTGTGGAGCGGGACCGGCGGCGGCGGTGAGCGGGTCTCAGACTCTTACTGACTAAACCCCACCCGTGTTCCTTCAGTTACCGCCACCAAGCACGATACTTTCGAACACTCCCACGACCCTGGCAAAGTCGCTTCATCTTAAGGCCCCTCTCGCGGTCCAGTGGCGCCCTCATTGAATAAAAAATCGTAGCATAGCACAAATGTTTCGTATCCAAAGTAGTAGGCAAAAGTGCCAAAAAACGGCCGTTTCTGACGCTTTTGCCTACTACTTTGGATACGAAACATTTCGAGACCTGTTTTAACAACATAAAAATTCTTTATCCTCTTTGTAACAAACGTCAAGTTGGATTTTTTAATATTTATTTTCTGTGCTATGCTACGATTTTTTATTCAATGAAATTCCACTGGACCGCGAGAGGGGCCTTAACACAATCACACAATCATCATCATACACAATACCAATCCACAATTCCATCTAACCACCTCTTGTGGTAGAAGAGCGTTCAGGTCTGACCTAGAACCTCCAACATGATGGCGTTGGTGTTAAAAGGTCAAGAGTACTCGTAATTAAATCATTATTACATTATTTGCTTAAAATCAATCGTGTTTGATTATAATTAATTGTAGGCGATGACGTCAGGTCATGCAACGAACACACGATTTAGTTATCAACTGGGTATATACTGGATTTATACTACTTAAGTTAACATGTGCTTGTGGAAAGTTTATTATTCTTTAATGCACACATAAACTATATACTTACTTAAATACAATTACAAAGGAACAGGGTGGGCTTTTTTTTTGACGTAACAACGTCTAATAAATCGATGAACGCCGGCTGCATGCACGAAAAAGTGTCCCGTTACGCTCATTGTACGCATGCGCCGCATCTATATGTCATCAGTTTTGTTATGACGTTGTCACGTTAAACTATCGTCCGTAAACCAACTTTACAGACAACCAATTTTTTTTTTTTTGTGGTGGGAAGTCATCCAATGACATCTCCCGCTCCACCCAGAGCGGAGAGAGAGTCAGAGTGTGTCAGACTCTTACTGACTAAAACCCACCCCTGTTCCTTCCCTGCCTGAGTGCTCAGGGGAGCGGTAACTCTGTTAAGAATTTTTTTTTTTTGGCGGTGGGAAATCATCTAATGACTTCTCCCGATCTAGGGTGGAGCGGAAGGTCGTGTCAGACTCTTACTGACTAAAACCCACCCCTGTTCCTCCCTGCCCTGAATGCCCAGGAGCGAGGTAACTCTTTCGAATTTATCCTCAACCCCCTAGGCATAACATTTGGGTTTTATTACAGCCAACCAAACAAACAGATGATGCATAGAAAGTATACATATAGTTGAGACTTTGATGGTACAAGTACCATAATAAAATAACTTATAGACCAAAGAAGGATGATGTGGCTTGGCTATAAAGGAGTGACTACTGAGATGATGCGTAATAGAAATATATAGAGGAGAAAACTTTCCAGACAGTCTACCTACTATAAAAAAAAATTATGCCATCAAAATTAGTTTCAAAAGTTTCTTCTCTATGTGTTGAAGATGGCCATAAAGGCCCAAAACCTCGTGTACCCAGTACAGTTTAGTGAATGTTATGAATTGCTTTATTATCTATGCTTTATTTGCTAACAATGTTCTCTTTTCCATTTTAGTAATAACGGGCGGCACCGACGGCATCGGCAAGCAGTACGCGCTAGAGCTGGCACGGCGCGGGATCAACATCGTCATCATCAGCCGCAACCCTGACAAGCTGAAGGCTGTGGCCAAAGAAATCGGTTCGTATTACAACACATACACATAAAAACACGCCTTTCTCCAAGGGGTTAGACAAAATCTACAGAACTGATGGTCTTTCTGAAGAACGTTTTTTTTTTAAACTATTTATAGGCACACCTATGACCACTGTCTCACCAGATGGTAAGCGATGATGTGGTGATCACCAATTAACCAAAAAACACCAAAAAGTTTTGTCTTTCTAGGGCAGTGGCTCCCAACCTTTTATTGGCCGGGAACCACTTTGGTGGCTTTGTTGTTAGCATGGTCCAGAACTCCAGAAGAACACTTAACAGTCTTAATCTTAAAAAAAAAATGTGTGCTATGCGTTGGAGCACTCGTAGCGGTGTCGGTGTCGCGCGAGTTCAATAGTTACCAAAAATGCCTAACGCGCCTAAAGAAGTTTTCACTTAAAAAAAAAAGAATCATAAATTAAGTAATTTATATGGTGTGCATAATAAAGAGTATTCTATTCTATTCTACTTGCAGAACACCTATTCTTTAAAAACAAAAGTAAAGAGCATAGAAGACACAACATTTCTAATAGAAACTTAAAATCAGTCAACAATTTTGCTTTTCAGGAGGAAATTATGAAGGTCCGCATAATTTCCTCCTGAAAAGCAAAATTGTGTTTTTAGCTCTTGCACCAGTAGTCCTGGTCCACCACCACTGTTCTAGCCAACTAGCAAAGAGATCGTTTAGGCAATTACTCTCAGTCTCTCACGACTATGGATCGAAAAACACTCGTATACAAGATCCTATTATTTCAAACAGCCGTATAATACCTGTAGGTGTAACCCGCCCAGTCCCATTCCAGCTTCGCAAATTTTTCTCCAACATCGGCGATACCGGTCTTGGAACGTATAACTATGTTCTGGATTCGGTCGGTAAGGCAGGCCTATGAAGCGTTGTCGTGACGATCTGGACTAGTTTCTGACCGATTTCCTGGAGAGGACAAATTATGGAAGAGGCCCTTGCCCAGCAGTAGGACAGCGTTGACTGATTTAAAATAAAATAGTGCTGTCAGTTTGTGTATTCTTTGGTATCAAAATATCGATATTGTCTTACTTATACTTGGATAGTTCTACTTATGATATTCGTTGTAGATAAGACCAAAGATAGTAATTTCTTCGGGAAATAGGGTCTAGTTCCTAAAAAATATCCCGGGTCTCCCCTACCGGCGTTTCCACTAACGTCTGCTTTATAAATACCTACCTTTTGTTGGTCGCCTTACATTCATCCTTTGTCGTGAGAGGGTCGATCCCGCTCTGAGAAGACGGCATCGGGGAGGCAATCGCCTCAACGCCAGAAACCCCTGAAATATTTAAGGCGCTATTAGCACCTTGAGTGGTTAGCTTTCGTGTTCTGCGCTGAGCTCACGTAACGCGTCGTACGTCCACCCAGTAATAGGACTCGCCCATCAAGGAGCGCTGTCCGAAATTAGACGCATTATTAATTTATTACACATAAAACAATAGGTATTAAACTAAAACACTGAGACTAAATTATAAATAATTAAATGATCTTTAAAATGGTGGTTTCATAAAAATACGCTTAATAGTTTTTGCGTGATTCTCAATTTTTTATCCACGTTAGACCTAACTTTACAAATTAATTACACTATGTTATAAAAATATAATTTCAAATATTCTGAGATCAAATTACGACGTTTATTGTCTAGAGTGAGTCGTTTAGACGTGATGTTCGATTAAAAACCATTAAAAGTCGTATAATTGCGCCTTAAGGCAGTCGGGACTCGGGTGGCGAGTGTTCAGGGTCGGTCCGCCCAACGATTGACCCCAGGAAAGACGGTGGCACAGTTATCACGTGCTGCTGTGCACAGAAATTCTCAGGGGAGACCACCTTACTGTCTCCCTAAGGATGTGCCCATTTTTTTTTGGGGTGGGAAATCATCCTATGACTTCTCCCGCTCTGGGTGGAGCGTGTCAGACTTTTACTGAGTGAAACCCACCCCTGTTCCTTCAGTTGCCTGTGCCAAGGGGCGCGGTGACTCTCTTTCGAATTTAACCACGACCTCTAGGCACTAGGCAGGCATCATTGCTGACATATCTTGTGAGACGCGCGTGGAACACTACGCGTCGTCGACTCTAGGGCCTGGTCCTTTTCGGGCGGCGAGCTACCCATTACTTGGCGACCGCAAGTTCGCGCCTACGGTGGCCGGAGATCGGCTTGTGACCCCCGACGCCCAGGGCGTCTCCTGCAGAAGGATGTGCCCTAACAGACGTTGTACAGAGGAATCCAGGGTAGTCTTTTAAAAGGTCACGGGATCTCTTCCAAATCCTGATGGTAATCACCAGGGTGGTTTTAGTGTGGTAAAAATCCCTAGTCTTTTCCCCGAACTCCAGGCGACTTTTGAAAGTTTCCCCCCGATACCAAAAAATAGGATCACTCTGTGTTTTACTAGTCGCATCATCGTGAGATCTGGTCACTCTGTGTGTTTTACTAGTCGCATCATCCTGAGTTCTGGTCATTCTGTGTGTTTCACTAGTCGCATCATCCTGAGTTCTGGTCATTCTGTGTGTTTTACTAGTCGCATCGTCCTGAGTTCTGGTCATTCTGTGTGTTTTACTAGTCGCATCGTCCTGAGTTCTGGTCATTCTGTGTGTTTCACTAGTCGCATCATCCTGAGTTCTGGTCATTCTGTGTGTTTCACTAGTCGCATCATCCTGAGTCCTGGTCATTCTGTGTGTTTCACTAGTCGCATCATCCTGAGTTCTGGTCATTCTGTGTGTTTCACTAGTCGCATCATCCTGAGTTCTGGTCATTCTGTGTGTTTCACTAGTCGCATCATCCTGATTTCTGGTCATTCTGTGTGTTTCACTAGTCGCATCATCCTGAGTTCTGGTTATTCTGTGTGTTTTAGTAGTCGCATCATCCTGAGTCCTGGTCATTCTGTGTGTTTTACTAGTCGAATCATCCTGAGTTCTGGTAATTCTGTGTGTTGTATTAGTCGCATCATCCTGAGTTCTATTCCTTCGATAGGACGTCGATCGTCAGGGTGTTATAAGTTCTACCGATGTCTGCCAGGGTCGCGGGATTGTTAGAAAGAGTTACCGTGGGCCTGGAGCGCAAAGGGCAATAGCAGGAACAAGGGTCGGTTTTAGTCAGTAAGAGTCTGTCACTCCTCCCGTCCCACCCAGAGCGGAAGAAGTCATTTAATGATTTCAAACCTACAAAAATAAATATTGGCCATGTGCGTGTCGGACTTCGCGCATTTAGGGTTCCATACCATATGAGAGAAATCAATATTTTGTTATTTTTTAGTACAATATACGTACTCGTAATAATAAACACTATCACCAAATTTCAAGTTCAGAGGTCAATGGGAAGTTAAAAAAATCTTTGAAACAACATTTTGTGACAGACGACGGACAGACAGACAGACGGACGCGTGAGTGACAACAATAGGGCTCCGTTTGGATCCTTCGGGTAAGGAATCAGAAAAAGAGTGTTATAACTAAAACATCATTAATCGATTTTAAGAAACAGGCGTAGATTCTGTTGGTTCAGTAAATGCTCAGCATTATGCTAAGGTACAAGGAAGATGTTCACTATGTACTCAACTATAATGGTTTTAGAAATGCTAATATTGATCGTGCACTTGTTTGGAATCTCGTTTAAATAATATTTATGATTATTTAGTAAAGTACATACGGCAAGTTAGTGGACAGTCAATATTGGCGACTGCTTTGAATTCATTAAGATAAGTAGCATGAGTCTACACGTGGAAAACTAATGCTGTTTTTTCGTAGTTTATTGAACTTTCAAGTTTACCTGGGAGTCTTTAAGGCGCTGTTATACGACTTTTAAAGGTTTTTATTTGAACATCACGCCTAAACGACTAGTCTTAACTCTTTGAAAAAAATATATGTTACTTTAGATTATTTCCGTCGTAGTTTGATCTAAGAATATTTGATATTATATTTTTATAACAGTGTAATTCATTTGTAAAGGTATGTCTAACGCGGATAAAAAAGAATCACGCAAAAACTATAAAGCGTATTGGAACGAAGTTCCTTATCGCGCGTTGTGAAAGGGGGCGAGACGGAAAAAATTCTTACGAAAAGTTGTCACGACACTAATGAGGCTGTCCATCCAAAAAGATTGTGTTGGAAAAACAATCTAATAAAAACTTCTTGTATTTTTGGTGGGTAGGTACAAAGTTTGCAAGCAGATCAAGCATTATCTAACCAATGAGCTGAGCTGAGCTGAGCTGAGCTGAGCTGAGCTGAGCTGAGCTGAGCTGAACTGAGCTAAGCTGAGGCTGAGCTGAGCTGAGCTGAGCTGAGCTTAGCTGATCTGAGCTGAGCTGAGCTGAGCTGAGCTGCGATGAGATGAGATGATGAAGTATAACTTCTTACGTGCGTGCGTGTGTGCGTAGTTAATAATAAAAAAAATATAATAAATTAAAAAAAATAAAATTATATTACAATTCCTTCACTAATTAATCGAAAGGAACTTCGTTCCATCCGGGTGTCCCTTGACACCTCTCAAGTTTTTTTTTTATGAAATCTTCACCATTTTAAAGATTATTTAATTATTTATAATTTAATCTCAGTGTTAGTTTAATACTTGTTGTTTTATGTGTAATAAATTAATAATGCGTCTAATTTCGGACAGCGCTCCTTGATGGGCGAGTCCTATTACTCCGGACATACGACGCGTTACGTGAGCTCAGCGCAGAACACGCAAGCTAACTACTCAAGGTCGTTGGCAGCTAATAGCGCCTTAAGTCAAAAGTGAATAGGCTACTTCTAGGCAAGCGTGCTCCATTTTCGACCTCATCATCGCTTACCATCAGAGCCTTTAGACAAAATACTTTTCTGTTAACGATAACGCTAACGCTTCGTGCAAAATGTATGGCAACGACATTACTGGGCTTCTCTCCGTAGGTAATGTCCTTGCCATACCTTTTGCACGAAGCGTTAGCGTTAGCGCTATTATAAAAGTTATTTGGCTAAGGGTGCAGGTGAGATAGCGGCCAAACGTGAGCCTATAAAAGATAAAAAAATAAAAACCGGATAAGTGCGAGTTGGACTCGGGCACGAAGGGTTCCGTACCATTATATATAAAAACGGCAAAAAAAATCATGTCTTGTACGGGAGCCCCCTTAAATATTTATTTTATTCCGTTTTTTAGTATTTGTTGTTATAGCGGCAACAGAAATACATCATCTGTGAAAATTTCAACTGCCTAACTATCACGGTTCATGAGATACAGCCTGGTGACAGACGAACAGACAGACAGACAGACTGACGGACAGCGGAGTCTTAGTAATAGGTTCCCGTTTTACTCTTTGAGTACGGAACCCTAAAAATTACATTTGTTTTATTTAAAATTCGCGTAAAATTCTTCGCACATTGTTTTTACAGCCATATTTACAGATCTATTATTTTATTATGGCACTAACGACCCGCCATGGCTCCGCACGGGTCCAAATTATACACACAAACCTTCCTCGTTTATCGCTCTATCTATTAGTGAAAACCGCATTATAATCCGTTGCATGGTTTAGGAGGAGTTAGCTGAGAAACAGACAGACGCGGTTAGCAAATAAGATTTGCACCAGAATTGCTACACAGCATTTCTACCTCTACGATAGAGATGTTGAGTAGCGATTCTGGTGCAGTCTCTCCCACTGCGGTTTAACCCGTCAAGCCCCTCATTAGCAGACACAATTGAAAATCTATTATCGCGTTTCCTTAAGAGGGAATAGGGCCTACAAAGAATTTACAAAATAGGCATTTGAAGAAACTATGGCCGTCGTGCTGCCTCAAACCTGCCCCCGTAGAGTGCGATTCCCTATCGCTGCAGCTGCAGCTCAGACCAATTTTATCACAAAATTTTTGACGAAATCGACGTTTTTGTATTCCCCTTTTTTCTCCTCGAAAACTGAGCTGATTCAATTATTTTTAATACCAAAATTTTAAGAAAGAGTATGTCTAGGTCTATATTAAAAGTTTTAACTCTAATAAAAGTGGTCAAAATAGGGCCATTTTTTGTCATTTTTGGAGGGTCATATTTTCTTTATTTATTATTTGCTGAAAAAAAGGAAATGACAGGGACGTGTCTATAGCAGACCTTGACTTTATGAAAAAAAAAATGATTGCTCTAGAGGCATAATTCAGGAAGAATAACGGGGAATACATTAATGATAAATGATAAATGATGTTTATTTGTATGGAGAATCGCAGCCCCTGTTCCCTCTTAAGGAGACGCGAGGGGCCTGACGGATTAAACTTCTTATGTAATGAACTAATGATAATCTGCGCGAATATTACATCAACATGTTAGTGATTCTCGCAACGCAATGTTTTGTTACGTTACAATCGGCATTGTGGACCCAATGCCTTTGTCTCAGACCATTGCGACACTCATCAAGTCATCATGCTTGAACAATATACCTACAACAGCTTATGCGTTTGGTATTTTCTTCTTTGGACTTAGAATTATTTCGTCTTTATTTCTCAATTATGCAATATAGTTAAGACTAGAGCTACATAGAATGCCTTTATCGTACCTCCTTGAGCTGCTTTAGGCGTTAACTATCGTATGGGTACTTATCATACACCTTTTGAGCTGGTAGGTACTAAGTTTACTATTACCTTACCTTAACAAGAGTTTGATGCAAGACCAATGCCTTGCTGAGCTTTAATGTCTTTTACCCGTGAAAGGTCTCGAGTGATTGTGAGAGTTGGATAGATAATACTGTATCGATAAACTCCGATCACCAGATATCGGTATCCATAGATGAATCCCTCCTCCTCGCGTCGTGTTCCTCATTACTCAGAGTCGTGATTTCCCCGACGTCAAGCCATTCTCTTTATGGCTAGGGGTAGCGGATAAATTCGTAACAGAGTTTCGCTCCCCTGGGCACTCAGTCAGGGAAGGAACAGGGGTGAGTTTTAGTCAGTAAGATTCTGGCACGCCGGAGCGGGAGATGTCATTGGATGATTTCCCACTCCACAAAAAAAAAAGCAATTTTCTTTACTTTTTAGGGTTTGTCCGTCTGTCCGTTCGTCCGTCCGTCCGCCCGTTCTTCTGTCTGTCAGCGGGCTGTATCTCATGATCCGTAATAGGTACACAGTTGAAATTTTCACAGAATGTGTATTTCTGTTGCCGCTATAACAACAAATAATAAAAAAAAATAAAGAGGGCTCCCCTACTAGTAGCTACCTAACGTGTTTTTTTTTGGCGTTTTTTGCTCGATCTTAATAATGGCTACAACCAGACGCCTATAATTGTACGATGGTACGGAACCTTTCTTTCGCGAGTCCGACTCGCACTTGGCCGGTTTTTGTCTTTATTCTTTACTTACTATTTATTTCTTCGCCATGTGTGTCTATATTTTACATTGTGAACTGCTTCATGGAATTTTGTGTCCAGGACTGAGCGAATTTGGTCCGTCCATGCAAGTGGTCTGCAACCCCTCAGACGCTTGCCGTCAACCTTGCCAGTAACCATTAGATGTTCTAGGTTTTTTTCATCTTTTCTCGCTATGTGACCAAAAACTCCAGGATTCTTTGCAGACGGGTAGATGAATGGATGTATGGTATTGTCCCACTGAAGAGTAAAGACTTCGATTACCCTTTCCCTCTCAACTCGATCCTTTGGACAAATACTGCATAGAACCGTCAAGCTCTACGTGGGTCTACTTGGGTCTACCGCAATGTCATTGAACGTTTTTCGATAGATACATGCATGATAAATGACTCAAACATAAAGAACTTAGCGTTAGTTTTTTTTTTATTGTTGAAAGGCACGCGTTTGACCACTATCTCACCTGATGGTAAGCGAAGATGTGGTCGAAGATGGAGCACGCTTGCCTAGAAGTAACGTATTCACGACTTGACACTTGACTTGACTTAAAGTCTCCCAGGTTGTAGCTATCAGGAAACACAGTCTCCGGTAGGGAATTCCACTCCCTAGCTGTACGCACAATGAATGTGTTCTCAAAACGCTTTGTGCGTGTAGATGGGATGTCCACCATGAACCGGTGGTACTTCGCCGTACGTCTTGTGGTCCGTTGATGAAACGGGCTTAGCGGAATCAAATTATGCAATTCCGTCGCACACTCCCCAAAATGCAACCTATAGAAAACCGACTGGCTACCAACTCGGCGTCTATGCTCAAGACTTTGGAGCTTCGACTCAACGAGCCTATCATTGCCGATGATCCTTTTGGCTCGTTTTTCAATTGACTCAAGGGCATCAAGCTGGTATCTGGCAGATCCATCCCAAAGCGATCGAACTTGTGCTTGATAGAGTTGGAGCAGCTGTTCTGGCATGAAGTACCGTCTCACCTTTGCGAGGATCCCCAACTTTTTGGCAGCCACTTGAGCCTTTGCCTCTATTAAGAGACCAAAGTTGAATATAATAATTAGTTATTAGCGTAGGGTTTATTTTATAGGGTAAATTTAAGCAAATTTAGAAATTGGCGTTGATACCAATGTAAATTGTATTTCCAGAAAAGGAGCACAGTGTGAAAACCAAGGTTGTGGTGGCTGATTTCAGCAAAGGCGCTGAAGTGTATTCGCACATCGAGGAGGAGCTAAAGGAGATACCTGTTGGAATACTAGGTGAGTAGGAAGTTGTATAATTAGGATTCCATTATCAAGGATCCGTGATGGCCCAGGTTTTATTTCATACTAGCGACTCGTCCCGGTTTAGCGTAGTCCGTAAGATAGATTATCAAAAAATATTGGACACGTATTTTTAACCGACTTGCGAAAAAGGAGGCGGTTCTATGTTCGACTGTATGTATGTTTTTTTTTTATGTATATCCGCCTGTTTCTCCGTCAGTTGTGGACCGATTTTCAAAATTCTTTTTTTATCCGAAAGAATATACTCTCGAGATGGTCCCATATAAATTTTATCGAAATTGCTTCAGCGCTTTTTGAGAAACTGAACAAAAACGAAAAATACGTATACCTCGGTGACGTATTGGTGTTCTCCAAATGTTTAAATTCCACGTTCCATGGTATTGGGGTTTTTAGTTCTGGGGTATAACAACTAAAAAGTGAAAAATAAAAAACTTATTTACGAAAAAAACAACCGACTTCCAAAAAAAAAAACACTAAAAATTAAAAAATAAATTTAATTTCGGAAGTCGGTGTCAAATAACGAAGAAGTAAAATACAAACACCGACTGCCGAAATTAAAGTTATTTTTTATTTTTTAATTTTTAGTGTTTTTGTTTTTGCTTTACAAAACCAATAAAAATTTCAATGATATTATAACGAATCAAAGTTCTGGCCCTGTAGACAAAGTAAAATCGCTTCGTAGCGAAACGATATCTAAATTCGTCATCGTCTCTGAGATATCGATAAACATTTCCTAGCGTTAGGGTCAACTCACACCAAAAGAGCGTCGAAGCGCAGCGCAGTTTCAGTGTCATATGAATTTTAGCTTTATTTTCATTACTACAATACTTATTATCGCATCGAGTCGCGCGGATGTTCGCGGCGTCCCGCGGCGCCGCGGGCCGCCATATCACACCGAAAGAGCGGTGAGTTGACCCTTAGCGTTCCTTCGTTATCTTTTTTGGCGATCACGATCGAGGCGAAGGCGAACTCTGAAAGCGCTGCTTGTCTACGCATTTGTATGGGATAAACACGATAGCAATTCGTTTCTTTATGGTTTCGTTACGAATTATAACATTGTCTACCAACTGGCGATAACGATGTCGACAGTCGACTGACCACGTGACTTAGTGCGATTTATGTCAATCTCATACATTTTAGTCTTTTCTAACTTCGTTATCGTTTTTTAATTGTTACTTTGTCTAAGCCCCCAGGAGTGGGGGCTTATCACTTAATTAAAAAATACGTGGTTAAAAGTGTACCACAGCGTGACGTCACGCTAATTTCAATTTAAATTTTTTGTGGACGTAACAAAAGAAAAAAACGTGTCCAATAATTTTTGGTAATTAAACTGACGAAAAATATCTAATTAGTTATTAGATATTTTAGTCTTCTACCCAATTGTTAGGACAAGGTATGTATTAAAGATAATTAGGGGGAAAAAAAATATTGCACCTGATTTTAGGAAACTACCTAGACCTAGTATCCCGCCCCTGATCAGAATCAATGAAGTGGTCGACGATGGATCATGCAATACTGTAGGACCCCAAGGCGGCAAGTACGGCCTGCAGGGATCCTGGGACGTTCTGGTAGTTTCAGGGTAGAGGTCTCACTCGCTGGCAACGCGAGAGTGCGGTGTATAAAAGGGTAACTAGCTACAGGTGGATAAGAAAAGAGATGAGGGCGCGATAGACTCTATATTGATCTTTACAAGAATCACATGTATCCCACTTGCAAGGGCAAAATTCTCAAGTCTGACATCAAACCTATGCTTTTAATATATATTCGAACGACTCCTCAATATTCTTAACTGCCAGCTAAAGGCCGGTGCAGACCCGCTGAGTTTTGGCTGTGTCTACAATCGCCACAATACCTACTTATTCTATTCTAGGTTGTATTTTGGTCAAAATATGATTCGCAGCCGTAGCAAGTATGTATATATAGAATTATAATCATTAAAATCATCAATACAACTCTTTCGGTTAGAATTGATATCGACTTAGAATACTTACATTAGCTGGTATTTTTATTGAGGAAATATCTAAATTTACCAAATGTCACCCTGAGATGGTCGAAAAACTGGGAGATAAGTAAGTTCAAAACTCCTAGTAGATTAATTATTCCTAGAACGTATTTTGTTTTTGTATATATGTACGTAGTTAGGTAAGTTTCTTTTTTTTGGTTTTAGTGTAGACAGAGTTAAGTGTGTTATAAATATGTAAATCTAGTTTCCAAATAAATTCCTAGAATGAATACGAAACTATATAGGAGAGTTGTTATCCTATGTGTATTCAGATTTATAACAAGATTCAAAACCAAATTAAAGAACTTCCAATGGTCCGCTTCAGAAGGGCTTTACGCAGTTAGCTAATTAAGAATTCCTTTTAAACTATAGATGAATTCCTTCTTATTAAAATTTAATGATATAATTGTATACGAAAATTTAAAAATGATTAAAAATGTTTTTTTTTGTGGGGTGGGAAATCATCCAATGACTTCTCCTGCTCTATGGTGGAGTGGGAGGGCGTGTCAGATTCTTACTGACTAAAACCCACCCCTGTTCCTTCCTGCCTTGAGTGCCCAGGGGCGAGGTAACTCTGTTTCGAATTTATCCTCAACCTCCGGGCAGATGATAAATATGTGAAGCTACTATTATAGAACTTTTGTAACCATATTTATCTGCAAATAAAACTTTGACTTTGACATGAAATTTGGCATCAATTCTGACTGAGAGAGTTGTATTGATGATTTTAATGATTACAGTTCTGTAAATACGTACTTGTTACGGCCGCGAATCATATTTTGACCAACATACAACCTGACACTGACCTTTCGCGGGCTACCCTGGCGCTTTCACCTTAAAGATCCAAAATTACGTTGGCTTTTGCCATTTGGAATTGATGGCCTCCGCGGTAAGAACCTGAGTGAGACTGGCCCTGGATGCATTGTGGTGAATTGCTAGAAATAAAACTCAAGGTGTACAACCTTACACATTACCAGTAGCCCTTTATAGCATACCTGTAGCATAATTAATCAGCCTTTATAATGTTTATACTGCTGGGAATCATTCCTCCCCTCTAGGACACTGATTGGGCTGTAATCCACCACGCGGGACCAGTGCGGGTTGGTGGATGTCATACATGTCTTCGAATTTTTGGTTCTAAGACATGCCGGTTTCCTCACGATGTTTTCCTTCACCGTTTTGAGAGCAGTGGTGATGAAACCCAGCCCATTATGGTATCATTAATTGTATCTTATAGTTAATGGCGTATAACAAATAGCGATTTAACCATCATAATGTATCCATTTACGTGTAGGTATCTAATACAGGTAATTAGCAGAGTTATTTATGTACTTACACTGATTTCATACAACGAAAGAATAAAGTGGATATGCTTCAAATCCCGAGATTAATTTTAAAGAGCAGAAAAATCCCGTGATTTATTAAATAAAAAAGCTATTTACTTTTACACAATTTAAACCACTGCACGCGCGACGTTGCCTAATTTACATCAACGACATCGGAAGTCCGAAGTTTCAAAATTACAATGCGCACACGCGCGATGTTGCCACATTTGTAGTTCACACAACATAGCTTGTGAGAACAAAAGAAAACAATAGAGGTTTTTATTATTATTTATTTGTAATTGACAATCGGTGTTGGCAACACCGATTGTCCATTAGAAATCCCGGGCAGATCCATATTAATATCAACATTTCGATGCAATTACATAAATAAGTCTACGTAATTCCGACCTCTGCCTATAACAAATAGCGATTTAACCATCATAGGATGGTTACTTCCTAACAAAATCTTAGAAGTTTAATTTGACCCACTTCCCATTTGCCGATTGAGCTGAAATTTTGCATACATCAGTTTAGATGACAATGCATGGTTAGCGCTCTAAGTGACGTCATTCAAAATCTAATATGGCGGTCTCGCAAACATGCCGGCGGACTAGTTATTTTAGTGGTAGGTATCAAATGAAAGGAAAAATAAAAAAAAACATTGAATATTTTCAAAAAACCCGACTGTAAAAATAACTAAAAAGTTCCAAACAAGTCACTTTTCAAGCAGTCTGATGCAGTTGGTGGCAGTTATTTTAGTTCAATTATTGATTTCATGCCACCAACTGCATCAGACTGCTTGAAAAGTGACTTGTTTGGAACTTTTTAGTTATTTTTTACAACGGGGTTTTTTGAAAATATTCAATGTTTTTTTTATTTTCTACATTTTTGTGAGTTATATTTTTGGAATCGCCTCCTCGGACCATTTATTTTGATACCCTACTTAATATAGTTCGTCGACTTTTATTTTTTTCTTTTTCACAATATGGCGTCTGATTGTCGCCATATTGTATTTTGATTACTGTCATGTCTTTAGTAGCACTCGCAAGGTTAGGACGAATCAATTGACGTAACAATTATCAAAATTGGCCCACGCGTTTAGTCTCTATAGTGCCACAAAAGAACATACATACATTACCCTCCCTTGCGTCGCGCAGTCGCGTAATACAGCGTGTTTTTAGTTTTTTATAAACTATAATATGTTATTCTATTTAAATTACAGTCAACAATGTGGGTACCCAGATCGACTACCCGATGCCCCTGTGCGATTCCTCTCCCTCCAAGTCTTGGGAGCTGATCAACGTGAACGTGGGTGCCGTGACCGCCATGAGCAGGCTGGTGCTGCCCGCCATGGTGCAGAGGGGCCGCGGGGCGGTGGTCAACGTGTCCTCAGGCTCGGAGCTGCAGCCTCTGCCGCTGATGACTGTCTACGCTGCTACTAAAGTATGTTCTTAGAAGCTAACCCCAGAGAATTGTTAAAAGGACCTTGATCCCCCAACTATAGTTTTACAGCATCTTGGAAACCTGTGTATCTTTCCCAGGCGTACGTCCGCAGCTTCACCCTGGCCGTGCGCGAGGAGTACGCCCCGCTGGGCATCCACGTGCAGCACCTCGCGCCGCTGTTCGTGTCCACCAAGATCAACGCCTTCTCGCAGCGCCTCATGGACGGCAACCTGCTGGTGCCCGACGCCGCCACCTACGCCAGGCACGCCGTCAGCACGCTGGGCCGCCAGCACAACACTACGGGCTACTGGCTGCATGGGATACAGGTACACATTCATACAAGTAATAGAAGTACATACGTTAAGGGCCCCTAACACGCTGAAACCTTTGGAATCTCAGGCCATAGACATAGACACCGCTATTTGGGTTGAAGTGAAAACTTCTTCAGGCGCGTTGGGCTTTTTTGTTCAAGTTTTCACTTCTGTCGGCACTCCCGGAGTGCCACATTTTTTTTTTTTGGTTTGGGCAATCATCCATTAACTTCTCCCGCTTTGGGTGGAGCGGGAGCGCGTGTCAGAGTTAACTGACTAAAACCCACCCCTGTTCCTTCAGTTGCCTGAGTGCCCAGGGGTGCGGGAACTCTATTTCGAATTTATCCGTGACTCCAGGCAGACAGAGGGGGTTCTGGAGTGGTCTGTTAAGAGCTAACCTCTTCAATGTGCTGATAACAAAAGAAAAAATACTTGTCTAATATTATATGATAATCTGACTGAAGGTACAAATACAATTTCTCAGTCATCTAACCTATTGCTGAGATAAACTCTAGGATGATTATTTAAATTATTATTTTGCTTTCAGTACTTCTTTATCAAACTGCCTCCAGTATGGCTCAGGACCAAGATCGGCATGCAGATCAACGAGCAGTTCCGGCAGGAGTACCTGCAGAACGCCAAGATTAAGAGCAACTGAGGAACGTCACTAGGGACTAGTCAGAAATAGTTACTCACCAAACCACATCGATTTAAATAGGGCCGTCTGAACATTTAGAATGAAAGAAAGAAAATGCGTTTAATTGGCACAAATGACATACAAGCACACAACAATGGACAAACGAAAATGAACAACAAGAATATAGTTAAAAAACCTGCCAAGTGCGTGTCAGACTTCGCATATTTAGGGTTCCGTACCAAATGAGGAAATTATCAAAGAAACAATCTGATTTATCAATATATTGGTATTTGTTAGTAAAATATACGTTTTTTTTTTTTTTTTTATGGGGGGTGGGAAATCATCTTATGACTCTTTCCGCTCTGGGGTGGAGCGGAAGGGCGTGTCAGACTCTTACTGACTAAAACCCACCCCTGTTCCTCCCTGCCCTACGCGCCCGGGGGCGAGGTAACTCTTTCGAATTTATCCTCCACCCCCGGGCAGGTTTATCCTCCACCCCCGGGCAGTAGTAAAATATACGTAATAATAAACATTATCACCAAATTTCAAGTTCATAGGTCAATGGGAAGTTAAAAAAATCTTTGGAACAAAATTTTGTGACAGACGACGGACAGACGTCAGACGGATACGTGAGTGACAGCCATAGGGCTCCGTTTGGATCCTTCGGGTACGGAACCCTAAACATGATTAAAATTATATTCTTAAATTAAAAACGCGTTCACCATACGAGAAACATGACATTTTTAATGTCTTGCGTACACGAACACTCCCGAAGATAGCCGACCGCTTGGCGAGTTCGCCGGGCCAAATTGTGACTTTAGCAAAACGCATAGTCCGCCCTGTCCTTACTATACAGAATGAAACGGAAATACGTGATCATATTTTAAAGACTGCCTTCTTTGAGGAGGCCATATTAAATACCAATCCAAAAGAAATTGTACTTTCCGTACGAATTTATCATCAGATGATCAAAGTTTGTATGGTAGGTCCAATTATTTTTGAGGTTATACCAATTATTATTATACTCTTTGGGTTATACTTCTTGTTGGCGAGTCAGGAAAAAATGATGAGTGTAAATTTTTAAGATGCGCGCACACCGTCACAAAAAACCATGTTCATGAAGAATGATTGTTTTTCTTTTGTAAACTTTGTGACAGTTTGGTTTTTTATCTTGTTACGCCAAAGAAGTATAACTTCTTACGTGCGTATATAAGTACCTACACACACTTTTTTTTTCCGGATTTGACTGTGATTTTTGAAAAAAGTCGTTCATTTCTATGGATAGAAGTGGTATTTAAAATATGACCACGAATTTCCGCTACATCCTGTATAAGTCATTTAAACCACCTCAACATTCCAAAATCTGGTGGCTAGTGTAATTTCAAAGAACTAGTGAACTATTTTAGTTGATGCAGAAATAAATGTTGTATTTTGTATATAGCTGAGTTTTAATTGTGATATTGTTAAGCGTATTTTTTAATAGATGTAAATAATAAATATATGTACCAAATAAATTTGTTTCATTTAGTAAATGATTTTTTCACATCACCTGCTCGACATTGTACAATAACACATCATCCAATCCATGCAATCTTAACGTAAAGTAAAGCATTACCTCTCTAGTTTAAGGTGAAAGCTCCAGGGTAGCCCATGAAATTCAAATTTTCTAACGTTTTTGCCATTTGCAGGTCACTGTCAGGTTGTACCTTGGTCAAAATTTGATTCGCGGCAGTAACAAGTATGTATTTACAAAACTGTAATCATTAAAATCATCAATACAACTGTCTAAGTTAGAATTGATGCCAAATGTCAAGAGTTAATGAAATACTTACATTTGGCATCAATTCTAACTGAGAGAGTTGTACTGATGATTTTAATGACTATAATTATTCTATAAATACATACTTGCTACGGCCGCGAATCAAATTTTGATCAAGATACAACCTGCCACTGACCTGCAAATTGCAAAAAACGTAAGAAAATTTGAATTTCGCGGGCTACCCTGGCGCATCCACCTTAAGTTGCATGCGGTAGACAACAAAACGAAGCACGCCACCTAGCGGCAACATTAAACACTACAGTTAGCGCACTTTTATATAGTCGGCGCGTTTCCGGTTGACTTCGAGGTTGGAGAGGACCCGCCTAGTCGGGCAGTCTTAATCTGGGAGTCACGGAGTGAAGGCGCATCGGAACTGAAACTGAACTGTCCTACGTTTTGCTGCTACTAGTATTTTAATGTACCAAGTGAAGTGTATTATTGCCTAGCCCGATGGCTAGGCAATAATACACTTTACCTCACTTTGAACAACAATTTATTTAATGCACGATATACCTACACAGACCCACCTGATGGCTGATTGTAGCTCGATACATCCTGCTTATCCAACATAATATATATATGTATATTAGTAAGTCTATGGCATTACCTCCCAAGGGAGGTAAAGTTGTATGAAACTCCCTAGGGAGTAAAGAGACTTGAATTTGGAACGTATTCGTGGTAAACTAATTAAAAAATGCCCATCATAGGGCATTGTGAAGAGGTTTACGAGGCAGCAAAATACAGTAACCTTTTTTTGGTATCGGAAAAAAAGACCAGGAATTGTGGGATTCTTACCCCCCTAAAACCACCACGGTGTCACCGCACTGACTGATGCTGCTACTGGTGCTGATGGTGTTCCATTAGTACATGGACCTCTTAAAAATACCACCCTGAAACCTCCTCTGTATAAAAACTGTTTTTTTTTTTTTTTTAGGGCACATTCCTGGGGAGACTGTAAAGGGGTCTCCCCTGAGCCTCACTGTGCTCGATCACTGTGCCATCGTCTTTCCTGGGATCACTTGATGAGCGCACCGAGTTCCCACTCTAAACGCCCGCGACACAAGAATATGTCCGGTAGGTTCGGTGGTTAAGCTCTACGAGCAGATCCAGAAGAATGGTTTCGAAGAGGTCCGTGATAGGTAAACAAACAGAAAGAGATAAAATGAAAAAAGGTCGATACCCACACTGGCAACTATGAATCTGATTACTAAAGTCAACTTGACACTTTCCAGGAGTGGAAAGTTGTTTGTGAATGTGTTAATTAGCTTGCTACTATTATACTTATCTGTGGTATTACTTATTCATGGAATGTATTTTGTGTTTTTTCGACGCCCGATATTAAATTGAAGAAGATACTGCAAATATGCAAGTAAGATAGCATTTTTGGAGACAGTTTTTTTTTTACTTATTTATTATATTTACACCTCTAGGCAACAAAAGTACAAAGGCATACTTAATGCCTTATGCAATCTCTACCAGTCAACCAAGTGTGGTGGAGAATATGGCACACAGATAAGTATAGGTCTGGAATAGCACATGGCTATAATTATGTTGGTTGAAGTAACTAATTCCACGTGGGTGAAGCCGGCTAGTAGTAAATAAAAGAAACACATTTTTTTTAACGTACTTTCAAAAAGGAATCAAATCAAATCAAATCTCTTTATTGCATTCATGTGTTACATTTAGTTGTGAAAATAAGTAAGTAAGTTCCAACATGAAACCCGGTTTGGGCACGGCAACATAATAATAATTTTTACATCATAATAATAACATAATATAATAGTAAGATTATGTATATACGTATATATTTATCCCAATCTTTAATTACTAATCATAATACCTTAGACTATAATATTTTGATCAATTTAAATTCACTAATTGAACTGCAATGTCTATAGTTAGAATGAATTATTAATTCTTTGAACAATTACTGTAACAATTTAATTATTTTTGTTATTATTAACTTACTACTATTGCTATTGTTATTATCGAATTATTGTTGTTATTACTGAATTATTATTGCTATTTCTGAATTGATAATTTAAATATATAATTGGAATAAATAGGGTATTTTGT
This sequence comes from Polia nebulosa, assembly GCA_951329385.1. NCBI lineage: Eukaryota > Metazoa > Arthropoda > Insecta > Lepidoptera > Noctuidae > Polia > Polia nebulosa. The sequence continues at coordinate 3,103,417 of OX589592.1, read as the reverse complement.
AGATTTTTTATTTAGTTTTATGATTTTATAATGCATGAAAAGGTTTAGATATTATGGAATGTTTTAGATTTAATTTGTTACTTTTTATACTTTGGGATTTGCTTTATTATTATTATTTAAGACTAAGGAGATTAAGACTAAGGAGAAGGTTATCAATTCGAATGTTTGTATTTTTTTTATGTATCGTCATTTATAGACGCATTTCCAAAATTATTTTTTTTTTTGTTCAAAAGGGTTTTGTTCCGAAATAGTCCTATTTAAATTTCATGTAGATCTGATGATGAGTTTCGGAAACAGACAATGGAACTCTTCAAAAAACGACAGCAAATCAACCGCGAATGCTGCTATCGCATAAATATGCATTGTTAACACAATTTAATGGGTTAACACAACTAGAAAGTGAAAAATAAAAACTTTTTTACAAAAAAATAGAACCGACTTGCAAAAAAAAGGTGTTTCTGGTTTTGTTTCTTCGTTTTTTGACTCCGACTTCCGAAATTAAAGTTATTTTGCACTTTTTTTGAAAATCGGTTCTATTTTTTTAACCGATTTTCGAAAAAGGAGGCGGTTCTATGTTCGACTGTATGTTTTTTTTTTTTATGTATGCCCGCGCATTTCTCCGTCAGTTGTGGACCGATTTTCAAAATTCTTTTTTTTTCCGAAAGAATATTATACTTCCGAGGTGGTCCCATATAAATTTTATTCAAATTTCTTTAGCGCTTTTTGAGAAACTGAACAAAATTGAAAAATACGCAGATCTTGATGACGTTTTTGTGTACTCCAAATGTTTAATTCCATTGTTTTTTTTGGAAGTCATTCTATTTTTTTTGTAAAAAAAGTTCTTTATTATTGACTAGCTCGCATTTGACCACCATCTCACCTGGTAAGCGATAATGTGGAGTTGACGATAGAGCAAACTTGCCTTGGAGTAACCTATTTATTGAAACAAAGCAAAGACACGACATACTAGATTACAGAGCGGCAAAAGCAGCGGGCTCAGCAAATGTTTAGCAGTGTGCGGCATAGCCATAACACTAGTCAACGCTGATTCAGCCCGCCTCCTTTCTCAACCTTTCAACCAGGTATAAAACCAGAAGAACTAACCGATTTCGAAAAAGGAGGAGGTTCTATGTTCGACTGTATGTTTTTTTATGTTCGTGTACGGGGACCGTTAGTTGAGACTGGTCATCTCTTAACTGCCACTGGCTCATTTTAATTTTATTTTTTTTAATTGTTTAATTTTTACTAACATTGTTCTCACATAATAAAAAACAACCGACTTCCAAAAAAATACACTAAAAATTTGAAAATAACTTTAATTTCGGCAGTCGGTGTCAATATCGAAGAAATAAAATACAAACACCGACTTCCGAAATTAAAGTTATTTTTAAATTTTTAGTGTATTTTTTTTGGAAGTTGGTTGTTTTTTTTTTGTAAAAAACTTTTTTATTTTTCGCTTTTTAGTTGTTATACCCCAGAACTACAAACCCCAATAACAGTAGTAGTACAGTAGTAGTAGTGGTCAAACGCGAGCCTATCAAACATAAAAAAAAAAAAAAAAAAACATGGAACGTGGAATTTAAACATTTGGAGAACACAAAAACGTCATCAAGATATGCGTATTTTTCGTTTTTGTTCAGTTTCTCAAAAAGCGCTAAAGCGATTTCGATAAAATTTATATGGGACCACCTTGGCAGTATATTCTTTCGGATAATCGGTCCACAACTGACCGAGAAATGCGCGGACATACATAAAAAAAAAAAAAATACATATCGAACATAGAACCTCCTCCTTTTTGGAAAGTCGGTTAAAAAGCAACAAGATATATGTAACCAGGATTTGTAATGCATAACATGGTTTAAAAGTGTCCATGTAATTTCTTGCACTTTCTTCTCTAAGAGATCTACGCCTTGGAATGTGCAATAGGTAACTTCAGCTGTCTGACTGACCGAGTTCTTGACAATTTAAAAGTGCCTGTAAATGGTTTACTTGAAATAAATGCTTTGAGTTCGAGTTTAATATTTTAACGATGATCAGGACTTCTGGTGGAACCAGCCCGCAAACCGCTCAATCGGTAGTCGTGGTAGCAGCCGAAACACGAGCCGAAGCAGTTTGCTCAGCAAAGTCAGCCTCAACCAGCCCAGGGAGCTCGAGTTCCAGCTCTTCATACGACAGACGGAGGTACCCGTCATTTGCTTGTAGAATAGAATAGAATAGAATAGAATAGAATAATAATTTATTCGACACAGACACAACACAACAGCAAAAAAAAGTACTTGTACCACAGTCCATTCACAGTTATGTTACCTCTGAGTTTGAATCTTAGTGATTTCACAATATTTTATTAAAGCCGCAGTTATACGACTTTTACTGATTTTTAATTGAAGATCACGTCTTAACAACTAGTCTTATTTATTTGAAAAAAAATGTTACTCTAGACAATTGCCTTCGTAATTTGATATGTGAATATTTGAAATTATATTTTTACTACACAGTGTAACTATTTGTAAAGTTATGTCTAACGCGGATAAAAAATTGAGAATCACGCAATAAATATAAAGCGTATTTTTACGAAACCTTCACCATTTTAAAGATCATTTCATTATTTATATTTTAGTAGGTATACGTGTTTTAGTATATTACCTGTTATTTTATGTTTAATAAATTAATAATGCGTCTAGTTTCGGACAGCGCTCCTTGATGGGCGAGTCCTATTACTGGGTGGACGTACGACGCGTTACGTGAGCTCAGCACAGAACACGCAAGCTAACCACTCAAGGTCGTTGGCAGTTAATAGGGCCTAGATTGTTAAAATGAGGCTCAAAAGTGCACAGTTGCTCTAGCATTATCAACGATTTTCCGTCTGGAATTTCCACCCGGTTGATGGCAGCAGGTTCGTCTCTTATTACATGGACTTAAAACATAACTGGCATAATGTGGGTGTACTGTTGATGCACCTCTGCCTCTCCCTTCGGCGAGTACACTGTATAGCCGTGATATTATGTTATGTGTGATTTTAGACGTTCTACCCACCGTGGTGGACTCGCCACGGCGTCACAGAAACGTTTCGCAGCCTTCCGGACGACCACCTCTGGAACTGGTACATCTGCACCTGCGTGCTCCTGGGAGTCATGTGGACCTTAGCCCGGCTTGCGGGCATCTACGTCACTATCATCGATGCGGTCTACAACGTCTCCTATGCCATCCATATGTTCGCCATTGGGTACTTTTATATCACCGAAATGAAGCACACAGATATCACGGGTTGGATTGTCCGTTAGTGTCATTTTTCTCCGTAACATATTTGTGTCTCTTTTTTTACAATTTTAGATTTTTTGCAGCGAGGCTTAGAATCGCTTTAGAATTATAACGTTGTATGATATCCTGTTGTCAGTGCAGTCACACTGTATCGTCTGAGTCCAGAATCAGAGTTTAATTTGAAACACACAGATTTCCTATGATAGACGCAGGACTAATATGTCCTTAAGAAAGAAGGACTGATTACTCTAGCGAATTTTGAGGGAACCTGTTTGTAGTGCAAAACGGTGAAGGACACACATCGTGAGGATACCGGCATGGCCTAGAACCAAAAATTCGAGGACATTTTAATATGGGATTGGGCGGGTTATGTCGGCCGGATGAACAGTGACCGGTGGACAATGGTCTTCACAAAGTGGGTGCCTGAGATTGGACGCCGCCGCCGAGGCCAGCCTAAGAAGAAGTGGCGAGACGACCTGAAAGCCTACCGCATGGGCTGGTTCGACGTGACTCGTGACAAGAATACCTGGAAGGATTTGGGGGAGGACTTTGCCCAGCAGTGGGACACGACAGGCTAAGCAAAAAAAATGTGACATCCACCTACCCGCACTGGGCCCGCGTGGTGGCCCATTCTCTCCTAATATCAGGAGGCCCGAGTCCCAGCAATGCAACATTATAAGGCTGATGATGCACTGCTATGCTTAAGTTCTGGGTGTATTATTGGACATATTTCGCCACAATGACGATGGATGATGTATTATTAGCTGGCCTTGATATTGCACACGTCTTATAACGTATTGTCCATGTTTCCAGTTGGTTTCCTCGTGGATATCGCCACATTCGCTCACTACGCTGAGAGTATCCACCCAAACTTTAAGCTTGCGGTCTACTACGTGCGGTTCCATCGGCCGTTGAGATATCTTTGTAAGTTCCATTGATTTACATTAAGTCCAGTTAATTCTGAAGTCTACCCAATTAAGCTGACTAGCCTTTTCTCAACTAACATGGATACAGTTGAGTTACAGTATTGGAGCGACTGCCCATCTGACTTCCACAACCCAGTAACTGGGTAGCTGGGTAGGTATGATTCGGTAGAAATTGTAACATCGTGTAAGATTTTGCGTTATGGCCTCTCTTAGCGTATCTATCTATGAGCAGGCATATAAACATTACGCGCGCTCTCTCTTTTTTAACCGACGAAAAAAAGGAGGAGGTTCTCAATTCGACCGTATATGTTTTTTTTTTTTTTTTGGTGTATGTTCAGCCCTCACTCCGTCATTTATGAATCGATCTTAATGATTATTTTTTTATTAGATAGGGTATACCTCAAGGGTGGTCCCATGTCAAGGAAATCACGATCTGATAGTGGAATCCTGATAAAATTGAGAGAAAACCTCGAAATTTGTGGGCACGTTTAGCGTTTCTGTACGTATGTTCGGCCCTCACTCCGTTGTTTATGAACCGATTTTGACGATTATTTTTTTCATAGATAGAGTATATCTCAAGGATGGTCCCATGTCAAGGACATTAGGATCTGATCATGGAATCCTGATAAAATTGAGAGAAAACCTCGAAAATTGGGCACGAATATTGTTTCTGTTTACTTTTCATAACTTTATCATGTATTTGCATTTAGGAATCATCACATCATGAAACTGAGCTGATGATGGAAACCATACCTTTCCTTAATAATAGAAGTTAGTTATAAAAAACTGGTTTTAGTGACAGATCACTAAAACCAGGTGGTGGGTGTGGTGAGGTCTTTGAAGAAAAGACGTCTTTGGAATATTGGAGGTAACCTCAACTGGTCAATATCCTGGGAACCTTATGAAAAGATGGTTACATCATCAGCTCAGTGCCAAGAGGAATGATGAAGCATTAGAAATTAGCTTCAGAGTATTTAAAGATGATGCGAGTCACAAAAAATCATAAAATAAAAAACTTTTTAACAAAAAATGCAACCGTCGAAAAAGAACTAAAAAGCAAAAAGTAAATTAACCTTTTAAGTCTTGAGTTGAGAGTCTTGAGCTTATTTACCTACATAAAATATCAAATTTTATATAAACTAATTTTGAGTCGGCGCCAAATAATAAAACGATTAATTACCTACATCTAGTCTTCTTCATTTCTACGTACATATAAAATTTAGATATTTAATAATCAGATTGTTTGAATGCCTGAGTAACATCGTTCATGACGGGGATCCCCTGGCTGCACCTAGGTATACTTTTTTAAGTTTCCGAACATCCAAAAGAACAGACAATCTGAGACGACTGTCATATAATATCTACAAATGACTGCCGGAGCCAATGGCTTTAAAACTTACTTTCCGAGGCATGCAGGCTTCGTCAAGCTCCTGCGAAAATTAGGTCTCTAATAAAACGCAATACTGGCCTGATTTCTTACGCTGGCAATTTTAAAAACGAAGCACGCTGTTCTTTAATTGTGTTTTTCACGTATACTCATAGTTTGATCCAGTTAACGCCAGCTCTCGCTGGAAATCGGCGCTGTGGCTCTATGTCGTAGTCCCAGCATTACGCTGAGCGATGGCCGTTTTGCGCGGATGTAACGCATGTTATCCCAGTTATTAATTTTATTTACCTTCCTGCAACACAATGGTATTTTTTTTTTCTATGCCTTAGACATTCTCTACCATCAGTCATCCAAGGATGGTGGAGAGATAACATGGCAGGTGCTTTCGTTTTTTTTTCGTGGTATGGTAATGCTTCATAATTGGTCTAAATATCTTTTATCTTTATTAACCGACTTTAAAAACAAGGAGGTTCTCCGATTACCTACTCGAAGATGGCTGGACCGATTTAGATTTTTTGTTTGAAAGGGTATACTTCCCAGGTGGTCCCATATAAATTTTATCGAAATTATAGTAATAGTAATGTTTATTCACATAAATATGTACATTTTTTACAAGTATTTTGCTTATTCTAAACCTAAGGTACACAAAAGTATTAGCATTTGGGGCCGAACTAGGCATAACCTGTATTTCAGCCCTCAACGCCGAATCCCCCTGAGTTACCAATTAAGTATTTTAATGATTGAAAAGATAACATTATAGGTGTCTGACCAGAGGGCCTAGTGTGAGTTTTTTAACGCACTCGAACGCGTTTGCGTAAACGTCAATTTGTACTAAACCTGTATAAGCGCCGCGTGGTGACAATAACGAGTAACCTCTTTTTTTCTATACGATTTGACATAAGCGATCGTTTACGCAAACGCGTTCGGGCGCGTTAAAAAACTCACACTAGGCCCACAGACCTCTCTTTGTGTGAGATGGAGGTGTGCGTGAATGAGTGTGCGAGGGTGTGTAAGATTGCGGAGCATGAATTTGTTATATATTACTTAGTTCATTTTAATTAATTAAACAAGTAGTTGAGTCTTTAATTGTTTAACTAGGTATTTGAAGCAAATTTTCTGTTTCCTCATACGAGAGTTTCTGTAGGTACTCAGTTATTGTAATTTTGCAAGATTTTTTCGTCATCGGGTAGATGTTCAGACTTTTATTTAATTTATTGTAAATGTAGGGGCCCATAAATGGAGCAAATCTAGTGCTAAATTTTGTTTTTGAAGCGATGGGTTGTGCGTAAACCAAGAGTTTTGTGCGCCTATTTAATGTGAGTGGGTTGTAAAAGATATTCATATGTTGCATTAAAATTATATTGAGAAGGAAAAGTTGTCTTACTGAAAGGACTCCACAGAATTCGTAAAACTGCGAGGTAGGAAACAATCTTGGTTTGAAAGTGCTAATCTTCAGGATTGCACGCTGGGCAACCTCAACAGGTTTTATGATAGTTTTAGGGGATCCTCCCCATGATGTAATACAGTAAGTTATAAGGGACTGGCAGAGGGCAAAGTATATCCGCTTTAGCACAGACGGTTCGGTGACGTGTCGGTGGGTCTTAAAAATGTAAATTAGCTTCCTGATCCTACCACAGAGGGCCTTAGTGTGTTCCTTAAAGTTGAGGTTCCTGTCTATGATAACGCCTAGATATTTTATGACTGTTACACGTTCTAGGTTAGGACAAGAACAGTTTTCTTTAGAGTGACACTCGTGTGCTATGATATTATGTTTATCTTGATTGATTTCTGTGTTTGACCGTATACTGAAGCAGACATATCTGGTTTTGCTAATTGCTTCAGCGCTTTTTGTAAAACTGAACAAAAACGAAAAATATGTACTTATACATAGATGACGTTTTGGTTTCTTCCAATTACGAGTATGTTTAAATTCCACGTTCCATATTATTGGAGTTTTTATTTCTGGGGTATAACAACTAAAAAGTGAAAAATAGAAAAAACTTTTTTACAAAAAAAAAAACTACCGACTTCCAAAAAATAAAATACAGTAAAAATTTAAAAATAACTTTAATTTCGGAAATCAGTGTTTGTATTTTATTGCCTTGTTTATTTAACACCGACTTCCGAAATTAAAGTTATTTTTAAATTTTAGTGTGTTTTATTTTTTGGAAGTCGGTTTGATTTTTTTTATGTAAACACGCTAGCCAAGTAACAAATTCAAATGATTCCAGGGTCTATGAATGACTACAATCTGAAAGGCAGTATCTTGGGAACTGCTATGAAGTACTGCTACATTTTCACGGTGATGAGACTCACTTGGGCTTATGTTTGGCAGCATATTGATACGGTTTGTAATCATTTAAGTATCATTCCTCACAAACTATTGTAGATTAGCTTTTTAGACTGTCCCTAAAGGACGGTAATGTTTTTCGAGAGTATGTATGTTTGTATATGTATGTATGTCTATTTCTTTGACGCGTTGTAATCTAAACGGCTGAATAGATAGATTTAACAAATGAGGTATTGTGGCGATTGGATACACAGCCTATAGTCGGCGTGTGACAACCGGCTTTCAGCTGGCAGTCGATAATATTGAAGAGTGGTTCGAATGGTATTGAATAAAAGAATGTTATTGCTATTGTTTTCTGATTGGTTCTAGCTCGCCCGTCGCAGTAGGCGCTTGCATGTATTTGTTAATAAAGTCAAGTTTGCTATCCCACCGCGTTTCCATCCGTACACTATACATGTAGAGCCAGTCACTTGAAATATACGATACCCTCGCGCAGCCAGCGAGTGAGACAGCTCCCCAAGCTATAGCAGGACGCCTGGAGCTCTGCGGGTTCTACAGTATCATAAGATTGGTTAAATGTTTGTGTAATGAGCACGATCATTTGTTCTGTGTCTGGGTGTAATTTATCTATAATATGTATGTATTTAGAAATATATAAGTATGTTTATCAGTTGTCTAGTACCCATAACACAAGCTCTGCTTAGCTTGGGACTAGATGGCGTTGTGTGATAGTTGTGGAATATTATTATTATTATTGGTCTTGACTGCCGAAGTGCCATAGGTTATGTAAATTTTGAAAAAAAAAGAAACAAAACGGCGAACGCCACTAAATTTAGAGTAGTCGTATTTTCTTGGGACACGGTCATGTGGTATCAAAATAAAGAACTCGAGGAAACGATTCCAAAAATATAGGCAACTCGTTAACATTTAAGAAATTCAAAATTCAAAAAACTAAAAGTTATAAAGCATGTAACAAAAACCCTGTCCGATCCTGAAGAGTATTATTTGGTATCGTACTGCGTACACATATAAGGAATCATTTAATGGATACGAAATTAATATTTTTCCGCAATGAAAATAATTATTAAAAAAAAAGAAAAACTTATCAAAGGCAACACTGAGCGCTCGACAAAGTTCACCTACAGTTTCGTGTCAAAGAAGCCGCCTGAGCGAAACGGTCTCTTTGATCCTTTGTTAAAGAGTGCTTACAGCGAGGCTAGTGCAGGGCGGTATCCTTTGAAATAAAAATAAGTAAAAATGAAAAGATTTCGCCGGCCGGTGCAGTGTTGTCCACTTATGAAAATTTGCTATATTTAATGTTAAATTTTGAATATTTCATAAAAATACAAAAATTTATAATAACTTTTTGGTTTTATGTTTTTTTTTTTTACATTTTTTTCTAGTACGTATGTTAAACCAGGAATATACCTTTATTGGATCGGGCAGGGTTTTTGTTACATGCTGTATATACAAAAGTTACAACAACTAGAGTTAAAACAACTAAAAAGTTATATACAAGAGCTGATCTAGTTGTTGGCATCAAATCTGTGATTGAACTAAAATAAATTCCTCCAAATAACCAGAAATTATTTCCCTGTAGATGAAGGCTGCGTACTATAACGTACCGAAGGTGGAACCAGTGGATGAACTACAAACGATAAAAAGGAACGATCCAATGAATCCTGTGCACGAGTACCTCGCCGCTTTCTACATCATCAGCAAGATGTTCATACCTATGGGGTAACATTTTACTGGCTTTTTTACCAACCTTTTTTACCAACTTAAAAAAACTCGCGCATGAAGGGTCCTGCACCATCGTACAAGATTATACGCGTCTCCTTGTTGCCGTTACTAAGATCGAGCAAAAAAAGCCAAAAAATCAAGTTTCTAGTAGGGACTATACGATAATGCAGTGCTGCAAGCCCCCTCATTGGCCTTATTAGTGGCAGCAGCATGATTAGCGATGCCTCGTACTTAGATATCTATGATCGATCTCCTCAAAAAGCCAATGCTCATCTGAAAGATCATCAATTTCTGTGTAGGAAAAACCACTGCTGCATTATATATTTTTTATTTGACATGTACGACAACACGTCAAAAGACCGGTTAACTGCGAGTTTAACTCGCATACGAAGGGTTCCGTAAGATTTTAGTATTTGTTGTTATAGCGGCAACAGAAATACCTACACATTCTGTGAAAATTTCAAATGTCTACCTATTACGGGTCATGAGATACAGGCCGCTGACAGACAGACGGATGGACGGACGTTGGTTAACCCTTCGAGTACGGCACCGTAAAAAAGGAGGAAATTCTCGATTCGAGTAAATATTTTTATATACTTAGCCAGTTGTACGCGTAAAAGTCTAACCCACCCGGTACGTATTCTTTAGGGTTCCGTACCCGAAGGATCCAAACGGAGCCCTATTGTTGTCACTCATGTGTCCGTCTGTCTGTCTGTCCGTCCGTCGTCTGTCACAAAATTTTGTTACGAAGAATTTTTTAACTTCCCATTGACCTATGAACCTAAAATTTGGTGATGTTTATTACCTACGGTATACTCGTACTTTACTAAAAAAAAATTTAACAAAAAATTCAACCGATGAAAAAGAACCAATAAGCAAAAAATAAATAAACCTTTTAAGTCTTGAGTATTGAGCTTATTTACCTACATAAAATATCAAATTTTATATAAACTAATTTTGAGTCGGCGCCAAACAACAATCTGATTATTTGATTATTAAATATCTAAATTTTATATGTACGTAGAAATGAAGAAGGCTAGATGTAGGTAATTAATCATTTTGTTACGGCGCCAAGTCAAAATTAGTTTACATAAAATTTGATATTTTATGTAGGTAAATAAGCTCAATACTCAAGACTTAAAAGGTTTATTTATTTTTTGCTTTTTAGTTCTTTTTCGTCGGTTGAATTTTTTGTTAAAAAGTTTTTTATTTTATGATTTTTTGTAACTCGCATCATCTTTTGATACTCTGAGGCTAATTTCTAATCCTTCATCATTCCTCTTGGCACTGAGGTTCCCAGGATATTGACCAGTTGAGGTTACCTCCAATATTCTAAAGACGTCTTTTCTCAAAGCATATTAAGTGGTATCTGTCACTAAAACCAGTTTTTTTATATCTAACTTCTATTATTTAGGAAAGGTATGGTTTCCATCATCAGCTCAGTGTCACGATGTGATGATTCCTAAATGCAAATACCTGATTAAGTTATGAAAAGTAAACAGAAACAATATTTGTGCCCAATTTTCGAGGTTTTCTCACAATTTTATCAGGATTCCATGATCAGATCCTGATGTCCTAGACATGGGATCACCCTTGAGGTATACCCTATCTAAGGAAAGAAGAATCATCAAAATCGGTTTATAAACAACGGAGTGAGGGCCGAACATACGTACAGAAACGCTAAACGTGCCCACAATTTTCGAGGTTTTCTCTCAATTTTATCAGGATTCCATTATCAGATCCTGATTTCCTTGACATGGGACCACCCTTGAGGTATACCCTAACTATGAAAAAAAAAAATTAAGATCGGTTCATAAATAACGGAGTGAGGGCTGAACATACACAAAAAAAAAAAATATATATACGGTCGAATTGAGAACCTCCTCCTTTTTTTTCGTCGGTTAACAAATACCAATATTTGGTACGGAACCCTTAATACGCGAAATCCGACACGCACTTGGCCAGTTTTTTTTTGTTAGTTTACATTGTGTCCCGCTGCTGGGAAGAAAGGAGAGGGCACTTTCTCCTTCCAAACCTCTCCGTCTTGGGTGATCTCTGGCGAAGATGATGATGATGATGATCTCTGGGAAAGGTGGAAAGTGTGGAGGGAGGCCTTTGCACAGGAGTGGGTCAGAATAGATAGCTAGTAAAAAACTCATGTTTTTGGAGCTAGAAATTTTCTTCAGACGATCCGATTTCACAGCAATATCTAACCTTCCTCTCAGACCCTCGATTTACCCGGACAACGACGTGGAGCGCATCGTGTGTGTGTGCATCATGATGACAGGCTGCCTCATGGTCGGCGCGGCTGTGGCCTCGCTGTCCCTCATCATCAGCCTCTACCTGAGGCCTGAGGAAACATTCCGCTCCAGATACAGGCTCATGATGAAGGAAATGGTGAGTTTATTAGGGCAGTATTGGGCTGCCAACCCTTTGGTACTGGAAGCAGCATTGGTTGCACCAAACGGGTTGTAAGGCAGGCAGGACCTTTACCGCCTTGCTGAGTAATGGTGCGTCCACACCGAAGTTACGTTTTGTGGAGCGACTTTTGGCAACATATTATACAAAAAATAACTTCTTGGTCTTCATAATCTTAGCAGATATCTACCGAAACCCAGCGTGAGGCGCCTCCAGCCCGTCTTGACATTATCGCTGAAATGGACCTTTTGAGCGCATTCGTGAGGCACACACTTTGTTTGTTTTAAGTATGTCTTTTTTCTTCATTGATATTTTCGGTGTATAAATTGGGATAAGGGCAGGAGGGGTGCGTCTCATAACGTATAAACACATTTGGTCTAATTAACCGACTTCGAAAAAGGAGGAGGTTATCAATTCGGATGTTTGTATTTTTTTTTTTTTTTTTTTTTTTTATGTATGTTCGGGCATAACTCCGTTATATATTGACGGATTTGCAAAATTCTTTTTTTGTTCGAAAGGAGTTTATTCCGAAATGGTCCCATTTAAATTTCAAATAGATCTGATGATGGGTTTCGGAGACAGTCAACGGAACTCTTCAAAAATTGACAGCAAATCAACCGCGATTGCTGCTATCGTATGTCTATGAATTGTTAACACAGTTTAATGGGGAGCCACAACTAAAAAGTGAAAAATAAAAAACTTTTTTACAAAAAAATAGAACCGACTTCCAAAAAAAGTGCAAAATAACTTTAATTTCGGAAGTCGGTGTCAAAAAACAAAGACACAAAACAGGAACACCGACTTCCGAAATTAAAGTTATTTTGCACTTTTTTTGGAAGTCGGTTCTATTTTTTTGTAAAAAAGTTTTTTTTTCATTTTATTATCGTTCATAAGATATAATCAACGTGAGATATACCAACTGTTGATATAATTTCTTTACATATAACATTTATTTATTCTAAAATTTAATTAGTATAACGTTGTTTGATATAACGTTTATGTAATCAAAAATCATTTGGTCTAACGTTTAATATATATAAAAAACGTCATTATGGTTAACACCCTGACTCAGAGTACCCCGGCTCGGATAGGTTAGGTTAGAAGGCTAAGGCTCGAGCGAAGCGGAGCGGAGCCTTAGGCTTCGTGGTTATTTTTTCGTAAACCACCCAGAAATAGGAGCCCCGCGAAGCGGAGCTCCGTCGACCTATCCTAGCACAGGTGGTAATCAGTTACTAGTTATGTTTAATATCTACATAGGTTACTATTAGGTACCGATAACTACGATAGAACTTACAAAGAATAAAACAAAGAAAAAATACTTTTAAATATATGCCGGAGCGTCAGAAGGGGCCTCGTAGCGGTCTTGGCTTTCGCTATCCATTGTGGGCGTTGTAACGGTCGGAATTTGAAAATAGAAGCACACTTGTATTGTCCAATGTCTCATTATTTGATTTCCTCACAATTTTATGCAAAATCACAAACAATTAACAGGATGAAACTAGATTGCGAGCCAATAGGTTAGCACGTGTGCACTTCGTTCGGCAGCTGTCAATCTATTACTTACTACTCTATTCGGGGTTACCCGCTCATAATTTTTATGTTATCGATACACTAATCGACTAAAACAAAATCAACATTGAAAAATTGAGTTATGATTAACAATAAATCGTAAAGTAATAATTGCCTACTTTATAATTAAAACAAATCCATAATAAGCGCGCCGTCACAGCCGTCCTGCATTATCACACGTCCTCGTGTGTGTGGGTCTCATCTGTAAGCCAAAGACATAGTCCATTACAGTATACTCCGTTCGGTCTCCCTGACCCCCCAATGTAGTTGTTATACAACAACTTACAATGATTACAAATTTTAAGTGCACATACTACGAAATGTTTCGTAAAAGACACACAGCATAGGGTCCTACAAAATATGTCACAAACGTCAGTCAACAACACACAGGCCATTTGCTGCCACACAGGCTAGTCATTGCCACACAGGCTAGTCATTGCCACACAGGCTAGTCATTGCCACACAGGCTAGTCGTTGCCACACAGGCTAGTCATTGCCACACAGGCTAGTTATTGCCACACAGGCCAGTCTTTGCCACACAGGCTAATCGTTGCCACATAGGCCAGTCTTTGCCACACAGGCTTGTCTTTGCTACACAGGCTAGTCATTGCCATACAGGCTAGTTATTGCCACACAGGCCAGTCTTTGCCACACAGGCTAATCGTTGCCACATAGGCCAGTCTTTGCCACACAGGCTTGTCTTTGCCACACAGGCTAGTCGTTGTCACAAAGATCAAAAAGTACAATTGAAAGGAAACATAATTACTTACCATGGCCGTCATCGGCACATTCTGTTTCAATTTGATTGGTTGGGACTTCTAATCTGCCACTCAACTCTAATGGAACATAACATTCGGGCATAGCACGCACACGATCGTGCGCGTATTTATACGTCCTATTAGAGTTAAGGGCCCGCAGCAAATATCTGTCACCATCCAACAGCTCAACCACTTTATAAGGGCCTTTAAATTTTGGGTCAAGCCTGGTTTGATTACGCTCGTGATTTTCAAGGAGCACATAATCACCTACTTGAAACCCTTTTAACACAGCTTCACTCCCATCAAACCCAACTTTCTCCGAAGAAGCGCCAGCCTGCATTGCTCGCGTCGCCCGCTCCCCAATATGACTCAAATTAACCTCCATGCCATCCGTCTCTAATGACATCAAGTTTAGGGGCCCAGCAACCCCTCCCATTAACAACTCCAAAAGACCCACCCCTGCAACCCCACACATAGTACAGTTGAGGGCCAGCCGATTGTCAGGCAGTGCATCCTGCCACGACCTATTACCATCCACCTCAACAGCAGCTAGCAAACTCTCCAATGCGGACATGACCCGCTCCACCCGTCCACTCGCGCGGCCCGATCCGGCAGCCACAAGATGTAGGTCAATGTTGTGGACACTGCAAAAATCCCCAAACTCCCTTCCAGCAAAGCATCGACCCTGATCAGCCACAACGCGTGTGGGGGCACCAAACAAAGACACATTGTATTTCAATGCCTCAATGGTACTATCCGCGTCCATGCCGCGTGTATGATGCAATATTACGTACCTAGCAAAAGCGTCTATTGATACAAAAACATACTCTCCCGCGTCCCCTTCACCGCCAAGCTTACCTGCCGCATCCACGCGAACATCACGCCATGGGACTGGAGCCCCAGGGACTGGGTGCAGTCCAGCCTGAACTTTCCCCGAGCTAGACCCTGACACTCTGCAAGTTATGCAATCCTCCACAAATTTCCGCACGTACCCGCTCACATTTGGGAACCAATAGTGGCAGCAGGCCCTTTCCAGTGCTCTATCCCACCCCAAGTGCATGATACTTCCGTGCACATGGCCAATTATAGCCCACTGAAACTCCCCAGGCACCATTGGCAACCAATAGCTCCTACTATTTCCGCCAACCTTCCGACAAAGAAGACCGCGCCCAATTTCGCAAGCCTCAGCGACATCACTACCAAGCTCACTTGCCCGAAGCCCGGTCACAACAGAACTAATCTTGCTATCCCTCCACCCCGCAAACAGTGACGAAAATGCTTGACAGCGCTCACCACCGCAAGCGTCTCCAGCTCACACGAGTGGTATCCCGATTCAGCGCCCGAGGCTCGGCGACTGCAACATTCAACCACATGCAGCTTGCCATCGACTCGCCGCACCAGCACCGCACCACAACCCTCAGCGCCGGCACCCGTATGCAGCTCCGTTGGAAGGCTAGGATCAAAGATCATCAATACAGGTTTATCAATCAAAACGTCTACCATATCCCTTCGAACCCTCCCGAGTTGGGGAGCCCAATCAATTTTTCCTTTTCCCGACGTAAGCGCGTAAAGTGGAGCAGCCTTCCGAGAAAACCCCGGCACGAATTGCCCAAAGTAGGAAGCCAAACCAATGAATTGGCGAAGCCGAGCAACGTTTCGAGGCGGCGGGAGCCCAGTAAGGGCCCGAATTTTACGAGGACTTGGTCCCATTTCACCGGCCGACACCTCAAAACCCAAAAATTCCACCCCCGTCTCAAGAAAACTACACTTCTTTATATTTAACGAAAATCCCGAACCAGTTAATGCTTCAAGAACCAGCTGCAATCGCTCGATGCCCTCGCCCACCGCTCGCGACGGAATGACCACGTCACCAATGCAAACCACAGCGAACGACAGTCAATGCCCCAAGGGCCCCACCAATGGCACGTCGACACACTGACGGTGCACCACGAAGACCAAATGGCACTGACAAACACTCAAACTGGCCATCCGGCGCAACAAACGCGGCACGCTCCATGGAATTTTCCTCGACTGGTACCCGACGGCAGCCGCCAGCCACATCCAACGAAGCAAAATAGCTAGCCCCCACCAAACGCCGCACCCGATCCGAAACAAGTGGCAAAGGACATCTATCAGGCACCGTATTGCTGTTCAATTCCCCACAATCCACGCAGAGCCTATCGCTCCCGTCCAATCATTACATCGTTAGAAATACATGAATCGGGCACCACATGAAATAGTAACTACACTGAATAACCCTGAATTGAAACTGTAGAAAGAATTTGGATGTGGCAATTAAGGCGCGCGTCACTTATATCCACTAATGTTACTGTATTATATTGTCGTTTACCTGGAAATCTATCTGACAGAACTTGTTTAATTAAAGAGCATTCGGCACCTGAGTCAAAACAAAATGAAAACTTCTCACCGGTTTCATCTAAGAGCTGATCCGTAGCTGGCTGGATGGAACAGATATCCACTCGTCGTTCGGTCCGTGCATCGCTGGCCTTGACATCCACACTGGGGCAGCGCGGCGCAATGTGGCCTCGTTCACCACACTTGAAGCAGGTTGGAGTAATCGTCTTCTTCTGCGCGCCAGTTTCCTTGGACTGTTGAGTAGAGGTAGTATCTGAAATCTCAGGACGTGTATTAGTATTGTGGTCACGACTACTATTGCCTCGACATTCACTAGATACGTGACCAGGCTTGCCACAATTATAGCATCGCCGCGTAGTATCCATTCTTGGCTTCTTCGCTTCCACAGTCGGAGTAGTCTTCTCACTATTCGGTGGTCCTCTTTTTCTAAAGCTAAAAGCCATGAGCTCTTGTTGTAGTTTATTACGAGTTTCAATCTCAGGAGTAAATGTGATTCTTTGCAATCGTGGCTCAATTTTTGAAGCATGTGCTAGAGTAAGCGCGATCGCAATCTGTTCCACCGACAAAGACTTCCACCGCGCTAATATAGTGCTCATAAATCGCCCAGCATACGCAGATAAACACTCGCCTTACTTTGGACTACTATTGAGTAATCGCCATAAATTCGCAGCTGGAGTTTCAACAGTATCATATCGAGCTAAAAACAGGTCTTTCAATTGCGGCCACGTAATTCCAGAATAACTAGATTGGGCAAGCCATGATGATGCCGATCCCTTGAGTGCCTTGCTCATTGTAATTATCAGATCACTGCCGGAAATAGGTTTTTCTTGTAAACATATGTCCACCGTTTCACACCAAGCGCGAGCGTCGTGCTCTGGAGTATCAGGATTAAACTCAGGTAACGTTATTATCATGCTGGATGCACGTGGTTCTTGTATTGTACGAATCAATTCCATCATACTTTGTTGCTGCATTTCAAAAAGACGTTTCCAACGTTCACACTCATTATCTTGTGAAATATTTACGCACTGACCTGTATTCTGTTCCTGATTCGTCACAGGTGATCCCCTGATGCCGGAGCGTCAGAAGGGGCCTCGTAGCGGTCTTGGCTTTCGCTATCCATTGTGGGCGTTGTAACAGTCGGAATTTGAAAATAAAAGCACATTTGTATTGTCCAATGTCTCATTATTTGATTTCCTCACAATTTTATCCAAAATCACAAACAATTAACAGGATGAAACTAGATTGCGAGCCAATAGGTTAGCACGTGTGCACTTCGTTCGGCAGCTGTCAATCGAATGACCGCCGCCATTACTCGTAGTGACACTTACTACTCTATTCGGGGTTACCCGCTCATAATTTTTATGTTATCGATACACTAATCGACTAAAACAAAATCAACATTGAAAAATTGAGTTATGATTAACAATAAATCGTAAAGTAATAATTGCCTACTTTATAATTAAAACAAATCCATAATAGGCGCGCCGTCATATATATCAAACAAAATACAAAGTTACTGTTTTTTTAAGCTTAAATTAGAAGCACGGCTCGTAAAAATTCACACTCTGAATATTCGTTTTGCCGCTACAGTATATTTTTGTGTTGCTGCAGTATTAATTTGTCTGTTTTTGGTACAGCCATATCCATTAAAAAAATATATCTATAATATTTATGTATTTAGAAATATATAAGTATGTTTATCAGTTGTCCAGTACCCATAACACAAGCTCTGCTTAGCTTGGTACTAGATGGCGTTGTGTGATAGTTGTGGAATATTATTCCGTTTATTTATTTTTATAGACATATTATTTACATTTTTAAATATTTAAATATAAAGGATAAAAAAAACATTTAAAAATATAAAAAATAGTATCCCACCGGTATCGGGAACAGGGTCCAAGCTGCCGGCGGTCAGGGCTCCAGAGAGAGGAACCGCCTGACAATGCGAGCCGTGTCCAGAAGTACTGCTTTCTGAATCAAGCCCTTGATCCAGCCGCCTAACGAGAGCCTCCTGAGGTGTTGGTCGAGGCTCGTGGCTATTAAGCCATTGGCTGACACGACTATCGGTACAATGATCGCTAAGTCCACATCCCACATGTCGACAACCTCGCGAGCCAAGTCAATATACTTGATTTGTTTATCTTTCTCGGCTTTCACGAGGTTCTCGTCATGTGGGACGGTAATATCAACAATCATTGCACGCCTCTCGATTCGGTCCACCACCACTATATCAGGCTTATTGGCTACAATAGTCCTGTCAGTGATGATGGACCGATCCCACTACAATGAGATATGACCATTATCGAGAACTAGGTCGGGCGCATATCTGTAGTACGGCATTTCCGATTCCACAAAAGAGTATTTCAGAGCAAGTTGCTGATGGATAATCAACAAGGTTGTGCCTATGTAAGTACTCACCGTTAGCTAGACGAGAACAACCAGAGATTATGTGGCGGATTGATTCTCCCGGACGATGACATGCCCGACCTATGTCAACCGTGCCGTCCTTCACAATAAATCTCCGGTAATTTTTCGTCCTGATAACTTCGTCCATAATTGCACAGACAAAACCTTCGGTTTCCCCAAAGAGGTCTCCGACACGCAGCCAGGCTACGGACGCTAATTGGTCTACATCGGGCCCATGTAGTGCCCGGAAAAAGCGTCCGTGAAGTTCCTTACTCTGCCATACTTCTCTGCGATCGTTAGTGTCAAGCACTAGAGGTTTGCGCCAGTTCTCGTTAGCCAAGGAGGGTGGAGTAAGGCCCTTGTCCACCGCCACTACATCTCGATACTTACCCACGTCAGCAGCTAGGAAATATTCCCTTAGACTGCATACCTCGCGGTTGTGGAGGGTCTTAGCATTTAAAAAGCCTCGGCCTCCACATTTCCGCGGGATATACAGTCTCATCACCGACGAACGTGGGTGATGCATTCGAAATACAGTCAGCAGTGTACGGACACGCCTATCCAGGGCGTCAAGTTCTGTTTGAGTCCATTTGAGTACGCCGAAAGAGTACATCAATACCGGCATGACCCAACCGTTGAAGGCGCGCACCTTGTTACCACCCGATAGAAGGCTATTAAATACCTTCTTCAGGCGGCCAAAGAAGCGCTCCTTCAACGATTGCTTCATGTCAGTAACATTGATAACGCTTCCGACATACCCAAATACTTATAGGTTTCGGTTGGAGAGATCCCTCTCTCCAACCGAAACCTATAAGTATTTGGGTCGGCGCCAAACAACTATCTGATTATTAAATATCTAAATTTTATAAGTACTTACAAATGAAGAAGGGTGTAAGTAGGTAATTAATCATTTTATTAATTGGCGCCGACTCAAAATTAGTTTATATAAAATTTGATATTTTATGTAGGTAAATAAGCTCATTGCTCAAGACTTAAAAGGTTTATTTATTTTTTGCTTTTTAGTTCTTTTTCGTCGGTTATTTTTTTTTTTTTAAAAAACATTGCCCCACACTAGGCATTAATCCTGTATCGTGGGTGCGTTCACAAACATTTAAATTCACATACACAAGACACCCAGACTCGGAACAACTATCTGTAGGCCATACAAATATTTGTTCCGTGCGGGGATCGAACCCGCGACACGCAGCGCAGCAGCCGAACGCTCAACCACTACGCCAACCGTGCCGTCAAAATTTTTTTGTTAATTTTTTTTTTATTTTATGATTTTTTGTGGCTCGCATCATCTTTTAACACTCTGAGGGTAATTTCTAATTCTTCGTCATTCCTCTTGCCACTGAGCTGATGATATAACAATCCTTCCATGAAGTTCCCAGGATATTGACCAGTTGAGGTTACCTCCAATATTGTAAAGACGTCTTTTCGTCAAAGCATATTTTTATATCTGACTTCTATTGTTTAGGAAAGGTATGGTTTCCATCATCAGCTCAGTTTCATGATGTGATGGTTCCTAAATGCAAATACCTGATTCAGTTATGATGAAAAGTAAACAGAAACAATATTCGTGCCCAATTTTCGAGGTTCTCTCTCAATTTTATCAGGATTCCATTATCAGATCCTGATGTCCTTGACATGGGACCATCCTTGAGGTATTCCCTATCTAACAAAAAAAGAATAATCAAAATCGGTTCATAAATGACGGAGTGAGGGCTGAACATACATACAGAAACGCTAAACGTGCCCACAATTTTCGAGGTTTTCTCTCAATTTTATCAGGATTCCACTGTCAGAGCCTGACTTCCTTGACATGGGACCACTCTTGAAGTGTACCCTATCTAACAAAAAAAGAATAATCAAAATCGGTTCATAAATGACGGAGTGAGGGCTGAACATACACAAAAAAAAAAAAAAAAAAAACATATACGGTCGAATTGAGAACCTCCTCCTTTTTTTTCGTCGGTTAAAAATAATACTAAATAAACTAACCCGTGTCTATGCAATTTTGCTTTGTGTTCTTAAGTAGGCGTTTATCATATTATACCAAATAAGTTTTATAACTTTTGAGTGGTACTCGTATGTCAAACGATTTTATATTTAATGTATGATAAGCTTATAAAAATTAGTTATTTTAAAATTATATCAATCGTTCATTATATTAACTAATCGCTATATTAAATAAAATTATAGGTTCCGTTGTTATACCTATGTTGTTAATATTAGAGATTTTGTTGTTATATCACCTATTACTTACCCAAATGACGCTGTATATGGATTACCGTCGTTGCGGTCTATAATAGCGAAAAGATTAAAAATTCGGGTATGCCAATTGCCATTTTGAAAAGAAAGAAAGAAAGAATAAAACTTATTCAGCAGCAGCATACGAAACACGCACGGTACACAGAAATAACATCATCATTCATCAACATTCTCCTGCCCGGGTAAGTTTGCAGCCGTCTTTTTTAGCCGCTTATTTTGCAGTTGTTATATGGTGTTCCTGCTTTATTTGTAAACCCAGGTTTTAGAGCCAGCTACTTTTTTCTTCCTTATTAGAGTTCCGTACCCAAATGGTCAAGACGGAGCCCTATTGCTCCCGCTAATCCTGTTACCAGTTACCACCGCTAATGCTGTTGGATTATTGTCATATAATGTGCATGATTTTAGTATACATACCTAGTATTAAGTACTTTTACTATGTAATCCTTGTTGCTATGCAAGTGAGAAATAAACTATTTGATGATTATTTATTATTAATCCTTTTAGCAGTGAGCAGTGGTGGCCCAGTGGTAACGACCGGCATGTGCAAGATCCACAAATTTCAAGACATGTGACATCGACCTTTCGGCACTGTGAGGACTCGCATGATGGGCTAAGGCCTGATACCTTCTCACAGAGAGGAGGCCTATGTCCCAGCAGTAGGAACATTAAAAGACTGGTTATGCATCCATGTCTCATCAGCTCACTCAGCTCACTCACTCAGCTGCACTTATCATATTTGCACTATTTACTTATCTTTCTGACCCAAAGGCAGATACATAAGTTAACATAACGAAAATACATTTTTTAAGTCTGACACGCACGTACCCGCAAACCTCCGCGCCAAGGTGAAAACGTTCTACAAGATGTACTGGCACAGACAGCGAGGAGTGTCGGAGACGCAGCTTCTGCCGACCTTTCCGCCAACGCTGCCAGCTGCCATCTACCTCGATATCTACTTTGAAGCTACGCAGAAAGTAAGAGCATAAAAACGTGAATAACAATAGACAATAACACACAGAAAGCAGCAGCTATATTGTACGAAATGTAGAATGTCTAGAGAATATATAAAGTTGGATGAGGAGAACACATTCTTATCACTAAAATACACATCACACACTACGTGGCTTTGGCTCGTGAATGTAGTGTAAACAAGCATAGAGCTGAAACAAGGTACACTTGTTTTCAAACAATAATATACCAATTCTACATATTTAATAATAGTGTGAGGAGAAAGAAGTGTAGGTCATCCAGTGGAGGGATAGGCAGAGAACCTGGATGACACTGGCACAACTCGGGGATCGGCAGAAGAGAAGAGAGGCCTATGCTCACGGGTGGTCAAAGTCAGACAGTGGATGATGATGACTTAATAATTCCTATTCCAGGCTCGGATCCTCCGAGACCTGTCTACCCAGATGCTGTCAGAGCTCGCGAAGAAGATGACCACCATCCACTTCATCCCCGGAGACGCCATCATCCAGCGCGGTTCCAAGAAGTGCAAGATCATTTACATCACTTATGGAGATGTTGAGGTAACACTTACAAGTATTTCTAGCTTGCAAAATTTATATATCTAAATAAATACAAATTTAATCAATTTTGTTGCTGATCGATTGTTTGATTTATCTACGTGACAATTCGGCAACGTGTGTCGACCCCATACATCTTGTACCTTTCTACTTGTGTAGCCACAAGAACCTGTTCCAGGTGCTGACAGCGGAAGACGACAACACGGCCATACTGCGCCTGACGCGCGGCACCGTGCTCACTCCGTGTGGCGGCGTGGTGGCGCCCGCGCTGAGTCCCTCCCACCTCGCCGTGCGCGCAGCCACCTTCTGCACGGCTCACGTGCTCAAAGCCTCCGAGCTCTGGAGGGTGGTCTACAAGCACTCCGTCTTGCAGGACCATGCGATGCCCATTCTGGCTTCATTCACAGTTCAGTGTTGTGATTCTCTGATTAATTTCGTTGATGGACCCAAAACAGTTGGATCGATTCTCCAGAACCCGTCAATCTTCATTGCCTCGGCGTTCTTCTAGTGGTTTTGGCCTAATTCTATAATTTTATTAATTTATGCCCAAATACTGTGAACAGGTAGTGTTTTATTAAACTTGCGATTCTATATTGCAGGACCACGTTGAAAGAGTAAAGAGGCATTACAGCATGAAGATACCAGATCAGGCTGTGTTAGTATTCCATCATCGTCACTTCGAATTTTGCTCTATGACATTATAATATTAATCACTTCATAAAAAGCCTAAAGGGGTCTTTGCGAGTTGATTTCGGCTCCTCGTACGCCTTCTAAAGATCCGGGACCTCAGGGTCCCGAGAAATCTAAACGAAAAAAATAAATAATAATCAATTTATTTTATCCAGACAGAGTCCATTACTTGTTTGTTACAATATTCTTAATATCTAATGTTAGTAGGTATGTATAAAAAACTAACAGGCAAGGCGAGGAGTTTCATACAGGCTCCAGTCACATCAGCAGCGCTATCTAACTAAAACCCGAACGAAAGCCCTCATTATTGAGATGTCAAGTTTTTCAGTAATCACTTGCAGGATGCTGTTAGAGCTACCCCGCACTCTGCTTAACAGGGAGGCGGTTATTTTGCGCATGATGGCTTGGAAGCCATCAACTCGGGCCTCTGCAAACATGTTAGAGGCACTACAGAAGCATTATCAGAAAAGCTTAGTCAAACATTTTTATTATTGACTAAATCTAGTAGATAGTCTATCTTGTACTCTGGTTTCCGCACTCAGTCCAAGGTGGACCATTATGCGTAGCGGTCATAACTCCAAACCAGCCCATTTCTCTCCAGAATTAGACGGTATCCGTGACTCTCCTGGCTTCTATTGCGTGAGCCACTAGGACGATGCCAACACATTCTACCTGATAAAAGGTGTTGAGTTTTCTAAAGTAATAACAGCCACATGGGTCGATCCATCAGGTTAAGCTACGCTTGCCGGGGTTGGTCCATGGATGGGTGGCCATCTTTCCATACCGAGACTCCTCCGTGCCTCGGAAAGCATGTTAAGCCGTTGGTCCCGGCTATTAATCGTTGATCTTTGACAGTTGTTACGGGTCCTCAGAAGCCTGAAAGTCTGACAACCAGTCTTACCAAGGGGTATCGTATTACCCAGTGTCCTAATAACTGGGTTGTGGAGGTCATATAGGCAGTCGCTTCGTAAAATACTGGTATTCAGCTGCATCCGGTTAGACTGGAAGCCAACCCTAAGATAGTTGGGAAAAAGCTATATAAGCAGAATGTGTTAAGTTTTCCCTGCCTTGGAAATTTAATGTTAAGGCCTTTGGAGAAAACTCCGACTGCGGTTACAGTGTCTGTATATGTAAATCTAATATATAGTTATATTGTCAGCCGCAAGAGCAGCATCCTGCAGTTCAACCGCAACCTGATGTCGCTGAAGGGAATGAAGGACGAGAACGGAATCCCACTGTTGGCCAGCTCCGACATCTTCCTGGAGATCGCTGGCTGCTACATAATGAGGAATGTTAGTGTTATACTTATAATGATGTCATGGTAGTACTACTTATAGATACGGTACGTCTCATTTTTTTTTTAAGCGATAATGTGGTCGACGATGGAAGAAGAAGTAACTTATTCACTCTTGTCTTAAAGACTCCCAGGTTGTAGCTCTCAGGAAGCACAGACTCCGGCAGGGAATTCTACTCCTTAGCTGTAACGCACAATGAATGTTTTCCCAATACGTTTTGCGCGTGTGGGTGGGATGTCCATCATGTACCGTTGGCTCATCGCCGTACGTCTAGTGGTCCGACGATGGAACAGGCTTTGTGGAATTGAACTATCTAATTCCATCTGAACCAAAATCTGTACCGTGTGCGGATGTTACTGCTCCAAGTTTGATAGTTACGACTGCCGGAACAGCTAACTACTATTCCTTTATTAGAAGAATCGTTAACGCTTGTACAGCCCGATCGTTTGGCAAGTGGTAAGGCCGACTGGATCAGATTTGTCTGTTGAGAACTACCTTTAAATGTTTTATTTATTAATAGCATCTGCCAGCTGCTTCGCCCGCAGGGATTTAGTACTTTCCCTATAATAAATTATAGCCTATATGTTATTCTGATCTATAAGCTACATTACTGTAAAGTTTCATCAAAATCCGTTCTGTAGTTTTTGCGTGACAGAGTAACAAACATCTATAAATCTTCGCAAACTTTCACATTTATAATAATTACTAGCTGCGCCCCGCGGTTTTACCCGCCTAGACCGGAATAAAAGGTAGCCTATATGTTAATCCAGGCTATAAGCTATCTACATACTAAATTTCATCCAAATCGGTGCAGCCGTTTGAGCGTGAAGAAGTAACAAACATACACACTCACAAACTTTCACATTTATAATATTAGTAGGATAAATAGGATTAATAAATAGGCTCGCTTGGATCACTATCTCACCTGAAAAGTTTGGTTATAATAATATATTTATATTAGTGTTCTATTCTATTAGTTAAATAGCAAGAAAGTTAAACTGATTATACATTGATTATAACTCTCTTTTCTAATTTTTTGTCTGCTCATACCAGCGCCCCGACACTACCCTCACCGACCAGTCTGATGAGATCTGTCTGCGGCCGTCATTCCCTTGCATCCTGCAACCAAACTCCTCACTCCTGGTCGCATGGAATGCCTTCATAGCTTTCCTCATACTACTCTGCTGTATCGTGAGTATCAAACACTTAATAATTTTGATTTAGCGAATGATACAGGTCTAATGCCCATCTGCCTCGTTCGTCAGCGAGTGTACTGCACTGCATGGCATAAAATGCAAAGTACTACTAATAAATGATGACAGCTTTGGAAGACGCAGTATTGGAAGACTACCCACAAGTTGGAAGGATGACTTGGTGAGATCCGGCAGTGGACGTCTATCGGGTCAAATAATGTCTTATTATTAACTAATATTATAAAGACGTAAAGTGAGGTTGTAGGGAGTAATCTTTGGATGTATACAAAACCGATTCTAAAAATTCTTTTACCAATAGAAAGCCACGTTATTTGTGAGTGTCATAGGCTATAAATATTTTTGAAATTCAAGTCTTGGTTATGCACAATAGTATAGCCGATCTAGACTTAAATACTAATAAGGAATAATTAATATATAAGTATGTTTATCAGTTGTCTAGTACCCATAACACAAGCTCTGCTTAGCTTGGGACTAGATGGCGTTGTGTGATAGTCGTGGAACATTATACATTATATGGAATATTATATTATTATTATATTATATTACTTTTGTGTATTTCAAACAGACCACATCCAATACCATGCTTACCCCCTTTTTTTTTGTAGGGTGGGTAATCATCCAATGACTTCTCCCGCTCTGGGTGGAGCGGGTAGGGCGTGTCAGACTCTTACTGACTAAAACCCACCCCTGTTCCTTCCTGCCTCGAGTGCCCAGGGGCGAGGTAACTCTGTTTCGAATTTATCCTCAACCCCCGGGCAGGCATCGGCCATGACAGACCCCGTCCCTATTGCTGACAACTCTTTGAGGCGCGCGTGGAACACTACGCGCCGTCGACTTTTGGGCCTGGTGCTGATCGGTCGGCGAGCTAGCCATTACTCGCCGTCCGCAGGCCCGGGTCTACGGTGGCCGGAGATCGTCTCGCGGCGCCGGAAGTCCCAGGCATCTCCTGAGGCGGCTGCTGCTGAGAGCGTGAGGGCGACTCCGTTGTTGAGTCTCCCTCACGCGTCCCGCCTCCGCCTTCGCGAGCATTACTGCTTCGCAGAAGGAGGAGACGGCTTCCCATTCCCTCTCGCTCCGTACCATGGCCTGAACCAGGGCAGGGCGCGAGAGGTCGCTGCCGCCTATCGCATCCACGAGGACACAGCGGGGCTCCGCCCAAGCGGGGCAGACCTCCACCGTTTGATCCACCATGTCCTCTGGGCGATCCTCGCAGTGGAAACACCCGGGGGTCACCACCCGCTTGATCCGAAACTGGAACCGCCCGAAACAGCCGTGTCCGGTGAGGACCTGCGTCAGGCGGAAGGTGAGGGCGCCGTGGGGCCTCTCCAGCCACTCCTCAAAGAGGGGCACTACCGCCGCAATGGTGGTGTGCCCAGCGCGGTGTTGCGCCAACGCTGTCTCCATGTCGCCATGAGATCTTGCCGGAGCTCTGTCCGCCGAGCCGCGAGTTGTCGCGGCAGTGGAGTTTCACCCCGGCGTTTCGCCTCCTCGCGCTCCTCATAGAGGTTCGCGAGTATTTTTGCCTCCATATCCCATGGCGATAATCCGGCAAGGAGGCTCGCCGCCTCGCAGGAGATCGTACGGTATCCTCGGATCATGCGGATCGCCATGACCCTTTGGGACGCGTTCAGACGGCGAGTTGATCGCTGCCTTAGAGAACGCGCCCACACCGGTGCCCCGTAAAGGGTCATGGACCGCACGATCCCCGCGTAGAGCCTCCGGCAGGAGGCGCTTGGCCCCCTCAGATTGGGCAGGTGCCGCCTCAAGGCAGCCCCGGCCCTGTCCAGTCTGGGAGCCAAACGTCGAAAATGCTCGACGAAGTTCCACCGGCTGTCGAGGACGAGTCTCAGGAACTTCATCGTCCCCTCGACGCCGATGTGAACCCCTCCTACCGATGCTTACCCCCTTAACGTGGCAAACGGAATCTGACAATGACGTTTATAGTAGACTGAAGCCATATTATAACTTGGTTGAGTTACTAACATGCTCTTCTGATGTTGATGTTGGGAACTTGTGTACCACAGGCTCATCCGTACAACCTGGTCTTCGCAAAGGAACGCTCCTTGGGGTTCCGCTTCTTCAATTTCGCCGTCACCGTCGTATTTATACTGGACCTCATCGTGTATCTGTCTACAGGAGCGAACGTCGAAGAAGGTATTTATTATTAAGCCTTCATTGCTGATACTAAATAAACATTATCATTTTATATAGTATTAAATGGGACTGGGCTGGACATGTCTGCCGCATACCGAACGAGCGGTGAGCCCGGAAAACTCAAGATTAGTGTCCTAAAACCACAAGACGAGGTTGCGGCAGACCGCGGAGGAGATGGCTGGATGACTTAGATGTCTTCCTTGGGAATTGGAAAGAAGTAACACAGAATCGAAAACAGTGGAAGGAATGGAGGGAGGGCTTTGCCCAGCGGTGGGACAGTACAGGCTACATATAATATAATAATTGTATTATTAGCTCTAACTTAAAATCCAGCACATCAAACAATATAGACCTTGTTGCTATTCCACCAATTCGCATGAACAATTAACTCTCTACCTGCGTCTGTATTTTCGAATGCATACAACCTAATCTCTTCAAAGTTAGAGTGAACAGGCTTCTTCTGGGTAAGCTCGCTCTCTGTCACCTCTGACCTAGTAGAGTCAAGAGCAAACCCATCTCTAATAAATAAATAAAAAATCGAATTGCCCGGTCTAGTGTTTTTTTTTTCGTTCCATATCCTGTGACACTTAGGCCTCTTTCAGCTATTTCCATTCTTCTTAATTTTTAGCTTTTCTTGACCAGATTGTTCCTCCAATAGTCTTGGTGTCCGGGTGGGGCTGGATCTGGCGGAGAGCCAGTACGGCTTCCGCAAGGGGCGCTCCACGGTGGACGCCATCATACGCGTACGAGCTCTCACGACGGGGGATGCAGTGGCCCGGGGTAGGGTCGTCTTGGCGGTATCTCTGGACATCGCCAATGCCTTCAACACCCTGCCCTAGAGTTGCATAGTGGAGGCACTCCGGTATCACCGGGTGCCGCCCTACCTCCGTCGCGTAGTCGAGGCGTATTTGACGGACAGAGCCGTCATCTACCCCGGTCATCAGGGAGAATGGAACCGGTGAGAGATGTCGTGCGGTGTTCCACAGGGATCGGTCCTGGGGCCGCCTTTGTGGAACATCGGACACGACTGGGTGCTGCGCGCCGACCTCCCCATTGGCGTCAGCGTAGTGTGCTACGCTGACGACACGCTGGTCTTGGCGCAGGGGTGGTCGCACGAGGCGGCGGCCGACCGTATGACACGCGGGGTTGCGACAGTCATAGAGAGGATCCGGCAACTGGGACTCGAGGTGGCATTGCACAAGTCCGAGGCCATGTGTTTTCATGGTCCTCGGAACGCGCCACCGGCGGGTTCCCAGATCACGGTAGGAGGGGTTCGCATCGGCGTCGAGGGTACGATGAAGTACCTGGGACTCGTCCTCGACAGCCGGTGGAACTTCGTCGAGCACTTTCGACGTTTGGCTCCCAGATTGGACAGGGCCGGGGCCGCCTTGAAGCGGCTCCTACCCAATCTGAGGGGGCCAAACGCCTCCTGCCGGAGGCTCTACGCGGGGATCGTGCGGTCCATGGCCCTCTACGGGGCACCGGTGTGGGCGCGTTCATTGAGGCAGCGATCAGCTCGCCAGATGAACGCTTCCCAAAGGGTCATGGCGATCCGCATGATCCGAGGATACCGCACGGTCTCCCGTGAGGCTGTGAGCCTGTATGAGTGGCGCGAGGAGGCAAAACGCCGGGGCGAAACTCCGCTGCCGCGACAACTCGCGGCTCAGCGGACAGAGCTCCGGCAGGATCTCATGGTGACATGGAGAGAGCGACTGTCGCAACCCAGCGCTGGGCACGCCACCATCGCGGCGGTAGTGCCCCTCTTTGAGGTGTGGCTGGAGAGGCGTCACGGCGCTCTCACCTTCTGCCTGACGCAGGTCCTCACCGGACATGGCTGTTTCGGGAGGTTCCTGTTTCGGTGGAGGTGACCCCTGGGTGTTTCCACTGCGAGGATCGCCCAGAGGACACGGTGGAACATACGGTGGAGGTTTGCCCCGCTTGGGCAGAGCACCGCCGTGTCCTCGTGGATGCGATAGGCGGCAGCGACCTTTCGCGCCGTGCCCTGGTTCAGGCCATGGAACGGAGCGAGAGGGAATGGGTAGCCGTCTCCTCCTTCTGCGAAGCAGTAATACTCGCGAAGAGGAAGGCGGCACACGTTAGGGAGACTCAACAACGGCAGAGTCGCCCTAACGCCCTCAGCAGCAGCTGCCGCAGGAGACGCCAGGGGCTTCGGGCGCCGCGAGACGATCTCCGGCCACCGTAGACCCGGGTCTGCGGACGGCGAGTAGTGGGTAACTCGCCGCCCGATCAGCACCAGGCCCGAGAGTCGACGGCGCGTAGTGTTCCACGCGCGCCTCAAAGAGTTGTCAGCAAACACGACGGGGCCCATCGTGGCCGATGCTGGCCAGGGGTGGAGGATAAATTCGAAAGAGTTACCTCGCCCCTGGGCATTCAGGGCAGGAAGGAACAGGGGTGGGTTTTAGTCAGTAAGAGTCTGACACGCCCTTCCGCTCCACCCTAGAGTGGCAGAAGTCATAGGATGATTTCCCACCCCCAAAAAAAAAAAAAAATAGTCTTGGTGTCATCATCTTTTTGAAGAAGGTATAAAATAACATAAATCTAAACTAAACTATTTGGGAGGCAAAATTGTTTGTTTTCTTGGAATACTCATTAGATCCCAAAAAATCTCTTAACTTATAGAAAACTTTACTGTTATCGGTTGGCATAGATTATTGTATGGTGGTTGAATTCAATGCGGATGAAGTCACGGGAAAAAGGTGGTATCGTATTAGAGCTAGTGGAAAGTACTAGTAAAGAAGAAAGAATGAAAGAAGGAAATACGTTTATTTGCGTAAAAAATGAGAGAGAGTAGAGTAGAGTTAGTAGAGTTATTTTTTTAAGACAAGGGTGGGTACCCTTGTTCCTTGAGTTGCCTGAGCCAGGAGCCGCGATGACTAAGCAACTATGATGCAGTTTTACAGATGTCTATAAACGGCAGTATACACTTACCAGTGAGTTTTGCCGGGAATATTGAAGCCTGATCATGTATCTGTGTTTCATTACCGCCAGGTGTCCCGATAACATTCACACAGACATCCTCCCAGCAGATGCGCAGTCACTGGTTCGTTTTGGACGTGGTGGCCACGCTGCCAATCTTCGAGTTCATCGGTGATGGTCGCTTTGGAGGCATCAATAAGCTACTCAGACTGCCGAAGGTAAATACAGGAATATTACAAGTACCGAGCATGTGTGACCATATTTTTGAACGTTAACAAAAAAAACAAAATGAGCATGTTAGGGATGTGCCAGATCTCGCTGGAGACGCCCTCACGCCCGTAGCAGCCGCCGCAGGAGACGCTCCGGGCGTCGGGAGACGCAAGGCGAAGGCGACTGCCGGCCACCGTAGGCGCGGGTTTGCGGACTGCGAGTAATGGGTAGCTCGCCGTCCGATTAGGATCAACAGGTGTATTATATACTGCAAAGTGCTTATCAAATTGATGTCAACTGAGTTAGCGAATACACCGACAGACTCGAATCGACGGCGCGTAGTGTTCCACGAGCGCCGCAAAAACAGAAGGGATCCGCCATAACCAATGCCTGTATGGGTCGCGGATAAATTCGAAAGATAGTTAGAGAGGAGAGACCGCGGTCCTGGCACAGGCAACAGAAGGCACAGGGGTGGATCTAAGTCAGTAAGAGTCTGACACGCCTTTCCGCTCCACCCAGAGCGGGAGCAATCATTGGATGATTTCACACCCCTCTAAAAACAAAAAGGGATGAGCCAGATGGCGTTTTGCGGTTTCTTCCTACCCGCATGGAGAGGCGTGAGTTTATGTAATTAAGTGTTTAAGCTTCCTCGCTCCTTTTTTCGTTCATATGGATGTTACGGTACGCCTTGTCATATTACTTGAGCCAAGTAGGTAGCCATTTTAATAACTGCTCAGCGGAATATTGTCTTTACCTCTAAGGTGCATGTGTTCTTTCCACCTTCTTCAGCCATTTCAGATGCTGTTGTGGTCGTTTTCGTCTGTTCCCGAAAAAGTCCATGATATTTAATGGTTTTATGTTACAAAAAAATTGCGTTTAGTGTTCACTCACAGGAAATCTTGTAGTAATGATAATAAGTGTTCTTCCTTGTTCTCTTGCTTCCAGCTGTTCCGAGTGCTGAAGAGCTTTGAAGAGAGTTGCGTCTACCGCAGCAACGTGCTTCGGTTCCTGTCGTACACACTTCTGCTCCTCATCGCCTGCTACCTGGTCGCCGCCATGCAGCAGGGCTTCATGTGCTTTCGGTGAGCTATCAACTGTGGGCTGGTTTGATATTCAACCAAATATTTTGTATTTTGGATTGAAGTCCGTATAACATCCGTGTACAACCGCTACGCTATAGGTACAGTAACTATCCTTTAATATAGATATATCACGATATAGAAAAAAAAACCTCCACCAGGTTTCCGTTTTATTATCATTTTACCACCTGATGGTAAGCGATGATGTGGTCGACGATGGAGCAGGCTTGCCTAGAAGTAACCTATTCACTCTTGGCTTAAAGACTCCCAGGTTGTAGCTATCAGGAAACAGATTCGGTCAGGACATATTTATTGGATAAATAATAATAATATATTTTGACCGACGAAATGCATGCAAGATGCAAGTTTTATCTGACTGATAACTAAATAAAATGCTGACAAGAAGCCGGGCACGCTGCCAAAAAGCACAACCAACATCTTCGGGTTCGTCGCTCAGCTCCGCCTCGCAGCCGCCGGGACCCGCGCCTGCCGTGAGTCCAGTGATTCCGGCCGCTGCAGTTGCGTCGAGCTCGAGCGACGAATACACCACTCCGCCGACGACACCACCACCTGCGCGTCGACGGGGAGGACGCCGGCCGCCGAGCGGCTTAGGACCTCGAGGCCCACCGGCCTCTGATAGGGTCCCAGCTCCCGGCGGAAGTGTGCAGCGCATGCGATGGACGCAATCCATAAATGAAAACGTCATGCGCTCATACTATGGGGCTACAGAGGGAGGAATTAACCTGACTGCGTACCGTGGTCGGATGCTCTCTCTGTTTCAGGTGCTTGAGCCAGCTGTCAACGTTTCGGCCCAGCGACTGTCGGATCAAGTGCGGGTTATCCAGCGTAACCGTATGTTGGATGACGCCGTACTTGATAGACTACGCCTTGAATCACGGAGTAGCCGTGTCTCACCTGTTTCGCCACCGGCCGCGGTGCAACTGCAACCCAGTGCTTCACCGCGACCCGACCACGTTGGTGAGGATGATGATGACGCAGCTATATCCGTGAGTACTCAATGCAATGAACGATTGAGGAGCGCTTTGGAGGATGCATTCCGGGAGCACCGCTCCACACCGCCTGGGCTTAGACCTCGTCTACCTCGTTTGCCCATGCATAAGAAAAATAAGGCGCTGGTGTGTGCTCTAGATTCGCAGCTATCGAATTGTTTTGATAGCAGCAAAGACCTTGCCGATACCCACTCAATCTTATACTGCGCAGCTGCAGCGGCATGTCGTGTAGCTCACGTCAAGTTCACAAATTGTGACAGAGCTACACGACCTGCTGTACCAGCTTGGCAGTGTAGGATTGAGCGTCGTATCGGTGAGGCTAGAGCACTCATCGGCAAGCTTATCTGCTTCAGGGAGGGCAACATTCGCCCTAGGGTGATGCGTTTCGTGAGGCGGGCGTTCTCGGGGACTGATATTAGTTCCCGAGATTATCTGACCCGCGTCACAGAGCGTATTGACTTCCTGAAGCAGAAGGTCTATGCATGGGCAAATCGTATTCGTCGGTACAAGCGGCGAGTGGAGCGGTACACTCAGAATCGCACTTTCCAAAGCAACGAAAGGTGGGTTTATAGGGCTTGGGAGCAACCGGACCAAGGTGTGTCCGATAGACATCTACCGGATGATGATGCTATGAGTTCATTCTGGCGCAGCATCTGGTCGGTGCCTGTCAGGCACACCGAGGGTGATTGGACTCGAGAGGTCGAGCGCGCGTGCGACCTTATACCAGAAATGGGGGCAATTACCATCAGCCCCCAAGATGTAACTCGTGCAGTCCGTCCGTTGCCTAACTGGAAATCTCCAGGGCCGGACGGGCTGCACAATTTCTGGATCAAATGGTTTCAAAGGTCGCACGCTCGCTTGGCAGCTCAGTTCCAGTCTGCCTTAGAGTCAGGGTTGCTGCCCCAGTTTCTTACGACAGGAATAACCCACCTGCTCCATAAATCAGGTAGTACTGCGGAACCTAAGAATTATAGACCGATCACGTGTTTACCGACGGTCTATAAAGTTCTTACATCCATTCTGAGAGCCAAAATTAACACCCATATTGATAAAAATCGTATCATGTCAGCCTCCCAGAATGGATGTAGGAATGGGTCCCGTGGTACTAAGGAGCTGCTCCTCATCGATATTGCTATTAGCCAACAGGTTCGTCGTTCTCGAAGAGATCTGTCGATATGTTGGATAGATTACAAGAAGGCCTATGACTCGGTGCCACATACATGGCTCATGAGGGTGCTGGAGTTGTACAAAGTTGATGCAACTCTGCGCACCTTCCTGATGTCGTGTATGAGGCAGTGGAGTACAGTCCTTCACTATCCAGGATGTCGTCAGATACAGGAGAACAGCGAACCGATAAGGATCGAGCGTGGCATATTCCAGGGCGACAGTCTGAGTCCACTGTGGTTTTGTCTGGCCCTCAACCCTCTCAGTACACTACTGGAGGGTTCGGGACAGGGCTATCGGTTGAGAAGAGGTGGTCAGGTCATATCACACCTCCTTTACATGGATGATCTGAAACTCTTTGCCCCCAACAACTTGCAACTGATGAAGCTACTGAAGGTAACAGAAACCTTCAGTAGCGCCATCAGAATGGAATTTGGTGTGGACAAATGTGCAGTCATGCATGTAAAGCGAGGGGAGATTATGGAATCCGTGGGAACTCAACTCTCGGATTCCATACACCTTAGATCCCTCTCCTCAACCGAAACCTACAAGTATTTGGGTATGTCGGAAGCGTTAGGCATCAATACTGCTGACGTGAAACAGTCGCTGAAGGAGCGCTTCTTTGGCCGCCTGAATAAAGTACTAAATAGTCTTTTATCAGGCGGGAACAAGGTGCGCGCCTTCAACGGTTGGGTCATGCCGGTATTGATGTACTCTTTCGGCATACTCAAATGGACTCAGACGGAACTTGACGCCCTGGATAGGAGGGTCCGCACACTGCTGACCGCAAATCGGATGCATCACCCACGATCATCGGTGATGAGGCTGTATATCCCGCGGAAATGTGGGGGTCGTGGTTTCTTAAATGCTAAGACCCTACACAACCGCGAGGTATGCAGCCTTAGGGAATATTTCCTAGAAACCGACGTGGGTATGCATCGAGATGTGGTCGCTGTGGACAAGGGCCTCACCCCGCTCTCCTTGGCAAACGAGAACTGGCGCAAACTTAAAGTACTGGATACTAATGACCGCAGGGAAGTATGGCAGAGCAAGGAGCTTCACGGACGCTTTTACCGGGTCCTACATGGACCCGATGTAGATTTCTTAGCGTCCGTATCCTGGCTGCGCTTTGGTGACCTATTCGGGGAAACCGAAGGTTTTGTCTGTGCGATTATGGACGAAGTTATGATGACGAATAACTACCGGAAATATATTGTGAAGGACGGTACGGTTGACATCTGTCGGGCATGCCACCGGCCCGGGGAATCAATCCGACACATTATTTCTGGTTGTTCTCGTCTAGCTAACGGAGACTATTTGCACAGACACAACCTTGTAGCCAGGATTATCCACCAGCAACTTGCTCTTAAATACAATCTTGTGGAATCTGAAGTACCGTACTATAGGTATGAGCCCGACCCAGTTCTCGAAAATAGCAATATCACGTTGTATTGGGATCGATCTATCATCACTGATAGGACTATTGTTGCCAATAAGCCTGACATAGTGGTGATAGATCGACAAGAGCGTCGCACAATGATTGTTGATATAGCTGTTCCTCATGACGAGAACCTCGTGAAGGCTGAGAAAGATAAAAAAACAAAGTATCTTGATCTGGCTCGCGAGGTTGTCGACATGTGGGAGGTGGATACAGCAGTCATTGTGCCGATAGTCGTGACGGCCAATGGCTTAATAGCCAAGAGCCTCGACCAACATCTCAGGAGGCTCTCGTTGGGCAGTTGGATCAAGGGCTTGATCCAGAAAGCAGTACTCCTGGACACGGCGCGTATTGTTAGGAGATTCCTTTCTCAGGAGCCCTGACCGCCGGTAGCTTGGACCACATTCCCGATACCGGTGGGCAACTACTTTTTATATTTTTAAATGTTTTTGTATTTATTTATGTTTTTCTAAGTACCTAAATATTTAAAAATTTAAAATTGTATGTATATAAAATTGAATAAATGGAATAATAATACATAATGTTGTCCATGGCTAAAGAGAACTGGCGCAAACCTGTAACACTCACTACTGATGACCGCAAGGAGGTATGGAAAAGCAAGGAGCTTCACGGGCGCTTTTATCGGGCCCTTCATGGGCCTGATGTAGATTTCTTGGCGTCCGTGGCCTGGTTACGTTTCAGTGACCTCTTCGGGGAAACTGAAGGCTTTGTCTGTGCGATTATGGACGAAGTTATCTTGACGAATAACTACCGGAGGCATATCATGAAGGACGGGACGGTTGACGTGTGTCGGGCATGCCACCGTCCGGGTGAGTCCATCAGACATATTATCTCTGGTTGTTCTCGTCTTGCTAACAGCGAGTATTTGCACAGGCATAACCAAGTGGCCAGGATTATTCATCAGCAGCTTGCTTTAAAATACAAACTTGTGGATTCTGAGGTGCCGTATTACAAGTATGTGCCCGACCCAGTTCTCGAAAATGACCATGTCACGTTGTACTGGGATCGGTCTATCATCACTGACAGGACTATTGTTGCCAATAAGCCGGATATAGTGGTGATAGACCGATTAGCGCGCCGCACAATGATAATCGATGTCACCATCCCACATGACGAGAACCTCGTGAAAGCTGAGAAAGAGAAACAAATTAAATATCTTGACTTGGCACACGAGGTTGTCGATATGTGGAATGTGGACTCGGCTGTCATTGTGCCGATAGTCGTTACCGCCAATGGCCTGATGGCTAAAAGCTTCGACGACCACCTGTCGAAGCTGTCGTTGCGCGGTTGGATCAAGGGCCTGATTCAGAAGGCAGTACTCCTTGATACAGCTCGCATTGTGAGGAAGTTCCTGTCTCTGGAGCCCTAACCACCGGTAGCTTGGACCCTGCTCCCGATGCCGGTGGACTACTATTTTTTATATTTTTAAATGTTTTTTTATATGTTTTCTTTTAAAAATATTTAAAAATGTAAATAATATGTGTAAAAATAAATATACGAAATAATAATCTTTTTTTTTTTTTTTTTTTTTTTTTTTTTTTTTTTTTTTTTTTTTTTTTTAATAATACATGGACAAAACGATTAACAGAGTACCAGCGATAGGAAAAGGAGAAAAGGGAGGCCAAGTGAAAGATGCAAAAACATTTTCAGTCACAGATGAGGATCCCATTATATTATATATTATATTGTATGCGGAAGGCACAAGAAAGAGAAATATAGAAAGGTTTAGGAGAGGCATACGCCGCAGAGGAGACTAATCACAAGATACACATAGCAATATAATAACAATATTATATAGGCAATTTAGGTTAAGTTATTTTAAGTTGCATTGTAGTTATAAATAACGACGATTTTTTTATTGTAATAAAAGAATAGTTGTTATTAATTACTAAGCTTTTATTAAGTTGTCCGCATCAAAATTTGCAAATCATTTTTCGACCACTTTTTGGTTCCCAATAGAACTGAAATTTGGTATACTTATGTAAGTCCGGTGACAGTGCAATATTATGATACCATCGAGCTGATCTGATGATGGCACGCGGGATGTAGGGACTAGAACTCCCTGATGGCAAATGGGACAGTAGAATTAAGACTAGTATGTTTTGTTATCCTGAATACTTTCCATTAGACATGACGACGAGCGTGTATAGTTCGTTGTAAAAAACATATACTTTAAATTTATTTTATTTATATTATTCTGTTCTCTATCCCACAGGGCAGGTTACTGCTTGGTGACGAACTTCACGCACTCCCCGTTTTGGGATCATAAACCTCTGGACAGCGACACCATCGACGACAGACTGACTTTCGGTCTATACTGGGCTATTTCGATGATCAATTTTACCAGTAAGTTATTTAACAAATATTCTGACATGTAATTTCAGCCAGCGGCTTCGCCCACACGGTATTAGTACTTCCCCTACTATAAATTATAGCCTATATGGTATTCCAGACTATAATCGATCTCTTTACTAAATTTCATACAGATCCTTGCAGTCGTTAAGGTGTGATTCAAAATCAAAAGTCATTTATTCAAACTAGGCTGAGAGCCAGCATTTTTTGAACGTCAAAGTTCTTCATTAAGACAGTCCCCCCAAAACTCATAGTCATAATTGTGACATATAGCGTATATATGTGATAGCTGCGTGGGTATTTCGCGACCGAAGAGAGATCAGGCGCAAAACCAAACGGCTTAACGTGCTTTCCGATGCACGAGGGTGTTACGAGTACATTACACCACCTACATCGAGTAAATCCGGGGAGTCACAGAGAAATTCCTAAGTAGAGATATAACCTACTTTCTAAGTAGCCATATGCCAAATAAGCATATTATCTTTCTTCTTACTTGTATAGATCACAGACAAACCTGGAGTGCCACAGACTGGAGGCATGTGATGTACACGCTGGTCATCCTAGAGATGTGCGTCATCCTGCGGATCTTTATGGAGGCCGTTTACTCCGCTACAATTATGGTCACCACGGCTTTAAGGTATTCCTCTGTCTTCTTCTACCTTATAAGATGCTCAAAGCAGTTCTTGCTGAGGTTCTATAGGATGGTTCTAACTTATAAGATGCCTAAAGTTTATAAATTAAATATTATTAAATTAAATGTTATTCTTATCAAGTTCGTCATGCTCCCCTAGATTTCACTCTGCTTGCGGTAGCGTTGGGGATCGGGTTACCTTGTTCCCTCAAATATGGCGAGGCGGGTAAGGGCTGACCTTTGCGTTATGCTCGTGAACGGGTGCTGCTTGTGGTGACTGGTCGTCTTGCTGGTCATGGTTTTGTTATTGTTATAATGATTAACTGTCTATTGATCTTACTATGATGGCCCTAGTTTATCACTAAACTTGTGGCTTCGTATCAGTCCTATCGATTTGATTCTACCGTTGCACTTGTAACCGAGCAACCTATTTATGCCTAGTGGTTTGGTTTACTTTTTACGCTTGAGTGTGTCTATTTTTGATGGTATAATGGAGTGTGCTAGATAACAAGTGGCTAATAATTTAATGTCATGGTATCTTTTGGATTTATAATTATATTCCTTTGCTGTGTGTTTTTTGTGTTCTCAAAAACGGTGAAAGAAAATATCGTGAGGAAACCGGCATGTCCTAGAACCAAACATTCGAAGACATGTGACATCCACCAATCATCGGGCATTGGGCCCGCGTGGTGGATTACAGCCCACACCTCACAGAGAGGAGGCCTGTACCCCAGCAGTGGGGGCATTCAAAGGATGATGATTCCTTTGCTGTGTTATGTTACATGATTATAATCTATGTAATGCTATTAATTACTTTGCATGTTACTAAAAAATTCAAGTTATGCTTATAGCAACACGTATATATTTGTGAATTATTTCGTTATCTAACAGTCGCTCCTGAATTTCACTTCACAGATATTTTTACCTCAGCTAGACTTTTAATCCGATATTGTAAGATACTTGTTAATTTAATTTCTAGGGAGAACTACGATTCCCGCATCGCGGTTGTGAAGAGTTTCTTGATCAGGAACGAGGTGGACCCTCTATTGATGAAGCGTTTCATTGCTTACCTCCAGCTCTGCTGGCACACCGACAAGGTACTCATTTGATAAAAATAATTTAAGGAATCTGCTGGATACGGGAAGCACATGACCGGTTGTTGAAGCATTTCTTGGGCCTGTGTCCAGCGATGGAGTTTTTTCTGGTGAAAGACGAGGAACATTATGAATAACAACAGATAAGAAGGTTACCTTGAGGACTGGAACGAGGTGGCCCTGGAAGAAAATGTCTTCTTTTTTGGTTGGGGTTGAAATCATCCAATGACTTGTCTTGTGATATCAGACTTTTACTGACTAAAACTCACCCCTGTTCCTTCAGTTGCCTGAGTGCCCAGGGGCGTGGTAACTCTGTTTCGAATTCATCCACGACCCCTGGGCAGGCATCGGCCTTGACGGGCCCCTTCAGGTGTTGCTGACATCTCTTTGAGGCGCGCGTGGAACACTACGTGCCGTTGACTCTTGGGCCTGGTGCTAATTGGCCTACGGTGGCCGGAGATCGTCCCTTGACCTCCGACGCCCAGAGCGTCTCGAGACAGGAACCTCCCGAAACAGCCGTGTCCGTTGAGGACCTGCACCTGGCGGAAGGCGAGGACGCCGTGGCGCCTCTCCAGCCACACAACACAAGAAGTTCCACCAGCTTTCGAGGACGAGTCTCAGGTACTTCATCGTCCACTCGACGCCGATGTGAACCCCTCCTACCGTTCTATCTATCTGGGAACCCGACGGTGGCACGTTCCGAGGACCATGAAAACACATGGCCTCGGACTTTTGCAGGGCCACCTCGAGTCCCAGTTGCCGGATCCTCTCGATGACTGTCGCAACCCCGCTCTTCAGTTTGACCGCCGCCTGGTGCGACCTCCCCTGCGCCAAGACCAACGTGTCGTCAGCAGCGTACCAAACTACGCTGACGCTGCTAGGGAGGTCGGCGCGCAACACCCAGTCGTATTCGATGTTCTACACAGGCGGCCCCAGGACCGATCCCTGTGGGACACCGCACGACATCTTTCGCCGGTTCCATTCTCCCTGGTGACTGGGGTAGACGACGGCCCTGTCCGCTAAATAGGCCTGGACCACGCGACGGTGATAGGGCGGCACCCGGTGATACCGGAGTGCCTCCATGATGCAACTCCAGGGCAGGGTGTTACCCGGGCCTGCGGACGGCGAGCAGTGGATAGCTCGCCGTCCGATCAGCACCAGGCCCGTGAGTCGACGGCGCGTAGTGTTCCACGCGCGCCTCAAAGAGATGTAGTCAGCCACCACTGACGGGGCCCATCATGGCCGGTGCCTGCATGCCTAGGGGTAGCGGATAAATTCTGAAAATGAGTTACCGCACCCCTGGGCACTCAGGCAGGGAAGGAACAGGGGTGGATTTTGTTGTATAAATAATATAGTTGCTCTGAATATGGATTGGAAGATTTATTTTATAAGTACCTACATTGGTACAGGAAGGAAAAAAATTCAGTGACAGATACACGTCAAAAATATATAGCACATAGAACAATTTTTCTTTAATAGCCAGTACGATTATTAATACTAAAAACTTCAACATCCTCCCCTTAATCGGAAATGGCTACAAATTAGGTTAAACGACTGTACATACACAAATACACATATATTTCAACCTGACTGTACTTTCAATGACAGTGACATAAAAAATTATAAAACATGGAGCACTCAACAGGTCAAACAATAATAAAAATAGTAGCAAAGTTAAATCATATTAAACCTATGTCAGACACACAACGTTGGTGTTTGCATCGACCTAAGCCTTTGGTCAGAACATCCGCCAACATCTTTTCCGTAGGCAAATACGATAATAATATTTTATTATTCTCAACCAGCTCTCTGATGAAATGGTAACGGACATCGATATGTTTGGTCTTACTATGATGTATAGGATTTTGTGCCAACTTTTGCGCACTTTGGTTGTCGTTATAAATAGTAACAGACGAACACTGACCTGTAATTTCATTTATAAGCCGCTGTAAATACACAGCTTCTTTAGATGCGCTGGACAACGCCATGTATTCAGCCTCTGTGGAGGACAAGGTAACTGTGGGTTGTTTTTTGCACTCCCACGACACTGGTGCATTCGCCAGTTTGAATACAAAACCAGTATACGATCTGCGGTCCCCAGAGTTGGCCCAATCAGCATCTACGAAACCTCGAAGAGGCTCTCCAGTCTTTTTAAATGTAAGACCGTAATCTAACGTACCTTTTAAATATTGCAGGACTCGTTTAGCAGCATTCCATTGCGCCTGCATGGGGTTCTTATTGAACTGGCTTAGGAAACTTACGGCAAACAAAATATCGGGCCTGGTATTGATAGCCAAAAACATTAGGCAACCGATCAAGTTTTGATAGGGGACATTAACAGCTGGTTCTATCTGAGAACGCAAGTCAATACTAGTGTCCATCGGAGTAGAAACGGTTTTGCACTCCGCCATATTAAATCGGTCTAAA
The DNA here is from genome assembly GCA_951329385.1 of Polia nebulosa. Taxonomy (NCBI): domain Eukaryota; kingdom Metazoa; phylum Arthropoda; class Insecta; order Lepidoptera; family Noctuidae; genus Polia; species Polia nebulosa. The sequence continues at coordinate 3,060,767 of OX589592.1, read as the reverse complement.
GTCTCTAATATGTAACGTTTTTGATTTACCTTCACACCGTTAGATTCTTTCTCTCTAACAACATGCAAACCAAGACAGTAACTAAGTTCACCTAAATCCTTAACACCGAAGAAATTCTTTAACCCATTTTTAAGAATGTTAGCTCGTTTCCATTATTATGAAACAAAACCAAATCATCTACGTAAATTGCCAAAATAGCGACATTAGTAGACTTAAATTTAATGTAGACGCAGGGCTCAGACTCCAATCTATTATAGCCTAAATCATGGAGCACCTCATCTAATCTTTTATTCCAGGCTCTGGCAGCCTGTTTGAGACCATCAAGCGATTTTTCCAATTTACACACCTTGGTCTCCTCCCCTTCGGATACAAACCCTTGGGGTTGTACCATAAAAACATTCTCCTCTAGTTTTCCATGAAGGAAAGCTGTGTCCATGTCTAAATGATGCATTTTTAAATTATGTTCTGTGGCTATAGCCATCAAAACCCTTAACGACGAGTAACGAACTACTGGCGAGAAAGTTTCCTCGTAATCAATTCCATAGCTTTGACGAAAACCTTTTGCAACTAAACGTGCTTTGTACCTACTAACTTTGCCTTTAGAGTCACGTTTTAACTTGAAGACCCATTTACATGGTATGATCTTCTGTCCTATGTTCTCTACTAAGGTCCAGGTACTATTAGTCATCAAGGAATTATATTCGTCCTCCATTGCGGCTATCCACATGTCCTTATCTGGGCGTAAGAATACATCAGAATAAGTAAAGTAAGGTTCATCATTCAACTTACCACTTTGCATCGCTGAACAACAGCAGACAGAGCAGTAACTTACAGGTTTTCTCTCCCTTAAATTGTACCTCTTAGCTTGTTCCACAGGCGTCTCTCTTTCGTCAACTGGTACTGTTGAAGTTGAAGAAAGAGGATAAGCCACAGCTGATAAGGGTGGTACAGCAGCAGCAGTGCTTGTACTCGCTACAGCATCAACTGAACAACCTTGCACCTGTAAATTATTGCTTTCAGATGAGAGAACAATACTATGACAATCTGATTCGTAACCTATCTTATTGTTAGAGAAACAATCTTCTAAAAATATTATATCCCGACCTTTAATGCTTTAATGTTGGTGGGATCACGAAACCTATAAGATTTCTTATCGTCGCAATACCCAACAAATATGTACTGTTTTGCTTTAGCGTCTAACTTTTGGCGATTGCAAGGCGGTACATGAACGTATGCATGACACCCAAATATTCGTAAATGAGAAATGTCTGGTTTTCTGTTATACCACATCTCATACGGAGTACGATTTTTTAAAGCTCTATGAGGACATCTATTTTTTAAATAAGTAGCAGTACGTACCGCTTCTTCCCAGAAGACCTTTGGTAGACTACTGTCTTGTAACATGCACCTAGCCTTCTCCACTAAGGATCTATTCGTTCTTTCAGCAACCCCGTTGGATTGTGGGCAATATGGGACAGTAGTCTGGTGCTTAATACCCTTAGAAGCTAAATAGGCTTCGAATTCAGCATTAACATATTCACCTCCGTTATCAGTACGCAAGTTCTTTATTTTATGAGATGTTTCCCTCTCAACTAAGGCTTCAAATTCTAAAAACTTTTTCTTAACATCCGCTTTGGAGCGTATAAAATAAGAAAAAATCATCCTAGAAAAATCGTCTACAAAAATAACTAAATACTTGTTTGACTCTAAAGACATTACGTCAAAAGGTCCACAGACATCTGAACGTATTACTTCCAACATTTTGGTACCTCTCCTATATTCAATAGCTTTGAAGGGCTTTCTACTCTGTTTTCCTTCAATGCAGGCTACACAAGGGTTTTTATCTAAAGAAGAATATTCAATACCTTTAGCTTTTCCATGACGCAGGTGTTCCAAAGCGACGGGACACAGATGTCCAAGCCTTCGATGCCACAGGCTCGAAGTAACATTCACTTCAGTAACCATAGCCCGCTCCGCGGAAATCGGTATCTGGTCTAGTTTGTATAAACCACCAACGTTGCGTGTAGCATGACCTACTACTTTACCGACAACCTTTACATCATTGTGTTTGTACATACAACAACCTTTCTTATCAAAAACAATAGTAATACCCTTCTCAACAGCCTTATTTACAGAAATTAAATTTGTACATAAGTCAGGAACATACAGAACTTCTTTTATACTACTTAATGTTAACTTACTGTCCTTAGCAAGCAACACTTCACCGACGCCAGCAGAGTTTATCTCTCTGTTATTGGCAAGAGTTATGTCCTTGCTCACACACATAGGTTTAAAATTGGTAAGCCATTCTTTAGAACTGGTCATATGCGAGGAGGCTCCAGAATCCACATACCAGTCTGTTGGACTTAAATTGCCTCCAACGCCCAAGGCGGAAATAAGTGTTGTCTCATTACTACATTTCTTACTTTTTCCCTTCCTTTCCTGTTTGCCTTTTTTATACGATGGGCAATCCGGTCGCTTGTGTCCAGGTTCTTTGCAGTGGTAACAAACAATGCTTCTCGCTAGTGCTTTATGCGGCTTCACAATTGTCTCTTTTGAAGCAAGAACCAATTCTTTAGACTCGCGCTTTGTGCTTTCGTTTAGCAATTTCTGTTCAACTAATTCGGATGTTACCTGTATAGTCGAGTTTTCTAGAGCCATAACTAAGGGATCAAAAAATGATGGTAACCCTCCTAGTAAAATTGCTCCTATGGACATATCGTCAATTACTCGCCCTATATCTGCTAGATCCTGAGCAGTGCTCATCACGGCATTGATATAATCTTCGATTGATCCAAAATCAATTAACTGGAATCTATATAGCTTCCGTTCTAACGCCAGCTTTCTACCCATACCTTTATCTTCATATACGTTTGCTAACGCATCCCATACCTCTTTTGCGGTTTGGCAGGACCATACAATATGTGATTGCGCCACCATCCAGGGTAAGACAAATCTTTGTGATGCTTTGAGATCTTTGTTTTTTCGCACAGCTAAAGGTGTATTGTCTTGCTGTTCGTACCCTATAACTGCAGACCATAGGTCTTCGTGCAGCAGGAATATGCGCATCTTAAATTTCCATTGAGGATAACCATCCTTACCAGTTAAGTGTCTGATGGATGTCAGCGAAGCCCCAGAACCCGAAGGCATAGCATTATTTCCGTCTCCCACTGACATTACGTAAAAAATATTTTTTGTCTATTTAAAAATATTTACGCACCAACAACGCCACAATTAACGAAAAACAACTATGTATTTATAAAAAGCACTATGGGTGACTGGGCCCATAACCATTTGTTGTATAAATAATATAGTTGCTCTGAATATGGATTGGAAGATTTATTTTATAAGTACTTTGGTACAGGAAGGAAAAAAATTCAGTGACAGATACACGTCAAAAATATATAGCACATAGAACAATTTTTCTTTAATAGCCAGTACGATTATTAATACTAAAAACTTCAACAGATTTTAGTCAGTAAGAGTCTGACACGCCCTCCCGCTCCACCCAGAGCGGGAGAAGTCATTGGATGATTTCCCGCAGGGTGTTGAAGGCATTGGCGATGTCTAGAGACACCGCCAAGATGACCCTACCCCAGGCCACTGCATCCCCCGTCATAAGGGCTCGCACGCGCATGATGGCGTCCACCGTAGAGCGCCCCCTGAGGAAGCTGGAAGGACTTTGGGGAAGCCTTTGCCAAGCAAGCATTGGGACAGTATGGGCCAGTAAAAACAAAGGTTAAATAACAAGGGATATGAACCTATGACACAGAGAAGAATATTTGCAACTACCATACTCTCATAACCTCCAAAAATAAAAAGTTAAAAATAGGAAGTCTAGTCTAAGATAACTGGCACTAGTCATGCACATCAGCTCTCCAACGAATGATAATTTACAATAGGGTTGCGTCCAGGGTAAAAAATAATAATTATATTTAGTCCGTAAGTTAGATTATCAAAAAATATTGGACAAGTATTTTTTGCTACATCAAAACAGTAGAAAATGACAAAGATAAAACGCATCAAAGTTCAGGATGGGAGCTTGTTGCGTCACTTAACATTACAAAGTGTACCTATTGATTACGATATGAGATATAACGTCACGCGAAATTTCACCGTACGTGACCAAAAAAAAAAAAATACTTGTTCAATATTTTTTGGTAATTTAAGAGATGGACTAATTAGATTTTTTTTTAGGACACTAGCTTATAGAGTATGACAAACCTGATAATGTCTCGTATGTTGTCCAGGCTTACAAGATGACTCACAAGAAGCACTCGAACATATTCTACGACCTGCCGGAGCACGTTTACCAGAACATCGTTGGCAGAAACCGCAGCATGTACATACTGGCCGTACCTTTCTTGAGGGTACGTATATATTTTATTCATCATCATCATCACTTCAGCCTGGAATTACTCATTGCTTCTTTTTCCGAGTCGCTTGTTAAAGCGAGCGTTTCACCTTCTGACGCAGTTGATTGCCTACAAAACTCGTTGTAATATAACTCAGGCTTGAATAGATTAGTTTGGTTGTAAGGCTGTTCCGTCACACCCCAACACAGTAATGATAACCTAACTTAACTCTTTTATAATTTGATCTTAGTAGGTAGCCGTGTTCTTAGCAGCATCAGTGGCAATCATTAGGGTCCTGTACCTCTTAAAGGTGTTAATATTTGGTAATATTGCCGAATCTTTTCGTATGCAGATGATACTGCGATTCTTGTCTGTGGACGTACTTGGGACATCGTGAAATCCAATGCTGAATTGGCGCTTACCAAAGTTATGGCTTGGCTCAATGAAAATCTACTTACTCTTAATGTTCAGAAAACTGTTTACATTCCATTTGCGATTCGGCGTAACACCTCTCCGCCCCGCTCGTTCTCTTTAACAGCTCACACATGCTCTTATCCCTCTACATCTTGCCAGTGTCCAGCGCTCACTCGAACCGTCAGTGTTAGGTACCTGGGTGTCCATATAGACGACGGACTACGATGGGATAAGCAACTGGAAGCCCTTATCACAAGAACCATGCGGCTTATACATATATTCAAATCGCTCAGAGAAGCTGCGACTCATGAAACTTTAAAAATGGTTTATATTGCTTTGTGTCAATCAATCCTGGGATATTGCATTTCCGTGTGGGGTGGTGCTACAAAAACTAACTTTCTTCGAGTTGAACGTGCTCAGAGAGCCATTCTTAAGGTAATGACTTGGAAACCTTTCAGATATCCAACGACGGATTTATATTCTGACTGCAAGGTATTAACGGTTCGGCAACTCTACGTGCTTCGAGTTATCCTTAGAACACATTCTAAAACACCCCCTACTGATACTAACAAACGTAGGAGCCCTTCCACGTTTAAACAACATAAAACTAAGTTTGCTAAGCACCAATATTACATACTATCCACCCACATTTACCATAAAATTCACAAACAACTCAGCATACAAGACCTCAACAGACACAAACTGAAATGTAAAGTCACTGAGTGGCTTCTACACCAGGACTACTCTTACACCGAATCCTTACTCAACTACATCACCTAGATACATAGTACTCACCTTAATACTCAGACTCACCTCCCTCACAAAATTTTAAAGTGTTTGTTTACTGTTGCTAATTTTATTGCTGTCATTATTTAATGTTATAATTTGTGATTAATTTTATAATGGTACCTAATTAATTTTAAAATCTGTAATTAATTTTTTATGGTTATTAATTTTATTATTGTATTAATTATTGCTACATTTTTATTATTTATTAAACTAATTTTGAATATATCTTGGCGACAATATGCTCCACTATTGAGTGGAGCATATTGTCGCTAAGTCGCCCGTTGGGTTGTCTTATTGTCTTATTGTAAACTGTCTCTCAAGATACAGGTAACCCTAGTTTGAGAGACAGGGTTTGTACTCAATGGTTACATTCCTGATCTTTAGTACGTATAAGTAATAGTGTTAATGTAACCTTTTATTTTTGTGCAAATAAAAACTATTATTATTATAATAGGAGTGCAGTGCACATGTACGGGAAATGGGCACTGCGCTCACATTTGGTAGCAGACGGGATTATGAAATCCCATTTTGCCGTGTTGTGTTTGCAACGACCTACGTCATCGGTCTTGTAGTCCTAATCGCGAATGCTGACTGAGTAGCTCCTAGTTGGTTACAATTTCCTAGAAAAGTGTTAGGAATTCTCTCAGAAGCGGACATTTACAAACCTTGTCTGTTGCAGATGGTCAACAAGGAGGACCTTAAGGCTGTGACGTCATCTGTGAAACTGTTTTACTCCTCGCCTAATGAGATTCTGCTCAACACTGGAGAGCTTACTAACGAGATATACGTCATCAAACAGGGCATTTGTGAGGTCGGTTGAGCCTGGGGTGCTTCTTCTTGAAAATTTCTACAATCGCATTAGACTGTATAATTATTGTTTTAATGATAGCATCTACAACAATACCTTTTCCTTTGTCATAATCTTTCCAAAAACCTTAACAATTAAACATTTTAACTCGTAAACTTGAGTTATTTAAACCTTAATTTTCGACTTTTTTAGATTCTTGATCCTACCTCTCGGAAGGCTATTGGCACATTGTCCTCGAAAAATCATTTTGGTGCTCTGATTTGTCTGTTACGTAAGTAGTTGATCACACCTGTATTCCCAGAATTATATACAATTTTTATGCTTATAAGTAGTCCTTTAGCCTCATGCTGAACAGCTGATGTGCAGGGCTGGTGGAGGTGACACTTAAAAGTTGTGTGGTACAAAATCGTATGACACTTATATCTGTCTTCTCGTATTGATCTGCTTTCCTTTGCTTTTGCCGCTAACTGCGCTTTCATGGATTATTGGACAAGAACACATGTGCTGCGTTCATCTTCCAGTATTTCCATTGTATTATTATTTTTATTCCGTAAACGTATTATTATTAAATTTATTTTCCTTTTTATTGTGTTCATATAGATGATTAATGATTATAAACGCGTGTAATTTATCTGAATATAAGAGTGTATGGTAACTTTTCAGGTTTGCCGGCATACTACACCATCCGCGCTGTTACCCACGTGCAAGTGATGTGCATACCCAAGAAGGCTCTGGCGAAAGCGCTGGCTGACCCGCAGATAATACAAGCTATTAATTTCGTCAAGAAAACTCCGGTGAGATAATTAGCAAGGTTCCACTGAATTACCAGTCTTTGAATTCAGATGCATCATTCAGGGAGGTGAAAGATAGCATTTTCGTAAGAAACAGCAGAATTGAGGACGAAATTCTGAAAGTCGTGCTAATCTCTGTGAAGTTAAGTGAAAATCGAAAATCGAGTGATACAATAAGGGCAGGACAGGGTGTGATTCGGAAGAAAGAAATGTTGATGGATTGTGTGAGAAGAGAATGAAGGTAAAATCAAATAAAAAAAAAACTTTTTAACAAAAAATTCAACCGACGAAAAAGAGCTAAAAAGCAAAAAATAAATAAACCTTTTAAGTCTTGAGTATTGAGCTTATTCTATATAAAATATCAAATTTTATGTAAACTAATTTTGAGTCGGCGCCAAACAACAATCTGATTATTAAATACGAGTATCTAAATTTTATGTGTACGTAGAAATGAAGAAGGCTAGATGTAGGTAATTAATCATTTTATTATGGCGCCGACTCAAAATTAGTTTACATAAAATTTGATATTTTATATAGGTAAATAAGCTCAATACTCAAGACTTAAAAGGTTTACTTATTTTTTGCTTTTAGTTCTTTTTCGTCGGTTGATTTTTTTATTAAAAAGTTTTTTATTTTATGATTTTTTGTGACTCGCATCATCTCTTAATTATCTGAGGCTAATTTCTAATCCTTCATCATTCCTCTTGGCACTGAGGTTCCCAGGATATTGACCAGTTGAGGTTACCTCCAATATTCTAAAGACGTCTTTTCTCAAAGCATATTAAGTGGTATCTGTCACTAAAACCAGTTTTTTATATCTAACTTCTATTATTAAGGAAAGGTATGGTTTCCATCATCAGCTCAGTGTCATGATGTGATGATTCCTAAATGCAAATACCTGATTAAGTTATGAAAAGTAAACAGAAACAATATTAGTGCCCAATTTTCGAGGTTTTCTCTCAATTTTATCAGGATTCCATAATCAGATCTGATGTCCTTGACATGAGACCACCCTTAAGGTATACCCTATCTAAGAAAAAAATAATCATCGAAATCGGTTCATAAACAACGGAGTGAGGGCCGAACATACGTACAGAAACGCTAAACGTGCCCACAATTTTCGAGGTTTTCTCTTAATTTTATTAAGATTCCATTATCAGATCCTGATTTCCTTGACATGGGACCACCCTTGAGGTATACCCTATCTAACAAAAAAAAAAAATTAAGATCGGTTCAGAAATGACGGAATGAGGGCTGAACATACACAAATATATATATATATATATATATACGGTCGAATTGAGAACCTCCTCCTTTTTTCATCGGTTAAATAGAGGCGATAATTTCTGAAATTGCGGTTTAAAAAGACGTATAGAAGAACCCTGTGGCACCGGCTCCAAATAAAGAATTATTAAGGGCAGACGACGCCAGTAATGGTCTCGGTAAAATAAGTTGTTCATATTTATGAGCTCTCTCAACTCCTGGAAGGATGCCAATGAATTCCAAGATAGCCGGAAACTAAACTTTTTAGTTATTTTAAGGAGTTCCAAAGGCTGCAGACGCCTGTACCGTCATTCGTCAAGTACGTCCTGCCGCCTCCAACGTCGAATCTAATGCATTTCCGGCTGCGCAGGAAACATGAACCTGATTCAGAGTTCCAGGACCCTTTCAACAAACTCGAGTTTCTATCCATCTTACGGTAAGTAGTTTACCATCATTATATATTCAATTTGATTTTAATAATCAAATTGAATATATAATGATCAAATCAAATCTAAATTGTTAGTCATTAAATTTCTTTTTCCCCGAGATAATAGTTGATCTTGCCTTGACAACAGAAAAGTGCATTTCTAGATCGTATATATAACAATGTCGCTTTCCGCGGCTGTCTGTCTGTTTATCCATGGATTGATGGATGGATCTTGATGCGGTTTTCCCTGATTGAAAGTGCGATACACGAGGAAAGTTTGTGTAAATATAGGTATATGTTACGCTCAATGACCGTAATCGCTCAATGAGCGAAAAAATAGCACACAACGCGTTGTGACTTCTATCAAACAGCCAAAGCGCGAAAATAACGTCGTGTCACTTTATAAAACGGCCATAACGCGTTGTGGCAATGAAGAAAAGCCACGACGCATTCTTAGCTATAACAGATGCAACCATATCGCGAAATTTTAATACAACCTTCCTGCGACATATAATTATATTGAAATTAGCACTTCACCCGCGACTTCGTCCGCGTGGATTTCAAAAATGTAATAATAATATAATTTTTATGTCAATAAAACTTATCAGTACCTATCTCACTCTTGGAGAAAGGCCTCTCCCAAATTCTTACAGGTTTATTACAGTGAGTTATTGTAGCTCACTTATCATACCATATTTGACAAAAGCTTTTCCACAGGGTTTCTGATCTTTTTTTTTTGTGGGGTGGGAAATCATCCAATGACTTCTCCCGCTCTGGGTGGAGCGGGAGGGCGTGTCAGACTCTTACTGACTAAAACCCTTCCCTGTTCCTCCCTGCCCTGAATGCCCAGGGGCGAGGTAACTCTTTCGAATTTATCCTCAACCCCCGGGCAGAGGGTTTCTGATCCTTGAGATCTAAATCCAGATAGCAAGTTACGTCAGTATTCTAACAGCGTAGTAGTGACAGTTAGCGTAAAACATTATTAAATTCAGAACAGTCCTTTTCACAAACTAAAAACAAGTTCTCAATTTCGCAGTCCAAAAATACCAACACCGAAAAAAAAATGACACTCACGAATAACGTGGCATTATATTTGTGAAAGAATTTTCAAAATCGGTTCAGTATATCCAGAGATTACCCCCTACAACCTCAGAAATTTTACCTCTTTACAATATTAGTATAGATTTGTCTGAAATAAATTGAATTAAATAATTTATATGACCGTTTTATAATATTAAAGTCTTACCCAACAGCTACGTCTTTCCCCGCTACACAATCCGACCCGACGGCAAATACCTGCTCCGCTACGAGTGGTTCCGCCTCACGTGCGCGCTCTGCTCCGTGCAGCTGTTCCCGCACTACACCTACCTCGTGCTGCAGTGGCCCTTCCTCTACTACGTCACGCTCTTCCTCGATCTGTCAGCGTATTTCGATATGTAAGTTTATATTCAAGGAAACGTTAGCAAGTTTGAGAGGTTCAGTATACACATCATCATCAGTCTCTTATAGCAACTTATTTGGATTCGGTGTACCATGTGTTTCATACTTCTTTTTAAAGCAGGTGGATGCGCGGTGTAAGCTAAAGCGGGAAACCAAAAACTCAATTCAGTGGTTTTTTTTTATGGGGGCATTCCGTACTGCAAGAGGAATACGGTAAAAGATAGTACGGATTTAGGAGGGAAAAGCGCATTTACTTGATCTTCGTAGTAGTTTTCCTCAGCGTACCACAACACAGAATGTTTCCTTTTGGCACTAAATTCAGCATTCACGAATAAAGGATGATGCCAGAGTTTCTATGAAATCCGGTCCCACCTTCCAATAGCTATGTGTGTTACATTACATCGTTGGATAGGTAATTTTGAGCTGAATAAAAGTTACAATGGCGCTAAGTTCCAAATCTTAGTCCGTTCAGAGTTATTCTTTATTAAACATGGTTGTTTTATCAGTAGCCAAGCAATGATACGAGTATTTTTACGTAATAATTGCATTTGTGCTTTATACACGTAGTGTAGATACTAACCTACGGTTATCAATTGCGTCACTGAGTCGCAAACCTTATGACAAAAAGTTAAACAGATGTCCACATTGACTTAATGCTATATTTTTACAAATAAAACACAATAGCGTATTTTAAACCTTTACATTTATTTAATCATCGTTGTCTACAATGACGTTATTTAAAAATAAGGCTGGGCCTACAAATCCCTCATGTCTGGCGTGCCCTAGGTACCAAATGATTGAAACAATATGCGCACAGGTCCCTACAGTACGTCGTCCCGTTATGCAGGTACAATATCTTTGTATAATATCGTTGTTGCCAACTAATAAGTAACAGTAGAGTGGAGAGCCGCCGAATCCCGAAATACGAGCTCGTCTCAGTTTGGGAATCAGTGTGCTATATGTAGTTGCTACACTGTACCATGATTTTACCATAACTATGTCTACATTTTGTTATATGCTTACTTTTGTACTTTTTAATGAATAAAATTATTATTATTATTATTATAGTAGTACTTTCTAGCTCTCACGTGTCGCGACTGTATACGACCACGTAAGAGCCAAGCATCCTCATCAATGCCAAAATCAGGTAAATCCTCCAGTGCCGCTTCTCGGTATATTTCTATTGTATACATTCCATTTTGTAGATGTTCGCTGCAGTAAGATTTCACTAACTTCAGTTGGTCGTGTTAAAATCTAACCTCGAACCTGTTTGTACAGCTTTTCTCATAATGTCACTAATGTCACTGAATTGTGCTGCATTGAAGTCATGGGTGACATTGCAATGTTGAGGTAATTCGTCCCAACTGTTACTCTCTAGGTGTTCTTGACAAACTCTGGCGCTATTGGGGATGTACAGCTTGTGTTCACAGAAAGTGTGTATTTTTATGACTTTTCTGGTATTCTGTGACGAGTGACATTACGACAGTTGAGGAAAATACAATGCCTAGCAGTGTTTGGTGCTTGTGAATACTCGGGAATTTCATTCCCTCCTCCTTCTTGAGGAGGAGGCAATGGAGGAGGCGGTCTGACTGCACTTTCAACTCTTTGCCAACATCGATGGCACACACTCCGCGTGTTGTCAAATACAACCTGTAAAAAAGTATACTTAATAAACACATTATTTCTTTTTCTAAATACATCATAGTCTAAATATAAAGTACAGTAGTTAAGCTTAGTACTACGTGCGCTAAAACAACGCACACATAGACATCTTCCCACCCACCGACACGGAATACACCGGAACTTAAACTAGGAAACCGGATTCTTAAATGAGTGCGTGTTCATGTGTGTGTGCGTTGCTCGAGCGCGCGTAGTACTATGCTTAACTTCTGTAGTCTCTCTATTTTGTGTCTAGCGCAATATCTCTTGAAGTACTTACCTCCAACAATGCATTTACCTGAATGTATGTTGCAAACTCTGGTCGCATTCTTGTAAGTTCATTAGTCAAAAGATGTTGCTGGTATCTTCCGCGATAGAATCCTCTACGACACATGACACAGTTCCGTGAAACATCCATAGTAACAAACAATAGTCCAATCGAAAAGCACTTCAATAATCCTTAATACAAGCCGAATGTCAATTATAAACAGATACCAAAAAAGTCCAAGAGATAGCCGGGGTCAAATAAAAAGAAACTGTAAACGAACGGAATGAAAAGACGTAGTCACACACGTATTACAAACGAACGACTACTTGCGCTTGCGCGCACTCTCGCCGCCTATCCGTGCCGCTAACCAGTTTCATTGTTCTGAGCATACTTAACGAGTGCGAGTGAGACAGACCGATAAAAAGGTTTGCGTTACCGTCTACACTACGTGTATAAAGCACAAATGCAATTATTACGTAAAAATAGCATTACTTGGCTTCTGAATAAACTATCATGTTTATTAAAGAATAACTCTGAACGGACTAAGATTTGGAACTTGAGGCCATAGTAACTTATATTCAGCTCAAAAATACCTATCCAACGATGTAACACACATAGCTATTGGAAGGTGGGACCGGAATTTGCATCCTCCTTTGCGAGGACTCCATTTATTGCGACTGTTCTACAAATATTCAATCCAACCACTGGCGTCAGATTCGGCCAGTTACACAAACACGCGATAGTTGTTTTTTCTCACTCACACGCTTTAGGTAGGGGTGCGCGGGAGGGGAAGCTGGAGACGAGTAGTACCATTAAATCAAAAAATGAAGTTATCGCGAAACCAGAACTCAGCTCAACCAGCAGGGATCTTATTACTGTGTTGTGTTTTGTCGTGGCGCCATCTGATGCAATTCATTAGCTACAAAAATCGTTGTGATTTGACGTAGACTTAAACAGAGTCGTTCGATTGGTGTATCCCGTGCCACAGCCACAGCACAACAAGACACTGTAATGTGCCCGTAGCTTTAGTCTTCATCTTGCATAGTAGCGGGACGCACCTTCTTTCTAGATATATCATCCTTCACATATATAATCCAGACTTTTATTTGTCTTAGATAAGGTACCTACATTTTTGGTTTGTTTGTGATTTAAATGTTATAACATAAACCTGCTATGTTTGCATGATTCGTCATTAGACGACTAATTATTTATAAAATTGTAATCTCATTCAAGTGAACTGTAATGTTTTTTGTGAGAATAAAGATTCTTTAAACCGAACCGAAACCGACTTTTTTCTTATTCTGCCACATCAAATGCCCATACCTTAAACAACCGATTTCCACAGTACTTTTCAGTTATCGATGCCATTTTCAGACTTCTTCTTAGGTTAGTTTCAGTGCAAAGCGGTACTGTATTGTGCTATACTCTCCAAGCTGTTTCCAGGATTCACTCTTTTCCTGCCAGGGTCGCGGGAGTGTTTAAACAAGTCACCGCGACCCTGGCACAGACAACTGAAGGAACACAGATGGGTTTAAGTCAGTAAGAGTCTGACACGCTCAGGGTCCGAGTAGGGTGGGAGGGTCCCACCCTACTCGGACCCTAAGCGGGAGAAGGCTTTACTTTTTGTATAAAATCACCTATGTTTTTCTGTGTGTCAGTTTCCAACGCATGCTGATTGGCTACTTCAACGACGACGGTATCCTGGTGTACCATCCGTTCAGTACTGCGTCCTACTACATCAAAGGAGGCTTCATCACGGACTTGTTAGGATGCCTCCCTCTTGAAAACTTGGAATCTCCACGCATGGACTACCACGGTATGAAAAATTGTGATTCCGCATTAAAGAATCTAATTTACTGATGATTATGATTTAAACAGCAGTAACCGAGCTGCTAAACAATATACGGACGGTATTGTTTAACGATAGGGCGCTGGTTTCTGTCAATCAACCTGCCCGCGCCTTTTCCCAACTATCTTGGGGTCGGCTTCCAGTCTAACCGAATTCAGCTGAATACCAGTATTTTACATGGAGCGACTGCCTATATGGCCTCCACAACCCATTTACTGCGTAATACGATACCCCTTGATAAGACTGGATGTCAGACTTTCGGGCTTCTGACGACCCGTAACGACTGTCAAAGCGCCACGATTGACAGCCGGGACCATGCAACGGCTTAACGTGCTTTCGGAGGCAGGGAGGAATCTCGGTATGTAAAGATGACCCATCCACGGACCAACGCCGGCAAGCGTAGCTTAACCTGATGGATCGACCCGTGCGGCTGTTATTATTTTAGCCACGAGCTCCTCCTGGAGGGCGCTGATTCTGTCTTCATTCGTAATCCATGGTGGCAATTTCCCGTGGCCTCACGCCCAATCCAATTCAGATACTCACCGAAGCAACCGTACCTGGTCACCAATTCACCATCTGCGTGATGCGCTCCCATCTTTTCGGCCAGGCTACGAAGTTCAACACGGCGGATTCGACACTGCGCTTGCGCGAAAGCTGCGGCTGCTATGGCCGCCCGCGCCAACGCTCGAACGCATGTCACCGTTCCAGCCGCCTGAGCCTTATAATAGCTATTCCTGTCACGCTATTGCCTCGTCTGTTATGTTTAACTAAGCTTGATTTACACAGTGCGATTTAGCGTATCTTCCAAGCACTGTGTTTAAAACACGGTGCCAATAATTTGTTGCACCAATTCCACTTCTTCTTCGTCTAATAGATGATTCCAAAATTAAATCTCTTTTGAGAAAATTTTAGCCACGTCGTTAGCGTTTGCATTTGCCCCATATAGGTCTTTCAAAGTGCTGGTGTTCTTGCTAAGAGTCAGAGGGCAGATAAGAGGTGAGGCATTGTTTGGGACGAACATAGCTCAGCTTCAATTCTACTGTACGCCACAGACACAAAAAAATACATCGTAATATTAAATTCTTCTGAATGCGTTGTACAGAAGACAAGGTCCGTGTGACTCCAACGAAACAGTTCCTGATGCTGAACCGCCTGATCCAGATGTACCGGATGCCGGGAGCCATGAACGTGCTGAAGGAGTACATCGAAAGACGAGACATTCTCATGGTGTAAGACTTTCAGAAATTCACTAATTCTAGTACTAAGAAATGAATTACTATTATTACTTGGGTATATAATGATGGTATCTAAATATACTACACTACTACTCGAATAGTACAGACTGTTGTCAACATTATCTGACCCACCCTAAAATCAAACGACTTTGGACCCTCTTCCTGTAACATTAAGGTTTATTTAATTTATATGAGCTTATCACACAAGTGCACGAGGACTCGATGAACAAAAATACAATAATAACACAGACACTCAAATTTGATCTTTAACACGTAACGTTAAGGTAAACCCACCCAACATAGTCGGAGCCACCGGCATTATATATGTTTTTGTTAAGCTATTTTAATCATTATCTCGTTAACATTAAAGTTGAAAAGCTTTTAAGTCACACTACATAATTACAACCCAATCTTTAATTTCGTGTATTCCCAACAAGTTCTTGTGGCTTAGCGGTTTGATGCTGGATTGACGACGAACAGCATGTGGGTTCGAAAACACAGTCCACCTATACATCAGTTTCTTTTTTAATGTGTTTTCATTTCTACAATATTGCTTGCAATGTTAAAGAACGACCAATATGTATTTCACCTAATAACTTATCTTGTAAACGGGTGGGTAATTTTAAAAACTTTAAGTTCACAGTTCTCTATAATGAATACGAATATTTATTTTTCAACTACCCACTTATTACAAGTTATGTGAAAATATTACCATTTTAAAAAGTTTATGTATAGTCTGTTAGTTCTTTACAATAATACAAGAAATAGTTTTGGAATATAAATTCTATATTGAAAGCAAAACAATATCTTTGTCGCAGGATTTGATCTCGAACCTTGTTTTTCTCAGTCTTAAACACAGACCACGAGACCAGAATTACTTGAACTCAATCATTAAAATAAGCTATTACACTTATCATATTATAACAAATAGTTATAAAATATAACCTAATGCTAACGTTTTAGCTGAGAGCGGCGGTGCGTAGGCTGAATGCCAAAAACACCGCCCCAGGACCCGATGGCTTTCATGGGAAAGCCTGGGTCCTGGCCTTGCAAGAGGCTCTCGGGCCTCGACTCAGAGGGCTTTTAAGCGCATGTTTGGAGAGGGGCCAGTTTCCACGTCGGTGGAAGACGGGGAAGCTGGTCCTGATCAAGAAGGTGGGGCGCCCTGCGGACTCTCCGTCCGCTTACCGGCCCATTGTGCTGCTCGACGAGGTGGGCAAGCTCTTTGAAAGAGTAATTGCAGACCGCCTCGTCGGGCAGTTGGTGCGGGTGGGGCCGGACCTGGTGGAGAGCCAGTACGGCTTCCGCAGGGGGCGCTCCACGGTGGACGCGGTCATGCGCGTAAGAGCCCTCACGACGGGGGATGCAGTGGCCCGGGGTAGGGTCGTCTTGGCGGTGTCTCTGGACATCGCCAATGCCTTTAACACCCTGCCCTGGAGTTGCATAGTGGAGGCACTCCGGTACCACCGGGTGCCGCCCTACCTCCGTCGCGTAGTCGAGGCGTACTTGACGGACAGAGCCGTCATCTACCCCGGTCATCAGGGAGTATGGAACCGGCGAGAGATGTCGTGCGGTGTTCCACAGGGATCGGTCCTGGGGCCGCCCTTGTGGAACATCGGATACGACTGGGTGCTGCGCGCCGACCTCCCCATTGGCGTCAGCGTAGTGTGCTAGGCTGACGACACGCTAGTCTTAGCGCAGGGGAGGTCGCACGAGGCGGCGGCCGACCTTATGACACGCGGGGTTGCGACAGTCATAGAGAGGATCCGGCAACTGGGACTCGAGGTGGCATTGCACAAGTCCGAGGCCATGTGTTTTCATGGTCGTCGGAACGCGCCACCGTCGGGTTCCCAGATCACGGTAGGAGGGGTTCGCATCGGCGTCGAGGGTACGATGAAGTACCTGGGACTCGTCCTCGACAGCCGGTGGAACTTCGTCGAGCACTTTCGACGTTTGGCTCCCAGATTGGACAGGGCCGGGGCCGCCTTAAAGCGGCTCCTACCCAATCTGAGGGGGCCAAACGCCTCCTGCCGTAGGCTCTACGCGGGGATCGTGCGCTCCATGGCCCTCTACGGAGCGCCGGTGTGGGCGCGTTCATTGAGGCAGCGATCAGCTCGCCAGATGAACGCGTCCCAGAGGGTCATGGCGATCCGTATGATCCGAGGATACCGCACGATCTCCCGCGAGGCTGCGAGCCTCCTTGCCGGACTTTCACCATGGGATCTGGAGGCAAAAATCCTCGCGCACCTGTACGAGTGGCGCGAGGAGGCCAAACGCCGGGGCGAAACTCTGCTACCGCGACAACTCGCGGCTCGGCGGACGGAGCTCCGACAGGATCTCATGGTGACATGGAGAGAGCGACTGTCGCAACCCAGCGCTGGGCACGCTACCATTGAGGCGGTAGTGCCCCTCTTTGAGGCTTGGCTGGAGAGGCGCCATGGCAACCTCACCTTCCATCTGACGCAGGTGCTCACCGGACACGGCTGTTTCGGGAGGTACCTGTGTCGTGTCAAGGCGGAGGTGACCCCTGAGTGTTTCCACTGCGAGGATCGCCCAGAGGACACGGTGGAGCATACGGTGGAGGTTTGCCCCGCTTGGGCAGAACACCGCCGTGTCCTCGTGGATGCGATAGGCGGCAGCGACCTCTCGCGCCGTGCCCTGGTTCAGGCCAGGGTACGGAGCGAGAGGGAATGGGAGGCCGTCTCCTCCTTCTGCGAAGCAGTAATGCTCGCGAAGAGGGAGGCGGCATACGTTAGGGAGACTCAACAACGGCCGAGTAGCCCTAGCGCCCCCAGCCGCGACCGCCGCAGGAGACGCCAGGGGCTGCGAGACGATTTCCGGCCACCGTAGACCCGGGCCTGCGGACGGCGAGTAGTGGGTAACTCGCCTTCCGATCAGCACCAGGCCCGAGAGTCGACGGCGCGTAGTGTTCCACGCGCGCCTCAAAGAGTTGTCAGCAATAGGGACGGGGCCTGCCACGGCCGATGCCTGCCCGGGGGTGGAGGATAAATTCGAAAGAGTTACCTCGCCCCTGGGCACTCAAGGCAGGGAGGAACAGGGGTGGGTTTTAGTCAGTAAGAGTCTGACACGCCCTTCCGCTCCACCCTAGAGCGGGAGAAGTCATAGGATGATTTCCCACCCCCCAAAAAAAAAAAAAAAAGCTAACGTTTTAAAGATCAAATTTGCGTGTCTATATTATTATTGTATTTGTTCATCAAATCCTCGAGCAGTTGTCTGATAAGCTCATATAAATTAAATAAACCTTAATGTTACATGCAGAGGGTCCAAAGTCGTTTGATTTTAGGGTGAGTCAGATAATGCTGACAACAGTCTGTACGTCTACCTGGGACAAACGCTCCAGTTACGTAGGGCTAACTTCGAGGAAGAGTTCAATCGACGAATTCGACTCGGCTGGGTGGCGTTCGGCTATGACCAATGCGTGTTGCCTTTGCCAGTGATGACATATGGAACGTGGTCGCTCACAATGGGATTCATCAGAAGGCTTAAACTTACCCAAAGGGTAATAGAGAGGGCCATGCTTGGAGTTTCCTTGCGTGATCGAATCAGGAATGATGACATCCGCAAAAGAACCAAGGTTACCGACATAGCCCGAAGAATCGCCAAGCTGAAGTGGTAGTGAGCAGGGCACATTGCTCGCAGAACAGACGGTTGATGGGGCCGAAAAGTTCTGGAGTGGCGACCACGTACCGGAAGACGCAGCGTTGGTGGACCGATGACCTGGTGAGGGTCGCGGGTAGCCGATGGATGCGAGACGCACAGGACCGGTTATAGTGTTGTGGCGACACTTGGGTGAGGCCTATGTCCAGCAGTGAACGTCTTTCGGCTGAAATGATGATGATGACAATGACTTACCTCGAAAAAATTAAAATAAGGGCATTAAATACAATATTGTGAGGCAGGTAAAGGTGCGGCGAAAACAGTTTTAAGTAGGATGGCTATGGCCTGAATGTTTTTTTTTTTTGCTTTATTTAAATACGAGTATATTTAATGAGAAATGAAGTAGAATTGAAAAAATATGGAGGGATTTGGCTAGGACATAGTGATGAGAACTGATGGTGTATAACTATAGAATATATTGGGATTGGGGTTAGAGGTTGATGATATTATGATTTCTATCAAGGATATAATAGATTAGGAAAGTTTTCGAATGTGAATATCTATACTAATATTATAAAGAGGTAAAGTTTGTGAGGTTGTCGGGCTAATTTCTGGATCTACTGAACTGATTTTGAAAATTCTTTTACCAATTGAAAGCCACGTTATTTGTGAGTGTCATACATAGGCTATAATTTTTTGAAATCCACGCGGATGAAGTCTCGGTCGAAGTGCTAGTATGGTATAAAAAGGAGAGAGGAAGGCCAAAAAACGATGGATAAAATGTGTTAAATATGACATGGGTAAAAGGAAGAGATGATGGCGAATGGGGATGTATGGAAGAAAGTAATGATGCACCCACCTTATATACATTGGGAAGAGTTCAGGACGATGTTAATAATGATGACATAGTAGACGCAGAAAATTTTCAGACGAAGAGTTCTCTGTGATCGTACGTACCGCGGACTACCTGCGCCACATTTTTCCTTCTCTGTCAAATCCATCCAAAGTTTGTCTGTCAAATATCGCTTTTAATGATAGTTTATATAGCCAGAGTCTTCGCCCGCGTGGAGTTAGTACTTACCCCGGTAAAACTTTCAATCCCTTTTCAACCCCTTAAGGGATGAATATCGAAAAATCCGTTCTTATTTCTCGTCTACGTCTTAAAAACAATGCCTGTGAAAAAAAATCAACTTTCTAGGTCCAAAGGTTAAGGCTGGGCGTTGATGGGTCAGTGAGTCAGGCCTTCTCTTTTTATTATATGTATATTATAAACGGGGAACGGGTGTAAGAGAAACGCAGGTGCTTAGGAGTAACACTATAATCACTTAGATCACGCAAATTAACATCTAAGAACAAAATCTCGCGCACATTCGCTCGCTGGCTGGCAGCTTAGGTGAATCAGAACTTCGTGGAGCTTGCGCGGGCGCCCTCTTAACGGGCGGTCGGGTAAGCACTCTGGCTGGGGGGCCATGATATCATTTACATTCTGCCGTACGCTATAATATACGTATATTTATTCTTAACTCCTACTGTTATATTGTTATAGTGAAGAGTAAATAGTATATCTATATATTTATGAATACAACATAACTGTAAATGATAAATGATTTTATTTTTGTAAGTAGGTTTTGACAACACTTTTACAAGTCAAAAAAAATTTTTTTTTAGTTATATGTGGCCGGTGTTTCCTAGCTGACTACCCTGAGAAGAAACACCGAAACAAACTCAGAGGTCAAAGTCTCTTTTAAAGTGTTAAAATCCATACAATATGTACTGGTCAAATCATATGAGAAGCATATACGTTTATGTCTGGGATGAGTTTTTGAGGCAAGTAACACGCAAATTGGAGTGGACCAAGCATTTGTCAGTTATCGTGAAGCTCAACTCAGAACTTTGAGGAGCTCAACGAACCGACGAATAATACCAAAGTAAGGCCATTTGGGTAGGCCGCAAAAATACTCAAACTGCCAGACAATCATAAAATCTACATGAGTATAACGCCATACATAGTTCTCGCATTCACATTCACATTCGCATTCATTTCATATGAGGACCATGCAGCTTAGTGTCTGTAATGGTCTTTTGAAGAAAGAACCACACATATTTGAGTGGCCCTGTCCAGTCAGACGAACAATACCAAAGAGACACACATATACACACACACATTACACATTTACATTTGGGTAGGCCGCTAAAGTACTCAAACGGTCAGACAACGTTAAAAATACTGTAAAAAGGAGGAGAAAAATAATAATAATAATCCACATAGTGCTCACATTTACAATAATTAAGTAATCAATTTTTTTTTTATTTTTTTTATTTAATCATTTATGTACACACAGAGACACAGTAACAATAAACATAATTATAAATACAGTACAAAGGAACTGCTTATTTCTTAAGAAATTTCTACCAGCAGACCTGCGATAGGAGAAGTGAAAAAGAAATGTAGACAAAAGTGTGTAAGAAACAGAAAAAAGAATACGAGATGTCCTATACTAAGGTATCAAATAAACCTACACATATATTGTAAATATATATATATATACTTACATAAATATATACCTAATACTGTAAATATATATAGATACATGACATACAAATACATAAAAAATATTATAATAGAGAGGAAAGGTAGTGCTCTTTAACACGATTTTTGAAGAGAGAAATTGACTTCAAGTCTCGAATGCTAGGCGGAAGCGTGTTCCACAATCTTACTGCATGGACAGAGAAAGAGTAGGAATAGTAACTGGATTTATGAGGATGGGTTTCGAGGAGGGATCTAAGGTGAGATCTGCACGGCGCGTCACCAGGGCGAGCGTAAGAAATTCGCTCACGCAGGTAGGAGGGATAAGACGGATTGTGTAGAATGTTGAAAAGGAGACAAAGAATCCGAGTGTTCCTGCGAAGTCGGATTGGGAGCCACTTGAGCTCCTTGCGAAGGTGAGAGACATGGTCATACTTACGCAGACCAAAAATAAACCGGATACCTAAGTTTTGCAGACGCTCAAGCTTGCTTAGTAGCTCCTCAGTAGCATCCAGGTAGCAGGCATCGGCATAGTCTATAATCGGCTGAATAAGAGTTTGGGCTAAAGAGATTTTTGGTTTTAAAGGCAATAGCTGAAGGCATTTAAGCGAATGGAAAGAATAGTTTACCTTTCGACTGACCTCGTTGACCTGCGCACGCCACGACAGATTGGAGTCAATAATAACACCCAGATCTTTGGCAGTATCAGAATATTCAATAAGAACACCATCGAGATATAAAGGTGACAGGGATATTTATGCTATGGATATCACTGTATCTTTTAAACAGATTAATATTTGTATGTGAATACATGAGATTCTCAAAAATATTGAGAGGGAACAGTCATAATATTAATCTCTTTAAATTTGTCTCAAAGGCAGTGTCTGGGGCTTAATTTATAAATTGCACGAATAGCCCTTTTCTGAAAAACAAAAATTGTCTGAATATCGGCGGCATTTCCCCACAACAGAATACTGATAATGAATGATACTATTCCAGCATTCAAGCGATACCTCTGTTCATGGCGATGCTGAACATAATCACTTGCTTCATGGTGTTCTACTCCGTGAAGATCTATTACAGTCAGACGGACGATGGTTACACTTGGCACATCGAGCCGTTCCAGGACGATGGAGGATCTTGGATGCATCTGTTCAAAGATACTTGTAAGATTCATTTATTTTTTATTGTAATTATTTATTCGTCTATATTTTTTATGTTTGGACGATGAAGGAAGACATCGAGAGGAAACCGATATTTCCTAGAAACAATCCGAAGACTTGCGACATCCACTAACGTAAATTAGCCGACCGAAAAACGTTGTCCTGTCTTAGCTATGAACTGTCAAACGCGCGAAGTTTAAAATAGTCGTTAAGTTTTCTGAAATTTTCCGCGCAACTTTCTTAATTTTTTGTATCATAGAACCTTCTCCTGACAATAAAAAACCGGCCAAGTGCGTATCCGATTTCGCACATTAAGGGTTCCGTACTAAATATTGGTATTTGTTAGTATAAAGTATACGTAGATAATAATAAACATTATCACCAAATTTCAAGTTCATAAGTCATTGGGAAGTGAAAAAATTCTTCGTAACAAAATTTTGTGACAGACGACGGAGGAACAGACGGACACGTGAGTGACAACAATAGAGCTTCGTTTGGACCCTTCGAGTACGGAGTCCTAAAACAACAAAAAAGAATAATTAGCGAAATCGGTCCAACCGTTCACGCGTGATGCCGTGACCAAGGGAAGTAGGTATTCATTTTTATATCTATGTAGGCTGACTGGTAATTAGTGACCGATACTTAAACACATGATTGTACTCATGATAACAAACAACTTTCCCAAAGAAATTTATAGTGAGACAGAACGGCGTCACGCGGTTAACAGCTGATAAGTCACAGGCGCGCGCGCGCAAATTTCATACAGCTGTTGTGGTATTGTGATAAAAGTGAATGAGTATAGAAAAATGTTTCTTTGGGGAAGTTGTTTGTTATCATGAGTACAATCACGTGTTTAAGGCGCTATTAGCTGCCAACGACCTTGAGTGGTTAGCTTGCGTGTTCTGCGCTGAGGTCACGTAACGCGTCGTACGTCCACCCAGTAATAGGACTCGCCCATCAAGGAGCGCTGTCCGAAATTAGACGCATTATTAATTTATTACACATAAAAAAACAAGTATTAAACTAAAACACTGAGACTCAATTATAAATAATTAAATGATCTTTAAAATGGTGAAGATTTCATAAAAATACACTTTATAGTTTTTGCGTGATTCTCAATTGTTTATCCGCATTAGACATAAATTTAAAAATTAATTACAATATGCTATAAAAATATAATTTCAAATATTCTCAGATCAAATTACGACAAAAATTGTCTAGAGTAACATATACACTTCTGGACACATCTATTGGCCCACCTTGTATTTTCAGTTTCGTTTGGTCCTAGCTAAAATTTTATATTAGGTCGAGCAAAAAGTTTTTATGCAGTTTTGAACCTGGCACATTCACAATTTCATTCAATAGTCTTTTTTTGAATTTCGAACACAGAATTTAAAGAAACAAAAGACAATTTGGAGCCTGTTTGTTGATATCAAACAATCGAATACTAAGAAAACTTGGTTTTATTGGTTTACTTGGATTTAATTCTTGAAAAAGTGATTGATATCTTTGGTTTTGCAAAAAACATTACTTATTCTTAACATTACGGTGAGGTTCTATCAATAATCTATGGATACTTCACCTGAAGTCGCCGCCCAAGCTGTGGCACTTATTCAGGCCGGACACAGCCAAAGAAACGTGAGTGCTCAACTTAATTTAAGTCGATCTGCGGTCCGAAATGTTTATCGCAGGTACCTAGAGACTGGCGGCTTTGTTCGTCGCCAAGGAAGGCCACGATCTCGGGTCACAACTGAAAGGCAGGATCGATTCATCGTGACGAACAGCTTGAGAAATCGTCACCTTACCTCCATTGAGATACAAAACCAACTTCGCGACTTCCACGGAGTATCTGTGAGCGCTCGAACTGTTCGGAGAAGGTTAAACGATCGCGATATGGTACCACACAAGCCAGCTAATGGGCCCAAACTAACGCGAGCCCACCAAAC
Source organism: Polia nebulosa (assembly GCA_951329385.1). NCBI lineage: Eukaryota > Metazoa > Arthropoda > Insecta > Lepidoptera > Noctuidae > Polia > Polia nebulosa. The sequence goes on along the minus strand of OX589592.1, from coordinate 3,036,215 downwards.
AGCGCGCCTTCATTTCGCACGCAGTCATTTAAATTGGACACAGCAAGATTGGAGCCGTGTACTCTTTTCTGATGAGTCTAAAATTGTGTTACATGGCAATGATGGAAGGAAGAAGGTCTACCGACGTAAGGGAGAGCGTTTCGCACAATGCTGCTTTGAAGAGAGGGTTGCTTATGGCGGTGGCTCATGGACTGTCTGGGGCGGTATATCCGCGAGCGGCAAAACTCAACTTGAGGTTGTTACAGGACCACGGCTGCCAACATTAAATGCTGAAAGGTACATTCGTGAGTGCTTAGAACCTCACGTGATACCATACGCGGACTATGTGGGCCCAAATTTCCTTTTTATGCATGATAATGCAAGAGCCCATGCGGCCGGCATCGTCAGGGAATATCTTCGGGATGTGAACATCACAGTTATGGACTGGCCAGCCAGAAGCCCAGACATGAACCCCATTGAGCACATGTGGGACGAGCTAAAAAGACGTGTTAGGGCTCGTCAGCCAGTTGCCCAGACGATGCAGGAGTTGAAAACTGCCATAGAAGAGGAATGGGAGATGATCCCTCAAAATTTCATAGAGCGGTTGATAAACTCTATGCCTAATCGTATGAGAGCTGTGGTAGATGCCCATGGAGGCAACACGCGTTATTAAATTAAACCTTTATTTGATAAAACATGTTTTTTATTCAAAAATCAATTGCCTTTAACAAGGCGCATATCCGACTTGTTAGGCGTAGCTCCATGTCGTATGGTATTCTGAATTCAAATTTAAAACAATACGATCGAAAAAGATGGTAAAATGTATCAGGTTTAAAACTGCATCAACAGATTTTGTTCAATCTAGCAATCATATTTCGGTAGGGGCCATTGAAACCTAAACTCTAAGGTGGGCCAATAGATGTGTCCAGAAGTGTATTTTTTGCAAAGTAATAAGACAAGTCGTTTAAACGTGATGTTCAATTAAAAACCATTAAAAGTCGTATAACTGTGGCTTAAGTATCGGTCACTAATTACCAGTCACCCTATATAGATACGAGTATAGGCATTTAAAGGTGTGAGGGCAGAAGCGGTGACCCAATGGTGACGGCTCCGACTTATGTTCGTGTTTTATGTCGTCATCATCACATCACTGCTCTCAAAAACGGGCTTCACCGTTTTTATACACATTCTTTATATAATACACTACGCGGGCCCATTCCCTCTCACAGCGAGGAGGCCTGTCCCAGATTATGCTAAGCTACAAGCTAAATTATGATAAGATAGAATTAAGTCGCTGTAAGAAACTCGTATTACACAAATAGGAATAGTCCGTAAGTTAGAATATCAAAAAAATTTGGACACGTATTTTTTGCTTTATCAAATCAATGAAAAATGACAAACATAAAACGCATCAAAGTTCAGAAGTGGGGGCTTGTTACGTCACTTTTGAATAAAATGTGGTACAATTTTAACTCAGGTGTGACGTCATGCCAAATTTCAACACACTATATTGTCTTCATTTTTAATTTACGTGACAAAAGAAAAAATACATGTCGAATATTTATTAGATTTTTTTTTTGTCGTCAACCCAATTCGAGTCACACTTAGCATTTATTCTATTCAATAACAGTCCCTATGAACAATTTTATTCTATGAATAGTTCGCTTCAACCTGACGTCGACGCCGTGGAACATGCACCTGGCGACGTACTTCTGGGCGGTGTACGAGTGCAGCTCCACCGGCTACGGGGTCTTCAACCCCAGCAACCGCGACATCATGCAAGTGCTCTTCATCGGCATGGCCAGCTGTAAGCCTGCATTCATTCATCATCCACATGGGAACCCACACACACAAAACGTTTTGGGAACACATTCATTGTGCGTACAGCTAAGGAATGGAATTCCCTGCTGGAGTGTGTGTTCCTGATAGCTACAACCTGGGAGTCTTTAAGTTAATAGTGAATGAATAGGTTACTTCTAGGAAGCGTGTTCCATATTCGACCACATCATAGCTACATCATAGCTTACCATCAGGTGACGCTTACTATCAAACCCGTAATCTCAAGTTTAACTTTTTTTTGAAGTACCTAGAACTATTTGTTGTGATTTAGTATTCACATAACTCAATTCTCTATAGTTTCAGCTATACCTACACACATATTTTTTATTTGTATGTAGCTGCAGCAGTTTACTAGATATTGAGCTTTAAGTTGGAAGCGGCACGGGGTCCTGGCGAGGAAGAAATTGCCGAGCGGGGGTGGACTTACAAAGTGACAGTAAGGTTTCCGTGTCGTCGTGTGAGTGGTGATAAAAAAAAAACATCCTGAGTTCTCCTATGTGATCTCCGCCATCAATAGACATCTACAAGATGTAGGTAATTGAAATAAATTTGAGCTTTCCTATGTCGTCATTAGATCGAAAATGCAATTGCAGGCGGTTTCCTTCGCGAGTCGCAGCGCTAGGTGCCTAGCGTGCTTCAATCTTGTTGAATAAACAAATGTTTTCAGCTGCAATGTTGGCTACATACTACTCGGTCCGCATCATCAGTATTCGCGCGAATGTCAACAAGTCTCTGGCTGGCTTCAAACAGCACATGAAAGATATTGAAGTGTACATGGTCAGGGAGAACTTAGACTCGGAACTGCAGAAGTAAGTTATAATGGTTCTCTACGTCATTTCAAGGAAAGAGTAGCCATTATCTTCATCTGGCCTTTCCACTTCAAAAGCATCGCTTCTTCGTCCTTTCCTAAACTGCAAGCATTCACAAGGCTGCCGGTCAGCCAAATCTATCAGCGTCCAGTGGTTATTTCTCACTTCAAAATGGAGTAATTATTTTCCAAGATTTTATTTGACAGCTGACCTTTAACTGCACATATCAGTCACAGTATTTACGATACAGCATTCATAAAAGCGTTCCTAATTTTATCTCCTAGTTGTTCTAGTTCTTGTGGTGTTTCAGAGAGCTCCGGCGGTACTACGAGTACAATTGGGAAAAGATGGGTGGCATCGACTACCGAGGAGTCCTCAAGCTATGCGACCAGATCACTCTCAGGACAGACGCCATCCTGCACATATATGGACCTACTTTTGCTAAGGTATGTAACTTGATTCAAATAGACCCTGTTATAGAATTCTATTTATAATTGCTTTTTGAACAATACTAACTGCTCGGGGGTCCTTGTGCGCCCAAAGTCTGTAATTAACATGCTTTTCAAAGAACATTTATCACGTTATGAACTTACTAAAGTGAGTTAATTAAAGAGGATTTCATGAATTATTTCGACTTTTCATTCGGCTTCGCAGATGCGTTGCTAATACCTACATTAGAAATAAGCTAACGCTAACAATATCTCGTATGCTCCACTAGCATTATACTCTTCAAATCGAAAACCCAGCAACGCTGCTTAGACATCGAATTACGTATAGTAACCCAGACGACACATAGCTCCTTCACAAGAAGCTTTATTACGACTACAGCGACAGCTACTACTACTAGAACTACTACTATAAAACTACTACAACAAAAGCTATCACTACTCGTACTACAACTGCTAAAATTTGTCAAACCACCCGCAGTGTCCTATACTAGCGAACGCCGACGTCTCCTTACTCCGCATCATCGGACGCGCAGTGCGCAGCGTGTACTTCCTACGAGACATGACCATCATCGAGCATAACGACATGGTCACCGACATGTACTTCGTGGACTACGGCGGGGTGGAGGTCAGCGTCGCTAAGGGAGAGATGAACTCCGTGCTGCGGCTGTCTCGAGGCAGGTATTAAGAACTTAATCAATACTAAGGGCCGTTTTCACTAAATAAACGCTAAACATCATGCAAAAATCACCCTGTCATAGTCACCTTTAATCACTTAAGTCACCTTTAGTCTTTAGAAATAGAACTATCTTCTTCTTCTTTCTGCCGGACCAAAACTTCGCTATTTCTACGTCATTGTTGAATAGAACGATGTTTTAAATTCATATCATCATCATTTTGTCGAAGAACATCCGCAGCGTGACATAAGCCTCCCCCAGGGATTGTCATAGTTAAGATATTGATCCATCTCGCAGGAGCCAACACACGGTGCAACTTATTTTCTCCTACTCATTACACACAATAACATTGGGGCCCGAAATCAACATTATAATGACGGTAAGATTTTAAAAATTCGCTAGACTCTGGAACTGCCAACATTTAAAAAAATGAACGTTTTTGTGTAAGTATGGACTTACGGACAGAAAGAGTCCCATACGAATTTAATTATTGTAAAAACAGACGAAGTCTCCACGCAACGGGTGCCAGAAAATGGACGGTGCCGCCGAGGTTGGCCGCGAAAGAGGTGGAGAAGCAACCTGGACGCGTACTATGGGGGCTGGTTTGAGGAAACACGGGAGAAAAGTTTGTGGAAGGACTTGGGGGAGGCCTTTGCCCAGCAGTAGGGTAGAATATGCTAGGTAAAAAAAACAGAAAAACTAAATTGGACGGTTTATTATGAGGGTATCCCTGTGTTTTAGTGTATTTGGAAACCTGGAAGGTACCCCAGCTCACAGGAGTCCATATACCGTGGTTGCCACAAGCCGACTGCACCTGCTGATGATCAAGTCGGAGGCTTTCTCCACCGTGACCAAGGACTTTCCCGCTGTGAAGGAGCTCCTCATCAATGCTAGGATGGGAACTAAGGGAATGAGGGTAAGGATTGTGAAGCTGCTATTGATATTGTAACAATCAGACTGGAAACTGGTAATTAGTCTTCTTCGTCTTCGGAGTCGTCCGAGGGTCGATTCATTATAGTTTCTGTGTGAGAAAGATTTGATACTACTCATCCATGAAGGACTCTTCATTGTGGCGACACTTGGAGAAGGCTTACTCGTGTGTCCAGCACTGGACGTCTTTCGGATGAAATGATGATGATGATCCTATGAGAAAACATAAAGTTATCGACTGTAAAGATGAGCGTAAAGTTATAAAATGAGAGATTGTCCTTCTTATTTTAGCAGGCGTAATTAGCCTCTGGCATCTTTATGATAGAACTCCCTTGGGCTTGGTGATGCGACGATCTCCTTGGGGTGGAGGCAGGTAGGAGCTGAATGAGAGTAGTCCAGAGATGAGATAAATGATGTGCCATTAGAGTCCAGTAGTACACTACTACAGGTTGATGACGATAATAACGAACAAACATGGAATCTCCAGCATTTAATGTTATATAACAGAAAGATATCTGGCTAAAAGTATCGTGATGAAACCGGTGTCAAATTCGAAGACCTGTGGCGTCTATCCGCACTGGGCCTGAAAAGTGGATTACAGTCCACTCCCTCCCACAGAGACGAAGAGGCCTGTGTCCCAACAATGGAGAGATTACCCTAATAGCATTTATTGTTGGCCCAAAAATAAAGGCTATTAGGGTATATACTGATTTTGCTTTGCTTATGCTGTCCACAGATGTACATCCTGGGCAGTGAAGCCACGGTGCTGAAGACGCGTCGCGACGCGCGCACAATCCCACCACCTCAGACCAAGTCAAGCATGGTGAAGTACATCTACTTCCAAGAAGGCTTGGTGCAGTTCTACCTCATCGGCATCTGCATGAGCTGCATCTATCTGGACTTGTATAACGCGGGATATGAGGTTCATATTGTCAGTCTTCTCTAGGAAGGGGGTGACTATTGAGATGAAGATTAATAGAGAAGTATGTAAGAAAAAGACATGTTGCGCCGACCCCAAATAAATTGGGATAAGGGCAGGCGAATGATGATTAATAGAGAAGTATGGAAGAAAAAGCTGCGTCAACCCCCCATATATCCCGGGCCTGCGGACGACGAGTAGTGGGTAACTCGCCGTCCGATCAGCACCAGGCCCGAGAGTCGACGGCGCGTAGTGTTCCACGCGCGCCTCAAAGAGTTGTTAGCAAAGGACGGGGCCTGCCACGGCCGATGCCTGCCCGGGGGTGGAGGATAAATTTGAAAGAGTTACCTCACCCCTGGGCACTCAAGGCAGGGAGGAACAGGGGTGGGTTTTAGTCAGTAATAGTCTGACACGCCCTTCCGCTCCACCCTAGAGCGGAAGAAGTCATAGGATGATTTCCCACCCCCCAAAAAAAAAAAAAACCTCCCATATATTGGGGTAATAATAAGAGAATGATGATGATATAAGTCTTAGCAAGGGGTTTCGTGTTCCTCAGCAGTCACTCCATGTAAAATATAGCCGTTGTCAATTGCAGTTGCCCAAAAGACACACAAGCTCCTTCACAAGAACACTAGTACTACTACAACAACGACTAATACTACAACTACTATTACTATAACGACTACTACTACAACTACTATAACGACGACTACTACTACTACAGCAACTACTACAACTACAACTACTATAACGACGACTACTACTACAACAACTACTACTACTATAACGACGACTACTACTACAACAACTACTACAACTGCAACTACTACAACTACTAAAATTAATCAAACCACCCTTAGTGTCCCATAGCAGTCTGGAGTCTTTTTTTAGGGTGGGCAATCATCAAATAACTTCTCCTGCTCTGGGTGGAGCGGGATGGCCTATCAGAATCTTAGTAACTAAAACCCACCCTTGTTCCTTCAGTTATCTGTACCAGTGCCGCGGTAACCCTTTCTAACACTCCCGCGCCACTGGCAGATTCTAGAGTCTGGATTGGTTCTTGATTATTGGCTCAGTCTCTGAAGATGAGACTACGTAACCAAAAAAAGAAGTACTCCCCACTTATTTGGATATTTTTTTCAGCTCTTCATCATAACCTGTTTGTGTTTCAGGACAATAGCATGTGGCTATTAATAACGCTGTACTCCTTGGACTTCAGTTTCCTGATGAAGATATTGTCACAGCACGCCTTGCCATTCCTTGTCACTAATAAAAGTTTGAAACGAATCATGTTGCCAATACGGAGACTGTAAGTACCTGTGTGTATATCAATTTTGACGAGAAGCTTATTTGTTGTTCATACAGACGAAGGTTGTTATTATTTTACATTTTTCCGCATAATTATGATACGCGCCGGATAGCTGCGTAGGCACTTTTATTTTTTAACCGACTTCAAAAAAAGGAGGAGGTTATCAATTCGACTGTATTTTTTTTTTTTTTTTTTTTTATGTGTGTTACTTCATAACTTTTTACTAGGTGAACCGATTTTGATGATTTTTTTTTTAGCTTAGGCAAAAAGCAGACGGAAAATGTTAGTTTTGGTTCATATAATAAGAAAATAAATTTTAAAATTGAATTCTAAGTTTTGAGCCTTTTTAATCTCTTTTTTAACACCATGGAATAGTAGCTGCCATGTTATACGTCATACGGCTGTGTAAACAATAAAGTGCCAACTGTCAACTGATATGCCTAGGGTTAGCGGATAAATTCTGAAAATGAGTTACCGCACCCCTGGGCACTCGGCAGGGAAGGAACGGGGGTGGGTTTTAGTCAGTAAGAGTCTGACACGCCCTCCCGCTCCACCCAGAGCGGGAGAAGTCATTGGATGATTTTTCACCACACAAAAAAAAAAAAAACAACTGATCAGCGTATCTATGCTTTGTATTTTTATTTACACAGCCAACTGACGTCATGACCACACCAGCAATATGGCGTCCACTGTGTCCAGCGTTTTCATCAAATTACGCGCGAAATTTGAAAATGTAAAATTTAAATGCATTGGCACTTATTTTACATTTTTTCCGCATAATTATGATACGCGCCGGATAGCTGCGTAGGCACTTTTATTTTTTAACCGACTTCAAAAAAAGGAGGAGGTTATCAATTCGACTGTATTTTTTTTTTTTTTTTTTTTTATGTGTGTTACTTCATAACTTTTTACTAGGTGAACCGATTTTGATGATTTTTTTTTTATTTGAAAGATGGTGCTTCACATGTGGTCCCATTTTAATTTGGTGAAGATCTGATAAAGAACTTCAGAGATACACAATGGAACTCTTCAATAAATAATAGCAAACCTTCCAGAATTGCTGCAATCGCATGTCTGTATATTGTTTTCACCACTTCACAACATTACATCACGCTGATATGCTCTAAAGGGGTATACAGATTCCTACAGTTCACGTCGAAACACCCGAATTTCACCAACTTTGTTCAACTTCCCTATTTTTGGGGTTATCAATTCGGGCATAACTTTACATTAATTTAGAATGGGGTACCACTAAAAAGTGAAAAATAAAAAACTTTTTACAAAAAAAATACAACCGACTTCAATAAAAACACTAAAAAATTGTAAGTAATTTTAATTTCGGAAGTCGGTGTCAAATAACGAAGAAACCAAACTAGAAACACCGACTTCCGAAATTAAAGTTATTTTAAATTATTTAGTGTTTTTATTGAAGTCGGTTGTATTTTTTTTGTAAAAAGTTTTTTTCTATTCCGTGTGTCCAACTTTGGTCGAAAAACGCCGAGAACAGAGCGGGATTTCAGAGCACCGTTGTGGACATGATATACAGGGTGTAACAGGAATGGGTGGTCATATTTCAAATACTGCTTTTGCCCATAGATATGGACAAGTTTCTTCAAGAAAGTCATAGCGAATTTCGAAAACAAAATTGGACCACCCATACTTGAACTATGAAAGGTTATAGACAGAGTGTCAAAAGCCAGCAATCTGACGCCGGCTTGTATCTATACACGCGAAATAAGCTCACTCAGACAAAATGAGAAGCCGAAACGTCATCGTTATGTTCGTCGAGGTCACTCACACATTTTAACGATCCTGCTTCATTTAATGTCCAATGACGTTGCGTCAATAACCTTTTATAGTCTAAGCTCCCATACTAATTTTTCAGAATCAGAACTTTATTTGCTATGAATTTAGGTACAGGTATAAGATGTTGTACATAAATTAATGAGATCGGCTACAGTCTACCTTACGGCGTTAAAATTATTACATAAATTAAAATATATACAAACAAAACAATGTCAATAAAACAAAACAGAAGTTAAAGTGAAGTCAATTAATAGTTATCATAATAATCAGATCCTTCATGGTCAGATTTGCAATAATAGGGTATTTTACTCTACATATATGAGAAAAAACTAAAAATATATTATTGAGATAGCTTAGGCAAAAAGCAGACCTAAAATGTTAGTTTTGGTTCATATAATAAGAAAATAAATTTTAAAATTGAATTCTAAGTTTTGAGCCTTTTTAATCTCTTTTTTAACACCATGGAATAGTAGCTGCCATGTTATACGTCATACGGCTGTGTAAACAATAAAGTGCCAACTGTCAACTGATATGCCTAGGGTTAGCGGATAAATTCTGAAAATGAGTTACCGCACCCCTGGGCACTCGGCAGGGAAGGAACGGGGGTGGGTTTTAGTCAGTAAGAGTCTGACACGCCCTCCCGCTCCACCCAGAGCGGGAGAAGTCATTGGATGATTTCTCACCACACAAAAAAAAAAAACAACTGATCAGCGTATCTATGCTTTGTATTTTTATTTACACAGCCAACTGACGTCATGACCACACCAGCAATATGGCGTCCACTGTGTCCAGCGTTTTCATCAAATTACGCGTGAAATTTGAAAATGTAAAATTTAAATGCATTGGCACTTATTTATCATAATCAGCCTTTTTAATGTCCCCACTGCTGGGGCACAGGCCTTCTCTCTGTGAGAGGGTGTGGGCCGTAATCCACCACGCGGGCCCAATGCGGATTAACACTTATTGATTGTATAAAAATTTTATGTTTTTTTTTTATTGATTTATTAGCATTAAAGAATCTAATTGAGACACTTATCAAAAATGGGTGGCCCTGTTATAACAATCACAATCTGGATAAACTTATATCATTTAGAAAGCCTTTCACTGAATAATAACATTTATTTAAAAGTAGTGCAGTTAGGTACCATAGATTTGAAAATGTTTGCAGAACAATCGTTAAAACCACGATTTTGATCAGCTGATGATGACTTTGTACTTGTACGAAAAGTCTGTTTTAACTTTTGGGTGTAAATACCCAAAAGTTAAAACACATATTCCTTCTTTGATGAAAGTTGTACATTTCTATGGGCAAAGCAGTATTTAAAATAGGAGCACCCATTCCCGTTACATCCTGTATAATAGGAGTTGGTGATCTAACTTTGAGTTCGTAGCGTTTTTGGTCGTATTCCTCCTTTTATTTACAAAATACGCGGCGTCTCCACTCGGGCCAATTTTGTGCCTGTTTCTCCCCAAGTCGGGGTCAATATCGCATTAAGACTAAAATGGTTTGCCCTGTAGCGTATCTTCACTTAGGCCAAGAGGGCCATGGCCCGGGGCGGCTGACTGTGAGAGGCGGCGCAAGCCATTCGTACCAATCTGCTATGTTTCAAGTCGGAAAACCACTACTATGCTTTTCTAACCGCCCCGGAACTTTTTTCTATCAAAAGATTTTTTTTAAAAGAAATAGCAAAGTTAAGTGTTCCTTTTTTTGTAAGTGGCGTAAAAGCGTCCTGGGCGTCAAATCTTTAAATACTTATTGAACCTTCATCTGTGTTTTCCGCTTCATCATTGTCTGCAATAGTAGCTTGCAATGGGTCAGATGTTTGGTTCGATTTAAGAATTGATACATTTTCTTCTACATTCACTTCTTCAACATGGATGAATCCATGTTGGTTACAGTTACTGTTGAAATATTGAGGCCTTTTCGAGGAGTCTTTAAATACGCCACTGGGTTTACCAGATTACGATAATGATGATTGTTTTCATAATTCCGATAGTGATGACTGTTTTCATAATTCCGATAGTGATGGTGTTTTCATAATTCCGATAATGATGACTGTTTTCATAATTCCGATAGTGATGACTGTTTTCATAGTTCCGATAATGATGACTGTTTTCATAGTTCCGATAATGATGACTGTTTTCATAATTCCGATAATGATTACTGTTTTCATAATTCCGATAATGATGACTGTTTTCATAGTTCCGATAATGATGACTGTTTTCATAGTTCCGATAATGATGACTGTTTTCATAGTTCCGATAATGATGACTGTTTTCATAATTCCGATAATGATGACTGTTTTCATAATTCCGATAATGATGACTGTTTTCATAATTCCAGGTATTTCAAAGGAGAGTTTAGATATGACTTGTTTTCGATGCTGCCTCTAGAACTGTTCAGTTTATCCGCATCAAAGGAAACCAAATGGTTTTGGTTTGGTATGCTGCGACTTAACAGGACCTTCAGAATTGTAAGAATGTATTTTCTCAATGTTTATGTGTTACCGGCCAAATCCGATTTCAGGCCAAACTTATTTGTCCTAGGCCTAATCGATTTATCGTAAGCGTTTAGTTTAGCCCGAGGCGACTAGTTTGCCCTTAATACTAACTAACTAGTTTGGCCTAGGCGGAACTGATTAAAATATCTAATTAGACACGAACAGGTTAGGTTCGAAGGGGACGACGGGCACTTGTGTGAGCGGACAACGCCCCCGTCATCCCCTTTGTGTTGGGTTTTTCCAGCCTTTTCTCAGCCCTTCAACCTTTTTAACCAACTTCCAGCAAACACTAACTCAAAATAAAATAGTAATGTAAACGCTGTGCTTCCTCTCTAGGTGACAGTGTACAAGTGCCTGCGCATGCGCAACGAGAGCATCACAGTCAACCTGACCGTCACCACGGGGATGGCCGTCTTCATCTGGTTCACTCTCTTCGTTCACACGTCCACTTGTATCTGGTACTTCATTGCCACCGTCGAAGACAGCTTGCAGCCTAACTCATCCTGGATATATCTTGGTATGTTCTGTTTAATTTCTAGTTTTTTTAATACTCTTATGTTGTCTGTTTGTCTACAATAGGGATGTTTCCTGGGTAATATAATAATCCTAATTAGTCTGTAAGTTAGATTAACAAAAAATATTGGACACGATTTTTTTTGTTTTACCAAACCAATAAAAAATGACAAGTAGACAAAACGCATCAAAGTTCAGGATTGGAGGCTCAATACCACGACTCTGGTTGAACTAAAAATGTCTGAAAAACCACGACTCTGGTTGAACTCAAAATATCTAAAAAAACACGACACTGGTTGAACTCAAAATATCTGAAAAACCACGACTCTGGTTGAACTCAAAATATCTGAAAAACCACGACACTGGTTGAACTCAAAATATCTGAAAAACCACGACTCTGGTTGAACTCAAAATATCTGAAAAACCACGACTCTGGTTGAACTAAAAATGTCTGAAAAACCACGACTCTGGTTGAACTAAAAATGTCTGAAAAACCACGACTCTGGTTGAACTCAAAATATCTGAAAAACCACGACTCTGGTTGAACTAAAAATATCTGAAAATTAACATCTAATACGGTCTACATAGAGATTTTATTATTTGATTACAATATACATATTAAACATAACTAAACTAATAAATAACTTAATAAATAAAATATGTACAAGCGGCATAAAAGATCCGGTAGGACTACAGCTCATTGGGCATCGAAAAATTCGTCCACATCGCTATCAATGGGAAAAGTGCCCAGTGCAACACTGACAGCATTGCCACGTTGAATGGCAATGCTGATTCGTTGGCCGAAAAAAAGGCCAGCCCTCTGGTCACGTGAAGAGTCGATTAAATGTTTGCTGATGACCCGGAAAACTCGATGAGCACTCGGACCCCATGGCCCCAGTGTTAGATAGTTATTGCCAGACATTTTTAATTAATCAAATTATTGAAAAGTATTTTGATAACTAAGCCTTATTAATAACGAATAGTACAAATGCGACCGCGTACTGGAAGACGTAGCGCTGGAAGGCCAAGGCACAAGGTGGACGGATGACCTGGTGAGAGTCGCGGGTAGCCGATGGATGCGAGACGCACAGGACTGGTCATTGTGGCGACACGCGCGAGGAGGCCTATGTCCAGCAGTGGACGTCTTTCGGCTGAAATGGTGATAATGAAGACGAGACCGTTTCAAAAAATAGTAATAAAGAAATACGATACCATTTGTACCTACTCAACAGGTACAAATGGTACCGTATTTCTTTTTTGAAGTGAAAACTTCTTTAGGCGCGTTGGGCATTTTTGAGATGGGAAAAAACATTGAACTCGCGCGACACCGACACCGCTACGAGCGACACAGATATCGCTACGAGTGCTACGACGCGTAGCACACAGTTTTCACTTCTGTCAGCAGTCCCCATGACCTGATGCCTTTTTTTTAAGGCGCAGTTATACGACTTTTATGGTTTTTAATTGAACATCGTCTAAACGACTTGTCTTATTTCTTTGAAAAAAATATATGTTACTCTAGACGTCTTATTTCGGACAGCGCTTCCCGATGGGCGAGTCCTATTACTGGGTGGACATACGACGCGTTACGTGAGCTCAGCGCATTACACGCAAGCTCAACTCAAGACCAAGACCCAGGTAGCGGATAAATTCTGAAAATGAGTTACCGCACCCCTGGGCACTCAAGCAGGGAAGGAACAGGGGTTTTAGTCAGTAAGAGTCTGACACGCCCTCCCGCTCCACCCAGAGTAGAAGAAGTCATTGGATGATTTCCCACACCCCCAAAAAAAAAAGATCTAAGGTCATTGGCAGCTAATAGCGCCTTAATGATAATTTTTCTTTCCCAAAAGATACTTTGGGAACCCATACTCATCTTGTTAATATTTGTGTTAACTTGGTAATTAATATAATAGATGATGGCCAGACCCACTGCGACAACTACTACATCTGCTCTCTGTACTTCGTCATCACGACTTTCACTCAAAACGGCGTCGGCGACATTATGCCCAAGAAACATGCCGAGGTATATAACCATTGTTAATTAAATTTTAATAGACTATTTTAAGTTTTGAGTCTAAATGTAAAGAACAATGGACACTTTTGTATGGACTCCTTATCCAGTGCTGTATCAAGTTATGGCATACGGGCAACTTTCCAACTGCTCTACCATTGATATTCAATCCAGACGCTGACTGACTTCACTCAGATTGCTTTAGATTAGTAGATACACCTGCGTTCACTCTAGATAACGTTGAGTAGAGAAGTAAAGGCTCCCTTCACTACTGAATGACTTATTTTTTTGTCTAAAACGACTAAAATCGAAGTCAGTATGGAATGGAAACATCTGCTACATTGATGATTCGATGTCTTACTAAAATAAAATTACTAATTATTTACTCCCTGCACATGTTTGACTGTTGGTGCCACACAATATAATGAAGCTATTACTATGACTTTTCCAATGATATATGCCACAACTTGATACAGCACTGGCTCCAAAACTTCCATTCTCCTTTCTTTAAGGCTGGCTTCACAGCTGTCCGGGACCTGTACGTGCCGCGCGCGTGCGGCGGCTAGAACATTGTTTCACAGTGACGAGAACGAGTCGCATACGGACCAATCCGCGTCGCTGTGAAACAATGTTCTAGCGCCTCACGTATGTCTTCGATCCGGAAGGCCGGTACGGGCGGTCCATACAGGTCTCCCGGACAGCTGTGAAGCCAGCCTAATAGTATGGTATGGGCTGTGGCCGGAAACGATGGATGATGTCAAAGATGATATAGCCAGAAAAGGGTTATCTTCGTCGATGATGGCTAATACAGAAGACATGTTGCGCCGACCCGAAGCGAAGCTCCAAAGTCTTGAGCATCGACGCCGAGTTGCTATCCTGTCGGTTTTCTATCGGTTACATTTCGGGGAGTGTGCGTCGGAATTGCATAGTTTAATTCCGCCAAGCCCGTTTCATCGGACCACTAGACGCACGGCGTTACGCCACCGGTATATGGTGGATATATCCCACCTACTCGTATATGTACAAAACGTTTTGAGAACACATTCATTGTGCGAGCTAAGGAGTGGATTTCCCTGCCGGAGTCTGTGTTTCCTGATAGCTACTGCCAGGGGTCTTTAAGTCAAGAGTGAAAAGGTTACTTCTAGGCAATCATGTTCCATCGTTGACCACATCATCGCTCATCGCTTTATCATCAGGCGAGATAGGAATCAAGCGCGAGCCTCTACGATAAAAAAACTCCAATATATTAGGATAAGGGCAAGAGGATAATGATGAGGTGGTGATGCAGAGGAATGACTATCAAAAAGAATGACATAGACAAGAGTAATATGTAAAGTATCAAAATGGATGGGCTATGAGAAAAAACAAAGTAAGTGAATTCTGAGATCACCTCACGGCTCGCACGAATATACAGATGTAGGGAAGAAAATTAAAATAAATTAGGGTTAGGGCTAAGAGAGAGATGGACGATGAAAAATGCGTAGTTTTGCTTATAAATATTCAGACAGAATGTAAATTGTTATTGAATAAATTAAATTATTAATAAGCTCAGTGTCATGTATCATCGAATCGTGACTACATTACATATAATAACTATATCTGCTCAATGCAGGTGATATTCGTGGCGGTGCTAATGATCCTGTCGACGATGGTGTTCATGATCTACGTGGGGGAGTTCTCCAACATGATCCAGTACCAGTCGTACCGCTCGTTCAGCTTCTACAGCAAGTTCCTCGAGTTACAGGTAAACACTAACTTTTTCCAGAATCAGAACCATACCATACCTGTCTTATTTTAAAGCCTTTTTGTAGAAATTAAAATTGTACATCCAGCATTTGGCCAGTTTCTGGGCCCAAAGTATTTAAAAAGATAGGAAACCATCGAAGAAGAATAATGCACCATTTTGTATATATTTTCTTTCCTTATACTTTAGTAAGTTGTGGTAGTCAAGGCAGCAAAATCGTCACCCATCTAAAAGCCGACCTTGGCAAGCATTGCTTAACATAGCAGCTTCACTACCACTACCACAAGTTACTCAAGTTTAAGGAAAGAAAAAAAAAATGGTCACCCATCCAAAAACTGACCTTGTGATGTGTTGCTTAATCTGGTTTCATACCTGTCTTATTTCAAAGCCTTTTTTCAGACATTAAAATTATGCATTATCACTTTAAAATAAGGATCAAAATGGTGCCTTAGATCATTGAGCCTACGTGCCTACCTTTTGCCTTGATTGGTGGTCAGTTCCACTTCTAACTGTATTACCCAAAAAGCTGCACTAAACGATTTGCGACTAATGGAGTTAATGAAGGAAACAAACTTTCAGTAACAACGCCATCAGGATGGAATTTAGTGTGGTCAAGAGCCATGCGAGAGGCAAACAAAGTGAGAGAAGAAATAACTTAGGGCCTCCATAGACGGACTGCTTGGAGCAGTCAGTGCTGACAGCTTCAAGCGGTCGCTGCTGGGCGATCTGCAGTTTCAATACAAAATTTAACATGCGCAATACACGAACAGCTCAAGTTTAACGGTACTGCTCGCAGCAAAGAGCTGCATGGTTAGATCAGTCGGGCTGAACTCGACTCTAACCGCAACACGAATGCTCTCGTACAGTGTGTCTCGACTGCTCTAAGCAATCCGTCTATGGAGGGCCTTAGTGTTTTCCCTACTTTATTGACACCTCCAAACAAGGCTCCTTTTATTGTAACTCTTCTTTCCCCAAGGCGTTTCTGCAGAACAATCGAGTTTCTCACAACCTGGTGACCATCGTGAACAAGTACACGCTGCACTTGTGGCGCGAGAACCGAGGCCTGCAGATGCCACAGTTCTTGAAAAGCGCGCCCCTGTCCCTCCGCCTCAGGGTCATGTCTGCTGCGTACTTGCATCATATCAACAGGGTAATGTATAAATAGCTGATTATATTAATATTATATGCCCCATTGGTCTCTTGGTAGCAAGCGCAATTGTTGAGCATACCTGGGTGGTATTAGGTTTTTCCATTAGGAATGACTGTAGCAGCCCAAAGTTGGAGGTGTGACCAGCGTGGCTCGGAAAGCCGTTAGTCCTGCGCCTGATCTCTCCCCGGGTGGTATCAGATTCCCGTCCCATCGGACTATGAGAGTAAAGGAACAGAGAGTGCACCTGTGTCTGCGCACACGCTTGTGCACTATAATATCTTCTGCGTACTTGGCTAATCTCCGTTGAGGTTGAGATTGGCCACGATGATCGAAATTCGGTCGAGGGGTATTATTATTATTATTACTAAATAACTGATATCCATCTATCATCATGCAGCCACGGTTGAGTTTAGGCTACCTCTCTCTTGCGTCATGCTTCCTTGCTCGATGAGTGTCTCAGCCAGGTCTTATCCGCGAAATCCTTTGAATCGTAAAGATGGCATCCTTTTTGTTCAGGTGAAGTCTGTATGTTTCACATCACGTCGGTGTCACCAGTTTAGTGGTATGCGGAACAGGGTGTAAAGTCCCACAAACCTCCATTGAAAAGGGAGGATCCTTAACCAGACGGGTGTTATGTCTGGTCCGGGCAACTGCCCGATGGTTGATTTCGAACTATTGTATATGTTTAAATCTCGCTAATAACTCTGCTTGCGCGATGCAGGATTTTTTATTTAGTTCGTTAGTGGTGTCATAGATGTCGCTACAATTTCAATAAATTGCTATTGAATAAACAAATACTTTGATTCTGATATTTATTTCAGCATCACATATTTGAAGACTGTGAACCTGCTTTCCTGCGCCAGTTGGTTGGTTGCTTAAAGTTATACACTTATAACGAAGGTATGAACGTATGTATATTTCTGCATGTTTTTTAACCTACGAAAAAAAGGAAGATTTTTTTATGACTTTTCTACCCTCATTCCTTTATAAAATTTGATAGTTTATGTAATTAAACACAACACTCAAGACTTAAAAGGTTTACTTATTTTTTGCTTTTCGTCGGTTTAATTTTTTGGATAAAAGTTTTTAATAAATTAACGGCCAAAGTTGTTTTACTAGATTAAACCTATGATTGGATTAATAACTGACATTTATTTAGTAAAATGTTCGGCTAATGAACGACATAATTATTTTCAATTGTTATTTTTTTTCGCGTTCTGCATCTTTTTCCGATTATCACTGTTTTTGTACGTATTAAGCACTTTAAATAACTTTGGTTTTGAATAGCACTTTATATTTTTAGGCATGTACGTCGTTAAAGAAAATGAAATCACAGACTCCATGTACATGATCCACACCGGTAAAGTGCTGGAGATTTGTGAGGATGAAATGGCGAATGATTCCATCGTGTACCCTGCCGGATCGTACTTCGGCGTTGTAAGTAAACCTTAAATACTAAACGTAACAAATAAATGAAAATAAATTGCTTTAATAAAACAAAATATCAGTTACAGGGTTTATTACGAAATACTCCGTACACTTACTCGTATCAAACAATTATCAAGTCTCAAGTACTCACTCTCAAACTCCACGACTGGGAATATTTATTGCAGCACTTTCCGAGTAGCAAGGACACCATACATAAACACATGGGGAAGCTAGAAGACAACGATAAGAATTGGCCTGGGGGAGCGCCCACAGTAGTACAGTCTACTCCCGAGTTCGAGGCACCATTAGAAGCACATGATGCAGTTCCCGGACCCAGTTGGCATTTGGTTCAAGAATCTACAGAAGGTAAAGAGGAATGCAAAAAAACTTCGCCCAACAAAAGAAGTCAGCCTGATGTTCCTTCAGTTTCCAAAAGACTATCTAATGAAGAAGAGCGTTGTGTAGATCAATTCGCTGTAGAAGGAAAACGTAAACTCGGCATCTTTGGACATATCGCTAGCACTGCAAAAAAATTGATGGGAAGAGTATCTGACCCTGACCTGGAAAGCCCTGACGGGAAAGACGAGCTTTTACTAGAGGAAAATGTCGAAGCAACGGAGGCTCTACTTGTGCAGTTTGAAAAAGCAAGAAGGAAGGAAATGGAGGAAAAAAAAATGAGAAATCGCAGAAAATTTTGGTTTGCGCATGAAGAAGAAGAAATAGAAAAACAAATGTTCACTTTGGGCTTGATAGAATCAATGGAACAATCGGCAAGAATTGATTCTGAGACATTTACGTTGCGACCACTCCGAATCAGTGATGACAAGGATGAGGCGCAGAATCTAGGACACACAAGTGAACATAAGGTAGAACGAGAACTCTCGGAAACTGATGTAATATCAGTTTCATCCAATTTACCGATTGAATATGAAACTAAGAATCAACTGAACTCGCCTAGCAATATCCAAGAAACTCAAGCTCCCCAAGTAACCGAAGGTCATCAAGCAGCTGATATTTCGCCATCCAAGTCTTCCTATCATGAGTCTGAATCAGTCCGAGATCCTCAATCTCCCAATATCACAGATTCTCAGCCGGCTGAAGATGTTACGAAGACATCTGTTATACCACGATTACTTGATAATATTAACTCACCTGGAACTGATACATCTGTGGAAGCTTTGAAAACCATAAAACTACATTCTGAATCTGAAGTATCACAGTCAGACATGGACTTGATTGTATATCGTCCTGTGAAATTGGTAACTGACGAAAAACTAGAAACGACCAAACAAGATGCTGAAACGCCGACATCCGCGCCAGACCCTGGGACCTCGCTTAGCAAAAAGAAAGAAAGCAAGAGATCGATTTCTTTAAATACTGAGCGCAAGGTGTCAATTGATTTGACTGCGGAACACATACCCCTAAAGGTCACACCAAGCGAAGTTGGCCCTTCAAAATATGATGATATTTT
The DNA here is from genome assembly GCA_951329385.1 of Polia nebulosa. Classification (NCBI taxonomy): domain Eukaryota; kingdom Metazoa; phylum Arthropoda; class Insecta; order Lepidoptera; family Noctuidae; genus Polia; species Polia nebulosa. The sequence goes on along the minus strand of OX589592.1, from coordinate 3,016,683 downwards.
ATATCCTACAATGCTACCTCCAGGCGGTAAGTCAATCTTTATAACATTTTGTATTGCATTCAAGTAACCAGTTCGATTCCTTAATGGAAGCGCACCATGCCACTCTTATTATCCACCAGTAGATAGGTCTAAGTCGCAGAGTATCTATTGCTACTTGAACTCTAGTCCCGACGAAGCTGTCCGATTTCTATCAAACTGGAACATTCACTTCTATGGCTAAATCTAAGATGACATTCGGAAACATACCGAGTAGTATTTTGCTTCATCTGTATGAACTTTGGCTGCTTGTAGCTTATCTACACCGGACCATTTTTCACCTCAAACTTCTCTATCTTATAAAATTGCATGCTCTTTTTCCAGACGCCGAACCCTCATTCTCGAAGCGTGCCTCGCTCAGGGGTGACAGCAGTGGGTCAGGAAGACCATCCGTCCACGTCAGGTATGAGAACGAAAATAGTAAAGGGAGCAGACGAGACACTAAGGAAGAAAAGGATGAGGAAGAGGATGACGTGAAGTTGAAACCAGCACTAGTGATGACGCTGGACAGTGACGAGCCGGCGTTCACAAGTACCGCGGAACTTAAAGAGAGTGATGCGGACAGCCCCACCACGTCAGCTGGGACGTCGAAGAAAGACAAGAAGCCGTATAAAAGGGAAACTATGGATTAGTTCATACGTTTCATTGGAATTGTTTGAACCTTATGGACGAATATTTTTAAGGATTTTTTTAAAAACGAAAGTTTGGTTTAATTATAATTTGAAAAAGAAGAAATGCTAAAATAATATGACCAAAACTATTGTATTTATAAAAGAAATCCTAGAAAGTACGTACCTAGTTGTTACGGAGATTCCAAATAAAACTAAACTTTATTTTTTTTAAATTCATAGTGTTGGTTTAACCATGGAAGTATTTTTGTTTAAAATATTATGTTTTGCTTTAAGTATATTAAGTAATTAAATATAATTATTATAGGTGTTAATTATTACAATAAACGACCAAGTTAACTTCTTGTTTTGGTATTTCAATAAACCATATAATAATAATAATGTTTTATTTTTCACCTTCAAGTTTAACATAAAACAGGTTTACAATAAAATAGGCCGAAAGGTTACATTAATTTATATTTCTATAGTTGCAACTAATACCTAAACTAAGATAAATTAATATCTTGTAATGTAGGTATCAGCGCCCACCCTTATTTGCATTAACATAATTGAATTATACATTAGATCCAAAAACCTAATATAAATTTTAAAAAAAAAATAATTTATTAAAAAAAAATTAAATTAAATTAAAATTAAATTCTCGTTTTACAATTTAAATTTATAAATTTACCATGAAAGAGGATAAATTTGAGGTAAGTAAAAAAACACCAATAAGGAATTATTTAAAAGACCAAGAAAAGAATTTATGTGTGATTGTGTGTGTGAGTGGGGGTGTGGGTGTGTTTGGGTGTGTGCGTGGAAGTGGAAGTGAATGTGAGTGTGGGGGTGAAGATGTGTACGGGGTGTGTATGTGTCGGTGTGTACCTATATGTGTGGGGTGTGTCTATTCGTGTGTGTGGCGTTAACATACATAATTACTTGAAACTTACGGAGTATTTATGCAGGGACATGAAACAGTATTTCAGTTTCGTCGTAAGTAAGCGATAGAAGCCAGCTGATCATTTTCTGCTTACACTCTCTCTTAGTTATGGAGAAAATTTCATTTTTTTTGTTAGCTATGTTATAAGTTTTGGGCCCAGGAACAAGTTAAATCTTTGAGCAAAAGACGTTCTACAAGGCACAGATTTACATAATTCTAACCGCCTTCTCCCTGTATTTTCTTTTTCAGTCAGGGTGTTTAGACATACACTGGAATGTTGTCTCATAATTAATAATTGTACATAAAGTTTTCGTACAGTAAGTACTTCACAATCTCTGTACAGCTCCGTGGTAGGAAAATACATGGGCTTAAAATAACTAACCTTAAGCAAGGCTCGTTGAGCGCGTTGAACAATTAAATTATGCGTTTTAGCAGCACCGCCCCAGGTAGTGATGCAAAACGTTATAACCGCTTGGCACAAAGAATAGTAAATAATTTTCATTAAGTTAGTATTTGCTGAGTATCTGATTTTTTTTAATACATAAATTAGTTTTCTAATTCTGTTTGAAAGATTAATGATTGATTGATTCTTAAAGTTCAAATTTTTGTCAAATATAGGTAAGACCTAAATATTTTATAGATTCAACGGAAGATAAGGACGGACAAGAGCAATTTAAAGTGTCAGTATGGCAAGTGTGAGCGATTAAGTGATGAGTTAGTTGAAGCGATTTACGGGGGTTGCGGATTGAGAAAGGGATGAATTTAGTTTTATCTGTATTTAGTGAGAGATGATTTAAGGCAAGCCATTCAGTGACCATGTTGATATAAGAATATCCGTATTTTTACTCCCTGCAATACTATCAACTGGACAAAACCAAGGTCATGTAAGACCCATCTAGCACCCACTCCCAAGATTGGAGACTGTACACTCGAAGTTGTAAAAGATTACATTTACCAGGGATATAATGACTAACTTTGAGAAGGAGATCAACCGTCAAATTCGACTCGGCAGCGTTCGGGAAGGTGCGCGGTATCTTCTCGTCCCAGATTGTTCCACAATGTATCAAGAAAAAAGTCTATGACCTGTACGTGTTGCCAGTGATGACAGAACTGAACGTGGTCGGTCACAATGTGCCTCATCAAAAGGCTTCAAGTTACCCAAGAGCAATGGAGAGGGCTTTGCTCAGAGTTTCCTTGTGTGATCGAATCAGGAATACACACACACGACACAGCCCGAAGAATCGTCAAACTTAAGTAGCAGTGTGCAAGGCACGTTGCGCGTAGAACAGATTATCGATTTGGCCGAAAGGTTCTGGAAAGGCGACCGCTTACCGGAAGAATCGTCATTAGAAGGCCTCCCACATGTTGGACCGATGATCTGTTGAGTTCGTGGAAATCCGATGGATGAAAGACGCACAGGACTGGTCCTAGTAACGTCACTTAGGAGAGGCCTTTGTCCAGCAGTGGACATCTTTCGGCTGAAATATTGATGATGTTGACGAAGACTCCCAAAACGTTAAAGCTGATTATATTAAGCGAAAAGATGATGCTACGATAGCTAATAAGAAAAAGTTATTTGAAGCCCTAGCTGACTGTGTATTGGAAGAAAATAAACAGTCAGCTTCAGCAGTTAAACAAATCGTATATTGGCTACATACAGCGCGAGCCTTGAAGTAGAACGAAGGAGCTCCTTCCGATCGGGCGCCTAGAGCAACCGGCTCTAGGCTCCCGATCGGAAGGAGTGCCAAAAAGCTAAATGCGGAAATAATTTCCAGAGCGAAACAAAATTTTGATGGCGCCGTTTTTGAAAATTTAATAAGTGTTTAACTGTCTATCTATATATATAAAAATGAATACCTATTTCCCTTGGTCACGCGTGATCGTGAATGGTTGGACCGATTTCGTTAATTCTTTTTTTGTTGTATTTGTTATTGTCAGGAGAAGGTTAAGAAAGAATTAATTAAGAAAGTTGCGCTGCAAAATAGAAAATTTCAGAAAACTTAACGATTATTTAAACTGCGCGCGTGGTGACAGTTATAGCTAAGAGAGGACAACGTCTGTCGGGTCAGATATTTCGCAATAAAAGTTGATTTTTGAAATTGGGAATAGGTAATTATTAATTTGACAAAAAAACCGAAGTAATTACATGGAAGTGAAAGCGTCGACCGAAAGGCCCTAACCTTTTATCGTACAAAATTAACGGTCACCAAGTCAACTACATTATTTAGTAGGTTTAAATATATGCTACAACATACTGTATAGTTGTAACATATATTCAAACCTGAACGTAATTATATTAATTACTTCCAAAATATATTAAAGTCATCAATAATATTTAACGACTGGCACTAACATCCCGTGGTAGGTACTCGCTCTTGAACTAAGAGATCGTACAGCAAAGTAATTCGATCATAAAATCATGCAGTTCTCATAAATAATGTATTTACGTAAGGTTTACGGCAGGCTTATGTAATCGACGTAGTATTATGCGGATGATCTTCAAAATAACAGCATATTATTTATGGAAAAGCACAAATATTTACTTGGTTTTAATGGCTACGCAACGCCAACGCGTAGGTAAGATTAGTATTATGTATCGTAAAATAACAATTAATTATCTAAGTGCATTGCTTTGTTGCCCTACATTGTGTCCCAGTGCTGGGCAAAGGCCATTACCGTTCTCCGTCCGAACATCTCGGTCCTCTGGCCATGTTTGCCCCGCAAACAAGATCAGTATTAATGTTCTGTGGACATCATGATTCCAGCCCGAAGAGGGAGGGTGCTATCTGTCATGTAAGTTATAATTATTAACGTGTCAATGCCACCATAATTTAATGGTGTACGAATAGCACTATCCCTTCTTCAGAACCCCCATCGGCCCCAAGTCGCCCACCAACTTCACCGCGCTCGATCTTCACTCCGATGTCTTCCCTGATATTACACGCTCATGCAAGCGTCAGTCAATTCCAAAAGTCATCATCATTCAACCATCAGTCAGCGTACTAGACTAACCTTGACTGTGGTAAAACTGACAGCAAGACTTACCATGTAATGGGCGCCTTAGGCGTTTAGTGAGAGAATCTTCGCCCATCTCTCCAAGTGCATTCGTGTGAGGTGGCTGGTGGCACTGGAGCGCAGTATTACAGGTAATAAGCGTACAGATCGCGTAAGAATACAACATACTATTTAAGTAGCAGATGTTGGAGAAAAGGTAGTCAATTGGGAATTTTGAACAACAATTAGAATAATTTCTTCAAAAGAGGATATGGGTAAAAAGGGGGTGACTACAGAGATGACGACTAATAGAGGAGTATGGAAGAAAAAGACATGTTGCGCCGACCCCAAATAAATTGGGATAAGGAGAAGGGCAGGAGAATGATGAATGAAATAGAATAATTTCATATGTCTCCGATATGCTCTAAAAATTATATGGTCAACAGATAGTTAAATGGTTCCGGGTCTGTGTGTCTTGTATATGAGAGTTTACGTGTTTGTGAACGCACCCACGAAACAGGAGTAATTCCAAGTGTATGCCAACCTTTTATTAAATAAATAAAAAAATTATATGTTCTTAGGAGACCAAAGAAAATGGATAATTGATGAGAGAATTATTGAATTTTAAGAGGAAAGATATGTGAGAAAAGGGAGTCGGTGATAGCTGACAGTTGACTGGACGGAATGGTAGGCGAACACCTGTTACGCCGACCCCAGGTAACATGAGACAAGAGCAAGAAAATGATATTTTATTCCTGTAAGTACGTCATTCCTTTCTCTCCAACCTATATAAGAAGTCAGCGTTCAATGCATCGGCTTTAACATAAAGCAGGCTCGCTCACGGGCCGCTTTAGCTCAAGGTAGGCTCCATTCCATGATAAACAAACGTAGCACTTTGTCATTCAAGTGCAAATTGCGTACCTTCACCGCGGTCATACATCCAATCATGACATACGCTGGCCCTGTCTTCGCACACGCCAAGCCCCGTTTCATTCATAAAATGTAGACTCTTCAGAACCGCTTTCTTCGCAGAGCAGCGGGAGCCCCCTACTTTGTTCGCAACGAAGAGCTGCATGTAGACTTCAAACTCCCCACTATCCAGCAGTTCTTGAAACGTCTCACCAAGCGTTTCTTGGATACTGCTACTAAACATCGAAACCCCCTAATCGCATCGGCCGCCCGATACGAACCCTCCCGCATCTCCAAGGTGCGCCGTCCCAGGCATACCCTCCTCATCCCTGACGACCCTACCACTCTGCTCCAAGAGAGCCGTAGGGAAACTAGCACAATACACAAACGCAGACCGCCGTCGTTCCGCCCTCGCCGACGAGGGCCGTCGCGAAACTCGACCCAGCACGCACCGCTGAGCCAGTAGTCTTAAATTCCATAATTAATTTAAGCTCGATCCAGCAATCCCTTGCTGTCCCAAGTGACGCCCTAAGCCGAGGCCCGTACCCCGCTGGGGGTGCCCTTAGCGTGTTGTCGCTTAGTTTGTAAGTAAGAAATAAGCCCTGGCTGGAGGCTTTAATAAATTAAAGCCTTCACAGGCAAGTCCGGTTGAGCAAACGACAGCCTCAGAGGTTGACCTGCGAGACGCCACTCAAAAAAAAAAAAAGCATCGGCTTGAAATGTTGGCAATGTTGCAGTGGAATGACGTCCGCGGAGAAAAAAATAAGAACATATTGATGTTTTTACCGCAAGAAAACTTAAAAATATCACATATGTTGACTGTTCTCAACAACAAACATGTTAAATAAGAGGATATAGAATTCATTATAACGTCTATAGCGTATGAACTTCATACGCTTCATAATGAATACATATACATACGTCTTGTACTTCACAAGATGAATATAAGAAGTATCGTAGCATGTGCCGTTCTGAAGTTTCGCCCTACTCCCATGTGAGGATGGAGCGTGTGCGTACGTGCAGCGGAATGTTGTTGAATTTAAAGATTTTAATTATGCAGATATTTAGTGTATGACGTCGTATAATTGTGTATGGTAAAAAAAAATTTGTGCACGCAACCATTGTGGAGAAATTCACCAAAAACTGATTCCGCTGGGCGAACGTTGTCCTGGCGGAACTTTTTTTAATCCATAGACTTTAGAAGAAAAGAGATGTGTTCAAAAATTAGTGTGTATTTGTGTGTAATTGTGTATGTATGAATAAAACTAGTGCATGCATAAACTTCGGAGAAATTCAAGTTTCCGCTACGCGAACGTTTGGCCATTAGCTAGTTTTCATATAAAGCGCTTACACAGAGAACTGTAGATTTTTACATACGTTGTTTTGAATTTGTTTATATTTGTTTAAAAAACAGATTTAGAAAAAATCGTAGGGCTTAAAAGATAAAAATATAAACGTAAAATACGCTTATTAGGTCTTAGTTCTTAAAGTATGCACTTTGGGGTCTAGATTTTCACGTTTATACAAACCTTGTAAGTGTCTGCAACATGTTGCCAAGTATCAATGATGTTCCGTTAGTAACTAAAGAGTTATAGGACAAATTTACCATGAACAGATCACTGTTTACAAAGCAGTCAAATATCACGACGTTCTGAAGGAATTGCATGGTAATATGTATGTCAATAATTAGTGTATTCATTCAACTATTCTTATGCAAAATTTCATGTCATTAAATTCAGTAATTAAAGAAAAACAATTATAATACTGACGAAGCATCGAAAACCTACATAACCCGACCAAGTTCGGATGGCTACCAAAAAGCGGCCGTGCCATATATCTAAGAAACGTTCTTAACCTTCCAATATAGTATTTATTAATATGGTACAGTTGCGTACACAAGCGTTAGGAAAAAGTAAAACAATTGCATTTCTTGAATGAAAAATATTTTTTTAATAATAACCATAAGACATTATTATATCGACGCCATGCGTCAAGTTAATGTGACCGAGTTGTACTAACACACACAAAATTTCAATTCAAAAACCGATTAGGTACACAAATTAAACTCTATATCAATAGACCTAAGGTCTAATTTACAACAAAATTGCAACTAAATGAGCAAGTTCCTGTTACTCGGTTTATCCTTACCCAGGAAGGTGGTGATCTTGTTCTGGAAGTTGTTCCAGGTTGCCGAGGAGTTGACGATCTGTGAGAGGCCCACATACGTATATCATTACATGTAGGTAATAAACATAAGGTGATTATTTAATAACAATATTTCTTTTCAACATTTCGTTATAATCTGGTCGGTCGTTTAGTAGTTTAGATCTATTCAGTAGTTTGTCTTTAACCAGGAAAAACATCTACTTTGTTACGATTATATTATAATATATGTGTAGTATAATTTTTTAATATAAATTTAAGTAAATAGATATAGAATTAGATCAATCAGTAGATATTAACTTGGGTTTATGGTGTCTGTCCAATGTTAACATAACACAATTATTATAATTTATCTGCCTAATAAACTACCTACGTAAATGAATAAGTCTATAGCTATTAATTTATTATAAAATCTTACCTTATATCTGTTATCAGCTTCTCACTATCATTCACTCAATATTCCTACTACATAATTATGTTATGCTTCACTGTTACACTATAACATTAATAACACACTTTGTCAATATTATTATTACAGAGAATTGGCGATGCATAGCAAAACAACAGCGCATACGCACATTGTCCTTGACTGCACATTTATTTGTTTGTGACTGGGGTTGAAAAAAAATCAGGTTCAAGTTCAACAGCAAACGAATACGCGCGAAAACATATTGCGCTCTCTTTTCTTCAAGGATGACAGTACCGTTTCAAGCGGGAAGCCGCCTATCGCTCGTTGCGCGCAGCGCGTTGTCTATTTTTCACACAAGAATATTTTTGATCAATTCATAACTACAATACTTAGACTATTTAACTAAAGGATTAAGCGTACCGAACTTCGAACAAAATAATTCTGCATATTTTGGTGGGGTGCGGCGGAACACGCTCACATACATAAGAAAAAAAAATCTATTCAAGAAGTAGTTTTTTTTTAGTTATTAGATTGTTTGATCCACTAAAGTTGCAAAGGGGAACGCTCGTGCATGCCTAGTCTATTGGTTAAATAGTGTAATAAGCTACAATATGATAAATATTTACCTAAACAGTAGTACATACTTACATGTGGTAAATATTTAATTTCCCTAAGGGGTCTATAGTTAGAATCCTGATCCGTGAAATCTTCAATAGAAATTAGCTGTATGAATTTTATTTGTCTTAAATAATATATTTAGATTATATCTCAAGTCTCAAGCGCATACTTAAATAAAGTACCTACGTAAATAGTACCTACTTTCTGTCATAGTCAAATACATTTAAAAAAGTAGGTGTACAAAAATAAATGACCTATAAATTATATCGAAACAACAATTGTGTTATCACCTATACCAATTAAATACCGGTATTATACTGTAAATTTTGGGATGTTACCTAAATATATTGCACGGCCGCTTTTTTGTAGCCATCCGAACTTGGTCGGGTTATGTAGGTTTTCGATGCTTCGTCAGTATTATAATTGTTTTTCTTTAATTACTGAATTTAATGACATGAAATTTTGCATAAGAATAGTTGAATGAATACACTAATTATTGACATACATATTACCATGCAATTCCTTCAGAACGTCGTGATATTTGACTGCTTTGTAAACAGTGATCTGTTCATGGTAAATTTGTCCTATAACTCTTTAGTTACTAACGGAACATCATTGATACTTGGCAACATGTTGCAGACACTTACAAGGTTTGTATTAACGTGAAAATCTAGACCCCAAAGTGCATACTTTAAGAACTAAGACCTAATAAGCGTATTTTACGTTTATATTTTTATCTTTTAAGCCCTACGATTTTATCTAAATCTGTTTTTTAAACAAATATAAACAAATTCAAAACAACGTATGTAAAAATCTACAGTTCTCTATGTAAGCGCTTTATATGAAAACTAGCTAATGGCCAAACGTTCGCGTAGCGGAAACTTGAATTTCTCCGAAGTTTATGCATGCACTAGTTTTATTCATACATACACAATTACACACAAATACACACTAATTTTTGGACACATCTCTTTTCTTCTAAAGTCTATGGATTAAAAAAAGTTCCGCCAGGACAACGTTCGCCCAGCGGAATCAGTTTTTGGTGAATTTCTCCACAATGGTTGCGTGCACAAATTTTTTTTTACCATACACAATTATACGACGTCATACACTAAATATCTGCATAATTAAAATCTTTAAATTCAACAACATTCCGCTGCGCGTACGCACACGGATGGAGCAAGTATATGTAGACCTATAAAGTCTTTAATATTTTCATCGTCGTCATCTTGTATTCTTGTCCTTAGGGCCTACCTCCGCTTTAGTGGCGCCATCATTTAATAAAAAATCGTATCTTAGCATAGAATCCTATGTTGCGTTTGTGACGTTGTTAAAACAGGACTACAAATAGCTTACTACTTTGGATACGAAACATTTTGAGTCCTGTTTTAACAACGTAAAAATACCTTATCCTTTTTGTAACAAACGTAACATCGGATTCTTTAATCTTTATTTTCTACGATTTGTTAAGATTTTTTATTCAATGAGGGCGCCACTTGGCGGCTATATATGCCTTAACATAATAATAATAATATCCTTTTTTCCGAAAATTAGGTTAGTGCATATATACAATTTTTTTTGTATAATATCTCTCAGTTACAAGGAAATGGAGCAAACAAGTAACCATAAGAGTAGGATCTTCGATCGATCACAGAGAACACATTCACGCAACTCGAGGAGAAACGGAATGAACGAAAACGAATGACACACAAACATTTTTTTTATTAAAACTATGTCATTTGCGTAGGCAAATGACATAGTTTTAATAAAAAAAATTACGTTGCGTTTTATCGATTTTGCACGAAATTTCACACCACGGACAACATACTGATTTGGTTGTCAATCGCCCATGTTACCCAACTGCCCCAGAAGGAGAGTAATGTTTTTCGAGTGTACCTATGTATGTATGTATATATGTGTGTATGTCTATTTCTTTTGCACGCGCTATAGCCTAAACGGCTTGATGGATTTTACTAAATGAGGTTTTATAACGTTTTGTTTTCGCTTTTTATCTGATTTGAGGTTTGAAACTATTTTAATGATTTCTTGAGCGTTTGAGCGTTACAATCGGGGAGTCTACCCCTACCAGCTTTAGCGCCTTTTACGCCCCAGCTCCTGCCAAACGATACTAGATCTTTCTTTTTTTTATTGTTGATAGGCACGCGTTTGACCACTATCTCATCTGATGGTAAGCGATGATGTGGTCGAAGATGGAGCACGCTTGCCTAGAAGTAACCTACTCACTCTTGACTTAAAGACTCCCAGGTTGTAGCTATCAGGAAACACAGACTACGGTAGAGAATTCCACTCCCTAGCTGTACGAACAATGAATGTTTTCTCAAAACGCTTTGTGCGTATGGATGGGATGTCCACCATGAACCGGTGGCACTTCGCCGTACATCTTGTGGTCCGTTGATGAAACGAGCTTGGCGAAATCAAGTTATGCAATTCCGTCGCACACTCCCCAAAATGTAATCGATAGAAAACCGACAGGCTAGCAACTCGTCGTCTATGTTCAAGACTTTGGAGTTTTGACTCAAGCCTCGAGCCTATAGATCCCACCCAACATTATAATCGATGCAACATGCTTTTATCTCAGTGACTTCAAAATAAAAGTCACACATTCTAAAAAAGCCTTTATTACAAAAACTCTCTTAGCTCATAACAACGATATAAAATCCGTAACAAGATGATTTGTACCGAACATCAACAATTTATTAGCTAAATCAATAACATTGCTTTGGTATTTAATAATTTCCATCTAACGAGTTGTCTTTCACATGGCTATATTTTTATTTTAGACTTTATTTATATTGGAATGCCCAGCACTGCTTGCGCATGTCTCTTCTGACTGATGTTTAAACTTTTCCATTCTGTGCGACCTCCCTTGAGTCTAGTTCCATGCTCTTAAGGTATTTAAATGCTTGGGTGTACATTGCTTAACTTACGATTAACTTACTTAATAAAATTACGGTTTCCTAAATATTAGACGTGTTTATAGCGTTTGTTGACCGCCATCTTGGATTGGTCTCAAGTTTGAGTTGTTTCTGGACAGCTTCTGTAACAAAAAAGCAAACATTTAATTTAATAATGAATCCAGCACATAGTCGCTGGCCGAGTTGCCACCCGCGCTGGCTCATTTTTACGATCAGTAATTCTAGTGTCTATTTCCAGCGTCAGTATTTCAATATAATTATAAAACTACAGGAAACTAGTATTGACGTCATCGTACACTCAAATTATATGGCTTACATATATACTTTATTTCAATTCTAAATAAAAAATATAGTTGAGAAATATTTGCGGCGTCTTTAAATGTCGCAATAATCCGTTATTTATGTGTAAAATTCTCCTGTGGTACGGTCACAACTATTTGTGAAAACATCGGGAACATCAAGAAATTATGACGTGCCCGTGTCGGTGGGCGTTCGAGAGTACATGCTTGCTTTTGATGATTATAATATTAATGTGGTTCGCAGCCGCAACTAGCTGGAATTTACTTAAAATCGAGACCTTCAGAACTCCAATTATAAAAAGAGTTTATCAAATGGCTTGCTAGATTAATGTGCTAATAATAAACCTTGAGTTTACGCGATTAATATTATTTTGAATTAATATAAAGTCAATCAATCTGCCCGCGCCTTTTCCCAACCATTTTCGGGTCGGTTTCCAGTCTAACCGGATGCAACTGAATACCAGTATTTTACATGAAGGCACTGCCTATCTGACCTCCACAACCCAGTTGCTGGGTAATACGATACCCTTGGTAAGACTGGTGGTCAGACTTTCGGGCTTCTGACGACCTATAACGACTGTCAAATATTCACGATTGACATCCGGGACCAACGGCTTAAGGCGCAATTATACGACTTTTAATGATTTTTAATTGAACATCACGTCTAAACGACTAGTCTTATTTCTTTGAAAAAAATATATGTTACTCTAGACAATTTTCATCGCAATTTGATCTCAGAATATATGAAATTATTTAATAACATAGTGTAATTAATTTGTAAAGTTATGTCTAACGCGGACAAAAAATTGAGAATCACGCAAAAAACTATAAAGCGTATTTTTATGAAACCTTCCCCATTTTAAAGATCATTTGATTATTTATAATTTAGTCTCAGTGTTTTAGTTTAATACCTGTTGTTTTATGTGTAATAAATTAATAATATATCTAATTTCGGACAGCGCTCCTTGATGGGCGAGTCCTATTATGGGTGGACATACGACGCGTTACGTGAGCTCAGTGCAGAACACGCAAGCTAACCACTCAAAGTCATTGGCAGCTAATAGCGCCTTAAACGTGCTTTCCGAGGCATGAAGGAGTCTCGGTATGTAAAGATGGCCACCCATCGATGGACCAACCCGTGCGTGCTTAACCAGACTCATCGTCCCGTGTGGCTGTTATTACTTAACCACAAAGTATACATCGCATTAAAATATGAATGGTCCCTTTTCCACAGTCAAATCAAACACAAATCATGTTTTCCACACCCCCGCTTGACCTATGGACGATTGGTAATCAGAACCGTCGACGACTCGTTGACGACAATCATTGAGGACTCACCGATGTTAATGTTAACTAATCTATATCAAAAGAAAAAAGATTGTATGTGGCGGAGATGAGAATGTTGAGATGGATGTGTGAAGTAACGAGACTGGATAAAGTGAGAAATGAGTACATTAGAGGTAGTTTAAAAGTGGCGCCAGTCACCGAAAAGTTGAAAGGGAACCGCTTATCTTGGTATGGTCATGTGAAGAGGAGAGATGAAACACATGTTACTAAAAGAGGAATGAATATAAATGTGGATGGATGGAGAGGGAGAGGGAGGCCAAAGAAAGTATGGATGCATTGTGTAAGGAGTGTTATGAAAGAAAAGGGAGTTAGTGATAGCGTGACGGCTGACAGGACAGAATAGAAGAAAAAAACGTGTTGCGCCGACCCCAAGTAACATGGGATAAGGGCAGGAAGATGATGATGATAAATAAATTAAATTGCTGAAATGTATGTAAGCGCATGACTTCAAAACGGCTGCATCTATTTGGCTAATTCTTTTTTTTGTTGTGTACAAGGTCTCTCTTCTCTCTGCCTAGCCTTTTCGCAACTATCTTGGGGTCGGCTTCCAGTCTAACCGGATGTAGCTGAATACCAGTATTTTACATGGAGCGACCGGCTGTCTGACCTCCACAACCCAGTTAGTGGGTAATACGATACTCCTTGGTAAGACTGGATGTCAGACTTTGTTGTGTACAAGGTTTGTATGAAAGAAAATTTGGGGAATCGCAAGAAAAAATATTGCATCCGTGCGAAACCTTTGCTAGTTCCTAATATTAACGAGTCGTCTGTTAAACCATTTACGACTCGTTAGTCGTTAGTCATCGATGACTGGTTACCATAACCAGTGTACAAGCAGTGACTCCAGTGCTAGGTGGGACACCGGTGTTTCAAGAATCAGTATATTTTCCCAAACTATAGGTGAATTTATGCAACTGAGAGAGAGAGAGAAATTGAAATGGTAGAGGACTTCTTATTTTAAACGGTACACGATTCGTTGAAGGTATCTAAAGACGGCTCGTTATTTGAACCGTTGATGAGTAGTCGTTTTTAACCGAATACGACTCGTTGACGCCTATGATTATTCGTCATTTCTGGTGCATTAATTTAATCATCTACAACACTTCGTCAATGTATATAGAAATCATCATCATCATTATTTCAGCCGAAAGACCCACTGCTGGAGTCCACTGCTGGACATAAGCCTGACCAAGTTTCGCCATAATGACAGGCTGTGCGTCTCGCACGCATCGGCTACTCACCAGAGAAAAAAAAAAACAGAATAGAAAAATCGTCGTCGAGAGAAAAGAGAAATCATTATTACATTATTCGCAGTTTTCGCCTGTAATTGACAGTATGTTTACGAGTTCATAATACATTAAGGAATCTTGATAATTTTGTGTCAAGCGTCGAGGAAAATAAATCGTGTGGATATAGGAATTCTAATTCTCATCGTTCTCGTCAGGCCAACATTATTAGATAATATACCGCTAATGAAGCATCGTGGATGGCTGTTTTATACGAACTAAACTTAATTTAAGCTATTCCTATCTTTTTCTCTCTAATAAAACAAGAAAGAGACGGACGTAAATTAGAGCTGTCAAATTTAGTTGAACTAATATTTCCATACAAATTAAGTGTACACGTAAAAACATGTCGATTAAAAACACGGTGATGCGCAAGGCGTAAACTAGTTTGACATCTCTAACTTAGTTCATAGCTATAGCCGTCATTTTCTCGCACTGCCTTTTAGTAAAAGACAGCGATTCTCTAATTTTAGTTTAGTTATTATTAAGAGAATCGGCACCAATGACTGTTTTTTTTTGTGGTTGGAGAATCATCAAATGACTTCTCCCGCTCTGTAGGTGTATTCGCTAACTCATCATAAGCCTTTTAATGTCCCCACTGCTGGGGCACAGTCCTCCTCTCTGAGAGGGTGTGGGCCGTAATCCACCACGCGTGCCCATATGGGTTGGTGAATGTCACATGTCTTCGAATGTTTGGTTCAAGGACATGCCGGTTTCCTTACGATGTTTTCCTTCACCGTTTTGAGAGCAGTGGTGATGAAATAATTTACACAAAGTAAAGCGCCTGCCTGGGTTTGAACTCACGACCTACAACTTGTACCACTGCTCTCGCCAACTCAGTTGACATCATCATCTGTGGACATCGATATAATAGGCACCACGTAGTACACTTTTGTTTTCCTATACGTCAAAGCAGTAATGTACTGCATAGTGCCTATCAAATTGATGTCAACTGAGTTAGCGAATATACCTGCTGGGTGGAGCGGGAGGGCGTGTCAGACTCTTTGACTCTTTGAAAACCCACCAGTGTTCCTTCAGTTGTCTTTTGCGTTTCAAGCCCGCGGTGACTCTTATCGAACACTCCCGCGATCCACACTGATGATAAGATTGATAAGCATGAAAAGAATACTATCCACTCGAACGTAGAAACCCGCAGCGCGGTTATTTTTTCACGTCTACCCAACGTACACACCGCTCGGGAGGTCAAACGCGCTTCCTCCACTTTAAATCGGTTTTTATCTGCAGTCGTCAACTTTATTTGGCCATGCTCTATTTGAGACAATAATCGACTAAATTTTTTTCAGATAAAAGTGGACTGAGCTGCCTCCCAACACGAATCTCTTTCAGATTCACTGGCTTTAGGAGTTCATTCCATAAGATTTCAATTAACAGTGCAGAAAAACTTGAAATTAATAGTAAAACACGCAAAAAAACTAGGATATCAGCACATCTCAGAGATTCGGAAGGAGGCATTACTCACAGATACTGATGATGCAGGATGCTCAAAGAAGATAGAGCCTCTAAGGCGGACGCACAATGGAATAGGCTTACATTCTTCAGTTTCGAAACTACAGATGTACCTATACATATTTCAATAGTGTTTTACAAGGCCTTACGTTTTAGATATTTTGTGGCAGCCACGATCTGTCTGTGTAGTTTATGTCTTTTTAACAGCATCTAAATTATATTTAATGTATCAACAACACTACACGACCGACTCACGTCACTCCCCGCAAGATGTTCTTTGAATAAACAATGTAAACCTTCGACAGCATCCCGTCAACAATTCACACATTTTTATTCACGCTTTTAGTGGAGTTGGCAACAAAAAGCAGTTATCTGAAATTCTCGATTTCATTCCTCTATTTTCAGAGGTATTGACGACGTCTGTTGCCCAAGTGATTGATTACAATTGTTAACCAACCTGTCACTACTTTTTCTATTCGTCTTCTCGTTAGATTTCCCTCGCACCATCCATCTTCCCGCGTCCAGTACGATTTACGTCAGTTAAACTATTGTTTTTAACATTTTTCGGTTCTTATTTTGTATCTTCTATTTTAAAATGAAGGTTAATTCAAAATATAAATAGACGTTGAAACTATTTTAATATTTGGGGACACTATTTCGTTGTCAAGCGTTTTCATGATTTATTTTTAAATTTGTTTTTGTTGATTTTATTTCTTGGACCGTTGATCTTGAATCTAGATTTTCATTATTGTTTTTGCTGTCAATTTGTTTAGTCTATGATTTATTTTGTAAATTCTGTAATGCAAGTCCATTAGACTTATCGGTATCGGAATAATAGTGTACAGCTGTGCTGTGTCGTAGCTGCATAACTTCAAACGATATTCTCTGGAATTACGTATGATGTGGGCCGTAAGTATCTAAATAAATTGCCCGCACAATATTGTTTAGTCTGTGCAACGTAATGTTTATTACAAAAAGCTCTCTGTCGAGTAGAAAGAGAATTGAAAACAGCCATCGATGGATATTCAGCGTGATTACAATTACAATGAAAATGAAATATGTATGCTCCTGGAACTATTAACTTGCATGAACAAATGTGTTTGCAAAGTTGTTATTAATAAAAGTCATGTCTAGCTGTACACCTAGGGATAGTTTAATGTTTCCAAAAACACCTCTTCCTTCAGTCTACTTGAAATATTACAGTAACATTGTTTCCACTGCACTAAACCCATCAAAATGATGTTTTAATTTAGAAATCGTGTCTGTAAATTTTCTGTTATTCGCGAATTTTACTGTTGAAGACTTCTTTTTATATCTTTAAAACGCGTAAACAGTTCTTTGAATATGTAATCATGTCGGTTGGTAAAATGTTGTGTGAAAATGTTCTGTAAGTAAGTGAAAAAAGATGCTTTGACGTTTTGATTGGTGTGTGCGTACACGACGCAGAAGTAGATTTGTTTTGATTGCATGTAAATGTGTTTCATCGGTTCAAACGTTTGTTTATCGTCTAGTTCGTTTGTCATCAGATCCCTGGCTTTGTTCTAGGATTATTGCAGCGCCGAGGAGCGCGTGTGGGAGGTCATCAACAGTTGACATGTTTACAACCGTCCCATTCGACCCGCATCATTTAAAACAAAAAACAATTGGCAAATACACAATTTTTATTTTCCCAAATCATCATTTGCCACGCACTATGTCTTCTGACTGGCCATTCAGTATTTCAGTTAGATTATTTCGGTAATTTTAGACGCGAGAATGTTATGATTTCTGTGGAGAAGCCGCAGGCGCCGGTCGGCGAACTATTTTAGATATCCGACGTTCAATAACGTGATGGTGTTAGAATCAACTGCGATCGTTTCGACATCAGGAATGTTCTTATACCGATTGTTATTTTTACATTGATCATCGTTAATATAAGTGTTTACTTTTATTTTAAAGTAAATAGTGTTTGGCACTAATTGGTCATTAGTTGGCACGGTCTTATGATCTTGTTTTGTATGGAAACTGTTTTTATTTTATTTGATGCGAACACCTTCTCACAAATAATAAGCACGTTTGTTTTCCTTTGCTATGCGTTTTCTGTATCTTAAAAAATGGGCTGTTTTTTCTATCGATTTATAAAGGGACGTACAAAACTTACATAGTTTCCGATTTCACGACCGCGCGATTCAACGTTAAGTTAATCACTTTAAGCCACTGAAGAAGCGTACAATTAAAAATATAAGCACCTCAGAACAACCCGGCGTAGAGTAGCCAGAGACTGGCGAGGAGGAGCACCAGGATGAGGTAGGTGGCGATGAGGTTGGTGGTCTCGTGGTTGGGCATGATGCAGATGCTCAGATCCTGACACCTTCACCGGACAAACGGCTCCAGGGAACTGACCCGCTGGAGATGCGACGATCGCCTACGTACACCACGCCTATTTCACACGGAGATATTTTGAACATTTATAAATATGAATGTACGTTAATAGATCGTCCGTATAGTGACAGGTGGCTCAGATTTTGCGGAAAATTAACATTGCAAAGCGGCGCTATTTATTAACTGCTCGGTTCTCATGATCTTTTTTCAGCTATCCTTCGATGTCGTTGCACAGAAGATGACTAACTTAACTAAGGTAATTATGATCACTTATGGCACACACACAAACCTCACAAAGCTGAAGTTTAGAAGACAGTGGAGTAGAGTAGCCACAGGAAGAAGAGCAGGATGACAAGGATCATGTAGGTAGCGGCCAGGTTGACCGTCTCTGCGTTGACCGGCATGATTGCTATGTCACGGAGCGAGCTGGACTGATCGCTGGAGGATCCACCAACCGCTTGAACCAGTAAGTTTGCGTCAGAGCACAGGGCCCGACTTCGCATGGAAGGATGCTCCAGATTTTTATTTTTTTACGATTTTTTTTTAAGTTGGTCGGAAAAGTTGTAACGACCATATGTCAAGTAAATGTGATCCAGCGAAGAAGGCTATTAATAACAGAACGAATATAGAACCTCCTTTTTTGAAGTCGGTTATAAATAAAAACCGGTCAAGTGCGAGTCGGACTCGCGCATAAAGGATTTCATACCACCGTACAAGATTCTACGCGTCTACTTGTTGTCATTATTAAGATCGAGCAAAAAAAGCCAAAAAAAACACGTTTCTAGTAGGCGAGTAACCCTTAATTTTTAATTTATTATATTATTTGTTGTTATATCGGCAACAGAAATACACATTCTGTGAAAATTTCAACTGTCTACCTATTACGGATCATGAGATACAGCCCGCTGACAGACAGACGGACGGACGGATGGATGCACGAACGGACGGACGGTCGCGCAGCGGAGTCTTAGTAATAGGGTCCCGTTGGTTACCCTTCGGGTATGGAACCCTAAAAAGAATTAGTCTGCTAAGGTCTGGTTACATTTTTTTCAGATACTCTATTTAACAGATGCCTGAGGTAAAACTTACCGGAATTTGCACCTACAGTAAATTAACACATAACCAAGTTGTGACAAATAGCCATAAACTTGAAAAAACTAGATAAGTATGTACTGACTGAACTTTCTGATTGGAAATCAAATCAAAATTAAATATCTATCGATGTAGCGGTTGCTCCTAATGAACGAAGTCTCAAAGATCCAAGAAATGTTCAAAGGCACCTAGCATCGATTTGAGGAAACACAGGATCAAAGAAATAGATACGAAAGCTTAGCACATCTGAAAGCCCTCATCCAATTAGATTACCTTAAACAATCTGCACTGAGAAAAATAACTCTAAACGATGTCGGTAGGTAATCTGAAGATTATTTTTAATTTTATTGTAGAAAAAATATATCACACTCTTCGCTCCAGTCTTGAAGGTGATTAAAATAAAAATTTAATAACGCATGGAAATTCAAAAAGATTGTATTTTAAACACAAGACACTGATCTCCAGTCGTTTAGAATTTTCGGCATCTCTCGAATTATGTAATAACAGCGGCATCAATGATTCCAGTATTATTTTGATACACGCTCACCTCACTTTAGCACGCTCAGTCACGGATCTGGAGCTTTTAAAAGCTAGATTTTGTCACACAAGCACTTTACTTACGTTTAGTCCTTAGAATGCTGAATATAGAAGCCAGAGGGATATGAGCAGCAGCAGCAGGATGCAGTAGGTCGCCACCAGGTTGACTCCTTCGTGCGAGTTCATGGTGTTGTGTTGCCTCGAACGCGTTACAGACGAGATTGAGAATAACTGTGAGAGGCACAGCTTCATATACATGTTTTGTAATTGTTTAACGTGACGAATACATTCTATTTTTTGTTTTTTGGCGACGTATGTGATTAATTGGCTGTCTTGTAAAAATTCTTCGTTGTTAAGATTCGGCATTTATTTACAAATTCACGCTTTGTCCCTTTTGATTTTATTTACATACCGTTTTGGCGTTGGAGCGGGATTAAAATTATTTGGAATTTTTGTATAATTGATCGTTGTTTACAACTTTATTTTGTTTTTTTAAAGTTCGGGTGACTCGTCTTTTAATCGCATTGTTTTTGTTTTATTAATAAGTGTTCATATATATATCCAGATGTTTATTACAGCCGCTCTTGCGCATGAAATATGAGATTATGAAATATATTTTTGACGTCTTCATCTGTCTTGCCAACGAAAATGTTTGCGTTACTTTTTTTCGGGGACAATCGAGAAAACGGGAGGAAATCTACAAAATACGGTAGGAAAAAATGTCTGGAATTCTCCAGCGCTGCCGAGTCCGTGCCTGTGTTCAATTCACATTTATGGAGTATGATAAAACGGGCTATTTCCGCACTGGAGCTTCGTTTGTATGAGAAGCTTAATCCGTGCGCGTACTATGCACTCGACTTTTTTCCGATCTGATTTCGGCGCAGGCGCACCGATTTATTGCTCAAAATGTTTATCACGATCGATTATTGGTATTCCATCTTTATAGAAGTTGTTTACTATTATCGTGAGAAGTGTTTTAAGCTGTCGTAAGTCTGAGTTGATTTTCGTGCGTCAGATAGTGGATTTCTTCAACGAGATTCGGTATTCCACTGCTTGACGTCGTAAATACTGCAATGAATATTATTGAATTGACAAAATGATAGGTTAGCGTTGTTATTAACAGTTAAACAGTCTGAAAGTTCATCGTAAACTTATCCAAGCGGCTCTTCTGAGAGCAATGCTTTCATAATACTTACGGTAGATATTGTGTAGCATCAATATTTTGTATGAAACATATAAAAACGTGCCAAACTAGCGTTAATTAATATGATGCTTCTCGCACTCAAAATGCCTGAAATCATACCCAACAACCATATGCATCGTATCAAGGCACCGGACCGCGTTTAATTCCAGTTTGCTAACGACCGGGACAGCGTTATTATGATGGAGTCGCAGAAAAGTAGAAAAACGACTGGTACTGCTTAGTCTTAGATTACGGTCTTTTCTTTCGGGGAGACCTTCAAATGATGCCTAGACCTTTGGCGAAAAGACCAGGGAATGAAGGATTTTTAACTCACTGAAACCACCCCGGTAATTACAATCCGCACATGGAAAGGGCTCCGAGACCTCTTACAGAGCACCCCGGCACCCCCCTCTGCGCAACACCTATTTGGCCAAACCCCTGGGGAGACTGTTAGATTATGGCCTAGGAGCATGAAGTTTGGCAGTTGAGAGTTTAGTTCATGTTCACTCAAATGTCTCGCTGATGGTGGCGCGTGTGTTGGGTCATTCGATTCCCTTCAATATGGTTGAGCTGAATGGTGCTGATAACACACATATATATTATGCAGACACACACATTCACACCATTACAAGCACACACTCATTCACACACACACACTATTTTAGGATTTATCTCTAAGTTTCTTTTTCTTTTTTGCCTTTTATTTAGTTTAGATTTTACTTGTAATTTTTTGTTTGAATTGTATTTTCTTTTTGTACACCACTTTTACTAGTTATTAATTTGTCATTAAAGAGCGGGACCTCCTAGCACAGGTATATATTTTACTTAAAAGAGGTACTTAAGTAAGATTAACTGTTATATACCCTTTTTTTTATTCGTTAACGGATGCCGTCAGCTGAGACTGGTCATCTCATATCTGCCACTGATTTATTTTAATCGGTTTTCCAGAGGTTAAATAACATTTTTCTCATTTAGAGAAGCAATAAGACATTCCAGGGTGTGTGTAATACATAACATGGTTAAAAAGAGTGTCCATGAAGTTTCTTGCACGTTCTTCTCCATAGAGATCTACGCCTTGGAATGTGCAATTAGCTTCATCTTTCTGACTGGCTGACTTAATGACAATTCAAAATTGCCTGTAAAAATGGTTTATTTGAAATAAATGCTTTGAATTTGAATTTGAATCATTCTGGCTAGCTAAAAAGCCTCTGGCTGCAATTTCCTTAGGTATTAGATCTTCATGCTTGAGCAGTTTCGGTGCACGTTTATCATAAGAGACTCTAGACAACCAGTGGGCTATCACTACTCTAAGATCCGCCGACTAAGAGCGGTGACACAGTGGTAACAGCCCCGACTTAGTAAGTCGTGGATTCAAACCCAGATAGGCGCGTTCATCTTCATTACCATCATCATCAGCCTTTTTTATGTCCCCACTGCTGGGGCAAAGGCTTCCTCTCTGTGAGAGGGTGTGGGCCGTAATCCTCCACGAGGGGCCAATGTGGGTTGGTGGTTGTCACATGTCTTCGATTTTTTAGTTCTAGGACACGCCGGTTTCCTCAAGATGTTTTCCTTCACCGTTTTGAGAGCAGTGGTGATGAAATAATTTAAACAAAGTAAAGCGCCTGGCTGGCTTTTTGAACTCACGACCTACAACTTGTAAGTCGCGGCCGATGCCACTGGGCCACCACTGCTCGGTAACAGGCGCCTTACTTTGTGTAATTTATTTCAACATCACTGGTCTCAAAACGGTGAAGGAAAACGTCGTGAGGAAACCAGCATGTCCTAGAACCGGGCCTGCGGACGGCGAGCAGTGGGTAGCTCGCCGTCCGATCAGCACCAGGCCCGTGACGCGACGGCGCGTAGTGTTCCACGCGCGCCTCAAAGAGATGAGTATCAGCCACCACTAACGGGGTCCATCGTAGCCGGTACCTGCATGCCTAGGGGTAGCGGATAAATTCTGAAAATAAGTTACCGCACCCCTTGGCACTCAGGCAGGGAAGGAACAGGGGTGGGTTTTAGTCAGTAAGAGTCTGACACGCCCTTCCGCTCCACCCAGAGCGGGAGAAGTCATTGGATGATTTCCCACCACACAAAAAAAAAGCATCCTAGAACAAAAAAAACATCCCCCAACCCGCACTGGGCCCGCGTGGTGGATTACGGCCATTTCCCACTCCTAGAGGAGCCCTGAGTACCAGCAGTGGGAATATTATAAGGCTGATTGTGTTGTGCCATAGACAAACTGACATTCTATCAGCTCTCTAAGGATGTTCAGTGTTTACGCGGCGTCTCCCCGACGACCATGGACCATCTACTTTAGCCTGGAAACCTGTCAATGTCAAAGCTTGGCATTGAGAGCCGGTGTCCGAATTGTTGTATTAAGAGCTAAGCATGTTTCAAACCCCACATTTCAAATTCAATTTCAAATAACTAGAAGAAAGAAAAGAAGAAGACAGAAAGAAATTTATACATTTATTGGCCACAGTAAAGCTGCGGTGCATTGACGGGCCGCGCCGCGCCAGGCCAGGCTGACAGGTCGTGGGAACCATCGCATCCGATGAAGCCCGCGGTGGTCTGTCGTCCCCCGTCCGATCCATTGGGAGTCGGTAAGTTCAAAGGCGCGGCGCGGCCTGTACATTTACGGGCCGTGGGACCTCACCGGCGCGGCACGGCGTGGCACGAAGTATGAATGAATGCGATGATGAATGAATGGCAGCCAGCAGGCCACACCAGGCCGATTCACGCCGTGGGAACATTCGCCACGCAGCTTTAGAGGCACACAACAAAAACGAAATAAATAAAAAAAAAACAACAGTGACTTTGAGAACAAAAAAAAAATAGATATTTAAAATAAAATAAAAGAGTAACAAAAGAAAGAGATGTGTGTGTCTCACGGCTGTGCCAAATAATAACTCTTAATTCAGACATGGAGATACGGAGGTGAGGGGTGGAACTTCAAATTCTCATTTCGGAAACCGGCCATTTGTCTAAAGCCCAGATATATGAAGAACGAACGTGGACGAAGCAAAAGACGAATGTAGAAAGAATTTAATAAAAGATCTAACTATAGCAGGTGGCGCACTGCTGGTCCTCGAGGAAAAGAGTCGAGTTTCTGCAGGCATTTTCCTACATTCCAAAAGTGTCTTAGCAACGCATATTCTTGTCATTCGTCCTCTGAATAGACTTGTGTATCATAATGTTCTTATTAAATCAAGTGAATCATTCACGCGCTGCAACTCCAGAATCCCACAATTTCGGCTGCCAAGCGGTAACTCGTAAATACATCTCTTTTTTTTCGTTTTATTGTTCTTTTTATACGCCATGTTCCAGTTATCCATTCGTCTTGGTTTACCGGTTTCTAGATCGTTCTTTAATGTCTTGCATCGTGTGATCAATTCGTATTGCAGTTATCTGATTTTCCTAGACGAAATAATGTGACATTTTACAGGTATTTGCAAATAACTTGTTTGCACAAAAGTCCTGAATTCCTGATATGCTTTTCTACATTAGTTTAGCGGGTACTGTATATTATTTTCTTGTGTAAAAGAGAGTTTTGCGCTTACAAGTCGAAATGATCCAGATCGGAAATACTTTGGATTTGTAGTAAACATTTTATATTTTATTTATTTCTCCATCATTATTTCACTAACTATCATTACAGGAACTGTAAATTAACACAGAGAACAACATAAAAGCTCCGTCTCGAACAAGTGTCAAAACTCCCTGATTAGGTGATGAACAGTTACCAGCTAAAACGGAATACGTTCGTTATTTATCAGGCAATGTAATGAACTTGTGAGGAGTGAGGTGCGCCCCCGCGGTGCGCCCGAGTCTGTGACACTTTGGGGCCGCGTCGCTGAAATAGATGAGTGTTTCCAAGCATTCCGTCATCACGTCATGGGAGAAACGACGGAGTGACAAGCGGGAATTCCGCGCATTTTATTGTCGAAATATACTTTAAAAAAACTATTTTACCAAAAATAGAACCGACTTCCAAAAGAAAAAAAAAAGGGCAAAATAACTTTTATCGGTTATACTTATTATAACGGTACCTACAGTCGTAAATAGTCGGTGTTTCTGGTTTTGTTTCTTCGTTTTGTGACACCGACTTCCGAAATTAAAGTTATTTTGCACTTTTTTTGTTTTATTTCTTTAAATAGCCTTTCCCAAATTGCTGCTGAGACTGCCCGTCTCACCGGATGCAGCTGAGTACCAGTTTTTAACATGGAGAGACTGCCTGTCTGACCTCCACAACACAACCCATGAGTAACTGGGTAACAATTGGTAAGACTAGTTTTCAGACTTTGGCGTCCATTACACAGTAGGTTTTTGCTGTCAATTTCACCAAGGGGACTGATGGATAACCTACAGTACAGTGATTGATGGTTGCATGATAAAATCTCGATACTTTGGTTTTTACCCAACTGCCCTAGAAGGAGGGTAATGTTTTTCGAGGGTAGGTATGTATGTTTTTATATTATTATGTGTGATACGTTTGTGATCTTCTTCTCTTCATTTCTTTGGCACGCGCTATAGCCTAAATGGCTTGATGGATTTTAACAAATGAGGTACGACACAGGGGGGCGTCATTACGTCATTCGCGTGATAGGTACTTTGCTGAAAACCAGCGCTGTTGACGATAAGTTCGCCTGAAGTCGCAGTATTTTGCTGAGCAACGACCTTGCACGGATGCGACGCACAGCTTAATTTGTTCGTGTTTGTTAAAAGATTAGTCTAGTTGTTTTTCCACCTTCACTAACTGTTTTTTTGTATCGTTTTGATAGTCTGTTTGTTGTCATTTGCCAGTGTCGCAGTACAGCTAGTCGATTCTGTTAACAGCTCACCGTAAAACTTAGGTGGAGTGAGTGTGAAGTGAGCTGTCATTCCACCTTGATTGTATGGATTGACAGTCCACTTTCACTTTACCTAAGTTTTCACGGTGAGATTTTACAGAATAGCACTACTGATTACATAGTATTACGCAATATATGTATTGTCTTTGGTTGTTGGCGGACTCTGACATTAGGCAATGGACAGAAGACTTTCATTGATTGAATGCAAGGCTTTTAGCATTCTTGTATGTTTATGTAAATGTTATTTAATCCATTTTTCTGTAATGTGCAGAATAAATTATTTTTCTTTCTTTCTTTC
The DNA here is from genome assembly GCA_951329385.1 of Polia nebulosa. Classification (NCBI taxonomy): domain Eukaryota; kingdom Metazoa; phylum Arthropoda; class Insecta; order Lepidoptera; family Noctuidae; genus Polia; species Polia nebulosa. The sequence goes on along the minus strand of OX589592.1, from coordinate 2,990,350 downwards.
TTTCTAGGTATTATTAGGTTGGTCTTGAACGCCAAAGTGACATAGGCTATATGAATTTTGAAAAAAAAATAAACAAAATGGCTGCCGCAATTAGGTTAGTGGTATTTTTTTTACCTGGTCTTCTGTGGTATCAAAATAGAGAGCTCGAGGAGACGATTCCAAAAATATAACCCACTAAAATGTAGGAAATAAAAAAGTTGAATATCTTCAAAAAACTCCGACTGTAAAAACAACTAAAAAGTTCCAAACAAATCACTTTTCAAGCAGCCTGATCCAAAATTAAATAATTGAACTAAAATAACTGAAATTTATTTTAAGTTTTCTTTTTTTTTTTATTACAGTCGAGTTTTTTGAAAATATTAGGTAATTTTTTCTTGCATCATGCAACCATCAGTCATGTCTTGTCTCTGGGAATGGAGTGACGCATGTATGAGCGTGTAGGTATGGACGACTTTCAGGGGTTCTGAATACCCGTAACGACTGCCAAAGATCTTTGAATTGCAGCAGGGGGACCAAAGGTTTGTTACCATTTCACACCTAAACCACTTAACCGGTCATCATGAAATTTTGCATAATTATACATTTTCATGGGTACAGAAAAGGATACCTTTCATCCAAAAATAAGTAGGTAGCGTACCCGAGGCAAAGAACAATAACGTTCGACGGTCACAATCAAGGGCGGATCCAGCATTTTTTCTGGGCACAAGGGGCAGATGGGAAAAAATAACTGTGCTGTGTGTGTGTATGTGTGTGTGTGTGTGTGTGTGTGTTGTGTGTATGTGTGTTAGTGTTGCTGTGTGTTGTTGCTGTGTGTTGTTGCTGTTGTTGTTGTGTTGTTGTGTGTGGTGTTGTGTTGTGTTGTGTTTGTGTTGTTAGTCCGCCATTGTACAGTAATTCTTACTTGTACATTAGGTTTAATAAATAAATAAAGGAGAACCCCGTTTTTGGGCCTAACTGTTACACGAATCAGATATGTACCAAAATAGTCGTCTATTTTGCGTAATTAACCCATTTAAATCTTAGCTTCGATAACAATGGCCAAGTATATAAAATAAGTAGATTTATATTTTTTGTTTCTAACAACTTTTGTAAATCGTCACAACACTTTTTTCATTATACATCGCTAACTTCACAAACGCTAGCATTATGTCAATAGAGCGTACCCTAAAAATATGATTGATTGAGTGGAAATCGATACTGTTACAATATAAAATAATACTCCATTGTTTTAGTATAATTGTTTTTTTAGGTATCAAAATCAATGTAAAATAAAAAATCTGGAATTTAATTGTTTTTTTACGTAAGCATTATTAAAAAATCATTAAAAAAAATAATGGATAAAATCGATTGGATCACGGATTGCACTAGTAAACGGCAAATGACAGTCAACGTCGGTCAATTATCAAGTCATGTCATTAATATCATTCACTTTTCGTGTTTTTGCGCAAGTGAAAGTGTTTTTCCGTACTTCTCGGGATTTATAAGACCTCTGCTCGAATACAGGACTCCGATATTGTTTGCCTTCTGACTGACCCTCGCCTGAACATTTTTGAAGTGAAAACTTCTTTAGACACGTTGGACATTTTGAGATGGGAAAAAAATATTGAACTCGCGCGACACCGACACTGCTACAAATACTACAACGCGTAGCACACAGTTTTCACTTCTGTCGGCAGTCCCCGTGACTGCCTATTTTTGAAGTGAAAACTTCTTTAGGCGCGTTGAGCATTTTTGAGATTGAAAAAAACTATTCAACTCGCGTGACACTGACACCGCTACAAGTGCTACGACGCGTAGCACACAGTTTTCACTTCTGTCGGCAGTCCCCATGACTGCCTATTTTTTATCTATTTATTTACCTACTACTTGATAAACTAAACCAATAAGACTGGTGCTTACTCAGCCTGTGTCTTTATGTAGTAAATAAGTATCTAAAAAAACATAATTCAAAAAACACTGATTTTAAAATCGGGAGATACAGTTTCGTGTTGCAGCTACATGTATATCATCTCCATCCAATACTTTTTTTAAAACCTTTCCCAACGCTAGGAATTATTCCTGTATCGTGGGTGCGTTCCAGATATGTAAACTCACATGCACGAGACACCCAAACCAGGAACAAGTGTCTGTAGGCCATATAAATATTTGTTCCGTGCGGGAAACGAACCCACGATTCGCAGCGCGGCAGCCAAACGCTCAACCACTGCGCCAACCGTGCAGTCGAAATTGGACACCGAACCCTGCCAAATCTGAAGTCACTCACTTCAGATTTAACAGATTGTTCTTACTGAAAACCTTAAAGCTCTAAGTGAAACTGAAAGCCTAAGCTTTTTTATGTACCTAAAACCTCATCGTGATAGGCTGCAGGCGCTGCAGCACAGACTATATAGTCCTCCTTGTAGATTTCGATAACGACCACCCTTTGAAATTATTTCCTACCGTGTGCCCGTTCCAGATTTACGTAGGACATAAAGCCTCAAAAGTAGAAAAATAACCTAAAATGTAGGTAAACACTGACTGATTTTACCAATTTGGCCATTGCTGGGAGACGTGAAAATTGGGCTCGTGAAACCTTCATATATGCTCTAGTTTATGGCCAAATTCCAGCCCTGTAACGTCAGGCCCAAGTTTCTATGGAGTTTGGGTTTCTCCTTTGCAGTATTTAAACAAAGGTTTATTAAAGTACGAAAACAATAGAAAAATTACATGTTTAATAGTAGATTATTAACCAAGGGGATAAAGCAGTGTCTTCTGTCGCGGGAGACGATTTAAATCGCGAGCGTAACGAAGGACCCGAGGTTTACTCCCGAGCGTAGCGAGGGTGTTAAAAACTTAAATCAAGAGCAAAGCGAGGGATTTAAGACGAGTCCTGAGTGTAGCGAGGGATTTAAGTTCACCCAAGACTAAGACAGCTTTATCACCGAGGAAAATACTCTACTTTTCGTACCATTTGCGAAAAAATTAACATAATAATAATATGAGATAAGTATTTATTAAAAATAATGACAATTAAAAGTAAAAGTTAACATTCGAAACATTGGTCCTATTATTGATAGAGAGAGTTACATTTTTGTTTGGTACATTTATTGTTGATGAGTTGATTTGAGTATTTCTCTGTTCTTGCGTCTGAGGAACTTGCGTTTCATTGTAGATAGTATACGTCGGAGATAGTGGTGGTGGTGCATCGTGAGTTACGGACGAAGATAAGATGCCGGAAGTTGATGGTTGTGGCTCTGATGGATTAAGTTTTATATTTTTGTTAATTTGACTGCTTAATATGGTTTTATTCGCCATTGAGCTTTCGATATAACCCTCAGCTACTGTATCAGAGCTCCAACCACCGTGTCTTTTTATTGACGTAATACCCGCCCCTGAATCCGCCAAGAAAGTCGCCGAAGTTCTTCTAAAGCAGTGACCGGTGTAGAGTTCAACATCTTTAAGTTTTAAATATTTAGCAATTTCCTTTGGCATATTGCTAATTTTAGTTTTGCCGATGGCTTGTCGAGAACATTTCCCATTCCGATAGTTTATAAAAAATCTATTGTTTTCCATGTTGGTGGGACGTAATGCTTGGTATTTATGAATGATTTTAGTATAATATTGTCCTTGTACAATGAATGACCGATTTTTCTTTGTCTTAGTTTCCTTTACATTAATCAGCAGCAACTCATTGGAATGATTTTCAACGTTCTCCACCTTTAAGTTTACAAGTTCACATCCGCGGCAAGCACCATTGAGTCCAAAAATTAAGGCCATCTATAACAAAGATAAAAAAAAACTTAGAGGTGTCAAGGGACACCCGGATGGAACGAAGTTCCTTTCGATTAATTAGTGAAGGAATTGTAATATAATTTTATTTTTTTTAATTTATAATATTTTTTTTATTATTAACTACGCACACACGCACGCACGTAAGAAGTTATACTTCATCATCTCATCTCATGTCATCTCATCTCATCTCATCTCATCGCAGCTCAGCTCAGCTCAGCTCAGATCAGCTAAGCTCAGCTCAGCTCAGCTCAGCTCAGCTCAGCTCAGCTCAGCTCAGCTCAGCTCAGCTCAGCTCAGCTCAGCTCAGCTCAGCTCAGCTCAGCTCAGCTCAGCTCAGCTCGGCTCAGCTCAGCTCTGCTCTGCTCAGCTCAGCTCAGCTCAGCTCAGCTCAGCTCAAATCAGCTCAGCTCAACTCAACTCTTTAGCAATATCTGGCTTGCTTTCTATAAGAGAGAGAGAGACAGACAGAGAAACATGCGACGCCGCACAGGCTCCGCTAGATTTAACACACGAAATTGGTTAGATAATGCTTGATCTGCTTGCAAACTTTGTACCTACCCACCAAAAATACAAGAAGTTTTTATTAGATTGTTTTTCCAACACAATCTTTTTGGATGGACAGCCTCATTAGTGTCGTGACAACTTTTCGTAAGAATTTTTTCCGTCTAGCCCCCTTTCACAACGCGCGATAAGGAACTTCGTTCCAAAAACAGGTAAATATCTATAATAATTACCATTACTAAGATACGAAATATTCATAGTTAAATCATATATACTTACTTTTGTGGCCAGAAAAAATTCGTCAGGAGCTTCATTAAGAAATTTTTCCACATTCAGAAAGCAGTACTTCTGGACACGGCTCGCATTGTCAGGCGGTTCCTCTCTCTGGAGCCCTGACCGCCGGTAGCTTGGACCCTGTTCTTGATACCGGTGGGATACCGACTATTTTTATATTTTTAAATGTTTTTTTTCCCTTTATATTTAAATATTTAAAAATGTAAATAATATGTGCATAAAAATTAATAAAAAAATAATACTAATGATAATAATTATTATTATTATTTTGCCCCCATGCGAAGCCGGGGTAGGTCGCTAGTAGGGGGTACCTACATCTACATTAAAATAATAATCAGTCTGCCATTCTACCTGCCGTTTCCCAACTATGTTGGGGTTGGCCAGTCTCACCGGATGCAGCTGAGTACCATTACTTAACATGGAGCGACTGCTTACTGACCTCCACTACCCAGTAACTGGGTAACACGAGGTATCGTGTTACCCAGCCTTGGCAAGGCTGGTGTCAGATTTTCTGGCTTCTGAATATCCGTAACGACTGTCAAAGATCTACAAATGAGAGCCGGGACCAACAGGTTTCCGAAGCATGGACGGGTCTAACTGAATCACCACGTAGCGACCCTGACCAGCGTAGCATAACATCCTTTCAGATACAATTCTTCTTTTTCGTCGTATCGATGATTCCAGAATTAAATCTCTTTGGCAAATATTGAGCCACGTCGACAGCGTTGGCATTTGCCTCGTAAAGATCTTTCAAATTGCAGGTGTTGTGCAAAGACAGCATGACAAGAGGTGAGGCATTGTGTGGAATGTAGCTCCGCAATCGCATTGTGGCTCATTGGAGTACTCTCAACCGACTAAGTTGTGCCTGCAGCAGACCACCTGGCTTTGTAGTCAATTTAGAGAATTTCAGGTGGGCCAGGGCAGGTGGTCGCCCGCAGGGAGCTTTTCTGCAGGCTCAGTACCATAAATTAATATCTATTATTAATATTATTATCTTCTCAATAAACTTGACCTCCTTCTTAATAACTGCATTCGATTTGTCTTCAATCTGCGTAAGTATGACCATGTATCCGCGCATCGGTAAATTTTAAAATGGTTACCCATTCGTCAGCGTAGAGCGCTAAGGGCCTTGACTACTTTGTTTTCTCTACTCGATAAACCCACTTCTCCTTCTTATCTGACTTCACATTTTCAGTTTCTCTGCTCGACTCACGCTAAAAATCTTCGTTCAACCAATAATCGTCTTCTGCGATGTCCCAATCACCGCTCTGGGTTTGCCCATTCTTCCTTCCATGTCCAGGCGGTCTCCCTATGGAATGCGCTCCCTCCAAACATCAGGACGGCAACCAGTGGACTTGCGGACGGCGAGCAGTGGGTAGCTCGCCGTCCGATCAGCACTAGGCCCGTTAGTCGACGGCGCGTAGTGTTCCACGCGCGCCGAAGATGAGTTACCGCACCCCTGGGCACTCAGGCAGGGAAGGAACAGGGGTGGGTTTTAGTCAGTAAGAGTCTGACACGCCCTTCCGCTCCACCCAGAGGCCAGAGCGGGAGAAGTCATTGGATGATTTCCCACCACACAAAAAAAAAAAAAGGGCGGCAAGCCAGTCGGTTCTCTTTTAAGTTGAAGGCGCGTGAACACATTCGCAAGGAGTTGGAAAAATCATCACAACGCTCATTCGTTGTTTTCGTTTTTCTCAATTACATTTTTAATTTTGTTGTATGTATGTATTTAAGTATATATTTATTATTGTATTTTTTTTTTTTTTTTTCCCCTTCAGTTGCACCTGCCACGTTCCGTCTCTGCACCACCGACTCGACTGGTAGAAAATTCCTAAGGTATTAAGTCCGCCATTGTACAGTAATTCTTACTTGTGCATTAAGTTTCATAAATAAATAAATATAGTGCATAAATTATAACCTTGACACATTCGCTCCGATTTCGTAAACAAAACTTCAGCCGAACAGAGGAACATTTACTTAAACAACGTACGGTGCACACTATTATATACTTAATACAACATAAATAACCCAATTTTAAGTAAATACACATTGCATGCACACTCGGACGGCCCGACAGCGGTAATAAATCGTGAGATGCATCCCGTTCCCCATCGACACAACAAACTAACGACTGACGATATCAACTGACTCTGTTTTAACTCCCAGCTGCAAATATCCCGGGAATGCTGAATTGATGGAAGGTATATTAAAATAAGAGGTATATTTTTTTAATCAATCATCAAATAACTTCACTAATTCATACTTTTTAAGCTATTGCATAGCTTCTATCGCGGGCCTTGAGCGTGGAGACCGAATCCAGAAATTCCGTAACAAAAATAACCTAACACCCCCCACTCCGACCGGCACAGCGGTGATACTTTTTAGTTTTGCCATCTATCGATGAACAGCAGAACTTTTAATGACTTTTTGAAATATCTTATTGAGTGAGATATTGTGTTGTTGATATTGATGATGATGATGATGATGATGATGATGATGACGATGATGATGATGATGATGATGATGATGATGACGATCATGATGATGATGATGATATTTATCTTGTTACGCCACGCTTACGTGCGTACATAAGTACACACACACTTTATTTTTTACTGATTTCAAACAAAATCATGTTAAATGACAATAATTATGTAAATAGTCGTTTTTTGTACATACAATCAATGAACTTTTAAATACGCCGTTGCATAATAACAATTTATTTCGTAATAACACAAAATAACACTTAATCAATAATCCTTATTATAATACCTACGCGACATGAATAAAAAAAGCATGTTAAATTAAAGCATTTAACAAAGTCTGCTTAAAACTTTTAGCACAAAGCATTTAGCAAGCTGCATAAATAAAATATATAATAATAATAATAATATAATTTTTATTTCAGACCAGAGATGATGTCCATTTTGTTAGTAACAATGTTCTTATAGACTAGTGTTAATAATACTTAAAATTACCCACAACCAAACACAAAAAAAAAAAGACAGTAAACCCATTTATCACTACCTCGCCATTCCATGACAAATGGCGCAGCAATGACCGATGTAATCGCAGTCCAGCCGACTAGCAATCATGCTAAGGATGCTGTTGGCGCTGCCACGTACTCTACGCACCAGGGATGCGCATCTTTTACGCATCGTAGCGTAAAAGCAGTCTACACGATGTTCCGCAAACATCCCTGATGCACTACAGAATCGCCGCAGCCCCATCAGCACCCTGAATGCATTATTAAATTGAACTCGGAGGGCACTGTAAGACTTTTGAGTATAGTCGGCCCACAGGCTGCACGTGTAGAATGATGTACAATATGATCTAAAAAGTGTAATTTTGACTTCTGTCGAACAACGTGCAAACCTGCGAGCTATCATGTTCGCTCGCACTGCCAGCGCCCTCCGTTCCCTCTCGATGTCATCATTGTCCTTGAGGTCAGAGGTCAGCACATGTCCTAAATACTTAAATTTAGACACTCTACGCAAAGCTGTACCATTAAGCGTAATATTGGGAAACACGTAACCTGGACTGTTTCCTCTGGCCTCAAAGACCATGACTTCACTTTTGAGTGGATTATATTTTAATCCGTGTTGCTCGGAATAAGCTTCACAGATGGTAAGCAGCTTCTTAATGCCACATACCGATGCACTCAGTAGAACCATGTCATCAGCATAGCTTATGTTGTTTATATTAATTCCGTCTATGGGACAACCTACCCGGGTGCTACTGAGTGCCACAATCAGATCGTTCATATACAGATTGAATAGGGTTGGCGAGGACAATCCCCCCTGCCTCACCCCGCACTCCAACCTGTACGATTGCGACATGGTTCCCGACCATCGCACGCCATTGACCTGATTTCCATACCAGTACTTGCAGATGTTGATGAGTTCTATTGGTAGACTAGTGTTTTCCAACTTTTTCCATAGAATATCATAGGAAACCAGGTCAAACGCTCTCGAAAGATCAAGAAAGCATGCATGAACTGCAGTTTGACGTCTAGTGTAGTATTTGACAGCATGTTTAACACACAAAACTGCACTTTCAGTGGAAAGTCCGCCCCGGAAGCCGAACTGATTGTCGTGAAGTTTAATGTGTTTGGTCAGCTGTGAGTTCAACACGCTGTCAAACACCTTCGATACAACTGTGGCAAGAGAGATAGGTCTATAGTTATTCCTATCTGATAGATCAGCTGTTTTATTTTTAACAATAGGTATTATAATTGTTTTAATCATTTCTTGTGGCAGATATGAGTGGCTTAGACAAAGGTTAAACAGCATAGCCAACAATCTCGGTAAGTGGGGTCCAGCATGCTGCAGATGTTCAATGCTCAACCCATCATGGCCGGCAGATTTACCTCTAGTCATTGATTTGATTACGAACTTCACTTCTCTAGTTGTACATCTAAAACCTATATTTTCTCCGTTCTCAACACTGATCACCGACTGCGAGGACCCCAATGGCGAATTTACAGTAAAATGTTGTCGAAACAGATCCGCTATTTCACCGGCATCGCTTACGCCGTCGATACACACAGGAGTAACCGGTTTGTTATTTAGTTTATTAGTAGCTTTCCAAAAAGATCGAAAATCGTTTTTTGAGTGATGGGAGGCCAGGATATCCATTTTTACCTGCTCTTCATGGTTCTGACACCATCTCAGTCGGTTCTTAAAGATTTTCCTGGCCCCACACATCTCGTTATAAATTGCCCCTGAATTTGGTTTGCCATACCAACACCACAAATAAAATTTCTTCTTAACTTCCCTGTGTGCATCGCCAACATGTAAGTTCCACCCTGCAATAGGTTTCCTCTTCTTACATACATGTTTACTACGTTTGCTACAAAGTGCTGCCTCTCTTAATATTTTTACAATATTGTTATACAAACCATCAATGACCTGTCTATGCTGCAAAATATTACAAGTGTAATCTGCACAATTTATAAACTCCTCAGGAAAGTCAAGAAGTCTTAATTGTCTGTGACATTCAGTCATGTATTGATTTACTTGATCTAAACTTCTTTCTCCCCATATAGCATCATTTACAGTCAATTTATATTCTAGTAACTTAGGTGAGACAATGCCCAGATTACACTCCATCACCAACGGAAAGTGGTCCGACCACAGTACGTCATACTTGACAAACACTCTGCGCACAGACGGCACAGCTGCTTTAGAGACTATACAGTGATCAAGCCATCGTTGCGAACCGTGAGCCTCGCTTACAAATGTGAAACAATCAAACGAATTAGAAACGCCCTGCAACATTTCCACATCAATGCAAGACCACTCTTGGTCCTCACAAAATAACGATAGTTCATTATAAAATTGTTCAGTAGGGTGCGCATTAAAATCACCTAGTATGTATCTATACACAATCTATGTTACAACTGTCTATAATAGCGCTTACCGACCCGAGGATGTCCGTAAACTCGACTAGATTCGCCGCATATAAATAATTATAATTGCATAAGTTGATAAAAAAATGCTATGCAATAGCTTTGCCGCGGAGACTTCTCCGAATGCCACACGTCTTTTTTTTTTGGGACAAGCCCGCCACACTATTTCCAAACCACTGTAACTTCTGTAAGCCAGAATCAACAGTGGCGACCACCAGAAAAAACGCCGAGGCAATGAAGCTCGACGAGATCGAACGATTAAACTGTCTTGGGTCCCGCAACGAAATTAATTAGAAAAGACAGCGGAGGAGTAGGTAAATGATAAATAAATGATAAATGATTTTATTTTTGTAAGTAGGTTTTAACAACACTTTTACACGTCAACATTTTTTTTGGTCAGTTTTAGCTAGATGAGGAGGAATTATGTAAGAAAAACATACTTAATTTCCACTTCCCTCCTAATCAAGCGGGAGACAGAACAAAGCTAGGCCATTAGGCACAAATGGGGTATTTACAACTGGGGTAAGCCCAGTTGCCAAGCGCCACTGGTTAAAAACACTAATATTAAAGGGTCCTAAAAATAAAAACAGTTGTGAGCTGTTACTTTTTATGTTGGCTAAAACGCTTGAACGCAAGGAAATTCGTTCTAGTTTCCACAAGGTCCGTGTAATGCGGCGCTAGAGGGGCACTCTTTGAGGAGTGGCTGAAGAGGCGTCACGGCGTCCTCACCTGCCGCCTGACGCAGGTCCTCACCGGACACGGTTGTTTCGGGAGGTTCCTGCATCAGATCAGGCGGGAGGAAACGCCCGGGTGTTACCACTGCGCGGATCGCCCAGAGGACACGGTGGAGCATACGGTGGAGGTCTGCCCCGCTTAGGCGGAACACCGCTGTGTCCTCGTGGATGCGATAGGTGGCGGCGACCTCTTGCGCCCGGCCCTGGTTCAGGCCATGGTACAGAGCGAGAGGGAATGGGAAGCAGTCTCCGCCTTCTACGAAGCAGTAATGCTCGCGAAGGAGGAGGCGGGACACGTGAGGGAAGCACAACGGAGTGCCCCTCACGGCCCCGGCCGCTATCACCGCAGGAGAGGTACTGGGCGTATTGGGCGTAGGACATCGCGAGACGATCTCCGGCCACCGTGGACCCGGGCCTGCGGACAGCGAGCAGTGGGTAGCTCGCCGTCCGATCAGCACCAGGCCCGTGAGTCGACGGCGCGTAGTGTTCCACGCGCGCCTCAAAGAGATTAGTGTCAGCCACCACTGACGGGGCCCATCGTGGCCGGTACCTGCATGCCTAGAGGTAGCGGATAAATTCCGAAAATGAGTTACCGCACCCCTGGGCACATCAGGCAAAAAAAAAAAAGGTCCGTGTAATAGACAACTCCAGACGTAGGCTGAATACCAATGATTATAAAGCCGAATACTATCCGACATAATATTGCGTTCAGTTTGCCAAAGAAAAATTCTTACTTACTAAAACCCACCAGTGTTTCTTCAGTTTCCCTCTGACTCTTTCAATCACTCTCACGACCCTAGCAGGCCCCGTCACTTCTTGCTGTCATCTCTTTGAGGCGCGTGTGGAACACTACGCGCCTTCGACCCGAGCCTGCTCCTTATTGGACGGCGAGCTACACATTGCTCACCGTCCTTAAACCCGAAAAAAGAGTCTGGAGTGGCAACTGCGTACCAGTACTTAAGTCCAGCGTTGGTAGGCCTCCCTAAATATGGACCGATGACCTGGTAATGGTCGTGGGAATCTGCTGGACGCGAGAAGCACAGGAGCGGTCGATGAGGCGACGTTTAGGAGAGGAGGAGGAGGAGGTCGAGGAGGCCTATGGCGTTGGTGACGGTAACTTTAAAAATATTTACGAAGGTAAATTAAGTACCTTACCAACCCAGCCTTTTCTTCTATTTGTAAGTTCTACTACTGTGTTGCTCTGCTCATCCATTTTCTTTCCAGCTTATTTCAATTCGTCCTTAGGACATTTCTCTGGGAGACGCCGAGCTATTTTCTCTCTCTAGGGTGTAAAACCCTAGAGAGAGACAATACACTAAAAATTAAAAAAATAACTTTAATTTCGGAAGTCGGTGTGAAATAACGAAGAAATGAAATACAAACACCGACTTCCGAAATTAAAGTTATTTTTAAATTTTTAGTTGTTAAACCCCAGAACAAAAAACTCCAATAACATGGAACGTGGAATTTAAACATACAGTTTTCGTTTTTGTTCAGTTTTTCAAAAAGCGCTGAAGCAATTTCGATAAAATTTATATGGGACCACCTCGGGAGTATATGCTTTCAAAAAAAAAAGAATTTTGATAATCGGCGGACATACATAAAAAAAACACAGTCGAACATAGAACCTCCTCCTTTTTCGAAAGTCGGTTAAAAAGAAGAAATGTGTAATTGAATAACACGAGTCATGTGCGAAAAGTGGTAAGCGCGTCATTTTACTGCAGTAATCGTAAAACAGATCAAATAGCTGTTGAAATGTGTCTCGTAAATATCACTTCTGTGGCGCGGTTAAATGATACTTTTTAGTGTTTATTTATAGGTTTGTGAGATTGTACACATTTACAAGTGTGACTACGCTTAAAATCATAGCCAATAATAGCCAATGTTTCCCTTGCCCTTCACCTACTTCTAAAGAGTCATTATCTAGATACTTATCTACCTGACTATTGGCGTATCTACTATTTGTCCAGATGATATAAGCGCCTCGTTATTTCCTTGAACAAGCACTACTATTCTTATAAAGTGCCTAATGCCGCCCTCGTATTTTCTTGGTCGATTTTATTCCAGCTCGCTCCGCTCACTCTATTACATCCCTATTTTTGACCGTCGAAAAAAAAAGGAGGAGGTTCTCAATTCGACCGTAATTATACATATATATATATATATTAAATGATTAATTACCTACATCTAGCCTTCTTCATTTCTACGTACCTGCATATAAAATTTAGATATAATAGATATATAATAATATAATATAATAATAATATATATATAATTAGATTATTGTTTGGCGCCGACTCAAAATTAGTTTATATAAAATTTGATATTTTATGTAGGTAAATAAGCTCAAGACTTAAAAGTTTTATTTCTTTTTTGATTCTTAGTTCTCTTTCGTCGGTTGAATTTTTTGTTAAAAAGTTTTTTTCTGGTACAATTCTTCAAGCTCACTACGCTCGCTCTAGTATCCCTATTTTCTTGGTGCATTTTTTCCAGCTCACTACGCTCCCTCCTGCACACCTATTTTCCTGGTATATTTTTTCCAGTTCACTACGCTCGCTCTGACATCCCTATTATCCGGGTGTAATTTTTCCAGCTCTCTACGCTGGCTTTAGCATCCCTATTTTCTAGGTGCATTTTTCTAGCTCGCTGCGCTTGCTTTAGCATCCCTATTTTCCTAGTGCAATTTTTCCTGTTCACTACGCTCGCTGTAGCATTTTTTTTACTGGTGCATATTTTCCAGCTCACTACGGTCGCTCTAGCATCCCCATTTTCCTGGTCCCATTTTTCCAGCTCTCTACGCTCGCTCAGCATCCCTACTTTCCGGGTGCAATTTTTCCAGCTCACTACGCTCTCTAGCATCTCTATTTTCCTGGTGCAATTTTTCCAGCTCACTACGCTCGCTCTAGCATCCCCATTTTTCTGGTTCAATTTGTCCAGCTCTCTACGCTCGCTCAGCATACCTATTTTCCGGGCGCAATTTTTCCAGCTCACTACGCTCTCTAGCATCTCTATTTTCCTGATGCAATTTTTCCAGCTCACTATGCTCGCTCTAGCATCCCAATTTTCCTGGTACAATTTTTACAGCTTGTTGCGCTCGCTCTAGCATTCGTATTTTCCTAATCATGGCACTCTTGCACTTTCCCAAGCCCCAAAATGTGCCATAGACAGTAGGTACCTATGCCGTACCTATGCCCGCTAAAGCGTCGGTTTCAACGTGCAAATCAATAGGCGTTAGTCAGCGGGTGCCAACTGACTAGCAATAAGAGCTTACATTAAAGCTCCCTAGTGCTCCTACATATACCTAGATAAAATTAAATGCGCGTGCGAGTAGATTACGAAACAATGTGAAATATATTGCGCGGCCAGTGCAGTTGCTGTGGCGGGAACATTTTGTAGTAAGTACCTACCTAAGTCTGTTGTTTTGATACAACTATTTTTAACAACACTTTGTGTACTGTGTCCATTATTTAACATCAACGTAACATAATTTAATTTAAATTGCTCTTCCATTTAAATTAAATTAAATCAAAAAGAACAGAAATCTACCCATTTTTAAGTGACCCTGGATATAAAAACCGGCCAAGAGCGAGTCGGACTCGCATGCAAAGGGTTCCGAACAAATCCTTTTTTTTTTCAAGTTTAGATTATACAATTTTCGGTAGTAGTAGGTACTACACAATAGTAGGAAGTAGGTACTTCGTATAAGTTTTCCTGTAATCCATCAGTAAAGAAGTAAGTACCTATATTCAGTAATTTTTTTCAAATCTTTAGGCCTAGAGGATTCGGAAATAAAGGGGGAGGGAATGGTGATTTTCATAAATTTTGTTAAAAAAACATAAAAACTATATTGTAAAATATTTTTGAAATCCTTACCATAAGCCTTTCATTGATAAGTTGCTTTTTTGAATTTTCTAATTTGCTCCAAAAGTGACCTTCAATTCTAAATTCATTTATTTACGTTATATGTCCGTGTTTGGGTCACAGATATGTGTACCTTTACCTACTTTTAACTCAATCGGTCAAGTAGATTTGAAACAAATTGGCTGTGACAGACGGACAGACACAAGTGAGTGTTCGTGCGGACTTCGGAACCCTAAAAATATCGTAATCAAAATAAAATCCTTGACAGAATCTACCGTAGTATGTCTTACCTAAAACTGTGAACAATCCAGGCTCAAAGATCAGCGTACTTCGTAGGTACCTACTACGCAAATATTTTTATTTTATTTTCGAAACGGTAATAATTTTTGTCGGCTAGCGGTCGCCTGGAATTATTCCAAAGAATTCTGCTGGGTTCAAAAACACTTTATTTTCATGGCGTTCGTCGGGAAAGGCAACAAAAAATATTGAATACAATGACCGACGACAGTGACGTAATTATGTGCCTACATGCAATGAGTACTTATCGCGAAATTATTTTCTGAAATACGTGTTACAACTTTAACCTTGGTTTGTTTATGTTGCCTAATTATAATTATGTATTTATACATAAGTAAAAGACGCCGTAAAGAACTTCACCTCCCTGGCATCACAGCTAGCGTAGTGAAGTTCGTTCCTTTTATTTCAGGCGTTATTAGCTGCCAATGACCTTGAGTGGTTAGCTTGCGTGTTCTGTGCTGAGCTCACGTAACGCGTCGTACGTCCACCCAGTAATAGGACTCGCCCATCAAGGAGCGCCGTCCAAAATTAGATGCATTATTAATTTATTATACATAAAAAAAAAACAGATTTTATACTAAAACACGTATACTAAAACATAAATCATTAAATTATCTTTAAAATGGTGAAGGTTTCATCAATATACGCTTTATAGTTTTTATGTGATTCTCAACTTTTTATCCGCTTTAGACATAACTTTACAAATGTAAAAATTACACTATGTTATAAAAAAATAATTTCAAATATTCTCACATCAAATTACGATGGAAATAGTCTAGAGTAACACATTTTTTTTTTCAAAGAATTAAGACTAGTCGTTTAGACGTGATGTTCAATTAAAACCCTTTAAAAGTCGTATAACTGCGCCTTAAGAAATTATGGGTAGGTAAAGAGATTACCTTGCAAAGGAGCAAAACAGGCTGGTTGTCGGTTAGGTTAGGTTAGCTACCTACCTCTTCGAGCATTTAAGTTAAGAAGTTGAAACGTGGGGGGGAAGGAACATGAAATATGCCTTAGGACAACAATTTTCATCATCACGTCAAAATCAAAAATCAAAAGTCATTTATTCAAACTAGGCTGAGAACCAGCACTTTTTGAACGTCAAAGTTCTACATAAAGACAGTCCCCCAAAAAACGCCCGCCCGTCACCACTTCCTAGTGTTTTAGCTGTGAAGAAGAAGTGGCCAACAAACTCCCCAGCAACACATCTGTCTGTTAAGTTTTAAGAACTTGAATCTATATAATTCTAAGCAACAATCTTAACATTATGTAAAACAGAAAAATAAATATATGCCGTCTAAAATATAATCATAAAATTAAATAAAATAATCCGCCACTTGCCAGCTAGCACACTCAATCATGCCATTAAAAACCAACTCAAGCATAAACACTAAACCAAATTAAAGAAGCCTCCATACATAACTGTTGTGCCTGCTTACAAGAAAAAAGATTGAAACTATCAAAGGGCTGTGATTCGAAGCCACAAGTGATGAACTAGGGTCATCACACTAAATTTGGTAGACAATTATTATATGAACTCATATAATCTGTTATAACCATAAGCTAAATATGGAGAAAGAACATCAAGTGTAACATTGTCTTGCGTTCAACACAGCGACCAACTATTATTATCTTCTAAGTAGTCGTTGATGGAATAGTATGCTTTCGAACAGAGACTAGATTTAACTTTAGTTTTAAATGCATTAAAAGGCAAGTCAAGAAAAGAACGGGGTAGCTTATTATAAAATTCGATACCGAGACCCTCAAACGAACCATGAACCCTACGAACACGGTGGGAAGGAACATGAAGTTTATACTTATTTCTGGTGTTAAAATTGTGGATATCACTGGTCTTTTTGTACAAATGTATATTTTGTCTAATGTATAATATGTTTGCAAAAATGAATTGAGATGCCACCGTGAGAATTCCAATCTCTTTGAAAATTTCTCGTAAAGAAACTCTTGACCCTAACCTATAGATTGCTCGTACAGCACGTTTTTGTAAAACAAATATATTTTGTATATCCGCAGCTTTACCTTACAAAAGAATACCATAAGACATAACACTATGGAAATAACTAAAATAGACTAACCGTGCTGTGTCAACGTCAGTATATTGTCTAACTTTTCTGACGGCGTAGGCGGCAGAGCTGAGCCTTCCTGATAGGCCTGATATATGTGCGCCCCATTGAAGTTTGGAATCAACAGTTATACCCAAAAAAACTGCCGAGTCCACAGTTTCAAGCACTTCTTTATTTAAGATGACATTAGGTCCTAGATTTATAACATTAGGTAAGGCAAACTTTATACATTTAGTTTTCTTAGCATTAAGAACTAAGTTATTTGTCGTAAACCAATCCGTAACCATTGAGAGAGCGCTATCTACGTTATCAAAATCATTTCTATTCCTATCTACTTTAAAGATAAGAGAGGTATCATCTGCAAACAGTACTACGTCACAGATACCCTTTAAAAAATATGGTAAATCATTAATATACACCAAAAACAAGAATGGTCCCAATATCGAGCCTTGAGGCACACCTAAATGAACTGGTAGCCCGGAAGACTTAACACCATTGATATCTACACATTGGAACCTATTACATAAATATGAATCAATTACATTTAGAGCTTCGTTTTGGAGACCATAATGACGCAGCTTACGCAAAAGCGTGTCATGGTGTACGCAATCAAAAGCTTTGGAGAGGTCACAGAAAACTCCGATTGCATTTTGCGAGTTCTCCCATGCGTTGAATATGTGTTTTAGGAGAGCAACACCCGCATCTGTAGTCGATCGACCTTTTGTAAAGCCATATTGATCATTATGAAGGAGGCTATTTACATTAAAATATGTTAGCAACTGCTTCAGTATTAACTTTTCAAAAATTTTGCTAGAGTCCACGCATTTATTAAAAGTTACAGCAAGATAAGGCGCTACGATGCCTATTATATCACTCAAAAGTTTAATTGAGATGCCCCAGTAATCACCTGTGTTTTTTGATTTTAGAGAGTTAAAAACGTTAACTACGTCAAGTGGTGTTACATGCTCAAAACTAAATGATTGATTGCACTTAGGTACACTACCGTTCAAAAGACTTTCAGCTTTAGACGGGGATGAATTTAAGAAGCGAGTTGTAGTTATAGGTATGTGGGCAAAAAACTCATTAAATGCCTGAGCTACGTCAGCTGGTTTACTAACTAATTTGTTTTCGAATAGAATCTCTAGCTGATTTACTTTTTTAACCGACTTTCCCGTTTCATTATTTATTATTTTCCAAGTGGCTTTTACTTTATTATCAGAATTTTTAATTGTCTCGCTTAAGAATTTTGATTTAGCAGCAACACAAATCTTCTTAAACAATTTAGAATATTTTTTAACATACTCTAGAAAAGGAGTATCGAACCTATATCTTTTTAAACCGTATAACTCGTATAGTCTCGCTCTACTTTTATATATACCAGCAGTGGCCCATTGGTTGAAGCCAATGGAGGTACCCGTAACGTCTATAGTTTTAGACTTAAAAATGGCTTGGTACTCTTTTTGCACAACATCAAAAAGGGCTCTATAGATTTCATTAGGATTATCGTTGTCTACTAAAGATGGTGTAAGTTTATTTGCTATATTATTTTTAAACTTATTACAACGGCTTACCGTATAAGGCCTGCATTCTATTTTAAGCGGCTTTTTATTTTGTGGCATAGGAAAGCTAACTAATAGTCCACAGTGGTCAGACGTTAAGTCACTTAACACTAAATTTTTTTCTGAATTACAATTACTAAAAAAGTTATCAAGGCAAGTCGATGAGGATGCCGTAATCCTAGTAGGTTCATAAAACAAGTTGTTTAAATTATAAGACCTAAACAGATTGATTAACCTGACACTTAATGAAGTATCATCTAAAATATTAACATTAAAATCTCCACATATCACTATACTTTTATTACTTGATTTTATTTTATTAATTAAATCCTCCATTACCGATTCGAAAAGGCCAAAATCACCAGAAGGGGGTCGATAAACGCAAATTATAACGTATCGCTCAAGTTCAACACAAGACAACTCAACAATGTGCTCGATGGAAAGATTAACTAAATCTAAACGTTGTTTGCATTTCAAGTTATTTGAAACAAGGATTAATGATCCACCGCGAATTATATTTTTTCTTACAAATGCACTTTGTACAGTAAAATAATCATCATTAATAAAAACTACTTCATGTTCTTTCAACCAATGTTCAGTTAAACATAAAACCTGAACGTCATAGTTCTCTATAAATAAACATCACGGCCCTGTCCCCCAAAGTCCGATTAGTTGCAGCTGATGTACCCTACACACAAACTGCAGCTCGGAATGGGCTTTGGCATCTCTTTGATTCTGCCAATCACTCTCATACAGGTTCAATTCAACCTACGATTGAAACAACATCATCCGACGCCGAAACTGGTTATCAACATAATAATCATCTGCCTAGCCTTTTCCCAACTATCTTGGGGTCGGCTGCCAGTCTAACCGGATGCAGCTGAATACCAGTATTTTACATGGAGCGACTGCCTATCTGACCTCCACAACCCAGTTACCGGGTAATACGATACCCCTTGGTAAGACTGGTTGACAGACTTTCGGGCTTCTGACGACCCGTAACGACTGTCAAAGATCCACGATTGACAGCCGGGACCAACGGCTTAACGTGCTTTCCGAGGCACGGAGGAGTCTTGGTATGTAAAAATGGTCACCCATCCATGGACCAACCCCGGCAAGCGTAGCTTAACCTGATGGATCGACCCGTGCGGCTGTTATAACATTAGCCACGAAACTGGTTATCAACGGTGCTTAACTGCTTACTAAAATCAAATAAAAAAAAAGTGTGTGTGTGTACATGTACGCACGTAAGAAGTTATACTTCTTTGGCGTAACAAGATAAAAAACCAAACTGTAACAAAGTTTACAAAAGGAAAACAATCATTCTTCATGAACCACAGACGATAGCTAACTTCAGGGCTTTGTCGGTTCTAGCTAACTTCAACCTGTGAATTTTGTGTGACAGTGATGCGCGCGTATCTTATCACTCTCATCATTTTTTCATAACGCACATAAAGAAGTATAACTTCAATAATTTAGCATTGATTTAGCGAACAGTGTGTGTGTAATGGATATAGATGTAAAACGAATTTTAAATGTTTTAAACCATTTGGTTTTAAACCGTCTTTTTGGTTTAAAACTATTTAAAACCACACTTAGCGGTTTATTAATGGTTTTTTTTTTTAATAGAATGCACTGAGGCTTCACACGAAGTGATCTAGACCACCTGCTTCCGAATTTAGGAAAAATCAAAGAAAATTACAATAAAAAGGTTTTAAAATCAACCTTTCATGTCCAACATAAAATCGACTAGGACCATTACTACGAGTAGGTATATAGGTATGGTCTATCGTATAAGGTCTGGTGTGTCTAGTTTGTAACAAGGCAGTGTTAAAGCCTTGTTTATTTTTTGACCTCTATTCCAAAATTACGTTCTTTGCTACCTTTTTTTAATTTCAAATTCAAAAATTACTTGTTTTCTCTGTCAAGTCTCTGTTTTTATATTAAACATTAGTTCAGATTAAGCAGGGAAGCTAGACTAAGCTCCTATTCATCATTGTAATTTTTCCTTCTATTAAATAAATGACAGTTACCAGTTTGTAAGAATTGAAGTTCAGCTTTCATAATCAGGCAGTTCCTAGCAATAATACAATTTAATAACGTACCTAGTCACAGTGTATGTATTCGTACAATTAATGAGTGCTTCTTATATTCAAGCCTACTTTTGTAAATAACAAATATACGTGTTAACTTGTCGTGTGTTATTCCTTCATCCAACTCGTCATCTACGGTCCTTCTACTCTACGTCCTTCTGCGTGTCACTCCTACATCCTCCTCTGCGTGTCACTCCTACGTCCTCCTCTGCGTGTCACTCCTACGACCTCCTCTACGAGTCACCAATACTCCGGTCCTGCAACGTGACACCGCCTCCGTACCGTGACAAGTTATTATGAAATAGGTGACGCCTTTGCCAGTAGTGTCGATCCATCCATCACATTCAAGTGCCAGATTCTTAAACTTTGCTAACTTAGCATCAATATCTTTTTTAACACGCGCATTTTCAGCATCCAAAAGCGGGTCACATAGTGCATAACTCGTTGGTACATTGTTTGAGGGATTCACAAATGGCAGACAGTTCGCCAATATGCAGATTGCAGCATTGATAAAGGAACGTCACTGGCATAAACTGCTCTTGCTAATGCAATATCTACTTCACTGTGATCACACGAGGTTGTTGGAGGTGCTAGATTTAAAAATCCGTCTAGGTATGATATCGATACTATTGATGTACTTGTGCTGGGCATTGGTGTTCCTTGAGTGGGAAATGAAACCGATGTTGTGGTATCTTTTGAAATCTCATTTTCGGGACACATTTTGCACTTTAAAATATGATTCAGAAGTTTGTTCGTCATTGCAAATTTTGATTCTGCGTTACAGTAGTTACACAAAACATGTTTTTTACCATCGACTTCGGAAATAACCAAAAACTGATCCCAAACTTTGCTACGAGAGCGCGGCATATTTACTTAAATATTTATCCACAAAAAAGACGCTTGTGCCGCCCGGCCCCGGCGAAAACAATGTAAAACTACCACTATATATTATAATGTACTCTGTGAACTACCATCAGGTGAGATAGTGGTCAAACGCGAACCAATCAATAATAAAAAAAATAAGTAGGTAGGTACTGAAAACAATAACAATGCAAGCGCAGGGGCCCTGCGGTTGAGGCTTGGCTGGAGAGACCTCACGGCGCCCTCACCTTCCGCCTGACGCAGGTCCTCACCGGACACGGTTGTTTCGGGAGGTTCCTGTTTCGGATCAAGCGGGAGGTGACGCCCGGGTGTTTCCATTGCACGGATCGCCCCGAGGACACGGTGGAGCATACGGTGGAGGTCTGCCCCGCTTGGGCGGAGCAACGCCGTGTCCTCGTGGATGCGATAGGCGGCAGCGACCTCTCGCGCCCTGCCCTGGTTCAGACCATGGTACGGAGCGAGAGGGAATGGGAAGCCGTCTCCTCCTTCTGCGAAGCAGTAATGCTCGCGAAGGCGGAGGCGGGACGCGTGAGAGAGCACCAACAACGGAGTCGCCCTCACGCCCTCAGCAGCAGCCGCCTCAGGAGACGCCGGGGACTTCCGGCGCCGCGAGACGATCTCCGGCCACCGTAGACCCGGGCCTGCGGACGGCGAGTAGTGGGTAACTCGCCGTCCGATCAGCACCAGGCCCGAGAGTCGACGGCGCGTAGTGTTCCACGCGCGCCTCAAAGAGTTGTCAGCAAGAGACGGGGCCCGTCATGGCCGATGCCTGCCCGGGGGTTGAGGATAAATTCGAAACAGAGTTACCTCGCCCCTGGGCACTCAAAGGCAGGAAGGAACAGGGGTGGGTTTTAGTCAGTAAGAGTCTGACACGCCCTCCCGCTCCGCCCAGAGCGGGAGAAGTCATAGGATGATTTCCCACCCCACAAAAAAAAAAAAAAAGGGGCCCTGCGGGCTCCCGTTTTATTTTAATAAA
Source organism: Polia nebulosa (assembly GCA_951329385.1). Classification (NCBI taxonomy): domain Eukaryota; kingdom Metazoa; phylum Arthropoda; class Insecta; order Lepidoptera; family Noctuidae; genus Polia; species Polia nebulosa. The sequence goes on along the minus strand of OX589592.1, from coordinate 2,967,891 downwards.
TACACATTATTATTTTACACATTATTGTTTTCAGTCTGTCTAATCCTAAAAAGTAGTATAAGTATGATAATATGACTTCACGTAGATCGATAAAAATGGTTGATAAATGATTTCAATTAGCCTTTTTAAACTTAATTTTTAAAGTAATATGTACGGCCCACGTGGTCCTGGCCTTAAACCGTTTTAAACAAATTTAAAACGGGTTTTAAACCACGGATTTTGGTTTAAAACGGTTTATTTAATACAATAGTAGTGGACATCCCGAAATAAAATTAGCGCCTGGTGCAAAAGAATAGCAAGAAGAAGTATTAGTGTGCAATTATATTGAAAGGTGGTGCAATAAGGAACTGAAGTTATTTTTTGCAGTCGGTGAATAATAAAGTGCTAAGATAAAGTCTATTTCATCTTCTCTCATAACGCTCAACTAAATTATTATGTTTTTCTTTCAATTCAATTTTAGGGTGGTAACTTTTAAAAAGTAAGGACGTCAAGTTATGACGCATGACTTGAGTCCAAGAGTCATGTCAATAAATATTGACATTGACTTTGACACTGACAGTTCCCTGAAGTTGTAAACAGGTTGTTATTGCAGAAAAGGCGTAAAATTAATAAGGTTACGGACGTGATAATAGCCTTCATTTCTTACGTATAATGTGAATATAGATCTAATGTAAATCACCGTTTGATGGGAGAGCACGAACGTGTAGCAATACGTGAAGAAATGGCTACCACCAGCACCGCTGTTGCGACCGTCCCACCTCAGACACAGGAGGTAATCCCGAACACTGTTGTGATATTCCTTATCTTTTCTATTTGATCATTTAATACTACGACACTGATATCTGTATCATTTCGTACATTTGGAATCTTATTGTTTTTACCGGCGCCATGGAAAACTTGAGAAAATTCGGCCAGTGCGTTTTAAGAAGGCAATTAACGATTTTTAAACATGATTACTCTACGAAACCGGGTTTGTTGAAGGATTTGAATGTGTTAGATCTTAGTAGAGTGATCGCGGGTCCGTTTTGTTCGATGACGTTGGGGGATTTGGGGGCGAATGTTATAAAAGTGGAAAGTTTGGGTGGCGACGAAGCGCGCAGATGGGGGCCGCCCTTTATAAACGAGAGTAGTGAAAATGACTCATTTTACTACTTATCGGTAAACAGGAATAAAAAGAGCATCTGTATCGATTTCAAGACTCAAGAAGGTAAGCTGTTCTCAATATTTCATTTATCATATAAAAATAACTATCCTGTATTAAACAGAAAATATTCTAACTAGAATAACTTCCTAATGGAACATTCCCTAGTACCTACAATATGCTAAAAACAGAATGATGATCATCTTAAATCAAATACACAAGATACCAGCACAATTCAAAACAATAATAACATTGTTGATACTATTACTAAATACCAACCAAAAACAGACTAATGACCTATTAATCTTATGACTCATTTTACACCCTTCACCAGTAAGTAAGAAAAACATAACTCAGTACCTCTTCTTACCTTTTTCTTTTTGATAGTGAGAAGTCATCAGGTGACTTCTCTTGCTCTTGGTGGAGAGGGAGCTTGTGTCAGAGTCTCACTGACTAAAAACCACCCATTCCTTCAGTTACCTCTGCCAGGGCCACCGTGACCCTGGACCTTTCCTTACCTAAGATAATTAAAGTATTTTTAAAAGTAAAACGATTACTATTCAGTATCAAGACAATTTATTTCTGTAAATTAAAAACAAACAAGACAATGCTCTCATTTAACTTTGTTAAACTTATCAAAAATGATCTCGATAAAAAATCACAAACAAAACTAAACTTTACGTCAATACTATAAAGTTGAGTTTGGTAAGAATGAGATATATTGCCTAACTGGAAAGTTACATTGTTTGTTATCTTGGTATTTTTCTCACACTTGAAGTAATAATTGATTAAAACATCTTGGGTCACTACCTCTTCGTAGTTCTTTATTTATTTAATCGTTTATGTACACAGAGAGCAGTGGTGGCCCAGTGGTAATAACCGCGACTTACAAGTTGTAGGTTGTGAGTGCAAACCCAGGCAGGCGCTTTACTTTATGTAAGTTATTTCATCACCACTGCTCTCAACACAGTGAAGGAAAACATCGTGAAGAAACCGGCATGTCCTAGAACCAAAAATTCTAAGACGTGACATCCACAAACCCGCACTAGGCGCGCATGGTGGATTACACCTTCACACAGAGAGGTAGCCTGTGCCCCAGCAGTGGGGTCATTAAAAGGCTGATGATGATGTACACACAGAGACACAGTAACAATAGACAATATTTCAATAGCTTACTGTTTTCTGCAGACAAAAAGAATATTACCTTCCTAAACTAACCCCCAGTTTCTGTTTTTTTTTTAACATTGATAGGCTCACACTTGACCACTATCTCACCTGATGGTAAGCGATGATGTGGTTGATGATGGAGCATGCTTGCCTAGCCTTATTGACATTACAAAAAAAATGCCAACCGAGTGATGAATAGCTGTATGCCTAAGGCTAGCGGATAATGCCTAGGGGTAACAGATACCCGGGTCTGCAGACGGCGAGTAATGGGTAGCTCGCCGTCCGATCAGCACCAGGCCCGAGAGTCGACGGCGCGTAGCGTTCCACGCGCGCCTTAAAGAGTTGTCAGCAATAAGGACGGGGCCCGTCATGGCAGGAAGGAACAGGGGTGGGTTTTAGTCAATAAGAGTCTGACACGCCCTCCCGCTCCACCCAGAGCGGGAGAAGTCATTGGATGATTTCCCACCCCAAAAAAAAAAAGTGATGGGTAGCTGCAGAAAATTCATTCAACCAATCCAAGCAGCTAACATACCTTTCATTTGTCACATCATCAAATAATTCATGAAATCAGACCTAAGTTCTCTTTGCCTTTCACATATTTCACAGTAGCTAGTGTGCTATATTACTGTATGCGTGTGTTTTTTATTATGTTTTTAGTTTGTTATTTCATTCAATCTTATTTATTTTAATTCAAGTTAATTTTAAGTATACAAGATTATTGATATAAGTTCTAATTACATCATTATCCATCTTTATATTAATAATTATTATTGTATAGTGAGATCTAAGGGAGTGACTATTAAAGAGATGACGACTAATAGAAGAGTACGGAAGAAAAAGACATGTTGCGCCAACCTCAAATAAATTGGGATAGGGGCAGGAGAATGATGATGTATACTGAGATCTAAATAAAATTCTGTGCTCACCTTTAATTTAGATGCATGCAATGCTATTGTATTTGTAAATGATATGTACTATGTATAACTTTGTGGGTATTTAGTTGGTTTGCCTAAATAATTAAATTATTGTAAAGTTTCATCAAAATCCGTTCAGTAGTTTTTGCATGAAAGACTAATATAGGATTCATAACATATATGGTTGTGCCGACAAAATATTTATAATCAGGAAATCTATTTCAGGAAAGAAAGTGATCTATGACTTAGCAAGGAAATGCGATGTACTCGTAGAAAACTTTGTGCCCGGCAAGTTAGACCAGCTGGAGGTTGGCTATGACAAACTTAAGACTGTCAATCCAAAGCTCATATACTGTGCCATCACTGGATTTGGGTCCACTGGGCCTTATGCTAAGAAACCTGGGTGAGTTGAAATTCTATTTTTATTAATCACTTCTTCTTCGCTGCTGAGGATTGCGACCACATACGATGCAGCTCCAAGTTTTGCGGTCTTCTGCAATGTGGACCGCTTGGGATATGCTGCCTCCAACAGCTTTCTTTATCCTGTCAGACCATCTTTAACCCACCGGTGCTCGGCCTTGAGCGCGTTTTCCTTCCACCTTGCCCAGTATTATGAGCCTTTCCAGACTATGCCTAGGTGAGCGCATAATATGTCCAAAAAAGCTGAAGGCACTCTCTTGGCATATTGTTGACAGCCGCTTGATGATTTTGAGTTCCTTCAGTATGGACTCGTTCGTTCTCATGGCGGTCCATGGTATTCGAAGGAGTCTCCGTCAACACCACATCTCGAAAGCATTGATCTTCCTACTTTCGCGACTTTTAATGCACCACGTTTCTGCGCCATATAAAAAGACCGAAAAATTTAATCACCACCTTTTAATAAAAATTGATTCATTTTAATAAAGTCAGCGGCTTTGCCTGCGTGAAATTAGTACTATACCCATTATAAATTATAGCTTATGTGCTATTCCAGACTATAATCTATATCTGTGCCAAATTTCATCCAGATCCGTTCAGCCGTTCTGGCGTTATTGAGTAACAAACATACATCCATCCAAACCCTCGCATTTATTATATTAGTAAGATGTAATAGAAAGAGGATTCCATATTCCATTATGTTTGTGTCCCCTCATTCCTTGACAAGACGGAGGGTTGTAGTACAGTATATTTCGCTGGTTATGTACAATGTTATACCCCACACCTATCCAACCAGTCTGGTCTAAGTACAACGAGACATCACCAGCCAACTTAAATATCAATTGAATGTAAACAGTAAATTTCTTAAATTTTACCATCTTAAATACCTTTGTTGCAGGTACGACGTAATAGCCTCAGCAATGGGTGGCCTCCTTAACACAACAGGCGAACGAGACGGCGGCCCTGTGAAGGCAGGTGTCGCCATCACTGACGTCACTACCGGCCTCCATGCCTTCGGGGCCATCATGACGGCCCTCTACTTCCGAGAGAAGACTGGCAAAGGACAGAAGATAGACTGCAACCTTCTTAGTACTCAAATAGCCAGCATGATCAACGTAGCAACGATTTATCTGAACTGCGGTATTGAAGGACAACGCTGGGGCACTGCGCACGCCAACCTTGTCCCCTACCAAGCTTTCAAAACCAAAGATGGTCACATGGTCATTGGAACAGGCTCCAACCCACAATTTATCGACTTTTGCAAGATCATTGGCAAAGAAGAACTCATAACGGATGAGAGATTTAAAGATAACTCAAAGAGAGTCGAAAATCGGGTCGAAATTATCAGAATTATTAGTGAAGTTATTCAGACGAAGACTAACAAGGAATGGTCAGAGATTTTCAAGAATGCGTCTTTTCCTAACGGTCCCATTAATAAAATGAAGGACGTTTTTGAGGATGATCATGTCAAAGCCATAAAGTTAGTGAAAGAGTTGCCGCATCCCGATGCAGGCACAGTAAAGGTCGTGGGGCCTCCAACTGTTTACGGATTGGGAGGAAATGACGCTAGGACTGCGCCCCCCAAGTTGGGGGAACATACCAAAGATGTGCTGTCCAACTTTTTGGGCTATCATGACAAAAAGATTGAGGGGCTGTTTGAGAACAAAGTTGTTCAATAGTTGTACGAATTTTTTTAAGATAATCTTGGGAATAGGCAATCGATAAATATACAAAAATAGAATACGAACAGAAAAGCAGAATAAAAAATGATCCAAAATCAAACGAGATATCACAATTTATAAACAAATAAATCTGTCACTCTCTCGAAAACGCTGTTTTCTATGGCAGCTCTATGGGCGTTAAGCCGTTATGGTATTTGACATCAGAAATCATATCGGACTTCTCTTTCTAATTATAGACTTCAAAGCTTTAAAACTTCGTCGCTGATGAAGATAATTTGAGAATTCCTTCATATTTGTTCACTAAGGTTAATAAGTATTCAATTTAACAAATAAAAAGACATTATGAATATTTAAAAGTAAAATACTTTAGGATATATTTAGATAATGAATTTATAGTACACATATGTTTTAAGGTGTACAATGTTACATAAAACTCAAATATTTACAATGTTTGTTTTACTGACAGTGATATTTCACACTAGAGTGTTAATTCTATTACAAATATAATATACCTTTGTTTTCAATGTCATATCCATTCAAATCGGTGTAGTTAAAAGTTGTTTAGTTTTTAGAGTATTATGCATTTATAATTAAGTACAAATGCATCGAAATATAAGCAATAAATATTTTTTCTAATGTTAATATTTATTTTTCACACTTAAGGTTAAGTACCAGTTGCCTTTTTCTCTCGCAGAAATCAGCTGAGTATCCTCTAGGTAGGAGAATAAAAAGTTGCACCTCTGAACACTATTAAAGCAATGTGTCCCAACCAGCAATTACTAAGCAGTCCACGAGACTTTACTAAGTCCTAGGTTCGATTGCCAGGTCGGGTAAAAAGCGATATTCGGTGTTTCCCTTAGGAATGACTCAGTAAAAATAAATCTGCCTAGCCTTTTCCCAACTATCTTGGGGTCAGCTTCCAGTCTTTTACATAGAGCGACTGCCTATCTGATCTCCAAAACCCAGTTACTGGGTAATACGATATCCCTTGGTAAGACTGGTTGTCAGACTTTCGGGCTTCTGATGACCCGTAATGACTGTCAAAGAAGCATGATTGACAGCCGGGACCAACAGCTTAACGAGCTTTCCGAGGCACGGAGGAGCCTCGGTATGTAAAAATGGTCACCCATCCATGGACCAACCCCGGCAACCGTAGCCGCCGTTAACCTGATAGATCGACCCGTGCGGCTGTTATTACTTTAGCCAAGATTTATTACTTTAGCCTGTTATTACTTTAGCTCCTAATACCGAAAAGGCAGCGTTGGTAGGCCTCCCACAAGGTGGCGTGAACCTGGAGAGGGTCGGCGGAATCCAATGGATGCGAGACGCACAGTACCGATCGAGGCCTATGTCCATCAAAAATATGATGATGAATAAAATGATGATGATGATGATAAATTTATTTTAATTTCAATTATCAAGTTAACACAGTAACTGAGGCCGGCTACTAGTTACCGCAACCATTATTAAATAAATACAAACAATATTACCAAAGATAAGATATGCGTGTTATGTACAGAGGTACCGACGCCTTTTATCTTACGCTGAGATTAAAATAGTCTGTTATCATTATAGATCTTTAGGTTACTGTGTGATGTTGTTATCCACCATTACTGTTGTCAAGTAGCCTAGCTAAGCACTGGTACTCAGCTGCTGGGATCTGGTTGAACTGGAAGTCAACCCCACAACACTTGGTGAAAAAGCTAGGCAATTTTAAAGTTGCTCTAGCTCTATGCTGAAAGAGATTTTTTTAAATTTTATAACGGAAAGGTGTGTTCATGTTTTAAGAACTGCGTCTGCCCATCAATATGAACAACTTTATTCAAGAAAACCTCAGTAAATTCTCCAAAACAAAATTTACTCCCTATGATAATAACTTTGTATGGAAAGCCCAATTTTTTTTTGGGAATTTTTATATTTTGAACAGACTTCAAAAAAAGGAGGAGGTTCTCAATTCGACTGTATTTTTTTTTATGTTTGTTACCTCATAAATTTTTACTACGTGAACCGATTTTGAAGACTTATTTTTTATTTAAAAGCTGTTGCTTCACATGTGGTCCCATTTTAATTTGGTGAAGATCTGATGAAGAATTTCGGAGATACACTATGGAACTCTTCAATAAATGATAGCAAACCTTCCAGAACCGCTGCAATCGTATGTCTGTATTTTGTTTTCACCACTTCACAACATTACATCACGCTGATACGCTCTGAAGGGGTATACAGATTTGTACAGTTCACCCTGATACTGTAATGATAATGTCACTAACTATGTTCAAATTCCCTATTTTTGGGGCTATCAATTCGGGCATAACTTTACTATTAATTTAGTTTTAGAATGGGGTGCAACGACTAAAAAGTGAAAAATAAAAAACTTTTTACAAAAAAAATACAACCGACTTCCATAAATAATACTAAAAAGTGCAAAATAACTTTAATTTCGGAAGTCTGTGTTTCTAGTTTGGTTTCTTCGTTAATTAACACCGACTTCCGAAATTAAAGTTATTTTGCACTTTTTAGTATTATTTATGGAAGTCAGTTGTATTTTTTTCTAAAAAGTTTTTTTTCCTAGAAACGTTGTTCATTTCCATGGAAAATATGACAACACCTTTCCGTTACACCCACGAGTAATTTTGCCCAGCATGATCAGTGACACACCACCTTCGCCACTGTCGATAACAAAAAAGAAAAGAAAAGAAAGAAAAATTATTACAAACGCTGATGAGTCTTCTTTTTACTGTTTTTTTTTTGTGTTGTGTGCCCTATGCGGGTCAAGTTTGTTTCTTCGTGGGTAAGCAACACCTTGCCATGAAATAACGACAGAATACTTCGAGAACACGCTATATTTATTCATTTATTTAAGAGCTGTTGCTTCCAACCTGGCTAATCCTATATATAAGCACTGGATGTCTGTTCACCTGAACGAGAACAAAAAATGACGTGATGGCTATCATAGGCTAAGTGCTAATGATAATGTTTTTTTAGAAGACTATGGGCACCTATACATACCTCCATGTTTTAATTTTACAATTTTATTTTATTTTTGTATATGGGTGTTTAGCCTGCAATAAACTATTATTATTAAAACTTTATGCGCATACAAGTACAGAGGCGGACTTAATGCCTCAGGCATTTTCTACCAGTCAACCTTTGTATGATGCAGAGACAAATAGTGGTAGGTGCAATATAAAAAAAAAAACGGTGATGAAAATTTATATGCAAAGATCATATAAACTACAAATAAAACATAAATATATCCTCCTATAAATAAACTTAATACACAAACATACATACACAACAACATAGGTACAAATAGATGACTGGAAAAAGAATTAAGATACAACCTGGGAGTCTTTAAGTCAAGAGTGAATAGGTTACTTCTAGGCAAGCGTGCTCCATCTTCGACCGCATCATCGCTTAACATCAGGTGAGATAGTGGTCAAACGCGAGCCTATCAAACATAAAAAAAAAAAAAAAAAAAAAAATTGCGCTGTGAGGATACTACTTAAGGCGTATCTATCCGCCAAGTGGCGCCCTCATTGAATAAAAAATCGTAGCAAAGCGTAGAAAATAAAAATTAATGAATCCTATGTTGCGTTTGTTACAAAGAGGATAAGGTATTTTTACGTGGTTAAAACAGGACTCAAAGTGTTTCGTATCCAAAGTAGTTAGCAAAAGTGTCAAAAACGGCCGTTTTTGGTACTTTTACCTACTACTTTAACAACGTAAAAATACCTTATCCTATTTGTAACAAACGCAACATAGGATTCTTTAATCTATAATTTCTATGCTAAGATACGAATTTTTATTCAATGAGGGCGCCACTTATGGGAAGGTAGGCCCTTAACTGCCAACTTTTTACGAATGTCCTCGCGAACTTTAATTTTGAAGGTTAATCGGTTGGTTACCATCCTGATTTGCTATAATCTAACATAGATACATGTACTCTTCCAGCAGGAACGCGTGGCAGTGATAACACTGCGTCCCACGCGCCCCAACACGCGCAAGAAAGTGGTGTGGACAGAGGATACCGTCGACAATGAGCACATGAACAAGAAGAAGTCGAAATGTAAGCATACCTCTAGACTCTAGAGGGTTATTGGTAACACGATAGTGTAACCTACTCAAGGTTCTCTCAAACTTGGTTTGGTCTACGTCATAGCTATTATGTTTTAAGTTCTCGTAATTACAATCTCTCTTTAAGGCGCAGTCTTTTAATGGTTTTTAATTGAACATCACGTCTAAACGAGTAGTCTTATTTCTTTTTCTTTGAAAAAAAAATATATGTTACTCTAGACAATTTCTGTCGTAATTTGATCTGAGAAAACATAATGTAATCAATTTGTAAAGTTATGTCTAACGCGGATAAAAAATTGAGAATCACGCAAAAACTATAAAACGTATTTTTATGAAACCTTCACCAATTTAAAGATCATTTAATTATTTATAATTTAGTCGAAGTTTTTTATTTTAATACCTGTTGTATTATGTGTAATAAATTAATAAAATGTCTAATTTCGGACAGCGCTCTTTGATTGGCGAGTCCGATTACTGGGTGAAGTACGACGCGTTGCGTGAGCTCTGCACAGAACACGCAAGCTAACCACTTAAGGCCGTTGGCATAAAACTGCGCTTTAACCCAAAGGTTTGACTGGTAGAGAACGCCTTATTGCATTAAGTCCGTCTATGCCAGTATTAAACTTTAAAAAAACAAATAAATAAAGGCAAGCAATTAGTGCAATAAACTAATCAATATGGTCTTCACACAGGCTGCTGCATATACGAAAAACCGAAGAAATTCGACGAGTCAGATTCAGAGGATAGTGATGATGAGGAATGTGAGCACTGCTTCGGGCACGTCGAGAAGAAGCGCGGGAAGCATCATCATCATCAGCACCAAAAGGACTGTCCCCAGCATGGGCAGGAAGATGGGGCCGGCACAGTCACCACTACTGAGGTATTGACTGCTTCTTTGTTTCTTTTTTTAACAGATTTCAAAAAGGAGGTTCTCAATTCGTCGGAACCTTTTTTTTATTATTTTTTTATGTATATTTCCCGATTACTCGAAGATGGCTGGACTGATTTGGATTTTTTTTAGTTTGTAAGGGTATACTTCCCAGGTGGTCCCATGATCATCAAATCAGGATCTGATGATGGGATCCTGGAGAAATAGAGAGAACTCTTCAAATTTTATAGGCACACTTGAAGCGATTTGGGTAGTTTTTGAAGAGTACTTTCTCGGAGTGGTCCCATTTCAATTTGGTGAAGATCTGATGAAGAACTTCGGAGATAGGCAACGGAACTCCTCAATAAATGATAGCAAATGGACTGGGATTACTGTATACTCATGTCTGTCTATTGTTTACACCAGTTCATAATATAACATCACGCTGGTACGCTGTGCCGGCCCATGTGAACCACAAAAAAGTGAAAAATAAAAAAACATTTTTTACAAAAAATACAACAGACTTCCAAAAAAGAAAATACACTTACAATTGAAAAATAACTTTAATTTCGGAAGTCGGTGTCAAATAACGAAGAAATAAAATACAAACACCGACTTCCGAAATTAAACTTATTTTTCAATTGTAAGTGTATTTTCTTTTTTGGAAGTCGGTTGTATTTAAAAAATGTATTTTTTTTTTATAGAGGTACTGCGGAACAGAGTCTAAAGTCCCGCAAACTCTATTGAAAAGGAAGGATCCTCCGAACAGACGGGTGCTGTGTGGTCAACTGCCCGATGGTGGTTGTCGGGCGGTTGTATATGTTCAAATCGCACGGAGCACTTTGATAGCGCGATTTAGGATTTGTGTGTCGTCGGGCCTTTTTTGGAGCTCATATGTGGCGGTATAGATCGTTCCGCTACACTTTTAAATCTGCGAAGCCTGCGTGGAGGAGGACGAGACAGCAGCGTATCTTCTTCTAAGCCAGTAGTGGCTACATACAGGGCAAAATACTTCGGGCACCCAGATAACCTAAGCGAGATAGTTATACCAGGGCACCGCTGGCCTTCCTTGAGGAGCTGGGGTGGATCGAATGACAAACATGTCCCACCTGAACGCAAAATACGCGCCTTGAGCGAAACCAGCCCGACATTCATACATCATCATCTTTCCCCAATTATCTTGGGGTCGGCTTCCAGTCTAACCGGATGCAGCTGAATACCAGTATTTTTTACATAGAGCGACTGCCTATCTGACCTCCACAACCCAGTTACTGGGTAATACGATACCCCTTGGTAAGACCAGCTGTCGTACTATCGGGCTTCTGACGACCTTTAACGACTGTCAAAGATCCACGATTGACAGCCGGGACCAACGGCTTAACGTGCTTTCCGAGGCACGGAGGAGTCTCGGTATGTAAAGATGGTCCCATCCATGGACCAACCCCGGCAAGCGTAGATTAACCTGATGGATCGACTTTTGCGGCTGTTATTACTTTAGCCACGAGCTCCTCCCGACATTGGTACATATTAAATAAACCCAGTACGTACAAGTGCCCGCTAAGCAGCGCAAAACCGTTGGCCTCTTCAAGCATCATCGCGTCACGTCGCGTCTAGGTGTGAGCTGGCCCTAACTTCGAATTTATTGTTTCTTAGAAGGGTTTATTTATTTACATAAATACGAAGAAAGACGATCTTACGAGACTGTCTATCCTGCATCCTGTCAGGATCGCGGGATTTTTTGAAAGAGTCGAGACAGAGAGAGAGAATGGAACGCAAGGGCAACTGAAAGAACACTGAACTTTTTTAGTCAGTAAGAGTCTGACACGCTCTTGACAGCTTGTCAGGAGTCATCTGTCCGAAGACATCTGACGATTACCCGCTCTCAAAAAAAGGAGACTGTTCATAAATTGTTGAGACATTTTGATCTGCATTTACAGATTTCGAAAAAAAATACATTCAGCAAGAAAATGGGCGATTTTCATAAAAACTTGTTTTGATACCAATCTAATAAGGATGAAAAAAGTCTTTTGGACCAACCAAGTTTGGAGCAATAGTAAAGCGACTAATCGCAAGAAACATTTTTCTATACAACACTTTGATCATGAAGCGTAATACGATTATTTTGACGAGAAACTCGCGCACCTTTTCATCAACGTTCATAGTTTACGTTCGACTCTCGCATCAGTAAGTTCACAAATATTCATTTAGGTATTTTTTTTAGGGTGGGAAATCATCTCATCATCGGGATGACTTCTCCCGCTCTGGGTGGAGCGAGAGGGAGGGTCAGACCCTTACTGACTAAAACCCACCCGTTTTCCTTCAGTTTCCCTTTGCTTTCCTGGGCCCCAGTGACTTTAAAGTACTCCCACGACCCTGACAGGTGCGTTTAGGTCTTGTCTTCCTAAACTTAATACTCGTAAAAAGGACCGAGAAAACAATATAGCAATTTCAAAGTTAATCGTATAAGGACCAAATTAACTTTTTTATTTACAGCCACAACCGCCTCCAGAAGCCACGGCGACGATCACGCTTCAGCCGAGCGAACCCGCGCCCAAACCCAGCGAAAACGCGCCCAATCCCAGCGAAAACTCGCCCAAACCCAGCGAAAACGTGCCCAAACCCAGCGAAAACGCGCCGCCGCCTGCGCCCGCGCCGCCATCTGCGCCCGCGCCGCCCGACAAGAAGGACGAGTAACTAAAAGACACACGCACATACATACACATATGTTCATACTGTTCAATAGGTCAGTTTATTGTCTTATGTGTCTGAATTCTGGTCGGTATACATAAAATAGGCTCTAATATGAGATATTGAAAAAATGACTTAGGAAATACAAACGAAAAGAATTTTCCAAATCGGTTCGCTAATGACGGAGTTCTGAGAATAAATTGGCTATCAAGATTCAGAATGATCTGTCAGATATCCAATAAGATCTGGAAAATTCTCATAATGGATTCATTTTTTGTTTTGGGACATGTAAACTTACCTATTGAACGGTCGCATACAACATGCACTTTTCCCTGTTCACGACATTATAGCTAGACTAATTGTTGTGTAAGATTTTGTAGTTGACTGAACGATAAGTCGGTAGATGATTGATTGACGAATGTGGGTTTTCTGAATTGACATACACCAGGTGGCAGCACTGAGGCGTCAGGTCCAGACACCTGTCAAAACGCTTTAACTTATGTCAAAAATTGACATTAGTTGAATTGACGTCAACGTCATTATGTTACGTTTTCAAAGTAGAAGACCTCTCGCCTAAGTGGCTCAACTGGTGGTGTAAATTTTCCTGATGTCTTCAATAAATCGTTACAATCAGGGTCCTGATTGTAACGATTTATTGAAGACTATGAAATATGAAAAGAATCAGAAGAAATTGCCATTTAATGGGAAAATTAGGCCAAGGCATTTTGCCGCAGAGTCGAAGCGAACATCTAAAAAACTTACACAGGGTGTAACGAAAAAGCATGGTCATATTTTAAATCCGGCTCTTCCCATAGAAGTGCAACAACTTTCTCCAAGAAAGAAAAAGTCAATTCTGAAAACAAAATTGGGCCTCCGATACATTTTTTTGGGAATAGGGTTTTATTGGATTTGCCTGTGTTCATTTTTGCACAATATTCTATATGAAACAGCAAATAACACTATAAAAAATTCTTTTTCTGAAAACAGCATCAAAATAAAAGCAGCACTAGGGAATATGCATGAAAAAAATATTTGTTATATAACGTGTTCATCGATGAATATACTAAAATAGAGTACGAGCAGTGAAAACAGAATCAAAATTGATCGAAAATTAAACGAGATAAAACAATTTTAAACAAGTATATCCGTCTCTCTCTCGAAAACGCTGTTTTTATGGCAGTTGTATGGGTGTCAAGTTCTTTGACGTCAAAAAACACGTCGGACTTCTCTTTCTAATTATCAACTTGAAAGCTTTATAACTTCGTCGCTGATCATGATATTTTGAGAATTTCTTCATATTTGTTCACTATAGTTCATTTATCGTCAATTTATCAAATAAAAAAATATCATGCATATTCCCTATTAGCATTTCAAATACTGGCATAAGGAAGAGTGGGAGCGTGGTGGAGACATCTCGCTATCTCTCTTTTACGCGTATAACCTAATGGCGGTGACGTCATACTTATGTGTGTGCATCCTTTTTCTGTTACTTGCCAGTTTCCCCTTCCACAAGATTTGAAAGGTCACTAACTTGCTTAATTTTGAACGGATTTGATTTTTTTTTTTTATTTGGATTTTGGATAAAGTAACTTTTGAATTTATGTTTTTAGGTATTAAAAACAATTGAGTCAAATACAATATTTTCTATGGCTTCTTAATAATAAAGTTATTAATTTCCATGGGTGGAAGCTAGAGCGGTATCAAAAATATGAGCACGTATTTCCTTTACATCCTGTATAGCGAATTGACCCTTATATCCAAAACGTAACGCACATATTTCTATCGAGAGCAGCCCATCGCTTTCGACCCTTGAATGCGATCTACTCTGCGTCAAAATGCCTTGATCCTAAACGTTTCAGTTCAATTTCGTATATTGAATATCAGTCAAGCTTCTAATGAACCGTCTAAAAAAATCCTTTAGAACAATCGGAATTGAACTGTAACTCAAATTTCGATTCAAAGATTCGAAAATTGTATGGCAGGCTAACTTAAAAAGTTACGGTACATTGTATCATTTTTCGTCATGATTGCGAAACTTGTGATTTGAATATTAAACTTAGTTTAATTTACGTCCTTGTTTGTGTACCTAAATGTAACTTATTCCTTATTTTATTATGTTAAGTAACTTAGGTGTAGCGATTAAACCTTTTATTTAATTTATTTTTATGTTTTATTTTTGTTTTTTTTTCCTTTTATTTCATTTTTTAAATATTTTGTAGTAAATTGAGGTGCCTGGTCGAAGTATAAAATTGATGTGATGTTGAATAAATTTTAATGTTTTAAGTATAAGGGTTACCATTTATGAAATAAAATTCATCTGGCAATAATGAAAAAATTACCAATTTGGTAGAAAATGGCCTACAATGTTTATAACGCTTATTATCAAAAATTGTTATCGGAATTAAATATAATTAAATGTGATTTAATAATCTTTTTTACAACCATAAACAAATCGATGTTGTAGAAAAAACTCAATAACCCTACGCATTTAGCCGCATATTCATAATAATAAAAAACCCATTAAATATAGATGTGTCACCGGATAATTGTAAACACCGTTTGTTTATGATAAATCCCGTAAAATTGTAAACTTGTTTTCAATAAGACTGTATCTGACATTGTAAATATCATTTTTTAATGAGATTTATTGTATTTGAAATGATCTATTCATATCGAGAGTTTACATTCTCGCTAGATTTATTACAATTTTACGGTGCTTGCAATTATTCGATGACAGAAACGTTTAAAACCTAAAGCTATGTGGACGTAATCAGAACAATTCATTAAAAGGAGACTTCGAACTGTTGCAAACTAGGCCAACAATTGCTGCTATTAGGCGCCACCTCCTAGAGCCAGTGGACATTGACTATTAGTTAAATTTAGAAAAAGTCCCAGGACTTCGGGGACCCGGTACGTCCCGGAACTTTGGGGATGCTGTACGTCGCGGGACTTTGCGACACGTTACGTCCCGGGACTTCAGGATACTGCACGACCTGGGACTTCGGGACACGGTATGTTCCGGGACTCGATCCGCGAGGTGCTCGAAGTGGCTCGCCGCGAGATGCAAAGTTTAAATTTGACCCTTTCCTGGTTTCTGTTTGAGCTGAAATTTTTGCATACACGTTGAGTTTAGATGACAACGCATGACATCATTATAAATCCAATAGGTATGGCGGACTCCCAATGATGGCGGACTGGTCATTTTTTTATGCATTCCCTTGATTTGGGTATCAAATGAAAGGGTTTTCTGAGAAGAATACCAAAAATAAAATGACGTCACACTTATCGTGTTTTTAATTTTGTTTAACGAAGTATAATATTATTTATTAAAATCTCCAAAAACTAGACGTCGCCGTAAACGTCCACCCGTCCATTGCCCCAGCTTTTTGGCGCAACAAAAAGCTGGCAATGGACGAAGGGCAGCCTCTAGTCGCTAGCCATCGTTTTGCATGTCGACTTCAGCACCTATTTAGATCACACACAACGTGTGAATAATTTTTCACGAACCTTGCAGATATTTTGTAAGCGAGAACGGTTATCAAAGTTTTAGAACGTTTAGGACAGACCAAGAAAAAAAAATAGACTTGCCTGTATTGAAGGTTAGCATTTACATGATTGTTCTGATTACTGCCATGTAGGGTATCCACGTTAGTAGTCTGTAGTCATTGTTAGAATCACGTACGTCTTGTGCGGACTTGTTGTTAGCGAATATCGTTTATTTTCAATAAAATTTGAGAATTTATTTCTTGTTTATTACGTGCGAAAACCTGTTCATGATACTACATTTCATTCTACATAGAGATTGAAGAAAACGGACCTTGCAGCAGTTGCAGTAAAACCATGTAGGAATGTCCAGAGCTTGTAATTAACAGAAGGGATCTAAGTTTCATCAAAATTGATTCAGCCGTTGAGGCGCTCAAACAGAACATCAACAAACATACGTACGTCGTACAAGCCATAAATACTTGTTTTCCTTGTAGGATAGTAAGATTAGTGGTGTGTGTTAGTTCGATATTTTATCGATTCCATGGTCACCTCGAAAGCTAGAAAAAATATCGATAGATAACATGTAAGAGAAGAATATCACAGTAATCCACATCGATAGTGCGAAATGAGAAATAGGTACGTAGCAGTAATTTTGTTGCTGTTAAGAATCCTAGAACCTTGACCTTTTTGTGTGGGGGATATCCTCCATTGGCATCACATACTCCGTCTGGGGAGAACGGAGTGTTATGTCTGACTCCTAGACTAAAACCCACAGTTTCCACCGCCTCTACCATGAGTCGGGCGCAGATACTACTAAATTTACGAACACCCCTGACTGAAAACCCTGTGACCTGTGACTCACCCTAGGAACCATGTAAAGGACTGCATCCCTCTGCTCAACCGAAACTTACAATTATTTAGGTATGTCGGAAGCGTAAAGCGGCCCCGAAACGTTCAATTGCGATTGATCGTTTACGAGTACAATTGAAGGGATTGTCAATCGCAGTTACGTGATTGAAAGCAATTGATGAAAAATTTGATTGGTGCTCATTGACGAGCCACTGAAGCTGCTAATTGATCGTTTAACTGAGTCATTGACAATCGTTTCCGTCATTTGCGCGTCAGACAGCAGTGAAACACACTGTTTCGCAATTGAACGTGTCGGGGCCGCTTAGACGTGCAGGTCTGTGATTGGACGATTCTTGCAAGATTCCGCCCAGCTCCGCTTCAGTGGAAACGCACCCTTAGGAATCAATGTAGCTGACGTGAAACAGTCGTTTTTGGAGCACTTCTATGGCCGTAGTAGGAAGTACATAGTTTATCCAGGCGGATAAACTACTGAAGTTTTTCATCAGGCGGGAAGTAAGGTGCGACTTCAACGGCTGGGTCATGCTGGTTTTTCGACGAATCTTGACGCCCTGCATATGAAGGTCCGCACACCGCTGACCGCAAATCGGACGTATCGCCCACGAGCATCGGTGATGACGCTGTAAATCCTGCGGAAGTGTGGGGGTCGTGGCTTCCTTAATGCTAAGACCCTACACAACCGCGAGGTATGCAGCCTGAGGCTAGCCGCTGACTTGTGATTTTTATCACCATGACTTTTTGTTACCCAGTCGAGTACTATGAAGATACATGGGAGTGCGCTGATCATGGTGATGTGACAATACGGTGATAAATAGTTTCTAGGTGACTGAATTTTGAAGAATACAATTTTCCTTGAAACTGTCTTTCAGTGTATATGGGATGCTCCCAGTAGCGTTTTTTTTTTTTTCGTTTCATTTTTCTTCTTATTTCAAGAGCACTTATTACAGCAATCTGTACGAAATTCATTTCAAGATTGAGCGCGTTTTGTTGCCCAGTGACTTTTCAAGTGGGCGCATCGTGGGTGACAGTAGGTGACAGTGACAAAAATCAAAAGTCAGGCAAAAAACAAAAACCGCTAGCCTAAAGGAGTCTACACACCAAACCCGCCGACCCGCCGACACAGCCCGGCGGCTTGGTGTCGGCGACCCAAACCCGCCAACCCGCCAACATGTGTCATGGGGCTGTGTCGGTGAGTTAGTCGGCGGCAAGAAATCAGTACAACTTTTTTAGTTAGTGATTGCAGTGTGTACGAACGTGACTTGTTGTTTTTCTCGAATATTGCAGCCTACAATAAACATGGATACTGATGCTGATCTAATAATAGCAGCATGTGGAATAATTTTAGCTGGGTCCCAAAAAACACAAGCACGTCACTATCGCTGGAGTGTCGGCGGGCAACTGAGCGTGCGAATACGCAAGTCGCCGGCCATGCCGCCGACTTGCACGCGCGGGTACGAGTCGCCGACATGATTCTTGAAGCAAAGTCGCCGACACCAAGCCGGGCTGTGTCGGCGGGTCGGCGGGTTTGGTGTGTAGACTCCTTTAGGGAATACTTTCTCGAAACCGACGTGGGTATGCATCGAGATGTGTTCGCTGTGAACTGGCACAAACCTATAGTACTGGATAGTGGATACGACCGCTGGGAAGTATGGACAAACAATATGGCCAGAAATAAACAAACATTAACATTTTCGATAATTTATTGAAACATTACATACATTAAGGCTTACGATTATCAGTCGTTAATCAGATCGGTAGCAAGGGTATTGTCATAGCTAGTGCATTAGATATATATTTGGAGGTATTGATTTGTATTTATCTTTCTATTGAATAATTAATTCTTATAAATACGATATAGGATTACATAGTCATTCTGAATCACAATGGGAGGCCCATGTTCACTCAGTTCAGGAGTGGACGTCGGAATTCACAATTCTTGTAAACGTTACACGTTATTTGCAATCAGAATATTAATTCTTTCTTAAAAGTTAACTTCGTTGACATACAATATTATTATAGTGTAATTTGAATTAGCACAATAAACAAAATATTTTAACGCCGTTATTTTGTAAGTTATCTATAAATCATGAGTATTATTTATTATCTAAACAAATATTGAACCTAGTGCATAAGAATCAAAATAACATTTCGTGTCATAGACAATCATTATTTTGACATGACTGCTTTGGCTGCTTTGGCTTCGATCAACATGGGCCAGTCCTAATGGCTTGTCCAGATCCGGAGTTACAATACCGCAATAAAGGTTTGCCGAAAAGACGAATACCAGGTGACAGCACTGACTGTGGCGTCAAGTCCAGCCACCTGTCAAAACGCTTATATTTTTAGGGTTCCGTACCCGAAGGGTCCAATCGGAGCCCTATTGCTGTCACTCGTGTCCGTCTGTCTGTCTGTCACAAAATTTTGTTCCAAAGAATTTTATAACCATTGACCCATGAACTTGAAATTTGGTGATAATAATTATAAATACGCATGTTTTACTAACAAATACCAATATATTGATAAATCAGATTTTTTCTTTTAAATTCCCTCATTTGGTACGGAACCCTAAATCTGCGAAGTCCGACACGCACTTGGCCTGTTTTTGACATTAGTCGTAATTGACGTCAACGTCATATTTACGTAATAAATTGCGTTTTCAAAGTAGAAGCCCTCTAGCCTAAGTTGAGCCAACTGGCGACGTAAATTTTCCTGAAAATCATTCGGGACATAGGGCCAGCCTAATTCTTGTTTGATGACTGCATTACTACTCAGACTGTATACCTACAGGATGTAACGGAAAAACACAACTTTGTTCATGAGTGAGACAAAAAAAAATTGGACTTCGTAAAACAATTTTTGATCAGCTGATGATAACTTTGTACGTGAAGTTAAATATTTTGTTTTTGGAATTAATTATGATTTTCTTGAAGAAAATAGCCAAATTATGACCACGCATTTCCGTCACATCCTGTATAATAAAATATTGTGCTATTCTATACTGCACCCTAAAAAAAGTCTTTATTTTTAATTAAGGGTGGTATTACATTTATCCTATCTTTGTCCAATATCTATGTCCTTTAATTGATCAAACTTTGACGGATGCCCATTACTCTTGTCCAAGATTTTACGTAGTCTGAGAAAATGGAGGAACGTGGAGCAACTTTATGTGCTGCTATTATCATTTGATTATGATTAAAACAAGAAAAAGCTTTGGGTGAAGCCTTGGACCGAAAGGCGAAGAAAAAAAAGCATTCAAGATAAATTAAATAATTACGAGTCGAGGACAAACATTCCTAAAAGCGTATTTTACGTATAAATGACTCAACATTCAATTACATTGTTATGAAAGTATCACCGTATAGTAAAGAAAGACAACATCTTAGTAGCAGCCATTTTAATTTAAATGTCAATAATCTCTGATCAAATATCGGGTTTGGTGACACATTTGATGAAGTCGTCTTACTTCTTTGATCAAACACATTGGACAAATATATAGGATAAATGTAATTCCACCCTAAGGTGGAAGCGCCAGGGTAGCTCGCAAAATTCAAATATTCTCCAGTTTTTTGCAATTTGCAGGTCACTGTCAGGTCTTGGTCACAATTTGATTCGCGGCCATAGCAAGTATGTATTTATAGAATTATAATCATTAAAATCATCAATACAACTCTTTCAGTTAGAATTGATGTCAAATGTAAGTATTTCAAATCATGACATTAGGCATCAATTCTAACTGAGAGAGTTGTATTGATGATTTCAATGATTACAGTTCTGTAAATTCGTACTAGCTACGGCCGTGAATCATATTTTGACTAACATACATCCTGATACTGACCTGCAAATTGCAAGAAACGTAAGAAAATTTGAATTTAGCGGAATACCCTGGAGCTTTCATCTTAAACAAGTATATCGAAATAATACTGGACTGGTCTCTTTTTGTAGAACTTAGATTTGCCTGATACATCATGGTAGTTAGCTTGCACCAACAAGGTAAATTAATATTAATAATGGTAATGTTTCTTTCAAACTATACAGGGTGTAACAGAAATGTGTGGTCATATTTAAAAAACTACAACTTTCTTCAAAGATATAACAGAAAATTTAAAAAAAAAATTGGGACTTTTCATAGAAAGTTTTGAACCTGAACAAAATTAGTATGGGTCGTCAAGTTTTTTTTTTCGGCTTTTATTTCATCTTTCCTAAACAAAGTTCTTCATTTTTATGGGCGAAAGCTGTATTTAAAATTTGACCTCGCCTTTTCATTACATCCTGGACATCAGGCATAATACAAAATGTTTTTTGTAAGAATGTACAGATAAAAGTAAATAGCTTGTATCTTACAAGCTATAATACCTTCATTGTAGTTGAGTTCCAGACGCTACTACACAGTTATTATAATAAATTATAATATTAAAGCCAAGCTACAATTAAGTTTCATAAGTACGTATAACCAGCTATGATCACCTCCTTAGTTTTCTGAAACAAAGTGAGATGGTATTGAGAATTTTGTTCTGCAATGTTGCTTATAGAGGAGTGGTATTGGGTGCTTCGGTAATGAAATACGAGTCATGGTCGAGCTGGTATAGTATAGTGTAGCACTATAGTTACCTGTTCAGAGGCTTCTCCTTGTAAGTGACAGCTTTCCTGGCGCGACGCGTGCGTCCCTCGCTGAGCGAGTCGCCCGCGCCGCCGCTGCCGCTGTCACTGTCGCGACTGTCATGGCCTTCGAGGCGGCTGTCATGGCCATCGAGGCGGCTGTCATGGCTGTCGAGGCGGCTCCGCTGTCGGCTGCTCTGACCGCTGTCACGCGTCTCTTGGCTTGTCAGTCTGCCGCGGTGGTGGCTGAAAAGGAACGGGATTGATGAAATGCTGGTCACATTCTCTGTATTTTTTCTATCAGTCAGGGAGGATGACTGTTTGGATGAGAAGAAATGCTTTTTTAACGACTAGGTCCTGCCAGCAGCTTCGCCCGCGTGAACGGCGGATCATCTCAAGGGAGCGTTCTCTCGGGATAATAAATATGTCCTCCAATGGCTATCTATCTCGATACCAAAATTCATCAGAACTAGTTTGGCATTTATAATAATATACAGGGTGTAAAAAGACAGTTCCCGAAGCCGAAAGCCACATACATATTCTACCTATTATTTGGATCTTTTTTTTCCAATAGACCATACCGGGGAATTCACTGGTTCTGGAGATATTGAAGGTCCAAGTCGCATTTTTTTTTCTTTTTGAGAAATTCATTTTCTAAAAAAGAAAAAGTGTTCCAGTTTCCAAATGTTATTTAATAAACTTTTTTAGGAAGAGAGTTAGCAGATGTTTTAAAAAGGCGACGGATAAATATAGCGTGTTTGCAAGAAACGAAATGGAAGGGTGCAAAAGCAAGAGAATTAGGAGAAGGATATAAGTTTTATTATTGTGGAAGTGATGGCAAACGGAATGGTGTGGGCATAGTTTTGGATAGTGAGTTAAAAGAATGTGTGGTGGATGTTAAAAGAGTAAGTGATAGAGTGATAGCTATTAAAGTGGTTGTGGAGAGTATGATAGTAAATGTTATGAGTGCGTATGCACCCCAATCAGGATGTGAGGATAGTGTAAAAGAAAAGTTTTGGAAGGACTTCGATTGTGTGATGATGAATGTACAGGAGAGTGAAGAGGTGTTTGTGGGGGGTGATTTTAATGGGCATGTAGGAAGTCTGAAGTACGGTTATGAGAGAGTGCATGGTGGTTGGGGGTACGGAGACCGTAATACTGATGGCGAGACATTGCTGCAAGCTGCTTCGGCTTTTGACCTGGCAATAACTAACACCTGGTTCAAAAAGAAAGACGAACACCTGATCACTTACAAAAGTGGCCAGCACGCGACCCAAATTGACTTTTTCCTGGTGAGACGAAACAGTCTCAAAACAGTCAAAAACTGTAAAGTGTTGCCAGGTGAAGGCTTAGTCTCTCAACACAGGCTCATATTGATGGACGTAACAGTCAGTGTCTCGTCCAGTAGGAACAAAGAACGGCCCCCACCCAAAATCAGATGGCGTATGATAGAAAATGAGGAGTGTGCAAGTATGTTTAAGAGTCAAGTGGTAGATAAAATGATAGAAATGAAGGATATGGAAGGAAAATCTGTGGATGAATGTTGGAAAGAGATGGCGGATTGTATAAGGCGAGTAGCAAAAGATGTGTTTGGAGAATCGCAAGGTAAAGGCATGATAGAAAAGGATACATGGTGGTGGAATGAAGATGTGCAAAAGATGCTAAAAGAAAAGAAAATTTCGTTTAAAGTATGGCAGAATGTAGAAACCGGAAATGATAATTTGAAAGAAGAGAAAAAGAAAATTTATAAAGAATGGAAGAGGAAGGCAAAAAAGGCGGTTGCAGTTTCCAGGGCTAAGGCGCAGGAAAAGTTATATAATTTACTGGACAGCCCTAGAGGCCAGAAGGAGCTCTACCGGATTACAAAATTAAGAGAAAGGAGAACGAGGGATATAATGCATATAAAATGTATGAAAGATGAACTCGGTAAAGTCTTGTCGAAAGATGACGAAATAAAAGAGCGATGGAAGGTTTATTTTGAAAAGTTGATGAACGAAGAGAATGAATGGAGTGGTGTGCTCAAAGAGGTACAAGTAAATATGGGTTTGTTGAGAGAAATTAGCATGGATGAAGTAAGAAAGGCAGTTCAATGTATGAAAAATGGAAAGGCCATGGGCCCTGATGACATACCAGTGGAAGTATGGAAGTGTTTAAAAGAGGATGGATGTATGTGGCTGACTTTATTCTTCAATAAGTTGTTGTATGAAGAAGTGATCCCACAAGAATGGTGCAATAGTTCGCTAGTGCCCATCTTCAAGAATAAAGGGGATTACAGGACTGCAACAACTATCGAGGGATAAAGCTCATGTCACATACTATGAAAGTATGGGAGAAAGTGATAGAGAAAAGATTGCGAGAGGAGAGTGAGATTACCCCGAACCAGTTTGGGTTTATGCCAGGTCGAGGGACAATGGACGCCACCTTCGCTCTCCGTCAATTGTGCGAGAAGTACAGACGTGTGCACAAGAACTTGCACATGGTGTTCATTGATCTTGAGAAAGCGTATGATAGGGTACCTCGGGATGTGTTGTGGTGGGCCTTGAAAGAGAAAGGTTTGCCTGGGAAGTATGTTGAGTTGATTCGTGCTATGTACAGACAATCTAGTACCTACGTCCGGTCGGCTGCTGGCAACACCGATAAGTTCAGTGTGGCTGTAGGCTTGCATCAAGGGTCGGCTTTAAGTCCTTACCTCTTCCTGTTGATTATGGACGCTCTTACGTCGGAAATACAGGAAGAGGCACCCTGGTGCATGCTGTTTGCCGACGACATTGTTCTGGTCGGTGAAGATGGACCTGAGATCCAGAGCAGATTGGAGAAATGGCAACAGAAGCTGGAGAAAGTTGGCTTGAAAATCAGCAGAACCAAAACTGAATACATGTTCTGCGATTTCGGCGGTCTCTCCAGTTCTGAAGCTGTAGTGCTAGATGGCGCGCTTCTCCCAGTCTGCTCCGATTTTCGGTATCTCGGTTCACTCGTGCAAAGCGATGGCGAAATAGATCGGACTGTTAAGCACAGAATTAACACTGGATGGATGAAATGGCGGCAGTTCACCGGGACTATCTGTGATTCCCGCATTCCCCTAAAACTTAAGGGGAAGATTTATAAAACAATGGTCAGACCTGCTGTCTTGTATGGTTCAGAATGTTGGGCCACAAAAGGGATGAATGAAAAGCAATTGCATGTAGCTGAGATGAGAATGCTAAGAGCGATGTGTGGTGTTACGCGCATGGATAGAATTAGGAATGAGTATATAAGAGGAAGTCTGAAAGTGGCACCGCTGACTGAAAAGTTGTGTGGAAATCGGTTGTCGTGGTATGGGCATGTGATGCGGAGGAATGAAGAAAATGTCGTGAGGAAAGTCTTGTGTATGGATGTGGATGGCTATAAGAGTAGGGGAAGGCCAAAGAAACGATGGTTGGACTGTGTGAAAGAGGATATGGGTAAAAAAGGGGTGACTACAGAGATGACGACTAATAGAGGAGTATGGAAGAAAAAGACATGTTGCGCCGACCCCAAATAAATTGGGATAAGGGCAGGAGAATGATGATTTAATAAACTTTTTTCCAAAAAAACTTTACCAGAATTTTCGATTTTTTGTCGAATTTTCGAAATTACGCATTTTAAGTTACAAAAACGCAATGAATATCAAACGTATCCGACAATCACCTACGTGGCTTAGAGCGAAGGGGCGGGGTTCAACTCCACTTGTCTGAGGTCTCGTTACATTGCGCGAAATAAAAAATTCCTTTTTTTCATACCTAAAAATAAAAGTCGTTTCCCAGCAATAATTTTTGCGCCAAGCAACTTTGTTAGATGTACAGTATGCGTTGTTGACGGCTATGTGATGTG
Source organism: Polia nebulosa (assembly GCA_951329385.1). Taxonomy (NCBI): domain Eukaryota; kingdom Metazoa; phylum Arthropoda; class Insecta; order Lepidoptera; family Noctuidae; genus Polia; species Polia nebulosa. The sequence goes on along the minus strand of OX589592.1, from coordinate 2,942,139 downwards.
TCTTTTTACACCCTGTATGTGTTCGAAATTAGTTTTTTAACGTCGAGGGTCATTTTATGATTTTTTATAATTTGTTTGGCTTGGTTTGCTCCTCATTGCCTCAGATTTTGTTTTCAGTACCTCCATAACAGACAAATCAGTTCCTCCCTGGACTGTATCGAATTCAGTGTCCATTATTTGTATGTTGGTTGTTATCAGCACCTACAAATCTGCTGTAAAATTACTGAAGGGATTTAGTAGGAGGACTTCCCGATATTCACTGACAGATTTAAAAAAAAAAACATTTCATTACCAGAGCGTCAATTTGACACATTCGAGCTTTAGAGATTAATTTTAACAAATACCCTAAAAGAAGTGATGGAATAATAGATTTGACATTATGCCAACCTGTCGCGACCATCCTGATTGTTATGTCTCCGTTCGTGTACGCTCGCCACTCTTCGGGAGTTGTCGTGTTCTCGACTGAAACGCCTTCGACTCGTATGTTGTGTCTCTCTTTCTAGGCTGTTCGCTCTCGCTTGGTTCTCGAGGCTTTCGCGAAGAGTTGTTCGGATAGAATGCTCGGTTATTGCACTATCTAACCTGGTTCCGGATTCGCTGTGGAATTTGTGGTGGAAATATTATAGTCCAAGATCCCAGAGCCGCCAGAGAGCAGGTATGCGTACCTTTAAAGTACATACTAATACAACTCAATCCCATACATTTGTTAATCAGAAAAAAGTCATGCTTGGCGGCTCTTGGACCTCACTATTATGTTGGTCAATGTGCTGCTATGAGGAAGTAAAAATTACTATTTTAAATTATGATTTTGTAAGAAATTGAAGTGTTGACCGACTTGCTTTGCCGTCTGTACTTGACACCTGTAGCCAGGGCAAGCCTCTAGTGGTAAATGAGAAAAGAAGATGAAAAAGATGGCGGGATGAGTTGGATTCATTCCCAAAGTGGCCAAAATTGCAGAAGGCTTTGGAAGGAGGGGGGAAGGCAGGCCTTTACTCTGCAGTGGGACAGCACAGACTAATAAAATAAGCACAAAGATTACGTTATCTTTATGCTTTCCCAACAAAAAAACAAGGAAACGAGGTATTAACACTAACATTAATGTCAATGCCTTGTTTCCGTAGCAGAATAGGTACCGCGTGCTTCTGAATAGCAGTTGAAAGCAAATTGAAGTTTTGCCAATTGTAAAGAGTAGATTCATATAAACACCCCCATTCATGCGTTTGTTGCCTCTAATAAATGCACAAAGGGGGGTGTCATTAGCCATACTTACGACACGATAACCCTGGAGTCGGTGGCGCCGTTGGGGCTGGGCGCGTCGAACACGCCGCAGCGGGGCGAACGCGCGCGCTTGGGGGGCGAGCCGCCCGGGCCGCCCGGGCCACCCGGGCCGCCCGCGCCGCCCAGGTCGCCCGCGCCGCTCGGGCTGCCCACCTCGCCTGGAGACCCGTCCAGGCGCATCTTAGCTAGGACCACTTTAAGGACGCGCCCGTTTGTGCTGCAGGAATAACGTCAATATTGTTAGGAGCTCGTGGCTAAAGTAATAACAGCCGCACGGGTCGATCCATCAGGTTAAGCTGCGCTTGCCGGGGTTGGTCCATGGATGGGTGATCATCTCTACGTACCGAGACTCCTCCGTGCCTCGGAAAATACGTTAAGCCGTTGGTCCCGACTGCTAATCATGAATACAATGGCTCATGGCGGCCTGCATAGTGCCGCCATGAGCCATTTTTTATTTTTATTACATAACCTATTCTAACATTGTCATTGTCAAAGATAGTTTACAGACAGCTGACAGGCACAGATTAAAATCAAAGCTGGCGGCGCGTGCGTCATGTTGCAGGAAGCGGAATGTTGCCACTTAAATTTTAATATTTTTTTGCGCTGTATAATATTTTAGAAGTTTTACTCATTGTTTTCTGCACCGGTCGACGTCATGACGTTGGCGCCGGCTGTCGCTGAAAACCAGCGCTGGGGCTCTGTCTTGCATAGGGTCATAGCACTTAAGCTGAGCGATGGCCGTTTTGCGTGGATGTGACGCATTTTTTCCCCAGTTTTTCTTTTTCTTTTTGTGTTTCTCTGTTTTTTGCGTCATGTTTACCGTAAATAAACGAATTTTCTTTCTTTCTTTCTTTCTTTCTTTTCTGAGTTGTGGAGGTCAGATAGACAGTCGCTCCATGTAAAATACTGGTATTCAGCTGCATCCGGTTAGACTAGAAGCTGACTCCAAGATAGTTAGGAAAAGGCGCGGGCAGATTTCGATTGTTAGTACAGTTGGCCCGCGCTGATCCGGTCCTCGTCTAAACCAGCACCCATAAACCGACAATGGCGTAGGCCATTATGTAATTTATTGAAAGTTGTCAAGAGCTCCCTCTATTTATTTTATTTATTTAATTTAGGAAAACTTACAGCTAAACAGACAGTAAGTAAAAGTTTATACAAAATATGGCAATTTTCTACATGTAGTATACAAATAATATGGCATAGAATTAAAGCGGCAGTTCAATATTTGAGTTATGGTAGGTAAAAAATAAAAAAACGCATGTTTGCAAACTAGTTTAGCAGAAAAAACTGAGCAGTAAACTAAATAAAAATGAGTCATAAAATAATTTAAACGGGCAGTTCAATAAATACTGAGCAGTGGAATAGTTGATCTGGGCGGTTAGGCGCGTACAGTTAACAAATCGTAATTGGTTAGTAATAAATTTTATTTTAAGCAGTTCTATAAACGATGAGGCGGTAAAATGTATTCCTTGTGTATTTCAGCATTTAATGTCAAGAAGGGGAAAAATATGAAGCATAACCATATTAACCATGTTTTTTTCGTTCTTCACATTAAATGCTGAACATGAACACATTACCTTATGTTTTACATGGTCGGAGACTAAAAATAAAGAACATTACGACAATCTGTAACTATTTATAATTTGGCATTAGGATACATGTTAAAATTAGGATACAAAAACTAAGATACATGTTAATAGTCAAATGAATCAGCGACAGAGACTTATTGTATATTAAGAGCAGGTTTGGCTTTCGAAGGCCTGCCCCTCTTCCTCTTTTGTCCAAGAGGAATGTTTTTGGCTTCAACAGGAGGAACAGCATATTTCAGTCGTATGGCCAGGTCAATTATATGTTTACACATATACATTTTATGAAATGTTGGGCAAGTGCATGTTCCTTGAGTCCATTCTTCTCTATTATTGGGTAATATTATTTCCCATTTACTGAAAAGCTGCTCTATAAACTCATCGAATTTTTCGGGTGGGTTCTCAAATACTGCGCACTCCTTAGCTTCTGCAGCTGGTGAAATACCTAAAATAGAATTAAACTCCGCCCCTTTTAACGAAAGTTTACCTCTCTTTTCAATCAAAGTGACGTTCGGATGCTACCGCTCAATGTGAATTGGCAAACTTATTTTCGAACTGCCCATTCCAACCGTTTTACTGCTCATTAATTTATTAAACTACTTGACTAATTTTTGCACTGACATTGAATGATGAAATAACAGACCAATATTTTTATTACTTACTGCTTATGTTTTACTGACTCACTAATTTACTAACCGCCGAAAAATTAAATAACTGCCCATTAAATTTTTCAACTGATCATGATAACTTCTGTATTGTTTAAATAACAGTTGTAAAAATTAATTCCCAAATAATATGAAACAGAAAGTAGATAATAGACTATATCGGGTGTAAAAAGACAGTTTCCGAAGCCGAAATTACATATTCTAACCATTATTTGGATCATTTTTTTCCACTAGACCATACCTGGGAATCCACTGGTTCTGGAGATATTGAAGGTTGCAATTATTTTTTTTACTTTTTTTATGACAATGAATTCTAAGTGTTATTACTAAACTTTTTTCCAAATAAACATAACCTGAATTTTCGATTTTTTTTTTCGAAATTTCAAAAGTACGAATTTGCAGTTAAGAAAACGCAATGAATATCAAACGTATCCGACAAGTACCTACGTGGCTTAGAGCAAAGGGGCGGGGTTTAACTCCACTTGCCTGTGTTCGCGTTACATTGCGCGGAATAAAAAATAATTTTATTTTTCAAACCTGCAAATAAAATTCGTTTCCCAGCAATATTTTTTTCGCAAAACTACTTTGTTAGACGTACAGTATGCGTAGTTAACGGCTCTGTGATGTGTCTTTTTACACCCTGTATATAACACAAAACAGAAAAGTGACTATTTAAGCTTTCAATGCAATAACTACGAGGGTCATTCAATAAATACTTAGCCTACAAAAAGTAAACGAAAATTTTGGAAAAGTGGCAATTTATTTTTCAACATAGTCTCCTTTTAGTTCGATACACTTAGCCCAGCGATGCTCCAACTTTTTTAACCCGTCCGAAAAATAGTTTTTGTCAAACTCTGCAAAATAGGCCTCCGTGGCGGCGATAACCTCCTCATTCGATCCATATCTATTCCCGGCGAGTGATTTTTTCAGATTAAGAAACAGAAAGAAGTCACAAGGGGCCAAATCTGGAGAATACGGTGGATGGGGCAGCAATTCGTAGCGTAATTCGACCAATTTGGCCATGGCAACGGCAGACGTGTGAACCGGTGCGTTGTCGTGGTGAAACAGCACTTTTTTCTTCGCCAGATGGGGTCGTTTTTTCTTTAATTCGGCGTCGAATCGGCCCAATAAATCGGCATAGTAAAGCCCTGTAATTGTTTTACCCTTCTCGAGGTAATCGATGTAGATCACACCTTGTGAATCCCAGAAAACGGTGGCCATAACTTTTCCGGCCGATTTTACAGTTTTCGCCTTCTTTGGAGCACGTTCCCCGGTCTGGATCCATTGTTTTGATTGCTCCTTGGTCTCTGGTGTGTACCAGTGGATCCAGGTTTCATCGACGGTCACAAAACGACGCAAAAACTCCGCTGGATTCCGCTTAAACAGCGCCAAACACGTCTCCGATGTGGTCTCACGGTTGCGCTTGTTTTCTGGTGTGAGTAAACGCGGCACCCATCGCGCCGACAGCTTTCTCATGCCGAGTTCCTCGTGAAGAATATGATGCACTGTTCCTTCTGAAATGCCTACAGTCTCAGCTAGCTCCCGAACCTTCAATCGGCGATCTGCCAATACGAGATCATGGATTTTTTTAATGTTTTCCTCCGTAGCAGCTGTTTTCGGTGCACCTGGACGTGGTTCATCAAAAACCGACGTACGGCCACGTGCAAACTCGTTGAACCAATTCTTGACGGTGGCCATCGATGGAGAAGAGTCACCGTACACAGCATCCAAGCGCTCTTTGATTTCGATGCGCGTTTTCCCTTCCAAAAATAGGAATCGAATCACCGAACGATATTGCTCTTTTTCCATTTTTGTAAAACCGATCGACACGTTCGCTTCCATAAGTTGTCAAATTAAAACAAATGAAGGGATTGGAATGAAAATTTGAAAAAAGAATTAAAAAAGAATGTGCTACACTGTGGTAAAACTCTTTTGAAACTACAGCGCCCTCTGGCGATGAGGCTAGGTACTTATTGAATGCACCTCGTAGGTATTATAGTACAGTGATACCTATTCCGTCTCGACGAGTTAGGTCTGGGCGAGTAGTGCGGCTGGCGCGGAGTGGCAAGCGGCGGTGGCGAGGAGGTGCGCTTGCGGCGCCGCACCGTTGGGGAGAACGCGCGCGCTGCCGTCGGGCTGCTCTCTGACTGTAGCTATCAACAATAGGGAATATGCATGAGATTTTTTTATTTGTTCAATTGAAGACATAAACTATAGTGAACAAATATGAAGGAATTTTCAAAATGTCATCATCAGCGACGAAGTTATAAAGCTTTAAAGTTGATAATTAGAAAGAGAAGTCCGACGTGTTCTTTGACGTCAAAGGACATGCCGCCCACACAACTGCCATAAAAAACAGCGTATTCGAGAGAGGGACAGACATATTTGTTTAAAATAGTTATATCTCGTTTCATTTTCAATCAATTTTGATTCTGCTTTCACTGTTCGTACTCTATTTTAGTATACCTATTCATCGATAAAACGGTTAGATAACAATTTTTTTTTCATGCATATTGGATAAATTTATTTACACCGACTGATTAACCAAATATCCTTTATTAACTCAAACATTTTATTTACACAAACACTAATTCTCTAATGATCACTATTATCTTCGTAATCCTTGCGTTCGCATCAGTAGTCGAAAACAGTGACCCACTCGCTTTTTTTTCTTTTTTTTTTGTGGGACTTCTCGCCGGTCAACACCTATACATCGACCAGTCATAATGGAAGTGTAATGTAATAGAAGAATGCTCTAGACTAGAGACATCCTTAAACTTCTACGCAGTACCATAATAGAATGTTCTCGAACGACGCGGAATCGTCTGGAAACTTCGACCACATTCTCGAATGGTCTCGTAATACGATCGACGTAACTATATGTATACAATGACGAGACGACAATACGACAAGAAATGAAAACACTGTCAATACTCATCATTATGACCAACTCTTACTACGACCAAACCAGAAATCGCGAAAAAAAATTTGCGGTGCAGTACATATTGTCGAGTTATACAAACATTTATTATACTTTGAATTCGTTAGTATAACTTAATAATCTTATAGAAACTGATAATAATAACTAATATGTTTTTTTTTTTTTTTTTTTTGTTTTTTTTTTTTTTTAGGGGGGTGGGAAATCATCTTATGACTCTTTCCGCTCTGGGGTGGAGCGGAAGGGCGTGTCAGACTCTTACTGACTAAAACCCACCCCTGTTCCTCCCTGCCCTACGCGCCCGGGGGCGAGGTAACTCTTTCGAATTTATCCTCCACCCCCGGGCAGAATAACTAATATGTACAAATGCTTGAAAACAACTCATTGGGCATCAATAAATTCATCCACATCGCTGTCAATGCACAAATTACCCAGAATGCTGGCAGTATTGCCACGTTGAATGGCAATGAATGTATTACCCGTTTTTTCATTTATTTGTTGTATTGTCGCCTCCACATTGTATAAATTATAAAAACATAACAGTTAACAAATAAATACGGCTGATTCACAGCTATCTGCCCAGATACGCATTTTCAGGTAAAGTCCAGAATACACGTGGTACTAAAAGAGCACGCTTGTTGGCTTTTAGGTATTATGCTCTTTAGTAGCATGCTCTCAGAGTGTATAAATTTGCTCATGAAAGCACAGAGCATACTTATTAAGAGCATACTCTTTTGTAGCACGTCTGAGATACACATGCTTATTATTTAGCATTTAAAATGGACGTTTCTTTGCGGAATGAATTAAATTAGTAATATTATTATTTTCAACACATTTAATTACATTCCATAAAAACATTCATAATTTCTATAGAAATATAAAATTTAAAGTTTTGTCATCGCCCCATCGAGCCATCGTGACTACGCAAACAATTCAAGTAGCATGCTCGCATAGAACGCGTTCAGACTTGCTTTGGAGCCACCCGCGCCTCACACCGTGTGCTAGTAAACCCGAAAAAATAGACTGGTTTGCGATTAGTAGCGTGCATATTCATAAGCATGCTCTTTTCGTATACACGTGCTTATTGTATGCTACTACGTAGCATTTTCTCGAAAGTAGCGTGCTCTTGTGCTACTAGGTAGCATGCGTATTCTGGACTTTGGTACCCAGAAACAAGCATACAATTCCATGCAGTCTTATGACGAACGTGGTCAGTGGTGCAGTGCTGAAATGGAATAGAGTAGATTCCAAAAAAAAAAAACTATTTAGACCGTCAGTTAGAATACCAAAAAAATTTGGACACGTATTTTTTCTTTTATAAAGTCAACAAAAAATATAAACGATACATACAGTGCGTTGAAATTGACGTGACGTCACGCCTTTTTTTTTGGGGGGGGTGGGAAATCGTCCAATGACTTCTCCCGCTCTGGATGGAGCGGGAGGGCGTGTCAGACTCTGACTAAAACCCACCCCTGTTCCTTCCCTGCCTGAGTGCCCAGGAGTGCGGTAACTCATTTTCAGAATTTATCCGCTATCCCTAGGCATGCAGGCACCGGCCTCTCCGGATCTGTTTGAGACGCGCGTGGAACACTACGCGCCGTCTACTCACGAGCCTGGTGCTGATCGGACGGCGAGCTACCCACTGCTCGCCGTCCGCAGGCCCGGGTACGTGACTTCACGCCTTGGCACACTTTTACCATGAAGTTTAGAACAAGCCCCCACTCCTGAACTTTGATGCTTTTATCTTTGTTATTTTTTATTGATTTGGTAAGGCAAAAAAACGTGTGTAATATTTTTTGATGGTCTATTTTACGGACTAAATATAATTATTACATTTGTAGGCAGTCATCATCCCTATTATATTTTATAGCTAAGATGCGTATCAGGGCGAATACATCAGTCGCAACACATTTATCTGTGACATTAAATAAAAAAAATATTGGTGTCCTGAAATACAAGTCACGACTTAGTTTAGCCACCAGTCTCTCACAAATGAACATTATCCTACATAATTATATATTTTTCTATTTTTAAGTTTTAGTTATTAAGTGATATTTGTGGAAGAAAATAAACATTTTTATTCACATACATTTTAATTTTTATATTATTATTATTAGCTTCAGAAACACACATAAACAAGCGGTGGACTGACACAAACTTCTAGATTTAGCCTTTTATACTCCGAATTTAATTTTTATGTCAAAGTTAAGTTAACACAATTTTATTAATTCTTAAATTTTATTTATAAAACAGTAACAAATAACAACTAAATCACGAAAATTGGGCAATAACAACTAACAAGGCGTCGCATTCACAAATATTCACATGGAATGACAATCATAGAAAATTATTTACGTCAATTTAACAGACGACATAAACCAGTAAAATTGGAAAAACCCGGCTGTCACAACTTATGAAGGGAATATGTAACATTTTAAATTTGGTAGAATTATAGTGAATCGAAAAACGTTCCGGGTATGTTCACTCCAGCGTAGTAATGTAACTAAATGAAAGCCACATAATTTCATGAGATAAAAAGTTAAAATAGTTATAATTAAGTGTGACAGCTGCTGTATACATTATAATAAATTCGGCGTCTATCATAACTGTAACATGTTCATTGTACTTTTGTTAGTGTGCACTAAAAATAACCATTTTTAACTTCTATCTAATGCAATTGCGAGTATAGTTGCCTTTTAGTTATTTTTATAGACAGTTGCATAATTGATGTTAGATATTACTCGACTCCTCCAGAAGGAGGGTAATGTTTGTTTTTAGGGTTCTGTACCCAAAGGGTCCAAACGGAGCCGTATTGTTATCACTCACGTGTCCGTCTGTCTGTCTGACTGTCCATTTTCTGTCACAAAATTTTGTAACGAAGAATTTTATAACTTCCCATTGACCTATGAACTTGACATTTGGTGGTAATGTTTATTACGTATACTTTACAAACAAATACCAATATTTGGTACGGAACCCTTAATGTCCGAAACCCGCACACGCACTTGGCCACATTTTTTTGTTTAAAATTAGTCAGGAATTGAACGTTTCAACAAGTGAACATTTGTGACATTAAGGAGAGGAATTCCCTGCCGGAGTCTGCGTTTCCTGATAGCTACAACCTGGGAGTCTTTAAGACAACAGTGAATACTTTCTAGGCAAGCGTGCTCCATCGTCGACCACATCGTCGCTCACAAGTGAAATAGAGATCAAGTGCAAGCCGATCAGAGTTAAAAAAATTAAAAGATTATAAAATTTCTGTGAATTCAAACATTACATTTCTGTTAATAGTGCATTTTAGTACGTACAATGTGTATTAGTAAAGACATCACAAACAGAACATGATTTGAGTACCTCTGTGTTTTCTTCAGACTTTTGATGAGACGTGTTAGGAGTTTTCTCCACTTTCGTGGTAGAATCCGGCTCTAGACTTCTACCACTCTTTGTCGCAGGTTTCTAAATATATAGGTTTTATTTGATTTTATGTTTAACAAGGTTTTATTTCCATGTTGTGAAGTTCCATTTGGTATTCATTCAGGAATAATCTATTGGCCCTTCAGTTGGATTATCATAAAATATTAGACACTAATTATTTCTTTGTCATGTAAATAAAACAATTAAGACGATACCACGGGGTCTCATCTCGAACAAAGGAAATTTAGTTCAAATAAATCTCAATAGATGGCGTAATATGCATCGATTTCTTATTGAAGTGTAAGTAATATTAATATTTTGAAAATAAATATGGTAAAAACTGTATTTTCTTATTTAATAAACTGCCCTAAGCTTAAAATTGTGGAATAATTGGCTTGTAATTCAAATTTAGACGACTATTGGAACGAATCTTTAGACATATATATTTCTTGTACCAATAGATGGCGCTGTTTGAAGCTTTAGAGTTTATCCATTCACCTCTTTAAAATTTGAATAGTGACAAATTTTGATACAGTAAAACTGCTATGAAGTGCCAAAAATACTATAAAATAATTCCTCGATGTGTGAGAAAATATTGGTAAGACTTTAAGTAAATTCATTCAGGTTGCAAGCCGTCGCTGCTAACACCATCTAGCGAGGTGTAGAGGACGGGCCCGAACGAAGAACAAGTTACTTGTGCCAGACGAAAACCCGTAGTTACGGCGGTACCGTTTCTTTGTATGGGATGAGGCATCTGTACGATAGTATTATATTATCTGTGACGATAAGGTGCGTTGAAATTTCACGTGACGTTACACCTACGTAAAAAATGCACGATTTTTAACCTAGAAGTTACGTAGCCAGCCCCCATACTCCTGAACTTTAATACGTCATCAACCAATTTTTATTGATTTGCCAAAGCGAAAAATACGTGTCCAAAATTTTTTGATAAATCTAACTGATTGAGTAAATACAATTATTATTTTTAACCAAGAACCAGGTCAGGTTATATTGAGAACATATTATCTGCCTAAACATTGGACTATAAATACATTCGTTATGAAGTGCTTGGGGTGGGGAGGGATTTTAAATCAATACATACCTTAGAATTGACAAAAGAAGTGGAGGTAGATGGTGTATCGTCTAGCAACCAGCTGGGACCTTCGAGGGGGTTCTCAAATGAGCCACCACCTCCTGGAGGAGTGGGTTGTTTGTCCTGGGGTGGTTCCGGTTGCTTATCTCGAGGCGGATCCGGTCTGTGCCAGCGGTCTTCCCTAGGACCATTTTGCAGCCTAAGGCTATAATAAAAATAATTAATTAGTTAGATGATTTCTTTAAAATGATAGATTTTTTATATAACAGACTGTGTTGCAGTGAAGTTCATGGTGGTAACTAAGAAGTGGTGAAGTAAGGGCTTCTTAACCGACTTCAAAAAAGGAGGTTCTGTATTCTACCCGTATGTACGTATGTATCTTGTTTGTCAGTGATTTACTCGTAAACTGCTGATTCGATTTGGATAGATTTCGGCAGTCGGTGTTTCTGGTTTCCGTCCGAAATTAAGTTATTTTGCACTTTTTTTTTTTGGAAGTCTGTTTTATTTGGTCCCCTTTACCTATGAAATGAATTTTAAAGAAGTTGCATTTTTCATACTAACATTTTGTTAATTTATTTAACGACTATAGACACTTATGTTTTAAAACTTTTATGCAATAATATTTAAAAACTAAGATAACGTATGCCACTTAGATTAAGCAACAAAAATAAGTTTTGGCTAAGTTTAAACAAATATAGTGGTCATTTCTACTAACAAATAAAAATGGAACCTACTTACAAAAAAAGTGCAAATAACTTTAATTTCGGAAGTCGGTGTTTCTGGTTTTGTGTCTTCATTTTTTTACACCGACTTCCGAAATTAAAGTTATTTGCACTTTTTTTGGAAGTCGGTTCCATTTGTAAAAAAAAAACATTATTTTTAATTTTTTTGTTGTAGTTCTCCATTAAATTGTGTTAACAATTCATAGACATACGATCGCAGCAATCGCGGTTGATTTGCTGTCAATTTTTGAAGAGTTCCGTTGTCTGTCTCCGAAACCGATATGAAATTTAAATGGGACCATTTCGGAAAAAACCCCTTTCGAACAAAAAAAGAATTTTGCAAATCCGTCAATATATGACGGAGTCATGCCCGAAAACACATAAAAAAAATATACAAACATCCGAATTCATAACCTCCTTTTGGAAGTCGGTTAAAAAGAGGAGTCATTTTTAAGGTTTTTTTTTTTTGTTTATAAAACTATAATAAGGTTTTTTACTATTGGCAGTTGTCTATGACGGTCATTTCGATTTAATGTCAAGCAATTGATGAATATTTTGATTCATAGCAGTGACGAGGTTCTCTATTTGTGAGAAAAAAAACGCCAATTTCATATTTTGGACCCAATATTTTTTGGAAAAAAGTTTTTTTGAGTAGCTATATTTATTTATCTATTTAAACTTCATGTACAATAGCAGTACATAGGCGGACTTAATGCAACAAAGCATTCCCTACCAGTCAATCAGAACTTGTACCAAAACAACCAATTTTAAAGGCATAAACATACACACGGTGCTCCGCTGCACCGCGACAGGTTGCGGCGTCGCACCGCGTGAATGTCTTAGCCCTAAATCTTATCTTATTGATGCAATTTGAATGATGGCATACCTTACTGGCTCTATCTCCGTGGAAGTGTCATTAACTCCAGTTTCCTCTTCACTCACTGGCTCCAATCGACTACTATAAAGTTATAAATAAACTGATTTAATAATAATAATAATATATCATTTATTTTCTCTACACAAGTTACTTAATGCTAGGGTTACAGTGGAGCACGAATATGTAATTAACTTTGTGAGAGACTGGTGCTTGAAGTAGGTCTCTATAGAAACCTGTATTACAAGTCACCAGGGCCCTCCCGCAGCTATTCGCCTGCTATGTCCTACTTTTGTTCTAATAGCATTTGCATAGTAAGAAGAGTGCAGGAAATCAAGTTAAAACACAGAAAAATGAAAAAATAAATGAAAAAATAAATAAAAAAATAAATAAAATTATTGTGGAAATATCAGAACGCGTGTGAGTAGCTGGAGTGTGTATGGACAAAATGTGGTTAGGTGTATATGGGTAGGAAATTGCTTGAGTGACTGTGGTGCGAGGATGATTTATAGTGAGTTTATTCGGTGGGAGCATGATTGAAGGAAGACTGCGGTTCAAGTACAATAGTTTTCAAAAGCAGCAGAGAGGATAGTCAGAAAGTAGAGATCCCCTATCTGAGAGGGATTAATAATTTTTCTGTTTCCTGGTAGTCTAGAGTTTTCAAATATTTAGTGACCGAGGTTTTACATTTAAATTTCGTTAGAGGATATATATTAAGAATGTTGTTCAGTTTATTATAAAGGTATGGTCCGAGAAATATGAAAAAATTATGGGAGTGAGAATAGTTGCAAGCTTGTGTTTGGCACACCCTGCCCCTTCGGCGCTTATCCTTTTGGAGATTCAGGTCGTATTGCAACAAGGAGTGTTCTTTCAGCACTGTACGCAATACGAAGGACTGTCTGACAGTAAGCACATCCCACTCTTTAAAAAGGTCTACAGTAGGGAATAAATAAGGAAGTCCAGCTCCAACTTTGAGAATAGCGCGCTGAGCCCTCTCGACATCAATTAGGTAAGTCTTCGCGGCACCTCCCCAGGAAGTAATACAATAGTCGATAAGGGATTGACATAAGGCATCATAGACCATCTTAGTAACCCGTCGGTCTGCTGCGTGTCTAAGAGTTTTGAAGATGTAAATCAATTTCCGTAACCGGGCTACCAGGGCTTTTATATGCGGTTTAAAGGTCAGGAATTGGTCTATAACGATACCAAGGTATTTGGTCTCCTTGACTCTTTGGAGAGTGGGACAAGAGCACAAGGAGGTGCCAGGAGCACAAACATGACAGGCAATACTAAGATAGGGCGGAGGCAGTTGGTTTGTCCTGTGGGCGAACGTGACATATTTCGTTTTGTTAACATTCAATGTTAATATGTTTAATCGTAGCCATTCACAGACTTGATTAAAACATTTTTGAGCAGTACGAAATACATCCTCCCAGCTCTGCCCACTAAAAAAGACGGCGGTGTCATCAGCGAAAGTAATAATTTTACCACCATGAAGCTGAAGTTGGCAGAGGTCATTGATATACACCAAAAACAACGTGGGGCCGAGTATGCTGCCTTGAGGCACACCGTATTCGACCCGTTCCTCATTGCTTAGCCTACTATCAATCCGAACTCTCTGCTGTCTTTCCGTGAGGTAGTCCCTCATCAATTTCAATGGAATACCTCTTACACCAAGCTTTTCCAACTTGCTGAGTAGGTGTGGGATAGAGACTGTGTCGAAGGCTTTTGAGAGATCTAGGAACAGTGTTGCAATGCATTTATTCCTTTGGTCTAGTTTGGTAATGATGGATTGCAAAAGTTCATGTACCGCATCATTTGTTGATTTATTGCAACGAAACCCAAATTGTGCAGGCGAAAGAAGATTGTTATCTTCTAGGTAATTTGTTAGTTGTCGGTTTATAAGCCGCTCCAGGATCTTTGACAGAATAGGTAAGATGGAGATAGGGCGGTAGTTATCGACACAGTCTCTCTCCCCTCCCTTGTGTATAGGTTTAATAATCGCCACTTTAAATACTCTAGGGAAAACACCTGTCGTTATAGCAAGTTTGCAGATGTGGGTAATAGGAGAGGTAATAAGGTTTATGTACCTCTTAAGGATTTTTCCAGAAATATGGTCGATTCCTACAGCACAATTCTCCCTTAATCCATTGATGAGGGAAAAGACTTCTTCTTCATCAGGAGGGAGTAGAACCAATGAGTTTACGGCAGTAATGGATGAAGAGTCATGTGGCATTCGACTGTTTTGCGTTGTAGAGGTAGTTTGCTCCGCCAGCCTTCTGCCCACGTTAGCAAAGAAACTATTAACGTTATTTAGATCCTTATCTCTGTTTTGGGATGCAACAAGACAGGAAGAGAAGTCTGCTGGCTTACTTGAGCCACAAATCTTTTTAATTGCATCCCATAGCTGCCTTTTATCACCTTTCGCATTTTCGATCTCCTTTTTGTCGTAGTTTCGTTTAGCTTTTTTAATAATAGAGTTACAGTAATTTCTAAAGCGTTTGTAGGTTAGCTTTGTAATCTCATTTTCAGGATCTCGTTTAAGTTTTTGATATAGAATATCCCTGTTCTTCATACAACGAAGCAGCCCTTTAGTTATCCATGGCTTACTGACCTGCTGTCTTCTGGGAATTTTTACCAAACGAGAGCTATTAAGTATTGCAGTGGAGAGGTACGTTACAAGCAGGTCGGCTGCCGTGCCAGCATCATTACACTCAAGTATTGGCTGAAATGAAGTATTTTGAATAGCTTCATCGAGCGATTTATAGTCAATCTTGTTGGCCGTGTTATTGTAGTAATTTGGGCGGGAATTTAAGTTTAAACTAATGGCAACAGTTTCGTGATCTGTAATTGATGACTCGAATATGAAACAATTAGCGTCTAATTTTGTCTTAAGCATAATATGATCTAGACACGTACGTCCATGCGTAAGTGCCGTATGGCCTGGGAGCAAACAGTGACTTGCTAGTACGTTTAGGTAGTCATGTGAGCGATTGTCTGGACTGTTAGGGGATATATTGATGTTTATATCGCCGCAGAGAATAATATTTTTAAAACTTTTTAATTTTGAGAGTAGTGAGTCCAATGACATAATAAAGTTATTGGTGTTGGCCTGGCTCGGGGGGCGGTAGATTCCGACAATGCACGTTTCCGCGTCTAATTTTAGCAGTAGGCAGTTGGCGTCATCTATCTGGGGCTCTTCAATAGTTACTTTAAGGTTACTTTTAAAGTAGATAACCACACCTTCATTTTGCGTTCTGTGAGTAGTTGTTGCTGCAAAATTATAATTATCAAGACTAGGTATGTTCTGAGCTGAAGGAAGCCAACACTCTGAGAGGACTAAAATGTCCCAAGATAGTTCGGACCTTTGCAGAAGTGTGGTGAGATTAGGCATGTTACAGTTAATGCTGCGAATATTTTGTGACAAGAGATTAAGCGTGCAATTGTTTGTTGAAATATATTTTTTTATATCGTCTATGCCGCATGTAATTGATTTTGCTATTTGAAGTGAGTCAAGATCTGAGTGTAAAGTTTCAATACTTTGCATCCTTCACAAGGTAACTGGAACAAAATATGTCACGCAACGTGCGTGACCTATAATTACGCAAGTCATTGAAATATACACTCAGATCCTGTTCGTATATAGCTATGATGTTAAACATACGACTTGATGCAAAAAATAATGGGGCTAGTTTACTGATACCACAGATATACCGGAATAATGCTCGGTTAGGCCATATAAGTGAGTGTGTGTGTATGTGAGTGTGATGGTGTGTGTGTGAGTGTGTGTTTGTAAGAAGTATTAAAACTTGTGTGTTGTGTGTCTGTGAATGGGATATCGCGTTATAGTGTGAACAACTATAGATCCACTGGTTACAACTAATAATGGTAAAATATAGGCTAACATGCACAATCATACATAGTATACCTGATTTCATCAATAGAATCAGATGTTTAAACAGAATGTCATAAAATATAAAAAAAAACATAAACGAAATAATTAATGCATGCACAATAGATCATTGCAGGACCGCAGATAGTGCATGACAATCGTGATACCAAAACTAGTCATTGCGATTTGAGTTTAACCAGGTCTTCTTCTCGGGAAATCACTTTTGACCGATCGCCTTCTTTCTGGCGAATATAGACCTTTCCGTACGAAGTCCAGCAGCTTGCCTGTTTATTTGTTTTAACGAATTCACGAGAAATAATAGCCTACAGTGTCCCACTGCTGGGCAAAGGCCTTCCCATCCTTCCTGACACTCTTTTCTTGCGCCACCTCGTGGTGCAGGTTTAGGTCATCCTGCCACCGCTTTCTGGGTCGGCTTCGGCGACGCCTTCCATCTTCTGGCACCTATTACGTGGAGACTTTTGCCCAGCGGACATCACGCATGGCGGCCGACGTGACCCGCCCAATCCCATGTGAGCCTGACAGTCTTTTTGCCCACGTCTATAATTCCGGTTTTGGAGCACAGCATGATGTTTCGTACTGTCTATTCTTTTTAAACCCAGAATTATACTATTACTACTGTGCTCCACAGGGCCCATAATTGTTTCTCTTTATTAATATTTACCATCTAAATGTACATTATGGATTAAAATAAAGATTTGAACAATTACAATTATGTAACTGTTCAAATCTTTGTTTTTTTGTTTGCTTTTTATTAGTTATTTTATGACCAGCCAAGGAGACCTCTGTGCAGCTGTGTGTAGTGGGACATTGGTAAGCTTCAAGTAAATAGGTACTACTTACCGATCATATTCATCACCTTCCGATATATGTTCATCTGAGTCTAAACTGTCATCATCGTCATCATTATCTGAGGAACAACGTTTTAGGGTTATAATCCAATGTGTGATTTACAGAATTGCAATAAAATATTATAGTTTAAAAAAAGAACCAAAAAAAAACATGCTTTTGCATGATCTTCTCAGAAAACCCTTTCATTTGATATTCATATCATGGGAATCCATAAAAAATAACTAGTCCGCCATCTTTGCGAGACCGCCATATTGCATTTAGAATGACGTCTCGTAGCTAACTACACATTGTCATCCAAACTAAACATGTATGAAAAATTCCATTTCATCCTCAATCAGAAACTAGGAATTGGGTCAAATTCTTCTAAGATTTTATTATATTTAAATTAGTTACAGACGAAGCTAATAAAAATGAGTTGAAATCAAGATCTAAATAACGGTTATAGTTATTAAATTATGCATTGTAGTAGAGAAAACTTGTTCTAGATTGTTTGTAAATTGTCTTGAGTAATTAAAACTAAATTTAAAAGTCATTTAGGTTAATTCAATAAAGTAAGTAAGTAGTAAGAGTGTAGCGAGTGTGTGTGTGTGAGTGTGTGTGTAGTAGTAGTGTAGTAAGTTGTTTACTGATTTTCTTGATATAAAATTTGTTTCAAAAATATGTGTTTGGTTGATCCACATATTCATCATAGCCTATATTATGAGGTGTACAATGAAGTACATAATAAATAAGTATATTAAGATTTGTCAAGCTAAGCTAAGTTAAACAATCAATTTCTATTAACCTAGCTAGGAATACAGCACCTCACCCACCATTTTATTGTAGTCTTTGTACACTATATTCCGATAAACGATTCTGTAAATGGTCATCATTTGTACTACAATGTTTTTGATGAATAAATTATTATTATTATTATTATTATTATAATCTGCCTAGCCTTTTTCCCAACTATCTTGGGGTGGGCTTCCAGTCTAACCGGATGCAGCTGAATACCAGTATTTTACATGGAGCGACTGCCTATCTGACCTCCACAACCCAGTTACTGGGTAATACGATACCCCTTGGTTAGACTGGTTCTGTGAGTTCTGATGACCCGTAACAACTGTCAAAGATCCACGATTGACAGCCCAGACCAACGGCTTAACATGCTTTCCGAGACACGGAGGAGTCTCGGTATGTAAAGATGGTCTCCCATTCACCGACCAACCCTGGCAAACGTAGCTTAACCTGATGGATCGACCCATGCGGCTGTTATTACTTTAGCAGGAGCTAAGCTAATCAGGGTGGGAAAAGTATCAGTATGGCCAGTCAAGGGAATTAAACCTTTAAGATCTAATTTATAAAAAAAATAACAATGTGATCAGTTTAACGGGTCAGTTACTGTAGAAACAGTTTAACTAACTAAGCATTTAGGGGATTTTTTGTCCTATATACGGTTGAATTTGACGGGTGATGTTATCTTGAGTTAAGAATCTGCTAATTAATATTTAAACTCAGCATAGGGTTAGTGCGTTTGGGTTCGAAAGAGTAACTGCGTCCCTGAAACCCAGAAGGCAGATGAAGGATCACAAGTTGGTTTTAGTCAGTAAGAGTCTGACACAACCTTCTCCTGCTCCACCCAAGGTGGGAGAAGTCATTTGATGTTTACTGAACCTCAAAAAAAAAAAAATAAGACTGTTAGTATTAAAATGAAATGATTACTATATCATTGCCTACCGATGTAGTTACCTCCCAACCTGTGTTCTGCAAAATCCACAGGACTGTCCTCAGCATTATTTGCCTCTAACTCGTCATCAACCTCCATTTCTATATTGTTGTTTGGCAGGTCTGATATATCTATCCTTGTTAATGGTATGTAAACATCTGAAACATATAGAAAACTAACTTGAAACTTGCTGGTCGTCAAGTATGAAAAATTTCAGTTCTATCGGAAACCAACAAGTGCTTGAAAAATGGTTACCAAATTTTGAAGCGCACAACTTACATACAAACATTGCAAACTAATAATAGCTTGTAAAAAAAAAAAAATATTTGAGTGGTTTCCTTCTTGCAAAAACCTATAATTGAGCAAGACAATATGTCCTTTTATTTACCTTGTAACATATGCATGGGCACAGCCCTCTCTGTTAAGCTACGATTCTGATTCGGACTCCTTGTTGTTGATCCTGAAAAATGTTTGAATAAAGATGAATTTCTAAATAATTGACAGAAATGTAAGAAACTGAAGCTATTCAGATTATTCGTTAATCAAGAGTGCTATTATGCAGATTATTTTTAGTCTGAAATCATACACAAATTGTACATTTAGCAGTAGTAAAAGATTATTATTTAATCATTTATGTACACACAGAGACACAGTAACAATAAACATAATTATAAATATAGTACAAAGGAACTGCTTATTTCTTAAGAAATTTCTACCAGCAGACCTGCGATAGGAGAAGTGAGAAAGAAATGTAGACAAGTGTAAGAAACAGAAAAAAGAATACAAGATGTCCTATACTAAGGTATCAAATAAACCTACACATATATTGTAAATATATATATACTTACATAAATATATACCTAATACTGTAAATAGATACATGACATACAAATATATAAAAAAATATTATAATAGAGAGGAAAGGTAGTGCTCTTTAACACGATTTTTGAAGAGAGAAATTGACTTCAAGTCTCGAATGCTAGGCGGAAGCGAGTTCCACAATCTTACTGCATGGACAGAGAAAGAGTAGGAATAGTAACTGGATTTATGAGGATGGGTTTTGAGGAGGGATCTAAGGTGAGAACTGCACGGCGCGTCACCAGGGTGAGCGTAAGAAATTCGCTCACGCAGGTAGGAGGGATAAGACGGGTTGTGTAGAATGTTG
This sequence comes from Polia nebulosa, assembly GCA_951329385.1. NCBI lineage: Eukaryota > Metazoa > Arthropoda > Insecta > Lepidoptera > Noctuidae > Polia > Polia nebulosa. Next base: position 2,921,934 of record OX589592.1, on the reverse strand, counting down.
AAAAGGAGACAAAGAATCCGAGTGTTCCTGCAAAGTCGGATTGGGAGCCACTTGAGCTCCTTGCGAAGGTGAGAGACATGGTCATACTTAGGCAGACCAAAAATAAACCGGATACCTAAGTTTTGCAGACGCTCAAGCTTGCTTAGTAGCTCCTCAGTAGCATCCAGGTAACAGGCATCGGCATAGTCTATAATCGGCTGAATAAGAGTTTGGGCTAAAGAGATTTTATTAACTTACTTGGGTTACTAGTATTCAACATAACCCTGTTAAGTGCCACAACCGGATGTAAGGACTGCCCTCCTATCATCATTGGAGGCACGCGATGCACCCGGTCACTCTTCTCTGTCGGAGTACCGCCAATGTTACTCCAACGAGGGGACTGCACGTCCAACTCTTGACGGTCTCTCATGTACGCTTTAGCTATTTCCATACTCTTGGCTATCTCGGCAGAAGCATTGACCAGGTGGGAGATGGCCTTCTCACTGGCATCTTGTAATGCAGCATCGAGTTTCCTTGCTTGAAATCCACCATTGTTTTTGAGCCTCTATTATACAAAAAAAAAATTACATGTTTCACATTGGAAAATTTCTAGATGTATGTAGTGAGCTTTAAGTATACACTATGATTTGCTATAGTTGAGTAGGCATTTAAACAATTTTAACTGCAAACTATACCAGATTTTTGTCCTAACATTGAATAGGGAAGCTTTGTTACAAGCATGAGCTGAGATAACATGGGAACAAAATGTAGACTTACGGTCAGTTTTAATCTCAGTTCGTTAACTTCCTTCATAAGTGCTAGCTTCTCATCGTCTTTCTGTGCAGCCGTCATCTTCCAATACTGGGCCTTTTGCGCCAATTCATTGTTTTTCTCTTTCAAATCTTTTAATTCGTCTTCCAGCGTCGCCATTGCACAAAACACTCACTAATAAATCTGAACAAGCAAAATAATTTGTACCCGAGGTACACAACTGTGGGGCCACAATGTGCGCACTAATAAATTCATCAAGAAAATATTTTTAACAATCCACTTCCAATATCAATCATCGAAATTGAAAAACGGTAAAATTAAATTCTTCGATAAATTTTGAAATTGACAAAGTCAAACAAATGTCATTGATTTTAATGTCATTGATTTTCTTTTGGCATTTGTGACCTGGCTACTACGGTCTTTAAGTCAATCCTTTGTTTTGTTTGTCACTCACTAAACAAAAACTTCGTTTAGCTTTAGAATACAGATTTAACATTTGACAGCAAAGGACAATAGGAAAAATTTATATGGATCTCCACCCTTGTAGTTGTAGCACTTTTCTCATATATCAAATGAAAGAACGTTAAAAATACATCATTTTATTGCATGGCAGTAAATGTGTGAATAAACACACATTTGCTTATCAAATTTACTTTCGACATCAAATTGGCAGAATAGTCGACATCGGCTCTATTTGCCATTAACAAAAAATAGAATAGAATAGAATTTAAAAAAAACGTGGCATTGCAATTTGCAACGCATGTCGGGTGCAGCTAGTTCAAATAGCTTCTCTAATTTTTATGAATGATATTTATGATTCCAATGGCAACATAGGGATGGCGATTCTCTTTGAATAAGAATAACTTTGAAATTGCTTCATCTAATAAATCGCTTTACAAAAAATCGGGGTCAAAAACGTCGATTACTGTCAATCAATCTTTTTAGTTTTTATCGAGTATATTTTTATCCTAACTGTTAGTTAGGGTAATCAAAATGTAATTAAATGACGCAATAAAAAAATAACAAAGCACCGATTTTAAACTTACCAAAAAAAACAAAACGGGCAAAAAAGAAACGAATTTCAATGGCGATGTTTTTTTTTCACAATTTTTTTTTTTGATCAAAATTTAACGATTATTCTGTAGCAGCGATTAGACGTAAATTATATACTCTCTGATCAGACGTAAGCGTGCCGCCTTGCTGCTACAGAGGGTCCGGGACAGCTCGAACAGTCTCCTGAGTGTCATTGCGGGGAAATTTGATTGCCCGCTTGTCCATAATTTGTCCAACCAAGGTTAATGTTTACTAACAAATTATGAAATTCCTGAAATAAAATGATTATTATATTATTGTTTCGTTTATCCATATTTCTTACTTATTATTACATTCATTTTTAGATATAAAAGAAAAAATATAAAAAAAAACATTTAAAAATATAAAAAATAGTATCCCACCGGTATCGGGAACAGGGTCCAAGCTACCGGCAGTCTGCCCGGGGGTTGAGGATAAATTCGAAAGAGTTACCTCACCCCTGGGCACTCAAGGCAGGGAGGAACAGGGGTGGGTTTTAGTCAGTAAGAGTCTGACACGCCGTTCCGCTCCACCCTAGAGCGGAAGAAGTCATTGGATGATTTCCCAACCCCAAAAAAAAAAAAAGCTACCGGCGGTCAGGGCTCCAGAGAGAGGTGACAATGCGAGCCGTGTCCAGAAGTACTGCTTTCTGAATCAAGCCCTTGATCCAACCGAATAACGAGCCTCCTGAGGTGTTGGTCGAGCCTCGTGGCTATTAAGCCATTGCCTGACACGACTATCGGTACAATGATCGCTGAGTCCATATCCCACATGTCGACAACCTCGCGAGCCAAGTCAATATACTTGGTTTGTTTATCTTTCTCGGCTTTCACGAGGTTCTCGTCATGTTGGACGGTAATGTCAACAATCATTGCACGCCTCTCGATTCGGTCCACCACCACTATATCAGGCTTATGGGCTACAATAGTCCTTTCAGTGATGATGGACCGATCCCAGTACAATGAGATATGACCATTATCGAGAACTGGGACGGGCACGTACCTGTAGTACGGCACTTCCGATTCCACAAGAAGAAGTATTTCAGAGCAAGTTGCTGATGAATAATCCTGGCTACAAGGTTGTGCCTATGCAAGTACTCACACAACAACAACCAGAACAACCAGAGATTATGTGGCGGATTGATTCTCCCGGACGATGACATGCCCGACATATGTCAACCGTGCCGTCCTTCACAATATATCTCCGGTAGTTTTTCGTCATGATAACTTCGTCCATAACCGCCAAAGCAGCGCTCCCTCAAAATTGCTTCATATCAGTCGCATTTATACCTAACCCTTCCGACATACCCAAATACTTATAGGTTTCGGTTGGAGAGAGGGATCTCAGGTTTATAGAATCCGAGAGTTAAGTTCCCACGGATTGCACAATCTCCCCTCGCTTTACATGCATGACTGCACATTTGTCCACACCACATTCCATCCTGATGGCACTACTGAAGGTTTTAGTTACCTTCAGTAGCTCCATCAGTTGCAGATTGTTGGGGGCAAAAAGTTTCAAGTCATCCATGTAAAGGAGGTGAGATATTACCTGACCACCTCTCTTCAACCGATAGCCTAGACCTGAAGCCTCCAGCAGTGTGCTTAGAGGATTCAAGGCTAGGCAGAACCAAAGCGGACTCAAGCTGTCACCCTCTGGAATAAACCCCGCTCGATCCTTACCGGGGTTCGCTATTCCTCTGGATTTGTTGACATCCTGGCTGGATAGCGAAGGACCGTTCTCCATTGCCTCATACACGACATCAGGAAGGCGCGTAGCGTTGCATCAACTATATACAATTCTAGGTCTATCTCGGTCTATAATTTTTGGGTTCCACAGTACTACCTGATTTGTAGAGAAGGTGGGTAACTCCTATTGTAAGAAACTCGGGTAGCAAACCAGATTCCAAGGCTGCCTGGTATTGAGATGCCAAGCGAGCGTGCGACCTTTGTAGCCACTTTATGCAAAAATTGTGCAGCCCGTCCGGCCCTGGAGATTTAAAATTAGTCACCGGACGGACTGCACGGGCTACATTTTGGGGGCTGATGGTGATTGCCCCCATTTCGGTTATTGGATCGCACGCTCGCTCGATCTCCTGAGTCCAGTCACCTTTAGTGTGACTGACAGACACGACCAGATGTTGCGCCAGAATGAACTCATGGCGTTATCATCCGGCAAACGCCAGTCAGTTACACCCTGTTCAGGTCGCTGCCAAGCTCTATATACCCACCTTTCATTACTCCGGAATGTGCGATTCTGGGTGTATCGATCCACCCGTTGCTTATACCTACGGATGCGGTTTGACATGTTGCGCCGACCCCAAATAAATTGGGATAAGAGCAGGAGAATGATGATGACATCTTCTGCTTCAGGAAGTCGATGCGCTCTGTGACACGCGACATATAGTCTCGGGAGCTGACATCAGTTCCCGAAAACGCCCGTCTCACAAAGCGCATCACTCTTGGGCGAGTGTTGCCCTCCCTGAAGCAGATTAGTTTGCGGATGAGTGCTCTGGCCCCACCAATACGACACTCGATCCTGCGCTGCCAAGGCTGGTTTCGGTCGTGTAGCTCAATTATCAGGGAATTTGACGTGAGCTACACGACATGCCGCTACAGCCGCGCAGTACATTATCGAGTGTGTATCGGTGAGGTCTTCGCAGTCATCAAAATAATTTGATAACTGCGAATCCAGAGCAGCCACCAGCGCCTTATTCTTGTTATGCATGGGCAAACGTGGTCTAAGTTCGGGCGTCATGTTGCGATATTCCCGAATAGCACACTCCAAAGCACTTCTCAATTCGTCATTGCAATGGGTACTTACGTTTGTAACCATGTCACTACACTACTCGTCAGCGTGGCTGGGAGTATTGTTGGACGGTGCTACCACCACTGGTACCACAGTCTGCGATGGAGGGTCAATGACATGGCTACCCATTTCAGATCGGAGGCGATCAAGTACAGTATCATCCAACATGTTATGATTACGCAGGATGACCCGCACCTGATCCGACAGTCGTTGGGGCCGAAACGTTAACGGCTGGCTCATGCACCTGGAACAAAGAGAGCATCCGATCACGGTACGCGGTCAGGTTGTTACCTCCCTCTGTAGCCCCATAGTATGAGCGGATCGCATGACGTTCTCATTGACGGATTGAGTACATCGCATGCGCTGCACATTTCCGCCGGGAGCTGGGACCCTATCAGAGGCCAGTGGGCCTCGAGGTCCTAAGCCGCTCTGCGGCCGGTGTCCTCCCCGTCGACGCGCAGGTGGTGGTGTCGTCGGCGGCGAGAAGAACTCGTCGCTGGAGCTCGACGCAACTGCCACGGCCTGTGTCACAGCACTCACGGTGGGGCTGGGTTCCGGCGGCGGCGAGGCGGAGCTGAGCGACGAGGCTGGAGGTGGTGGGCGTGTTTTTAGAGCTGCGGCTCTCGTCAACATTTTATTTTCTCACGTCAATTTCTTTTAATATGTTTTCCATTAATGTACATGATTTCATTGAAAGTGTTGTTTTTCGTGTCATGCCCATTTTCCTTTTTGAGATTTCTTTATTTTTGGTGTTTGATTTATTTAATGTGCTTATTTGGATCGAAAAATATTAATCTAAGTAAAAAATACGCAGAGAAAATTTTTACTGTCACCTTGGTTGACAGTCGAGCCACAGATTATTATTATTATAGATCGTCATCCCTATGGCAACATTTACACATCTGTCAAAGTCAGACAATGAGACAAGCCGGACAAGCGTGCATGGTTATAACGCGCACGCTTTGAGGTTATTATTTCAATCACGCTATATTTTGATTTAATAAACAATGTCGTTCCGCGGTAGAGGTGGTGGCGGCGGCGGTCGAGGTGGTTACGGTGGTGGCGGCGGCGGAGGACGAGGCTTCGGTGGTCGTGGAGGCGGTGGCGGCCGGGGTGGCTTCGGCGGCCGTGGCGGAGGCCGAGGTGGACGCGGTGGCGGCGGCGGCGGATGGCAAGACCAAGGCCCACCCGAGTCCGTCATCCCCCTAGGACACTACGGCTGGACGGTACAAGACGATCTAATATGCAAGGTGGATATCGAAGACGTGCCATACTTCAACGCGCCCATCTTCCTCGAAAACAAAGAACAGATCGGAAAAATAGACGAGATATTCGGCAACCTGCGCGACTACTTCGTGTCTGTTAAGATGAGCGATAACTTTAAAGCGAACAGTTTCAAGGACGGACAGCAGTTTTACATTGACCCTGCGAAATTGTTGCCGCTGAAAAGGTTCTTGCCACAGCCGCCAGGTGCTAAGAGAGGTCGTGGCGGCGGCCGTGGAGGTCCTCGCGGAGGCCGTGGCGGCGGCGGCGGGTTCGGCCGAGGTGGTGGCGGAGGCTTTGGCCGAGGAGGCGGCGGCGGCTTCGGACGCGGCGGCGGCGGTGGTCGCGGAGGCTTCGGGCGCGGCGGAGGTGGTGGCGGCTACGGAGGTGGAGGTGGCGGCGGCTACGGAGGAGGCGGCGGCAGAGGAGGTGGTGGTTTCAGAGGTGGTCGCGGAGGCCGATAGCCTGCATGTGGTGATAAGACAATGGTTATGTGCATCTAGCGTTAAGGAGTTTGTGTTGTCCATTGTTAACATTGACTGTGAAGAACTATGGAAGAATAGGATATTCATTAATAATAAGTGTAACTAAGCAGATACATCTGTTGACTTTGGCTAACTAGTTTGGACTGCAATACTGATGTACCGGCCTATATAGTTAGCCAAGGCCTACTGATGTCCATGATTGACTGTTTGCAATGTATTACAAAGTGTAGTAGGATACAGGATATCCCTACAATAGTTAATTGTAAGGTATGCTTGAAAGAACAGCTTTTATTAACATGTCAGGCCCCTGCGTCGCTATGAACAATAGGTTTTTAATTGTGTCTGCTTATGAGGGACTTGACGCGTTAAACTTGAGTATACTTAAAAACATTTTTAAAGTTAAGCAATAATTAAGCAACAGAATACCTCGGAAACAAAATAACTAAACAAAAATAAAACTGTGCCTTATGTTTAAGGTTTTAAAATGTTACTAAATTAGAAATTGACTGGTGTAATGTTGAAGTTACAGTTTGTTAATCAATCATACCCTGCTAAACAGATTTAGATAAAACTTGTCACATGGGTGACTTGACATGTATTTATCCCGGTAGAACATTCCTTAGGGATAATTTTCCACTTTTATGCGGTCAATGCCACCAGCAAAAGCTAATATTGTTATATTTTCTGTAAAACTAAAGTGCATTTTTTCATACCTGACTATCGTGTGTATTTCTCTTTGAAGATATGACAGAATGTTTTCTACCTAGATTGTAACATTGCAGAAAGAGATGAGTTAAAAACATTTATTAAAGCAATGTAAAAATAATTATAACAAATAAAAGCTATATTTTAAGATGGAATTGTTTTTTATTTACTCTTAACCATTGTTCAAATGAATGAAGTTCATGATAATTAAAGTATTTCTTATAACTTAATAAATATTTTGCTAACATACATTTTGCTGAGTTTTTTTAAAACTTGACATTATTGGGGATATTTGCTGTTTTGCTTTTGAATGATGAGTGTGAAGTTCCAGATTGACAAATAACAAATACAGAATTCCCTGAAATTTTTAACATGAAAGCACCTGTGACAGCTTACAAAATATATCTTATCCATTCAATAAATGAGTTTCAGCGGTACCTATATAATTATTGCACCCTGTCCAATGATGTATGGTATCTATTGTTTCACATTTAACAGTCCATAATAACAAAAAGCTATCCAAGTAGCTACATACTGGTCAGACAAAATTGGAGTCGATATTTTCATGAAAAGAAAAATGTGCAATGGCAAGCCAACAATGAGTGCCACTGTTTTAGTTCTAGTAAAACAAAAACGAATGGATCTTGGTTACAGTACACTTAGTGAAACAACAAAATTTTGAAACTTATCAACTAGGATAGAGGACCAAAAATTACAGATTTGCTACAGATAAAACTACTCTATATTACTCTACATTCTCTAATTCACATTTCCCTCCACTCGGTATGTAATTATCTGCTAGAGCTTTTCCTCTGTGGTTGAAGATGTAAAAAGATGGCAGATTTCTCTGATTTTCCCATTTAACAGTGTTTAGTTCAGCAGCGGCAGGTATTTCTCGCAAATTGCCAGCTACGTTCAGCACTCCCCACATCACAGCGAATAAACTGGCTACGGCTTGTACCACAATCTGAAAAGGAAAATTAAATCCAAATTATTAATTTCGTGGAGCATTTTCGATGACACAAATTGTATGTATTGTCAGTTAATTACTTACATCCAAAGGCAACGTGGTGAATTCCTGTGATGTTATCCGAAGATATGAGCGATCTATAACAGGTGAAGTTGGTATCATTTAATTTTTTAATTAATAGATTTATGAAAAGTTATGAAGTACTTATGTGGCGCAAGCACTTACGCTGGGCAGCTGAAAAGGCAGAGTGGAATAAGGATATGAATCCTACTATTACAATTATTTTATGCACTGAAGATCCCATTATTTTATTTGGTTATCTTGTTAGTCCCTTAATATTCTAATACAAGTTTAGTTTTACCAAACGGTGAGATGTGAGATTTCCAAAATTGTTGACAGTTGACACTTGACAGAATGTTTTTTTTTTATTTACCCCGAAGGGAAGGTTCTATTCACTATATTGCCTAGTCTTACGTAGTGTATTTTTACTTTTTTCCATTACAATGCAGATGTAACACATTCTAATGTTTTTTGGAGCCTCCTAGGCTGACCTGCAAGACGTCACACAAAAAAAAAAAAAAAAAATGTTTTTTGCAGTATTTGGCAACAAATGTATCGAGTCAGCCTTCTCGGCAAACTTTACTGAAGTAGTCAATACTACAATAAAATTCTCAGCTCCATTTTACCGAGATCGGGCCTGTGTCTGTGATTCCACATATTGTCCAGTTGCGTAGACACTTGAGACACAAAACTAAACCAATTTTACATCACAATAATCACTAGGAATAAATAAACGAATAATTAAAACAGCCACTGAACTTCACACGAGAAAATCCCGCCAAAAAAAAACTGGAGATATTGATAATGATTCTGACGTTTCAGTTTTTTTCGGTTCAATCCTTCTCCAGCCGAATACAAAATCGCCTAAAACTATTAATGTTCTGGCAAGACTAAAACGATTTTTGCTGCCTCTTCTCAAGTTTCTGCTGCTGTGCAATCCAGTCGAAAATTCAAAACGAGAGGTATTTTTGAAAGAATCTAATGAATTGAATCACATTTAAATATATAGAAAAAAAACCCTTATTTTAGTTTGTTTGTCTCAAAACAATTTTAGTTCAATCTTTTCTAATAGCCATCATTAGAAAAGATTGAACTAATAGGTATATATATAATAAGGTCAGTAGTAAAAGTTATTAGTAATAGATAAATAAAAAGAAAATAAGGAATACGAGTCACCCCTCTAGTAGAGGTGGTCTGTAATAGCTAAAATTAGAAACATGTATCACCTAATCCAGTTCCAGGGTAAAAGCAGTTCCAAAATAACAGGCTGTTACGTTCCAACCAAAGACTCTTTGGTTTCAACAGATGTATTATTTATAATACCTAGTTTCATTCAGTGAGGCAGAAACAGATGTTATATCTTTCTATTTTAAAATAAGTCAGAAGAAAGAAGAGCTTGTTCCAGAGAACACTATGCTATCTCTGTCTATTACAATAAGTCAGAAGAGAAAAGAGCTTGTTCCAAACTGTTCCAGGTCAGTTTCATTTGTATCTCTCTCTTTCTAATAACGTAAACATCCGTAAGCTAGATAGAGAAGAGCATACACACCTGTAGAGCTATTCTGTAAAATCTCACCGTGAAAACTTAGGTGAAGTGACCGTGAAGTGGGCTGTCAATCCATTACAATCAAGGTGGAATGACAGTTCACTTCACGCTCACTCCACCTAAGTTTTCACGGTGAGCTGTGAACGGAATCGACCGGCAGTTATGGCAATGTTGTAGTTTGGTTGGTCAGTTGTAGGTTGTGGATCAGGCAGGAACTGGAACTGTATTTTTGGTTTTGCGATACCTGTTCCCATGTTGTTACTTTTGGAAACCTTTTTTTTAACTGTTCCGATAAATACGCCTTACTCCTACCCTCTAGTTATTTGCTATAGATGGGTTGATACCGATACTTATCGGTATGAGCTAATATGAATATATTAGTCTAGTAGTACTATAATATCTTAATTAATATTTGAGATCAGTAATATTTAATATTAGTTAATAGACTGTATCATCTCGGTATTTATTATTGTTATGTGGATTATGAATGTTAAATGTTTGTTTTATACTGTTACTAATGAATAATACAACATTAATTTAAAACATCGTGTCGAGGTGTGGGATCGGCATAAGTTAAAAATAACTCAAAAAAAAAAAAAACGTTTTACTTACGTTTAAAGACATCAATTTATTAATTTGTCTGATGATAGCTGCCGAGCACGTCAGTCGAAAAAAAAACATACGAAGGAGATAGATAATAACGATACAATAATTCGATATTCTTCGTTCCCTTCTCGAAGGAACAGAACAGTCAAGAAGTAATAGTGTTCTGTGAGAACATTGAGAACAACAGAGTTAATCCGATCTGTGCCAAATGAAATGAATCCCAGATTATGTGAATATTAAATATTAGGGTATGAGAGTTCGTCGGATTACTGATACGTGAATCCATAGAATATTACTAATCTAATACTAATATATTAGTCACACCCTTAGTTATTTCAAATTTGCGGCAGCGGCTGGGCGGGCGTGTGTATTGTGTTTACAATTTAGTTATTTTCGAGTTTTTATAAAAGAAAGTGCCTTTTAAAAAAGAAGATGATAAGAAATCCTAGACTAGAAGAATTCCAAATGGATACAAAACATTCACGAAGGCCTGGGAAGCAGAAATTTAGTTATTTTTTCTACAATGAAGAAACAGGTGAAATCCTAGGACGAACGCCTGAAAGTTGGGGTCAGTGAACTTTTCTATTTACATATTTTCATGAGACCGAAAAATTTTCATAAATTACTTCTTTCACTAAAATTAATTTCAAGTATTGCTTAATAATGTGAATCACAGAAGGAACTGTTGTGTTGAGGGCGTGGCTTATTGGCAATTTCGTTCTGCAGTACCTGCGCCTTAGAGCTTGTATTAACGTTAAAACTATTTGAGACATATCAACATTCCTTTTATTGTTAGATTCGCCAGCATGTTTACTTATAAATAGGTACTTTTTGTACTCTCAGATGCAATGAAAAGAAGTTTTAAAATATTCCAACAAGTTTTCTAACATTAGTTAAACATAAGTAATGTAATGCTACACCTACATAAAACTACAATTCCAAGAGCGCAGAGGTTAAAGGCAATCTGCTAAGACCTTTATCCAATTAATTAGGAATAAATCCTGGCAGCCAGTGTAAATAATCATAGAAATAATCTCCCAACCATTGCTAATCTACTTAGAAGCCCTACAGTCTCACTGTTGTAGGCATAGTTAAGTTAACCCAGTTCTTACATTTACCACATCTGATAACTAAAGAAAAGCCAATATATTATGATTGGAAATAAGTATAAGTAACTTATTAGCTTATTTCTGCTTGTACTGCAATAAAGGGAAGCATACAGGGATAAAAACATACTATGTCCAAATCTGGGTTATGGTCTACCCGTGTACCCATTTTTATCCAGATCTTGTTCGGCAGGTATCCATTTCATTGAGAGTGTCTAACAGGACTCTGCAAGTTGGCTTCGACACCTTGTACATTTTCTATACCTTAGGGTCCTGAAAATGTGGCTGTTTGGAAGATCCGCAATGCATTGAGTTATTTTTTTGCTCATTGAGCAATTTTGGTCTTTGAATGTAAAATATGTACCTACTAAATAGATATGCTGTGCTGTTTGTACATAAATTGGGGTAAGGTCAAAAAGTTATCATATTTTTTAGAATGATAGCCTTTGACCAAGTTGGTTAGAACAGATTAGAATATTTTTTTTACTCTGGTGTATCATAATAGGTCTAAGATCTTTCTTCCCCTGCTGCTGTTATCTGCGAGCAATGTTTTAAAATTTATACTAGTTTGTTTGCCATCTTCTAGGCCTGCCAACACTGTAACTATATTTTGTATGCTGTATATAGGTCTACTTGAGTTTTCTATATTAGTTAACTACATCTTGTAGGTACTAGTGCAAAATAAAAAAAAAACAAGAGTGATCAAGAGTGTAGTACTCTTGATTAAAGTTGAATTTAAATTATGTTAAACATTTGTAGAAGAGTTAACTTTTAGATAGAATAAGTATTTAGACTTATACATATGTGTACATATTATAAAACAAAGTTGGGTTATCCACACCATTTATAACTCAAGAATGGCAGGATCCATTTTTATGATCTTTGATTTGTTGCATTTGTCTCAGCCCCGAATAGCAGAATAACAATTGTTAAAACTTTGGAAAAAATCAAGAAACTAAAATATGTAGAAAATTCATTTTCTCATACATTTTGTATGGAACTAGGTAGTAGCTCCATATAAAATACTGGTATTCAGCTGGATCCGATTAGACTGGAAGCCGACCCCAAGATAGTTGGGAAAAGGCGCGGGCAGATTGATTTGTATGGAAGGGCTTTTTAGATGACATCTCGAGAACGCATTAATTTATGGATTCTGAGGTGGTACAGTTTGCTGGGACAACTGTACATAAAAAAAATCTATTTAAAAATGTGATGATACCAGTGGCACCTCTGAACCTCTTATTTTAACTCTTTTGTTTGATAAATCACTCACATTATCATTTATGTTAATTTTTTTAAGAGTCATGACTATACCAAAAGATTAGGCAGTTTTAAAAGATAACAAAAACGAATTGGTACATTTTGTTGCGAAATACAACAATGGAACAAGGAAATCTTAAACAGAAACATGAAAATTATATATGAAGCAGTTTTTAACTTGCGGTTTGAATAGTTTGTTTAATTTATTATTATTATTAACGCGTCAGGCCCCTCGCGTCGCCATAACAATAGGTTTTTAATTGTGTCTGCTAATGAGGGGCTAGACGCGTTAAACACTTCTGAAACAAGTAGTTATTTATACATAGCACAATCAGCCCATATTTTTCCAACTGCTGGGCTACCAACTTCCTTTCTTCTGCAGGTCATGATTCACTATGAGGGTGGGCCCACATTGTGGGAGTGGAAGTATGAGTTCTGGATGTCACAATGTCTTCATTTTCTTGGTTCTTGGACGTGTGTTGCGCCCGTTATCATTGAAACACCATAGTACATAATTGTTTTTTTTTGTGCAATAATCAAGTATGACATCAAAGGAGCCAGACATTTTAAATATAGTATTAACCAAAGCTAATTGAATTATTGTCCAAATTTGTATATGTTTCACTAACTTCGAGTAAGTTGTAGTTATTTGCCAGAAGAACTTCATACATATATACCTACTTCTCTATTTCATAGTTTGTGTGTTAAAAAGTGCTTGTACAGTCACTTTGTCAGCCCTTATAAACTGCTAGCTTCTACCAGTGGCTTCGCCCGCGTGAAAATCGAAAATGATCCCAAGGGAACCAAGGAAACATGCTTCTGGGATAAATTATATCCTATGTGCTATTCTAGACTATAATCTATCTCTGTGTCAAATTTCATCTAGATACGTTCAGCCGTTCTAGTGTGATTGAGTAACAAACAAACATCTATTCATTTATCCAAACTTTCGCATATAATAATAATTATGCTGATTTGTGAATGCCTCCGCGCGTCTCCAATCGGAGAAGTGACAATAGGTTTTTAAATGTGTCTGCTATTCCGGGGCCTTTTTTTTTGGGGTTAGGAAATCATCCTATGACTTCTGCCGCTCTGAGTGGAGCGGGAAGGCGTGTCAGACTCTTACTGACTAAAACCCACCCCTGTTCCTTCCTTGTCTGAGTGTCCAGGGGAGCGGTAACTCTGTTACGAATTTATCCGCTACCCCTTGGCATGCAGGCACCGACCGTCCATTATGGGCCCCATCAGTGGTGGCTGACATTTTCTCTTTGACATACGGGCCTGGTGCTGATCGGACGGCCAGCTACCCATTACTCGACGTCCGCAGGCCCGCGTCTACGGTGGCCGGAGATCGTGCTGCGACCTCCGACGCCCAGAGCGTCTCCTGCGGCGGCTGCGGCTGGGGGCGTGAGGGCCACTCCGTAGAGTCTCCCTCACCCGTTCCGCCTCCTCCTTCGCGAACATTACTGCTTTGCAAAAGGAGGAGACTGCTTCCCATTCCCTCTCGCTCCTTACCATGACCTGCCGCCTATCGCATCCACGAGGACACGGCGGTGCTCCGCCCAAGCGGGGCAGACCTCCACCGTATGCTCCACCGTATCCTCTGGGCGATCCTCGCAGTGGTGACACCCTGGCGTTTCCTCCCGCATTATCAGACAGGAACCTCTCGAAACAACCGTGTTCGGAGAGGATCTGCGTCAAGGCGGAGCTATTCCGGGGCCTGACGAGGCGAACATTCATATAATGAAAAAAAGAAGAAAATGAAGAAGAGAGTGTTAAGATTTTTTTTTCTAATATGGCAGATTATATGTAATTAGGATTTAAACCCCATTTATAAATGAGTATCCTTTTTTTAGAAATTGCAACATGATCTGATCTTAATTTACAAAATGGAGCATCTCCATTATTAGAACAAATAATTTTTTTTCATGATCACACTTCATTTTGTGAGAAGATGGATGATAGGTAATTTTTAAATGATATTGTTTTGTCACTTTTTGATTTTTTTTGTTTATTTTTATTACTAAGTGTGTATGTTTTAGTTTACTATTTTTTTTTGTCTGTGCAATGCCTTGGATTGTAAATCTGTTATGTTATCTGTATACTTGTACATAAATAAATAAATATTAGTTGGATTTTGCCACACAATATTCAGTCAGAAATATTTAAATCTATATTTTCTTTCTTTTACAGGTAAAATCCTGATCTTCTATTTAATCTTCTATGCTGTTCTGATATCCCTCTTCGCGGTCTGCATGGTGACATTCCTGCAGCATTTCATTAACCCTCGCGTGCCTCGCCTGCAGCAGGAGGATAGTGTGATCGGCTCCAGCCCAGGGTTAGGCTTCCGGCCGCTGCCGCCTGATGTTAGGAGCACCCTCATCTGGTATAAGGGGACTGGCTATGAGAGCTACAAGTACTGGGAAGATCAGCTGATTGATTTTTTGTCGGGTGAGTCCTTGAATGTGTTAAAATAATGTTTTTGTTAAGATAATTTTTACAAACAAAAATAGTAAAATGACATTTTTAATCGACGAAAAAAAAGGAGGAGATTCTCAATTCGACCGTATATCCTATGTATGTATATATATTTTTTAAACAACCTTTTTAAATTCATACACAAAATTTCGTATCTGTGCTGTTCAATGATAAATGATGTTTATTCAGTAAATAGGTTACAAGGAACACTTTTGCACGTCAATGTTTTTTTGTCAGTTTAAGCTAGATGAGGCCGGTGTTTCCTAGCTGACTACCCTGAGAAGAAACACCGAAACAAACTCAGAGGTCAAAGTCTCTTTTAGTGTTCAAATCCATACAATGTGTACTGGTTAAATCATATGAGAACCATGTACGTTTATGTCTGGGATGAGCTTTATGAAGCAACACACGAATTCGAGTGGACCTTTCCAGACAGTGCAAGCATTTGTCAGTCATCGCGAAGCTCAACTCAGAACTTTGAGGAGCTCAACGAACCGACGAACAATACCAAAGTAAGGACATTTGAGTAGGCCGCAAAAATACTCAAACTGCCAGACAATCATAAAATCTACATGAATATAACCATGCAGCTTAGTGTCTGTAGTGGTCTTTTAAAGAAAGAACCAAACATATTTGAGTGGAACTGTCCAGTCAGTGCAAGCATTTGTCAATAGTCGAATAGCTCAACTTAAAAACCACTAAGGAGCTCAATGACATGACGAAGAATACCAAAGAAAAGACATTTGGGTAGGCCGCAAAAGTACTCAAACTGTCAGACAACGTTGAAAATTACTGTAAAAAGGAGGAGAAAATAATAATAATAACCCACATAGTCCTCACATTTACAATAATTAAGTAATAAAAAATATAATACTTTACAAAGTAAATATTTATGTCAAACAAAATAGTAATCATAATATGTCAATCAAAAAATAAAAAATAAATATAATACTTAACAAAGTATTCAAGTCAAAAAAAAAATAAAAAAAAATAAAATGTCAATAAAAAAAAATAAAAAAATATAAAGTAATACTATACAAGTATTCATGTCAAAAACGAATATTAAAAAAATATATATATAGAAAACCAAAGAGTTCATATGCTGGAGTTAATCCTGAATGCCCGTTCAGGTCTTGCTTACCATGAAAAAAAAATGTGTTGTCATTGGAATTGATAATTCAACTCTCAACATTCAACTCAATTCAGCTTGCCAGATGTGACCCGAACAAACATTGCAAGTTAAATTAGGCTTGTAGTAAGTTAATAGTTAGAAAACATTTTTTTACACAAACTTTTATAAGTTGGTACCCGGCGATCACAATTAGATGTATACACAAAATTGCGTGACCATGCTGTTGAGCGTTGGAAGGGGTTCCTTTATCTGGAGATAATCGTGGATGTCAATTCTGGTCATGCTTACCATAAAAATGCATTGTCATCGGAACTGGACCACCACGTAAAAATTCAACTCCGAACTAAGATAAAAGGAAGTGGTTCTAAATTCATCTTGCAAGATTTGACCCGAATCAACATTGCAAGTTAAATAAAATCTCGTAAAAATAGTCCCGAACGTAGGTACATACCAACATTGCAAGTTAAATAAAATCTCCGCCTTCAGCGAAGCAGTAATACTCGCGAAGGCGGAGGCGGGACGCGTGAGGGAAGCTCAACGGAGTGGCCCTCGCGGCCCCGGCCGCTACCACCGCAGGAGAAGTACTGGGCGTAGGACGTCGCGAGACGATCTCCCGCCACCGTAGACCCGGGCTTGCGGACGGCGAGCAGTAGGTAGCTTGCCGTCCGATCAGCACCAGGCCCGTGAGTCGACGGCGCGTAGCGTTCCACGCGCGCCTCAAAGAGATGATTGTCAGCCACCACCGACGGGGCCCATCGTGGCCGGTGCCTGCATGCCTAGGGGTAGCGGATAAATTCTGAAAATGAGTTACCGCACCCTTGGGCACTCAGGCAGGGAAGGAACAGGGGTGGGTTTTAGTCAGTAAGAGTCTAACACGCCCTCCCGCTCCACCCAGAGCGGGAGAAGAATATTAATATATTTTTTTTTAGAATGTCCATTCTAAAAAAAAAAAAAATTAATATGAAACAGTTGCGATCTCGGTAAAATGAAGCTGAGAATTTAATTGTAGAATTGACTACATTAGCGAAACTTGCCGAGAAGGCTGACTCGACACACGACATTCAGTAATATTATTGCGGTAAATGGCAGCACATTTACTGCAATAAAATATTTTTTTTTAGAATGTCCATTCTAAAAAAAAAAAAAATTAATATGAAACAGTTGCGATCTCGGTAAAATGAAGCTGAGAATTTAATTGTAGAATTGACTACATTAGCGAAACTTGCCGAGAAGGCTGACTCGACACACGACATTCAGTAATATTATTGCGGTAAATGGCAGCACATTTACTGCAATAATATTACTGAATGTGTTATATCTGCATTTATTGGAAAAAGGGTCAGTATTCCGTGTTTAAAAAACTAAATAATTTGACACTGGCTAAATGCACAAATCGTGCGATGCCAAAATAAAAAAAAAACTTTTTACAAAAAACAACCTTCCATAAAAAAAGTTTAAATTTTTCACCTTTTAGTTGTTGTAGTACCCCATAACCTTAGACTATGAAAGTTTATAGACGGAACGTCATTGGACATTACATGAAGCAGGATCGTTAAAATGTGTGAGTGACCTTGATGAACGTAACGATGACGTATCGGCTTCTCATTTTGTCTATGTGAGCTTATTTCGCGTGTACAGATACAAGCCGGCTTCTCATTCTGGTACTTCAGATTGTTGGATTTTGACCTAACCTAACCTTTCATAGTCTAAGCCCACAACTAAAACTAAATAGTAAAGTTATGCCCGAATTTATAGTTTCAATAAATAAAATGAGAACATCATCAATATAGAATTTGAATATTGACTGGTAGAGAATGCCTTGTTGCATTAAGTCCGCCTATGTACCACTATTGTACATGAAGTTTAAACAAACAAATAAATATATAGTCGAAGTCAATTAAATACGCATTATGAAGGATATCTCCAAAACTACTGGTCCGATCATGATCAAATTATATGAATGGGACCACATGAGAAGCACTAGGTCTCAAATAAAAAAAGAATCATCAAAATCGGTTCACCTAGAAAAAAGTTCTGAAGTAAAAAACATAAAAAAAAAACATAGGTACAGTCGAATTGAGAACCTCCTTCTTTCTTTAAAGTCTGTTGATAAAAAGAAACTGATTAGCTGGTTCGTAATTAAAAATTTTCTATAAAGAATTTGAATTTAGAATCCGCTAATAGAAACGCGAATTTTACAAATACGATTGAACAACACTAAACAAAATCCTATAATTGACTTACAGTATACAAAAAGAAGGGTCAGACGGCGGGTGCGGGTCAGAACATCCACGACTGCAACTTCAACAAGCCGCCGCCTCCCGGCAAGGTGTGCGACGTGGACATCCGCGACCTGGACCCCTGCATCGATGAGAACCACTTCTCCTTCCACAAGTCATCGCCCTGCATCTTCTTGAAGTTGAACAAGTCAGTGCTGTGTTATTGATTGATTAACTTTTCTTATGTTGGGGGGTATGGGAGCATAGCTGGTGGCGATTTATCGCCTTGACGTCGAATCCTGCCACGTCGAGTCGCCACCACGTCGAGTAGCCGCCACGTCGAGTCGCCACCACGTCGAGTAGCCGCCATGTCGAGTAGCCGCCACGTCGAGTCGCTACTACGTCGAGTAGGCGCCATGTCGAGTCGCCACCATGTCGAGTCGCTACTACGTCGAGTAGCCCCCACGTCGAGTCGCCACCACTTCGAGTAGCCGCCACGTCGAGTCGCCACCACGTCGAGTCGCCACTACGTCAAGTAGCCGCCACGTCGAGTCGCCACCACGTCTAGTAGCCGCCACGTCGAGTCGCCACCACGTCGAGTAGCCGCCACGTTGAGTCGTTACTACTTCGAGTAGCCGCCACGTCGAGTCGCCACCACGTCGAGTAGCCGCCACGTTGAGTCGTTACTACTTCGAGTAGCCGCCACATCGAGTCGGCACCACGTCGAGTCGCCATCACGTCGAGTAGCTGCCACGTCGAGTCGCCACCACGTCGAGTAGCCGCCACGTCGAGTCGCCACCACGTCGAGTCGCTACTACGTCGAGTAGCCGCCACGTCGAGTCGCCGCGACGTCTACTTGTTCTTTTGTATGATGTTTGTTGTATGATCCTCTGTAGCCCACTTCCATGGCAAAAAGGCGTGAGTGTATGCGGGTTCGAAAGAGTCACCGGGGCCCTGGGACAGGCTACTGAAGGATTTAGTCAGTAAGAGTCTGACACGCCCTCTCGCTCCACCCAGAGCAGGAGAAGTTTTTTTGATGATTTACCACACATATATGATTTTACATATTCAAGAGAATATTTCTACCAGTTTCTTATAAAACAGGATGTTACACGTAATGTAACGTAAATATTATGGTAATGTTGCAGAATCTACGGCTGGCGACCCGAGTTCTATATGGGCATGGACGACCTGCCCAATGATATGCCCTTAGAGCTGCAGCAGCACATCTGGAACCTCACGCACTATAACCCCAACTATGTTAGTATTGCTATTTATTTATATTTCGCTAGCTTGCTAGCAGTTTCGCTCGCTTGGAATGAGTATTTCTCCCATTATAAATCATAGCATGTGCTATTCCAGACTATAATCTATAGGGAGCGTGCAGGAAAGATGGCGGGACATAAATGTCACTGTCAAGTATTTATACAGTAAAAGCTGCGGATTTCACTAACTAGATGCCAGTCTACGTTATGCGTGCTGCATGTGTGCATGATGCGCTGTATACATACATATATATACAGGGTGTAAGGAAAACGCTTCTGAAATCGGAGACAGGTGATAAGGCTAGTGATCCTCGATACGATACCATAAAAAAATCTTTTTTTTAAACTTTTTTTTTTGCATTTTGCGTTCAGTATGCTGTGAGAACAGTTACATGAACCCGTTATTTGCGATTAAAGACACTTTCTTTCTTTACAACTTTATCATGCAATGTATTCGTAAAATATCAGCTGACGCTCGCACATAACCACGAGTACAAAGTGCGCGCGCGCGTTCATTACGATGCCGACGTAAAGCGTAAGGTTACTGGAATCCGCTTGCATTTAGGTTGTATATAATCTACGTTCTGGCTTCGGAAGCGTTCCCCTTACACCCTATTATATATATTTTTTTCAACTAAATAGTAATGTTATCATTAGAGGAGCTCGTAGCTAAAGTGATAACAGCCGCACGGGTCGATCCATCAGGTTAAGCTACGCTTGCCGGGGTTGGGCCATGGATGGGTGACCATCTTTACATACCGAGACTCCTCCGTGCCTCGGAAAGCACGTTAAGCCGTTGGTCCCGGCTGTCAATCATGGATCTTTGACAGTCGTTACGGGTCGTCAGAAGCCCGAAAGTCTGACAACCAGTCTTACCAAGGGGTATCGTATTACCTAGTAACTGGGTTGTGGAGGTCATATCAATAGGCAGTCGCTCCATGTAAAATACTGGTATTCAGCTGCATCCGGTTAGACTGGAAGCCGACCCCAAGATAGTTGGAAAAAGGCGCGGGCAGATGATGATCATTAATCACTACAAAACCGATCACATGGGACGTATTTTTTGACAGACGGGAGTGACAACAATAGGGCTCCGTTTGGACCCTTTGAGTACGGAACCCTAAAAACATAATTTGGTTTCACATGGAGGAGGAAAGCTCACGATCGTGAACTATAGAAGGGTTTTGCTTTCCAGCATAGGCCTCCCTAAGGCCTATGCTGGAAAGCAAAACAAGCGTTCTACCGATGTCTGACGTTCAACATATTTACTGTAAAAATAATTTTAAGTTTGTTAATAAAGGCTATTTGAATTTTGTTTTCAGGGCGACATGGTGTGGGTATCGTGCCAAGGGGAGACGCCCGCCGACAAGGAGAACATCGGGCCCATCACCTACCTGCCCTTCCCCGGCTTCCCAGGGTACTTCTACCCTTACGAAAATGCTGAAGGTTACCTCAGTCCCCTGGTCGCTATTCACTTAAAGAGACCCAGAAGTGAGTATCATGTTTAATTGGCAAGCTTCATCATTATTCAGTACTCCTTCGCCATATGTTTCTGAGTCAAGTGTGTTTTGAACCGGTAATTGACGGGGCACGCAGGGCCGATCCCTGCCAGGGTCGTGGGAGTATTTCAAAAAGTCACCTTTTAGTCAGTAAGAGTCTGACAGGCCTCCTGCTCCACCCAGAGCTGGAGCAGTTCCTCGATGATTTCCGATCCAAAAAAAGAACATCCAAGTGCGTGGTGTTGGACTTCGTACATTTAGGGTTCCGTACCAAAAGAGGGAATTTGACTTTGGGAGGTTGACTGGTAGAAAATGCCTGAGGCATTAAGTCCGCCTCTGTACTTGTATGTGCGTAAAGTGTTAAATAAATAAATAAATAATTTCAAAGAAAAAAAAAACAGATTTATCAATATATTGCTATTTGTTAGTAAAATATACGTAATAATAATAAACAAAATCACAAAATTTCCAGTGCCCTAAGTCACTGGGCAGTTGAAAAATTCTTCGGAATAAAATTTTGTGACAGACAGACACGTGATTGACAGCAACGAGTACGGAACCCTTAAAAGGGTGTTTTGAACAGAATTTAGCAACATGGACAGCGTTAGCATTTACCTCGTAAAGGTCTTTCAGAGCCCAGGTGTTGTTGCACTGAGGGCACGACAAGAGGTGAGGCACTGTTTGGGATGTAGCTCCGCAATCCTATTGTGGCTAAATGTAGTATCTAAGTTGTAGTAGTCGACTAAGTTTTGCCTTTAGCGGTTCACCTAGGTTCGTAGTCGGTTTTGAGATTTTCAGGTGGATCACGGCAGTTGATGGCCCACAGGGAAGCCCAACATATTCAACTGGAGGGGGGGGGGGGATGTCTGGAGGGGAGGAGTCACAATATTTTTTTTTCTGCATTGTTTGACCAGAATTTTTGTAACACATACATAACATGGTTTAGAAGAGTGTCCATGGAGTTTCTTGCACATTCTTCTCCATAGAGATCTACGCTTTGGAATGTGCAATTAGCTTCATCTTTCTGACTGACCGACTTATTGACAATTCAAAAGTGCCTGTAAAGGGTTTATTTGAAATAAATGCTTTGATTTGATTGCGGTTCGTTTATTCAGTTGAAAGACGTCCATTGCTGGCCATTGGGCTTTTTTTGATATCGCGGTTGTGTGCTTCCCGCATTCAGCGGATTCCTGTGATCTTAATCCGTCAGGCCGCACGCGTCTCCACACCTCTCTCTCCAGACTCCTCGGGTCTGACGGGTCTTCGGTAAACTGCCCATGCGGCCTGTCAGTATTTGATAAAAAAAAAAACTCTAGATATTGTTACTCCCAAGCTTTCAGAAACCACGCATGAGGCTGTAATAAATGTACATTTGGTTGTATGAGAATGTGTTCATCGTGCATATCTTTCTTTTTTATGCAGTCAGACAGTGATCGCACTTTTTCGCGACTGCGCGACGCAAGGGAGGGGAGGGTAATGTTTTTTTAAACCTATGTTATGTATGTTTGTTCCTTTGTGGCGCTTTAGAGGCCAAACGCGTGGGCCGATTTTGATAATTCTTACGTCAATTGATTCGTCTTAACCTTGCAAGTTCTACTAAAGACATGACAGTCATCAAAATACAATACGGCGACAACCATAATGTAAAAAAGAAAAAAATTAAAGTCGACAAACTATATTAAGTGGGGTATGAAAATAAAGAGTTCGAGGAGGCGACTCCAAAAATATAACTCACTAAATTGTTAAAAAAAAAAATATTTTCAAAAAATTCGACTATAAAACAACTAAAATAAAATAAAAATTTGTTCATTTTTCTCTTGTAATTGTTTTTGTGTGTGCATAAATAAATAAATAAAAAGTTCCAAACAAGTCACTTGTATTCAATTTTTTTTTTTTTGCTATTGTTAGGCTTGCTTTTGACCACCATCTCACCTGATGGTAAGCGATGATGTGGTCGACGTTGGAGCACGCTTGTCTAGAAATAACCTATTCACTCTTGACTTAATGACCCCCAGGCTCTAGCTATCAGTAAACAGACTCCGGCAGGGAATTCCACTCCTTAGCTAAAAACGAAAAGCCCAAAACGTTTAACTTCATGTGTTATTAACGTTTATTTATTGCCTTTTTCAGCCGGTATCCTGATAAATATTGAATGCCGCGCCTGGGCCAGGAACATCAAGTACGACAGGAGAGAAAGAATGGGAGTGGTCCACTTCGAGCTGATGATCGAATAGTTACTCAATATCCGTCCAAATGCGTCTGCTCGGCTGTAAGTATACGGTACAGTAATATCCTGAAAACATGTTTTTGTTGGATTTGTAGCAGCCTGTTTTTCAATCTACTTTTGTACATAGAGATAAAATAAAAATGGCAGCTATAATATATACAAGGTCAAATTAAATTGGCTAAAAAATCTACACAGATGTAATGTGTATTTATCCCTTTGCGCGTCTAAAGTAGCAGACACAATAGATTTTAATTGTGTCTCGTTCACGAGGTGACTGCCGGACGTTTGAACTACTACATAATGTTTTTATGTTTTCAATATATGGAGATAAAATAAAAAATGGCAGTAAGATATATGTATGTAAAAAGTCAAATTAAATTACCTAGAAAATCTACACAGATTCTCAAGCTGTTGACGATCGTTGGTAGTATAGAGACTTAAACTGATAAGTTCAGAAAAAAAATCGTTTTATCGTCATTCGATACCAATATTAGCGTTTGGGTTGATAAGGTTGCCAATATGTACCTTCTAATAAGACATTATTTTAGAAGAATATTTGGTAGGATGCAATAGGGAATATGCATGAACAAAATTTTTTGTTATTTAACCGGTTTATCGATGAATATACTAAAATAGAGTATGAACAGTGAAAGCAGAATCAAAATTGATCGACAGTTAAACGAGATATAACAATTTTAAACAAATATATCGGTCCCTTTTTCGAAAACGCTGCCTTGACGTCAAAGAACACGTCGGACTTCTCTTTCTAATTATCAACTTTAAAGCTTTATAACTTCGTCGCTGATGATGATATGTTGAAAATTCCTTCATATTTGTTCAATATAGTTAATAAGTCTTCAATTGAACAATTAAAAAAATATCATGCTTGTTCCCTATTGGGCTAAACATAACCCTTCTTTACAGTTGGGTAAACTCAGACCAATAACAAGGGTTGCAGTCATTAAACAAGAAAGTGAAATGTATTTCGGGATATTACTGTGTCCGGTCTTTCCAGTAGACCGAGAAGACCGAGTAGACCAAAGCCTTAAGTTCGTTGTATGTATGTAAGAAATAGTTCTATTGCAATAATTGTGAGAGATTTGCGTTTTAAAGCTTGGTCTTTCCAGTAGACCAGAATAATATGACATAGAAAATTGTGTTTTTGAATCACGAAAGTGCCAGTGCGAATATTATATGTATTTTTAATAATGAAAAGACTCGACAACTGTTGGAATCTCAAGGTAGCTAGAACAGTTTTGGTAGTAATATAAAGCCGGGATTTAAAGATTTTTCAGTGATATTTTATACCTATTGGTATGTACAAATCAATCTGTCTAGCCTATACTCAACTGTGTTGGAGTTAGCTGACAGTCTTACCGGCTTTCTACTGGTATACAAGGCGGAGACAACAAATAATGAAATCACTGGCAATTCTCATCATTATAAAAAAACTTTTACTATAGGACCAGCCTGAAATCGCGGCAAAAATCACTTGTTCGGTACATTTTGTCGAGTTATACAAACATACGTCAATCAATCTGCCTACCCTTTTCCCAACTATCTTGGGGTCAGCTTCCAGTCTAACCGGATGCAGCTGAATACCAGTATTTTACATGGAGCAACTGCCTATCTGACCTCCACAACCCAGTTACTGGGTAATACAATATCCCTTGGTAAGGCTCTAGGAGCAGTGGTGGCCCAGTGGTATTGGCCGCGACTTACAAGTTGTAGGTCGTGAGTTCAAACTCAGGCAGGCGCTTTACTTTGTGTAAATTATTTCATCACCACTGCTCTCAAAACGGTGAAGGAAAACATCGTGAGAAAACCGGCATGTCCTAGAACCAAAAATTCGAAGACATGTGACATCCACCAATCCGCATTGGGCCCGCGTGGTGAATTACTGCCCACACCCTCTCACAGAGAGGAGGCCTGTGCCCCAGCAGTGGGGACATTAAAAGGCTGATGATGATGGTAAGACTGGTTGTCAGACGTTTGGGCTTCTGACGACCCGTAACAATTGTTAATGATCCACGATTGACAGCCGAGACCATCGGCTTAACGTGCTTTCCGAGGCACGGAGGAGTCTCGGTATGTAAAGAACCCATCCATGAACCAACCCCGGCAAGCGTAGCTTAACCTGATGGGTCGACCCGTGCGGCTGTAATTACTTTAGCCTCGAGCTCCACCTCCTCGCTTATACAAACATAAGTATGGGTCAGCAAGTTTTAATTGCAATATCATAATATTGGTCCCATAGTAAACGTTGTTCATAATGATGAGAATGGGGTATTTTACTAAAAAATCTAATTAGTTCGTCAGCTACATAACCAAAATATTGGACATGTATTTTTTGCTTTACAAAACCAATAAAAAATACAAAGATAAAACGCATCAAAGTTCAGGAGTGTTGGCTCGTTACGTCACTTTGGTGGACGGTTGCGCCGCATGACGTCACGTGATATTTCAACGCACTCTAACGCCCTCATTTTTTGTAATACGTGACAAAAGAAAAAAATACGATCAGTGGTGGCCCAGTGGTAACAGCCGCGACTTACAAGTTGTAGGTCGAGAGTTCAAACCCAGGCAGGCGCTTTACTTTGTGTAAATTATTTCATCACCACTGCTCTCAAAACGGTGAAGGAAAACATCGAATGTCCTACACGACCACCATAGAAACGGGGTTTGTCGACTTAGTAATAGACAAAATGACAAATTGTAGTAAGATTTCTACCGTCCTAAGCATGGCGATGTTAAAACTGGAGAGAAGAAATGTTTCTATTCTTCAGTCGACAAAAGTCTACAATGTAAAACATGATGCTCGGCTAGAAAAGATGTCAAGTTCAATAAAAAGAACTTTGTCTATTCTTGGTAGAATAGAGATAGAATTGGTCATGCTACGCCTGCTAGAACCAAAAATTCGAAGACATGGTGACATTCACCAATCCGCATTGGGGCCGCGTGGTGGATTACGGCCCACACCCTCTCACAGAGAGGAGGCCTGTGCCCCAGCAGTGGGGACATTAAAAGGATGATGATGACCCTTTAATAATAGTAATAATCTGAATACCAGTGTTTTCCACTTATTGCCGTCTCTACCTTGATACCGATTTATAGAGAAACTGGTATTCTCATGGAATATTTGAAGCTCTTACTAAATGGGAACTGGTTTTCTCATCGAATGCTTTAAGTTCCATGGCAGCTCTATACCAATTTAAATAGTTTATTTACACTAATCAACTGCAATTTAACATTGTAGTCAATAAAATTAATATAATTTTATGAAGCTCATGTTTTATAGCAGTATTACTTAAATAATCCGTCCAATGGCATTGTCATTTTAATAAGCCTCTATATTTATGTTGTGTATGTAACTATGTAGATGATAATTTTGTGTTGTGTTCTTTAGTTCATAAGAATACTGTGTATGTTTTCATACGGACTTTTTATGCATTTACGCCCAGTTGATATACAGAGCACGGAAATGCTATACGCATATACTAGCGTACAGATGCCTCATCCCATACAAAGAAACAGTACCGCCGTAACTACGGGTTTTTGACTTGCACAAGCAACTTGTTCTTCGTTCGGGCCCGTCCTCTACACCTCACTAGATGGTGTTAGCAGCGACGGCTTGCAAGTTGAAAGAATTTACATAAAGTCTTACCAATATTTTCTCACACATTGAGGAATTACTATATAGTATTTTTGGTACTTCATAACAGTTTTACTGTTTCAAAATGTTTCACTATACAAGTTTTAAACAGGTGAATGGATAAACTCTAAAACTTCAAACAGCGCCATCTTTTGGTACAAGAAATATAAATGCCTAAGGATTCGTTCCAATAAACATCTAAATTCGAATTATTCCACTATGTTATGCTTAGGGTAGTTTATTAAATAAGAAAATACAGGTTTTACCTTATTTTTTTTTTCAAATCATAATGTTAAATTTCGATAAGAAATCGACGCATATTACGCCATCTATTGTTTGTTTGAACTAAATTTTCTTTGTTCGAGATGAGACCCCGTGCCTATGTAACATAACTACCTAATCGCCTCAGAAGGAGGGTAACGTTTTTTCGAGAGTATGTATTTCTTTTATTATTTTACGTAATCTCATATCAGAATCTTAACATTCAAGACTGACTGATGGTTTTCACTCGCCTTTTTAATAATGACAAAAAGCTCCAAATATTTAAGTGTTTTACAATGTACTTATAGTACCTACTTATGACTAACTTTATTTTTATACGAATTATCATTTCTATGTGTTTTAATTTTATAGTTATTTTTATTTTCTTTAATAGTTATTTTTTATACCAGTTCAAATAATTAATTATGTATTTTCCTTTTTTTTAAATATGACATTCCTTCATTTTAAAAGAATTATAATTCTAGTGTCTTGGTTTGTCAATATAGCATAAATTCATTTTGCTTCAACAAAATGTTTAAAGAAGTTGAAAAGACATTTTTTTTGACTTCACAAAAAGGAGTTCTTATTTTTGATGAATCTCATTCCATTTATCCGTCCCATGATATTAATATTTACATCAAATGTAAGAAATGTATGATAAGGCAATAATGTGTATATTAGAGTGAACTATATCTTTCCATATCAAAGTGCCTGAAATGTATTTTTAAGCAATAAAAAATTAAAAAAAAAACTTGTGTTGTTATTTAATTTAAACCTGTATTTTGTGAATACATTCCTGATCAGAGTATAGCTAATGGAACAACAGTGCAGTGGTGGCCAAGTGGTAAAGGCCGGGTGAATCTCCTGGTTTTGCAAAAAATAATGACGGAGTTTTGCCGACAGTGACGAATCGTGGGAAATTCAACTTTAATAGACTAGTAGTTACAATGGGCTCTCAATGGGCCTCATCAGAAGGCTTACAGTCACCCAAAGGGCAATGGAGAGGGCAATGCTCGGAGTTTCCTTGCGTGATAGAATCAGAAATGATGATATCCGCGAGAGAACTAAGGTTACCGACATAGCCCGAAGAATCGCCAAACTGAAGTGGCAGTGGGCAGGGCACATTGCTCGCAGAACAGATGGTCGATGGGGCCGAAAAGTTCTGGAGTGGCGACCGCGTACCGGAAGACGCAGCGTTGGAAGGCCTCCCACAAGGTGGACCGATGACCTGGTGATGGTCGCGGGTAGCCGATGGATGCGAGACGCACAGGACCGATCATTGTGGCGACACTTGGGGGAGGCCTATGTCCAGCAGTGGACGTCTTTCGGCTGAAATGATGATGATGATGACACTAGTAGTATTCATTGCCTAGTAGTACTAGTGTACTATAGTTGAATCCCACAATTCGTCAAGCATCCCCCAACCGGCACCACACACGGCACCGCGGTGCCGGCGGCCGGCATTATTTTCTGCAAAACGCCAAGAGATTCACCCGGCCTCGTTCTACTTTGTAGTGGTGTAGTGGCTTCGGGCTTCGTGAAACCAGTAATAATAAAATTTTATAGTTAAAAAAATCAAAATCATCTATTAACACGCTTCTAGTTCCACTTTCTTTGGGAGTCCGCCATATTAAATTTAAAGTGACGTCATTTTATTTTAAGCATTCTTCTCAGCAAACCCTTTTATTTGATCCGCCATATTGCATTTAGAATGATGGCGCATAGCTAACCATGCATAGTCATCCAAACTAAAAATGTATGCAAAATTTTAGCTCAATCGGAAATCGGGAAGTGGGTCAAATTTAACCTTTAATTTTTTTTACATAGTTAAAGCTAATAAAACCGGCTCGTTCTAGAACCAGAATTCGGAGACATGTGTGTCATCCATAAACCCGTTACTCCCTAAGGCCTACGCACACGGAATGGCAAAGGAGATGCTGCGGTCACGCCGAAGTAAGCCACAAAATAAATACGTGTGAAGTGGGTAGCTTGCACTTCCTCACTCAGCGGCGCGTCCTTCGCTGCGGGATCCCTTAGCTAAAGATTTAATTTAATTTTCAATTTTTGACATTTTTAATTTAATTTTTTGACATTTTTAATTTAGTTTAGTGACATTTTTAATTTAATTTTTTGACATCTTTGAATTTGTTTGGCATCTCTTATTTATTTTTATTGAAATTTTTGAATGTATGTATGTATTTGAATTACTTATATGGGCATAAAGCCTGAAATAAATGAAATTATTATTATTATTAGCGCTTTCTCCAATGCCGTAACAAGAAATTCCTTTCGTAACACGAACAAAAAAAACAGCTTAAAAACAGCAAATCAAGATTAAATACCATACAGTATTATATTGTCTGTGACCATACTTCCCTGGCTTTTTCAAGGACGCGTTAATTGAATTATATGAATACCATTCATCCCACCGCGCCTCGGACTATTGAAAACAGATCGGCGTTACTCGAGGTCACCCTTTTATAAGCAGTCTATGAAGCGTAAACTCTTGTGCAAAATAATTAGGGAATGACACCCTTGAACTCAAACACCCGTCCTGCCGTCCACAAGCTGTAATGCCGTTTGCTGCCACAATCACCGCACAAGAAAGCGTTTAGTTACATCGAAATCAAGGGAATATAACGGTGATATTATTTATTTATCACGGAATCTATTGATTGTAGAACTGTAGAAAAATACAGCTTAGAAGA
Source organism: Polia nebulosa (assembly GCA_951329385.1). NCBI lineage: Eukaryota > Metazoa > Arthropoda > Insecta > Lepidoptera > Noctuidae > Polia > Polia nebulosa. The sequence continues at coordinate 2,891,866 of OX589592.1, read as the reverse complement.
TTGCTAAAGGATTTTTGGCTGATTACCGTGGCATCAAAAAACAAAAACCTGCCAAATGTCAGATAACGGCAATAGCGTATGAGACGGCAGCGTACTTTTTTCAGTGTTCCGCACCCGAAGGGTCCAATCGGAGCGCGGATCGCCCAGAGGACACGGTGGAGGTCTGCCCCGCTTGGGCGGAGCACGGCCGTGTCCTCGTGGATGCGATAGGTGGCGGCGACCTCTCGCGCCCGGCCCTGGTCCAGGCCATGGTACGGAGCGAGAGGGAATGGGAAGCAGTCTCAGCCTACTGCGAAGCAGTAATGCTCGCGGAAGGCGGAGGCGGGATGCGTGAGGGAAGCTCAACGGTGTGGCCCTCACGGCCCCGGCCGCTACCACCGCAGGTGATTTACTGGGCGTAGGACGTCGCGAGGCGATCTCCGGCCACCGTAGACCCGGGTCTGCGGACGGTGAGCAGTGGGTAGCTCGCCGTCCGATCAGCACCAGGCTCGTGAGTCGAAGGCGCGTAGTGTTCCACGCGCGCCGAACAAGAGATGTTGTCAGCCTAGCCACCACTGACGGGGCCCATCGTGGCCGGTGCCTGCATGCCTAGGGGTAGCGGATAAATTCTCAACATGAGTTAACGCACCCCTGGGCACTCAGGCAGGGAAGGAACAGCGGTGGTTTTAGTCAGTAAGAGTCTGACACGCCCTCCCGCTCCACCCAGAGCGGGAGAAGTCATAGGATGATTTCCCACCCTGCCAAAAAAAAATTGTCCAATTGGAGGTCTAATTGTTGTCAATCACGTGTCCGTCCGTCATCTGTCACAAAATTTTGTTATGAAGAATTTTTAACTTCCCATTGACCTAGGAATTTGAAAGTTGATGATAATGTTTAGATATTATTACGTATATGTACTTTACTAACAAAATACCAATATTTGGTACGGAACCCTTAATGTGCGAAATCTGACACATACTTGTCCAGTTTTTTTGAAAGTCGGTTGTATTTATTTGTTAAAAAGTCTTTTTTATTTTTCAACTAAATAGTAAAGTTATTCCCAAAAATATGGAATTTGAACATAAATGGTGAAATTATGGTGTAACAGGGTGAACTGTAATAATCGGTGTACCCTTCAGTTCAGAGCGTATCAGCGTGATATTATGTTATGAATTCGTGTAAACAGTAAAAAGACATGCGATGGCAGCAATTCCGAAAGGTTTGTTGTCATTTAAGAAGAGTTCCATTGTCTATCTCCGAAGTTCTTCATCAGATCTTCAACAAATTCAAATAGGACTATCTGAGAAGTACTTGTACCCTTTCAAACAAAAATTTCCAAATCGCGGTTTAGGCGTCTTTAGAGTAATCGGAGAACATCCATAGAAAATAAAAAAGATTCCGACGAACTGGAACTTTCAGATACTTACGGAACCCTAAAAAAAACACAAAAAATTACAAAATAACTTTAGTTTCGGAAGTCGGAAATAAAAAACGAAGAAACAAAACTGGAAACACCGGCTTCCGAAATTCAAATTTAGCTAGTGGCGGCTCCATGCAGGAACAGTAATACGAGTAATAATGCTGTTGTTATGAAGCATAAGAATGCAACGTGTAGTCATTCCTGTATTTGCGCAAAGTAGTTCCACAATCCGCAAGAGTGCAGGGAGTGGGCTCCGAACGCACCGCGTCAAACTAAAGGCGGTTTCTCATTGGGACAGGGATAAACGACATAACGGCAGTCCGGACGTAAGTATGATCAATACGTCCCACTTAACTTGTGCAATACGGTTGGTCTAGTCACAGGCGCGATCCCGCATATGAAGTGATACAGTAATTGGGTTTTCCATTCTAGGCATTGGCAGAAGCAGCCCGGCCGGAGTCCACACACATGATTAGATAAACGGAATATCTACTCATGTGGTCCACAGTCGGGGAGATTTTTTCCCGGTTTACTATAATAACCACTTTATCATTATAAAGAGAATTAAACTTAGGTATGATTTCGATCTCGGCAGCATGCAGCAGTGCTGCCTGCGCTGATTCCGAGAAAGGCAGCAGTGCTGCGGCGTGGTATTAAATGAAATTGTTGTTTTTTAAAATTATTACGATAATTAGTTTGACTGCTATCGTAAAGGGTTGGATATAAAGTCGCCAAGTTAATGGATTTTTCCTCTTCTGAATCAGAGAAATTTATCTTCACGTAAGTATCGGCGGCGGACGCGTCACTATTGGTCTGTCGCGGCGGCAGGCAGCACTGCTGCGCAGCAGTCATTGATTCAGCATTTTTTGAAAAAAAAACGAAGAAAAACAAAAATATAAATGTAGGTAATCTCCATATTACACAGATGACATTTTGGTTTTCTTCAATTATGTTCAAATTCTAGGTTCCATGTTATTAGGGTTATCAATTAAGTTTTAGTTCACATAAAAAAAAGACAGTCGAATTGAGAACCTCCTCCTTTTTTTGAAGTCGGTTAAAAATACAAACACCGACTTCCGAAAGTATTTAAACTACATAATAGGTAAGTACCTCTTTATGGTTTTATACGGGAAAGTTTTAAAACCACAGTAGTTCTGTAGGTACCTATATGTATATTGTAATCAATTATTACTATTAAATTATTTAAACAAGAAGTGTTTTTTTTTGTTTTCCGAATATATTTAAAAACATATCCAACGAATTTAAAAACTGGCCAAGTGTGTGTCGGGCCACGCGCAGTTTGGGTTCCATAGCCACCCGTTATAACATGATGACTTAGAACCCCGGCTTTATGTTTATTACTATGAACATATTCAGTTCACGGTTTTATGTTTAAATTAAAAACATACTAATCCTCTTTCAATGATAGAATACCACACTAAAGCTGCATCCTTTATGATAGACCACGGCGACGTCACAGGCCCGTGATATTTTTCAAACTGAGTTAGCTTTGTGTCATAGGAAACTAATCGCTGGATGTATGCATGCTCCTCTAGTCTAATAAGCCCTGTTTGCTATAATAGCTGGAAGTAAGTACGGATGCGGTCCAGACTAGTTGTCGTGGTAATAATCACTCCCTTGTAGCTGACCTTGCGTGCCCAAGGTCGGTCCAATCGCTCGTTACATTCTACTAGAAGAATGGAATCTGCCAACGGGATTACCGGCTAGTCTAGTGAGAAATATCTTCCGGGGTGTCAACAAGAAAATAGTCGTAAGCTTCTACACGGAACCCTATTACTAAGCCTCCGCTGTCCATCCGTCTGTCAGCGGGCTGTATCTCGTGAACCATAATAGGTAGAAAGTTGAAATTCTCGCAGTGTGCATTTCTATAAAAAATAAACAAAAAATGGGGGCCCCCATACAAGAAACGTGAATTTTTAGGTTTATGGTATGGTACTGAACCCTTCGTGTGTGATGAGTTCGGCACACTAAAACACAACTTGGTCGGTTGTTGTTTACGAAATAAGTAGGCGTTAAGTAGGTATGTAGGTAATTGATATAAAGGGTTTAACAATAAGATAAGGTCTTAAGCAACACCTCATATTTTCCTCCCCCCCAAAAAAGGGTCGAACTCTTTGCTTATAGCCTTGTCGATTATGGACTCTAAGTTCTTATCAGTCATCGTCAGTCTTTGGATCATCATCAGCCTTTTAATGTCCCCACTGCTGGGGCACAGGCCTCCTCTCTGTGAGAGGGTGTGGGCCGTAATCCACCATGCGGGCCCAATGCGGATTGGTGGATGACACATATCTTCGAATTTTTGGTTCTAGGACATGCCGGTTTCCTCACGATGTTTTCCTTCACCGTTTTGGGAGCAGTGGTGATGAAATAATTTACACAAAATAAAGCGCCTGTCTGGGTTTGAACTCACGACCTACAACGTGTAAGTCGCGGCCAATACCACTGGGCCACCACTGCTCTAAGTCTTTGGATGCATAATATTAATGCGTCTTGCGTCTATAAGTTACATAAACCTCATCTGGTAATCTGTTAGGTCTGAGGCGATCTGTCACACATGTTCCCCACGCACGTGTTTACGCGTGTCGCAGGCATGTTGATGAAGAACGAGATTTTGTGAAATGTCAGATATCCTAGACAATTCCGTGATGAATAATGAAGAACTATTGTTAAAATTAAAACATTGTTTTTAAGATTTGTTTTTGATTTAGTATTGTTTATTTGAATGAATTAAATCCAATTTGGCAAAAGACACCAACCATTAAAAAAATTCACTAAAAATTAAAAAATAACTTTAATTTCGAAAGTCGGTGTTTGTATTTTATTTCCTCGATATTTGACACCGACTTCCGAAATTAGTTATTTTTTAATTTTTAGTGTTTTTTTTTTTGGAATTCGGTTGTTTTTTTTTGTAAAAAAGTTTTTTATTTTTCACATTTTAGTTGTTATGAACCGAGAACTAAGAACCTCAATAACATGGAACGTGGAATTTAAAGACAGTCGTAATTGGAGAACACCAAAACGTCATCTAGGTATACGTATTTTTGGTATTGGTTCAGTTTTTCAAAAAGCGCTGAAGCAATTTCGATAAAATTTATATGGGACCACCTCGGGAGTATATTCTTTCGGATAAAAGAAGAATTTTGAAAATCGGTCCTCAATTGACAGAGAAATCGGTGGACAAACATAAAAAAAAAACATACTTACAGTCGAACATAGAACCTCCTCCTTTTTCGAAGTCGGTTAAAAAATGGTTGGTGTCTTAGGCGAAATTGGGTTTACAAAAATGTATTGGTATATAATTATATTTAATAGCAACACACACCACTGACTACCTATTATACGAGTATGTCGTAGGATGATTTAATAATTCGAATTTTCGCGATAAACCCTAGGGATATTGCGAAAACACGGATAATTAGACAATGATCAAAGTGTTTATAGTTCCGGGTAGCCTACTAAAAATAAAATCTAGTCGTTTCTGGCACTCCCCGGACGCTACCGCTCGCTTCGTTCGCTCGGCTCGTGTGTAGGGGGTCACAGTTTAAACCTAACCAAACCTAATTGAGAAATGTTTTCACCATTGTCTAATTATTCGTGTTTTTGCAATACCTCTAGGGGTTTTCGTGAAAATTCGAATTATCAAATCATCCCACGACATAAACAGCATGTAACAAAAACCCTGTCCGATCCCAAAGGGTATTATTTGGTATCGTACTGCGTACACATATACGTAACCATTTCATGGATATGAGATTATTATATTTCCCCAATCAAAATAATTAATTAAAAAGAAAAACTTATCAAAGGCAACACTGATCGCTCGACAAAGTTCACCGACAGTTTAGTGTGAAAAAAGCCGCCTGAGCGAGACGGTATTTTTTATTCTTTATGCGCCCTTTGTCGCGTGCTGCCAATGCGAGAAGTTGTGCCTACAGCCCGGCTAAAGTGCAGGGCAGTACGCTTTGAAATAAAAATAATTAAACATAAAATGATTTCGCCGGATTATGAAAAGCCATATTTAGTGTTAAATTTCGTATGGTGTAGAAAAGTAAAAATCAATAACTTTTGGTTTTTAAGTGCGTATATTAAACCAGGAATACGACCTTATTGGACCGGACAGGGTTTTTGTTACATGCTGTTTATAAAAGAACTGTGTTTTGTGTTGAACTGTATTTTTAGAAGTAGTATGTGCTACACGAGCAATTCTTGGGTTTAGCTCTATAATTATTTAATTAGATTTGGAGAAAGCATAATGTTATACTACCTCGATTTAACGAAACATAAACATGATATGAGAGGTGCTCTTAAATAGTTTAAATATAAATAAGTAGGACCTATAGGTACCTATGTGGCAAGTAAACTACATAATAATTGTTTATCATAATGTGAAGGTTATTGCAACTAAAAACATCGTTACCGTTATGTGTAAGTAAATTATAATAATCTACCACTTGCATTCAATGTTTATAAACAATTGCCTAGGTATATAAATTATATACCACAATTAAGGCGCGGTATTACCTCAATAGTCAAAAAATTGGTTTCTTTTATAGTCGAGTATCACGTAATGCAATGAAAATATCCTTTGCAAAAAATAAAATGGACAGAGAGGGGTTTGAAGAAAAAAAATTACCGAATAGTAAAATTTTTGATAGTAAAAATTAGGGAAGGACTTTACAATAGGGATAGGTATATATGTATATATTTGAGGGAGGGAGGGGGAGGGGGGGGGAGGGGGTAGACCCTCCCCCCGTGGTGGAAAAGTTTAGGAAATACATAGTTTTTTTTTTATGAATTTTTAAAAATCTCATTTTGAGGTTATGTTTTTGGGAAGCATTTTCATTTAGCGCCAATCGCGGACTATTTATAGACTATTTCCAAGCAATAATACGATCAATGGCATCTTCAAGGTCAAGATTAACACCCTAAAAGCCGAAGGTCAAGGTCATTCGTCGAGGGGCAAAGGCATTTTTTATTTTATTATAATGTTTTAGGTTTGCATGTCGATGCAGCCACGTGTCGACGGAGCCCCGCTTCGCGGGGCTCCTACTTCTGAGTGGTTTATAAAAAAATAACCACGAAGGGGATGGCGGGGTCTGTTCGCTCGCTTCGCTCGCTCTCTTGACCCCGCCATCCCCTTCTAACCTAACCTGTCCGAGTCGGGGTGCCCTAAGTCTCGAGCTCGCTTCGCTCGCTCTTGCATCCTGGCTCGACAGAGTCCAAAACACGCGTCACTTCAGTAAATACGGAGGAAGGAGCATGCGGCTCGACAGAGTCCAAAACACGCGTCACTTCGGTAAATACGGAGGAAGGAGCATGCGGCTCGACAGAGTCCAAAACACGCGTCACTTCACTTGTTGCTCGCAGCGGACTTGATCCAGAGGATGAAGACATGATGGCAGAGTATTCAATGTTGTTCTCAAGCGCGATGGCAAATGCTCTCAAACGCGAGTACCTACAGACATTGAATGATATGACACTAAAAAAACGGCGCCAAAAATTAAATTTTGCGTTTCGTTTCACCTTAAATGGATACCATCAGAATAAAAAATAATAACTTTAGATTGTCAATAAATCAAAATTTTAATAGATAATCACCCGAAAAACACAAATCACTGACAAATTATTAAACCCAAATAAAATAACTAAAAATAATGCGAATTTTGAAAAAAAAAAAACAAATTACTCGTCAACTTATAATTTGCAAAATCAAAACGCATTATTAAAACTCCATAAAATAGCAACCCTTGCTCTCAAAATTACGTCAAAAGTAATAAAATAGTGCGAAATTTGAGGTTATTTTAACAAAGTTTGATATTTTTTATCTCCGAAAGTATTTATTTTCTAAACTTGAAATTTCGGAATATTGCTCAAGATAACAAGTACTTTGCACAAAAAAAAATTGAAGAGTCTACTCAAAGGTCCTTATTGTAAAGTTGAGCCAAAATTAGTTTGATATTCCCAATAAATAATTTGGAAATTGCTCCATAAAAATAAACTTTGGCGTCGAACATCTCTGTATTTTCAGCGATAACAACATTTTTTTTAAAAGTATTAATAGAATTAGCATTTTATTAAAACTTTGACCGTTTTATTTAATTTATTGTGTATATTCTGGATAATCTAAAGAAAACCCGTAAAATAAATGTCTATTCGCATCGTCAACTTAATTATTATGTTCAATTCTCAACCTTATTTGAAGCTATCTCAAATCGTAGTCAGTGCGCGCCTTAACAGTGGTATCCTACGCGTTTAAAAATAGGCATAAAATACCAGGGAGGAAAAGAATAAGCGAAATGTATCGATCATTAAAACCTTTACAAATTACGAAACTAGTGTTTCTTATTGTAAAGGAATAGTATTTACTCTGTTGTGAGAAATAATTGTTTAAAACCAAACAAAAAAATAAATAAGTATCCTTGTAAAAGCCCACATTGCAAGCAAACACACCAAATCACTAGATCCTTCCATAAGTTCCACAAACACCCAATAACGAGCATCAATCATAGAAACTAGACATTTACAACGACACCTATTCAACACTTGATGCGCTACCCGACCTGCGTACGCGCAGTGTTCCCGACTCCGTCGTGAATGACGGTCGCGCATAGCTTCCCTCCCTGTTCTCATACAAATAAATCGACACTTTATATTAATAATCGAAAGTTTTATAAAGTCGGGTTAAAATGGCTAGCAAGCAAGCGAACGGAGTCGAGGAGTGGGTGCGTGCTCCTCCTCCCCCAGGGACGTGTTTCTCTAGGTTCATGAATGCCATCTACAATCCTGAAGAGAGAAGCTTCCTGGGGAGGACGCCGAAGAGATGGGGTATGTTTGTTTATCTGTGATTTCTTGTTCCTCCTTTCTTATGGGGACAATGCCGGGGTGAGAATATTAGTAAGTGAAGACCCGGTAGCAGGGCTGATTGTCCAGGGTGCGCTAGATTGCCATGTAGATATACTTTTTATTGTATCATCCCTTTATGTGTCATTTTCTTGTACATCCCTCGAAACTCATAGAATGGAAGGGACTAACTGAGGGAATTCTGGATTTGATGTTTTGATTATGACGTCAATAATGTCAAACGAAACATGATCTAAAAATCTACAACATTGTTAGGTTTCATAAAATAACTGATAAGGACATTGCTACTTTCTTCAGTAGTTTAAATAACTAAATTCGCTTTTGTTTATTTACTTGGCCTCAAATCAATGATCATTCATAGGTCCAGTTCACCCACAGCTGGTACCTATATCTTTTCTTGTGTCAATCTTCACACTCATCAGTCTCGTCCATTATACCCAAAAACATACTTATATTAAAAAAAAAACAAAATCGGGTACGATTTTATTAATCTATCGTAATCAAAAATGTACTATGTGTTACATTCACCGGGCGTCCTCCAATAGCTATAAGTTAGAAGTCAATCTACACTTAAATTTTATTGAATGCTAAAATTACAATTCTATACATCTTATCTGATAAAGATAATGAATTTAAAATATTTTAATATAATTTAATAATAAGTTGCAATATACCAGTCCACTTTAGCCTCCGAAAACAATAGCTACTCGATCTTTGTTTTCCATATCTTGCAATAGTTTTACACCAACCGGGTGTGGCTTTGGCCCCTCGTGCGCCTTCTAAAGGTCGACCCGCGGGTCACGAAGAATAAAATAGAAAAAAGTTACAATTGTTAAAAAATAAAATAAGCCTTTGTTGCTGCCATTTATTGCCACTTTATTGACAAAAATATTTAATTAAATTGAAAAATAATAATTTAACTAATCTTATTTTCGGCAATTGACTGGTCTCCCCTCTTAACAGCTTGTCTTTCGACAAAGGCCTCCTCCAGGCCTTCCACTTGTTTCTATCCTTTGCTGTACGTAACCATCCTGGGCCTGTTACTTTCTTCAAGTCGTCTTCCCATAGCTTTGGCTGTCTTCCTCTACTTCTTCTGCTTTCACTAGGGTACCATTCGGTTATTATTCTAATTCTTTTTCTTGTCTCTCAACATATGTCCCGCCCAGCGCCATTTCAATTTTCTGCACACTGATTGGACTTCTCCGAACTTAGTCTTTTCTTGAGTGAACATTACCACAGTAAAAATATGGATCCATATTTATACTGTGACATTACTGTTTCGTATCTATGCCCACACTGTGTAACTTTTTGAGTAAACAATACCGTAAAACATAAAATATGTCAGTCGTCAAATTGTAACGTAAACTTTAAAATTCATTCTACCCCCTTTCGCTAAACTATAAGCTTGTTTAAATGGGTTTGTTAGATTTTTTTTTGTCATTGATAGGCTTGGCTTTACCACTACGAGTATCTATACCAGCACGCGTAGCATGACCACCATAGAAACGGGTTTTGTCGACGTAAGAATAGACAAAATGACAGATTGTAGAAAGATTTCTACCGTTCTAAGCAAGCGATGTTAAAGCTGAAGAGAAGAAATGTTTCTATTCTTCAGTCGACAAAAGTCTACAATGTAAAACATGATGCTCGGGCAGAAAAGATATCAAGTTAGATAAAAAGAACTTTGTCTATTCTTGGTAGAATAGAGATAGAATCGGTTATGCTACGCCTGCTGATGGTAACCGATGATGTAGTCGACGATGGAACAAGAAGTAACTTATTCACTGACTTAAAGATCCCCAGGTTGTAGATATCAGGAAACACAGACTCGGGCAGGGATTCCACTCCTTAGCAGTACGCAAAAAAAATTAAGGTGTTTCCAAAATCTCTTGAATGTTTTGTGAGCGTGTTTCGTGTTGTAGGTGAGTTAGACTGCAACACGATCACCGAACCATGTTTGTCATCTGAGTTCATGTTTAACAAATATTATTATATTTAAAAAAAAGAAAAAACTAATCGTCTCAGCAAACTTTTTCATTTGAGACCATATCCCATATCATGGGAATGCAAAAAAATAACTAGCCCGCCATCTTTGGGAGTTACCATATTGGATGTAAAAAAAATACACTAAAAATTAATAAATAACTTTAATTTCGGAAGTCAGTGTTTGTATTTTACTTCTTCGTTATTTGACACCGACTTCCGAAATTAAAGTTATTTATTAATTTTTAGTGTATTTTTATTTTTGGAAGTCGGTTTTTTTTTTGGAAAAAAGTTTTTTATTTTTCACTTTTTAGTTGTTATACCTCAGAATTAAAAACCCCAATATAATGGAACGTTGCATTTAAACATTTGGAGAACACCAAAACGTCATCGAGGTACACGTATTTTCCGTTTTTGTTCAGTTTCTCAAAAATTGCTGAAGCAATTTCGATAAAATTTATATGGGAAGTATATTCTTTCAGATAAAAAAAGAATTTTGAAATTTGGTTCACAAATGACGGAGAAATCGCGTAACATACATACAAAAAAAAAACATACAGACGAATTGAGAACCTCCTCCTTTTGGAAGTCGGTTAAAAAGACGTCACTTAGCTAACCATGTATTGTCATCCAAACTAAACATGTATGCAAAATTTCAGCTCAATCGGGAACCGGGATGTGGGTCAAATTTGTCTTCTAAGATTTCTTTACATAGTTACAAGGTGAAGCTTTTGAAAGCGTGTTAAAATAATATCTAAATGTCTATCTGAAGGGTTAGCTCAACCTGATCGAGTCAAAGTTTGAGCCACTCTAAATATCTGTCTGAAAGGTCAGGTCAACCTGATCGACTCAAAGTTTGAGCCACTCTAAATATCTATCTGAAGGGTCAGGTCAACCTGATCGACTCAAAGTTTGAGCCACTCTAAATATCTATCTGAAGGTTCAAGTCAACCTGATCGACTCAAAGTTTGAGCCACTCTAAATATCTATCTGAAGGGTCAAGTCAACCTGATCGACTCAAAGTTTGAGACACTCTAATTTCTATTCCAGACTTTGACCTCATTGCTAGTCCATACTAATATTATTAACACTGTCTTTCTTCTATCTGTTTGTTTGTTTGTTACGTTTTCACGCCTAAACTACTGAACCAGTTTCGATTAATTCGTTAAAGAGATAGATTGGACTGAAAAAGGACATGGGATACATTTTATCCCGGTAGTAGGTACATATAATAATAATAATAATAGAGAAATAGCTGAGAAAGATAAACAAACAAAATATCTTGATCTGGCTCGCGAGGTTGTCGACATGTGGGAGGTGGATACAGCAGTCATTGTGCCGATAGTCGTGACGGCCAATGGCTTAATAGCCAAGAGCCTCGACGAACACCTAAGGAGGCTCTCGTTAGGCGGCTGGATCAAGGGCTTGATTCAGAAAGCAGTACTTCTGGACACGGCTCGCATTGTCAGGCGGTTCCTCTCTCTGGAGCCCTGACCGCCGGTAGCTTGGACCCTGTTCCCGATACCGGTGGGCTACTATTTTTTATACATTCTTTTTTTAAGAAATATTTAAAAATGTATTTAATATGTTAAAAAGATGAATAAACGAAATAATAATATTCCACAACTATCACACAACGCCATCTAGTCCCAAGCTAAGCAGAGCTTGTGTTATGGGTACTAGACAACTGATAAACATACTTATATATTTCTAAATACATACATATTATAGATAAATTACACCCAATTACACCTATGTTTCTGTGGAATATTTTTTACACTCACGCGGGTGATGCCGCTAGCATTAAAAAAAAAAAAGCTAGCTCACTGGCATTATTTATAAAAAACCGGCCAAGTGCGTGTCGGACATCGCACATTTAGGGTTCCGTACCAAATGAGGGAAATATCAAAGAAAAAATGTTATTTATCAATATACGATTCCAGATTTGACAATTTCAGTGTTGCAACGTTATGACAAGTACTAAATAGTGACGTTGCGAAATTATTCAATATGGAAATGGAATATTTCCAGATTGATTCTTCTCGTTTTATTGGTATTTGTTAGTAAAATATACGTAATAATAAACTTTATCACCAAATTTCAAGTTCATAGGTCAATGGGAAGTTAAAAAATTCTTTGGAACAAAATTTTGTGACAGACGACAGACATACGTAAAGACGGACATGTGAGTGACAGCAGTAGGGCTCCATTTGGACCCTTCGCGTTCAGAACCGTTTTTTTTTGGGTGTGGGAAATCATCCAATGACATCTCCCGCTCTGGGTGGAGTGGGAGGGTGTGTCAGACTCTTACTGACTAAAACCCACCCCTGTTCCTTTTCTGCCTGAGTGCCCGGGGGTGCGGTAACTCTGCTTAGAATTTATCTGCTACCCCTAGGCATGCAGGCACCGGCCACGATGGGCACCGTCAGTGGTGGCTGACACTCATCTCTTTGAGACGCACGTGGAACACTACGCGCCGTCGACTCACGGGCCTGGTGCTGATCGGACGGCGAGCTACCCACTGCTCGCCGTCCGCAGGCCCGGGTGGGTACGGAACCCTAAAAATTCAGTTCTGTAGGATAAGAGGAAGTGGTTATAATAAATTAACCTAGCAAGATCGAGCTAACAAAAAATTAAAAGCTTATGTAAAACTTGTTTAAAATCAACTATGTCCATTGTACATTAGTCTATGTCACTCCTACACTCGTCAGGATAAAAATAAAGAATAAGCCATTATCTAATTTGCCAGGCAGGAGGGATTCTTCTAGTGCGGTCATAAAATCAAAATTGGTCATAAACGGCCACTGGTGAATGCCGACCTCCCCCACAGAATGGCATAAAGACCTGTTACTGTGGGGGATATTGTCTTCATTGATACACACTAGCGACGTGCCCTGGCTTTGCACTGGTGCAATTTTATATTTCGATGGATCTTCCAAAGCTATCTGTGAATACAAACGTTGTCCTAAAAATTACGAACAGAAATAAAAAAATAGAATATTTTCAAAAAACCCGACTAAAAACCAGCTAAAAAGTTCAAAACAAGACACTTTTTAAACAGTCTGTCACGTTGCGGAGGTCGAAGGTGTGGTGACACGTAGTGGAGGGACGTAGAGTAGGAGGACCGTAGATGAGGAGTTGGATGAAGGTAAACACATGAGTTCAGGGACCCAATTCTGTAAAAAAAATGTGAGCCGTCACGGGACGCCTGGCAGATGTGAAACATCGACATGCAATGAAATTTATGTGAATTTTAATCTACCGAGATAGTAATAAACTTTTAGTCGACTCTTCACGTGACCAGAGGGCTGGCCTTTTTTTCGGCCAACGAATCAGCATTGCCATTCAACGTGGCAATGCTGCCAGCGTTCTGGGCACTTTTCCCATTGACAGCGAGGTGGACGAATTTTTTGATGCCCAATGAGCTTTACCACTACCGGATTTTTATGCCTCTTGTACATATTTTATTTATTAAGTTATTTATTAGTTTAATTAGCTATTTTAATTAGATATTATAATAAAACACATTCTTATGTATTTTGCAGTATTTGGCAACCAATGTACCGAGATAGTAGATTTTACATTTACTGGCGCTCAAAACACACCAAATATACGCGTGCTTAATGCACAGATAAATGCATACTTTAATTATAAAAATATAATTAACTTACTGATGACTTGATGGTGTGTCATAGTGTGATTTTGCTTTCTTTGCAGGAGGCTGATCACTTTCACTCTAAATTATCACGGTCAGACATTTTATTATCAGAAAAATAATTTGTTTTCAAGTAAAACACAGGTTATGTTTACTTTTTTTTTTTTCTTTTAAATACAACCGACTTCTTGATCGATGGAAGTCGGTTGTATTTTTTTTGTAAAAAGTTTTTTATTTTTCACTTTTTAGTTGTTGTAACCCATTCTAAAACTAAATTAATAGTTAAAAAAAATACAGTCGAATTGAGAACCTCCTCCTTTTTTTAAAGTCGGTTAAAAAGAAAGTTTTCATGCAGTCAGATGCAGAAATCTTACTACGAGTATTTGATGGTGTAATAACAAAACAAAAAAACATCGTATAGCGTGGCGACGCGTCGCCACGGCATGCGTCGCCACGCCAGAAATCGGTTTTACGTGCGGCTATAGATGTTTCACATCAATAACTAACTTGTCAATAGTGTGTCGGTAGTGTGTCAGTGGTGTCTCAATAGAATAGTCATTGACATTTGGTATTCTATAAATTATTTATGGTCATTGACTTGCCACTGTAGTGCCATTGAAACGCCATAATAAGACTATTGTAATAATTGGTAGTCTGGTCTACTATAATATGTCAATATCATTTTAAAGTTTTTGCAGAATACCGCAACAGTGGCAAAATAATGTCTGTTGTGTGTCGATAGAGTGTCGATGGCGTGTTGCTTAACTCAAAGTTATAGAATTGGGGCCCAGACGTATATTTTAATATTTACAGTAGGTTTGATTATATGGAGCACTTATTAATCGTACGTTCATCATACACTGTGACTAGGTAAAGGTTTAAATTGTATTATTGTCAGGAACCGCCTGGTTATAAAAGCTGCACTTCACTGTTCTAGTAACTCTTACAAAACTGTAACTATCATTTGCTAAAGCGTCGGAAAATTACAAGGAGAAGAAGGAGCTTCTACTAGCTCGGCTGCTGAATCTGAACTCATTTTTAATATAAAAAAAAGGCTAGACAGAGAAGGCAAGTAATATTTGAATTTCAAATTAAATAATGAGCATATTTACCTACATAAAATATCAAATTTTATATAAACTAATTTTGAGTCGGCGCCAAACAACAATCTGATTATTAAATATCTAAATTTTATAAGTACTTACAAATGAAGAAGGCTGTAAGTAGGTAATTAATCATTTTATTAATTGGCGCCGACTCAAAATTAGTTTATATAAAATTTGATATTTTATGTAGGTAAATATGCTCATTACTCAAGACTTAAAAGTTTTATTTATTTTTTGCTTTTTAGTTCTTTTTCGTCGGTTAATTTTTTTGTTAAAAAGTTTTTTATTTTTTGATTTTTTGTGGCTCGCATCATCTTGTAACACTCCGAGGCTAATTTCTAATTCTTCATCATTCCTCTTGCCACTGAGCTGATGAAATAACCATCCTTCCATGAAGTTCCCAGGATATTGACCAGTTGAGGTTACCTCCAATACTGTAAAGACGTCTTTTCTTCAAACCATACTAAGTGGTATTTGTCACTAAAACTAGTTTTTATATCTAACTTCTATTGTTTAGGAAAGCTATGGTTTCCATCATCAGCTCAGTTTCATGATGTGATGGTTCCTAAATGCAAATACCTGATTAAGTTATGAAAAGTAAACAGAAACAATATTCGTGCCCAATTTTCGAGGTTCTCTCTCAATTTTTCCAGGATCCCATGATCAGATCCTGATGTCCTTGACATGGTACCACCCTTGAGGTATACCTTATCCAAGAAAAGAAGAATCATCAAAATCGGTTCATAAATAACGGAGTGAGGGCCGAACATACGTACAGAAACGCTAAACGTATCCACAATTTTCGAGGTTTTCTCTCAATTTTATCAGGATTCCACTGTCACATCCTGATTTCCTTATTATGGGACCATTCTTGAGGTATACCCTATCTAACAAAAAAAGAATAATCAAAATCGGTTCATAAATAACGAAGTGAAGGCCGAACATACATACTGAAACGCTAAACGTGCCCACAATTTTCAAGGTTTTCTCTCAATTTTATCAGGTTTCCACTGTCAGATCCTGACTTCCTTGACATGGGACCACCCTTGAGGTATACCCTATCTAATAAAAAAAGAATAATCAAAATCGGTTCATAAATGACGGAGTGAGGGCTGAACATACACAAAAAAAAAAAAAAAAAAAATATATATACGGTCGAATTGAGAACCTCCTCCTTTTTTTCGTCGGTTAAAAAGGTAGGAAAGAACGTAATAGAGGTCATAAAATAAACAAGGCTTTAACACTGCCTTGTTACAAGTCTGATGCAGTAGGTGGCAGTTATTTATGTATTGTTTGTTTTTTGTAGTCGAGTCTTTTAAAAATATTCAATTTTTTATTTTCTATATTTTAGTGAGTTAAACTTTTGGAATTTCCTCCTCCAACCCTTTATTTTGAAACCCCACTTAATATAGTTCGTCGACTTTTATTTTTTTCTTTTTCACAATATGTCGCCATATTGTATTTTCATTACTGTCATGTTTGTAGTAGCACTCGCAAGATTAAGACGAATCAATTGACGTAAGAATTATCAAAATCGGCCCACGCGTTACGTCTCTATAGTGTCACAAAGGAACAAACATACATACATAGGCTGATAAACACATTACCATCCCTGGCGTCTCGCAGTCGGGTAAAAAATTGCCAGATCGGTCGAGCCGTTCTCAAGTGATGTTTTTCCATTCATGCTGGATGCTAGACTAGTCTTTTAGCGTCTTCGTCCACGTGAATGCTGAAAGTTATCCCAAAGGAGCATATTACCCGGGTACGGGGTACGGTTGCTTTTCGGATAAAAGATACCCTATATCCTAATCCAGGATATGGTCCAACCCGTGTGCCAAGTTTAGTCCTAATCCGTTAAGGCGCATATATACGCCAAGTGGCGCCCTCATTGAATAAAAATCGTAGCAAAGCGTAGAAAATAGAGATTATAGAATGTTGCGTTTCTTACAAAGAGGATAAGGTATTTTACGTGGTTAAAACCGACGTGTGCGACGGAATTACATAATTTGATTCCGCCAAGCCCGTTTCATCAACAGACCACAAGACGTACGGCGAAGTGCCACCGGGTCATGGTGGACATCCCATCCATACGCACAAAGCGTTTTGAGAAAACATTCATTGTGCGTACAGCTAGGGAGTGGAATTCCCTACCGGAGTCTGTATTTCCTGATAGCTACAACCTGGGAGTCTTTAAGTCAAGAGTGAATAGGTTACTTCTAGGCAAGCGTGCTCCATCTTCGACTACATCATCGCTTACCATCAGGTGAGATAGTGGGCAAACGCGTGCCTATCAACAATAAAAAAAAAACGTTTTTCAAAATGTTTCGTATCCAAAGTAGTAGGGAAAAGTACCAAAAATGGCCGTTTTTGACACTTTTGCTTACTACTTTGGATACGAAACACTTTAGAGTCCTGTTTTAGCAATGTCTCAACGAATTTTTATTCAATGAGGGCGCCACTTATGGGGAGGTAGGCCCTTAAGACGTGAAGAGGTAACAACAGACAGACAAACATGGCAGCTACTTTCGCATATATGTATAATTGTATAGTGCTAGCTTTTTCTAGAGGAATGGTGCGCTACCTATGTCCTTTTCTGTACCCCTTTTTTGTGGGGGCTGGAAATCATCCTATGACTTCACCCGCTCTGGGTGGAGCGGGAGGGCGTGTCAGACTTTTACTGACTAAACCCCACCCATGTTCCTTCCCTACCCTGAGTGCCCAGGAGCGCGGTAACTCTGTTTCGAATTTATCCATAAGCACGACTCCTGGACAGGCATCGGCCATGACGGGCCCCGTCAGGTATTACTGACATCTCTTTGAGGCGCGCGTGGAACACCACTCGCTGTCGACTCTCGGGCCTGATCCTGATTGGACGGCGAGCTACCCTTTCTCTACCCCTGACAACGTGTATGCACACTTAATTGCATGTCATTTCATGTTGTGTGTGCGTTGACAAAATTAAATTAATATTGAAATATACTTAGTCTTATTCTTTAGTTTATTCTTAAAGTCAGGATAGTTTGGATAAGCATCTACTTAAGGCTAAGCGCCAGACATACAGGATTATTTATAAAACTCGCTAAAAATATGCTTAGTTAAACACAGATTAGCGGATTCTAAACTCAAACCATGACACCGAAAGAATATACTCCCGAGGTGGTCCCATATAAATTTTATCGAAATTGCTTCACCGCTTTTTGAAAAACTGAACAAGAACAAAAAATACGTATACATCGATGACGTTTTGGTTTTCTCATATTACGAGTATGTTTAAATTCCACATTCCATGTTATTGAGGTTTTTAGTTCTGGGGTATAACAACTAAAAAGTGAAAAATAAAAAACTTTTTTACAAAAAAAAAAACAACCGGCTTCCAAAAAAGAAAATACACAAAAAATTAAAAAATAACTTTAATTTCGGAAGTCGGTGTCAAATAACGAAGAAATAAAATACAAACACCGACTTCCGAAATTAAAGTTATTTTTAAATTTTTAGTGTTTTCTTTTTGGAAGTCAGTTGTTTTTTTAGTAAAATGTTTTTATATATATAGATTACAACAGCTAGCATTCCTTTCCCGTAAAACGAATGACATTAACAATGCATCAGCAAACTGTTCCCCTTGAACAATATCAGATGACCTACGTCAATAGCAAACGATGCAGTATCGAAGTACGAAACACGATGCACGAGATTCAATTACCGACTAGTGTCTGACCAGTTTCGGCCAAAAACTCTGGTCGTCTGGAGTTTCGATTTCGGACAAATAGTGGCCGAATATTCGGCTCCACTGAAACCAGCGTGCTTTGAGCTGAAGGTTGTGATAGAGACCTAAAAACTGTCTCGTTTGTCTGTGTCTGTAATGTGTAATCATCGTGAACAATCAGTACCTTCGTGAACGCTTTGGGTACCTCGTTCAGAGAAGTAAACTCTGTCGTACTGTCACTTCTGTTCTCCTTTGTACTCTGCGTCACACTTCCAGCCGCTATAATGGCTCCTTTTCGGTAGCTGCAGTGCGTCTCTGGAACTCTCTTTCACACTCCCTACACGACAGCCCGTCTCTGGACGTCTTTAAGAGGAAAATAAAAGAGCACTTCCTTTCTCAATGTCATGTTATTAGTATATTGTATTGGTATTTAATAGTATTTAGTATGTACTAATAAATATTATTTCAAAGACTTATTTATACAGGGTGGAAAATTTCAGTGGGGTAGTAAAAGGGTTGCATCTACACGAAAAGGGTCTGAGACTATCCATATTTTTTCAATTTTGATTCGCATTCACAGATTTTAAAAGTAAGTAAGAAGTTAGCAAGAAAATGGCCATTTTATACACGTACTAAAAAAAAAATATGTTGCCAATCGATCCTGTTTCTAATACTCGATCGAATCGAAACATTTTTATTTAGCCGAATGCGAAACTTACGTTTCAGATTCGGCTTAAAATCGTGTTGCGGTCGGACACTATTACCGACACTAGACGCAAACGCCCGGAAGTGTCAAAACGATTCATTTATATTAGTTTACGAGACAGATTTATTGTGTTGGTCTAGAATACTAGAAGCTTCCATTCCATTGACGTCGTTCGGGAAGCTTAATTGTTATTAACTAGCCACCTGCCCCGGTTTTGCCAAGTTTATAACAATCTCTACAGGGTGTAACGGAAAGGTGTGGTGTTATTTTAAAAACTGCATCTGCCCATCGATATGAACAACTTTATTCAAGAAAACCTGAGGAAATTCTCAATTTTTTTTTACCTTCCGTGCAATGATCAGCTGATGATAACTTTGTATGGAAATTCCATTTTGTTTTGTTGGGCATTTTCTGTTTTTTAACCGACTTCAAAAAAGAGGAGGTTCTCAATTTGTCTTTATGTTTTTTTTTGTATGTTTGTTACGCGATATCTCCGCCATTTGTAAATAAATTTTGATGATTCTTTTTTTGTATGATAGGTCATACTTCAGAGGTGGTCCCATATAAATTTTACCGAAATTGATTCAGCACTTTTTGAAAAATTCAACATAAACAAAAAATATGTATACACAGATGACGTTTTGGTTGTCTCCAAATGTTCAGATTCCATGTTATTGGTGTTATCTATTCGGGCATACCTTTAATATTTGATTTGATTTTGATTTTTAAAGGTCTTTATTAACAGAAATGTATAAAAAGTTAACAGAAAGATCTTATTCTAAATGTAAACAAACATAATCCAAGTCATGTTAAGTAGGCTAAATCGCATCTTTTTACATATATTTATATTAGAATGAACAACTTACTTTTAGTAAATAAAAATTTAACAAAACATTATAATATTTTTTTTTTATTATGTAGGGTTTGCAGACCCACGTTTTTAAAATTAAAGTAACACCCACCACCGCTTATTTTTTATAATAAAAAAAAAAAAAAAAAAATGATTTTATAAAGAAAACGAATAAATAACATTATTGACAGGTCTTATAACTGAAATTTAATTACCAAATTATTTTGGGAATATATTATACAAAAACAATTTACACATTAATAAGGTAACAGCAATTACGCTGGTAAGGTGGTAAGTGAGCTAGCGTCAAGCAACTAGAAAATGATGATGAGGCAGTTTGTACCTTTTGTAAGTCCTGGCATAGGGCAACCTGGTGGATCTACGAGTACTCCTACCTATGTCTGAGACCAGATAATTACGATGACGTGGATTGGCGAAAAGGAAGAATTTACGGGATATTTTCAGAATGAATTCTTTGATTGGTGGAAACTTGATGTGATGATGTAGTTTTGTAAGGTTTGCGTAGGGAGGTGTATTAAATGCTATTTTAAGTGCTTTGTTCTGCACAACCTGTAGTTTTTTGTAATTACTATCACTAATACTACTCCAGACAGGGGCTGCATAAGTCATACAAGGTCGCACCAGTGTGGAGTAAATGCGTAATTTTGTTTGTGGACTTAAATTAGATTTACGATTAAGGATTGGTTTTAAGCTGTTGAGAGACCTAACTCCTTTTAAACTTAGTTCTTCCAGGTTTTTCAACCAACTCACTTTATCATCCAATATTGTCCCCAAGTACTTGACGGATCTTTTCCATGCAATATCATTCCCTTCAATTTTAACATAGCGAGTGGGAAGTGATCGCTTTCTTGTGAACATGATAATTTCCGTTTTTGTGGAATTCACACCTGGATTTGGTAATTAATCGACTACAACTTTCGCTTGATCTTCTTTTAGATTACCTTAAGCTTCCATTTAGTGAAGTAATCTAAAAGAAGATCAAGCGAAAGTTGTAGTCGATTAATTACCAAATCCAGGTCGTCAGATGAAGTGTATGTTGCAGTGTCATCTGCATACACAGCGAGATGCGTTAGCCTTTGCTTTGGGATATCATTAAGGTACAAAATGAAGAGGTACGGTCCTAATATTGATCCTTGTGGCACACCAGCAGAGACTCGTCTCTGACTGGAAGTTTGATCACCAATAGCAACAGAGAAGGTTCGTTCTGTTAAATACGACTGGAGAAGCTTTATGAGGCATAGAGGGACATGGTTCGCTATTAATTTATGAAGTAAGCCCGCGTGCCAAACTGTGTCGAAGGCCTTTTCAATGTCCAGCAGCACCAAGCCTGTGGATTTGTTTTGGTTGAGGTTGTCAACAATGTTCTCAGTTACTCTGGTCAACTGCTGGACAGTGGAGTGGGATTTGCGGAAACCAAATTGTTCAGGTATGAGGAGATGCTCAGTGACCTTGGAGAGGCGCCTCAATATTAGAGACTCGAAAAGTTTGGCTAAGCTAGGGAGAAGGCTTATTGGACGATAGTTCGAGGGAATTGTTTCGTCTTTACCAGATTTCTTTATAGGAATAACTTTAGCTAGTTTCCAACATGAAGGAAAGTAGCCCAGTTGAAAACAGCCATTAAACAATTTGGTAAGTAGGACTATACATTTTTGTGATAAGTTTTTAAGTAGAGAGTTGTCAATTCCGTCTATTCCCGGGGCCTTGCCAGTTTTCAAAGCATTCAACAGTTTGCG
Organism: Polia nebulosa; assembly: GCA_951329385.1. Taxonomy (NCBI): domain Eukaryota; kingdom Metazoa; phylum Arthropoda; class Insecta; order Lepidoptera; family Noctuidae; genus Polia; species Polia nebulosa. Next base: position 2,869,828 of record OX589592.1, on the reverse strand, counting down.
ACCTTCTTTAGGTCTGACTGGGTTTTTAAAATCAATTGTTTTGTACCTGTTGAGTATATCAGATGATTCCCCAACAGCATTTTCAGTTTCAGAGTCATTTTTCCAGTCTTTCGTTAGCAGAGCGTTCTCTAGAAAAGCGTCAGCTAATGCTTCGCATTGCTCTTGAACGGATGACGTTTGGGTGTTATTTGACTTCTTAAGGGGAGGGATTATGTTGGGTTTAAAATTGAGTGCTTTGACTATACGCCATATATCTGAGGCAGGGTTATCGACTTTGGATAGTTTCTTATTCCAGATCTCGTTGTTGTGACTTATTAATAAATGTTTGATGTTTTTATTAAGTGCATTTACTTTACCAGAAATATGTTTCTTCTCCATAGGATTTTTTTCTTTAAGAGCAAGCCTGCGCCACATATTCTTAACTTTAATCATGGTTTTAATACGTCTAGGAAGTTTAGTTTTACCTTCTCTCTTTAGTATAGGGACACTTAATTTACGAGCGTTAGTAATAACCATAGTTAGATTTTGAATTGCGGTATCTATTTCAGAGATTTCCTTAAAGGTGGCTGAACTCAATGCAATCTGCTGGTCAGTGAGGGATCTATACTTCACCCAATCCGCATCTTTGTAGTTGAAAGAGAATTCTCTCAAACGCAAAAAATCACCACCAATATTTAGTTTAATATTTAGTTTTACTTCTGGTGTACAACAACAATAAAAAAAAAGTAAAAAAATACTAAAAATCGAAAAATAAAAAACTTTTTTCAAAAAATACAACCGACTTCTAAAAATTGCAAAATAACTTTAATTTCGGAAGTCGGTGTCAATTAACGAAGAAATAAAAAAAAATATGTACACCGACTTCGACCGGGTTCCTAGAGAGGAGGCCTGTGTCCCATTAGTGGGAACATTATAACGCTGGTTATGTTATGCTATGTTAAGGCCCTACTACCGGCCAAGTGGCGCCCTCATTGAATAAAAAATCGTAGCATAGCATAAAAAATAAATATTAAAGAATCCAACGTCGCTTTTGTTACAAAGAGGATAAAGTATTTTTACGTTGTTAAAACAGGTCTCAGAACGTTTCGTATCCAAAGTAGTAGGCAAAAGTGGCAGAAACGGCCGTTTTTTTTACTTTTGACTACTACTTTTGAGAGATATTATTTTTTAAGCTAGCTACGATTTTTTATTCAATGAGGCGCCACTTGGCCGGTAGTAGACCCTTAATGGCGTACGTTCAACGCAGAATATTAGCGGCATATTCACATGTTGCACTGTTATCAAACTACGTAATTATGCACGACCATAAAAGTGGTATGTTTGACACAAAACATTGCGATAAGAAATTCACCTTTTGTATGTTTTTATAATTATTGGAGTTTTTATGAACAAATAACGGTTTAATAACATTAGTCTAACTACCTATTTGTGACTATCAGTAAAGGGTAGAAACTTCGCAGTATAATCTATATATTTAGAAATGAATCCCTATTTCAATCGGTCACGGCATCACGCGTGAACGGTTGGACCGATTTCGCGAATTCTTTTTTTGTTGTGTTTTTTATTGTCAGGAGAAGGTTCTTATGAAAGAAAAATTAAAGGTACAATTCCGTGTATCGCGGCCAATCGCAGACGCGCGATTGCGGCTTATGCGATAATAGTCAGAGTATGAGAATGTATGCCGCCGCTTCCAAGAACTGCGACAGACGCGCGGCCTACGACTGACTTAGGCTGCGCGCGCAATACAAAAATACTCTGACTATTGTCGCAACAGCCGCGCGCGAAATATCGCGTGCGACTGCGATCGGCCGTGATGCACGGAATTGCACCTTAAGGGTCTACTACCGATGCCTAGGGCCTAATTCTGCAAATGAGTTAACGCACCCCTGGGCACTCAGGCAGGGAAGAAACAGGGGTGAGTTTTAGTCAGTAAGAGTCTGACACGCCCTCTCGCTCCACCCAGAGCGGGAGAAGTAATTGGACGATTTTTCACCCCACAAAAAAAGGGTCTACTACCGGCCAAGTGGCGCCCTCATTGAATAAAAAATCGTAGCATAGCATAGAAAATAAATATTAAAAAAAAATCAATGAGGGCGCCACTTGGCCGGTAGTAGGGCCTTAAGAGAGTTGCGCGGCAAATTAGAAAGTTTCAGAAAACTAAGGGCCCTTTTCCTTTTGCCCGCGTGCGGGCTGCTGGCATTCTATAATTTCACACATGTGTTTCCTATCATGCGGGCAGCACGCGCGCGGAACGCAGATTGGGTACAGGCGCGTGACTGCGCTTGTGCCAGCCGCATGCGGGCGAGCGTTCTTCTTCCGCCAGTGTACTTTTTACTGTCGTGAGGTAACGAATGGTCGACTGGTAGAAAATGCCTAAGGCATTAAGTCCGCCATTGTACAGTAATTTTTACTTGTGCATTAAGTTTAATAAATAAATAAATAAATAAATAAATAAATAAATAAATAAATGGTCACAGTACAGTACGGATAGTGCAACACGCATGTGGGCTACACGCACGAGACTGCAGCGGCGAATAGAGGTGTGTAACTCTTTACGGAACCGACTCACTGATCCGAATCTTTGAAGTGATTCAAAAGATTGGTTCAGTAACTACGTTTCAAACGCACCATTTGGATCTGAATCATTACTTTGCTCCGTGCTCTTTCCGCGCGACGCGGCGCTGAATGAAAAGTGAGCGAGAGAGGGAGACTGAGACACACTGATTTACTTTACTACTGTACCGCGACTCGCGAGTGAGCGGGTGACATAATACAATCTATACAAGTCAGAAAGAGATACCAAATGACATGTGTATCACTCATACTTTCACAGTTTTTCGTTGTTGTTATCCATGCACGTAAAAATTACCATTATGGCGCTTACATATCAAATAATATATGATTGTTATTTGCTTATTTTTAATGTTTGCACTAACAAGCGTATTAGCCAGCTGGCCATAAATTATCGAATAGCCGCCAGTCCTAAGCCTGGTTACAGTATGAAGGAAGATCGATTTTATTTATAATCTTAATTCTTCCTTAGTACATTTTGTACACTTAAAAAAATACAATGCAACATTCGGCATTGTTTACATATAATTCTGACTCAGTAGTAAACGCTCTGTATTTCATATCATTTGTTTCATTCTGTATTTTATATCATTTGAGCCGATGATCCAAATGATCCAAATGATCCAAATGAAACATATCAGTGATTCGGATCATTTCAGTGATCCAGATGCAAATGTTCCAATCGCAAAAATGATACACTTTGCCCACGCCTAGCGGCGAATGAAATTTTGTTCCTGCGTGTGGCGAGGACCATGCTATCAAGTGGACCAGATCCGCACGCGGGCTGCTACCCGTATAACAGGAAAAGGGCCTTTAACGACTACTTAAACATCGCGCGTTTGACAGTTCATAGCTAAGACAGGAAAATGTCTCTCGGGTCAGCTAGTTAGCTAATAAATTTTTCTAAGGATTTATTTGCAACGTAAACAAAATCTTCAATTTTTTTTCCTTGCGGAAGCACGGTTTGTGCATAGGTATAGCCAGTGTCAAGTTTAGAAAGTAATTCGTTTTTTTGCAGAATATAGACACTTTGTTTTATTTTCCATTAAAATGCGGATGTAACACATTCTGTATGTGCAGTATTTGTCAGCAAATGTATCGAGTCAACCTTGTCAGCTTCACTGAGGTAGTCAGTACTCTACTACAATTAAATTCTCAGCTTCATTTTATTTATTTATCCTTTATTTCAGGCAACTAAGACCCATAAAACACAATACATAATTAAATAAGTATAAAACAATTATTATAAACTAATACATATTTTATACAATAAACAAAAACGTACACGAAGTGACGGCTCCGTGTTACGCTGTGAGGTGTCGTGTAGCTGGTCGCAGAAACGCAGATACAGCACAGCACACCTTTCGGCCAAAACTCTTCCTTGAGGAAGGTCATCAAATGGTGAGTCGGAACGCGCACCATGAACGACTTGACTTCTCCACCCTCAAGACACCACACAAGATAAGATTCCACATATTTTCCAGTTGCGTAGACACTTGAGACACAAAACTACAATTTTTGACCGACTTCGCAAAAAGGAGGAGGTTCTAGGTTCGACTGTATGTATGCTTTTTTTTATTTATGTGCACCGTGTTTGTATTTTATTTCTTCGTTAATTGACAGCGACTTCCGAAATTAAAGTTATTTTTCAATTTTAAGTGTATTTTTTTTTGGAAGTCGGTTGTATTTTATGTAAAAAAGTTTTTTTATTTTCCTCTTTTTAGTTGTTTTACCCCAGAACTAAAACTAAATATTAAAGTTACGTCCGAATTGATAACCCCAATAACATGGAACATGGGATTTGGACATACTCGTAATTGGAAGAGACCAAAACGTCATCTACGTTTTTTGTATTTGTTGATTTTTTCAAAAAGCGCTAATATGCAATTTCGATATAATTTATATGGGACCACTTCTGGAGTACTTATAATCTTTCGGATAAAAAAGAATTTTGAAAATCGTTCCTTAACTGACAGAGAAATCGGTGCACATAAATAAAAAAATGAAAATAAAACATTAATAGATAGATACATAGTTAGAATCCAGCAGGTGTGTGTGGAATCCATACGATACTTTCGTATGGATTCCACTCTTCTACTTTCCACTTACGTGGTTTTGTTAGAGAAAATACAAAAAGCGTTCCTCAGATTTATGTACAAGCGGATACATGGCTATTACCCTTACCTCTATCCGACCAAATTTCTACTGGGTTGCCTCGGATATAACTCGTTAGAGGTAAGACAAGTACGTGACCAGCTCACCATGGCCTGTAAAACGCTCCGTGGTAATATTGACGCGCCGGATCTGCTTGCTTTGTTAGCTCGCTTTTATGTGCCGGAGAATATTTGCTGTGCCTCAGCTTCGCACCGGTTCACGTGCTGAGTCTCCAATACCTCGTATTCTGGTTGCACTTAATGATCTCTTGGATTCTAATCCAACAAACGATCTGTTTGCGGATGAATGGACGAAGATTTTATTGGCATGTCCGAAGTAGGTACCGTGAGAGGGATTTATGATAGAGTTTAGAGATCCTTTTCTTTTTTTTTTTTTTATGTATGTCCGCCGATTTCTCCGTCAGTTGTGGACCAATTTTCAAAACTCTTTTTTTATCCGAAAGAATATACTCCCGAGGTGGTCCCATATAAATTTTATCGAAATTGCTTAAGCGCTTTTTGAGAAACTGAACAAAAACGAAAAATACGTTTACCTCGATGACGTTTTGGTGTACTCCAAATGTTTAAATTCCACGTTCCATGTTATTGGGGTTTTTAGTTGTGGGGTATAACAACTAAAAAGTGAAAAATAAAAAACTTTTGGAAGTCGGTGTTTGTAATTTACTTCTTCGTTATTTGACACCGACTTCCAAAATAAAAGTTATTTTTTAATTTTTAGTGTATTTTTTTGAAAGTCTGTTGTTTTTTTTGTAAAAAAGTTTTTTATTTTAAATGTGATTTCGTAGTTTTCTCTTTTAATTATTGTCTTTTGTTAAAAATCTTTAGTTTTAGTTACTGTAATTGGTTTTAAACCGTTGTAATTAATTAAATAAATAAATACATACAGTCGAACATAGAACCTCGTCTTTTGTGCGAAGTCGGTTAAAAATTGGTGTAGTTTTGTGTCTCAAGTGTTTTTTTTTGGATTTTTTGTAAAAAAGTTTTTTACATCACAATATCGACTAGGAATCAATTTTCGAATTTAATGAAAACAGCCACTCATCTTCACTCGATTAAAGCTCGCAAAAAAACATTTTTTATGTCAATATTTATAAGTAAAATTGTTGTTTCTATTTCTTCTATTCTATTCACATCACAAACTTAGTGTTTAGTGCTAAAACTTTAGAAATAAAAGTGAAAAATTCTAGTAAACAAAACTTAAAACTTAAAAGTGTCAAAGTGCCATAGACCATACACATAAACTCCTATTCATAGACCGTAGTTAAGCTACCAAGTTAACCTATAACACAAGTGTTGCATACAAAAAAAAAAAAAAAAAAAAAAAAAAAAAAAAAAAAAAAAAAAAAAAAAAAAAAAAAAAAAACAAAACTGACACAGTTGTAGTGCAGCCAACCTAACAGAGATAAAATCACGTTCCAGCTCTCACGTCGACATTTAATTATTGCATAGTAAAAAAAATAAAAAATTGAAACATGAGTGCTCCCGGAATGTCGGAAGATATGGCAAGGCTGTTCCAGATGATGAAATCTGAACTCGACCAACAAACCGCAACAATTACAAAGGGCGTTACTGAAAATATCATGCACAGTATAGATGAAAAACTAAAACCATTTTTGGAAGAAAATAAATATCTGAAAAATGAGATACAAAGATTGAATGAAAAAGTGAAGTATTTGGAAGACAAAAATAGAAAGAATAATTTAATACTACATGGCTTAAAAGAAACAGAAAAGAATCACCAAGAATTATTCAATATAATAAAAGAAACTCTGGAAAATCTAGATGTCAACATTGATATCTACGAAATAGACAACTACTATAGACTGGGAAAGAGACAAGATGAGAAAAAGATAAGACCAATACTTATATCTTTTACATCATACCAAAAGAAGAAAATAATACTGAAAAATAAAATTAAGATGCCCAAACAAACATATATTACCGAAGATTTTTCGAAAGAAACGATGGAAATGCGCAAGAACCTACAGGAAAAACTCAGACAAGAAAAACAGAATGGAAAAGACGCATTCATTCGAAACAATAAAATAGTCACGAGAGAAACACCAGATGCAGAAAAAAGAAAGAGAGAGGCCTCGACGTCACCTAACATAGGTATATCAGCTCACTCCAGTGGCACGAAAAATATTATAGCACCTCCTAAACTGCACAAAACAAATGCATTTGAGTATATGAGAGCAAGAACGTCATCTCTGTCTGAAAAACCATCTCAACAACACAAACCGTAGGAATTATCAGACACCGGAAGCGAAATTGAAACAAAAAATATAGGCAATAAATTAAGGAAAAATAACAAAAGCCCCAATACGGTTGGTCACCGCGGGGTTATTGACCAAACCCCCCAAAATCTCATATCAACGATCAATAATCAAACATCAACAAAGATCCAGAAAAAGAGACTACACATCGCAACACTAAATACAAGATCATTAAAGTCGAAGGAATGTTTAACAGAACTAAAACAAGCGTTGCAGAATATTAGTTGGGATATCCTTGGAATAAGTGATGTAAGGAGATCGGCAGAAAAAATTGAAGAACATAAAGATCACATTTTATACTATAAAAATGAAATACCAGGAGTATACGGCGTGGGCTTCTTAGTTAAGAAGTATTTAAAAAAATATATATTAGAATTTAAAGGAATATCGGACAGAATAGCCGTCCTAAACATCATACTTCCTGATCACAAACATCGGACTTCAATAGTTCAAATATATGCTCCTACTGAGGTAGCAAAAAAAGAAGTTAAAAATAGTTTTTATGAAAACCTGAATAAAACTATGGAGACTCTATATAACACCGTTATTGTAATGGGAGATTTTAACAGCCAAATTGGCCAAAGAGAAAAGGACGAGGACAAAATACTTGGTCCCTATACAACTGGAAAAAGGAATGACAACGGACAAAGATTAATAAACTACGCGTTAGAAAATAACTTACATATTATGAATAGTTTTTATAAAAGAAAGCATAAAAGAAAATGGACGTGGGAATCTCCTAATGGCAAAGTAAGAAATGAGATAGATTTCATAACTACGAACAAGCCAAAGCTTTTCTTAAACGTCGAAGTCCTTAATAACTTTAATTATAACTCTGATCACAGATTACTCCGAGGTCATTTGCACATACTTGAGCCAAGGAAATCAAGGAAATATATTAAAAAAAATACAAAACAATCAATTACACTACCACTTCCAAATCAAATAATAGAATCTTTAAAAACTAAATTAATACCAATAAATGAAAATAAAACGGTCCAGGAAAAGTATGATACCTTTGAAGAAAAAATAAAACAAATCAATAAAAAACTAGAAAGAGACAAACCATTAAAAGATAGATTGGGATCAGAAGCAAGAAAATTAATTCAACAAAGAGCACTCTTATTTAAAAACAGGAAAAATAATAAACAACATATAACTACACTAAGTAAAAAAATTAATGTAGAAATAAGAAAGTACAGACATAAATTGAGAACAGAATTAATACAATTCCATATAACACAGTCAGGCGGAATTAAGAGGGCATGGAAGGAACTTCAAGAAACTACAGATTGGATTATTAACATAACACATCATAAAACCAAAAAACATAAATCAAAAAGGAACGAAATACTAGAAACAGCAACTGATTTCTACCGTGAACTTTATAATGACGACCAAAGTACATCAACTATAAACAAGAAGACAGTCACTGAGGAACCAATTCCAAACATACTAAGGGACGAAGTCATCAAAGCCATAAAATCACAGAAGACAGGGAAATCACCAGGTGAAGACAACATCTCTAATGAAATTTTAATTGGAACATCTGAAGTTATTTTAAACACACTGACGAACCTATTTGAAGAAATTATAGCAACTGAATATATACCTCATCAATGGACCACATCTACCATAATTCTACTTCACAAAAAAGGGAAAACAGATGATATTTCGAACTACAGACCTATCTCGCTAATGTCAAACGTATATAAAATATTCTCAAAGATAATACTGGAACGACTAACAAAGACGTTAGACGAAAATCAGCCAAAAGAACAGGCAGGGTTTCGAAGTGGCTTCTCAACTATCGACCACATACATACCATTAAACAAATTATTCAGAAATGCAATGAATATGGAATAAACTATTACTTAGCATTTATAGATTACAATAAAGCATTTGACTCGCTTAAACATAAAAAAATATGGGAAGCACTTACTTCACAAGGGGTCCACAATAAATACATTCGTATAATTAAGAACATATACGGAAATATGAAAGCTAAAATTCGCACAGAAAAGGTAGGAGAATATTTCCCCATTAGACGAGGAGTTCGACAGGGAGACCCTTTATCACCCAAACTTTTCTCGGCAACCTTAGAACACGTATTTCGACAGCTCGAATGGACTGAGTATGGTGTAAATGTTAATGGAGATTTAATAAACCATTTGAGATTCGCCGACGACCTTATACTAATATGCCAAGATCCAAAGACCCTACAGGTTATGATAGAACAACTGGTGCATGAAAGTGAAAAGGTGGGACTATCGATGAACACCAGTAAAACTAAATTGATGACAAACTACACTAAAATCCCTATTAAACCCAACAACGTTACGGAATTGGAATATGTAAGCGAATACACATATCTTGGTCAAATAATATCTCCCACAGACGTCACAACAAAGGAAGTAAAAAATAGGATAACCATAGGATGGAAGAGATACTGGGCTCTAAAAGACGTCATGAAAAACTCGCTTATATCAATCGAAGGTAAGAAGAAAATATATAACACATGTATTCTACCAAGCATGACCTACGGATGTCAGACATGGAGTTGTACAAAGAAAAATATTAAATCACTTGAAGTTTGTCAACACAGAATGGAAAGAAGTATACTCAACATAAAATTAAGAGACAAAGTTCGTCTAAAAACAATAAGGAAACAAACCAGGATTACTGATATAAAATACCGAATCAAACAACTCAAATGGAAATGGTCGGGACATTTAATAAGAAGTAAGACAGAAAAGTGGGCAAAAGAAGTGACGGAATGGTGCCCTAGATATAAAAAGAGGAGTAAAGGTAGACAGTATCGTAGATGGGAAGATGATATTAAAAAGGTGGCAGGAACTACTTGGATGAGGAAGGCGAGAGACAGATCGTTGTGGAGAACACTTGGGGAGGCCTATGCTGGCAAGCAAGACAATCTAGAAACCGGTGTCTGATGATGCAGATTAGGATTTACATTCACCTGCATAAACCATTTTGTAGAACTGAACAAAATCAAGATGTAATGTAATTCTTTAGATTGTTAATAAAGGCTATTATTATTATTATTATTATTATTATGTCCGCCGATTTCTCCGTCAGTTGTGGACCAATTTTCAAAACTCTTTTTTTATCCGAAAGAATATACTCCCGAGGTGGTCCCATATAAATTTTATCGAAATTGCTTAAGCGCTTTTTGAGAAACTGAACAAAAACGAAAAATACGTTTACCTCGATGACGTTTTGGTGTACTCCAAATGTTTAAATTCCACGTTCCATGTTATTGGGGTTTTTAGTTGTGGGGTATAACAACTAAAAAGTGAAAAATAAAAAACTTTTGGAAGTCGGTGTTTGTAATTTACTTCTTCGTTATTTGACACCGACTTCCAAAATAAAAGTTATTTTTTAATTTTTAGTGTATTTTTTTGAAAGTCTGTTGTTTTTTTTGTAAAAAAGTTTTTTATTTTAAATGTGATTTCGTAGTTTTCTCTTTTAATTATTGTCTTTTGTTAAAAATCTTTAGTTTTAGTTACTGTAATTGGTTTTAAACCGTTGTAATTAATTAAATAAATAAATACATACAGTCGAACATAGAACCTCGTCTTTTGTGCGAAGTCGGTTAAAAATTGGTGTAGTTTTGTGTCTCAAGTGTTTTTTTTTGGATTTTTTGTAAAAAAGTTTTTTACATCACAATATCGACTAGGAATCAATTTTCGAATTTAATGAAAACAGCCACTCATCTTCACTCGATTAAAGCTCGCAAAAAAACATTTTTTATGTCAATATTTATAAGTAAAATTGTTGTTTCTATTTAAATTCTCCCACTGATATAAAGCCACCACTGCGTGCTAAAGGTTCCTTAATTACCCTTTTTATAAACGGTGGGAAATCATCAAATGACTTCTTCCGCTCTGGGTGGAGCGGGAGGGCATGTCAGACTCTTACTGACTTAAACCCACCCCTGTTCCTTCAGTTATCAGTGCCAGGGCCGGTGACTCCTTCTATCTCTCCCGCGACCCTGGCAGGCATCGGCCCTAGCAGAACCCGTCACTGCTTGCTGACATCTCTTTGAGGCCCACGTAGAACACTACGCGCCGTCGACTCGGGCCTGCAGGTGTATTCGCTGACTCAGTTGACATCAATTTGATAGGCTGTTTGCAGTACATTGCTCGGTGGACATCGATTTATAACAGCCACTACGTTGTACATTTTTGTTTTCCTATACGTCAAAGCAGCAATGTACTGCAAAGTGCCTATCAAATTGAAGTCAACTGAGTTAGCGAATACACCTGCTGGTCCTTACCGGACGGCGAGCTACCCGTTACTCGCCGTCCGCGAGCCCGCGCCCGCGGTGTCCGGGAATCGGCTTGCGACTCCCGACGCCCAGGGCGTCTCATGGGACGACTAAGGTCGTGAGGGCGCGAAGCAAAGAATTGCCTCTCCCTCACGCGTCCCACCTCCTCCTTTGCGAGCATTACTGGTTCAAAATCCTTAATCAACCAGCCTTCCTTTTCCCAAGTATGTTGTGGTCGGCTTCCAGTCTAACCGGATGCAGCTGTGTCTCAGCATTTTACATGGAGCGACCGCCAATCTGACCTCCACAAACCAGTAACTGCTAGGGGTAACGCGATAAGTAGGTACCATTGTCAAGACTTGTGTCAGGTTTTTCGGCTTCTGACTATACATAACGACTGTTGAAGATCTTTAAACGGCAGACATGTTTTTTGAGGAACGGAGGAGTCTCGGTATGTAATGGATGGTCACCCATCTACTGAACGACCTCAGCAAGCGTTGTTTAACCTTGAAAATCAACCCGTACGGCAGTTATTACTTAGCCAGGAGCTCGATCCTCTCTCATAAAATAAAGCTTTAATAAAATAAACGAATTTAAAAAAAAAAAACACTGATGTGAAACATCTTTTGGCGCGGCTTGGCAGTAAAATGAACTCGAATACCGTGACGGCAAACGGCATGACACTGTCGTGTCACGATGCCCCCACTACGCCGCCGCTCTCGGACTCCCTTCGCCCTAGAAACATCTATGCGAAAATAAGTTATACAATACACAAGTACAACAACAACAACAAACAACAGTAAACAACAACAAGAACACAACACCACCACCAACAACAATAACACAACACCAACAACAACTAACAACAATTCTGAATTCGAATATTAAAATAGATGTTTCACAATCATCTGCCAGGCGTCCCGTGACGGCCAACTGTTCTTTTTTAAAAAGCTTTTATACCGGCTATCTCAATAAGATGTGTTCACAAAATTTCGTGTCCGTTCTGTTGAGCATTGAAGAGTTCCTTTATCTGGAGCTAATCCTGGATGTTGATTCAGATCATGCTTATCATAAAAATGCATTGTCACCAGAAATAAAAGTGTATGCAATAACTCAATCGGATACCAACAAATGGTCGAAAACTGGTTTGACAATTCGGACAATTTACAAACATACGGACAGTACAAGCTAAATATTTTATTTAACTTCTAAAAATAGCCTCTATTTTCCAAGAAAAAGTACATTAAGATTTCAAGTAATTTAACATATAAAACTAAAAATTATGGGTTGATTCATTCTTGGATGGAGGCCTCCTTCGGTTGCCATTGATTCCTTTCATTTGCTGTCCTATTCCTGATATACTTCCCCAGCTATACCGTCGATGTCGTCTCGCCACCTTTGTATAGGTCTACCGCACTGTCTTTATCCTTCATTCTCGAGGTATAGGCTCGTTACAATCCCCGAAAAATCCTGTAGGGGTTCCTGTAGGGGTGAAGACGCAGGAAGAACCCAGTTATAATAATATGTAACAACAGAAGACTGACTGTATATTCCGCGAATTGCAAGCAATCAACACTAAACTTCATTAGAGACGATATTAAAGTCTCATTAAGGCCGCTCCCATCCTATTACCATTTACTGGCCACAGTGGCCACAATTTTGACCTAACTACTACCACAGATAATATAATACTAGCGTACTACTACTAAGAATCCTCTAATACAGTCTCGACGCGTAGCGTCGTAGCACTCGTAGCACTCGTAGCGCATCGCGTAGCAGATTGAAGTGAAAACTTCTTTAGGCGCGTTGGACATTTTTGAGATGGGAAAAAACAATTGAACTCGCCACCGACACCGACGCCGATAGCGACACCAAGACCGCTACGAGTGCTACGACGCGTAGCGATTGAAGTGAAAACTTCTTTAGGCGCGTTGGGCATTTTTGTTCAAGTTTTCACTTCTGTCGGCACTCCCGGAGTGCCATTCTTTTTATTTGTTACTCGGTCATGTGGGGTATAAAATAATTTTCTGTAGTTTGAAAAAATACTAAAAACACTTTATTTTTCGTAGTTTTCTCAGCAAACCCTTTTATTTGATACCCATATCAACTAGTCCGCCATCTTTGGGAGTCCGCCATATTTTATTTAGAATGACGTCACTAAGCCGACCATGCATTTTCATCGCTCCTTGATAAGTGTGCGAGGTTTCAATTCAAGCCGACGTTTTGGTGGGTGAAAATCACGTTCAAAGATTCCGTTACATAGATACATACCAAGCTGATAAAAGCGTGTTAATAAAGAGCTCGAAGAGGTGATTCCAAAAATATAACTCAGTAAAATGTAGGAAAGGGAAAAAAAACAAAAAAGAACCGGCTGACATAAAACAACCAAAAAGTTAAAAAAAAGGTCACTTTTCAAGAAGTTTGATGCAGTTGGAGCTACATTATCATCATCAACCTTATAATGTCCCCACTGCTGGGGCACAGGCCTTCTCTCCGTGAGAGGGTGTGGGCCGTAATCCACCACGCGGGCCCAATGCGGGTTGGTGGATGTCACATATCATCGAAGTTTTGGTTCGAGGACATGCCGGTTTTCTCACGATGTTTTCCTACACTGTTTTGAGAGCCGGTGCTGAAATATTTTACACAAAGTAAAGCACCTGGCTGGGTTTGAACTCATGACCTACAACTTGTAAGTCGCAGCCGTTACCACTGGGTCACCACTGCTTCAGAGCCACATATATACTCGTAGAACTGACAAGTTCTAGTAGAATATAGCTGAAATTTAAACTAAGCGATGTGTTCTCCGTGCGGGTTGGTGGATGTCATATGTCTTCGAATTTTTGGTTCTAGGAAATGCTACTTTCCTCACGATGTTTTCCTTCATCGTTTTGAGAGCAGTGGTGATGAAATAATTTACATAAAGTAAAGCGCCTGCCTGGGTTTGAAGTCACGACCTACAACTTGTAAGTCGCGGCCGTTACCACTGGGCCAATGGGCCCGCGTGGTGGATTTCGGCCCACACCCTCTCACAGTGCCTCACGTGTCCACTCCTGTGCCCTAGCAGTGCTGGGGACATTAAAAGGCTCATGATGATGATGTGTTAACTGTGTACCTATCAGTTCAATCCCCAATAACATGGAACGTGGAATTTAAACATTTGGAGAACACCAAAACGTCATCGAGGTAAACGTATTTTTCGTTTTTGTTCAGTTTCTCAAAAAGTGCTGAAGCAATTTCGATAAAATTTATATGCGACCACCTCGGGTGTATATACTTTCGGATAAAAAAGAATTTTGAAAATCGGTCCACAACTGTCGGAGAAATCGGCGGACATAGATAAAAAAAAACATACATACAGTCGAACATAGAACCTCCTCCTTTTTCTAAAGTCGGTTAATTAAAGGGCTCCCCTACTGTGTTATTTTTTGCCTTTAATGCTCGATCTTATTAATGGCCACAAGTAGACGCGTATAATCTTGTACGATGGTACGGAACCCTTATGCGCGAGTCCGACTCGCACTTGGCCGGTTTTTAAACGGTGTCTATCTAAATTCTGAACAGAAATGTGACACTAGAGGAACTATTCAACCAATAAAATAGATACTTGTACTGTGCGTAGTTTTATTACAGTGTGTCTCAATTAATTATATTGCATTCTGGATGGGCATTCGATATGGTATCAATAAGCAATCATCAGTTAATATATTGTCGTATGATCGACCATATATTAGTATGTCACATGATTTTTATTGTTAGGCTAGCCGCTGACTTGTGGTTTTTGTCGCTGTCACCTACTGTCACTCATGATGCGCCTACTTGAAAAGTCACTGGGCAACAAAACGAACTCATTCTTGAAATGGATTTCGTAATAAGTGCTCTTCAAATAAGAAGAAGAAAAATGAAACGAAAAAAACTCTACTGAGTGTACTCCAAATACACTGAAAGATGGTTTCAAGGAAAGTTTTACACTTTATATTCTAAACTACGTCAGTATCCTTCATAATTCAGTCACCTAGGAACTATTTGTCACCGTGTTGTCACGTCACCATGATCAGCGCACTCCCATGTATCTTCATAGCACTCGACTGGGTAACAAAAAGTCACGGTGACAAAAATCACAAGTCAGCGGCTAGCCTAAGCGATGATGATTTTAGGCATCAATACAAACGAACGTTTCTTAACGATTTTGACAGAAAAGAGAGCTCTGGATACACTTAAGGACTATTGCACTCAAATCAAATCATTAGTCATTTGTTCAAGCTAGGCTGGGAGCTAGCACTTATTGAACGTCAAAGTTCCACATAAAGACAGGCCCCCAAGAACGCCCA
Source organism: Polia nebulosa (assembly GCA_951329385.1). Taxonomy (NCBI): domain Eukaryota; kingdom Metazoa; phylum Arthropoda; class Insecta; order Lepidoptera; family Noctuidae; genus Polia; species Polia nebulosa. Next base: position 2,854,190 of record OX589592.1, on the reverse strand, counting down.
CACTTCACCACTTTCTAAAGTTTTAGCTGGGAATAAGTGGCGTAACAAACTCTACTTCTAGTCAAGCGTGCTCCATCGTCGACCACATCATCGCTTACAATCAACTGAGATAGTGGTCAAACAGCAGCCTATCAATAATAAAAAAGCGAATTGCGTAGCGGTGTCGGTGGCGCGCGAGTTCAATTGTTTTTTCCCATCTCAAAACTGCCCAACGCGCCTTAAGAACTTTCCACTTCAGTAACGTTAAGATTAGTCAGCACTCATTGCCTAAATGCTTACCCGTGTCACCCTCTTACACATTTAGGTACCAATTTATTAGAGCTCACCGCCTCACCTCGTTTCTAGGCATAGGGTAAAAACAGGACAGTTGCCCCAAGGGTATAGTTGCCCCGATTGTAATTACTTTAGTTTCGCGGATAAATCGCATGTTATTTTATTCTATCGAAAGACGCTCCAACTAAGTACCACTAAGTTGACTCGCGCATGTCTCTGCGATTGCATGGGGACGCAAAATGCGATCAAGTTTTTGTGGCATAAGTAAATGTTTTTTTTCTTGGCGGATATGGAATAGGGAGCTATTCCCTATGTGGGATAGATGTCCCAAAATATAAGGTCCGCAAAAATCGGTAATAATCTGGAAATATTAAAAATAATTAGATATTAATATTTTTACTTTTCATAAATCTGTAGGTAAAAAAAAACAAAGTACCAGCCATTTTTACAAATCAAGTATTTTGATATGTGTAGTGATTTTAAAAAGTGTGGCAACTATCCCAGTTTTACCCCATGCCCAGAAAAAGGAGGTGACCGAAATATTATAGCCATCTCTTCTTTTGCCTTTGTGTGTATCACTCTCGTTTGTTCAGTAAGTCAGATGTGACCCATTTCTACAGAATTAATAATACCATGAATAAAATTCATGTCGGAAACACGATTCCTTTCAATGCACACGTAAATATTCATGTACACAGAAGGGTCGATTTGAATAGCCATGGAAATAAGTACAATCAAGTTACGATCAACTGTGTGTTTTGTGGGGATTCTTTTATGCTGTGATCAAGGACGAAGGGAACGCTATGAGGACTATTGAAGCGTGGTCATGTAAAGCATCAACGAGACATGCAAAGCACATTTTTAATTTAAAATAACTTTAAGAAGGTCGGTCGAAACCGGTCGTGATGTACTTGGTATTTTAAGGCGCTATTAACTGCCAATAACCTTGAGTGGTTAGCTTGCGTGTTCTGTGCTGAGCTCACGTAACACGTCGTACGTCCACCCAGTAATAGGACTCGCCCATCAAAGAGCGCAGTCCGAAATTAGACGTATTATTAATTTAATATAAATAAAATAACAGGTATCATACTAAATATAAATAATTAAATAATCTTTAAAATGGTGAAGGTTTCATAAAAATACGTTATAAAGCTTTTGCGTGATTCTTAATTTTTATCCGCATTAGACATAACTTTATAATTTCAAATATTCACATACCAAATTAGAAACGATATCGTCTAGACTTCTAGAGTAACATAAATATTTTTTTCAAAGAAATAAAAGTAGTCGCTTAGACGTGATGTTCAATTAAAAATCATTAGACGTCGTATATCTGCGCCTTAAGGTGGAAGCTCCAGGCTAGCCCGCGAAATTCAAATTTTCGTACGTTGTTTGCAATTTGCAGGTCAGTATCAGGTTGTATGTTTGTCAAAATATTATAATTATTAAAATCATCAAAAAAAGATAAAAAAGTCTATAAAAAAAAAGTAGCGAGGGAATGACAGAATAGAATCTTCAATCTCTAGGTAAACATACTAGTAATATTACAAAAGTGCAGAGTGCTCTAGGTTTCATTTTAAAATGAGAAATTGCATGTATCTTAGGGTTCTGTACCCGAAGGGTAACCAACAGGACTTTATTGTTAAGCCTCCCCTGATGTCCGTCCGTCTGTCTGTCAGCGGGCTGTATCTCATGATCCGTAATAGGTAGACAGTTGAAATTTTAGCAGAATGTGCATTACTGTTGCCGCTATAACAACAAATAATAAAGATAAATAAAAAATTAAAGGGGGCTCCCCTAGTAGAATCGGTTTTTTTTGCTTGATCTTAATAATGGCAACAAGTAGACGCGTGTAATCTTGTACGATGGTACGGAACCCTTTACGAGCGAGTCCGACTCGCACTTGGCCGGTTTTATTTATTTAATTCTTTAGATGTTAATCTGTAGTGCTATTCTGTAAAATCTCACCGTGAATACTTAGGTGAAGTGAACGTGAAGTGGGCTGTCAATCCATACAATCAAAGTGGAATGACAGTTCACTTCACGCTCACTCCACCTAAGTTTTCACGGTGAGCTGTTAACAGAATCGACCAGCAGATCGTTTTTACAAGCATTTATTTAACTTACAATTTGCGACCACTTGTTGATTTCAGATAGAGCTGAAATATGCTGCTAAATATACATGTAATTATGTAAGTCCGGCGACATTTTGTTGCGGGAACCAAGACAGTTTAATCCTTTCTCTGGGACTCGTCGAGCTTCATTGCCTCGATGTTTTTTCTGGTGGTCGCTACACTTGATTCTGGCTTACAGAAGTTACAGTGGTTCGGGAATAGTATGGCGGCCTTGTCCCATTAAAAAAAAGTCCAGTGACAATGCAATTTTATGGTACCATAGAGTTGATCTGATGATGGCACCGGGGAGTAGGGACTGGAATTCCCTGATGGCAAATGGTAGGACAGTTAAATTTAAGTTAGTATGTTTTGATATTATGTGTACTTTCCATTACACATGATGACGAGTGTCAAAGCTATTTTTTTCTAAGTTTTTTGAAGTGAAAACTTAATTAGGCGCATTGGACATTAATTTTGAGATGGGAAAAGACAATTCAATTCGCCACCGACACCGACACCGACTAGATACCTACACCGCTATGAGACGATCACTCGTAGCGGATCGCGTAGCAGATTGAAGTGAAAACTTCTTTAGGCGTGTTGGGCATTTTTGTCCAAGTTTTCACTTCTGTCGGCACTCCCGGAGTGCCACTATTTTTAAAAATTTTATTATTAAAATTTAAGCTTGTTTAAAAAAACTTTTAAAGTATAGGTACGATTTGGGTTTTAGCTAGTTCTTTGGTACCATACATCGCTTGTCATTAGCACATTAATTTATAAGTCCAGGAAGGCAAATGACACAAATTATTCGTTCTAATGAATGCACGTCCTTCGTTCATTCACTGGATTCTGGCACACATGGCCTAGTCAAGCGTATCCCTACTGATCTAATACAAGATACATTCGATATTTATAGCTAATAATGCATTATTCAACAATACATTTGTGTACGGCTCCGTTGGTCTGTACATCACCGCTCAGTTGACATCATTTCGATATGCCCTTTGCGGTACATTGCTGCTTTGCTCGGTGGACATCGATTATAATAGGCACTACGTAGTACATTTTTGTTTCCCTATACGTCAAAGCAGCAATATAGGTACTGCATAGTGCCTATCAAATTGATGTCAACTGAGTTAGCGAATACACCTGCTGGTGGACTAAATGGATTCAGACATGACTGCCAAGCGTCAGCTACTTTTTAACCAACTTTTGAAAAAGGAGGAGGTTCTATTCGTTGTTTTTTTTTTTATATATGTCTACCGATTTCTCCGTCAGTTGCGGACCTATTTTCAAAATTCTTTTTTATCCGAAAAAATATACTGCCGAGGTTGTTCCCGTATAAATTTTATCGAAATTGCTTCAGCGCTTTTTGAGAAACTGAACAAAAACGAAAAATACGTATACCTCGATGACGTTTTTGTGTTCTCCAAATGTTTAAATTCAACGTTCCATGTTATTGGGGTTTTTAGTTCTGGGGTATAACAACTAAAAAGTGAAAAATAAAAACTTTTTTACAAAAAAAAACAACCGACTTCCAAAAAAAACAAACTTTATTTTCGGAAGTCGGTGTTTGTATTTTACTTCTTCGTTATTTGACACCGACTATCTCACCTTCTTTTTTTGTTCGAAAGAGGTTTATTTCGAAATGGTCACAATTAAATTTCATATAGATCTGATGAAGATATTCGGAGATAGACAGTGGAACTCTTCATAACTTACAAACAGCAAATGATTCGCGATTACTACGATCGCTTATCTATGAATTGTTAACACAATTTAATGGGGAATCACAACTAAAAAGTGAAAAATAAAACTTGTTTACAAAAAATAGAACAGACTTCCAAAAACAAAACGAAAAGTGCAAAATAATTTTAATTTCGGAAGTCGGTGTCAAAAACCGAAGAAACAAAACCAGAAACACCGACTTCCGAAAATAAAATTATTTTGCACTATTTTGTTTTTTTTTTGGAAGGCGGTTCTATTTTGTGTAAAAAAGTTTTTTACATAGTTAGTTAACGTGATTAACGTGAAGCTGATAAAAGTGTGTTAAAAACCCAAAAATATACTCTTCGATCAAAAAAAAAACTTTCTTACAAAAAATAGAACCTACTTCCAAAAATATTGCAAAATAACTTTATTTCGGAAGTCGGTGTCAAAAAACGAAGACACAAAACCAGAAACACCGACTTCCGAAATTAAAGTTATTTTGCACATTTTTTGGAAGTCGGTTCTATTTTTATAAAATAATTCATATTTTAAATAAGGTATTTGATGTCTTTATATCTTTATCGGTCGTTCGGTCGAAGGAAAAGGAGTCTCCTTTCAGTATTTTTCACTATTGGTGGTAGTAGTTTTGGACTATTTGTCCAAATGGACATCCACGCCCACTTGGAAAGCCTGTATATTATTTAGTTGCATATATTATATGCAGTATAATAGGTACGTCAATTTCTGGGTTTGTATTCTAGCTGAAAACAGACGTCACTGGCAAATAAAGAAGTAATAGGTACCCAAGACCCAAGATGTTCCATCTTAAATTTTAATGACCCAACTCCCAATTGGCGCAGCGGCAAAGTGTCCGCCCGCTCGCTCAGGGTCGCGGATTCAATTCCCGCATCCGGACCAACAGAGCGATGAGGTGGCCTACAGACGTTCCGGCTCTAGATGCTTCTGTAATGGTCCTACGTCACAGGGAATCTTAAGGGTCATTACTCATACAATCCTCATACATTACCTCATTAATAGTAATATCAAGTACCCACAGATCTAAATTACCAATACTGCTCTACTGCATACTGCTGTCCTTAAGCTAAAGTGTCGTTAACTGGCATTTGTCGGGTTCCGTTTTTAGGGTTCCGTACCCGAAGGGTAAGGGACGCTATTACTAAGGCTCCGCTGTCCGTCCGTCCGTCCGTCTGTCTGTCAGCGGTGCCAGCTCATGATCCGTAATAGGTAGACAGTTGAAATTTTCTCAGAATGTGTGTTTTTGTTGCCGCTATAACAACAAATAATAAGAATAAATTAAAAATTGAAGGGGGCAAAAAAAGCCAAGAAACGTGTGTTTTTTTGGCTTTTTTTGCTCGATCTTAATAATGGCAACAAGTATAGACGCTTATTATCTTGTACGATGGTATGGAACCCTTTATTTATTTTTTTCGTGTCGTCCGACTCGCACTTGGCCGATTTTTTTTTGTACGTAACTCAAAATGTGGTTTTGTCAGATTAACGGCATTATATCTTGTAAGTATGAAAAGTATAAAATTTAACATAACACCACGCCCACATTCTCTCAAGGGTTGGCAGAGGTGTCGTATACCTATCCTGCTACTACTATTTCGCCATTCATGTTTAAAAGTACAATTGTCATAAAGAGTGAATAGGTTCCTTCCAGGCAAGCGTGCTGTATCGACAACCACATCATCGCTTACCAACACGTGAGGTAGTGGTCAAGCGAAACAATGTTTAAAAAAAACCAAGATAAGTCAAGAGTGAGTAGTTTACTTCAGGTCATCGCTTACCCTCAAGTAAGACAGTCGTCAAACAGGAACATAACAGTAAATAAATAAAACTTTAAACAACAAACTTAAAAAAAAAATACACTAAAAATGAAAAAAATAACTTTAATTTCGGAAGTCAGTGTTTGTATTTTATTTTTTCGTTACTGACTTCCGAAATTAAAGTTATATTTTTCATTTTTAGTGTATTTTCTTTTTTGGAAGTCGGTTGTTTTTTGTTTTGGTAATTTTATTTTTTATTTTTCACTCTTTAGTTGTTATACCCCAGAATTAAACACCCCAATAACATGGAATGTGGAATTTAAACATACTTGGAATTGGAGAAAACCAAAACGTCATCTATGTATACGTATTTTTCGTTATTGTTCAGTTTTTCAAAAAGCGCTGAAGCAATTTCTATATAATTTATATGAGACCACCTCGGGAGTACATTCTTTCGGATAAAAAAAGAATTTTGAAAATCGGTCCGCAACTGCCAGAGAAATCGGTAACACATACATACATTCGAACATAGAACCTTTTTCGAAGTCTGTTAAAAACAGATTCCGGGCGGCTACTGAGAATTGGAAAAAACCCAACAACACTCTGCCCGTGAAGAGTTGTCATTATCATCATCATTTCAGTATGACGACGTCCGCTGCTGGACATATACCTTCCCCAAGTGTCGCCACAACAACTGGTCCTGCGTCTCTTCAAAATTTTTGAAATCCACGCGGACGAAGTCGTGGGCGAAAAAGATGGATGGATTGTGTGAGGAGTGATATGAAAGAAATGGGAGTTAGCGATAGCGTTGACGGCTGACAGGACAGAATGGAAGAAAAAATACATGGGATAAGGGCAGGATGATGACGACGAAGTTGCGGGCGAAGTGCTAGTGTGAAATAAAATCTTTTTATATTTGAACGGTAACACGGTGGTTTGATCACGGCTGTGCCAGACCCATCATCAGAGAAGAAGTCATTCTCAGGAACGGTAACTACAGAAACTTACGCACTTTTGCGGTTTACAATGAAAAAAACAGCGTCACCAAAATTCTCCAGACACCAGACAGCCCCATCAATATAAATGTCATAAAAACATTATTTTGTGTACGAAGAAATGCGCCCGCGCTATTTTCGGTTACAGCTTTTAAAATTAGATCGCTTTCGTCACAGATATCAGCGTGGAGATTGTTAATTGCTTGTAAATTGTGCCCTATCTTGTCCTGCTCAAGGTTGGAAGTCAATTGGTAGTGATTTAGGTTAGTAGGAAGACCGTTTGTTAGGTGTTAGGGCATGAGTTAAGTCAATGGTTGGTTGGCTAGGTATTTCTCTATCTTGTTGTTAATCCACTATAAAAAAGTGTGTGTGTGTGTACTTATATACGCACGTAAGAAGTTATACTTCTTTGGAGTAACAATACAGGGTGTAACGGAAAGGTGTGGTCATATTTTAATAACTGCATCGGCCCATCGATATGAACAACTTTAATTCAGAAAAACTGAGGAAGTGCTCAAAAAAAAATTTTTTTTTAGAGAAAGTTGTTCATTTTCATGGGCAGTACCGGTTCTTCAAACATGACCACACCTTTCCGTTACAACCTGTATAAAAAACCAAACTGTCACAAAGTTTACAAAAGGAAAACAATAATTCTTCATGAACCACAGACCATAGCTAACTTCAGGGTGTCGGTTCTAGCTAACTTCACCCTGGGCACTCAGGCAGGGAAGGAACAGGGGTGGGTTTTAGTCAGTAAGAGTCTGACACGCCCTGCCGCTCCACCTAGAGCGGGAGAAGTCATTGGATGTTTTCCACCCCCCCACAAAAAAGGTGTCGGTTTTTTGTGACGGTGTACGTGCGCATCTTAAAAATTTTTTCTCTCATCATTTTTCCCAAACGCTCCAAAAGAAATATAACTTCAATAAATTGCGAAAGTAAGTTTGTGTGTTACATTTTCATGCCTAAACCACTGAATCAAACACCACGAAAGGAGAATGCTCATCAGCTATATAAAAAAAGTGCCTGAAATGGACACAACTACTAATATTCCTTAAATTTAGAATAAAATATGTTTAATGAAATAATTTCTAGGTTGGTTTATCTAGGGTAAAAATATAACGACCACTAAAATATTTAACTTGATATCCGCCTTACAACGCAAAACCATGAAGTAAACAATAAAAATAAGAAATGCAGTAATATCAAACTAGGGCCGGGGCCGCCTTGAAGCGGCTCCTCCCCAATCTGGGGGGTCCAAACGCCTCCTCCCGGAGGCTCTACGCGGGGATCGTGCGGTCCATGGCCCTTTACAGGGCACTGGTGTGGGCGCGCTCCTTGAGACGGCGACCAGCTCGCCGGTTGAACGCGTCCCAAAGGGTGGCATTCGGATGATCCAAGGATACCGCACGGTCTCCGGTGAGGCGGTGAGCCTCCTTGCCGAACTGTCGCCGTGAGATCTGGAGGCCCTCGCGCACCTGAATGAGTAGCGTGAGGAGGTGAAACGCCGGGGCGTAACACCTCGCGGCTCGGCGGACAGGGCTGCGGCAGGATCTCATGGCGACATGGAGAGCGACGCAACCCAGCGCTGGGCACGCCACCATTGCGGCGGTAGTGCCCCTCTTTGAAGAGTGGCTGGAGAGGCGCCACGGCGTCCTGACCTTCCGCCTGACGCAGGTCCTCAACGGACATGGAAGCTTCGAGAGGTTCCTGTGTAGGATAAGGCGGAGGGAAACACCCGGGTGTGACCACTGTGAGGATCGCCCAGAGGACACGGTGGAGCATACGGTGGAGATCTGCCCCGCTTGGGCGGAGCCCCACCGTATCCTCGTGGAGGCGATCAGCGGCAGCGACCTCTCGCGCCCGGCCCTGGTCCAGGCCATGGTACGGGGCGAGAGGGAATGGGAAGCAGTCTTCTCCTTCTGCGAAGCAGTAACACTCGCGAAGGAGGAGGCGGAACGGGTGATGGAGGCTCAACAACAGAGTCGCACGTCCTCAGCAGCAGCCGCCGCAGGAGACGCCCTGGGCGTAGGACGTCGCGAAACTATCTCTGGCCACCGTAGACCCGGGCCTGCGGACGGCGAGTAGTGGGTAGCTCGCCGTCCGATCAGCACCAGGCACGAGAGTCCACGGCGCGTACCACGCGCGCCTCAAAGAGTTGTCTGCAAAACATGACGGGGCTCGTCATGGCCGATGCCTGCCTAGGGGTTTCTGGGGAAATTCGAAACAGAGTTACAGCGCCCCTGGGCACTCAGGGCAGGGAAGGAACAGGGGTGGGTTTTAGTCAGTAAGAGTCTGACACGCTCTGGGTGGGGCGGGAGATGTCATTGAATGATTTCCCATCCCAAAAAAAAAATGTAATGTCAAACTGTCAGTAAAGCAAAGGACATATGATTCATACTTATGAGATGTTGGCTTCTATAAAGTTACACTAGATTTTTGTTTTGTGTTACCCTTATCGGGCTCGGCAGTTTCTTCTAAGCACAGGCTACCCCGTAAACTATCTAGAACAGTGTTCGTCAAACTTTTTATACCATGAGCCAATAGTTACTTTGCCCGGCGCGGCAGTACGTTCGATTATCACTTAATTTTTATTGGTTTTTAAATAAAAAATAGGGGTACGTTTTTGAACGGGATATTAGGTAATTAGTGCGAATTTTGGTGTTGCAGTTTTTTGGCAATTTCTTCTATATTTTCGTCCTTTTGACTGCATGCAATTCTCATAGCGTCTTCTAAATGACTGGATTGGTTTTTAAATAAAAAATAGGGGTACGTTTTTGAACGGGATATTAGGTAATTAGTGCGAATTTTGGTGTTGCACTTTTTTGGCAATTTCTTCTATATTTTCGTCCTTTTGACTGCATGCAATTCTCATAGCGTCTTCTAAATGACTGGAGAGCCAATAACGGTATTTATTTTTCAATTATTTATTGATAAATAGGAAAAATAGTATAACAATGACGAGCCTATTATAGATGCCATCTGTCGGTCACAGTGTCAACATTATTAAAGTAAAGGATTAAATATGTAACCCATCATAAAAGGGCAGGTTGGTAGGTAAACACTTATTAAAATATAATACGATACTGCAGTAGCTTGGAAAAGGGCTACGGGCCGCACTGATCTTAGCTTCGGACCGCATGCGGCCCGCAGGCCGCAGTTTGACAACCATTGCTAGAAGAACAGTACTTCACCCACTAACTAGACTAAGAAACTACATAGGTGGCTGCGTAAAGCGTAACCTAGAATTTACCTAATCTAGTCCTAAGATTACCAATTGAGAAATTGGCCACACTGAGATAAGGGCCTGATATTTTAAATATTCGAATTAACATCATCATCATCAGCCTTTTAATGTCCCTGTCCCCACTGCTGAAGCACAAGCCTCCTCTCTGTGAGATGGTGTGGGCCGTAATCCACCACGCGGGCCCAATGCGGGATGGTGGACGTCACATATCTTCGAATTTATGGTTATAGGTTATGCCAGTTTCCTCACGATGTTTCCGTTCACCGTTTTGAGAACAGTGTTGATGAAATCACTTACACAAAGTTAAGCGCCTGCCTGGGTTTGAACTCTGACGACACGTAAGTCGGAGGATACCACTGGGCCACCAATGCTCTCTTAACTGCCAAAGCCATTATCCACGAGACATAAAAGATCACCAATGAAGACAATACCGACCAAAACTAATGGGTTGACTGACACCACACACAAGCAAGCTTTGTTTACTCCGAAAGGGATATTTTTGTAATCGTACCAACTTTACAGCTGATTTGTAAATGGATTCATGTTTTATTTATTTATTTGTATATGCGATGGAACTGGCTATTCGCCAGAGATGTGGAGTAGTAACCTTTCCACATTACTACTCACTGTCTTTAACCGCGGTTATGTTCACGAAGTCTATCCCACAGGAACTGTGCACTTTTAACCGACTTTCGAAAAAGGAGGAGGTTCTATGTTTGACTGTATATATATATATTTTTTATGTATGTCCGCCGATTTCTCTGTCAGTTATGTTATGGACCGATTTTGAAAATTCTTTTTTTATCCAAAAGAATATACTCCCGAGGTGGTCCCATATAAATTTTATCGAAATTGCTTCAGCGCTTTTTGAGAAACTGAATAAAAACGAAAAATACGTATACCTTTTTTTTTTTTTGGGGTTTGGGTGTACATAAATGACGTTTTTGTTTTCTCCAATTACGAGTATGTTTAAATTCCACGTTCCATGTTATTGCGGTTTTTAGTTCTAGGATATAACAACTAAAAAGTGAAAAATAAAAATTTTTTTACTAAAAAAAAACCGACTTCCAAAAAAGAAAATACACCAAAAATTAAAAAAATAACTTTAATTTCGAAAGTCGGTGTTTGTATTTTATTTCTTCGTTATTTGACACCGACTTCCGAAATTAAAGTTATTTTTTAATTTTTGGTGTATTTTCTTTTTTGGAAGTCGGTTGTATTTTACTCGACTGTTCCAGTAGGAGGGTGGAAGGGAGGGGTTTTTTTAAATTTATTTATTTATTTTTTATTTTGTCGTCTTTTTGTGTGTTTATTTTTTACGATGGTTGGACTGTGAAAGAGGATACGGGTAAAAAGGGGGTGACTACAGAGACGACGACTAATAGAGGAGTATGGAAGAAAAAGACATGTTGCGCCGACCCCAAATAAATTGGGATAAGGGCAGGAGAATGATGATGATGATGATGTACGTCTATTTCTCACACGCCCTGCATCCTAAACAGCTGGATAGATTTTAAATACCGGTCAAGTGCGTGTCGGACTTGACACATTTAGGTTTCCGTGCCATATGAGGGAAATCAATATTTTGGTATTTGTTTTTAAAATAAGTATACGTAGTAATAAAAATTGTCACCAAATTTCAAGTTCATAGACCTCCATGGGATGTTAAATTCTTCGGAACAAAATTTTGTGACAGACAAACGGAAACGAGAGTGACAGCAATAGGGCTCCGTTTGGACCCTTTGGGTACGGAACCCTAAAAAATGAGGGCTCGTGTGAATATTTTTTGGTTATTTAACTGACAGACTAAATAGTTATTTTTAGTAAAATACCCTATTGCGGAGCTACGAACAGAAGCTACTAGGCACTAAACTTTGTAAACTCTTGTTCTGGCTCTGCTCACAAATTGAAACTGTGTTGAAAGAAAGACGATTGGCCACGACAGAGCATATGTATGCCCTTCCGAAAAAAAGTTCAGTGCATCACGAGCCAAGGAGTGTACTTTGAAGGTAATGAATTTACCTAACTGACTGATTAACTGATATATCAATTCACAGCCTTAGGACTATGAAAGGTTATAGACGGAGTGTCAAAATCCAGCAATCTGAAGTACCAGAATGAAAAGTCGGCTTGTATCTGTCCACGCAAAATAAGCTCACATAGACAAAATGAGAAGCCGGTACGTCATCGTTACGTTCGTCAAGGTCACTCACACATTTTAACGATCCTGCTTCATTTAATGTCAATGACGTTCCGTCTATAACCTTTCATAGTCTAAGCGCACAGCCTAAACCGCTGGTCCTAGAGACTTGTAATTTGGAGGGTGTGTTCTTTGTGAAGAGTAGGTATCGACTACGAAAGGGTTTTTCGAAATGCAACCCTTAAGGTGATAAAAAAGGGGTTGTAAGTTTATAACGGTTCCCCCGTTCTAATTCCACGCGGGTGAAGCAGCTGGCAGAAACTATTATTATATTACTTTAGACGTAATAAAACAAAATTTTTGATCAGTGGTGTAGGTATGTTTCCTTCTAAGTACCGACAACTGCTCGGCTATCAGTGACTCGCACACGACACGTCATGACACGGCAGGATGCAATGGTTAGGTAATTCTGTCTGCAGACAGTTCGTTGTGTTGTAAGTACAGCCGGTGCGGGTGGACCGGGGTGAGTGTCATAAGCGTTGTTAGGAGTTCTCGGTATCGGCCCGGGGCCGGATTTCGTGCCTCATTGATGGCAATAGGCTCGCCCCCTTTAACATGGGATTTAAAGATAAGTTTTTTTTTCCCTTTATCCTTGCATGTACCAAAGGATTACAATCTAGCTTTATAGCTATAAGTCACCGGATAATAAATTGCAAACTTCGTAAGATTTTAATTATGCGAGACTAAACTACCATGTTGATATATAATAAATCTACCAAATCCGATTACAAGGTTGCCGAGTCTTATTGAAAATAAATTATTATTATTATTACTAGTCCGTACTGTCCCACTGCTGGGTAAAGGCCTCGATCCCTTCCCATTCCTTCCAACGGTCACGATTTTTTGCTTCTTCTTTTCAATTCTTAAGGATGGCATCCAGGTCGTTCTGCCATCTCCTTCGTGGTCTGAAAATAAATAGTTAACAATTTTACCAGAATTTTAATAAACTAACGGTATTTGCAATTTGCGTGGACACGGTTGGCGCAGTGGTTGAGCGTTCGGGTGCTGCGCTGCGTGTCGCGAGTTCGATTCCCGCACAGAACAAATATTTGTATGGCCTACATATACTTGTTCCTGGTTCTGGATGTCTTGTGTATTTGAGTTTACATTTTTGTGAACGCACCCACGATACAGGATAATTCCTAGTGTGCTGACACGTTATTTAGAAAAAAATCCGATGAATAAGTAATTTAAAACCCGAACTAATAAATTACCTTACTGTCTTTAGGGCACACTTCCAGTAGACAGTGATGCGGAGAAATTTCTTGACGCCAGATTTTAAATTTTATTTAGTTAAGAGTTTTTGTTTTAATTACAGTTACTTTAAGTATTTCGTAAGTTTGTAAACAAATTGCCTTTAGGTACTAAGAACGTATCCAATAGCACTTTTCTTATTGTCTCTACTAAGGACTTAAAGATAAGTAACGAAATGTGGGTGTACCTATAATTATAGGTAGGTATAAAACCTACGCATTACTAATCGGGGAATGTCTAATCTATGTCCAAAGATGCTTGTCATCATCTTCCTGCCCTGTGTTAGTCATGTTAGTAGATCAGATAAATGGACAGTGAAAGATGGAATGTAGAATACTCCATCAGCAGATACACGCCGCGTTCCGGATCTCGTCAAAACCACTACTAGCGCGTCAAGAAATCGATAATATTTGCGTTAACGGCCAATCGGAACGGCTTTTGTCGCCATTTGACGTGATTTATTTATTCCGATGGTCACGTCAAGATGCTGTTACCCTGCACACCCGCGTGTCACCATTGTGTGGATCGCCCAGAGGACACCGTGGAGCGTAGGGTGGAGATCTGCCTCGCTTGGGCGGAGCACTGCCGTGTCCTCGTGGAGGCGATCGGTAGCAGCGACCTCTCACGCCCAGCCCTGGTCCAGGCCATGGTACGGTGCGAGAGGGAATGGGAAACAATCTCCACCTTCTGTGAAGCAGTAATGCTCGCGAAGGAGGAGGCAGAACGGGTGAGGGAGACTCAACGGAGTCACCCTCACGCCCGCCCCCAGCCGCAGCCGCCGCAGGAGACGCCCTGGGCGTCAGGGGTCGCGAGACGATCTCGGCCACCGTAGACGCGGGCCTGCGGACGGCGAGTAATAGGTAGCTCGCCGTCCGATCAGCACCAGGCCCGAGAGTCGATGGCGTGTAGTGTTCTACGGGCGCCTCAAAGAGATTTTTTTTTGGGACAAGCCCGCCACACTATTCCCAAACCACTGTAACTTCTGTAAGCCAGAATCAACAGTGGCGACCACCAGAAAAAACGCCAAGGCAATGAAGCTCGACGAGTCCCAGAGAAACGATTAAACTGTCTTGGGTCCCGCAACGAAATTAATCAGAAAGACAGCGGAGGAGTAAGAAAAACATAATAAAAACGTAAGCCTCAAAGAGATGTCAGCCACCACTGGCGGGGCGCGTCATGGCCGATGCATGCATGCCAAGGGGTCGCGGATAAAGTAAGACTTGTTCGTCAACTCGCCCGCGTGAAACTCGCCCGTTTTATTAACCCCTGAACGCCCGACGGCATACCCGTTGGAACCTTCCGATTTTACTTATTTTTTTTTGTCGTCAACTCACTCGATCGTGTAAATCTGAAGTATTTATGTACAGTCAGCTACAAAAAGGTCTTATAAAATTTAAATTATATGTAGGTACCCACTTTAAATATTTATGACAGTTTATGCGACTTGAATTTAAAATAAAACAAATAACGTTTTTGAGATAGATAATTAATATAAATCAGTATGAAATTATATAAAACTGCTTATTTTCCTAATATTTACCAACAATATCACAAATCAACACTAGGTATCACAATAAATCAAGAATTTGGCTTATTACATATTTTGTAAATTGTCTACAACCAAGCAAATAAAACAAAAACAGTCAACAATATTATTTCTTCATGATTCTGTTCTCCTGGTAATTTGTGTATACCTCTCATGATTCCAGACTTGGTATACTTTTTTTGTGATTCTGATTTCCTGGTAGTTTGTAAATCTATAGCGCTCGTACTTCTTCTCTGTTGAACGAGAGTTGAACGAGTTGAACATGATATACAACAGCCCAACAACAAACATCAGGCTTGCCCGGACCAGACACAACACCCGTCTGGTCGGAGGATCCTCCCTTTTCAACGGAGGTTTGCGGTACTTTCCATCCAGTTCCGCATACCTCTATACAACGAAGGAATTAGTATTTTGGTAATATGAAGGTCTCAATGACGCGCCCACAGAAACCATTACAATACAAAAAAAAGAGTGGCACTACGGGAGTGCCGACAGAAGTGAAAACTTGAACAAAAAGAATTATCAAAATCAGACTACTCTGTAAAAAGTTGTGCGTGGTCATACATTACAATCAGTGAATGAACAATCAATCATCCCCTGTTTTCCTACCCTTAGGATTGGATTTCTTTTTTCAAATTTATAAGGAACCAACTTTGGGGTATACCCTTTCCAATAAAAAAAGAATTATCAAAATCGGACTACTCTGTAAAAAGTTATTCGTGGCCATACATAAATATATATATATATGCGTTGACTTGAGAACCTCCTCCGATTTTTCGTTGGTTAGTAAATAACTTTAATTTCGGAAGTCGGTGTTTGCATTTTATATTTCTTCGTTTTTTGACACCGTCTTCCGAAATTAAAGTAATTTTTTTATATTTATAGTGTATTTTCTTTTTTTGAAGTCGGTTGTCTTTTTTGTAAAAAAGTTTTTTGTTTTTCACTTTTTAGTTGTCAGAACTATAAACCCCAATAAAATGGAACGTAGAATTTAAACATACTTGTAATTGGAGAAAACCAAAACGTCATCGAGGTATACGTATTTTTCGTTGCTGTTCAGTTTTTCACAAAACGCTGAAGCAATTTCGATAAAACTTATATGGGACCACCTCGGGAGTATATTCTTTAGGATAAAAAAAGAATTTTGAAAATCGGTCCACAACTGACGGAGAAATCGGTGGAGATACATAAAATACATACAGTCGAACATGAAAACCTCCTCCTTTGTCGAAGTTGGTTAAAAATGCGCAGCGCGCTTAAAGAAGTTTTCACTTAAAAAAACTGACTTGAATGCACTTCAAAAATATGATAGCGTTTTATAGGTGCCTAAGTTTTTTGAGACAAACCCACCACACTATTCTCGAACATTGTTACTCCTGAAAGCCAGAATGAATAGTGTTGACCACCAAAAAAACGCAGGGACAATGAAGTTTCTTTTGTTTTCTAAGTTTACTGGTGTCAAGGTTCCTTATATAAAACCTCTCATGGTTCAGACAGCTCACGAGAGTCCAGGTTGCTCATGTAAATCCCTCATGTTCCAGGTATAGTGCTGACGTTCTACCTGGTGTTCTACGCGGTGCTGGCGTTGATGTTCGGGCTGTGCATGGGAGGGCTGTACCTCACTCTGGAGCAGAACAGGCCCACGTATCTGCTAGAAGAATCTCTTATTGGTAAGTAGTTTAAATCTTTAATTTTATATAAAACTCCTTTGCTGGCCAAAGAATTCATCCGTAGACTTCCACATCTCCCTCTGCTGCTTTCTCTGGCCAATAGCTTCAGAATGAATCCAAGCGTGTTTTAACTGCTGATTAGAAAAACTTTTTACAAAAAAAATACAACCGACTTCCATAGATAATACAAAAAAATGCAAAATAACTTTAATTTCGGAAGTCGGTGTTTCTAGTTTGGTTTCTTCGTTATTTGACACCGACTTCCGAAATTAAAGTTATTTTGCATTTTTTAGTATTATTTATGGCAGTCGGTTGTATTTTTTTTGTAAAAAGTTTTTTATTTTTCACTTTTTAGTTGTTGTACCCCATTCTAAAACTAAATTAATAGTAAAGTTATGCCCGAATTGATAGCCGCAAAAATAGGGAATTTGAACATATCAGGGTGAACTGTACAAATCTGTATACCCCTTTTTTTTTTTTTTTTTTGGGGGGTGGGAAATCATCCTATGACTTCTTCCGCTCTAGGGTGGAGCGGAAGGGTGTGTCAGACTCTTACTGACTAAAACCCACCCCTGTTCCTCCCTGCCTCGAGTGCCCGGGGGCGAGGTAACTCTTTCGAATTTATCCTCCACCCCCGGGCAGGCATCGGCCGTGGCAGGCCCCTTCACTTGGCTGACAACTCTTTGAGGCGCGCGTGGAACACTACGCGCCGTCGACTCTCGGGCCTGGTGCTGATCGGACGGCGAGTTACCCACTACTCGCCGTCCGCAGGCCCGGGTCTACGGTGGCCGGAGATCGTCTCGCGGCGTCCGAACCCCCTGGCGTCTCAGGCGGCGATTGCGGCTGGGAGCGCTAGGGCGACTCGGCTGTGTTCGAGGTCTCCCTAGCGTATGCCGCCTCCCTCTTCGCGAGCATTACTGCTTAGCAGAAGGTGGAGACGGCTTCCCATTCCCTCTCGCTCCGTACCATGGCCTGAACCAGGGCACGGCGCGAGAGGTCGCTGCCGCCTATCGCATCCACGAGGACACGGCGGTGCTCTGCCCAAGCGGGGCAAACCTCCACCGTATGCTCCACCGTGTCCTCTGGGCGATCCTCGCAATGGAAACACCCGGGGGTCACCTCCGCCTTGATCCGACACAGGTACTTACCGAAACAGCCGTGTCCGGTGAGCACCTGCGTCAGATCTGTATACCCCTTCAGAGCGTATCAGCGTGATGTAATGTTGTGAAGTGGTGAAAACAATATACAGACATGCGATTGCAGCAATTCTGGAAGGTTTGCTATCATTTATTGAAGAGTTCCATTGTGTATCTCCGAAGTTCTTCATCAGATCTTCACCAAATTAAAATGAGACCACATGTAAAGCAACAGCTTCCAAACAAGAAAAAAATCTTTAAAATCGGTTCACGTAGTAAGAAGTTATGAGGTAACAAACATAAAAAAAAATACAGTCGAATTGAGAACCTCCTCCTTTTTTTGAAGTCGGTTAAAAATAAGGTGTTAATGAAATATTTCACAGAATTTTGCAAGCCGATCATTTTTCTTAACCAGATTTGGGCGAACAAAGGCAGGAAAACAAAAAAAAAGAACTGGTGTATAGTTAGTATAGAAAAAAAAATCCTGAAAAAAATATGATTTGTTCGGAATCCTATGCGCTATTATTTTTGTGGTTGTGGGAAATCATCCAATGATCTCTCCCGCTCTGGGTTGAGCGGGAGGGTGTGTCAGACTTTTACTGACTAAAACCCACCCCTGTTCCTTCCCTGCCTGAGTGCCCAGTACGCGGTAATTTTGTTTCGAATTTATCCACGAGCCCTGGGTAGGCATCGGCCATATCGGGCCCCATCATTATATTGTTGAAATCTCTTTGAGGCGCTCGTAGAACTCGCCGTCAGCTCGGGACTGCTGCTGGTCGCACGGCGAGCAACCCACTACTCGCCGTCCGCAGGCCCACGTCTACGGTGGGCGGAGATCGTCTCGCGACCCCCGACGCCCAGAGCGTCTCCAGCGGCGGCTGCTGCTGGGGGCAAGAGGGCGACTCTGATGAGTCTCCCTCACCCGTTCCGTCTCCTCCTTCTTGAGCATTACTGCTTCGCAGAAGGAGGCGACTGCTTCCCATTCCCTCTCGCCCCGTACAATGGCCTGGGCCAGGGTCGGGCGCGACAGGTCGCTGCCGCCGATCGCCTCCACGAGGACACGGCGGTGCTCCGCCGAAGCGGTAACTGTACCCCTGACAACGTATAAGTATGCAAAATTTTATGATGATCAGTTCAGTGATTTAGGCGTGAACAGAGGTAACAAACTAATAAATTTACTTTCGCATTAATAATATTAGTTAGGATACGGATATTGGCATGCATCACATCACCACTTAGTTCCCTTGGAGCGGTAAGCTGTACTTAAAGAAGCAAACTGCCACTGGTTTTCAGCATCGAACGTATTGCCTCATAAAACCTGTGAGGCGTATTATCAGTAATAACTCGTCGTACGTACTACATACACGCTATTAAGGCGCTATTAACTGCCAATGACCTTGAGTGGTTAGCTTGCGTCTGAGCTCATGTAACGCGTCGTACGTACATCCACCCAATAACCCTCCTTCTGCGAAGCAGTAATGCTCCCGAAGGAGGAGGCGGAACGGGTGAGGGAGGCTCAACAACAGAGTCGCCTTCACGCCCTCAGCAGCAGCCGCCGCAGGAGACGCCAGGGGCTTCCGGCGCCGCGAGACCATCTCCGGCCACCGTAGACCCGGGGCTGCGGACGGCGAGTAGTGGGTAGCTCGCCGTCCGATCAGCACCAGGCCC
Source organism: Polia nebulosa (assembly GCA_951329385.1). Taxonomy (NCBI): domain Eukaryota; kingdom Metazoa; phylum Arthropoda; class Insecta; order Lepidoptera; family Noctuidae; genus Polia; species Polia nebulosa. Next base: position 2,834,590 of record OX589592.1, on the reverse strand, counting down.
GAGAGTCGACGGCGCGTAGTGTTCCACGAAGAGTTGTCAGCATGGCCGATGCCTGCCCAGGGGTTGAGGATAAATTCGAAAGAGAGTTACCTCGCCCCTGGGCACTCAGGGCAGGGAAGGAACAGGGGTGGGTTTTAGTCAGTAAGAGTCTGACACGCCCTCCCGCTCCACCCAGAGCGGGAGATGTCATTTGATGACCCAACAAAAAAAAAAAACAAAAAACAACAAGTTATATTATACATAAAACAACAAGTATTGTACTAAAACAAAAAAACGTATACTAAAATATAAATAATTAAATAATCTTTAAAATGGTGAAGGTTCCATAAAAATACGCTCTATAGTTTTTTCGTGATTCTCATTTTTTATCCGCGTTAGATTTAACTTTACAAATTAATTATATTAAGATAAAAAAATATAATTTCAAATATTGTTTAAAATAACATTTCTTTCTTCAAAGAAATAAGACTAGTCGTTTAGACGTTTTGTTTAATTAAAAACCGTTAGAAGTAGTAGTATCTGCGCCTTAATGTATAGTCGCTGTGCTATAAATCGTAAGGAGGTCATGTCGCATTTAGACGTCGGCGGTCAGGTCGGCGGTTCCGTACTTTTTATTATGTAATGGGCTTCCTACGGCCGGTTCCTTTGCGGGGGACAATTGACTGGGAGAGAGGTGGGATGGACAAGGATTTCCTACGATTCTTCTGGCATTCAAGAACTTATGATATTTATCTGTTACAAGAAAAGGAAGGTATACTCATCAGCTCCCCTTCATCTTCTTCTTTCCTGTTGGTACTACCTGATCCTTTAATACCTCGATCACCCTTCTACTGCCGAGTACCAGAGTTTTTCTTAGCTGTGGATTTAAGTTGGTTTAGCATTGATGTTGGTTCGATTAGTTATTAACTGTTTTTGGAGGAGTGCGGAACAGGGTGTAATGTCCCACAAACATCCATTGAAAAGGGAGGACCCTCCGACTATACGGGTGTTGTGTCTGGTCCGGGCAACTGCCCGATGGTTGATTTCGGACCGCTGTATATGTTCGGATCGCGCAGAGAACTCTGCTTGCGCGATGCAGGAATTTTTATTTTGTAGAAGAATAGAATAGAATAAAACTTTATTGTACACCAAAACAGTCACACAATTGTTTTAGTTCGTTTGTGGCGTCATAGATGTCGCTACATCACTGCCCTCAGGAGATCGGAGATCGATAGTGTCTTGATGAGTCGTCCGCACATCTTATGATGCTTACCGGGCCAGTCGTTCTAGTGAGTCGGAACCGGAAGAACCGCATAGTTCACGGTGAGTCGGAACTGTCTGCGGTGATGCCCCAGTGAGTTGGGGTACTGCTGTCCCAGGAAGTCGGGATGATTGTGCCTAATGGCTTAGATTTGTTGTCTCCTGCTTGATAAGGAGGAAAGTGTCTATAAACACGTAAAGTGTTAATAGTTACAGTGTTTCAGCAGCTTATCAGCTACAACTTAGGAACAAGTTTTGGAACAAGTTTTATCAGTCAACAGTGTAATAGTAAAACTCCGCATAGTGCGACCTGAATAAGCCTAGCTGAATGTAGCTGCGTAGGTAAACAGGGATACAAACAATAGAGTATTTTAATTGCTAGTCTGAATTGTGTCACATCCTGCCCTATGTTCATATTGTTTGGCAGTTACATTGTATGCATTTGTTTAAATATCGGCCGTGGATTGTAATTCATAGAATTTGTTTTATGTAGGATAGGCAGGGCCAATCCCATCTAGCTATAGGGAACATGCACGGCGTAGTCTGTGCCATCTAGTGGAGTAAATTCGAAACTTTTACCCTATAAAAACTTTTTATTGACATTTCCGTGCCATATATGCCAGCACGCGTAACTTAGACTGCCATCTATTGAGTGAAATCCGCAACTTGTACTGTAGAAATACTTGACATTGACATTTATGTGGCGCCACCTATAGTTCCTGCACGCTCCCTATTTAGCCGCTCGGGCAAACAAAACATTTGACACTCTTATGTTTCAAAATTAGAATCGATCAAATCTTCAGGAGAATTATCGTTATGTTTTCATGTTTTTTATCTTATTCCTCCATTCAATACAAACGTCATACAATTTGTAAATTACCCTTTTATGTTAGCTCTGTCAACCACATTTATTTTTATATATTTCGACATAACGGTGGATCATGCTAAGCCATTTAAGGTAGTATAAACTCTTAATTTTGCGGCTTCAGGCGCTTGCCCGGTTAGAGCGGTTGCGCACTACGTCCGATACTTATCCGTCACAATACAGATCTATAGAAAACTCGGGCCGAACTCGGATCGGTAGTGCGGACCGTATTTTCACGGATATGACGGATAAGTATCGGATAAGTATCGGATTAGTATCGGACGTAGTGCGCAACCGCTCTTAGAAACCCCCCGCTAGATCGGGCCTTGTAGGTAGCCCATAAGTTTAATTTATTGTGGGTTACGTGTAAGTAATTTTTTTGTAACTATTGAGTCATACCTCCGTCTTCTTTCTAAAATTCATTGGAGCACACAATACGCACAGCATAAAAAACTGGGTCTAGAAGCATACATTTTTGAACAAAACCTTTCATTTGGTACCCTTAACATGGGAATGCATACAAAATAACTAGTCCGCCATCTTTGGGAGTCCGCCATATTGAATTCAGAATGACGTCATTTAGCTAACCATGCATTGTCATCCTAACTAAACATGTATCTACGCCAAATGTTGGCTTAATCAGAAACAGGAAAGTGGATGAAATTTAACTTTTGAGATTTGTTGACATAGTTAGTTGTAAGTGAAGCTAAAATAGACGCACAGGACTGATCACTGTGGCGACACTTGTGGGAGGCCTATGTCCAGCAGTGGCCGTCTTTCGGCTGAAATGATGATGATGATAATGAAGCTAAAATAAGTGTGTTAAAAAAATAAACATGTGGTTTTTACCCGATTGCGCGACGCAAGGTAGGGTAATGTGTTTATCAGCCTATGTATGTATGTATGTATGAATGTATGTATGTTTGTTCCTTTGTGGCACTATAAAGAACAAACGTGTTGGCCGATTTTAATAATTCTTACGTCAATGGATTCGTCTTAATCTTGCGAGTGCTACTAAAGACATGACAGTTATCAAAATACAATATGGCGACAACAAGACCCATATTGTATAATATAAAAAATAAATATAAAAATATAACTCACTAAAGTGTAGAAAATAAAATAAATTAACATTTTCAAAAAACCCGACGGTCAAAAACAACTAAAAAGTGCCAAACAAGTCACTTTTCAAGCAGTCAATTGCAGTTGGTGGCACAATAATTGAACTAAAATAACAGCCACTAAACATGTATGATACAGGATCTTAATTGAAAATTATCTATAATAGATGCAACTAGCCGACCCGGCAAACGATGTTCTGCGATTATAAAATGGGGATGGGGGTAGGAGGTTACAAATACTTTACAGTCTGTTCTCATATGTAACAAAAAATCGCTCCGTTTCGGAGGAACCACAAACACCGTGACACGAGATTTTATATTAGATTTGAATTTAGAATCCGATAATCAGTAGTTTTATAAATAAAGCTGTTTACCTCCAAGCAGGCCTTAAATAAGATGACGAGTACGTCAGGTAGTCATTTAAGCTGTTTTCTTGTCTATTTTCAGGAGCTAACCCCGGCGTTGCGTCCCGTCCCCTGTACGAGACGGCCATTCTTCGGTACAGTGTGGAGAACCGCTCCGAGTACGAGCCTTATGTTCACCAGCTCGAGGAGTTCTTTGAACGTAAGTATTCGCCTATACTTTGAGGCCTTTGTCTTCTGGGCTCCTGAGACCCTGGTCTTCCAGAATTTCTGTGTTCCAAAGCATGTCTTTGACATACACGAAATCCGGTGGCCTCGTAACCAAGCAAGACCTTAATCCATATCTGTTGGAGAATCAATAGCAGCTACATAAACTAGAACCATTCTAGTATCGCTTTGGTAGAAAACATTTTCAAGTATTTGGTCCAAAGCAGCAGAAAAAAACATTGTTTTTAAGGAAACTCAACGAAAAGAAGCGATTCTCATAATCCTCATCACCAAGACTCGATCAAAGAATATGACTTTCATTATGCGTACAGCTAAGGAATAGAATTCCCTGCCGGAGTCTGTATTTCTGATAGCTGCAACCTGAGATTCTTTAAGTCAAGAGTGAATAGGTTACTTCTTGGCAAGCGTGCTCCATCTTCGACCACATCATCGCTTACCATCAGGTGAGATAGTGGTCAAACGCGAGCCTATCAATTATATATAAAAAAAATAGAAGGCTGCCTTTTCATGGCAGTCTACAAAGTATACCTAGATCTGCGCTGTTGCTGCTGAGATACAGGACCCGTCCTAGTTCAGCTACAGATTTTCCCGTGTGTTATAATTACCTACTAGCCTACTAGGTTGTTCCGAAAATTTTAGCCACAGACTAAATACAATCTCTTTTTTCTTGAATCTATTTTGAATTGACGGCTAATTTCAAAACAAATCTTCTTGGTGAAAATCATTGGCCACCTATGTGCAGTTCTTTTTTTAAATTTTTAAAAGACGTGGGCTGTTCCAAAAATTGTTAGTGAAATGAAAAATTGTTAGAATATGAAAAAGTTTACCTCCCGCAAGATATATTTTTAACCGACTTCAAAAAGAAGGAGGTTATCAATTCGGTTCTGTTTGTATTTTTATTTTTTATTTTTTTATTTATGTATGTTCGGGCATAACTCCGTCATTTACAGACGGATTTGCAAAATTCTTTTTTTGTTCGAAAGGGGTTTGTTCCAAAATGGTTTCATTTAAATTTCGTATAGATCTGATGAAGGGTTTCGGAGACAGACAACGGAACTCTTCAAAAATTGACAGCAAATCAACCGTGATTGCTGCGATCGTATGTCATTGTTAACACAATTTGATGGGGAACCACAATTAAAAACTGAAAAATAAAAAACTTTTTTACAAAAAAGTAAAACCGACTTCCAAAAAAATTGCAAAATAACTTTAATTTCGGAAGTCGGTGTCAAAAAACGAACACGCAAAACCAGAAACACCGACTTCCGAAATTAAAGTTAATTTTGCACTTTTTTTGGAAGTCGGTTTTATTTTTTTGTTAAAAGTTTTTTTTTAATGTTTCGAAAGCTGGTTCAACTGAACGCATAAGTGCATTGTGTTTGGAGGGGACTGTTTTGAAGCTACATATTTTAACTATTTTTCATTTCACTAACAATATTTGGAACAGCACACCTATCAGCATGTTGTATTATTTTTGGTGACATAAATATAATTCTACTATAGCTTCTGCTAGCGGCTTCACCTGCATGTAACTAGTAGGTACTTCCCCCATTATAAATTATATGTGCTAGTCCAGACTATAATCTATCTTTTTCTTTTTTATTGTTGATAGGCACGCGTTTGACCACTATCTCACCTGATGGTAAGCGATGCTGTGGTCAAAGATGGAGCACGCTTGTCTAAAAGTAACCTATTCACTCTTGACTTAAAGACTCCCAGGTTGTACCTATCAGGAAACACAGACTCCGGTAGGGAATTCCACTCTCTAGCTGTACGCACAATGAATGTGTTCTCAAAACGCTTTGTGCGTGTGGATGGGATGTCCACCGTGAACCGGTGGCACTTCGGCGTACGTCTTGTGGTCCGTTGATGAAACGGGCTTGGCGGAATCAAATTATGCAATTCCGTCGCACACTCCCCAACTAAAACGCAACTCGGCGTCTATGTATATCTCTGTGCAATTCATATTTTCATTCGGATCCGTTCAGCCGGTCTGGGCGTGATTGAGCTACAAACACATCCATCCAATCTTTCGCATTTATAATAGGATAGTTGCCTAAAAAAACCTAATTAGTCCTTCATTACCAAAAAATATTGGTTACGTATTTTTCCTTTTGTCACGTAAACAAAAAAACCGGCCAAGTGCGAGTCGGAATCGCGTACGAAGGGTTCCGTACCATCACTACATAGTATAAAACAAAGTCGCCTTTTCTGTCCCTATATCCCTATGTGCGCTTAAATCTTTAAAACTACACAACGGATTTTGATGCGGTTTTTTTCAATAGATAGAGTGATTCAAGAGGAAGGTTTATATGTATAATACATGCATCATATACTAAGGCAACATTGCTAATTTTAGAGGTTTCTAACGTGATGTCGTAAATTAACCTATTTTTTTGGGCTTATTTAGCAATTTAGCAAAAACGCTGCCTAAACCCTACGAGTTAGATCAAATTAATGTACTACAGTATTGTACACCATAAAAAGGTCTACAAAAAAGTCCGCGATGGTATATTTATTTATTATTTATTTATTTACCACAACCCACACACACCCACAACCCACATTAACCATTTTTATTGTTTACTTTTTACGTGAAAAAATGGCTTATTTACGAAGCTATTTTAAGCAATACGGCATTAATCCTTATCGAATTAAGTACCTTAAATACAGTGTGCAATTAATATAGATCAATATGGTTCCTTACAGCATGTAAATTAAACAAATATTTTCGGAGATATTACAAATTTAAAATTTGCGTTTGCGGCGGGCGGTACCGGTCGGACGGGGCAGTGCGGGGAGGCATGCCTATAAATAGCGCGTCGGAGGCCGCGGTTATATAATTTTTTTTTAATTTAGTATCAGCATTGCACCCGTGCGAAGCCGGGGCGGGTCGCTAGTTATCTATAAAAACAACGGCAAAAAATCACGTTTGTTGCATGGGAGCCTTAAGGCGTATATAGCCGCCAAGTGGCGCCGTCATTGAATAAAAAATCGTAGGGGGCGTCCATAAATTACGTGAGGTGTTTTTTTAAATTTTCTGTCCCTCCCTCCCCCCCTGGTGAGACGTCGTGAGATTTTATTCAACCCCCTCCCCCATGCCCCAATCTCACGTGAGATTTTTCAAAATGTGGGTTTCTTACGTAAACGCGTTGGATTGTTACTGTAAAAAGAAAAAAAAAAAATTGCTTCGTGCTTTTATTTACGACTAGTTAAGACTAGTAATCAATATTGCTGAGAGTTTAATCATAAGTGTAATAGAAATTTAACAATAGAATACTTAAATCGTAACTACTGTGATTAAAAAAAAAGAATATCTACGCTAATTCAGTCCATGGAGAATCATGCGCGGTCTCAAGTCTCATCAAGTCAGGTCTCATCGCGGATTCTAGTCAGGCCCACCGTCACTTGGGTATGAATGAAAATATGAATGAAATTATTTTCTTTCGAACGAATTATTGAATGATTTTAATCGTATGACGATTACGCTTAAGATTAAAACTTAAGCATGTACAATCTGGATTAAATGGACCAAAATAGTTTTTTATTTTGTTTCAATCAGAAAAAAAATTGCGTGATATTTGCCGAGACCCTCCCTCTCTCCAACGTAAGATTAGATGAGATTTGACTCGACCCCCTCCCCCCCTTAAACATCTCACGTATTTTATGAACGCCCCCGTAGCAAAGCGTAGAAAATAAATATTAAAAATCTTATGTTACGTTTGTTACAAAGAGCTTAAGGTATTTTTACGTTGTTGAAACAGGACTCAAAGTGTTTTGTATCCAAAGTAAGTAGTAAGCAAAAGTACCAAAAACGGCCTTTTTTGACACTTTGAGTGCTGTTTGAACAACGTAAAAATACCATATCCTATTTGTAACAAACGAAACATAGGATTCTTTAATCTTTATTTTCTATGTTAAGATACGAATTTTTATTCAATGAGGGCGCCACTTACGGGGAGGTAGGCCCTTAAATAATTATTTTATTCTGTTTTTTTTTGGTATTTGTTGTTACAGCGGCAACAGAAATATTTGTGAAAATTTTAATTGTCTAACTATCACGGTTCATGAGATACAGCTTGGTGACAGACAGACCAGCGGACAGCGGAGTCTAGTAATAGGGTCCCGTTCTACCCTTTGGGTACGGAACCCTAAAAATGAGAACGGTACAGTGCGTTGAAATTTCGCATGATGTCAAGTTGTGCGACACCTTTTACCACAAAGTGACGTAACGAGCCCCCACTCCTAAACTTTGATGCGTTTTATCTTTGTCATTTTTTAATGGTTTGGTAAAGCAAAAAATACGTGTCCAATAATTTTTGATAATCTGGCTTACTGACTAAATAGAACTATTATTGTCATACCCAGCAAACTGTCCTATTTTAATATTAGTAGGATTACTGGTCACCTCACGAGCGTGATACTCGGTACAAAAGTACAGACACGCCACTCCCTCGGGTGTGGTTCACTACAAACGAACTAATTCACTCTCGTATGGGCTTCAGCGAGGCATTCATTGTTGAAAATCAATACTTCAATGGAAACGTACTGACATGGAACATGAATACTATGGACATTCTACTAACATACTTATTGTGTCCTTCGCGATTGTAGCAGAATGGCTGGCAGAAACATTTATTCTGGTCTTGTTGTGCCATTTTTAACACGAGATGAATCTTCATAGGGGCCTATTATTTTCATTGAACTACGGTTCCAGAAATCTCAAAAAATTCTGTTTAATAATTCAACATCATTATTCTCTTGCCCTTATCCCAATTTATTTGGGATCGACGCAACATTTTTTTTTTCTTTTATACTTCTGTATTAGTGTCATCTCTGTAGTCACCCCCTTTTTACCCACATCCTCTTTTACACAGTCCAACTTTGTGAAATAAATATTTGTCATTTAGAATCTCCATTACAATGTTCACTGTTTCTACCCATCGTTTCTTTGGCCTTCCCCTACTCCTATAGCCATCCACATCCATACACAAGACTTTCCTCACAACATTTTCTTCATTCCTCCGCATCACATGCCCATAACTTTTCAGTCAGCGGTGCCACTTTCAGACTTCCTCTTATATACTCACTCCTAATTCTATCCATGCACGTAACACCACACATCGCTCTTAGCATTCTCATAACAGTTCAACAATACACTATTTATTATTTACGTCAATAACTTGTGAAATCCTTCAGCTTACAGCAGTGAGGGCTGGTACTCGTCCAAGAAGGAGTGCACTGCTGCAGACCACTACGGATTCCCTGACAACCCTTGCATTTTCATTAAAGTCAACAAAGTGAGTACTGTACTTCTTCATCATAGGTAATTCACCCAAAATACTATTGAATTTGAGCCTAATTGACTGATTGTTACGAATCATTCTTCACTGACAAACGAGATCCTTAATGTAAGGGACTTGTCCCACCGCCAACAATAAGCGAGTAGAGCTTCAAACTAAAAACGAGTTGGCGAGCAGCGAGTAGCGAGTGTGTAGCTCCGATAGTTTTGTCGATGGGCTTGTGAGAGGGCGATGGGCGATTACTTGCACGGGGCGGCTAGTACTCTCGGCGGCGTGAGTGCTGACCGCCAAGCGAGCATCGCTGAGCGAGTATTATCTTTGATAGCTCTTGTCGCTCAGCGACAAAATTGTGGAGCGAGTCCTCGTCGGCAGTGTGGACAGTCGGTGTCTATAGATCTCTTTTTAACCGACTTCAAAACGGAGAAGGTTCTCAATTCGTCTGTATTTTTTTTGTTACGCGATATCTCCGCCATTTGTGAATAGATTTGGATGATTCTTTTTTTGTTCCGTAGGTCATACTTCAGAGGTGGTCCCATATAATTTTTTTCGAAATTGATTTAGTGCTTTTTGAAAAAATCAACATAAACAAAAAATATGTATACATAGACGACGTTTTGGTTGTCTCCAATTATGTTCTATTTCCATGTTATTGGGGTTATCCATTCAGGCAGAAATTTATTATTTAGTTTTAGTTCTGGGGTACCTGCAACAACTAAAAAGTGAAAAATAAAAAACTTTTTTACAAAAAATACAACCGACTCCTAAAAATTGCAAAATAACTTTAATTTCGGAAGTCGGTGTCAAATATCGAAGGAACAAAAAAAAATCGTCACAACGCTGATTCGTTGTTTTCGTTTTTCTCAATTACATTTTTAATTTTGTTGTATGTACTCGTACCTATGTATTTATTATTGTATTTTTTCCCGTTTATTCTTTCCCTTAAGTTGCACCTGCCACGTCCCGTCTCTGCACCACCCTAAGGTCGACTGGTAGGAAATGCCTAAGGCATTAAGTCCGTCATTGTACAGTAATTCTTACTTGTGCATTAAGTTTAATAAATAAATAAATGTATAGAATCAGATAATATACATTCCCGTTGTACGTTTCTTGAGCGTCAAAATAGCCGATAGTTAGTCGTTTCCTCGTCGCTTGGTGGTGTAACAACTGCCTAAAGCTTGCCATAATTTTAGTGTACCCAAAGGATTGGTGATCGGTAAAAGTTGTAATAAGTAGACTATAGGTTGATGTTGGCCATCATCATCTTAAGAGGAGGGTGGATTCTTAAAAAATTCTATTTAATCCGTCAGTTAGATTAACAAAAAATATTGAACACGTATTTCTTCTTTTGCTACGTTAAAAAAAAAATAAAACGATACAGTGCGTTGGAATTTTGCGTGACGTCAGGCCTTGCCTTTTTTTTTTGTGGGGTGGGAAATTATCCAATGACATCTCCCGCTCTGGGTGGAGCTGGGAGGGCGTGTCAGACTCTTACTGACTAAAACCCACCCCTGTTCCTCCCTGCCTTGAATTCCCAGGGACGAGGTAACTCTTTCGAATTTATCCTCAACTCTTAGGCAGGCAATGCATGCTGACAAACTGACAACTCTCTGAGGCGCGCGTGGAACACTATGCGTCATCGACTCTCGGGCCTGGTGCTGATCGGACGCGAGCTACCCATTACTCGCCGTCCGCAGGCCCGGGTCTACGGTGGCCGGAGATCGTCTCGCGGCGCCGGAAGTCCCTGGCGTCTCCTGCGGCGGCTGCTGCTGAGGGCGTGAGGCTCACCCGTTCCGCCTCCTCCTTCGCGAGCATAACTGCTTCGCAGAAGGAGGAGACTGCTTCCCATTCCCTCTCGGTCAGGCCTTGCTTGGTACACTTCTTACCAAGAAGTGACGTAACTAGCTCTCCAACCTTGAACTTTGATTCGTTTTATCTTTGTAATTTTTTATTGATTTGGTAAAGCAAAACATACGTGTCAAATATTTTTTGATAAAATGTAACTGACGGAGTAAGAAGATTTTTTTGAAGTTATACATCTTTAGGCGCGTTATGAAAAAATAATGAGAATGAAATGTTAAGATGCGCGCGCATCACTGTCACACAAAATTCACAGGTTGAAGTTAGCTAGAATCGACACCCTGAAGTTAGCTATGGTCTGTGGTTGATGAAGAATAATTGTTTTCCTTTGTAAACTTTGTGACAGTTTGGTTTTTTATCTTGTTACGCCAAGGAAGTATAACTTCTCACGTGCGTACATAAGTACACACATACTTTTTTAATTTTATCCTTGAAACATCCCTATGTACACATCAACAAAGCCATTACGAAGAAAGAGTGGTCAGTTTATAGCCTTGGGTAACAAACTACAAAATTTTTTGATTTTACCTCCGAGCGAACTCTGGCAGTCTAACGAACGTTTAACGACGAATTTTTTTTTTTACTAGCTTTTAACTTGCAATGTTCTTCGTATGTTTAAGTCGTCCGCTTCAAAATTTGCAAACACTTTCTCGACCACTTGTTGGTTTCCGATAGGGCTAAAATTTGACATACTTATGTTAATTCGGAGACAATGGTGCCGATTCTTTTGTTCAATAAGTAAACTAAAATTAGAGAATCGCTATCTTTCACTAAAAGGCAGTGCGAGAGAAGGAGGGCTATACCTACGAACTAAGTTAGAGATGTCAAACTAGCTTACACCTTGCACTTTACCGTGTTTTTAGTCGACATGTTTTTACGTGTACCCTTAATTTGTATGGAAATATTAGTTAACTAAATTTGACAGCTCTAATTTACGTCCGTCTCTTTCTTGTTTTATTAGAGAGAAAAAGATAGCAATAGCCTAAATTAAGTTAAGATTGTGCGCAACAGAATCGGCACCAATGCAATATTATGATACCATCGAGCTGATCTGGTAATGGCACCGGGATGTACGGACTAGAACTCCCTGATGGCAATTGGTAGGACAGTTAAATTTGGTCTAGTAAGTTTTGTTATCATGAGTACCTAACTACTTTCCATGACACAAGATGACGAGGGTGTAAAGCTTTCAAAAAATTAATTAATTTATTTCAGATAATTGGCTGGAAACCAGACTACTACGATGTCTCAGAGCTGCCTGAAGGCATGCCGGAGGAACTCACGGAGTACATTCAAAAACTGGACGCAAGCCAGGTGAGGAATATCATAATCATTATTTTAGCCGACAGACGTCGACTGCTGGATATAGGCCTCCACAAAGCGTCGTCACATTGTCTGGTCCTGTACGACTCGCGTCATACCTTACAATGGATCCCCGCGACCTTCACCAGGTCATCAGTGAATGTTAGTACCAACCTAGTTAGCCCCGATCTTCTATTGAATGAGCTCGTTCCATCGTTGACCTCATCCATCGCTGTACGAGATCTAGCTCATGAGCAGGTCCAAATTACATAGGGAAGAATCAACACAATACTTACAACCATTGCAAAATGGTATGTTTTTTAATCAGAGGGACTGCCTGTACGTCAGCCGTATGTTACCCACCCCTGTTCCTTCCTTGCCTGAGTGCCCAGGGGAGCGGTAACTCTGTTATGAATTTATCCGCTACCCCTGGGCAAGCCGTATGTAGCTGAAGCTGTATTTTCTGCAGTTGACAATTACTGCATAGTACCTTTCAAGCAACAGTTATAAGAACTGCATAGCAACTGTACTGTGTGCTAACTGAATGCCTTTTACATGTGAACTGCACAGAAGGTTGGCAGTTACCGTCCAGTAATAGCAAATGCACAAACACTGCAACCAATCTGCGGTTTTATAGCTCGTGTTTAGTTCTTATGCAGTACTGTTTTAAGGTCTATAAAGGATGTAAAAAAAATGGATGGTCAGATTTTAGATACTTTTTCTGCCAATGGAAATGAACAACTTTCATAAGAAAGCCATAATAAATTCCAACCAAAAAAAAAAAAGTTGTGAACCCAATTTTTTGTCAGCTGATCAAAATTAGTAGGACGGCTATTTTTTTTCGGAATTTTGATTTATTTCTTGGAGAAAGTTGTTTACCATACGCTGAAGCGGTATTTAAAATAATGTGACCACGCATTTCTGTTACACCCTGTATACGAAACCGTTCATTTTTAGGGTTCCGTACCCGAAGGGTCCAAACGGAGCCCTATTGGTATCACTCACATGTCCATCTGTCCGTCTGTCTGTCTGTCCGTCGTCTGTCACACAGGTTTTACGGCCAAACGGTTGTAGCTACAGTCTTCAAATTTTCACAGTATAAGCATCTTGTTGACCCAAAGCCATATAAATAGCCATCAAAAATACATGGCTTTTAGCATTCATGTATGTTTACGTTATTTAATCCATTTTTTCTGTAATGTGCGTTAAATCTGTGCAGAATAAATTATTTTTCTTTCTTTTCTTTCTTTCACTTGACCAGTTTTTTACAATCAATTCGTTGTTCTATAGATTCTGAACCTATTTTCTACCAACAGCAAAAACAAGTATGGGTGTCATGTGAAGAGGAGAAGGCGAATGACACCAAGCTGGAGTACCCCTGGGGCAGAGGCATGCCTGGCGGGTTCTACCCCTATAACAACACGAAGGGCTACATGAGTCCGCTGGTTGCCGTGAGGTTATCATCACCAGGTAACATCATTACTTGCAAGCCAAAATGCTTCCTCTGGAAAGAGATATGACGGCACGGTTGGCGTAGTGGTTGAGCGTTCGGCTGCTGCCCTGCGTGTCGCGGGTTCGATCCCCGCACGGAACAAATATTTGTATGGCCTACAGATAGTTGTCCGGGTCTTGGTGTCTTGTGTATGTGAGTTTAAATGTTTGTGAACGCACCCACGATACAGGAGTAATTCCTTGTGTGGGACAAAGTTTATTAAAAAAAAAAAAAAAAACAAAGACCTGCCTTCAGAATCACCACAACTACTGGTCTTGGTCAGCCCTCTTCCAGCAAATTCTTGAAACCTTTAAGTTACGCCAATAACACGGTTTTAACGCACCTTTTTCTGAGAAAGTTTTTGCTTGGGATTACTTTATTTGCTACCAATAAAGAGCGAGTCTGTTATCAACAGAAAACCGTCTAGGTAGGAACTTCGTACCGTCCAGAATCAATGAATGAATCCGTTCCCGAGATATCATCAAAAAAGCCATTGTATACAAAACGTATGAGATAATGAATTTTCTTCATATTTTTGCCGATGTTTTAATAGCTGTTCTGCTATTTGGGGCATAAAAGTCGGTCTAGTCGTTCGTGAGTTATAAACGGTGTAAATAACCCGACTTTGTTTGATATGTATAAATAAAGAAGATGGTTGCTGGTTATTGGGATCAGTACATATTAAACAGTTTATTAGATGAAAGGATCCTAGGCTAGTGTCCAAGTTTCAATCTGCCTAGTTTTTTCACAAGTATCTTGGGGACGGCTTCCAGTCTAACCGGATGCAGCTGTATACCAGTATTTTACATGGAGCGACTACCTATCTGACCTCCACAACCCAGTTACTGGGTAATACGACACCCCTTGTGGTAAGACTGGTTGTCAGACTTTCGGGCTTCTGACGACCTCGACTGTCAAAGATCAACCATTGACAGCAGGGACCAACGGCTTAACGTGCTTGATGGTCGTCCATTTATGGACCAACCTGGGCTAGCGTAGCTTAACCTGATGGATTAACCCATGCAGCTGTTATTACTTTAGCCACGAGCTCCTAGTGTCCAAATTTATAGAATAAAATCAATGTGTATTTGAGTTAAAGTTTATCTGTCATTTCCAGCGCACGACCTCAACATCGTCATACGATGCAGAGCGTGGGCCAAGAACATTATTCAAAACAAGAGTCTGAAGGAGCCGTCGGGCTACACTCGCTTCATGCTGTACGTTGAAGGAAACAGCGCCCACAACAAGACGGAGGTCTAACATAAGCAGCAATGTGTCGTGTACATAGCGATGGGAACGTTCCGATACGGTAATGGAATTTTAGTACCGCCGCTTAGGTTAAGTATACATTGTGTAGTGATGCAGTTTAACTTGAAATTGTTTTGTTAAAGTTTTAGCGGTCTTAATGTGATCTAGCTCTGTCGCAAGATCTACACCCTATGTTAAACACATTTATAAACGGAGATTTTTTAAGGGAATCCCTGATCTTTTGCTTCATAAGTGCGTGTATTTCCTGATAGCTACGACCTGGGGGTCTTTAAGTCAAGAGTGAATAGGTTACTTCTAGGCAAGCGTGCTCCATCTTCGACCACATCATCGCTTAAATAAAAAAAAATAAGATTCGTCGACTCGACAATATGACAGCACGCAATGAATGTCGTTGTACTGTCAAAATGAAAGGTTTTGCCAGTAATTGTTTTTTATTCTTCTACCCCACCGGTTCTAGCTTATAAGGATTCGCATTTCCGCCACCTAACAGTCCTGGGCCTGCAGTCTCGACATTGATAGCGATCGCTATGCCCTAACGATTAGTAGCTAAAAAAATAATGTTGCAAGGAGGCAAACTTTTATGTCCTTTTTTATTTTGACAATCTAATTGTTACAAGCGGTAAATCTAATCATTAAAATTTAAAAAAATTATAAGTTTTCATGTAAAATAGTGCTCGCAAGTTAGAATTTACGCCGTCTCTGTACATATTTCAAGAAAATCAATTATTTTTTTCAGGCTAAGATCTAAAATTTTTCCTCACAAATAAGGGAGTTTTTTAAAGGCTGGTAATTTAGCGGTCGGTAGCTAACGTAGCGATCGCTATCAATGTCGAGACTGCAGGCCCTGGCCATGTTTTCCAGGTCTATTTATGTGTTTATCGATTGTCAGATTATTTTCTGTGTAAAGTACCAGTTGCATCCTACATGTATTTCATTTTTGTAGCAGTTTAGAACCTATTCTAAATTAAAATAAAAAACTTGACAGCCTCACAGTGCGTACTTAGCCTAAGAAAAAATAATTAGATAGATATTCATTCCTGACCGAGTGAGTTATTATGAATTGTCAGCTATTTACTTAGCATTTCGTGATTTACAGTCCTTTTGGTGTACATCTCACTGGATTACTGTAAACTCCGTAAGATCACAAATCTTGCAAAATATTTTTATTTAAATATTTTATGAATAAACACCATTTCGAATAGAATAAAAATCAACATTTGATTCTTAGCAACCTATCAGTACCTTACCGAGAAAAAAGAGTATAATTTTACGAGATTTATTGTAAACTAACGGATTATGTAAATTGCCGGTGGCATACGTTTAACAAAATAGGTTTTCGTGAGATGAGATGTCAAAAGTGTGACCAAAAAATTTGTATGTCTGTACATTTATTAGATTTACCTCTATATTCCAAGTCATAAGAGTTCTCCACTCCACTCCACCTCGAATCATCAACTTGACAGTTAGAGCTGATTAGTTATTGACATTAATGAAGAGCTTCTTTCCGTTGTTGAGTGGAGGTCCTTCAATCTTACTTGGAATATGGAGCGAAGTATTCAACTCTCACTATTCTGAACAATCTATAATCGTTAAAATTGCAGTTAATTATATACTTGGTAAATTATGTTATCTAACTACTATTTTTACAAAAGTAACCTTTTTATAGATTGATATATTTGTGTAAGAATTTGCCTTTTATGGTGAAGTGATTTGACTTGTGATTGAAGGAATTATTTTGATAATATTGTTAAGAAAACACTGTCTGAGTTGAATTATTTAAATTTTTCCTCTGTTTATACTTTTTGCAGAAACTGAAGAATCTTTTGTGAGTACAGAGGGAAATATTTTGAGTTTTTGTACGTATAAAGTACAAAGAGAATCTTAGTATCTGGACATAAAATTACAGTTATATTCTTATATAGCATCATTTGAGCTTTTATAATTCGAGTAATGAGCTTATCTACCAAACATTTATGATATTTTATAAATCCCACCTCTTTTTCTGCGTAGTTTAGATATATCACCAGATCATTGCAAACATCGTCAGATTGTAATAAATCTTACGAAAGTGTAAACTCTCGATATATTGTGAATACATCATTTCAAATACAATTAATCTCATCTAAATTCGTTAATTACAACGTATCGGAGGAAATTGAAAAAAAAATGTGTACAATTCATAGTGATTTTTAACAAAATAACGGGTTTTGCAATTTTACGGTGACAGATATTTGTGAAAAAACTAATTTACCCATTGATACACATAAGAGTTAAATCAACTTACTACACACTACTACACTAGGTATAGGTGCACCTCTGCCTATCCCTCCGAGGAATACAAGCGTCATGTTATGTACAATAATACATTAGGTACCTCAAGTGTGCGAATATAGTTAGTATAATCAAACGGGATGAATTGAACGCAGGGGTGTATAGGAACAAAACTTTGAAGGGATTCTTCATGTTATTTAGAAATTATTTACAGCATTTAAGTACCTACTCTAATTTGTTCATGAATTGTAATAAAAAAATAAACAAAAGCTTTGCTAAAATTACTTTTTAGCAAAGCATTGGTTTATTTTTTGGTATTAAAGTGAAAATCCATGTCAAAGTTTTGTTTCTATACACCCTGCGTTCCAATTCACCCCGTTCGTAGGTACTAAGAAACTAGTGAGTACACTAATTAGGTATTCTAATAAAGAAAACGTAAGGTTTCAGGCTAATACTGACAGAAAATGCAAGATTTTTCTGCGTCAATGCAATTTGTAACGAGCAACGAGCAAGCTTGATTGTTTTCTTGTGTAGATAGATTTACTTTATTGTAAAGTAGCGTCCCGCACCGGGTCCGTACAGGTACAAAGTATACACACAACTTCCCCGTTTATCGCTCTTTCTATTAGAGAAAACTGCACTAAAATCCGTAGCCTGGTTTAGGAGTAGTTAGCAAAGAAACCGACATGCGGAAAGCAACCTTAATTTATACTACATTTATGTACTCGTATGTTAGAGATCAGTGATTTTTTTGTTTGAGTTCTTAAGGTTAAATTTCACTTGCACGTCATAAAACGATAAGGGCTTTGGGCTTATGTAACAGTTAGATAGATTTAGAGCGGTTTCTGAATTGAGTATTTGGAGTCAAGAACGTGTCGTAACCTAATTAGTCCCTACCAATGCCAAAGTTTTAAATGTTTTTAGGCTAGGCGAGTTAGAAAAATACTCAACTTCAAATTCTTATTTCAGAAACCGTGTGTCAATCTTAGTGAAGTTCCAATTTGCTGGGAGTTGTCAATAGTGGTAACAAAATAATGTCGCTGATTTGACCTTTACCAAAATCATGCATGCATGTATAAACTATACTCGATTTTATCTGTTTATGAAACAGTCTTTATATTATCAGTAGGAGAAAATGACGCTTTAATAGCTCTTCTACACACAGAATGTTATTTTTCGACACGTAGACGTAAAACTATATTTCTGAAGCAGTTTGAGAACGTTAGATATACTATCCTAGTTAGAGTATGTTTGTTATGCCTGGTTCGAGTACAAATCCTATTTAATAAAAATATTCCATGTTGTTTGTGAAAATGTGAATTTATTTCGAATAAATCTAGATCAAATTGTGATTTTTGGTTGGTTTTATTTTTTATATCCTAACACAATGAAGGAAAGACACATTAATGAACTATTGCACCCTTATTTATGAAATTCGTAACCATATGTTTAGTTTAAATACTAATTAACACGGAGCAGTGGTGGCCCAGTGGTATTGACCGCGACTTACATACAACTCTCAACACACAACACTACAACACCGGGTCGTGAGTTCAAACCCAGGCAGCTGCTTTACTTTGTGTAAATTATTTCATCACCACTGCTCTCAAAACGGTGAAGGAAAACATCGTGAGGAAACCAGTATGTCCTAGAACCAAAAATTCGAAGACATGTGACATCCACCAATCCGCATTGGGTCCGCGTGGTGGATTACGGCCCACACCCTCTCACAGAGAGGAGGCCTGTGCCTCAGCAGTGGGGACATTAAAAGGCTGATGATGATGAAGATGATGATGATGATGACGAAATACTAATTAGTGGATTCTAATTCAAGATAGCATCGTCTCATCCACTAGTGGCTAAAGTAATAACAGCTGCACAGGTCCATCCTTACCAGAAACGGCCGTTTCTGACATTTTTGCCCTTTGGATACGAAACATTCTGAGACCTGTTTTAACAACGTAAAAATATTCCTCTTTGTAACAAACGTGTCGTTGGATTCTTTAATATTTATTTTCTATGCTAAGCTACACTTACTCACAACACTCCACTTGGCCGGTAGTAGACCCTTAAGCTACGCTTGCGGGTTGGTCCGTGGATGGGTGACCATATTTTACCTGACTTGTTAAAGTATCTAGTAGAGGAGCTCGTGGCTAAAGTAATAACAGCCGCACGGATCGATCCATACCCGGCCTGCGGACGGCGAGTAATGGGGAGTTCGCCGTCCGATCAGCATCAGGCCCGAGAGTCGATGGCGCGTAGTGTTCCACGCGCGCCTCAAAGAGTTGTCAGCAATAAAGACGGGGCCTTTCATGGTTGATGCCTGCTTAGGGGTTGAGGATAAATTCGAAACAGAGTTACCTCGCCCCTGGGCGCTAAGGGCAGGAAGGAACAGGGGTGGGTTTTAGTCAGTAAGAGTCTGACACGCCCTCCTGCTCCACCTAGAGCGGGAGAAGTCATTGGATGATTTCCCACACCAAAAAAAAAACCGGTCTATCCATCAGGTTAAGCTACGCTTGCCGGGGTTGGTCCGTGGATGGGTGATCATATTTTACCTGACTTGTTAAAGTATCTAGTAAAGGAGCTCGTGGCTAAAGTAATAACAGCCGCACGAGTCGATCCATCAGGTTAAGCTACGCTTGCCGGGGTTGGTCCATGGATGGGTGACCATCTTTACATACCGAGACTCCTCCGTGCCTCGGACAGCACGTTAAGCCGTTGGTCCCGGCTGTCAATCGTGGCTCCTTAACAGTCGTTACGAGTCGTCAGAAGCCCGTCTGACAACCAGTCTTACCAAAGGGTATCGTATTACCCAGTAACTGGGTTGCGGAGGTCAGATAGGCAGTAGCTCCATGTAAAATACTAGTATTCAGCTGTATCCGGTTAGACTGGAAGCCGACCCCAAGATAGTTGGGAAAAGGCTAAGCAGATAGATTTATACGTCTCAACCACTAAATTCAGCTGTATATAGAACTAAACCTCCTTCAAATGTTTAACAGTACATCTATCTTTCTTCCGGGTAGACAATGTTTAATCAAAAACCTGTTAATCAGTGTTTAAGCTAATCACATAATTATAACCGGCTTCAAAAAATGACGTTCTTTATTCGATCCCTGTGTACGAGTATGTATGTAACTTGTTTGTTCGCGATTTTCTCGAAAACTACTGATCCGATTTGAATGGGGGTTTCGTTATTCAAATGCATATTTTTCAAGGAAGGTTAGGAATATATAATATATAATTATGTTTATTGTTACTGTGTCTCTGTGTGTACATAAATGATTAAATAAATAAATAATAAATACATTAGGGTTTGATGAAGATCTTCGTAGATAGACAGTGGAACTCTTCAATGATTAACAGCAAATGTCTCGCGATTACTGCGATCGTTTGTTTATGTATTGTTAACACAATTTAATGGGGATACACAACTAAAAATTGAAAAATAAAATCTTTTTTTAAGAAAAAACAGAACAAATATAAAAAAATACAAAATAACTTTAATTTCGGAAGTCGGTGTTTCTGGTTTTTTCTTCGTTTTTTGACACCGACCACCAAAATTAAAGTATTTTTTTTTGTGAAAAAGTTTTTTATAAATAAGGCTATTTGTACATTGATGTGTAATTTCTATGAATAATACTAGGATTTTTTCAAACAAAAAGACCCTCAACCTCCCCTCTAGGAAATAAAGGCAAGATCTTGTCAGCGCAAACTTTCCAATTAACTTTATTCCTCCACATTAATTTAGCCCACACCTGTGACGTCCTTGGCAAGTAAAACAAGTTGTCACCACGTTGTCACCTGATCAGCACTTAGCACATTAGTTTGTAGTTCAGGGCTTGGCCGCCAGGGGGCGCTGGGCGGTGCTGGGCGGGCGGCTCGCCGGTTTCAGGCAGATTTGGGCGGCAGATCGCGGGCAAAGATTACGTGGGTTTGGAGAGGAGACGTCTTGTGTGAATGTCTGAGTTTTGTCAGGGAGGAAGTGGAAAAAAGATTTTGGCCATTTTATTATTAAATTGCTAGAATATGTTTTGGATTCCAGAATTGGATTTGTTGCAAAAATCTTACTATAGGAAAATAGGACAGGAGATTTCTTAATGTATTTAATAAACCAGTCAATTCCTAATTTCTCTCTGATTCAATAGATGAACAAATTTAAGAAAAAAAAAATCCGTACATGCTGTTAGGCACACACCAATCACCAAATGACGTATCCGTATCAGTATTCGGTCCCTAAAATCTAAGCAGACACAGGCCTAACTTTTGAACATTCAAATAAGAAATTTCCACTACCAATAAGTAGGTTTGCTAATTTACTTTAGACATTGGCCCAGGGGTAACAGTCCCGACTTACGAGTTTTACGTCGTGGGTTCAAACCCAGGCAGACGCTTTAATTTGTGTAATTTATTATATTACCACTGCTCTCAAAACGGTGAAGGAAAACATCGTGAGAAAACCGGCGGAATTCGAAGACATGTGACATCCACCAACCCGCATTGGGCCCGCGTGGTGGGAACATTCTATAGGCTTGATTATGCTTATTGGCACTGCAATCTTTGCTTGCATATAAAAATAAAGAATGAAAAATAGAGTAGAAAAGTCATCTGCTGCAACATATTTCAATTAAAATCAGTCCTTAGTGGAAAAATGTTTACATCAGGTGAAATAATGGCCTATCAATAAAAATAAAAATGTTATAATGTGTAGGTTTATATACTTTAGTTTAAGACTATACATATTCTCCTGTTCTTACACACTATTGTCTAAATTTCTTGTAGTTTCTTTGTGCTCGTATTTATTAAGTACTAGCTGTGCGCCGCGGTTTCACCCGCGTAAACCGGGATAAAAGTAGCCTATGTGTTAATCCAGGGTATAAGCTATATGTTGGTATGTATACAGGGTGTAAAAAGACACATCACAGAGCCGTTAACTACGCATACTGTACGTCTAACAAAGTAGTTTTGCGCAAAAATTATTGCTGGGAAACGGCTTTTATTTTTAGGTATGAAAAATAGAACTATTTTTTATGCCGCGCAATGTAACGCGAACACAGGCAAGTGGAGTTAAACCCTGCCACTTCGCTCTAAGCCACGTAGGTACTTGTCGGATACGTTTGATATTCATTGCGTTTTCGTAACAGCAAATTCGTAATTTCGAAAAAAAAGTCGATCATTCAGGTAATGTTTATTTGGAAAAAAGTTTAGTAATAACACTTAGAATTCATTTTAGTAAAAAATTTAAAAAAAATTGCGACTTTGACCTTCAATATCTCCAGAACCAGTGATTTCCCAGGTATGGTCTAGTGCAACAAAATGATCCAAATAATGGGTAGAATATGGTGCTTTCGGCTTTGGAAACTGTCTTTTTACACCCGTTATAGTACTTATAATATATGTACGAGTATATACATACCAAATTTCATTCAAGTCGTTCCAGCCGTTTGACCGTGAAGAAGTAACGAACACACAAACACACACACTCACAAACTGTCGCCTTTATAATATTAATGTGACTTAATATATAATTGGTTATATTATATTATAGTGTGATTGTATCCATTATTGTTACCCGTGTGTACATAAATAATAAAATGAATACAAAAAAAAAATGATAAAGTAAACCGATGCCATCCTCACAGAGTCACCCTTCAGTTAGGCACAAAACCCGTCCTGATCACCTCACGACGCGCGCACTCGCCACCGTCAGTCTTCACCCGCCGACCAGTCACGATGGGCGCCGACAAGCCGAACGGCGTCGTCAACTACTCCCGAAGACCGGTCCAAAGACCCTTCCTCCAACGCATCCAGTACGGCATCTGGAACCCTGAAGAGAGAACATTCCTGGGAAGGACTCCTCATCGATGGGGTAAGTTCGAAGTTCGACGGCATTTTTGTGTTTAATATTGAAATTAAAGTTAAGGGTTTAATATACAATACTAGCTGACCCGAAAAACGTTGTTCTGCGATAAAAAATGGGGGTGGCGGTGAAAAATACTTTACGACCTAGAGCAAAAAAAAAAAAAACATTAAAATCGGTCGAGCCGTTTCGGAGGAGTGTTACCACAAACACATTAGATTATTGGTGCTACTGTTAAAACCGTCAAAAGTTTAAATAATTGCTTAGAGCAACAGGTGCGACTTATGTAGAATGCGCTCTAAAATAATGTGGTTTGAAGATATTTATTTAATAATAACGTACCGCCCCAGGTTCGCACGGGTACAAATTATACACCTTCCTCATTAATTTCTCTGTCTATTGGTCAAAACAGCATTAAAGTCCGTTTAGTAGTTTTTTGAGTTTATCGCGAACAGGGACTCTGTTTTATAATACATACTCGTATGTAGTGATGGTGAGAAGCCTAATGAAATTATGTTAACTCATTTTACGGTAATAAGTATCTATATTTTCTGCCCAGGGGGGAAAACGGGAGAAGTAGGTAATTTGACGATTGCCGAACCTCCAAAATAAAAAAGGGAGATGGTCATGAGCTGCACCTACAATGACGACATTATGCTGTGGAGGTGACCTATATGTTTCAGGAGTTTCCATAATTCAAATAACAAGTGTGAGTCGAACTCGCGTGTAAAGGGTTCCGAACAACCCTAATAGCATTTATTGTTGGGCCAACAATAAAATGATAGCATTTATTGTTAGCCCAACCAAATGCCAACACTAAATGCTTTTTGGGGGAATCATGCTTTTTAACATGTTTTTTTTTAAAATCATTTCACTTCTTAAATAGGTTTTTCCTGTAGGTAATCTACAGTTAAAGAACTACTTTAATTGATAATTCTAGGCTCAGTATTTAGTTTCAGAGATAAGCCCCCCTTTGGTGATGGTTATTTTTTTAAATAATTGAAATACTATTTATTGTAAAAACATTAAAAAAATATGTGAAATCCTTACAGAATACAGAACTTAAGAATTTTTTAACTTCCCATTGATCTATGAACTTGAAATTTGGTGATAATGTTTATTATAACGTATACTTTACTAACAAATACCAATATTTGGTACAAAACCCATTTTTTTTTGTGGGGTGGGAAATCATCCAATGACATCTGCCGCTCTAGGGTGGAGCGGGAGGGCGTGTCAGACTCTTACTGACTAAAACCCACCCCTGTTCCTTCCCTGCCCTGAATGCCCAGGGGCGAGGTAACTCTTTCGAATTTATCTTCAACCCCAGGGCAGGCATCTGATGGGCCCCGTGATGTTTTGCTGACAACTCTTTGAGGCGTGCGTGGAACACTACGCGCCGTCGACTCTCGGGCCTGGTGCTGATCGGACGGCGAGTTTGGTACGGAACCCTTAAGATGCTATTTAATGCCAATGACCTTGAGTGATTAGCTTGCGTGTTCCGTGCTGAGCTCACGTAACGCGTCGTACGTCCACCCAGTAATAGGACTCGCCCATCAAGGAGCGCTGTCCGAAATTAAACGCATTATTAATTTATTACACATAAAACAACAGGTATTAAAATAAAACACTAAGATTAAATTATAAATAATTAAATGATCTTTATAATGGTGAAGGTTTCATAAAAATACGCTTTATAGTTTTTGCGTGATCCTCAATTTTTTGTCCGCGTTATACATAATTTTACAAATTAATTACACTATGTTGTAAAAATATAATATCATATATTTTCAGATCAAATTACGACGGCAATTGTCTAGAGTAACATATATTTTTCAAAGAAATAAGACAAGTCGTTTAGACATGATGTTCAATTAAAAACCATTAAAAGTCGTATAACTACGCCTTAATGTACGAAATCCGATACGCACTAGGCTAGTTTTTTTTTAAATTTATTTCATGTGTGATCCCTATGGGTTCCGGTATTACACTCGGATGTTCATTCACTTGTTTCATTTGAGTAAACAATACCTAATGGTGTGCGTGCTACAACCTAAAGACGTCACTCGCCTAGATATTATTATGTATGGACAATCACTTATCTATATTAAAAGGGTGCTTCTAGAGAATTTCTCGTTATGTAGACATAACGAGAACAAATTCGTTGTTGCTGGTAAGGCCAGAAAAAGAAGAATGTCCTAAAGTTCCGTGGATCGGTGGACATTTCACAAAGTCGTGGTTAGTGACTCTTTAGCTAGACATCTCATCGCATCCATACATCTCTACACTACCAAACCAGTTGGTTTAGTTACTGCTCGGCTGCTTGTGGTATACTATTGATCTGTCACACGATCATAAGTATGTAGGGTAGATGACTAGTTATACTTTATCTTAATTGTCCTTTTTTATGTTTTTGAGTGATTTTTTTATCATTTATTTTATTTATTTATTTAACAATTTATGTACACACAAAACTGACAAGAATGAAACAGAAAAAAAAATGTACAAAGGTATGCTTATTTCTAATGAAATCTCTTCCAGGCAAGTAGACACCGTTTGGTAAAGTAGTAGGAAAAAAGAATACACAAAACCAAAAAAAAAAACAATGAAATAAAATAACATACAATGTAAACATTTACATAGCCCAAATAAATATCACTAAAATACATACTAAACAATATTATGAAATAAATAATACATACTTATAACAACTGTGACGAAATGGAAAGATGACACTCCTCTTAAAGGCTGGAAGAGTCTGGCAGTCCCTCATTTCAGGCGGCAGAGAATTCCACAACCGTACAGCGTGCGTAGTGAAGGAGTAAGAATAGTAATCATTACTATGAGGAGGGGATTTCAGGAGTTTCCTGAGATGCGACCTGTAAGGCGCATCATGAGGGCGGGAGTAGGAAAAGCGTTCCCGCAGATAGGACGGAGTTTTAGGGTTATGAAGGATGTTAAATAGTAGACACAATATCCGAAAGTTCCTGCGAAGTCGAATAGGGAGCCACTTGAGTACCTTGCAAAAGCCGGAAACATGATCATTCTTTTTAAATCATTTTGCAATTTATAAACAGTACACATCCTAATCAATACAATTTTGTTAATATTTGTATGCCTTCCGGCGGGACATTGTTGGGACATTATATTTTTTTAATTGTATATCATCTTTAACCATACCCTATTTTCACAAATAAATAACTTGAATTTGTATAATTCTTGGGTAAAAAAATAATAATTATAATTTAGTCTGTAACTCAGATTAGGCATTAAAGAATATTGGATACATCTTTTTTATTTAACCATCGAATATAAAATGTCAAAGATAAAACGCATCAAAGTTCAGGACCCGGCTTGTTACGTAATTTCTGGGTAAAAAGTGATCCATTTTTGACGTTTTGTGACGTCATGCGAAATTTAAACGCAACATATCGCCCTCATTTTTTTTTGTACACGTTGCAAAAGGAAAAATACGTATCCAATATTTTTTGGTAATCAAACAGACGTACCATTTGACATCTCATCATCTCATCATCATTGGATATATTATCTTCGGCCTTCTGAAGTTTCAGGCTACCTCTTCTTCTTTCTTTGCGTATAAAAATAATGCTTCGAAACTTGCTTGTTGCATTTCACAGCTGATACTTAATCGTGTCTGAACCTAGCATCACAAAAGACTAGCGTCAGATCGAATGTTCGGCTGGAGTTTCGTTTTCAGCCAAAAAGTGGCTGAATATTCGGCTCGACCGAAACTTGTGTTTTTGAGCTGAAGGTTGTGATAGAGACCTATAAACTGTCTGTCTCGTTTGTCTAAGCGTGTAATCATCGTTTTATTTACTTATCTAATATTTCATGAAAGTAAGGGGTGAATTTTCAATAGTTTGATGGCTTCAAGTCATTATTTTAATATTCTTTAGGGTTCCGTACCCGAAGTTTCCAAACGGAGACCTATTTCTGTCACTCACCCGTCCGTCTGTCCGTCGTCTGCCACAAAATTTTGTTCCGAAGAATTTTCTTACTTCCCTTTGACCTCATAAGTCAATGGGAAGTAAAAAAAAATTGTGATAATGTTTATTATTTTGTGATAATGTTTATTATTTTGTGATAATGTTTATTATTTTGTGATAATGTTTATTATTTTGTGATAATGTTTATTATTTTGTGATAATGTTTATTATTTTATTTTGTTTTTTTTTTAACTCACTACAAAATACCCATTTCGTCATTCATTGAAGATGAGAATGAGGAGATTATGAGTCTAGGAAGTTCTGGACTCATAATCTCAAAAGTGACGTATTTTGAGTACCTACCTATGTTACTAACAAGAAGACATCCACATGTGCATACTCAACCGGTTATGCATCAAAGAAAAGTAATGTGCAAACCGCTATATCTACCGAACTGTGATCATCTGTTGCACTTAGTTTTATATAGCAACGTAATTCTGTTTATATTTCAATCTTGTATAAACAGTGGTGAAGGTTGCGAGGTTCAAACCGAACCGTGCGTTATAAATCTAGTGGTGTCATGTTTATTTGATTTTTTTGTTGCACGTTCCCGGAAGGGTATTTATTTATATGGGTAATAGTCGGACTCTATAAAAGTCACTGTGACTAGTATGTTTAAATACCTAGGAAGAAGCTTCTGTTAGGTTAGGTTGAATTTTTTTATTATTATTTTTTTGTTTGAAATGGGTTTGCTCTTGACTCTAGTCTAGGTCAGAGGTGACAGAGACAGAGTCGACGATGAAGCGAGCTCATCCAGAAGAAACCTGCCGGTCGATTCTGTTAACAGCTCACCGTGAAAACTTAGGTGGAGTGAGCGTGAAGTGAACTGTCATTCCACCTTGATTTTATGGATTGACAGCCCACTTCACGTTGACTACACCTAAATTTTCACGGTGAGATTTTACAGAATAGCACTACTGTTCACTCTAGTGTTCGTGCGAGCGAATTGATGGATTGAACTTTGGTTTTCTTTTGGGAAAAGCCCGCCAAACTATTCCCAACCACTGCAACTCCCGAAAGTCAGAATCAACAATGGCGACCATCAGGATAACGCCGAGGCAATGAAGCTCGACGAGTTCCTGAGAAACGATTAAACTGTCTTGGGTCTACGAAATTAATTAAATAAAAACCAGCCAATAGTGCGTGTTTCGCACATTTAGGGTTCCGTACCAAATATTGGTATTTGTTAGTAAAATATAGGTACGTAATAATAAACATTATCACCAAATTTCAAGTTCATAGGTCAATGGGAAGTTAAAAATCTTCCGAACAAAATTTTGTGACAGACGTCACAGACAGACAGATGGATAGACGGACACATGGACAGATGGCCAGACGGACACGTGAGTGACAGCAATAGGGCTCCGTTTAGACCCTTTGGGTACGGGACCCTAAAAAAACAGCGGAGGAGTACCTAAGCAAAAAAAAAACATACATAATAATTAAATAAGCAACTATATCTTAACAATTAAAATAGACCACATTTTAATTGTTAAGATATTATTGTAAATGTGCCCCTTTTATAAATAAACCATTTTATTATATTATAAAAAAAATATATATGGAGTGTGTGTTCCAGCAGTGGGAACTATTGGCTGATGATGTTTTTTTTTTTTTGTGGGGTGGGAAATCATCCAATGACATCTCCCGCTCTAGGGTGGAGCGGGAGGGCGTGCCAGACTCTTACTGACTAAAACCCACCCCAGTTCCTTCCCTGCCCTGAGTGCCCAGGGGTGCAGTAACTTTGTTTCGAATTTATCCACAACGCCTGGGCAGGCATCGGCCATGACGGGCCCCGTCATTATTGCTGACAACTCAATGAGGCGCGCGTGGATCACTACGCGCCGTCGACTCTCGGGCCTAATGCTGATCGGACGGCGAGCTACCCATTTTTTTTTTTTTTTTTTTTTGGGGGGTGGGAAATCATCCTATGACTTCTCCCGCTCTAGGGTGGAGCGGGAGGGCGTGTCAGACTCTTACTGACTAAAACCCACCCCTGTGCCTTCCCTGCCCAGAGTGCCCAGGGGCGCGGTAACTCTGTTTCGAATTTATCCACAACCCCTGGGCAGGCATCGGCCATGACGGGCCCCGTCATTATTGCTAACAACTTCTTGAGGCGCGCGTGGATCACTACGCGCCGTCGACTCTCGGGCCTAATGCTGATCGGACGGCGAGCTACCCATTACTCGACGTCCGCAGGTGTGTTACAATGTATAAACCTACAAAAATCCTAGTTACATATTTCTTATTGCTTCTATTATGTGAGGACAATGTAGTGGCAGTTATGAGATGAATGTTAGAAGATGTCTCAACTGACGGCGGCGTCCGTCCATGAACGTGACGCGTGGATCAGCACTACTCAGCTCAAACATTTTGAAAGGAACTGAATGATCCAATGTTTGGATAGGTACTTATAAGTATACTTAAAAACATATAGGTAGTTATATATATAGTAAAGTACAGTGTTACTGAGTGCGAGCAATCTCATGAATCATTGCAGAGTTATTTCCGATTTTATCCCCATCATAACTGTTTTCGACCACGTGAACATTTACACCGGAATTGGGGTAATGTGGCTTTTTATATCTTCAACAAAGTGTTTCTATGTACAAAGTTTTAATATGACTATACTGAAAATCGAGTATTTTATTTTACGATTCAATTATATGAGTCAAATCGCAGTACTATCTCCAAGTCCCTTGAAATATGGCCGATATAATTCGCTGCAATGAATTTCCAGAAAAACAATTTAACAATACTTCGCATAAATTGGGTACTGAACGAATCCCAGGACTCTATGCTCAGAAATAGTGCTGGCGATCACTGGGCCATTGAAGGAGCAAAATAACTCTAAGACCTTTTTTATCTAGCTTATTTTGTCCCACCGCTGGGCACTCTGGAAAGATGAAGCTAGATATCTATGTTCCTACTACTGTTATAAAAAGTACGGTGAATAGTTTTATTACGACCAAAGTAACCGATGTACTTACAAAAATAGACCAACTTAAATGGCGATAGATCAGGCATACAATGAGAAGCAGCCAAGAAGAGTGGAGTAAAATTGTCACTGACTGGTACCCCAGAGATGGGAAAAGAAGCAGAGGAAGACAAAACAAACAATGGGAGGACGAACTTAAGTTAACAGCGGGGCCCAAATGGAGAAGGGTTACCAAAGACAGAACACAATGGAAGCTGTTAGAGGAGGCTTTTGCCAACAGGCACACTGAACTAAGAGACATTATATAAAGTAACAATACCACAAAACGAGAACAGTTCAGGATAAAGAGGCTATTTGGATTTAGATTAAGCCTCTTCGAATAATTTACCTTTCAATGTACTGCTCTTGGTTAGCATAGTCAAATATAAAGGCCCCACTGCTGGGACTTAGGTTTCCTCTCTAAGAGAGGGAATGGTCCGAAATCCACCACGTGGGCCCAGTGCTGGTTGGTGGATGTCACTAGTCTTCGAATTTTTGGTTCTAGGACATGCCGGTTTCCTCACAATGTTTTCATTGATAGTTTTGGGAGCACTGGTGATGAAATATATTTCACAAAGTAAAACGCCTGCCAGGGTTTGAGCCCGTGACCTGCACGTAAGTCGGGGCCTCTTCCACTGGGCCACCATTGCTCTCAGGCTCTCTGCTCTACGATTATCAATGATGATGATGTTGGTAGGCTGAACATATCTTTACCAATCCTTAAATATACTCCTTTTCCTTCTTATACGATCATAACCTGGTAAATGGCACGTCGGTTAGTTAGAGGAGCTTGTGGCTAAAGTAATAACAGCTGCACGGGTCGATCGTTTGCCGGGGTTTGTCCATGGATGGGTGACCATCTTTACATACCGAGACTCCTCCGTCGGAAAGCACGTTAAGCCGTTGGTCCCGGCTGTCAACCATGAATCTTTGATAGTCGTTACGAGTCGACAGAAGCCCGAAAGTCTGACAACCAGTCTTACCAAGGGGTATCGTATTACCTAGTAACTGGGTTGTGGAGGTCAGATAGGCAGTCACTCCATGTAAAATACTGTTATTCAGCTGCATCCGGTTAGACTGGAAGCCGACCCCAAGATAGTAGGATAGGATAGCAAAAGGATAGGCAGATTAATATACAGCATGTAACAAAAACCCTGTCCGATCCTGACGGGTATTACTTGGTATCGTACTGCGTACACATATACGTAATCATCTATTGAATATGAGATTATTATTTTTTCCCAATGAAAATAATTATTTAAAAAAAGAAGAAAAACTTATCAAAGGCAACACTGAGCGCTCGACAAAGTTCACCTACTGTTTCGTTTCAATGATGCCGCCTGAGCGAGAAAGTGCCTACAGCGCAGCTAGTGTAGGGCGGTATCGTTTGAAATAAAAATAGGTAAAAATTAAAAGATTTTGCCGGCCCGTGGAGTGTTGTCAACTTATGAATATTTACCATATTTGGTGTTAAATTTCGCATATTTTATAAAAATAAAAAATCTATAACTTTTGCGCCATTTGCAAATTCACGCCATTTTTATATTAAAAACTTCAAAGATTGTTGCGACTTTCCGACTGATATCTAAAAACAAAAGTTGATTCCATTACCTATTGTACTGTTTTCTCGCAAATGTGTTGAAAAACGTTGTATGACACACGTGCGGAAATTGGTATTTACAAACTCGTGACTATGGTAACTCCTCAACTTCGTCTCGGGCTTTCATTCTACTCGTTTGTAAAAACCAACTTACCGCACTAACTGTTGTTAGTCGCTTATCACACAAAATTAGTTCTGTCTTACAAAAACCATTCAATTTCCACCGACCTGATTCTGAAAGTAGGCGAGTACCTATCGATTCCACCACATGTAAAGCACGTTCTGACATCAATCGTCTGTATTACAGAAGTGACCGCGTCACGCCGTAAACTTTCCGCAAATAGTAGCCGAGAGCCGGCCTCGGCAACCGCATATATTTGCTTGTATACTTACTGGAATATACATACATATGTAAATATATAATCTACTAGCATCGAAGTATGCAAGGTTAGGTTAACTACTGGTTTACTGGCAGCAAATGTATCGAGTCAGTCTTCTCTGCAAGCTCTGCTGAGATAGTTAATACTACAATATAATTCTCAGCTTCATTTTACTGAGATCGTGACGGTTTTAATGATTCCACATACTGTCCAGTTGCGTAGACAGACACTTGAGACACAAAACTACACCAATTTTACGTCACAACATCCACTTTTGTTTTTTAGAGATCAATTTGAGAATACGAGTACCTAAAGCAGCCAATGAACTTCACTCGAATAAATCCCGCCAAAAACTCTAAGCCAAAGCATAATGTTTAGTGGACACCGATTAGCAGGTTCTTAATTCAAAAGTTTCTATGGAGAATTTGAGTTTAGAATCTGCTAACCAGTATTATAGCTAAGCATGGCTGATATATCGATGTTCAAACTTATTTTCATTTTTAGGGTTCCGTAACCAACGGGACCCTACTATTAGGAAGAAAGAAAATACGTTTATTTACGGTAAACATGACGCAAAAGACAGAGAAACACAACCAAAAAAGAAAAGCTGAGGAAAATAAGCGTCACATCCACGCAAAACGGCCATCGCTCAGCTTAGTGGTATGACCCTATGCGAGACAGAGCCCCAGCGCTGGTTTTCAGCGACAGACTATTGCCTCTATAGACCCTACAGCCTCCGCTGTCCGTACGTCCGTCTGTATGTTAGCGGGCTGTATCTCATGATCCGTATTAGGTAGACAGTTGAAATTTTCAAAGAATGAGTATTTCTGTTGCCGCTCTATCAACAAATAATAAAAATAAATTTATTAAAAATTAAAGGGAAGCCCCCTTTAATTTTTAATAAATTTATTTTGTGTCCCTACTAGAAACGTGCTTTTTTTTGGCTTTTTTGCTCGATCTTAATAATGGCAACAAGTAGACGCATATAATCTAGTACGATAGTTACGGAACCCTTCATGCGCGAAACCGACTCGCACTTTGCCGGTTTATTTTTTATATGTATATTTTTTTTGGGTCAAAAACCCTGACGGGGCGTCCTCAGATGATCTTACCAAAGTTTCATCACAATCTGATCGATGGTTTAGGAACGCATAGAGGACAAACATACAAACAAGGTACAGTAGTTTCATAACCTAACCCCCAGATTACCTATATAAAATATTTAGAGCATCTTTCTGCGTAAGCTCGTAATAAATGTTTCTATGTATGTTTATTCAGTATTCTCGATCGTCTCACATTCCCGCAATGTTGATTCTACTGGGAAAAGTAACGTATATTATGTTAGTAACAGATACTACTCGTATTTTCATTAGAGATAACATTTTTATGATGATTTGGGTGAACATAAAACTTTGTTACGTTTATTGAGTACTGTTTTGTGTTCGCACTGTATTAATTCGGCTTAGAGACGGGTAATATGTTAACATTTTTGTGTTATTTTCAGTAAGTAATTACATATATTTGAATTGATTAGAACAGATGTTCTAATCAGCTATAGTTCTTCTGGAAACTAGAACTTGCCGTGCGTTCAAGCTATTTTAACCGACTTTCGAAAAAGGAGGTATGTTCGACTGTATGTATGTTTTTTTTTTATGTATGTCCGCCGATTTCTCCGTCAGTTGTGGACTGATTTTCAAAATTCTTTTTTTATCCGAAAGAATATACTGCCGAAGTGGTCCCATATAAATTTTATCAAAATTGCTTCAGCGCTTTTTAAGAAACTGAACAAAAACGAAAAATACGTAGGTATACCTCGATGACGTTTTCTCCAAATGTTTAAATTCCACGTTCCATGTTATTGGGGTTTTTAGTTCTGGGGTATAACAACTAAAAAGTGAAAAATAAAAACTTTTTTTACAAAAAAAACAACCGACTTCCAAAAAACAAATACACTAAAAATTAATAAATAACTTTAATTTCGGAATTCGGTGTCAAATAACGAAGAATTAAAATACAAACACCGACTTCAGAAATTAAAGTTATTTTTTAATTATTGCTGTATTTTTTTTTGGAAGTCGGTTGTTCTTTTTGTAAAAAAGTTTTTTGGCATACCTGCTGGAATCAAATGTAGGTAACAGCTCACAACAGACCTATTTATATTAGTGTTTTAATTTGTGGTGCTTGGTGCTTGACCCTGTTGAAAATGTCCCTTTGTGCCTATTGACTTAACGTAGTTTTCTGCTGTTCTTTTCTGAATAATTACGTTGCGTGACCCAAGACAGTTTAATCGTTTCTCTGGGACTCGTCGAGCTTCATTGCCCTGGTGTTTTTCTGGTGGTCGCCACTGTTGATTCTGACTTTCAGGAGTTACAGTGGTGTGGTACAGTGTGGTGGACTTGATCCAAAAAAAGGTTTAGTTCTAGTCTCAAAAAAGTGATGCGGTAATGATGGCAGAACCAGACTGACCCAAGAATATTTTATTCAAAATAGCGTTTTTGGTATAAATACATGACAAAAAAAACCGGCCAAGAGCGAGTCGGACTCGAGCACAAATGGTTCCGAACAAATCATAATTATATTTTTTCAGGTTTTTTTTTTTAAACTTTGTGCAGGTTTTTCTGTAATTTATAAGTAAAAAACTAATTTTGTATTTTTTTTTTCTGAATTTTAGGTCCTTTGGTTTGGTTTTGGTTTCGGGGAGGGGGGTGGGGGGAGGGGTAAAATTTTTAATCTACTTTCTTAATAACTTCAGTATATTTTAAAATTATGAACAAAATACTTTCGTGACCCTGACAATGTGCCCCTTCATTTGATACGTACGCACGTACCAGTTTCAAAGGTTCGTGCGATATATCAAATGAAAGTTCAACTTTGTTTTTTCAAATTTCCGATTTTCACCTCAAAAGTGACCCACATATTCCAAATTAATATATTTCAGGTACACGTTCATGTTTGGGTTACAGATGTTCATGTGTGTACCAAATTTCAACTCTATCGGTCCAGTAGATTCGGAGAAAATTGGCTGTGACAGATGGACAGACAGACACACGAGTGATCGGTAGCGGATAAATTCTGAAAATGAGTTACCGCACCCCTGGGCACTCAGGCAGGGAAGGAACAGGGGTGGGTTTTTCGCCCTCCCGCTCCACCCAGAGCGCGAGAAGTCATTGGATGATTTCCAATTCCCCAAAAAAAAAAGAAAATCCGTTTCTAAATTCGGACTTTCAGAACCCTAAAAAGATAATTTTGTCATGCCATAATTATCAAGTACATTTTCCTAGTTAAGTAACAATATCAACAGTAAAATCTCAATCTCAAGTTTCATAAGATAACTTACTAACATTAACAACAAGTGAATAATCTTTAGTATGGAATATTTTCCTTAGCGACAAATGGAAAAAAACACATAATATCTAGTGGCGTGGTATTTTCCACCCTGTTCGCTTTCCGCGAACCCCGCCCACTCTGAGCCGCCACCCGCTTTAATATTGATGCTTCACTGTAAGTCCGACAGGGGCCACAGGTATACAGGGCTGCCTAGCTACCTAGAATTGTTCCCTAAAAGTAGGTCAGCACTTATCTAGGCAGGCATAATCTATTTAGAAATCTATTGTATGTGTATTGGGCTAATTTCTGTAAGTCCACGTACAACCATACGCACAAAACATTTTGGGAACACATTCATTGTACGTACAGCTAAGGAGTGGAATTATCTGCCGGAGTCTGTGTTTCCTGATAGCTATAATTTTTTTTTTTTTGGGTTGGTGTGGGAAATCATCCAATGACATCTTCCTCTCTAAGGTGGAGCGGA
The DNA here is from genome assembly GCA_951329385.1 of Polia nebulosa. Classification (NCBI taxonomy): domain Eukaryota; kingdom Metazoa; phylum Arthropoda; class Insecta; order Lepidoptera; family Noctuidae; genus Polia; species Polia nebulosa. The sequence continues at coordinate 2,798,649 of OX589592.1, read as the reverse complement.
AGGGCGTGCCAGACTCTTACTGACTAAAACCCACCCTATGTTCCTTCCCTGCCCTTAATGCCCAGGGGCGAGGTAACTCTTTAGAATTTATCCTCAGTGAAGCCTGGGAGTATTTAAGTCAAGAGTGAATAGTGTACTTCTAGGCAAGCGTGCTCCATCTTCGACCACATCGTGGTTTACCATCAGGTGAGATAGTGGTCAAAACGAGACCCATCAATGATAAATAAAAATAATCGCGTAGGTGTTTTCCTAACGTTTGAAAATGAATTTTTAGTCTTGGTAAGTCTAAAACTTGTGCAGTCGGATTACTGAGGAGCTCGTGGCTAAAGTAATAACAGACGCACGGGTCGATCCATCATTTTAAACTACGCTTGCTACGGGTTGGTCCATGGATGGGATCATCAGGGGAAAGCACGTTAAGCCGTTGGTCCCGGCTGTCAAACGTGGATCTTTGACAGTCGTTACGGGTCGTCAGAAGCCCGGAAATCTGACCACCAGTCTTACCAAGGGGTATCGTATTACCCAGTAACTGGGTTGTCGAGGTCAGATAGACAGTCGCTCTATGTAAAATACTGGTATTCAGCTGCATCCGATTAGACTGGAAGCCGATCCCATGATAGTTGGGAAAAGGCTGCCAGAAACAACCTTCACTGAAATTGAAGTAACCCTAAAGCTCCAAATTAATGCAAATAATATTTACATACTTAATGAACTATATAGGTAATTAAAACAAAAACTCCAGACTAAATAAAAGTTAAAATATAGCGTCAAAAAATTCCACCGCATCACTGTCGACAGGAAGTGTGCCCAAGAGACTGGCGGCATTGCCACGCTCTCTGGTTAGGTCACGCGAAGTATAAACTAAGCGTTTAGATGATTCTTTAAATAGTTTATGAGCATTTGGGACCCATGGCTCAAGAGTTTCAAACATGACGCTCCAAATAACGTAGTTTTCAGTTTTAAATAAGTTTAATATTTTAGATAACAGTCATGAAAAGAGGTTTCCAATGAGAAAAATCCTCTCTGTCTGATTGTTGCTGAAGAACACTGCCGCGGACAGCTCTCCTGTATGAATTTTTGTCCATTATCCTTTTTAATTCCAAATATTGTTAAGGACAAGATAAATAGAACCCCGTGACCAAAGAAAAAAGAAGACGAATAATTAAAAATGCTTATGAAATAGCTAGGAAGAAGAAAGTAATATCGGATGTAAAAAGACAGTTTCCGAAGCCGAAAGCCACATATTTTACCCATTATTTGGATCATTTTTTTCCACTAGACCATACTTACCTGGGAATCGACTGTTTCTGGAGTTATTGAAGGTCAAGTCGCAATTTTTATTTTTTATTTTTCTACCAGTCACAGAAACGTTGAAAGGGAGCCGCTTATCTTGGTATGATCATGTGAAGAGGAGGGATGAAACACATGTAACTAAAAGAGTTATAAATATAAATGTGGATGGATGGAGAGGGAGAGGGAGGCCAAAGAAAAGATGAATGGATTGTGTGAGGAGTGATATGAATGAAAAGGGAGTTCGTGATAGCGTGATGGCTGACAGGACAGAATGGAAGACAAAAACGTGTTGCGCCGACCTCAAGTAACATGGGATAAGGGCAGGAAGAAAAATGAATTCAAAGTGATATTACAAAACTTTTTTCCAAACAAACATTACCTGAACTTATGATTTACTTTTTCGAATTTTTGAAATTACGCATTTGAAGTTACAAAAAAATGAAACCAAACGTATCCGACAAGTACCAACGTGGCTTAGAGCGAAGGGGCGGGGTTTAACTCCACTTGCCTGGGTTCGCGTTACATTTCGCGCATTATAAAATATGTAGTTTTTTTTTCAGACCTAAAAATATAAGTTGTTTCCCAGCAATCATTTTTGCGCAAAACTACTTTGTTATATGTACAGTATGCGTAGTTAACGGCTTTGTGATGTGTCTTTTTACATCCTGTATATAAATCGCAAAAATAGCTCAGCCTTGTCTGAGGATCGAACTACGTAGTGCGCAACAAGGTGACAACTGCGCGGAAAGGACCCTCATTTCTGCAATCAGCACGCAATCATGATAAAAATTGGATTTGCACACACGAATCTAGTGGTCAGAATAGGGCTGTGCTGAGCGTAACGGCCAAGGGTACGCTCAGCACAACCCTATAAGACAAGTCCTGTCCACTACATTTGATAAGCGATGACGCAGACCAGCCAGCCATACATGCATAATGATGGTGCTAGCCTATAATGAGCTCCCTGCATTCAAGTATAGAGCAAAGTATCTCTATAGTCTGCAAGGGAATTGTAATTCGAGAGGTGAGTTCTTCCGCCCCGCTGCTGTAGAAGATTCGACTCCCTTTTTACGTTTTTGACTCAGTTGCGGAGGTCGGATAGGCAGTGCTTAATGTAAAATACTAGTGTACCGCTGCAGCATTCACTTAGACTGGCAGTCGACCTACTTTATGACGTTGTTTAGAAGTCGTAGTCGTAACAATTAAATTGCCGGCACCATTTACAAGTCATAGCGTGTAAACCTCCTGCCAGGGTCGCGCGAGTTGGGCACGCCACAATTGCGGCGGTAAGGCCTCTCTTTGAGGAGTGGCTGGAGAGGCACCACGGCGCGGCGTCCTCACCTTCCCCCTGACGCAGGTCCTCACCGGACACGGCTGTCCTGTGTTGGATAAGGCGAGAGGAAACGCCCGGGTGTCACCACAGTGTGGAGTGCCCAGTGGACCATACGGTGAATTTCTGCCCCACTTGGGCAGAACACCGCCGTGTCCTCGTGGAGGCGATCGGCGGCAGCGGCTTCTCGCGCCCGGCCCTGGTCCAGGCCATGGTACGGAGCGAGAGGGAATGGAAAGCAGTCGCCTCCTTCTGCGAAGCAGTAATGCTCGCGAAGGAGGTGGCGGAACGAATGAGGGAAACTCAACAGAGTCACCCTCACGACCCCAGCAGCAGCCGCCGCAGGAGACGCCCTGGGCGTCGGGGGTCACAAGCCGATCTCCAGCCACCACATTCGCGAGCTTGCGGACGGCGAGTATTGGGTGGCTCGCCGTCCGATAAGGACCAGGCCCTAGAGTCGACGACCCGTAGTGTTCCACGCGCGCCTCAAAAAGATGTCAGCTATACCTGACGAAGCCCGTCAGGGCCGATGCCTGCCTGAGGTCGCGGATAAATTCGAAATAGTGTTTCCGCGGCCCTTGGCACACAGGCAACTGAAGAAACAGGGGAGGGTTTTACTCAGTAAAAGTCCGACACGCCCTCCCGCTCCACCCAGAGCGGGAGAAGTCATTGGAGGATTTACCAACCCAAAAAGAGGGTCTCGCGAGTGAATGAAGGAGTCACCTTGCCCTGGCACAGGCAACTGAATGAACATGGGTGGGTTTTAGTCAGTAAGAGTCTGACACGCCAGCTCTACCCAGAGTTATTTGATAATTTCCCAAAAAAACGTGTAAACTTGGTCACGGGGTCTCATCTAAACAATAATACATAGTCACCGGATAATTAACTCGACCAAGCTATGTACAGTATTTATCGGAACAGCTTAGCTCAACCATCATTTGCATTTTCAGAGCCGTTCGTTTCCTTGAAATCTTAACAAGTAATAGCAAGAATGTGATTTTTGCCTTCACCATTGAGGCATTTGAAGCCATTGGTACTAGCCGCACGTGTACACATAATTAGAATTAACGATCACTTCTCCGACGCGGAGCTAAACACTGTGAGTAAACTGGTCTTGCTATTGCTACTGTAAGCTCATTTGTGATAATGCTAAGTAGCGTTAGTCTTCATGGAGGCGCTACCTTATGTAGCAAACTTTTAGCAGGGTGTAAATCCTAAGAGAGGATCCTCCGACCAGACGCGTATTGTGTCTGGTCCGGGCAACTGCCCGATGGTTAATTTCGGACTGTTACTGTATATATGTTTTTTTTTTTTTGATGCACGATGCAGTATTTGTGTGTTTATAGTTCGTATATGGCGTTATAGATGTCGCTACATACTAATTGAATTTGCGTTAAAAAATCGCCAAGACCGTATTTCCCAAACCACCAGTTTTCTTTGTGGCACTGTCTTTTACTTGAAAATTGTTTTCGAAAAAAGGAGTAACTATGTTCGACTGTATGTATGTTTTTTTTTTGTATGTCTACCGATTTCTCTGTCAATTGACAGATTTTCAAAATTCTTTTTTTTTATCCGAAAGAGTGTACTTCAAAGGTGGTCCCATATTCAAATTTTAATCGAATATGCTTCAGCGCTTTTTGAAAATATCAACAAAAATAAAAAATGTGTAGATGATGTTTTGGTTTCCTTCAATTACGAGTATGATCAAATTCCATGTTCCATGTTAATGGCTGATCTGTCAGACAACAGACACAAAAGAAAATCTATTGTTCGTGGTCACATATGACCTACGTGACAGATGAGGTTTTATTGGGGTTATCAATTTATAACTTTAATATTTAGTTTTAGTTCTGGGGTATAACAACTAAAATGTGAAAAATAAAAATTAGACTTTCCTTACTTGAAGTTTCAGCTTATCAAATTCAATTTTTTTTTTAAATTTCCTCATGTTTTCTTGAAGAAAGTTGTTCATATCGATGGACAGATGCAGTTCTTAAAATATGACCACACCTTTCCGTTACACCCTGCACATTTTAAAATGATGAAAAAAATACATTCGAGACCCTCATCATTTGATAATTTTCCGATTTTCACCTTAAAAGTGACCCACCCCCTATTCCAAATTAATTTATTTAGGGTACACGTTCGTTTGGGTCACAGATATTCATGTGTGTACCAAATTTCAACTATCGGTCCAGCAGATTCGAAGCAAATTGGCTGTAACAGACGGACAGAAGGACGGACAGACAGGCACACTAGTGATCTTATAAGTGTTCCGTTTTTTCATTCGGACTTTCGTAACCCTAAAAATAAAAATAATCCACCACACGAGCCCAGTGCCTATTGATGGATGTCACAACTCTTTATAGATTTGAGGACATGCAGGTTTCGTCAAGAGGTTTTCCTTCACCGTTTTACTTCTACTCGTATTAGTGATGTGGCGGCTATCCGTATCCGTATCCGTATCCGCGGGTATCCGAGGGAGGAGAAATAATATCTGTGTCCATTACTTTTTGGTAGATCTCGAACGGATCTTTTTAGGGTTCCGTACCCAAAGGGTAAAACGGGACCCTATTACTAAGACTCCGCTGTCCGTCCGTCTGTCTGTCTGACCGTCGGTCACCAGGCTGTATCTCATGAACTGTGATAGTTAGACAGTTGAAATTTTCACAGATGATGTATTTCTGTTGCCGCTATAATAACAAATACTAAAAAACAGAATAAATCATATTTAAGTGGGGCTCCCATACAATATTAGACTTGATTTTTTTGCCGTTTTTATAGATAATGGTACGGAACCCATCGTGCGCGAGTCCGAACGTCCGTAACGATTTTTAACGATCCGGCACATCACTAATTCGTATAGACTGAACTCCTGGCATCCCTGATCCCTGCTAGTCGTGACGTAGCCTCGAATGTAAACAATCCGTGACCGGTTTGCGTAGTGCGGGCTATTTCGGCTATTTTGCGGCCGCCATGTTCTCTCTTTGTTACTGTACTGCACATTTTGCGGGAATACTTCACATTACACATTATGGGTATAAAAAGATTTTGTTTGAAGATTTCGTAGAATTTCGAGTAGGTGATGATTTTAGTACACAGTCTATTGTTAAATGAGGGCTACCCAAAGAGTTATCATGTACGTTCAGGTATTTACATCATCACCAATCTCTAGCGGAATTGATGATGGTATAGTGTTGTAGTGTTGATGTACGGTCTGATTCAGATATTGATGTTAACACCAGTCACCGCCCTTGGCAGTTGAATAGAATAGAATAGAATACTCTTTATTATGTACACCATATAAATTACATAAAATATGAGGAAAACATTACATAGGGTGACACAATGGGCGGCCTTATCGCTAAAAGCGATCTTTTCAAGACAACCTTTGGATGGATTTTAAAGAAAAAAGGAAATACAGTACTGTAGGTAGTCTTAGGTGCACTATTTATAATAATATATACAATAAATACATTATAGATAAATATATACATTAATAATTACGAAACAAAACGCATAGAACCCTAGTAAAAACGATTAAAGAGAGAGGTAGTGACTTTTGACCATTGTTTTGAAAGTGGACAAGGATTGAGCACGCCTTACCGACACGGGCAAGGCATTCCATAACCGCACCGCCTGAACCGTAAAAGATTTGTCGTAAAAGCTGGTGGAATGCATCGGCATCTCTAGTCTCAAGTTTTCCGATGACCTCAGATATCTATTATGTGTGTCATGAAGGAACTTGGAACGTTCTTTAAGATAAGAGGGGGTTGTAGGATTGAACAGAATACTGTAGAGCAGAAATAAAATATGAGAATCCCGGCGAAGACGTATGGGAAGCCACTTGAGCTTGGTGCGAAATTCAGAAATGTGATCATATTTGCGTAGGCCAAATATAAATCTTATGCAAAGGTTTTGAAGACGCTCAAGTTTATCTAGTTGTGCCTGGGTGAGATCGAGATAACTGACATCAGCATAGTCAAGGATGGGAAGCAGAAGGGACTGTGCAAGCGCAGTTTTAGTGGCAGTGGGAAGAAAGTTCCTCAATCGTCTAAGGGACCTGGCAGATGCAAAAATTTTGCGGCTTACGTCCTGTAGCTGCGGACTCCAGGACAGATATTTGTCAATCCAAACCCCAAGGTTCTTTACTTTCTCAAATATTGGAATAGTAGTTCCGTTAAATTGTACCTGGGGAAGCTGTGACCAATTTACTTTTGGAATCATCCTAGAGCTGCCAACAACAATGACCTGAGTCTTCGACGGATTTACCTGAAGCCCATTTGCCTCACTCCACTCACAGACCGTAGCCAAATCCTTGTTTATTGCAATAATTGCATCAGCCAGATCTACAAGGGCAGCTTGTTTGTAGATTTGTAAATCATCTGCATATAGGTGGTAGGAAGACAGAAGTTTTTTGGAAATAGCGTTTATAAATATTGCGAAGAGTAGAGGAGATAACACGCCACCCTGAGGTACACCGGCAGTTGTATAACACCAGGAAGAGTTAGATTCTTCTATGCATATACGTTGCCGGCGGCCATACAGGTAACCGCGAAACCAGTCAATCGCTGTTGGAGATATGTTAAGCGAGCGAAGTATGCCAAGCAGGATATCGAAATCGACAGTGTTGAATGCATTACTAAAATCTAGTAAGCAAAGAACCGTCAGATGCCCTCGTTCCATGCCTAGCCGTATGTCATCAGTAACGTTCACTAAGGCTGTAGTTGTGCTATGACCAGGACGAAATCCAGACTGAAAAGGATTCAGCAGACTATTCTTACAAAGAAAAGCACTAAGCTGATTGTGGACAAGGCGTTCAAGGACTTTGGAGAGGAAAGGCAAGATGGAAATAGGACGGTATTCGGAAAAGGAATTAGGATTTGCCTTTTTGGGTAAGGGAGTGATTTTGGCCTCTTTCCAAGTTGATGGAAAGACCCCATGGGATATTGAGTAGTTTAGGATATAGCAAAGGATAGGAAGGATTTCGTCGAGGACAGGGAGTATCATTTTTCGACTGACACAATCACTGCCAACTGCGTTAGAGGTGATTGAAACTATGCTCTTCCTAACATCACAATCAGAGAATTGACTAAAAAAAAATGAGGAATGATCCGGAGCTGGAAGGTTTGAAAGATAGTTTAATGTAGTTGCTTTCAAGGTCCCATTACATGAGGACGAAGACGAGAAGTGTTGATTCAGTAGATCAATATTTAGGTCTTTAAGGATTGATTCTTGGCATGATTTCCCAACTCCTATGGATTTAAGAAATTTCCAGACTTTAGCTGGGTCTCCATTTTCAACTGAGGTGTGGATATGGCGTCGTTGGGCATCTCTACACACCCTATTGCAGCGATTTCGCGCATCCAAAAGTCTCTTCCAGTTCGATGGCGAGGGACGACATTTAAATTTTGTTTTGAGAACAGCTTTCCTATGGATTAAGTCTTTGATGTCGCCTGTTAGCCATGGTGCCGGAAGATGCTTAATCTTTATTGCGCGTATGGGTGCGTGAACATCATACAGCTGCACAAGGTTGGCCGTCAAGAGGTTTACTTTATCGTCAATTGACTCAACGCTAACCAGAGGTGCCCAGTCAATGCTGCTGGCATCCCTTCGGAGATCATCTATATTCATTCCACTAAAATTGCGCTGCAGGAGAATTTTAGGTTTTGCCTTAGGAGGCCGAATTTTGTATGAGAGGAAAATGAGATCATGATAGGAAAACATGTTGATAGACTAAGTAGACGCGGTCACAGTTGATAGACTAAGTAGACGCGGTCAAAAGAACTCAAGTCATTGTTTGGTCAAAAACTGAAGGGCCTACCTCCACATTTAAAGTGGCGCCCTCATTGAATAAAGAATCGAATCTTAGCGTAGAAAATAAAGATTAAAGAATCCTATGTTGCGTTTGTTACAAAGAGGATAAGGTATTTTTACGATGTTGAAACAGGACTCTAAAACAAGTAACCAAGCAATCCAATACTACTTTGGATACGAAACACTTAGAGTCCTGTTTTTACAACGTAAAAATACCTTATCCTATTTGTAACAAACACAACATAGGATTCTTTAATCTTAATTTTCTATGCTAAGATACGATTTTTTATTCAATGAGGGCGCCACTTGGCGGCTATATACACCTCAAGTACTTTTGACCGTGCTACCAATCCAGACACATCCGTATAGAATTACCTAAGCCCTTGCGTGTCTGGCGGACAGCGCATGGGTAGTAAACATTTAAAAATCTATTGTGTCTGCTAACTAGGCGCTCGACGAAAAGGCTGATGATGATGATGATTTTGTTATACGCTATAAGACTCAGTCAAGAAGAAATCCTTTCAGTGTGCATAGATAGAGGTATAGTAAAGTATATTTTCGTTACAAATGTATTCATTTTATGGCAGTCTGTCTGAAAGGTTACTGAAAGCTTTCGACACACTTCATTTAACGAACGATGAATAGAGACATTTAAACAAAAAATGAGGACGATATAGTGCTTGAAATTTTTGGGTGATGTCGCACGTACTTCAGAAATGTACCACTTTTTACCAAGAAATGACGTAAAAAGCCCCACTCCTGAAGTTTAAATCGTTGCATCTTTCTCATTTTTAACCAACTTCAAAAAAGAGGAGGTTCTCAATTTGTCTGTATGTTTTTTTTGTTACGCGATATCTCCACCATTTGTGAATCTTTTTTGATGATTCTTTTTTGTTAGGTAGGTCATACTTCTGAGGTGGTTCCATATAAGTTTTATCGAAATCGATTCGGCACTTTAAAAAAAAATCAACATAAGCAAAAATTATGTATACACTTATCCATTCGGGCATAACTTAAATATTTACTTTTACTTCTGGTGTACAACAAAAATAAAAAAAAATAAAAAACTAAAAAGTGAAAACTAAAAAACTTTTTTCAAAAAATACAACCGACTTCTAAAAATTGCAAAATAACTTTCATTTCGGAAGTCGGTGTCAAATAACGAAGAAACAAAAAATATATAAGTACACCGACTTCCGAAATTAAAGTTATTTTGCAATTTTTAGAAGTCGGTTGTATTTTTTGAAAAAAGTTTTTTTTTATTGGTTTGGTAAAGCAAAAAATACGTGTCCAATGTTTTCTTTAAAAGAGACTTTGACCTCTGAGCTTGTTTCGGTGCTTCTTCTCAGGGTAGTCAGCTAGGAAACACCGGCCTCATCTAGCTAAAACTGACAAAAAAAATGTTGACGTGTAAAAGTGTTGTTATAACTTTACATAAATAAAATCATTAATCATTTATTTTTGATAATCTTACTTACGTACTAAATCGATTTTTTTTTTACGAATCACCCCTAATTCTTTAAAACTAGCTCCGGGATTTAGACATGAAAATGTTTCAAACAGAGAGAGAATCCACTTGTCTTACTATTGGTATTCGTCATTTAGCACTCTATTATAAGCACAGTAGCACGTACAAGGTGCTAATTTACAATGATGGACTTCTTAGATAAACTACGAGTACGTGTGGATATAAATTATGTGCTTCTAATGAAATAATCAAACTGTTCTGTTGATTTGATCGTTCATAAAGTGTGCACGTTTGTTTAGAAGATTTGCTCTTATAACACTGAACTGACAAACTGTTTTAGATTCCTCTCATTATGGCACTTGTCCCACCACCGCCGAGAAAGCGACTAACTCTCAGCTATTTTGACACTCATGAAATGTACAATAGAAATACATTCCGTGTAAACAAAAGAGATGCATATATTAGTAGTTGATCGCTGACTGTTCACACCGCCGGCGAGGACGCGCTCCAAAAGGTTGTCGCTGAGCGACAAGAGCTACCCAAAGCTTACTCGCCCAGCGTCTCTCGCTCAGCGATGTTGGCTTGGCGCGGCGGCCTGAACTCACGCCGAGAGACCAACCCGAGCGAGTGGTGCGAGTAATCGCCCGTCGCACTCGCTTAAAGCCCATCAGCGACAAAACTATCGGTACTACTACTCGCTACTCGCTGCTCGCCGACTCGTTTTTATTTTGAACCTCTACTCGCTCATTGCGACAGGCAGACAGGTAGCACAAGTGTCTATACCATACTGCATAGTTATTTCAAATATTATTTTTAAAAGACCTCTATTCTGAAATTAACTTTCTGTTGTTATTTTATGTGCGGAGTTATTTCAAAAGTAAAGAGGAGTTCTATGTTCGACTGTATGATTGTTTTTTTTTTTATTATTAGAAAGCTTTCATAGAACATTGCCTGCCCCGTGAGAAATTCCAATCCATATTTATATCCCTTTTGCCCCATAAGGAATATAATGTTTTTCGAGAGTTTTTATGTACGAGTCTTTTTTTTTTATGTTTGATAGGCTCGCGTTTGACCACTATCTCACCTGATGGTAAGCGATGATGTGGTCGAAGATGGAGCACGCTTGCCTAGAAGCAACCTATTCACTCTTGACTTAAAGACTCCCAGGTTGTATCTTACAGGAAACACAGACTCCGGTAGAGAATTCCACTCTCTAGCTGTACGTGCAATGAATGTTTTCTCAAAACGCTTTGTGCGTATGGATGGGATGTCCACCATGAACCGGTGGCACTTCGCCGTACGTCTTGTGGTCCTTAGGTGAAACGGGCTTGGCGGAATCAAATCATGCAATTCCGTCGCACACTCCCCAAAATGTAATCGATAGAAAACCGACAGGCTAGCAACTCGGCGTCTATGTTCAAGACTTTGGAGTTTTGACTCAACGAGTCTATCATTGCCGATGATCCTCTTGGCTCGTTTCTCAATTGACTCAAGGGCATCAAGCTGGTATCTTGCAGATCCGTCCCAAAGATGAGAGAGTCTATCATTACTCGTATGTCTATTTCTTTGGCACACTTTGTAGACTAAAGGGCTGCATGGATGTGACATAAAAATAAGAACATAGAAAAAAAAAAAAATGGCAGCCTCTATGTTAGTGAGGTGGTATTTTATGTGACATTATCATGCGCGGTATCCAAATAGCGGACTCAATGAGGCGATTCTAAAAATATTACTTACGAGTATTAAAATGTAAAAAAAAAATATATTAAAAAAAACCCGACTTCGAAATTTCCAAACAAGTCAGTTTGAAAGCAGTCTGATGCGGTAGGTGGTAGTTATTTTAGTTCAATTTTAGATTTGATGCCATCAACTGTATCATACTGCTTGATGTAGCCAGTTATGTTTTTAGTCCCAAGTGATGGACTCAAAACATAACTGGGTATAGTTGTATGTGGTATCTATTTTCGTTCACCTTTTCCTGATGGGAAAGGTGGAATATACTCGTACATATCTACGTGTGATGAAATGAACATAAAATTCGATTTTCTAATACATGTTTTCCGTGTTCGTTCCAGGCGTGATAGGTCTGATCTACCTGGTGATGTACATCTGCATCATCATCTTCTTCTCCATCTGCATGTGCGGGCTGATGGCCACCATGGACGAGAAGATCCCCTACTTCACGCTCGCTGACTCTATCATAGGTAAGCCTGCAGGGATCAATAAACTATAGACTAACTGTGAAATTAGTATATGAAGCATGATCGCTATATGTTATATGCCTACCACAATACTCCCAAGCACTACAACTCCTGAAAGCCAGAATCAACAGTGGCGACCACCAGAAAAACACAAAGGCAATGAGGCTTGACGAGTCCCAGAGAAACGATTAAACTATCTTGGGTCCCGCAACGAAATTAATCAGAAAAGAACAGCGGAGAAGTAAGAAAAAACATAATTTCCACTTCCCTCCTGGGGGCCCCCGCTTGGGCGTACAAGAACAAGTCATACCACCCATATCCACGGCCATATCGACGGGTCCTACGTATACTGGTGTAACCCGCAAAATGACGAAAAACGTTTTATTGCATCAAAAGTCTTAAAATAACCTATATTTTGTATTCTGTATTATTTATTTATAAATATTATTATCAATTAGTTTCGAAGATATAAACATATAAACTGGTGTAAGTGACATTATTTTAAGGCAAGCAACTGTCAACACTGATGTAAGTTACTTGCACCACAATACGTAGTTGCGATCTACGGGGCACGCGGGCGCAAGTGAACCCCCATCCCAGTATGCGCCCGGCGACGTTACAGCGCGCACATCTTACACTGGTGTAAGTGTAACGAGCTTCAGTTCACGTACTCAATTATTACGAATTACGTACGGTTACCAGGGTTTTATCTGTATTTAGTGACATTGTTATCAACTAAATAATCAAGAAGCGTTCACGACGTCAATTAATGATCGATTTAATAGAAAAAAAAGTGCAGAAAAACCAATAATCAAAAAACAACAAAAGTAAGAATCAATTTAACATTTTATACTGTAACTAGCGACCCGCCCCAGCTTCGCTCGGGTACAAATTATACATATAAACGTTCCTCTTCAATCACTCTATCTATTAAAAAAAACCGCATCAAAATCCGTTGCGTAGTTTTAAAGATTTAAGCATACATAGGGATATAGGGACAGAGAAAGCGACTTTGTTTTGAGTCCCAGGAGCCTCGAGAGGTGTGGCCCCGCATGCTGAAAATGTGCGATGCTAAGGCCGTCGTGTCCGGGCGCCTTCCCTCGAGTTATGCCCTTTATTATTCGAGCAACTTGTTTTGTTGTGACACGCTCAGGCACTGCTGACACGACGACATCCCTGGTCCGCTTCCCTGGTCTGCTCACTTTTTAGCGGAGAATCCACTTGAAAGTGACATCTAAACATATTAGCAATGTCTTTTGGTTCGCTGATGCCGTTGACACTCACCGGGACGCTAGGTTTTGGGCTTAACTTTTTTGTTTGTTGCCAAAATTCTTTAAAATCTTTATTCTGTTTTTTGGTAGCTAAAATATCCATATTTATTAATTTTTGGTTATTCTGGCAATAATGTAGTTTGCTTTTGAGTCTTTTTCGCGATTTATACATCTCATTATAAATGATACCCCTGTTAGGTCGACCATAACACACCCAGGTTAAAAAACTTCTGCCTAGCCTCCCTGTGAGCGTCACGAACATACTTGTTCCCGCCGACAATATGACGACCGCGGTGCTGTCCACTGCTACCCCCACGACCCATATCAACAGCCGCCTCTTGCAATGCCATCACAATGTCACAATAAAGCGCGTCTATCGCTGCCAAGTCATCCTCGCTACTATCACTACACATGCTATCACAACACTGGTGGAATTCGTGAGAGAAGCCAAATTCCCTCAGTTTATCGTTACAACATTTAGAATATTTTTCTATTTGGCTTAATTCCTTGTCTCCCCATAAAAACTTTATTTGTTTTTGTGAGCGATGGCTTAATGGTTCGACAAACTGATTTTAAGTTACACTGAATCTCTACTGGATAGTGATCAGACCAGAAAATGTCGTAGCATATCATTACTGAAGAAACCGTCTTTACTACATGGTCAGTAACAATACAGTGATCAAGCCACAGGAAAAAAAAAAGTCTGCCGTGCTCTTCAATTTGACACCGACTGCTTCAATTTCACCGACCGAAATTAAAGTTATTTTTAATTTTTAGTGTATTTATTTTTGGGACAGGCCCGCCACACTATTCCCAAACCACTGTAACTTCTGTAAACCAGAATCAACAGTGGCGACCATCAGAAAAAACGCCGAGGCAATGACGCTCGACGAGTCCCAGAGAAACGATTAAACTGTCTTGGGTCCCGCAACGAAATTAATCAGAAAAGACAGCCTAGGAGTAAGAAAAACATAATTTCCACTTCCCTCCTAATCAAGCGGGAGACAGAACAAAACTAGGTCATTAGGCACAAAGGGGGTTTTTACAACTGGGGTAAGCTCAGTTGCCAAGCACCACTGGTTAAAAACACTAATATTAATGGGTCCTAAAATTGTGAGCTGTTACACTTGATTCCAATAATAGGTATGGCAAAAACGCTTGAACGCACGGAAATTCGTTCTAGTTTCCACAAAGTCCGTGTAATAGACAACTTCAGACGTAGGCTGAATACTATCCTACATAATATTGCGCTCAGTTTGCCAAAGAGTACACTAGGAGTAGAACATGGGCATAAAGGTGAGGCAACAAGCTTGAAGGAAAATAATTTACTCTTAAAGTTGCCATGACCTGTGAGAAATTGGGCAACACAGTGATCCACCTCCAGCCATGTCCTATCCATCCGTTTGCGAACCGATGGGAAGAACTGGTGGAGGTGTCTGCCTTTAATGGAACTTTCCCACCTACATTGCCATTCGGATAAAAAGTCCTCCCAAACTTCAGTTTGAGGTTTAAGTAATCTAGAAATCTTGGCACGATCACGTTGACGTAAAAAGTCTGGGTCCGTAGTCTTTCGTGCAGAATAGTACATTGCAGTACGTCGCTGCACCTCAAGATCGACTGGAAGTACACCTGCAAGTACCGGCAAGGCTTCAGTGCTAACCGTCCTATACTGTGACTTTGTAGCAATTTACGTCGTACCGCCCCAATGGTGGCCTTATCAGCCCAAACAGGTGCCTCGTAGCACATACAACCCAGGTAAGTAGCCCCATAGATTGTTTTTAACGTTAGGAATGATAGGCCCCAAGTAGCCTTGGAAATCCTCGTCAACGCATAGAAGTTCTTTTTAGCTTTTTCACCTACTGTTTTTACATGGTCTATAAATGGAAAGTTATTTTCTAATACCGCACCGAGGTAGTATACAGACTGTTTTTTTTTAACGGGAACGTTATTAAACCTTATACTAGGCCAAGACTTAAGGTTACCTTTCAACATAAGTTGATAGGTTTTATGCGGTGCGAAGGGAAGACGGTTCCGATCACCCCACTGAGATATTAAACGAAGGGAAGTCTTAGACAAACTCTCAAGACCAGCCCGAGTACTTGACTGAATGATCAGCAGCCCATCGTCCGCATACCCGGTTAATGAGCAATCGCAAGGAAGCGGAATCGCGAGAAAATCATCGTACCCCAAATTCCATACGTACGGGCCTATCACTGAGCCCTGACGACATCCCATGGTAAGAGATTTCGTCACCGAGTGATGTCCAAGTTTGAGTTTCGCGGAACCATTAAAAAAGTACGAGTGAACCAGAGAATATATATTTTTGTAGCAACCACGGGTTTTCATTTTTAGTAGTAGCATTGGCCACCATGCATTATCAAAAGCCCCAGAAATATCCAGAGAAATCCCGATAACGTATTAATGTTCGGAAAGATTAACAATTTTACGGACAGAGAGTGTTGCATCGACGGTAGATTTTCCAACAGTAAAACCGAATTGGTTATTATGAAATTTAGGTCCGTTCGGTAGCAAGCGCGAAACGATTAGTCGCTCTAATGGCTCAATTACACCTTCCGATTTCAAGGGACCCAATTTAGGAACGAACTAACTAGGAAGTAGGTCGCTAAATTGGCAACACTCAGCTCTAAATCGGAGTGATGCGATTACACTATCCTAAATCGTACACAATTTAGGAAGTCAAATCGGGACCTTTCAATCTCACTAAATCGGACACTAACTGCTCTAACTGCGATTACACCTTCCTGTTTCCTAAATTGGGTCCCTTGAAATCGGAAGGTGTAAATGAGCCTTAAGAGCTTACCCAAAGATGGAAGTAGTGTTATGGGCCGATATGACTCATAACTCTACTTCCATCTTTGGGTAAGCTATTTTAGTGTACCTATTATGTTTTTTGGAAGTCGGTTGTTTTTTTTTTGTGAAAAGTTTTTTATTTTTCACTTTCTAGTTATTATACCTAAAAACCCCAAAAACATGGAACGTGGAATTTAAACATACTCGTGATTGGCGAAAACTAAAACGTCATCTATATATACGTATTTTTTGTTTTTGTTCAGGTTTTCAAAAAGCGCTGAAGCAATTTCGATAAAATTATATGGGATCGCCTCGGAAGTACTTATATTCTTTCGGATAAAAAAAGAATTTAAAAAATCAGTCTATAACTGAGATCAATATGGCTTTACAAAAGGTCGATCGACTACAGATGCGGGTGTTGCTCTCCTAAAACACATATTCAACGCATGGGAGAACTCGCAAAATGCAATCGGAGTTTTCTGTGACCTCTCCAAAGCTTTTGATTGCGTACACCATGACACGCTTTTGCGTAAGCTGCGTCATTATGGTCTCCAAAACGAAGCTCTAAATGTAATTGATTCATATTTATGTAATAGGTTCCAATGTGTAGATATCAATGGTGTTAAGTCTTCCGGGCTACCAGTTCATTTAGGTGTGCCTCAAGGCTCGATATTGGGACCATTCTTGTTTTTGGTGTGTATTAATGATTTACCATATTTTTTAAAGGGTATCTGTGACGTAGTACTGTTTGCAGATGATACCTCTCTTATCTTTAAAGTAGATAGGAATAGAAATGATTTTGATAACGTAGATAGCGCTCTCTCAATGGTTACGGATTGATTACGACAAATAACTTAGTTCTTAATGCTAAGAAAACTAAATGTATAAAGTTTGCCTTACCTAATGTTATAAATCTAGGACCTAATGTCATCTTAAATAAAGAAGTTCTTGAAACTGTGGACTCGGCAGTTTTTTTGGGTATAACTGTTGATTCCAAACTTCAATGGGGCGCACATATATCAGGCCTATCAGGAAGGCTCAGTTCTGCCGCCTACGCCGTCAGAAAAGTTAGACAATATACTGACGTTGACACATCACGGTTAGTCTATTTTAGTTATTTCCATAGTGTTATGTCTTATGGTATTCTTTTGTGGGGTAAAGCTGCGGACATACAAAATATATTTGTTTTACAAAAACGTGCTGTACGAGCAATCTATAGGTTAGGGTCAAGAGTTTCTTTACGAGAAATTTTCAAAGAGATTGGAATTCTCACGGTGGCATCTCAATTCATTTTTGCAAACATATTATACATTAGACAAAATATACATTTATACAAAAAGACCAGTGATATCCACAATTTTAACACCAGAAATAAGTATAAACTTCATGTTCCTTCCCACCGTGTTCGTAGGGTTCATGGTTCGTTTGAGGGTCTCGGTATCGAATTTTACAATAAGCTACCCCGTTCTTTTCTTGACTTGCCTTTTAATGCATTTAAAACTAAAGTTAAATCTAGTCTCTGTTCGAAGGCATACTATTCCATCAACGACTACTTAGAAGATAATAATAGTTGGTCGCTGTGTTGAACGCAAGACAATGTTACACTTGATGTTCTTTCTCCATATTTAGCTTATGGTTATGACAGATTATATGAGTTCATATAATAATTGTCTACCAAATTTAGTGTGATGGCCCTAGTTCATCACTTGTGGCTTCGAATCACAGCCCTTTGATAGTTTCTGATCTTTGTTCTTGTAAGCAGGCACACCAGTTATGTATGGAGGCTTCTTTAATTTGGTTTAGTGTTTATGCTTGAGTTTGTTTTTAATGGCATGATTGAGTGTGCTAGCTGGCAAGTGGCGGATTATTTAATTTCATGATTATATTTTAGACGACATATATTTATTTTTCTGTTTTACATAATGTTAAGATTGTTGCTTAGAATTATATAGATTCAAGTTCTTAAAACTTAACAGACAGATGTGTTGCTGGGGAGTTTGTTGGCCACTTCTTCTTCACAGCTAAAACACTAGGAAGTGGTGACGGGCGGGCGTTTTTTGGGGGACTGTCTTTATGTAGAACTTTGACGTTCAAAAAGTGCTGGTTCTCAGCCTAGTTTGAATAAATGACTTTTGATTTTGATTTTGATTTTGTGGGAGAAATCGGCGGACGTACATAAAAAAAAACCATACATACAGTCGAACATAGA
Organism: Polia nebulosa; assembly: GCA_951329385.1. Lineage (NCBI taxonomy): Eukaryota > Metazoa > Arthropoda > Insecta > Lepidoptera > Noctuidae > Polia > Polia nebulosa. The sequence goes on along the minus strand of OX589592.1, from coordinate 2,780,249 downwards.
ACCTCCTCCTTTTTCGAAGTCGGTTAAAAATTCAACTCCATAGGCTTGTAAGCATTTGTAACAACAATATATTTTAATAATATTCTATTCTATCCAATGAATCTCTGACTTCAATCGAGAAAATTCTTGGCTAGCAAGCTGGGATGTACTTACTGGCTAGTGATATATGAATAAAGCGAAGTAATTGAAGTTGATCGGCACGTCTGCACCGGCCGACCAACATCAACTACTGAGGAGTCAGCTCGAAACGACAGAGGGACGAGAGAGCACGAGAGTCCGCGGCCCACGCATGCGCGCATACTACTTACTATTCTAGGTTCTTTATACAATGTTGATGGCATCAGATTATTGTAAAGAAAGTAACTAATAATATAGTTAAGAAGAGCCCTACTTTAATGCCATTTTTTTTTAAAGAGAATTCATACATTTATAAAACAATGGTCAGACCTGCTGTCTTGTATGGTTCAGAATGTTGGGCCACAAAAGGGATGAATGAAAAGCAATTGCATGCAGCTGAGATGAGAATGCTAAGAGCAATGTGTGGTGTTACGCGCATGGATAGAATTCGGAATGAGTATATAAGAGGAAGTCTGAAAGTGGCACCGCTGACTAAAAAGTTGTGTGGAAATCGGTGGTCGTGGTATGGGAATGTGATGCGGAGGAATGAAGAAAATTTCGTGAGGAAAGTCTTGTGTATGAATGTGGATGGCTATAAGAGTAGAGGAAGGCAAAAGAAACGATGGTTGGACTGTGTAAAAGAGGATATATGGGTAAAAAGGGGGTGACTACAGAGATGACGACTAATAGGGGAGTATGGAAGAAAAAGATATGTTGCGCCGACCCCAAATAAATTGGGATAAGGGTAGGAGAATGATGATGATCATTGATCATTTATAAAAATTACACACAATTCAGAAATCCGCCCATAGACTAGTTATTCCCAGTTTAGATATTTTTCAGTTTAACGACTATTACTTGTAAGCACTTGTAACAACAATAATATTCTATTCTATCCTATGAATCTTAGACTTCATTTGAGCAAATTTTTGGCTGATAAGCTTGGATGTTCTATCGTGCTAACGATATGAATGTAGTTAAGTACTTGAAGTTGATCGGCACGTCTGCACCGGCCGACCAACTTCAACTACTGAGGAGTGAGCTCCAAACGACAGAGGGACGAGGGTCCGCGGCCCGCGCATGCGCGCATACTACTTACCTCTACACTGGCCTTACTAAAGCAAAGGTTCCTCATACAATGTTAATTGCACCGGATTATTGTAAACAAAGCACTTAACTAATAATCTAATTAAGAACGTTTCAAGCCTTAATAGAATGCCAATTTTTTTAATGAGAATACGTACCTAAACTGAACTCGCATTGGGCCCGCGTGGTGGATTGCGGCCCACACCCTTTCACACAGAGGAGGCCTGTGCAACTTCTTTAGCTGCCTAAAGTGAATAATAACACATAAGGCCCTGTAGACAAAGTAACATCGCTTCGTAGCGAAACGATATCTAAATTCGTCATCGTCTCTGAGATATCGATAAACATTTCCTAGCGTTAGCGTTCCTTCGTTATCTTTTTTGGCGATCACGATCGAGGCGAAGGCGAACTCTGAAAGCGCTGCTTGTCTACGCATTTGTATGGGATAAACACGATAGCAATTCGTTTCTTTATGGTTTCGTTACGAATTATAACATTGTCTACCAACGTGCGATAACGATGTCGACAGTCGACTGACCACGTGACTTAGTGCGATTTATGTCAATCTCATACATTTTAGTCTTTTCTAACCTCGTTATCGTTTTTAAATTGTTACTTTGTCTAAGCCCCAAGGTCAGTTTTTAAATTGACTTGAGTAATAAATTATGACAAGGCTGATACTGCTACTTTAACGGTGACACCCGGGCGTTTCCTCCCGGTGTATCCGACACAGGAACCTCTTGAAACAACCGTGTCCTGTGAGGACCTGCGTCATGCGGAAGGTGAGGACGCCGTGGCGCCTCTCCAGCCACTCCTCTAAGAGGGGCACTACCGCCGCAATCTCTCTCCATGTCCCCATGAGATCCTGCTGGAGATCTGACCGCCGAGCCGGGAGATGTCGCGGCAGCAGAGTTTCACCCCGGCGTTTTGCCTCCTCGCGCCACTCCCAGAGGAGCGCGAGGACCTTGGCCTCCAGATCCCATGAGATGGTCGCCGCCTCAAAGAGCGCGACCACACCGGTGCACCGTAAAGGGTCATGGGGCGTACGACCCCCGCGTTGAGCATACGGCAGGAGGCGTTTGGACCCCCCAGATTGGGCAAGAGCCGCTTCAAAGCAGCCCCGGCCCGCTCCCGTCTGGGAGCCAAACGTCGGTAGTGCTCCACGAAGTTCCACCGGCTGTCGAGGACGAGTCGCAGGTACTTCATCGTCCTCTCGACGCCTATGTAAACCCCTCCTACCGTAATCTGGGAACCCGACGGTGGCGCATTCCGAGGACCATGAAAACACATGGCCTCGGACTTGTGTAGTGCCACCTCGAGTCCCAATTGCCAGATCCTCTCTAAGACTGTCGCAACCCCGCGAGCCATTTATAGGTCGGCCGTCGCCTCGTGCGACCTCCCCTGCACCAGGACCAGCGTGTCGTCAGCGTAGCACACTACGCTGACGCCGCTAGGGAGGTCGGCGCGCAGCAACCTGTCGTACCCGATGTTCCACAGAGGTGGCCCAGGACCTATCCCTGTGGGACACCGCACGACATCTCTTACCGGTTCCACTCTCCCTGGTGACCGGGATATATGACGGCTCTGTCCGTCAAATAGGCGCCTGGTACCTGTCCGGAAGTCGATCCAAGAAAGAAGGCATGCGTATGTTCGAAGTACGTACTTACAATACTCATTCCCAAACACTATGTGCAGGAACAACTAAGTAACGTCTGAAGGTTCTGGGATCTTGGACTAACCAAACCATTCAACGTAATAAAACAACGGCTATTTGAGAGTGCTGTCCTTGGACACCGTCATCTTGAGGAGTTTTATTAAAAAAATCTTTCGAATTCGTCACGTTTAGGTACACATCTGATCTGACCATAACTTTTTAACCCTGGAACCGATTTTTAAATTTTTTTAAATTTATTTATTGATGCCAAGAAACATTTAAAAGCACTTCCATGTCTGGACAGCATTTGTACCGAACCCGCATAACAACAGTTAAAAAAGAGTATTTTAGCGTACGTAGTCTATTAGTATTACAGATTATAAAGTACACCTACATGAAATAGAGTGCAATACTCTATTTTAGAGTAAGGTTGGCAACCCTGGCTACTGGCATCATGATATGCTTAATGCTTCTGACCCAATAACCTGTTGTGTTCCAGGTGCTTACCCTGGCATGGGTCACAGGCCGCTGCTGTTCGAGGAAGGAGCGCTCATCTTCTACAACGCTGACAACGACACCCAGGTCAAGAGATACGTCGACAATATCAATCAATTTCTTGCACGTGAGTTTAAGTTCTTTTTAACCGACTTCTGAAAGGAGGAGGTTGTCAATTCGTCTGTATGTTTTTTTGGAAGTTATACTTCTTTTGGCGCGTTAGGGAAAAATGATGAGAATAAATTTTTACGATGCGCGCTCACTCCATCACAAAAACTTGATACCCTGAAGTTAGCTAGAACCGACACCCTGAAGTTAGCTATAGTCTGTGGTTCATGAAGAATGATTGTTTTCCTTTTGTAAACTTTGTGACAGTTTGATTTTTTATCTTGTTACGCCAAAGAAGTATAACTTCTTACGTGCGTACATAAGTACACACACTTTATTTTTGTTACGCGATTTTTCCGCCACTTGTGAATCTTTTTTTGTTTGGTAGGCCATACTTCAAAGGTAGGTCCCACCCATATGAATTTTATCGAAATTGATTCAGCATTTTTTGGTAAAAATCAACATTAACAAAAAATATGTATACACAGATACGTTTTGGCTGTTTCCAATTATGCTCAAATTCCATGGGGTTATCCATTTAGGCATAATTTAATTTCGGAAGTCGGTGTCAATAACGAAGAAACAAAATACAAACACCGACTTCTGAAATTAAAGTTATTTTGCAATTTTAAGTGTATTTTGTTTTTTCGAAGTCGGTTGAACTTTTGTAAAAAAATAATAATTATTAAATGATTTAATTAAAACGAAACAGGAACGTAATGTCTAGGACGACAAATAAAACATGCTTGAACTGAATCTGAAGGCATAATAAACCTCGTCGTTGATTACTGTTTCTAAAGGGAAAGTTTCAAGTGCGTTAGGGTTACCCCTGAACCACCTCTTCTTCTATAAAAACCTCCTTTCGAATAAAAAAAGATTTGATTTTTGAAAATCGGTCCACAATTGACAGAGAAATCGGTGGACATATTTAAAAAATAAATACAGTCGAACATAGAACCTCCACCTTTTTTCAAAGTCTGTTTTTTTAGTCGGCCAACATCAGTATTTTGGACCAAGTTGGGATACCCTGCAATACTACATTATACTACACTTTCATCTGTTCCTGTGAGACACACAAGACAGGTCGTTATGGCGACACTTGGGGAGGCCTATGTCCAGCAGCGGACGTCTTTCGGATATTATGATGATGATGATGGTGATCTGTACCTTAACTCTCCTTCCAGCCTACAACAACAAGACATTACTAATCAACCAGGGCGTGAACCAGCGTGACTGCGGCGACGTGAAGCCTCCCCGTGCCGAGGTCTGCGCCTTCAACACCAGCAGCTTCGGGCCTTGCTCCAGCGAGAACGACTTCGGATACGCCAACAAAACTCCTTGCCTTATTATCAAGTTGAATAGGGTAAGTTATCGTCATCGTCATCGCTTACCATCAGGTGAGATAGTGGTCAAACGTGAACTTATAAAACTAAAAAGCCTTTATTTTCTTATCCATTTATAAACATATGGTTTACTTTATACTTAACTTAGCCTTTACTTAAGTAACATAACACTTATAATTTATCATATATTTATATTCTTCTTGGGTATAGGCCTCCTCCAGTTTACTCCAGTTTTCTCTATGCGGCTTCGTTCATCCATTTTTGTCCAGCTATTACTACTATATCATCTGCCCATCGTTTCTTGGGCCTCCCTTGTTGTCTTTTGCCGCTGGGGCCTGTCCACCAGAGGCGCAGTTATACGACTTTTAATGGTTTATAATTGAACATCACGTCTAAAAGACTAGTCTTATTTCTTTGAAAAAACTATATGTTACTTTAGACTATTTCCGTTGTAATTTGATCTCAGAATATTTCAAATTATATTTTTATAACATTGTGTAATTAATTTGTCAAGTTATGTCTAACGCGGATAAAAAATTGAGAATCACGCAAAAACTATAAAGCGTATTTTTATAAAACCTTCACCATTTTAAATATCATTTAATTATTTATAATTTAGTCTCAGTGTTTTAGTTTAATACGTGTTGTTTTATGTGTAATAAATTAATAATGCGTCTAATTTCGGGCGAGTCCTATTACTGGGTGGAATTACGACGCGTTACGTGAGCTCAGCGCAGAACACGCAAGCTAAGCACTCAAGGTCATTAGCAGCTAATAGCGCCTTAAGTCCACCTGTTGTCGGTATATCGGGCCAAGTGTCCAGCCCACTTCCACTTTAGTTTAAGAGCATATTGCAGAGCATCAGATAGTCTTGTTTTCCGCCTCATGTATTCGCTTCTGACTTTCTGTATTATTCTTATAAAACGTGAGCAAAAATAAAAAAATATACTCCTGAAAGTCTTTTTGGGTACGTATCTATCTGTCATAGAGAGATAACAGTACCTCTACCTATGTACTATTATACATATATAATCCTCTCGACCTAATTTCGATCACAGTGGCCAATCTCAACGGGAGTAGCTTTTTTTTTTTGTGTTTGAAGCTCGCAGTTCAACGGTTGTCGACTGCTTAAGCGGACGTGCCCGTGGTGGTTTTAATTATTATTAAAGCCTCCAGCCAGGACTTATACTTAAACTACAAGCGACTACGCTGAGGGCACCCCCTTTGGGGTACGGACCTCGGCTCAGGGCGTCGCTGGGGGAGGGCCTCAAGGGACAGCTGAATCATGATGTGATTATTTAAGGACGAATTTTTAAAACTACAGCTCAGCGGTGCGTGCTGGCTTGAGCAAAGGGACTGGGGGGATTTCTGTGTCTTAAGTCCCCTGCTGTGTTCGGACATGCCGCGCACGACAGGGGGTGTGTGTACGTCAGGTTGCTTCGCGACGTGCCTATATTAACTTAGGACACGCCGCGTCACGGTGTGAGTCGGTGTCGTGTGAATATGTCATGCGGGCGGACTTGAAACTATCGGCACAGCGGCGCGGGCTGGCTCTATCAAGGGAACGGGAGTAGCTAAGTACGCAGGAGATATTATAGTGCACAAGCGTGTGCGCAAACAGAGGTGCACTCTCTGTTGGTTTAGTCTCATATTCCGATAGGAGGCAATCCGACACTCGCGGGGAGAGATCAGGCGCAGGACTAACGGCTTTACGTGCGCACCGAGGCACGGGAGTGTCACACCACTAACTTCCAAACGTCGGGCTACAGAGTATTCCTAATGCAAAAACCCAATAACACTTTTTCATACCACACTACAACACACCAAACAACACCACATACACTACACTATATGGCACTACACTACTCTACACATTCACTTTTTAACCACCCATAATACAAGTACCCCACAGTACCATAGCTTCATAGAATTTGTAATTTTAATTTAATTGTATACATTTTTCTTTTTATACGAGTACTTCATTAAGTAATACACATGGCTGCCTGTACTGCCCATGTACCTTCATTGTAGACTCAGTAACATGAACGCATCTGTATTATTGCTACCCCACTAGGGAGTGGAATCTGTTTCTCCTTAACACAGATTACTTTGTGATCTAGCTAGGAGAATAGGGCTTCACCCAACAATTTGTGTGTACAACATAATTTTAGATTTGTTTTTATTATGTCGATAATTTATAAGCCCTTTATGTACTACAAATAGTGTTGCCCAAATGCAAGACCAAGACGAGACTTAGGCCAGTCTTGGTCTTGGTCTTGCGTCAATACACCTGGTCTTGGTCTTGGTCTTGGTATTGCGCTCTCAGTCTTGGTCTTGGTCTTGGTCTTGCAGCAAGAGTTTCGCAAGTCTTGCAAGTCTTGCAAACACCTATTAGCCTATTGCTATTTATTGAACACGTTAGTTTAGATTTTAGATTATGATTCGCACTGTAAGACGTATGTAGTTACAGAATTATAATCATCAAAATCATCAATACAACCCTCCAAGTTCATAAAGGTCGAGGAATTATTAAAAAAAAAAAATGACTTTTTCAAGGTCAAACTCATTCCTCGACCTTTGAATATCAATTTTCAATCTTGCTGCTCACATTTTAGTACCTAGGTTAATCACTCACTATCTATCATTTACCGATATTAACAATGATTATTTCGAAATCAAAATATTCGCAATTCAATAGATGCAATACCTACTTATTTATTAATTATCATCTCGCCCGACAGCTTTAAACGCTGTAGTGTTCGAATTCGAGCCAGTGTGTGAATGTATTTACACAAGAATACATTTGTATGCATTCAATTTATACCTACTTACTGCTGAGACATCTTCAAGGTCATTTAATTTTATCCTCCTGTACCAAACCCTACCAAAATAGGTAACAATTTTGTGTGCCTCTGTCCGTACTCTTTGTCGGCGAATGCGGCGCTCAAACAGAGTCAAATGCTGTGATACACTTGTTGCAAACCGCGGCGTCTTTGTTGGTAAATTATTAAATAAGTAGGTATTTAATACACCGACCGACCAACAGTTTATTCGCAGAACGTCACATTTTCCCAATCAACCTTGAACCTTAATTCTTTAGCGATAAAGTTGAAAATCTGTTAAAGAAATTTGACAGATTGTAGTAGCTTGATGTGCTGGCGTCTGTACCATAACATTGGCTGGCATAGAAACTGTTACTAGACCTACCTACTCGACTCGCTGTTAGTTTTAAATTTTGCTGAATAAAAGAATAATATAAACTTTGAAACATAAGTAGGTACCTACATAATGTTTATATAATTTTGTTGGCTATAATTTTAAGCACATACCAACCTACGAGTACTAACATTAGATCTGCACATTAGACATAAACAAGCATAATATATTATTATAGGTAGGTACCTACAAGGTATGAACTTTGCTAGAAAGTTATTCTAGGTACATTTCATCACATGGGATGATGGGAACAGATTTGTGAGTATTAACACGCTACCTTACTTAATAAATAGTTGAAACATAATAAGTACTTACCTACCTAATCAATACAACCTTTTAGGGTTCTTTCAGACGAGCGGCACGTTGCCAACTGCAGATACAACTGCAGCCCTTAGTTTAGTGTTATGACGATACCTACGGTTTTGATACTGGGGAACGTCTCTCAAAATCGGGATTGAAACCAAAGACCTACTTAATAACGCCCAAATCTCAGTTTGTCTTAACTGCAAGACGCAAGAGTCTTGCAGGCTTAAGTCTTGTCTTGCTCAAGTCTTGCAGGGTTCAGTCTTGGTCTTGGTCTTGCTACAATAAGGCGGTCTTGGTCTTGGTCTTGGTCTTGCGAAAATGCAAGAACAAGACCAAGACTGCAAGACCAAGACCGATTTTGGGCAACACTAACTACAAATAACCTTGTATTATCAATAAAATTATTATTAATATTTTTGCCCGACCAGGGAATCGAATCCAGCATCCTACGCTCAGCAGTCGCCCTTGCGACCGGATGACTTACAAAACACTTACGAAAGGCTAAATCATGATATTAATTACAAAAAAAAAAAGATGAAGTTCCTAAGGCCATCTTCCGTCTCCATGATCACGCCAGCTCCATAGTGCCATATCATTGTATTGTCATTGAAGATACATAATTACACCTTTGAGTCCAATCGGACATCGGGAAGTGGGTCTAATTTAGCATGTAAGATTTGACTACAGACCGACAACGGGACAGGTGAAACTAAATACAAGCTCGTAAAATAAAACATATATTAACTTGATGTGGCAGTACTCAACTCGATTTAAATTAAATAAATACCTCACGAAAATAGGAAGTTTTTTTATTTTCTAAGACTTTCTTTGTATGACGTCTGCTTAGTATGACGTATTTGTCACTTCCCTTCGATGTCTTTATCCGCTAAAATTGTTGTCAGGTACGCCAAAGCTACCCAGCTGGTTCGCGCAGTTTGTTCGCTTTAAAGTATTATTTTCCTGGGGTTGGCAATATTGGCAAAGGTTTTTCTATATAAGGGATTCTACTGTAATTTAACAGAACCTAACATCGTGTTAGTATTCTAGAAACAGGAAGGCAGAATCTGTTACTGTTACTGTACAGCAACCGTTGATGATCGATATTTCACTTTACAGTTATACGACTTCAACCCGGACTTCTACGACGATCCCGGCGACTTACCCCCCGAGATGCCACCTGATATCAAGGACTATATCACCAACGCCACTGCTCAGGAAGTAAGTATCTATATTTTTTCATAGTTTCTGACTGAGTTGAACGTTCTAGAACTAAACTGATGATGGCAACGTTACAGTTTAGTAAGATCGGTTACCTAAATCAGTTTGTACTTAGAGCTCAACCAAGAAATCTAGTATTAGGGTTCTGAACATACGAATGCAAAAACGGAACCCATACGATCTCGGAAGTCTGTTACAGCCAATTTGCTCCGAATCTACTGGATCGATTTAGTTGAAAGGGGAATGCCAATCTGCCATACAAAAAATGCCTGGAATGGACAGAAACTATTAATAGTCCTCCCAGTCCCTGTCAAGTAAACACGACCTCCATTTAAATATATTATAAGCGCATATCAGGTTAAATATATTTAGTGATCGTTATATTTTTACCCTAGTTAAACAAACTTAAGAATTATTTCATTATATCTTTTTTATTCTAAATAGAATTAAGGACTATTAGTAGTTTCTGTCCGTTTCAGGCATTTTTTGGCGTTCCCCTTTGTTACTCACATGAATTTATATGACCTAAAAACGGATGTGTGACGTAAATAAATATATTTTCAATATGGAGTCTCTTTCCGCCAGCCGTGGGAACAAGATTGTGCTGATTATGTTTTACTTTCATGAACTTAAACTTCGTAATGTTAATTTTCCTGTATGTTCTTCCAGCGTCGTAAGGTATGGGTGTCGTGTATGGGCGAGCGTCCAGCGGATGTGGAGGCCCTGGGCCCGCTGAAGTATTGGCCGTACCCTGGCCTGTCCGAGATCTACTTCCCTTATGACAACACTCCTGGATATCTCAGCCCGCTCGTCGCTGTGCAGCTTGTGAACCCGACGCGTGAGTATATGTATATACAGGCTGGAAAATATCAATGGCCCCTGAAGAAAAATCACTTTAAATCCTTAAGATAGATTATTTTACTTAAAGGAAACATTCCTTTATTTTTGCAAAGAAACAAAACTGCATTCACAGATTTCTCGACAAGCTTACCTAAACAGGGAATCGAACCAACTAAAAATTAATACAAATTAACACTCGCTATTTTATTTCACTAGTCAATACTGTCAATGTTAAAGATAAAATTTCTCCAAGAAACATTAGGTTTTATACGCATCTGTCGTACAAGATGTACAGACTGTTGTCAACATTACCTGACCCACACTAAAATCAAACGACTTTGGACCCTCTGCCTGTAACATTAAGGTTTATTTAATTTATATGAGCTTATCACATAAGTGCACGAGGACTCGATGAACAAAAATACAATAATAACACAGACACTCAAATTTGATCTTTAACACGTAACGTTAAGGTAAACCCACCCAACATAGTCGGAGCCACCGGCATTATATATGTTTTTGTTAAGCTATTTTAATAATTATCTCGTTAACATTAACTCGTCAAAGCTTTTAAGTCACACTACATAATTACAACCCAATCTTTAATTTCGCGAATTCCCAACAAGTTCTTGTGGCTTAGCGGTTTGATGCTGGATTGACGACGAACAGCATGTGGGTTCGAAAACACATTCCATCTATACATCAGTTCCTTTTTTAATTTGTTTTCATTTCTACAATATTGCTTGCAATATTAAAGAACGACCAATATGATTTTCGCCTAATAACTTATCTTGTAAACGGGTGGGTAATTTAAAAAACTTTAAGATTACAGTTCTTTATAATGAATACGAATATTTATTTTTCAACTACCCACTTATTACAAGTTATGTGAAAATATTACCATTTTAAAAAGTTTATGTATAGTGTAATAAAACCGCTCACTCCAGTATAGAATATTATATTTACAGCTTTATCAATAATACAATATTATAGAGCTATTACTTCTATTAGCTTTAATATAAAATTATGCTAACTGTACACCAATTAGGCAATAGACCAATTGTGTGACCGATCTCGACGAGCGCCAACGGAACAAGGCCGTTCTTCCAGCCGTTGCCCGCCATAACGCTACACCGACAACTTTCCACAGACAATCACAAATTCAACGTTTCGGTGCTGCCAGCACAATTAGTCGATTGCAATAAATAGTCAAATATAAACAATTAATATTCAGATTAAATAACAAAACCTAACACTCGTCCATCCTGACAACGTGTATGTCCTCATATACGGTATCAAGTAAAGACTAAAACCTAACACTCTGCTCACCACACATATTTCAAAATGTACACTAGTGTAAATACAAATAGTGAAGTCAATTACAAATCAATCAATTATAAATGCTTAATACATCTCTTTTTTTATAATTTAAAGTCCCCAACTTTTGGAGTTACCCATTATCTCCTGAAGTTACTGAAGTTGTACAATTTTTGGAGCTACCCAAACTACTCTGATGTTCCCATACGTCTCCAACTTTTGGAGTCCTCCAACATTTACATGGAGTTCCCTAAGCTTCAGTCACCCATAAGTCTCCAACTTTTGGAGTCCTCCAACATTTGCATGGAGTTCCCTAAGCTTCAGTCATCCCATAAGTCTCCAACTTTTGGAGTTCTCCAACATTTGCATGGAGTTCCCTAAGCGCCAGTCACCCCATAAGTCTCCAACTTTTGGAGTCCTCCAACATTTGCATGGAGTTCCCTAAGCGCCAGTCACCCCATAAGTCTCCAACTTTTGGAGTTCTCCAACATTTGCATGGAGTTCCCTAAGCACCAGTCACCCCATAAGTCTCCAACTTTTGGAGTCCTCCAACATTTGCATGGAGTTCCCTAAGCACCAGTCACCCCATAAGTCTCCAACTTTTGGAGTCCTCCAACATTTGCATGGAGTTCCCTAAGCGCCAGTCACCCCATAAGTCTCCAACTTTTGGAGTCCTCCAACATTTGCATGGAGTTCCCTAAGCACCAGTCACCCCATAAGTCTCCAACTTTTGGAGTCCTCCAACATTTGCATGGAGTTCCCTAAGCACCAGTCACTCCATAAGTCTCCAACTTTTGGAGTCCTCCAACATTTGCATGGAGTTCCCTAAGCACCAGTCACCCCATAAGTCTCCAACTTTTGGAGTCCTCCAACATTTGCATGGAGTTCCCTAAGCGCCAGTCACCCCATAAGTCTCCAGCCCACAAGTCATTCCCACAAGTCATGCCCACAAGTCATTCCCACAAGTCATTCCCGCAAGTCATTCCCACAAGTTATTCCCACAAGTCATTCCCACAAGTCGTTCCCGCAAGTCATTCCCACAAGTCATTCCCACAAGTCATTCCCACCAGTCAACTCATTATCACTCAAAACAACAACAAACAACTTAACAGTTTACAATCTCTTCTCCATTTTCTTTTTATAACAAACTCAGAAATCACGCAACCTTAATAAACTTCAAACAATTAATTCAATAAACAGGAAATTGACATTATACAACCAATAACTTGAATATTTTATCTACTTATTTGTTCTAATTTTCTTTACAATCATCAATTTTATCATCAGTATATTCACAATTACTACTACTCTCATTAAAATCTAAAGCAGCTACATGAACCCATGGTAACATTCTTTTGTTTTTCGAGCTCCTTAATCCGGGAATTGCGGCTAACTTCTATCTATCATTTCCGAGCGACGCAACTACCCGCTATGACCCTACATAGGCCCATAGTTTTTTCTTTTTTAAATGTAGTTTTTGTAATCTTTACTAATTTTCCTACTTACGAGCTGGATGTCTATTACCATCATAACTATCCTTTTATCTGCTCGCGAATGGTAACAAGATTAGTCGCGTCTCTATAGTAGCTTTTCATATGTCATTCAAACGTGGATCATTTTTACTATTCATGTGAGTACCGAACGTTACCTCCGCTGGGGTTTCGCGTCATCTTCTGGACGGTATAGTTTAAACCTCATTGAATTTTGCCAACTTTGGTATCCCCAACCCTTTGTCGTCCCCGAGATTCTGAGCTATCTAAGAACTTAGAATAGTCCGGTTGTACCGTTCTACTTACTCTTTCGATTGTGGGCTAGCGACAGCATTCAACGCATGCTTGATGCCCTTTTCGGTACCATATTTCAGAAAATACAAAATTCTGACACTACAAGCTTTGTATATATGTATTTGAAACTTATTTGTAAGATTAAATCCAAAGTTGCCTTATCATCTGATACTGTTTAACGTAACAGGAGAAACAACAAGCTACGCTGATGCAAAGCCAGTACAGCTCTCATGTGAAAAAGCATAATTATTATGCCGATCCCCGCAAATATATATAAATAAAAATAAATCGCCGAAATGTATGTACCATAACTTCCGAACGACTGCACCAAATTTGATCATTCTTTTTCTTTGTTCGTGTTTGTCAGGACAAGGTTTGTATCAAAGAAAATTATGGGAAATCAAATAAACAAAATTGCAACCGTGCGAAGCCGGGGCGGGTCGCTAGTTTATAATAAAATTTTAAAAATATATGATTAGATTGAAAAAGAAATGAAAAAAGTAATGTTGCTATAATTTAAATTACTACTTAAATGGCTCTTTGACATCTTAATTTATTCAATTATTATCTACATAATATATAGAGGATATGGGTAAAAAAGGGGGTGACTACAGAGATGACGACTAATAGAGGAGTATGGAAGAAAAAGACATGTTGCGCCGACCCCAAATAAATTGGGATAAGGGCAGGAGAATGATATTATCTACATAATACCAATCACACGAATATTATAAAGGCGAAAGTTTGTGATTGTGTGTGTTTGTTACTTCTTCACGCGCAAACAGCTAGACCGATTTGAATGAAATTTGGTAAGTAGATAGCTTATACCCCGGATTAACACATAGGCAACTTTTATCACGGTCTACGCGAGTGAAACCGTGGGACGCAGCTAGTATGATTATATATCTTACTGACATCCCTAATTTGAACTATAATTAATAATAGCTGTTTATCACCAATGTAAAAGACTTAACATTTCTACGTCCATGATTGTGATAGAAAGTAGATTAAGACCATGTATCTATTCAACTTGGAATCACCTATACTTGAGTGTAAGCCACCAATTAGCACTACCTACTTAACAGCATAACCATTGAATATTGTGCTTCACTAAACTGAATATCAGGTATGGAATTAGTCCTAAACCTAATTTTTTTTTTAAGTAGAAAAACATTCTTCAGCACTATGACCAACTTTAAATACACTTTGTACACGTTATGAGGGGCTTTGGGTATCTAGAGAAAGTATGTTCCTTTTCCTTACATTTAGGTAGTTGACTCTAATTTATTTTATTAGGTATTTGTATCAAAACAAACAAACTGAAATCGCAAACAGAAAGAACTTTTGAAATGCATTAAAAATAAGTAAGTTAGAAACCTTTCAAATCTAGTGCAAGGGGAAACTATCAGTAACAGAAAATACCCAATTGAAGCAGTTAAAAACTGAGGAATCATTGATTTTAGTTGTTGGCCCATTTGTTTTATCTGAATCATTCCTGGATTTAAACCGAGAATCAGCTATGCTTTCGCCTACATTGAAACTAAAAGATAAATAATTAAATTATGTTCAATATGGTGAAAGTTTCATAAACATACGCTTAATGTTTTTTTTTTTTTTGCGTGATTCTAATTTTTTTTATATCCGCGTTAGACATAACTTTACAAATTAATTACACTATGATAAAACACTACAATTTCAAATATTCACATATCAAATTACGAATAAAATTGTCTAGAGTAACATATTTTTTCAAATAAAACTAGTCGTTTAGACGTGATGTTCAATTTTAAAATCATTAGAAGTCGTAGGCGCCTAAACGTGACGACTTAATTTCGTAAAGTTTTCACGATGTACAGACGATTCACGAGAATGTGGACGAAAACGGCGCTTTGACGATAAACGACTAAGTGCACTGCTCACCCCGCTTTCCATGACTCTGAGACGCTCTCGTTCTCGTCCCAACTCCTTCTCCTTCTCGCGTAGACTCAACGACGTAGGGTGCCGGCGAAGACTGCAACTTTGACTTCGGAGAAGCCTGAGACCGCTTTGCCTCGCATTGCCTCCGCTACGAGCTCTTGATCTGGCTTGAGCTGTATGCCGACTTCGAATCCGAGGGCGCCTGTTACTGCTTGGCCTCGCACTGCCGTCGTTAGTTGATATCGATCTGGCTTCAGTTGTATAGTGCGATTGACCCCTCGTTGGCGTCGAGAAGCGCCACGAGCTAGTCCCTTCATCGCGTGGCATGGTGCGAAGTTCATAAAACAGAAATAATAAAAAGGGTTTAAAACAAAACACACACACAATAAAAGTCACGAAAAGTTTTGCAGGGTATTTTGACAATATCTCTGAAACGGTGCGTCTGAGCTCAAATATAACCAAAATTTTCACCCCCTTTAATAAACGCTGTAGAAGGATCCATCCATTTTTTTTTTGTCGGTTAAAAACCTAAATTCATATGAAACGTAGTTATAACACAACATTTTGTTAGTGTAATCTAATAGAATCGTAACTATGATTCTAAAGCGAAATTCAAGCACTTATAAATAGGCGTGTACTTACCACTTCTGAACTGTAATAAAACCGCTCACTCCAGTATAGAATATTATATTTACAGCTTTATCAATAATACAATATTATAGAGCTATTACTTCTATTAGCTTTAATATAAAATTATGCTAACTGTACACCAATAAGGCAATAGACCAATTGTGTGACCGATCTCGACGAGCGCCAACGGAACAAGGCCGTTCTTCCAGCCGTTGCCCGCCATAACGCTACACCGACAACTTTCCACAGACAATCACAAATTCAACGTTTCGGTGCTGCCAGCACAATTAGTCGATTGCAATAAATAGTCAAATATAAACAATTAATATTCAGATTAAATAACAAAACCTAACAATAGTCTGTAGTTCTTTACAATAATACAAGAAATAGTTTTGGAATATAAATTCTATATTGAAAGCAAAACAATATCTTTGTCGCAGGATATGATCTCGAACCTTGTTTTTCTCAGTCTTACACACAGACCACGAGACCAGAATTACTTGAACTCAATTATTAAAATAAGCTATTACACTTATCATATTATAACAAATAGTTATAAAATATAACCTAATGCTAACGTTTTAAGGACCAAATTTGCGTGTCTATATTATTATTGTATTGGTTCATCAAATCCTCGAGCAGTTGTCTGATAAGCTCATATAAATTAAATAAACCTTAATATTACATGCAGAGGGTCCAAAGTCGTTTGATTTTAGGGTGGGTCAGGTAGTGTTGACAACAGTCTGTACATAAAATCTAATGTTTAGTACACAAGGGTTTTAACAACATGACCTAGACTAGAACTGTTCACTTTCAACAAGTAAATACAGGTTATAATTTTCTTATAACTCTTGCTTCGCTCGACCCTCTGGGACTCGTCGAGCTTCATTGCTTCGGCGTTTTTTCTGGTGGTCACCACTATTGATTCTGGCTTACAGAAGTTACAGTGGTTTGGGAGTAGTATGACGGGCTTGTCCCAAAAACTCTACACCTTAGTCAAAATATGTGGCTTGGCCGTTTCGTTACTACAAGAACAGTATTTCAGAAAAGTAATGAACAGTGATTAAATTTTTCACCTTACGACTATGTGACGGTGGTTGGGACAGTCTGTGTACTAATAGTAGCTGACATACTAAATTTCAGCTTTCTAGGACTTTAGGAAGTACCCTAATAATTTTGATGACCATCAGTGAGTCAGTGACAAAATCGTAGTCTTTTAGATATCAATAAAATCTAAAGTATAAGAGCTATGCAATTGAAACTTTATGTGTTTAATAAGTTCACTATTGTCATCATACCTCGAGAATTTTATTTATCTGGTATAATCCGAACCTATGTAATGAGGGTTCAAAAAAACGAAGAAGCGCTTCGAGAAAAGGTAGGTTGTGCCCTTGCGCTTCGCTTGGCTCGTCTTGGCGGGAGCACAACCGTGCCCCCAGATCCGCTAATCAGTATTTAAACTAAGCATACGGGTAGCCAGTTTTATAAATAAGGGAGTAAGTAAGTAAGTTTATTTAGACACAAGCTTCTCTTAAATAAATAAACCAAATATTTTATATTTCCAGTGCACCAGATAATAAACATTCGCTGCCGTGCGTGGGCGCACAACATCAAGTACACCGAGAGTCTGAAGGAGAGGTTCGGCTCCACGCACCTGGAGATCATGATCGACTGAACGGGACCAAAGCTGTGACAGCGCTAGAGCTGGGGAGGTGGCCTGTGTTGAGCGGAATTATGCATTTTAGTCTATGTTTAGTAAACTTCTGCCAGTGGCTGAGACCACGTTCATTTTCAGTACTTCCCTCCTTTATAAATTATAGCCTGTATGTTATTCTGATGTATAAGCTATAGGTCTAAAGTTTCATCTAAATTTGTTTAGTAGTTTTAGCCTAAAAGAGTAATACGTCCATCCTCACAAACATTCACGGGGAACTTACAGAACTTCTAGTTTATGCTTTACGAAAATGGGATGGTATTGGTTGTAGACTGATTTGTGGTATTTGCTTTTTTTTTTGGTATAAAATCACCGAAACTTGTTGGTTTTCAAGGCGCTGTTATACGACTCCTAATGGTTTTTAATTGAACATCGCGTCTAAACGATAAGTTTTGTTTCTTTGAAAAAAATATATGTTACTCTAGAAATTTTTTTTCGTAATTTAATATGTGAATATTTGAAATTTTATTTACATAACATAGTGTAATTAATTTGTAAAGTTATGTCTAACGCAGATAAAAAAATGAGAATCACGCAAAAACTTTAAAGCGTATTTTTATGAAATTTTCACCATTTAAAAAATATTTTAATTACTTATATTTTGGTATACGTTTTCTAGTATAATACCTGTTATTTTATGTATAATAAATTAATAATGCGTCTAATTTCGGACAGCGCTCCGCGATGGTCGAGTGCTATTGCTGGGTGGACGTACGATGTGTTACGTGAGCTCAGCACAGAACACGCAAGTAAACCACTCAAGGTCACTGGCAGTTAATAGCACCTTAATTAGAGATGACTTTTGCGTGAGCAGCCTCTGCAACGCCCTGAATCATCTGATTAATTTAGTTTGTTCAAGTACAGACGCTTGCAATGCTTCGTCGATAGAAAGTTATTGTACACGTACAGACTAGTCACTGATCCCCATTAATTGGTTAGAAAAAACTGCAAGTCTAAAAGAAAGTTGTTCTTTTAGACCCGCAGTTTTTTCTAACCTACGTATGCCTATGTAGATATTTTGACTGATATTTTGTACATAGGCCTATCCCCAATTGTCGCCACAAAGACCGGTCCTGTGCGTCTCGCATCTAACGAATGCCGGCGACCCTCACCAGGTCAACTATGCTTTGTTCTTTAACTGTGTCGTTCCTCCACTCAACATTGGCCACTTCCTCAATTAGCACTAATAACTTAATGTGTCTTATTACAATGTAGGAAATACTATTTCTAAGAAAGTCAGTAGAACAATTTAGTGCCAGTGTGCCCAATGTACTAGTAGTTGGTCTAAATTTTCATCTTTCCATTTCACTGCCAATATTCATTTTTATTGTGTGCTTGTCTATCTATCTTTAAAACTTACGGAGTATTATTGTAGATATACTGGTTATGTCTGATATAAAAAATTTAATACTCGGCCTAAGGCCCGACCTAGCTATTTAGCCACTCCGGGCCAACACAAAATTTGCCACCCATTGCAATTTAAAGGGAAGGGGGTTCTAGTGAAAAAAAAATAGTTTCTTGGACGGCTTCGAGCGAAAGTGAACTTGAAATTTTTTGTAAACAGGACCGGAGAGCTAAGAACTTTCACAAGATCTTAGATGTATTAAAAAGGTACCAATAACCTATGAAAACGAGCGAAGCGTTTCTAGTAGCTACCAAACGCCCGTGCCCTCAATTTTGCCGCTCTGTGCATTTTCCCGGCTTTTTTTGCGTATAGATAGATTGTATTTTGTGACTGTTTATGTCTTAAGAAATTTAAAAAGTATTTATTTACTTATTTATGTACACAAAACACAAGAAGTATTTGTGAGTTTCCTACCTTTTTTTTAACAATTTTACCAAATCACTTGTTCGACTGTACTTACTTAATTTGACATCCAGTTGCTACCTAAACCACCTATTAGTATAATGGGCGCATTTTTATTGTTATTTAAAGTAAATGTGACCAATAACAAAGTGGATAAGTACTTACTTGCTGCAGAATTGATGAGTTTACTGCACATTACAGCGATGAAAGTAGCATTGATTTAAGAACAGCACAGTTTACGTAAATCGATTGGAATATTATGTTTGTTTATGTGAATAGATTTAACCTTCCCACAGCTGGGACACAGGCCTCCTCTCTGTGAGAGGGAGTGGGGCTTAATCTACCACGCGGGAACAGTGCGGGTTCTTTAATATTTTTAGATCTAGGACATGCCGGTTGCCTCACGATGTTTTCCTTCACAGTTTTGAGAGCAGTGGTGATGAAGTAATTTTCACAAAGTAAAGTGTTCGCCTGGGTTCGGACCTATGACCTACGAAAGGTAAGTCGGAGCCGTTACCACTGAGCTACCACTGCTCTACTCCACTGCTATACAAGTATTTTGAATTATTTCTGTAGATGGACATCTCAAGAAACGAAGATTACTTACGTGTATCAATTAGAAACTGCATCTTTGGCGATCTCTTAGGTCCCGTTTTTGATTTTTTTATAGAGCTGATTTTACAATAGTCTGATATTTTTTTAATTAGGTATGGCTGTTTGACATTCCATACAAAAGATGTCAAACCACAATTTTAATTCCTCAGGTAAAAGTTTTCTGACTGTTGAAAAATTGACCCAAAGCAAATAAATTAACTTGATTTTTTTGTTGCAATGTGCATTATAAAAAATACAAAATATTGTATGTACCTCTTAATAAACAAATAGACGTGTGTTGTTATTTTTGTAAATGAGTACTTAAATAGATTGTGATGTATGTCCATTACTGTTTTATTTACTTACTTAAGGTTCCGGAGAGTTTTAAATAAAGTTTAGTCATCGTAAAAACGTTCTAGTGACACCTACAGGGTGTAACGGAAAGGTGTGGTCATGTTTTAAGAACTGCATCTGCCCATCGATATGAACAACTTTCTTCAAGAAAATCTGAGGAAATTCTAAAATTTTTTGTACTCCCCATACAAATATTGATCAGCTGATAATAACTTTGTATGGAAAGTCCAAATTTTTTTTGGGAATTATTTATATTTCTTAGAGAAAGTTGTTCATTTCCATGGGCAGAACCGGCTCCTAAAATATGACCACACCTTTCCGTTACACCCTGTATATCAACACATACGAACTAAATACACTAATTCTGCATCACGCAGTAGAAGGTCTCCGCGCGTCGAAAGTCCGAAATCAACCATCGGGCAGTTGCCCCGACCAGATACAACACCCGACTGGTCGGAGGATCCTCTCTTTTCAGTGGAGGTTTGTGGGTCTTTACACCCTTTTCTGCTTACCTCTATAACGTTTTTATCAGTTTTGCAGCGTTTCGAGGTTTAAATAATAGTCAGGGTTCAGACTTCTGTGGTTTGTAGCATATATATGTAATACTTTGTTATCAATATATTGATCACTAATAAAAAAAAAAGTAGACTGTACTTAGGTGAGAAGCAGTTTAGCTACAACCACACATTGTTGCACCCTGTCAATTATAAGCTCCTTCTGTAATTTGTTACTGTTATCAAGATATGTAAAAAGTTTGGTTTGGTTTAGTTTGGTGATACTTCGGGCCATGTCAGAAAACTTTGGTTCTGTAGCGACATCTATGACGCCGCACACGAACTAAAATAGCAAAATCCTACATCGCGCAAGCAGAGTTCTCCACGCGATTGGAACATATACAACAGTCAGAAATCGACCATTGGGCAGTTGCCTGGACCAGACACAACACCCGTCTGGTCGGAGGATCCTCCCTTCTCAACGGAGTTTTGCGGGACTTTACACTCTGTTCCATATCCCTCCACACTGGTGACCCTCGACTATGAACGTGAGCGCAGCCTTCGTCATGACGTCATCACCTCTAAACTGGTGACCCTCGAGCATGAACGTCAGCGCAGCCTTCGTGCAGCTACTGCAGCGTGACATCATCATCATCGCTTCCTTCAAGCTCTTGAGCAACGAGTCATACAGCCAGCCAGTACCAACGGCTTCAACGGGTATCCTGACCATCAGCATGCAGCGGACGCGCATTCCTGGTCAGCATCCTCAGCCTCTTTCATCAACTTCAACCTGATCAGCAATCTTGGCGCAGCGAACAGCACCTTCGACCGGGCGAAGAACCTCTCCTGGTCGACGCCAGCAATCAAGCCACTACGTCGCACAGCACCGCTCCGACCCACTAGAGCCCGCAGCACCACTCCGACTCACTGGAGCCTGCAGCATCATCCCGACTCACTGGGAAATCATCACCCCGACTCACTGGGGCATCATCCCGACTCACTGGGACAGCAACACTACGACTCACTGGGGTATCACCGCAGACAGTTCCGACTCACCGTGAACTATGCGGCTCTTCCGGTTCCGACTCACTGGAGCCAACCTTCCACTGGCTCGGTAAGCATCACAAGATGTATGGACTACTCATCAAGAACATCGATCTCCGATCTCCGTAGGGGAGTGATGTAGCGACATCTATGACGCCGCACACGAACTAAAATAGCAAAATCCTACATCGCGCAAACAGAGTTCTCCGCGCGTTTGGAACATATACAACAGTCAGAAATCAACCATCGGGCAGTTGCCCAGACCAGATACAACACCCGTCTGGTCGCAGGATCCTCCCTTTTCAATGGAGGTTTGCGGGACTTTACACCCTGTTCCGCATGCCTCCACAGTTCTGCTGCGGCTATCTTGATTTCTGATTTCCGAGTATAGCCCTCTCGATTGCCCTTTTGATGTTTAGATGGTTCAAGTATACTGGAAGAGATTTCTTTAGAAATAAGCATCAGCTTTATAACTTTTTTCAGTTGCCTATATTATGTATGTGTGTAAATGTACAGTTCATTTACACACATACATATGGTAAAAAAAAAGTTATAAAGCTGATGCTTATTTCTAAAGAAATCTCTTCCAGCATACCTGCGAAAGGAGAGTTGGAAAAAAAGAGAAGTAGACACTGTGTGGAAGAGTAATATGAAAAATAAATACAAAAAGCAAGTAGTGTTTATGTACCCATATTAAGATCTTTGGTAACATCAATGTAGATTTCTTCTTTGACAGTGTTTTCATGGGAGGCCCCATATTGACCAGATATGACTGACTGTAGTGTAGGCTGTAGGACATTGAAATAAGTTTTCGGTATCTACATTATTTTATTAGAATAATTTACAAATAGTCTCACTCATCGTATCGACAATCACACACAAATCAATATAAATAAATAATATCCAATCAAGTATTTGGTATTCTAGCTTAGTATTGATTTCACATAAAGTTATTTTATTATGGCAGTTATCGTTCATAAAGTTTGCAGCTCGAAAGTATCAAGTTTCAGCGAATCAAAAATCTGGTGAAAAATTAAATCGCTTACTTTGAAAAAATAATCATAAGAAACAGTTTTCTTTACTCCTGAAACACAGGATTATTACAGAAAACTGAAGGAATAATCTGACACAAGCGACTGGAACCCCCGTGAGACGAAAGTCAAATCGGTGTCATAGCGCGTCCAAAACTCTACGTACCTAATGCCTAAGATTTGTCTTTTATTTGTGTCTTAAGTCTGAGAATTTGCTACCTAAGTAAATGTTTATTTTAAACTCTCCTTCTAACTACAGCCTTTTTTATAAAACTTGCAAATCATTAATATGCTTTAAATATTGATTAGTGGATCCTAAATTCTAGACAGCATCCGTCTCATCCATCAAATTCAGCTGTCTATTGAACAAAACCTCCTTCAAATGATTCGATAGTACTTTACCTCCCACATGTATTCATCTTCCAGATCGAAAAATTTTAATTAAGAACATCCTAATCAGTGTTTAAACTAATCACATTTTTTTTTTCGTAACTAAGGCCCCTAGAGTGAAAAGTTACATTCTTGTCTGGTTACTAATCTCTTTTGTTGACTGTACTTAAATTCTATCTCGAAATAAATTCAAAATTCTCCAAACTATTCATTTTTCTTCAGAAATCCTCTTCATCCACCCAAGAGTTAGGAGCTGGTCTACTCGATCATGATCTCGATGTGCACCGCGCCCATGGCCTCGTGTCTGTCGTACATGATGTTCCTGGCCCACGCTCGGCATTCGATGTTGATGAGCATGCCCGCTGCAAATTACAAAACCGCTAATGAATTTAGATACTGCAACGGAAGAATTCACCAAAAATTGGTACCGATTCTGTTGTGAACAAACTAAACTTAATTTAGGCAATCTTTTTCTGTCTAATAAACAAGAAAGAGACGGACGTAAATTGGAGCTGTCAAATTTAATCTAACTAATATTTCCATACAAATTAAGGGTACACATAATTTAAAAACATGTCGTCTAAAAACACGGTGAAGCGCAAGGCGTAAACTAGTTTGACATCTCTAACTTAGTTCATAGCTATAATAGCCGTCCTTTTCTCGCACTGCCTTTTAGTAAAAGATAGCGATTCTCTAGTTTAGTTACTGAATAAGAGAATCCGCACCAATATAAAACATTAGTATCATGCCCGCTGCAACTCAAGATTGATGCCCTAAAATCGCAAGCCAAGGCCGCGGCAGACCACGAAGGAAATGGCGGGATCACTTAGATGTCTTCCTTGAGAATTGGAAAGAGGTAACACAGAACCGAGAGCAGTGGTAGGAATGGAGGGAGGGCTTTGCCCAGCAGTGGGACAGTACAAACTACATATACAGTTTTCGGAGGGGCAACGCAGAGGTGTACCGTACCATCTTCATTTTGCCAGTTATGTTTAAGTCCCATGTAATAGTGGGCGAGCCTATTGTCGACTCCAGGCTACTACTGAGATTTTCAAGATGGAAAATGCCTTTGCCCCACCCGGGTATCGATTCATTGACATCGACACAGGATTTTATGGTCAGCAATAGCGCCTGCGACCAATTGTAGCGGCATCTATGTCGCCACATAAGAACTAAACAGACAAATCCTCCATCTCGCAACCAGAGTTCTCCGCACAATTTGAACATATCAATAGCCTGACAACAACCATCTGGCAGATGTCTAGACCAGACACAACACCCGTCTCGTCGAAGGATCCTCCCTTTTCAATGGAGGCTTGCGGGACTTCACACCAACAGGGTGTGTATACCTCTATAAATAGTGGGTATATAGGGTGACTGGTAATTAGTGACCGATAAACTAATAATTTACTTAAACACTATATACTTAGATTGGTCGCAGGCGCACTGCAATTGCGGAACCGCGAAATTTCTTATTATTGGAGTGTGCAGTGAACCTTGACTAACTAGTTTTTAGATAGATAAGGGTCAAGCGTATTATGTGAAAATATGTACTTTAGTGTGAAGATATTTTTTTTATTTGCAAACAAGACTTATGAGGCAACTCAAATTTTGATAGACTTACTCTTTGGCCTCTGCAGATGGACAGCGACGAGTGGACTGAGGTAGCCCTCCTGGTTGGTGTAGGGGAAGTAGTACCCGGGGAAGCCACGGTACGACGGCAAGTACTGGATGGGCCCGATGTTCTCCCGGTCAGCGGGGTTCTCGCCCTGGCAGGATACCCACACCATGTTGAGCTGGGGAATCAAGATAGTTAGATATAGTGACGGCATGGTTGGTGCAGTGGTTGAGCGATTGGCTGCTGTGCTGTGTGTCGCGGGTTCGATTCCCGCACGAAAAAAATATTTGTATGGACTACAGATAGTTGTTAGCTGGGTGTCTTGAGTATGTGAGTTAACATGTTTGTCAACGTGCCCACGATACCGGAGTAATTCCTAGTGTGGCGAAACGATTTTTTTAAAAGAAAGAAAGTTGATAATTACTAACAACATCCATCACCTTCCTGCCCTTATCTATCTTATTATTACTTATTACTATTCGAATTTACTTGGGGTTTGTGCAACATGAATTCTTCTCCAACTCATCTTCATTTGTCATCAGATAGTGAGCAGAGACTAATTGACTGGGTAAATGTCACATTGTTTAGGGAAAACCATGGCTTAAGAAGACATGATGCCAATGAATAAGAGTTTTCATGGCTTGCAAAACATAAAAAAAACCCGAACAAGTGCGTGTTGTACTTCGCACACTTAGGGATCCGTACCAAATGAGGGAATTATCAAAGAAAAAATCTGATATATTAATGTATTGGTATTTTTTAGTAAAAAATACGTAATAATAAACATTATCACCAAATTTCAAGTTCATCGGTCAATGGAAAGTTAAAAAATTCTTCAGAACAAAATTTTTGTGACAGACGATGAACAAACAGACAGACGGACACGTGAGTGACAGCAATAGGGCTCCGTTTGGACCCTTCGAGTACGGAACCCTTAAAACGACAGGTTTAAGTATTCATTTATTTCTTTATGCACATACAACTAGAGAGGCGGACTTAATGCCTCAGGCATTTTCTACCACTAAACCTTTGGGTGATGCAGAGACAAATAGTGGTACATGCAATAAATATTAGATAAATAAAATGGAAATAATTATACAAGTACTCATATGAATAAACAAATATACATATACATGAAGTACAAACAGACAATAACAAATTAGCGCTGTGACGATACTGCTGAATGTGCTCTTGAGCTTTAACTTTGAAGGTTAGTTACCATCCTTATTGCGAAGAAATCTCACTAAGAAGGGAGAAAAAGGAACGAAACTGGGGCGAATAAGTACTAATAAAAAAAAAATTAACAAATGGTGAAAGCGGCGAAAACGGAACAAAAAGTGTGTGAATAAACCGAAGTATCACTTAATAAGATTTGTTTTGAAATACTTTTGATTCTGGATAAGTGAGATATATTTATTATTTGGTACTATTATCACTGTTACCGATTTTAGTGGACCAAACTATTTGAACATCCAAAGCATACTCACAAAATTCTTATCATACGCAGTGATATTCCGGATGTGTTCCTTCAGATCTTCCGGCATCTCCTTGGGCAGATTATCAGAGCTGTTATAGAAGGCTGGCTTCCACCCGAAGATCTTGTTCAACTTCAAGAAGACACAGGGGGTGGACTTCTGATAGGCGAAGTGGTTGTCTTCGAGGCAGGGACCCCAGGCACTGATATCCACGTCGCAGACCTTGCCAGCTGGTACGGGGAGCTTGAAGTCACAATTGTGGATGTTCTGACTTGCTCCAGACTTGCCATCACGTTTGTACACTGGAATGTAAGGAGTTGTTTAGGGACTTCGTGTGGATCGGAACAATGAAGTTGTGAAGTATGGATATGATGAAGTTTCGATGAATGGTTATCCAACGATAAGTAAGTAAAATCAATTTAAGAAACCCTTGAGACGAAATCATCTACAATTTAAAGTAAAAAATAATACGGTATAACTTTTATATAAGTATTAATATTTTGATCATGTTACGTTTCAAACAAAATGGTCAAGTGCAAGTCGGACTCGCGCATGACAGGTTCCGTATCATCGAACAAGATTTAATACTAGAACCCTAACACCACGTTCCAAGCAGGGGAGCCCCCTTTAATATTTAATTTATTTTTATTACCTATTATGGATCATGAGATACAGCCCGCTGACAGACAGACGGACGGTCGGACGGATGGACAGCGGAGGCTTAGTAATAGGGTCCCGTTGGTTAACCTTGGGGTACAGAACCCTAAAAGCTAGACCAAAATCGATTCAACCGTTTCGGAGCTACGATGCCACAGACAGTTACACAGATACACAGATCTTCACCCCTCGTCGGGGGTTAAAAATGTACACTATTATTATGAACAGAAATATGGTTGATTGTAAAACTAAACATGGAAATGACCGAGGAAGGAATAGAATCTATAAAGTTAAAGTAAGTTGTGATAGAACATCTCATGTCATGGTATTATCAGGTCTATCCATCAGGTTAAGCTACGCTTGCCGGGGTTGGTCCATAGATGGGTGACCGTACATACCGAGACTCCTACGTGCCTCGGAAAGTACTTTAAGCCGTTAGTCGCAGCTGTCAATCGTGGATCTTTGACAATCGTTACGGGTCGTCAAAAGCCCGAAAGTCTGACAACCAGTCTTACCAAGGGGTATCGTATACCCGGTAACTGGGTTGTGGAGGTCAGATAGGCAGTCGCTCCATGTAAAATACTGGTATTCAGCTGCATCCGGTTAGACTGGAAGCCGACCCCAAGATAGTTGGGAAAAGGCGCGGGCAGATAGATAGACGTGATGTGGAATAAAAAAAGTTACACGTATAACATGAAGCATCCTGATAACTCACCTGCCAAAAACTTAGACAACTTCTTAACCCAGAACTTATAGCTCCCTGGGTCGTTTCCTTTGTACCAGATGACGCTGCTGGCGACCTCTGGGGGCATGGGCCGGAAGCCCAGCCCAGGGTTGGTGCCGATGATGCTCTTCTCAAGCTGCCACATGGGCTGCCGGGTGTCCAGGAGTTGGAGGAAGGTCCACATGCATATGGCGACCAGGATCGCCAGCGCCGAGTAGAAGATGAAGTAGAATAGTGCTATTTTGGCTGAAAATTTGAGAATTTTGTTATTTAATACTGGTGAGCTGCCGAAGCTTCGCACGGATACACATTATACACCTAAACCTTTCTCATGAATCACTGTCTATTAGTGAAAATCACATAAAAAATCGTACAGTAGTTTTTGAGTTATCGTCACTCATTGTGTGACGATCTGATCAGGTTGGCGGGGCAGACTTGGCCAGAAATCGTCCAAGACAGGGAGGTTAGGAGGGAGAAAGGGTAGGCATTTGCCCAGCAGTGGGACACTATGTAGAGTAGCAAAAAAAAAAAAAAAGTTTTTGAGCAAACAGACGCGACAGGGTGGAATTTTGGAATTTATAATATTTAGTGATAGTGATGAATGTTTCTGTTCTTCACGCTTTAAAAATACGATTTTTAATGATGGCTGAGCCTATAACTATCAACTGGCCTACTAGCTGCTTCTGAGAAATGCTTTTCTACAAAGATCCTTCTATTAACTAAACGGCAAAATAAATAGACAGTCATAGGACAGTCTTTGGAATGTGAACTGTGTTCGGGATTCCTTACCCGAAGGTTAGGTAGGGAGTCACACATGTCTTACTACCAAACTGTTTGGCGCGAGGAGGCTAAACGCCGGGGCGAAACTCCGCTGCCGCGAAAACTCGCGGCTCGGCGGACAGAGCTCCGGCAGGATCTCATGGTGACATGGAGAGAGCGACTGTCGCAACCCAGCGCTGGGCACGCCACCATCGAGGCGGTAGTGCCCCTCTTTGAGGAGTGGCTGGAGAGGCGCCATGGCGCCCTCACCTTCCGCCTGACGCAGGTGCTCACCGGACATGGCTGTTTCGGGAGGTACCTGTGTCGGATCAAGGCGGAGGTGACCCCTGCGTGTTTCCACTGCGAGGATCGCCCCGTGGACACGGTGGAGCATACGGTGGAGGTTTGCCCCGCCTGGGCAGAACACCGCCGTGTCCTCGTGGATGCGATAGGCGGCAGCGACCTCTCGCGCCGTGCCCTGGTTCAGGCCATGGTACGGAGTAAGAGGGAATGGGGGGCCGTCTCCAACTTCTGCGAAGCAGTAATGCTCGCGAAGAGGGAGGCGGCACACGTTAGGGAGACTCAACAGAGACCGAGTCGCCCTAGCGCCCCCAGCAGCAGCCGTCGCAGGAGACGCCGGGGGCTGCGAGACGATCTCCGGCCACCGTAGACCCGGGCCTGCGGACGGCGAGTAGCGGGTAACTCGCCGTCCGATCAGCACCAGGACCAAGAGTCGACGGCGCGTAGTGTTCCACGCGCGCCTCAAAGAGTTGTCAGCAAAGGACGGGGCCTGTCACGGCCAGTGCCTGCCCGGGGGTGGAGGATAAATTCGAAAGAGTTACCTCGCCCCCGGGCGCGTAGGGCAGGGAGGAACAGGGGTGGGTTTTAGTCAGTAAGAGTCTGACACGCCCTTCCGCTCCACCCCAGAGCGGAAAGAGTCATAAGATGATTTCCCACCCCCAAAAAAAAAAAAAAACTACCAAACTGTTGGAGCTACAGTCTTCAAATTTTCACAATACAAGTATCTTATTTGCCCAAAGCCATAAAAAATGTTAAAAATTGGTGTAGAACCCTAAATATGCGAAGCCCGACACGCACTTCACCAGTTTTCTTTTTAAATTAATTATGATATTATGAATAAGAAAATTTTCATATTTTGTGAATTCCAAATAATAAAACTAGTCAGGTTTTTACATCTATTGGCACTCCGAGCAATAAGTATATACATTTTCGTAAAGTTATACCGCACCGCGTCACGTATGTCGGTGACGCGAACCCATGCTTTGTCCCTACCAAAAATTACTCAGCACGGCTAAAGAAGCACTTCAAAAATTATTAGAACACGTATTCGTAATATAAACTTGAGTTAATTTTTTTTTTTTGCTGTGAGGAACTCCAATTAATTATTGTCATACTAACCTTCTAGAAATTAATAAGATAAGTAAATCTAAAGCTGTAGTTCTCTAGCATTTTTTTCTGCAATTATTGCCGGCCACAGTTGTATGATGCATTTAAGCAATTAGAGGAGCTATGTCCAGCAACAACTGTTATATTTTGGCCTGTCTCGTAACTTCGACTTCGATCTTTACCAATTTTGATTAGGATCGAGCAGTTAAAGCACACCTTGGGTTCAAGAAAAGATGGATTAAATCAGTGATAGTGATTGTAGTTGAGAAGTCGATTTTATTTTTATTTTTAAATCGTTGCTTCACACAGAATTTACTCCTGTATCGTGGGTGCGTTCACAAAAATGTATACTCACATACACAAGACACCCAGACCCATAACAACTATTTCTAAGCCATACTTGAAATATGTTATTACATAACATGGTTAAAAAGAGTGTCCATGGAGTTTCTTGCACGTTCTTCTCCATAGAGATCTACGCTTTGGAATGTGCAACTAACCTCATCTTTCTGACAGAAGGACTTCTTGACAAATCAAAAGTGCCAGTAAATGGTTTATTTGAAACTAGCACTTCGTCCGCGACTTCATCCGCGTAGATTTCAAAAATTTATAGCTTTAAGACACTCACAAAAAATGTGGCTTTCTAAAGGTAAAAGAATTTTCAAAATCAGTTCAGTAGATCCAGAGATTACCCCTTACAACCTTACAAACTCACAAAGTTTACCTCTTTATAATGTTAGTATAGAATAAGTAAATCTTAAGTTGCAGTTCTCTAGCAAAGCATTTTTTTCTACAATGATTGCTGGCTACAGTTGCTTGATGCATTATGTGAAGCACTGCGACTCACTGGTGAGTTTGACAAAAAAAAAAAATATAAAAAAAAAAAAATTATGAAAATCGGCTGTCAACCCGGGTTGTCGTCGGGGTTCAATTTGACAACCCGGATTTGGCCGCGGGGGTTGAAGGGTGCAATTAGAGGAGGTGTGTCCAGAAACAACTGGATAGCATGTAGGTATCGCGTCTTCGACTTCGCTCTTTACCAATTTTGTTTAGGATCGAGCAGTTAAATCAGTGATATTGATTCTAGTTGAGAAGTAAAAAATGTTTTTTTTTATAACCGTTGCTTCACCCTAGGAATTACTCCTGTATCGTGGGTGCGTTCACTAACATGTAAACTCACATACACAAGACATGCAGACCCGTAACAACTATTTCTAGGCCATACCAATTTGAAATATGTTACCAGGATTTTTAATACTTAACATGATTTAAAAGAGTGTCCATGACGTGTATAAGTCTTGTTAACACCTATTTACAAAAATAAAATCATTTATCATTTTATCATGGAGTTTCTTGCACGTTCTTCTCCATAGAGATGTACGCTTTGGAATGTGGAATTAAGCTTCATCTTTTTGACTGACCGACTTATTGACAATTCAGAAGTGTTTATAAATGGATTATCCTACTAATATTATAAATGCCAAAGTTTGTAAGTTATTTTTGTGTTTCAATCACGCAAAAACGTCTGAAGGGATTTCAATGAAATTTTGCACACAGATAAATTATAACCTGGATTAGAACATAGGCTTTTTACCATGCGGGCGAAGCCGCTGGCAGAAGCTAGTTTGAAATAAATGGTTTGAGTTTGATACAAATATTTATCCCGTGCGGGAATCGAACCCGCGACCCGCAGCGCAGCAGCCGAAAGCTCAATCACTGCACCAAACATGTCATCAAAGTATGGAATTAACATGCGTTAGTAATATGTCACGTAATCAGTTCCGTACATTTTGGCAGTTCGGCAATCACTAACGCTAATGGAATGACATTTGTCTAGAGGTTTAGGCCCTCGTAACAAAAGAAAGGCCTCGGATCCACGACCTATGTGCATGTTCACCGGTTATAACCCGCGTGGAGCGGCGCGCGCGCAGGATGCTCCAATGATCTCAATGAAGCAATGAACGGCCTCGCAGCTTCCGGTACGCACGTCTTTATGCTCCGACCATTTAGGCAAAGTCTCCGGTATTCATAATAATAGGGGTTTGAGAGTACAGTCACTGGGTTGTAAGTTGATGCTACAAAGCGAAGTTACCTTCTATAATTTTACCAGACTTATTAAAGTATCTGTAGAGTAACTCGTGTCTAAAGTAATGACAGCCGCACGGGTCGATCCATTAGGTTAAGCTACGCTTGCCGGAGTTGCATGGATGGGTGACCATCTTTACATACTGAGACTCCTCCGTGCCTCGAAAAGCACGTTGAGCCGTTGGTCTCGGATGTCAATCGTGGATCTTTGACAGTCATTACGGGTCGTCAGAAGCCCGAAAGTCTAACAACCAGTCTTATCAAGGGGTATCATATTACCCAGTTACTGGGTTGTGGAGGTCAGATAGGCAGTCGCTCCATGTAAAATACTGGTATTCAGCTGCATCCGGTTAGACTGGAAGCCGACCCCAAGATAGTTGGGAAAAGGCGCGGGCAGATTGATTGTTTAAGTATCGATCCATACTCATCATCATTCTCCTGCCCTTATCCCAATTTATTTGGGGTCGGCGCAACATGTCTTTTTCTTCCATACTCCTCTATTAGTCGTCATCTCTGTAGTCACCCCCTTTTTACCCATATCCTCAGTATAAGTATTAGTATCCATACTATGCTACTAATATTATAAATGTGAAAGTTTGGATGGATGTTACTCTGTCACGCCAAAACGGCTGAATGGATCTGGAGTAAAATTTAGCACAGATATAGATTATAGTCTGGAATAGCATATAAGCTATAATTTATAATGGAAGGGGAGGAGGAAGGGGAAAGGGAAGTACCAATTCTAAGCGGGCGAAGTCGCTGGCAGAAAATAGTATTCTAAATGTGAAAGTAACTCTGTCTGTTTGTTACCTCTTCACGTCTTAACGGCGAAACTTGGCGAACGGGTCCTGTTCCGGAACAGGACATAGGTTATTTTTTATCCCGGGATGTTTCCTTCGGATAATTTTCGACTCTCACGCGGATGAAGTCGCAGATGCTAACTAATAATAAAAACCAAATGTCATGTCGTCACTGTTTGCGAGATACGGTTTTTACTCTTGACAAATTAAATTAAATTAAAGTTTCCAATGGCGCAGCAAAATTAGTTAACGACTCTTTTTCGTATTTTGGTTTCAATGGAACTATCAAGTCAAATAACTTTGGCCACGTTCATTTAAGGAAAAAGTTGATTGACAAAAGTTTTTGACGATTCATTTAAGGAAAAAGTTGATTGACAAAAAATACTGAATCACGCTTGTTCCTTGAGTGTTTACCAACATTACTTCATGACTGTGGGACTGTGGGTACCGTAGTACCGGCCATTTTTATAAGTAAAGTTTGTCTTTGTATTATTTTTTGTAGTGAGAGATAAAGTTATTTCAAAAAGTGTGGCAATTATCCCGGTTTTACCATACTGCTGGTCCCGTGGATCGAATAGAACTTTATTTTTTTTTAAGCGCCCTTTGTCTGCAGTCACGTTTGTGACGATTAGACTTCTGAGGTGGAGGTAATCCTGCCGTGTTTTAAGCATTCGGTCTGACTGGTTAACGCCGATCTTAGGATAATCAGCTTAAGGCTCTACTACCCGCCAAGTGGTGCCCTCATTGAATACAAAATCATAGAAAATAAATATTAAAGAACCAAAAATTCAAAGACATGTGACATCCACCAATCCGCATTGGGCCCGCGTGGTGGATTACGGCCCACACCCTCTCACAGAGAGGAGACCTGTGCTCCAGCAGTGGGGACATTAAAAGGCTGATGATGATGATGAAAGCGCTTGGCTGGGTTCGAACTCACGACCTACAACTTGTAAGTCGCAGCCGTTACCACTGAGTCACCACTGCTCACACGCCAATCTACTACAGTCTAATTTCACCCTCATATCTTTATCTTAAAAACCACTTACACCAGCTGGCCCCTGCCACAGAACTGACTGGTCTTCGGGTTCCGGATGATCTCTTCGCCTTCTGGGTTCCCATGAGAGGGACCATCCTCTCGGTAGTAAGACCAACAAGGATAATGTTTCAAAAGCCATTTTCACCAGCTGACCCTTGTCCTGCAACGGAAATGCCTGGTCTTCGGGTTCCAGATGAACCTTTTTACCTTTTGGGGTCCCTGTGATGAGAACTCCTCCTTTCGGTAGTAAGACTAACAAGGATAATATTTCAAAGCCACTTACACCAGCTAGCTCCTGTCCTGCCGCAGAACTGTCTGGTCTTTGGGTTCCAGATGGAACCTTTTTACCTTTTGGGGCCCCTGTGATGAGAACTCCTCCTTTCGGTAGTAAGACTAACAAGGATAATATTTCAAAGCCACTTACACCAGCTAGCTCCTGTCCTGCCACAGAACTGTCTGGTCTTTGGGTTCCAGATGAACCTTTTTACCTTTTGGGGCCCCTGTGATGAGAACTCCTCCTTTCGGTAGTAAGACTAACAAGGATAATATTTCAAAGCCACTTACACCAGCTAGCTCCTGTCCTGCCGCAGAACTGCCTGGTCTTCGGGTTCCAGATGAATCTTTTCGCCTTCTGAGCCCCTGTGAGAGGGATCTCCTTCTCTTTGTAGTACATGTTGAACCGCTCCAGACTCGTCAGGTCTGACGTCCGCTTCTTTGTCGCCGTCATCTTGACTGGGTCGAGTTGCTGCAAGGACCACATATGAATTTAGAACAAAGATGTTGCTGTCAATGTGGCATGGCTGAAGTACAGAGCCGAAAGGTGTTACTGGTCCTGAAGACGAAATCCTTAATATTGACACTGCCAAAATTTACTTAAAGGAAAAAAACGGGCCAAGTGTGTGTCGGATTTTGCACATTTAGGGTTCCGTATCAAATATTGGTATTTGTTAGTAAAATATCATCATCATCATCAGCCTTTTAATGTCCCCACTGCTGGGGCACAGGCCTCCTCTCTGTGTGAGGGTGTGGGCCGTAATCCACCACGCGGGTCCAATGCGGGTTGGTGCTTAGTGGCCCAATGCGTAGTAAAATATACGTAATAATAAACATTTTCACCTCAAGCTCGTAGGTGAATGGGAAATTAAAAAATTCTTCGAAACAAAATTTTGTGACAGACGATGGACAGACAAACAGACGTTAAGACGGACACGTGAGTGACAGCAATAGGGCTCCGTTTAAACCCTTCTGGTACGGAACCCTAAAAATTAGATTTTATAAAAAGTAACTACAACTAAACATATTTGAAGAGTCGCTTATCTAAATAGGTTGATCTTTAAAGCAATTCGAGTTTGTTCACTCGAATGCGAAAAAAGAACAACCTATATTTTATAATATCATCAGAAAGACAAGTCTTTAATGATCAGTTCTCTAAGATTTCGCCCTCTGCTGGGCACAGGCCTCTCTTTTCTTATGCCAATCCCCACATTCCTGTGCCAACCACATCCAGGTTCTGCCCGCGATGGCAACAATGTCGTCTGCCCATCTTACCGCCGGACGACCAACACTTCTTCAGCCTGTTGAAGGAGACTTTACCTGGAATCTGCAGACTGGGTACTGGATCAATTAAAAGAGGCTCAACGGTTAAAGTATCGGACTTTCCAATGATCGTTGATCGGTCTCCGTTTATTATAGTTGATGAAACACTTGATTTTATTTCCAAGCAAATATTTAGTTCAGGTTATGGTAATAGCAAATCATACTTCTGCTTTTAAGGCGCTATTAACTGCCAACGACCTTGAGTGGTTAGCTTGCATGTTCTGTGCTGAGCTCACGTAACGCGTCGTACGCCCACCCAGTAATAGGACTCGCCCATCAAGGAGCACTGTCCGAAATTAGACGCATTATTAATTTATTATACATAAAACAACAAGTATTATACTAAAACACGTATACTAAAATGTAAATAATTAAATGATCTTTAAAATGGTGAAGATTTTATAAAAATTCGCTTTACATTTTTTTCGTGATTCTCATTTTTTTATCCACGTTAGACAACTTTACAAATTAATTACACTATGTTATAAAAATATAATTTCAAATATTTACATATCAAATTACGAAAAAAATAGTCCAAAATAACATATATTTTTTTCAAAGACATAAGACTAGTCGTTTTGACGTGATCTTTATTAAACATCATTAAAAGTCGTATAACTACGCCTTCAGCTGACCTAACCTTGGTATATGCACAATTAACACTGAATAGGAAGCCGCACAAAATCTCAGAACCCTAAACCTTTAATCGATAGGTGATAATTAAAATATTATTGAAATGGCAATATCAGGTCACTTTTACTTACTATAGATCCTTAAATACAAAGACAAATAAAAGATGTCCTTACCTCACCTATCACCCGTCCCGTAGGAGTAAGCGGCGCGCGCGCGTGTATGCGCTCTGCGACTGCGCCCGCGCAAGCCGAACCACCGCGCAGGATCACGGACGGCAGTATGTAGGAGGGACGCAGTTAAGGGCCTTCTCGCGGTCCAGTGGCGCCCTCATTGAATAAAAAATCGTAGCATAGCACAGAAAATAAATATTAAAAAATCCAACTTCACGTTTGTTACAAAGAGGATAAAGAATTTTTACGTTGTTAAAACAGGTCTCAAAATGTTTCGTATCCAAAGTAGTAGGCAAAAGTGCCAAAAACGGCCATTTCTGACACTTTTGCCTACTACTTTGGATACGAAACATTTTGAGACATGTTTTAACAACGTAAAAATTCTTTATCCTCTTTGTAACAAACGTGAAGTTGGATTTTTTAATATTTATTTTCTGTGATAAGCTACGATTTTTTATTCAGTGAGGGCGCCACTGGACCGCGAGAGGGGCCTTAAGTTACAACAACTCAAAGCTAGTATTTACCAGGCGAAAGTAGTATAATTAAGGTAAGGTGAGTATATTATTTGGGAAACAGAATGGCGAGAGAGCGGCCGCGCTAGGAAAAAAAATATGGTCGCAAGTAATGTGGTAAAGTGGTACGTACACACCTGAATATCTGCGACCGAAACACGGAATACTAACGTACCTAAATAATTTGGAATATAGGGGTTAAATTTTATGATGAAATTGTTTTTTTTTTTTTTATACTGGACCATGCGCCATATCAAATATAATGACACTAGCTTCTGCCAGCGGCTTCACCCGCGTGGAATTAGTACTTCCCCCGGTAAAAACTTTCAACCTAGATGGGTTGAAAGTTTTTACCGCTTCCCAAAGAATACACCCTCCAAATTTCATGTCTCTCGGACTAGTGGTTTAGGCTGTGCGTTGATATATCAGTCAGGACTTTGAATTTTATGTAAACAGATAAGGAGGGTCTCAAATTAATTTATTTCATTTTTAATTTCAAAATAAACAGTTTTAAGGTTATCTAAGAAAATTGATAATAATTTACCATTTGCCCTTTATCTCCTTGAAATTAAAAAAAAAAAATAAAGAAAATAGTTCTTATAGATTACAGCAGTTTTTGATTTTTTTAAAACAAGTTAAAAATATTTTTGGAACCCTTTGGGCGTGAGTCTGACTCTCTGGTGTTTATATAAAATCAATTAATCTGCCCGCGCCTTTTCCCAACTATCTTGGGGTCGGCTTCCAGTCTAACCGAATGCAGCTGAATACTAATATTTTTCATGGAGCGACTACCTATCTGACCTCCACAACCCAGTTACTGGGTAATACG
The DNA here is from genome assembly GCA_951329385.1 of Polia nebulosa. Lineage (NCBI taxonomy): Eukaryota > Metazoa > Arthropoda > Insecta > Lepidoptera > Noctuidae > Polia > Polia nebulosa. The sequence continues at coordinate 2,742,486 of OX589592.1, read as the reverse complement.
ATACCCCTTGGTAAGACTGGTTCTTAAACTTTCGGGCTTCTGTCGACCCGTAACGACTGTCAAAGAGATTGACAGCCGGGACCAACGGCTTAGCGTGCTTTCCGAGGCACGGAGGAGTCTCGGTATGTAAAGATGGTCACCCATCCATGGACCAACCCTGGCAAGCGTAGCTTAACCTCATGGATCGACCCGTGCGGCTGTTATTACTTTAGCCACGAGCTCCTCGCTGGTGTTTATATAAAATCACCATTCTTAAATCTGGCGTATCGTTACTTAGTGGTTTGTTCTTTCATGTTATTCCTCAACAATGCAGCGACCACAACAGAGCATCAATGACTAGCACCTCAGTTAGTATATTGAAGCAGCTGGCAAAAGCTGGTGATTCATAATTTAGTTCAGTGGCTGTTTTAATTATTCGGTAATCGTCCTAGTGGATATTGTGATGTAAAATTGGTGTAGTTTTGTGTCTCAAGTGTCTACGCAACTGGATATTTTATGGAATCATTGAAACAGGCGCGATCTCGGTAAAATAAAGCTGAGAATTTTGTCGTAGTTATTCACTACCTCAGCGAATCTTGCCGAGAAGGCTGACTCGACACATTTGCTGCCAAATAGGTACTGAAAAATATTAGATTGTGTTACATCTACATCCTAATGGGAAAACAATGACAGTATTCTGTATACCGGCTAAATGCACAAACCGTGCGAAGCCAAAATTAAAAAAGAACAGTGGCACTCTAGGAGTCCAGACAGAAGTGAAAATATGAACAAAAATGTCCAATGCGCCTCGCGATCCGCTACGAGTGCTACGACGATAGCGTGCGATCATATCGAGATATAAAATCATAATATCATATCTCGAAAACAGTAAATCCAATCGCAAAAATTACCATATTTTGGGCTACTTTTATAAAACCCCGGTTGAAAGATCCATAAGATCTAAATTCATAAAAAAAATGCCCAACGCGCCTCTATCGCTATCCACTACGAGTGCTACGACGCGTCGCGTAGTGGTAGGATGGTCAGTGACGGCACAGTATAAATATGGACAGTATGGAAACTAAGCCTATTTGTTGAGATAGTTACCTACGCTCCATTAGAGAGCTAGGGTTGTCACTGTTAATTTTTGGAAAAAAAAATCAATGGAGGATGCTTCAAAGTTGCCGCGCAATTTGAAAAACATTAAGATATACCACAAAGGCCCGTACATTTTTTTTTTCACGTCACGCAAAAATTTTCATGGTTTTCGAGGATGTTAAAGTGAAGTCAAAATGCGCGGCGCTCGGCCGATAGCTAGTTAACCCTGCGGCAGCGCACCTTACCGCGTTTCAACCTAAAAACGCGCGTGATGTAAATGAGAAACCACTAACATTTTAAAAAACGTCTTTATTTTTCATAATTAAATCATTAATAGGTACCTTTCAAGATCAGCAGGGAGTTTAAAAAACGAAAGCCCCGGATTTGAAGAAGCCGAGTTCATACAACAGTACACTGCGCAATACGCTCGTGGCATTTTAAAACGGTCCGTGGCTCAGGAGATAACACGACCACTCGTCTCGACACGGCAGCCGCAACTGCGCGCACCGCGACTATCGCTTAGGGCTAGCGTAGATGCGCGCGTCTGTGTGAGTGTGCCGTTTCGAACGTTTGTACGTAGTTTCCGTACTGTCCATATTTATACTGAGGTGACGGTGATGGTGTCGCTCGAGTTCAATTGTTTTTTCCCATCTCAAAAATGCCCAACGCGTGTAAAGAAGTTTTCACTTCATAAAAAGATCAGTTGAATGCTTGCTTCACTTCCACATGACTGCGACCAATCCCGCCCCCTCACTCGTGATAATAATCGCGCCGGTTGTGATTAAATTCACTTATGTAACACTTGATATATGATTCGCGATAACCTTTACCTTTCAAAGGATGCTGGGACTCACTGATTCGTGGTCATGAGTGACTTGTAACTGCTTACGAAATTATACACGGAGCCATCGACTTTCTTAGTTTACGTGGGTTTAAATTTTTGTTCCCTATAACTATTGCTAAGCGAGGTGATATAAGTATTTTTTACAAAAAATACAACCGACATCTAAAAATTGCAAAATTACTTTAATTTCGGAAGTCGGTGTTTGTATTTAGTTTGACTTTGTTATTTGACACCGACTTCCGAAATTAAAGTTATTTATGTTAAAAAAGTTTTTAATTTTTCACATTTTCGTTGTTGTATCTCAGAACTAAAACTAAATAATAAAGTTATGAACAACCAAAACGATAGATGACGTTTGTGTATACATATTTTTAGTTTATGTTAATTTTTTCAATAAGTGCTGAATCAATTTCGATAAAATTTATATGGGACAACCTCTGACCTACCGAAGAAAGAAAGAATCATCAAAATCTGTCACAAATGGCAGAGAATTCGCGTAATATACATACAAAAGAAAAAAAAACATGCAGTTGAATTAAGAACCTCCTCCTTTTTTTGAAGTCGGTTAAAAATAGGTGTAACGTTGCTGTACGGTTTTTTTAAATGGTTTTTTGAGGGTGATAAGATCGTTAGAGTTATCGATCATCAGATGACTTCTGGGAGCGGAAGGCAGTGTCAGACTCTTACTGATTAAAACTTACCAGAGTTCCTTCAGCTGCCCTTTGCGATCCAGGTTATTCTTTCGAACATGCCCGCGGTCGTTGCTGTACGTTTGCTCGATATATAATGTCACCCATTCCGCGAATACTCAACGCACTCAACGCTATCCTAGAGTTCAATCCTGAATTAGATCTGTTTGCTGATGAATGGAAGGATATACCTATTGTCTGAATATCTGACGATTTGCGAGAAGACTGAGTGAAAGTGTATTTGTGATATTTTATTCTGGATGTGCTTCATATAATTTGTTATATCTTAATTGGTAATTGGTAAATAAATAATTAATAATCAAATAACCGCTGCTGAAATACCATCGAGAGAGAGTATATAACCAGAGGGCTGGCCTTTTTTTCGGCCAAAGAATCAGCATTGCCATTCAACGTGGCAGTGCTGCCAGCGTTCTGGGCACTTTTCCCATTGACAGCGATGTGGACGAATTTTTCGATGCCCAATGAGCTGTACTCCTCCCGGATCTTTTATGCCGCTTGTACATATTTTATTTATTAAGTAATTATATTGTAATCAAATAATAAATGTTGTACAAATATGATATGATAAAATACTTAAATACATTTTTTTTTGTGGGGTGGGAAATCATCCAATGACATCTCCCGCTCTAGGGTGGAGCGGGAGGGCGTGTCAGACTCTTACTGACTAAAACCCGCCCCTGTTCCTTCCCTGCCCTGAATGCCCAGGGACGCGGTAACTCTTTCGAATTTATCCTCAACCCCTGGGCAGACCATCGATGCCTGAATTAAGAATTAGAAGTTGAATATTTAAAACGGGTAGTAAACATGCTAAATTTTGTAAAAATAAAATCTTTATTTTCGTTTTTAATTTAAACGTTGTTTGATAAACTGTGAACTCAATTAATATGTTCATAGTAATAAACATAAAACCCCCTTCTAAGTCCACATGTTATTACTACTATATAACTTTCCTTCTTTTTATAATTTTGTCATTTATTGCGTGTCATAGTTAAAATTTCCAAGGTCGGTCAAAGGATGTGGCTGCGGGCACAATAGGCTGCGTCCGTCTGCAAGCGAGCTGGCAGGCGCTCACGATCATCTCCATGCGTCACACTCATTACTTAAGTCGCCTGGTACCTTCCTTGTAGCAGAATAGCATCTTGAGTGCTATAAAATAATTAATTAAAAATACTTTATTACAGACCTTGATACACACGATGTTAGTATTACCACGGGGTCTCATCTCGAACAAAGAAAATTTAGTTCAAATAAATTTCAATAGATGGCGTAATATGCATCGATTTCTTATTAAAGTTTAGGTAAAAACTGTATTTTCTTATTTAATACACTACCCTAAGCATAAAAATGTGGAATAATTGGCTCCTAATTCAAATTTATATGTTTACTGGAACGAATTCTTAGGCATTTATATTTCTTGTACCAATAGATGGCGCTGTTGGAAGTTTTGGAGTTTATCCATTCGCCTCTTTAAAACTTGTATAGTGACACATTTTGAAACAGTAAGTGCCAAAAATACTATAAATTAATTCATCTATGTGTGAGAAAATATTGGTAAGACTTTATGTAAATTCATTCAACTTGCAAGCCGACGCTGCTAACCATCTCGCGAGGTGTAGAGGACGGGCCCGAAAAAAGAACAAAAGTTGCTTGTGCAAGTCGACGGTACCCGCTGTTGCGGCGATACAGTTTCTTTGAATGGGATGAGGCATCTGTACGCTAGTATTATATTATCTGTGGTATTACACACTGCTTATGAGCTACTAACTTCTGTTAGGAGCTTCTACCCGTGTGGCAAGTTTCATCCAAATTCGAAATGCCAATCAATGATCGGAGTAGGTAGAGCTATTTTTTGTACTTTGGGCTTTGGGCTTTTTATATTAAAAAAAAAGGTTAGAAATTACTTTGTAAAAAGCTATAAACACCCTAAAGAATTATGAACGAACATCCCTCCACCCCTCCCATGGGTAAGTATAAGACGGACACGTTTCGGGTTAATGAAATTAAAAACTTAACCTTTACATAGATCCTTTATTAAATTAGATTCCACCAGACTAGGCAAGAAGCACAGGAGCGGTCGATTTGGTGACGCTTAGTGGTCGTCTTTCGACTGAATTATTGATGATCAGGGCACGCGTTGTCGTGGCCAACCTGGAAAACTTTAAGCCGCAGTTATAATGATTGTTAATTGAACATCACGTCTAAACGACTTGTTTTATTTCTTAAAAATAAAATATAAGTTACTCTAAACAATTTTTTTCGTAGTTTGATATGTGAATATTTGAAATCATATTTTATAACATAGTGTAATTAATTTGTAAAGTTATTTCTAATGCGGATAAAAATATGAGAATCACGCAAAAACTATAAAGCATATTTATAAGAAAGCTTTACCATTTTAAAGCTCATTTAATTATTTATATTTTAGTATACGTGTTTTAATACAATACCTGTTGGTTTATGCATAATAAATTAATAATGCGTCTAATTTTGGACAGCGCTCCTTGATGGGCGAGTCCTATTACTGGGTGGATGTACGACGCGTTACGTGCTCTCAGCACAGAACACGCAAGCTAACCACTCAAGGTCATTGGCAGTTAATAGCGCCTTAAACCGACTCCGTACTCAGGTTGGCCGCAGTAAAGACAACCTCCATCTCCGACCTTCGTTGTTTGTGAGGCGTTTCTTCGCAGACATTGGCCCACCTCTCATCTTGCTCCGCATGTCCTGGCACCTGTACATATGAGGACCTTATGGCTGCGTCAGAGAATGCAATTGCCGTCGCTGAATACTGGAATCAAGATGATGATTTTGGGTGATTAAAAGTGAAAAAAAAAATTATTTTTTATCACTTTAAATTTTATAAAATCGTTATACCTATCTACCCCAAAGACATTTTAAATGAAAAAATAATGAATTAATTTTTTTTTTCAAAAATTAGGAAAAAGTCGACAAAAAATTCCAACGCTAGGGGGTCCAGAATCATGTACTGAATCACTAGTACACGTATGTGCGTTCATGTACCTTACACCCTGTATAAGAGGAAGTCTGAAAGTGGCACCGCTGACTGAAAAGTTGTGTGGAAATCGGTTGTCGTGGTATGGGCATGTGATGCGGAGGAATGAAGAAACTGTCGTGGGGAAAGTCTTGTGTATGGATGTGGATGGCTATAAGAGTAGGGGAAGGCCAAAGAAACGATGGTTGGACTGTGTGAAAGAAGATATGGGTATATAAAGGGGGTGACTACAGAGATGACGACTAATAGAGGAGTATGGAAGAAAAAGCCATGTTGCGCCGATCCCAAATAAATTGCGATAAGGGCAGGAGAATGATGAATGCTGCAAGCGTTCTGGGCACTTTTCCCATTGACAGCGATGTGGACGAATTTTTCGATACCCAATGAGCTGTACTCCTCCCGGATCTTTTATGCCGCATATTAAAAGAAAGTTCAAAGAAAAAAAAGTCGTTGTCAGATAAACTAGCGCTCTTTAAATCAAAATTTAAACAAAACACAACACAAGAAAAGTACCGTAACCAACAAACAATAAATAAAAAGCACCACACACGATCATTCAAAAGTAATTTTCCTTAATGCCCGATAAAGAATCATTGAACGGTGCAGAGGTACTTCATCATTCGGGTTCGGCGAATTAACTCCTTGTACAATAAATCGGCCATCGGCAATGATTCGCTGACCGTGTCGATTGGCCGCAAAAAAACAAAAGGAACACTTATGCCCTTTATTCGGGTGTGCGGGCGCAGCGTCAATCATACGTTCGGACAGTGTGGCTAGCGGGAGGTAAGGGGAATATCGATAGCGAATTCGATATTTCGATAGTCGAAGTATGTATAAAACGAATGGTTTTTTTAAGTATAATTTATTTAATGTGAGAAACATTTACGTTCTTATTTTATTTCTACTCGTATAAAAAAAATCTATGTGAAGGTGTAAGTACCGTAAGTAACGTAATCTGTTATTGACTTTAACATAATATTTTATTGATTCCAACAGTACCAGCCTTAGTGGGGCCAAATAAAATATACTAAGACTTCATGCGAGTGTACTTTGCCCCACTATAATGATAGTGGAGAGTAAACTCCAATTTTTCCTGTCTGCTCTACCCCACGAGTGATGCCTCACTCGCGGGGCAGAGTAGAATACAAAAATACAAATACAAAAATGTTTTGGTTTAAGTAGTTGGTGATTGGAGCCTCCTTTTAAGCAAGTAATGCTTGTGTTAGGAGACTTCGCTCTTCTACAGCCATATACAATTTATTTAGTACCTTAGAATAATTCCATAATTACGATAACGTATGGTGTACCAAGTTTGTATATTGAAGATTTTGTTTTGTGTATTCGTTGGTAATCCAGAAATTAAATAAAATTTTATGATTTAAATTCGTAATAGTTTAATCAATTTTATTTGTGGTAAATTTATATGTCAACTGAGACAAAAATAAGAAATGTAAAAACGTACAACGATCGATATGTATGAACAGCATTTTTTTTTTAATTTGAGATTTCTGGGTTAGCCCCATGCTCATGCTCATGCCATCTTCATAATACCAAAGAAAAATATATTCTTGCTGTCTGTAAAATTATCTAATTTGCGTTCACGTAATTCAATATTCGTTTCCTTCTGAAAGAAAGAAAAGAAAGTTTATTTGTGTCTTCCAACAACGCAAAATAAAGTAAAATATTGACAAGGGCTGACAACTAAGTAATAAATAAGTTTAATGTTAAAAAATCATTTTTTTTAACCTCTTGCGTGTCTGGCGCCCAGCGCATGGGCCGAAGAAAATAATAATCTATTGCGTCTGCTAACTAGACGCACGACGTTTTATACCGGCTATCTCCATTAAGGGTCTACTACCGGCCAAGTGGCGCCCTCATTGAATAAAAAATCGTAGCATAGCCTAGAAAATAAATATTAAAGAATCCAACGTCAGGTTTGTTACAAATGGGATAAAGTAGTTTTACGTTGTTAAAACAGGACTCAGAATGTTTCGTATCCAAAGTAGTAGGCAAAAGTAGCAAAAATGGCAAATTCTGAGACCTGTTTTAACAACGTAAAAATACTTTATCCTCTTTGTAACAAACGTGACTTTGGATTCTTTAATATTTATTTTCTATGCTATGCTACGATTTTTTATTCAATGAGGGCACCACTTGGCAGGTAGTTCGGCCTTAAATGTGTCCTACACAAAATTTCATGTCCGTGCTGTTGAGCTTTGAAGAGTTCCTTTATCCACAGCAAATCCTGAATGCCGATTCTGGTCATGCTTATCATAAAAATGCATTGTCACCACAACTAAAGATGTGTGCAAAATTTCAGCTTAATTGGATACCAAAAAATGACCGTAAAATGATTTGCAAATTTTGACGGACAAACTTACAAATATACATGTGAACAGAAAAATCTTATCGAATTATTTGTCGATATTCGCCTGGGAGCTCGCTCCGGACAGCCCCAAGTAGCGGTACTGGCGCGAAGGGTGAGATAACTCGCGCCATCGCGCCGATGTCTTCCATCACAAGATGCATTCTTATGATGCAGGGTTGCTACCACCTAAAATAATATTTTTTTATTGAATGGGGTATTTTACTAATAAAATCTAATTAGTCCGTCAGTTAAATAACCAAAAAATATTGAACACGTAGTTTTTGCTTTAGCAAACCAATAAAAAATGACAAAGATAAAAAGCATCAAAGTTCAGGAGTGGAGGCTTGTTACGCCACTTTGGTGGTAAAAATAAGTGTCGCAGCGCGTGACGTTATGCGACATTTCAACCTCTCTTCCTCTCTTCGACCTCATTTTCATCATTTTTCGTATCCAAAGTAGTAGGCAAAAGTACCCAAAATAGCCGTTTCTGACACTTTTGCCTACTACTTTGGATACGAAACATTCTGAGACCTGTTTTAACAGCGTAAAAATACTTTATCCTCTTCGTAACAAACGTGACGTTGGATTCTTTATTTAATATTTATTTTCTAGGCTATGCTACGATTTTTTATTCAATGAGTGGAATAATTAGTTTTTTTAAAAATTAAAATACCCTATTAAATAACTAAGGGACAGTTTGGATAGGTAAACACCAATATTTCTATGACGACAAAAAATCTACTTCCTACAAATAAATGCAAGGGTCTGGATGGATGGATGAATCTTTGTTACTCAATCAAACAGGAACGACTGAATGGATCTGAATGAAATTTCGCACACAGATAGATTATAGTCTGCAATAGCATATAGGCTATATGTTTTTGTGGGGTAAGTACGAAATCCTCACGGGCGAAGACGCTGGTTGAAGATAGTACTTAATAAAAAACAGAATTTGTTTGAAATTATCTGCCAAATAACTGGAACTTATCTGGAAATGGTGTAGGTACATAAAAGTAGAGTAGAGGCTGGTACAGTATCTTTAGGATTTGCACAAGAAAAGAAAGAAAGAAAGAAAGAAAAAAAAAAATACGTTTATTTACGGTAAACATGACGCAAAAGACAGAGAAACACAACAAAAAAAGAAAAGCTCGGGGAAAATATGCAAAACCAAAACAGAACGCAAAAGAGAGGCCTATTCTCATCAGTGGGTGAAGTTAGGCTTTGAATGATGATGATGATATAAAAATGGAAGTTGCGAGATTTCTCTAATAAAACAGGAAATAAATACGCACACACAAAAAAAAAAACATATTATTTGTATCTAAGAGATACGTTTTTAGGGTTCCGTACCCGAGGGGTCCAAATGGAGCCCTATTACTAAGCCTCCGCTGTCCGTCCGTCCGTCTGTCAGCGGGCTGTATCTCATGATCCGTAATAGGCAGATAATTGAAATTTTCACAGAATGTGTATTTCTGTTGCTGCTACAGCAACGAATAATAAAAATAAATTAAAAGGGCTGGGGTACTAGAAACGTGTTTTTTTTTGTTTTTTTTTGCTCGAACTTGATAATGGCAACAAGTAGACGCGTATAATCTTGTACTATGGTACGGAACCCTTCATGCGACTCGCACTTGGCCGCTTTTTTATAAAGTTTTTGACTGGAAATGACACATTTTGTTTGCTGGTAATACGTAGGTAAACTACTTTGGAAGTTAATGCGATTAAACTTCTCCTTCCTTAAATTTCATTACTAATAGGATTATTTAAACGTTACACGGTGTTATTCTCTCCATATTTGTACTTTAACCTGGACTTTACTTAAAATTCAAACAGTGGGTAAGGAAATACGATAAATTATATAATCCCTGTACTTAAGTCTCTAAAAGAGCAAATATAGTAACGGCATTATTCCCAAATGTGAGCAGAACTTTATAGAAAATACTTTTTATTCACAAACAATTTAAAGTTTGAAAACAATATATATTATGAAAGTCAGACATCTTTTTGTATTCTACGGAAGGTCAACACAAATCTACAAAGCCGTCTATGAAAGCCTACGATAGGTCTACGAAGCCCACCCTAGCCTACGAAAGGTCTCCTGAAGCCCACGCCCACGTCTACGCAATCCAATTTATTTACGCCAACCTTTGCAAATATACAAGAGCCTACGAGTGATCTACAAAAGCCTACATACCATTAGGCAAGTCTACGAAAAGCCTACGAAAGTTTTACTCAAGCCTACGAGAGTCTACGAGAGCCTACGACCGATCTACGAAGCCTACGAAAGGTCTACGAAAGCCGACGCCTGCCTACGAGTGTTTTACGATGTCGACGAAAGGTCTGCGAACGCCTACGCGACTACGAGAAAAGTGTTCATTTTTGAAATTACAATCTCTTTTTTAATTTCTTAGTTGTAACAGTTGATAATCCGTCATTAATTTTATTACAGAAGACAAAACAAAACAAAAATTTGAATTGAAATAAATAAAAAACTATAAAATACTTTTAATTGTATAATTAAATTCAGATACAAAACGCCACGTGCCAACCCTGTAGAAACCGCGGTAGCTGGCTGCAATATAAACGTTTGTCCTTGAAGGGAGGCGTCAATCGCAGCGCTTACCTTGGACCGCCATCAGCGCAGCAGTGCCAGTTCACCATGGAAGGATTCAAGAAGATCTCGATACTGGTGAGTCAAGGCTGATTTTAATAGAAATTTAAAAAAAAATTAAAGTGTAATAATCATCAGGAGTTTTGGTGGGATTTTCTCTAGTGAAGTTCAGTGGCTGTTTTAATTATTCATTTGTTGATTCCTAGTGGATATTGTGATGTAAAATTGGTGTAGTTTTGTGTCTCAAGTGTCTACGCAACTGGACAATATGTGGAATCATTGAAACAGGCGCGATCTCGGTTAAATGGAGCTGAGAATTTTATTGTAGTATTGACTTACCTTATACCTTAGCGAAGTTTGCCGAGAAGGCTGACTCGACACGTTTGTTGCCAAATACTGCAAAAAAACATTAGAGTGTGTTACATCTGCATTCTAATAGGCAATAAGTAATAAATACACTACGTAAAAATACAGACTAGGCAATATGGTCAAAAGACTATAGCCTTCCCCTCCCGGGGAAAATAATAAAAAAAAGTAATAATCATCAATTAAATACACACCTAATTTTGTACGATCATCGAACTAAGTTTCTTCATAAATTAGAAACTGTTTTCAAATAGTTAAAAATATATGTATTTTAACTAAATTAATTAAAATTACGACTGTTCCAATGATTCCACATAATATCCAGTTCTGTAGATACTTGAGATATAAATCTTCACCAATTTAAAAATAGTTTTGTGGAGGTGTAAATTAAAGATTTGGTTTTGTAAAACACGTAAAATATATTTGGCTATTTTCTAGCTTAGTTACCATTCATGTTGACAAAGTGACATGCCAGCTTTCTAAAGAGTACATAGAGTGTATGTCTATAAAAAGAGTTTATGACGTCGGAATTAATCCTCATCCATAACACCTCCCCTCGAAGTCATAAGCTTCTTACACTCTTCATTTCCACAATCATGTCGTCATGCCTAGTCTACGCAAACATTCGTGATGTTTCGTCCCGTTCAAACCTTTGGTCAAAACATCTGCTGGCATTTTCTCTGTACTCATATACTAAAGATCAATCACGCTTCGTTTAGATGGCCGCGGTACAATTTCCCACGTGCCATTCTTAATCTGTGCCAAATACTCATTTTCTAAGGCACTGCGCCATGCGTTTACATCATTAGTCTTTTCAACTTCACTCCATGTCATTGGGTCAACAGTTGCTATTCCCGCTATCAACTGATCATTCGTATCTTCATACTCCGAGTCAGTTCAACTGTCAGCACTATCATTGGCTGGTGTGTATACTTTACGTGGTCTTCCCACTGAACCTGTTCGAACCAATCTTGGTCTTCCCCTTCCTCTTTTAACTGAAGGGACTAAATCTTTCCGCTGAATATGTACATTTTCATCAGGTTCTCGTTCACTTTCGACTCTTTCGAGTGATGTTCTACTTGAATCACTCAGAGGAACTCTGTGCTCTTCTCTATCTTCATGATTGACTTTAGGCGTATTTAACTGAACTGTCACATTTTTGACATCAATACCTTCTTCTTCAAGCACATCTTTATATTCTTCACGCTTGAATGCCATATCATTCAAGAAATTTAAATCACGGGTCACAATTATTTTTCTTGTCTTTGGATTTTGTATCCGATATGCTTTTGATTGCATGTCATATCTTAAGAAAATACCTTCTTCGGAAACCGAGTCAAATTTCCCTTTGACTTTAGTCGCGCTCTTGTTTTTATAATACACCTTCGATCCAAAAACTTGCATGTATATCACAGTAGGCTTCTTTCCTCTCCATACAGTGAACGGTATCTCACCCTTCAAAGCCACAGTTGGACATCGATTCCGAATGTAATTCGCAGTGATAACTGCTTCTGCCCAAAATATAGGAGGGCTTCCGGCTTGTCGCATCATGCAACGTGCCATTTCGGTTAACGTCCTGTTTTTCCTTTCCGCTACCCCGTTCTGTTGCGGTGTATATGGAACCGACAACCTTCTAATAATACCATTCTTTTTCAGAAAGTCTTCAATGTCTTTGTTTATGTATTCTCGCCCATTATCTGATTGTAAAGACTTAATCTTCTTCCCAGTGAGGTTTTCCACCTCAGCTTTATAGTTTTTAAAAACATTTAGCACGTCATTTTTATTACGTACAAAATAAACTTCACACCATCTAGACTTATCGTCTATGAAAGTGACAAAATATCTCTTATGATTCATGTCTCATGGGGCCACATACATCCGTATGTACTGTTTCCAATAAATCGCTGGTACGATCTGCGTTACCCTTTGGAAATGGTTTGCAGGCCTGCTTCTCGCAACTGCATATTGCACACTCCGACATGTTTTCACCATCCAGTTCCATTCCGTGAACAAGACCGCTTTTCGCCATAGCCTTTATGTCACGTTCGTTCAAATGTCCCAGACGTTCATGCCATATGTCTATGAGTTTCTTGACTTCAACATTATTAACATTATTTTGATTCATACGTACGTGGTATAAATTTCCTATGCGATCGGCACGCATATGCACCTTATTGTCTTTTATAACAACAGCATCCTTCTTTCTGAAATGAACTTCATATCCATAATCAGTCATTTTTATTACTGAAAGTAAGTTTGTTCGCAGATCCGATACATAGAACACCTTTTCAATGCTTACTTTTCGAATTTCACTGCCTGTATCTACTGAGATATTAACCTTTCCGGTTCCACTTATGTTAGTTTTCCCATTATTAGCTAAATTCAGCTCAGAATCCATTTCTTAGAATTCCTTAATCATACTCCTTTTGTTGCACATATGTCCCGTGCAACCACTATCAATGCAACATATATTTTTACTATGTGCATTTAACATCACTTCTTCAGTGGTGCTCAACGACATCAACATCGTCGACGTTTGTACATGATCATTATTACGTTCTGATCGATCCAGGTTTTGCACACTATGTTTTCCTTTATTTATGTTCTTCACTCTACACTCTCTTGCAAAATGCCCACGACGACCACAACGATAACAATCAATCGTCCTTGTATGGCCTTGATCGTCATTTGATTTTTTTATCTGATTGGCACTTGTTTTGGTACGTCTGACAAGCATAGCTCCCTGGTCTACTACTTGAGATTTGCGACCTTCATAGTCTTCGAGAATCTTTACTTTCAACAGTTCTGTTGTAGGTAGATCGTCTCGCGATTCCATTGCCGTTCGGAACATAGCAAAGGAGTCAGGCAAACTGTAAAGCAGTAAAATGGCCAGAAGTTCTTCTAATACTACCAAACCAATTTCCTTCAACTTTTTCACAGCATCGAAGAAATCAGAGATGTGCTTCCGCAGGTCATCTTCTTCCTGCATACGTGTTAATACAAGCTTCTTTAACAATGAGGCTTTTCTCGCAGGTCCACTTGACTGGTACATCGACATCAATTTGTCCCATATAGCTTTTGAGCTTTCCAAGCCATCCAGAGAACTCAATTCACTTGGACTGATAGCTAACAAAATGTCCGATTCAGCTTTTCCATCCATTTTGATCCATTCAGAATATTTTGGATCGGAGTGAGGCGGTCGTGGCAGTATCCCGGATACATATTCCCACAAGTCGTTCTTCTTCAGAATTGCACGCATATGAATCTTCCACGTATCAAAATTTTCTCCAGTGAGTGGAGTAATTTTTATTGTCGCAGCCATGACGTAAGTTTCTTCAACGTTTATTTTCGATTCACAAAAAATATTTATGCTGCCTACCCATACTTTAATTCACTGTAGCACATTAAGGTCGTTTTTTTATACGCACCTGGGCCCATATAACCTGTTGAGGTGTAAATTAAAGATTTGGTTTTGTAAAACACGTAAAATATATTTGACTATTTTCTAGCTTAGTTACCATTCATGTTGACAAAGTGACATGACAGCTTTTTAAAGAGTACATAGAGTATATGTCTATAAAAAGAGTTTATGACGTCGGAATAAATCCTCATTCATAACAAGTTTTAATTAATTTAATTTAATATTTTATCTTAACAATTTTTTATAAAGTTATGGCGTCGTTTTCAAATTAGTCGTATGACCAAAAATAATGCTAATATTCCATTTTTAAGACGCAGTTATACGACTTTTAATGGTTTTTAATTGAACATCACGTCTAAACGACTTGTCTTATTTCTTTGAAAAAAATATATGTTATTCTAGACAATTTCCGTCGTAATTTGATCTCAGAATATTTGAAATTATATTTTTATAACATAGTGTAAATAATTTGTAAAGTTATGTCTAACTCGGATAAAAAATTGAGAATCACGCAAAAACTATAAAGCGTATTTTTATGAAACTTTCACCATTTTAAAGATCATTTAATTATTTGTAATTTAGTCTCAGTCTTTTAGTTTAATACTCGTTGTTTTATGTGTAATAAATTAATAATGCGTCTAATTTCGGACAGCGCTCCTTGATGGGCGAGTCCTATTACTGGGTGAACATACGACGCGTTACGTGAGCTCAGCGCAGAACACGCAAGCTAACCACTCAAGGTCGTTGGCAGCTAATAGCGCCTTAAGTCTTACGATACTCGAATAAAGAGAATTCTATAATATCCTATCAATTGTCATTATAACGAAAGTCGCTGAAAGTCGTCGTGCTCGAAATAGGTATCCCCAAGCCTCAGAATTTTTTTTTCTCTTGGCTTCGCACGGTTTTTATATTTAGCCAGTGTCATGTTTAGAAATATTTTTTGATAGAGACCACAGACACTTTGTTTTCCAATAGAGTGCGGATGTAACACATTCTAAAGTTATGGCAGTATTTGAAAGCAAATGTATAGAGTCAGCCTTCTCGGCAAGCTTCACTGAGGTAATCAATACTACAATAAAATTCACAGCTTCATTTTACAGAGATCGCGCCCGTTTCAATGATTCCATATAATTTATTATCCAGTTATGTAGACACTTGTGATACAACACTACAGCACTTAGTAGAATTAAGTACGTCCCCTACTATAAATTATAGCCTATATAATATTCCAGACTATAATCTATCTTTGTGCCTAATTTCATCCAGATCCGTTCTGTCGTTTTAGCGTGATTGAGTAGCAGACATCCATCCATCCAAATCTTGGTATTTACGAGTATAATGTTACTAGCTGCGCCCCGCGGTTTCACCCGCGTAGACCGGGATAAAAAGCCTATGCGTTAATCCACGGTATGAGGAGCTAGTGGCTAAAGTAATAACAGCCGCACGGGTCAATCCATCAGGTTAAGCTACGCTTGCCAGGGTTGGTCCATGAATGGGTGCCCATCTTTACATACCGAGACTCCTCCGTGCCTCGGAAAGGACGTTAAGCCGTTGGTCCCGGCTGTCAATCGTGGATTTTTGGCAGTCTTTATAGGTCGTCAGAAGACCGAAATTCTGACAACTAGTCTTACGAGTACCAAGGGGTATCGTATTACCCAATAACTGGGTTTTGGAGGTCAGGTAAGCAGTCGCTCCATGTAAAATACTGGTATTCAGCTGCATCCGGTTAGACTGGAAGCCGACCCTAAGATAGTTGGGAAAAAGCTGGCAGATTGCAGATTGTGTTAATCCACGGTATAAGCTAACTACATACCCAATTTCATCCAAATCGGTCGAGCCGTTTGAGCGTGAAGATGTAACAAACACACACTTTCGCCTTTATAATATTAGTGTGATAGTAGGATTTATTATCATAAGTTATTAGTAAAAAAAAAAACTACACCGGCTATCGTAATTAAATGCGTACTCAAAACGTGTCCGTGCTGTTAAGCATTGAAGAGTACCTTCATCTGGATACTACACCAGCCATGCTGGAATCCTTTTTTTTTTGTGGGGTGGGAAATCATCCAATGACTTCTCCCGCTCTGGGTAGAGCTGGAGGGGCGTGTTAGACTCTTACTGACTAAAACTCACCCCTGTTCCTCCCTGCCTGAGTGCCCAGGGGTGCGGTAACTCATTTTCAGAATTTATCCGCTACCCCTAGGCATGCAGGCACCGGCCACGATGGGCCTCGTCAGTGGTGGCTGACAATCATCTTTTTGAGGCGCGCGTGGAACACTACGCGCCGTCGACTCATGGGCCTGGTGCTGATCGGACGGCGAGCTACCCACTACTCGCCGTCCGCAGGCCCTGGAATCCTGGATTTCGATTCAGGTCATGCTTACCATAAAAATGCATTGTCATCAGAACTGAACCCACATGTAAAAATTTAACTCCATAGGACCAAAGCAAGTGGTTCTTATTCAGCTTGCTAATTTTGACGAAGAGAAGAGAAACGAGAAGTTACAAACATACGAACAGTGCAAGTTAAATACGAGTAATATAATAAAACCTTGTAAAAACAGCCACTGAACTTCACTCGAAAAATCTCGTCAAAACTCCTTGATCATTATTGTTATAATCACAACTTTCATCGAAACTCGTGGAAGCCTTTCAACTATTCGGATAGATAAAGAGGTGTTGGTATAATACAGATTTATGCGAATCGCGCAGTAGTCATTACGGATTAAATGATTTAGCATGATTAAGTACCCAGTAGATAAGCAGATAATTTGGTTAAATATTTAAACGTCCGTAGGTATTTAGCAATCCGATGCCTATTTTATCTGAGTAAATTAAAAGCTGCTCATCAAAGAAAGAATCAATCGATGTGCCCTTTTCATTATTATTACTAGCCCAGACTGTCCCACTGCTGGGCAAAGGCCCCCTTTCCATTCCTTCCAACAATCACGATTCGTCGTTCTAATGCTAAGGAAAACATCTAGGTCATCCCGCCATCTCCTTCGTTGTCTGGCGCGGCTCTGTATCACTGTGTCAGGGTACCAGTCCTGTGTTTTACGGGCCCACATATCGTCTTGAGCCTTTTATACAAAACATTTTCGATTTTTGCCTAAATTATTGTGTTGTTTATAGAATGTCTCTTGGTTCAGTCTGCCTCTTCTAACATCTCTCATTACTTTCTATCTCAAGCAAAAGCAGTTCAAGCTAATTTCTTAACTTATTTCTTGTTCTTTACAGTTAGTCATCGTCGCGCTTACCAGCACAGCAAGCGCAAAAGAGCAAGAAACTAGAGTAAGGAAGGTACTTCACATACCAGAGAAGATCATCGGAGGGGTCATCGACATTGTCCAGAACCACAAGAACAAACCCACGCAGCCGACCACCACCGTGCAAACACAGACACAGACACAACAGCAGGGGTATCAAGGATACCCTCAGCAGTACGCACCCTTCAACACAGGCTACCAGCAAAACCAGGGTCAAGCACAGTTTCAAGGACAGTATGGAAACTATGGTTATCCTCACCAAGGTAACACCTACCCCCAAGGAGGATACGTCAACACACAAGGATACTATGGAGGATCACAAACCCAGGCCCAAGGACAATATCAGAACTACCCACAGAACCAGTCAGGAAACCAGTTCCAAGTACAAAATCAACAGACTGGTTCCTTTGAGGGTCAGCAAGCTGGGCAGTTCCAGAATCAGATTCAGAATCAGGTCCAAACTGGAGTACAAGGTCAGGGTAATCAAGGGCAAGTTCAAGTACAGAATCAATTCCAAAATCAGAACCAGCAATCTGGGCAATTTGTGAATCAGAATCAGTTCACGAATGTAAACTACCAAGGATCTCAGCAAGGTAACCAGCCTACCTACCAGAATCAACCTTCGGGTAGTTACGTTCAGCCTCAGCCAACTGGATCTTATGGTGGCCATCAGCAGTCAAGTAACTTTGTAAGCAACCAACAGTCAGGTTCGTTTGTGGGACAAACTCAACCGAGTAATAACTATGTAGGACAGAACCAGCCTCAAGGTCAAGTGACACAGCCTTCGTATGTGGGGCAAAACCATCAATCATCCCAGTTTCAAGGACAGACTGGTAATCAAAGCACTGGCCCTGGATTGACTGGCTCTAACAACGGTGGTTTCCAAATAACCACTGGTCACAATTCTGGTGGTCCAGGACCAACATGTGTCTGCCAAGCGTGGACCAAACCTCAAAACGGAGTACTCAACGATAATGTTTCCCAAAGGAGTGAAGAGAAGGTCGAGAAAACTGAAGAGTAATGATGCGCCTGGTCAAATTTACTTAGCAAGTTTCAGTTAGTAAAATTGTTGCATAATTTTTTTTCAGGCGCTTTCTTGGCGATTTAATAATTGTTTAAACCTCAAATAAGAGCTAAGGAATAGAACAAAATTTTCTATAGATGTAATGCATAATACCTAAGTGGATCGTTACTGAATCTTATAAGAATAATGCATGATTATGACTGATTTTATTGTAAGCTTTGAGAATAAACTTAGTTATTTATTAACGTCATTGTGTTTTATATATCGTACGGGACAGAAAATACGACGATAGATAGTAGGTACTCGTCCTGGGAATAAGGATGTTTCCTGGGTACAAACATAATAATTCTATTTAGTTCATAAGTTAGATTTTTTTTAAATATTTGACACGTATTGTTGCTTTATTTATTTACTTATTTATTTGTATAACAATTGCTTGCTGCACTTACAGTAAACACCAAAGCGCGCAGCAAGCCAACAATCTAAAATTTAATTAAAAAACTTCATGCAAACATTTAACATAAATTTCCTGCTATTTACATTAATACTTATGTCAACATACTTTCTTTTTTTTACCAAATCAATAAAAAATTATAAGGATAAAACACATTAAGTCTATGAGTGGGGGCTTATTACGTCACTTGTAGGTAAAAAGTGATACATTTTTTACGTAGATGTGATACTTATAGCGATAGCGAAACGATATTTTTGAAAGCATACTATGCTATTTTCACACATTTCGGACATATCGAATTTCGTTATCGTTTCACTATCGTTAATGTAAATGTGACTTTGTCTAGGCCCCCTGTATCGTCCTCATTATTAGGGTTCCGTACCCGAAGAGTAACCAACAGGACACTATTACTAAGTCTCCGCTGTCCGTCCGACCGTCTGTCTGTCAGCAGGCTCTAGATCATAATCCGTAATAGGTAGACAGTTGAAATTTTCACAGAATGTGTATTTCTGTTGCAGCTATAACAACAAATAATAAAAATAAATTTAAAATGAAAGGGGGCGGGTACAGGATCGTGTTTTTTTGTATTAAATCTTGTACGATGGAACCCTCCATGCACTAGTCCGAATCGCACTTGGCCGGTTTTCTGTTTATGTGACAACAAAAGAAATAGGTGTCCAATAGTTTTTAGTAATCTAACTGACAGACGAAGTATAAAATAACTTTTTGTTTGTTATCTACTCTATTAATAAAAAACATTTTTACAAAAAAAAAAACAACCGGCTTCCAAAAAAAAATACACTTAAAATTAAAAAATAACTTTAATTTCGGCAGTCGGTGTTTGTATTTTACTTCTTCGTTATTCGACACCGACTTCCGAAATTAAAGTTATTTTTTTATTTTTAGTGTTTTTTTTTTGTAAAAAAGTTTTTTATTTTTCACTTTTTAGTTGATTGACCCTAGAACTAAAAACCCCAATAACATGGAACGTGGAATTTAAACATTTGGAGAACACCAAAACGTCATCGTGGTATACGTATGCATTTCGTTATTGTTCAGTTTCTCAAAAAGCGCTGAAGCAATTTCGATAAAATTTATGTGGGACCACCTCGGGAGTATATTCTTTCGGATAAAAAAATAATTAAAAAAAAACTTTTTTACAAATAAAAACAACCGACTTCCTAAAAAAAATACACTAAAAATTAATTGTTTGTATTTTACTTCTTCGTTATTTGACACCGACTTCCGAAATTAAAGTTATTTTTTAATTTTTACCTAGTGTATTTTTTTTGGAAGACGGTTGTTTTTTTTTTGTAAAAAAGTTTTTTATTTTTCACTTTTTAGTTGTTTTACCCCAGAACTAAAAACACTAGTAACATGGAACGTAGAATTTAAACATTTGGAGAACACCAAAACGTCATCGAGGTATGCGTATTTTTCGTTTTTGTTCAGTTTCTCAAAAAGCGCTGAAGCAATTGCGATAAAATTTATATGAGACCACCTTGGGAGTATATTCTTTTGGATAAAAAAAGAATTTTGAAAATCGGTCCACAACTGACGGAGAAATCGGTGGACCTACATAAAAAAAAAACATACATACAGTCGAACATAGAACCTTCTCCTTTTTCGAAAGTCGGTTAATAATCGGTCCACAAATGACAGAGAACTCGGTGGCCATAAATAAAAAAAATACATACAGTCGAACATAGAACCTCCTCCTTTTTCGAAAATCGGTTAAAAACTCGGCCTGAAAGGCAGGTAGGATGCTAGACCAATCAATCTAGAGTATGGAAATAACAGATAAATTGTTTCTAATTGATTCGTAGCCTTGTTGTCTCAACGATCAAATTACAACTTGAATAACGAATCTACGAGTTGATTGATCTTGATTTTAATTGTATGTACACAAACTAGGTACACAATCATTTTGCTTGTACTAGACACACAACAAACAAAATCTTAAATAAACTCATGCCCTTTTCCCATGGCTATAAGCAGAAATAACACAATGGCTGGTGCTAAAATCTTTAACCTGAAAAATAATATCAAGACCATTTTTAGGGTTTCGAACATCAGAATGTAAAAACGGAACCCTTTTCTAGGATCACTCGTGCGTCTGTCTGTTTGCTACAGCCCATTTGCTCTTGACTCTGTCTACCAGACAGATTCTGTAGAAATTTGGGTCAAACATGAAATTCTATGACTGAAACACGAAGGTATAACGTGAATAAATAAATTTGAAATGTGGGGCCACTTTTGGGGGAAAAACTAAAAAAAAAGGTTTTGAAACTGTACCGGGCTACATATCAAATGAAGGGAATCAATACAATAAGAAAAATACAATAAGAATCAATACATCAATCCGTTCTCAAGATATGTAGGACCCCAAGGCACCAGTACGGCCTGCAGGGATCCTGGGACGTTCTTCGAAGTTCAGGGTATGTCGCACTCGCTGGCAACGCGAGAGTGTGGTGTATGAGAGTGACTGCCATGATTAAATTGTGCAGTGTTATAAAGAAAGCGGGATAGGGCACTCAGAGGAACTATATTATAAAAGTCAAATTATACATGTGCCCTCTTCGGCCAGGCAAGCAGAATTGATCCCTAAAACAAATGTGATGCCTACACCTTCTAAATTCAAACGGCTCTCCAATAATCTTACCAGCCAGTTGAAGGCTGGTACAGACCCGCTGAGATTAGGCTATGTCTACAATCGTTACAATATCATCAAAAAAGCCGTCAGTCGTACAGCGTGTATGACAAAAAGAATTTGCTGCTTAATTTTTTTTTTTGTGATTTATTCCGATGTTTTAAAAGTTATTTTGCTCTTCGTCTCGGAGACAAATCCAACAAATCAAAGATCATTAAAATCGATCCAGCCGTTCTAGAGTTATAAATGGTGTAACTAACCCGACTTTGTTTTAGGTATCTACGAGTATATAAGGTACTCGTTTATAAGATAGTTAAATAGAGAATAGACGGGTGTCACAAATATAAAATCGAACTTTCCTAGGTATGTGAAAAAACAAACCGGCCAAGTGCGTGTCGTACTTGTTCCGTACCAGTATTTGACAATTTGTATGGCTTTGGGCCAACAAGATGCATATACTGTGAAAATTTGAAGATTGTCCCTCGAACCGTTTGTCTGTAAAACCTATGTGACAGATAACGGACAGACGGACACGTGAGTGACAGGAATAGGGTTCCGTTTGGACTAAAAACAACAATTAGGTTTACGAATGCAGAATGCTTTAAGGTGGAAGCGCTAGTGTAGCCCGTGAAATTCAAATTTCCTTACGTTTTTTTGCAATTTGCAGGTCAGTATCAGGTTGTATGTAGGTCAAAATTTGATTCGCGGCCGTAGCAAGTATGTATTTATAGAATTATATTAATTAAAATCATCAATACAACTCTTTCAGTTAGAATTGATGCCAAATGTAAGTGGGTAATTCATGAAAACCATAACATTTGACATTAATTCTAAGTGAGACAGTTGTATTGATGATTTTAAGGATTACAGTTCTGTAAAAACGTACTTGTATGTACCTGATACTACTCGTATCCTGCAAATTGCAAAAAACGTAAGAAATTTTGAATTTCGCGGGCTACCCTAAGGTACTGTGGTTTCTATTATTTTTGAGACATAGTGTCTAAAAATTTAAATATTGATAATCGTTTTAGGGACTGTATTCCTGTTGAGATTCTTGATAATAGGGTCATACCTATTCTACCGAATATTTCAATAAATAAGACAAGAGAGAATAGGTTATTTCTAGGCAATCATGCTCCATTGTCGACAACAACATCGCTTACCATCAGGTGAGATAGTCGTCAAGCGCGATCCATGTTAAAAAAAGCTGGCTTAATCTGTGTTGCTATAAGACTCCTCATCATCATCAGCCTTTTAATGTCCCCACTGCTGGGACACAGGCCTCCTCTCTATGAGAGGATGTGGGCCATAATCCACCACGCAGGCCTAACGCGGATTGGTGAATGTCACATGTCTTCGAATTTTTGGTTCTAGGACATGCTGGTTTCCTCACGATGTTTTCCATCACCGTTTTGAGAGCAGTGGTGATGAAATAATTTACACAAAGTAAAGCTCCTGCCTGGATTTGAACTCACGACCTACAACTTTGTAAGTCGCGGTCAATACCACTGGCTGGCCCACTGCTCAATAAGACTACTTAGTCTTAAACATTATCGGGTAGAATATAAGCTAAGATTGAACAGAGTTTAGAATTCCCGATGTTCTAGAGACAAACATGATAAATCCTAAATAAAATCTAGATTGCGCAGACATGAAATCAATTTCTGTAGACCAATAACCTGGCACGATGACCAGACCGAGTTACCAGCTTAGCTCTGAACTCAGCAATTTAAAAGCGTCTCTAAATCCACAACAGGGCAGTCCATCCGACAGCAAAGCGTTATTTTGCAACCCTATTTCCTGGCTGGCGAACAAAGAGACTCCGCTCCCCTCTAAAATCAAACAAAGGACGATAAAAAAGGGATTAGAGCTGCGTTTGAAGGGGTCTACGCAAGTTGGTGCGCTATTTAGGTCTGAAACGTGCGCGCGCCGTCTTATGTAATCGTTACGTAAGCGGTACGGGGTTGCAGGGGTTGCTATGCGCAGGGGGTGCTGCGCGGGGCGGGGGCGCGCGGGCCGGGGGCAACACAGGGCGAAGGCGCCGGCAATCGATTCCCGTCCGCAGTCCGACTCGACACCTCGGCATCCGAACATGGCAGACAAGACGAAGGTAGTCGAACAGTATTACTCCCCTCCTCCGATCCTTGGAAAATGGGAGGGCTTCAGGATTTTCCTGTGGAATGGCGAGACCGGACAATTTCTTGGCCGCACGGGATCGAGTTGGGGTGAGTTTTTTTTACAATTTTCTCTTATGTCTTCACGATAGGGCTCCTTCTCTTTTTGGAGGGAAAATCGATACACGATGACCGGAAAAAATTTCTAGGAAAATCTTTCTATGATCTAGTGAAAATTTTATTTTCCTTCATGGTTATGTAAGTCACGATCTATTTTTACCATCGTGAACTCTACATCTTTGGCTTACCTTGCCATTGTTAGCGCATAGGGTCCATACGAAACAACTAATAGGTAACTGTGTCGTGGATCAATAATGTACCTATCTTTCAGTGTAAATATTGTACATTAATTTTAATTGGAACAATAACTGTTGTTTCCGTTTTGCTCAGATAATGTTAAAATACTTGTGAACAATCATGAACCACAATAATTATTTTTTAAATAGGTACTTATTGCAAGTTCAGATGAAACATTAATGATTCTATCAGCAGGGACTTGCAAGGACTTGCATAAAAATCACCAGGTGGCGCCCTCCAAAATGTCTGTTACGTAAGATGGATCTCAGTTCGCCATCAAGCCTTGATATTAAACTCAATTGAACTAGCACTTATCAGTTAAAAGTATGTCATACTCAAAATTATACTCACATTTAATTAAAGGAGTGTCTTTTTGGATAAATAAAGGGGTGCAGAGATTGCATTTCGGTGTGGTTTTCGCGCCATTCGGGTGGCGCGCGCAGGTGTGGCACATAGAGGTGCGCGCGCAACGTCCTTGTGGGGATCGATCCAAGGACGTACGGAACCACATCTCAGGGAAATCCGACTTTACAAATTGATCCTTATTTCTATGCAAATTAAGTGTGAAGAACTTTTCACTTAATTTTGCCGAAAAAAATGTCTTTGCGAAAGCGTAGACAATATTTCTATCGATGCAATCTTTTGTCGCCCTGATTTTTATGGCGATCTAATTAGGATGGCATAACAATGCATGTTACATCATAATGTATATGGGGAAGAGGTTTGCCCAGAAATGGGACAAAACAGCTTATTAATTAAAAAAGTTACATTATTATTTCTTATTCTAAATAACACTTTAAGGTTCATACAAAAGAGATATTATGACTGATATGATGGAATTAGTATTTCACCCGTTATAAGCTCTCAACCCCTTTTTCCCCTCTTAAAGGTTAAATTTCGAAAAACATTTTCTTAGTGGATACCTACTCTTTACAAAGAATACACCCTCCAAACATATCTCTAAGACCAGCAGTTTAGGCTGTGCGTTGATATATCTGTCAGTCAGCCAGTCCGGACTTTGAATTTTATAGATACAGATTATAAAATTGATTACTATTTAGTAATTTTCTTTAAAAATATTCGTCGCAAGGAAATTCCTTTCAGTAGGCCTCAGCCCAAAAATCTATACTTTCTCTTAGGGTTGGCAGTACTTACAGGACCGACTTAGTACTTAGGTTAGTACATAAAGGCACTATAGCTCAAGGGCGTACACGTGTCGCGCTCAATATAATATGGGATTACAGTACCGTACATGATATTGGCTTAAATGTATAGGTACCGCTAAGTAAAAAAACATTAGAATTACACACAATGGTGCGATCAACAATTATTGATTATCAAATTAATGAAAAAAAAAGAACAAAGATAAAACGCATCGAAGCTCAGGAGTGGAGGCTTGTTACGTCACTTTTGAGTAAAAGTGGTACTTTGTTAACGTGATAAAAGAAAACAAAATATACTAATAAGATTTTTTAGTCATCAACCCAATTGTATGTCAATTAAATGCTAAACTGCAAAATAAAATATGACATAAAGGTGATGCCAAAGACAATTTTCAAGCATAGGCGTGCGGTTTATGGCACCTATATAAGCTGTATCGCACCTAATGTCTTACATACGTTTTCTTATTCCTATCATAAGAACTGTGAATACCTACGCAGGTTCAAATTCGTCTACGAAGTGATTCTAGGAAAGAAGGTGACAGTCTGCCCAGGGATGTTCCCTAACAGGCTATGTGTGCTGATGGTGATCACCGGGGTGGTGAGGTAAAATCCCTCACTCCCAGGTCTTTTTTCCCGAGAAGACCAGGCGCCTTTTGAAGAACTCCCCCGATAAAAAAAAATCTATTCAAATCGCAATCTCACCTCGGCGACAATCGATGTCAAAGAAGGGAAATGAAAATGTGAAATACCGGAATTGCTCCTCTCAGATAGCAAGAGTTCATTCATCCATACTCCATAGCATAAGGAAATCTCAAATTTTATTCAAAGGTTTTCACTTTCATGCCAACAAGAGGGCCTACACAAAGTAATATTGTACCAGCGATTACAATTGTATTTGGTTCAAATGTATGAGAGAGACATGAGCAACCGAAATGTCACGTGGTCAATCCTGCATATTCTCACCTTCAAATTCAAATTATTTATTCATTTAAAACATAGGTACGTACCCAACCCAACCAAACCAACTCTCCCAGAATGAGCGTAATATTTTGTCTTTTATTGCTCGCTCGGGGATGTCATTAAATGAGACAAAGAGAAGCCTTTACAGCGTCAAACCGTCTACCAAGCTTGGATTGCGATAGTGGCATTGTCCCCCTTTTTCCGTAGGTAGCTAGCTATACATAGTTTATAATCAGCTGTGGACGTATTCTGGTGCTATTGAAGGCGGGAAAAGCGAAAAAACTTGGGCTCTAGTTAAAACTATGTACATCTAAGTATACGTATGTTTATTTTAACTATATATACAATACACTTTCGTAACCATTTTCTTCTTAGTAATATTTTTTTCAGTTTAAAGACTTTGGTACTACTGAGTTAACGATTTTTTGTATGAAAGACTTTAGTACTACTGAGTTAACACTTTTTTGTATGAAAGACTTTGGTACTACTGAGTTAACGCTTTTTTGTATGAAAGACTTTGGTATTACTGAGATAGCGCTTTTTTGTATGAAAGACTTTGGTACTACTGAGTTAACGCTTTTTTGTATGAAAGACTGGTACTACTGAGTTAACGCTTTTACTTCGCGGCGATGATTCAGTGTACCCACTATCGATTAGATAATGGTCCAGTCAATGGCCCCGGCACTTGTCTTTTTAAAATGGATTACAGTGCAAGGAGGATAGGTACAACATCGTGTCTATGCTTTGGCGCCACACTCACCTGTGTGTCAACGACATGACAGTCTGAATATCGATCCTAGCCTACGGAACGTTATTTAACGCTTCTATTATTTTATTAGCTTCTCATCTAACTATGTAAAAAAATCTTAGAAGTTAAAGACCTACTTCCCGGTTTCCGATTGAGCTGAAATTTTCCATAAATGTTTAGTTTGGATGACAATGCCTCTGCATCTGCATCTGCCTAGCATTATCCCAACTGTCTTGGGGTCGGCTTCCAGTCTAACCGGATGCAGCTGAATACCAGCATTTTACATGGAGCGACTGCCTATCTGACCTCCACACAACCCAGTTACTGAGTAATACGATACCCCTTGGTAAGACTGGTTGTCAGACTTTCGGGCTTCTGACGACCCGTGACGACTGTCAAAGATCCACGATTAACAGCCGGGACCAACGGCTTAACGTGCTTTCCGAGGCACGGAGGAGTCTCGGTATGTAAAGATGGTCACCCATCCAAGGACCAACCCTAGCAAGCGTAGCTTAACCTGATGGATCGACCCGTGCGGTTGTTATTACTATAGCCACGAGCTCCATTGTTGAATGCATGGTTAACTGTAAATTACGTCATTCGAAATCCAATATGGCGAACTC
This sequence comes from Polia nebulosa, assembly GCA_951329385.1. NCBI lineage: Eukaryota > Metazoa > Arthropoda > Insecta > Lepidoptera > Noctuidae > Polia > Polia nebulosa. The sequence goes on along the minus strand of OX589592.1, from coordinate 2,714,717 downwards.
TCAAAGATGGCGGAATAGTTATTTTTTATGCATTCCCATGTTATGGTTATCAAATGAATGGGTTTACAATTCAATATTATAATACAATATTATTAACGCATGGTGAGGGACAAATCACATAAGAGCGAATCAGCCTATCTTTAGCATCACATCCTATCTGACAGGTCGAATTGTGCTAAGTTCGTGCGCATGCTCCGTGACCCGAGTCCGTCCATCGTCCTATTACGTACATAACCTATCTGCAGTGGTGCAGGTTGCACACAATATTGACGAAATGATTGGTCCCTGGAAAAGCCGTAGCTTCTAGGTACGGTACACTTATCGATCGGCTCGCCACTGATGGGTTTATGGCTTGTAATGGTCGCACATCGATTTGTTCGTTAACATTTATTTTTACGATAGCTTCCCACTGAAAACGCGTGAATTGGTTTCGTTAATAATTGTGTTTTCTGCGTTAATCAGTGAAGGAATTTACCGTGAGGAAACAGGCATTGCTTAGAACTAAATAATGGAAAATGTAACGTCTATTAACCAACACTGGGCTCGCGTGGAGGATTAAGTATGCCTCGCTCTCTCTCACAGAGAGGAAACATTTTTCCTTGTAGTGAAAGCGTTTTAAGGTAATGGTTTTAGGTCAATTTAACATAAAAATTGATGGATCGACCATAACAAATCGTGAGTTACATCTATACTATACAGGGTGTAACGGAAAGGTGTGGTCATATTTTAAGAACTGCATCTGCCCATCGGTATGAATAACTTTCTTCAAGAAAATCTGAAGAAATCATAAAAATATTTTTTCCTTTTTTAACGTTGTATGGAAAGTCCAATTTTTTTGGGACTTTTCTATTTTTTCTTAGAGAAAGTTGTTCATTTCCATGGGCAGAACCAGAGAGGCAAAAGTCCTCGCGCATCTTTGGCAAAGGCGCGAGGAGGCGAAACGCCGGGGCGTAACTCCGCTGCCGCGAAACTTAGCGGCTCGGCGGCCTTAGGTCCAGCAGGATCTCATGGCGACATGGAGAGAGCGACTGTGGCAACCCAGCGCTGGGCACGCCACAATTGCGGCGGTAAGGCCCCTTTTTGAAGAGTGGCTGGAGAGGTGCCACGGCGTCCTCATCCTTCCGCCTGACGCAGGTCTTCACCGGTCATGGTGTTTCGGGAGGTTCCTGTGTTGGATAAAGCGGGAGGAAACGCCCGGGTGTCACCACTGTTCGGATCGCCCAGAGGATAAGCTGGAGCATACGGTGGAGCACCGCCGTGTCCTCGTAGAGGCGATCGGCGGCAGCGACCTTTCGCGCCTGGTCCTGGTCCAGGCCATGGTACGGAGCGAGAGGGAATGGGAAGCAGTAGCCTCCTTCTGCGAAGTAGTAATGCTCGCAGAGTCACCCTTACGCCCCCAGCAGCACCCGCCGCAGGAGACGCCCTGGTCGTCGGGGGTCGCAAGCCGATCTCCGGCCACCGTAGGCGCAGGCCTGTGGATGTCGAATAGTGGGTACCTCGCCGTCCGATCAGGACCAGGCCCGAGAGTCAACGGCGCGTAGTGTTCCACGCGCGCCTCAAAGAGTTGTCAGCAATACCTGACGGGGCCAGTCAGGGCCGATGTCTGCCTGGTGTCGTGGATAAATTCGGAATAGAGTTACCGCGGGCTGTGCCACTCAGGCAACTGAAAGATAGTTGTTTCAAGTTCATACGAACTGAAACTGTAATAAAACTGGTTTGTAATATCCAGCTCTTTAACTTTTCCATTTTTCCCGGAGTTGAAAGTGCTTCGTGGTATTCATATGAAAAGTTTCAAAATAAGTAGCGAGTAATTTATAACGACGAACGAACGAGAAAACTCTTGAACACAACATGCGCTGAGGATATTAGTGATACCAACCAGCCTTGCCAAAGAGTTGCGTGTTACCGGGTAATTAGGTAATTACTGTATAATTTGTTTCATTACCACTGCTCTCAAAAAAGTGGTGAAAAACATCGTGAGGAAACCGGCATGTCATAAAATAAAAAAATCGAAGACATGAGACATCTGCCAACCCGCACTTGCCCGTGTGGTGGATTATGGCCCAATCTCTCTTCTAGAGAAGAAGCCTGAGTCCCAGCGGTGGGAACATTATAAGGCTGATCATGTTATGCAACTGTCTATGTTCCAAATAAAACTTTTTATTTATTTATTTATTTATTTATGTTATGTTAGTAGCTGGGTTGTGGTCAGGTAGGCAGTCTCTCCATGTAAAATACCGGTATTCAACAGCATCCGACTAGACTGGAAGCCGATCCCTACAAAGTTGGCAAAAATCTTGGCCGATTGATTGTCAGGGTTCCGTACCCGAAGGGCAACCAACTGGACCCTATAACTAAGCCTCAGATGTTCGTCCGTGGGTCCGTCCGTCTGTCTGTCTGACAGCGGGCTGTATCTCATGATCCGTAATAGGTACAAAGTTGAAATTTTCACAGAATGTGTATTTCTGTTGTCGCTGTAACAACAAATAATAATAAAAATAAAAATAATATAGGCGTTTTAACTCGATCTTAATAATGGCAACAAGTAGACGCGTATAATCTTGTACGATGGTACGGAACCCTTTATGCGCGAGTCTGACTCGGACTTGGCCGGTTTTAAAAAATCTGTATACTTTACACAGCTCACACATTAATCGAGCATTACACTAGAATACATTTACTCTTTTATTATCATTTTAAGTTATCTGTGTACATTTCTTGAAGCTATACCATTTTATTGAATAATTAAACTTATCACGGGTTATCGTAACTAACATTATTTACAAATATGAAAAAAATATACAATCGAACTGGTTTCTGGGAAACCATTATGTAATGTATATATATCCAACGGTTATCGAGAAATGATTAATTATAGAAATAAAATAATGATGGAAAGAATTGGACGTAGGTACGTGTTTTGTTATTGTAGGAGGAGGTGAAACGGGTGAGGGAGACTCAACGGAGTGGCTCTCACGCCCCCAGCCACAGCCGCCGCAGGACACGCCCTGGGCGTCGGGGGTCGCGAGATGATCCTCGGCCACCGCAGACGCGAGTCTGCGGACGGCGAGTAATGGGTAGCTCGCCGTCCGATCAGCACCAGGCCCTAGAGTCGACGGCGCGTATTGTTCCACGCGCGCCTCAAAGAGATGTAAGCCACCACTGACGGGGCCCGTCATGGCTGATGCCTGCATGCCAAGGGGTCGCGGATAAATTCGTAACAGAGTTACCGCGCCGCTGGGCACTCAGGCAAGGATGGAACAGGGGTGGGTTTTAGTCAATAAGAGTCTGACACGCCCTCCCGCTCCACCCAGAGCGGGAGAAATCATAGGATGATTGCCAACACACACAAAAAAAATGGTACGTGTTTTGTACCACTGGACGAGTTCCCACCCCACAAAAAAAAAACACGTGTTTTGTTGCAATTTTTGTTTGTTCGGGTTAAATCTTTAGAAGCATTTCCCCTTACCGTAGCGAATTTGTATTTTTATATGTATACTTATGTTGGTTCAGTTTCGATGACCATGCATCTTTATGGTAAGCATGACCTGAATCGTCATTTAGGATTAGCTCCAGATCAACAGCACAAAAAGAAATTATGTGTATGACTATAGAGCTTATTTAAAAAATGTTTTTTTTTTTACTATTAACACTTAAGTCTCTATGGGCACACCAGTGTGCCAGTGCGAAAATGACGTTTGCCTTGCCAAAAAAAATGCCAAAAACCCGATTCATGCGTTTCAAACCTCTATTATTACTATTATGCAGGGTCGTTAGACCTGTGGCAAGGTTTACACACTCGGAACATGACATAGTCTGTAGTTACACGATGGCCGACTGTCAACGGGGCTTGACAGATGTTGACGTTTGACTTAGTAGCATTGTCAATATTTTCCTTGCCTGGGTAACGTAACAGCCGGTCGATTCTGTTCACAGCTCACCGTGAAAACTTAGGTGCTAAGTTAAGCTAGTCTTCTAAATAAATCATCATCAGTTCAGCCGAAAGACGTCCATTGCTGGCCATCTCTCTCTCCCTAGTCGGTCCCTCATGTCTGTAGATCGAGGTCAGCATCAGGGTTGCCTCTGGAGCGGATGAATGGCCTCCACCAGTTTTTGTACAGCGCGTCTTTTACACCCGTATAGAATTGGGAGGAGGACGAGTTTGACATAGGCCTCCCCCAATTTTCGCCACAATGACCGGCCCCGTGTGTCTCGCAACCATCAGATTTCCGCGTCAATCGGTTCACCTAGTGGAAGGCCTTCCTGCGCGTCTTCTGGTATGCGGTCGCCACTCCAGGACCTTTCTAAACGCGTATTAATTGCCCCAGTAACCATTACCTTGAGCGCAACTAACTGAACGGCCTAATTCTAAATCCTTTGCAGGCACTCGTTAACTACGCTGGTTTGCGAAGCATCGTGAAGTGCTATCACGGTGACATTATTGTCCATTAGCACTCATTGGCTATGCTAAGGACTTTAATTTAATCAGGCTGTAGTTGTAAACTGAAAAGTTTGTTGGTCAAGGGTTATTGTAAAGATTTTCGGATTTTTTGTTTGAGTAACTAGCTTCTGACCGCGCCTTTACCTGCATTAATAGTGTTTTTAACCGTCTTCAAAAAAGGAGGTTCTGTATTCGACGTATGTCCACGATTTTCTTGAAAACTACTGATCCGATTTGGATGGGATTTTCGTTATTCAAATGCATATTTTTCAAGGAAGGTTTTAGTATATAATACATTAGGATCTGATGAAGACCTTCGGAGATATACCGTGGAACTCTTTAGTAACTAACAGCAACTGACTCACGATGTTGCAGTCGTATGTCTATGTATTGTTAATACACAACTAAACAAAAAGAGTATTAAAAAAAAAGTGCTAAATAACTTTAATTTCGGAAGTCGGTATCAAAAAACAAAGACATTAAAACAGAAACACCGACTTCCGAAATTAAAGTTATTTTGCACTTTTTTTGTTTTTTTTGTAAGTCGGTTCTATTTTATGTAAAAAAGTTTTCCATGCGTTTAGATCCAAATCTATCTCCTTATCTCCACCCTCCACTCTTACTCCTCCGCTGTTCTTTTTTCGTTGCGGGACCCAAGACAGTTGAATCATTTCTCCGGGACTCGTCGAGCTTCATTCATAATCATCAGCCTTTTAATGTCCCCACTGCTGGGGCACAGCTTCTCTGTCAGAGGGTGTTGCCGTAATCCATCACGCGAGCCCAATGCGGATTGGTGGATGTCATATATCTTCGAATTTTTGGTTCTAGAACAGGTCGGTTTCCTCACGGTGTTTTCCTTCACCGTTTTAAGAGCAGAAGTTATGAATTAACTTACACAAAGTAAAGTGTCTGCCTGGGTTTGAACTCACGACCTTCAACTTGTAAGCTGCGGCCAATACCACTGGGCCACCACTGCTCCGAGCTTCATTGCCTCGGCGTTTTTTCTGATGGTCGCCACTGTTGATTCTGGCTTTCAATAGTTGCAGTTGAATAGTATGGCGAGCTGGTACCAATTTAAAAAAAATCCATGTCATGGGTCTTCTCATATGTAGAGTTTCACTAAAATGTGTTCAGCCGTTGATGCGTGTTTATGTAGTGTAGGATATTCTACGAATATAATAGTTAATAATTTGCAATGATTTATTTTTAAATGCTGGGCATTTTATAATTATACTCTAAAACATTAATTAATTTTTACTTTAATTAGTGGAATTACTACTTCCATCATTATAAATTATAGCTTATATGCTATTCTAGACTATAATCTATCTCTGTCCCAAATTTCATCCAAATCTGTTCAGCCGTTCTGGCGTGATTTAATAACAAACATCCATCCATCATCTTAAAATTAAAAAACTTTCACATTTATAATATTAGTAGGCTTGTCTACCGCTTATTATTTTTCGTCACTAACACACCAACATGTATACACATACACGATATCCATTGTAGTTACACAGACCTTCATTTTCTGTAAGTAATTGCATTTTTCAGCAAAAAAACTTCAGCAAACTTCAGAATTCAGTAGGAAGTCAAAAATGCGGTCAGTGATCGGCCGGCAGTTTGATAGGAAACTCCTATTGTCGCCACTTGAGCCCAATTATCGGCATCATCGACCACACATGTGCCGTGCCTAGGTACGTACGCACGTAACATGGTAATTATGGCTGTCCCGACTATTTTCAGCTGAAATCACTATTTATTTATAGATTGTGGACTGTTCCAAATATTTAAGTTTACTCATGATCTCGGGTTTGAGATGAGATGCCATTTTTTCCCATACGAAATTTCAGTTACATGACAAATATACAACTATTAAATTATTTTTTAGAAGCTAAAAAAAAATCGTATAAATTAGTTAAATAGATTAGAATGCCTAGGGCGGAGACCTTTCCGGATGAAGTAATAATAAATAATAATAATAATAAATAAGTTATATAGTAATAATAAATAATAATAACTCGTGTCGTGTCGTCGTGGTCGTGGTTTAGATTTATTTAAAAGAAATAAAAATCCGGCCAAGTGCGTGTCGGACTTTGCGCATTTAGGGTTCCGTACCAAATGAAAAAAACACTCTGCTTTAAAAAAAGAATACCTAAACAAAATTGGCAACTATTGGCGAAGATATATTAGGTACTTATTTTATTATCTAAACATAAAAATCATACAGATAAACATAGAACCTCTTTAAATTCTAGTAAAGTCATTTAAAATAGTAAATACTTTAACTGACCTCAAGTTTCTGACGTGACCTACTCGACAAATATTGCCGCAATATATTTAGCCGCCTTCAGCCATCACATGCAGATGGTGATCGCGTGAGAATCGAATCGGGGGATATACCCTTAGGGACTTGTTTATTTCTTACAGCTGATTTTATAACGTGTGTGCTATATTTGATTTTTAGGGTTCCGTACCCAAAGGATAAAACGTGACCCTATTACTAAGACTCCGCTGTCCGTCCGTCTGTCTGTCTGTCTGTCTGTCATCAGGCTGTATCTCATGAAACGTGATAGTTAGACAGTTGAAATTTTAACAGATGATGTATTTCTGTTACCGCTATAATAACAAATACTAAAAAACAGAATAGAATATATATTTAAGAGGACTCCCATACAAAAAACGTGTTTTTTTTGCCGTTTTTATAAATAACTAGCTGCGCCCCGCGGTTTTACCCGCCTAGACCGGAATAAAAGGTAGCATATATGTTAATCTAGGCTATGAGCTATCTACATACCGAATTTCATTCAAATCGGTCCAGTCGTTTCAGCGTGAAGAAGTAACAAACATACACACTCACAAACTTTCACATTTATAATATTAGTAGGATGGTACGGAACCCTTCGGATATGGGTAAAAAGGGGGGTGACTAAAGAGATGACGACTAATAGAGGAGTATGGAAGAAAAAGACATGTTGCGCCGACCCCAAATAAATTGTGATAAGGGTAGGAGAATGATGATGGTACGGAACCCTTCGTGTGCGAGTCCGACTCGCACTTGGCCGGTTTTTATATTTCTTTTTATGATAGTCACTTTTGTTTATTTTTATTTCATTTGTGAGGACCTGGTGACTGTCGCCAACGAAAATTTTAAATTTCTTTCTTTCTTTTTGATACTGTTTATCTTGTTATAGATAAAAAAAAATTACAAAAAAGTAGAACAGATAAACAAAATAAGTGCAAAATGTGTGTTTTGCATTTTAATTGTTTTTTTTTTGTAAGTCGGTTCTATTTTTATGTAATTTTTTTTAATGTTTTATTTTATTTTATTCATTTGGGACAAAAAACAGTTATACATTGCAGCATTTACAAAAAGTAGTTTTAATAAAGTCGAAAAAAAAAACGTATAACCCACACTATTGTCCACGAAGTGACATCGGAGTATGATAACGAACGCATGTTCAATGAGTTAAAATCAATTTATTTTAGACTGATGAATCGAAGGAAGCGGATGACAAGAGCCTCCGTCCTAAGAGCAACTTACAAGAAATTGTGAAACCACAGATTGGTTTAAATTTAGATTGCAACAGTGCGAAAATATCAAAGTCATTGAATTTGTGAGTTATAGGTTTCTAAAAGTCGGCGGAGAGGGGCACGCTCCCCAGCATTCGTTCTACATCGCGCAGTGTAGAAAAGTTGAGGTGCGCGCACCCTCCGCCGAAAAACAGTTCTAGGTACTACGTAACACAATCTATTCGATAGCTCAGTACAATTAAATTTGTTATTGCATATACCGTACAGCATCACGACCATGATCAGCAAACGTCTAGAATTCAAGCTCAATACCTCATAACGCTTTAGCAAATCTGCATAGGGAATCCGTGTACGGAAGCACTTATAGTGCGTGGCCCGAAGAAATTTTTTCTGAACCATTTCTATTTCCTGCTACCTATATAAAACGGTAATTTTATTTTTTTATAAATACAGTTTTTTATTTTTCACTTTTTAGTTGTGATTCTCCTTAAATTTTGTTATCAATGCATATTTATGTGATAGCAGCAATCGCGGTTGATTTGCTGTCAGTTTTGAAGAGTTCCGTTATCTGTCTCCGAAACTCATCATCAGATCCATATGAAATTTAATTGGGACCATTTCTGAACAAACCCCTTTCGAACTAAAAAAGAATTTTGCAAATCCGTCAATATATGACGGAGTTATGCCTGAACATACATAAAAGTACATATTTACATATATATTTAAAACAGCCGAATTGATAACCTCCTCCTTTTTAAGTAGGTTAAAAACTTTAAAGGCCGAACAGAAGCGAATAATCGACTTTACTCCATCATCAAGAGTCAAATTGACAAGTTGATTATGAGCACACCAGCAGGAACCTTCATGGATGTTCTCCACCCTGAGCCTGAGGCCCGGAGGGGTCTATCATGCTCTAAAGTAACACGGTGTTCTTCAACTATCTTTGGCCAGGTCCCTTGACTTATATGAGAACCCCGCAACCCAGTTCCTCTTGAGAACAGTGGAATCCTACTCAGTCATTATACCTTACTGCATTTGAAGACATTGACAGAGAGACATCCATGGCTGAACCTTTCCACTAGATCTTATGAAGATTATCTATCATCATCATCTTCTTGCCCTTATCCCATGTTACTTGGGGTCGGCGCAACACGTTTTTTTCTTCCATTCAGTCCTGTCAGCTGTCACGCTATCACTAACTCCCTTTTCTTTCATATCACTCCTCACATAATCCATCCATCTTTTCTTTGGCCTCCCTCTCCCTCTCCATCCATCCACATTTATATTGAAGATTATCTATGTTACTAACAAAACACAAATTTATTTGTCCACAGCTAAAATCTTGCTATTCTACCTGATCTTCTATGCGATCCTCGTGGGTTTCTTCACGGCCATGCTGGCCATCTTCTACCAGACCCTAGACTCCAAGATGCCCAAGTGGCAGCTTGATGGATCGCTTATTGGTGCCAATCCAGGTAAAAAACCAGCTGTAACGTTTTAATTTTGCTAAAGTATCGTAAAATTCAATACTTATATTTTTTGTTTTCTGATTTTTGTAACTTACCGGTCATAAATTGTTTTGATTGTAACTTTACCGATCCGTTGTTATAAGATAGAGAAATCGGATTACAATAACGATTGGTTACTTTAACGAGCCGTTTACATCGATATTAAATTATTAAGAGATTTTTAGCTACCGCTATTTACCTATAAAACTAAAGGTATCTTCATCTTATCCAGGTCTCGGCTTCCGACCAATGCCTGAGAGCGCCAACGTGGAGAGCACCCTGATCTACTACAGGGCTAACGACAAGGGATCCGTGCTTAAATGGGCTCAGATCATCGATGATTATTTGGAGCGTAAGTATCATACTTTGCAGGATAAACCGGGATCTAGGCGGATGCCACTGTTATGGGATCTTATATTCTTCAACGGCAATTTTATCTTCAGGTAAGACCCCCTGAGGCTTGGTGAAGCAATGACCTTCTCAGAGTGATTGGTAGCAGGTCGCGGATAAATTCAAAATAGAGTTACCGCACCCCTGGGCACTCAGGCAAGCAAGGAACAGGGGTGGGTTTCAGTCAGTAAAAGTCTGACACGCCAGCTCCATCCAGACCGCGAGAAGTCATTAGATTGGTTGATTGGTAGCAGCCAGATGAGATGAGAGTAGCCAAGGATAAAGTTAAATCAAGATGGAATGCTGCTGTCTTATTTAAAATATCTGAGCGATGGGATTACAATGAAATCTATTAACTTGACAGTCAGTCAAACAGAGGCTCTAGACAAAGTGTCATTCAAACAGTGATAGCGTTTGTCAAAATGCCAAAGTGTAAGATGTTTATTACGTACATTCCGATAGTCCTTGTCAATCCCATAATTTTTTGATTTTTTGACAATCGTTAATCAACACGCTTTCGATTATAGGGAACCTACACGGCGTAGTCTGTGCCACCTAGTGGAGTAAATTCAAACACCTTCCTCCAAAAATCCATCATCATCATCATCCATTCCTTTAAAAACTTGTCATTGACATTTTCGTGCCATATATACAGACACGTATCATGCATACATGCAGCTCGCATAACGTAGACTGGCATCTAGTGAGTGAAATTCGCAACTTTTACTGTATAAATACTTGACTTTGACGTTTTGAATTCCTGCACGCTCCCTATAGAATGTTACTTGTCTAGAGCCACAGATAAGTTGGGTTTTTGGTTTGATGAAAGATTTAAAATGCCCATTCTTCAAGGGGCTCAGATAGTATTCATAAAGTTACTTCTAAGCAAGCGTGGTCTATCGTCGACCACATCATCGCTTACGTAAGATGGTGGTCAAACGCAAATCTTTTTTTTTTTTAATATATTATATTAGTCTTACGTGTCCCTGAACTGTAATTCTGTGTATCTTATTAGGTCATCGTGTCGTTGCTCTTAATAACCACTGGGTTCCGTCGCTAATCGCTGTGCAAGGCTACCTTCACAATCAGCACATTAGTATAGATTGCTTTCTGAAAAATAATTTTCGTCATGAACGTACAAGCTAGTATTATTCTGGCATCACTAGCATGCAGTCAGCAAGTGAAGTGATTAAAACTTGATTCTTCTAAGTATTTAATAAGCAGATGTCTTTAGCCTGCAATGTAATGCCGTTTCTAACTATAAAATTAAACTGGGAACGATTTGAATCCTAAGTTACAATGTCTAAAGGACGATTGACAAAAATATAGCTGACCAAATCTAGTTTCTCACCAAATATTACAAATTAAAAAAATATATTTACTAGTTTTCTTATTCAAATGACTTTCAAGTCTGGTTGCTTCTGTCAGGATCGCGGAAATGATGGTAGGAGTCACTGCGCCCTGGCACAGGTAACTGAAGTTGGATTTTAGTCAGTAAAAGTCTGACACGCCCTCCCGCTCCACCCTGCAGAGCTCGAGAAGTTATTTGATGATTTTCCACAAAATTTAAAAAGTCTGGTTGCATGATCGGTGGAGACATTTTTTCCATCTTTACGTACCTTTCCCCACTTCTCTACACGTTCTACACCACACATCCTCCTTCCAGAGTACCGCAAGAAGGGCAGCGGTGTGGGTGAGGCCAGCGGCGCCGAGTACCGCGTGCCCTGCACACCCACCAGCAGCGCGACTAGCGAGAAGCAGGTCTGCGATGTGCCCGTCGACGACTTCCACCCCTGCACCTCTGGTAACCAGTATAATTATGAAGAAGCTGGGCCCTGCGTGTTCCTCAAGCTGAATAAGGTGAGATCATCATCTTCATTCTAATTTATTTAGGGTCGTCACAGCGTGTGTTTTTCTACCAAAAATCTCTATTAGCCGCCAACTGTCTAAAAATATCACATCTAAGTCCCTAACACAATCCATTTCATCGATTGCAAAGCTTGAGGTGGATGCGCCAGGGTGGCCCGCGAAATTCAAATTTTCTTAAGTTTTTTGCAATTTGCAGGTCAGTGTTAGGTTGTATCTTGATCAAAATTTGATTCGCGGCCGCAGTAAGTACGTATTTACAGAACTGTAATCATTAAAATCATCAAAACAATTCTTTCAGTTTGTATTTTACTTCTTCGTTAATTGACACCGATTTCCGAAATTAAAGTTATTTTTCAATTTTAAGTGTGTTTTTTGGAAGTCGGTGAAATTCTTACATTTGGCAACAATTCTAACTGAGAAAGTTGACCCCTTTCACCTTAAGGGTTTCATTAAACTACTGCTGAAATTAAAAGTAAAAAAGACAGTTCAAAGCGAACTTCTATTATGTATCTTTTTAGTACCATAAGGAGCAGAATTCCCTGCTGTGTTTCCTGATAGCTACAACCTGGGAGTCTTTAAGTCAAAAGTGAATAGGTTACTTTTAGGCTAAGCGTGTTCCATCGTCGATCACATCATCGCTTACCATCAGGTGATATAGTGGTTAAACACGAGTCTAAAAATAGTTTAAAAAAAAGTGTGTGTGTGTACTTATGTACGCACGTAAGAAGTTTTACTTCTTTGGCGTAACAAGATAAAAAACCAAACTGTCACAAAGTTTACAAAAGGAAAACAATCAGTCTTTTTGAACCACAGACTATAGCTAACTTCAGGATGTCGGTTCTAGTTAACTTCAGATTGTCGTTTTTTGTGACGATTTGCGCGCGCAACGTAAAAATTTACTGTCATCATTTTTCCCTAACGCGCCAAAAGAAGTATAACTTCAAAAACATCATAAAAAGGTTATAACCGCCTCTTACTTACAACATCCAGGATTGTGTCGATATATTGCTGAACTTATAACAAAGTCAAAATATTTCTAGAGAGAGACAGTTTTACATTGCGGTAGCTCAATACCTTATCTGATACATTCCAGATCTTCAACTGGATTCCGAAGCCGTACAACAACACCGAGGAACTGCCTTCCAACATGCCCGATGATCTCAAGCAGCATATCAAGATGGTCGTAAGTATATTGTCACATCGTCTTCCCTAGGCTGACACCTACTGCTTTGGTTTGTACTCTTGTGTCTGTTGGAACTGGTGCTGTTGAAGACCAGGAACTTACATAGAGATCCAGGGCAGATAGTCTATCCGTGTGATTTAGTTTAATCGGAATCCTATCAGCGGTTTCGGCGGTGCAGTGTGGCGTGACAACATAACAGACAGACAGGCAGACACTTATTTTAGTATGAATTCTGAACTCAAGTTCTTCTCATTATTTCATGTATTATTGATCTAAGTTAATAAAGACGTCATGTAGTCCTGCTGATGTTATGTGATTCAGCTATGGACTGCAATCACAGATACGGGCATAACAGAGTTATACAGGATGTAAAAAGACACATCACAGAACCGTTAACTACGCATACTGTACGTCTAACAAAGTAGTTTTGCGCAAAAATTATTGCTGGGAAACGACTTTTATTTTTATGTATGAAAAAAAATACTATTTTTTATTGCGCGCAATGTAACGTAAACCCAGGCAAGTGGAGTTAAGCCCTGCACCTTTGCTCTAAGCCACGGAGGTACTTGTCGGATACGTTTGATATTCATTGTGTTTTTGTAACTGCAAATGCGTAATGTCGATTTTTTTTTTTTAAAAATTCAGGCAATGTTTGTTAGGAAAAAAGTTTAGTAATAACACTTGGAATTCATTTTCGTAAAAAAGTAAAAAAAAAAAAAAAAATTGCGACTTTGACCTTCAATATCTCCAGAACCAGTGGATTCCCAGGTATGGTCTAGTGGAAAAAAAATATCCAAAAAATGGGTAGAATGTGGCTTTCGGCTTCGGAAACCGTCTTTTTACACCCGTTATAGTTTTTACTCCAACACAGTACAGTTACATTTTAGTATGGTAAAATCTTTTAAGAAAAGTAAAATCAAAAGTCATCATTATTAACTTGGAATCATTTAACAATTCTTTCTTACTTCTTATTACTTTTCGTTGTTAGTCCGGCAAGCCCGAAGCGAACACGGTGTGGGTATCCTGCGGGGGTGAGAACCCCGCCGACGTGGAGAACATCGGGCCCGTGCAGTACATTCCCCGCCGAGGCTTCCCTGCCTACTACTACCCCTTCACCAACAAGGAGGGATACCTCAGCCCCCTCGTCGCCGTGCTCTTCGAGAAGCCTAGGAGTGAGTATACCGAACTCTCCATCAGGGTTCTGATCGTATAAGTACAGAGACTTGAAGACTACATAATTGCAATAGCAGACTTAGATATCACATTTTATAGTTTTTCATCACCGTCTGTCTACTATTTTCAATTAAATATGTATATTGCACCCTCTCACAGAGAGGAGGCCAGTGCCCCAGCAGTGGGGTCATTAAAAGGCTGATGATGATGATGTATATTGGATTCGGTTTCCTGACTCACCGAGAACAGCTGACCTGTATTTTACATGGGTCGACTCCCTATATCTGATCTTTACAGTTCGATAACTGAATATTAACACGATCCCCAATGGTGGGACTGGTTGTCAGATTTCCAGGCTTCTGGCTACCGACTAATGACGGGCTAACGGCTGTCAAAGATCTATTTTATAGTTCTTGGTGGAATGAAATCCGTATAAGAACTAAAATTCTTGCTTTTGCGAGCTTATACCCACATGGCTAATGAACCTTTCCACTTTGCAGCGGGCGTCCTGATCAACATAGAGTGCAAGGCCTGGGCCAAGAACATCTTCTACGACCGCTACGAGCGACGCGGCTCCGTGCACTTCGAGCTGATGGTAGACCGCGGCTAAGCAGGCCGCTCGCTGCCAGTTGGCCACCCAGCGAAGCCTCTGCCGTACAGAACGCATGACCTGGGCCCTTTAAGCCTCTTCTATCTTCTTCATCATGCTCAGCTGGGACTATCCCACAACATGTGACCAGAAGTTCTGGCAGAACAGATTCAACTGACCTGCTAGTTTAGGTACTCATTTAAAATTAGCTCTTCGAACTTACTGGTTCTGTAGTTGAGAGATGGCCCCCAAACCTGCAACCAGTCATGCGTTCTGTGCGGCGAAGGCCTAACCGCCAATTGGCCGCCAAGGTCACCAACTGATCGCCGGCCAAGGTCATCGAGCCCCAATTGGCCGAGTTCATCAACTTACTGCCAAAAGATCGTTAGTTGATCACTAGTCATGCTAATTGGTGGTTGCCGGTCTCTTCCGGATATGTTAGTTGTTTTAAGTGTTGTGTAAGGTCAAGGTTACCAGTTAGTCGCCAAGGTCGCCAATTGTTGGCTACGGCTGCCGAGGTCGTCTCGAAGTCACGCCAGGCCGGCTGCCAAGCGTCTGTAGCAATAGCCACATAGTCGGCGATTAATTTGTATTCGTTTTAGAATAAGCCAGAGGGCGCCACTAATTTTAACTTTTGTTTGTCACGCTTCAAATAAAGTTAATGAAATTTAAAATTTTACTGAATATTTATGAATTATTATGTAATGTTTTCTGGACGGAGAGTCAATAAACACGCAATAGTTGGTTCCAATTTAGGTTTTTATTGGTGTTTTATTTCATGGTACTGCGAATATTCACTCCATCTCCCCTCCTATCTTAAAAGACTTTGGGTAATGTTTTCAGTCATTCTGCCTTTGTAAGAAACACTACATAGGTAGGTACCTAGCCACATGAAATGCTAAATGTTACTGATCAGTGACCAGTGGTCACACACGAACAGTAGCTGAAAAACCGGCCAAGTGCGAGTCGGTCTCGCGCATGAAGGATTCCGTACCATCGTATAAGATTATACCTGTCTACTTGTTGCCATTATTAAGATCGAGCAAAAAAAGCCAAAAACAAACACGTTTCTAGTAGGGAGCCTCCTTTCATTTTTAATTAATTTTTATTTATATTATTTGTTCATAAGGCGGCAACAAGAAAAAAACTTGATGCGCCGACCCCAAGTAACATGGGATAAGGGCATTCTGTGAAAATTTCAACTGTCTTTAATATACCTATTACGGATCATGAGATACAACCCGCTGACAGACAGATGGACGGGCGGGCGGACGGACGAACGGAGAGCGGAGGCTTAGAAATAGGGTCCCGTTGGTTAGGTACCCTTCAGGTACGGAACCCTGGAAAGGAAACACAGTACTTTGTAGACCTACGGCTGGCCTAGTGGACAGACAGAGCTGGTTTGTGCAGGCCAAATGCTGTATCAGCGATACAAAGTCATGCTATTCTAATTTCTTTATCATAAATTTGAAAGGAAGTTTGTTTTACGCCTAAACTACTGAACCGATATTCATGAAATTTGGCATAAACGTTGTCAGAGGTACAAAAAAGGACATGGAGTAACCTCTTTCATCCAGAAAAAAGTACTGCTTCTGAGGGAAAGAAATATAATTTCGACGATCACAATAAAATTGCTTTAAGACGTCAGATGGCACCACGTGCCTTTCGAATCACTTTGCCGAAAGCTGGGGCGGGTCGCTAATAAGCATAAATTCCTAAAATAATTGAAAATTTTCAAAAAAACACGAAGGGTCGTATAACATAACTAAAAAGTTCTAGTTGTTGTGTTGTTCTAGTTGGTGGCAGTTATTTTAGTTAAATTATTGAATTCATGCCACCAACTGCATCAGACTGCTTGAAAAGTGACTCGTTTAGAGCTTTTTAGTTGTTTTTTACAGTCGGGTTTTTTGAAAATATTAAATTTATTTATTTTCTCGGCCCACGCGTTTGCTCTCTATAGTGCCACAAAGGAACAAACATACATACATACTTACAAACATAGGCTGATAACCACATTACCCTCCCTTGCGTCGCGCAGTCGGGTAAAAAGGATGTAGTCTTATTGAGAGCAACATTCACCATAAGAGTTTAGCTGTCATGGTGAATCAATCTGCCCAGCTGACTGCCTATTTGACCTCCACAACCCAGTTACTGGGTAATACGATACCCCTTGGTAAGACTGGTTGTTAGAGTTTCGGGCGTCTGACGACCCGTAACTACTATCAAAGATTGGCAGCCGGGACCAACGGCTTTCCGAGGCACGGAGGAGTCGCGGTAAATAAAGATGGTCACCCATCGTGACAAGCGTACCTGATGGATCGACCCGTGCGGCTGTTATTATGGTGATGGTGAATGTTGCTCATAATAAGACTACCACTGTATACTGAAAACGCAAAATTCTGCCTCTACTTCATTTGACACCACAATATTAACTAGTAACCTATATAAATGTTTAATGAGATAAAATATCTGTAAGTACATATTTTGGATCAATATCCAATAATTGAATTCGTTGCAATAAAACTAGCTATTTTGAACAAAGCAAGGCAACTCCGCAGGTGTCAAAACCACAGCGCATGAGCTACATGGGGATGTCCGATCTACACTGTAGAACAAAACCGAAAGGACTGAACACGAACGGTCGATGGGGAAATTACCTTTCAATCCAGAGAAGCTACTGCCCATCATCTTACATTCAAACCCGTTCCATCATCGGACCACCAGACGTACGGCCATGCGCCACCGGTTCATGGTGGACATGCCGCCCACACGCACAAAACGTTTCGGGGTCACTTTTATTATGCGTACAGCTAAGGAGTGGAATTCCCTGCCAGAGTCTGTGTTTCCTTATTGATAGCTACAAGTCAAAAGTGAATAGGTTACTCCTAGAAGTAACCTAAGTTATGCCAAGATTGCAAAATAACAGTCTTTTTCCTGGGAAACACGATGGAACACACAAAAAGGTCTGATCGTCTGAATTTAAGCTAAACTTAACATTATAAAGAGTATAAATAATGCTTGCTTTCGGTGTAGGAAGTAATTTCAGAAAGTAAAAGTCTTCCAACGCTGCGTCTTCCGGTACGCAGTCGTCACTCCAGAAAATTTCATCCCCATCGATCATCTGTTCTGCGAGCAATGTCATACATAACATGACTATATAAACTAGACGTAGGTAAGAAATACCAACGTAGTATTGCCAGGACTGTTCCCTAAAATAATCTCATTAAAATACTTCCCTAGCATTGGGTATTGATCTGTTTATTTGCCGTCGTCCGAGATTGCTCTCATTCACCATCGTTTAGTTTTAACGACTAAGGGCCGATTTCACCAATTCTAAACGCCCAGTTTTCGACGTTTAAGACGCGTTTAGCCGCTGTCATAAAGCTGAAGAGTTTGTTTGTTTGTTTGTTTGGTTGAACGCGCTAATCTCAGGAACTGCTGGATAGAATTGAAAAAATATTCTTGTGTTAAATAGTCCATTTATCGACGAAGAGGCTATATAACATCACGCTGCGACCAACAGGAGCGAAGCATCAATGAAAACTGTGGCAAAAACGAGAAAAAAAAATCCTTTTGAGAGCTTCAGTTGCGTGCGCTGTGTAAACGGTTAAAGTTACGCAAAAATTATGTATGACGGACTTATTCTAATTTTAAAGTTCTAAAAAAACTTCCACGACAGCATTTGTCTATCTTTTAAGGTTAACTCACTACAATCTTTTTTAAGGTTATTATTTTTTACGCTAAGCTAGGTTCAGTAAAACTTAGTTTATAGAGCGAATGGTGAAATCGGCCCTGAATCGTGTCAAGTTTGAGATGATATCTTCATTCGATAGGATACCCAATTTCTTCTTCTTTTATCGGTATTCGTTTGTCAGCTCATCTCCCTATAAACAATTTTTTTAATGACGATTTATATTTAGGAACAAGTAAAAATAACCTCATTATGGCATGATGAGTGAGAAGTTGTCTTCTTAGATCATTCATCTCGCACGCCCACGACGGCGGCATGGTCTTTTGTTACACGATTGTGACGTATTTCTGTCATTAGATCATTAAAAGGTTAAAACTCTTCGAGTATTTGGACTGATTTAGGTAGTACCAGTAACCAGCAGATGTAACCTGTCCAAACCACTACTGAAAATTGTTTAATGATGCAGCATAGACAATAGGGAATATGCATGACATTTTTTTATTTGTTCAATTGAAAACGTATAAACTATAGTGAACAAATATGAAAGAATTTTCAAAATATTATCATCAGCGACGAAGTTAGAAATGTTCGACGTGTTTTTTGACGTCAAAGGACATGACGTCCATACAACTGCCATAGAAAACAGAGTTTTCAAGAGAGGGACAGATATATTTGTTTAAAATTGTTATATCTTGTTTAATTTTCGATCAATTTTGATTCTACTTTCACTGTTCGCACTCTATTTTAGTATATTGATCGATAAACCGGTTAGATAACAAATATTTTTGTTCATGCATATTCCTTATTGGGTGGAAGACGAATGAACGTGGCATGCCATTTTTTTTTTAGTGAGTCGTGGATAAATTCGAAACTGAGTTACCGCGGCCCTTGCACTCAGGCTACTGAAGGAACAGGCCCTGTAGACAAAGTAACATTGCTTCGTAGCGAAACGATATCTAAATTCGTCATCGTCTCTGAGATATCGATAAACATTTCCTAGCGTTAGCGTTCCTTCGTTATCTTTTTTGGCGATCACGATCGAGGCGAAGGCGAACTCTGAAAGCGCTGCTTCTCTACGCATTTAATAATAATAATAATAATAATAATTTATTTCTCAATATTTCACATCAAAAAGATTTTGTACACGACAATAAAAGGCTTAAAGATATACAATAATTAAAACCCCTGACTTCTAAACTAGGTTTATGTACCTGTATCTTAGAAGCCAGTGATTTGTATGGGATAAACACGATAGCAATTCGTTTCTTTATGGTTTCGTTACGAATTATAACATTATCTACCAACTTGCGATAACGATGTCGACAGTCGACTGACCACGTGACTTAGCGCGGTTTATGTCAATCAAACTTCTTTTCTAACTTCGTTATCGTTTTTAAATTGTTACTTTGTCTAAGCCCCCAGGGGAGGGTTTTAGTCAGTAAAAGTCTGACACGCCCTTTAGCTCCACCCAGAGCGGGAGAAATCCCGATTTATCGAAATTAAGTGTATAGTCAACCCACAGGCTGCACGTGTAAAGTGTTTGGCAGTAAGACTTAAAAAGCGTAACTTTCACTCGATTACTGCTATGTGCAAACCTTCGGGCCAACATGTTACACCGGACAGCCAAAGCCCTACGTGCCCTCTCAACATCAGCGTTGTCTCTCAAGTCTTCGGAAACCCAGTGGCCCAGATACTCCCCTTAAATATTAGAAGCTCGCTTTTTTTAGCATTGTATCTGAGCCCATGGGCCTCCGCGTAAGACTCACATATCCGTACCAGCTTACGCAAACCACCGATCGATGGACTCAGCAGTACCATGTCATCTGCGTAGCTGATATTGTTGACACAGACTCCGTCTATGTAGCATCCGACATTGGCACTGCTGAGTTCACCGACAAGCTGGTTTATGTACAGGTTGAAGAGCTTTAGTGAGGTCAGACCACCCTGGCTCACCCCACACTGCAACCCGTACACATCCGAAAAAATTGGTTGCCTGTAAAGTCGGTATACGGGCGAAAGTTTTACGTGACAACGACTTTGAGTGGTAAAATAATTTTAATGTGAATATTCATTCGTATAGTAGGAAGAAGGATGAAATAATAGTAACAATTTAAAACATTTATTTATACAAAGAATTATATTTAAAACATTAATTTATACAAAGAATCTCGCACTGAATTTCATATTAACAAAATTTTATTTTTACCTTTACACATACATACGTATTTATATACAAATACTCTCTCTCGCTCTGTCTCTCTCGCTCTTAGGCGGGCTAACTGTGCTCGAGTGGAAGGGACGCGTGCCTTTCACTTTTTATGTCTGTCTCTCTCGCTCTTAGGCGGGCTAACCATGCCCGAGTGGAAGGGACGCGTGCCTCTCACTCGCTCTCATTGTGAGCGCATAACGTGAGCGGAGCGTAACGCAGTTTCTTGAAGTGTCACCCGGCAAACCAATTTATAAGACGTTGTCACGTCAAAAGAGCCGGCCCATTTGACACTATTTTTCTGATTATTATTATGTAAGTATATTTTAACTATTAAAGACAAGATTAAGATATTTTATTAATATTAATTGGACGGAAAAAAAAAACAACCGACTTCCAAAAAAGAAAATACCTACACTGAAAATTAAAACATTTTAATTTCGGAAGTCGGTGTTAAATAACGAAAAAATAAAATACAAACTTTTTTGTAAAAAAGTTTTTAATTTTTCTCTTTTTAGTTGTGAGAACTAAAAACCCCAATAACATTGAACGTGGAATTTAAACATATTCGTAATTGAAGAAAACCATCATCTATCTATTCGTATTTTTTAAGTCTTTAAAAAAAAAAATGCAGCAATTTCGATAAAATTTATATGGGACCAAATTGGGAGTATATTCTTTCGGATAAAAAAAGTATTTTGAAAGTCGGCCACATACATACAGTCGAACATAGAACCTCCTCCTTTTTCGAAGTCGGTTAAAAAGGGTACAATAATATTATTATATCTGTAAAACCAAGAAAAATGTTACAAACGAAACCAGAAGTGAGAAGATTATGAAGGTTAAGCCTATCTCAAGAAAAATGCTACAAAATTTAGATGTTTTCTTTGTAATTTTGTAACAATATTAACCGCTAGCAATGCTACCTCGGCAGTTTTTTTTAAATAGATTGCAAAATCTTGCCATAATTTACTGCTATTATTTAAGGTCAATCAATCACAACAGCGAATAAACATTGAATTTAACCGGAGATCCGAGACATTGTCAGTATTTCAGAACAAGGTCATCTCATTTTATTGAAACGTTATTCCAATTTTTCACATTCACTGATTAATTTGAGCCGAAGGACGTTCCCAGCTGGACATAGGCCTTCGAGCGTGGTTACATCGATCGGTCCTGTACTTCTCGTTTGATTACCAGTAATAGCATCTACCTAATACTCTACTCTAAGAATCAACATCCTGATACACAAGGCCGGTAGTATGACGTCAGTTCTTACGATAGTACCTACCCCTGTGAGTACATCGCTCCGTGGCTAAACAACGCAAGTAGGGCACGGGGGAGGACACCGCCGACTGCCCGGCGCCAGAGGGTTAGCGCGAAAATGTCGCCGATACGCGACTGTTGCAAATTCTACGTAATTATGGGGTATTGATCCATTGAAGAAAGCAGTTAGACATAGGGACAAGTCAGGAAAAAATTACAACTCAATAATATTTACATGAGAGCTCTCCTGATGGTGACAAACATTTCTTCCATTTATTATATATCATAGAACTTCTCGGAGCGCTTTCGTATATGTTGAGGAGATGCAGACATCACCTTCACTGAGTGAAATCAATGAAGATATTCTTTTTTACCCGACTGCGCGACGCTAGGGAGGGTAATGTGTTTATCAGCCTATGTATGTATGTATGTTTGTTCCTTTTTGGCACTATAGAGACCAAACGCGTGAGCCGATTTTGATAATTCTTACGTCAACTGATTCGTCTTAGCCTTACAAGTGCTACTAAAGACATGACAGTAATCAAAATACAATATGGCGACAACTAGACGCCATATTGTGAAAAATTAGAAAAAATAAAGTCGACGAACTATATTAAATGGGATATCAAAATAAAGGATTGGAGGAGACGATTCCAAATACATAACTCACTAAAATGTATAAATATAATTAATAAATATAAAAAAACCAGACTGTAAAAAACAACTAAAAAGTTCCAAACAAGTCACTTTTCAAGCAGTCTGATGCAGTTGGTGGCATAAAATAAATAATTGAACTAAAATAACTACCACCAACTGCATCAGACTGCTTGAAAAGTGACTTTTTTGGAACTTTTTAGTTGTTTTTTAGTCTGGTTTTTTATATTTATTAATTGCAAAGTTGTTTTTCTAATATGAATATGTCTCCCCGACGAAGATATTCTTAAGAAATCCTAGTATCCTAGTTCCTACAAATATCATAAATGCGAAAGTTTTAATGGATGGACCGATGTTTGTTACACAATCACGCCAGAACGGCTGAACGGATCTGGATGAAATTTGGCACAGAGATAGATTATAGTCTGGAATAGCACATAGGTTATAATTTATAAGTGGGAAAGTACTAATTCTACGCGGGCAAAGCCACTGGTAGAAGCTACCCGTCAGCTCCCGTAAGGCCCTTTCGGACCGCGAACACGGAATACGGACCACTTCCCGTAAGGCCCTTTCGGACCGCGGGTGGCACGCGTTCTTTCAACCTCTATGATTACATAACGAAACGTCATATTCCTGTGGAAATTTTTACACACTCGGAGCGTGATAGTATCGTACTTTTACAAACATTTCCATAGAGAAATACTGTTTTGAAAAATTTTAAAAAATGTTTTTATTTGCATGTTTATGTTTGTCAACGGCGGACGACAATTTGTTGATATTGTGTGTTTTAATTAGTTTCGTGTTTGTTTATGTGATATGTTGTGTTTATATATTCATTACTATGTTGTTATTACGTCATTATAACATCGTTTTAGATAAATATTTTGAAAAATGATTACGTTATGACATTTCTTGTCAAGGTCAAACGGTTTTGTTTACATTGTTATTGTGAGGGTGAATAATGTGACTTTCTGTGTGTTTGAACACAGTGTGAAGGTATTTATTTATTGTTAGGTAGTTATTACATAGTATTAGAAAAAAAAACGCATCACAAAACGCAACGCAAACGCAGTAACGTAATTTGAAAAAGCCGTTACTTGGTTTGGTTTTCGTGATATGAAGTTTGAGAATGAATAATAGGAAAATATTGTATCGGACTCTACAAAAAAAACATTGTTATTAAACTACTTGTATATTCATAGTATAACATGCAAAATTTCGTGTAAATTGATACAGTGGTTTTATCAGAAATGAACCTAATACATGAACAAATACTATTCCCGCCAAATCGTTGATAACAGCATTTGATTAGAATTCAACTCTCGTAACACAAGTATTGTTTACATTTTATGATAAGGTCTGTTTATTCAACAACCCAATAAAAAAAACTTCAAATGCCTAGCACCAATAGAAGCGTCAGCGAACCGTTTTATGTAAACAAAGTCATAAACATGTCAATGGCGGGAAAATAGCGCGGGTATGCCAGATGTGCGAGTTTCGCGCGCGCAGGGCGCTGACGGGTTAAACAAAAAACCGGCCAAGTGCATGTCGGACTTTGCACATTTAGGGTTCCGTATCAAATGAGGGAATTATCAAAGAAAAAATCTGATTTATCAATATACTGGTATTTGTTAATAAAATATACGTAATAAAAAACATTATCACCACAAGTCCATAGGTCAATGGGAAGTTAAAAAATTCTTCGGAACAAAATTTTGAGACAGGCGACGGACAGACAGACAGGCAGACACGTGAGTGACAGCAATAGGGCTCCGTTTGGACCCTTCGGGTATGGAACCCTAAAAAAAGGAGTTGGTTAGCACACCTCAATGAGTGTGGAGGAGGAGTACGCACTGGGCACTGGGCACTATTTGCTGGCTTGACCGACGACGCCACCTATTTTAAATCTCTTACAATTTAACTCACAAAAAGCCCTTCTATAAACAAAATGCACTGTGTTCAATAAATCTACATACAAATGTGTACGTTCACTAACTCTATTCACCCCCTGTAATCCGCTCTGCGTGTCGTCAACCCCTGCATAGATAGATATACTTACCTCCTACCTACTAAAGTATC
Organism: Polia nebulosa; assembly: GCA_951329385.1. Taxonomy (NCBI): domain Eukaryota; kingdom Metazoa; phylum Arthropoda; class Insecta; order Lepidoptera; family Noctuidae; genus Polia; species Polia nebulosa. Next base: position 2,690,134 of record OX589592.1, on the reverse strand, counting down.
TATCTGTTTGTTTGCTTTATAGAAAGTGTATTTTCACGAGTGTATAGGTACACTGTGGAAATGCGTTCCTTGCGAAGTGTGCGTTCTTTAGGTGGGTATGGTATACCTATAACTTTGAATGATAGTTTTAGGAAATATGTTATACTAGCTGACCCAACAAACGTTGTGCTGACGCGCGAACTATCAAACTCGCGAAGATTAAATAGTCGCTCATTTTTCTAAATAATAACCTTCTGACAATAACAAAAACAAAAAAAAAAACAAGCGAAATCAGTCCAGCCGTTCACGCGTGTTGTCGTGACCAAGAGATATAGGATTTTTTTTTTTTTTAGGGTTTTTTTTTTGTCGTTTCTTTGTAGTTAAGGCGCAGTTATTCGACTTTTAATGGTTTTTAATTGAACATCACGTCTAAACAACTAGTCTTATTTCTTAAAAAAAATATATGTTACTCTAGACAATTTCCGTCGTAATTTGATCTCAGAATATTTGAAATTATATTTTTATAACATTGTGTAATTAATTTGTAATTTTATGTCTAACGCGGATAAAAAAATGAGAATCACGCATCAACTATAAAGCGTATTTTTATGAAACCTTCACCATTTTAAAGATCATTTAATTATTTATAATTTAGTCTCAGTGTTTTAGTTTAAATACTTGTTGTTTTATGTGTAATAAATTAATAATGCGTCTAATTTCGGACAGCGCTCCTTGATGGGCGAGTCCTATTACTGGGTGGACGTACAGACTGTTGTCAGCATTACCTGACCCACCCTAAAATCAAACGACTTTGGACCCTCTGCCTGTAACATTAAGGTTTATTTAATTTATATGAGCTTATCAGACAAGTGCTCGAGCACTCGATGAACAAAAATACAATAATAACACAGACACGCAAATTTGATCTTTAACACGTAACGTTAAGGTAAACCCACCCAACAAAGTCGGAGCCACCGGCATTATATATGTTTTTGTTAAGCTATTTTAATCATTATCTCGTTAACATTAAAGTTGAAAAGCTTTTAAGTCACACTACATAATTACAACCCAATCTTTAATTTCGCGTATTCCCAACAAGTTCTTGTGGCTTCGCGGTTTGATGCTGGATTGACGGCGACCAGCATGTGGGTTCGAAAACACAGTCCACCTATACATCAGTTACTTTTTTAATTTGTTTTCATTTCTACAATATTGCTTGCAATTTTAAAGAACGACCAATATGATTTTCACCTAATAACTTATCTTGTAAACGGGTGGGTAATTTAAAAAACTTTAAGTTCACAGAATTTATATTTACCAAGAATGGTTGAATACGAAGTAAAACATATTTACTTCGTGAGGTAGATCATAAATTCACCTACGTAACAAAATTTACACTACGCCTAATAGCAGTGACTGCGCACACACATTTGTAAATCGTTTAACTCGTTAAGTATTTTTAAGTAATTTGCTGTAATATAGCATCATGTCGCAACTTGACGACTATACCAAACATAAAATAATATTTTTACATGAGCAGAATGTTGGAATTAGAGAGATTGGTCGCCGACTTAATATAGCAGTAAGTGTTTTTTTATACCTATTTTATTTTATTGATTGTGATTAATGAACGCGTAGTTGGCTATTTTACCATTACATTCACTCCTTACAAGTTACATAGACGGTTCCAAAAATGTTTATTTTTGTTTTAGAGAAATACGGTCAGGCTATGGCTAAGACGTTATGGAGACAATGGAAATATTCAGCGGATTCGTCCAGGAGCAAAAGCCATTAAGTATAGTCCCGAATTCGAACGCCACCGTGCTATTGTTTCAAGCCACGTTGAAAATCCATTTTTGCCCATTCGTGCAACCGCAATAAACCACAATATTTCAGTGGAAACAGTGAGAAGGCATTTACACGTAGCTGGGATAAAGAATTATAAACCGGCACAGAAAATTGCATTGACATCTGCTCATCGTGCAGAAAGTGTCCGTTTTGCCCAGGAATATTTAAATTTTAATTGGGAAGAAAATGTTGTGATCTTCACTGATGAAAAATCATTTAAATCGGACAAAGATGGACGTAAAATCTTATGGCGGAGGAAAGGAGAACGTTACAACGAGAAGTGCTTGCTACCTTGTAGAACCAGCGGTAGAATAACCCTGGGCTACTGGGGCTGGATGTCGTCCATGGGACCTGGTGAATTGGTGGAAGTTGGTGGTAGGTTTAATAGCAGTTTGTATTTGGAGATTCTGCGTGACGTCATGCTGCCGACTGTGCGAATTGTCTATCCAACGTCACATATTTATTTCATGCACGATAACTGCTCCATCCATCGTGCAGGCATTGTGCGGGAATGGTTAGCTGCTCAAGAAGGAGTGACAGTTATTAATTGGCCATCTAAAAGTCCTGATTTGAACCCTATAGAAAATCTATGGAGTCAAATGGTTTTAAATTGGGACACAACGGAAGTGCGAAACAAACACAACTTGGCTGAGGTCGTGACATCGACTTGGGAGCACATGAGAGGCAAAGATTTGTGTTGGAACATGGTGCGCGGTATGCGTAGCCGCTTACAACAGGTTATAGCAGGGGACGGTGCGCCACTCCGCTACTAGTTCATCTAGTAGGTCTGTTTAAACACACCATGTAAGTAAATGCTCAATGGATTGATTGTTCAACCATTAAAATGTTGCAGATTATGTGGTGATGTTATTGTTATAAACAGATTTTTTCTGTTTAAATAACATGTTTATTCACTACATATAGGCAGCTATAAATTTTAAAGCATTTCACAGATGAATTCATTTTCTCGATAACAAACTTTTAAGCATAAGCATGCCTTTTTTAATGTTTATATGGAATACTAATATAAAAAGTATATTAATTTGGAAATATATGAGCATTTACTTACTTTATCTTACTTAAGTGTTTTAATGAAATAATAAACATTTTAAACTTGCATTTTTTTAGTTTTATTTCTATACAAACTGCCCGTTTAAAAAGACAATACCCTACGTCGTCTATTAAAGAAATGTAAAAAAGTGTAATAAAATATCTATATTTAGGTTAAACTAGGTTTCGAACGTAGACAACGATGAACATCGCACTACCTTAGTTACCACAAGACCAAGACAACTCTTATAAACCGCATTGAAATTTGATCTTAGTTGTAATGCTAGACGCAATATTCAAAAAAATTTGAACCATATAGTATACTATCATAAAGTTTATTCTTGCACAGCACGAGCAGCCATCTTCTCCTCGTGCTAATTATTTTGTATTTTAAATAATCACTCCATAGTAGCATTTGAATACCAGCCTTATTGAATACGAATATTTATTTTTCAACTACCCGCTTATTACAAGTTATGTGAAAATATTACCATTTTAAAAAGTTTATTTAAAGTCTGTAGTTCTTTACAATAATACAAGAAATAGTTTTGGAATATAAATTTTATATTGAAAGCAAAACAATATCTTTGTCGCAGGATTTGATCTCGAACCTCGTTTTTCTCAGTCTTACACACAGACCACGAGACCAGATTTACTTGAACTTAATCATTAAAATAAGCTATTACACTTATCATATTATAACAAATAGTTATAAAATTAAACGTAATACTAACGTTTTAAAGATCAAATTTGCGTATCTATATTATTATTGTATTTGTTCATCAAATCCTCGAGCAGTTGTCTGATAAGCTCATATAAATTAAATAAACCTTAATGTTACATGCAGAGGGTCTAAGGTCGTTTGATTTTAGGGTGGGTCAGGTAATGCTGACAACAGTCTGTACGACGCGTTACGTGAGCTCAGCGCAGAACACGCAAGCTAATCACTCAAGGTCGTTGACAGTTAATAGCGCCTTAAGAGGACGAATGAAAGGCGTCTAACAGCATTAAGTATATGATAACACTGCATAAGAAAGTTAGTCCTTATAATGTTCCCATCAGCTGAGACTCAGGTCTCCCCTCTAGTAGGTCCGAATGTACCGTAATCCACCACGCGGGCCTAGTACGTGTTGGTGGATGTCACATTACTTCGAATTTTTGGTTCTAGGATTAATCACGATGTTTTTCTCCACCTTTTTGAGAGCAGTGCTGATGAAGTAAATTACACAAATTAAAGCGCATGCCTGGATTTCAACTTACGACCTACTACTTGTAAGTTGAGGCCGGCGTTACCACTGGGCCAACACTGCTTAAAAGGCGTCTTACAAAAGGTATTTACAAAGCAGATTTGAAAGGAAACACCGCGAGGGGTCGCCCTAGAAGGCCAAACACACACATAAACACACACTACACATACCATTTTGTTGGTGATGGTCTTTAGAAAAGCCAGGTGCGTACCTATAGTACTCACGTATCAGTAGGTACCTATAGTATTCAGATGTGTGAATATAATCGGAGCAAATGGATAAGGATCAGCAGGTGGCATTTTGGGGTTTTGTCTAAGTTCCCACCATAGAAAATGGTGTGAATTTATGAATGTATTTTCTTGAGTTTGGCAGAATAATAGAGGGGCAGCTGTGGACAAGGTCGGGCTCTGCATGATTATGATAATGAAGTCTATTTTTAAACCTAAATTCAAGGGTAGGAAATTGATCTAAGAGTAATTTATTTTTCTTTTAAATGAAAAGAAAAAAAATATAAAGTATATAAAAAATAATAAATAAAAATGTGTACAAGCGGGATAAATAGGGAGAAGAACTCTTTAAGCAAAAACTTTTTAACAAAAAATTCAACCGACGAAAAAGAACTAAAAAAGCAAAAAATAAATAAACCTTTTAAGTCTTGAGTATTGAGCTTATTTACCTACATAAAATATCAAATTTTATGTAAACTAATTTTGAGTCGGCGCTAATAAATAATAAAGTTTTTAACCGACGAAAAAAAGGAGGAGGTTCTCAATTCGACCGTATATATATATATATTTTTTTTTTTTTGTGTATGTTCAGCTCTCACTTCGTCATTTATGAACCGATCGTGATAATTCTTTTTTTGTTAGATAGGATATACTTCAACAGTGGTTCCATGTCAAGGAAATCAGGATCTGATGATGGAATCTTGATAAAATTGAGAGAAAACCTCCAAAATTGTGGGCACGTTAAGCGTTTCTGTACGTATGTTCGGCCCTCACTCCGTCATTTATGAACCGATTTTGATGATTCTTTTTTTCTTAGATAGGGTATACCTCGAAGGTGGTCCCATGTCAAGGACATCAGGATCTGATCATGGAATCCTGATAAAATTGAGAGAAAACCTCTAAAATTGGGCACGAATATTGTTTCTGTTTACTTTTCATAACTTAATCAGGTATTTGCATTTAGGAATCATCAGATCATGAAACTGAACTTATGATGGAAACCATACCTTTCCTAAACAATAGAAGTTAGATATAAAAAACTGGTTTTAGTGACAGATTACCAACTTAATATGCTTTGAAGAAAAGACGTCTTTATAAATTGGAGGTAACCTCACCTGGTCAATATCCTGGGAACCTCAAGGAATGATGGTTACATCATTAGCTCAGTGGCAAGAGGAATGATGAAGGATTAGAAATTAGCCTCAGAGTATTAAAAGATGATGCGAGTCACAAAAAATCATAAAATAAAAAACTTTTTAACAAAAAATTTAACCGACGAAAAAGAACTAAAAAGCAAAAAATAAATAAACCTTTTAAGTCTTGAGTATTGAGCTTATTTACCTACATAAAATATCAAATTTTATATAAACTAATTTTGAGTCGGCGCCGTCTTTATCATTTTTAATTGGTTTGGTAAAGCAAAAAATACGTGTCCAATTTTTTTTGGTTATTAACTGACGAACTAATTAGATTTTTTTTGGAAAATACCCTATTGTCACTTATGGCAAATCATTTGTCGACTGATATAATAAAAATAAAAAAAAATACCCTATTGTCACTTATGGCAAATCATTTGTCGACTGATATAATAAAAATAAAAAAAAACCGGCCAAGTGCGAGTCAGACTCGCGCACGATGGGTTCCGTACCATTATCTATAAAAACGGCAAAAAAAAAAAAACACGTTTGTTGTCTTCCACACAACAAGCGTGATTTTTTTTCCGTTTAAAATATTTATTTTATTCTGTTTTTAATTATTTGTTGTTATAGTGGCAACAGAAATATATCATCTGTGAAAATTTCAACTATCTAACTATCACGGTTCCTGAGATACAGCCTGGTGACAGACGGACAGACAGCGGAATCTTAGTAATAGGGTCCCGTTTTACCCTTTGGGTACGGAACCCTAAAAATTATGAAAGTTTTGTTTCGAACTCACAGCAAAAACTATAAAAGATTTAAGAATAAATGTTGAAGGCGCTAGGCGAATAATATTACTGGCGCCAGTGTGTCTGATAGTGGTATGGTATAACTTGTAAGTAGTACGCATAAATTCTCGCCATGATCCAATGTGAAGAACCTTTAAATATCATATAACATATTACTCCATCCCTTTCACACTTATACAACGATAGTATCTGCCGTCTCTTTTTATATAGACTACGATACTCGTATGTGTATAGGTACTAAATTACTTTCTGTTTTCTTCTAAGAAAGACTGCTTTTCGATCATAATCTAAGTTGGCAGGTATTTTTCAATTGAAATATTTTTTTATTTCCTTCTAGCCATAAACTGGGTGAATAGGTACATCATGGCTTACCATCAGGTGAGATAGTGGTCAAACGAGCCTACCAAGAGTAAAGACTAATGCCTAACCTTTTCTGGCAATGTTCTTCCAGAATAATCGAATGCAGCTGAATACTAGTATTGGGATGACTCAGTAACTGGGTTACAAGATACCCCTTAGCAAGACTGGAGTATTATTTTTGGCTTCTGACTATCTGTAACGAATTCTGTCATCTTTTTAATTGCCATTGCTTAATTGCCACTCAGTAAAAAACTGGTCAAGTGCAAGCTCGACTCGCGCTCAAAGGGTTTCGTATGAATAATATATACAGGATGTAACAGAAACCCTGTCCGATCAAATAAAGGCGTATTCCTGGTTTAACATACGTACTAAGAAAGTAGCAAAAAAATGTAACTCATAAAAACCAAAAGTTATAGATTTTTTAACCGACGAAAAACAAAAGGAGGAGGTTCTCAATTCGACCGTATATATTTTTTTTTTTATTTTTATAATATGCGAAATTTAACACTAAATAAATGACAAATTTTCATAAGTTGACGACACTCCACCGGCAGACGAAATCTTTTCATTTTTAATCATTTTTATTTCAAACGATAGCGCTTTGCACTAGCCGCGCTGTAGGCACTCTTTAACAAAGGATAAAAAGACCGCCTCGCTCAGGCGGATTCTTTGACACAAAACTGTAGGTGAACTTTGTCGAGCGCTCAGTGTTGCCTTTGATAAATTTTACTTTATTTTTTAATTGAATTATTTTCGTTGGGGAAAAGTAATAATCTCGTATCCATTAAATGATTACGTATGTGTCCGCAGTACTATACCAAATCATACCCTTCAGGATCCCCCTGAAGGGTATGAACAAACCAAAAATCAAAAACCCTGCCCGTTTTTGATTTTGGTTTTAGTGTATAAAATACAGGGTGTAACGGAAAGGTGTGGTCATATTTTAAGAACTGCATCTGCCCATCGATATGAACACCTTTCTTCAAGAAAACCTGAGGAAATTCACAAAAAAGATTTTTACCTCCCATACAAAGATTGAACAGCGGATGATAACTTTATATGGAAAGTCGTTTTTTTTTTTGGGAATTTTCAGTTTTTACTTAGCGAAAGTTGTTCATATTCATGGGCAGAACCGGTTCCTTAAATATGACCACACCTTTCCGTTACACCCAGTATAAGGTTAAGATAAAGAAAGAAATAGGAAAACATAGTACTAACTCGCCGGCCCAGAAAGAACAAACCAGTTTCCCTTGATCCTGACCCTGAAATGAGTTTAAATTAATATTTAAAATACATGCTGTGCACGTCATGTGAGCACTGATAGCTTTCACATGTTTACGCACATTCTGCAGTGTTCCTATACGTGATTTGCATGCCTGATAATTATGTTATTATGAACTCAGCATTCAGTGACATACTCGTATATGTTCACCTGAATTATATGAAGTTTCAGTCATAATGCCTTGTAGCGTAAACATCTGGATGGATTTTAATTAATGAGGTATCACTTGTTAAAATCTAGATTGGGCTTAACAGCCGAAGAGACGAGAGAGGCTTAATTAATTTTGCTACAAAAAAGATCTTTTTGTGACATGGTTGTGTTGGATATCCAAATAAAGGGCTTGAAAGAAAGAAAGAAAGAAAATAAATTCATTTGACCCAGATCAACTCTTAATTGAAAAATGTTATTATTATTTTTATTTTACCGGTACCGGGTTCCGTACCATAAACTGAAAAAAAAAACCAAAAAGAACAAGTTTCTAGAAAAGTCTTTTTTTTTTGGGCTGTATCTCCATGAACCGTAATAGGCCTACCTATTACGGTTCATGGAGATACATGTTGAAATTTTCGCAGTTTGTCCCTATAACAACAAATAATTAAAATTAAATAAATATTTAATTTTTATTATTAAACTTCAACTGTCTACCTATTACGCATCAAGAGATACAGCCCGCTGACAGATAGACGAACAGCGGAGTCTTAGTAATAGGGTCCCGTTGTTTACCCTTTGGGTACGGAACCCTAAAAAAATATCTAAAAAAAAAAGAAAGAAAGAAAATACGTTTATTTACGGTAAACATGACGCATAAAACAGAGAAACACTTAAAGAATAAGAAAAACTGGGGGAAAATATGCGTCACATCCACGCAAAACGGCCATCGCTCAGCTTAAGTGCTATGACCCTATGCAAGACAGAGCCCCAGCGCTGGTTTTCAGCGACAGCCGGCGCCAACGTCATAACGTCGACCGGTGCAGAAAACAATGAGTAAAACTTCTTCTCTCTTCTCTTCTTCTTTTTTCTTCTTTCTCTCTTTTTTCTTCTTCTTTTTTCTTCTTTTTTTTTTTTTTTCTTTTTTTTCTTAACTTCTTTTTTTTTTTTTTCTTTATCTTATTTATGTAAATCAATTAATTCCATAAAAATTCAATTGATTTGACGTAAACATTTTTTTTTTAAATTTTATTTATTTCATTTTCGTACACTTTGTGACGATGCCAATCCCATCGTACAGTTACGAATGCAAAATCACCAAAAAACTTAATCTAATTTCTTACTAATTAATTTCTTAATATAAATGAATACAACACCTTTGCTGCCTCACAGTTAGGCTTTGCGTGGTAACCATAAAATTTTCAAGGTTCAGGGAAAATAGATGTGTTTTTGGCTATTTTCGACCCAGCGACCTGCTCAGGTGCCGGTGCAAATTAAATTAGGTATAAGTACATACAAACCTTTCTCGTTTTTTCGCTTTTTCTATTAAAATCGGTTGCGTGACAAAAGGAGAGACAGACATATTATTATAGTGACTTATTTTTATACTATTTAGAGTTAATGCACCGCAGATAGTAATACCACGCAAAATAATTTGAGTCTACCTTTTATTACGTGATTTGACATATTTTGATTTTTAACTAATATTTTGGCTTTATTATTATTTTCATGTTTTCTTTCATAAGAACCTTCTCCTGACTCACGCTAAGCTAAGCTAACTAACACAACAAAAAAAGAATTAGCGAAATCGGTCCAACCGTTCACGCGTGATGCCGTGACCAAGGAAATAGGAATTCATTTTTAGGGTTCCGTACCCAAAGGGTAAAACGGGGCCCTATTACTACGAATACGCGGTTCCGTACCATAAACTGAAAAAAAAAACCAAAAAGAACAAGTTTCTAGAAACGTCTTTTTTTTGGGCTGTATCTCATGAACCGTAATAGGTAGGCAGTTGAAATTTTCGCAGTTTGTCGCTCTAACAACAAATAATTAAAATTAAATGAATATTTAATTTTTATTTTTATTATTAAACTTCAACTGTCTACCTATTACGGATCAAGAGATACAGCCCGCTGACAGACAGACGAACAGCGGAGTCTTAGTAATAGGGTCCCGTTGTTTACCCTTTGAGTACGGAACCCTAAAAAAATATCTTATTTATGTAAATCAATTAATTCCATAAAAATTCAATTGATTTGACGTAAACATTTTTTTTAAATCTATATTTATTTCATTTTCGTGCACTTAGTGACGATGCCAATCCCATCGTACAGTTTTTTTTTTTTTTTTTTTTTGGGGGTGGGAAATCATCCAATGACTTCTTCCGCTCTAGGGTGGAGCGGAAGGGTGTGTCAGACTCTTACTGACTAAAACCCACCCCTGTTCCTCCCTGCCTCGAGTGCCCGGGGGCGAGGTAACTCTTTCGAATTTATCCTCCACCCCCGGGCAGGCACCGGCCGTGGCAGGCCCCTTCCTTTGGCTGACAACTCTTTGAGGCGCGCGTGGAACACTACGCGCCGTCGACTCTCGGGCCTGGTGCTGATCGGACGGCGAGTTACCCACTACTCGCCGTCCGCAGGCCCGGGTCTACGGTGGCCGGAGATCGTCTCGCGGCCCCTGGCGTCTCCTGCGGCGGTCGCGGCTGGGGGCGCTAGGGCGACTCGGCCGTTGCTGAGCCTCCCTAACGTGTGCCGCCTCCCTCTTCGCGAGCATTACTGCTTCGCAGAAGGAGGAGACGGCCTCCCATTCCCTCTCGCTCCGTACCATGGCCTGAACCAGGGCACGGCGCGAGAGGTCGCTGTCGCCTATCGCATCCACGAGGACACGGCGGTGCTCTGCCCAAGCGGGGCAAACCTCCACTGTATGCTCCACCGTGTCCTCTGGGCGATCCTCGCAGTGGAAACACTCAGGGGTCACCTCCGCCCTGATCCGACACAGGTACCTCCCGAAACAGCCGTGTCCGGTGAGCACCTGCGTCAGGCGGAAGGTGAGGGCGCCGTGACGCCTCTCCAGCCACTCCTCAAAGAGGGGCACTACCGCCTCGATGGTGGCGTGCCCAGCGCTGGGTTGCGACAGTCGCTCTCTCCATGTCACCATGAGATCCTGCCGGAGCTCGGTCCGCCGAGCCGCGAGTTGTCGCGGCAGCGGAGTTTCGCCCCGGCGTTTGGCCTCCTCGCGCCACTCGTACAGGTGCGCGAACGAATGCAAAATCACCAAAAAACTTAATCTAATTTCTTACTAATTAATTTCAATATAAATGAATACAACACCTTTGCTGCCTCACAGTTAGGCTTTGCGTGGTAACCATAAAATTTTCAAGGTTCAGGGAAAATAGATGTGTTTTTGACTATTTTCGACCCAGCGACCTGCTCAGGTGCCGGTGCAAATTAAATTAGGTATAAGTACATACAAACCTTTCTCGTTTTTTCGCTTTTTCTATCAAAATCGGTTGCGTGACAAAAGGAGAGACAGACATATTATTATAGTGACTTATTTTTATACTATTTAGAGTTAATGCACCGCAGATAGTAATAACCACGCAAAATAATTTGAGTCTATCTTTTATTACGTGATTTGACATATTTTGATTTTTAATTAATATTTTGGCTTTATTATTATTTTCATGTTTTCTTTCATAAGAACCTTCTCCTGACTCACGCTAAGCTAAGCTAACTAACACAACAAAAAAAGAATTAGCGAAATCGGTCCAACCGTTCACGCGTGATGCCGTGACCAAGGAAATAGGAATTCATTTTTAGGGTTCCGTACCCAAAGGGTAAAACGGGGCCCTATTACTACGAATACGCGGTTCCGTACCATAAACTGAAAAAAAAAACCAAAAAGAACAAGTTTCTAGAAACGTCTTTTTTTTGGGCTGTATCTCATGAACCGTAATAGGTAGGCAGTTGAAATTTTCGCAGTTTGTCGCTCTAACAACAAATAATTAAAATTAAATAAATATTTAATTTTTATTTTTATTATTAAACTTCAACTGTCTACCTATTACGGATCAAGAGATACAGCCCGCTGACAGACAGACGAACAGCGGAGTCTTAGTAATAGGGTCCCGTTGTTTACCCTTTGGGTACGGAACCCTAAAAAAATATCTTATTTATGTAAATCAATTAATTCCATAAAAATTCAATTGATTTGACGTAAACATTTTTTTTAAATCTATATTTATTTCATTTTCGTGCACTTAGTGACGATGCCAATCCCATCGTACAGTTACGAATGCAAAATCACCAAAAATCTTAATCTAATTTCTTACTAATTAATTTCTTAATATAAATGAATACAACACCTTTGCTGCCTCACAGTTAGGCTTTGCGTGGTAACCATAACATTTTCAAGGTTCAGGGAAAATAGATGTGTTTTTGACTATTTTCGACCCAGCGACCTGCTCCGGTGCCGGTGCAAATTAAATTAGGTATAAGTACATACAAACCTTTCTCGTTTTTTCGCTCTTTCTATCAAAATCGGTTGCGTGACAAAAGGAGAGACAGACATATTATTATAGTGACTTATTTTTATACTATTTAGAGTTAATGCACCGCAGATAGTAATAACCACGCAAAATAATTTGAGTCTATCTTTTATTACGTGATTTGACATATTTTGATTTTTAATTAACATTTTGGCTTTATTATTATTTTCATGTTTTCTTTCATAAGAACCTTCTCCTGACTAACGCTAAGCTAAGCTAACTAACACAACAAAAAAAGAATTAGCGAAATCGGTCCAACCGTTCACGCGTGATGCCGTGACCAAGGAAATAGGGATTCATTTTTAGGGTTCCGTACCCAAAGGGCCCTATTACTACGAATCCGCTGTCCGCCCGTCTGTCTGTCTGTCTGTCCTTCTGTCACCAGGCTGTATCTCATGAACCGTGATAGTTAGACAGTTGAAATTTTCACAGATGATGTATTTCTGTTGCCGCTATAACAAAAAAATACTAAGAAACAGAATAAAATAAATATGACAAACGTGATTTTTTTGCCGTTTTTATAGATAATGGTACGGAACTCTTCGTGCGCAAGTCCGACTCGCACTTGGCCGGGTTTTTTATTTATATAGATAGGTACTGTTGACATTTGTAAAGGTTATATTCATCATCAGCTTGTGTCCCAATGTCCCCACTGCTGGGGCACAGGACTCCTCTCTGTGAGAGGGTGTGGGCCGTAATCCACCATGCGGACCCAATGCGGGTTGGTGGATGTCACATGTCTTCAAATTCTTGTTTCTAGGACATGCCGGTTTCCTCACGATGTTTTCCATCACCGTTTTGAGAGCAGTGGTAATGAAATAATATACACAAAGTAAAGCGCCTGCCTGAGTTTGAACTCACAACCTACAACTTGTAAGTTGCTGCCGTAACCACTGGGCCACCACTGCTCCTGATTGTATTATTCTGTTAAAATTCATTATTTGTTTAATTAGACATTCATAATATCTTCAAGCGATAGTATGCGGTGAACATGTCTGATCTTAGTTTTTCTCTTTGTATCCTACATCAGGCATGTAATACATGCGGCACGCGGGCCGCATGTTTGCCTGCGGCCCGATCCAAATTTAAGAATAAATGGATGTCATTGAAATTCAATGTCAGACCCCTTTAAAACAAAAATTCGACAGTGTTGGTGCAGTCGACTTTTACAAGTATTTACCTGTTCAATACAAAAAGATACGTTAATTTGCTTGCAGAATAATATCAATGTTTGGAAGCACCTACAAGTTTAGTGTGAACAATTATTTTGATTAATGAAAGGAACAAATCGCCCGCGAGATTTCGATTGACCGACGCACACTTGGATGCAGTTTTAAAATTAATAAGCGCACATGGAATTACACCTCAAATAGAGATTTTAGTAAAAGACAAAATATGTCAAATATCTGAGAAAAGATTGTAATTAATTATTTCTATATTTTTTCTTATAATTAAATAAACGTTTACCGTCCGCTACCTATGCAATGAGTTTTATTGTTCTTTATGGTAGGGTTTTGCGGCCCACCAATGATTTTGAGTTTGACATGCCTGTTCTACATGTACATTGTATGTACTTGTATGGGTGTGTACACATATTTGTGTAAATAAATATTCTTATACTAAACATAATCCTCTCATTGTAAAACTATCTACATTGTAAAACTATTGGCGTTTGACCCAGCATCATTCGCCCTTCGTCCCCGGTCGTCTTGGCTTGTCCCCATGTACCAGGGGCATATAAATCGGTGCTAGTTACCACGCTGGCGCCAGGAAGACGCCTGCTGGCGGCGCAACGTCGCCGGGCAAGCCACCCCTCTGTGTGATGTACATTGCTGGCTGAAACTAATAGTTTTGCAAAAAAAATGTTGCTAGAATATTTGCTAATAATAATAATTGTCATCAAAAGACTGTCCGGAAAGATTTGCCCAGCAGTTGGACACTATAGGCTAATAAAAAAAATCGTCAACTCTTAAAACAAACTGGTTTTAAAAAACACTAAGCGAAAAATACATTCACTGCCATACATCACAAAGCCTAGAAAGCTAGGTCTAAAATCATAAAATCTAAAATAGTGTTTTATATTAACGTAGGTGCGCACAGCATAAGTAGTTTTAAAAACCCCTATATGAGTTAAACATGGGCAGGAAATATTGTATATAAGTCTATCGTCTTTCTTTGTATACAAGATGTCTGCCTTGCTTGAGCTTGTGAAAATGAAATAAATGAAAGTTGTACGAACAACTAAGTATACGTTGTAGCATGCTATAGCCTGCGTCTACGGCGTAGCAATGACGTAGCACTTCGTAGCCTACATTTATTTCCATTTAAGGCGCTATTAAATGCCAATGACCTTGAGTGGTTAGCTTGCGTGTTCTGTGCTGAGCTCGCGTAACGCGTCGTACGTCCACCCATTAGGCCGGGACTCCACCAAAGCGGAGATGTGTGCGGTGTGCTGTGTGCTGTGCGAGAAGAGATATTTTTCAGCTCAGGGGACTCCACCAAAGCCGAGATGTGTGCGGTGTGCTGTGTGCTGTGCGAGAAGAGATGTTTTTCAGCTCGGGTGCGAGGCGTTGAGTGCTCAGTACGCATTCTGACACGAAAGGTAGACAATATATAGCGGGCGAGAGGAGGGAGGGAGACATCGCTCACTGCACGCCGCTCACATCTCTCGTCTCCACGGCGCGTCGTCTGCGCACAGCTCACATCTCCGCTTCCATTGCGCCATACAAATATTACACTGGACCAGTGCGGGTTGGTGGATTTCACAATTGTCTTCGAAGTTTTTGTTCTAGGACATGCCGGTTTCCTCACGATGTCTTCCTTCACCATTTTGAGTGCAGTGGTGATGAAATAATTTCCACGAAAGAAAGTGCCCGCCTGGGTTCGAAACCACGATCTATGACTCGTAAGTCTGAGCCGGTACCACTTGCCACGAATGCTCGATTTAGCTTAATAACTACATGTTGTAAAGGATTTTGTAAAGTTTGTTCAAAAGTACGAGTACCTTATAAATGCTAAAAGACTGCGTCTTACTGTTTTGTTCACGAACGACACTTTCTTTTTTATGTTCTTGAAAACCCAAATGTTTATTTTATTATTTTTTCCTTTGGGTAAAAACTAAACTTTTAAGTTAACTAAAAAGTTACTAAATAAGAGAAAAATATAGATACGAAAAAATTGTTTATATTTTTTTTTCTTACTCTATCTAAGTTAGGTATCTAAGTTTTGTGTCAATTTAATAAACATAGATTACCATCAAGTCCTTAAAAAATTCCAATAAAAAAAATAATAAATAAATAACCAAACCAGCAATGTACACCATCCTTACCATCCTCCGCGGCTCAGCTCCAGCCGCGAGTTACTCCGTACAGTGACTTCTCTGCGGCGGGTCGTGTCTCCCGTACCGTCACCATAGGTACCGATCCAAAGCTCACGGTTGGCCCCACCAGGAGGCTCAGGATCATGGGGCTGGAGAAACGTACCATCAAGATTATTATTATAGTTACTGTGGTCGTGCTGGTTATTGGTGAGTTTTTTTTTTCCTTTTTTTTTAAGATTTAAAACGTAAAATGAAAATGTGTGGGGTCTTTGGGGAGACATGTCCCCAGTATTGAGACTAGATTATAAAATAGTATTTTTTAAATATGTAATGTAAAAATATAATAGACCCTTTTCTATGCCGTTTTATATTCTTTTAGCTTGTTTATAATTTATAATTGTTCAAAAAAATAACAATATAAAAATCTCGTGTCACGGTGTTTGTGGTTGCAGTCCTCCGAAACGGCTCGATTGATTTTAATGTTTTGTTTTGTATATTTGGTAGGTATGAGAATAGGTTGTAAAGCATTTTTCATCCTCCTACCCTCACCCTACCCCGTTTTTTTTAACGTTTGCCGGGTCAGCTAGTAAAAAATAAAAAAATAATATGTAATTATATCATTTTATTAGACCTATATTTGCAAAATTAATAAATTTTATCACAGTACAAAATAAGAAACAATAAAAGGTTCATCCATAATTTGCTGGTAAAATATGGATGAACTAATTATTGTTTACTTTTAAGTGCTGGCATTGTAAAAATTACATCATTAAAAGTTAAAGCTCATCTTATTTTTTAATGTTTGGGTAAGTATATCAATATATTTTTGCGACTTCGGTCATCTTCATTAGAAGTTTTTTGTGTGACCATTATAGGTACATAGGAGCAGCAGAAACCATAACAAATTTTAAGTTATCATATTATTCAGCACAGTTCCTTGCTTCGTTTAACTTGTATATTTTATTTGTTTCGATTAAGTCGTAAGGTACCTTTAATTCACTTATAAACTAATATTTTTGGTTCTGTGTTGGTAATTGTTAATGGTTTGTGGGGTCAGGAAATGACACTTGAGATTATTTTATTTTATAAATATTGATAAGAATTTGTAGAGTAGTTTTGTGTATATATATTCAGTTAGTAAAATTTATGAAGATACATTATTACAAACACAGGAAAGTTTTGTAGTTACTGATAATTGATAAATATTTATTTTTACACAAATTCCTAGTTCCTAATGGAAAGTGTCAT
The DNA here is from genome assembly GCA_951329385.1 of Polia nebulosa. NCBI lineage: Eukaryota > Metazoa > Arthropoda > Insecta > Lepidoptera > Noctuidae > Polia > Polia nebulosa. Next base: position 2,673,152 of record OX589592.1, on the reverse strand, counting down.
TTTGGTTTTACGTACATCTTGAAGTTTTACAGTAGAAAAACGGAGACTGGACTATAGTAACCAACTGACTTTTATATGAGCTTTTCCAAATTTATATGTTAAATTACCCTTTGAATAAAATACCCGTTATATAACGTATGAACTAAATAGGTACTTTCTGCAGGATCGAGGCTCATTGTTGGCAAAACCAACTATTTGTAGGGTTTCATAGACTGGGCGAGGCTTCAGGGCTTCAGGATAATGCATCACGCGAACTAATTCACGTAGGTAATGGGAAGAAGGGTACAACTTAACATGTTATAGAACTGAAAACGAACAATACAGAAAAGTCAATAATTTATTTAGAAATTGAATTCAGTCGGTCGCGATCCTTTGTGTTAGAGCGGGGCTTAGAATGATTATTTATTTTTTGGATTTAAATTGGTATATATGTGAAGGCTGAAAATAATTTAGCATCGTGTCCCGTATTATTACTTGTTCCGTTTTCGTCCCGTTTTTAAATTTGTATGTATTTTTTTGGAAACAGTTTTTCAATTCTTCCCTTTTTAGTTGTTGTACCCCATAAAGTTATAGTAAAGTTATGCCCGAATTGATAGCCCCAAAAATATGGAATTTGAACATAATTCGTGAAATTAGGGAGTATCAGGGTGAACCGTATAAATCTGTGTACCCCTTCAGAGCGTATTGCAGCGTGATGTTATGTTAGGAAGTGGTGTAAACAATAAACAGACATGAGATTGCAGCAATGCCGGAAGGTTTGCTATCACTTATTGATCCTTCTTCATCAGATCTTCACTAAATTTAAATGGGACCACACGGGAAGCACCAGCTTTCAAATAAAAAAAAAAGAGTCATCAAAATCGGTTAACCTAGAAAAAAGTTCTGAGGTAACATAAACAATAAAAAAAAAATATAAACAATCGAATTAAGAACCTCCTCCTTTTCTTTGAAGTCGGTAAAAAAAAAATTTCATCAGTCTCCTTGAACAATTTTACTTTTCTGCTCTTGAACCGAGGCGTCTCGTCTCTTCGCCAGACTATGCGACGCCACGATCTGTACGCAGGCGCCATCATTTTGTCTGCTTTCTTTGTGAATGCCAGTATATATTCAGGGATGATGCCAAATTACGTCACATCATTTATTATCTAGACTTTCTTGTGGGCTAGTTTAGGTTATGCGTGTTATTGATTTTAGAGCTTTAGGTTTCATTATGATCTGTTTCGTCACGAATCAATGCTTGTTATTCTTCGCCGTTTCTTTAGTGTTTGTCCTAAATGTTTATTTAACCAGCGGCAACAGCAACGCTAAATTAAAGAAAAATTTCCAAAAAAAAAATAGAACCAGCTTCCAAAAAACGTGAAAAATACCTTTAATTTCGGAAGTCGGTGTTTCTGGTATTGCGTCTTCGTTTTTTGATACCGAATTCCAAAATTAAAGTTATTTTGCACTTTTTTTGGAAGTCAGTTCTATTTTTTTGGATAAAAGTTTTTATTTTTCAGTTTTTAGTAGTGGTTTCCTATTAAATTGTGTTAACACTACATATTTGCAGTTGAATTGCTGCCATTTCGGAATAAAGCCCTTTCGAACAAAAAAGAATTTTCCAAATACGTCTTCTATACAGGGTGTAACGTAAAGGTGTGGTTAAATTTTAAGAACTGCATCTACCCATCGATATTCAGAAAAACTTTATTCAAGAAAACCTGAGGAAATACTAAAAAAAAAAACCGTCTATATACCTATGACGAAGTTATGCCCGAACATACATAAAACAAACAAAAAACATCCGAATTGATAACTTCCTCCATTTTGAAGTATACATGAGTAAAAATCAAAGAATTGAGTATACATAATTGTTACGAGCTGGGTATGGGATAAATTAATTTACACCGATTGATTAACCAATGCAGTGGTGGCCCAGTGATAACTGCCCGCGACTTACAAGTTGTAGGTCGTGAGTTTAAACCCAGGCAGGCGCTTTACTTTGTGTAAATTATTTCATCACGACTGCTCTCAAAACGGTGAAGGAAAACATCGTGAGGAAACCGGCATGTCCTAGAACAAAACATTCGAAGACATGTGACATCCACCAATCCGCATTGCCCACAAATCAATAAAAATTGACAAAGCTAAAACGCATCAAAGTGCAAGAGTGGGGTTTGGTAAATGATAAATGACTGTGATGATATGAATGATGATTCGAATGAATGACGCTCAGCATAATGCAGCGGCGTCACTTCTAGGTAAAAAGTCATACATTTTGTACGTATGTGTGACGTCACGCGATATTTCAACACATTGTATCGTCTTCTTTTTTTGTTCACGTGAAAAAGAAAAAATACTTTTCGAATCCATTTAACCGACGGACGAATCAAATAGGTTTTTTAGTCATGCTACCTTTAGATATTTGCCGACTCTACATAGATTCGGTCAATATCTTGATTACTGCATCATTTTCAGTTTCTCCAGAGGTAATAAAATACCATTCTTTTTCTTAGTTATCTTGTAATCTGAGTAGAGACATACATTCTTCTGTAATCCGACCCTTCATTGTAAAATTGCAACGACAGCTTTGTTTCATCGCTCTACGCGGGGATCGTGTGGTCTATGGCCCTTTACGGGGCACCGGTGTGGGCGCTCCCTTTTTTTTTAATTAGGTTGGGAAATCATCCAATGACATCTCCCGCTCTAGGGTGGCGCGGGAGGGCGTGTCAGACTCTAACTGACTAAAACCCATCCCTGTTTCTTCCCTGCCCTGAGTGCCCAGAGGCGAGGTAACTCTGTTTCGAATTTATCCTCAACCCCTGGGCAGGCATCGGCCATGACGGACTTTAATAATAATGCTTTATTGAGTCACAATATGAACAAGTAATCAGAATACAAAAATCTTACATAAGTAGGTACATTCATATTTGTTTTGCCATAGAACGTATCGCAACTGGCATCTTAGCTAGGTTACACAGTTTGTGTTAAAGATACCAGTTCCATTCCCCACTGGGTTACAATCTCACATAATAATCTACTTAATTTTATTAATGTAATCCAAAATATATATTTTTTAATAAAGCTATTGATATAATGAAAATTTATAAAATTAAAATAAATTGACAATAAAAAATTGGAAAACAGGAAGGCATTAAAAACTAAAGAAAACTTTCCTATGTGGTGTTTTAACGTATGTGTGTGATAGTGACGGTGTGTTATGGTGTAAGTGTTTTATGAGGTTGTTGATGTGTGTATGTTCCTACACCGTAGAAATCAAGATGTTCTCAGTCTCCTGGAATGTCAAGCAAAGGAGCCACTTATAGATTTGCCTTTTACAGGCGAGGCTAGGGAGATGGTAAATAATTAACAGCTTATTAAAAATGTTGTACAGGGTTGGCGCAAGAAAATAATTGAACCTTTTCGACTGGGTGAACTTACACTTTTTGGTTTCACAAATTAGGTCCTTGCGCCTTTTAGTGATTACTCTCAGCGGTGTTGCAGCATGCTCATTAAGGATGGTATTTAAAATAAAAAGTTGCCTTACAGTTAGGACTTGACAACATTTGTAGAGATCTGTTATTGGGAAAGACATTTTTTTTAAATTGCTTACTTTTAAGACAGCTCTTTGGGCTCTCTCAAGTTTTAGAAGGAAAGTTTTAGGTGCACCACCCCAAGACGATATGCAGTAATTTAGAAGAGACTGGCATAGTGCAAAATATACATTATTGAGGAGGTAAGCATTAGCTACGTGGCGTAAAGTTTTAAAAACATAAATCAGTTTCCTTATCCTATTTTGGAGGAGCTCAATGTGGAGTGTGAATAAAAGGTCTGTCTGAACTGTCTAGAGTTACGCCTAAATATTTGGTAGTAGTTACTTGTGCTAATCTGGGACAGTCGCAGGTCTGACTAGGATACATAGAGCACGAATGGGCGATAAGAGATAGTGAGGGTGGAGGTTGGGAAGAGTGACGAAATGAGAATGTCATGTAGTTGGTTTTTTCGGTGTTAAGGGTCAACGAGTTTCTAGCCAGCCAGGTTTTGATGATGTCAAAACCGACCTGCCCACCAAAGACTTACGGCCACGAGTCGCCAGTGAACGTAAGTGCAGTGTCGTCCGCAAACGCCGCAACCTTGGTGTCATTTAGTTTTATTTGACAGAGTTCATTAATATATATATAAACAAGGAACAGCGTCGGCCCGATCACACTACCCTGCGGGACACCGAATGTTATAGGAAGCTCAGCACTAACACAGTTATCGATCTTGACACACTGAAGCTGGGCTCCGTCATGAATGCTGACAACTCTTTGAGGCGCGCGTGGAACACTACGCGCCGTCGACTCTCGGGCCTGGTGCTGATCGGATGGCGAGATACCCATTACTCTCCGTCCGCAGGCCCGGGTGTGTGGGCGCTCCCTGAGGAGGTGACCAGCCCACCATATCGCACGGTGTCCAGTGAGACGAATTCGACCTCACGCCCCTAGCAGCCGCCGCAGGAGACGCCCTGGGCGTCGGGAGTCGCAAGCAAATTCCCGGACTCCGTAAACGCGAGCTTGCGAATGGTGAGTAATGGGTAGCTTGCCGTCCAATAAGGACCAGGCCAGAGTCGACGGCGCGTAGTGTTCCACGTGCGCCTCAAAGATATGTCAGTAAAAACTGACGGGGCTTGCTAGGGCTGATGCCTGGCTAGGGTCGTGGAAACATTTGAAAGAGGGTCACCGCGGCTCTTGGCACAGGCAACTGAAGGAACAATCATGGGTTTTAGTCAGCAAGAGTCTGACACGCCCTCCCGTTGAGAAGTATTTTGATGATTTCCCATCCTACAAAAAAAAAGGTTTGTTTCATGGTATGACCTAAGTAGAGAGTTTATTGCATCGGAAATAGGTTTATAGGTGTACTGTGACGGTACCGTAGCACAGGCAGGTACCTACTTAATCACTTAGCCGTTCTGTATGGGTGCTATGGGGATATGTAGATAATGTCGTTAGGGAATTGGAATGCGAATGGTTTTAAGTTATAGAAAATATACCTTAGTTTATTATTTTGTGTGTCCGGCCAAATTAGACGGTGTTCGACCTGCTCGGCTTTTGTTAGGCTTTTTAAATTTAACTATTTCAATAGAACTTAAGAAGATTATATGGTAAATGATATAAAAAATTGATTGTGTACTTATGTACGCACGTAAGAAGTTATACTTCTTTGGCGTAACAAGATAAAAACCCAAACTGTCACAAAGTTTACAAAAGGAAAACAATCATTCTTCATGAACCACAGACCATAGCTAACTTCAGGGTGTCGGTTCAATCTAACTTCAGGCTGTACGTTTTTTGTGACGGTGTGCGCGCGCATCGTAAAAATTTACTCATCATTTTTCCGTAACGCGCCAAAAGAAGTACCTAAAACATCAAAAAAAAAAAAAAAAAATACAAACATCCGAATTGATAACCTCCTCCTTTTTCGAAGTCGGTTAAAAAGACTTGATTAACTTAAAAAAAAATAGTGTTTACTAAGACTGAGGCTTTTTTATCCAAAGGTTCGGCTAAACTGGCTTTTCGGTTTTCGGTCCACATGGGTTAGTCAGACTTTTACAGCATACAATAAACTTAATTGTATTTTCAACGTTTAATTTATTGCATCTCTTCTCTTCTCTTACCCTCTATATAATATAAATCAAAACTTTTTTACAAAAAAATAGAACCGACTTCCAAAAAAAGTGCAAAAAAACTTTAATTTCGGAAGTCGGTGTTCCTGTTTTGTGTCGTCGTTTTTTGACACCGACTTCCGAAATTAAAGTTATTTTGCACTTTTTTTGGAAGTCGGTTCTATTTTTTTGTAAAAAAGTTTCTTATTTTTCACTTTTTAGTTGTGGCTCCCCATTAAACTGTGTTAATAATTCATAGACATACTCGTACGATAGCAGCAATCGCGGTTGATTTGCTGTCAATTTTTGAAGAGTTCCGTTGTCTGTCTCCGAAACCCATCATTAGATCTTTTTGAAATTTAAATGGGACCATTTCGGAATAAACCCCTTTCGATTAAAAAAATAATTTTGCAAATCGGTCAATATATGACGGAGTTATGCCCGAACATACATAAAAAAAAAAAAAAAAAAAAAAATACAAACATCCGAATTGATAACCTCCTCCTTTTTCGAAGTCGGTTAAAAATCGCTTTCCGCGTCTGTGTGTTTCTCTGCTAACTGCTCTTAAACCACACATAGGATTTTAATGCGGTTTTCACTAATAGATAGAGCGGTATACGAGGAAGGTCTGTGTCGCTAGTAATTCATAACTTACATATTTGTTCCGACTTATATGACGCAAAATACACCATTGCATATCTGTATTCTACTGTACGTTTAAGTTTGCGAATTTAAAGATCTAGGTATAGCTTACCAACATCAGTCTTTTAATATCCCCACTACTGGGGCACAGACCTCCTCTCTGTAAGAGGCTAATAGAAAGAGCGGTATACGAGGAAGGTCTGTGTCGCTAGTAATTCATAACTTACATATTTGTTCCGCCTTATATGACGCAAAATACACCATTGCATGTCTGTATTCTACTCTATGTTTAAGTTTGCGAATTTAAAGATCTAGGTATAGCTTACTTCATCAACATCAGTCTTTTAATGTCCCCACTACTGGGGCACAGACCTCCTCTCTGTAAGAGGCTGTGGGCCGTAATCCATCACGCAGGCCCAATGCGGGTTGGTGGAGGTCACGTCATGTCTTTGAATTTTTGGTTCTAGGACATGTTGGTTTCCTCACGATGTTTTCTTTCACCGTTTTGAGAGCAGTGATGATAAAATAAATTACACAAAGAAAAGCACCTGCTTGAGTTTGAACTCACGACCTATAACTTGTAAGTCACGGCCGTTACCACCGGGCCACCACTGCTCTTTTATTTTACTTAGGGATCATAAACTTTTACAGCTTTGTTATTGTTATTAATTTTAATCATGTACTTATTTAATGTTATTATTTTGTGAATAATTATATTATTTTAATGAATGATAATTTGTAATTAATTTATTATTGTTATTAATTTTATATTTGTACCTACTAATTGTTTTTTTAATTGTATTTTTTATAATGGCGGCAAAATGTTCCACTTATTGGGTATAATAATAATAATAATAATTAACTATGGCAACCCACTGGCAACACATGTCATATTTTTTCTATTCCACTTTAAAATCATAAAATCCGTATTTTTTCACCCAAAACTGGAATCATTTGTACCAAACAAGAAGCCCATACAAGAAATATTATAGCAAAACCTTCAAATACTCAAACAAACCAAATAATAATCAAAAAAGAAGAATATTTATGCAGGATCGCAGTATGACGTCTGTCAATGGCGACGTACATTATGTAAACAGAATGATGGAAAAATGGAATAAATAAAATTAAATGTTGACCAGAGCAGCTGCCCGTAGCGCACGCCTTCCACCCCCGGACTCGCTGCTCAGCTCCGCCTCGCCGCCGCCGGTCCTCGGATCACCAGTGTCACCGGCGGCTGCAGCCGCGTCGAGCTCGAGCGACGAGTATTTCTCCCCGCCGACGTCGCCAACACCTGTACGTCGGCAGGGGAGAGGCCGGCCACCGAACAGCCTGGGACTTAGGGGCCAACCGGCCCCGAGCCGGGTCCCCGCTGCCGGTGGTTGTGTGCAGCGCATGAAATGGACTCAGTCCATGAACGAGAACGTCATGCGCGCATATTATGGGTCTACAGAGGGGGGAACTAACCTCACTGCGTACCGTGTCAGGATGCTGTCTCTGTTCCAGGAACTAGAACCAACCGTCGACGTCACGGCGCAACGATTGTCGGATCAGGTGCGGGTCATCCAACGTAACCGCAGGTTGGACGATGCTGTACGTGATAGGCTGCGCTCAGAGGTACTGAGCAACCTTATCATCTCAACCCCGACACAGACAGCGGTACAAGCACCCGCTAGGGGCGCAATTCCACCGCGTCCCAATCATATAAATGATGAGGCAGATGATAGGGTTGTTACGGTAAGTAGCCAGTGCAACGATCGACTGAGGAGCGCACTGGAGGATGCGCTTCGCGAGTATAGGTTCACTCCGACCGAACTTAGACCCCGTTTACCACGTTTACCCATGCACAAAAAAAATAGGGCGTTGGTGTGTGCTTTGGACTCGCTGCTTAAAAACATCTTTGAAAACAGCGAGAACCTCGTTGATACGCACTCAATCTTGTATTGCGGGGCTGTTGCGGCATGTCGTTTGGCCAACGTGAAGTTTCCGATTAGCGACGGAGATATTCGGCCAAAGCCTGCTGTACCAGCCTGGCAATGCAGGATCGAGAGGCGTATCGATGGGGCCAGGGTACTCATCGGCAAACTAATCTGCTTCAGGGAGGGCAATACACGTCCACGTGTGATGCGCTTTGTGAGGCGGGCGTTCTCGGGGACTGAAATCAACCCTCGAGAATACATGTCCCGAGTCACAGAGCGCATCGACTTCCTGAAGCAGAAAGTTTGTGCATGGGCAAACCGTATTCGGCGGTATAAGCGGCGAGTTGACCGGTACTCGCAGAATCGCATGTTCCAGAGCGATGAGAGGTGGGTTTATAGAGCTTGGGAGCGACCTGAACAAAATGTGACGGATGGGTGCCGCCCGGATGATGTTGCCACGAGTACATTCTGGCGCAGCATTTGGTCGGTGCCCGTCTGTCACACTGAGGGTGGCTGGATGCGTGATCTCGAGCGTGTGTGCGAAGCTATACCAGAAATGGAGAAAATAGACATCAGCCCATTAGATGTAGCCAGAGCAGTCCGTCCGTTACCGAATTGGAAGTCTCCAGGACCGGACGGGCTGCATAACTTCTGGCTAAAGTGGTATAGCAGCTCACACGCGCTTCTAGCATCTCAGTTCCAGTCATCCTTAGAGTCTGGGTCGCTGCCTGAGTTCCTAACAACTGGTGTTACCCACCTGCTCCATAAAACAGGTAGTCCCGCGGAACCTAAGAATTATAGACCGATAACGTGTTTGTCGACGGTCTATAAACTTCTTACATCCATCCTGAGAGCGAAAATTAATCGGCACATTGACAGTAATTCAATTATGTCTGCCTCTCAGAATGGATGTAGGAACAGGTCCCGCGGTACTAAGGAACTACTCCTCATAGACATGGCCATAAGCCAGCAGGTTCGTCGATCCCACAAGGATTTGTCGACATGCTGGATAGATTATAAGAAGGCCTACGACTCTGTTCCACATACATGGCTCATGAGGGTGTTGGAGTTGTACAAAATAGATGCAACTCTGCGCACCTTCCTTGGGTCATGTATGGGGCAATGGAAGACAGTCCTTCGCTATCCAGGATGTCGACCAATCCAGGGGAGTGATGAACCTATATGGATTAAACGGGGAATATTTCAGGGCGACAGTTTGAGTCCTCTTTGGTTCTGCTTGGCCCTGAATCCTCTAAGCACATTGCTGGAGGACTCGGGGCTGGGCTATCGGTTGAGAAGAGGTGGTCAAGCCATATCTCACCTTCTTTCCATGGATGACCTGAAACTCTTTGCCCCCAACAATTTGCGACTGATGGAGTTACTGAAGGTAACTGAAACTTTCAGTAGCGCGATCAGGATGGAATTTGGTGTGGACAAATGTGCAGTCATGCATGTAAAGCGAGGGGAGATTATGGAATCCGAAGGGATCCAACTCTCGGATTTCATACACCTTAGATCCCTCTCCTCGACCGAAACATACAAATATTTGGGTATGTCGGAAGCGTTAGGCATTAATGTTACTGACATGAAACAATCGCTGAAGGAGCGCTTCTTTGGCCGCCTGAAAAAGGTATTGAACAGCCTTTTGTCGGGCGGGAATAAGGTGCGCGCCTTCAACGGTTGGGTCATGCCGGTTTTGATGTACTCTTTCGGCATACTCAAATGGACTCAGACCGAACTCGACGCCCTGGATAGGAGGGTCCGTACGCTGCTGACCGCAAACCGGATGCATCACCCACGTTCATCGGTGATGAGACTGTACATCCCGCGGAAGTGTGGAGGTCGAGGCTTTTTAAACGCTAAGACTCTCCACAACCGCGAGGTGTGCAGTCTAAGAGAATATTTTCTAGAAACCGACGTGGGTATGCACCGAGATGTGGTCTCAGTGGACAAGGGACTCACCCCGTTGTCCATGGCAAAAGAGAACTGGCGCAAACCTGTAGTACTCACTACTGATGACCGCAAGGAGATATGGAAAGGCAAGGAGCTTCACGGGCGCTTTTATCGGGCTCTTCATGGGCCTGATGTAGATTTCTTGGCGTCCGTGGCCTGGCTACGTTTCAGCGACCTCTTCGGGGAAACTGAAGGTTTTGTCTGTGCGATTATGGACGAAGTTATCTTGACGAATAACTACCGGAGACATATTATGAAGGATGGGACGGTTGACGTGTGTCGGGCATGCCATCGTCCGGGTGAGTCCATCAGACATATTATCTCTGGTTGTTCTCGTCTTGCTAACAGCGAGTATTTGCACAGGCATAACCAAGTGGCCAGGATTATTCACCAGCAACTGGCTTTGAAATACAAACTTGTGGATTCTGAGGTGCCGTATTACAAATATGTGCCCGACCCAGTTCTCGAAAATGACCATGTCACGTTGTACTGGGATCGGTCTATCATCACTGACAGGACTATTGTTGCAAATAAGCCTGATATAGTGGTGATAGACCGATTAGCGCGCCGCACAATGATAATCGATGTCACCATCCCACATGACGAGAACCTCGTGAAAGCTGAGAAAGAGAAACAAATGAAATATCTTGATTTAGCACACGAGGTTGTCGATATGTGGAATGTGGACTCGGCTGTCATTGTGCCGATAGTCGTTACCGCCAACGGCCTGATAGCCAAAAGCCTCGACGACCACCTGTCGAAGCTGTCGTTGCACGGTTGGATCAAGGGCCTGATACAGAAGGCAGTACTCCTCGATACGGCTCGCATTGTGAGGAGGTTCCTGTCTCTGGAGCCCTAACCACCGGTAGCTTGGACCCTGCTCCCGACACCGGCGGACTACTATTTTTTATAATTTTAAATGTTTTTTTTTTTTTTCTTTTTTATATGATTTGTAAGAAATATTTAAAATTATAATTTATATATGTATAGAAAATTAATAAACGACATAATAATAATCCTTTTATTTCAGGTTATTTCACCCATAACAATCAAGTCACATAAATCTAATAAATAAATCAATCAAATTAAACACTAAAATTAAATCATTAAAATCGAAATAAATAAAATATAAATTCAATAAATTAAATAAAAATCACTAAAATATGTCACTAAAATTAAATCATTAAAATCAAATAAAATAGTATAACATCTAGCAAGCCTTCTAATCATTAGGCGCACAATTTCAATACAAACACACATACAAGACATTAAATAAAAATTACACTTATTCATTTACATTCATTCTATAAAGATAAAAACAAATACATAATTATAATTTTCTTACCGGCATTGGAACAGCAACATGCCTGCCACAGCAATGCCGGATATACGGGCAGTCCAGCCTGTTGGCGATCATTGCCAGGATAGCATACCCTTCCACATCAACTTTCGAATAAAAAATGGTTATTGTTATTAATTTTAATCCTCTACGTACCTAAATGTTATTTTCTTTTCCAATAATTATATTTTTGTAATGAATTTTAATCTGTAATTAATTTATTGTTGCTATTATTGTTGGACTAATTGTTTTTTATTGTTATATTAATTGATTTTTTTTTATAATGGCGAGAATATGTTCCACTCGTTGGGTATATTGGTAAATCTTAGCGGAAAACTGTCTCTCAAGATACAGGTTGCCCAAGTTTGGGAAAGTAGGGTTCATACTCAATGGTTACATTCCACAGATTTTATAGGCATATACCTACATACACCACTGCTAATTAAACAAAAATGTAACCTTTTTTATTTTTGTGTCAAAAAACATAAATTATTTATTCATCTTTATTCATCTAAAGTTATCCAATCGAATACATTTTTTAATAAATAAAACAATAATTTTATTTTGTTTACTTTCAGGTGGTATTATCGGACTTTTACTGGGGCTGCTGTTACCACAGCGTTATGTTGGTAAGTCTTCTAGACCTCATAAAATAAGTCGATGGCTTCACATTCTCCAATTTACAGGTGAGCCATAGCGACCCCATTTCCCGGAAATGTCAGACATTGCCTTTGTGGCCTTTGCACTATGTAATATTATATCCCGGTAAATGGGTCGGTAGGCTAGTATTATATTATCTGTGGTCTTACTTACCTATATCTTTATCTTTTCAAAAAACGTTGCCCCACACTAGAAATTACTCCTGTATCGCGGGTGCGTTCACAAACATGTAAACTCACATACACAAGACACCCAGACCCGGTACAACTATCTGTTGGCCATACAAATATTTGTTTCGTGCCGGGATCAAACCCGCGACACGCAGCGCAGCAGCCGAACGCTCAACGTGTCGTCAAATTATTGCACACCACATCAGTACATCGAAACTGTTATTCCATTTTTTGAAGTGTAACTAACATAAAAACACGGAACATGGTGCACCCCGACTCGGATAGGTTATGTTCGAAGGGGATGGCGGGGTCTTATGAGCGAGGGAAGCAAGCGAATTCAAACCCCGCCATTCCCATCGTGGTTATTTTTAACAGACTTTCGAAAAAGGAGGAGGTTCTATGTTCGACTGTATGTCTACTGTATTTTGTATGTCCGCGCGTTTCTCCGTCAGTTGTGAACCGATTTTCAAAATTCTTTTTTTATCCAAAAGAATATACTCCCGAGGTGGTCCCATATAAATTTTATCGAAATTGCTTTAGCGCTTTTTGAGAAACTGAACAAAAACGAAAAATACGCATATCTTGATGACGTTTTTGTGTTCTCCAAATGTTTAAATTCCACGTTCCATGTTATTGAGGTTTTTAGTTCTGGGGTATAACAACTAAAAAGCGAAAAATAAAAAACTTTTTTACAAAAAAAAAATCGACTTCCAAAAAAAAAATACACTAAAAATTTTAAAATAACTTTAATTTCGGAAGACGGTGTTAAATATCGAAGAAATAAAATACAAACACCGACTTCCAAAATTAAAGTTATTTTAAAATTTTTAGTGTATTTTTTTTTTTGAAGTCGTTTGTTTTTTTTTGTAAAAAAGTTTTTGTTATTATAAACGGCTCCAACAACGCCTTTTAAATAAATTTTGAATCACTAATATCAATCTGCCCGCGCCTTTTCTTAACTTATCTTAGCTGAATACCAGTATTTTACATGGAGCGACTGCCTATCTGACCTCCACAACCCAGTTACTGGGTAACACGATACCCTTGGTAAGACTAGATGTCAGGCTTTCGGGCTTCTGACGATCCGTAACGACTGTCAAAGATCCACGATTGACAGCCGGGAACAACGGCTTAACGTGCTTTCCGAGGCACGGAGGAGTCTCGGTATGAAAATATGGTCACCCCTATGGCAAGTGTAACTTAACCTGATGGATCGCGCGTTATTACTTTAGCCACGAGCTCCTCTAATAATTTGAATCACTAATAAATAATCATTTTAATAATTTTTCATTTAATTTGAATCACTTGGCTGAGTCTTGGTCAGTCATTTTCAAAGGGCTGACTTTCAATACGCCAAGTTTATAACGTTGAGTGATTCTAGTTCAATTAACTATCGGCCATTTAATTGAACATGAACGGCCTAGGCGTCCAATTAACTGGCTTATTCAACCAGATGGCTGCGGCACATACAAAATAACTAGTCCGCCATCTTTGAAAGTCCGCCATATTGGATTTAGAATGACGTCACTTAGTTCACGCACTAGTGTAATCTGAGTACTTACTATTGGCTTTCGTGATTTTTTTATACTTTTCCTTATTCAAGTTATTTGTTCTCTAAACCAGAGCTGGAGGTGTGGCCTCGCTCCGAGGAGTACAACTGGGACCAGCCGCTGATACAGGTGCGGGGCAATGACCCCGGTAGCTGGCACAACTGGTACCGGAAGCTCAATGACTTCCTCAGAGGTAAGTACCTTTCTAGATGCGCCAGAAGTCGCAAGTGTCATTCTGCAATGATAATATGTATATCTAATGATTTCAGTACAGTGCAGAAGAAATGAAAAATTAATTTAGCCTGCCCCCTAGCCAAATAATTTTTCTATTATCGTTTACGCTAACGCTTAGTACAAAATGATAGATAAGATAAGTCACGTGACAATTCTCTCCGCAGGTAATGTCATTGTCATACATTTTTAACCGATTGCGCGACGCAAGGGAGGGTAATGTGTTTATCAGCCTATGTATGTATGTTTGTTCCTTTGTGGCACTATAGACACCAAAAGCGTGAAACGATTTTGATAATTCTTACGTCAATTGATTCGTCTTAATCTTGTGAGTGCTACTAAAGACATGACAGTAATCAAAATACAATGTGGCAAACACCAGACGCCATATTGTTAAAAAGAAAAAAATTAAAGTCCACGAACTATATTAAGTGGGGTATCAAAATGGCGAGGCGATTCCAAAAATATAACTCACTAAAATGTAGAAAATAAAAATTTTAAATATTTTCAAAAACCAGACTGTAAAACAAAAAAGTGCCAAACAAGTCACTTTTCAAGCAGTTTGATGTAGTTGGTGGCATGAAATCAATAATTGAACTAAAATAACTGCCACCAACTGCATCAGACTGCTTGATAAGTGACTTGTTTGGAACTTTTTAGTTGTTTTTTAGTCGGGTTTTTTGAAAATATTTAATTTTTTGTACTAAGCGTTAGCGTAAACGATAATAGAAAAGTTATTTTGCTAGGGAGGCTGGTTATCCTACTTCCTACTTTTATACCTACCTATTTAATATTATAAATGCGAAAGTTTGGATCGATGAATGTTTGTTACTAAATCACGCCAGAACGGCTGAACGGATCTGGATGCAATTTGGCACAGGTATAGATTATAGTCTGGAATAGCACCTAGGCTTCTTTTTATTCCAGGAATATATTCCCTTGGGATAATATTTGACTTTCATGCGGGCGCAGCCGCTGGCAGCAGCTGTACATGAGAGTTTGTTTTTAACAACATAAGTTCCCGCCTAACCTGTAACTTCAGCAGGTAATGGATACTGTATACCTCTCCAAACTACTCCTATTTGTTACAAAAAAAACCTGAAGATTTTGCACGAAGTAAGGAGACGGATCATGTAACAGTTGGGACGGGCAAAACCAAAATCAAAATCAAAAGTCATTTATTCAAACTAGGCTGAGAGCCAGCACTTTTTGAACGTCAAAGTTCTACATAAAGACAGTCCCCCAAAAACGCCCGCCCGTCACCACTTCCTAGTGTTTTAGCTGTGAAGAAGAAGTGGCCAACAAACTCCACAGCAACACATCTGTCTGTTAAGTTTGAAGAACTTGAATCTATTTCATTATATGCAACAATCTTAACATATTTGTATGTAACGTATGTAAAACAGAAAAATAAAGATATGTCGTCTAAAATATAGTCATAATAAAAATTATCCGCCACTTGTTAAATAGCACACTCAATTATGCCATTAAAAACGAACTCAAGCGGATTAATTCTGAAAATGAGTTACTGCACCCCTGGGCACTCAGGCAGGGAAGGAACAGGGGTGGGTTTTAGTCAATAAGAGTCTGACACGCCCTCCCGCTCCACCCAGAGCGGGAAAAGTCATTGGAGGATTTTCCAACCCCCCAAAAATGGCAGATTTTGTGAGAAACAAAACAATAGTAACACACGGTGCACGGTCGTAGACTCACGCGCTACAGCTGAAAACTACCTACTCCCAGTCTAGTGAGTTATTATTATTTCTCTCGCTTTCGAGTTGATGCATATTTTTTTAATTATTTGAAAACAACAACCAACAAACATTTTTATTTTTTAAGTTTAACTCTATGATTCAATAGTAATCGTTAAAATTTCATAGTGTACGAGTATATGAAATGTCACGTGACCACAGTCAGATAATGTTCTAACACTTCTACCAGTTTACGAGACCGCCATTCCTGAGGAGCCCCCCAGAGCACCATGTTCTGTCCACAATCAACGCGACCAGCACCTGCGCTCCGACCCTTGCGATATGGCCATGCGCCTTTGGGCCCCCTGCACCGCTGACGAATTCTATGGCTACGCCCGGGGGAAGCCCTGCGTCTTTCTGAGGCTGAATCATGTGAGTATCACAGCAGCGAGTCTAGACAAATAACTTTTCTGTTAGTGTTCACGCCAAACGCTTAGTACAAAATGTATGGCAATAACATTACTTACGAATTTTTTGATGCCCAATGAGCTTTACTCCTACCGGATTTTTTATGCCTCTTGTACATATTTTATTTATTTAGTTATTTATTAGTTTAGTATAATACGTATTGTAGTTATAGTCTATTAAAACAAATATATAAAAAAAAGTTACTCTAGACAATTTTCTTCTTAATTTGATATTTGAAATTATTAATTTTTAGCATAGTGTAAAAAATTTGTAAAGTTTTGTCTAACGCGGATAAAAAATTGAGAATCACGCAAAATTTATAGAGCGTATTTTTATGAAACTTTCACCATTTTAAAGATAATTTAATTTTTTATCTTTTAGTATACGTGTTTTAGTATAATACTTGTTGTTTTATGTATAATAAATTAATAATGCTTCTAATTTGGGAAAGCGCTCCTTGATGAGCGAGTCTATTACTGGGTGGATGTACGACGCGTTGCGTGAGCCCAGCACAGAACGCGCAAGCTAACTACTCAAAGTCGTTGGCATGTAACTGCGCCTGAATGAGGTTCTACACTTATACATATATAGGTTGACTGGTAATTAGTGACCGATACTTAAACACATGATTGTACTCATGATAACACAACAGCCGTATAAAATTCTCGCACGCGCGCCTGTGAGTCCTGTGACCTATCAGGTGTTAGCCGCGTGATGCCGTTCTAGTGAGAACACTATATGTTTCTTTGGGAAAGTTGTTTGTTATCATGAGTACAATCACGTGTGTCAGTATCGGTCACTAATTACCAGTCACCCTATATTTTTGTTTGTCTAAAACCTTTACCTCACTATGACGCCACTGGCGGTACGGCCAGTTGAGTTCCACACAAAATGTATACTTACGGCTCGATGGAGGGTATACCTACCTCACTCGGTGACCGCTTGGTTGCGCAAAACTTTATACATTTTATTGGTGACGCGACTGGTCCCGCTGCCACTAGCGTCCCAGTGAGGTATAGGCCTAAACCTTCGAGGACTGTGTGATGTCTGCAACAAACTGTTAATTTCCTCAGGTCCACTACTGGGTTCCGGAGCCCTACAACTTGACGTCACAGCTGCAGATTCCACCTGACATGCCAATGCACATTCGAGAGGCCATGGTAAGTGATTTCAAAGAACTAAACTAACTAACAAATTTTCCTAATTTCTGGCAAAATTGATACCGCAAAACCATGGCGAAAGGTTTTCATGAATGTGAATCCCATACCTAGGTACTATAACTCCTCGGATCCCCAAGGAGCCCGTGGCTAAAGTAATGACAGCCGCACGGGTTGATCCATCAGGTTAAGCTACGTTTGCCGGGGTTGGTCCATGGATGGATGACCATCTTTACATAGGTACCGAGATTCTTCTGTACCTCGGCAAGCACGTTAAGCCGTTGGTTATCCGTTATCCTCATACGCAAATCCTTTTATCACCCTGAGGTTTGCTGTTAAAAAACCCATAATTATGCTGGGTTAAGCTCGCTCTTGCCACTAACTGGCATTTTGTGTCTGTACAATTATGTTTTATCTGCAATAAAGAATAATATTAATATACCTATTACCGTTTTATAACAATTTTCCCAGAATTTGTGGTAACAAATTCTGGGAAAATTGTTGTGTGCAACACAAGAAATTAAAAAGTAACTTAATATAAATTATAATTTCGGAAGTCGGTGTTTGTATTTTATTTCTTCGTTGTTTGACACCTACTTCCGAAATAAAAGTTATTTGCCAATTTCTTGTGTTTTTCTTGTTTGGAAGTCGCTTATATTTAAAAGTTTTTTATTTTCACTTTTTATTTGTTAAATACCCCAGAACTAAAACTAAGTACTAAAGTAACGCCCGAATTGATAACCCCAATAACATGGAACATGAAATTTGAACATAATAGTAATTGGAGGAGACCATAACGTTATAGGTTTAAGTACATATTTTTTGTTTTTGTTGATTTTTTCAAAAAGTGCGAAGCAATTTTGATAAAATTTATATTGGACCACCTTTGTAGTATATTATATTCTTTCAGATAACAAAATAATTTTGAAAATCAATCCCCAACCGTCAGAAAAATCGATGGACATACAGGGTGTAATAGAAAGGTGTGGTCATATTTTAAGAACTGCATCTGCCCATCGATAAGAACAATTTTCTTCAAGAAAACCTGAGGAAATTCTCAAAATTTTTTTTTACCTCCCATACAAATATTGATCAGCTGATGATAACTTTGTATGGGAATTTTCAATTTTTTCTTAGAGAAAGTTGTTCATAGCCATGGGCAGAACCGGTTCGCCATATGACCACACTTTTCCGTTACACTCTGTATATAAAAATTTAAATAAAACGTACATACAGTCGAACATAGAACCTCCTCATTTTTTTAAAGTTGGTTAAAAACTGAAAAAAATCTCAGTTGCAAATAGGTCACACACACTATCACGTCCTGCCGGAAATACGTCGAGTTACAAATAACCCTGGGCCTGCAGTCTCGATATTGATAGCGAAACTTTCGTTAGCTGCCGATCGCTATATTACTAGCCGTTAAAAAACTCCCTCATTTGTGAGGAAAAAATTTAGATCATGACCGGAAAAAATAATTGAGATTCTTGAAATATGTAGAGTGACGGCGTAAATTTTAACTTGCAAGCACTATTTTTCATGAAAACTTATAATTTATTTAAATTTTAATGAATAACTTTTACTTTAAATTAACTTAAACTTTTTTATTAACTTAAACTTTAAATTAACTTTGCAAAATATTAAAGGACATAAAAGTTTGACTGCTTGCAACATTAATTTCTTAGCGAACGAATTCGGTCGTTACGCGATCGTTAACTATGTTGAGAATGCAGGCCCTGGACTGCCCAGGACCTGCATTATAAGTTTTCATGAAAAATAGTGCTTGCAAGTTAAAATTTACGCCGTTTCTGTACATATTTCATTATTTATAAAGGTAATGATCAAAAAATTTTCCTCACAAATGAGGGAGTTTTTTAACGACTAGTAATTTAGCGATCGATAGCTAATGTAAGTTTCGCTATCAATGTCGAGACTGCAGGCCCAGTATGGATATGCATTACAAAATCGTTAAACACGCGCATACGTCTTCCCATTGAAATGATTTTTAATCCACTCAAACGTGATTTAACTTCTTCCTCCAGCGCCACCGGCCGGCGCACCAATACGGAGACTTCGTGTGGGTCTCGTGCGAGGGCGAGTTCAGCGCCGACAAGGAGAACATCGGGCCCATTCAGTACATCCCCGCGGAGTATCCTCCTGGGTTCCCGCTGAGTCGGCTGCACACTGCTGACCGCATCCCGTACTCCGCCAGGAACCAGCCTGATCAGGTCCCAGGACCTCTGGTGGCTGTGCACTTCGAGAACCCACGACGTTAGTGTTTCATTCTTAGTAATCAAACTATACTACTTACCATAGTATTGCACACTGCTTGAAACTACGTGTAGTAGGGTCCTTCCGACCTTTCATTTGCTGGCTGAGTGTCTAGGGGCGCCATTTTGACCATAGTGCGAGAAAAAAAAAACAGAAGTATTGTCCATGCTTTCTCTCTTTCTTTTTAGTCAAAACGCCGCAGGCTTCACCGCCGACTTCGTTTTTTTGTGCGTGAGCGATTAAGTCACTACTGACAAAATTTCCTAATTAACTTGGTCGGATAGTAATTGCCTAGGCTTTTTTTCTGGAAACATTTTGAAGTATTGTAATAAGCCTAACTGATTTCCAGGTGGTGTTGTGATCAACGTAGAATGCCGCATCTGGACCCGCGACATTTTCTACGACCCCAAGAGCCGCTACGGACGCGCGCGGTTCGAGTTGTTCGTCGAATAAGATGGCAACACTGGAAGAAGTCTAAAAAAAATGTTTTTTTATTTCAGGAAAATTCTGTTTTAATTTTTATAAACCTACTTAAGTTACCACCAAGTCTTCAACTGCCAGATAATTACGTGCATCTTTTATTACCTACTATAGCAACTTACTTAAAAAGACCTTAATTTTACCTACTTTTATTCATTCTTCTTAGCTCTTCTTTCTGATTGTTCTTTTTGTTGTAAAGTTTTCTTCTATAGAGGTATCTTAATTATTGATCTAAAACCAACTAACCTACCTATCGTCGCCTTAGAGTGAAAGAGGTTACTTACATATGGAAGAAAAAACTGCGCCCTGTAAAATTTTATTACTACCACAGCTTATTCAATTATGTGTAGTACAATTTTTAATTTTCAATTTGGATAGGTTTACCTAATAAACGTTTTGAGAAAGTCGTAAAAGCGTAAAATGCTACTTGCGAGCTTTTCATTAGTTTTCATAGAGACACTCGCGAACAACGATCATTATAGCCCCGCGAGTTTTACGAGTTTAGCATTAACCATCATAGATGGCGTTACAGGTTACTAAACTTTTTTGTCTGAAACTAGGGCGTGCGTCTCGAAGTTTTATTTATAAACCGGACAAATGCAGCAGTGTAGGGTTCCGTAGTCGCCCGTTATGCACGCGGAGTTAGAAGAAGTCTTTGTTTAAGAACATATTAATTAAGTTCACGTTTTTACAGACAATAACGTTAAAACAAAAATAAAAATCTTTTATTTTTCCAAAATTTTACATGTTAACTACCAGTTTTATATATTGAATACATAATAACTTCACCTAAATATTTTTTTTCTTAGGATTTTGTGCTTTGTGCAAAGTTTTCCAAGTACCTACATTTTAAAAGTTGGTCGACTATTACTCTTAAAATAAAAGAGCTAACTTACACGTGATAGTTTTCCTTCAACGTTTGTTACAATTAAATACTACCATCACAATTTTTTTCAGATATTTCAAGCCAACAGTTTAGCTTTTAGTGGGAAGGGGACACTCGACTCGAACAAAAAATACCACTTTAAAGTTTAAAATTTCTCAAACGAATCACTGAATCGAAAAATACCTAGTCTTTAAAACCCCTCAATCACTTTGAGGAGCTCGTCCAACGATACCCCACATGCAAAATTGCAGCTTTATAGTACTAACAGTCTATAAACTATGCCTCGGACGGACAGACGGACAGAAAACGTAATAAAAATTAGTTTAAGGATAACTAGCAATAACGACATCTTTTGCTTAAGATTTACTAAAATTATCTTAATTTTAAGACTTCATACTGCTTTTGTAAGAAAAAAGAATGAATGTTAGATTTTAGAATAAATAGGTGTTTAGATTTGAATATAACTTAATTATCTCTCAAATACTGCTACTTCTGTTTTATAAATAATGATAAAAAATAGTACATAATTGAGTACCTATTGAAAAAGATCAATTATTTAGAAATAATTTATTTAAATCTTAGATATGAGATAAGAATTGTATTCCCACTTATTTAGATTATTAAAATAGATGTTGTCTTTTTCAGCTTTCTATAAATATTCTATTTACCTACAAATATTTATATGTGAATGTTGTAAATGTACCTATTATTTCCAAAAATATATCGAGATAAATACCTACACTTGAAAAAGTAAAATATATTTATGTAAATCTACCTCCTTCTTTATATAAATGCCAAATGTTTATTAAACCTGTTTGTATCTCTAAATCAAAAATAAAAAATCCTTTAACATACCTTCCTTTATCATATTAAAATATAGATAATGTTATACTACTAATTTTTTAAAATAAATAAAACGAATGATCTCTGTTGACTCCTAATGTAAACATAATATGATTGATTGTTATTTAAGACTTGTAAATAAATAATTAATATAAACGTGTTAAGTTCAAACGATGTTATCCAGTTGCCAGACAGCCTACTTTTGTGTATGTGTCATCTTATGAATAAAAATGTTTAAAAAATATAACTTTTTTGTGTAAGTACCCCAAAGTCGTAGAGATTAGGCTGGACGGTCAAAAGTATTGAACAACCCGTTTACTAGGCGTCACAAACTTTCACTGAAAGACACTTCTGCAGCACTCTTTTACTTAGCAGGGATGAAGATAGATTAAAACAACTCAATTGATTTACAACCGTGTATTGAGATCACTTTTGCCTGACAACATTTTCGACCCAGTCAACTCACGGAGAATAATAATAATAATAATAATAATAATAGATTTATTTATGAGGCTATAAAAATCCATAATAATACAATTTTACATATTACATTTTGTATGATGTGATGATATTTAAAAATGTCATTAAATTCAATTACTAAATGTGAATCAGTACAATTTAAAAAGATTGAAAGTCAAGAAAATAAAAATAAATTAAAATTGCAATAAACTAAAAATAGAAATGTCATAAATTCAAAATGAAAAATGTCAATAAATTAAATTACAAAATAATAAATTATCTTAATTTCTCTCTACAGATTATATAATTAGATCAAAATAAAAAGAGTAAAAAGTTGAGCAACTGCGCCTGAGCTAGGCCGAGCCTGTATTTCAGGACGCAGTTCACCTCCCAGAAAATACAGTGAACAATAATAATATCATTATCATTAGTCTAGCGTTTACAGATATCACCTTACAACAATGTATCGTTTACAAAATAATTTTAGAGTATGTGCTGTTGAGTGTTTAAGTTGTGTGTGTTGTGAGTGTAATTTTGTCTTAACTTAAGATTCTTAGGAGCTCTTCTGTAGTTTTATAATTACATGTGAGTAGAAAATCTAACAATTTGGTTTTGCATTCCTGTTTAGTTAGTGTGTAAATATTAAGAGTACTATTTAGTCTATTGTAGAGGAAAGGACCGCTGAAACAGAAAAACCGATGTGTAAATGAATGTTTAAATTGAGGGGGTCGGGGGACTACAGCATTGCGACGACGTTTTAGCAGAATATTCCTGTCTAGGGGGGTAAGAGAGTGTTGTTTGAGAGTTGTGTTCAAGATGTAAAGTTGGCGAACGGTTGGTAAGTTCCAGGACCGATACAGGAGATGTGTAGGGTAATCAATGGGTCGAAAAGAGCTAACCTTTAGAATTGCACGTTGTGCTATTTCGAGAGGAAGCAGAATGGTTTTGCAAGCTCCACCCCAGCATGTTATGCAATACGTTAGTAGCGATTGACAAAGTGCCATATAAACCTTTCTTAATATGATTATATCTGCTACATGTCGTAAGTTTTTAAAAACATAAATCAGTTTTCTAAGTCGGGATTGAAGTAAAGATATGTGTGCTTTGAAGTTCAGAGATGAGTCTAGAATAACTCCCAAATATTTAACTTCAGTTCTTCTGATTAGACAAGGACAATTACAAGTAGTGGCATTTGTTAAATGGGCGTGGATGGAATGCGATTTTAAATTGAGTTCAATTGGGGGCTTGTAGGGGTTTCTTGTATAGAATGGCATGTACATAGTTTTGTCTGAATGTAATGTGAGAAGATTTTGTTTCAGCCAGTAGGAAACCTTGTCGAAACCATTCTGTGCCAGCATGAAAGCACTATCCCATGTCTCAGCACAAAATAGCAAAACCGTATCGTCAGCATACGAAATAATGATGCCTTGATCCAATTTCAACTCACAGAGGTCATTTAGGTACACCAAGAAGAGTGTAGGACCTAGGACTGAGCCTTGTGGGACACCAAAAGGGACAATTTGATCAGTGCTTATGTAGGAATCTACTTTCAAGCATTGTTTACGACCGGTTAGATAATCTTCTAACAATTTCAGCTGCAAACCTCTTATACCCAGGCGTTCCAATTTTGCTAGAAGACGAGGGACAGACACCGTGTCAAACGCCTTGGCAAGGTCAAGGAAGATAGCAAGCGCTTTGTTACCATCATCAAGGTTTCTAATAATATGGTCTGTAAGTTTATGCATAGCATCCTCCGTTGACCTGCCAGAACGGAAACCAAATTGACCAGATGAAATTAAATTATTGTTTTCGAGATACTTTACAAGTCTACTATTTATTATTCTCTCTAGAATCTTAGAGATAGCTGGTAGAATAGCAATTGGTCTATAGTTACAGACAAAAATCTTAACAGCGAGATTCAGAAAACGCCCACAAATGAACAACGCCATCTATCGGCACATTGATTAACAATTTGGTCAAACAAGTATTCAAATGTGGAAGATAATTCGCCACTAATTATTATTTGCTATGTGTTTCTCGGTCCTTGATTTAATAGTTTTAATATATTTATGTATAAAATACATTTCTATAATTTAAAAAAAAAACTAAAAACACGCTCTATTTTTTAACCGACTTCGAAAAAGGAGGAGGTTCTATGTTCGTCTGTACGTATGTTTTTTTTCTTTTTTTTTATGTATGCCCACCGATTTCTCTATCAGGTGTGGACCGATTTAAAATTCTTTTTTTATCCGAAAGAATATACTCCAGAGGTGGTCGCATTTAATTTTTATCGAAATTCCTTCAGTGCTTTTTGAAAAACTGAACAAAAATGAAACCTCTATATACATATATAGATGACGTAGGTATTGGTTTTCTCCAATTACGAGTATGTTTAAATTGCACGTTCCATGTTACTGGGGTTTTTAGTTCTGGCGATAACAACTAAAAAATTAAAAATAAAAAACTTTTTTACTTACAAAAAAAAAAACAACCGACTTCCAAAAAACAAAATTAATAGACTAAAAATTAAAAAATAACTTTAATTTCGGAAGTCGGTGTCAAATAACGAAGAAATAAAATACAAACACCATGAAAAAAAGTTTTTTTATTTTCTACTCAACAAACCCTTTCATTTGATACCCATATTTTTAAAATGCATAATAAATAACAAGTCCATCCTTGGGAGTCCGCCATATTTGATTTAGAATGACGTCACTTAGCAACCATGCATTGTCATCGGTCCTTGATAAGTGTGCGAAGTCAAAATCACGTTCAAAGATTCCGTTACATAGAAAGCATGACAAAACTAAATGTTAAAAAAACTACTGCAAAAAACAACTAAACCGTAAAAAAAAAAACTGTAGGTATTTTAAACTATCCTCCACATCACTATCCCTGGCTAGTGCGGAGATAACCCGCATAAGTGGTTCCACCGGGGTTTGGAATCACCCTAACGAGCCCTCTAGTTTGATACCCATAAGATCATGTCACAAATAAATACGACTTCCTTTAAACATTTTGTTTGATGAAGTGAAAACTTCTTCAGGCGCGTTGGACAGTTTGTTCAAGTTTTATTGTTATCACTTCTGACGCGACGGTACACCCGAAGTGCCAGGTTTTTTATTTTAATTCATATGGCCTACGTCACTTCGGCTGTCAAACCCAATCAAATGATAGGTACCTATGTCATTTGTTGAAATCCATCCAGTCGTTTACGTTACACTACAGGGCATGCCAAATAAATAGACATACAAACATACATAAACAAACTGTCGAAAAACATAACCTAACCTCCTTCTGGGGCAGTCTGGTAAAACGCATTACGGATCATAGTATCCTACGTCATAATTTCGACTCTGTAATTGAATGATTTTATTTTTTTAAGTAGGATTTAACAACACTTTTGCAAGTCAAAATTTTTTTTGTCAGATTTAGCTAGATGAGGCCGGTGTTTCCTAGCTGACTACCCTGAGAAGAAATACCGAAACAAACTCAGAGATCAAAGTTTCTTTTAAAGTGTTCAAATCCATACAATATGTACTGGTCAAATCATATGAGAACCATGTACGTTTATGTCTGGGATGAGCTTTTGAGGAAAGCAACACGCAAATTCGAGTGGACCTGTCCAGACAGTGCAAGCATTTGTCAGTTATCGTGAAGCTCAACTCAGAACTTTGAGGAACTCAACGAACCGACGAACAATACCAAAGTAAGGACATTTGGCTAGGCCGCAAAAATACTCAAACTGCCAGACAATCATAAAATCTACATGCATATAACGCCATACCTACATAGTTCCCGCATTCACATTATGCTATATGAGGACCATACAGCTTAGTGTCTGTAATGATCTTTTGAAGAAAGAACCACACATATTTGAGTGGACCTGTCCAGACAGTGCAAGCATTTGTCAGTTATCGTGAAGCTTAACTCAGAACTTTGAGAAACTCAACACACCGACGAACAATACCAAAGTAAGGACATTTGCGTAGGCCGCATAAATACTCAAACTGTCAGAAAACGTTAAAAATTACTGTAAAAAGGAGGAGAATAATAATAATAATAACCCCCATATTCCTCACATTTACAATATTCATGTAATGAAAAATTAAAAATATAGTAGGTACCTATTCATGTCAAAAAATAATTTTATTATATACCTAATAAAATAAAATAATAATAAGTGAGACTAAATGTCTTGAATAACACAGAACTTAATTAATAGAATTTTATAAACTCTAATTCAACGGAAAATTATTTTCAAATAATCCGCTTCAGATAAAGTTTCTTTTCCTGGGTTGTCCATGTTGGCTTGGCCAACAACCAAAGAGTATAATAATAAATATAATAAAAATGTGCAGTCATGCATGTAAAGCGAGGGGGGATTGTGGAATCTGAAGGGATTCAACTCTCGGATTCCATACACCTCAGATCTCTCTCCTCAACCGAAACATACAAATATTTGGGTATGTCGGAAGCGTTAGGCATTAACGTTGCTGACATGAAGCAATCGCTGAAGGGGCGCTTCTTTGGCCGCCTTAAAAAGGTATTGAGTAGCCTTTTGTCGGGCGGAAATAAGGTGCGCGCCTTCAACGGTTGGGTCATGCCGGTTTTGATGTACTCTTTCGGCATACTCAAATGGACTCAGACTGAGCTCGACGCCCTGGACAGGAGGGTCCGTACGCTGCTAACCGCAAACCGGATGCATCACCCACGTTCGTCGGTGATGAGGCTGTACATCCCGCGGAAGTGTGGAGGTCGAGGCTTTTTAAATGCTAAGACTCTCCACAACCGCGAGGTGTGCAGCCTCAGAGAATACTTTTTAGAATCCGACGTGGGGATGCACCGAGAGGTGGTCGCAGTGGACAAGGGCCTCACCCCGTTGTCCATGGCTAAAGAAAACTGGCGCAAACTTGTAGTACTTACTACTGATGGCCGCAAGGAGGTATGGAAAGGCAAGGAGCTTCACGGGCGCTATTATCAGGCTCTTCATGGGCCTGATGTAGATAGCCTGGCGTCCGTGGCCTGGCTACGGTTTGGTGACCTCTTCGGGGAAACTGAAGGTTTTGTCTGTGCGATTATGGACGAAGTTATCTTGACGAACAACTACCGGAGGCATATTATGAGGGATGGGACGGTTGACGTGTGTCGGGCATGCCACCGTCCGGGTGAGTCCATCAGACATATTATCTCTGGATGTTCTCGTCTGGCTAACGGCGAGTATTTGCACAGACATAACCAAGTGGCCAGGATTATCCACCAGCAACTTGCTTTAAAATACAAACTTGTGGATTCTGAGGTACCGTATTATAAATATGTGCCCGACCCAGTTGTCGAAAATGACCATGTCACGTTGTACTGGGATCGGTCTATCATCACTGACAGAACTATTGTTGCCAATAAGCCGGATATGGTGGTGATAGACCGATTAGCGCGCCGCACAATGATAATCGATGTCACCATCCCACATGACGAGAACCTCGTGAAAGCTGAGAAAGAGAAACAAATAATGTGAGTAAAATAATGCTACCAACTGTATCAGACTGCTTGAAAAGTGACTTGTTTGGAACTTTTTACCGTTTTTTGTGGTCGGGGATTATTGACACCAGCCAGTCCATTTTTAGTTATTATTTTGTGGGTCTTTATTGGCAGATTATGAGTTTTTCTTTCTTCCTATTTCAAAAAAGTAAAACCAAAAAGCCAATGAACAAACAATAATATAATATTTTTAGCGCGGATAAACAAAAGCAGGAATTTGCGCGCGTTTACAGTACACGAACGTAACTCACACATTTGCGCGGAACCGTTTAGGTCGAGTATTGGTGAGGGCTCGAGAGCGCGGGGGTGTGCCCTGCTAAATTTCGTTCATAATAAGCAGTTCCACAGTCAAACAGAAAACACACAATCTGTGTTTTTAATTTGACTGCAGGATTGGCGGTCTTATTTTTATTCGTTGACCTGACTCATTTGCAACTTCTCAGCGAATATCGTTCATTTTTCAAAATAAAAGGTATTTCGAATGTGTTAAGAGATGAGGCATCCATACCCAAAGACTACTATAGTATAGTGTGTAGCCACACTCAAATAGCGTAATTTCAGCAGCAGGTTATTTTTAGTAGTTTTTTAAATTAATTTTTATTCATAACCATAAATTCAAGTCTTTCAGTCGGTTAAATAGTAATTATGTGCAAAAACATTTCTTTTTCCATTAGAATGCAGATGCAACTCATTCTAATATATTTTGCAGTATTTGGCAACAAATTTGTCGAGTCAGGCTTCTCGGCAAACTTCGCTGATGCAGTCAATACTACAATAACATTCTCAGCTCCATTTTACCGAGTTCGCGCCTGTTTCAATGATTCCACATAAAGTCCAGTTGCGTAGACACTTGAGACACAAAACTACACTAATTTTACATCACAATATCCACTAGGAATCAATAAACGAATAATTAAAACAGCTACTGAACTGCACACGAGAAAATCCCGCCAAAAAGTCCCATTTTTGAGTTTAATATTTGTGTTGCCATAATTTTAAATTACATAGTAGTTACTGAAAACGTTTAACTGGTAACCCAGCTCAGCTGTCGACAACGATGACAACTGACATTCCGTATCCGCAGTAGACGTTATTCCAACCGGATTATCGTTGTATCGCTTATTTGCACCGCATTTATAATTGTGAGATAGTTTGTGAGCCGTTATCTAAAGCATTGCGTCGCAATACATCCAAAATGTCTGGTCTTAGGTTTTGTTTGTTGTTAGCAGTATTATGCAGCTGTTCCCAGTACGGTGAGTGGTATTTCGTGAAACTATTTAGGTTGCAATAGGTTCTTTGTTGCTTTTTATCGTAATGTCGGCCCGAGTGCACAGTTCGGGCGCTTTGTTGCCGTGATTGAGCGTTCTTTGCGCAATTAACGATAAAAAGAGCTTGAACTTGCGCTGCCATGGTTCCGTGCGATTCTAGAAAAATTTACCCACAAATGCATATTGTTGAGTCGATTTTCTAACTTATTCTGTTTATAATACATGTAGGTATTGGTATAATTATGTTATCATGACACAGTCAATAGACATTTTGAGTCAATATTCATCAGGTTTGGTTATCTCTCAGTATCTAGTATTATAGGAAGGTTAATTTAATGAATAATTATTCTGAATGATGAATATGTATTACCTACAATAAAATTGATGTGAATGAAATGACCTCTATAGGAAAATTAACAATTGAATAGGTATCTAGATACTTTCAAAAATATCTCACAGTAGAAACAATGGATGTGTTTGTTACAAAAAGTCAAGTATAAATGACCTACATCTCTGTGTGCAGTTTACTTGAAGGTTACTTATTTAGAACAAATAAAAAATAACAAATCTAGTATTCTGTAAGTCATTTCAAAATCATAACTTTGTCAGATGCATGAAGGTTATATATTATGTAAAAAAGTATATACTTCTTCATTAGCAAGCCAAATAATGAATGTGTAGTTATTTATTTAAATTTTCAGTATGACAGATTTTGAAATTCTTCAGTATGAAATATTTTGCTTTCTATTGAAAAAAAAGATATGATCCTATATTGAGTCTTAGAGATTTAAAGGGGAAGTGCCAGGGTAACCCAATGATTTTAATGATTATAATTCTATATATTATACAGTTAAAAATGTTTAATAATTGTTATCATCCAGAAACTGTGGCTATTAGATTTGCTTAGGATTGAACTTAATAAAGTTATTTCTAAATAGGGTATTTGTCACAATTGTTTTGATTATTTGTATCAAAAAGTTACTTTATCGAAAAGAGATAGAATTTTTCAAATGCGTTCAAAATTAAGCAGGTTAGAAACCTTTTCAAATCTTGTGGAAGGGGAAACTATCAAGTAATAGAAAAAGGATGCACACACATAAGTATGACGTCACTGCCATTACGTTTCTTCTTCTTCGTCGTTCCCTCCTAACTGCTGAGAATCGCGGCCACGCGACGTGGCTCCAAGTTTTGCGGTCTTCTGCAATGTGGTACTACAGCTCGGTATTAAGGCGTATATATCCGCCAAGTGGCGCCCTCATTGAATAAAAAAATCGTAGCAAAGCGTAGAAAATAAAGATTAAAGAATCCTATGTTGCGCTTGTTACAAAGAGGATAAGGTATTTTTACGTGGTTAAAACAATACTCAAGTAATATGTGGCAAAAGTGTGAAAAACGGCCGTTTTTGTTACTTTTGCTTACTACTTTGGATACGAAACACTTTCAGTCTTGTTTTAAAAACGTAAAAATACCATATCCTATTTGTAACAAACGCAACATAGGATTCTTAAATCTTTATTTTCTATGCTAAGATACGAATTTTTATTCAATGAGGGCGCCACTTATGGGGAGATAGGCCCTTAAGCTGCCTCCAACACCCTTCTTTAGGTTACAGTGTTCAAAAGAGATAGCGAGATGTCCCCACCACGCTCCCACTCTTCCTTATGCCATTATTTGAAATGATAATTTCTGCTTCATTTAATATCCAAAAAAAAAATCCTTTCAGTGTTATTTGCTGTTTCATTATAAAATATTGTACAACAATAAACAGGAGAATACCCTATTCTAGTTAGTGTAACTGTAAACAGTAAAAGGTTACTGAGCATTTGTCCACAATGGAATTTAAAAAACGAAACCCTCCTTCTGGCAGTGTTTTTTTTATCGAAATTAGGCTGGAATTATTGTATTCTAAAGGGCTTCAATTTTCCAAACATAAACTCCCATTTGCTTGATGTGCATACTAGGTTGTAAGTCACTTGCAATGTCTGAACATTTTTTTTTCCTACAGGTCTTGCTGCTTCCCCAACAACACAGAAAACAGTTCTCCTTGACGTGGAGCCTCAGCATCAGCCGGAGAAAGAGATTGAAATTGTGACAGAGAAAACAACGCCCGCGCCGCCAGTGCCTTCCCCTTCACCGAGTCCTGCGCCAACAAGTCCAGCTCCATCACCGACCACTTCGCCAGCACCTGTACCAACAACAACACCTCCACCATCTCCTGCTCCAACTACACCTGCGCCCTCACCATCACCATCACCAGCGCCAAAGCCAGCGCCAACCCCTGCGCCCGCCCCAGGCCCTCTTCCTACTCCAGACCAGGGAACATGGCCCTACAAAGATCCCAAGAGCAACGTGACCTGCATTGTGGCCCAGTTTGCTGCTCAGCTGAATGTGACTTACACCAAGAACGTGGAGAATGGTGAGTGAATGTTTTTTTTGTTAATTATCATTATTGATTATTTTACAGTAGTTATAGAAGGTGTATATTTTAGCAGGCCTTCGTTTGTGTGTTTGAGAATTTATAGAGAAGAATTATTTTTTTGAATTGCTAATGCGGTTTCGTCTTTTGTACCTATGAAACGGTTTGTTTCGGTTACGTTTGAACAGAACGTTATAAACAACGTTTTTGAAGGAGAACAAAATTTAAATCGTTGGTTTTTTTTTTCCTTTTTTGAATGGTGCGATACTACGATATTTACGATTTTCATTCAGTTGTCGCCACACACTGAGCGCGACTGCGGCCTGCGGAACAAACCAGTTTTTGAAAGCGTTCTTATTTCGTTTCCGTTCTGAACAAAACTGTTGAAAATGTTCTACAAAGAACTGTTCTAACCGTTTTAAAAACGTTATTTTAAATAACGGTTCCGAGCCCAGCATTAAATAAAAATATATATTGTACCTACTTAGTCAACCTGATTGCTTATTATGGTAATGAGATTCAATACTCCCACTCGATATTTCGTTTTAGGAACTCGTTTTCCTGTTACCTACTTAATACTTAAAAAAAAAACTGGACAAAAACCATTCTATCAACATTATTTTGTATTTTAGATACATATGTTTGTGTATTGTGTCATAAACACCTAAAACAACATGCGAGTATCTGTTTACTATCTGCAGTAAACAGTATTGTACTCGTACTTAATCTGTGAATTTTTTTCTTCGTTATTTTATTGCAACAATAAACATACTCTGCCTTTTTTGTGGGTAGATCTTCCGATGACTTCTCCCGCTCTGGGTGGAGCGGGAGGGAGTGACAGACTCTTAAGGCGCTATTAGCTGCCAACGACCTTGAGTGGTTAGCTTGCGTGTTCTGCGCTGAGCTCACGTAACGCGTCGTATGTCCACCCAGTAATAGGACTCGCCCATCAAGGAGCGCTGTCCGAAATTATAACACACAACATAATTTTACAAATTAATTACACAATGTTATAAAAATACAATTTAAAATATTCTGAGATCAAATTACGACGGAAATAGTCTAGAGTAACATATATATTTTTTTAAAGAAGTAAGACTAGTCGTTTAGACGTGATGTTCAATTAAAAACCATTAAAAGTCGTATAACTGTGCCTTAAGAGGGAACAGGGGCTGCGATTCTCCACACGAATATATTCCCCTTTTTTCTTCCTGAATAATGCCTCTAGAGCAATCATTTTTTTTTTCATAGAGTCAAGATCTGCTGTACACACGTCACTGTCATTTCCTATTTTTCAGCAAATAATACGTAAAGAAAATATGATCCTCCAAAAATGACAAAAAATGGCCCTATTTTTACCGCCGGTATTAGAGGATTACCAGACAAATTCGAAAAGTTTTAACATAAAACATTTAATAATGACCTAGACAAACTCTTTCTTAAAATGTTTGATGCCAAAAATAATTGAATCGGCTCAGTTTTCGAGGAGATCGGGAATACGAAACGTCGATTTCGTCAAAAATTTTGTAATAAAATCGGTCTGAGCTGCAGCTGTCCCTATCGCACTCTACGGGGGCAGGTTTGAGGCAGCACGACGGCAATAGTTTCTTCAAATACCTATTTTGTAAATTCCTTGCAGGCCCTGTTCCCTCCCCACCCGTGTTCCTTCAATTATCCCTATGCGTTCTAGGGTGCGCGGTAACCCTTTCGATCAATCACGCAAAAACATAGAACATAAACACATAATTATGTAAGAACATACATCTGCCTGACCTTGCTAAGCTTATGTTAAAGCTATTGGCAAAAAAAAACCCATAACATGCACCATTTCTTGACAAAATTAGTAACTTCACAGGGCTTGAATTATTCATATAATTGGTGTACATAACAAAGAGCTATTCTATTCATATTTAAACTCCATGAAGTATTTATTTTGATGGCCGAGAGGCCATTCAATGTGGCAAAACGTGTGTATTAGAAATCTAAATTTTAAAATATTTTTAGTCGGGCAGGTAAAACGTTGTGTTGTCAAAAAAAACCCGCCCAATGCGTGTCGGTATTCGCACATTTAGGGTTCCGTACCAAATGAGGGGATTATCAAAGAAAAAAATCTGATTTATTAATGTACTAGCGACCCGCCCCAGCTTCGCTCGGGTACAAATCTACTATATAAAAATAAGTCGGGTTTTCCTTCCTGACGCTATAACTCCAGAACGCACGAACCGATTTCCACGGTTTTGCATTCGTTGGAAAGGTCTCGGACTCCGTAAGGTTTATAGCAAAGAAAAATTTTTGGGAAATCAAATAAACAAAATTGCACCCGTGCGAAGCCGGGGCGCGTCGCTAGTTATACATATAAACCTTCCTCTTCA
The DNA here is from genome assembly GCA_951329385.1 of Polia nebulosa. Classification (NCBI taxonomy): domain Eukaryota; kingdom Metazoa; phylum Arthropoda; class Insecta; order Lepidoptera; family Noctuidae; genus Polia; species Polia nebulosa. The sequence goes on along the minus strand of OX589592.1, from coordinate 2,639,216 downwards.
ATCACTCTATCTATTAAAAAAAACCGCATCAAAATCCGTTGCGTAGTTTTAAAGATTTAAGCATACATAGGGATATAGGGACAGAAAAAGCGACTTTGTTTTATACTATGTAGTGATAATAAACATTATCACTAAGTTTCAAGTTCACAAGTTAGTGGGAAGTTAAAAAATTCTTCGGAACAAAATTTTGTGACAAACGACGGACAGACAGACAGTTGGACACGTGAGTGACAGCAATAGGGCTCCGTTTGGACCCTTCGGGTACGGAACCCTAAAAAAGGTGGACAACTTTTTGGTCTAAATGTTTTTTTTTTTTATTATACTCGGAAAGTACACTACTTTACTCCTCAAACCCTTTATTTTGATGCCCCACTTAATATAGTTCGTTGACTTTATTTTTTTTTCTTTTTCACAATATGGCGTCTGGTTGTCGCCATATTGTATTTTGATTACTATCATGTCTTTAGAAGCACTCGCAAGATTAAGACGAATCAATTGACGTAAGAATTATCAAAATCGGTCCACGCGATTGGTCTCTACATATAGTGCCACATAGGAACAAACGTACATACATACATAGGCTGATAAACACATTACCCCTCCCTTGCGTCGCGCAGTCGGGTAAAAAGACTATAAATAGACTTGGGTAATACTTATAAGTTATACATATATAACTGATCAAACAAGATATCCGTTATTCCTGTTACTGTTACGCAATAATAACAGATGTTATTAAATAACTGCTTGTTATTTTTCTAAGCACGGTCTGTCAGTAAATAAATCACGTACAGTACATATTTTACCATTTTTTAGATCTTATATATTGATAATTTACGTATTAATGTTAGCATTATTCTTGCAGTGCTACTGAATTGAAAGTTAGGAACAGATAACAGATAATTCCAAAGTCTTGAACATAGACGCCGAGTTGCTAGCCTGTCGGTTTTCTATCGATTACATTTTGGGGAGTGTGCGACGGAATTGCATGATTTGATTCCGCCAAGCCCGTTTCATCTAAGGACCACAAGACGTACGGCGAAGTGCCACCGGTTCATGGTGGACATCCCATCCATACGCACAAAGCGTTTTGTGAAAACATTCATTGCACGTACAGCTAGAGAGTGGAATTCTCTACCGGAGTCTGTGTTTCCTGTAAGATACAACCTGGGAGTCTTTAAGTCAAGAGTGAATAGGTTACTTCTAGGCAAGCGTGCTCCATCTTCGACCGCATCATCGCTTAACATCAGGTGAGATAGTGGTCAAACGCGAGCCTATCAAACATAAAAAAAAAAAAAAAAAAAAAAAGAAATAGTTATCACTTTTCAAGGATGATATATCTTGTAAGACTACAATTTGAATTTTCGAATAATAATACTAGGTAGGTGCAAGCGGGAGTGAGCGAGACAGATTAATACATACGAAGAAAATAACAGATTTTCCTTATACTCTGTGGTTCCCAGCCAAAATAACAAACAAAGATCGACCTTCAATAATGATCTCTCAATCTCTAAATCGTATAAAACAAACAACTGTTTGTTTCTCCGCTTACATCTTCTAAACCACGCGACAGATTTTGATACGGTTTTCACTAATAGACAGAGCGATAAACGAGGAAGGTTTATGTATATAACTAGCTACTGCCAGCGGCTTCGCCCGTGTGGAATTAGTATTGCTCCTGTTATGAACTTTCACCCCCTTAAGGGTTTAATTTCGAAAAACCCTTAGTGGATACCAACTCTTCACAAAGGACACACCCTCTAAATTTCATGTCTCTAGGACCAGCGGTTTAGGCTGTGCGTTGATATATCAGTCAGTCAGGACTTTGAATTTTATATATATATACAGATTTATATACACGCGGAGCCGGGGCATGTCGCAGTTCCAAAATAAATTCGGAAACTCAATGTTAACAAATCGATATCTATAAAACGTTCACATCTACACAGGAGATACTATACAATCATGTGTGTAGACTGTAGATAAAAGTAGTAGATACGTAGTGTGTTGGTGATTAATATATTTTTAATAGATAAACAAAACACATCTCTATGACGTCAAGGTACGGTGGTTGATACCACCATCGTGTAAATGAGCTCCTGTAATCCGTACTAAAGGAACTCCGTTATGGGGTCACGAATAAAGTCAAACTCGAAGCATCTATCTATACTTCTATATACTAATATTAGGTCCCCCACCTATGAAATCAGCGTTTTGTATGGAGAATTTTAAAGAAGTTGCATTTTTCATACTAACATTTTCTTAATTTATTTAACAACTATAAACACTAATGTTTTAAAACTTTTATGCAATAATGCTTAAACACTAAGATAACGTATGCCATTTAGTTTAATAAGTAAATAGTTTTGGCTAAAAAATAAATAAGTTAAAACAAATATATTGGTGATTTCTGCTAACAAAGAGGAGTCATTTTTAAGGTATTTTTTTTTGTTTATAAAACTATAAGTAATAAGGTTTTTTTACTATTGGCAGTTGTCTATGACGGTCATTATTCGATATAATATCAAGCAATTGATGAATATTTTAATTCATAGAAGTGACGCAGTTCTCTATTTGTGAGAAAAAACGCCAATTTCATATGTAAGGACCCAATATTATGAAGAGGTAAAGTTTGTGGGGTTGTAGGGGATAATCTCTGGATTTACTAAACCGATTTTGAAAATTCTTTTATCAATAGAAAGCCACGTTATTTGTGAGTGTCATAGGCTATACATTTTTTAAATCCACGCAGACGAAGTCGCGGGCGAAGTGCTAGTTTCAAGTAAACCATTTACAGGCACTTTTGAATTTTCAAGAAGTTGGTTAGTCAGAAAGATGAAGCTTAATTTCAAAAGCGTACGTAAAGGGACACTCTTTTAAATCATGTTACGAGTATGTATTACAAAAATCCTGGTTACATATTTCTTGTGTTCTTTATTTTTTATTGCTTCTATTACCTATGTGAGAACGATGTTATTTAAAAAAAAACCGGCCAAGAGCGAGTCTAACTCGCCCGCATAGGGTTCCGAACAAATTATATTTCTTTTCAGGTATTTTTTTAAACTATACATATACTTTTGTACTTCTTACCCTAAAAATAAACCTAATCGTAATCAGGCCATCGAACAGACTGGCACGCAATGGCAAAGGACAGACGTCTGTGTGTGTAAAAGGGAATGGGAGGCTTTTGTCCAGAGGGACAACGGGCTAGATAGATTAGAGTAGACGTCAGACGAAAGATTTCTAAACATAGACCGCCTATAAGCTACAATATTAGGTTTGATCCCACTCCAGGGCTAAGGTCCTTTGGTTTTAAACCACTGTCTGAGAGGTTCTCTCTCGTACCCCTGCTACCATTCTTACTCCTATCAGTAACGACGGTAGCAGGGTCAGGTCAAGGTCACCCAAAAGTATGTTTACTTTGGAAGTCTGAAAGTACATTTAATAGTACAGTTGTATTATTTTTCTAGATGGGATATCTGAACCTCTGCTTCTAACGACTATCGTCATAATCATAAGCTATCCTTTATTAATTCTTTGTAAATTACTGTGCCTTTACAAGGTTCTTGTCAAGTGCTGGACCCTTTTTATGTAAAATCTAGGTAATTCTCACATGATAGCTTAAAATATTTGAGTTTGAGACCCTGTAATAAGTAAGCATGAATTACATTCTAACCAGATGCAGAATATCAGTTGTATATATTTTTCGATTGCGGTATGACCTCGACAGTCTAATTAAGTACTAAAAGATATCAGATATCTTAAGATTATTGCCAAATATACATTTCTTAGGTCGCGTTTTGGACGTGTTTGAGATCAGCTATCGGCCTTAAAACCATGCTAAGATTTTTCCGGTGTCGACTGTTTTTGTCTGTTTTATATGGTATACCAACTTTTTTTTTTTTTGTGGGGGTGGGAAATCATCCAATGACTTCTCCCGCTCTGGGTGGAGAGGGAGGGCGTGTCAGACTCTTTAAAACCCACCCCTGTTCCTTCCCTGCCTGAGTGCCCAGGGGTGCGGTAACTCATTTTCAGAATTTATCCGCTACCCCTAGGCATGCAGGCACCGGCCACGATGGGCCCCGTCAGTGATGGTATACCTACTAAAGATGTAACATTTACTACTAATATTCGCATTGTTTTGACATTCGTATTCGCATTCGCAAAATTAATACGAATGCTTTGCGAATATCAATGCCCTAAAATAAAGATGTGTAAGTAAGTAATATTAGGTACTTAAATGAAATAAAGAAATATCAAATTCCTAAAATTTTTACAATTAATACCTACTTTTTCTTGTAACTTAAAATTGTGAGATGGACATAAGTGTTTCATAATCATAAGTCTTAAGAATTCAACACATTCTACGAAACTAGATGGTAAGTCTTCCAACGCAATCATCTCGCTTATTGATTTATCAACTAAAAAGGAATAAAAAGGATCCCGCAGATTTATTATCCCACTGTTTCGTTTTTTCGACACAGTCTTGAAACGTCATCTGTTCAACCTCAAATTTAGAGCTTTTGTGGGAAGATGATGCATGTGTACTAAATTGTATCCTGTTTTTCTTTTTCGCATTATTCCAATTCAGAAAATTCCGTTTTATGCATTGACTTCAAATGATTTCTCATTACGAGACTATTCTTTCAAGTCCATATTTCACTAGAAACTGATTTACTCATGTGTTAAAAAATCACTTAACACACTCTAACCTCAAAATTCACTAAGCTTGTCTCTGTTGACAATCTTTCAACAAGTAAACCTACAAATCGATAGGCCTCTTTCGGCAGTTCGGCAATGTTCGCAAGACGATGCAAACGATGACAAATAATTATGTACGTGCGACTCGCGCGGCAAGTCAGTTGTCAAAATAGAGCCATAGATAAATGACGCCTAATTTAAAACTGAATATTCGCATACGTATCCGCGAATATTGGTGGCAGATATTCTCATTCGCGAATGCTTAAAAATTAATATTCGTTACATCACTAACCTACAGTACCGTATGGACACAAATCGCACTTCACCGTTCTTGGAGAAATACTTGAAGGTCATAACCACTTTTTGCCAAACCTTAATTACCTCAAGCAATAATACAACTTCTATTTTTGTTAGTTTTGCTAGCTTTTGTCAGCGGCTTCGCCAGCGTTAAATTAGTACTTTCCCCATTATAAACTATAGCCTATGTGCTATTCCAAACTATAATCTATCTTTGTGCCAAATTTCATCCAGATCCGTACAGCCGTTCTGGCGTGACTGAGTGACAAACATATGTCGATCCAAACATTTGCATTTATAATATTAGTAGGATTAATGGACCTTTATGAGGTTGGCTGCTGTACTTGACTGTAATATCAGCCTGCGATTTGCCAATTCAGGGTAAAGGCCACTCATACAATGCAGCAGCAAGCATAAATTACCACTCTCTTCCATTGCTTGATGTCGATTTCACACCTTTATAAAAATCCTCACGATATTTCCAATCAGTTTAAATTATCTTAAATCCTTCCTCGTGATTTTAAAAAGCCTCTGTGTCAGTTCCGGGTTTAATCACCGCGGTTTTTGCCCAGTGATTCTCGGAGGGTCATTGAAATTGATGCCACGAACGGTGCATCGCGTCCGCTTGCGCTCAGGGTCGTGACTTCGATACCCGCATTGGAAATAAAAGACTCACTGCCATGGTATAAAAATAGGACCGGCGTTAGCTAGGGAGATCCATAATAACTTTGTTTGGATAAGGACATTATTACTCAACGTTTTCGACTTAAGGCGCAATTAGACGACTTCTAATGATTTTAAATTTAACATCACGTCTAAACCTAGTTTTATTTCTTTGAAAAAAATATATGTTACTCTAGATTATTTTCTTCGTAATTTGATATGTGAATATTTGAAATTACGAGTATATTTTTATAACATAGTGTAATTAATTTTTAAAGTTAAGTCTAACACGAATAAAAAATTCAGAATCACGCAAAAACTATAAAGCGTACTTTTATGAAACCTTCAGCATTTTAAAGATAATTTAATTATTTATCTTTTAGTATACCTGTTTTAGTATAATGCTTTTATTAATTTATAATAATGAATAATGCGTCTAAATTGCGACAGCGCTCCTTGATGGGCGAGTCCTATTACTACTGGATGTACGACGCGTTACACCAGAACACGCAAGCTAACCACACAAGGTCATTGGCATATAACTGCGCCTTAACAGACTGACACTAAGAAGTGGTGACGGGTGGGGCGTTTTGAGGGACTCCCTTTTCGTAAATTTAAAAATGTTGACTGTCTGTATTGAATGAATGACTTCATAGAATTAGATTTTGATGAATCTTATCTAATTTAGTCTCAACTGAAGCATCGCAAAATGGCTCAATATCATTTCTGTTTTATTTTTATGCTCTTATCATTCTTTATGATCTGTCAAAGTGGTGTAGTTAACAAGTAGGTAGGCTCCCCCTCAAAGTGGCCCGACGACCTTATGATGGTCGCGGGAATCGGCTGGATACGGGAAGTTCATGACCGGCCGTTGTGTGCAGTGAGACGATGAAAGTCAACCCTAGAGACTGGAGCGTCTTATAAAATAATAAGTTTAATAAAACTAAAAAACTGGCCAAGTGCGTGTCGGATTTCTCACATTAAGGGTTCCGTACCAAATATTGGTATTTTTTAGTAAAGTATACGTAATAATAAACATAATCACTAAATTTCAAGTTCATAGGTTAATGGGAAGATAAAAATTCTTCGTAACAAAATTTTGTGATAGGCTAGATGAGGCCGGTGTTTCCTAGCTGACTACCCTGAGAAGAAACACCGAAACAAACTCAGAGGTCAAAGTCTCTTTTAAAGTGTTCAAATCCATACAATGTGTACTGGTTAAATCATATGAGAACCATGTACGTTTATGTCTGGGATGAGCTTTTTGAAGAAAGCAACACACAAATTCGAGTGGACCTGTCCAGACAGTGCAAGCATTTGTCAGTCACATTGTTATCCAAACTAAACATCATCATCATCATCATCTTCCTGCCCTTATCCCATGTTACTTGGGGTCGGCGCAACACATTTTTTTCTTCCATTCTGTCCTGTCAGCCGTCACGCTATCACTAACTCCCTTTTCTTTCATATCACTTCTCACACGATCCATCCATACTTTATTTGGCCTCCCTCTCCCTCTCCATCCATCCACATTTATATTCATAACTCTTTTAGTTACATGTGTTTCATCCCTCCTCTTCACACGACCATACCAAGATAAGCGGTTCCCTTTCAACTTTTCGGTGACTTTTGGTTATCCAAACTAAACATGCATGCAAAATATCAGCTCAATCAGAAACCGGGCAGTGGGTCAAATCTAACTTCTAAGTATTATTTTACATAGTTACAGGCGAATTTAATAAAAACGTGTTTAATTGCACCTTTATATAACCATAAAATTTTCCAACCCCAATAAATTTTCCAGTTTCACTTCTAAGTATTCCCTGTATTATGTAGGCGTTACGTGGTAGACTTGACTTGGCAGTGAACGTACACTAGCTAGCATAGTTACTAGGTAATATTGACGCAGTGCTACTCTTATTAGTCAGACGTTGCCAAAAATAGTAAGTTCCAATTGGGAAGTGTTTTCGTTAGTTCGGTCCTGCCTATCCTGCTTCCAAATAATATTATAAAATGCGAAAGTTTGTATCTACTGCCGGCCAAGTGGCCTCATTGAATAAAAAATCGTAGCTTATCATAGAAAATAAAGATTAAAGAATCCTACGTTGAGTTTGTTACTAAAAGGATAAAGTATTTTTAAGTTGTTAGAACAGGACTCAAAATGTTTGGTATCCAAAGTAGTAAGCAAAAGTGTCAAAAACGGCGTTTTTATTCAATGAGGGCGCCAAGTAGACCCTTAATGACCTATCCATTCATCCAAACTTTTGATTGTTGTTTGTTACCCAATCACGCCAGAACCGCTGAATGGATCTGTATGAAATTTGGCACAGAGATAGAATATAGTCTGGAATAGCACATGCACATAATGTAATTGGACGATGTACTAATTCCACGCGGGTGGAGCCGCTGGTAAAAGCTAGTCTATCTTAGAGTTCCTGGATATTGAACAAGATTTTTTATCCCAGGAATATGTTACCTTGGGGTGATTTTCAATTTTCACGCGGGCGAAGCGTCTGGCAGGAACTGCACGCGTAGCATGACCACCATAGAAACGGGTGTCGACGGAAGAATAGACAAAATGACAGATTGTAGTAAGGTTTATACCGTCATAAGCATGGCGATGTTAAAACTGGAGAGAAGAAATGTTTCTATTCTTCAGTCGACAAAAGTCTACAATGTAAAGCATGATGCTTGGGCAGAAAAGATGTCAAGTTCGATAAAAAGAACTTTGTCTATTCTTGGTAGAATAGAGATACAATTGGTCATGCCACACCTGCTGGTAGACAGATATTTTCTTACCTAGGTTGGTATTGACAGGGCACAGGATATCTGGGCTAAATCTTTGTTCAAAAATAATGTATTTGAGGAAGGCGAGAAGAAGAAACCATTTTGTTTTACTACATTCTCTTGGAGACTTTTTTCCAAGAAATGAAACTCATCTGCGTGCATACGTGATCGACTATTCTTGGTAGAATAGAGATACAATTGGTCATGCCACACCTGCTGGTAGACAGATATTTTCTTACCTAGGTTGGTATTGACAGGGCACAGGATATCTGGGCTAAATCTTTGTTCAAAAATAATGTATTTGAGGAAGGCGAGAAGAAGAAACCATTTTGTTTTACTACATTCTCTTGGAGACTTTTTTCCAAGAAATGAAACTCATCTGCGTGCATACGTGATCGAAACGCATTAGACAAAAATGTCAATAACTTTGAAATCGCTTGTTTGGTGAATCATCATTCATTTGTATGTTTTTAGGGTTCCATATGAATATCTGTGACCCAAACACAGAGGTGTAACGTAAATACATGGATTTGGAATATGGGCGTCACTATTGCGGTGAAAATCGGAAAATTAAAAAAACAATGTTTTTCAAACTGTACCGTGTGCGACATATCAATTGATATTGTGAGGGTATCAAATCAATTTTTTTTCATAGTTCAAATATTTATAGTTTTAAAGTTATTTAAGAAAATTTATGAAAAAATTACCATCCCCCCTCTTATCTCCGAAACCCCGGGGCCGAAAATTAAAAAAAAAATACAGAAAGTAGTTTTTTACTTATATGTAGATTACAGGAAAACCTAATAAGGACGAGAGAGGTAGCTAAGTAAAAAACACCTGTAAAAATCTTAGACTATCAAAGCTTAAGCTTATAGACGGAACGTCATTGGACATTAAATGAAGCAGGATCGTTAAAATGTGTGAGTGATCTTGATGAATGTAACGATGTCGTATCGGCTTCTGATTTTGTCTATGTGAGCTTATTTCGCGTGTACAGTACAAATACAAGCCGGCTTCTTATTCTGATACTTCAGATTGCTGGATTTTGACACTCTCCGTCTAAGTAAAAAATACGGTTTGTTCGGAACCCTTTGCGCGTGAGTCCGACTCGCTCTTTGTCGGTTTTTTTTGTAATCAAATTACTTCCAGAGATTATGCATACTTCCTCTAAACAAACAATATTTGACCTCTTTATTATATGAGTTTAGATTATAATTACTAATGAACTGTTTTGATGATTTATAATTTTAAACATTACTCGTGTTCCTCGTTTATTAAAATGATTTTAGCGTAATTATTGTTTATATAACGACCTTAATTAAATTGGTACAGACTCGCTCAGCCAGACTTAGATAACAGAGGAATTTTGTTTCAAATATTAATTTTGATGTTGAATGTTAATTAACTTTCACGTTAAGCTGGGATAACAGCGAAGCATTGAAAATGTATACTAAAATTACGATATGGGGGTGGGGGAGGCAACTGTTTTGCTCTATACTTTATACGACTAGTTCAAATCAAATCAAATTATATATTTTCTTAATAAAGGTAATAAATATTAAAGAGTCTACTACCGGCCAAGTGGCCTCATTGAATAAAAAATCGTATCCAAAGTAGTAGGCAAGTTTCAGAAACGGCCGTTTTTGGTACTTTTGCCTACTATTTTGGATACGAAACATTCTGAGACCTGTTTTAACAACGTAAAAATACTTTATCCTCTTTGTAACAAACGTGACGTTCGATTCTTTAATATTTATTTTCTATGATGCTACGATTTTTTGTTAAATGAGGGCGCCACTTGGCCGGTAGTAGGGCCTTAAGTACACTGTATCATATTACCTACTGAGGTGTCAGATGAATGAAATTCAGGGGAAAACAGGCGCGTATTTAAATAAAATAATCCAATTCCCAGTAAAAATAGATACAGATAACATATTGTGAATGTGGTGTGACGCATTACGAACACCCCTTTGCATTCGCTCAATGATAACTGTCAATGGTCCTTTGTTGTGCATATTATGTACATATAAATAAGCTTAAGTATAATAGGACACAGGCCTCTTTGTTGAAGGCTGTGGGCCATTATCCACCACGCTGGCCCAATGCGGGTTGGTGGATGTCACATGTCTTTGAAGTTTTGGTTCTAGGACATGCCGGTTTTCTTACGATGAGGAGCTCGTGGCTATAGTAATAACAGCCACACGGGTTGATCCATCAGGTTAAGCTACGCTTGCCGAGGTTGCTCCATGGATGGGTGACCATCTTTACATACCGAGACTCCTCCAAGCCTCGGAAAGCACACACACACAAACACACGCACGCACACACACGCACACGCACACGACACACACAATATAATTTATTAATTTATATTGGTATTTGTTAGTAAAATATACGTAATAATAAACATTATCACCAAATTTCAAGTTCATAGGTCAATGGGAAGTTAAAAAAATCTTCGGAAAAGAAATTTCTGACAGAGGGACACGTTTCACAGTGTGTGATATCGATGGGCAAATGCAGTTCTTAAAATATGACAACACTTTTCCGTTACCCTGTATAACAGGCGAAATGAAGGGGTGAACCTTCAGGTGTATAACCTGAAGGTCCACCCCTTCATTTCGCCAGGCGTGGTGGTATGATGTAAAAGTCAACTTGGTATCTTAAAAAAAAAATGCTTAGACAGAAGATAAGAAGATAACAGAAGTGAGTGAAAGAAAAGAAAAAAAATGTTACAGAAACTCGTGATAAACCTACGTAAAACTGTCGTTCATTTACCATAATTTCCATATGTTTAACTAAACAATAGTGTTAGTATGCCTGGGAAATTATAATATTTTTCTATGCGGTTCAATGTCTTGTACAGAAGAATACCTCCACTATACTCATACTTCATTTGCGTCTTTTATAACAAACTCAATGTATTTATTTCAAAATTGCTTGCATCTAGCATTTGCCTGCGTGAAATTCGGATTTTTTTTCCAAGGGAACATTCTCGTGAGATAAAGTGTATGCTATAACCCTTCTCCAACGTCAAATCTATCTCTATATCAAAATTAGTTCAGTGTTTTAGATGTAAAAAACGGACATACGGACAGAGAAATTTTCGCATTTATATTTGACGGCACGGTTGACGTAGTGGTTGAGCGATTGGCTGCTGCGCTGCGTGTCGCGGATTCGATTCCCGCATGGAACATATATTTGTATGGTCTACAAACAGTTGTTCCGGTTCTGGGCGTCTTGTGTATGTGAGTTTACATGTTAGTGAACGCACCCTCAATACAGGACCCTATTACTAAGCCTCCGCTGCCCGTCCGTCCATCTATCTGTTAGTCTGTCAGCGGGCTGTATCTCATGACCCGTAATAGGTAGACAGTTGAAATTTTCACAGAATGAGTATTTCTGTTGCCGCTATACCAACAAAAAATAAATTCAAATTTAAACGGGGCCCCTACTAGAAACATGTTTTCTTTTTTGCTCGACCGTTATAATGGCAACAAGTAGACGCGTATAATCTTGTGCCATTGTACGGAACCCTTTATGCGCGAGTCTGACTCGCACTAATTTGAATTTGAACTTGGCGGGTTTAAAAAAATCTCTATTAAACCGTCAATTCTAAACACTCCTCAGTTATTACTAGAGGTCGGAATTAGGTAGAGTTATTTATGTAATTGCATCGAAATGATGATATTAATATGGATCTTCCCGGGATTTCTAATGGACAATCCCGTGTGGCCAACAATATTACAAATAAATAATAATAAAAACCTCTATTGTTTTGTTTTGTTCTCACAAGCTGTGAACTACAAATGTGGGAAAGCGCGCGTGTGTGCATTGGAATTTTGCAACTTCGGACATCCGATGTCGTTGATGTAAATTTAAATAGAATTTGGCGCCAAATAATAAAAATATGATTAATTACCTACATCTAGCCTTCTTCATTTCTACGTACATATAAAATTTAGATTTTTAATAATCTGATTGTTGTTTGGCGCCGACTCAAAATTAGTTTTTATAAAATTTGATATTTTATGTAGGAAATAAGCTCAATACTTAAGACTTAAAAGGTTTATTTATTTTTTGCTTTTTAGTTCTTTTTCGTCGGTTGATTTTTTTGTTAAAAAGTTTTTTTTTATTTAATAAATCACGGGCTTTTTCTGCTCTTTAAAGTTAATCTCGGGATTTGAGGCATATCCAGATCCACTTTATTCTTTAGCTTTATGAAATTAGTGTAAGTACATAAATAACTCTACCTAATTCCAACCTCTGGTTATTAGTTATTACCTATAAGGAATATGTCTCACTACGAGCTATCGCAGACGTGCTACCCAACATGTTATCGGTCACGTTCGATACATACGTGATAGGTACAAATGTAATCTTAGGTAAACATAAGACAGGACAGGGACGTGAATTCAGTTAGAACTAGGTTTTATTTAACGAATGTCTTGATACAATAACAAAAAACCGGCTAATTAAGGCTCTATTAGCTGCCAACGACCTAGAGTGGTTAGCTTGCGTGTTCTGCGCTGAGCTCACGTAACGCGTCGTATGTCTCCAGGACTCGCCCATCAAGGCGCCCTGTCCTAAATTAGACGCATTATTAATTTATTACATATAAAACAACGAGTATTAAACTAAAACACTGAGACTAAATTATAAGTAGTTAAATGATCTTTAAAATGGTGAAGGTTTCATAAAAATACGCTTTATAGTTTTTGCGTGATTCTCAATTTTTTATCCGGGTTAGACAATAACTATACAAATTAATTACACTATGTTATAAAAATATAATTTTAAATATTCTGAGATCAAATTACGACGGAAATTGTCTAGAGTAACATAAGTATATTTTTTTTCAAAGAAATAAGACAAATCGTTTAGACGTGACGTTCAATTAAAAACCATTAAAAGTCATATCTTAACATCTTAGTAGACAAGAATGAAAACTTATACGTATGTTAGTAAACGTACTATCTATTTCGAGACAAGGTTGTTTTTGTTCGTAATGCATCTTTGAACAACATCATCGAGCAATTATGGACCACTGGTTGGTCTCCGATAGAGATGAAATTTAGCATGTTAGTTCGGTGACAATGCAATGGTTCAAACGGAGCCCTATTGCTGTCTCACGCCTTCTGTTGGTCTATCCGTCTGTCCGTCGTCTGTCACACAGGTTTTACAGCCAAACGGTTGGAGCTACAGTCTTCAAATTTTCACAGTATAAGCATCTTGTTGACCCAAAGCCATATAAATAGTCAAATATACATTTGATACGGAACTCTAAATCTGCGAAGTCCGACACGCACCTGGCCAGTTTCGTTTTTTTCGTTATCGTGGTTAATTTCCATTACACTGTTACACATGATGACGTATATAGTTAAAAAAAAAAATATTTTTACATTAGACCAGCAAGCATTCTTTAGGGCCGATTTAACTATTCGCTCTATAAACTAAGTTTTACTGAACTAAGCTTAGCGTAAAAAAAAAACCATAAAAAAGATTATAGTGAGTTAACCTTAAAATATAGACATGCTGACTTTTTTTTAGAACTTTTTAAAAGGAGAACAATTCCGTTATACATAATTTTTGCGTAACTTTAACCGTTTACGCAGCGCATGCAACTGAAGCTCTCAAAAGGATTTTTTTTCCGTTTTTGCCACATTTTTCATTGATGCTTCGCTCCTGTTGGTCGCAGTGTGATGTTATATAGCATATAGCCTTCCTCGATAAATGGACTATTCAACACAGAAATAATTTTTCAATTCGATCAGTAGTTCCTGAGATTAACGCGTTCAACCAACCAATGATAAATGATGTTTATTCAGTAAATAGGTTACAAGGAACACTTTTACACGTCAATGGTTTTCGTCAAACAAACAAACTCTTCAGCTTTATGACAGCGGTTAAACGCGTTTAAGCGAGCTTAAATGTCGAAAACTGGGCGTTTAGAATAGGTGAAATCGGCCCTAAAAATCTAACAAACAAAGTCAAGAGAGCGATAATTCGCTCTCGTTAACTTGATCCTCTTTTGCTTTGTAGTCATACTGTAGATGTGCAAACCAACCATATAAGGATTAAGGCAAAAAGAAAAACCAAATTAAACAAGAGAAAAGGTACTACAAACATTACTAATCATTATACAAAGTCGAAGCCAAACAGCAGCAAAGATTTTAATAATATGCTTTCACACATGTAGATCTTCATTTCTGTGTGTGAGAAGTAAACATGTCGCCGGCATTAGTGCGCGTGCTCAGTGATTCAGGTAGCTGACTCATTGCGACTCTAAGTGACGTACTGTACATGTCGTGCTGCAAGACAGGTGCAGAAAGTGCAGTTCATGCAAATGTATGTCGGACGGTACAGAGGCATGCAAAAAAACAATTTTAAATAGCATTTTTCTTCCTCATCCATGACCCATCCAAAAAATAAACCAAAAATCCATAAAAAAAAAACAACGAAAAAAAAAATTCTGTAAAGTTGGTTTACGGACGATACGTCATAACAAAACATTGATGAAATATAGATGCGGCGCATGCGTACAATGAGCGTAACGGGACACTTTTTCGTGTATGCAGCCGGCGGCGTTCATCGATTTATTAGACGTTATCACGTCAAAAAAAAGTTATAAAAGAAATCTATTTTCGGAGTCTGAGAGAAGGTTAAGAGTTATACTGAATGAATCGCTTAATGCCTTAAAAAAATAAACCGGCTTAGTGCGTGTCGCACTTCGCGCATTTAGGGTACCGTACCAAATGTATTTTTAACTATTTGTATGGCTTTGGGTCAAATGTGAAAATTTTAAGACTGTAGCTCCAACCGTTTGGCCGTAAAACCTGTGTGACAGACGACGGCCAGACAGACGGACACGTGAGTGACAGCAATAGGGTTCCGTTTGGACTCTTCGGGTACGAAACCCTATAAACGAATCTGAGATGACGATAATGGTAACCGTCTATCCCCTGTAAGGTCTACCACCAGGCCACAATCCATAGCTGGGCATCAAATTAGTGCCACTATAGGCCCACAATTTGACAGGTGTCCCGCAGACATGGACTGAAGTCATGCAGTATATTTAGCTACTACATCGATATTGCTTTGTAATTATTATCGTTTTTAGCATATATTATTTTAATACTCTGTTTTCAATATATTGAACACTAATAAAAAAAAAATAGCTTCATCTGTAAAAATAAATTAGAAGTTAAATTTGGTCCACTTCTCGATTTCCGATTGAAATTTTGCATACATTTTTTTTTTATATTCTTTATAGACACGCGTTTGACCACTATCTCACCTGATGGTAAGCGATGATGTGGTCGAAGATGGAGCACGCTTGCCTAGAAGTAACCTATTCACTAGACTCCTAGGTTGTAGCTATCAGGAAACAGACTAAACACATGTTTAGTTGCAAATTCAAATTCAAATGTTGTATTACTCAACACAGTACATAATCATACATTGCCAGATGTCATGTGAATCCGCAGTTCACTGTGTTGCACCAATTCAGGCATGCAAAATTATAGTTAAAATTAAAATTAAGTCATGGATTCCAACCAATTAATACGCTATAAAATTCATAAGTTACAATTAATACCTTATACAATGTCTTAAACTCTAATTGTTACTCAATAAAATAACATAAATTCCAATTAGTGCCCTATCTAATGCAAAATCATTATTAATACGAGTACCCTATACAATGTCAGAAATTCAGATAAATAAATTATGAAATGTCAAAAAATGCAAATGAATACGTTGTCACATGTCATATATACAAGATAATACCATAAACAATGTCATAAAAAAATAAAATAAATACAATAAAAATGAATAAGTAAGTAACGTCAGAGTACAATAATGTCAAAAATAATTAAGTAATGTACAGTCAACACAATCCAAACTAATATTATAAATGCGAAAGTAACTCTGTCTGTCTGTCTGTCTGTCTGTCTTTGCTTCACGCCTAAACTACTGAACCGATTTGTGTGAAATTTGGTACAGACATAGTTTGGAACTTGAGAAAGGACATAGGATAGTTTTTATTACAAAAAATAAAATAATAAATAAAATAAAAAATAAAATTTATTCCGGACATACAGCGCCATCTATTGGTCAAGAGTCGGCATCAATTCAGTACTGAAAATTCATCGGAAAAATGTAAATAAATAGTAAAAAGGTATGAAAATATAATATAATACAACTTTTAGTACAAAGAAAATGCTCTAACGGAGTATAGATAATTCTATTAGTACGAGTACTATATGTCGAGTTGGTGATCGCGCAATGGTGTCGATCGTTACACGAGTTCGGTTCATGTTATTGTTTTAATTCATCGGAAAAAAGTAAATAAATAGTAAAAAGGTATGAAAAAAATAATATCAATATAATAAAACTTATATTACAAAGAAAATGCCCGAACGGAGTATAGATAAATAATCCGAGTTGTCACTTTTTGAAGAGATCCCGCGAGATCGGGAACTATGTGGGTAAAACCAAAAATCTGCCGGAAGTCATTATTCCACGCGGACGAAGTCGCCGGCAAAAGCTAGTTACAATATAAGTTTAAAATTTAGTAAAATAATGCCTTGCCTATGGACTTTTTTGTCTGAAGTAAATGTTGTTTATGTGATAATGCATGGTTAGTGACGTCATTCTAAATCCAATATGGCGAACCAGTAATTTTATATGCATTCCCATGATATGGGTACGAGATATTTTAGTTCTTAGTTTTTTTTTTAATTTTACCATTTTTATTACGGACTTGGATCATAGTCAACTTCCCAAATCAAGTCTCTTTTAAGTATTTTTTCAGCAGTCTCAGTCGCTCATGCTGTAACGTTATTCTCCATTGCTCTTATGAATTGTTCGTTCAGGTGTGACTTCTGTTCGCATATGAATGGTGGTTGTTTACAAACTGTGTCAAAGCAAACACGGCCGCACATGTGTTGTGCTAAGCAGCTGAACTGTGCTGTACCATTGTACGGTAGATAGCAAATGTAACTCGCTACTGTTGAATTTAATATGTTTTACTACAGACATATTGTACGAATAACAATGTGTCCGCACAATAGCTGTTTAATACGTCCACATTGCCGCCAGACACCTATTAGTCCCGTGATAATAAGATTGGGATGTCTCAAGTGCATTTTTAACGTAAACCCAGAGGTAGCAAAAGCTTTGTTTTTTTTTGGGGTGGGAAATTATCCAATGACTTCTCCCGCTCTGGGTGCCAGCGAGAGGGCGTGTCAGATTTTTACTGACTTAATCCCACCCCTGTTCCTTTCTTGCCTGAGTGCCCAGCGCGGCAGCGGCTCGGTAACTCCGTTACGAATTTATCTGCGAATTTATGCTGTGCCCTCGCCAACAACGCAAACAATTTGGTTTGCAAAACTGCGACCCACAGGGAAAATCCAAGTGGTCGGAATCTCTCTCAAAGTCTGTCTAAATTCGTCATCCGATCGAGTCACCAATTCTATGAAGTGAGATATCGGACTTCCGTTTTGTAGATAAATCTTGGATTTACAATACTATTCGTTATACAATTATTATCTCTTAACTAGTTGGTATTCAGCTTTACGTCCTGCGTTCTAATCATTTGCGGTTTCCGTTTCCTAGAACGCGGTATTTCCCCGCTTGGTTTGTCAAAGATAATTTAAGTATGTGAAATTAAAACAAATAGTAGGTACCAACTTAGGTTCCAACTACTATCTTTTATTAGAGTTCCGTACCCGAAGGGTCCTAACGGAACCCTATTGCTGTCAATCACGTGTCCGTTGTCCGTCGTCTGTCACACAGGTTTTACAGCCAAACGGTTGGAGCTACAGTCTTCAAATTTTCACAGTATAAGCATCCTGTTGAGCCAAATAAATAGTCAAGAATACATAAGTCCGACACGCACTTGACCGGTTTTTTTTTGTTAAATAAATAATTCATGTGTGAAACTCACACAAAGTTAAATGATGAGCATGTTATCGCAAACGTTATAAAAATACTAGATAATACAACCTCAAAACATGGACTAAAAATAAATTTCGTATCTACAGTAAAATAATAACAAGTCAATCTGGAAAAAACATTTCTGGTTTATGACTCACAAACTAACTCGACGAGGAAAAATGAAATAAATTGAGCACGCTCTCGTATAGCGTCAGGCACGCTGCCGGTGACTGTTCGGTAGTGTTCTAGATAAAAAAAAACAAAAACTAATGCTTTGTTTAAAAAACTAGGCTATCTCACTTACGAAAGGTTTATAAACAATTGGTTTGACAATGTAGTCTAGTGTTGAACATTTTGATCTGGGGTCTCCGGTACAAATCAGTTTTTTTTTTGGCTTTTTTGACTCGATCTTAATAATGGCAACAAGTATACGCGTATAATCTTGTACGATAGTACGGAACCCTTCAGGCGAGAGTCTGACTAGCACTTGACTGTTTTTTTTTAGGAATTTCTTTGTAGCAACCTCTTTTTTTGTGGGGGTGGGATATCATCCAATGATTTCTCCTGGTCGGGGTGGATCAGGAGGGCGTGTCAGACTTTTACTGACTAAAACCTAACCCTTTTCCTTCAGTTGCCTCAGTGCGACAGGGGGCGCGGTAACTCGGTTTCGCATTTATCCGCGACCCCTGGGCAGGCATCGGCCTTGACGGGCCCCGTCAAGTGTTGCTGACATCTCTTTGAGGCGCGCGTGGATCACAACGCGCCGACTCTCGGGCCTGTTGCTGATCGGACGGCGACCTATCCATTACTCGCCGTCCGCAGGTCCGCGCTCTTTGTAGCAACCTTTTTTTTTTTTTTAACAACCTGCTTTGTAGCAACCTGGAGTCTGAATTTATAAGCAACTCGCCTCTGTTACATTGTTTATTATTGTTTGATCTATTAGCTGATGCGTGTGTTTCAAATAGCTGGGAGATGTTAAGTCTGTCCATCTGTTCTTGAAGCAGTTCAGTGTGGGAGCTGTTGCAACACTTTCCGGGAGTCTATTCCATGCTGTGACGACTCGGTTAGGCAGGAAATGCGAGAATGTCCTCATAAGTGTTTGTAGGCAATCAATGTGTAGGTCTTGAAGGCTAGGCACATCATAGTATTCAGTGAGTATTTTGTGTTTCAATGAGCCTACCCCTTTGTCATCGTTGTTCTAGATTGTAGGCATAAAGCCAAGGTATTTGAGGCGCTATTCGTAGGGCAAATTACGCATGGCGCGGACTATCTTCGTTGCCTTTCTTTGGACTCTGCTTGACAAACATGGGACTTAAAAATAACTAGCGAGATATTGGTATTCCATACGCCTCTCTCTCTCTTGTTCTTTGAGCTTAATTGATTCAGCGTTTTTCTGATAATCAAAACTGTTGATTCTGGCTTTCAGGAGTTATAGTAGTTGAGGATAGAGTGGCGGGCTTGTATAATAAAACGCCAGCCTGCCTATACCTTTAAGTTATACGAGTTTCTGCTAGGGACCAAGTGCGTGTTGAAACTTGCACATTTGTGGTTCCGAACCAATTTTTGACTATTTGTATGGCTTTGGGTCAGCAAGATACTCGTACTTATCCTGTGAAAATTTGAAAACTAGCTCCAACCGTTGGGCTGTAAAACCTGTGTGACAGACGGCGGTCAGACAGACAGACGGATAAACGGACACGTGAGTGATCGCAATTGGACTCGATTTGGAGTTTTGGACCCTTCGGGTACGGATCCCTAATAAAGAGTAATTTACATTTTTCGAGGACATAGACAGCCGATGACGGCCTTGAGTTGTCAACGTGAATAGGTGATGGAAAATTATAGAGACGGCTTAGAAGCCCCACAGCGTCGGCTCAATGCATCGGTAGGTTCGACGAAAAAGTTATTGCATAAGCGAATGTTGTAGGATAGTTCTGCTTATCCTCTTGACGTCTTTCACGACAAGGTAGAAAAGGTGGAATTTCCGTACTTTTTTTTTTATTAGCTTCCGTTTGACCCCTATCTCATCTACAGATGTATTCGCTAACTCAGTTGAGATCAATTTGATATGCACTTTGCAGTACATTGCTGCTTTGCTTGGTGGACATCGATTATAACAGGCACTACGTAGTACATTTTTATTTTCCTATACGTCAAAGCAGCAATGTACTGCATAGTGCCTATCAAATTGATATCAACTGAGTTAGCGAATACAACTGCTGATGGAAAGCAATGATAAGTTGGACTCATAGCAATATTTAATTTAGTATTTTCTCATAATTTGGACAGCTCTTCAGGTCAAAAGTGTACCTAGTATATTTAGATAACATCATTATAAACTCAATGTGGGTAACTGCATATTATGTTTTGTCGTATACCGTACACCCTGAATAAAGCGGTCATTATGTAGAAAGATCGTGTTTCTCTTCATGGTGACAGCGGTGGGATTCAAAAGGCATTCCCTTTCTCTTTCCAAACCTCTTTCTTTTCCGATTGGTACACATAGGATTAATAAGTTTTTTTTCCCACAATGGATTTTAGTCACTCCTCAACGACTAAATAGTATTTTTTTTTGTCTATACTAATATTATAATGAGATAAAGTTTGTGAGGTTGTAAGGGGTAATCTCTAGATCTACTGAACCGATATTGAAAATTCTTTTACCAATAAAAAACCACGTTATCTGTGAATGTCATAGGCTATAAATTTTTGAAATCCACGCGGACGAAGTCGCGGGCGAAGTTGTAGTATTTAATAAAACGGTGCCCCACACTAGGAATTACTTCTGTATCGCGAGTACGTTCACAACAAACATGTAAACTTACATACACAAGACACCCAGAACCCCCGGAACAAATATCTGTAGGCCATACAAATACTTGTTCCGTGTGCGAATCGAACCCATTTGAAACAACATATTCGTAGAATATTTTTAGCTCCCGTTGGATTGCTACAGTGGGATAATTTTCGTCTTTTTGCAGGCGAATCCGCTGGAAATAGCTATATAGTTGGTTAATATAATATTGCATGTAGAATCTAGCGTGATCCACTATTACGGAAGTTGTCAAAACAGGGCAATCGTGAAAGTGAGTTATTTTGAACAAAAACAAAAGATCGAACGCTCGCTGTTTCGCAACTGTTACAAAATGCATCATTTGAACGTTTCATTCAAATAACTGCGATTCTTCAATAATCTGTCTACTTATTATAAAATTCAAAGTCCTGACTGACTGACAGACCTGATAATTATATCAACGCACAGCTTAAACAGCTGGTTCTAGAGACATGAATTTTGGAGGGTGTGTTCTTTGTGAAGAGTAGGTATCCATTAAGAAAGGGTTTTTCGAAATTCAACCCTTAAGGGGGTGAAAAAGGGGTTGAAAGTTTATAACGGGGGAGTACTTAGATTAGTTTTTGCCATGTTATCTGTGGTTCAACCACGACGTTTCACTGTGATCTATAGAATGGGGTACCTACTTGGCTACGATCAAAACTTTACATGAATTAATAATGAAATAAAAAAAAACTATTAGTGGAAAAATAAATATGAAAACAGTCCCGTCAAATAACATGTTTTCCTCAACTATTATAGTTCGCTGACTTCGAAGGATTGCAGAGGTGTCGTTATTTTTAGTTTTTATTGATTCTCACGTATCAGTTATTGGATTTGCCGTAGGTATATCTATTCGTAGAGACGACAAAACAACACGCGTAGAATGACCACCATAGAAACTGGTTTTGTCGACGGAAGAATAGAGAAAATGACAGATTGTAGAAAGATTTCTACAGTTCTAAGCATGCGATGTTAAAACTGAAGAGAAGAAATGTTTCTATTCTTCAGTCGACAAAAGTCTACAATGTAAAACATGATGCTCGGGCAGAAAAGATGTCAAGTTAGATAAAAAGAACTTTCTATTCTTGGTAGAATAGAGATAGAATTGGTCATGCCACGCCTGCAGGTAATTTTGGCACCTAAGCGAGTTATCCGAATTGTTATCTAAAGAAAACAAAAGTACGAAGCGCGTATGTTAGAATGAACGGTGTTTATCCGAATTGCTTACAAAATTGCGAACCTTATAATGACCAAAACCAATGACTCAGTTTGTCAAAATCACTCATAAAACAAAGTCACCGCCACGTCTGTCTGTTCGCGTTGAACTCAAAAACTACTGAACGGATTTTCATGCGGTTTTTACCAATATACAGAGTGATTCATGAGGAAGTTTAGCTGTATAATTTTAATTTGTACCCGTGCGAAGCGGAGGGGTGTCCCTAGTATTTAATAAAAACCGACCAAGTGGGTGTCAGATCTCGCACATTTAGGGTTCCGTACCAAATGTATTTCTTACTATTTGTATGACTGATGAAGATGCTTAAGCTGTGAACATTTGAAAACTATAGCTCCAACCGTTTGGCTGTAAGACCTGTGTGACAGACGACGGACAGACGGACACGTTAGTGACAGCAATAAAAAACCCTAAAAACGTTATATTCACTATGTTTAAAAAATAAGCAATACTTATCATTCTTATCAAGTAGGTCAATTATAATAATAGAATGTTGACTATTGTCAATAATAGAGAGTACAATAAATGTTTGTCGTGAACTGGCACAGTTGTCAAAGGTCACAACTTGATCAAACAATACTTACGTTTTGCCGTGCAGCCGATGAGGTCGGCAGCACGCGAAGGTTACTTCTGATACCAGTTTTCTGATGCACGATGCATGTTGGAAGACAATTGTGCTTTTGTACATAGGTTTTCGTTAAAAAAAAAAATGGCTACCATTTTTCACTCGATGGTCGCTCAATCAAACTTTTTCAGTGTTTCAACCTTAAATCATCATTCTCCTGCCCTTATCCCAATTTATTTGGGGTCGGCGCAACATGTCTTTTTCTTCCATACTCCTCTATTAGTTTGTTTTCCTCTGTTTCAACCTTAAATGTGTGATAAAAAAAAAACTGGCCAAGAGCGAGTCGGACTCGCGTGCAAAGGGTTCCGAACAAATCATATTTTTTTTCAGGTTTTTTTTTAAACTCCCTCCATCTTAAAGGTTTTCCTGTAATCTATGAGTGAAGAACTACTTTCTGTATTTTTTTTAATTTTAGGCTCAGTGGTTTCGGAGATAAGGGGGCGGGAATGGTCATTTTTCATCTATTTTCTTAAATAACTTCAAAATTGTATGAAAAAAATATATTCGAGACCCTCACAAATGTGCCCTTTCATTTGATATGTCGCACGACACAGTTTGAAAAACTTTGATTATTAATTTTCCGATTTTCACCCCAAAAGTGACACTAAAAGTCCAAATTTATTTATTTAGGGTACACGTCCGTGTTTGGGTCACATATATTCATGTGTGTACCAAATTTCAACTCTATCGGTCCAGCAGATTCGGAGCAAATTGGATGTGACAGACGGACAGACAGATCCTATAAAGGTTCCGTTTTTTTTTTCATTCAGACTTTCGGAATCCCAAAAATGTGCCAGTTTTTTAATGTTTTTTTAATCCTCCTATCTCAATCAATTGACTATTCTAGATACCAAATCTAGTCTTAAGGATGATTCACGTTACGCCGTGTCGCCACCGGGCCGTGCCCCGGCCGGGCACGGTAAAAGGTTGTTGCATACATTTTGTATGAAGTGATTGACACGGTGTAACATGAACGTGTGCACCAGGCCCGGACGTGCCCCGGCCGGGAAACAATTGCCGGTCAAACAATTGCACGGTCAAATATCTATAGTACCTATACTTTTTGTATGAACTGATCCATGCTTGGCCGTGCTCCGGACGTGCCCCGGCCGGGGCCCGGTGGCGGCACGGTAACAGCCCGGTGTAGCATGAATGACTAGCCTCGGTGGTCGTGCCCCGGCCGGGGCACGGTGGCGTCACGGTGTAACGTGAATCATCCTTTAACTGAATACCCCACTAGTGGACCCTTTTGCTTAGACTCCCACACATGTAACACTAACTCTAACTTCATCATCATCATCAGCCTTTTAATGTCCCCACTGCTGGGGCACAAGCCTCCTCTCTGTGAGAGGGTGTGGGCCGTAATCCACCACGCGGGCCCAATGCGGATTGGTGGAGATCACATGTCTTCGAATTTTTGGTTGTAGGACATGCCGGTATCCTCACAATGTTTTCCTTAACCGTTTTGAGAGCAGTGGTGATGAAATAACTTACACAAAGTAAAGCGCCGGCCGGGGGGGTTTGAACTCACGACCTACAACTTGGTAACTCGCGGCTGTTAGCACTGGGCCACTGCTCTCAACTAACTAACTCTAGCTTACTAACATAAATTCCCGATCTGAACATCGTTCATAACATTTAGATACATAAGTATTGTAGTTTAAAAAAACTAAAAACACGTTTTTAGTGACGTCATTTTATTTGTGTATTCTTCTCAGCAAACCCTACTAGACCGCCATCATTGGGAGTCCGCCATATTGGATATAGAATGACGTCACTTAGCTAACGATACATTCTGCTCATTCGGAAACCGAGTTGCTAGCCTGTCGGTTTTCTATCGATTACATTTTGGGGAGTGTGCGACGGAATTGCATGATTTGATTCCGCCAAGCCCGTTTCATCTAAGGACGACAAGACGTACGGCGAAGTGCCACCGGTTCATGGTGGACATCCCATCCATACGCACAAAGCGTTTTGAGAAAACATTCATTGCACGTACAGCTAGAGAGTGGAATTCTCTACCGGAGTCTGTGTTTCCTGTAAGATACAACCTGGGAGTCTTTAAGTCAAGAGTGAATAGGTTACTTCTAGGCAAGCGTGCTCCATCGTCGACCACATCATCGCTTACCATCAGGTGAGATAGTGGTCAAACGCGAGCCTATCAAACATAAAAAAAAAAAAACCGGGAAGTGGGTTAAATTAAACTTCTAAGATTTGTTTCCTTAGTTAATTAAGATATTAAAAGTATTGGGAGAGATAGTCTTGCTAAACGTTTTTACTGAGCCCATCACCGATATCTTTATCAATAACAGCAGACACTCGCTATGTAAAGTTCAACAATATGTTTGAATAATACGAGTATGTAAACCAATATTTTGCAATATTATATTCTTTTGTTATTAATATGACTGCGAAATGAATATGAATCATGCTAAGAATTGGATATTTATTTAATTAATAGCTTTATGACTAATTGAGTTTCGTTGTATAATTGGTAAGGTTTTCAATTTAAATATATGCAGTATTATTATTTTAATTACCTTGTGAAGATAACCAATTTGTGGGAATACTTTCGAAGCTTGCAATAAGACCTCCCTGTTAAAATTAATAATAATAATAATAAATAATATTCCACAACTATCACACAACGCCATCTAGTCCCAAGCTAAGCAGAGCTTGTGTTATGGGTACTAGACAACTGATAAACATACTTATATATTTCTAAATACATACATATTATAGATAAATTACACCCAGACACAGAACAAATGATCGTGCTCATTACACAAACATTTGTCCTGGGTGGGAATCGAACCCACGACCTCCGGCATAGCAGTCAGGGTCACTAACCACTAGACCAACAGGCCAGTCAAATTTAAAATAATTACACAGTATGGTGCAATAAAAATCTTAAGATCGATTAGCAAAATTAAATAAGTTTTAAAAAAACCGGCCAAGTGCGAGTCGTACTCGCGCACCGAGGGTTCCGTACCTCTACGCGTTCATGAGGAAACGGGTAGTAAGTTTAAAATTATTAAAAATATTTTTATTATATCATGTAACTAAAAATTTATACTTTTCGCAATTTTTCCTTTCTCTGTGCTATAAGACGTTGCTTCGTACCAAATTACAAGATTCTGAGTTCACGGGAAGTACCCTGTAGGATTTGATTCCCTTCGAGTGTCGAAAATTTGCAGCATAAACGGCTGAAGAGAAGTTTGTTTTTTTCACAGCTCCAAGGGACAGTAGGCCTGAGTATTTAATATGAATTTCAGCTTGATACCTCTACGCGTTCCTGAGAAAAGGGGTCTTGACAGACAGACAGACGGACAACAAAGTGATCCTATAACAGTTCCGTTTTTTTCTTTTGAGGTACGGAACCCTAAAAATGATGAAATTATTAAAAATTTATTTATTTTGTAGAATTTTTAGATAGAAAAAAATAAAACAATTAATACAATTTATGACTCATCATATATTTATTTCACCTATCATTTAAGCAGGTTATCAAAATCCTATCACGCGGTGTTATCATCAATCGGTTCATATCATGTAGTATTTCACGTTTAGTAAAGACAGTAATTAAGATAATCTGAATAAATATTTTTTTTTCTCATTCTTTTCCAAACAAAACCTATGTCCAAACAGTCTTGCCCAACTTTACAGCGTGTAACAGAATAGTGGTCCATATTTAACATACTGTATCTGCCCATGAAAATGATCTATTTTTGTCAAGGCAGCCATAACCAATTCCCAAAAAAAATATATATATCGGCCAAATGAGTGTCGGATTTCGCACAATTAGGGTTTCATACCATATGAGGGAAATCAATATTTTAGTATTTTTTTGTTAAAATATACGTTATAATAAACATTATCACCAAATTTCAAGTTCATAGGTCAGTGGGAAGTTAAAAAATTCTTCGGAACAAAATTTTGTGACAGACGACGGACAGACTGACAAACGGACACGTGAGTGACAGCAATAGGGCTCCGTTTGGACTCTTCGGGTACAGAACCCTAAAAATGGACCTCCGATACTAATTTTGATCAGCTGATAACTTTATTTTAATTTTAACTGCATGCTGCACAGCAGCTGATGATAACTTTATAGATGATAATTTTTGTTTAAAATATGACCACGAATACGCATCTGCCTAATAATTATTATCTAGCTGACCTCCAAAATCACAATTAGTTACAATTGGCTGACGCTAAAGCGGGTAGAAGCTATTAGGTACCTGTCTGCTCGCCCTCCCGCTCCACCCAGAGCGGGAGAAATCAATGAATGATTTTCCAACCCAAAACAAAAACTACCTTATCTCCTACAAGATTTTTCATAATGACTACAATATTTTTGTCAGGGTAATGTGGTGAGAAAAAAATTATACAAATGTAAAAAAAAATATACCTATAACATCCTCCTTTGCCCACAGCCACATCTCTCTGGTACGTCCTTCTCAACGTTCCCGCCAACGCGACAGTCGCCGGCGGCAACTGCTCCGACGCTCACCAATGGATCCAGATCAGCTGGCTCAGCGTCAACGCCAGCCAGGCCAACAACTTGACCCTAGTGTACCACAGGAACGAGACCACCAAGAACTATGGACTGAAGAGCCTGAACATCTCTCTCAGCGCTGAGAACTTCGTCAATAGTTGTGAGTATATTTTTGTATTTCTTTTTTTATTTGGGCACCTGCATCCTTGAATGCATCTGTTAGATTAAGAGAACCTTCCGTTTCGTGAAATAATGAACTTTTCAAATTACTTACATACTGTAGCGAATTGTAGGTGACCAACACCAGTCAGGATATTTATAAAGACGGCTTGCAATAAGGGTGACCCAGGATAAAAAATATAATTAAATTCTATTTAGTCCGTAAGATAAATTATCAAACATATTGTACATTATTTTTTGCTTTATCAAATCAATAAGAAATGACAAAGTAAAACGCATCAAAGTTCGGAGTGCGGGCTTGTTATATCAATTTTGAGTAAAAAGAACACTAGTACTGCTAGGCAATGAATACTACTAGTTTACACTTTAATACTAGTGCATTAAAGTTGAATTTCCCACGATTCGTCACTGTCGGCAGCACTCCGTCATTATTTTCTGTAAAACGCCAGGAGATTCACCCACCCGTACGTAGCCGAAGCGGGTCGTTAGTGTTGTAAATGCAATCCTTTCACAGCTGTCCTAAAATAAATACCAAAGAAACTTTTAACAGCCGATAAATGCTGCTTTTTAATCATTTTGCGTAGAACACACATTGACCCCAATTGACCTCTGCTCCTGACCTCATCGGAAACACAGAATAACTACGCACTAATTAAGTAGGAGAAATAATTATAAACCATATCAAATCATCAGTCGAGTCTCGTCTGGGTTGTCGTTAAAAGCGGTTTTACTCAAATGATTATTTTGAGATTTTCCAAATAATTTCTCATTCTACTGGAACCTGTTATATTGTGACTAGCTCCTGCCAGCGGCTTTTTTGTAATATTTAGGTACTATTCCAGGGTATAATCTATTTCATACAGATCCGTTAAGCCGTTTTGGCGTGATTGAATAAAAAACATCCCATGCAAACTTTCGCATTTTCGTATAGCATAAGTAAACAACCGCAAGCCATTCCAACGTATTTCCAAACATTTCAAACACTATTCTGTATGGTCCTCGTATAGATCCGACCAAGATAATATCTGGACTTTAAAAGAGACTGACTTCTAGTAGTTTCGGTGTTTTATCTCAGAGTAACACTTAACAAACGTATAAAAGTGTTTGTTTGTTTGAGTAGCTCGTGGCTAAAGTAATAACAGCCGCACGGGTCGATCCATCAGGTTAACCTACGCTTGCCGGGGTTGGTCCGTGGATGGTGACTATCTTTACATACCGAGACTCCTCCGTGCCTCGGGAAACACGTTAAGCCGTTGGTCCCGCCTATCAATCGTGGATCTTTGACAGGCGTTACAGGTCGACAGAACCCCGAAAGTCTGACAACCAGTCTTACCAAGGGGTATCGTATTACCCAGTAACTGGGTTGTGGATATCAGATAGGCAGTCGCTCCATGTAAAATACTGGTATTCAGCTGCATCCGGTTAGACTGGAAGCCGACCCCAAGACAGTTGGGAAAAGGCTAGGCATATGGATTTGAACACTTTAACCTCTGAGTTTGCTTGGGTGTTTCTTCTCAGGGTAGTCAGCTAGGTAACACTGGCCTCATCTAGCTAAAACTGACAAAAAAAAAATGTTGACGTGTAAAAGTGTTATTAAAACCTACTTACAAAAATAAAATCATTTATCATCTTTATAAGTGTTTGTAACCGATTCACAGAAATAAATATCATGATCGAGACCACTAAAAATCTCCTTCTCAATTCCAGCGTCAAAGGACCCAATGGAGTTGTACCACGGCGCTGAGTGGCAGATACCCCTGGCCACCTCGTACCGCTGCAAGTCCGCTACTCTGCTGAACATGACCTCGGAGTCGGCCAGCGCGGCAGCTGTGCTCACCCTGTCCAGGCTGCAGGAGGAGGCCTACCGCACCACGGATGGCAACGGATTTAGTGCTGGTGAGTGGAATATAAGATAGGAACAGGTGGTGCAACATACCCGGGCCTGCGGACGGCGAGTAGTTCGTCAGCATCAGCACCAGGCCCGAGAGTCGACGGCGCGTAGTGTTCCACGCGCGCCTCAAAGAGTTGTCAGCAATCATGACGGGGCCCGTCATGGCCGATGCCTGCCCAGGGGTTGTGGATAAATTCGAAACAAAGATACCGCACCCCTGGGCACTCAGGGCAGGGAAGGAACAGGGGTGGGTTTTTAGTCAGTAAGAGTCTGACACGCCCTCCCGCTCCACCCAGAGCGGGAGATGTCATTGGATGATTTCCCAGACACAAAAATAAAAAAAATGGGGTGCAACATCATCAAGTCAAAAATTACTTCACGTTTAGGGGATGACAACCTTCAGCAATGAGGAAAACGTCGCGAGGAGGAGGAGTGGAATGTACCTGCTCTCTGACATAGGCTATTTACGGAGTAAATTAAAAATATTTGACAATAACTTCTGCCGGCGGCTTCGCTTGTGTGGAAGTCGGAATTAATCCCAAGGGAACATAATACTGGGATAAAAGCATACAATATTCTAAGCCAGGGTCTAGCCAAGAGCTATGCTTTCTTTAAATCCAGACAGACATAATTTATCAGCAAACCTCAAAACATCCAGACCATATTTATAATATTAAGAGCGTTTACTCCTCACGGTATTTCATACAAACTGTCAAGTCCATATACTTGGAAATGAATGAACCTATTGTAATTAAACTTGGTACGTAGATGTAAGGTACCCAGGTATATAGAGTTAGATATGAACATTTTCGAAAAAGTATTCAGAGACATTGAGAGCAATTTTAAGTTTGCTGTAGAATTTCTTCCTCTCTAAACTCTTTTTCTAAAATGTTCGTCAGTAACTAACTTTTTAGACCTAGGTACCTTGCGTATGTGTACCAAGTTTCATTAAAATCAGTTCACTCATTTCCAAGAACAAGGACTTGCGAGTATGTATGAAATACCGCGAGGAGTAAACGTTCTTAAGGCGCTAATAACTGCCAACGACCTTGAGTTGACTTGCGTGTTCTGAGCTGAGCTCACGTAACGCGTCGTCCACCCAGTAATAGGACTCGCCCATCAAGGAGCGCTGTCCGAAATTAGACTCATTATTAATTTATTATACATAAAACAACAGGTATTACACTAAAACACGTATAATAAAATATAAATAATTAAACGATCCTTAAAATGGTGAAAGTTTAATAAAAATACGCTTTATAGTTTATACGTGATTCTCAAATTTTTATCCGCGTTAAACATAACTTTATAAATTAATTACACTGTTATAAAAATATAATTTCAAATATTCACATATCAAATTACGAAAAATATTGTTTTGAGTAACATATATTTTTTTTAAAGAAATAAGACTAGTCGTTTAGACGTGATCTTCAATTAAAAATGATTAAAAGTCGTATAACTGCTTCTTAAGTGGAATAGGAAAGATTTCCTTCCTTTCCTTTCTTGTGTTACGGTACTCTGTGTAGAGCTTAAACCAACTCTGGGGGTCTTTAAGTCAAGAGTGTATAGTTTACTTCTAGGCAAGTGCGCTCCAACGTCGACCTCATCATGGCTTACCATCAGGTGAGATAGTGGTCAAATGCGTGCCTATCATTAGCAAAAAAAAACTTATGGCTGTTCTATTTTCATCTCAGTTTTAAAGTAGAACCCATCATTACTTGCTATCAAATGCTTGGAAACTATCGTTAAAAATACAACCGACTTCCAAAAATTAGTTTTTGTTTTTTAGTTCTTCGTTATTTGACGCCGACTTCAGAAATTAAAGTTATTTTTAAATTTTTAGTGTTTTTTTTTTTTTTCATTTTTGGAAGTGTGTTGTATTTTTTGTAAAAAACCTTTTTTATTTTACAGTTTTTGGTTGTTTATACCCCAGAACTAAAACTAATAGTTACGCTCGAATTGACAACCCCAATAACATGGAACATGGAATTTGAACATACTCGTAATTGGAGAAAACAAAAACGTCATCTATGTAGACATATTTTTATTTTTGTTGATTTTTTCAAAAAGCGCTGAAGCAATTTCGATAAAATTTATAATAAAGAATTTTAAAAATCGGTCCACAACTGACAGAGAAATCGGTGGACATCGAACCTTCTCTTTTTTTCGAAGTCGGTTAAAAATAAAGACAAGTTACCAGGATCCGGGCAATGAAACAATAAATAAGCCAAAGGCCTCAAAAGTAAACAAATAAAGTTGGTTGTGAATAAAAAGCGCATTGATAGCTGCGCACACGCTGCCAGACGCCTGATAAGGTCCTGATAACGCATACTGAACGAACTGATAGCATCGGGAAATGTGTTTCTGATGGTGTACTGCTTTTTATTATGAAGTGAATTTTACAGTTATAGCGGTTTTAATGCGATAGCATTTTGTTTATAATAAAAGTAGGACGTGTTATTTCAATTTATCGTGAAATTGAAATAAATATCCGGTTTTTTACGATTGATTATGAGTCGTGATAGATGATTTGACTGTATTGTTAAATATATTGTTTTGCAAAGAGACATGTTGCGATAGGAGATGACTAAAACAACTGGCCAAGTGCGTGTCGGATTTCGCACATTAAGGGTTCCGTACCAAATATTGGTATTTGGTAGTAAATTTCACATAATTATAGTAGTTTAAAAGTGGCGCCATGGTCATGTGAAGAGGAGGGATGAAACACATGTAACTAAAAGAGTTATGAATATAAATGTGGATGGATGGAGAGGGAGAGGGAGGCCAAATAAAGTATGGATGGATTGTGTGAGGAGTGATATGAAAGAAAAGGGAGTTAGTGATAGCGTGACAGCTGACAGGACAGAATGGAAGAAAAAAACGTGTTGCGCCGACCCCAAGTAACATGGGATAAGGGCAGGAAGATGATGGTAGTAAAGTATACTAACGTAATAATAAACATCACCAAATTTCAAGTTCATAGTTCAATTGGAAGTTAAAAAATTCTTCGTAACAAAATTTTGTGACAGACGTCGGACGGACAGTCAAGACGGACACGTGAGTGGCAACAATAGGGCTTCGTTTGGACCCTTCGGGTACGGAACCCTAAAATATAGTTTTTTTTTGATCGGCAGTTAGATTAGCAAAATCTATTGGACACGTGTTTTTCTGTCTTCGATCTTTGATGCGTTTTACTCCTGAACTTTGATGTGTTTTATCTTTTTTTTAATTTTTTATCGATTTGGTAAAGCCATACGTGTCCATTATTTTTTGATAATCTATCTTACGGACTAAATAGCTTTTTTTTATATATATCCAGGAATCATTGCGATGTGTTCCCACGATAACTTTCTTCCGAGCACTATAAAGTAACTGACTCCTAATCTTACTGCCATTTTACTAGTTTTAGACTTTTTTTTTGTTTTCTGTCTAGATGTTACAATAAAACAACGTTAGTAGTCCGCCAGTTCAAGTTATTCTAAGCCAAGTTAGATTGCCCTCAGTCTTTTTCCTTTATCGTCAATGCGTTTGCAAACACAATTGTCACACATCGCCCATTCCAGATTACAAGCATGTTAAGCGGACGCTAAACCCTGATAAGCTAACAGACGCACTGTGTACTGTGTGACATTCAGGGTCATCGCATACCATCGCAATGTCGGTTAATCGATAAATAATAAAATGTAACACAAATAAACTTAAAAACTCGCTAGTGACGTCATTTTATTTTTTGTAGAAAGAATAGAATAAACATTTATTCGACACAGACACAACACAACAGCAACAAACAAAAGGTAAAGAAAATAACAGTAGGTACACAAATATACAATAAAATTGTGCTGAGCGTGCCCATTAGCCAACTCAGCAAACCGTTTCATACTTCTGTCATGGATGCATCAAAAAAATAATTAGTCCGCTATCTTTACACAACACAGACAAGGAATATCGTATTACCCAGTAACTGGGTTGGTCCATGGATGGGTGATCATGTTTACATACCGAGACTCCTCCGTGCCTCGGAAAGCACGTTAAGCCGTTAATCCCGGATGTCAATCGTGGATCTTTAACAGTCGTTACGAGTCTTCAGAAGCCCGAAAGTCTAACCAGTCTTACCAAGGGGTATCGTATTACCCAGTAACTGGGTTGTGGAGGTCGGATAGGCAGACTCTCCATGTAAAATACTGGTATTCAGCTGCATCCGGTTAGACTGGAAGCCGACCCCAAGGTAGTTGGGAAAAGGCGCGGGCAGATGATGATGCTTTGGGAGTCCTGTATTAGATTTAAAATGATGTCACTTTGTATGCAAAATGTCAGCTCAATCGGAAACCGAGAAGCGGGTCAAATTTATTTTTTAAGATTTATTTACTTACTGGTAAAGCTAATACAAAACGTGTTAAAATGAAACTCAATCTTATTAGGTTTTGCATAAGGTTGAGATTATGAGCTATTTGTCAACGTTCATCGATAAACTGTGGTTATTCGGTTCGTCTTGTTCGGGACGCTCTAAGAAATGTCAAACCGTTCCGAGTTGTCATATCGGAACACACTCACAGGTTGTGGGAATCCGCTGTATGCGAAAAGTACAAGACCGTTTGGTGTCTCCCCTATGTCCAGCTGTGGAAATCTTTCGACTGAACTATGGTGCTAATGCCTTGTGTTATGTTACAGCCCGCGAGTGCGGTGGTGGTGACGTTCCTGATGCGGTGCCCATCGCAGTAGGCTGCGCCCTCGGCGGGCTGGTGGTGGTGGTGCTAGTCGCCTACCTCGTCGGCCGCAGACGCTCCGCCGCCAGGGGCTACCTCTCCATGTAGACTGACGTGTGAGTATCTATCACTACATCGCAGTAGGCTGCTGGTGGTGGTGGTGCTAGTCGCCTACCTCGTCGGCCGCAGACGCTCCGCCGCCAGGGGCTACCTCTCCATGTAGACTGACGTGTGAGTATCTATCACTACATCGCAGTAGGCTGCTGGTGGTGGTGGTGCTAGTCGCCTACCTCGTCGGCCGCAGACGCTCCGCCGCCAGGGGCTACCTCTCCATGTAGACTGACGTGTGAGTATCTATCACTACATCGCAGTAGGCTGCTGGTGGTGGTGGTGCTAGTCGCCTACCTCGTCGGCCGCAGACGCTCCGCCGCCAGGGGCTACCTCTCCATGTAGACTGACGTGTGAGTATCTATCACTACATCGCAGTAGGCTGCTGGTGGTGGTGGTGCTAGTCGCCTACCTCGTCGGCCGCAGACGCTCCGCCGCCAGGGGCTACCTCTCCATGTAGACTGACGTGTGAGTATCTATCACTACATCGCAGTAGGCTGCTGGTGGTGGTGGTGCTAGTCGCCTACCTCGTCGGCCGCAGACGCTCCGCCGCCAGGGGCTACCTCTCCATGTAGACTGACGTGTGAGTATCTATCACTACATCGCAGTAGGCTGCTGGTGGTGGTGGTGCTAGTCGCCTACCTCGTCGGCCGCAGACGCTCCGCCGCCAGGGGCTACCTCTCCATGTAGACTGACGTGTGAGTATCTATCACTACATCGCAGTAGGCTGCTGGTGGTGGTGGTGCTAGTCGCCTACCTCGTCGGCCGCAGACGCTCCGCCGCCAGGGGCTACCTCTCCATGTAGACTGACGTGTGAGTATCTATCACTACATCGCAGTAGGCTGCTGGTGGTGGTGGTGCTAGTCGCCTACCTCGTCGGCCGCAGACGCTCCACCGCCAGGGGCTACATCTTTTTAGGGTTCCGTACCCGAAGGGTAACCAACGGGACCCTATTACTATGCCTCCGCTGTCCGTCCGTCTGTCAGCGGGCTGTATCTCACTATCTGTCGCTGTGTGAAAATTTCAACTGTCTACCTATTATTGAGGATCATTAGATGCTGTATCTAAAAAAACTCTTTTTTTCCAGTTTATGGTATGGAACCATTTGTGTCCGAGTCCGACTCGCACTTGGCCGGTTTTTTATAAACCTTGCTCCCACACTAGGAATGACTGCTGTGTTGTGGGTGCGTTCACAAATATGTAAACTCAGATACACAAAGCACCCAGACCCGGAACAACTATCTGTAGGGTAGGCCATACAAAATACTCGTTCCGTGTGTGAATCGAACCCGCGACAGGCAGCGCAGCGCCAAACGCACAACCACTACGCCAAAAGTGTCATCAAACTTCTAATAAACCTTATTCTCATTTCAGGTGTCAGCCGCCCAGAGAATCGGCGATAATAGTCAATACATGAAAATATAGAAAACAGTTATACATTGTTTGCGTCGCATTTACCCGCACCCTCACAACGTGGCTAAATTCCACTTCTCTGCCTACCTCCCATTGTAATTGTATTGTCCTTGTATCGTTCATTACTAAAATCATTAAGTTTTTAAAGTGCTGAGCTTTAGGTTTCCATTTGCATGAATAAAAACACTGTTTTTTTTTCATTTATGATAATGGATAACTATAGCCCCATTGGTCTGTCGGTAAAAAACACTTGCTGGCTTTTATCGACAGACCAATGTTTGAATACTGTTGGCAAAATACGTATTCCGTTTGTGATTGTTATTTTTTTTTTATTTCATTGACCGGTAATAACGAGTAGTATTTCAAAATCATCAGTTTTAGCGGGCAGATGGTGTATAGTTGAATTTGCTCAAAATTATACAAAATACTGATTATTCCATTTTTATTTGATTCTCAGGTATTATTTAAAAAATAATTTCTTTCACTTGTTTTTCCAATAATAGTTGCCTTTGCCATGGACTGACCGTGACAAGTGAGTACTAAAAAAAAAATCCTTGTAAGCCATTTTAGTTTTGGCCGTAATAGTGTAAAAACAAGCTATAAACTAAATAAAAAAAAATGGAATCAAAATAGATACAGTAACATTGTAAAAATGTGATGTAGTAGTAATTTTAAATCGAAGGAGGGTAGAATAGTATTTTTTTTGTTTGTCTAAATTTTGCAATATTATTTGATTATTTCCGTTTTTTAGACTTTTTATATTTTTATGTGCTTTGTTTAGTCCAAAGATTTTACTATCATTTCAGTTATATGCACGTATAACTAAACATTAATATGTATATTGGAGTCAATTTATTGTCAAAATGTCCATAATATCCATAATATAATTGAAAAACCGTTTAGGTGTAGTTAGTCTATAATAAAATGAATGCAGTGTCTTTCTTTTGTTAGAATTTAGTATTCAGACTATTTTAAGTGTAACAGTTAAAAGCTGGACAATATCATTGCTGTATTTATGTAGCTCTGTGGTCACCAGTGTTGCCATCCCAAAAAGTAAAATTACACTATCCAAGTACAATGTAATTTATTTGAAACGCGGAAAAGATCTAAGCGAGATTGGCAACACTGGCAATCATAGATTTTTTTATCGACATTTCATTAATTCTGTTTCGCCAGATTATAAAAATAATAATTATTGTAAATGGCAATGTGTTGCTCAGCGGCGTAGCTATGTTATTTGCAGTCGAATAAATAAGAACTGAAGTCGACAAACCTGCTTGGCTTTTGCCGAGTGTCTCGAAAATATACTGCAGATAATTCGCTAGGTGATGGAAAGTGAAGGGTAATGTCGGGAGTTTGATTCCGGGTAAAATCTACTATACGGCTCGCTTTAACGACTTATAATTTTAACATTTAACGTAAATATTGTATTCTTCCGTTTGCCGTATAGCAGATAAATGACAACTTACTAAAAATGTGACTTTAATACTAAAACTCAGCATCATCTCAGTTTAGTATCAAATATTCATTTTCATGTAAGTCGTGCCGATGTACGATTGGAAAAAAATAAATAAATGTTTTTTATTGCCACAGTCGACTTTTATTTATTATTTCTTTCCTCTGAAAAGCAGTTACAATAAATACGTTATTTACATCGACCAATCTATTTTATTTACAAATTATATCTACTGAACACTTGATATTAAATAAATTATGTTTATGACAAAGAATCGCTCTTTTTAACTATTAAAGCTGATATCTATTTATTTATTTACAAAACTAATGTATGAATCTGCTTGAACATAAGTGCTCCCAAAACATTTCTTCAAAAATTTAACATTTTTTTGTAAAAAAAAAAGGCTGTAGTTCTGTAATAAATCTGTCTAGCAATAGGGTAGATGACAAAAAATCTAATTAATCCGTCAGTTCGATTAGCAAAAAATATTGGATACATAATTTTTCTTTTGTTACGCAAACAAAAAATCAGGACAATACAGTGTACTACGTCAATTGGGGTGAATAGGAACACAGGGGCAAATAGGAACGAAACTAAAGTGGTTTATCACGTTATTTTGAAATTGTTTGCAGCATTCAAGTACTCCGATTTATTAATGAATTGTAATAAAAAATAAATCGATGCTTTGTTATAAACCAATATGTGGGCGTCTAAGCAAAAAGGGTCCAGCTCCAGTTCAAGTTGGTGAAAAATTTTCGTACTTTTAATTGATTATTAATTTAATGCTAAATTATCTACAAGTTCTTAGAGTACCTAAATGACTTTATATAATGTTTCTAAGTACCAGAAATCTCTATTTTGCTTAAACTTCTGTTTTTTTTTAATGCTTTTTCAGTTTCAACTACAAACGACTGACAAAAAAAAAATGTATTTGAATATTTTTTTAATCCTTATTATGAATTGACTATTCTAGATACCGAATCTAGTCTTAACTCAATACCCCACTACTGGACCCTTTTTACATTGACGGCCACATAACTAAGGTATCAAAGTGAAAATCCTAATCAGTTTTGTTTCTACTCACCCCTTTTTTTGTATTCCTGTTTACCCCGTTTGTAAGTAACACTTTTTACCTACAAGTGACTTAACATGGTCCCACTTCTGAACTTTTATCTTTGTAGTTTTTTATTGATTTGGTAAAGCAAAAAATACGTGTCCATTATTTTTTTATTATCATCCTTACTGAATAAATAGAATTATTATTTTTGTACCCAGAAACCATCCCTATTGAATGCATTCAGAGCAAATGAACCTCAACATTTTATAGGTCTCCTTTACAATTGGTTTGATTAATAAAATAATTATAACTACCTACAGCACGGGGTTTTTCCTATTCCGTGTTCAATTTGAGACTTGGGTCGCGTGCTTTTGGATCAAAGTTCCTTCAAAATTCAGTTTTTGCCAATTAAAAACTAACAGTTTACGTGGTGTCCTACGTGGGCGATTCAACGCGAACGCGGTTGCGAAGTGGTCCGATGCGGTTTACATGAATTCATCGCGACGCGGCGGCGAGTCGCCGCCC
The DNA here is from genome assembly GCA_951329385.1 of Polia nebulosa. NCBI lineage: Eukaryota > Metazoa > Arthropoda > Insecta > Lepidoptera > Noctuidae > Polia > Polia nebulosa. The sequence continues at coordinate 2,600,306 of OX589592.1, read as the reverse complement.
GCCGCCATTCAGTACTCTGCGTGTGCAACTATTTTTACTAGAAAATTAATTTGTCACATAAAATACTCAAGAAGTAAGTACGAGGTGCATTCAATAAGTACCTAGCCTCATCGCCAGAGGGCGCTGTAGTTTCAAAAGAGTTTTACCACAGTGTAGCACACTCTTTTTTAATTCTTTTTTCAAATTTTCATTCCAATCCCTTCATTTGTTTTAATTTGACAACTTATGGAAGCGAACGTGTCGATCGGTTTTACAAAAATGGAAAAAGAGCAATATCGTTCGGTGATTCGATTCCTATTTTTGGAAGGGAAAACGCGCATCGAAATCAAAGAGCGCTTGGATGCTGTGTACGGTGACTCTTCTCCATCGATGGCCACCGTCAAGAATTGGTTCAACGAGTTTGCACGTGGCCGTACGTCGGTTTTTGATGAACCACGTCCAGGTGCACCGAAAACAGCTGCTACGGAGGAAAACATTAAAAAAATCCATGATCTCGTATTGGCAGATCGCCGATTGAAGGTTCGGGAGCTAGCTGAGACTGTAGGCATTTCAGAAGGAACAGTGCATCATATTCTTCACGAGGAACTCGGCATGAGAAAGCTGTCGGCGCGATGGGTGCCGCGTTTACTCACACCAGAAAACAAGCGCAACCGTGAGACCACATCGGAGACGTGTTTGGCGCTGTTTAAGCGGAATCCAGCGGAGTTTTTGCGTCGTTTTGTGACCGTCGATGAAACCTGGATCCACTGGTACACACCAGAGACCAAGGAGCAATCAAAACAATGGATCCAGACCGGGGAACGTGCTCCAAAGAAGGCGAAAACTGTAAAATCGGCCGGAAAAGTTATGGCCACCGTTTTCTGGGATTCACAAGGTGTGATCTACATCGATTACCTCGAGAAGGGTAAAACAATTACAGGGCTTTACTATGCCGATTTATTGGGCCGATTCGACGCCGAATTAAAGAAAAAACGACCCCATCTGGCGAAGAAAAAAGTGCTGTTTCACCACGACAACGCACCGGTTTACACGTCTGCCGTTGCCATGGCCAAATTGGTCGAATTACGCTACGAATTGCTGCCCCATCCACCGTATTCTCCAGATTTGGCCCCTTGTGACTTCTTTCTGTTTCCTAATCTGAAAAAATCACTCGCCGGGAATAGATATGGATCGAACGAGGAGGTTATCGCCGCCACGGAGGCCTATTTTGCAGAGTTTGACAAAAACTATTTTTCGGACGGGTTAAAAAAGTTGGAGCATCGCTGGGCTAAGTGTATCGAACTAAAAGGAGACTATGTTGAAAAATAAATTGCCACTTTCCAAAATTTTCGTTTACTTTTTGTAGGCTAAGTATTTATTGAATGACCCTCGTACAACAGGAGTGCAACAAATATTTTATAAATAGAAAGACATATTTATGGGGAATTTTATAATTAGTATAAAGAATTATGGGTTCAAACCATGTTATATAAACAATACCTATTGCCGAATGTTGCATAAAACGGTTGACTATGTCGTGCAAGCAGTAAAACCTGTTCTTGAATATCATTAATTAAAATTTCTACTTGCACCATTTTTGGCTTTTATAATTTTAATTTAAAACAAGCCACCGCACCGCATAAGTTCGCGCGAAAATATCAAACCAACTGATCGCGTCCGCCTCGCGTCGCACCGCACCAAAGTGCGGCTGGTCACGTAGGCCAGCCGCATATAGTTTCATATGTTTGTTCCATTCGCACCGCTTCGCTTCGAGATAGCGTTCGCGTTGAGTCGCCCATGTAGGACACCGCGTTACGGTTTGTTAACCTGTCTATAGGGTTTGCGATTTTTCAAATTGAAGCATACCTACCAGGACGTCCGTGACTACCTCCGGACACCATGAGCGCCGAAAAACGGGGCATGCTACAGCTATTCTAAGTATACAAATAATTATCATGAATCACATATATACGTACCCGTATATGTGATACATCATAATGATTTGTAAGTAGGTATTCATTTCATAAAAAAATCATCATCAGGACATCCTACCAGGGTCGCGGAATTGTGCGAAAGAGTCACCGCGGCCCTGGAACGCAAAGGGCAACTTAGTCAGTCAGACTGACACGAAAAGTGGAAGAAGTCATATAAGTATAATGATTTTCCAGTGTAAAAAAAAACAGACCCGACTATAAGCACGTTATAGTACCAACTCAACCGTGCTTAGTAAGTAGGTCTGTTTTTTAGGGTTCCGTACCTAAAGGGTAACCAACGAGACCCTTATTATTAAGACTCCGCTGTCCGTCTGTCTGTCAGAGGGCTGTATCTCACGATCCAAATTAAATTAAAAATTGGAGAGAGGTTTAATTTAAGTATTTTATTATTGGTTGCTATAGCGGCTATACAAATACACGCTGTGTGAAGATTTTAACTGTCTACCTATTACGGATCATGAGGACAGCCCAAAAAAAATCGTTTCTAGAAACGATTTTTTTTTTTAGTTTATGGTACGGAACCCTTCGTGTGCGAGTCCGACTCGCACTTGGCCGGTTTTTTTTTGTTCATAACCACATGAACCATATTATAGGGTTGTGATTTTCTCACCAGTGCGGTGCCTCAAATTGAACACAGAGAAGAAAATACGGCTCTCTCACATCACAAGCACTGGCTACATCTCTAATGACTATATTTAAATGCATCATTATATTGAAGGAAAATTAACCAAAACAAAATTTCTAAAACAGCTGCTAAAAACTTTCGTGATTACGTCGATTAAGTTATGACAGAGTAACAAGGAACTGTCGGTATTACAATAAAATCTAAGTTAACTATACTAATCGCCTAGACTCATGGCAGTCGTGGTCACAAAACGTGCGAGTGAGATGGCGAATACAGTAAAGTCGGGTTACTTTGGCCCTGGGGTATAACTGGCCCAATTTAAACTACAGGAAACTGAGTGTACCGTGTTACTATTGTGTGAGCTTGTACCAAAGTTATACCTCAAGGCCAAAGTAACCCAACTTTACGGTATTTCTCGTGTCATCTCGCTTCCACGTTTCATGACCGCGGCTGCGACGAACAATGGCGTACACCGTAACAACAAAGTAAAGAAAATAATGTCCGTGACTACCGCCGGACCACTAACACCAATCGCTTCCATATTTTGTAAATAATTAGTACTCAATTGGTACTAATTATTACTCGAACAACAGAATTGGTACTTTAGAAGTTTTTAAGAAAATCGACTTAGAAGGTGGTCCGGCAGTAGTCACGGTCCGTTCAGCAGGACCACCATGTGATTCACATATAAGGGTAGTCACGGACATAAGAAAATAAACTAAAATATGTACAATTATTTTAAGAATACTGGTGGAAATATTAAGTACTCTATTTACAACGAGTATTGGTCGCTAGAGTGCTGTACTAACTTATAATAAGTAGAATTTACATAGCCTCTTAAAAAGCCTCGTTATCAAGGGAACGAAAGTCTAAATTGAGTTTGGGCTTTGAGACATTGGGTTTTAGTATTTACGGTCATAAACATAGCGAATATTTTTCAATAGTGAGGAGAATACACACCAATATTAATCAGCCTTTGACATCTTAATTACTGCATACAATATAATGGCACTATTTGGTAAAACTTACTCTATATTAAGGCACATTGCAGACTGGTCTGTTCATAATTTAAGGCAGCGATAAACTATATCTCATTGAGAAATTATTTCTGTCTTGGTTAAAATGGAGTCAAAGGGAAGTTAGTTTGAACCACCGAGCAATGATGCTAGGCTAGGTTGTATCTGCCAGGGTCCCGGGGGTGTTTCAAAGAATCACCACGGTCCTGGCAACTAAAGAAACACGGGTCGGTAAGTCAGTAAGAGTCTGACATGCCCTCCCGCTCCATCCAGAGCAGGAGAAGTTATTTATGATAAAAAAAAGCCAAGATCCTTACCTTATTATACAGCATGTAACAAAAAACCTGTCCGATCCTAAAGAGTATTATTTGGTATCGTACTGCGTACACATATACGTAACCATTTCATTGATATGAGATTATTATTTTTCCCCAATGAAAATAATTAATTTAAAAAAAAAGAAAAACTGGTCGGCATCACTAATCGCTCGACAAAGTTCACCTACAGTTTAGTGTGAAAAAAGCCACCTGAGCGAGACGGTATTTATGCGCCCTTTGTCGCGTGCCGCCAAACCGAGAAGTTGTGCCTACAGCCTGGCTAGTGCAGGTCGGTACGCTTTGAAATAAAAATAGGTAAAAATAAAATGATTTCGCTTGCCGGTGGAGTGTTGTCAACTTATGAAAATTTGCCATACTTAGTGTTAAAACTTTTCGTTTTTATGAGTTACATTTTTTTTACAATTTTTTCTAGTGCGTATATTAAACCAAGAATACGCCTCGGTTCGCATCGGACAGGGTTTTTGTTACATGCTGTATAAACCGTACTAAAAAGTTAGAAAGGAATTGAAAGCCAAGAATGGCAGTACGTAAATCACCTAATTGCTTAATGACACAGGTACAAGATTATAAAAACATTGGCCAATGCCCAAAATTAAACAAAGACACATCGCTGCCAAATATTTTGAAAAGACTATCTAAATTCAGCAATTACTTTGTATTTGAAGTTCATGTTATGGATTCTCATGCAATTTTGTACCCTCCACCTAGAAATACAGTCCCCTTTTGGCTCAACATGGCACTTCTACAATCAACGGTTACCGCCGTCGGTAACATTGTAATTTGAACCTTATTGCATGCTGCATACAGTCTACTGCGGTATGGGGCAGGAGTCGAGCAGGACATTGTGTAGGGACTCCATTTCTGTCCAGTCCCGTTTCTGACCGCCCACTGTGACTTCGCGAATGCAGCCGTTGAAGTTTTTACCGCCGTCTGTAGATTCCATAACACCTTCTGAAAATGAATTCGTTAGATTTAGTATTTGGCTAGCCCCCGTAGACATTAAACGTGTAAGAGCTCAGTAGTGTAAAAGCGGGTTTGTAGCTTCGAAAGAGCTGTGTTGCATCAAGCAGTTACGTGGTGCTTGGGAAATCTCAGATTTTTTTAGGTAACCCAATAAATAACTAGCTGTCCACCTGACGGCCACCAGATGGGAGTCTCATCAAGTCCTGTAAACAATTGGAATGGTGCTCTGTTTCTCCGCTGCTGATTAGGCAATCCAGTATGAAGTCGCTCTCCCCACTCGAAATCAGTGGATATAGCTCTAAATAAAAAGGATCTCGTCGATCCTTATTCAAACAGACTGACTACGTACGAATTCTGTATCCACTAATCGCGCAGCACGGCGCCGGCGTCCAGCTGCAGCGCCAGCACGTCACAGTACATACCAGGCAGTCCCCCGATGTACAGCGGCGTGGGCAGGTCCTGCGCGCCGCTGTCCAGCAGCGCGGTGGGCGGCGCGTCGCGCAGCACGGCGCCGGCGTCCAGCTGCAGCGCCAGCACGTCACAGTACATACCAGGCAGTCCCCCGATGTACAGCGGCGTGGGCAGGTCCTGCGCGCCGCTGTCCAGCAGCGCGGTGGGCGGCGCGTCGCGCAGCACGGCGCCGGCGTCCAGCTGCAGCGCCAGCACGTCACAGTACATACCAGGCAGTCCCCCGATGTACAGCGGCGTGGGCAGGTCCTGCGCGCCGCTGTCCAGCAGCGCGGTGGGCGGCGCGTCGCGCAGCACGGCGCCGGCGTCCAGCTGCAGCGCCAGTGCGCGCGGGTGCAGGCGGGCGCGCACGGCGTGCCACGTGTTGTCACAGAGGGAGCCGCCGGAGCCGCGCGACGAGATGCGCGCGCGCTCCGAGCCTGATGTCAGTCGGGATAGGACCACCTGGAACAGCGAAATTTATGGTACGGTTATGTACCCGGCGTCGGATTTGGGCGCTCTTACTTCGAGACTGAGGAGTGGCTGACTATACGGAACGGAACTGTGTAGATTGATTTTCAACGGTATCATACGTTCAATGTATGCAACCAAGCCAGGGCAAAGGAACCGACTTGAGGAGACAAGAGTTGTGGAAGCGTGCCTGCCGGACCCCCGGCCTCAAACGGGTCGCACACTGTCCGCGACAAGCAGAGCTAATCGAATAATCTACAAATGTTTTACAAGACTTACCCAAGACTACTGAAGTCTTCCGTCCGGGGACGAACTAGGCTATATGTGTGAATGTCAGAGTTAAATGAGGAGTGTTGTGTTTGTTCAGTAGGTATACCAGTTCTTGGAACCAAGAGGCGCTGGTAAAGAATTCCACACAGCACGTGGTCTCTCGCGAACCAAAATTCCAAGTATTTTCACTATTAGTTTTACAAAATAACCCGTTTCACCACTAATGGGGTTTCAATCAAATCTAGTTCAATCGCAAACAATTAGATTCAAAACCAATAGATTTGGCTAGATTCAACTCGCAAGCCCAAAATTCACATTTTCAACATGTTTCTTACTTAATTCACCACGACAATAATACATATATTTTATAAGTCAAGAGGGAGTAGGTTAATTGAAGACGAGTGTGCACTATCGTCGACCACATCTTCGCTTACCATCAGGTGAGACAGTGACTAAGCGCGAGTCTATAAATGATAAAAAAAATCTCTACCAACAGAATGGTTTGGTCGTAAAAACTTAATCTTTTTATCCTGTAATTTCACAAATTGGTCAATCACAATAAAGTCCCACTTACAGCGCCATCTTTGACCTCGAGCAGCAGCCCGGCGGCTGCCAGCAGGACTCCGTTGGGCTCGCTGGTCCTGAACTGCAGCCGCAGCTCTGTGGACGCCTCCGAGCCGTCTGACGTCATCAGCCAGGAACTAGACCAAGTCGCATGTGCGTCTCCTAGACCAATTGAGATGTATTTTAAAGATTGTAATAAAACGTAAAGCCACAGAAAACGTGACGTAGACTAACACAGATGTGTTAGTAGACCGGTAGAAAACTTCTATACAGGTTGTAACGGAAAGGTGGTAAAAGGAAAGGTCATATTTTAAGAACTGAATCTGCCCATCATTATGAACAACTTTCTTCAAGAAAACCTGAAGAAATTGTGATTTTTTTTTACCTCCTAGCTGACAATAAATTTGAATTTATTTTTTTGGAAATTTTCTAGTTTTTCTTAGAGAAAGTTGGTCATTCCCATGGGCAGAACCGGTTCCTAAAATATGACCACACCTTTCCGTTACACCCTGTATATGTATATTATGTAACTTTTGGATAGTAGCTAAAATTGTTCATTGCTGTGCAAAGAATATATAACTTTATCAGCATGTTTAGCAATATATGTATAAAGTAAGGATCGAATTAAATGGCGTCTGATTGGAAAAGCCTATGTAGTAGTAACCTGCAGTAGACTTCCTTCCTACGCAAACTCTAGAACTATCGCCAAGTCAATTACGTTCTCCTACCTACAAGTATTTTACATAGCTACCTTCCAGATTTCCAGATTAATTCGTGATATATAGGGTGACTGGTAATTAGTGACCGATACTTAAACACGTGATTGTACTCATGATTATAAACAACTTTTCCAAAGAAACTTTTACTATACTTATTCACTTTTATCACAATAACAACAGTTTGGAATACGCGCGCGCGCGAGGGCAGTGACCGCTGCAATCAGCTGTTAGACGCGGTCTCGTATCGTTCAGAGCACGGCTCGCAAGCCCGCTCGGCCGGGCACCACGTGCCGTTTTCGGTGTACCTAAGCAGTGTAGGTACCTACATGTTTCGGGTGTTGCTAAATTAAAAAAAAATATTTTCAAAGACAGCGTGTTTGACTAATACTTTTAAGATGTAACATACGTCCGCATAACTACAAAATATCTAAGAACGCGCGCGCCGTAACATTAAAAGTAGGCACAATCTATTAGCTGATAGTCTGACCTCGGGAAAGGGCAAATATACTAGTAGTGGCGTTTCACGCTCCCCCACCGCCCGCACCGCTCCCTTTGCCTCAGTGCTAACAGCTGATCGCAGCGGCCACTGCCCTCTCGCGCGCGCGAATTTCAAACTGTTGTTATTGTGAAAAAAGTGAATACGTATAAAAAAAAAGTTTCTTTAGGAAAGTTGTTTGTTATCATGAGTACAATCACGTGTTTAAGTATCGGTCACTAATTACCAGTCACCCTATATAATACCGGTCGTTGTGGCAAGCTTATACAAGTTGGTACACACCGTAGGCATGACTTACCTCCAAAGTACGCAGCTTGTTCAACGTTAGGGAAACACTGTCCCACACCGTGGTGCGCCTGCGCATCCCGCACCAAGTCCTCCGCACGACCGTTAACTGTCACCCGTCGGATGCAACCGCGGAAACCAGGTAGACGCGTTATCTGAACATTGCATTATTAAATCCATGAAACAATTTGGTTAACCAACTTAATTATAAGCTTGTTTCAGTGTTGAAGTTGTATGTTGTATGAGAGATTAGCAGCAACATGTACATAGCAAGTTAAGGAATATCTTTTCGTGGAAGTGTGGGATACTATATTGTAGCAAATCGAGAGACATTCTTAGCATCTTGGAGGAAATCGTAGTAACTGTAGGAACATTTTGTAGTAACTCGGCGGGTGTTATAAGTTACGGTACCGGCAGTTCCAGGGTTGAGGCAGATTCGTAGTATTAAAGGGTTCAAGGTCGACTGATTCGGGGACATCCGACGCCTCATCAATAAGGACCGAGATGGCTTCGCGTAGTGTTCCATGCGCACCTCTCTTAGACGTATAAGGTAGTCAACACATCACTCTCTACTACGGGACGAGGCCCGCGGACGGAGGGCCAGCACTAGTCCGGGGCAACGGATGTCACATCTGCAACCCCTGTAGTGCGAGAAAACACCGGGGTGGTTTTAGTCAGTACGAGTCTGACAGACCTCTCCATCCACGCCGAAGGGCGAAGGGCATTTATGAGGATTTCCAACCCGAAAAAAAAAATAGATTCCTAGTAGGTAAACTAGTAATCAAATCCAACGCGCGGCGTGCGTGTAGATCAGAAGAATGAACGTAAACGAAGCAAATGGAATGTAGCAGGTGGCGTTCTGTAGTTTATGTCTTACCTCCATGGGAATATTTTTGTGGGGAAATAGAGGTTGCTTGTTTAACAATTTTATTTCTTTGTTTCTTTGAGCTGTTTAAGTATTCATATCATGTCATCATCATCATTTCAGCCGAAAGACGTCCACTGCTGGACATAGGCCTCCCCCAAGTGTCGCCACAATGATCGGTCCTGTGCGTCTCGCATCCATCGGCTACCCGCGACTCTCACCAGATCATCGGTCCACCTTGTTAGAGGCCTTTCAACGCTGCGTCTTCCGGTACGCGGTCGCCACTCCAGAACTTTTCAGCCCCATCGACCATCTGTTCTGCGAGCAATGTGCCCTGCCCACTGCCACTTCAGTTTGGCGAATCTTTGGGCTATAACGATAACCTTGGTTCTCTTGCAGATTTCACCATTCTTGATTCGATCACGCATGGAAACTCCGAGCATAGCCCTCTCCATTGTCCTTTGGGTGACTTTAAGCCTTCTGATGAGGCCCATTGTGAGCGACCACGTTTCTGTTCCATATGTCATCACTGGCAACACTTACTAACACATATCATGAACTAACCGCATTAGGCAGGCTGGTGTGCTGCGGCGCGGCCGGCAGCCCGCCCACCAGCAGGCGCGCGGCGCGGGACGCGGGGGGGGCGCGCGCCGCCGCCGCCGCGCCGCCTGCGCTCAGCTGGATGCGCCCGCGGGACACGCGGACTGAAACCTACAGGAAAAGAACACATGTATAAACTTGGACTATGGCCATCTCTCCGGTTCGAGAAATAAACCCGAGTTCAAAGGGCACTTAGCAAGTCACTATACAGGGTGTAACGGAAAGGTGTGGTCATATTTTAAGAACTGCATCTGCCCATCAATATGAACAACTTTCTTCAAGAAAACCTGAGGAAATTTAAAAAAATTTACCTCCCTTACAAACATTGATCAGCTGATGATAACTTTGTATGGAAAGTCCAATTTCTTTTTTTGGGAACTTTCTATTTTTTCTTAGAGAAAGTTGTTTATTTCCATGGGCTGAACCGGTTCTTAAATTATGACCACACCTTTCCGTTACACCCTGTAGAGTTAAGCAACTCATTAAAGAACTTAAATAAATTTTTGTTTGCTGTAAGAGATTTCTATAGAAATAAGCATAACCTTTGTACATATTTCTCTGTTTCCTTCTTCTGGTCTGTTTTTTTTTTGTATGTGTGTGTACATTAATTGTTAAATAAATAAATAAATTTTTTTTCATGTTAATGTTTGTCGATTTTTGTTTTATTTTTTCTTTTGTGTGCCCGGTGACTGTCGTCAAATAAATGTTTTTCTTTCTTTCTTTTCTTTCTTTATGCATCATTCAGCTGAATGACATTAAATGGCCGTTTCAGCTAAAATACTGTCGAACAGTGGCCTCCCGCAAAACAATTATGCACAAAATTTGGCAAACGCATGTGGTGCAAATTTACTTCACCAAAAGCAGATTAGCAGATTTATAAGGTCCTCCCTTTTCAATGGCAGTTTATTTATTTTTTACTTTGCTGTGTGTATACCTCAATAAATCTCTTCGATTCATTACACTAACCTGTCTCCAACTGCCGTCACTAACGACGGGTGCTAGTGTCAGTTCCTTCCTCTTGCGTCCGCGCATCACCAGCCGTAGTTTACCTTCCCGCAGCATCAGAGCCATGAAGTGTTTTGGCTTGGCTTTGGAGCCCTGGTGGATGAGATGAATGTGTGATTGAGGGGTTTTTGAAAGTTCATCAAATGCTTGAGATTCAAGCCCTATGGTTGACTTTAGGCAAGCAATTATTACAAATGGGCCATGATTTCATCAAATGCTTGAGATTCGAGCCCTATGGCTGACTTTAGGCAAGCAATTATTAGAAGTGGGCAATGATTTCATCAAATGCTTGAGATTTGAGCCCTATGGCTGACTTTTGGCAAGCAATTATTACAAATGGGCCATGATTTCATCAAATGCTTGAGATTCGAGCCCTATGGCTGACTTTAGGCAAGCAATTATTACAAGTGGGCGATGATTTCATCAAATACTTGAGATTCGAGCCCTATGGCTGACTTTAGGCAAGCAATTATTACAAGTGGGCGATGATTTCATCAAATGCTTGAGATTCGAGCCCTATGGCTGACTTTAGGCAAGCAATTATTACAAGTGGGCGATGATTTCATCAAATGCTTGAGATTCGAGCCCTATGGCTGACTTTAGGCAAGCAATTATTACAAATGGGCCATGATTTCATCAAATGCTTGAGATTTGAGCCCTATGGCTGACTTTAGGCAAGCAATTATTACAAGTGGGCAATGATGAAAGTAGAACTTTTTCATTGTCTTTGCAATGACTTGTCCGGATTTTTAGACAGGCTGTGACATCGATAGGGTTTCTGGTAACTTGACGTATTTCCAGCAGGACGTGACAGTGTGACCTATTTGCACCATATAGGAAGCCTAGGCGGAAATCCATGGATTTCGAAAAAGTCCAAGTTTACAAAAAAAATATGTTTCGTTACGAATTCTGAGATTTTGTCTAAAAAAAAAAGCAAAAAAAAATCAGGTTATAAAAAATCTATGTACATAGATTTTTTAGGCCGTAAGTTAGATTATCAAAAAAAAATTGAACCCGTATTTCTTGCTATATCTATCAAATCAATAAAAAATTACAAAGCTAAATCTTAAGCTAAACCTTGTGGTACAACTTACATAAAGTTGTACCACTTCACACAAGTGTGACGTCATGCGAAATTTCAAGACATCGTGATCATTTGTTGTTTAGGTGACAAAGAAAAATACGTGTCCAATATTTTTTGGTAATCTAACTGAGGGAATTATTAGATTTTTTTTTATCTACAACCCAATTGTTGCAAATAGGTTACACTATCACGTCTTGCCGGGAATGCGTCGAATTACCAATAATCTTTATATTTATATAAAACAAAGTCGGGTTAGTTACACCATTCATAACTCAAGAACAGCTGGACTGATTTGAATGATCTTTAATTTGTTGGATTTGTCTCCGCCCCGAATAGCAGAATAACTATTAAAACATAGGGAAATATCAAGAAGAAAAAAAAAATACGAAGAAAATTAATTTTCACAAATATTTTGTATGGAACAGTTTTTTTATTGATTCTAAGGCGGTACAAAATTCGCTGGGTCAGCTATAAAAATAAAATCTTTATTTCCATTTTTACAATTGGTAAAGTAACAAGGTGATTTGACAAAAAAAAGGATGAGGTAAATGGTGGCAAAATTACACTACTTTAATTTATGGTATCAAAACATATGATCTCTAGACATGACATTATGAAGGCACAGCCATACTTAGCTGGTAATCTATCTGGCTTCTTTTTAAACTTTCTGACTATAACCCACCCGTATTTCTTCAGTGGTCCTGGCGTGCTAGGGGCCGCGGTGAATCTTACAAACAGTGCCCTGGCAGGCATCGGCCCTGGCGGACCTCGTCAATTATTTTAAACTACACTAGGTAGACAATCTTTTGCTTGGCTACAATTTGTGTGAAGTCTCCGATTCTTGTACTGTGATGGTGATACTAAAAACAAAGAATGGTAGTTTAAATTACCGGGGCCAGCAGTATGAGTCCCTCATGCGCGTAGGTGCGTATCTGCAGCGACAGCGCGAGCTCCTTGGCGCGGCGGTTGAGCTTGAGCGAGGCGTGGCTGTGCGCGCTGTCGCCGAACTTCACGGCGCCCGCTTCCACTGTGTATGACGATGTCTAAGGAGATAGAAACAATTTTACTTTAAAAAGCGTGTGGTACCTATAATATTTTTGAAGTGAAAACTTCTTTAAGCGCGTTGGGCATTTTTGAGATGGGAAAAAACAATTGAACTCGCCACCGACACCGACATCGGCACTGCTAATTGGATTAAAGTGAAAACTTCTTTAGACGCATAGGGCATTTTTGTTCAAGTTTTCACTTCTGTCGGCACTCCCGGAGTGCCACTCTTTTTTTTGCAGGTTCAATTATGTAGTTATACAACCAGCTTTTGAGGCTCCGCTTCTGTGTATAATACTGATTAATACCGAGCTATAAAACATACATATCAGTCTCCGTCAGTTAAGACGCTGCTCCACATCAGCCATGCATGTGTAAGATGCGCTTTGTATGAAAAATATTGGAGAGGTTTTTCACCGACCACGCTATGATCGGATGTGTGGTTACAAATAAAATCAAATAGTTTATACTGATTAATACCGAGCTATAAAACATACATATCAGTCTCAGTCAGTTAAGACGCTGCTCTACATCAGTTCACGGCTAAGCCATGCATGTGTAAGATGCGCTTTGTATGAAAAATATTGGAGAGGTTTTTCACCGCCCACGCTATGATCGGATGTGTGGTTACAAATCAAATCAAATAGTTTATTTGTAAAACAAATGAACCGCAGTTTTCGTGGCAAACCTATCCGTGCACCGGACTCGTCTAGCTAAAACTGACAAAAAAATATGTTGACGTGTAAAAGTGTTGTTAAAACCTACTTACAAAAATAAAATCATTTATCATGTATCATACCTACTACGTAGCAGTGTGCCTTGCAGTTAGTTGGAAGTCTTATATTACTGTTTAAACCCATTAGATGATTGATTTAAATGATTTATACCAGCGACGAATCCCACCTACTTTTCAGACCTTCCTTTCTTTGTGAGTGTCGACTATTCACTACCAGCAACCAGCGGGATGAGAGTAGCTTAGGTAAGGATCGAAGGGGTCTGTCTTCAGGAGTTGAAAAACAATAAGAAAATCGGTTCAGGCTAGTGCATAGGTACCTTACCCTTTTTTAAGGGCGGGAAATCATCAAATAACTTCTACCGCTCTGGGTGGAGCGAGAGGGAGTGTCAGACTCTTACTGACTAAAATTCACTCCGGTGCCCTTCGGGATCCAGGGTTGCGGTAACTCTTTCGAACAATCCCATAACCAGCATGGTACCAATACCAATGGCAAAGGTACCTTACCCTGAAGAACTGTCTTTGTGTAAAATTTACACTTAAAAGTGAAGGTACCTTACCCTGAAGAACTGTTTTTGTGTAAAATTTACACTTAAAAGTGCTGGCTCTCAGCCTAATTTGAATAAATGACTTAAGGCGCAGTTTATAAGACTTCTAACGGTTTTTAATTGAACATCACGTCTAAACGACTACTCTACTATTTCTTTGAAAATTTTTTTTTATTACTTTAGACAATTTCCGTCGTAATTTGATATGTGATTATTTTAAATAATATTTTTATAACATTGTGTAATAAATTTGTAAAGTTATGTGTAATGCGGATATAAAATTGAGAATCACGCAAAAACTATAAAGCGTATTTTTATGAAACCTTCACTATTTTAAAGATCAATTAATTATTTATATTTAGTATACGTGTTTTAAATACTTGTGGTTTTATGTATAATAAATTAATAATGCTTATAATTTCGAACAGCGCTTCTTGATGGGCTCCTCCTATTACTGGGTGGACGTACGACGCGTTACGTGAGCTCAGCACAGAACACGCAAGCTAACCATTCAAGGTCATTGGCGGTTAATAGCGTCTTAATTTTGATCTCGGCATGCTGGATCGCTTGGCGAAAAAAATCAAGTAAACAACGGTTCAAGATGCATACCTTGGTACAGCCAGCGCCATCAGGTTGCGCCTGCAGCGCGGCCCAGCTGTGCTCCACTCCAGGATATAGCAGTCTCTAGACCCACCAGTGCATACCTTGGTACAGCCAGCGCCATCAGGTTGCGCCTGCAGCGCGGCCCAGCTGTGCTCCACTCCAGGATATAGCAGTCTCTAGACCCACCAGTGCATACCTTGGTACAGCCAGCGCCATCAGGTTGCGCCTGCAGCGCGGCCCAGCTGTGCTCCACTCCAGGATATAGCAGTCTCTAGACCCACCAGTGCATACCTTGGTACAGCCAGCGCCATCAGGTTGCGCCCGCAGCGCGGCCCAGCTGTGCTCCACTGCAGGATATAGCAGTCTCTAGACCCACCAGTGCATACCTTGGTACAGCCAGCGCCATCAGGTTGCGCCTGCAGCGCGGCCCAGCTGTGCTCCACTCCAGGATATAGCAGTCTCTAGACCCACCAGTGCATACCTTGGTACAGCCAGCGCCATCAGGTTGCGCCTGCAGCGCGGCCCAGCTGTGCTCCACTCCAGGATATAGCAGTCTCTAGACCCACCAGTGCATACCTTGGTACAGCCAGCGCCATCAGGTTGCGCCTGCAGCGCGGCCCAGCTGTGCTCCACTCCAGGATATAGCAGTCTCTAGACCCACCAGTGCATACCTTGGTACAGCCAGCGCCATCAGGTTGCGCCTGCAGCGCGGCCCAGCTGTGCTCCACTCCAGGATATAGCAGTCTCTAGACCCACCAGTGCATACCTTGGTACAGCCAGCGCCATCAGGTTGCGCCTGCAGCGCGGCCCAGCTGTGCTCCACTCCAGGATATAGCAGTCTCTAGACCCACCAGTGCATACCTTGGTACAGCCAGCGCCATCAGGTTGCGCCTGCAGCGCGGCCCAGCTGTGCTCCACTCCAGGATATAGCAGTCTCTAGACCCACCAGTGCATACCTTGGTACAGCCAGCGCCATCAGGTTGCGCCTGCAGCGCGGCCCAGCTGTGCTCCACTCCAGGATATAGCAGTCTCTAGACCCACCAGTGCATACCTTGGTACAGCCAGCGCCATCAGGTTGCGCCTGCAGCGCGGCCCAGCTGTGCTCCACTCCAGGATATAGCAGTCTCTAGACCCACCAGTGCATACCTTGGTACAGCCAGCGCCATCAGGTTGCGCCTGCAGCGCGGCCCAGCTGTGCTCCACTCCAGGATATAGCAGTCTCTAGACCCACCAGTGCATACCTTGGTACAGCCAGCGCCATCAGGTTGCGCCTGCAGCGCGGCCCAGCTGTGCTCCACTCCAGGATATAGCAGTCTCTAGACCCACCAGTGCATACCTTGGTACAGCCAGCGCCATCAGGTTGCGCCTGCAGCGCGGCCCAGCTGTGCTCCACTCCAGGATATAGCAGTCTCTAGACCCACCAGTGCTGTTCGATACTCATCGAACACATCATCATCAGCAGTTTTGACTCAAGTAGGTCGCGCGGCCGCACCAGCGGAAAGCGTGAGCTACGCGAGTCAGTGCGCGATCGACCGGCATACTTGTAGCGCTCATTACCATCATTAGCATTAATTAGCGTAAAGTTTCGGAATAAACGTACTCTGAATCTTAGCTCAGACTTATCATTTAGCACCCGAAATAGCTAGCAGCACGAACCTTACCGTTCATATTGGTCCTTCGAAACCGTCAAGGACTCCGCGACCGCGATAAATCGTAACGCGAAGTGCTTGTACCGTACCAGCAACCTGTGGGTTGCCGCGAACTAGATTAGGCGTGAGTTCATAGGGATTCACAACCACCGTGGGGAGCTACCCACGCAGCAGCAACAGCGAGCCAGCAGCATAGCAGCAATAGCCGTAGGACAAGGCGGCTTTCAAGTAAGAGCGTTCCGTATCTTCTGTCTCGCTTAAGTCTAACAGCAGCACAATGGAGACTTTATACTTCCAACAAACTGAATTAGCAGAGAGCATTGCCAAGGTCCTTATTAATTTCAATAAGGATAGCAAACAGCGTAAGACTATCGACTACTGTAAAAAGAGACTAGATCTTTTAGAGTCGTATTGGAGAGAGTATCAGCTAAACAACGGAAAACTTGTGCCGCTTGAAAATAGAGGTCATAGGTACTTCGTAAATTCGGAGTTCGAGCGGACAATGGAGTCTTATAAAGCAGCAAAAGACGCCATATCCGAATATTATGACGCGTTATGTCACCAAGCAAAGCCGCCAGGATTCTCTGATCTAGAAGACAACCCTTCTAATCAGCAAGTAGCAGCAACAGCAGGTCCTTCCGGGGGCAAACACTTACAGCACCAGGACCACGAGCCATCCTCAGCATCCGCCAGCCCGGCGCGCGCTCGTGCCGAGGTGTCTAAAGGCATTTATAGCAAACTAGATGATATGATGCGCAAGCAACATATCAATTTCAAAGCATTCGCAAGAACCGTAGAAAGCATAGATGTCGAATCCTTGTCCGATAAATGGGAGTTTGAAGACGCCTTGCGATTATTACAAACTCGATGGACAGCCGTAGACAACAG
Organism: Polia nebulosa; assembly: GCA_951329385.1. Lineage (NCBI taxonomy): Eukaryota > Metazoa > Arthropoda > Insecta > Lepidoptera > Noctuidae > Polia > Polia nebulosa. The sequence goes on along the minus strand of OX589592.1, from coordinate 2,583,120 downwards.
CCATTGGGAACTAATGATGGAGTTAGAAGACGACGAGGCGTACGAATTAAGCTACATTAAACATGAACGTACGTATAACAGCTTGAGAAAAGCTATCAGCTCTAAGATGTGGGCAACATCGTACCGTGACAAGTCCACACCGAAGATGGAAATTCCTGTATTCTCAGGTAACTATCAGCAGTGGGTATCCTTCAAAGATCTTTTCGATGAAGCAATCCACAACAATCCTTCTCTATCAAAGGCACAAAAGATGCAATTCCTGAAGAGCAAGGTAAAAGGAGAAGCGGAGCGCTTGATCCAGCATCTCCCGATTAGCGCGGACAACTATAACACCTGTTGGGAAATTTTAACTCACAGGTTTAACAACAAAAAGCAGATATTTATGTCCCACGTAAATTCCTTTTACAATCTTGCCAATATACCGCAGCAGTCGTACACAGCCATCAAACGACTTCATGATGTCACCTTAGAGAGCCTCCACGCCATAAAAAATCTAGGCGTAGATATTACGACATGGGATCCTCTTCTTGTATATATACTAGCACAAAAATTGGATAGTGAGTCTTATTCCGAGTATATAGAGTCGTTGAAGAATTCGCGAGAGCTTCCGGTACTTCGGGACTTTTTGGACTACTTAGAGAACAAGTTCACCACCCTAGAGTCATCTCGGCGACGTCAAGATGGGACACCTAAGGCAGTTTCATCTCAATCATCCAATGGTTCATCCAATTTTAATCGCAAAAATAATTTTAAATTGGGCAATGAATCTAAAAATAGCAAGAAAATGGAAATGGCGAAATCAATGCATGTGTCTGAGTCAGTAAATAAATGCCCTCATTGTTCGGCAAAACATAATTTAATAAGCTGCAAAAAATTTACAGAATTACCAAATGAGCAGAAAATAAAAATAATTAGCCAATTACAGTATTGCGTAAATTGTGTTTACGATCATAATGGCGCAAAATGCTACTCGACAAAAAGATGTCATAAGTGCAATGACGAACATCATACGACTTTGCATGACTATTTCGCAACACAATCAAAGTCTAACAGCTTGACCGAGATTGCGAAACAAAAATGCGAAAACAACAAAAGCATCTACGCTTCTCAGCAAGTAACATCGGAGATTTTGCTAGCCACAGCGCTGGTGAAAGTCACAGCAGCCGACAGGACCCAGCACGTCATGCGAGCACTGATCGATCAGGGCTCACAAATTTCCGTGATCAGCGAGAAAGCAGCACAGCAGCTAGGATTAAAGCGAAAATCTTGTAAAGGGGTTATTTTCGGAGTAGGCGAACGTGAAAACAACTGCAAAGGAAAACTAACGATCGCTTGTCAATCGACTTACACCGATTTTAAGTTTTCTACTGATGTTGTCATAGTGAACAACTTAATAAAAAATCTGCCAAACGAAACGTTCGCTAAGCCATCTTGGCAACATACAGCACATCTTTGTTTAGCAGATCCAGAGTATAACATCAGTCGTCCGGTGGATCTTCTCCTAGGAGCAGAAATCTACGCCAACATCCTTTTAGAAGGATTAATTCGCGGACAAACGTCCTCGGAACCGCTAGCACAGCAAACTCATTTAGGATGGTTGCTGTGCGGTGGCAATACAAGCACCTCATTCCAATGCAACGTGATCTTGCATAACGTTGAAGACATTCAACAATTCTGGACAATTGAAGACATTCAAGAACAGAATTCTATGTCCGTAGAAGATCAGGAATGCCTAGATTTTTATGAAACTACGACGAAACGTCTAGAAAACGGTCGTTATGTAGTTAGGTTGCCCATGAAACCAGAATTAGAAGAGAAGCTAGGATCTTCGAAAGAGATAGCGATAGCACAATTTAAAAATGTAGAACGTAAGTTTAGCAAGAATGAAGACCTAGCGAAGCAATACAAGCAATTTATCCGCGAATATGAGCAGCTGCAACACATGAAGTTAGCGACTTCTAACAGCAAACAGAAGACGGAAATAGAATGTTTCCTTCCTCATCATGCGGTACTGAGAGCAGAATCTAGCACAACAAAGTTGCGCGTAGTATTCAACGCGTCGTCTAAAACTACTTTAGGCCACAGCCTAAACGATCTAATGTACAGGGGTCCAAACCTCCAGTTAGACCTGTTAGAGCTTATCCTGAAGTGGAGGCAATATCGTTTCGCATTCACAGCTGATATTGAGAAATGCTTCCGTATGATTTTAGTCGATGAGCAGGACCAAAGCCTACAACAAATCGTATGGCGACAAAGTCCGGATCAGCCTATAAGAAATTATAAATTAACAACCATAACGTATGGAACTAAAGCAGCACCATTCCTGACAATGATGACTCTGCGAAAATTAGCGTCAGATGAGCAGCAAAAATATCCCAGAGCAGCTAAATGCATCCAGGAAGAGCTCTATATGGATGATTGGGTATCGGGAGCGCATAGCGTCAAAGAAGGAAAGCGGAGGATTACGGAAGTAAACGCATGCCTAAAAAGCGGCGGATTTTCATTAAGAAAGTGGTCCTCAAACGATAAAAGATTGCTTGAAACAGTTGAGCAAACTGCCGACAAACAGCCAGCAGTCTTTACATTTAAAACAGAAAGCTCATCAAAAACTTTGGGGCTACAATGGAACTCAACCGAGGACGAATTCATCTTCAAATATGATTCAAACAGCACACAAACAGCAAAACTGACCAAAAGGATGCTTCTATCCGAAATCTCTAAGATTTTCGACCCTTTGGGATGGTTAGCGCCCCTAACCACAAAGATGAAAATTTTATTCCAGCAAGTATGGCAAGATTCTGAGGTCCAGTGGAGCGACGAAGTTTCTATTAAAACCAAAGAAGAATGGATCAATTTGAAGGGAGATTAAAATCTATTAAATCAGTTCCACATTCCTCGGTGGTTACAAAGCAAAGAGCATGACGTCATAGAATTACATGGGTTTTGTGACGCATCAATTCAAGCCTTCGCCTGTGTAGTATACGCACGAATCGTATCAAATAACTCTACATCAGTAGTGCTAGTAGCAGCAAAAACGCGGTTAGTGCCCTCTAGCAAGGCTGTATCGCTACCTAGGTTAGAATTATGTGCGGCCGAACTACTTACGAAACTCATGTCAAAAATCGTCAAAAGCATCAACAGCGTGGCCGTAAAGATATACGGCTGGAGCGATTCTAAGGTTTCCCTTAGCTGGATTCAAGGGTCCCCGGGGCGCTGGAAGCCTTTCGTAGCGAACAGGGTGAAGAAAATTGCTAGCATTATGCCACCAAACACTTGGCGTTATGTAAACACCAAAGAAAACCCAGCGGATGCAGCTAGTAGAGGCCTGACGACCTCACAATTGCTAGAACACGAATTGTGGTGGCAAGGACCGACCTTCTTATCTTCATCGCACTTCAAACCTACGGGTCAAACGAAGTATACTACTAACGAAGAGATAAAAAGGCAGGTAAACATTGTTCAAAATCCTATCATGGATAGCAGCATAGTCGACGATCTATTACATCGCTACAGCTCGTTTACAAAAATAACACGCATCTTAGCCTGGGTACGGCGGGCATTGACACCTGTCGTTAGTAAACAGAAAACAAAGCATCTCACTTTACACGAGCTTAGATCAGCAAAACTTATAATAATAAAAAACGCACAGCGCGCTGAATTTAAAACAGACATTGAACGCTTATTGCAAAACCAGGAAGTAAAATCTGATAGCAAGCTACTCAACCTTAATCCATACTTAGATCAGGACGGGATCCTTAGAGCAAAGGGAAGACTCAGGGAGGCCAACATAAGCATAGAAATGAAGCATCCAATCATCATTCCATACAACAGTCGACTGACTGAGCTTCTCATCGCGCAAGCCCATGAGCTCACATTTCACGGAGGAGCTCGACTTACTATGTCCTTTCTTAGACAAAAGTATTGGATAATTAAAGGAAATCGAGCCATCAAAACGCAACTTCATAGATGTGTTACTTGTAGGAAACAGGCACCCAGGAAGCTACAGCAGATTATGGGAGATCTACCTGATTTCCGCACCAACCCAGCTCCAGCGTTTTATCACACAGGTGTAGACTACACGGGCTTCATATCTGTGAAGGCAAATAAAGGGCGTGGAATAAAAACAACGAAAGGATACGTGGCTTTGTTCGTCTGCATGGTTACGAAAGCCGTGCACATAGAATTGGTGTCAGACTTGACCAGCACTTCCTTTATCGCAGCATTGAGGAGAATGTCAGCGCGACGAGGAGCCCCGAAACATGTGTACTCGGACAACGGCACTAACTTTGTGGGAGCTAACAAAGTAATGCAGGAGGAGTACGAGCAGCTAAAACAAGTTTTCGGTGACTCATTTTATAGTGAGATAGCGGAAATGGAGATAGAATGGCACTGGAATTGCCCTTCCTGGCCTAGTGCGGGAGGATTATGGGAACGATCAATACGAAGTCTAAAGCAACACCTCAAACGAGTTGTAGCGGACCAGGCATTGACGTATGAAGAATATAGCACCATTTTAGCGCAAATAGAAGCGGGTCTCAACTCTAGACCACTATGCCCGATATCTGAAGACATAGACGATTTAGATTTCTTAACACCCGCGCACTTCCTAACCGGTAGAGCAGGTCTAACCGTTATTGAAACCGCCAGTGACGCTAGGACTAGATGGCACTTAATAAACAAGATTTTCCAAGACCTTTGGAGGAGGTGGAAAACTGAATATCTTAGCCAATTATCTGTTCGTAGCAAGTGGCTAAAGCCAAAAAGCAACATTAAGATCGGAAATATGGTGACCATCCACGATGATAATTTTCCTTCTGGAAAATGGCCAGTGGGGAGAGTCGTCGAGGTACACCAAGGGAAGGACGGGTTTGTAAGGGTTGTGACATTAAAGACGAAGAACGGTTTAATAAAGCGACCTATTATCAAATTGTCCGTCTTACCAATCGAGCAAGAGGACGCAGAAAAGGAAGCTGAAGAGCAGAGTAAAAAAGCCAAACCCAAGATCACAAAGGATGAAACAAAGGCAAGTACGAGAAAGCATCGTAATTTCGTCAACATCGTTTTATCACTATTATTTTTTATCAGCATTTGGAGCAGCAGCGAAGCATCGAACCACATTACCCAATTTAGCGGTAATCAATCCTTATACTACGACCCAATAGGTAAATTAAATCTAATACGGGATCAATGGAAAATTGTGTCCTACTACAACATGCAACCTTATTGGCAAGGTGATAAAGCCGGGGACACCTTCATTAAATATCTAGAGCAGACATGTGAACAAATCAAAGAGCCTAGCCATTGTAACATGATTTTATTACAAGTGCAGCACGATTACAACGAGCTCCAATATCACAATCAGCTGCTGCTAAATCAGCATTTCGGCACTCGGTCAAGAACCCGACGCGGCCTTGTCAACGCGGTCGGCTCCATAGCCAATACATTATTTGGAGTACTCGACCAAAGTTTCGCTGATAAATACCAACGTGATATTGAAATTATAAATAGCAACGAAAAGCACCTATTACAGCTTTGGAAAAACCAAACATCAGTGGTAGAAGCTGAGTATAATATTCTGAAACGAACTGAGAAGACTATTGATACTCAGTATAAGCTCATAAATAGACATCTAAACCTCTTAGATCAAGCGACTAAGCAGATACAATTGCAAGGTAAAAGTACATCAATGTTACAAGAATTCACTCTCGCAGCCATGGCTACGACAAACATGATACACAACTTAAAGCGTGTCCAAGATACATTAATCGACACCTTAGCGGATATTTATCATAGTAAAATTAACATGCATCTACTTACTCCAGAGCAGCTCAGCAACGAACTTCAAATCATTTCCGGTCAAATATCAAAAGAACTTACTTTACCTATCAACAACATCCAGGCCGATTTATATGAAATCTACAAACACCTAAAGATCAAGGCGAGAATTAGTAAAGAGTACTTCATGTTTGAGATCTCCGTGCCACTCATTAGCAGAGACAGTTTCCAACTGCACCGCTTAATACCTGTTCCTCTCCAGGTGGGAAAGGACATGATCAGCATTATTCCCCTCACAGATTACATAGCAACTAATCTGATGAGGGACTCCTATATCGAAGTCAAGAACGACGATCTTCAAACCTGCACCTATCAGGATGAAAGTTATATCTGTCAGCTACGAGGTCCAGTCAAGCGACTGGGTCCAGAAGAAAAGTTCTGTCAAACCGAACAAATAGGTATCTGCCAGCCTAAGAAAGAAACCTGCAAGAATATGTGGTTACAATTACACGACCTATCGTCTTATTTGTATTTCGCATGCGATACCTATTCATTTACAATCATATGTGACAATGAAACCCGAACGCGCCGTGTCAGCAAGGCCGGGCTCATTCAACTCGATAAAGAATGCATAGCTAAGGGCCGTGACATAACACTTTATTCATATCAGCAGGAAAACAAGCTGACTTTAAAACCTGACCTATTATTAGCGAACATAGCTCCAATACAGCACCATCATTTGGTCAATATTACGCTACCGCTTCTCGAAACAACAACAGAAGATGCACAGATCAACAACACACTAACAAGTCTCGGCAATCAGATAGCCGCTATGAAGAAAGCAGCTTTAGAAGAAGGAACATTAACTACGCATGATATACATCACTATGCCATATCATACGTATTGCTAGCAGCAGTCGTCGCCGTCGTAGCGTTCCTGGTGTTCCTGTGGTGGCGAGGCAAGCAAGCCTCACCCGCGCCCGCGCGTGACCCGCAGGCTCCAAGCGAGCCTGCCGCGCAGCGGGCGGCGCCTACCAGCAGTGTGAGTGTTAGTGCTAGTGCGCGTAAATCACCCGTGCCCGAGCAAGGGCCCAGTGTTTGTGGGACCAAACGGTGGTCCAGTTTACGGTACAAAAGAGACAAATCAACGTCACCTATCAGTAAAAGACAATCGGTCTTTACGGTAGATCTAGATAGAGATTAGCTATCACTTAGGATAAGAACATTCAGCATTGTATTAACCTTCATTTAGCATAAACAAATACTGGTTCACCTATGTGTTACTAACCCTCTTAATTGTGTAATCATCTCATCTCATCTTTCCCATTTCTTCCACTCGGGAGCATGTTCGATACTCATCGAACACATCATCATCAGCAGTTTTGACTCAAGTAGGTCGCGCGGCCGCACCAGCGGAAAGCGTGAGCTACGCGAGTCAGTGCGCGATCGACCGTCATACTTGTAGCGCTCATTACCATCATTAGCATTAATTAGCGTAAAGTTTCGGAATAAACGTACTCTGAATCTTAGCTCAGACTTATCATTTAGCACCCGAAATAGCTAGCAGCACGAACCTTACCGTTCAAGTGCATACCTTGGTACAGCCAGCGCCATCAGGTTGCGCCTGCAGCGCGGCCCAGCTGTGCTCCACTCCAGGATATAGCAGTCTCTAGACCCACCAGTGCATACCTTGGTACAGCCAGCGCCATCAGGTTGCGCCTGCAGCGCGGCCCAGCTGTGCTCCACTCCAGGATATAGCAGTCTCTAGACCCACCAGTGCATACCTTGGTACAGCCAGCGCCATCAGGTTGCGCCTGCAGCGCGGCCCAGCTGTGCTCCACTCCAGGATATAGCAGTCTCTAGACCCACCAGTGCATACCTTGGTACAGCCAGCGCCATCAGGTTGCGCCTGCAGCGCGGCCCAGCTGTGCTCCACTCCAGGATATAGCAGTCTCTAGACCCACCAGTGCATACCTTGGTACAGCCAGCGCCATCAGGTTGCGCCTGCAGCGCGGCCCAGCTGTGCTCCACTCCAGGATATAGCAGTCTCTAGACCCACCAGTGCATACCTTGGTACAGCCAGCGCCATCAGGTTGCGCCTGCAGCGCGGCCCAGCTGTGCTCCACTCCAGGATATAGCAGTCTCTAGACCCACCAGTGCATACCTTGGTACAGCCAGCGCCATCAGGTTGCGCCTGCAGCGCGGCCCAGCTGTGCTCCACTCCAGGATATAGCAGTCTCTAGACCCACCAGTGCATACCTTGGTACAGCCAGCGCCATCAGGTTGCGCCCGCAGCGCGGCCCAGCTGTGCTCCACTCCAGGATATAGCAGTCTCTAGACCCACCAGTGCATACCTTGGTACAGCCAGCGCCATCAGGTTGCGCCCGCAGCGCGGCCCAGCTGTGCTCCACTGCAGGATATAGCAGTCTCTAGACCCACCAGTGCATACCTTGGTACAGCCAGCGCCATCAGGTTGCGCCTGCAGCGCGGCCCAGCTGTGCTCCACTCCAGGATATAGCAGTCTCTAGACCCACCAGTGCATACCTTGGTACAGCCAGCGCCATCAGGTTGCGCCCGCAGCGCGGCCCAGCTGTGCTCCACTCCAGGATATAGCAGTCTCTAGACCCACCAGTGCATACCTTGGTACAGCCAGCGCCATCAGGTTGCGCCCGCAGCGCGGCCCAGCTGTGCTCCACTGCAGGATATAGCAGTCTCTAGACCCACCAGTGCATACCTTGGTACAGCCAGCGCCATCAGGTTGCGCCTGCAGCGCGGCCCAGCTGTGCTCCACTCCAGGATATAGCAGTCTCTAGACCCACCAGTGCATACCTTGGTACAGCCAGCGCCATCAGGTTGCGCCTGCAGCGCGGCCCAGCTGTGCTCCACTCCAGGATATAGCAGTCTCTAGACCCACCAGTGCATACCTTGGTACAGCCAGCGCCATCAGGTTGCGCCTGTAGCGCGGCCCAGCTGTGCTCCACTCCAGGATATAGCAGTCTCTAGACCCACCAGTGCATACCTTGGTACAGCCAGCGCCATCAGGTTGCGCCTGCAGCGCGGCCCAGCTGTGCTCCACTCCAGGATATAGCAGTCTCTAGACCCACCAGTGCATACCTTGGTACAGCCAGCGCCATCAGGTTGCGCCTGCAGCGCGGCCCAGCTGTGCTCCACTCCAGGATATAGCAGTCTCTAGACCCACCAGTGCATACCTTGGTACAGCCAGCGCCATCAGGTTGCGCCTGCAGCGCGGCCCAGCTGTGCTCCACTCCAGGATATAGCAGTCTCTAGACCCACCAGTGCATACCTTGGTACAGCCAGCGCCATCAGGTTGCGCCTGCAGCGCGGCCCAGCTGTGCTCCACTCCAGGATATAGCAGTCTCTAGACCCACCAGTGCATACCTTGGTACAGCCAGCGCCATCAGGTTGCGCCTGCAGCGCGGCCCAGCTGTGCTCCACTCCAGGATATAGCAGTCTCTAGACCCACCAGTGCATACCTTGGTACAGCCAGCGCCATCAGGTTGCGCCTGCAGCGCGGCCCAGCTGTGCTCCACTCCAGGATATAGCAGTCTCTAGACCCACCAGTGCATACCTTGGTACAGCCAGCGCCATCAGGTTGCGCCCGCAGCGCGGCCCAGCTGTGCTCCACTCCAGGATATAGCAGTCTCTAGACCCACCAGTGCATACCTTGGTACAGCCAGCGCCATCAGGTTGCGCCCGCAGCGCGGCCCAGCTGTGCTCCACTGCAGGATATAGCAGTCTCTAGACCCACCAGTGCATACCTTGGTACAGCCAGCGCCATCAGGTTGCGCCTGCAGCGCGGCCCAGCTGTGCTCCACTCCAGGATATAGCAGTCTCTAGACCCACCAGTGCATACCTTGGTACAGCCAGCGCCATCAGGTTGCGCCTGCAGCGCGGCCCAGCTGTGCTCCACTCCAGGATATAGCAGTCTCTAGACCCACCAGTGCATACCTTGGTACAGCCAGCGCCATCAGGTTGCGCCTGTAGCGCGGCCCAGCTGTGCTCCACTCCAGGATATAGCAGTCTCTAGACCCACCAGTGCATACCTTGGTACAGCCAGCGCCATCAGGTTGCGCCTGCAGCGCGGCCCAGCTGTGCTCCACTCCAGGATATAGCAGTCTCTAGACCCACCAGTGCATACCTTGGTACAGCCAGCGCCATCAGGTTGCGCCTGCAGCGCGGCCCAGCTGTGCTCCACTCCAGGATATAGCAGTCTCTAGACCCACCAGTGCATACCTTGGTACAGCCAGCGCCATCAGGTTGCGCCTGCAGCGCGGCCCAGCTGTGCTCCACTCCAGGATATAGCAGTCTCTAGACCCACCAGTGCATACCTTGGTACAGCCAGCGCCATCAGGTTGCGCCTGCAGCGCGGCCCAGCTGTGCTCCACTCCAGGATATAGCAGTCTCTAGACCCACCAGTGCATACCTTGGTACAGCCAGCGCCATCAGGTTGCGCCTGCAGCGCGGCCCAGCTGTGCTCCACTCCAGGATATAGCAGTCTCTAGACCCACCAGTGCATACCTTGGTACAGCCAGCGCCATCAGGTTGCGCCTGCAGCGCGGCCCAGCTGTGCTCCACTCCAGGATATAGCAGTCTCTAGACCCACCAGTGCATACCTTGGTACAGCCAGCGCCATCAGGTTGCGCCTGCAGCGCGGCCCAGCTGTGCTCCACTCCAGGATATAGCAGTCTCTAGACCCACCAGTGCATACCTTGGTACAGCCAGCGCCATCAGGTTGCGCCTGCAGCGCGGCCCAGCTGTGCTCCACTCCAGGATATAGCAGTCTCTAGACCCACCAGTGCATACCTTGGTACAGCCAGCGCCATCAGGTTGCGCCTGCAGCGCGGCCCAGCTGTGCTCCACTCCAGGATATAGCAGTCTCTAGACCCACCAGTGCATACCTTGGTACAGCCAGCGCCATCAGGTTGCGCCTGCAGCGCGGCCCAGCTGTGCTCCACTCCAGGATATAGCAGTCTCTAGACCCACCAGTGCATACCTTGGTACAGCCAGCGCCATCAGGTTGCGCCTGCAGCGCGGCCCAGCTGTGCTCCACTCCAGGATATAGCAGTCTCTAGACCCACCAGTGCATACCTTGGTACAGCCAGCGCCATCAGGTTGCGCCTGCAGCGCGGCCCAGCTGTGCTCCACTCCAGGATATAGCAGTCTCTAGACCCACCAGTGCATACCTTGGTACAGCCAGCGCCATCAGGTTGCGCCTGCAGCGCGGCCCAGCTGTGCTCCACTCCAGGATATAGCAGTCTCTAGACCCACCAGTGCATACCTTGGTACAGCCAGCGCCATCAGGTTGCGCCTGCAGCGCGGCCCAGCTGTGCTCCACTCCAGGATATAGCAGTCTCTAGACCCACCAGTGCATACCTTGGTACAGCCAGCGCCATCAGGTTGCGCCTGCAGCGCGGCCCAGCTGTGCTCCACTCCAGGATATAGCAGTCTCTAGACCCACCAGTGCATACCTTGGTACAGCCAGCGCCATCAGGTTGCGCCTGCAGCGCGGCCCAGCTGTGCTCCACTCCAGGATATAGCAGTCTCTAGACCCACCAGTGCATACCTTGGTACAGCCAGCGCCATCAGGTTGCGCCTGCAGCGCGGCCCAGCTGTGCTCCACTCCAGGATATAGCAGTCTCTAGACCCACCAGTGCATACCTTGGTACAGCCAGCGCCATCAGGTTGCGCCTGCAGCGCGGCCCAGCTGTGCTCCACTCCAGGATATAGCAGTCTCTAGACCCACCAGTGCATACCTTGGTACAGCCAGCGCCATCAGGTTGCGCCTGCAGCGCGGCCCAGCTGTGCTCCACTCCAGGATATAGCAGTCTCTAGACCCACCAGTGCATACCTTGGTACAGCCAGCGCCATCAGGTTGCGCCTGCAGCGCGGCCCAGCTGTGCTCCACTCCAGGATATAGCAGTCTCTAGACCCACCAGTGCATACCTTGGTACAGCCAGCGCCATCAGGTTGCGCCTGCAGCGCGGCCCAGCTGTGCTCCACTCCAGGATATAGCAGTCTCTAGACCCACCAGTGCATACCTTGGTACAGCCAGCGCCATCAGGTTGCGCCTGCAGCGCGGCCCAGCTGTGCTCCACTCCAGGATATAGCAGTCTCTAGACCCACCAGTGCATACCTTGGTACAGCCAGCGCCATCAGGTTGCGCCTGCAGCGCGCGCGGCTCCGTGCGCGGCGCGTGGGGCGCCGGCCCGTCCGCGCGGCCCAGCTGTGCTCCACTCCAGGATATCGCTGTCTCTAGACCCACCAGTCTGGAAGGAAGACGTACCGTAACATAACTGAAGAAGATCAGAGGCTTTCGGAGCGACGGAATAAAATGCTAGCTTCAAAATTAGTAAGCAGAGGTGGTAGCACACATCATAGACACTAGAATAATATTAGTGTTACCAGTATCGATGTTGGGTTAAGGTATAGGTACTTAAAATTTGTTACAACGTACATTACAGTTGAATATAGCAGTATTTCACGAAGAGGTATAGTGCTGAAGCGACATTTATGTCGTCACATACGAACTATACCTAACACATAAATCCTGCATCGTGCAAACCACGTGCAAGCAGAGTTCTGCGCGTTATTTGAACATTCTCGTATACAACAGCCCGTCAACTTACTATCGGGCAGTTGCCCGTACCAGACACAACACCCGTCTGCGAGGAAGATCCTCCCGCATCAATGGAGGTTTGCGGGACTTTACACCCTGTTCCGCATCATATATACCGGTTACCTCGACGTGATATAGACAAGCAACTAATCACACATTACACCACATGACCACCACGCCATCACATTTCGCCATTGATGATATCCCTTATAATAATGTTGTACGTATTTTACGAACGAAAACAAATACAAAATAAATGATTGATTGATTGATTGAAATCCCTAGGTGCATCAACGCCCCATGGCATGCGGGTTACGCCCCATGGCATGGCGTCGATTTTCTTTTGTGTCTGTTTCTCGGGTTACTGACAGATTAAGGCCCAGTTATACGACTTTTAATGGTTTTTAATTGAACATCACGTCTAAACGACTAATCTTATTTCTTTGAAAATAATATATGTTACTCTAGACAATTTCCGTCGTAATTTGATTCGATAATATTTGATATTATATTTTATAACATAGGTAGTGTAATTAATTTGTAAAGTTATGTCTAACGCGGACAAAAAAATGAGAGTCAGCAGAAACTATAAAGCGTATTTTTATGAAACCTTCACCATTTTAAAGATCATTTAATTATTTATAATTTAGTCTCAGTGTTTTATTTTAATACCTGTTGTTTTATGTGTAATAAATTAATAATGCGTCGCGTTATCAGTATTTTTTGTATTATTTATCGTTTTCACGTAAGAATTAATTGGATGTCGGATTGGTTGGGCCGGCACACGGCACTAGTCAGCGCCCTGCGGGTGTGGCCGGCCACGCAAGCGGCCCTTACTGTTTTTCGTAAAAGAATTTTCTATAAGGAAATGGAAGATAAAAACAGCTAGCGTTAATTTCGGATAGCGCTCCTTGATGGGCGAGTCCTATTATTGGGTGGACGAATGACGCGTTACGTGAGCTCAGCACAGAACACGCAAGCTAACCACTCAAGGTCGTTTGCAGTTAATAGCGCCTTAAGAGCAATCGCAACTACAATTACAGACCAACTAAGTAGTTAGTTCAAGATCTGGCTCCAAAAATATACTCACTGTGCATCCACAATCAGGTCAGCCAGGGTTCCCTTGAAGGAAGTGAGCGGCACAGGCGCGTGCACGAGGTCCCGCACGCCGCCCAGCAGCAGGCCAGACGCGTGCGCGCGGAGGGCGGCGCCCGCCAGGGGGACGCTGCCAAACTGCTCCTCGTCTACCCATAACTCCAACTGGAAACAGAGAATAAATTAAGAAACAAGCTTTACTCTCGTATGACTATCCAAAGAGAATCCGCACATTATTCGGTTCTAAAACTGTCGCATATAGCTATCTATACATTCATGTGTTCAAGTTATTCATTCGTTAGTTCATAAGCCAATAGATCTTTGTATAAGCCACACGTTGTTTCATTCAAAATTCTAACAAGCAAACCTCAACCTTATCACTTTAACACGCATTATATTGCGCAAAATGTTGCAGTTCTGATACTGAGTGAACACAGACCAATATTCTCATTGAGATATTCTTTTATTGTTTCTCTACCACCGGCATTTGCTCTACACATTACTGGATTTTTCAGTACCACAAGTGGTGAGTCCAGAACCAGCTTTTTTTGAAGACCAATACCTATTGTATATTGCAAGTTCCATAAAAATCGTTTAGTTCTAAGATTCATCCTATGCCAGCCATTTCAGGATACAAAAAAAAAAAACAACTGTTCAGTACATTTGGTCGAGTAAAGCTAGCCGCTGACTTGTGATTTTTGATACCCAGTTGAGTGCTATGAAGATACATGGGAGTGCGCTGATCATGGTGACGTGATAATACGGTGACCAATAGTTCCTAGGTGACTGTCACCCGACCTGTACATTACTACAAGGCGACTTTTAGTCACTCGAATGAGCGTGTTTTGTTGTCCAGTGACTTTTCAAGTGAGCGCATCGTGGGTGACAGTAGGTGACAGTGACAAAAAGTCACGGTGACAAAAATCACAAGTCAGCGGCTAGCCTTATTCGCACATAAATGTACTGAACATCTGATTATTTGTTCGTGATTTCGGGGTTGGTCCCATAGTAAAAGTTGTTCGTAATGATGAGTACAATGACCCCTAGAGAGGTTTAGTATAAAGTAAAAATAGGGTTGTATCCCAAAATCCCACTTTTGCCAACTAATGATGACCCTAATCAACATTATAATGATTTTTTCAAAATGTATTGCACGCAATTTGATACTACTTTTATTCCTAAGACGATTTCGGTAAATAGCAATACTTCCTTCAGTGACTGGGCCACCATTGGTATTAATAAAAGTAGAAAACGGCTGTATGAGCTGTATGAAGAACGGACGTATATTAACACTGTAGAATTTAATTTATATGTTAAGAATTATTCTAAATTATTTAAAAAAGTATGTTATTTGGCGAAATCTCGCTACTTAAGTTCAAAAATTAAAAATAGTAGTAATGTAATTAAAATGACTTGGGATATTATTAATAGCGAAACGGGAAGGTCTTGCAACCGAAGTAGTGATTACAGCCTTGCTATTGATGACAGTAGGTATCATTAAATCAGATTCGCAAGTCGCCGCGGCATTTGAAAATTTCTTTGCAGAGATTCCCGTATCGACTACAAAATCTCTAAATTCATCACCAACTGCTGCAGAAATTTTATTTAAAGAAAACGTTCCAGTTTGTGAATCCCAATTTAATTTCCAATATGTCACTTGTAATGATGTAATTAAAACTTTTAATACTTTAAATGTTAAAAAGACTGCAGATCTATGGGGTAATTCTGTTGACGTTGCTAGGTCTATTATAAACATTGTAGCACCTACTTTAGCAGTAATTTTTAATAATTGTATAGATTGTGGTGAGTTTCCTGATCTAATGAAATATAGTAAAATTATACCATTGTTTAAATCGGGTAGTACATTAGACCCTACTAATTATAGACCTATATCAGTGCTACCTACTTTTAGTAAAATTTTTGAGAAAATTATTTTAGATCAAATTCAAAGATATTTTAATAAACACAAATTATTACACAACAAACAGTTTGGTTTCACAAAGGGTCGTTCAACAACTGATGCTGGTGTTGAACTTTTGGGACACATTTATAATGCATGGGAAGATAAATGCGATGCGTTGGGCATTTTTTGTGATTTGTCTAAGGCTTTCGATTGCGTTTTCCATGATACATTGATCAGGAAGCTGCACTACTACGGAGTCCGGGGCGCCTCTCTGGATCTTCTTACTTCATACTTGAGTAATAGGATTCAGAGAGTTGATGTGAACGGCAAAAGATCTCCCGGGTCTGTAGTCAGAATGGGGGTTCCTCAAGGCTCAATTCTGGGTCCTTTTTTGTTTCTAATCTATATCAACGACTTGCCTTACCTCATAAAGGATAAACATGATATAGTGCTGTTTGCAGATGACACTTCACTTTTATTTAAACTCAAACGTCAGCAGGTGGTTGTTGATAATGTATATAATGCTCTTTCAACTGTAGTTAACTGTCTTCTCCTTAACGAGAAAAAAACAAAATGCATAAAGTTCACATTACCCAATGTAATACAAGTGAACACTAGTGTGTCAATAAAGGGTGAAGAGTTGAAACCCGAGGATTCCACAGTGTTCTTAGGTTTAACTTTGGATGCGCAGCTTCAGTGGAGCCCTCATATAGATAAACTGTCCAAAAAACTTAGCTCTGCAGCATACGCCGTAAGGAAAATTCGTGGTTTAACTGATTTAGAGACAGCTCGTTTAGTATACTTTAGTTATTTTCATAGTGTGATGTCGTACGGCATTCTGTTGTGGGGAAATGCCGCCGATATTCAGACAATTTTTGTTTTACAGAAAAGGGCTATTCGTGCAATTTATAAATTAAGTCCCAGACACTCCCTCAGAGACAAATTTAAAGAGATTAATATTATGACTGTTGCCTCTCAATATATTTATGAGAATCTCATGTATGCACATAAAAATATTAATCTGTTTAAAAGATACAGTGATATCCATAGCATAAATACTAGGAACAAACACAAATTTATTGTACCTAAAACCAGGCTCAAGAAAAAAATAGGTGGTTCGTTTAGATGCCAATGTATACGTTTCTATAATAAACTTCCTAGCCAAATTCAAGAACTAAGCATAAATAAATTTAAATCGTTTATTAAACGTAAGCTATGCCAGAAAGCTTTTTACACAATTAATGACTTTCTTGAGGACAAAAAGGCGTGGGATTGAGCTGCTTCAATGATATACATGAGCCATTGTTTTCATATGTACTACTTACTGATGAAATTTTTTATATATATATTTTTTTAATATTCGTTTCTGACATGAATACTTGTATAGTATTATATTATATTTTTTATTTTTTTTTATTGACATTTTATTATTTTTTTTTTTTGACTTGAATACTTTGTTAAGTAATACATTTATTTTTTTGATTGACATATTATGATTACTATTTTGTTTGACACAAATATTTACTTTGTAAAGTATTATATTTTTATTTTTTTTTATTACTTAATTATTGTAAATGTGAGGACTATGTGGGTTATTATTATTATTTTCTCCTCCTTTTTACAGCAATTTTCAACGTTGTCTGACAGTTTGAGTACTTTTGCGGCCTACCCAAATGTCTTTTCTTTGGTATTGTTCGTCATGTCATTGAGCTCCTTAGTGGTTTTTAAGTTGAGCTATTCGACTATTGACAAATGCTTGCACTGACTGGACAGGTCCACTCAAATATGTTTGGTTCTTTCTTCAAAAGACCACTACAGACACTAAGCTGCATGGTCCTCATATAGAATAATGTGAATGCGAGAACTATGTATGTCGTTATATTCATGTAGATTTTATGATTGTCTGGCAGTTTGAGTATTTTTGCGGCCTACTCAAATGTCCTTACTTTGGTATTGTTCGTCGGCTCGTTGAGCTCCTCAAAGTTCTGAGTTGAGCTTCGCGATGACTGACAAATGCTTGCACTGTCTGGACAGGTCCACTCGAATTCGTGTGTTGCTTTCTTCATAAAGCTCATCCCAGACATAAACGTACATGGTTCTCATATGATTTAACCAGTACACATTGTATGGATTTGAACACTAAAAGAGACTTTGACCTCTGAATTTGTTTCGGTGTTTCTTCTCAGGGTAGTCAGCTAGGAAACACCGGCCTCATCTAGCTTAAACTGACAAAAACATTGACGTGTAAAAGTGTTCCTTGTAACCTATTTACTGAATAATCATCATTTATCATTTAACCGCGAATGCAAATTTCAAAACACATAATTATATTTGTGAGTACCTGTTTATGCATCCGTATGATCCTGACGGTGTGTAGTCTTCCATCATCGAATCTGGTGCCGTTGGTGCGTAACCGTACCTCACCCTTGCCAGTGTCTGCAACCACTTCTAGCTCTCCTACACAAAATAATGAACATTTCAATGTTAATCTTTTCATGCGGTATCGCCACCAATACTGATATATTTTATGTCGTAACAATAATTAATAGTAACAATTTAACTTGAATGTAAAATAAACCGTATTTCTTCCATACAAGGCGTAAATCACAATACAAACCTACCATTACTAACACTATCACACTAATATTATAAAGGCGAAAGTTTGTGAGTGTGTTTGTATGTTTGTTACTTCTTCACGCTCAAACGGCTGGACCGATAAGGATGAAATTTGGTATGTAGATAGCTTATACCCTGGATTACCACATAGGCTATTTATCCCGGTCTACGCGGGTGAGACCGCGGGGCGCAGCTAGTAATATTATAAATGTGAAAGTTTAGATGGTTGGATGGATGTTTGTTACTCAATCACGCCAGAACGGCTAAACAGATCAGGATGAAACTTAGGATAGAGATAGACTATAGTCTGAAATAGCACGTAGGTTATAATTTATAGTAGGGGAAGTATTAATTCTGAACGGAGGAAGTCGCTGGCAGAAGAGCACTGTAAAATAAACCTTATAAATTAAAACACAAACCTGCAATCAAGACGAGTGCCAGATAATGCTTGTCTCCATCATCAACATTCACTTCGTTATCAGCGCCAGCAGAGGGTGCGCGGTACAGTAGCAGTCCATCAGCTTCTCGAGCGCGGAAGGACAGGCCTAGTGTTGCCTTGCGCCGGAGCAGGGGGGAGGGGAGCTCGATGTAGCCGGTGCCTTTCAGGATGGCTGAGCGGAGCGTCTGTAGAGGATGTTTGTTGATAAGAGAAAAATAATAATACCCAGAGATAGACTGATATAAAATGAGGCACAACTGTCTGGTATGTAAGGACCTCGGTACTCTCAATAATGATTTGTTCATAAAGTTATCAGTGTCAGAAACCGAGGGGGTGAGGTATACCAAGGTATGCGCCTGTGTACAGTTTTCTTGTAAAATTTACACGAAATATAAATAAATAAACAAATCGTCGTAAAAGACACCCGGGAGTCGCGTAACAATAACCATTTCTTAATTTGATGTGACACATTCGAAGTTTGATAGGAACAAAAATCCTTACCCTTTCTCCACACCGCGGTTCAAGCCCATGCCTCGTGGGCGCATCTAGCAAGTCATACCCCGCACGGTCCACCGTCACGGCGCCCACGCAGCCCAGCAGCGGGGGCCCCGCGAGCCCCTGGTGGCCCGGCGGGGCCCCGGCCAGCCAGTAGGGCGCCTGCGCCAGGTCCGGCAGCGCGGCGGCGGACTGCACGGGCGGCGCGGGGGACCCCAGCGTCTCCTCGCCGTTCACGCGCAGGCTGCCTGCCACAGGACCTCCTCAATACACTCAATACATACACCCGACCAATAACCACACTACTTAAGACTAACATTATGTGATGGATGCCACATACCTATCATAACTTCTTATATTTTATTGTATGCCATACGGAGGAAACTATCTATCCCAATATGCCAGAAGTGCCACTAGAAAAAGGCCGAGGCAATGAAGCTCGACGAGACCCGAAGAAACGATTTAACTTGGCAGCCAAAACGAATTTGGAAACCAGAAAAGAACAGCGGAGGGGTGATAATTATTACTTCCCGACTCATATGTAACCCTCCTCCCCATGCTACTAGCTCTCTCAAGTTCTCTGCACCCTATAGTCCAGCGCACATTACCTTTCTCAAGCTTGTTGCTGGCGAACACGCGGATGGCCTGCACGTGCGCCGGGCGGCCGGCGCAGTGCCGGCCCGCCGCCGTGATCTGCAGCCGCGCGCCGCCGTACTCCACCGTGAACACCACGCGGCACTCGCGCAGGGACACCGACACGGAACGGTTCTGGGGAGAAAAAAAGACACAGATTTTAATCTTTTCCTTCTATTCCTGTCGATTTGACACAATTGTTTTCCGAGCAGTATGTAGCAACCTTTGTTTTTCTATGAGGTTGGGAAATCATCCATTAACTTCTCCCGCTCTGGGTAGAGCAGAAAGGCACTAAAACCCACCCCTGTTCCTTCAGTTGCCTGAGTGCCTAAGGGCACGGTAACTCTGTTTCGAATTTATCCACCACCCCTGGGCAGGCATCGGCCATGACGGGCCCCGTCTGGTACTGCTGGCAACTTTTTGAGGCGCGCGTGGAACAACGCGCCGTTCGACGCTCGAGTATGTACCCATCTGGATAGCTTTGTCATTAGCTTCGTTAAAACCATTCAAGGTGCAGGTGGTAGTGCATGCTGGGCAGGATGGAGGTGACGCATATCCTGTGAAGGGGCTCCACACTGGCACTGAGTTTGGGATGGGTCAAGGATACCCCCTGTGCCAGATTATTTCTACAGCGACCAACCTCGCTCCGCAATCGGTTAAGAGATTTCCAGATTGGCCACTGCAGTTCCTTTCCAGGCGGCAGATGTTCTACAAACTCCATACATAACATCACGCCTGTACCTATTTCCTGCAACGTTAGGCAGACGTGCATACAGGGTGTAACAGACACTGCATCTGCCCATGGAAATAAAAACTTTTTTCAAGAAAGTCACAGAAAATTCAAAAAAAAAAAATACTTTCCGTACGTTAATCAAAGTTAATAGGTCCAATTTTTTTTTCGGTATATATTATTTTTTCTTCTTGGGTAGAAGTAGTATTTAAAATTTACGTAGTTAACCCATATTTCTCCAGGTGCGTTTTACAATATATATTTCTTTTTCTTTTATTTTCAATACATAATAAACAAACATACCACTTGTCTAAAACCTTTAAAGGTTTAAGGTCAACATGTTACTTAAATTATGTGATTTTCTTCGCTGTTTTGTTTTGTTATTTTATATACATACACCAGTGCGCTCTAATTATTAATCTTAGTTTTAGATATTGTTTCTCATAATCATAATCATAATCATAATCATAAATTATTTATTTGCCAATAACGTAGGTAAACAGATAAGATGGTAATTTTAAGGATAGTCCCGATACATTTTGCCTTACGGCATGCAAAAATTATTTAACACAATACATCCACCAAGATTTATCATTTGTCAGGATTTGCATACAGATTATATTACCCTTATTATTATTGTGCTCAGTAAGTGAATTATGAATGCAATTCTTTATGAGAAATATAGTTGTTCTTAAACCTAAAACTTATAAACTTATGACGTGATATCACCAGTAATATAATAATATATAATTATATAGTAAAATAAATAGAATAGATAGACGCTACAGAGAAATCTGAACCATGGGGTTCCGTTATAAGATAGGTACTTAGTTTAATACTAACATTAGCAGTATCGAGCGCCATGAAGAGCAAAGCATCCTCGTCCCTGGTGCGGAAGGTGAAGGCCACGCTGAACTGCCTCCGGTCAGCTGGTCTGGCGCGGGAACGTTTCAGTTCCACATAACCCGCGCCGTTGAACCACACCATTGAGGGCTCCGCGCCTCGGCCGCTGTACCATCTGGGGGAGGAAGACTAGAAGTTAATGAACATGCAAAATTATATTTTTAATTCATTGAGAAATCTGGATATCAATATGTATATTGGTATTTGTTAGTAAAATGTACGTAGGTATTAATAAACATTATCACCTTTCGAGTTCATGCATAGGTCAACGGGAAGTTCAAAAAATCTTCGGAACAATATTTTGTGACAACCACGAACACGTGAGTGACAAGAATAGGGCTCCGTTCGGACCCTCCGGAAACGGAACCCTAAAAAGGTATTAAGTAGGATAAAAACGTATCAAGCAGCAACTTCGCTTAAATTTCCAAGAAAAAAACATTTTTGTCTGCATTGCACATCAGATGCAAATGGTTTGGTAAATTAAAATTAATTATATTTGGTGTCGTGTCCCAGGAAGATCCAAAGGAACCACGAAATACCAAGGTAAAAGGAAAGGGAAGGCAATCAGCCAACAAACAGCAAATAGACCAGAGGCTGTCAAAATAAAAAAATTTGTTGCAAGACACAAGACTTTTTTTTTTAGGTTGTGAAAACATCAAGTAACTTCTTCCGCTCTGTGTGGAGCGGGAGGGCGTGTCAGATAAGACTCTTACTGACTAAAACCCACTTGTGTTCCTTCAGTTGCCTGTGCCAAGGTCGCGGTGAATTTGTCAACATATTTAGTGTAGCTATCTATATACCTTTGAGTACAACCAGTACACTGCGCCTCCTTAGGCTGATGCACGAAGTTCCACAGTCCTATTGTCCTGTCATCGCTGTACAGCGCGTGCACGCAGGCTGGCAGGCCGGCGTCGTGGCGCGGCCAGCCCAGCCACAGCTGCGACGCGTGCAGGCTCCCCGCACCGGCCGCGCTGCTGTTGCTGACCGACACGGCAGTCCCACCGGCGCGCTCGACTACTAGGCGCGCTGTGTTCCATATCCTGGGAAATAAATGAATGGTAGTGATGGCTAATCCCGGCGAATAAAATACTTCTATTCTAATAAGTTTTGCCACAGTCTCATTTACAAATTACAAAATAATTTAAGAGATGACATTAAATAATTACGACTTTTTTTAAAGCCTATATTAGCTTTATCTGTAACGAACTGTGTAAAAAACCTTAGAAGTAAAATTTGACCCACTTCCCGGTTTCCGATTGAGATGAAATTTTGTACATGTTTAGTTTGAATAACAATGCACGGTTATTTTTATATGACAATGCATGGTTAGTGACGTCATCCTAAATCCAATATGGCGGACTAGTTATTTTTATATGACAATGCATGGTTAGTGACGTCATTTTAAATCCAATATGGCGGACTAGTTATTTTTATATGACAATGCATGGTTAGTGACGTCATTTTAAATCCAATATGGCGGACTAGTTATTTTTATATGACAATGCATGGTTAGTGACGTCATTCTAAATCCAATATGGCGGACTAGTTATTTTTATATGACAATGTATGGTTAGTGACGTCATTCTAAATCCAATATGGCGGACTAGTTATTTTTATATGGCAATGCATGGTTAGTGACGTCATTCTAAATCCAATATGGCGGACTAGTTATTTTTATATGACAATGCATGGCTAGTGACGTCATTCTAAATCCAATATGGCGGACTAGTTATTTTTTATGGATTCCCATGAAATGGGTATCAAATGAAAGGGTTTGCTGAGAAGAATACGAAAAATATAATGATGTCACTATTTATATAATGACGGCACTATTTATAAACTATAATATTTTATTTTAAAGTTCTTTGCTTATCTGTATGCTAATAAGTACAACGACTCACCGTTCGATCTCGATCCTGTACGAGGTATGGTCGGCATCATCGTGCGTGGGCTGCAGCAGCTCGGGGTGCACGATCACACCCTCTCCGCCGCCCAGGTTCCACGCTAACCGCAGCTTGCTACTCGCCACCGATAGCTTCATGTAGCTCTCTGTTTCCTAGAAAATATTTGGGATGAGGTTTTGCGAATGTAAAAAAATTTGATGCAGTATGAGATTTCAGATCTTTTTATTTATATGAGCGCTTATGAACAGAACCACAGAGAACACAGCAACAGTGTTTTCTTATATATGATGCGATTTTTTAAAATCTGTATTTTCAATCGGACTATAAAACCGCGGACAGTGGCGGTAAACCATTATTCAAACTTTATTAAGACTCGCCAGTCACTATAGCAGCCGACGGCTAAGCTACGAAAGCACTATGGACGAATGCGATGCTGGCAAACAAAATATGTGCAACTGATAGCAGATGTCTCCGTGCAGGACCTAAATGGTAGTGGACTGTAGGTTTTACGAACGAAAAGTGTGATTTAAAAAAAAATTACAAAAAAATATAGCGGACTTCCAAATTTTTTTTTTAATTCAATCATATGGAATGCGTCTGGAAGTATATCCTTTTTTTTCATATCGTTTTATAAATGACGGAGTTCTGTGATCACAAACACAAAAAAAAAGAAAAATAAATACGACCGAATTGAGAACCTCCTCCTTTTTTTGAAGTTATAAAAAGGCTTTTTATTTTCAATAGCGACGTGCTATTGTCTGATGCATTGTTTCAACTGACCTGCGTATCATCCATGAGGTATAGCAGCGGTCCGTCTCTGAGCCTGGTGTCGAAGGACAGCGCGAGCGCCACGCGCGACACGGCGGGCGACGCGCCCGACAGTGCGTACGCGCGCACGCAGCCCGCGCCCGCTCCCGCAGCTGACGTCACAGATACTGAGATCTGTACACGAAGTAAACAGCTTTACAAATACTGAAGTACATAGGAGGGGGATCCACCAATCCGCACTGGGCCCGCATGGTGGATTACGGCCCACACTAGACTGGAAGCCGACCCCAAGATAGTTGACAAAAGGCTAGGCAGATTGGATTATACTGAAGTACACAGGATATTGAACTTTGAGAAGTAAAGAGCAGTTTAAAGTCCGGTTGTTCTATAACCAGCCTTGCTGTGACGTATCGTATTACCCATTTACTGGGACGACTTTACACTGCAGAGCCTGGGTCGTGGTAGTGATCAAAGGAGTCACCGTGGCCCTGGTACAAAAGGAACACAGGGTGGTTTATAATGTGTCAATAAGACTCTGACACGCCCTCCTGCTCCAACCAGAGCGGGAGTAGTTATTTGATGATTTCCCACCATATACAGCAAGTAACGAAAACTCTGTCCGATCCTGAAGGGTATTATTTGGTATCGTACTGTGTACACACATAATAAACGTAACCTGATTATTATTTTTCCCCAATGAAAATATTTAATAATAAAAAAAGAAAAACTTATCAAAGGCAACACTGATCGCTCGATAAAGTTCGCCTACAGTTTCGTGTCAAAGAAGCCGCCTGAGCGAGACGGGTCGACGACTCGTTAAAGTGCCTACAGCACGGCTAGTAGAGGGCGGCGTCCTTTGAAATCAAAATAGATTTAAAATGAAAAGATTTCGCCGGCCGGTGCAGTGTTGTCAACTTACAAAAATTTGCCATATTTAGTGTTTTTTGCATGGTTTATAAAAATAAAAAATCAATAACTTTTGGTTTTTATGAGTTACATTTTTTTACAATTTTTTATAGTGCGTATATTAGACCAGAAATACCTACGCCTTTATTGGATTGGACAAGGTTTTTGTTACATGCTCTATAAAAAAAACACTGCAGAGATGATGCTTGCTCATACAGCACTGATTATAACGCTTTCTCAACGCAGACTGGCGGTTTTAGACATGTATAGCTCGTGCTCGTGTCATAAGCACGCTGTGTACTCACCGAGTCAGCAGCATGCCTGGCGCGGGTGACCTTGTCCCGCAGCGCGGCCAGCGCGGGGCTGAGCGTGGTGGCGGCGGCCGCGTGCTGGCGAGCGCGTGCTGCAGCTGCGGCAGCGAGTGCATCTGCTGTCTCGGCACCACGGACTGTGTTGCCGCGGATTTGGGATACTGTGGATGAAAAACAGTTTTTAAGAAAATCTTCAGTCATCATCATCATCAGCCTTTTTATGCCCCCACTGCTGGGGCAGAGGCCTCCTCTCTGTGAGTGGGTGTGGGCCGCAATCCACCACGCGGGCCCAATGCAGATTGGTGGATGTCCCATCTCTTCGAATGATTGGTTCTTGGACATGCCGGTTTCCTCACGATGAAAGTTCGAGTAATCTTCAGTAACTGAAGAAAGTTATTCATTTCCATGGGCAGTTTTTCAAATATGACAGCAGTTTACCGTTACACCCTGTATACACGCGTCAAAAGGTAAAAATCTTAATCAACTCACCATGCTCCTGCGCAGCCCCCAGTGCCGTGTCTCCGTGTCTCTGCAGCTCTGTGAGCTGTCTCCTCAGATGGTACCTCACTCGTCTCCGCAGCTCACTGGCCTCGTCGTACAGCACCCTGGTGCTTGCGAACACCCTGTCGGCCTGTTTATTAATTTATTGATTTATTCATAATAATAGAAACAATAATAATTTATTGCTAAGTAGATAGAACATTAGAAGAGTGTTGTAACAATATACTTACAAACTGTGAACGGAAGAAATAAACTGCAACTAAAGAAGAAAAATGACAAAATCAAAAATCGCAACCTTGCAAATATGCTTGAAGAACTCAAATATTTTCTGGTCATGATTCAATAACAGTCATCAACTTAATTATACACTTCTGAAGAACCAAGAAGAAAGAACCTCGTTCGCCACTTGTAGAGCGGGCTGCACGTTGGCCCGAGGGCGGCCGCTGAGCTCCCTCTCCTGCCAGCCTAAAGCACTGCACTGACGACGTCGTACAACACACTATGGTACTACAACACTTGTGACTTGCCTGCTCGTTCGCCACTTGTAGAGCGGGCTGCACGTTGGCCCGAGGGCGGCCGCTGAGCTCCCTCTCCTGCCAGCCGAGCCCGCGCAGCACGACGCTGACGACGTCGGCACCACGACGCAGATGTTCCAGTTGGTTTCGTAACTCTGGTGACGGGGAGGTTATGGTTAGGATATGAACACTGATGAATAATTTAAACAGAGGCTAGTATTTATAGTGTTACTAGCTGCGCCCCGCGGTTTCACCCGCGTAGACCAGGAAAAAAGTAGCCTATGTGTTAATCCAGGATATAAGCTATCTATATAACAAAATTCATCCAAATCAGTCCAACCATATGAGCGTGAAAAAGTAATAAACATACACACTCACAAACTTTCGCCTTTATAATATTAGTGTGATGGTCCAATTTCGGTAAAATGCTGTTTTTTCCTGTTGAATGGCATACAGACTGGCGACAGACCACCTGATGGTACGTGGACTTGCGGACAACCTAATATATCCGAGCCATTACAGAAGTGTTGTCGATCCCAGACTGCTGATATGTATCATGCATGTGCCTAGTAGGGCACTTATTTGACTCATTCAAAACAAAAATCGAAAGAATTTTTTTCCAAGACCTTACCATCAGCTTTCGTCAGCACAGCAGCGCCTCGTCTCTTCAAATCCTCTGAAGTAGCCTTTCCTTTGGCCGCACTAGTCGCCATGGGCACGTTGCCCTGCGCCAGCGACGTGGCAGCTGCAGCAGCCTTAGCCGCTGCATCGGCTGCAGCTGCGGCTTCCTTGACTTGCGTGGCTACTCGGGCCCAGGCCTGGGCTGCTGACACTCCTAGCGAAGCTGCTGCCCGACTGCCCGCGAATAAACTGGGAAGACATTCAAAAGTCGTATTGAAAATATTTTTTTATTAGCTCCGTCTGTAACTATGCAAAAAAATTTGGAAGTTAAACCGGATTGAGCTGAAATTTTGCATAAGTAAATGTTTAATTTGAATGACAATGCATGGTTAGCTAAGTGACGTCATAATAAATCCAATATGGCGGACTTCTAAAGATGGTGGACTAGCTATTGTTTATTGCATTGCATTTCCATGATATGGATATCAAATTAAAGGGAGAAGAATACGAAAAATAAAATGACGTCACTCTAAAGCGTGCTTTTTTATTTAACTCTATTATTTTATTTTCTTACACAAGATTTGTACTGAATCTAGTATTTGAACTTGAAAGAAAGCATAACAAACACTCACACTTCCCATACACACCTCCCTACACACACACTACACTCTCCAGATACACAACCACAATCTTTCACCCCATTTGCTGTGTTAACAACTACTGTAACAAACAGAAAAGTCACGGTTGTATTATACTAATTGGAGCCGCATCTCTGACTCCTAAGATACAGGTCTGCGTACCTAGTTTAGGAGCCCGGAAATCTGACAATTATTTTAAACATGGCAGTACAACCCACTGTTTCCATATGCTATGTATTGTGTTGTTGTTTTTTTTATGTACTAATAAACTTATTATTATTATAACTGCTTTTGAAGTTGAAGAGAGTTTCATGACGATTTATTTATATATTTATTTACTTGCTCTCATGCACACAACACATGTTACAATTTTATGATTGTCGGTTTTGCACATAAACCCTGTTAGGGCACCGCAAACAAACGAACGATGACACGCTGCGGAGTATGTGAGTCATCATTACTTATCATTAACCTGTGAAGCCCCGCGACTCACCGGTGAGTCGGACAAAAAAAAAAAAAATTAAAGAGAAAAAAAAAAAAAATCGGCTGTCAACCCGTGTTGTCGTCGGGGTTCAATTTGACAACCCGGATTTGGCCGCGGGGCTTCACAGGTATGACTAAATAATAACAAACAGAAAAAAAACAAAATTAAACAAAAGAAATATCACAATCAAATGTTAATAATTATGTCATGTCAAATTATTGTTGTTAAGTCAAAGTAAATTACTCGTATGTTACCTATGTCAGTTTTCAATTATAAAATAATGAGAATGAATGAAGATTAATATCAAGTTGTCTACTATCTTCAAGGTGGGACAAGATGTCGTCTTTAGACGAGTTTATTCACTGTCTATCAAATATTTTTATCAAATTAAGTTCTGATTCTGTAGTTCAGAATCTATGTATTAATAATACGCGAAGCAAAAACTTTATAACCCTTTTTACGAAAATTACGCGGACGAAGAAGTTTGAAAATCTTTTTTTATGGTTCACAGTCATGTCTTGTTTTTGAGTACCTTAGTCTTTAACAGCAAAACGTTGAAACTGAAAATTTAAATGTATTATGATCTATTTTCGACCACTGGGTGACCAGTAGTTCTATTAAAACCTTTTGCAGTGAGGTCTGATGTCCATTCTAAATGGACGATAATCAATCAGAAAAGAACTCAGCCGCTGTAAGTGCATCTTTACCTATAATTTATTCACATCACACTATAGGTAGACCACTAAGTTATTGCAGAGTTACAAAGCAATAAAGAGGAGTGGGTTGTGTCTACGTGGATGGCACTATCGAGCCAACTTACCTACTATGTGATAAAATTTAAATATGTAATATACTTATTTTCACTACCTTTTATATTCTTTGGCTTTAACCCCCAACTCCGCGACATGTTTCTCAACAGCGTCCAAGTACTTCTGCTTATACACCGGCGTGAGGTTGTAGAGAATGCCCTCCTTCTCCTCCGCAGCCAGGGTGAGGACCGCCAGCTCGGAGGACAGCGCGGGGAACTTGATGCCGAGGCTCTGGCCTTGCAGCAGCGACGAGCGAATCTCGTCTGTTATGTTGTTGGCTGAGAGAGTTGTTATGTCCTGTGGAAGGGCGAAATGATAAGTTTGACTGTTGATTTTTAATAATAATAATTACAACGTCGTCATAAACGGAATAGAAAAAACGAGTGGAAGTGCCCACGCAGCTATCGTGTGTCACAATTATGCGGAAAAAAATGTAAAATAATAACAACCTTCGCCAATTGTGATAAGTCTTAATTTTGAATGAACAACAAATAAGCTTTTCGTCACAATTGAATTTCTTGTTTATACAAAATTAAGACTTATCACAACTGGCGAAGGTTTCACTTGTTTTTTCTATTTCGTATCATCATCATTACACCTCGAAAGCCCTCATAGTCTGGTATAGGTCTGCTATTAAATTATTATTAGGGTAGATCAAAACACAGTGAATCGTATTTTTTCTTCTCAAACAAATATCATCCTTGCGCTTCTTGAAGTAAAGTCGAAAATAAAATATTAAATTCTGTCCGCGTTGATGCTTTCATGATACAAGTTCATTAATTCAGTTTTATTTCAACTAGCACAAGATTGATATTTGTTTGCCAGTGAAAACCAAGCCAGCTTCGCGAGTCGCCTAGCGTGTATCAGTGCGGCCGGTTACAAACATTTTAGAACGTTCGTAACTTTCCAGATGAGTCGCTAGTATCTAGGAGCTAAGCTACCCGCCTGTTTTCTTTTTAGGGCGGAAATCATCAAATAATTTCTGCCGCTCTGGGTAGAGCAGGAGGGCGTGTCAGACTCTTGACAGCCTGTGCCAGGGTCGCGGTGTCTCTAGCAAACACTCCCGCGACCCTGGTAGTAAGAAAGCCGCCTATCGTGTGGTGCGTTTTCGGCCTAAATCTGTTTCCATGCCAAGCCAATTTGGGTCGCGGATAAATTTGTAACAGAGTTACCGCGCCCCTGGGCACTCAGGCAAAGAAGGGACAGGGTGGGTTTTAGTCAGTAAAAGTCTGACACGCCCTGCCACTCCATCCCGAGCGGGCAAAGTCACTGGATGTTCCCCCCCCCCCCCCCTCCCCAAAATAAAGGCAACTTATTACTTTCCTCTTTTCTATCCACTTACCTCCAACACAAGCCGGCACCTCAGCCCAATATCCCTGACAGCCGCCAGCCTCGGTTTCACTCTCTCTTTCAGCGCGGTGACCGTGTCATCAGCCTTCCACACGGTCTCCGCCAGCTTCTGCAGGTCAGCCGCCTTCTCCTCCCAGGAGTTGAGCGAGGCGCGCAGGGTGCCCAGGCGTCGGTAAGCGTCTTGGAGACGATAGTTGCGCTCTTGGACGGATGTGGATTGGAGATGTGCCTAGGAGAAATAAAGAGTCTAGGGAATGATACGGACAAGAAAGGGGGAAAAAAATATTTACTTTTATAAGCATTTTAGGGTTCCGAAAGTCCGAATGAAAAAACGGAACCCTTATAGAATCATTCGTGTGTCTGTTTGACTGTCTGTCACAGCCAATTTGCTCCAAATCTGCTGGACCGATAGAGTTGAAATTTGGTCGTGTTTGGGTCTGTAACCCAAAAACGGAGGTGTACCCTAAATAAATTAATTTGGAATATGGGGGTCACTTTTTGGGTGAGAATAGGAAACTTAAAAACTTGAGAGGTGTCAAGGGACACCCGGATGGAACGAAGTTCCTTTCGATTAATTAGTGAAGGAATTGTAATATAATTTTATTTTTTTTTAATTTATAATATTTTTATTATTATTAACTACGCACACACGCACGCACGTAAGAAGTTATACTTCATCATCTCATCTCATCTCATCTCATCTCATCGCAGCTCAGCTCAGCTCAGCTCAGCTCAGCTCAGCTCAACTCAACTCAACTCTTTAGCAATAACAACAACTATAACAAAAGTAATTGTAATAAAATTTTATTTTTTTTACTATAGCAAAAAGTGTCGTGACAACTTTTCGTAAGAATTTTTTCCGTCTAGCCCCCTTTCACAACGCGCGATAAGGAACTTCGTTCCAAAAATCAAAGATTTTCAAACTGTGTCGTCGACATCATATCAAATGAAAGAGCACGTTGTGAGGGTCTCAAATATTTTTTTTTTTCATAATTTTAAAATATATAATTTTGAAGTTATTTCAGAAAAATAGATGAAAAGTGACAATCCCCTCCCCCCTCCTTATCTCTGAAAACATTGGGCCTAAAATTTTGGAAAAAATACAGAAAGTAGTTCTTTATTTATAGATTACAGGAAAACCCATATGGTGGAGGCACTTTAATAAAAACCTGACAAAAATATGATTTGTTCGGAACCCTTTACACGCGAGTCCGACTCGCTCTAGGCCAGTTTTTTTTGGGTATTATTATAGTATCGAGCCATTTTTATTTTGCATTTTCTGTCAAAGGTTAAAGTTCTATATGTATACATATCACGAATTTGAAAAAGTATTATTAGCTGCTCTCAAAGACCAAAACATTTTTAGCCCTTCAATAACATCAACAGGAGAGTGCTTCTGCTTTAGTCAACATTAATTGTGATATTATCTGTGGAAATTGTATTATGAACACACGATAGAATTAGTTTCGAAGACCATGAGACAAAGAAAAAACTACTAAAATAATTTCGAATGGTAAATAACCCTCTCAATTGGTGCCCCAGATACAGGCTTGCCTAGTTTGGGGCCAATGTAAAAAAATACTGTAATATTTTTGGTAATAAATGTTAATGTGTTGTAATATATTACATATTATTATTATTATATCAAACAGAAAAACATGAAAAACTCACCGAATCAAATACATCACTGGCGGCCGTCACATAGTCACTGAGCTTCATATCCTTGATCTGCCTGAGCAAGTGCTTCGCTTCCTTCAATGCTCTATGAGCGCTCAAATGTTTCTCCCCGCGAGCAAACTCATCCAACGCCTCAACTTGCTCGCTTACTTTCCTCCTCACTTTGAGCACTTCTTCTAAAGCACTCATACTTTCTAAGCTTAAGTAATCAGCCTCTTTCTCCCGCCTTATCGCTTCAGATTTTAAGCTGTTTGCGTCTGTAAATACTCGATGTTCCGTACTTTCTAAGTCACTTATCAATTCCTCTACGTTTTGGGAGGATACTAGGTTATTCTTTAGTTGGTTGAGACTAGTTCTTAGTGTGCTTGCGTTTTGCGAGAATTCGCGAACGGCAGCGAAAGGTTTCGGAATTCGCTTCAGTTCTGTTGGATCTGCTTTGGTTCGTAAGTTTAAGGTTAGCAGTTCCATAGAGTCTAGGAGTGTCTGAGTGCAGTTGTCGCACGCTGAAAGATAAATAACATATTCATTGGATATCATCTATGTATTCCCTGAACTAAGGACACCCACATTTAGTTAGTTATGATTAAATCCCATGTTTGTTCCTACTGCTGGGACCGAGGCCACCGCTCTGTTAGCGGGAATGGGCTTTAATTCACCACGCGGGCGCCATGCGGGAGGTGCACTCCTGTGTAATATCTAGTGCGATCCTATTGTCATCAGTTGAGCTCGAACCCAGACTTCTACTGATAAATTTTATTCTGAATACCTATTCTACTCAATTATATTTTATCATACTCTAGTTTGCATATCTCTAGGTGCCAATAAATATGATCTAAGTATATATGGCGTGGTTTATATTACGTTTCACGGTTGGTCCCAGCTCCGCGGACGCCAATTATGAGCAATTAACCCGAACAAACTGTTTTAAACTCTATTATTGACGGTTTATGGTCTTAATTGGCTTGTAAAGGTTTATGTCACAGTCTAATATGAAATGCTCACCGAATCAAACACTTCATTGGCAGCCGTCACATAGTCACTGAACTTCATATCCTTGACCTGTCTGAGCAAGTGCTTCGCTTCCGTTAGAGCCCTATGAGCGCTCAAATGCTTCTCCCCGCGAAATTAGTTTACATGATTTAAATTAAACGTTAACTCACGTCGACACCCATCCTCATCCATATACGTCCTGCTAGCTCGGCACTGGTCGCAGCGCAGGCCGGTGGCGAAGTCCCGGCAGCGGCAGCGCCCGCGCTCGTCACAGTGCGGCGCCGCGCTGCCGGCGGCCCGGCACGCGCACGGCACGCACGCGCCGTCCACGTCATCCGCGCGCCGCCAGCCCGCTGCGCATGATTCGCACTCCGGACCTGCGTAACCTGTGAACAAAAACACCCACATAATTCAACATATAGCCTTATAAACATTTAGCCTTATCAACATTTATAGTTTTATGAACATATAGCCTTGTGAACATGTAGCCTTATGAACATATAACCTTATGAACATAATATAGCCTGTACATATAACCTTATGAACATGTAGTCTTATGAGCATATAGCCTTATGAACATGTAGCCTTATGAACATATAGCCTTATGAACTTATAGCCTTATGAACATAATATAGCCTGTACATATAACCTTATGAACATGTAGTCTTATGAGCATATAGCCTTATGAACATGTAGCCTTATGAACATATAGCCTTATGAACTTATAGCCTTATGAACATAATATAGCCTGTACATATAGCCTTATGAACATTTATAGCCTTATGAACTTACAGCCTTATGAACATATAGCCTTATTAACATATAGTATCATGAACATATAGCCGTATGAACATATAACCTTATAAACATTTAGCCTTATCAAACATTTATAGTTTTATGAACATATAGCCTTATGAACATGTAGCCTTATGAACATATAGCCTTATGAACTTATAGCCTTATGAACATAATATAGCCTGTACATATAGCCTTATGAACATTTATAGCCTTATGAACTTACAGCCTTATGAACATATAGCCTTATTAACATATAGTATCATGAACATATAGCCGTATGAACATATAACCTTATAAACATTTAGCCTTATCAAACATTTATAGTTTTATGAACATATAGCCTTATGAACATGTAGCCTTATGAACATATAGCCTTATGAACATAATATAGCCTGTACATATAACCTTATGAACATGTAGTCTTATGAGCATATAGCCTTATGAACATATAGCCTTATGAACATATAGCATTATGAACATATAGCATTATGAACATATAGCATTATGAACATATAGCCTTATGAACATATAGCCTTATGCTAGTGCCTGCCAGGGTTGCGAATGTGTTTGAAAGAGTCACATTGCCCTGGCACAGGCAACTAAAGGAACACGAGTGGGTTGAAGTCAGAGAGAGTCTGACACACCCTCCCGCTCCCGCTCTGCTTTTCTTACTCCTCCGCTGTCTTTTCTGATTAATTTCGTTGCGGGACCCAAGACAGTTTAATCGTTTCTCTGGGACTCGTCGAGCTTCATTGCCTCGGCATTTTTTTCTGGTGGTCGCCACTGTTGATTCTGGTTTACAGAAGTTGCAGTGGTTTGGGGATAGTGTGGCGGGCTTGTCCTAAAATTAACACCTTCCCGCTCCACCCAGAGCAGGAGGAGATATTTGATGAATTTACACCCAAATAAAACCCTTATGCTAGTGACGGGTAACGCAGGGCGATAATAGACATTTATTTGGGGATATCATCACATGGGCTACACTAAACCTAGTTTCCGATGCTTAAGCCCTACTTTACGTTAGGTAAGTAACTTGCCGAAAGACGTTTACGGCTTCTCACATTCATCCTATTCCCGTGATCTTCGCCGGGTTATCGATTCCTTGCAGGATACCAGTCAGCACTGGGCGCTCTGGCACGCAGAGAACTCTCTAGGACCCTTTGGCCTCACCGGCCATCCCTTCTTCGAGGCTATCTTCCAATTCAATAATAATAGCATGAACTCACCAGGTTTGCAGAGACACTGCACCTTCCCGTCGTGTATGACGCAGGCGTCGGCGAAGTTCCGGGCGCGCTCGGGGCACGGGCAGGCCTGGCAGCCGCCGGGCTGCGCGGGCGAGCCGTAGTGCCCCGGCGCGCACGACGCGCAGCGGGGCCCGCCTGTGCCGTGCGTGCAGTTCTGGTAGTGCAAGAAACAGACAAATAACGCGTGTTTTTAACTGAAAGTAACGTACAAATAATAAAGAACAAAATAAAAATTTAGCGCTAATAAGTGACTCTTGTTTTAGTTCAAGCTAAACCCTCTCAGCCAGTTTTGGTATTTTGAACTTTATTCCGAACAAGAGAAACTTCAGAATACAACATTGATAACTTAGACTGGGTTCTGAAGTTAGTTTTTGAATAAAGAACTTTATAACAACTAGCTCAAAAGTTAAGTCTTATACTAAATATAGAACTCGTTTTTAAATTTTTATTATGTAAAATAATCTACCTATGGAGACTATACATTTTCGGACCAGAAATAACCGAAACCAAAAATTCTCACAGCACTATTACGCTTAAAAAAAACAGTGGCACTGGGAGTGCCGACAAAAGTGAAAACTTGAACAAAAATGCCTAATCGCAAAAATAACCAAAATTGGGGCTCCCTTTATAAAACCCCGTAGAAAAATCCATAAGATCTAAATTCACAAAAAAAAAATGCCCAACGCGCCTTGCGATCCGCTACGAGTGCTACGACGCTATCACGTAGCAGTCGGACGGTTGGTGACGGTGACGGTGTCGCTCGAGTTCAACAAAATTGTTTTTCCCATCTCAAAAATGCCCAACGCGCATAAAGAAGTTTTCACTTCAAAAATTGACACTATGATGTTGTGATTTCTTACAACATCATAGTGTCAACACAGCAGCCATCATAGTTTGGCGACACAAGACACAAATAAACAAACTATAAGTTCACTGCTGGTCCCCATTTTCGCTGTATTCTTTACTGGCTTACGGTAGAGTATGTACCTTTCTTTGCCGAAACTCAACGACATATTTATTATTTATGTACATACAAAAAACGTTTTCTTATTTCTACATACACAGTTTAAATCAAAGTCGCTTTCCACGTCTGTCTGTTTCTCCGCTGACTCCTCCTAAACCACGCAACGGATTTTAATACGGTTTTCAGTAATAGAAAGAACGATAAACGAGGAAGGTTTGTGTGTATAATTTGTACACGTGCGGAGCCGGGGCGGGTCGCTAGTATTATCATAAACTTACCAAACAGTCCCCAGTATCCGGATGGCACTCGGTCGCACGACCGTTGCACACACAGGGCTGGGCATCGCCCTCCAAGTTGATGACGATGGTGCCCGACACCGCTGTCATCAGCAGCCTGAGAAATCATAATAATATAACATCATGCTTGTATTGCCCGAAGAGGTAGGTGAATGACGTCTCGCTAATTAATATAAGGCGGATTGAATAGACGCTGTGCATTTGGGATTTACTTTTAGGACAGGCGCAAAGCTCCATGCCCAGCGCTGACGCTGAACGACACAGACCTGGGATCAGTCTGCAGGTGGAACAGTAACAAGGAAGTACCTGGGCGGCGGCATCCAGAACCCAGCAGCCGGCTTCTGACACGAGCTGGCGGAGTAGCCCCTGGGGCAGGCGCACAGCTCCACGCCCAGCGCCGGCTCCGAGCGACTCAGGCCAGGGATGGCGGTGTCCAGAGAGACGTTCAGCAGTCTGAAAGTGAATGAAAGAGGTTAATCGACCCCGACCGGGCCGGGT
This sequence comes from Polia nebulosa, assembly GCA_951329385.1. Lineage (NCBI taxonomy): Eukaryota > Metazoa > Arthropoda > Insecta > Lepidoptera > Noctuidae > Polia > Polia nebulosa. The sequence continues at coordinate 2,546,620 of OX589592.1, read as the reverse complement.
CGGTGTAATCGGGTTGGAGGTTGTTGGGTTGTTGGTGGAGGTTATGGGGGTTGGTTCATCATCGTCAGCCTTTTAATGTCCCCACTGCTGGGGCACAGGCCTTCTCTCTGTGAGAGGGTGTGGGCCGTAATCCACCACGCGGGCCCAGTGCGGATTGGTGGATGTCACATATCTTCGAATTTTTGGTTCTAGGTCATGCCGGTTTCCTCACGATGTTTTCCTTCACCGTTTTGAGAGCAGTGGTGATGAAATAATTTAAGTAAAGCGCCTGCCTGGGTTTGAACTCACGACCTACAACTTGTAAGTCGCGGCCAATACCACTGGGCTACCACTGCCCTACTGCACTGGGGGGTTGGTTAATGGCAATAAATTATTTCTTTTTTTTTAAATCTTTATTAGGCGTATGAAATCCTTGAACGGTAGTTACGTGGATACGGTTGCTACAAGGCTAAATTCGGTCAGAAAGAAGAAAAATATTAGTGAATGGGATTGAGTTTTTTTTTAAGTAGGTAGGTAAATCTTAGAGCAACAAAGGTAGATAGGGACATGGATGTTCAGATGGATGACGATTTATCAAATGTCGGCATCGTAGTGCTCCTCCACGCCACTGCCACGCACCATCCACAGTGACTCGTGGAAGTTAACTAATGTTATACTTACAAGGCATGCACATGTTCCTGATAGGTAGGCGCGCGTGTGGTGAGGCGGATGAGGATCTTATCCAGCCGCCGTAGAGCTAGCATCAGCGCGGATCGTGACGCCACGCCACTGCCACGCACCATCCACAGTGACTCGTGGAAACGGACGGCGTGTGTGCCGTTTATTACCGGGGCGTGCTGAACAAAAATTGTATTAAGCTATGACAGAGGACATCGGGTGTCTAATGCCAAAAGGAAAACAAAAAAAAAAATATACAAATATTTGTCAATACGATTCAATTTCTGCTGGATGTTCAAAAAAAGGGAGTCAGTGAACGCGAAAGACAAGGACAGAATGGAAGAAAAAAACGTGTTGCACCAACCCCAAGTAAAATGTGATAAATGCAGAAAGATGATGATGGTGATGATTCAACAGAACCATAGTAAATGACTTTGACTTTGATAAATGATAAATGATGTTTATTCAGTAAATAGGTTACAAGGAACACTTTTACACGTCAATGTTTTTGTCAGTTTAAGCTAGATGAGGCCGGTGTTTCCTAGCTGACTACCCTGAGAAGAAACACCGAAACAAACTCAGAGGTCAAAGTCTCTTTTAAAATGTTCAAATCCATACAATGTGTACTGGTTAAATCATATGAGAACCATGTACGTTTATGTCTGGGATGAGCTTTTGAAGAAAGCAACACACGAATTCGAGTGGACCTGTCCAGACAGTGCAAGCATTTGTCAGTCATCGCGAAGCTCAACTCAGAACTTTGAGGAGCTCAACGAACCGACGAACAATACCAAAGTAAGGACATTTGAGTAGGCCGCAAAAATACTCAAATCGCCAGACAATCATAAAATCTACATGAATATAACGACATACAAGTTCTCGCATTCACATTATTCTATATGAGGACCATGCAGCTTAGTGTCTGTAGTGGTCTTTTGAAGAAAGAACCAAACATATTTGAGTGGACCTGTCCAGTCAGTGCAAGCATTTGTCAATAGTCGAATAGCTCAACTTAAAAACCACTAAGGAGCTCAATGACATGACGAACAATACCAAAGAAAAGACATTTGGGTAGGCCGCAAAAGTACTCAAACTGTCAGACAACGTTGAAAATTACTGTAAAAAGGAGGAGAAAATAATAATAATAACCCACATAGTCCTCACATTTACAATAATTAACTAATAAAAAAAAAAATATATATAATACTTTGGCTATGAAAGGTGCAATACGCGATTAGGGAACTGCTCCCTGCGTGTTGAGCAACAAGCTACCGTACCTATAGCCAAAATAACACCACAATAGATCAAGTACCTACTAACCTCAAAGTACTCCAGCACAATACTCTTCGTATACAGCCTCACAAGCGGGAACCGCGCCAGCACTTCTCTACTGAGCTCCGTGCCCCCCTCCTCCTCAACCCGGAACCGCAGGGAGCCGCCGTATGACGTCACGCGGTCCCCCACGAATCGTTTGTCCAGTTCTACGTACACGGGCACGGGGGGCCAGGGGAGTGTGATGGTCGCGTCGGGTGTGTGCGTGTGTATGGCCAGTAGGGAGTCTTGGTCCATCTGGGGAGATAGAAAAATTAAAAGTTATTCATCACAATCTCACTGCCTGCCTGCGTAGTCTTTTCCCAACTATCTTGGGGTCGGCTTCCAGTATAACCAGATGCAGCTGAATACCAGTATTTTACATGGAGCGACTGCCTATCTGATCTTCACAACCCAGTTACTGGGTAATACGATACCCCTTGGTAAGACTGGTTGTCAGACTTTCGGACTTCTAACGACCCGTAAGGACTGTCAAAGATCCACGATTGATAGCCGGGACCAACGGCTTAACGTGCTTTCCGAGACACGGAGGAGTCTCGGTATGTAAAAATGGTCACCCATCAATGGACCAACCCCGGCAAGCGTAGTTATTCATCATAATCAATGACAATATTATCTTGAAGTTAGCCCAGTTGGATAGAGTGCTCAAACTACGGTTTTCAATACACTCGAAGAAAATTGTAAATATATTTACTCATATAATATGTGGGCGAAGTTTGCTGTCGCAGAAGAGGCTGGTTTGTAGCCCGAGCACAAGGCGATAGCGTCTACTCACAGTAGTGATAACATCCTGATGTCCTCTCTGCAGCGTGACGTGCAGCGGTGCGGCAGCGTGCACGGCGGCACGTGCGAGCGCGGCCTGCGTGCACTGCGACACGCGCCCGAAGCAGAAGCACGCCGTGCAGCCAGACGGGTTGTCGGCTGACAGACCGAACGTGCCCTCCAAGCAGCTGTCGCATTTCTCGCCAACTACATTTTCCTGAAAAATACATAATTTTTAACGAATATTGTTTTTAATAGTTGTCGTGTTCCTGATACCATTATAAAAAATATTACTAGTAGCACGCTGTATGCACTCATATTAAAATATACCAGTTCAGCTCGCCTTACAAGGACACCGTTCCCATTCGTCGCAGTGGCACAGCCCATCGGCATAGTCCCTCCGTACCGGCGGCGTGATACTGGCACGGCTGGCACTTTTACTTATTAACAATGGGACTATCTACCAGGTCAGCTCACCTTACAAGGGCACCGCCCCCACTCGTCACAGTGACACAGCCCGTTAGCGCAGTCCCTCGTGCCGGCGGCGTGACACTGGCACGGCCGGCACTTAGGCCCGTAGTGCCCGCTCGCACACTGTTCGCAAGTGCTTCCCTCCCAACCGGAGCGGCACTTGCACTGCCCAGTGTGAGGGTCGCAGATATCTGGAAATAATATTATTTAGTTAGCAAATTGAGACAAAACTACGTTGTAGAAAGTGGGATCGCGAGAGCTGAACAGCCTATTTTATTAAAAATACGGCTTGTTTGCAGTTGCCTTTGGTCTTCGTTTTGATTCGACAAAACTTCTGCATTTGATTCCAGTTAATGACCATAATCTCCTGCTATTACAAAGGATTGATGAATTGTGGGAAAATAAGTGTACTATTATTTTATGTTTGATGTTCTTGTGAAAGTCACGGGAATCCGCTTTTGCAAACAGCACAGGAGCAGTCGTTGTGGCGGTACTCGTACTTGGCCGGTATCCACTACAGCCTTACAACTGTTTGACAATATTGTTATGTTAAGAACACTCACTTGACACGGCGCCAGCACCACAGCTGCAAGGCCTGCAAGAGTTGCCCACTCCCCAGTAACCACGAGTGCACTGACGACATCCAGCGCCCATGGAGCCACCCGGGCACACGCAGCGGCCGCTGTGCGGGGAGCACACCTTGCCGTCCCGGCACACCGGACATGCTGGAACATTACGATGAATAAGAAAAATATTAACTGGTCATAGGCACGCACATTTATGCGTAACGTGCCCATCGCCAGTCCCAAGCGTGGTTGGCAAATACAAGGTGTAAAAAGACACATCACATAGCCGTCAACTACGCATACTGTACCTACATCTAACAAAGTAGCTTTGCGCAAAAATTATTGCTGGGAAACGACTTTTATTTTAAGGTATAAAAAAAGCTTATTCTTATTGCCCGCAATGTACCGCAAACCTAGGCAAGTGGAGATCTGCCCAAGGGTTGAGGATTAATTCGAAACAGAGTTACCTCGCCCCTGGGCACTCAGGCTACGGGAGGAACAGGGGTGGGTTTTAGTCAGTAAGGGTCAACTCACACCGAAAGAGCGCCGAAGGGCAGCGCAGTTTCAGTGTCATATGAATTTTAGCTTTATTTTCATTACTACAATACTTATTATCGCATGAGAAACTCGAGTCGCCTCGAGTCGTCGATAAGAGCCTGACACGCCCTCCCGCTCCACCCTAGAGCGGGAGATTTCATTGGATGATGTCCCACCTCACAAAAAAAAGGCAAGTGGAGTTAAGCCTCGCCCTTTAGTTCTAAGTGGCGTAGGTACTTGTCGGATACGTTTGATATTCATTGCGTTTTTGTAATTTCAAATGCATAATGAAAATTCGGGTAATGTTTGTTTGGAGAAAAGTTTAATAATAATACTTGGAACACATTTTCGTAAAAAAGGAAAAAAAAATCGACTTTGACCTTCAATATATCCAGAAACAGTGGATTTTCAGGTATGGTCTAGTGGAAAACAATGATCCAAATAATGGGTAGAATATGTGGCTTTCGGCTTCGGAAACTGTCGCCGTCCCGATACATAAAATGACGTAACTTTTGTGGCAAATTTCTCCCTGCATACGGGGCGTGGCAGTGGATGGTATGAAAACTTAACCTCTTCTATTTCTGCCACCAGACAGCACTGCTATGTTCCGTTTTGAAGGTTGAAAGAATTATTGACGGTACACTTCAGCTTAGTCTGTCAGATCGCAATGGCAACGCATTTGCGATACTTCTGTTATTGCAAGTATTTATAGGCAACGGTGCTTACCATTAGCATACGTACCATGACTGCTATAGAAACGAAAAACCATGGCAGATTGCTCGTCAATAACGATTGTCACTGTGTCTTCGTCAAGTAGAGATAGAGGTAAATATGACACAGGCTTTTAAAGATTTGAAAGGTTTAGCCGGAGACATTTCAGCCTTCTCTCATGAATTTCTGAGCTAACCAAATAGGGTATAATAAACTCACGTAAACATCCAGCAGGTCCAAACCCATAATACCCAGGCAGGCAAGTGTCGCAGTGCGCGCCGCCGACGCCATCTGCGCAGGCGCAGGCGCCGGTGGCGGGGTCGCAGGCTGACGCACCTGGCCCGCACGCGCAGCGCCGGCACCCGCCCAGCTGCAGGCCCCAGTAGCCTTCCTGGAGGAGAAATAGGAATTTTAATTTGATGTAAAGGCAAATTGATCTTCAGGAAATGAGGATTTGGTTTTGTCTAGGATTGTCCCTCTAGAACTGTAGTGGCAGCTACACCGCTACATAGGAACTACAAAATTAGACCAGCAGGTGTATTCGCTACCTGCCCAGGGGTTGTGGATAAATTCGAAACAGAGTTACCGCGCCCCTGGGCACTCAGGGCAGGGAAGGAACAGGGGTGGGTTTTAGTCAGTAAGAGTCTGACACGCCCTCCCGCTCCACCCAGAGCGGGAGATGTCATTGGGTCGTCAATGCAGCAATGTACTGCATAGTGCCTATCAATTTAATAGGCACTATGCAGTACATTGCTGCATTGACGACGACAAAAATGTTCTACGTAGAATCGATGTCCACCGAGCAAGGCAGCAATGTACTGCAAAGTGCCTATTAAATTGATATCAACTGAGTTAGCGACATGTCCTACATCAAAATACAAAATCCATCATCATCAACATCATCAACCATGCCCTCAAGTCACAAAACCTGTTTGGTCGGATCCTACCTTTTCAAAGTAAGATGCGGATCTTTCCATCTTATGCTGCATACCTCTATAGAACCAAGGAAAAGTCAGTATGCTGCCGCGGTCAGGCTCGTGAGTATTAAACCCTTACTTATTATTGCAGGGCATGTGCTGTTCAGAGAGTAAAGATACCGATTCAACGTTTTTTTTATCTGTGCGCATGCGCACATGCCTGACGTACAAAATCTTATGACACTTCACTTTTATAAATGTTCGACTAATATAAACCTTTTTTATGAGTGTTCGGTAAGCTCAACTTATGTATTTAAATTCTAAAGTTACGAGTACATGTGGATAATAATTTATTTCTAGTCTTCATTTAATCTTGTAAATGTGTTCGTTTCCAATTTGAGACCCATTAAGCGCAGCCCCGTAGCCTCAATTCATAATCTAAAATTGATCGCATCTTGAAATCTGTGCGTCTGTCTGTTTATTCTAATCCATCAATTTAATGTCCCATTGGCGCAGTGCCATAGTACGGCCATTTTATGTAAGGAATGGCTTACACTAGAACTAGCATAATTATTCCAGTTCCAGCGAATTTAAAAATGGTGTCAATTGAGTTGGGAAACAAGACTTGAAGATGTCTTTTGGAAACCATTTAACTGGATGGACCTATTAATGGGACTTAAATATAACTGGAAAAATATTTTCCATTTGGCGTTTGGGGTTGAACCTCTTGGTCTAGGGATCCCAATACTCACACATAATTTAAAGAACTTTCTAAACGCCTAGTACACTTCGCGTGACCCTAAAGTTCCCTTTTATCTTGGTCAGAGGATAAGTGTGGGCGATACAATAAGACCGACCTCGATTTTGGTTTCAAAAAGATTTATTTTTTAAACATTACAGTAGTAATAAGACAGGTAATGTGATCGCGACCAAAATATGGCGGTTCGTCCTTTTGTCGTGCAAAGCAAAGTGAAGTTAGTCGCGTTCCGCCGCCGTGAAGCCCGCAGCGAGCGATGTTCTTAGGGTGCATTCGTAATAACCTCAAATCTTGAAGAAGAGCTGCGTTCAGGCGTAGACAATAAGCATTGCCATACAACGTGGCAATACTTTTGGGCACATTATCAGTTGACAGCGACGAGGAGTTTTTTGACGCCATATTATAGTTTATTTTAAACAGGCTTTCATTAGGACTCTTTGAACGTGATTTTCACCCACTCCAAAACGTCGGATTGAATTGAAACTTCGCACACTTATCATGTACCGATGACACTGCATGATTAGCTAAGTGACGTCATTCTAAATCAAATATGGCGGACTAGTTATTTTTTATGCATTTCCATGATATGCATGATATAGTTTTTTTTTAAAAGTATTATAGAATTTTTACGATAATTTTACGATACAATTGAACTAGGCTTTATTTGTTATTTTAAGTGTTTTATACAGGGTATAACGAAAATGGGTAGTCAAACTATTGATACTGCTTCTGCTCTACAGAATACAAGCGTTACGTTATGTTCATTGTACAATCATCATCTTCCTCAGCTTTTAGCAGTCAACTGCTGGGTATAGGACTTAGACTAGTTCTACGCCAAAGACTGCGCTTGTAAATGACGTCCTCAGTGGGTGGAATATGGTTTCCTGAAAATAAAATCGTGATAGGACTTGATAACTTAATTAAACGACAACTTATTATTGACGTTACATAATTCCATTTTACCATATAACAACGCGTCGATCGTTGAACCGAACACAATGAGGTGCTATCGGTGCTCACTCCACAATACTGCACAAGCTTCTCAGATCCATTCACGCACAAGAATGCGGCGCACGATACCATCGCGGACGCACAGCGAACGTTAACCAAACGCGTAAGAAGCGGAAAGTAAATCGAGACGTATATACAAAAATTACCACTCTCCTGCCCTGTTTATTTTTGTTTTTTGAGAGTTTGAAATCAGCAGATCTATGACTTCTCCCGCTCTAGGTGGAGAGGGCGTATCAAAATTTTAGTAAGTGTCTAACACTCCCGGTGTTAGACACTTACTAAAATCTTGATACATTGTAAATGATCGAATTTCAGTGATTTTTTTTACTTATTTACGCTCAAAACACTTATAAGAGAAAATAACAAATACAGATACAATGAGAAGAGCACAAATGTGCTGCTGCAAATGTAGTGCAAAGGTCAAGCATTTATTGTATTTGTAATTTTCTATTTATAATATATTGAGAGTTTACACTCCCGTAAAATTATATTACAATCGTATGGTGTTTGCAATAATCCGGTAACATTTATAGCAAATAGGCTACACCAGTTATTTCATACAGAATAAGAAGGGCCATTGATCACTGCGCGTTGGTTATGTTATGTGACAGTCAGGTCTGTAATGATTGCTCTGGACGTTATTCTTCATATTCAGTAGCTACTTGTGTGTGAAGAAATGTACTCCCTCCCTAGCGTCACACATTCACGCACCCTTGGCAGTCAGCCCCGCTACCGCCTTAGTAGCAGCTTATTATGTTCCCACTGCCGGGATAATGTGCTCACTTTAAAATGATGCCACATATATAGAGTGTAAAAATACAGTTTCCGAAGCCGAAAGCCTCATATACTCACTAGACCATACCTGGGAATCCACTGGTTCTGGAGATATTGAAGGTCAAAGTAGAAATTGTTTTTTTTTATTTTTTTTACGGAAATGAATTCCAAGTGTTATTACTAAACTTTTTTCCAAACAAACATTACCTGAATTTTTGATTTTTTTTTCGAAATTTCGAAATTATGCATTTGCAGTTACAAAAACGCAATGAATATCAAACGTATCCGACAAGTACCTACGTGGCTTAGAGTGAAGGGGCGGGGTTTAACTCCACTTGCCTGGGTTCGCGTTACATTGACAAAAATAAAATTTTTTTTTTTCATACTTAGAAATAAAAGTCGTTTCCCAGCAATAATTTTTGCGTAAAACTACTTTGTTAGATGTACAGTATGCGTAGTTGACGGCTATTTGATGTGTCTTTTTACACCCTGTCTGCAAGAATGTTTAGTATTTTTTTTCACGGTCATAAGCTATTTATTAAAATACTAGCGACCTGACCCGGTTTCGCACGGCAGTAAAATGATTCAAAAGACACGTAGCACCATCTAGCGACCTAAAGCAATTGTGACCGACGAAAGATATCGTTCTTTCTGTCGGAAACGGTCCTTTTTTTCTGGAGGAAAGGTGTCCTATATCCTTTTACAAAAAAGGACTGTACTCCTAAAAACGTATATGCAAAATTTCATGGTAATCGGTTCTGTGATTTAGGCGTGAAAAGATAACAAACAAACTTATTTTCGCTTTCATAATATCCGTTAGGAATCACTCACTGATTAATCACGAAATCTCAAAAACTGCTGGACCTACGAAGATGAAATTCGGCACTGAGGTAGATTACGAGTAGGAGACGTCATCTAAGAAAGGATTTTGGGAAACTCCTCCTATAAAGGGGTGAAATTGGGGGTAGAAGCTTGTATGATTTTTTTATTGTTTGACCCATACAATGAACATTTTGCTCCCGTGCAAAGCGGGGGCGGATCGATAGTAGGATATAAAGTTAGGATAAGGATTCGTTTCCATGGCATAGAAGAAGCTATTAGTGCTTTTCATGATACGAGTAGGTACATAGAGAAACAACTGTCTGGGTTCTGCAAGTCGCAAAGACTCCGCTGGGCAGGTCATCTGGAAAGGTTGAGTGACACTAAAGCGGTTTAAATCATAACTGAAAAAACCAAGATAAACCGTAACAGAAAATACCAAGAGGAAGGATTGTGTCAAGGAAGATCAAAGTAAAATAGGCAGGAAAACATCTTGGTGAATCCCAGGCCAGAGACAGAGCGAAATGGAAGAAGATCACTGAGGAGGCCAAGACCTACAAAGGGTATAAGGTAGGTTGTAGCGCCAAAGGTAGTAAGTAAGTAGTGCTTTAGGACCTTGCTAACTTTGGTGTAAACGCGCAAATATGTTCAGTGCACGACCACCTTTAAAGCAAAATTAATGTTAGTGAAGTAAACTGGCTATTAGCCGACTTAAGCCGGGATTAGTGTTGATCGTCAGTTAACGATCGACATAATTTGTAATGCAGCGCCTAACCCTTCGAGATACAATCGCTATACTGATTGACATGAGAGACGATAATGCTTTGCCATTTACTTTGCATTTAATGTAAGTGGGTCAAATGGGCGCGTTCTATATGAAATATCTCTTAAGTCATCTGGATAGCTGTATCAATAGCTTCGTTTAAAACCTGGAAGAGCACCTGATCTTCCAGGATTTCATCCTTTTAATGTCCCCACTGCTGGGGCACAGGCCTCCTCTCTATGAGGGTGTGAGCCATAATCCACCACGCGGATTGGTAGATGTCACATGTCTTCGAATTTTTGGTTCCAGGACACTCTCCCTCACGATGTTTTCCTTCACCGTTTTGAGAGCAGTGGTGATGAAATAATTTACACAGACTTTGCTCGTAGGACATCGATTATAATAGGCACTACGTAGTACATTTTTGTTTCCCTATACGTCAAAGCAGAAATGTACTGCATAGTGCCTATCAAATTGATGTCAACTGAGTTAGCGAATACGCCTGCAGAATCAGTTAAGGCGCTATTAACTGCCAACGATCTTGAGTGGTTAGCTTGCGTGTTCTGTGCTGAGCTCACGTAACGCGTCGTACGTCCACCCAGTAATAGGACTCGCCCATCAAGGAGCTCTGTCCAAAATTAGACACATTATTAATTTATTATACATAAAATAACAGATATTATACTAAAACACGTATACTAAAATATAAATAATTAAATGATCTTTAAAAAAGTTAAAAAGTTCATATAAATACGCATTATAGTTTTTGCGTGATTCTCAATTTATTATCCGCATCAGACATAACTTCACAAATTAATTACACTATGTTATAAAAATATAATTTCAAATATTCACATATCAATTTGCGAAGGAGTAGTTTAGAGTAGGAGGAGAGTAATATAATTTTTTTTCAAAGAAATAAGACTGGTCGGTAGACGTGACACGTGATCTTCAATTAAAGATTTGTTAATTCGTACAACTGCGCCTAAAGAGATTTTCAGACTGACCACTGCAGTTGATCCTATTTCCTGCTAATATAATCACGCCAGAACAGCTGAACAGATCTGGATGAAATTTGGCACAGAGATAGATTAGCACATAGGCTATAATTTATAACGGAAGTATTAATTCCATGCGGGCGAAGCGCTGGCAGAAGTCAGTAATCACACTAGTATTATAAAGGCGAAAGTTTGTGTGTGTGTTTGTATGTTTTGTACTTCTTCACGCTCAAACGGCTGGTCCGATTTGGATGAAATTTGGTATGTAGATAGCTTATACCCTGGAGTAACACATAGGCTACTTTTTATCCCGGTCCATACCGGTGAAACCGCGGGGCGCAGCTAGTATTATAATTGCGAAAGTTTGGATGGATGCCATGGATGGATGGATGTTTTTTTACTTAATCACGCGAGAACGGCTGAATGGATTTGGATGAAATTTAGCACAGAGATAGATTGTTTTTGTTTTAATAATTTTAGATTTGGCATATTGTATATAATTTATAGTAGGGTAAGTACCTAATAATACCGAAGCTGATTAGTTAGAAGACTTATTGACATAATTATGACTAAGATCAAGATCAAAGAATCACACTATATTCTACTATGCAGTTAACTCCAAGAAGAGAAACTGCACATAAATTTAAAACCCTTTGGTTTAAAATTTAAAGCATTATAAATCCAACTTTCTATCCTATAATATCGTTTGCATGCGTTTTTAGGGCTAATAAAGTTATTTCATTGCGATAAATATGTAAATTGGAAGATTAAAATTAACCCATTCGGTTGCAATAAAAACAGTGAAATCAAGGTTAATTTATTTTACTGGAATCACTAACATCATTATTACTTAGTTTTAATGGCTTTAAATAACGGTAAGTGTTTGGAGGCATGCGGAACAGGGTGTAAAGTCCCGCAAACCTCCATTGATGCGGGAGGATCCTCCTCGCAGACGGGTGTTGTGTCTGGTCCGGGCAACTGCCCGATAGTTAATTTCGGGCTGTTGTATTATGTTCAAATCGCGCGGAGAACTCTGCTTGCGCGATGCAGGATTTTCCTGTTTTAGTTCGTTTGTAGCGTCATAGATGTCGCAACAAGTATATAGGCAAAGGAACAGGGCGACATAATTATAAATAACGGTAAGTATATAGGCAAAGGAACAGTGGTGTCAAACCTACGTAAACCTTAAAAAAAATACAGGCCTATCTTTTCTGTGTCGTAAAAAAATTGGACCTCCATACTACTTTGGATCAGCTGATGATATATTGCAGGGAAAGTTCAATATTAAATTTCCTATGATATCCCCGGAAGAAAGTTGTTCATTTCTTTAGGTAGAAGCAGTGTCAAAAATATGATGTTTACACCTTGTATACATCGTCGTCAGCCTTTTATGTCCCCACTGTCGGGGCACAAGCCTTTTATACTTATGTATAGGTTATATACACACAAGACAAAAACATATACCACAAAAAAAAACCGCATTCAAATCGGTTCACCCGTTTAAGGCTGAGGCTACATTAGGCCGCGACGCGACCTGCGACACATGAGCGATTAAAACAAGTAAATGAATGCTCACGTATATGGCTACACCGTACATCAAATATTACTAGCGATCTTTGATTTCTTTATGCGATAGGAACAACATTACTGAAATCACGGCATCGGCTACATCAACATATGAGCGAATGTACGCCGAATATACGCCGGAATTTCGCTTGTAATGTAGCCATACCATGTTTTTCTCGTTTCGCTTTTCCAGTCGCATCGCAAATCGCTGCCTACTGTAGCCTCAGCCTAAGAGCTACAGTACCACATACAGACAGACACACACACATAGCGGTCAAACTTATTGTAACACCCCTCTTTTAGCGTCAGGGGTTAAAAATATAAACAATCACTAAATACAAAGCAAGTAATCAATCTTACCAGCAGAACAAGTGTGTGGTTTTTGTTACATTGGCAGAAGACCTGATAAAATTTTAATGTAACATTGGCCAAATCCCCGCGCTTAGCTAACACCTACCATAAGGCAGTTGTCCTACCGCCGGCGAGTAAGCGACTAACTCTCGGCTATGACGCTCAAAAAACGTACAATAAATACACATTCCGTGTAAACAAAAGAGATGCAAATTAAGTTTGTTGTTACTCGCTCAGCGATGCTCGCTCGGCGGTCAGAACCCAACCCGAGCGAGTGGTGCGAGCAATCGCCCGTCGCACTCGAATACCATAAGCGACAAAACTATCGGTACTACCACTCGCTACTCGCTGCTCGCCGACTCGTTTCTGTATTGAACCTCTACTGGCTACACGCTCATCGCCGGCGGTGGAACAAGTGCCTTAAAGTGATTGACGTTCCTAATATTTGGCTCAGACGAAGCTGTTGCCAACTGCCAATTACACCCATTCACTTCCAGCGTTCCACCATTTCCAGTCCATTCCTTTGAAGTTTGAAGCCAGACACAAACATCTGTCTGCCACAATCCACGGCTATTATGTTCTTGAGATATCGGCCGGCTGTGGCCCACATTCGCGAATACTTGCCATGTCCCATTGACATTTAATTGAGACTCTGCGGTACAATTCCGATACGAGCGACACCAATTATTGGTATTATGGCCGACAGGGCCGGCTTAGGACTAAACTGACGTAATCAAGTTCCGCTTTGCTGTGTGGCATAGACTTGTAACAAGGCAGTGTTATTCCAAACGTTCTTTCCTACTTTTTTACCGACTTCAAAAAAGAGGAGGTTCTCAATTCGTGTGTATGTTTTTTTTTTGTCACGCGATATCTCCGCCATTTGTGAATAGATATTGATGATTTTTTTTTTGTATATTTGGCCAGGTCATACTTCAGTGGTGGTCCCATATAAATTTTATCGAAATTGATTCAGCACTTTAAAAAAAATCAACATTAACAAAAAATATGTATACACAGTTGACGTTTGGTTGTCTCCAAATGTTCACATTCCATGTTATTGGTGTTATCGATATTCGGGCATAACTTTAATATTTAGTTTTACTTCTGATGTACAACAAAACAAAAAAAAACCAATAAGTGAAAAATGTAAAACTTTTTTCAGAAAAGAGAAACTTTTAGAAGACGGTTGTATTTTTTGAAAAAAGTATTTTTTTAAATTTGAAATTCAAATATTCCTTTGCCTTCTGTCTAGCCTCTGTTTTTATTTTAAAAATCAGTGCTGATTCAGCTGCCGAGCTAGAATAAGGTCCTCCCAATCATTGTCACTTTCCGACTCTTCAGCAAATGACAGTTACCAGTTTGTAAGAGTTGCTAGAACAATGAAGTGCAGCTTTTTTATCCAGGCAGTTTCAGGCATGTGTCCTGACAATAATACAATTTGTACCTTTGCCTAGTCACAGTGTATGGTGTACGTACGATTAATGAGTGCTTCATATAATCTAGCCTTCTGTAAATATTGAAATATACTTCTAAACTCGTCGTGTGTTTATCTTAATTCAACTCCTTCTCTACGGTCGTCCTCTACGGTCATCCACTACGTGTCACTCCTCCGTCCCTCCGCAACGTGACAGACTTTCGGTTTTTCACCAAGATTAGTGCCCATTCCCTCTCCTAGAGAGGAGGGCTGAGTCCCAGCAGTGGGGACATTACTAAGGCTGATTATAAGCTTTATTAAATTATTGTACTTGTAGGCTTTCGGTACTAATACGATCAAAGGAAGAATAAGAAATTGAACTTAAAATTGTATGAAACCAAGTTATCAAAATAGGTTAAAAAACCGGCTAAATGTGTGTCGGATATCGCACATTTAGGGTTCCGTACCAAGTATTTGTATTTATTAGTAAAATATACGTAATAATAAACATTCTTACCAAATTTCAAGTTCATAGGGCAATGGGAAGTTAAAAAATTCTTCGGAACTAAAATTTGTGACAGACAACGTACAAACGGCCAGACGGACATGTGAGTGACAGTAATAAGGCTACGTTTAGACCCTTCGAGTACCGAACCCTAAAATAACTCTTGTATTTCGTAAATGTTTTAGTAGCCTGATTGGCTCCTGATTGGCTGGATAAATCAATGCTGGAAAACTCAGCTAGCGAAATGATAAATTAAAATATTAGTTAATTACAAACCTACTCCTGATGTAGTACTCCCCAGCATCACAAGGAAGCGCCAGGGTCACCCGCGGAATTAAAATTTTCTTACGTTTTTTGCAAATTGCAGGCCAGTATATCAGGTTGTATGTAGATCAAAATATGGTTCGCAGTAGCAACTACGCATTTACAGAACTGTAATCATTAAAATCATTAATAGAACCTTCTAAGTTCAAATTGATGTATAGAATGACTATTTCATGGAATCATGACATTTGACAACAATTCTAACTGAGGGAGTTGTATTGATGATTATAATTCTATAAATACATACTTGCTACGGCCGCGAATCATATTTTGAACAAGATACAACCTGACACTGGCTTGCAAATTGCAAAAAACGTAAGAAAATTTGAGTTTCGCGAAAATCATTTCACCGTTACGTAGTACAGGTACAATTTCGTTATACTTTGGCGAGTATGAGATTGTTACGTAAAATATAAAAGCCTCGTTAAGGTCCGCCCCTGTGTAGCATAGCTTAAGTGACAGCGTTTAAATTCAGCTTCATTTTCTGTCAGTTTCTTCCACTTCGCTGTTATAACCGAACGATACCACGATATTCAAGCAATTGAGTCTAGGAGTTTAATAGCAGTACAACTCCTTGTGAAATAGTTTGTCCGAGGAACTACATATAACCACCTACAAATTTTGCATGCCCGGTGTAATTAAAGGCATATATACCTACAAGGTATAACAAGGTGCAAAAGGTGTCCTCTGCCCTATACATGAACAAATTTCTTCAAGTAAGCCATAGAGAATTCTGAAAAAAATTGGAGCCCTCATACAAATTTTTGTCACCGTTTTTTTTTTTTGGGATGGGAAATCATCCAATGACATCTCCCGCTCTCGGTGGAGAGGGAGGGCGTGTCGGACTTTTACTGACTAAAACCCACGCCTGTTCCTTCCTTGCCTGAGTGCCCAGGGGCGCGGTAACTCTGTTACGAATTTATCCGCGACCCCTTGGCATGCAGGCATCGGCCATGATGGGCCCCGTCAGTAGTGGCTGACATCTCTTTGAGGCGAGCGTGGAACACTACGTGCCGCCGACTCTCGGGCCTGGTGCTGATCGGACGGCGAGCTACCCATTAGTCGCCATCCGCAAGCCCGCGTCCTGCGACCTCCGACGCTCAGGGCATCTCCTGCGGCGGCTGCGGCTGGGGGTGTGAAGGCCACTCCGTTGAGCCTCCCTCACCCATTCCGCTTCCGCCGAGGAGACTGCTTCCCATTCCTCACACTACGTACCATGGTCTGGACCAAGGCCGGGCGCGAGAGGTCGCTGCCACCGATCGCCTCCACGAGGACACGGCGGTGCTCCGTCCAAGCGGGGCAGATCTCCACCGTATGCTCCACCGCCACTCTGGGCGATCCGCACAATGGTGACTCCCGGGTGGATGGTAACTTTGTAGGTACGTGGAATCCAATACTTTTTTGGGGATCTACTATGACTGCCTTGAAGAATGTTGCTCATTTCCATGGGAAAAAGCAGTATAAATCTAAAATATGACAACCCATTACCGTTACACCCTGTTTAGAGATCAAAATGTCTTTTTTGTTGGGGTTTGGAAATCATCCCATGACGTCTCCCGCTCTGGGTGGAACGGAGGACGTGTCAGACTTTTAATGACTAAAACCCGTGTTCCTTGTCCTTTGCGTTACAGGGCCTCGGTAACTCTTTCGAACTGTTCCGCAGCCCTCCTTCACTCTCAGGGGATAGTATAATCCTGCCTAAGGGTCGTGGATAAATTCGAAAGAGAGTCACCACGCCCTTTGGCACAGGCAACTGAAGGAACAGGAGTGGATTTTAATCAGTAAAAGTCTGACACGCCCTCCCGCTTCACCCAGAGTGGGAAAAGTCATTGGATGATTTCCCAAGCCCCAAAACAAAAATCGTAACAAAATAAAATCCTTGACTTCTCATCGCCTTGTTCTAACTACTACATCTCTGTCTACCCAAACAGTGGGACGGTATAAATTCCGCTCCGTTTCCTCAGCCCGTTCCGTTTATTGGCCAGAAATGTCACGGGGACATTTCCAGCACAGTGCCATTTGAATATCAATGCGGTACGAATGGATGCAAATTGTTTGCTTGGAATCCTAACTGTGTTGGTTCGTAAGGGATTGTGACAGGCGTTTGGGTTTGCCATGATATTAGGTTTGTGGCCTAGTACCCTGATTTTTGACTGGCTTTAGACCATTGTTCAATTTGATCTGGATGTTTTCTGGGTGTTCTGTGTTGAGTTCTGTTGTTGCCTGGGGGTCTTTAAGACAAGAGTAAATTGGTTCTAGGCAAGCGTGCTTCATCGTTGACGACATCATCGCTAACAATCAGGTGAGATATTGGTAAAGCGCGTGTCTATCAGCCTTTTCATTGTTTATCTCCTAAAACCTACTAAAGGTGAAGAGGCCACGATCTGTACAGTCGGACCCGCATTAGATCGTGATTGGATAGAATAAATACACATGAATGATCGGAAAAGTCTCTTCAGTTAGTACGATTCGGATCAAGTGGTGTAGGCTCCACTGGCTACACGTTAGCCTTTCAGAGTTAAGGCATTGTAATTCACACGCGGTACGATTTTTAAGACTTGACGCTCTTGTCCTTATATATATAGACAGAATACTCTTTATTCATCAGATTATACATGAAATACTACATATGGTGACCCAATGGGCGGTCTTGTCGTCTTTCGCCATCATTCGTTGGCCCTAAAGGCTGTGACAGACTGACAAACAGACGCAGTGTTCCTATAAGGCTTCCGTTTTTTCATTCGGAAGTTCAGAACCCTAAAAAGAGAGGCCAATACCCAGCACTGGGTGATTGTAGACACGTAATGTAGTAACACTTGGTGATACATTACCTCACAAGTTTCGCACGCCCGGCCCGTAACGTGTTGCTTGCAACGACACTGCCCAGTTCGAATGTCGCACACATTGTTCTCAGAACCGATCGACGAACAGTTGCAACCTGTAACAAACGAAAATGGAATAAATGTCAATGAAATTAATGGACAAAACACGTCACTACTACATAACCAACCCAACCCGTGAAACATTGCGCCCGCGTGGTGCATTTCGACCCCAGTGGGAAGGTTAAAAGCTGGTTACGCTATGCTATTCTGTTCATCTTCTGTGGATTTCAAAACAGCTCTAGTAATAAACAAACTGCAAGTCCGTCTCCATTACAAACTAACTCCACAAAGTTATAATTAAACCACTACATAATCATAATTTACATTATATTTCGAGCTGACATTTAGCACGTCTCATTCCTTCCATCCGGTAACAAACACGAGGATTAAATAAGCATTAACTTGTTCAACAAACTCCCACGCACGGCACGCGTTCTGATTTCAAACCCAGATCGCAGGTGCTGTTATGACATGTTAATGCTGTCTTGATTCCAGTGCGAAAGAGATGGAGCTATACATGACCGACAGCACCGTTCCTTTCCGAACTGGTATATCATTATAGGGGATGCTCTCGTGTAGCCTCTTTTTTAGGGGTTGGCTAATCATCCAATAACTTCTCCCGATCTGGGTGCAGCGGGAGGGGTGTCAGACTCTTACTGAGTAGAACCCACACGTGTTTATTTATTTATTAAAAATTCATGCAACACAAATGTACAAAGGCGGACTTAATGTCTTAGGCATTCTCTACCAGTAAACCAAGGGTGGTGGAGAGATAACATGGCAGGTGACTCTCTTTCGAAATTTATCCACGACCCTTAGGCAGGCATCGACCCTGGCGGGCCCCGTCAGTTACTACTGACATCTCTTTGAGGCGCGCGTGGAACACTACACGCTGTCGACTTTCGGACCAGGTCCTAATCGGACGACGAGCTACCCATTACTCGCCGTCCATAAACCCGCGCATACGGTGGCCGGAGATCGGCTTGCGACCACCGACGCCCAGGCCGTCTTCTGCGGCGGCTGCTAGGGGCGTCTTCGTTGCGTCTCCCTCCTCTTTCGCGAGCATTACTACTTTGCAGAAGGAGGTGACAGCTTCCCGTTCCCTCTCGCTCCGTACCGTGGCCTGGACCAGGGCCGGACGCGAGTGGTCGCTACCGGCGACGCTGATCGCGTCCACGAGGACACGGGGGTGCTCCACCCAAGTGGGGTACCACCACCGTATGCTCCACCGTGTGTCTTCAGGGCGATCCGTAATTTTTTAAAGTTTTTTGGCGATTGTCAGTTTAGTATTGATAGAGACACATGGCCTATAATTTATAATGGAGGAAGTCTAGTTCCATGCGGGCGAAGCCGCTGGCAGAAACTAGTATCCTACTAATATTACAAATGCGACAGTTTGAATGGTGAATGGATGTTTTTTACTCAATTACGCCAGAGCTGTTAAACGTATCTCGATAAAAACTTTTTTACAAAAAATAGAACCGACTTCCAAAAAAAGTGCAAAATAACTTTAATTTCGGAAGTCGATGTTTCTGGTTTTGTGTCTTTGTGTTTTGACACCAACTTTTTGATTTTTTTTACTTTGAGATTATTCACTTTTTAGTTGTTGTTCTCCATTAAATTGTGTTAGCAATACATAGAAATACGATCGCAGCAATCGTAGTTGATTTGCTGTAATTTGTTAAAGAGTTCCGTTATCTGTCTCCGAAACTCATCATCTGATATATGAAAATTAAATGGGACCATTTCGGAATAAACCCCTTTCGAACAAAATGAAAATTTTGCAAATCCGTCTATATATGATGGAGTTATGCTCGAACATACATAAAATATATATATATACCTATAAACATCCGAATTGATAACCTCCTCCTTTTAGAAGTCGGTTAAAAACTTGGCACAGAGACAGATTATAGTCTGGAATAGTACAAAGGCTATAATTTATAGGTAGTGAGGGAAGTTATACTAAATCCACGAGGGCGAAACCGCTGGCACAAGCTAGCAGTTCATAACACGGCCCCAATTCGCTAATGCATTTGACAGCTTGACGCTTATTGGTCAGGGATATTAAAATCATGTTAATTTGGCTCGTTATCAGCGCTAATGCTACAAGCTGTAAATGTGCTTTTATCGAGGTAGGGATTGTTTGCGGTTTTGCTTGTCTGATTAAAGATTAAACACAAATAACTTTTGCATTCTTCTTATGGCAAGCAGTTTTCGTGAATAACTTTCGTGACAGAAAAGCAGACAAAAAAAAAATTTCGCTCATTTTGGGTTCCGTACCAAATGAGGGAATTTCAAAGAAAAAATCTTTCTAATTTATTAGTAAAATATACTAAACATTAATAGGTATTGATTTTTCGGAACAATATTTTGTGTCAGACGACGTACAGACAGACGGACGGATACGTGAGTGACCAGCCTTTGGACTCTTTGGGTACGGAACCCTAAGAGCAATGCTGTAAAGGTTTCGTGTTCTTTCTAAATTATGTGAATAGATAAGAATCAACATTATAAAAAAAAAAAATACTAGCAAGTATCAAGACTCGTAGTGTCGTAGTAGCGATGTACTAACAAACTATGTTAGTAATAACAATACAAAATAACACTTAACAATACAGAATAATCCAGGACATTACAAAACAATACATATAAGAACAGTGACACCACTACTACAAGGTCACAGCACAGGCCCAGCCGAAACCCTGCCACAGTGGATCGGCCGTGGACTTCTCAAACTGTGAGTTATGAATAAACAAAACAATATTGGTACAGTACGTGGCTCATCCAGAGCCAGAAAGAGACTTGCACGCACGATGGACAGAGTGAGCGACATAATATATGACAATCTTCATAACAAAAGTGCCTTCCATACATATTGGGTGTAAAAAGACAGTTTCCGAAGCCGAAAGCCACATATTCTACCCATTACTTGGGATCACACATTTTTTCACAAGACCATACCTTCCCAATCCACTGCTGGTTCTGGAGATGTTGAAGGTCAAAGTCGCAATTTTGTTTTTACTTTTTTACGAAAATAAATTCCAAATGTTATTATTAAACTTTTTTCCAAACAAAAAGTTTGTTTGGAAAAAACCTTTTTTTTTAATTTTAAATTTTTCTTAAAAATCGAATCGGGTATCCTGTATATTAATTTTGGTAAATTTTCTGTACCAACTGCCGGACGGACCCACAATTTCTCCATACGCCACTATAAACCAATTTGCTGGAGCAAACTTGTGAGATAACCGCGACGATTACCGGCGGAGTGGTCGGCAGGAGCGCAGCACTAAGAGCTGCGGTATCACCGCGTCGTTGTAAACAATATTATTAAGATAACACGTATCAGCGATTAGCCTTATGGGATCGACTGAGATGTAGACTAATGGCGGTGGGTCGCAGGAGTGACTGTAAGACTCACCGCGACCCTGGTACAGGCAACTGAAGGAACACGGGTGGATTTTAGTCAGTAAGAGTCTGACCTGACACGTCCTCCCGCTCCACCCAGAGCGGGAGAAGTTATTTGATGATTTCACAACCTACAAAAAAAAACTGGCCAAGTAGAAGAAAAGAAAGAAGAAAAAGTATTTATTTGCCACAAATTAACGACATACACAACAATATGATTTTGCTAACTTAAGTCTTAACCCTTATCGATAGTGTTAGTAGATCTTATATTTCTATGTTAGTAACAAGTTTAACAAAAAAAAGGAAAGAAAAAAAAAGTTAAATAGGTAGGTAGAAATAAATAAAAAACAGATGCATGTCGTGGCTGTGGCAAGAAGGCTTCCACTCAGCATAATGCTATACCGTGGGGGACCCACAGCACGGCGCTGATTTTCAGTGGTCGCCTAAGACGTGATGTACGGAAACCAAAACCTTTAAATACTTAATTAAGACAGGATAATTAAAAAAAAAAGAAAAGAGAAAAAAACTGAGGTAAAACAAATACAGTGAGATAGGTAATAATAAACTACTTAAAATATGATGTGTGTCAATGTTTTATTGAGCCTACATAAAGTCGCGCTCGTGCGCTCGCGCTGGGTACGTTTCGGACTTCGCATATTTAGGGTTCCGTACCAAATGAGCGAATTATCAAAGAACAAAAAAATGGAACCGAATTCCAAAAAAGGTGCAAAATAACTTTAAATTCGGAAGTCGGTGTTTCTGGTTTTGTGTCTTCGTTTTTTGACACCGACTTCCGAAATTAAAGTTATTTTGCACTTTTTTTGGAAGTCAATTCCATTTTTTTGTTCTTTGATAATTCGCTCATTCTTTTTTTATTTTATTTTTCCCTTTTTAGTTGTGGTTCCCCATTAAACTGTGTTAACAATTCATAGACATACGATCGCAGCAATGGCGGTTGATTTGCTGTCAATTTTTTAACCGACGAAAAAAAAGGAGGAGGTTCTCAATTCGACCGTATACATATTTTTGAAGAGTTCCGTTATCTGCCTCCGAAGTACTTGTATTGGGATTACCTGCATGTAGCCGTAATCCCAATACTCAATCCTGAAATATAACATATACATGCACTTATGCTTCTCAATATAACATATACATGCACTTATGCTTCTCAATAATGTTTCTATAGTAGTGTCCTAACAAAGTGCGAACAAAATAGTCAACGAACAGCATATCGTTAATACTTTTAGGGTTCCGTACCCGAAGGGTCCAAACGGAACCCTATCACTCAAGTGTCCGTCTGTCCGTCATCTGTCACAAAATTTTGATCCGAATAATTTT
Organism: Polia nebulosa; assembly: GCA_951329385.1. Lineage (NCBI taxonomy): Eukaryota > Metazoa > Arthropoda > Insecta > Lepidoptera > Noctuidae > Polia > Polia nebulosa. The sequence continues at coordinate 2,523,757 of OX589592.1, read as the reverse complement.
TTAACTTCCCATTGCTTACGAACTTGGGTGATAATGTTTATTTTTACGTATTTACTAACAAATACCAATATCCTATATCCGATTTTGTCTTTGATAATTCTTTAAAAATGTGCGAAGTTCGAACGCACTTGGCCGAATTTTCATTTGAGGGTGGGGGTAGTTATGTGATGACTTGCTCGCTCTGGGAGGAGCGGGAGAGTGTATCAGGCTCTTATTGACTAAAATCCAAACAAGAACAGACGGACAGACGGACACGACCCTTCGGGTACGGAACCCTAAAAAGTACCCACTACGAAATATTGACTTGTTCAATATTTATTGGCGCCGTCGAAGTCAATTTGCAACCATGAACGTGCAGTGTGGAGTGTGGACTGTCCTATTTTACACTCCCAGTTCCATGAATCAGTTTAGTATGTATTTAGAACAAGTTGTACAGAAATTCGAGACGCAGAAATTGAATAGATTGTTATTGTTAATAACAGTAAAACAATGGCTGTGACAAATGCAGGTGTACGGAACCAAACCAACGGTTAGCCGGAAACACAGAAATTTAAACTTTAACATTCAAACTTTAGGTGTCAAAATTGGTTGTGGATGCTTATAAGGTCGTGTTCCCACGGCTTTCGAAGTTATTGGAATATTATCGATTCATGTTTTGATGATTGAAATGCTGATAGGCATAATTGACAGGCAATTGTCGTTAGTCACCGGAAGCGCAATAATGCCAACATAAAGAATTCAATCAATTCGGCCAATCACTGGCTAATCCAAATCTAATAATTAATTACAGACGAGAACTAATTCGTAATAAATGGTCATTATGGTACGTGTTTTTCCCACGAGTAACATTTTCAGGGGTCCGTACACCGTACCCGAAGGGTCCAAACGGAACCCTATTGCTGTCACTCTCGTGTCCGTATGTCTGTCTGTCTGTCCGTCGTCTGTCACACAGGTTTTACAACCAAACGGTTGGAGCTAAAGTCTTAAAATTTTCATAGTATACAACGTGGTGCTACAATGGTGACATTAATTTAACACACGGATAGGGCTAATGCCAATTAATTATAATTAAAATAATGATAGATTCAAATAACTCGAAACAAAAAAAAAAAAAAAAATTACGAAAAAAATGACAAAAAACGAAGAAACAAAACCAGAAATACCGTCTTCCGAAATTAAAGCTATTTTGCACGTTTTTGTCGGTACTATTTTTTTGTAAAAAAAGTTTGCATTACTATTTAGTTAGTTTGAAATTTTTTGTTTTTTTTTTATTTTCGAATTATTTTAACTTATCATAATTTATTTGATTAATTGGCACTAGCCCTACCGTGTGTTAAATTAATGTCACCATTGTAGCGCTACGTTGTATAAGCATCGTGTTGACCTAAAGCCATACAAATAGTCACAAATACATTTGGTACGGAACCCTAAATGTGTTGAAATTCGACACGCACTTTGCCAGTTTTTATATTGGCCTGTTCTTAACTTAGATCTCGCCTGGTGGGAAGTGATGAATGAAATCTACGATGGAACAAATGTGGCTAGAAGATATCTGTTCACTCTTGTTTTGTAGGCTAGTCTAGGTTACCCACAGGTTTTATATGAATTAATACCAGTAAGGCAGTGGTGGGTTCTCACCCAGCCAGGCGCTTCAGTATGTGTAGTTTATTTCATCACTATTGCTCTCAAAACGGTGAAGGGAAACATCGTGAGGAAACCGGCATGTCCTGGAACCAAAAATTCGAAGACATGTGACATACACCAACCCGCATTGGGTCCGCGTGGTGGATGACGGCCCACTCCCTCTCACAGAGAGGAGGCCTGTGTCCCAGCAGTGGGAACTGTATGGCTTAGCACACACTGCGATTAAACGTGAGTGGTTTAAGAATAGCTGAAATCGCCAAACCGCATACAAACCACGCACTGCTGCTGCCGTTTTGCTTAAGGCGCTATTAACTGCCAACGACCTTGAGTGGTTAGCTTGCGTGTTCTGTGCTGAGCTTACGTAACGCGTCGTACGTCCACTCAGTAATAGGACTCGCCCATCAAGGAGCGCTGTCCCAAATTAGATACATTATTAATTTATTATACATAAATAAAACAACAGGTATTATACTAAAACATGTACATAAACTAAAATACAAATAATTAAATGATCTTTAAAATGGTGAAGGTTTCATAAAAATACGTTTTATAGTTTTTGCGTGATTCTCCATTTTTTATCCGCGACCGCGTTAGACATAACTTTACAAATTAATGAATTTGTAAACACTATGTTATATAAAAAAAAATATTCAAATTACGAAGGAAATTGTCTAGATTAACATTTTTTTTTTTCAAAGAAAAAATTGGAAAAGAAAAAAAAAAATACAAAATTGTCTCTAAATTGATTTAACGATTTGTCATATTATAATGCCGGTCTTTTTTCCACTTCAATAATAACGCTTTTAGAGACATTTTCGAGGTCTACAGACGTTGTTTCTGAGTCAGACGAGATGACATAATCTCTTCACCACCGTAAACAACAATCATCTACGTCGAGAGCGCCTGCCTGGTTTGAGCCCACGACCCACAATTTGAAAATCGCGGCCGTGACCACTGGGCCACCACTGCAACTACTACGGAGTGTCTATGTTACGAATAATCCAAACATAAACACTTGGGATAAGTACAAAATAATGTATCAAGACAGTAAGCACCCGATTATCTCAATAATAATAAAATAATTTCCATAACAGTCTGCGACAATCTTCACGATTAGATCTACAATCTCTGGTAACGACCACTTTCCAACTATTAGCTCTAACCGAAGATTTATCCAGCCATTCTCGAGAACATTCATCGTAAATTAAGTAAATCTTGTTAGCAATTAAACAATTTGTATAAATCTAGGAGAAAATCTCACTCAAAGTCCTTAGAAACTTGTCTCGCTAACTGTACTTGCTGAGATTGAGACAGCGATGTCAGACACTAATGGAGCAGGTTTCTCTTATTGACAAGTGTCTGACATTAGTTTTCGGTGGTGTCGTTAATAGGAATGTGAATGAGGTATTATACTTGAGAGATTTTATGACTCTCTATGGTAAGATTAATTTGATGTAAACAATGTCTTACTGAACTTAGGATTTACCTATTAGGGTAGGTTGGAAAATAAATCGATTGTTTCCTAATTTTAATATTACATTACGAGTTTTTTCCCACAGCACACAGCACTCACTGTGCATTCTTCCGGGATGAAATGTATGGCGAAAATATAGCTTATAGCTTTATTATTAATGCATATATTTATCTATAATGTATTAATTGTATATATTATTATAAATAGTACACCTAAGACTACCTACAGTACTGTATTTCCTTTTCTCTTTAAAATCCATCCAAAGGTTGTCTTGAAAAGATCGCTTTTAGCGATAAGGCCGCCCATTGTGTCACCATATGTAAAGTTTTCTTCATATTTTTATTGTAATTTATATGGTGTACATAATAAAGAGTATTCTATTCTATTCTTAACGAATTGAAATCGGATCAGCACTGTGTGATAAACCAAAGAAAAACCGGTCAAGTGCGTGTCGGACACTTTTAGGGTTCCGTACTAAATGAGGGAATTATCAAAAAAAAATCTGATTTTTATATATATTTACTAGTATTTGTTAGTAAAATATACGTAATAATAAACGTTATCACCAAATTTGAAGTTCATAGGTCAATGGGAAGTTAAAAAATTCTTCGGAAAAAAAAATTGTGACAGACGACGGACAAACTGACATACGGACACGTGAGTGATAGTAATAGGGCTCCGTTTGGACCCTTCGGGTACGGAACCGTAAAAAAACTTGTCAGGTGGTTAGATATAGGAATCGGGTATTACCCAAACATCCTAATATGGAGAACAAACATAAACCCACATAAGTATTCATGAATGCATCGGTTGCCTAATTGCTAACCAGCAGGCCGCGGCTTCTCTCAACCTTATTAGATTGAAATGGATAATTAAAGGTTGTTAGTACCTTTGGCAATGAGCGCATCGATGTGGAAATATACTCCATACACATTCGGAAATAGTACCTACTAAATAGTTTTTCAGTAATAAACGTACATGGTGTATTAAGTAAGTACAAAAAGAAAAAGACATGTTGCGCCGACCCCAAATAAATTGGGATAAGGGCAGGAGAATGATGATGGTGTACCATGTAAGTATAGTACGTGGTCGGACGGCGAGTGAGCCTGCGGACGGCGAGTAATGGGTAGCTCGCCGTCCGATCAGCACCAGGCCCGAGAGTCGACGGCCTGTAGTGTTCCACGCGCGCCTCAAAGAGTTGTCAGCATACATGACGGGGCCCGTCATGGCCGATGCCTGCCTAGGGGTTGAGGATAAATTCGAAAGAGTTACCTCGCCCCTGGGCATTCAGGGCAGGGAGGAATAGGGGTGGGTTTTAGTCAGTAAGAGTCTGACACGCCCTCCCGCTTCATCCAGAGCGGGAGAAGTCATTGGATAATTTCCCACACCACAAAAAAAAGGACATCCAACTCACACGCACGAAAAGTTTTGGATCACATTCATTGTGCGTACAGTTATGGAGTGGAATACCCTGTCGGATTCTGTGTTTTCTGATAGCTACAGCCTTCTAGGCAAGCGTGCGCCATCGTCGACCACATCATCGCTTATCATCAGGTCAGATAGTGGTCAAACACAAACCTAACAATAAAAAGAAAGAGCACAAATGAACAAAAATGCCCAACGCGCCTAGATCGCGTAGCGGTGTCGGTGTCGGCGTCGGTGGCGAGTTCAATTGTTTTTTTCCATCTCAAAAAAGCCCAACGCGCCTAAAGATTCCAATTTAAAAAAAAATGTTTGAAATATGTAGCATGCAGTGTTTTCAGCAACGCAGAAACATAGCTGAAATAGTGTTGCCCAATTTGATTTATCGAGAAAACGAGGCGTTTGAGCCGCAAAAAAAGAGTTTGATTGAAATAAGATAACCAAAGGTTGACTGGTAGAGAATGCCTTGTTGCATTAAGCCCGCCTATATACCACTATTGTACATGAAGTTTAAATAAAAAAATAAATAACATTAACCTCATCTACTTCAATCATTACAATTATTAACTTTATATTTCTGAGATTTTGACAGCTTGATTAAAGTCTTACTTACTAAAAACAATTAAAAAAAAAACATCCATTGCATCACATGCAGGCCAGTACCTACCTACTGTAAATAAAGTACATATCTAATAGATACATATTTCAATAGAAATTATTACACCTAATCATTACGCGCTTTGAACCCAAGCTCACATTTACCTATGAACCTTCCTAGAGAATGGTCTTTCAATGTTTGATATGACTTACACCTTCCACAGCAAAATAATTAAACCTATTTAGCTGCAGGTAATTCAATACCTATTGGTAATCGATTAAAATTAATTAAATAGTTTACTAAAAACCTGTGGATGCTGCTGTTATTTTCACGTTATAATTCCATTTTTCTCTATAGGAGTAGCTCGTGGCTAAAGTAGTAAAATAACAGCCGCACTTGCATCAGGTTAAGCTACGCTTGCTGTGGTTGGTCCATGGATGGGTGACCATCTTTACATACCGAGACTCCTCCGTGCCTCGGAAAGCACGTTAAGTCGTTGGTCCCGGCTGTCAATCGTGGATCTTTGACAATCGTTACGGGTCGTCAGAAGCCTGAAAGTCTGACAACCAGTCTTACCAAATTGTATCGTATTACCCAGTAATGGATTGTGGAGGTCAGATAGGCAGTCGCGCCATGTAAAATACTGGTATTCACCTGCATCTGGTTAGACCGGAAGCCAACCCCAAGATATTTGGGAAAAGGTTATAAGGCAGATTGAATTCCATTTTTCTCTATCCCGTAAAAAAATCTACTGACATTTTTATAATATAAAAGAGTATCTGACAGGCTGGAAAGCAAATGACTATTAAGATTATAAGTACTGACTTTCCTCCTGTGACAAACAATAAATGAATTTGAATTGAAGTGAGATTATGGTGAATCGAGATGTATTGAAAAATACATGCTGCTCCGGCCACGAATAACTCGGGACAGCGGTAAGAGGATGCTGATGATGTAAAGAACATCTTATTTACTTGACTACCGCATCGTTCAAATGAATCCATCTTCTCTGATGTCCTATATGAGGGCCTGTGTGTAATTTGACATTAAGTACGCGTTATGTGCAACTTTTGCAATTTGCCTAGTTAAGGAATGTCAGGTGTAAGCCCATTTGACATTTGGCACATTCATAAAATTTCGTCATGATGAATGTTCTCTGTTAAATGAGTTATGTGGGAATTGTAGGAAATCGCTAAGGAGTGGTCAATGTGGTCATTGGTCAACTAGCACAATCATAAACTGAATAAATTTTACAAAGTAGGACTGTAGGCATTTTATCATTTGTTTGACTGACTAGCCACAGAGTTGCCGTGCTTGAGGTGTCTATGATTTATAAAAAAAAAACTTTTTAAATAATAAAGTATTTTAGCGTACTTTATTTTATAGAATATTTACATCCTTCGAAATTAGGATGCTGATGATCTCGCTATTTTTTTTAATTTCTGAAATCATTAATAATACTTTAAAATTGACAAGACTATAGACACTCAAATCATCATTCAAATCATTCAATAAAATTAATTATAAGTTTCTTTTTAATTTTATTGAAGTTGTGAGTTTCGATCTAGCTCTGTTCTCTCTTTATAAGTCTACGCTATCTGTGGCAGTGCATACTCGCGGAGGAATTTTAGATTTTGGCGCAATATACTTAAACGATAATTATTTTAAATTGTGTTTTTGATGAGATTAGATAATACTGCACGTAATTAGGTACCTATGAAAACATTCCTGAGATACTATTATAAACTCACACTCATATTTTAATAACTTTCTCTAAGTGACAGTATCATAAACTAATATAAAAATCTTCTGGAAATGGATTTATGCTATGACTAGGAATACCAAAAGCTAGGTGCATAATTTTGTAACTCTTATCATTTAAAAATCTCAAATACAGTTTTGTGGGTCAAAACGTATCAAACTGGTAGGAGATAGTAAAGATGTCGATTACACACAACGCTTTTCTTTGTAAAAAATAATTTAACTGTTTACGAAAACACATTTTCATAAGTATCTATCTAATATATTCTAATACGGCAATAAAAAATGTAAAACGGAACAAAACGATTGCCATAAACATAAAACCTCAACTTTTCTAACGGAAATCAAACGCACATTCAAAACGCATTTTATCAAGAGTTTAGTAATTTTTACAAGTTGTAAAATAATCGTAAAACTATTTTATGAATATTCGATTCCCACACCAGACCAACACTATTTTAAAAGTACTATGTGTGTAGATTCACGTGCACATTGTTTCTATGTGTGTAAGCTATTTACTACGACACCGAGTGCTCCGAGATTACGCACACAGAAATAGAAATGTACGTGAACTTACACACACATCCCAGACCTACCCGGCTTGGTGATATGTTTTATCTTACCAAAGGTGGACATGCTTTTCTGATGATAAAAACTATTTTACAAAAAAAAACAACCGACTTCCAAAAAAGAAAATAATAATTTTTAAGTTAAAAATAACTTTAATTTGGAAAGTCGGTGTTTGTATTTTATTTCTTCGTTATATGACACCGACTGCCGAAATTAAAGTTATTTTTAAGTTTTTAGTGTGTTTTCTTTTTTGGAAGTCGGTTGTTTATTTTGTAATTTTATTTTTTATTTTTCTATTTTTAGTTGTTATAGGAGCCCCAGAACTCAAAACCCCAACAACATGGAACGTGGAATTTAAACATACTCATAATTGGAGGAAACTACACATACACATACATATTTTTCAGTTTTTCAAAAAGCGCTGAAGCAATTTAGATAAAATTATATGGGACCACCTCGGGAGTATATTCTTTCGGATAAAAAAGAATTTTTAAAATCGGTCCACAAATGAGAGAGAAATCGGTGGACATACATAAAAAAAAACATACATACAGTCGAACATAGAAACTCCTCCTTTTTCGAAGTCGGTTAAAAAGAGACAACGATATACATAAAATATGTCGCAGCCATCTGGTGGAATTAGTCTTTAAATTGGATGCCTAAGCCGTTCATCATTCAATTAAATGGCTAGGCCGATAGTTAATTCAACTAGGATCACTCAACGTTTAACAACTTGGCGTGTTGAAAGTCAGCCCTTTGAAGATGACTGACCAGGACTCAGCGAAGTGATTCAAACTTACTTGAAGTTAAATGAAAAATGATTAAAATGATTATTATCTATTAGTGATTCAATTTATTTAGAAGGCGTAGTCAGAGCCCCGCGAAAACCACAAAGAGGATGGCAGGGTCTGTTCGCTCGTCCGCGATCCCCTTCGAGCTAACCTATCCGAGTCGGAGTGCCCCATGTTCCGAGCTCGCTTCGCTCGCTCTTGCATCCTAACATTGCCTTTTGCTCACACATAATCATGATCAGTGGTACCATTATTATGTCGTTTATTCAATTAATAGTTGGTTTCACATTTAATCGCGTCAGGCCCTTCGCGTTACCATCAGGTAACGCAACAATATGTTTTTAATTGTGTCTGCTAATGAGGGGCTTGACGCGTTCAAAATGTCTAACAGGGCCTCTTCAAGTTGGCTTCGGCCCCTGGCATGCTTTTCAAATATCTAGGACCCCAAGGTCCTGCTGAGATATATAGGAATACCTAAAGAAATATTGATACGCATGCCAGGGGCCGAAGCCAACTTGCAGAGCCCCGTTAGACATATTTAAATTAAATGTGACACCAACTATTAATTGAATAAACGACATAATAATGGTACAGTACAACACAACACTGTGCGCTGAGCACAAGTCCCTGCAATTCCCTGCTCTGTGTTGTACATGAATGGTAAAGACCATTCATGTACATTTGTGTATTTTTCTATATTAGGGAAAGCCCTAATATAGAAAAATATCGATATTTTAGTGTGGATCAGAAGTCGAGTCCGGACGATTTGATGTTTATTTTATAGCTTTTTGATGTTCAAAGTAATCGATTTGGTTTTAAACGTTGGCGAATGTTTTATTTCCTGTATCGATTAAACTTTTATGTTTGCCCATTTCCAGTGCAGTAATGCGGTGAATATAGTCGTAAATTCGCGGCATTTGGTACTATTACCTTCTAAGTAGGTATGTCCAATCATTTTAATTGCTAATCCTCGTAAAGTAGTAGGCTACCAGAAATAAGTTAGTAACTAACACCCGTTTTTACTTACAGTAGGTGGTAAATACCTTAATAATTGCCTGAATAAAAATGGACTACACAGATCGAATCCTGGAGCTAATATGAGACAAAAATAATAAATTGTTCGAAATCAACTCCCAACTAGTATTTCTTCTTGTCTTATGAGTTTTTCTAATCAATTTAACTTAAATTAATTCAGTAAATCTATATTTACATATTTTTTTAAAATTTTAAAATATTTTTTTTTTCATTCTTTACTATAATTAATATTTTTAAGTCATTTATTAACCAATGTCTAATTGTAGAAGCTTTGTAACCTTTTTTTATGATGGTGGTTTTTTTTGGATAACTTTCCCGGGCGTGTCAGACTCTTACTAACTAAAACCCACTCTTGTTTCTTCAGTAGCCGCTGGCAAAAACTAGTAAATGTTTTCGCTGCCACTCCGCATTGAAACAATTAAAAATCTATTGTTTTATGCGGAGTTGGTAGCGAACGCGTAAATGTTCAGTTTAGCACTGAGAGTCGAAAATAAAACAGTACAGTAGTAAACCAGTATAGTATAAGTAGCTGAAGAAAACGTTTTTCGGTCATGACATTTAAATATAGGTTGGTTTCTCAATTACTTTATCAAATAATCAATTTACTTTCATTTGCAGCTTATCTGATATTATAACGTGTGTCAGCTAAGAGTGAGTCATATTATAAATGTTAACCAATATGAGTAATACAATAATCAATTAGATGAGTAATACCTAATCGAGATCTTAACTGTGAAGTACCTACCCGGGCCTGCGGACGGCGAGTAATGGGTATCGCGCCGTCCGATCAGCACCAGGCCCGAGAGTCGACGGCGCGTAGTGTTCCACGCGCGCCGAACAAGAGTTGTCAGCAATCATGACGGGGCTCGTCATGGCAGATGCTTGCCCAGGGGTTGTGGATAAATTCGTAACAGAGTTACCGCGCCCCTGGGCACTCAGGGCAGGGAAGGAACAGGGGTGGGTTTTAGTCAGTAAGAATCTGACACGCCCTCCCGCTCCACCCAGAGCGGGCGATGTCATTGGATGATTTCCCACCCAACAAAAAAAAAAAGAAACTGTGAAGTAATTGCTATGAGTATGTATAAAATGATTAAAATCTACCATGGCTTCTTCTTGTATCACTCGAAACTTTAGAAAAGTTATTTCTAAATTCATTGTATGTCACCGTCTATCGTTGTAAACATCGTTAATTTATGAAAAATCAACTTAAAAAAACGTGTAAAAACGTTATAAAAAAGTTTTTTATTTTTCACTTTTTAGTTGTGGTTCCCCATTAAACTGTGTTAACAATTCATAGACATACGATATCGCAGCAATCGCGGTTGATTTGCTGACAATTTTTAAAGAGTTCCGTTGTCTGTCTCCGAAACCCATTATCAGATCTTTTTGAAATTTAAATGGGACCATTTCGGAATAAACCCCTTTCGAACAAAAATAAGAATTTTGCAAATCCGTCAATATATGACGGAGTTATGCCCGAACATATAAAAAAAAAAAAAATACAAACATCCGAATTGATAACCTCCTCCTTTTTCGAAGTCGGTTAAAAAATGAAAACTAAATGGACACGTTACAAAGATATAATGCATCAAAGTTCAGGTATAGGGGCTTGTTACGTCACTTTTGAGTAAAAAGTGGTATAATTTTAACTTATGTGTGACGTCATTCGTCATCGTCATCGCGAAATTTCAAGGCACTGTGTCGTCTTAATTTTTAGGGTTCCGTACCCGAAGGGTCCAAACGGAGCCCTATTGTTGTCACTCACGTATCCGTCTGTCTGTCTGTCCGTCCGTCGTCTGTCACAAAATTTAGTTACGAAGAATTTTTTAACTTCCCATTGACCTATGAACTTGAAATTTGGTGATAATGTTTATTATTACGTATATTTTACATTTTTACATTTGGTCAGTTCTTTTTTTTTTGTTTACGTGACTAATGAAAAAATACGTGTCCAATATTTTTTGGTAATCTAACTGACGGACAAATTAGATTTTTTTAATCATCAACCCAAGTATCCGGTGACATTTATAAAAGCAGTAGCTGCGCCCCGCGGTTTTACCCGCCTAGACCGGAACAAAAGGTAGCCTATATGTTAATCCAGGCTATAAGCTATCTACATACCAAATTTCATCCAAATCGGTCTAGCCGTTTGAGCGTGAAGAAGTAACAAAGACACACACACACAAACTTTCACATTTATAATATTAGTAGGATAAAAGGTAGGTTAACTCTGGAAGTACTGAAAAATGCACGGTTGCTGAGGGACAGGATAATAGGCCTCAGGAGGTGACAGGAGCGGATCAGCTTGGAAAAATTATTTTGCAATCTTGGAATATGAAAGGTTGGAGTACCTATTAAAATCCAGCAATCTGAAGTACCAGAATGAGAAGCCGGCTTGTATCTGTACACGCGAAATAAGCCCACATAGACAAATTAAAAGGCCAGCTGGCCATAAATTATCGAATAGCCACCAGTCCTAAGCCTGGATAAAGTATGAAGGAAGATCGATTTTATTTATAATCTTAATTCTTACATTACATTCTTACATTTTAAAATGTACGATATTTTGTACACTTAAAAAAAAAATGCAATGCAACATTCGGCATTGTTTACATACTCGTATAATTCTGACAAACGCTCTGTATTTCATATCATTTGTTTCGTTCTGTATTTTATATCATTTGAACCGATGATCCAAATGGAATATATCAGTGATTCGGATCATTTCAGTGATCCAGATGCAAATGTTCCAATCGCAAAAATGATACACTTTGCCCACGCCTACAAGGAAGGAACAGGGGTGGGTTTTAGTCAGTAAGAGTCTGACACGCCCTCCTGCTCCGCCGAGAGCGGCAGAAGTCATAGGATGATTTCCCACCCCTAAAAAAAAAAGAGGAGTAGCGGATAAATTCGAAATAGAGTTACCGCGCTCCTGGGTATTCAGGCAGCTGAAGGAGCAGGGGTGGGATTTAGTCAGTAAAAGTTTGACACCACCTCCCGCTCCACTAAGAGCGGGAGAAGTCATTGCATGAATTCCAACACCCACAAAAAAAAAGGTTACCGTACCTGAAGGGTAACCAACGTAACCCTACGGCAAAGCCCCCGCTATCCGTCCGTCCGTCTGTCTGACAGCGGGCTGTAGGTATCTCATAAATCGTAATAGGTAGACAGTTGAAAACTGCCACAGAGTGATAAATGATGTTTATTCAGTAAATAGGTTTCAAGGAACACTTTTACACGTCAATGTTTTTTGTCAGTCTAAGCTAGATGAGGCCGGTGTTTCCTAGCTGACTACCCTGAGAAGAAACACCGAAACAAACTCAGAGGTCAAAGTCTCTTTTAAAGTGTTCAAATCCAATACAATGTGTACTGGTTAAATCATATGAGAACCATGTACGTTTATCATGTCTGGGATGAGCTTTTTGAAGAAAGCAACACACAAATTCGAGTGGACCTGTCCAGACAGTGCAAGCATTTGTCAGTCATCGCGAAGCTCAACTCAGAACTTTGAGGAGCTCAACGAACCGACGAACAATACCAAAGTAAGGACATTTGAGTAGGCCGTAAAAATACTCAAACTGCCAGACAATCATAAAATCTACATGAATATAACGACATACATAGTTCTCGCATTCACATTATTCTATATGAGGACCATGCAGCTTAGTGTCTGTAGTGGTCTTTTGAAGAAAGAACCAAACATATTTGAGTGGACCTGTCCAGTCAGTGCAAGCATTAATTGTCAATAGTCGAATAGCTCAACTTAAAAACCACTAAGGAGCTCAATGACATGACGAACAATACCAAAGAAAAGACATTTGGGTAGGCCGCAAAAGTACTCAAACTGTCAGACAACGTTAAAAAATACTGTAAAAAGGAGGAGAAAATAATAATAATAACCCACATAGTCCTCACATTTACAATAATTAAGTAATCAAAAAAAATAAAAATATAATACTTTACAAAGTAAATATTCGTGTCAAACAAGTGTATCTCTATACCCGCTATAACAACAAATTTTAATAATAACAACAAACACGTATTTTGTTTTTCGGTTTATGGTACGGAACCCTTCGTTTGCGCGTCCGACTTGCATTTAGCCGGTATTTTTTATCTCGGTAATGCGTTATAATGGGATAGTTTTCGATTTTCACGCGGGAAAAGCTGCTGGCAAAAGCTAGCATCAAATCTCCCGACACTGATGTCCTCGAAAACACTTGGAACAGTTCGTGAACATTTATCCACGCATTTTACACTGAGTACGGTTGAGTACTTAATGTAAAAGTCCTAGCGAAACGGGGTCTGAGCACAATATTTCACTAAACACATTTACTTAAACCCTAGGGTCACTGGAACTAGGCCCCAACGGTACGGTGTTTAGCTAACAGCTGTTAATTAGAACAATCTAGGTTAACTAGGTACCCAGATACTTGAGATTTTAAGTGTGGTTTTAAGTTAGGACTTGGATAGATTAAGTTTGGCTTGAGCAAAACTTGGCTACTTCAAACGAATATTATACCTATTTTTAAACCGACTTCAAAAAAGAGGTTTTCAATTCGTCTGCATGTTTATTTTTTGTATGTTTGTTACGCGATATCTCCGCCATTTGTGAATAGATTTTGATGATTATGTATTTCTATGGTAGGTTATACTTCAGTGGTGGTCCCATATACATTTTATCGCAATTATTTCAGCACTTTTTGAAAAAATCAACATAAATAAAAAATATTTATTCACAGATAAGGTTTTGCTGTCTCCAAATGTTCAAATTCCATGTAATTGGTGTTATCCATTCGGGCATAACTTTAATATTTAGTTTTACTTCTGATGTACAACAACATTATAAAAAAGGGAAAAATGTAAAACCTTTTTAAAAAAATACAACCGACTTCTAAAAATTGCAAAATAACTTTAATTCCGGAAATCGGTGTCAAATAACGAAACAACAAAAAAATATATACACCGACTTCCGAAATTAAAGTTATTTTGCAATTTTTAGAAGTCGGTTGTATTTTTTGAAAAAGTTTTTTTAGTAATATCACGCTTATAAAAAAAATCAAAGATCACTAAAAGAACTATTTAATTTTTTTAATTTGCAAGAAAACCAGTCGGGTTTAGTTAGTTTACATTAATCACATATTAGATGCTTCCAACTGCATCAGACTGCTTGAAAAGTCACTTGTTTGGAACTTTTTAGTGGTTTTTGAAGTTATACCTACTTCTTTTGGCGCGTTAGGGAAAAATGATCGTCACAAAAAACCTACAGCCTGAAGTTAGCTAGAACCGACACCTTGAAGTTAGCTATGGTCTGTGGTTCATGAAGAATGATTGTTTTCCTTTTGTAAACTTTGTGACAGTTTGGTTTTTTATCTTGTTACGCAAAGAAGTATTACTTCTTACGTGCGTACATAAGTACACACACACTTTTTTTTTATTAGTCGGGTTTTTTTATATTGTAATTTTTTTATATTGTAATTTTTTTATATTGTAATTTTTTTATTATTAACCATGTTGTTAGAAATTTTGGTTACTTATATTTTCTTGTTGCTTCTTTTATGCAAATATATCACCGAAGAATAGCTATTGGCGATATGACAAATCTAGTAAAGTACTGTCAAATTATTTGAAGGAGGTTTTATACTATAGACAGCTGAATTTGATGGATGTGATGTATGTTATCTTGAATTTAAAATCCGCTAACATTGGTATATAATTTTAATTAAGCACTTGGTTACTGAGTTTTATAAATAAGGCTAGTCTTGAGTCCCACGAATATCCTCCTGTTTAAACACTTACTCTTGAAATCATTACACTGATAAAGTATTCGTCAGTGAATATCAAAGACGAATAGAAAATTCACTGGCGAATACTCTGTCAAATACTACACGATACTCTAACAAAATCTCAGCAAAATTTCTCCTAATCTTCTCGGTAATCGTATGTTTACATGGCGGTTGGAGCTAACGCCCTGCCGATCCCCTTAAGTTCGCGTGTCCGCAGTGATACCTCTAAGTGGTGCAACCAGTTCGTCCAGCCTTACTATCGAACTGATTACGTTGATGTCTGATAGTATTCGCGGAATTTTCGCTTTTGTGGCGAAGGATGTGGCTGCTGACCAATAGATTGGGTTAGGTACTTTCTAGCTTTATCTTATTTTAAGGCGCTATTGACTGCCAATGACCTTGAGTGGTTAGCTTGTGCGTTCACCGCGCGTTCCACATCGGGGACGCAACAATTGGTTTTTAATTGTGTCTGTTATTAATTGTGTCTGTTTTTAATTGTGTCTGTTATTAATTGTGTCTGTTTTTAATTGTGTCTGTTATTAATTGTGTCTGTTTTTAATTGTGTCTGTTTTTAATTGTGTCTGTTATTAATTGTGTCTGTTTTTAATTGTGTCTGTTATTCCGGTACCTGACGGTTTAAGGCGCAGTTATACGAATTCTAATGGTTTTAATTGAACATCACGTCTAAACGACTAGTCTTATTTCTTCGAAAAAAAAAAATATATTACTTTAGACAATTTCCGTCGTAATTTGATATGTGAATATTTTAAATTTTATTTTAATAACATTGTGTAATTAATTTGTAAGTGAGGAGCTCGTGGCTAAAGTAATAACAGCCGCACAGGACGGTAAACCGGGTTAAGCTACGTTTGCTGGGGTTGGTCCATGGATGGGTGACCATCTTTACATACCGAGGCTCCTCCGTGCCTCGGTAAGCACGTTAAGCCGTTGGTCCCGGCTGTCAATCGTGGATCTTTGACAGTTGTTACGGGTAGTCAGAAGCCCGACAGTCTGACAACCAGTCTTACCAAGGGGTGTCGTATTACCCAGTAACTGGGTTGTGGAGGTCAGATAGGCAGTCGCTCCATGTTAAATACTGGTATTCAGCTGAATCTGGTTAGACTGGAAGCCGACCCCAAGATAGTTGGGAAAAGGCTAGGCAGATGATGAGTGTAATTAATTTGTAAAGTTATGTCTAACGCGGATAAAACATTGAGACTCACGCAAAAACTATAAAGCATGTTTTTATGGAAACTTCACCATTTTAAATATCATTTATCTATTTATATTTTAGTAAACGTGTTTTAGTACAATACCTCTTTTTTTTTTGTATAATAAATTAATAATGCGTCTAATTTCGGTCAGCGCTTCTTGATGCGCGAGTCCTTTTACTGGGTGGACGTACTTACGACGCGTTACGTGAGCTCAGCACAGAACACGCAAGCTAATCACTCAAGATTGTGGGCTGTTAATAGTGCCCCAAATTATTCAGGGTTTTTTAATTAATTTCATTTCAGTATCAAGTACGAAACCCTAATAACTGCGAACGCAAACAACAAAACACTATTCAGTTTAAGTTTCCCAGTAATAACCCTCTAAGCGCGGCATAGTTGAAAATCGTAAATCACGAGTTATTTATTCTGTGTTTGCTCTACAAAGCCGCTAAATAAAACTGTTGGCAGAAGGTTTACTTCTTGTGGTGTACTTCTTATGACGATGACATTGATCCAGTATTTCAAACTTAGTGTCAGAATCCAGTGACACTGGATCGATATTGGATCAATCTTCTTCTTTTTGCCATCGACAGACATAAATAATATATTTTCTTAATCCGTCAGGCCCCTCATCCATAGGTTTTTAATTGTGCCTGCTAATGAGGGGCTTGACGGGTTTTAAATCCATTCCTCGCCCAGTATTCTGCCACAGCAATGCCGTCCACTGACGCTGTCATTAGATCGTTACGTGTACAGGTAACAGGGCATTAGGCACAAGATGGAAGGTCTGCGGCGAGACGCCGCACAAACACAGAAGATCGGAACCGTCCGACATAGGGTTGTCTTTAGTACGGCCGACCTGACTGCGGTGTCTGTTTCAAGTTTTCCAGGTTGCCCATGGCAACGCGTGTCCAGGCGGGCCACTCTACAATCTAGTCCAGTGCGCAGTATTTAGTGATATATTTGAATAGAGCGTATGCCAATTAATATTTAAATCCGCAGGATCAATATAAACAAACCGCTATAAAACTGCCTCCTTAGCCATATTACTTTTCTATTATCATTTACACTGACACTTAGTACAAATTGTATGGCGATGACATTACCAACGATAAGTCACGTGACACTTATCTACGCAGGTAATGTCATTCACCATACATTTTGTACTAAGCCTTAGCGTAAACGATAATTGAAATTTTTTTACAAAAAAAATGTTTCTAGTTTGGTTTCTTCGTTATTTGACACCGACTTCCGAAATTAAAGTTATTTTGCATTTTTTAGTATTATCTAAGGAAGTCGGTTGTATTTTTTTGTAAAAAGTTTTTTATTTTTCACTTTTTAGTTGTTGTACCCCATTCTACTCGTAAAACTAAATTAATAGCAAAGTTATGCCCGAATTGATAGGCCCAAAAATAGGGAATTTGAACATAGTTGGTGAAATTAGGGTGTATCAGGGTGAACTGTACAAATCTGTATACCCCTTCAGAGCGTATCAGCGTCATGTTATGTAGTGAAATGGTTAAAACAATATACAGACATGCGATTGCAGCAATTCTGGAAGGTTTGCTATCATTTATTGAAGAGTTCCATTGTGTATCTCCGAAGTTCTTTATCAGATCTTCACCAAATTAAAATGCCACATGTGAAGCAACAGCTTTCAAATATAAAAAAAAAATCTTAAAAATCGGTTCACCTAGTAAGAAGTTATGAGGTAACTAACACACATAAAAAATAAAAAAATACAGTCGAATTGAGAACCTCCTCCTTTTTTGAAGTCGGTTGAAAAGTAATATGGCTAGGGGGCTGGCTAGTTTGTGTACCTACTTCCGTGAGGTACTCTTCCAATCGGGCGTAGGTATTCGTCAGAAAATAAATATAGTAGGATGAATCTGAACAGGCGAACCAACAACAGATTCGGCCTAATCGAATGCTTGCACTAACGTAAATAGTTTATTCAGTTCAATTGTACTATTTGCTCGAAAGAGTGGTCACCCAACCGCCCCTGATTAGATCTTGAGGCTGTAACGCTTTTTTTTTTGAGGGTTGGGAAATCATCCAATGTCTTCTCCCGCTGTGGATGGAGCGGGAGGGCGTGTCAGACTCTTACTGACTAAAACCCACCCCTGTTCCTTCCCTGCCTGAGTGCCAAAGGGTGCGGTAACTCATTTTCAGAATTTATCCGCTACCCTTAGGAATGCAGGCATCGGCCACTATGGGCCCCGTCAGTGGTGGCTGACACTAATCTCTTTAAGGCGCGCACCGTCGTCTCACGGGCCTGGTGCTGGTCGGACGGCTGTCCGGACGGGTTCTACGAAGGCCGGAGATCGTCTCGCGACGTCCTAAGCCCAGTACGCCCAGTACCTCTCTTGCGGTGGTAGCGGCCGGGGCCGTGAGCAACATAAAGGACACATCGACGCCTGGTTTTTTATGTTATGGCTTGGGATTTAATTATTTATTTTTATAGCATAGTCCACTGATTGTGTTTGCGAAGGCTAATCCCGGATTGCGATGCGTTCTGCTAAAACACCCTTTGCGATTGCGCTTTTTGTCTTCATCATTGTAACTTCTGCAAGTTTCTGTTCTGTGACAAAACGGTCCGAACGAAAGCCTTTATATATTATATTACCTTGAAATATTATGCATATCGATCATTTTGCTGTTGCATATTTATTTAGTTAGCTACAGACATGGAGATTTTATGGTAGGCGCATGCGCGTTGTCGAATAGAATACTAAGATAGATCTTCGGGCTAAAGCTGGCAGACTTTTTGTGGTCGTCTGAAAGGACATTCAATTATACCATGAGCTTCCAGGTTTTATTCAAACGCTAAGCAAATAAGGGTTTGCTTTGTACTAATCGTTAGCGTAAACAATAATAGAAAAGTTATTTGGCTACGGGCTTGGTTGTATATGTAGTGATGCTCTTTAAAACACGGGAGAAAACATCTCTAATGTTTTTAAGAAACCCATCAAGGTTCTGAACGCGGAAAATAAGTTTTCCCGCAGAATTACATCGCTAATTTATTTGCTCGAGCTGTAGGATGAACAAAGATTTTTGACCAGCCTAATTTTGTCGCTCTATTGGACAAAGACCCCACAAGCCTCTAATTATCACCTTCTACGTTAACAAATTGATTGATGACATGAAAGCATTGAGCCGAAGGCGTCAATCCATCATCTATGGCGTCAACAATGGGTCTGAAGTAATCCGGTCACTAAGCAGAGTGGCCCGTAGGCGTATAGCTGACGTATATCTATCATATTATGTAGTTACTGTGGGGAATAAGAATGCTTTTCCACTAAAGATGAGCGAGGTTGCTAGGCGGTGAGAGCATTACGCCAAACGTGTGCGAGGAGCTTGCGCGGTGCGAAGATGCGTACCGAAGCTATGAAACAGTGTAAAGCTGAGTACTGAGTAGTGCAAGAATCATAAGAATGCGTAGCTAACTCTTTTCGGCTGTGCGCGTACTGCGTGCGGTTTGGTGGGGACCTTTGCTATTCCTTTTACACCAGGAAAACGAATTGATCCCATTGGTGGTTGTTTTGTTTTGCACCCCAAGAAACCGAAACACGGCAGCCCACAGCTAAGCTACGCACATGTACTTAGCTTAGGTTTGCACAATATGAAAACTTAGGCGTGATCTTCCACCGGTCACCACGGCCACGCTATGCACGGCAAACGAGTGTACCGCATAGCTAACGTAGCAATCCTCTCCGTTCACATCCTACGACACACTGGACGGCTGACTTTACTCTACAGAGTAAGTATATATCGTGTATTCTCGACGTATTATATTGTATCGTTATGGTGAAGCCTGGAGTGTGTGCTGGGTATCGCGTGTTAACACTATTTGCAGAGCTTACTCCAATAGATAGGGTTGGGACATCGCGGTCCTATCGATATGAAAGTATGAACTTTGTGGACACAGAATGGCAATTTCAACGATATGAACTTGGGATATTACATTAATGGCAAATCTCGTAGTCTAGCCAAATTCACTTACTTTGATTGTAAGCCGTCCTCTATTTGTCAAGTAGGACCTAACTCCTGCTAGTTCTATTAGATTTCAATAGAGGCCTTTCTGGTATAATTAGCTTAATTTCTTATTCTCTTGTTTAAAAATAATCTTGAAAAAACAGCTCATACCGTGGGAAAATGACTTTTTTTTATGTTTAATAGGTTCGCGTTTGACCACTATCTCACCTGATGGCAAGCGATGATGTGGTCGAAGATGGAGCACGCTTGCCTAGAAGTAACCTATTCACTCTTGACTTAAAGACTCCCAGGTTATAACTATCAGGAAACACAGACTCCGGTAGGGAATTCCACTCTCTAGCTGTACGCACAATGAATGTTTTCTCAAAACGCTTTGTGCGTATGGATGGGATGTCTACCATGAACCGGTGGCACTTCGCCGTACGTCTTGTGGTCCTTTGATGAAACGGGCTTGGCGGAATCAAATCATGCAATTCCGTAGCACACTCCCCAAAATGTAATCGATAGAAAACCGACAGGCTAGCAACTCGGCGTCTATGTTCAAGACTTTGTAGTTTCGACTCAACGAGACTACTAGTAGGTAAGTGATTAGCAAAGCAGACTTCCAGAATGCGTTATAATTTTTCATTGATCGTAGGTACGTAAAAACTGGTGACCACACCGGCCACAAACTATATTTGTGATCGTTCTTTGGAGGTCCTTCATTGAAAAAGGAGGACTCTCCGACCAGACGGGTGATGTGTCTGGTGGGCAACTACCTGATGGTTCATTTCGGACTGTTGTATATGTTCGCGCGGAGATCTCTGCTTGCTCAATGCAGAATTTTGTGTTTAGTTCGTATGTGACGTGATAGATGTCGCTAGTTCTAACATACGGCTTATTCTCGGTTTGCTATAAATTATGCTATGGCTATTTGAGTACGAATTCGGTGTGAATATCCCCGTCACTACTAGGTCCGGGAATGCAGTAACTTGAATCGTGACTGGCGGGTCGGAAGCGATTTGGACCACATCGTAGGCATATGCAGAAGCACCACTCTTCATGTCTACGACAGAGAAGCAGAATAGTGACACTAACATCAGAAGTTTGAAGCAGTCGCAAGGACATTTAGGTACCTCTGGATATTCTTATTAGTGTAGTTACCCAAACGCGATTTTTCGTCGAAACCGAAACTCACGTGGTAACAGAAAAATTAAAAACAAAACTTTTTTACAAAAAAAAAAAATCGACTTCCAAAAAAAAATACACTAAAAATTTAAAAATAACTTTAAATTCGGAAGTCGGTGTTTGTATTTTATTTTTTCGTTATATGACACCGACTTCCGAATTTAAAGTTATTTTTAAATTTTTAGTTTTTTTTTTTGGAAGTCGGTTGTTTTTTTTTGTAAAAAACGTTTTTATATTTTTCACGTTTTAGTTGTTATACCTCAGAACTACCTTCTATTAGCGAAAAAATTAGGATAACTCTTTGCGTCTGTCTGTTCGTCTGTCACAACCAATTTGCACCTAAAAAAAATCTACTGGACCGATTGAGTAGAAATTTGGTATACACATGAATATCTGTGACTCAAACACGAACGTCTAACGTAAATAAATGAATTCGTAATTTATGGGGTCACTTTTGGGTGCAAATCGTAAAATTAAAAATTTCAAACTGACTGTACCGTGCGAGAGTCTCAAATGTATTTTTTTCATCATTTTGAAATTACAGTCTTAAAGTTATTCAGGACAATACATGAACAATGACCATTCCCTTTATCTCCGAAACTACTGAGTCAAAAACTTAAAAAAAAAAAATAGAAAATAATTCTTTACATAAATAGACAGGAAAACCTATAAGAAGTCAATGTTTTATTTTAACATTTAATAAAATATAATTCGTTCCCGTCCCTTTACGCAAGTCCGACTCGAACTTGGCCCGTTTTATTTTATAATGATTTGCTTTACATCTCTTTTCTCTCAAGCCCGAGATTTTTCTCGTTGTTCGGAATAAGTTTTCTGCACGTATCCGAGAGTTGTGTTTCACACCGGCCGCGCAGGCGCAGCATTGTTTAGCTTCGCATTGTTTGAATTAAGAGCTAACTGTTATTAGTGCCTGTAATTTGAGATCTTAGTATTTTTAGTTCGGTCATTGAACTGTGGGAATCAATTCAATTATAGATTTGTGTTGGAAGAGGCCGTAAGTTCACGTGTTGCGCATTCCATTATGTACAGTCAAAGTCACTTTCAATGGTAGCGAGCATAGTACAATATAAAAATAAATTAACTAGAGTAACTTCACATGTGGGATGGCTGAAGCCTGTGAAGTATCGCGATTTTTTTTCAAACTTTATCTTGTACAGAGTGATTTTAATTATTTTTTTGCCAATTTATCAGAGGTGAAAGAAAATAAATATTAGGTTAAAAAAGTTGTAATAAAGTATAAAGAAGTTCCATTTTTCATACTGACATTTTCTTAATTTATTTAACAACTATGAACACTAATGTTTTAAAACTTTTATGCAATTATGTTTAAAAACTAAGATAACGTCTGACAGCAACAAAAATTAGTTTTGGCTAAGTTAAAAAAAAGAGGAGTCATTTTTAAGGTTTTTTTTTTGTATAAAATTATAAGTAATAATGTTTTTTTTACTATTGGCAGTTGTCTATGACGGTCATTATTCGATTTAATATCAAGCAATTGATGAATATTTTAATTCATAGAAGTGACGAGCTTCTCTATTTGTGAGAATTTCATACGTGGGCACCCAATATAAACCACTTTTACTACGGGATCAACGCTAAAAAAATAATCAGCAGTTCTATACCTACATAACTACGTACGGAACAGCTAGTATTTTTCATAAGTATAAAATACTTTCACCCCTTAATGGAAACATTGCCAAGGAATTGAAAGTCACCCTAAAGTAACCCTCCCGACCGAATTTCGATCATGGTGGCAAATCTCAACTGGGGAGATATTATAGTGCGCCAGCGTGTGCGCAGACGCACTCTCTGTTACTTTACTTTCATCCGGAGAGAGATTAGGTGTAGGACCAACGGGTTTATGAGCTTTCCAAACTTCTTGCTTGTACTGAGTCATTCCTAATGGAAAAACCGAATACCACTTTTAACCCGACAAGGGAATTGAACCCAGCACCTCAAGCTCAGTAGTCTCTGTTGCAACCATGAGGCCAACGAGGCAGTCACCCTATAAGTAGGTCCTTCACTACAAAAGAAAAGGTGTTTCTTACTAAAATGTTAGACAACGAACGTAAACCACATATTTTTCTCCATTAATTTTAAGCTAAGGCTATGTTAAGCTAAGCATTATTTATTCGCCTTTACGTCCATAAACTAAAACCACGACAAGTATTAAAGGAAGGTAAGTACAGTTTACAGTTTATTGCAGCTTACAAGAGTCAATATCTATTATCCCTAGAACACTTTGTTACATGAATAACTTACATCAATGTAGGTATAATGTATTCTAGAGCGAGCTTAGTGCCGGGGCGATTAGGGCTGTCAGTATGGCACTGTAAGGTTGTCGGTTGACAGAAGGACTATTGATACTGTACTTAAAATGGATAACATTGGGCACCAACCAAAAAGACTGGCCCCAGAAAACACATGTGCAATTAAGGATCTACTACCGGCCAAGTGGCGCCTTCATTGAATAAAAAATCGTAGCATAGCATAGAAAATAAATATTAAAGAATCCAACGTCACGTTTGTAACAAAGAGGATAAAGTATTTTCATGTTGTTAAAACAGGTCTCAGAATGTTTCGTATCCGAAGTAGTAGGCAAAAGTGTCAGAAACGGCCGTTTTTGGTGTTCCATAGTCTCAGCCATGACGACTATATCGTTGGAAAATCGAAGGTGGGTGATGTACTCGCCATTGATCTTAATGCCTTGCCCTCTCCAGTCCAGAACCTTGTGCCTAGTACCTTGAAGACATCCTCCATTGCAGCTGTGAACAGTTTCGGATAAATGACATCTCCCTGCCTCACACCCCGCTGCAAGAGGATAGGTTTCGAGGTCTGGTCTTGAAGTCGGACTGACATGGTGGCGTTTTCGTACAAACACATCAGCACCTCGATGTACCGATTGTCAATCTGGCACCGTTAGAGAGTCTGCAGCACAGGCCAAGTCTCGATCGAATCGAAGGCTTTCTTGTAGTCCACAAACGCTAAGCAGAGAGGCAGATTATACTCTTCGGTCTTCTGTATAACCTGACGCAGCGTATGTATGTGGTCTATGGTGATGAAACCTTTTCGGAATCCGGCTTGCTTATTTTTTTTTTTTTTGAGCTTGTTTCATGGCTCAGAAGTAAGATGGGCCTCTAATTCTTAAGCAGGGTGTTGTCGCCCTTCTTAAAAAAAAAGTACTACCACACCTCTGCCTCATGCCTGACCGGCCAGACTTGACAAGTAATTTAATTAATTAAAAAATAAGGTAAATTAAACATTATGAAAAAGTTTTTGAAAGTTTTCTTCAAGTTTTTTTGTAAAATTGATTCATGGTCAAGATTCTAACTCATTTTGACTGACAGTTAAGATTCGTAAAAGCATCACCTTGGCGAAACTCTGCTGGTCTTATTTCATTTTGTCTAATGTATACCTTATAAAGTATTCTTTTGTCCTTATAACGGGATTTGACATATCCTTTCAAGGAATTAGAAAAACTATTTTTATATCTAGAGTTAAACCCGAAAATTATTATATGTATAATGTTAAAATAAGCCAAAGCAATAAAGGTATATATATTTTTTTTTTAATAAATGGAGGAATTCTGCCCTGGACGGTTATTTTGTACTTATGCCACGAACACCCGCTACCCCATGTGGGACCACACCTCAACCCGTATCTTAGACAACCCTGGCAACACTCCAGTATTTGTTATAATAAGTACAGTCCAATACAATAGTTTACGAGGGCTATCGTTCACTCACAAGCGTTCCATTCATGCATTCACTCACAAGAATGCATCGACGTAGCCGCGAGCGCAGACGGTTGCACGTTGTCATGGAAACGGCAGTGGTGAAACAACACAACGCAAGTTGATGAGCCTTTTGCATCTTCATACGTATGAACATGCAAAAGGCTCATCAACTTGTGTTGTAAGAATAGTTCTTGTTTTTAAACGACGAAATGGAGGCGGTTCTATATTCGACTGTTTGTAGTTTTTGGAACGAAGTTCCTTATCGCGCGTTGTGAAAGGGGGCTAGACGGAAAAAATTCTTACGAAAAGTTGTCACGACACTAATGAGGCTGTCCATCCAAAAAGATTGTGTTGGAAAAACAATCTAATAAAAACTTCTTGTATTTTTGGTGGGTAGGTACAAAGTTTGCAAGCAGATCAAGCATTATCAAACATTATTTGTTATAGTTGTTGTTATTGCTAAAGAGTTGAGTTGAGCTGAGCTAAGCTGAGCTGAGCTGAGCTGAGCTGAGCTGAGCTGATCTGAGCTGAGCTGAGCTGAGCTGCGAT
This sequence comes from Polia nebulosa, assembly GCA_951329385.1. Lineage (NCBI taxonomy): Eukaryota > Metazoa > Arthropoda > Insecta > Lepidoptera > Noctuidae > Polia > Polia nebulosa. Next base: position 2,497,999 of record OX589592.1, on the reverse strand, counting down.
GAGATGAGATGAGATGAGATGATGAAGTATAACTTCTTACGTGCGTGCGTGTGTGCGTAGTTAGAAATAAAAAAAATATTATAAATTAAAAAAAAATAAAATTATATTACAATTCCTTCACTAATTAATCGAAAGGAACTTCGTTCCATCCGGGTGTCCCTTGACACCTCTCAAGTTTTTTTTATTTAATTTATGTCCACCGATTTCTCTGTCAGTTTTGGACCGATTTTCAAATTCTTTTTTATCCGCAACAGTATACTCCAGAGGTGGGGCCATATAAATTTTATCGAAATTGCTATAACGCTTTTTGAAAAAATCAACAAAAACAAAAAATGTGTATAAGTATATAAGTAGATGACGTTTTGGTCTCCTCCAATTAAGAGTATGTTCAAATTCCATGTTCCATGTTATTGGGGTTATCAATTCGGACGTAACTTAAATATTTAGTTTTAGTTCTGGGGTATAACAACTAAAAAGTGAAAAATAAAAAAATAAAAATTTACAAAAAATACAACCGACTTCCAAAAAAGTCCTATCTTTTTTGGAAGTCGGTTGTATTTTTTTAGTAATTTTTTTTTTCTTTTCGAGCCAATGGTGATCAAAAAAAAAATGCACATCAGATATGTCACCGAATGACCAATTGTAATAAATTTGCGAGAGTCTGAACTCTCGATATATTATGAAAAGATTATCTCAAATACAATAAATCTCAACTAAATTAGATAATTTACAATGTATCCCAGTTTTATTGAAAATAATGAGTTTATAATTTTACGGGACTTTTAGGGTTGCGTACCCGAAGGTTAACCAACGGAACCAATTAATAAGCCTTCGCTGTCTATCCGTCCGTCTGTCTGTCAGCAGCTGTATAATAATATCATGATCTGTAATAGGTAGACAGTTGAAATTTTCATAGAATGTGTATTTCTGTTGCCGCTATAACATATGATAAAAATAAATTAGAAATTAAAGGGGGAGCCCTCCCCTACTAGAAACGTGTTTTTTAGCATCATTCATCTTAATAATGGCAACAAGTAGACGCTTGAAATTCTCAGAGTTTGTATTGCTATATTCACAAAAAAATAAATTAATAATATAATAAAATTTGATACGTACGGAACCACATACAGAACCCTTCATGCGCGAGTCCGACTCGCACTTCGCCGGATTTTCATAAACTAGCAGTGTTTACAAATTATTCGGTGACAAATACATATCATATTAAATGAGTTGGGTCTATATTAGGTACTTGTGCCACCGCCGGCGATGAGCGAATAGAGCTTCAAACTAAAAACGAGTTAGCGAGCAGCGAGTAGCGAGTGGTAGTTCCTATAGTTTTGTCGCCGGGCTTTAAGCGAGTGTACAAGTGAGACGGGCTATTAGTTGGTCTCTTGGCGTGAGTTCTAACGGCCGAGCGAGCATCGCTGAGCGAGTTTCGCTGACCGAGTAAGCTTTGATAGCTCTTGTCGATCAGCGACAAACTGTGTGTGGAGCGAGTCCTCGCCGGGCGGCGGTGTGAACAGTCAGCGATCAACTATTAATATATGCATCTCTTTTATTTACACGAAATCTATCCATCAAACACCAAACCACACACACGCCTCTCGCCATCAAACGTAAAAGTTTGGCGAGTTTAAAAATAAGTTACACCTCTTTATTGTAATTTCATTAATTAAAAAAAAAAAAAAAAATCTATTGTACGTTTCTTGAGCGTCAAAATAGTAGCTTACTCGCCGGCGGTGGGACAACTGCCGTAAGGCGCAGTGATACGATTTTTTATGGTTTTTAATTGAACATCACGTCTAAACGACTAGTTTTATTTCTTTGAAAAAATATATGATACTCTAGACTATTTCCATCGTAATTTGAAATTATATTTTTATAACATTGTGTAATTAATTTGTAAAGTTATGTCTAACGCGGATAAACATTGAGAATCACGCAAAAACTATAAAGCGTATTTTTATGGATCATTTAATTATTTATAATTTAGTCTCAGTGTTTTAGTTTAAAACTTGTTGTTTTATGTGTAATAAATTTATAATGCGTCTAATTTCGGACGGCGCTCCTTGATGGGCGAGTCCTAGTTACTGGGTGGACATACGACGCGTTACGTGAGCTCAGCGCAGAACACGCAAGCTAACCACTCAAGGTCGTTGGCATCTAATAGCGCCTTAAGGGGGCATGCCAATCGCGGCGATAGTGGCGTATTTCAGGGCCTCAGAAGTGCAACTGCACTTTTGAGTATATCTGAATGCAAATTTCGGATTTGTATGGAAACATGGGATATGGTTTGAACAGGAGCACCGCATTCACCCTGGGTGTTGGTGAGGTTCATAATCACGCATTTAGCTAGATTGAGTATTACCGCTTTGGTTCGCTATCAAAGTTTCTCAATTTAAAAAAATCAAAAAGCAAGAGGTTATGAGTGACCTTCTTGAAGCAAAAACCATAACTCTTGCACAAATAGAACTTTGATGGCACAGTCGGCGCAGTGGTTGAGCATTCGGCTGCTGCGCTGCGTGTTGCGGGTGCGATCCACGCACGGAACAAATATTTGTATAGCCTACAGATAGTTGTTCCGGGTCTGGATGTCTTGTGTATGTGAGTTTACATGTTTGTGAACGCACCCACGATACAGGAATAATTCCTGGTGTGGGGCAACGTTTTATAAAAAAAAAGAAACAGATAATATAAAACATATTCACAAATCAAACATAAAACGAGTTATTCACACAAACCTATCAATAGTGATCCAGCATTTGCTATAATTACACGCGCCACGTCATTCTGACAGATCAAGGTTGTATCGTTTAAATCGCAACTCAAACGCCGATCCTTATAAGGAGGTTTGTACCTCCATCTCCATATAAGGAGTTGGCTAGACCGAGGAGAGTCAACATAACATGTTTTTTTCGGATCAATTTCGTGAGGCAAATAAATTTGAATAGTCAACATTTTCGTAATTTTTAGGGTTCCGTATTCGAAGGGTCCAAACGGAGCCCTATTGTTGTCTGTTTGTCCGTCCGTCGTCTGTCCCAAAATTTTGTTACGAAGAATTTTCTATGAACTTGAAATTTGGTGATAATGTTTATTAATACGTATACTTTACTAACAAATACCAATATTTGGTACGGAACCCTTAATGTGCGAAATCCGACACACACTTGACCAGTTTTTTTTTACTATTTCGCAAATTCACATTGAAGTAAAGAGTGAGACGAAGTTGGATGAAGGGAGAGGTAAGTTATAGTCAACAAGATGCTTATACTTGGTTATTTAGGCTCTGCACGCAGTGTGACAGACGATGGTCAGACGGACAGACAGACAGACCATAATCATAATCATAAATCATTTATTTGCCAATAACGTAGGTAAACAGATAAGATGGTAATTTTAAGGATAAGATAGACACGTGAGTGACAGCAATAGGGCTCCGTTTAGACTCTTCGGGTACAGAACCCTAACAAAGAAAACGTTTACCTCCTTAAAATTTTACTTTAGATAAGTAAGAAACAAATTGTTGGACACCCCTGCCAGACTTTGATTGCCCATAAAAAGTGCTAATCCAAAGATTAGAGGCGTGCAATAAAAAGTTCAACTATAAAAAAAAAAAAACTAAAGTTAATTATGGCCAGATGATGTCAATACAAATACCTACGTGTAATTGTTGGCTTTAGTAGTGTTGTACTGTACTCAGATAATAGAATATCGATAAAAAATGTGGCTGTGAATTCAAGGCCTGTAATTGTGTAATAGAATAAATCCTCAATATTATGGTACTGTTGGATTTTCAACACAGTTTATTTATGTGTCACCTAGTATTAGTAAGATGCAGTGTTGTTCCAAAATCATCATCAATGAATCAGTCAACTTCTAGTCTAACCGGATGCAGCTGAATACCAGTATTTTACATGGAGCGACTGCCTATCTAACCTCCACAACCCAGTTACTGGGTAATACGATACTCCTTGGTAAGACTGGATGTCAGACTTTCGGGCTTCTGACGACCCGTAACGACTGTCAAAGATCCACGATTGAGAGCCAGGACCAACGGCTTAAGGGTCTACTACCGGCAAAAGTACCAAAACGGCCGTTTCTGACACTTTTGCCTACTACTTTGGATACGAAACATTCTGAGACCTGTTTCAACAACGTAAAAATACTTTATCCTCTTTGTAACAAACGTGACGTTGGATTCTTTAATATTTATTTTCTATGCTATTCTATGATTTTTTATTCAATGAGGGCGCCAATTGGCCTTTAGTAGGGCCTTAACGTGCTTTCCGAGGCACGGAGAAGACTCGGTATGTAAAAATGGTCACCCATCCATGGACCAACCCCGGCAAACGTAGCTTAACCTGATGGATCGACCCGTGCGGCTGTTATTACTTTAGCCACGAGCTCCTCTCCAAAAATCATTGATGCTGGGTATTATTTAATTATTTAATAGAATTAGTACTTCCGCCACTATTAATTATAGCCTATGTGATATTTCAGACTATAATCTATCTCTGTGCTAAATTTCATCCAGATCCGTTCAGCCATTTTGGCGTGATTGAGTAACAAACATCCATCCAAACTTTCACATCTATATACAAAATTAGCTGCGCCCCGCGGTTTCACCTGCGTAGACCGGGATAAAAAGGTAGCCTATGTGTTAATCCAGGGTATAAGCTATCCACATACCACATTTCATCCAAATCTGTCCAGCCGCTTTAGCGTGAAGAAGTAACAAACATACAAACATACACTCGCAAACTTTCGCCTTTATAATATTAGTGTGATAATATCAATCGGAATATTAGTAGAATTCTTTTGCAAGATTTAAGAGTCATTACTCTGTAAGCCCATTATAAGGTCAGCTGCATATTTAAAGATTGTCTAGTCGTGTCTAGTTACCTATTATGAAATATGAAGAGTAGGATTTATATGCGTATCTGTAAGATAAGGAGGCTTGAATTACCAGGCTCTGTAACTTTAAACTGTAGGTTTTTACTTTAACTTTTCTTAGTTTTTGTTTAGGTAGGTAACAACAATGAAATATCTAACATTCTCGGCCATTTATTACAGCGACGGTACTAAAAGGACATTAGACCATTACAAAAATAGTCTGACAGCTAATTTAATTCATCTAATCAAAAAGCTATGATTGGCACACCCGCAAACTGAAATTTCAACATTAAAAACATTTTTACAAAAAAAAAAACAACCGACTTCCAAAAAAGAAAATACACTAAAAATTTAGTTTTTTATTTTTCACATTTTAGTTGTTATACCCCAAGAACTAAAAACCCCAATAAAATGGAACGTGGAATTTAAACATACTCGTAATTGAAGAAAACCAAAACGTCATTTAAGTATACGTATTTTTCGTTTGAGTTCAGTTTTTCAAAAAGCGCTGAAGCAATTTCGATAATATTTATATGGGACCACCTCGGGAGTATATTCTATCGGATCAAAAAAGAATTTTGAAAATCGGTCCGCAACTGGCAGATAAATCGGTGGATAAAAAAAAATACATACAGTCGAACATAGAACATATAAGAGGAAGTCTGAAAGTGGCACCGCTGACTGAAAAGTTGTGTGGAAATCGGTTGTAGTGGTATGGGCATGTGATGCGGAGGAATGAAGAAAATGTCGTGAGGAAAGTCTTGTGTATGGATGTGGATGGCTATAAGAGTAGGGGAAGGCCAAAGAAACGATGGTTGGACTGTGTGAAAGAGGATATGGGTAAAAGGGGGTGACTACAGAGATGACGACTAATAGAGGAATATGGAAGAAAAAGACATGTTGCGCCGACCCCAAATAAATAAGGGCAGGAGAATGATGATGAGTCGAAAACAGAACCTCTTCCTTTTTCGAAGTCGGTTAAAAATCAGACCATCGGACATGGCGCTACCATTTTCCCGGAGTGGGATGAGCCGCTCTGCAGGTTGGTACGGAATAAGCCTTGATCCCTCTGTAAGTATTGTGTTGATTTGATTGTCCTTTCTGATACGATATCCTACACGGTAGTGTGGAAGGGCGGGACGACCTGGATGTCTTCCTTAGTATTGAAAAAATACTCGCAACAGTTGGATGGAATTAAGGTAGGCCTTTGCCCAGCTGTGGGACGGTTTGGGTATAAAAAGAAATCATTATTTAACCAATTCAGCACAGCTGCCCAGTAACCATTTATTTTGAAGCGAGTACAACTAACCACTCCAGAAGTGCGTGAGCCAGATATCTGGCTATAAATAAGTAAGATCACTAGTTATGAGCTTATGAATGAACGTTCTCAATGGAAATCATTTCCAATACGCGTGGGCGTCGCAATATGGCTGCTAGAGGATTGTATTATGTTCAAGTGGATGGACGTTTAGAGAGGCACACAACACTCTTATATGCAATAGGTTTATACTAAGGATGGTAACGTTAGGATATTGTACTTGTGTTCCCTCAAGGGATAAGCAGAAATGTATGGAACACCCACATATTTAAATGTAGTAGAGATTTATTTTTGTCTAGCTGTTTTAAATGGCTAATAAAACGTGGTAGTTAGCCGTCTAGACTACTACCACACCTACAGTTTTTATTAAAGAAAACAGAAATTAAAGTTATTTTTACAATTTTTCGTGTATTTTTAACCGACTTTCGAAAAAGGAGGAGGTTCTATGTTCGACTGTATGTATGTTTTTTTTTTTTTTTTAATGTATGTCCGCGCATTTCTCCGTCAGTTGTGGACCGATTTTCAAAATTCTTTTTTTATCCGAAAGAATATACTCCCATGGTGGTCCCATATAAATTTTATTGAAATTACTTTAGCGCTTTTTGAGAAACTGAACAAAAACGAAAAATACGCAGATCTTGATGACGTTTTTGTGTACTCCAAATGTTTAAATTCCACGTTCCATGTTATTGGGGTTTTTAGTTCTGGGGTATAACAACTAAAAAGCGAAAAATAAAAACTTTTTTACAAAAAAAACAACCGACTTCCAAAAAAAAATACACTAAAAATTTAAAAATAACTTTAATTTCGGAAGTCGGTGTCAAATATCGAAGAAATAAAATACAAACACCGACTTCCGAAATTAAAGTCATTTTTAAATTTTTAGTGTATTTTTTTTTGGAAGTCGGTTGTTTTTTTTGTAAAACAGTTTTCTTTTTCGGAAGTCGGTTGTATTTTTTGTTAAAAAGTTTTTTATTTTTTCACTTTTCACAACAAACAAATCTCACAACAACTAATTGTACCCCAGAACTAAAACTAAATATTAAAGTTATGACCGAATTGATAACCCCAATAACATCTTTGAACACAATTTAAATACTTCATATTTTATCCATTCATTTTTCATTTTTCCGGCATATCAGCAAGCTGTTAGTCGACTCTTCACGTGACCAGAGGGCTGGGCTTTTCTTTGGCCAACGAATCAGCATTGCTATTCAACGTGGCAATGCTGCTAGCGTTCTGGGCACTTTTTCCATTGACAGCGATGTGGATGAATTTTTTGGTGCCCAGTGAGTCTTTTTTTCATACGCATTTGTACATGTTAGGTATTATTGTTAGTTTGTATATATATCTTTTAAGTTATTTCTATTGTATTATTTTAATACTTCATCTGTGTTACACATATTTTATTGTTCTTTTTTTTTCAAAACACTAAATCAATTTTATTAAAATTTATATGGAACCACCTCTGAAGTATGGCTTACCAAATAAAAAAAGAGTCATCAAAATCTATTAACAAGTGGCGGAGAAATCGCATAATATACATGCAAAAAAAACATAGAGACGAATTGAGAACCTCCTTCTTTTGGAAGTCGGTTAAAAACTACTGATATCAATGCTCACTATTTCTAAAGCACAGTTACACGTATGTCTACAACATAGCTATGCTAGGAATTCATCTTACCTCACCAGCAGAAGAGGAGATAAGATAAGAGCGAGTGTTGGTGAATGAGCGCGGAGAACATAAATCATAGTTATTTTGTTATTAAGACAGCACTCACTGGCCTAGACCGCTAGACTGCGTAGGCGCAGCGGGCTAGGGATGGCACACGGTCGATAAAAAAATATATAATTTAAAAAGTTTGAGAGATCCCTATCAATAAATTGAATTGAATCTGCTATCTATTCTCAAGTGATTTGATGGCCTATAAGTTTAAACGCCAACTGCTCCATACACTACGCAGGTTCAGACTACACCAATCACTAAAAATATGTTTTATTTTTAAACCATGGTATTCTTTTTTTTTTATTTTGGGGTGGGAAATCATCTAATAACTACTCGCTCTGGATGTTGCGGGAGGGCGTATCAGTAAACCATGGTATTCTTATGAAGTGAAAATATTAGCATAAATTATTTAAGAAAGAGTTAATCTCTGGCACTTCTGATACAATTTAGAAATATTTCACTCATTAAAAGCTACACTTTATTATTGAGTGAATATAAAGGTTCCTTGATGGACGGTTCATGTAGGGTTTTTCACGGAAGCGAGGACGCGGGAAAAAGCTGTTAAATTAAAATGTTAGATATTATATTATGGACTGCACTGTACCAAATGAGTCAGGTGGTTGAGCCAAGAGAGAGGTGGTTGCATTAAGTCATAGATATTTTATGATGGAGGCCGCGCAGTCTGAGTAGCCTAGACCCTGCAGGGCTGCGTGGGCGCAACAGGATAGGGCTGCCTGCCACCATTTTATAGAGAACTAGCTTCTGCCAGAAACTTCGCCCGCGGGTAATTAGTACCTACTTACCCTACTATAAATTATAGCCTGCAAGTATGTGCTATTCCACGCTGTAATCTATTTCTGTGCCTAACTTTTATCCAGATTTGTTCAGCCATTCTAGCGTGATTGAGTAACAAACATCCTTCCATCAAAACTTTCGCATTTCTTAATATTAGTAGATATTTTTGTTCAAAGAAATGAAACTTCAATCTGCTGATATTTTTTTGAACGTGTCAAGGTCTTAAGGCTGGAGACTTAAGGGGTCAGGACAGGAATCTAATACTGAGACTGTGAAATGAATAAAAGGTTGACTACCTCACACACGTTTTTCGGGACATGCGTATGATTTACTACAACTGAATTGGATTGGCAAAACAGCGGCCTAAGAAAAAAGTCTTCGCCGACAATGATTTGCGAATGGATCGGTGTCATCAGTATGCATGATTAAAAAAATGTTAATAATAGCAGGAGGAGAACACGTATAGTCAGGACCATTTTTCGATTTTAACTACGGCAATTTAAAAAATGCGGCACCGCTGGCTAAAACACGGTGCCGTGCCGGGGCACGTTACGTCGTCGTAACGTGTTTATGTGTTTGAGCCCTATGAATGAGCTGTTCCACCTCGCAAAGGACAAGGAAAAGTTTTCTGAGTTGATGGCTAACCTCAGTAAATTTGACAAGTATCAAAAGAAGAAGTGAACTCGAGGAGAAAAGAATGTTATTTTGGCAAGTTATAAAATTGGTTAATAGGTAAACGCGAGCCGAGTTTGAGACAGCTGACTTTTTGCTAAAACTAGACACTTGTGATTTTTTTGCGTAGCAGCCCTAGTTATAAGGCCCACGCACACCGGCCGGCTGACCCGGCCCTGCTCATCAAACCCTGCAGGTGGGAGATAAGTCTGTATGCATCTTAACAGCGCTACGTTAGACTTAAACAGAGAGGATTCTTTAACGATGGAGCATTACTAATGGGGTTTATAATAATTGAAGACATGTTGGTAGGATTACGGTTGGTTATTTTACTACGTGATTTCTAAGTCTAACCGCAAGTAAATTAATAGTAAATAACTATTAATTTACTTGTACTAAGTAGGACAGACATAAAAAAGATATAATGTAGGTACTTCGTCTTAGTTCGTATAGATGCAAAACTTTAGCGGTTCGCTATTTACGGTTTCCTCAGGGATGGGTCCTAACAGGCGTTGCACAGAGGGGCTCCCGGAGTGGTCTTTTAATAGGTAACGGGGCCTTCCATGTGCTGATGGTGATCATCACAGGTGCCATTAGGTAGAGTTATTTATGTAATTGCATCAAAATGTTGATATTAATATGGATCTTCCCGGGATTACTCATGGACAATCCCCTGTGGCCAACAATATTACAAATAAATAATAATAAAAACCTCTATTATTTTCTTTTTTTCTCACAAGCTATGTTGTGTGAACCACAAATGTGGCAACATTTTGCGTGTGCGCATTGGAATTTTGCAACTTCGGACATCCGATGTCGTTGATGTAAATTTGGCAACGTCTCGCGTGCAGTGGTTTAAATTGTGTAAATGTAAATAGCTCTTAATCACGGGCTTTTTCTGCTTCCTAAAATTAATCTCGGGATTTGAGGCATATCCACTTTATTCTTTCGCTGTATGAAATCAGTAGTACATAAATAACTCTCGACCTCTGGTGATCACTGGGATGGTTTTAGTGAGATAAGAATCTTACACTCTCTGGTCTTATCCCCAAAAGTCCAGGCACCTTTTGAAGGTTTCACCCCGATAACAAAAAACAGGTATCAGCTGCAGAGCTTATAGGACTCTCCTTCAGACGTTCAAACGAGTTTTGCTTCTAGATATACAGAATAATATAAAAAACTCATATAGGTGCTTCAAAAAATAACAGAACACAAAAATAACAGAACACAAAAATAAAGGTCTCAAAAAAGTGATGCGCGGACGAAGTCGCGGGCGGTGCTAGTATTTAGTAAAATAAATACACACATACCTAGCCTTGTGTTGAAATTATGATTATGTTGCCGTGCCCTAACCGGGTTTCATTTTGGAACTTACTTATATTGTAACAACCAAATGTACACATGAATTCAATAAAGAGATTTGAATTTGCAATAAAGAGAGCTGACATTTGGCATAGTACGTTAGTCCGGTGACAATGTAATCAAATCAAACCATCGAGCTGATCAGATCATGGCGCCGGGACATGGGGACTGAAACTCCCTGATGGCAAATGGTAGGACAGTTGAATTTGGGCTAGTATGTTTTGTTATCAGGAGTAAATTCCATTTCACATGATGAAGGTGATGATTAAAAAAAAATGCTTTTAATTTATTCTAAGGCAGTATGTTTAGCATTTCTTTTTTTAAGTTGCGCCGCACTAGGAATGATTCCTGTAACGTGGGTACGTTCACAAACATGTAAGCCCACATACACAAGACACCCAGACCCGGAACAACTATCTTTAGGCCATACAAATATTTGTTCCATGCGGGATCGAACCCGCGACACGCAGCGCAGCAGCCGAACGCTCAACCACTGCGCCAGCCATGCCGTCGACATTACTCCAACTGTGCCAACATCAGAGCAGTTTCGTTTCACGCTGACATTGTCGTTCAGTACAGGAAATGGTTGTCACTCCAACAATGATTTACATCTGATTCAGACACGGTATTAATCGGTTGCTAGAACGCGACTTTCTGAGAAAGTTGCATATCTAATTAATGCTGAATATTATTATTAACTTATGTTCACTGCCTGGGGTGTGGGCAGACATTTATTGCTTAAGTAAATGATAATTATCTAGTTGGTTAACAAGTGCAACTGTTGGTATTAAGTTCGAGCTGTGTATTTAATTATTTATTTTCTAGCTCCTACCAGCGGCTTTACCGTCGGAAATGATCTCTAGGGAATGTACTCCCGCGATCGGCGGCAGCGAGCTCTCGCGCCAGGCCCTGGTCCAGGCCATGGTACGGAGCGAGAGGGAATGGGAAGCAGTCACTTCCTTCTGCGAAGCAGTAATGCTCGCGAAGGAGGATGCGGAACGCGTGAGGGAGACTCAACAGAGACGCCCTCACGCCCACAGCAGCCGTCGCAGGAGACGACCTGTACCTACGTCGGGGGTCGCAAGCCGGCGAGTAGTGAGGAGCTCGCCGTCCAATAAGGACCAGGGTCCGAGTCGGCGGCGCGTACTGTTCCATGCGCGCCTCAGAGAGATGTCAGCAGTTCCTGACCCTTCAGGGTCGATGCCTGTGGTCACAGATAAATTTGAAATAGTTACCGCGCCCTTGAACTGAAAGAACAAGGGTGGGTTTTAGTCAGTAAAAGTCCGACACGCCCTCCCGCTCCACTCAGAGCGGGAGAAGTCATTGGATGATTTCCTATCCTCCAAAAAAAAAAAAACAGGAGCGTACTCCCAGGATAAAGTATATCCTCTGTCCTTCTCCACGGTCCAATCTATCTCTGTACCAAAACTCATCTAAATTAGTCAATACAGACAAAAATTAACTCTGTCTGTCTAGAGTTCTAGACAGTGTTACCTTCGCATTTATAATATTTTATTAATATGGTTATGGGTCCCTAAAGGATAATACACCTTATGTTTAACTTTGCTTTTGACGAAGAAATTTTTTTGAAAAATTAAATAAACACAACGCTATTCTTTACTGCAAACTCTTTCACAAAAACTGTGTTTTTGTTTTGTCATACCTTCAAGTAACACGGTCAATTAACTCCGATATTCCAAGAAAATGATCTAATCAAGAATTTATTTCGACGCCTTTTTACCATTTTTAGAAAATGAAGCAACAAGTTTAGTAATAAAATCTCAATTTTGTAGCTAAAGCTCCAATAAAAGACTAAATAAAAACGTACAATCAACATTTTTGTGCGCCTGCGCCGCTTCAAGTTTATCAATGCGCGATCGTATCTGTACTAGGGTTGACACTTTACAACAATTTATTTCACCACGAATTTTCTTAAAACGGCAAAGGGAAATATTATAAGGTAGTAACTGACATTATCTTAGCACCACAAATTCTAAAGATAATATGTCCATCGCACCATGGGCTGACTGTAGATCTGGCCCGCCCCCTCTCATGGAGAAGAGATTTGAGTATCAACAAGGTAAGGGGGAACATTAGGTTAGGGTTAAGACTTTTATTGAATACTAGCTGACCCGACAGACGTTGTCCTGTCTTAGCTATGAACTGTCAAACGCGAGAAGTTTAAACAGTAGTTAAGTTTTCTGAAATTTTCTTAATTTTTTCTTTCAGAGGAACCTTCTCCTGACAATAAAAAATACAACAAAAAAAAATTGCGAAATCGGTCCAACCGTTCACGCGTGATGCCGTGGCCAAGGAAATGAGGATTAATTTTTATATCGGGTGAAAAAGACAGTTTCCGAAGCCGAAAGCCACATACTCTACCCATTATTTGGATATTTTTTTTCCACTAGACCATACCTGGGAATCCACTAGTTCTGGAGATATTGAAGGTCAAAGTCACAATTTTTATTTCTACTTTTTTACGAAAATGAATTCCAAGTGTTATTTATAAACTTTTTTCCAAACAAACATTACCTGAATTTTCGATTTTTTTTTCGAAATTACGCATTTGCAGTTACAAAAACGCAATGAATATCAAACGTATCCGACAAGTACCTACGTGGCTTAGAGCGAAGGCGCGGGGTTTAACTCCACTTGCCTTTTTTTTTTTTTTTTTTTTTCATACTTAAAAATAACAGTCGTTTCCCAGCAATAATTTTTACGCAAAGCTTTTTTAGATGTACAGTAGGCGTAGTTAACGGCTTTGTGATGTGTCTTTTTACACCCTGTATATATGGACTAGCTGACCAAGCAAAAGTTGTTCTGCGATTCAAAAATGGGGGAGATGATAGGAGAGTGAAACATACTTTACGACCTATTCTCATACCTACCAAAAGTACGAAAAAAAGACAATAAAATCGGTTGAGCCGTTTCGAAAGAGTACAACCACATTGCAAACACTGTGACACGAGATTTTTATATATTAGAAAGATTATCATAACAGCTCAGGCGGAATACACGTCCAATCCGAAGGCGAGATCGTTTCGGAGCCGACAAACTTCAATGACAATTGCCCACGTATATCAAACGACGTTTTTCAACACACTCGTGACATTTCTAATAAATAATTGTGGGAAATGTTTTGAGGATTTTTTTCATGCGGCTTGGTAGGAGCTGCTGGGCGACCAATCGGAGCTGGCGGGTGACCAGCCTGATACAATAAATATAGTAAATTGTGGCGGTGCTGACCGCCGCACTTTTTTGCGCTTGTATGAAATACACCACATTGCAATTCTAAAAGTGGTATGAGTAGGAGCGGGTTTTCCAGTGTGTTGAAAAATAAATTGCTCTGTATTGGATAGGAATACAGATATTTGCTGAGCAACCTGGTGAAGGTATTCCGAAGGTAAATTTTCGGGGTCAACTCGATATTTATTTTGAAGCTTTAAGTTTGTAAGTTCAATGAAGGTAACGCCCACCATTGTGGCGTCTTGGCCTTATTACCGGTGATTAAGCTTAGAAAACCGTCTTGGCGTGGCCGAGGCGAGAATCGAGATAATCATCAAAATTATCCGTTAGCCAAAATGGTGTCAACTGACATACTTAGAGGTAGGCTATACCTAATATTAAAAATAAAAAGTATTTTTTTACCAGACTGCCCCAGAAAGAGGGTCATGTTCTTCGAGACTATGTATGTATGTATATTTCTTTGGCACGTCCTGTAGCCTAAACAGCTGGATGGATTTCAACAAATGAGATATTATTTTTTTTTTTTTTCCACAATTATCACACAACGCCATCTAGTCCCAAGCTAAGCAGAGCTTGTGTTATGGGTACTAGACAACTGATAAACATACTTATATATTTCTAAGTACATCAATATTATAGATAAATTACACCCAGACACAGAACAAATGATCGTGCTCATTACACAAACATTAATTGTCCTGGGTGGGAATCGAACCCACGACCTCCGGCATAGCAGTCAGGGTCACTAACCACTAGGCCAACAGGCCTGACGATTATTAGATTCATCTTGATCGCCGAAGCGTCGGCGAAATGAATTTTGAAAAAAAAAAAACAAATTGGCGACCGCCATCAGGTAAGTGTAGTAGTCATGCCCTATTAAAATAAAAAGCTCGAGGAGACGATTCCAAAAATATAAGTCACTAAAATATGGAAAAAAGAACCAACAGATTTTTGTTTAAATTAAAAATTTTCAATTTCTTGTGGTCTAGAAAGAACAATGAGATCTAGAACTACTAACAAGATACAAAGGAATCAAAGACACAACACAACAATACAATAACGCGTTCAGGGTGCTGTTCGGGCTGCCGCGCCATTGCAGCGCTTCAGCAATGTTTGTGATGAAAAGCGTGGCTGGTTTTCATGCTATCATGCGGAAGCGCTGTGCGTCCCTTATGAGGCGTATGCGGGCCAGCTCGAACAGCCTTCCGAGTGTGTTCGTGGACCGCTGGGACTCGCCGATGTGGCGGCACTGGATGAGACTTCACACTGAGGGTGGTCGCGTCCAAGGCCTGGCATAAACTGGCATTCCTGTGCGGTGCCACTTTGTGATTTCTGTGTCTTTTTATTGTATGTACTAACAATAGCTTATAAGGTTTTTTGTGTTACTAACAGTATATGGACTACGTCCGAAATAAATGTCTTATTATTATTATTAAAGACACATAAATTAACAGAATCCCTTTAGGACATTATTGGCACACTTAAGTGGGAGAATAAAACTGTTTTAACATCTCCAAAATGCTGAAAATTAAACACCTATTTCTAATTTGCATTGGTCAATCGTGAAACAATAGATAATATCCTAAGCAAAAAAAATCAAGTAAATTACTAATTAGTCTTTATTCCCCAAAAAAAAACAGAACGCTATATTTTTTCTCGTGTTGATTTAAGCCGTGTTGATTGATCACGCTCGTATTATTGGGTGCGTACGCGCAGCGGCCGCCATCAGTTTTGATCGTTGATGGCTCGAGTGATATATTGCCTAGATCTGTCATTCTGATGGTAATGCTTATTTGGATCGTTAAGAATTGGGTGCGAGTCATTAGGGGTGTGGCTACAAATTAATGTGCTTGTGTTAGGTACGGTCTGACACGATTGGTTAAATCTTATCTGACTTTATCTTTGGGACAAGCCCGCCACACTATTCCCAAACCACTGTAACTTCTGTAAGCCAGAATCAACAGTGGCGACCATCAGAAAAAAACGCCGAGACAATGAAGCACGACGAGTCCCAGAGAAACGATTGAAATGTCTTGGGGTCCCGCAACGAAATTAATCAGAAAAGACAGCGGAGGAGTAAGAAAAACATAATTTTCACTTCCCTCATAATCAAGCGGGTGACAGAACAAAGCCAGACACTAGTTTAAAACACTAATATTAATGGGTCCTAGAATTGTGAGCTGTTACATTTGATTCCAATAATAGTTATGGCAAAACCGCTAGAACGCACGGAAATACGTTCTAGTTTCCACAAGGTCCGTGTAATAGACAACTCCAGACGTAGACTGAACACTATCCAACATAATGTTGCGTTCAGTTTGCCAAAGAGTACCAGTACACTTCCACAGGATATGATGTGCGAAATGTTCGTATTCGCCATCAGGTGTAGAACATTGACATAAAGCCGAGGCAACAAGCTTGAAGGATCTTATCAGAATATTGAAATGCTGAAAAAAATTGATTATATTGCTGACCGGACCGTAGATAGTTTATTTGAAATTTAAACGCCTGCTGGACAAGTAAGAAATAAAAGGTTATATTTTTCTAGCCATCACTGTCCCACTTCTGGGCAAAGGCCTCCAAAGATCTTCCAGAAACTTTCCTCCCTTGCGTTCTTAAAGGTTTTTTTATTTTAAAACCTGAGTATATACGAGTATTAAGGTCTAGTGATTAGCGGAAAAAGACAGAATCCTAAGTGGTACTGACACAGGGTGTGTCCAAATCGTTTGACTGTAGTAGCAGTGCGATAATTCGCTATGATATCAGTGACAGGTTAAAAGCACTAGCCAGCTTAGCCGTTCGCTACGGTCTCGTT
Organism: Polia nebulosa; assembly: GCA_951329385.1. NCBI lineage: Eukaryota > Metazoa > Arthropoda > Insecta > Lepidoptera > Noctuidae > Polia > Polia nebulosa. The sequence goes on along the minus strand of OX589592.1, from coordinate 2,481,169 downwards.
AGCCCAAGCGATGATAAGGCCTGCTAATGATTTTATTGAGATTTATAGTACCTACTTAGAAAAGAGGTTCGAGATGATGAAAAAATTTGAACTTTTTAGTCGTTTTTTGCGGCCGAGTATTTAGACAAGCAAATTTTTTATTTCCAGTATTTTTGGAACCGTCTCATCGAGCCCTTTATTTTGATGCGTCACATGACTATGTCACAAATAAAAAACTTTTTTACAAAAAAAAAACAACCGACTATTTGACACCGACTTCCGAAATTAGAGTTATTTTTAATTTTTAGTTTAAATTTATATGGGACCACCTCGGGAGTGTATTCTTTCGGATAAAACAAGAATTTTTAAAATCGGTTCACAACTGACAGAGAAATCGATGTACATACATAAATGAGAAAAATAAATGTATACATTATTATAAAAAAATTAAGAAAAACATACATACAGTCATATACCACCACACACACCATATTTCCATATTATCTCTCCACCACCCTTGGTTGACTGGTAGAGAATGCCTAAGGCATTAAGTCCGCGTTTGTACTTTAGTTGCATGAAGTGTAAATAAATAAATAAATAAATACAGTCGAACATAGAACCTCCTCCTTTTTCGAAGTCGGTTAAAAATACGACTACACTTACGTGCGTTTAGGCAACAGGGCGTGCCAAGAAATATACATACACAACTACATACAAACATAATTAGTGTGTATCAAACTCTCGAAAAACATTACACTTCTTCCAGCCAGTCGGGTAAAAAGACATGCTGCGCCAACCACAAATTAGTGCGATATTAGTAGGGTTTTAAAAAAAGAGATTTTCTAGACATAATAATTATTTCTTCTTCTGGTAAGCTCTAGAAAACCAGAAACAAACACATAAATATTAGTTACGTAATTGGCAGTTACTTTTAACTTGTTCCTAAGAAAAACATCTACTAAAAACCTATACAACGGTTAATCGATTCGCCACAAACCCGACTCTAACTGGATAGTCTCGATAGCTTGTTGTACAAAACCCATTATATACTTCAAGACAAATTGTAAATGCCACAAAACAATCTGAATCGATTACTTCATCGTCCTACTTTGATGCTGAATCGATAAAGACTTAATCGATTCTGCACGCTCGGATCGATTATATTTACGAGTAAGATCGTGTCTGTACGTGCCGAGCATAAGGAGGTGACGTTTGGCATGATCTTATGATTTTTTTTGAACTGTCAAAGTGACAGCTGTCACATGTCACGGATCTAAATGTAAATGATGGTAGCATACTTAGACATGGAGAATGGACTGAGCTTTACCTGGAGATCATTCTATATGTTAGTTTTCTGCCCGTTTTAACTTCCTACCTGGATAAGTATGAAGTGAATACGGGCAGAAAACTGTGACAGAGATTTTTTTCTTTTCCTGTAATTCTAATTGGGCTAAGTCCCAGACTTGCAGTGTCACCTTCGTGACTACAAACTATAGAAATGACACAAGTATTAGCTTCAGCTTTAATTTCTACAGAGTGGACCTTATGTGAACGTATAGGCTCAGTCCATTTTCTAACGTCAAAAAACTGTCAAATCAATTTCATTTCAAGTTAGTTTTCTGTATTGCCCTGTTTCGCCACGTTGATAATTAAGAGAGCAAAACGGGACATTATTATGATATCCTGTTTCGCTCTTGGTACTCCATCACAGCTCGAGGAGGTCTATTTACCCTCCAATCTATTAACATGTCTAACAAACTGAAGCAAACTGGGGTAAGCTGCGCTTAGGGCAAAGACGACCGTAAGCCGATCAGTCCCGATCGCTGCCGAGTTTAGCCGAGCTTTACGTCACCGATGCCAGTTACTGGAACTAGTATGTGCATTATATTAAGAGACTTGGTATGGAGTGATGTTTGTTTGCAGATCTGTATGGTGGTCTGATTAACTGTGGCACATACATATTAATCAGTATACATTTTGTATTTTTGTAGAGAAACAGCGCAAGCAGCGTCTACGATAGTTTGACGATAATGATTGCTTTAGCATTTTTTAGGGTTCCGTACCCAAAGGGTAACCAACGGGACTCTATTACTGTCCGTCTGTCTTTCAGCGGGCTGTGTCTCATGATCCGTAATAGGTAGACAGTTGAAATTTTCACAGAATGTGTATTTCTGTTGCCGCTGTATCAATAAATAATATAAATAACTTTAACCCACTAGAAACGTGTTTTTTTTTTTTGCTTTTTTTGCTCGATCTTAATAATGGCAACAAGTAGACGCGTATAATCTTGTACGATGGTACGGAACCCTTGTTGCTCCACCTTAGTAATTACTCCTGTATCGTGGGTGCGTTCACAAGCATGTAAACTCACATACAAGACACCCAGACCCGGAACAATCATCCACCAAACAAACAAACAAACAAACCACCATACAAATATTTGTTACGTGCGGGAATCGAACCCGCGACAGACAGTGGAGTCGCCAATCGCTCAATCACTGCGCCAACCATCATGTAGCATTGAATTATATTGATTTTAAATCATGATTTTACGGGATATTGTTCAAGACTTGCGCTATCCGTCCTTTCTTCATATCTTCACTACACAGGTCTATAGTGCTTGGGCAGGGTCAAACCAGAATGACCCAAGAGTAATTAATTAATGGAGTACTAAAACGGCATCCTGATGCTGGAAATGACGGACATTTATAACCTTCTCGCGACGCGACCCGGCTCCGCACGGGTACAAATTATACACACAAACCTTCTTAATTTATCGTTCTTACTTATTAGTAAAAAAAAACTTTTACAAAAAATAGAACCTACTTAAAAAAAATTGGTTGTCTGTAAAGTTGGTTTACGGACGATAGTTTAACGTGACAACGTCATAACAAAACATTGATGAAATATAGATGCGGCGCATACGAACAATGAGCGTAACGGGACACTTTTTCGTGCATGCAGCCGGCGTTCATCGATTTATTAGATACTGTCACGTCAAAAAATAAAAAAAAGTGCAAAATAACTTTCAATTTCGGCAGTCAGGTGTTTCTGGTTTTGTTTTTTCGTTTTTTGACACCGGCTTCCGAAATTAAAATTATTTGCACTTTTTTTTTTTTTGGAAGTTGGTTATATTTTTTGCAAAAACGTTTCCATTGGACTGATCTAGCAACTACTGTTGCCCGAATTTATTGCGCGCAGACTGTTAAAGAAACCAATGTTGCTCTGGCGGTGTGGTCCACTTGAAATCGTTTTTTTACTGTGGTCGCGTTGTTTGAGCTTTGAGAAGTAAAAAAAAGATGGCACTGTATCAAATTCCGCGTTTTTTGTTCCTGGGCACCCCGCACGGAGGCATAGAGTTAAAATTACAATAAATAGTTCAAATGTCGTCTGTCAAATGTCATTGTCAAAAATGGCGCGATATATTTTTACGTGAATTGTTTATTTAACTAGAATTTATTTAAAATCGAGTGTAATTGTGTTTAATATCTATAAAATCCACAAAGAATAAAGTTTTACGAATAACTAAACATGTCAGAGGTTCAATGTGTGTTGAAAATGATAATATTGAAATTAGAAACATCGAAATAACCGGAATGTTTACGTAAGTAATTAATGTATTATTTATTTATTTTAAGTACGATTTACTAAGTAATCTCGTATAACATCACTGGTATTACGATAATTACTTAATAATTCGTATTTACAAACAGATAGAACGGTAAAATACAACGACAAAATAGGTAAATATTCCATCTTAGCGTAACCTTGACCCGCCGTCGGCGCTAAAATTCTGTGGGGCTGGGGTGATTGTTTGGGTCTAATGTGGTACTTAGAACATTGCACGTAGTGAATCAGGGGTATCAAAAAAAAGGTTATATAATATAGTCTAGTTTGATGATAAGTAGGTTTTAAAGACAAACTACAAAATTATTGGTAAAAACATAGGTTAAACAAATTGTAACGTTTACCGCTAACGGTTACGTTAACGTTTACATTTATTTTCAAGTACTTAGACCACGTTATCGTACCTACTTTAGTTTTCACATATGTCAATTCTCTATAGTTTTAGCTATAAACACGTATTTTTTTTTGTGTATAGTTTCTGTAGTTTCCTAGATATTAAGCTATAATTTGGAACCGGCGCGGGGTGCTTTATCGGGAAACATTCCCGTGCGCGCGCATGACGTGGGACTCATAAACATCGCTCCCAGATGGTCGGTTTAGTGGCTATTTTTCACTTTTTAGCTGTGGTTTGGTTCCCAATTTAATTGTGTTTACAATACATAGACTATCTTTGAAGATCTTCATCAGATACTAATGTATTATACACTAAAACCTTCCTTGAAAAATATGCATTTGAATCAGCAGTTTTCGAGAAAATCGCAGACAAAAGAATTCGGTTAATAACCGCATTAAAAACCGTTGTGTTGTTTAAGAGGAAACTAGCGGAGAAACAGACGGACGCGGAGAGTGACTTTGATTTAGATTATACAGAGAAGAAGAGATGCAGACAAATTATCAAGTTCAATTTCTGTCTGCATACCAGACACCCTACATTTATACCAACATCGTCGCACATTAAAATATATTTCACAAATTACACGTATCATACTGACCTTTACAGACCCTTTATTATTTCGTTAAAAAACTTCAAACTCCAGTCATTACCATAATAACTGAAATTATAAATTTTGAAAAATTGAAATGATGTACCTAGTACCTACAGCGGGGTCTTAAGTACAGGGCAGCTGGCAGCTGACCCCTGGGGTCACAGAATTAGTGCCTGCGTTGAACCGGCGTCCTGGCTACGACCTAACGGGGATGTCATGTTAATAATATTATGATTATGATGTTTGCAGGCAGTTTAGTGATGTGAAAAATTGCAGATATTATTGTGTTTTTGTGGTCGCTCACAATGGTGGCAAATGGCAATCAAGTCATCAAAGAAAGTAAGAAAAAACCGGCCAAGAGCGAGTCGGATTCGCGCGCAAAGGGTTCCGAACAAATCATATTTTTTTCAGGTTTTAGAAAGAACTACTTTCTGTATTTTTTTCAAAATTTTAGGCCTAGTGGTTTCAGAGATAAGGGAGGGGAGGGTCTGGGGGAATGGTAATTTTTCATCTATTTTTTTAAATAACTTCAAAAATATATATTTTATAATTATGAAAAAAATATGTTCGGGACCCTCAAAATGTGCATTTGAAATGTCGCACAACACAGTTTGAAAAACTATAATTTTAATTTTCCGATTTTTGCCCCAAAAGTGATCCCCATATTGCAAATTAATTTATTTAGGGTACACGTCCGTGTTTAGGTCACAGATATTCATGTGTGTACCAAGCAACTCTATCGATCCAGCAGATTCGGAGCAAATTGGCTGTGACAGACAGACAGACAATCAGATAGACTTGAGTCTTGTTTTAAAAATGTAAAAATACCTAATCCTATTTGTAACAAACGCAACATAGGATTCTTTAATCTTTATTTTCTATGCTATGATACGATTTTTTATTCAATGGGGACGCCACTAAAGCGGAGGTAGGCCCTTAAGTTTGACGAATACTATAGTATCCCAATATCCGATGAAAGAAGCTATAATGCTCACATGAATTTGTTTTACTAAACCATCACGAAAAATAATGATCACAATAACTTTGATTCGTTGTTGTTGTATGTTGAATGTGTGAGATATATTTTTGAAAAAATTGTATTGTGTATTTCACATTTTTATGTGATTATGATCAAACGTTGGTACAATTTTCCTTTAATCCGGTTTATTGGTTTGTTTAATCTATCTGTGTGGCAAATTTCATCCAGATCCGGTCAGCCGTTCTGGCGTTATTGAATAACAAACATACATCCATCCATTCAACGCATTTATAATATTAGAAGCATGTTTTCCCCTATCACATGAAACTTTATTAAAAAATCGTGAAAAAACAATACTAATCACAATTACAACAATGTATTCTGTTTTCTCATCCAATCATCATTATCAAACAAATGATGACGTTATACTCCGCTAGGGCACTGCGCAGTCCACAATCAATTCAGAGCAGGCTGCGCTTGCGCACCCACCGCCTATAAATCAAACAACCGGTACATTAGACCAGCTTGTTTGGACGTAATTCCCGACGAGCTGTAGGAAGTCTAAGTGTAAATATGAAAGGCATAATGGCGAGGAATTATGTGCATATTTCGAAGCGTACTGTTAACTGGAGCATTTTTGAAGTAAACGGCACTTTTGGTATGGGGAAAAAGCACAGAACTTGCGTGACCGTCACGCTCAGATACATATATGTATTCAGATGTGTGGGTTTTCCCAATGACTAACACGTAGGCACTGTGGGCACTGATGGAATGGGGAAAAAGCACTAAACTCGTGTCACCGTCACGCGAAGTCGCGCCGTCTCGACGCCTGAGGCGTCGTCCTACAAGAACGCGACCGTCGCGCGAATACGCGATCATCGTGTTTAATATGTATGGCAAACCTGAACGCGTTGTCGCGTCAACAGAGGGTGCTTTTCGCTTTTTCCGTCACGTGAAGCTTAGAAGTTTTCACTTCTGACGTGAAGTCCTATGACTGACAGTATTGTTTTTGTTATCAGCTTTTTTAACGTAGATTTAGAGGGGTGTGAAGTGAATGACACGCGTTATATATGTACATATAGGGTGACTGGTAATTAGTGACCGATACTTAAACCAGTTGTACTCATGATAACAAACAACTTTCCCAAAAAAAGAACGGCGTCACGCGGCTAACAGCTGACAGGTCACAGGCGCGCGTCCGCGAATTTCATACGGCTGTTGTGTTATTGTGATAAAAGTGAATGAGTAAAAATAAAATGTTAGGTACGAGTACTTTGGGAAATGTGATTGTTATCATGAGTACAATCACGTGTTTAAGTATCGGTCACTAATTACCAGTCACCCTATATAATAAATAAATAAAAAAAATAAAAAAGCCTTTTATTCCATGCAACATATACATCACAATAATTCAATTGTAACAGGTAATTAAGTTTTTCTATTATTAAAACTTAAAAATAATATTGCCATATTATATTATTAGATCATTCATTTCCTCTAACTAAAGTTAAAATATACATGTATTCATTTCCATTGCTTTTAAATTAATAATTATATTTAGTTATTATTATTTAAAATATTTCAATTTTATTCATACATTAATTTTTTTTTTCTTTTTTTTTCTTTTTTTTTAATATAATATTTAGAGTTCAATCTAGTAATATTTATATTTCAAAGATAACCTTTGGTTAATTTTATTATTAATTATTTTTTTAATAAATATGAGTCACCCTATATATAGGATTTAATAGTTCTTACTATTAAATCCGCTAAGATGTCAAAGAAATGAGTCTCATTCGACACCGTACTTTGCCCGCCTTCCTGTGATCCAGGTTCAATTAATGTGCAAGATTCACAGATTTAGTACATGGTGGACATCCCACCCACACGCACGAAACGTTTTGAGAACACATTCACGTGGGTACAGCTAGGGAGTGGAATTCCTTACCGGAGTCTGTTTCCTGATATCTACAACCTGGGAGTCTTTAAGTCAAGAGTGAATAGGTTACTTCTAGGCAAGCGTGCTCTATCGTCGACTATCAGGTAAGATAGTGGTCAAACACGAGCCCAAAAACAATAAAAAAAAATATTCTCTGATTGGCAATTCCATTTCAGTAGTAATGAAACTGTTGCAAGAGCATGTGCAGTGTTTTTGGTTCCTACAGACTTGAGGATACAATGTATATGTCTGTAAGTGCGTTCTCGAAATAGCACTTAGCACTCCATTTTTTAGGGTTCAAACGAATCCCTATTTCTGTCACTCACAAGTCCGTCTATCCGTTGTCTGTTACAAAATTTAGTTCCGAAGAATTTTTCAACTTCCCATTGACCTATGAACTTGAAATTTGGTGATTATTTTTTATACCTATATTTTACTAACAAAATATACTATACGATAAATATAGATAATTCCCTCATACGACGAAGTTCGACACGCACTTGGCCGATTTTATAAGTTGTTTTTGGTAATTAAATTTCTATGCAAATTGGGTCATAATACACTTCCGTCTACACCTTATTTACGCAATTTTTATGGTATAAAAGGATATGTATAACCGGGTCAGACTATGCAGCCCCGTGGCTCGGCCTGTGTGGTCAAGTTCGCAGAACCAACGGTGCCGGAGTTGCGAACAAACTCGATCTGATTTTAGCATATTATCAACGACATTACTTATCTCAAACACGTTATTTCCTTGCCGGCACGCGTACGTAGCATGAGCACTGTAGAAACTGAAGAAATAAGACATAATGACACATGGTAGTAAGTTTCTACAGCGCAATGTCAAAAATGATGAAAGGAATGTTGAAAATAAACTTTGTACAGAAAAAGAGTAGTCGATTCTTTATAGAGTAGTTAGACAGAGTCAAACTTTATAAATATTGTATGTTCATGCTAAGCCTTTTGACGTAGACCATAAATACTCTACAGTGATTTAATAGAAGGCGATATTCGGCAAAACAAAACAGATATTTTACTTTAAAAACTTTTTACAAAAAATAGAACCGACTTCCAAAAAAAGTGCAAAATAACTTTAATTTCGGAATTCAGTGTTTCTGGTGAAAAAAATGTTTTTATTTTTCACTTTTTAGTTGTGGTTCCCCATTAAATTGTGGTAGTACTACATAGACATACGATCGCAACAATCGCAGTTGATTTGCTGTCATTTTTTGAAGAGTTCCATTGTCTGTCTCCGAAACTCATCATGAGATCTACATGAAATTTAAATGGGACCATTTGACGGATTTGCAAAAAAGAATTTTGGAAATCCATGTATGACGGAGTTATGCCCGAACATAAATTTAAAAACAAATACAAACATCCGAATTGATAACCTCCTCCTTTTTTAAGTCGGTTAAAAATGCACATAAACACTTATTTTTAAACTTCAAAGTTTGCTGACCAAAGTCTTCGTTTTGAAAGATGTGAATGCGAATCAAGTAGTGATTGTCAAAACAGAGTCCTGCCTCGTTCCGTTAGATCGATTCGGTGGATCCCGCTAACTGTGAAAGTCGAATGAAATTCCCACCTGTGTTGCATCGTAGGGCTGCCAATTTATTTTCTTTGAATAATTTGTTTATCTCCAATATTTCTTAACGAGAAGTGATTCTTAGAGTGAGTAATTCTAAGTCCGGCGTAACTTGGACAGTCACCCCTAGTCAGGAGTTAGGTGGTTAGTTCTGTGTCCAGAGTTGTCCTGATGGCATTAACTATTTAAAAAGATGGAGAGAAGAGCTATAACTCAATAAAACCGTCAATTAACTGCCTTCATAGGTCTGCAGAAAAACGAATATTCGGCCATGATCTATATGAAGAGCTGAATATTTGGCCACGCTGACTATGAAGCCCCGACTATTCGCCCACGCCGTCAACACAGCGCTGAATATTCGGCCACGCTTTCTAAGAAACTCCTAATATTCGCCCACGCCTTTAACACAGCGCCGAATATTCGCCGACGCTTTCAACATAATAGCGCCGAATATTTGGTCACACTCTCTACGAAGCACCGAATCTTCGGCTGCCGAATGATCTTCGAAAAGTAAGTCTAAGTATACCTAATTAAATAAAACATCCATGTCAAAGCATCAGCCCTACAAACAAAGTGGTCGCCATATTTAACATTTCATGTTTATTACGCGCATGACGCTCGAGCCGCGGTCCGCGGACGATCGACAAATTCTCTACAAATTGACCGCGCAAATTAATTTCACGTAATTTGTTCGTGCCAATTTTATTTTAATAACGTTTAAATGCCGGTAATTGTGCTGTGGGTAAATGCTGCTTTTTGTGGAGGAAATTGGAATATTTGGTGGGTTTTAACGCTCTTTACTGCCATGCTTTGAAGGAGTATAACTCCACACTGAAGACCAGTGCCGTATTAAGACAGCGAGGGGTTTTTTTTTGTGGGGTGTGAAATCATCCAATGACATCTCCCGCTCTGGGTGGAGCAGGAGGGCGTGTCAGACTCTTACTGACTAAAACCAACCCTGTTTTTCCCTGCCCTGAGTGCCCAGGGGCGCGGTAACTCTGTTTCGAATTTATCCACAACCCCTCGGCAGGCATCGGCCACGGCCCCTCACTTTGAGGCGCGCGTGGAACACTACGCGCCATCGACACTCGGGCCTGGTGCTGATCGGACGGTGAGCTACCCGTTACTCGCAGTCCGCAGGCCCGGGTAAAGCCAGAGAGGGGTCTGTAGAAAATTCTACAGACCCCTCTCTGTCTGGGTCCACTTAATCTTTGTAAAACGATAAAGAATAATAACTTTTTGACTTATTTCTCTCATAGGCCGCAGGGCCCATAGGTAGAGATGGGCATCTATTGTTTTTTATGGAAAACCTGAAGTACGAGTAGGTTAGATTTCTCATGTTAAAGATGTCTTGACTTGTTTTTATACGTCTTAGTGTAGCCCCCCCCCGTCCCCCCTCCAAGGCGCGGTGTTCGTATCATTTGCTACTCTTGCCACGTACTTAATTCGTAGCTGCTTAAGACTCTTGGCAAAGCTCATGAGTAAAGGTTTTCGTTTGAATTCTAAAAAAATCGGGAGAATTTAGCATCCGTTTGGTCTGGATGCTTTTTTTATGTTTGATAGGCTCGCGATTGACCACTATCTCACCTAATGGTAAGCGATGATGTGGTCGAAGATAGAGCATGCTTGCCTAGAAGTAACCTATTCACTCTTGACTTAAAGACTGACTCCAACATAGTTGGGAAAAGTCTAGGCAGATTGATTGACATAATAACAATGATGTCACGTGTTAGATGACATCTATCGATAGAAAATCGTCGCTTCTCTTGACGTCTTTGAATACAAACATCAAATAAACACAAACTAATATTATTTATTTATCTCCATCATCAGGTTATGATGGTATGGCGGAAATGACGTAATGTTCGCTAAACCGGTCAGGCCAGTGTCCTAGTTCATAAATTTAAATGAAATCATAATTATTTCGTATTTCTGAGGAAAACGTAGGGTTTTCAGATCAGTGTAGATTTACTATTTAGTTTTAGTTATGGGGTAAAACTAAAAAGTGAAAATTAAGAAAAACTTTTTTGTAAAAAAAACCGGAAGTCGTTGTTAAATAACGAAGCAAGAAAACTAGAAACACCAAATTCCAAAATTAAAGTAATTTTCCATTTTTTTGTGTTCATTTTTAATGTAACGATGCCCGAATGGTCCAAACGGAGCCCTATTGCTATCACTCACGAGTCCGTCTGTCCGTCGTCTGTTACAAAATTTGTTTCTAAGTATTTTTGAACTTTAAATTTGGTGATAATGTTTATTGTTACTTAAATTTCACTAACAATTAAATACCAGTATGTTGATAAATCAGATTTTTTTTGTAATTCCCTAATTTATTACGGAACCTTAAATGAGCAAATCCGACACGCACTTGGGCCTTTTCTAAAATTGTTTTTTTTTTTCTTAATCTCGGCAACCACCAATACTGGAGAATCTAAACTTAATAAGTATTATGAATAGATACTCGTAACATTTTTTGTTTGTTTGTATGAGATAATTTTTGGAAGTTCAGATCTTATTAAGAGAATTCTTTTATTGATGGAGGGAAGCTCGTCCAAGAGGAACTCGTGGCTAAATTAATAACAGCCGCACGGGTCGAAACATCAGGTTAAGCTACGCTTGCCGGGGTTGGTCCATGGATGGGTGACCATCTTTACATACCAAGACTGAGGCACGGAGGAGTCTCGGTATGTAGGAAAGCACCTTTAAGCCGTTGGTCCCGGCCGTCAATCGTGGATCTTTGACAGTCGTTATCGTCAGAAGCCCGAAAGTCTGACAACCACTCTTAACAAGAGGTATCGTGTTACCCAGTAACTGGGTTGTGGAGGTCAGATAGGCAGTCACTCCATGTAAAATACTGGTATTCAGCTGCATTCGGTTAGACTGGATGCCGAGCCCAAGATAGTTGGGAAAAGACTAGGCAGATTGTTTTTTTTTTTTTGATGGAGGGAAGCTACACTAACGCTGTGTTACATAGTCTACCTTATTCCAGAAAACTTCACAACTCCTGTGAGATAGGCAGAGCAAAAATTGATTAATCTAACCTTCACATAACAACATGATAACTCTAGATCTACCACAGATTAAAATAATTTAGCTTTAGAAATCATATTGATTATAAATTATAATCTATGAAAGCATAAATTGAAGCTGTCACGCATATGCAAATACGTAGAGATAATTGAAGCCATTGGGGGGCAGTCTGTCTTGGAGATAAGATCAGCTGTTGATTGGGTGCGCAGGCGCATAACACCGGCGGATATGAGGGATTCGATTCTATGAGATAACCGATATTTATTTGTTTTGCACATGTTTGTGGTACTGTTTAGGTGAACTGGTTGGCTAAACGTTCACTGGTAAACATAGATCGTATATTTAGCTGGCTTCAAAAAGAGGTTGTGGTATCAAGTCTTATTTACATCTTTATACATAAAAATTAAACCTTATTTCCTTGGTCACGGCATCACGCGTGAACGGCTGGAGCGATTTCGCTAATTCTTTTTTTGTTGTGTTTTTTATTGTCAGGAGAAAGTTCTTATGAAATAAAAAAATAGGAAAGTTGCGCAGAAAGTTGTAAAATTTCAGAAAACTTAACGATTTTCACGAGTTCAGGACAACGTCTGTCGTGTCAGCTAGTAAGTTATAAACTCAAGTTAAAATTCTCGAAAGCCATCGGAAACTTTAACTTTCTTACTGTAGTAACTTCTAAAAGACAATTACCTCCTTCCCTGTTGTTCAACTGTTACTGGGTATTCTGGGGTCATAATATAATCAGCCATATAATATTCCCACTACTGGAACTGGGAATGAGCCGTAATCGATCACACGGGCCCTGTACGGGTTGGTGGATGTCATTTGTCTTTGATTTTTTTGTTATATGGAAAAATGTACTAAAACAAAAAGAGCGAATGGCAATGGCCTCCTAAAACCATGATAGATTTTAATCCATCTTCATAAATTAAAATCGCTCCATAAAAAAACTACCAATATCAATGACAAGCTACGCTTCTACCTACCCCATCTTCGAGTCAAGGCGTGATACAACACAACAGGACTTGTCAGCCGGGTCGTCGCCCCGTCACGCTCGTCAATGGAGGCTGTGCTCCTGTCAGATCCCTCATTTTTTCTTACTTATCTCCTGATCGCTGCTTTGTACCGTAATTATACTCCTAGGCGAGGACGCCACAGAGTAGCTACATCAGTTGGACAATGCTCTTGACAGTTATTTTGTGTTTAGACTTATTGGTTAATGTTAAGAATTGTTGTGAATGATTCATAGTGGTTGTTAAAGTATGATTTCAATTATTTATTTAGGTACATTTATTTTTGTTTAAGGAGCTCGTGGCTAAAGTAATAACAGACGCACGGGTCGATTCATCAGATTAAGCTACGATTGGCGGGGTTGGTTCACGGATGGTTAATATGTTATATAATACATACCGAGATCCTCCGTGCCTCGGAAAGCACGTTAAGCCGTTGGTCCCGGCTGTCAATCGTGGATCTTTGACAGTCGTTACGGGTGATCAGAAGCCCGAAAGTCTGACAACCAGTCTTACCAAGGGGTATCGTATTACCCGGTAACTGGGTTGTTGAGATCAGATAGGCAGTCGCTCCATGTCAAATACAGGGGCCCAATTCTGTAATTTTGAGTAAAAGCAACACGCCATCGACACTCTATCGACACACAACAGACATTATTTTGCCACTGTTGCAAATTTGGTATTCTGCAAAAACTTCCAAATGCTATTGACATATTATAGTAGACCAGACTACCAATTATTAAAATAGTCTAATTATGGCGTTTCAATGGCACTACAGTGGCAAGTCAATGACCATAAATAATTTATAGAATACCAAATGTCAATGACTATTCTATTGAGACACCACTGACACACTACCGATACACAATTGACAAGTTAGTTATTTAACAGAATTAGGCCCCTGGTATTCAGCTGCATCCGGTTAGACTGGAAGCCAACTCCAAGATAGTTGGAAAAAGGCGCGGGCAGATTGATTGTACATTTATTTTTGTGGAACAAACTAGTTTTAATGAGAGTTTAAATGTTTTTAGGAGAGCTAGAAAACGGAGTGTTTTATTCTGCTTATGTGATTGAACTGTAAACGTCACGGTAGCTGCCAGAATTGTGGGAGTATTCGAAATAGTCACCGCGACCTTGGCCCAGGCGACTGAAGGAACACGAGTGGGTTTTAGTCAGTAAGAGTCCCCCACCCTTCAAAAGAAAAAGCAGTTAAGTAGGTTACATTTATTTTTGTGGAACAAACCAGTTTTTATGAGAGTTTGAATGTTTTTAGGAGAGTCAGAAAAAGCAGCATTTTTATTCAGCGTGTTTGAACTGCAACTGTCACGGTAGAATAAATAGTATAAAGAGAACTTACAATAAAATCACTGGTCCATAGAGCATGTTAAATAAAATTAAGCAAACATTTATGTCATTATAAAACAATGACACAAGCATTCATCCATGTCAGAGATCTGTCGAAACTTGGACAAACAAAAACAAAACATATGTTTTTTCATAGATGACGAGCAACATTCCGTGACGTCATGCCTAAAACATTGTTTAGACGCCTCGCCTTCACACTTTTGTCCTTAGAGTCACAGAATAACAGAATTGGGTGTATAGGAGTGGTAAAATTAACCTGACATCAATGCAAGGCGCGCCAATACAGGTTAGTGTCAGTAATTTATTGATTTTCGTACGCACAACCGCATATTCAAGTCAAAAGCTCAAAATTACACAAATAAGAAGTAATGACACGTAACAAATTGTTACAGAATTAACATGGATACCCTTGTATTACCCGAAGGGTTGGGCAGAGGTGTAGCCCATAGAACACCTTCCATCTTCATCTTTTCCAGTTGCATATCATGTTTAACTCCTGTGATATTATGGAGATCGTATGAAAAAAGAACCTTGTGAGCGATAGAATGGTCGGTCAACTATCGGTTAACGGGTTGTGCGAATTAAAAAGATTTTTAAAATAAATTAATTGTCAAAACGTAAGTTACTTTTGTGAGATATCGATGGAATAAGTCCCAAGAATCGGGGGCTTACAAACTGTGAAATTCCAGGTGGAAAAATATAATAACCCTTTGCCAGACCAGCAGGTATATTCACTAACTCAGTTGACATCAATTTGATAGGCACTTTGCAGTACATTGCTGCTTTGACGTATAGGGAAACAAAATTGTAAGTACCACTACTGCCTATTGTAATCGATGTCCACCGAGCAATGTAGGTACTGCAAAGTGCCTATCAAATTGATGTCAACTGAGTCAGCGAATACACCTGCTGGATCACCAAGCCCAGGACCTCATGCTCAGCAGCAGCGCCAGACCACAGGACTCTGCCCGGGGGTTGAGGATAAATTCGAAAGAGTTACCTCGCCCCTGGGCATTCAGGGTAGGGAGGAACGGGGGTGGGTTTTAGTCAGTCAAAGTCTGACACGCCCTCCCGCTCCGCCCAGAGCGGGAAAAGTCATTGGATGATTTCCCAACCCACAAAAAAAAAAAAACCACAGGACTGTTGATACAGAACTGTTAGGTAAAGAAAACGCTTTATAAACACATTCATTGTATTTGTGCGTACAGCTAGGGAGTGGAATTCCCTGCCGGAGTCTGTGTTTCCTGATAGCTACAAACTGGGGGTCTTTAAGGCACTGTTATACGACTTCTAATGATTTTGAATTAAACATCACGTCTAAACGACTACTTTTATTTATTTGAAAAAAATATATGTTGCTCTAGACAATTTCTTTCGTAATTTGATATGTGAATATATAAAATTATATTTTTATATATTCACATATCAAATTAATTTGTAAAATTATGTCTAACGCGGATGAAAAATTGAGAATCAAGCGTATTTTTATGAAACCTCCATCATTTTAAAGATCATTTAATTATTTATATTTTAGTATAATACCTGTTGTTTAATGTACAATAAATTAATAATGCGTCTAATTTCGGACAGCGCTCCTTGATGGGCGACTCCTATTACTGGGTGGACGTACGACGCGTTACATGAGCTCAGCATAGAACACGCAAGCTAACCAATCAAGGTCGTTGTCAGTTATAGTGAATAAGGTTACTTCTAGGCAAGCGTGCTCCATCTTCGAACACATCACCGCTTACCATCAGGTGAGATAGTGGTCAGAAAATAAAAGTAAAAAAAAAAAAATCGTTAGTCCCGGTTGTCCCACTGTATTGAGTGGCGTATGGCGATTCGATTCCTTGATCTGACCTGCGGGTCACGGTTCAGCTCGCCGGCTGAATGGCTGTGCGGTACAACACTTGTTTCGATTTACAATCGTGGTACGATTGAGCCATCAAGAACAAGAAGCGTTGTTTGTATGAACTTTGTATGTTGTTCCCGTTAGAGGGTGGGCAGAGTTCGAAGACTTGGTAGATTATATCGTGGTTAAGTTTCAAGGCAATGATACTGGTAATAGAAACATTTAAGTGTATATTTATGATTAAGATCCAGTCTTCAATTATTATTTTTTAGTAGGAAATAAAGAAAGAAAAAGCTTTATTTTGTAACTCGCACAGAAAAAACACGAAATTAGGTAAAATATTTATAAGACATGGCAACTAGGAAATAATAATAATAAACAACATAATAGCAATATATAAAAGACCTATGCGAGGCCAAAAAAGATCCTAACTCAGCATATGCTGCGATATTGCTAGTAATCCATAGTGTCCCACAGCTGGGCCTGCAGTCTCGACATTGATAGCGATCGCTACGTCCTAACGATCACTCGCTGCTTCGGAAAAATAATTTATTTTCTTGAAATATGTACAGAGACCAGCAGATCAGTTGATCAGTTTTCATGAAAAATAGTGCTTGCAAGTTAAAATTTACACCGTCTCTGTACATATGTCAAGAAAATCAATTATTTTCAAGTCCATTAATTAAGTCCAGAAATGTCACGTGGTCAACGGGAATCCCAAATATTTTGGACCTCCAACAACCGCTATCTTTGTTTTTTAAAATTAATAGGTTAGCGCTTGACTACTATCTCACCTGGTGGTAAGCCTAGCTTGTACCACCAGGTGAGATAGTAGTCGTAGAATACCCTGCCGGAGTCTGTATTTGCTGATAACTCAGCAGAATTCTATTCCTTAGCTGTACGCAAAATGAATATGTTCATCGCTTATAGAATGTCAGTTTTAAACAAACTGATATTAAGACCCTGGAGAATAAAGGTACTAAGTATTCCTCTCTCCTTTTCGGAGGGTTTCGTTAGGTCTAATTTAACTGCTGTCTTGACTAAAGAAAAGAAACACAAATACCGTTTCTGATTACAAATAATCTTGACCATCAATTTGATCGTATGACAATCGGTCACAAAATTACTCTAAAACTAACTACAATTTCTAAACAATAAACAGAGCTTAGTTACGAGAACTGACCGCTTGATCGATGAGTAGTGCCACAATCGCCGTGATATTGACCATCGATCGTATCGATGTATCATCTACTGTTAGTTTTATCGATATTACTTAGGAGCACAGTTTAGGTACAACACTATTTTGATAGAAAGGCCTCATGCTGTATATCAGAAAAGTTCTTGAAGCTTTAGATTGAAAGTGACTATTTAATTTATTTACAATAAATATTTAAAATAGTTAAAAATAAATAGCAAATAGTTATGTACATACAGCTTGGCAAAAAAGAGTCTGGAATAAATGAGGTCGCCAGTATCGCAACTGTGGCAACCCGGAATACTACTACTCAACAGTTTTTGATTTTTGTTATTTTTGGGGATATGATCCCAATTCCAAGTGGTTGGTTCGGTCCCTCGGACGCTACGCAAACACCATGGAAGGCTTCAATGTCCAGTTTCATTTTTAATTTCAGTTGTCACCGCGTCAGACTTTTTTTGCCAAGCTGTACATACCTACATACATCACCACTTACAACTTCCTTCATTGTATAAGTACTTTATCTGATGCCAGAAATAAATCATCACTATTATTCACTTTTAACGAATAAAAAATCTGCACAACTATCGATAACTAAAGTCACACATTAGGTTAGGCGCATCACTAGAGCCCTGAATGATTTAATGGCTTTATTGGTTCATAAATAAATATTTAATTCATTGATTGGCGTGAGTACACATTATGTAGTCATGTCCAATGAATGGAATTCGAACCATGTGTGTTCAGAATAAATTAGATATTTAAATAAAACATGCAAGCTTGATTAAATAATTAATTAGTCGGCATAGTTCTTTATAACGGGGGATAAAATACACAAGATTTAGTGGCCACGTTTATTTCCTCTCACGGAGAAAATATTATGAAGATATTTATTTTGACAGCTTGCATGATTTTAGCTTCCTTCCTTTGATGATTTACAGTCATCTGCATAGAATTACTGGAATTTAATCTATTCTGTTACACATAACGAATATTTATGTAAACAAGCGGTCGCCTAGTGGTTGAATTGTGTGTGTCAAACGTATGGTAGTGTGTGTAATGAATTTTTTACAAAATATTAGCTTTCCGTTATTAGCGTCGGCAGAACTATTTTCAGGGGATGCATCTTTAGCACATGGGGCCTCATACAGAGATAGAACTAAAACAATCCAAAAAAAAAAAGTATTCAAGAGCGAGCGACGCGACCTCGAAAAATTCAGTTTCTCGGAGGCTTATTTAATTATTATTTTTTAAATTTTGATCGATTTTGTATGCCAGGGGGGCAAAAAAGGGGGTGAGGACCCCCTTCCGGCGCTCGTGCATTCCGTACTCCTACATAACATACAGAGTGTAACGGAAAGGTGTGGTCATATTTTAAGAACCGGTTCTGCCCATGGATATAAACAACTTTCTTTAAGAAAAAAACTTTTTTACAAAAAAATAGAACCGACTTCCAAAAAAAGTGCAAAATAATTTTAATTTCGGAAGTCGGTGTTCCTGTTTTGTGTCTTCGTTTTTTGACACCGACTTCCGAAATTAAAATTATTTTGCACTTTTTTTGGAAGTCGGTTCTATTTTTTTGTAAAAAAGTTTTTTATTTTTCACTTTTTAGTTGTGGTTCCCCATTAAACTGTTGCGCGGTTGATTTGCTGTCAATTTTTGAAGAGTTCCGTTGTCTGTCTCCGAAACCCATCATCAGATCTTTTTTAAATTTAAATGGGACCATTTCGGAATAAACCCCTTTCGAACAAAAAAGAATTTTGCAAATCCGTCAATATATGACGGAGTTATGCCCGAACATACATAAAAAAAAAAAAAAAAAAATACAAACATCCGAATTGATAACCTCCTCCTTTTTCGAAGTCGGTTAAAAAATTTAAAATTCCCAAAAAAAAAATTGACTTTCCATACAAAGTTATCATCAGCTGATCAATATTTGTATGGGAGGTAAATTTTTTTTTTGAGAAATTCCTCAGGTTTTCTTGAAAATAGTTGTTCATATCGATGGGCAGATCCAGTTCTTAAAATATGACCACACCTTTCCGTTACACCCTGTATAAACTTTAACTTTGTCAAATTTCCGTCCGCGTAATTTTCGTAAAAATGGGTACAAAGTATTTGCTTCACGTTAATAAATAGATTAAGTCACGTAACTGCATTCCGAAAGCCGAATGTCGTAGGTATCAATCAAGCTTTGTTGCAGATAGACAACAGCCAAACAATAAAGATCGCACATTCCAAACCCTTCGTCAAGTTCTGATTGAGACAATAGAATAGTGATGGGACGCATCGATAAATTGGTCCCGTTGAGTGATTCGGGCATCCCGCGGTCGGCCGGCCGGTCTCACCGGTTCCGCGGCATAGTACCGCGGGTCCGCGGTCCCGCCCCCCTTCCGTAATCGTACGATAACCAGCTTGGCACTGGTCGCGGGAATTTGTACTACTTTGTATCAGTTATCTTTTATAGTGGGCTTGACAGAGGATAAAAGATGATGTCATTGTATTGTGAAATGCTGATTGTTATGTGAAGACAAAGAGTTATTTATTTGTCTGTTGCGGAATAACATCTTTAGTTTCTAGGTAAGATATCCTACTTAATTAGTTTTTGTTATACTTTTTAAAACTGCCTGCCTTATCATTACGTCAGAGTCAATTAATTTACTAAATGGGCATGCGACTCGTTTGCCAAACCATTGGTAGGTTGGTAGCATGCTCTGTAACGTAGGGATTTGCACAAGAAAATAGAGGCCTATTCACAACAGTCAGCGAAAAGGGCTGCGGATAATGATGACAAAGAAAGAAAAGAAAGAAAGAAAATGAGAAGGATGCTCTGTAAGCAGTTATCGGCTTTTCTTCTTTTTCAGTAGGTATGTAGCAACCTGGATAGCTTTATCATTAGCCTCATGTAAATCCCTCAAATTGCAGGTGGTTGTGTATGCTGGACAGGCAAGGAGGTGACGCATGTCCTGTGAAGGGGATTCACACTAGCACTGAGTTTGGGATGGGTCAAGGATAACCCATCTGGCTAGATTATTTCTACAACGACCAACCTGGGTCCGCAATCGATTAAGAGATTTCCAGATTGGAAATCGGTTATAATAACGTTAATTTCGGATTCTAATACCCTTACTAATTCCGCGATCAACAGGTAACTTTGTAAAAAAATCTTCAGGAAGTCCCACCAAACCCAGAACAGTTGGCATCCCTAGTCCAGGGGTTGATAAATGCGTTCACTTGATGGAGACTTATTCGTTATTACAGCGTTATCGGATTGCGGTAACATGACGACAATATTATGCGAGACCCCATCAGCGCGGGTTTTATCTGATGTGGAAATAATGTAGACCTCCGTATGATTGCTGCTTGCCTAATGTCAGTAACTGAAGGATTTATTGCTGTAATACTATAAGCCTGGCTGGTAAATATTGATGTATTTTGAAATCGTAAAGTAGCCGCCAAAGAAATTTTTTGATTATTATTTAAAAGTCTAAAATAGTTATATTTTTACAAGCATTGTCTTTTTGACTTAAGTTCTCTCGATTTCTTTGAGATTGTGAGTTAAGTTAAAGTATCAAATATATATGACTCTCCTTCCCATCATGTTGTCCTCTTATCCAAGACTTCAAAGCTCCATTGTTAGTACATATTTGCATGCAGCCCCGCGATTGATTGGCTCATTCCGATGATTGATTGTCCCGCGCCAGTACAACACTATACCTGTATTATAGGGAAGGCGGATACACCGGTCGTCGTCAAAGAAGTTACTTAGAGAATGTATTTTTTATTCTTTATTATAAGATTTGCGTAGGTACCTACTTTTTGTTAGATATGTATTGAGATACATACATAAACTCACGTCTTTTTGCGATGGGTTAGGCAGAAACTACAAAAAAATTGAATGAGAATTATGAAAATGAATATATATATAATGGTGAATGATGAATTTGAGTTTCTGGAAACATAATATTAGACTTTAAAAAACGTTTTCATATTTTTTTGTAACTGTGAATTTCAGAGTTGGAATGGAGTTATTAAAAATAATAATTAAACTATTTACATAATATAGGTACATGGGGCGTGTTTAAGCAGTAATCAACTATTGATTCGCCATTTTTGCCCGGCTAATTTGTCATGCTGGCAAGAGAATATAATATATCTCCATGTTTGACACATAGATAAATAAAATAAAAACATTTATTTCCTGCAAACTACAAATTATCCGTTATGTTTTTTATGTTAGTGTTGTTTCATTTTTAATAAGGTTAGTTTCAACTGAATGGTATGTTATAGTTTTGTTATTATTGAACCATAGATATTGTCTCTAAAGATATATCTAAGAGAAGAGAGCAGTTAAAATTATAACTCCATAAAAGACTACAGACTGCACTTTCGTAACTCCAAGCAATTACGTCAGAATGAATAAAAGTAAACGTTTTTATTATTTAACTACTGTTAAGGACGTTTACAGTCAAACTTGGTAGTTAGTAAAATATTATTTAGGGCCGATTTCACCAATTCTAAACGTTCAGTTTTCGACGTTTAAGCTCGCTTAAACGCATTTAGCCGCTGTTATAAATCTGAAGAGTTTGTTTGTTTGGTTAAACGCACTAATCTCAGAAACTATTGAATTGAATTGAAAAAATAATTTGGTGTTGGATAGTCCATTTATTGAGGAAGGCTATATAGGCTATATAACATATTCAGCATCAATGAAAAATGTGACAAAAATCGGGAAAAAAAATCCCTTTGAGAGCTTCAGTTGTTGTGTTTAAGGTTAACTGACTATAATCATTTTTATGGTTTTTATTTTTTACGCTAAGCTTAGTTCAGTAAAACTTAGTTTATAGAGCGAATGGTGAAATCGGCCCTAAGTCTCTGTCTACCAAGAAATGCAGCGTAGTTTAATTAAAAGCGAAGCAGTAAATGCTACGAAATATTAACTTAATTGGGTAGAATATTGGTATTCCTTTTTATTATGTGAACATAGATTTTTTTTAATGTGTAGTATGCCAGTTTTACTGGTATGTTTGATTGGTGCGTGAAACTTGGATACTTTTGTATATTTTTAATTTTGTCTGTATTTTACTTAGTATGTTTACATTTTTTGTTAAATATTAATTAACGTTGTTCTCTTATGCAATTGCACAATGTTTCTTCCTAAATTTATTGCAATGTATGTACGGCCTTGGCGTACCTAATAAATAAATAATTAAACTTGAGTGTTATACACCCTACCGTTATAGTAGTAGAATAACGAACATTTTTCAATAAACCGTTCTATTGAATGACTGGGAAACTCCAATCTTTCAATTATAAGCCATCTCTTGTTTAACACTCAACATACGTTTCGAGATAGTCAACAAAAATAATTATAATTGCATGCCCGACAACAGTGCTCTTCACCCTACTGGACGCTAACAGTATTCTGTAACGGCAGTTATTATTCAATTGTTGTAATAATAATATGCAGATGAAAATCTAGAGGCTGCCCAGCATCATTATTAGAGGATTTCATTAATCATTGCCCAGGTATCTAGGAGATATCATTGAAAAAATATCCCACAGATATAATTGGGCGGATACAGCTGATTACGGGTTCATCTATATCTGGTAGTAATGTTTCGTGAAAAAAAAAAATTTAAACAAAACGTTTTTGTTTTTTTAGTGTAGGTAATCGTCATGTGATATCGAAACATACTAGTATGGGTTTCGTCAGTTAATTTGAGCATGTTTGTTCCTAAGTAAGTAAGGGTAAATTGCTCACAGAACAGATGGTCGATGGGGCCGAAAAGTTCTGGAGTGGCGACCAAAGGTCTCCCACAAGGTGGACCGATGACCTGCAAGCGTATTCGCTAACTCAGTTGACATCAATTTGATAGGCACTATGCAGTACATTGTTCGGTGGACAAAGATTATATGTATAATAGGCACTACGGTTTTCCTATACGTCAAAGCAGAAATGTACGGCAAAGTTAGCGAATACGCCTGCAGGTTTGAGTCGTGGGCATCTGATGGATGCGAGACGCACAGGACCGGTCATTGTGGTGACACTTGGGGGAGGCCTATGTCCAGCAGTGGACGTCTTTCGACTGAAAGGATGATTATGTTGTTAAGTTCTTAAATGAATGTCAATTAGGCCCACTTGCACCGCGAATCACTAAATGCATTTAGCGCTAAAGGGATTTAAATCAATATCCATTTCTGTCAATTCGTTTGAAGGTGAGATAGACAGAAAGATGTTTTAAATACATACAGCGTTAAATGTATTTAGTGATTGAGTGGACCTTAAGCATTGAACCATTTGTGGTCAAATAAGATGTAATGATGACGGCTTCGCGCGAATGCAAAAAAATCAATAATTGTAATGAAATCTTATTTTTAATATGGGTTTTTCATAGCCAATAATTTTTTTTTTTTTATAACACAATATCGTACTATTTTGTACAATATATTCACAAATTATGTAATTATTAAACATTAAGAGCTGTGAATGTGAAAAATGACTCTCCCTTCCTTTAAAAACTCTTTTTCTAAAATGTTCGTAACTAACTTTTTAGACCTAGGTACCTTGCGTATGTGTACCAAGTTTAATTAAAATCAGTTCACTCATTTCTAAGAATAAGGACTTGCGAGAATGTATGAAATACCGCGAGGAGTAAACGCTCTTACTCGTAATTTAATAACTTCATCAAGCCCACGAGAAACTCTCAGTCAGAACAATAAGCAGAGCAGCTATTAAGCTGTTATCAGTTATTTCATGAATGGATTTGGCAACGGTACAGCGGCGGGTCATTGTCCCGCGCGCGCGATAACCTGCGCATGCGCCGACTTGAATGAAACTTCCTTAGATTGTGTCTGGATTGTTACAGGTAGGTGATGTGTATTCTACTAGCCTAATGGATCCATTAAACTTGTACTTAGTGGATGAATTTTTGATTAATTTAAGGGAATCAGTTTTTTTTGAACTAACCCACCGACTGACTAACCCAGCGTGCTATTAATTTATGTATCGTTAGTAATTTAGTATGTATTTAACTCCCATTGTCTTCTTATTCTGTTCTAAGCAAACTGTTATTTGCGAATCTTTCGTCTTACGAAGTTCTGACTTAAGGCGCTATTAACTGCCAATGACCTTGAGTGGTTAGCTTGCGTGTTCTGTGCTGAGCTCACGTAACACGTCGTATGTCCTCCCAGTAATAAGACTGCTCTATCAAGGAGCGCTGTCCGAAATTAGATTATTACACATAAAACAACAGGTATTAAACTAAAACACTTAGACTAAATTATAAATAATTAAATGAGCTTTAAAATGGTGAAGGTTTCATAAAAATACGCTTTATATTTTTTTGCTTGATTCTCAATTTTTTATCCGCGTAAGACATAACTTTAAAAATTAATTACACTATGTTATAAAATTATAATTTCAAATATTCTCAGATCAAATTACGACGAAAATTGTCTAAAGTAATATATATTTTTTTCAAAGAAATAAAACTAGTCGTTTAGACGTGATGTTTAATTAAAAACCATTAAAAGTCGCATAACTGCGCCTTAAGAATTACTCCATAGTAGCCTGGAGTTTGGAAGTTGGTGGTGTGACGTGCCTCGGTCCTGTCTGTAAAACCCGTTGGTCCTGCGCCTGATCTCTCCCCGGTCGTGTATTGCCGTCCCATCGGACTATGAGGGTAAAGGAACAGAGAGTGCAGCTATGTTTGCGCACACGCTTGTGCACTATAATATCTCCTGCGTATTGATTTGTAACAAGGCAGTGTTAAAGCCTTGTTTATTTTTTGACCTCTATTCCAAAATTACGTTCTTTGCTACCTTTATTAATTTCAAATTCAAAAATTACTTAGTTTTCTCTGTCAAGTCTCTGTTTTGATATTAAAAGAGCAGTTCTAATTCTGCAGCCGAGCTAGTAGAAGCTCCTCATTGACTCTTCAAGTGTCAGTTACCAGTTTCTTAGAATTAAAAATGTAATTTTTTAATTTTGTTGTATGTGTGTATTTAAGTCTGTATTTATTATTGTATTTTTTATCCGCTTATTCTTTCCCTTAAGTTGCACCTGCCACGTTCCGTCTCTGCACCACCCTAAGGTCGACTGGTAGAAAATGCCTAAGGCATTAAGTCCGGCATTGTACAGTAATTCTTACTTGTGCATTAAGTTTAATAAATAAATAAACCATCTTGATATCACCGACTCTCTTTCCTCTCACGTCATTCTTCCCAACATCCATCCATGTTTTCGGTCACCATAGTATGAACATATTATTAAGGATTAGTGTTCCTTTTGAATCAAACATCCCAGAGTTTTTGCTAATGCAAGCATTAGATTCGGAACAGGTTTGTTTTTTAACGTAAGCCTTTTTTGTTGGTTCTATCGACCTTAGATGTTGAGGCCAAAGACATTAGGCTGAACAAAAAAAAAATACAAGATTTTATACACTATGAATACGGCTATGATCTTACCGGCTTTATAGAGGCATGTCGAAAGCCCGATCAAGTGTCTGGCAGATAAACTGCTAAATCTCATAGCCAAAACATAATGGTCTTTTGGTTGTTCTTATTGGTTTGTCAAAATGAAATCAACCAATGAATGACGAGAGCAGTGGTGGCCCAGTGGTAACAGCCGCGACTTACAAGTTGTAGGTCGTGAGTTCAAACCCACGCCGGCGCTTTACTTTGTGTAAATTATTTCATCACCACTGCTCTCAAAACGGTGAAGGAAAACGAGGAAACCGGAATGTCCTAGAACCAAAAATTCGGAGACAGCCCGCATTGGGCCCGTGTGGTGGATTACGGCCCACATCCTCTCACAGAGAGGAGGCCTGTGCCCCAGCAGTACAAGGCTGATGATGATGATAATGAATGAAGGACGAGAATTTAAAATTTAAAATATTTCAACGAGTCACTATTGGCTCTTCGTTGCTTCCACTACTCTAAAAAGAATAAGCTTATGTACCTACCTACTAGCTTCTCCAGCGGCTTTGCCTGCGTGGAATTCGTACTTTCCCCATTATGAAGTATAGCCTATGTGCTATTCCAGACTACAATCTATCTCTATGCCGTAAGCTCGTGGCTAAAGTAATAACAGCCGCACAGGTCGATCCATCAGGTTAAGCTACGCTTGCCGGGGTTGGCCCACGGATGGGTGACCATGTCTACATACCGAGACTCCTCCGTGCCTCGGAAAGCACGTTAAGCCATTGGTCTCGGCTGTCAATCGTAGATCTTTGACAGTCGTTACGGGTCGTCAGAAGCCCGAAAGTCTGACAACCAGTCTTACTAAGGGGTATCGTATTACCCAGTAACTGGGTTGTGTAGGTCAGATAGGCAGTCACTCCATGTAAAATACTGGTATTCAGCTACATCCGGTTAGACTGGAAGCCGACCCCAAGATAGTTGGGAAAAGGCGCGGGCAGATTGATTGAATCTATCTCTGTGTTGTTATAGCGGCGACAGAAATACATCATGTGTGAAAATTTTAACTGTTTAACTATCACGGTTCATGAGATACAGCCTGGTGGCAGACGGACAGATAGCAGGACAGATTCTCGTTTTACCCTTTGGGTAGGGAACCCTAAAAACATACATCCATCCATCCAAACTTTAATTGGATGAACTAGGATATTGTCGAAGTATACTTCAGTCATCATACTGGCAAAACATTTTGCTATCACACATTACAATAATAAGAAGACCACACACCGTCAAACCAAACAAGAATTTAATTATGATAAACTTATCTGTAACAAAAGATATAAAAATAATAACTACCTACCTAATTTCTTTGCAAAAAATAACAGTTCGTAGAACCGAATGTCTTGTGATAAGGAGACGTTTGACCGGAAGTTTTGACCTCCTTGCTAAAGGTCGGGGCAGGGCAGTAACTGGTCCAACGGGCCAACGGTCCAATGTTGGGCCAATGATGTGGTCCAACGACACGGCGATCCAATTACATTGAGATTTACATAGAATTGGAGCGTTCGATGCTGACGCTGACGGCGAAAGGCGGAGAGATTTTTGGACGGACAAGTTTGCACTGTCAGACAAAAAGTTATCTGGGTAGGTAGATACTTTAAGTATTCTGAGTGTGCTACGGAGTCAAGTGATTAATATTATGCTTTTTAATTAAATGTTATAAAACTTGATTAATCACACGATAAAATTTGAGTTGTGGGAAGATGAATATTATGGCCTGTAAATCAAATGTTTTTGTTCACTATTTGGTTACAATTAAGTCAAGATTGAGTTTGTGTCATCGAAAAGATTAGCTAGACTCTGCGTTACGAGTGCTAGCTTTCCAGGATGCGCCGGGCGTTTGGAATCGCAGTTAAATATTTTTAGCGCCGTACGAGGAGGCTTCACAAACTCAGTGCCTCTCAGTGCACAACCACCTGCATACTGAATGATCTAAACGAAGCCAATGATAGAGCTGTCCAGGTGGCTACATACTGGTCGAACAAAATTTGAGTCAAAAACGATACGAAAAGATGAATATTAAGCCAAGTATCCTTGGAAGTAATCTTGCTGTTCTTACGATTACATAGTTAAAAGGGGAAAGCAGGAGAATGGATACAAATACATATCATGTCGTGCAGACAAGGAAACTCGTCACTTACAACCTATCATCAATATATAAACTAGCGACTCGCCCCGGCTTTGCACGGGTACAGTCATACACACAAACCTTCCTCGTTTATCGCTCTTTCTATTAGTGAAAACCACAGAACATAAAAGTCTGATCTGTGGTGAAAACTGTATTAAAATCCGTAGCGTGGTTTAGAAGATGTAAGCGGAGAAACAAACAAACACAGTGATTTTGTTTTACACTATTTAGAGATGATCACTTATGATTCTGACGTTCACAATGGGCCCCTTAGAATAGTATAGAATAGAAAACATTTATTCGACACAGACACAACACAACAGCAACAAACCAAAGGAAAAGAGAAGTACACAAACACACACACACACTCTTCAGAAGGCTTAAAGTCACCCAAAGGGCAATGGAGAGGGCTATGATCTGAGATTCCTTGCGTGATCGAATTAGGAATGATGACATCCGCAAGAGAATTAAGGTTACCGACATAACCCGAAGAATCGCCAAACTGAAGTGGCAGTGGTCGATGGGGCCGAAAAGTTCTGGAGTGGCGACCACGTACCGGAAGATGCAGTGTGGAAGGCCCCCCACAAGGTTGACCGATGATCTGGTGAGGGTTGCGGGTAGCCGATGAATGCAAAACGCACAGAACCGGTCATTGTGGCGACATTTGGGGGAAACCTATGTCCAGCAGTGGACGTCTTTCGGCTAAAATGATGATGACGACTTATGATTTCATGTTTGAAGTTGTCATATAACAAAAAAAAAGTTAACTTTGAAAATACTAAACATGCAACATTTATGTGGTTTAACAATGGTGTACCTACTAAGTGGAGTACCGGTAAGTAGTGCAACTTTTGTTTCAGTGACAATGTCGAGAAAGTCGTTAGCACTCGACGGTAACGCAAAACACATCCTGCGGAAAGGTCAGCTGCGCAGGCGCACATTTATGAAAACTAGTCTTATACTAAGGGCATATTAGTCTTATACAAAAATATAGTGTAGCTATCTACTCGTAGCAGTTTTAATAAATACGATTGTTTGTTTGTTGTTAATCTAGGAGTACTGATTACAAAAATTATTTCACTGCTACGAGTAGATAGCTACACTATATTTTTATTCCATAAAACTATACAGTTCTCAGTGCTGTACCATAGAATGGAAGCCGCGGGAATACCTAGTTTTGATACAATGAAACTGGAGTTTTCTAATAAAAGTGTCACTTAGCATCGGCGAGTATTTGGAAGCTCCAAACAGTGTTATAATTTCAATGAGAGCTCAGTAGGTACTCAGTAGTATATTTCCCATCTTCAGTTTTTGACTTGGCGAAAGGTTCTAAAGCAAGCTTCGGATGGGTATTCTAAATGGCCGTAGGTATCCTAAATGAACACAGGTATCCTAAATGGCCATGTATTCTTAATGGGTGTAAAAAGACAGTTTCCGAAGCCGAAAGCCACATATTCTACCCATTATTTGGATCATTTTATTTCACTAGACCATACCTGGGAATCCACTGGTTCTGGAGATATTGAAGGTCAAAGTAACAATTTTTTTTTTACTTTTTAACGAAAATGAATTCAAAGTGTTATTACTAAACTTTTTTCCAAACAATCATAACCTGAATTTGAATTTCTTTTTTCGAAATTACGCATTTGCAGTTACAAAAACGCAATGAATATCAAACATATCCAACAAGTACCTACGTGACTTAGAGTGAAATGGCGGGGTTTAACTCCACTTGCCTGGGATCGCGTTATTTTGCGCACAAGAAAAATTAGTTTTTGTTTTCATTCCTAAAAATAAAAGTCATTTCCCAGCAATAATTTTTGCGCAAAGCTACTTTCTTAGACGTAGGTACAGTATGCGTAGTTAACGGATAGTGATGTGTCTCTTTACACCCTGTATATAAAGCTACAGGTATCATAAATTTCCATGGATATTCGAAATGGCTATGGGTATCCTGAATAGCCGTGGGTATCCTTAATGGCCATGGGTATCCTAAATTACCATGAGTTGCTTTTTCGGTAGGTATAAGACGGGTTGGATCTTTAAAACTCTTCGAAAAGGGTACATAAGTACTATATTTATATATTTTTATTCTGCTTAGTTTAAAAAGAATAAATACTTTTTTTGAAAGCTCTATAAGTATCTCCTTTCGCAATTATCCGGTATTTTCGGTACCCGAGTCAAAGAATGAATGAAACGACTGATCTACATCCGCTGACCTATATGTATGAGCATATCCAGAATTTGTTGATAAGACATTGTAATTAATATAAATTATGTTATCGGGATAGCGTTTAGGAAATAGGGTTATCAATAGAAAATGAAGTCAAGGATGAAAAGCAGCTGTAGTACAATTTTTTTTTTGTGGTCTCTTAAGTTTACGAATTTTCCTGTTTAGCAATTCTTTTCAATTTAGTAACTTTATCTAATTCATTGTATAATGGAAAGGTTTGAAAATTTAAAAGTACAACTTTGATGTAGTACGACAACTGAAGTAATAGGTATTACGTTTAGTCGGTTAACCAGACAACATGGACAGTTTTGACGTGGTTTTGATGCTAGAGACTTTATTTTTGGTTTACCTATCTTTAGTTAAATACATAAACAAATAGAGTATAGGTGCCTGGTGCACTAGCTTCTGACGTTTTATAAGTGCTCAAGAAGGGTTAGATTTGCGGTTTCCAGTATTTCTCTCGAAAGCTCACCTTAAACTCAATCAAATCAGTATTCAGGCCTAATACTTTCGAATACGTATGTGACACTAAACTCTATCTATTTTGTCGTATTTGGGTTCCACATCAAACGTGGACGTGCCTTAATAATATCAGCATGTACTGCAGGTTCCTATTGAGAAGTACCTACCATAATAAATGGGCGTATGGAGAAGACACGAGCATTGACCAAGAACCACGCTTGCTCATATCGTGGTGGCGAATTTTATTTATTTAACGTTTATGTACAATAATAGTGGTATATAGGCGGACTTAATGAAACAAGGCATTCTCTAATAGTCACTACTATTTTGTAACACACACTTTTGGTTCAGATCTACGCCAGTTTCAAAGAACCTCCTCGCCATCACAAATTCACGATATTGATACTTACCTAACTACATTTTTAACAAAGAGAAATATTCGAAATGGCTTACAAAATTGTAGTGACTGTAGAGGCACGAGAAGAAGAAGAAGGTACATATTCAAACATACCATATTTGAGTCCAAGCCACGTCCTATGGAAGGGCTGGTAGCGCCTCATTGGCGGGGGCCTGGGCTTCCGATATAGGGGCCCGCACGCCGGGGTGCAACACAGGTGGAAGTATCGCTTATCCCGGATCTTCTCTGCTGCCTTCAGCCGCTCTCGGGCCAGCCTGCCGGCACAGCGCCGAGGACTGGAGACGGCCACAGCCGAAGACACCACGGCCATCGCCGTGACAAGAAACCACCAACGCATCACTACAACATCCTTTCACTCACAACCCATAATGTTTCCAAACCATTCTCACATTATAATCACTCCCTCACTCACTTATTCAACACGTGACTTATCACCAAGAAAACACCGTACAACACTGATTAAAGTTTCAAACAAGCATAACTGAGCTCCAAACAAACCGAGAAAGCCATTCATTAGAAATAGAACATAAACGTGGAACAGTTTATGCAAAGCTGATTAAGTTTAGCACTGTAGGTTTTTTTGCAGACACTACAAATAACGACTATTAAAATTTTTGGTTCAAATCCTCGTCTCGAAGTCACAGTTTTCTGACACAGTGTTGTTTGTGTGTAACAATGAATGAACGTCTCCGCGTGTTGTTGTTCGGAGTTGGAACGGCTCGGGCGGTAGCAGGAACGTGCGTGCTCGCCGGCGGTGACACGACGACTGGCAGGCAGACCGAATTGTATCCGAGGACTACGCACCACACTATCCTGGGCACCTAAGATCTCGCTTTTAGGCAAACTTTGAAAGCTTTGATGAGCTTTATTTCCGAAGGTAAAAATCAAGAATATCTAAGAAAAAAAGAGTAAAATTCTAGATCACTAACATCAAATCATCACAATCATCAAAGCCAGAGAAGATTAGCGGAAAACAGAGGCTTTCTTACATGGGACGGAAACAAAAATTGTATTTGAACATTGTGTTGGTGTAATAAAACTTGAAGATCACGTAATCAGCTTAAGCATTGATCTTCATGGCCTTTAGATGTAGATAATAAAAAAAACGAGAGAGACGAGAGTGAAATAATAAAATATTTTTTGCCAAAATGAAATAGTATGTCGGAATACTCGGAATGACTTGGTTAAAAGTCCACGGATGAAAAGGAACGTCTATAATAAACTAGCTGTTTCCTATGGTTTCGCTCTCATGGCTTATCCCACGGAAACTGTAAATTTTTCGGAATAAAAAGTAAATATAGAGTGTCTTTGTATCAGTCAAAGTATTACAAACAAACAGGTTTACTTAAAAAAACTTTTTTTACAAAAAAATAGAACCGATTTCCAAAAAAGTGCAAAATAACTTTAATTTCGGAAGTCGGTGTTTCTGGTTTTGTGTCTTCGTTTTTTGACACCGACTTCCGAAATTAAAGTTATTTTGCACTTTTTTTGGAAGTTTTTCCATTTTTTTGTAAAAATGTTTTTTATTTTTCACTTTTTAGTTGTGGTTCTCCATTAAATTGTGTTAAAAATACATATACATTAGATCTCAGCAATCGTGGTTAATTTGCTGTAAATTTTTGAAGAGTTCCGTTGTCTGTCTCCTAAACTCATCATCAGATCTATAAGAAATTTAAATGAGACTATTTCGGAATAAATCGTTTTCGAACAAAAAAATAATTTTGCAAATCCTGAAGAATTTAATACATATATGATGGACTTATGCCCGAACATACCTACATAAAAAAAATAATGCAAGCATCCGAATTGATAACCTCCTTCTTTCTGAAGTCGGTTAAAAAATAGTTTAGATGACAGCAAACTCAACAGTACTAGTCAGCATACGACAAGAATAAACTTAACACGGGCGCCATGTTAATGCAATTCTATCAACAAGAAAATGTGGACATCTCACAAAAAAGCGTCATCTTATCGTCTTCTGGGCTGGCACGCGAGTCCACTAATTAGGCCGAGTTCTGATCTAGAGATTGCCGCGGTGATAAGTGATGATAAAAACGCGCGGGTGGTCGGCCGGTCCCTGGCCCACGTCCATCACGCTGATAGCCCGAGTGGGTAGACAGGTGTCCATGTAAACTAGCTGGGAACTTCACTGCGAAGACCTCCTTCCTCGACTGTGATGAACATGAGGGTTCAATTCCTAAGTTGGCCAAAATGTAATTGGAGTTTCAGGAATTTCTCAGTTGCAGTGCGGAATCAGGACTACAACCTGTAGGACATACAAATATTTGTTCCGTACGGGAAACGAACCCGCGACACGCAGCGCAACAGCCAATCGTTCAAAAGGCTAGGATAATTGAACCGGCTAAATGTTTATTTATTTATTTTTATTTTATTTATTTATTTATTTATAGAGGCACACCAACGACTTATTTACAAATAATTTCAACAATATTTTAAAACAATTAAGAGGGATCCTGTGTAAAAAAGTCAATTATAGGCGTGCACAACATTCACAGACTATTCTATGAATGTTGTGCACGCCTAGTATAATGTATTTATTTAATGTGTAATTAATTAATACATTATTATACTACATCATCTGCCTAGCCTTTTCCCAACTATCTTGGGGTCGGCTTCCAGTCTAACCGGATGCAGCTGAATACCAGTACTTTACATGGAGCGACTGCCTATCTGACCTCCACAACCTTATTATACTACGAATTTTGAAAATAAACAATAAATATTAAGGTACGTAAAAAATCAATAACGAATGTCGGAACTTGAAATTAAATCGTTAACATTATTACCATTCAATTACAGAAGATTAATGTTAAATTATTACATATGTATGTGTTGGTTTGTACTTCAGTACACCACATCACCACTACCTAGCTCTGTACTGAATACTGGCGGGGTGTAATGTTTATTAGTAAAAAACTATTTTGTTAGTTGAACATTGACTGGCTCAGAGAAAGTGGTAACGAAGTTGCAAACGAGACGAGCATATGAATGTGTAACAATGAACTAAACTTATGTAAACGTGCGCTAATAAGCTGAATGAATGACCCAACTGTCAGCGTGATAGTCGTGAATGTCAAGGATTCATAGTCTCCAACGGAATCCGCCGGTTTATTCTGTTAAGGCTAGCCACTGACTTGTGATTTTTGTCACCGTGACTTTTTGTTATCCAGTCGAGTGCTATGAAGATACATGGGAGTGCGCTGATCATGGTGACGTGATAATACGGTGACAAATAGGTCCAAGGTGACTGAATTTTGAAGGATACTAACGTAGTTTAGAATATACAGTGTAAAATTTTCATTGAAACAATCTTTCAGTGTGGGATGCACCCAATAGCGTTTTTTTGTTTCATTTTTCTTCTTCTTATTTCAAGAGCACTTATTACAGCAATCTGTATGAAATCCATTTCAAGAATGAGCGCGTTTTGTTGTCCAGTGACTTTTCAAGTGTAGTAGGTGATGTAGAGTACAGTAGATGACAGTGACAAAAATCACAAGTCAGTGGCTAGCCTAACATCTTACCGTAATAACTTAGGTGAAATGAGCGTGAAGTGAGTCTTTCCACCTTGATTGTATTATTTATTTATTTATTTTATTTTACTAATTTAAGAAAACTTACTTTAAGAAAGCTACTACTGAACGGTGCGTGCCAAAGTTACGATCTCAAGTAAATGATTTTTTTTTGTAAATAGGTTTTATAAAACACTATTTTTTGAAAGTTTAAGCTAGATGAGGCCGGTATTTCCTAGCTGACTACCCTGAGAAGAATATAACTCAGAGGAAAAAGTCTCTTTTAAAGTCAATGGAATCCGTACTGGTCGAATCATATGAGAACCATATACGTTGATGTCTGAGATGAGCTTTTGAGGACAGCAGGTTTGAGTGGACCTGTCCAGACAGTGCAAGCATTCGTCAGTTATTTGTAGCTCAACTCAGAACTTAAAGAATCTCAATAACGCAGAACTGTTGCGGAAACAATTTCTATTGTATTTCTTTGATCATAGGCACAGGAAACCGCCTCATCAGTTCATGATGAGGCGGTTTCCTGTGCCTATGTACATTGTACACTCCAGTCCAGTAGCCTTTACAGGCAAGGTTATTTATAACTACACCATGTGGCAGGGCGCAGTGGCTTGCAGGTGCGAAGAATCTCGCAGGTCGAAAGACCTGATGATAACCAAGGCAATCCACTATATTCGGGCAGCAAAGGACCGGTCGTTGCGGTGATGAATAATGATAATGATGAAGTTCTGTATATTTAAGAGCAAGTCTTGAGAACAAGCGACCGGCACACTATTTAAAACTTCTCTGAACTTTCTAATATGTCCTGTGTGATCGTGATAGGTTACTCTCATTTAGCATTCATTCCTTTCTCTTGCATATCGTTACGCTCATTTCGTTCGTGTGAACCTTCGAACAGTGTGTTTTGGCCGAGGAACTTAACCGTGAACAGAGCTTTAGCTGCGGCATTATTGTTGACTATTATATATTATTAGTATTGAGTAGTGACCCGTCCCAGCTTCGCACGGGTACTAATTATACACCTAAACCTCTCATAATCAAACAAGTGATGCATTGGAATCCTTAAAGGAGAAGGTTGGGAAGCCGTCCCTGTAAAACCTAAAGACGCACCATGTTGGCAGATGCGTTAAGCATCAGATTGACGTCGAGCGAGGTGAAGCGTGTTAATACTATTTTCAATGGAGGACTATAGTAGACGATCTCTGCCCCATCAAGGGAATGTGATATTCTTAGTCAAGGTTGGTTATCATCATCATCGTTTAAGCCGAAAGTCATCCACTGCCAGCAGTCCAGACATAGGCCTCCCCCAAGTGTAGCTACAACGACTGGTTCAATGCATAACGCATCCACCGGATTCCCGCGACACTCCGCGGGTCATCGGTCCAACTAGTGGCAGGCCTCCCAACGCGCCCAACGGCCTCTTGTTTGGGTATACGATCGCCCCGCCAGAAACCTTCGGTCCCATCGACCACCTGTTCTGCAAGCAATGTACCATGCTGACTGCCACTTAAGTTTGGCAATTTTTTGGGTCATGTCGGAAATTTTGGTTCTCCTGCGGATATCTTCTTTCCAGATTTTCAGTCAAGGTTGGCAAACTGTTTGTATTGTCACCCGTGGAAGCTTAGAAGGCTGTCGGCAACTTCTACTTCTTTGCCCTCGCCTCTTCCCGTTACGCGGGGTCGGCTTTCTTAAGCTTACGGCGCCATTCACGTCGCTGGTTGACATCGTCATCTGTAAGGCCAAGCTTTTGCATGTCCTGCCGGACATTTGTCATCCAGGTAGTTCGCGGTCTACCTCTCCCTCTCTCTTTTTTGTAGCAATGGAAAGGCACTTTTTCCACGATATGGTCATCGGGTCTACACATAATATGCCCGTACCACCTTATCCTGGACTCTATATAAGTAATCTTCTGAATTCGCGTTCCTTTGAAAATGTCGGCAACTTCAGAACAAGAAATTGTCTTCCAATATATTATGCCTTCTTAGTAGTAGTTCTTCAACAAGCTCTTTCGTATTATTCAGAACGTTACATATAAACGATAAGATCCTGTGTTCTGTGTGTACTAGTACATTATATTCAGAGAGATAAGCAAATTAACAGAATTCAATGTGTGCCCATTTATCAGTTTTTAGGAATACTGTGATGAATCACATTTGGTCGTGATAGATTATACAGTGTTTTAGTTTAGTTATTGCAAAATGGTTTGAGGTATAATCTTAAGGAACCACAAATTGGGACATAAGCTTGCGTTGCAAGTTCAATTCTTCCTCGAAACAAAACGAAGCTATATCAGTTTTTTTTAATATATATGTGGACGATGCAGTTGGTTCTGCATCATATCGTTGCTTAAGTTCTAACACCACGTACTTCAAAAGCGGAAACTTTTCAGGAAAGCAATCAAACTGTTAAGTAGTACTGTTAGAACTTAAGCGACGATGTATGGTTTCTAAAGGTCTTGAGGACTCAACACGACTGACTATTTCTGAATTCCTGTTAAGCCTGAATTCAACTGTAGCTGGTCAAACGTTAACTTAGTGTCAGTTTCCATGCTGCTTTGCCAGTCTCATCCATGCAAAAACTATTTGTAAATTTAAACAATCTCTCAGAGCTATGTAGGTTAAAATTTCCCGACGCGGCCATAAAAGATCTTGTTTCCAATTTCCATGGAAAGACAAAAGCCCCTACACAGTGGGCCACTGTGCACAATGAGCAGTATATCAAATAGACAAAGTGCGCAGGATTCCAGTCGAGGGGCCCGATTAGATTACATGCGCACGCGCCGCCGCTCCCAATCCGTGCCATTGTGGGCTTGATAGCTGAAATTAACGGCTTTTATTGAGAGAACAACTTTGTAGCTTATTGTGTTAATAGCTTGAGCTGTTTATTACTGCATTAACGTTTAGGGGAGCAAGAAAATTGCCTTAATGACTGAAATAAGTGTTCGTCTGACGCACCCCGAACAAAGCTCCAAATCCAAGTCTTTATATTTGTTATACTATTTTATGTGATTTTAATGATTTCATTTAATTTAATTTTAGTGACATATTTTAGTTGATTTTTTATTTAATTTATTGTATTGATATTTTATTTATTTCGATTTTAATGATTTAATTTGAATGTTTAATTTGATTGATTGATTTATTTATTAGATTTATGTGACTTGCAATGTTATGGGTGAAATTACCTGAAATAAAAGGATTATTATTATTATATTGTAATATTTAGCATCGACGCCGAGTTGCTAGCCTGTCGATTTTCTATCGGTTACATTTGGGAAGTTTAGTGTTCGTCGGAATTGTATAGTTTAATTCATCACCGGACCACTAGACGTACGGCGATGCGCCACCGGTACATGATGGACATCCCACCCACAGGCACACAAAACGTTTTGGGAACAAATTAATTGTGCGTACAGGAGTGGAATTCCAGAGTCTATGTTTCCTGATAGCTACAACCTGGGAGTCTTTAAGTCAAGAGTGAATAGGTTACTTCTAGGCAAGCGTGCTGCATCGACGACCACATCATCGCGTACCATCAGATGAGATAGTGGTATAGCGCAAGCCTAACAAAGATAAAAAGTGCTCTATATTTTAGTAAATATACTGCCGGTACGCAAGCTTTTGGAGGTGGTGGACTGTATTTTGAATTAGCAGTATCACATATATTGGCAAGGTAAGTTTGTTCAGAACCTACTGCCAAAGCTTTTACACTAGTGCCCTGTGGACCAACTACACGCAGCGGGCCTACAATGCTCTAAGAGATCAGTACAACAACGCCTTTAGGGTTCTGGTGAGACTTCTTCGGTTCTGCAGTGCCTCGAGCATATTTGCTGACGCGAGAGTGGACGACTTTTACGCATTAATGCGCAAGAAGTCCGCCTCACTGATACATCAAATTAGAGGTAGTGACAACGGAATCTTAAGGGCGTTCGCAGAAAGACCAGAGTCGGCAGTGTGGGATAGATTTATTAAGCTGCATATTTTATGAGAGATTTGCAGCTTAATATGAATGGTTTTGAATGATGACATGATTATAATTGAATTATTATTATTATTTTTATAGTGAGATATTATTTTTGTGACTAACGTAGATTTAAGTTTATTACTACTAACATAAGATAGACATAAAATTTATTACTGGTCTGAATTAAATGATTGAATTTGAATTTTGAAAATCATTTGTTGTAGCTTATTAATCTTAAGAAATGCATACCGGTAATAAAGAGAATCCGTACCTAATAATATAGTATAGGTACATTCTAAATCTTAGGAAGGCGTGCATGCGTGAACTAATGCTTAATCTATTTAGCACGTCGAAATGTATTTAGACAGACAGACAAACGAATGCTAGATGCCAAGATTTATATGGTACCTATCTATCTTTGTGTCGGGAAGATAACACTCCGAACTATGCCTGTCTACTAGCTTTATACAGGTGTTAGGTTTGATTAAAAGCCTACTATCTGATTAAAATTTTAAGTTTATTTTATGTCACAACATTTATATCAATTGGAGTGCTCGAGATCGAGACTAACTGGAGCACTGGTTACGTTCGGACGTGAACTTTAGTAGTTATCACGAAAATTGTACCAACAGCATAGTCTATATTTAGGACCTATAATTGTCAAGAAAACAGCGTGAATATTTGGAGAAATAAACAATTGTGTGGAATAGAATAGAATAAAACTTTATTGTACACCAAAACAGTTACACAATTGTTTTACACGAGCTTAAATCTATGGGTACAACGGCGGTTGTGTGATTTTTAAAGTGAGTGTTATTCTTTGATCATTTTTCTTATATATCCTTGAACCCAATTGCTTGCTTGTACTTTATTTGTCCTAGCTCAGTTGATAATTTGGTGGCATACTAGGAAATCATATAGGTTCACAGGTTCACTGGTACACAGTGCTTTTAACAAGTTCTGTAAAATTAAGGGGAAATTTAAAACACAGTATGACCAAAGAGCCTCTCACAAAAGTGCAAACTAAGAAGCTACAAACATGCCAGACAGCAATGCAGAGAAGTATGCTTAGCATAAAAAAATCAGACCGAATAAGAAACACATTGATAAGGAAGCAAATAAAAATAGACGATGTCAATATAAGGATAAGGCAACTAAAGTGTAGGGACAGGTCACATTATGAAATAAAAAATAAAATAAATAAATAAAATATGTAAATATGTATTTTATTTATTATAAATATAATTTTTTTATATTGATTTTTATTTTTTATTAATTATATTACAATAAAATAAATAATAAATGAATTATAAGAGGCATAGAAAACAGGAAAGACAATGTCGTAGGTGGGAAAATGAAATTAAGGCAACAGCAGGAAGGACATGGACGAGGACAGCGCTTGATCGAGTTGAGTGGAACAACATGGAGGAGGCCTTTGCCAAAGCGGGGCAAAAGACCAGGTTCTTGATGTCGACTCATAATAAACCGAGTCAACAATGTGTAAAATGTGTTAATACGAGTATGTCTGAATTCATTCATTCATTCTCCTGCCCTTATCCCAATTTATTTGGGGTCGGCGCAATATGTATTTTTCTTCCATACTCCTCAATTAGTCGTCATCTCTGTAGTCACCCCGTTTTTACCCATATCCTCTTTCACAAAGTCCAACCATCGTTTCTTTGGCCCCTACTCTTATAGCCATCCACATCCATACACAAGACTTTCCTCACGACATTTTCTTCATTCCTCCGCATCACATGCAATTACCACGACAACCGATTTTAATATAGTTATTTAATATGTCTGAATAAAGGTTTATATTATTATGACCAAAGAGAGATGAGATGATAGATAAGGACTAAGTCAGTTACAGATTGGTACCCAAGATACAGTAAAAGAAATAGAATAGAATACTCTTTATTATGTACACCATATAAATTACAATAAAAATATGAAAAAAAAAAATAGAAAACATAAAAAATAAACATAAATAAATAGAGGTAGACAATTAGAAAGATGGGAGGACGACTTCTAGAAAATAGCTGGACCGGTATGGACTCGTGTAGCGAGAGACAGATTATGAATGTTTCCTGGGTATTTAAATAATATTTATATTTAGTCCGTAAGTAACATTGTCAAAAAATATTGGATGCGTATTTTTTGCTTTACCAAACCAATAAAAAACGACAAAGATAAAACGCATCGAAGTTCAGGCACGGGGTCTCACCTCGAACAAAGAAAATTTAGTTCAAATAAATCTCTGTGCATCGATTTCTTATTGAAATTTAAATAATATTAATATTTTGAAAATAAATATGGAAAAAACTGCATTTTCTTTTTAATAAACTGCCCTAAGCATAAAATTGTGGAATAATTGGCTTGTAATTCAAATTTAGACGATTATTGGAATAAATCCTCAGACATCTATATTTCTTGTACCAATAGATGGCGTTGTTTGAAGATTTAGAGTTTATCCATTCGCCTCTTTAAAATTTGAATAGTGACACATGGATACAGTAAAACTGCTATGAAGTGCTAAAAATACTATAAAATAATTCCTCAATGTGTGAGAAAATATTGGTAAGACTAAGTAAATTCATTCGACTTGCAAGCCGTCGCTGCTTACACCATCTAGCAGGGTGTAGAGGACGGGCCCGAACGAAGAATAAAAGTTACTTGTGCCAGACGAAAACCCGTAGTTACGGCGGTACCGTTTCTTTGTATGGGATGAGGCGCGGTGTACGCTAGTATTATATTATCTGTGGTTCAGGAGACCGGGGCTTTTTACGTCACTAAACGGTACAAAGTGTATTGAGGTGTGACGTCACGCGAAATTTCCACGCACTGTCTAATACTCATTTTTGGTTTACTTGACCAAAAGAAAAAATACATGTCCAATATTTTTTGTTACTTTAACTGACGGACTACCTAATTAGATTTTTTTAGGAAACAAGCCTATTATGTGGAAATCTTTTTTAGGAAACAAGCCTATTATGTGGAAATCTTTTTTAGGAAACAAGCCTATTATGTTGAAATCTTTAGATGATGTCTTTATCGACAGGTAAGCTGTTCGAGCTAAACAACCATTTGACAAAGATTAAATTTAAAGGGGAATGCCTAAAAAGGGCCTGAAATGGACAGAAACTACTAATAGTCGTTAATTCTATTTAGAATAAAATAGGTTTAATGAAATAATTCTTAAGTTTGTTTAACTAGGGTAAAAATATAACGATCACATAAATATATTTCACTTGATATCCGCTTATATTTATATGAAAGTTGTGTTCATTTGACATGAGCAGTAATGTCAAACTGTCAAGCAAAAAAAGCGTTTTCTATTTAAAAAATAATTAATTTGAATTAATATTGACAAGCATATATTATTTTAATTAGACTTACGGTACATATAGATCGTATAATACTAAATTAATGATAACTGTGCACTAAATGTATAAAATAGTTCCAGAAGGATTATTTGATGATTCCTCTTTGGTGAATGAATGTCACTTACTCATGTCAAATAAACACGACTTCCGTAAAAATATAAGCGGATATCAAGTTAAATATATTTAGTGATCGTTATATTTTTACCCTAGTTAAACAAACTCAAGAATAATTTCACTATACGTGTTTTATTCTAAATCAATTTAAGTACCTACTATTAATAGTTTCTGTCCATTCCAGGCATTTGTTTGTATGGCAGATGGGCATTCCCCTCCTGTGAAGCCCCGCAACTCACCGGTGAGTCGGACAAAAAATAAAAAAAAATTAAAGAGAAAATAAAAAATAAAAAATCGGCTGTCAACCCGGGTTGTCCTCGGGGTTTAATTTGACAACCCG
This sequence comes from Polia nebulosa, assembly GCA_951329385.1. Taxonomy (NCBI): domain Eukaryota; kingdom Metazoa; phylum Arthropoda; class Insecta; order Lepidoptera; family Noctuidae; genus Polia; species Polia nebulosa. Next base: position 2,438,555 of record OX589592.1, on the reverse strand, counting down.
GATTTTGCCGTGGGGCTTCACAGGTTAAAAGGTAGCTAACCTAGCATTTTTTATTAGGGTTCCGTACCCGATGAGTAACCAACGGGACCCTATTACTAAGCCTCCGCTGCCCGTCCGTCTGTCTGTCAGCGGGCTGTATCTCATGATCTGTAATAGGTAGACAGTTGAAATTTTCACAGAATGTGTGCCTATTTCTATGGTAGCTATAACAACAAATAATAAAAATAAATTAAAGGCTCACCTACTAGAAACGTGTTGTTTTTGCCTTTATTTGCTCGATCTTAATCTTTTACGATGGTACGGAACCCTTCATGCGCGAGTCCGACTCGCACTTGGCCAGTTATTCAGTTTTGTTTAGTAATTAGACAAACACTAAGTAATTGTAAGAAAGTTAAACAGTAATAAAGGCTTATTTTGTTGTATTTATTTTCTTTTATTTCTGGACCGTATGCTAAGTGAGATTTCATCAACGGTGGAGATGATTAAAAAAAAACTTTTTTGTTGTGGTTCCCTAATAAATTGTGATAAAAATACATAGACAAACTATCGCAGTAATCGCGAGTCATTTGCTGATTGAAGACTTCCAATGTATGTCTCTGAAAATCTATTATACACTAAAACCTTCCTTGAAAAATATGCATTTGAATAACGAAAACCTGATTCAAATCGGATTAAAAGTTTTCGAGAAAATTGCGGACAAACAAGCATACCTACATACATACGGATCAGAACCTTCTTTTTTGAAGAGGGTTACAAATTCCAAAATTTATGAGATTCACATGCGCTTTTTTTATTGAGACAGTGCATGTCAATTTCAATAACATGATCAATCCATAACATTCAGACTTTTCGGCAATAGTTACTGCTGATAGGTATACAACTTTGCCTAGAGAGTAGATTCGCTGTGGTAGTTAAATTTTTGTTCTCAAACAAGTCTAACTCATTAATCTTCCCGTTCATAGAACGCCATGTCTTCTGAGAAAGCCGACTATTTGAGATGCGCACGCGCGGCTCGGCAGACGGATTGACGCCCGACGACTGCCTTTCTCGCTACTATCCTCTGCATGTATGACTCATGACTTATACGAGTATTGTCTCTTTTTAGTCCTTTTCATAGCCTGCTGTCTGGTATGATTCATTTGCTTTCAGTTCTACCATTCCAACTTAACAGACAGATGTGTTGCTGAGGAGTTTGTTACGCCACGTTTTCTTCCCAGCTTAAAACACTAGGAAGTGGTGACGGGCGTTTTAGCTGTCTTTATGTAGAATGTTGACGTTCAAAAAGTGCTGGCTCTCAGCACCTTAGCCGTGTGCATTTCTACTCCTGCATACGCTCCTTATAATAGTAATAGGTATGCCACGGCAAAGATGGATAATTCTTGTACTGTTTGTAATGGCATTGGAAAGTTGCAGCTACTGACCGCAAAGACAGTGCCGAGTCCAGCTCTGATTTGGAGATTATTGAGTTCCTTATCGCTAGCATATAACTCTGTTTCGAATTTTTAGAAACGAAAGGAGAGGTCTTTATAGTCTAAGCCTGTAGTTGTCTGTCCGTCATAAAGTATTCTTAAACCACAACAATTGCTATCATCCGCAGCATCCGAGCTATTCCCGATGCGCACGCGCAACAATAAGGCGATGCGGGCTATTAATTGCGCGGGCGACAACTCCGACGGACCGACAGACAGGGCGGCGCGAGGTTCGCATACTTTGGCGACTACATTTATACTATTGTAAATATATGTTCGCAAAAATAAAATTCTCTATGCAGAGATATTTTGTACATTTGGATTGGACCGCACACTACTATAATATCGTTTTTAAGAACAAGCTTACACCTGCCCAGGGTTTGTGGATTCGAAACAGAGTTACCGCGCCCCTGGGGACTCAGGGCAGGGAAGGAACAGGGGTGGGTTTTAGTCAGTAAGAGTCTGACATGCCCTCCCGCTCTACCCAGAGCGGTAGATGTCATTGGATCACGTCAATCCTTTGCTTTTTTTGCTGCGTAAAAGAAAGATAAACCAGCAAATATTATCATCATTATCTTGCCTTTATCCCATTTTTTTTGGAATCGGTGTATGTACGAGTATGTTTAATTCTTCTATAATCTTTCCTCGATCAAGGTGGCAAATCTCAGCAGAGATTAGTCAAGTACGCAGAAGATATTATAGTGAAAAAGTATGTGCGCTAACACAGGTGGACTGTCTGTTTCCTAATTTTAATAGTACTTACTATGGGACGGCAATCCGACCCGACCGGGGCGAGATCAGGCGCAGAACCAATGGCTTTATGAGTTTTCCGAGGCACTGGGTGTCACACCACCAATTTCCAAACTCCGGACTAGACATATATACCATCATTCACCCAAGTCCATCCATTGTTTCTTTGGACTTCATCTACATAGACCTCATGCCTAAGGGTAGCGGATAAATTCTGAACATGAGTTACCGCACCCCTGGGCACTCAAGCAGGGAAGGAACAGGGGTGGGTTTTAGTCAGTAAAAGTCTGACACGCCCTCCCGCTCTTCCAAAGCGGGAGAAGTCGTTGGATGATTTCCCATCGCACAAAAAAAAAATCTACATAGGGCTATCTACAAACATTCATACTCAAGTTTTTGCCTACTACAACTACGTCATAGCTGCTCTGTACTCTAGGAAATGAAATCCAGAGATAACTGGATCTTTCGTTTCTTATCCAACATACAAATGAGGGAGCGAGATAAATTGCCAGGCAACCAATGCCTTTATTTTTGCGGATTATCACGCAGTTACCCAGAATTTACTAAGTAGCTCTAAGTACACGAATAAGCTTGTAAGTTGTAGTTACATCATTGGCTGTAAGTCTACCGGTGTTTATTTGACACATCATTAAAGGCAAACTCGCAGGCCTGCATGCGGTGTATGAAGATCAATGGACGCTCCTGTAATCTCTTGTGAAATTGGGTCGTGTAAATATTAGGCTGGTATCTTCCCGATTTTGAGATGAACCGGAGTACCGCTATATTATAGCGTCACTAACCGATAAAGCGTGGTGACCACTGGGCCTGGGCCAGCAGTCTCGACATTGATAGCGATCGCTACGTCGGAAAATATATGATTTTCTTGAAATATGTACAGAGACGGCGTAAATTTTAACTTGCAAGCACTATTTTTCATGAATACTGATCAACTGATCTGCTGGTCTCTGTACATATTTCAAGATAATCAATTATTTTTCCGACGTAGCGACCAATCGTTAGGACGTACGCCTAACGATCGGTCGATAAAAAAATAATGTTGCAAGGAGGCAAACTTTTCATGTCCTTTTATATTTTGAAAAGTTATTATTACAAGCGGTAAATATATTCATTAAAATTTAAATAAATTACAAGTTTTCATATAAAATAGTGCTTGCAAGTTAGAATTTACGCCGTCTCTGTACATATTTCAAGAAAATCATATTTTTTTTCAGGCCAAGATCTAAAGTTTTTCCTCACTAATGAGGGAATTTTTTAACGGCTGGTAATTTAGCGATCGCTACGTCCTAACGATTGGTCGCTACGTCGGAAAAATAATTGATTTTCTCGAAATATGTACAGAGATGGCGTAAATTTTAACTTGCAAGCCCTATTTTTCATCAAAACTGATCAACTGATATGCAGGTCTCTGTACATATTTCGAGAAAATCAATTATGTTTCCGACGTAGCGACCAATCGTTAGGACGTAGCGATCGCTATTAATGTCGAGACTGCAGTGCCTGGGCTGTTTCGACCAAGTAAGTGTCGGAAGTTAGGAAGGAAGAGGTGGCGAGACGACCTAGACGCCTACCGGCGAGGGCTGGTTCGTCGTGGCTCGTGACAAGAATACCTGCTTAAGGATTTGGAGGAGGCCTTTGCCCAGCTGTGGGACAGTATGGGCTAAATAATAGAATAAAAACCGATAAAGACTTAACAGCAAACCAACAATGTAGGTAATTTTCACTGCCCTAGCAGGGTTCATGTTCCTTTGAAGTTACCGTTTTATAGGAAGGGTCACTTTGAGCTGTGATGTCGCGAGAGTGTCTGACTCTTACTGACTAAAACCCACCCCTGTTCCTTCCCTGCCTGAGTGCCCAGGGGAGCGGTAACTCTGTTACAAATTTATCCGCTACCCCTTGGCATGCTGGCACCGGCCATGATGGGCCCAGACAGTGGTGGCTGATATTTTATCTTTGAGGCGCGCGTGGAACACTACGCGCCGTCGACTCTCGGGCCTGGTGCTGATCGGACGGCGAGCTACCCATTACTCGCCGTCCGCAGGCCCGCGTCTACGGTGGCCGGAGATCGTCCTGCGACCTCCGACGCCCAGGGCTTCTTCTGCGGCGGCTGCGGCTGGGGGCATGAAGACCACTCCGTAGAGTCTCCCTCACCCGTTCCGCCTCCTCCTTACTGCTTCGCAAAAGGAGGAGACTGCTTCCCATTCCCTCTCGCTCCGTACCATGGCCTGGACCAGGGCAACCAGCCCTCCCTAACACACAATAGTTCGACAATGCAGTGTGTATGAAAAGGCTTTTTGTACCTTATTTGTCTTTTGAAGTTCGCTCACCAGTTACTCGCTTCGCTTATTCGGCATTAAGTGATTGAAAATAAACGCAACCCTTTTATACACTGGCGGACATTCGTACCTGCCCTATACATATAATTAATAGGTCAATTATTTTTAAGGTTTAATTATTAATACTTTAGACATAATATTTAAGTTTTAGAGAAAAAAAGGTGATCTTCGTTAATGGAATTCAAAAAACAATGCAACTTTAAAAAACAATCTACATTTAACAGTGATTCTACAGGCTGGCAAGCTCGGATGTATTACAACTTAAAAGAACAATCGGAAAAAGCGTCCCCACCCTTGTAGCACTTTTTGTTAAATATCAAATGAAAGAGCGTAAAAAATACATCATTTTATTGTATAAAATGATGTGTTTGTTGTTTGTTTGTGTTTTGTTTTTGTATTTTATTGTGTAGAAATATATATATATATGTAAACAAAGCGCTTGACACTTCATTTAAGTATGTTTGAATTTGCCGCGTAATAACTTTGATGTGTATAAGTTATCTGTGAGTGAACTTGGGAGTTTTTATGGAGCGGTCTGTCAGATTGACATATTGAAACCGCATGCGAATTAGGTTATGAAAATTGTACTGTAATTTGAATATTTAAATAATAGAGATTAAGAACTGGTGAAACAATAGCTTTAAATGTTGTTTCTCTTTTCAGGTGAGTTTGTTATTAATTAAGGTTAAAGAATGTATTAGTGTTAAAACTAGTTTTTGTAACTAAATAAAATGTTCTCTTTTCAGAGCAACTCAATTATAGTTAGAGTTTTACTGTTCACCATAGTATCCAAGGATACATTAACACATTATATATATACAACCACCGACCGACCAACCGATCTTTATGGATCGATATATATATATATCGATCCATAAAGATAGAAACACAATCAATTATTTTTATTAAAAAAATATATATTTTTTGAGCACACAAAACATGCTCAAATAAATAATAATTAAGGCCGACAATCGCGCCAGTCTATGTACTAGCCACAGGAAAAACTCATTCACATTCATACATTCATTCGAAATCGACTCTTAATCAACACTTTTATTGTTTAGCATTGTGTATTTATGAGCCATACACTCAAAAAGTATTCGTACCTTCTACGATGACATCATCCCAAGCACTAGCAGGGCCAACGAAGTTTTCCAAAAATGTCGTCCGATCCCAAAATACCAAATGATACGATGTGAGCACAAGCGCAAAACAATAGTTAGAGCGGTTTCGCACTACGTCCGATCCGAATATGATCAGAATCAGTGCAAATACGGATCTAGAAAACTCGGACCGGATTCGGATATTGCTTTTCGCACTACCTCCGATCCAAATCCGTGATTCAGGGACCCAGCTGGGGTCGCAGGTGTGCTGCTAGGGTCGCGGGTGTGTTAGAAAGAGTCACCACCACCACCCTGGCACATGAAACTTGAGGAAAACGGGTGGGTTTTTAACCGACTTTCGAAAAAGGAGGAGGTTCTATGTTCGACTGTATGTATGTTTTTTTTTATTTTTATTATGTATGTCCGCCTGTTTCTCCGTCAGTTGTGGACCAATTTTCAAAATTCTTTTTTTATCCGAAAGAATATACTCCCGAGGTGGTCCCATATAAATTTTATCGAAATTGCTTCAGCACTTTTTGAGAAACTGAACAAAAACGAAAAATACGCGTACCTCGATGACGTTTTGGTGTTCTCCTAATGTTTAAATTCCACATTCCATGTTATTGCGGTTATTAGTTCTGGGGTATATCAACTAAAAAGTGAAAAATAAAAAACTTTTTTACAAAAAAAAAACAACCGACTTTCAAAAAAAAAATACACTAAAAATTAAAAAATAACTTTAATTTCGGAAGTCGGTGTCAAATAACGAAGAAGTACATACAAACACCGACTTCCGAAATGAAAGTTATTTTTTAATTTTTAGTGTATTTTTTTTTTAAAGTCGGTTGTTTTTTTTGTAAAAAAGTTTTTTTGGTCAGTAAGAATGACTGACAAAGAAAAAATAATAGTACTATCACTAAAGCGAAGGAAACATAATAATAATAATAATAACTTTATTCATAACGTACATTATACACAGTAACAGGTTCCCTGGCTCCCAAACTAGGTTTATTGCCTGTGACTTGGGAGTCAGTTCCTCCAGTAATACGCATTCAAATAAGTATGTTTAGAAATTGACCACATAGATGGTTGCAATCATAACAGTGTGTGTGAGGGTGTGTGTATGCGTATCTGTGTGTGTGTGTGTGTGAGTGAGTTTGTGTGTGTAGTTGTGTGAGGGTGTGTGTGGGCTAAGTTGGGGTAATTAGAAGGTTTTCTATTTCTTCATAGCTTTGTTCCATCAACCAAGCTTTCAATTTATTTCTGCACTGGTGTAGATTAAGTGTGTGTATTTTGAGCAATCTATTTACTCTATTATATAAATTTCCACTGAGGTATAAAAACTGGTGTCTGATAAAGGTAGTATTGTGCGGAATTGGTGGGAAAACAATGTCAGCACGGCGTTTATGTAGATTTTGTTTTGGGAATCTATGTTTCCTAAGAATACACTGAAGAACAAAAAGTCTTCTCACTGACAATACTTTGCATTCCCTGTAGAGCTCCACTGTGGGGTATCTGTAAGGCTTGCAAGACATAACTTTAAGAACGGCTCTTTGAGCTCTTTCCAATTTAAGAAAGTAGGTCTTGTAGGTGCCGCCCCACACTGGCAGACAGTATGTAAGCAGTGATTGACAAAGCGAAAAGTACACTATCATAATGGTATCAGAGTCAGCCGAGTGACGTAGTTTTTTAAAGATATATATCAGTTTCCGCGTTCTGGCCACTAAGTTGTCTATATGGTTGTACCAATTTAGGTGTTTGTCGATCAACACGCCTAAGTACCTTATGTTAAGTGTGAATATTAGCGACGGACACATACACGTACATGAACTATTGTTAAGGCGACGTGGACAGTTATGAGCTTTGACGCTAAGACATCTTTTTGGTTGAGACTTGTTGCTAATCGAGAAGGACAAATTTTTTGTTTTATTTGTATTAAGTGTTAATAGATTTTTCGCAAGCCAATCCATAACCTTATCCATTGCTATTTGAGCGTTTTGTTCAGCTTCTTTCCAATCCTCGCCATATATTAGTAAAGCTGTATCATCAGCATAGGTAAATAAGGAGCAGTTTGTGAGTGGAAGTGAACACAAGTCATTAATGTAGACAAGAAAAAGTGTCGGGCCCAAAATGCTACCCTGAGGAACGCCGTATTCAATTTTTTCCCTGTCACTCACGACCTCACCGATTTTAACATGCTGATATCTGTTTTCAAGATAACTTGTGAAAATATCCAGAGCAATGCCACGTATACCGATGCGCTCAAGTTTCGATATGAGTATTGGTACAGAGACAGTGTCAAAAGCCTTGGATATATCCAGAAAGATACCGAGACATTTCTCTTTGTTATCCATGTGCTTAGCTACCTTTGCGCATCTTCCGTCGAAATACCGGCTCTAAAGCCGTACTGATTTTCCGACAAAAGGTTATTGGCTCGTAGATAGGTAAGCAAACGGCTATTTAAAATCTTTTCTAGAATTTTAGACAAAGCTGATAAGACTGAGATGGGTCTATAATTGCTTACATTGTCTCTGTCCCCGCCTTTATGGATTGGGTGAACTATAGCTATCTTGAAAGCGTCAGGAAAAATACCGGTGGATATTGTGAGATTACAAATATGTGTGATATAAGGGACCAGGGTCTTGTGCGCTACTTTCAAGATTTTGGTCGAAATACCGTCGATACCTGTTGCTGAATCTGATTTTAGGTTGGTTAAGATTCGTTGGACTTCAGAATTGTCGGTTTCTAAAATACATATAGAATTTAATGTCGATGTTTGGTTAGGATAATTTGACCAGCTTGTGCTGTGGTGTTGTATGTTTGTCGCTAAGCTGGAGCCTATGTTTGCAAAATATTTGTTAACTGAATTTATGGCCCTACAGTCGTTTGTACCACTTTTTAGAAGTTCTCTAGGTGCTGATGGAACGTTTTTAGTGTGCGTTATTGTTTTTATGAGATCCCAGGTAGTCTTTGGATTGTTTTTTCTTTTTGCGAATTCGGCCTTTTCGTAGTTATTTTTTAGTTTCCGTAGCAAAGAGTTGCAGAAGTTACGGTAACGAGTGTACGTTGTTTTCAATATAGGGTTTTCAGGTTGTGATCTTAAGATTTGGTGCATTTTATCTCTGTTACGTATACAGCGAAGTAGGCCGGGCGTGATCCACGGTTTATTAAACATGGAGTATAAGTTTAAAGAAGACAGAATAAGGTGAGAATTATGAGTGTGTTCAGTGGCCGGTGCCGTGCTTATTCACGTATTGTTGTATGTATCCACGAGAACACTGCCAACAAACTGTACTGCAGTTTGAAAGAAGACTTATGTTTATAACAAATTATGTTTAAGTTCATGAATATAAACGATTGAATAAATAAAAAAATAAGTAGTCTTTGTATATAAAGTTAACCGAGAAGATCACCAAAAACCTTCCTCGCATTTTTGAGAAATGAACATCATTCGAAAAATTTACAAAGATAAACTCATAAAAAAGCCACCATTCCTAGTTAATCTGTTTTTGATGACTACTTATTAAAAATACCTATATTATAAGTAGTCATCAAAAACAGATTAACTAGGAATGGTGGCTGGGTTGACAATTCTGTCCATCAGTGTAAAGCCTATTTATATATCGTACGATACTTCGTTGGATACATTTCGTGGTCTGTTTGTTGGCGCACGCGCACCGACACCGCTGGCCAGAGCTATTGCACGCCAGTGTACCAATGATTCATGCGGTGCAAACTGCACCTAGTTTTGGTGCTTTTATGTCAACACAGATTTATAGCTAGTGAACGTTTTAATGGTTTAAACAGCATAAATAAAGTTTTTTTTTACTGTATTTAATTAGGTTAATAACATGTTTGTGCGTTTTGTAAATAAAGTTTGGGTACTGTAGGTAAATACTAGGTAAAAAACCAGCCAAGTGCGACTCGGACTTGCGAGCAAAGGGTTTCAACATATATATTTTTTTTACATTTAAGACTCAGTAGTTTCGGAGATAAGGGGGGGGGGGGAGGGGGCGGATGGTCAATTTTCATATATTTTCTTAAATAACTTTAAAACTATTGATATTAAAACTATGATAAAAAAATTAATACCCCTAATAGGGCGCTGTCACAGATAAAGTAGACATTTACCTAGAAAAAAAGTGATTTTATAGCATTAGTTAGTTACAGAAAGTGTGTTTTAATTTTATTACAGTTTTTTGTGGATAAAGTCGGTTAATAAGGTTTTTTTCATTGGAACTTTACGATATCAGAGTAGATAAACACTTATTGCTGTTTCGTATAAGGAATACAGGCGAGATATTATTCATAATGTTTTTTTTAACATTTTTATAATAATATTTTATTATTATGATAAACCAGCTTATAATGTCCCACAGCATCCTTGAATCTTTTCCACACACGCTTTTTTGCAAGTGCGGGCCAGTCTATTCGGTCCGTCATCTCTGTCTTAAGCCGCAATGTTGCGTATTTTAGTGGGACTAATTTGATAGTGACATTAAACTACTTAAAAAAGGTGCGAGACAGATTAGCGCGAAGAGGAAAACGCACAAGACATAATTATACAGACAGACACACAAATGATCTTTTATGGGTTCCGTTTTTAATTCGGACGTACTGAACCCTAAAAAAAACTTTTTACAAAAAAAATACAACCGACTTCCCTATATAAAACTAAAAAATGCAAAATAACTTTAATTTCGGAAGTCGGTGTTTCTAGTTTGGTTTCTTCGTTATTTGACACCGACTTCCGAAATTAAAGTTATTTTGCATTTTTTAGTTTTATATAGGGAAGTCGGTTGTATTTTTTTTGTAAAAAGTTTTTTATTTTTCACTTTTTAGTTGTTGTACCCCATTCTAAAACTAAATTAATAGTAAAGTTATGCCCGAATTGATAGCCCCAAAAATAGGAAATTTGAACATAGTTGGTGAAATTAGGGTGTATCAGGGTGAACTGTACAAATCTGTATACCCCTTCATAGCGTATCAGCGTGATGTAATGTTGTGAAGTGGTGAAAACAATATACAGACATGCGATTGTAGCAATTCTGGAAGGTTTGCTATCATTTATTGAAGAGTTCCATTGTGTATCTCCGAAGCTCTTCATCAGATCTTCACCAAATTAAAATGGGACCACATGTGAAGCAACATCTTTCAAATAAAAAAAAGTCTTCAAAATCGGTTCACGTAGTGAAAAGTTATGAGGTAACACACATAAAAAAAAAAAAAAAAAAAAAAAAAAAAAAAATACAGTCGAATTGAGAACCTCCTCCTTTTTTCGAAGTCGGTTAAAAATACTACCATTTTTAACTGCAAGGTCGTAAAACACATTGAAAAGCATTATGAATATTATGATTCAGCGCAAAACATACAGAACCCGACAATTGAGAGTAATCAAAACAATTGGCTCCGTGCGTCGTGACGACACTATTTACGGGCTACATCGTTTCCGTGTAGGGTTGCCGCTGGAATAATTCTCGGTATTTTCAACCAATTTCAGAAAGGAAGAGGTTCTCAATTCAACTTTATGTTTTCTACGCGATTATTCCGGTAATTATGAATTGACTTTGATGATTCCGTTTTTGTTTGGTAGGTTATACATTTAGAGGTGGTCCCATATAAATTTTATAGAAATTGATTCAGAATATAAAAAATATACACACAGACGACACTGATAAATAACGTTTATTTAGTAAATAGGTTACAAGCAACACTTTAACACGTCAATGTTTTTTGTCAGTTGAAAAGCGACGTTTTGGTATTCTTCAATTATGTTCAAATTTCATGTTATTGGGGTTTTCAATTTGGATATAACTTTAATATTTAGTTTTAATTATGGGGCACAATAACTAAAAAGTGAAACATAAGAAACTTTTTTCCGAAAAGTACATAGAACCGACTTACAAAAAAAAAAAACAAAAAATTGCAAATAAAATTTCGGATTTCGGTGTAAAAAAGATTTTTAAGTATGTACTTAAAAAAAAAAAAAACAAAAAAAAAAAATAAATATAAATATGAAAAAAAAAAAATAATAGTAATAATAAATTCGCGATAGCCAATTTTTGGAAGAACTTCATCCATTTTGACATCGGCATCGGTTTAAAATCACACCAGAAGTAAGATTCAGCTCCAGAAAACTAGTCAAAACAAATATTTTAACTCTCCGCAAAGCTACGCAGATGGCTCTCGGAGCAGGCTTGATTATTTCAATCGCTCAAAATGAATTGAAAGAAAGAAATAAAAAATATTTATTTGTTGACAGAGAATTGCTATCTTTTACTAAAAGGCAGTGCGAGAAAAGGACGGCTATAGCTATGCACTAAGTTAGAGATGTCAAACTAGTTTACGCCTTGCGCTTCGCCGTGTTTTTAGACGACATGTTTTTACGTGTACCCTTAATTTGTATGGAAATATTAGTTCAAACTAAATTTGACAGCTCTAATTTACGTCCGTCTCTTTCTTGTTTTATTAGAGAGAAAAAGATAGCAATAGCCTAAATTAAGTTTAGTTTGTGCATAACAGAATCAACACCAGTCACCAGGTTTCCGCAAATAAAATAAAATAAAAAAAGTTAGAATCATTAAAAAAAAAGTAACAGAGTGTGCCTCACGACTGCGCCAAAAAGGCTCATTTCAGAAATGTTGATGCTGGTCTTCCAATGAACCTTTAGCGACGGTTATAGTCTGAAATATCACATATGCTATAATTTATAACGGGAGAAGTATTAATTCCACGCGGGCAAAGCCTCTCGCAGAAGCTAGTATACAATATTGCCTAAAATAGTCCCTTGACAGCCCTACATGCAAAGATAATGGGTACAATACTATATCATGTTGCGATGCATACATCACCGGCTGGTCCTGTATCAAATTAATACGCCTGGAGTAAACGCGCAATGAATACGATGCGTTTGTGTAGTATCTACAAATAGCTGGAGGTGCCCTAGCTATGCGGTGGGTCTTAGTGAGGTTGTCAAACTTTTGGTTCAGATAAATTGTTAATTTATTTAAATTTTATTTTATTTATAATTTGCCAATGCGATGCTATTACTAACTACATATCTATTTATTTAAACTTCATATGTACAACAGTGGTACATAGGCGGACTTAGCGTAACAAGGCATTTTCTACCAGTCAACCTTTTGGGTTAAAGAGACTACGAGAGACGTACGCTACATAAGAAATTACATTTCCACATATTCAATGCACTTCAGAGCTACTACTATGTACCGCAGTAGGCTAGGCGAACAAAACAAAAATAAGTTCTTACACAAACTGAAAAAAAAAAACAAGAATGCGAGTAATATTTTTTTTTTTGGTAACTAACAGGCACAATTTGATACGGTTTGCCTGAGTTATGTTGAACTTGTAGTTTTATAGCCAATATAACCTAGTATTTTATTTGAGTAAATACATAACTATTTACTTATACTTTTAGAATTGCTTACATTTTAGGGTTCCATACCCTAAGGGTCCAAACGTAGTCCTATTGCTGTCACTCACGTGTCCGTCTGTTCGTCTGTCTGTCTGTCCGTCCATCGTCTGTCACACAGGTTTTACAGCCAAACAGCCAATGGAGCTACAGTCTTCAAATTTTCACAGTATAAGCATATTGTTGACCTAAAGCCAAAAACACATAGCTGGCAAGGACTGGGCAAGGGTAGCAAGCAATAGGGACGCATGGCAATTTCTGGAGGAGGCCTTCACCTAAGAGGGGTTCTTGCACATGTAAAATGTTTTATTTAATCACATAATTGAATGGAAGTGTAATGAATAATTTACAATCTATTATATTAATTTATTATTATTATTGATTTATATAATTCATTTTAAGTTACAAATTTTCAAATTATTTTGCTATTTTTAATTCACAAATAATTCAATCTAAATTTATTTTAATTTCTCAATATTTATTCATAAATGTTTTTACTCTTTCAATTCTGTATGCATGTAATTGTCAAGAAATATAAGGCTTTTTTATTTTATAAAGCCAAAAATACATTTGGTACAGAACCCTAAATTTGCGAAGTCCGATACGCACTTGGCCGATTTTTTTCTTATTTTTTTCTTTTTCTTTTAGCTATAAAGCTAACCTGCTAATCTAACACAGAATAAGTTTTTTTTAAACAAGCTTTAAACCCTCGTCATCATGTGTAATGGAATGTTAGTACTCATGATAACAAAACATAATTTCAGCCCAAATTCTACAGTCCTACAATTTGCCATCAGGCAGTATGCCAAATTTCAGCTCTATCGGTCTCAAATATGGTCGAAAAATAAATATAAATAATAAATCTCGTTATTTTCAGGCTACTTTGGCACACAAACAATACAAACAAAAAAATGGCACAATAACATTTTAAAGTAAGTTGCAAAAAGCGAAGATCAAATGAATTTTCCAATCGAAATTTATAAACGAATAATTATTTAGGTACCTAACTAAGTAAAAACTTCTTATAGCAAACGTTGGGAACCACTGCTCACTGTTCTAAGGGCATGTACGAGGCAGTTTTCAAATTACGCAAATTGTAGTGCGCGAGTACCTAGAGCTAGAACCACAAGTTTGTAGTCTGCGTGTAGCCCACGGTAACATGCTAAGTGCAAGGCCTGATAGCTCTGGATTCCGTGGTATATGTAAATGTGGTGTATAATTAGTTATTTGGCTTCCTTGATAATAAATAAATAAATGACTAACATGTCCAACTAGAATCATTAAATAAATATACTTACTTACAGTTTTTTTTTTGCAATTGTGCACTTGAAGTGTGTATGTTATTGTCTGAAGAATAAACATTTTACTTTCAGGGTTATGTGACAATATTTTACATTAAAAAAAAACACGTTTCATTCGAACGTTAAAACCTCCTAAAATACACATAACAAAATAAAATAACACTTAGTCCTAAAACAACACAAAAAAAATCAACTGAAATAAAAAAAAAATAGAACAACGCCATCTATGAACATACACGTTAACTACAAAGAGACTCACCCAGACAGCCCGTCGCGTTCAGTCCGTAGTGCTCGTCCAGACAGGAGTCACAAGATGGCGGTGCCGCGCCCGCTGCGCATGCGCACGAGCCCGTCTCAGCGTTGCACGTCGTGCTAATGGATGCCGTACCGCAGTGGCAGGTGGGACACCCAGCTGATACACCTGGGTAGTTACCATAACGTTATAACGGTCACGAAATAGGTAATCAAGGTTCTTTTTCGCAACAAGCGTCGAAGACAAAATAACAGTCTATTGAAATCCTTGATTTTAATACTTTTTGCTGATTAGTTCTATTTTATTATTGTGCTAATGGTGCTAACACAGGTGTAAACCAACTCCCCTCGCTCCCAGAAGTCGGAAGTCCGATGGAAACTGAGGATGAAATCAAAAGCTCGACCAATGGTTTTACCTACGTGATTTTCGAGGAAAGGGGATGACACACCTCCAACTTATTAACTGCGGGCTGCTACTGACAAGATCCTAATAGAAAAACACAGGTAGGGCAAAATGTAATTCATTTTGCCCTACCTGGGAATGGTACCCACGTCCCTACGCTTTTAGACCAACAAGGCAGTTAAACAAACACTCAAATACAATTCTGCAACAATACTGTGACACTATTGTACCCCATACAATTACTTCAAACTAGCTGCTGCCCGCGGCTCCGCTCGCTAATGACTTGAAATTTTTCATACAAACTTCCACCCCCTATTTCGCCCCTTTACGGGGGAAGTTGTCTAAAATCCTATCTTAGCTGACGCCTCCTACTCATAATCTACCTCTGTGCCAAATTTCATCTCCGAAGGTCCAGTAGTTTTTGAGATATCGTGATTAATCAGTGAGTGAATGAATGAGTGACCTTTTGCTCTTTTATATTTATAGAAGATGTGTTTACCTCCATGTCCCTCGCCGCACTTGTCACACGCGCGGCCGGTCCAGCCCGCGCGACACGCGCACTGTCCGGAGCGCGCGTCGCACGCGGCCGACAGCGCGCCCGCGCCGCACGCGCACGCCACGCACCCGCCCGCATCGCTCGCATCGCCCGCATCGCTCGCATCGCCCGCATCGCTCGCATCGCCCGCACCGAACCAGTAGCCTTCCTGCACACGAAATTGTGATTTATTTATTTATTTAAGCAATATGGAAGACTTACAGCTAAAACAAACAGGTCGGGATCAGAAATAAGACTGTCGGCCAATTACAAGTCTCCACTTATAGAATACAGAAATAAGAAGTAAGTTCTATGGACATTCACAATTTCACTGCAAATTACTGAGTAACTAACACCTATACTACATGATGTTGCGATTTAGTGATCTAAATAATCAAAGTTTAACAACTTATATGAAAAAGTCTTGGCTTAAGCACTTCCTGGCTTGGCTGGTTTGTTCTCAACTACGTTGCTAAGTATGGTGTGTTATGAGTGGTAATGGTGGAAAAGTCTCGAATGGATTGAATTACTTGCTTGGCAACGATGTAAGTAGGTATTATTTTAAATCTCTGTTGTTCAAACAATCAACAGGCAAACTTTAACTTTCCCAGGGGTGCACTAGCAATGGCCCCCGGGGTGTTGGAGCCCCAGAACATGTCACAGTTACTTACCTTGCACAGGTCGCAGCGCGCGCCCTCGGTGTGCGGAGGACAGGTGAGGCAGCGGCCCGTGCCGGGGTGGCAGGGCGAGCCGCCGCACTGGCACGCCAGGCACTGCCCCCCAGGAGTCGTTGGGGACCCCCAGTAACCGAAGTCGCAGCTGTACAAAAAAAGTAGAATTTTTGGCAGGTTCGATAGGTCATAGGACCTTCTACACTTGAAGATCATACGAAAATCACGTTATTTCGCGGTATTGTTGCTATAAATGTTAGGTTGTTACAGTGGAAGACGGAAGAAACGATGGACAAAATGATTATTTGTAGAATAGAGGTAACTGCGGAGTTGACGGTTGACGGCTTACAGTAAGGAAAAAGACATAGGTACTAAGATAAGGGCAGAAGATTGACAAAACGAGTAGACTTACTTCTCACAGTGGTCTCCGGTGTACCCGTCAGGGCACTGAGTGCACACGTACTCGTCGCCCTCGGCGCCTGCCAGCGCACAGTTCGGGCTGAAGTTGTTGCTCGCCTCGAACAGCGGACACGCGCAGGGTTTGCAACCGCCCTGGAAGTATAACCTTGATGAAACTAACTAAAGCAAAATAACTAACTAAACTAACTAACAATCTAAACTAACTAAGTAAACTCACTAACTAACCAAACGAAGTAACTAAACTAACTAACTTACCTTACTAAATCTAAACTAACTATACTCACTAACTAACTATACTCATTAACTAAACTAACTGACTAAACTCACTAACTAACTATACTCACTAACTAAACTAACTGACTATACTCACTAACTAAACTAACTGACTAAATTCACTAACTAAACTATCTAACTAAACTCACTAACAAAACTAACTGACTAAACTCATTAGCTAACTATACTCACTAATTAAACTATCTGACTAAACTCACTAACTAAACTAACTGACTAAACTCACTAACTAAACTATCTCACTAACTAACTATACTTATTAACTAAACTACCTGATTAAACTCACTAACTAAACTAACTGACTAAACTCACTAACTAAACTCACTGACTAACTAACTAAACTAACTAATCTCACTAACTAACTGTATTTGAAGCTAAACGCATGGTCAGCCGCCGTATGTGAGCGTAAAATACAAGTTGTATGAAGAAGCGTCAGCCGCCCATTGACTGCTGATTGTGACGGCTGGTCAGCCGACACGACTTGAGCGAGTTTTAGATGTACAATGTAGTCTAAATAAACAGTGCCGAAATAGGCAAACTATCCTTATGATCGCTTAATGCGGGACTTCGTAAATGGACAGTACTATGCTTAAATAAGCCAATAATGTCCCCGCTGCTGGGACACAGTAGGCCTCTTCCCTATGTTCTGTACATTTATGTTCGTTTAAATCGAGATAATGTAAGGAACTGCTCGATACCATTTTATTTTCGCGATTTCAGGTATTTCTTTCAATGACACCTATAAAGTAGTCTGCCCAGTACACCGTATCATACCATAACCTTTCTAAGAACCAGGAACGTATCAAGTACCTACAGAAAGAAACACAAAACGAACTATTATCCCTACTAGAACATATCAACAGCGTATCATCGCCGAGCATAACGGTCATCATACGTGGTTATAGCCCAATAATGCTCACCGTTTCGCACCGGTTTGGCATAGCCGGTACGATACGCTCCATGCATAGCACACAGAGGTGTAGGTCGATGAAGGAACGGTCTTGTGGGCCATAGCCACATGACATACTTTTTATACAAAGATTTTTTTTTTGCCTGCATCTTTACTACTGCATCCTTACTGCTACCTTGCTATACCATGCATGCCTAGCATGCATGGTATATCAAGGTGATTACTCCTTACCATTAAGGCCATATTTAAGGCCATGCGGCCTTAATATCTGAATGTGAGTTACCGTAACAGGGTTTCCGTAGTGTCCCGGGAGGCATCGTTCGCAGTGCGGGCCCGTAGTGTTGTGCTGACACGGCCCACACGGTCCATCCACTGTGGAAAATAATACAATATTAATCTACACTAATATAAAGAGGAAAACTTTGTTTGTTTGTTTGGTTGTAATGAATAGGCTCAAAAACTACTGGACCGATTTTAAAAATTCTTTCACCATTCGAAAGCTACATTATCCACGAGTAACATAGACTATATTTTATTTTGGAAAAAAATAGGGTTCCGTAAGATATTTGGATTTTTCGGACACAAACTGAAAAAAATCAACCAAAGAAGTTACTTATTTTGCGTACGCTGCCTAAACTACAAAAGATAGAACCATAAAATGTTGTAATTAATTGTAGATCTAATAAATATCTACAAAAAAGTCCACGACACACTATACCTATCTATGTCGAGTGAGGCACAACAACCACATTTTTATTTAAAAATCTTGAATTTTTTTTTGGACTACATTTAAGCGCGTTTATTTTACTCATGCTATTAATCCTTATCAAAATAAATTATTTCATCAATAAGTACAGTTTATGTTGATAATATTTGGTCTTTGAATGATTAAAATTGGACGTTTGGTTTTGAAGTTGTGGTGAAATTTAAAATATTACGATTTCTGCTGCACGGCCCGTTGCGAAGTGGGCGTCACCAAGGCCAGGGGTGCGCGTGCGGGAGAGGGGTGTTTAGATCTATGAGTAAGGTACCCGCGCGACTCAGACGCGAGGTCGGCTCCCTACGCAGCGGTCGTCTGCCCGGGGGTGGAGGATAAATTCGAAAGAGTTACCTCGCCCCCGGGCGCGTAGGGCAGGGAGGAACAGGGGTGGGTTTTAGTCAGTAAGAGTCTGACACGCCCTTCCGCTCCACCCCAGAGCGGAAAGAGTCATAAGATGATTTCCCACCCCCAAAAAAAAAAAAAAAAAACGCAGCGGTCGTGCGCGAAGTCTAATAATTTTCATGAGATTTTTTTTAGATTTTGTTCTCTAAACTACACCGACGCAAAAGTTCTTCTCAGAGCTAAACAACAGTCCTTCTCAGAGCTATACAATAGTTCTTTTCAGGGCTAACCAACAGTTATTTTCAGGGCTAACCAACAGTTCTTTTCAGGGCTAACCAACAATTCTTTTCAGGGCTAAACAACAGTTCTTTTCAGAGCTAGAATATTACACGCTATTAACATTTTCTTAAACATTTGAAAATGCCTAAGAGAGCCAGGTCTCAACTTTCTAAACATAGTTCTCAAGCACGAGCAGCAAAAATACGTCGTATAGGAGAATCTTCACCTGAACGTTCACAACGCCTTGCTGAACAAAATCAGAGAAACTCTCAGGAGTACGCGTACGAGAGTCGAGTGTCGAACGTTCGCAACGACTTGCGCAACAAAATCAGAGAACCTCTGAGTTACGTGCACGAGAGTCGAGGCTGGAGCGTTCCCAACGTCTTGCCGAACAAAGCTTGAGAACCTCTGAGCTACGTGCTCAAGAGTCGAGGCTGGAGCGTTCCCAACGTCTTCATGAACAAAATGTAAGGACCTCTGACTTACGCGAACGAGAGTCAAGTGTCGAGCGTTCGCAACGTCTTGCCGAACAAAGCTTGAGAACCTCTGAGCTACGCGCTCAAGAGTCGAGGCTGGAGCGTTCCCAACGTCTTCATGAACAAAATATAAGGACCTCTCAGTTGCGCGAAAGAGAGTCGAGTGTCGAGCGTTTGCAGCGACTTAGAGCTCAAGCAGAGAGACAGCAGTTGTCCACAAATAGAGTGCGCAATCGAATTTTAGCTAATAGGAACAGACTGGCTTTCAGATATGATCCGCAGCTTGATTATGCACAACAAGCGTCCGTCCAAATCGGAGTCATGAATAAGATCTGCTCTAACTGCTCTGCCAAGAAATGGGAGGACGAACCTAATGGTATGTGTTGTGCTTCAGGTAAAGTGTGTCTTCCTAACCTTCAGGAGCCGCCACAACCAATAAAAAATCTTTTAACTAATAACCATCCATTATCTGGTCATTTTTTAACAAACATACGTAAATACAATAGTATTTTTCAAATGACTTCGTTTGGCGCAAAAGAAATCAGGGAAGGAAATTTTATGCCCACTTTTAAAATTGAAGGACAGGTGTATCATCTCATTGGTAACCTTTTACCATCATCAGGCCAAAACCCACAGTTCCTGCAAATATATTTTATTTCGGATGCAGACCAGTTATCATTGCGATCAAGCATCGCACCAACCTTAAAAATGGATTTAATTCGCGAATTACAGACCACTTTGAATAATCATAACGTGTATATACGAAGTTTTAAACAAAACTTAGAACTTAACTCATCACATAATTTAAAGCTAATTATTCATTCTGATCGCACTCCACAGACAGCACACAGAGGCAGATACAATGCTCCTACTGTAAACGAGGTAGCCGTTCTCTTGGTCGATGAAGACAAAGGTCCCAGGGATATAGTCTTACACGGTAGAGACGGACAGCTCAAAAGAGTTTCTGAGCTACATCGGTCCTATGATCCACTACAGTATCCTGTAATGTTTGTGACAGGTGAAGACGGTTATTATTTGACTATTCCTCAGCAGGGTTCTGCGCGTAATAAAACTGTTTCGTGTATGCAATTTTATGCATTTAGATTAATGTTTAGAACTAACTCTTTTAATCCGTTACATTATTACAGAGACTTATTTAGTCAATATTGTGTTGACATGATGGCGAAAATGATATCGGAAAGATTAAATTTTATTTCGCGGAATCAACAAAGACTGAGGGCTGATGACTACATCCATCTCAGAGATGCCTTAAATCATGACGCAAATGTTGACCCATCAAATATCGGTCAACATGTCATATTGCCATCATCATTTACGGGTTCTCCGCGTTTCATGCACGAGAAAACGCAGGACGCGATGACGTACGTCCGAAATTATGGTAGACCTGACTTATTTGTCACTTTTACATGCAACCCCGAATGGCCTGAAATTAAAGCAGAGCTGCTACCAGGACAACGGTTTTTCGACCGTCATGACATAATTTCACGTGTGTTTCATTTAAAAATGAAGAAATTCATCAAATTATTTGTCAAAGAACAGATATTCGGTAAAGTAAAATGTTATATGGCAAGTGTAGAGTGGCAGAAGCGCGGTTTACCTCATTGGCATTTGCTGTTCTGGCTAGAAACTAAAATACAACCAGATGAGATCGACAGTGTCATAGTCGCGGAGCTACCCGATCAACAAATTGATCCGGTACTACACGACATTATAACTAAAAATATGGTACATGGACCCTGCGGAGAACATAATTTAGCTGCACCATGCATGAAGAACGGTGTCTGCACAAAAAAATACCCTCGCCGTTTCATTAACGACACCCAGACCGGAGAGGATGGGTATCCAGTTTATCGTAGGCGCGATACAGAAAATGGCGGTCGGAGCACTACGTTACAACTCAGGGGCAACATGGTGACAATAGATAATAGGTGGATTGTTCCATACTCCCCGCTACTATGTAAGACTTTTAATGCTCATATAAACGTGGAGTATTGCCACTCTGTCCAAGCCATTAAATATATATGTAAATATATAAATAAAGGTTCAGATCAGGCAACTTTTAGCCTTAGAAACCCACACGATGAGGTCGAAAACTATTTAAATGGAAGGTACATAAGCACATCTGAAGCTGTCTGGCGCTTATTTGAATTTCCTATTCACGAGCGGCATCCTACTGTAGTGCATTTGGCCGTTCATCTAGAGAACGGTCAAAGGGTGTATTTTACACCAGGGACAGCTCATCAAATTGTCCAAAACCCACGCAATACCACATTACTGGCATTTTTTTCTCTCTGTAATGAAGATGAATTTGCGAAAACTCTTCTGTATCATGAAGTCCCGCAATACTATACATGGGCAAATAATAAATTCACTAGAAGGAGGCGTGGTGAAGATGTAGTTGGACATCCGGGGATAAAAAAAGATGCCGCTTTAGGTAGAGTCTACGGGATACATCCATCCCAATCAGAGTGTTTTTATCTTAGAATTCTACTGCACCACGTACGCGGTCCGACCTCATTTGCATACCTTAAAACTGTAAACGGTATTGTCAAAGAGACGTATCAAGCAGCATGCCGTGACCGAGGTTTACTTGAAAACGATGACCATTGGGGAAACACTTTAAGCGAAGCTTCGTTGTCACAGTGTCCAAAAAAACTAAGGGAGTTGTTTGTAGTCATACTTTTATTTTGTCAACCATCGGAACCATTGAAGTTATGGGATACTTTCAAAGATCAGTTCTGTGAAGATATTAGACATCGGATCAGACAACAGAATCACGATAACACTTTACCCTTCACTGAAGTCATTTATAATGAAGGATTAATTGAAATTGAAAACAAACTTCTAGAATTAAACGACAAAAATTTAAGTGATTTTGGATTACCTTCTCCCGTTCGTACCCAGAATAATACTATTGACACAATGGTACAACAGTATAACAGAAATGATCTAACAGCGTTTGTTAATGACAATGTGCCCAAATTAGTACCGGATCAAAGACATGCTTATGA
This sequence comes from Polia nebulosa, assembly GCA_951329385.1. Classification (NCBI taxonomy): domain Eukaryota; kingdom Metazoa; phylum Arthropoda; class Insecta; order Lepidoptera; family Noctuidae; genus Polia; species Polia nebulosa. The sequence continues at coordinate 2,415,775 of OX589592.1, read as the reverse complement.
GACTATTGTGGACAGCGTGAACAATAACATGGGGAGATTATTTTTTTTGGACGCACCAGGAGGCACTGGAAAGACTTTTCTCGCAAATTTGATACTTTCTAAGATACGGCAATCAGGGAAGATAGCGATTGCAGTTGCTTCGTCAGGAATTGCTGCAACTCTCTTGAACGAAGGAAAAACTGCTCACTCTACGTTTAAACTCCCGCTATCCGTATCTTTAGATCAACGGTCTACATGCTCTATTCGGAAAAATGGGCCTCTTGGTAAGTTGCTGCAAGACGCGTCGTTGGTAATATGGGATGAATGCACCATGAGTCATAGAGCTCATGTGGAGGCCGTGGACCGTACTTTAAGAGACCTCCGAAGCTCTGCTTATGTCATGGGTGGTATCACTTTTGTATTTGCTGGAGATTTCCGACAAACGCTTCCAGTCGTCAACAGAGGTACGCGAGCAGATATTATGAAGGCATGTTTAAAATCATCTCACCTTTGGACATCTGTACAACATTTGAATTTGCGCACCAATATGAGAGCTCATCTACATGGAAATATGCATAGCAACTTTCCACAACAGCTGCTGAAACTTGGAGAAGGAATTTTTCCATCTTTAAATTTGGGCACCGATTATGCGGATGAGTCTCTAGGCCAAATAGTCCATAATTTAGATAGTCTGATAGATGCTATATATCCTGACATCGAAAACTTAGATCAAAATGATTTTCGTTGGCTGTGTGGTAGAGCAATAGTTTCTCCCAGGAATGAAACAGTCAACGAAATAAACAATTTAATTATGCAGAAAGTACCGGGTGAAGTTAAGTGCTATAAATCCATAGACACCGTCACTAACATCGAGGACGCAGTGCACTACCCCCAGGAATTTTTAAATTCCCTGAACCCCGCTGGGCTACCACCTCATGAACTATCGTTAAAAGTTGGCACACCGATAATGCTTCTCAGAAATTTGAGCCCCCCCAACATGTGCAATGGTACGAGACTTCTTATCAAGGAGCTAAAAGATAATTTAATAGTAGCGAAGATTATCACCGGCCCTGCAGCTGGTGAATTAGCTCATATACCAAGAATACCCATGATCCCTACTGATTTGCCAATACCTTTCAAAAGGCTCCAATTTCCAGTAAAAATTTCTTTCGCAATAACGATAAACAAATCACAAGGCCAAACATTCAAATTAGTAGGAATTGATTTACGAAAAGAATGTTTTACGCATGGGCAACTTTACGTTGCCCTATCACGGGTCGGGGCTCCCGACCATCAGTATATTTTGTTGGCTGAAAATAATTTAACGTCAAATGTTGTTTATAGAGAAGCTCTACAATAATTTAGTTATGTATCCTAAAACAACAGGTTGCACTGCGGGACTGCAGGCAGAAGTGAACACTTTTGCCGGGAGCAAGACTTAGTTAGCGCTTTGCGGGCGGTCCTTTAGTTAGTTCTAATAGAGATATATTTAGTATCGGCTGTGCACCCGTGCGAAGCCGGGGCGGGTCGCTAGTCTATTTATAAAACATGACGTCTTGAGAGGAGTCGCTCTAAGCACAATATGGCAAGAAGCGCCAAAAACCAAATGCGAAAATCAATTTTTTGAGAGGCGCGCACAGTCACATTTGACCAATTTCGATTCGGATCAAAACGTATAGTCTTCATCTGCGCACGATACGATACCAGATTAAAAATATGGGCCCTAGGAAAATTCCATTCACTCATTCACTTTGCTCGTCCTCGAGATGAACCCAGAAATGAGCCTGCGACCGCAATCAATCTGCCTAGCCATTTCCCAACAGCATTAGGGTCGGCTTCCAGTCTAACCTTATGCAGCAGAGTACCAATGGTTTACATTGAACGACTGCCTATCTGACCTCCTCAACCCAGTAACTGGGTAACACGATACCCCTTTGGTAAGACTGGTGTCAGATTATATGGCTTCCGACTCGTAACGACTGTCAAAGATCTTCAAATGACAGTCGAGATCAACGCTTTCCGAGGCAAAGAGTAGTCTCGGTATGTGTGGTATGGTTACCCATCCACGGACTGACCTCGGCAAGTGTTGCTTAACCTTAAGTAATTATCTATCAACTATTTACTTATCAACTAGCGTCCCGCCCCGGCTCCGCTCGGGCCCATTTTTAGGGTTCCGTACTCGAAGGGTCCAAACGGAGCCCTATTGTTGTCACTCACGTATCCGTCTGTCTGAATGTCCGTCCGTCGTCTGTCACAAAATTTTGTTACGAAGAATTTTTTAACTTCCCAATGACCTATGAACTTGAAATTTGTTGATAATGTTTATTATAACGTAAACTTTACTAACAAATACCAATATTTGGTACGGAACCCTTAATGTGCGAAATCCGACACGCACTTGGCCAGCTTTTTTTTAATGCGTTTTCTACATTAAAAATTACTTCTGTATTGCGGGAGCGTTCAAAAACATGTAAACTCACATACACAAGATACCCAGACCCGGAACAACTATCTGTAGGCCATACGAATATTTGTTCCGTGCGCGAATCGAACCTGCAGCGCAGCAGCCAATCGCTCAACCACTGCGTCAACCATGAAAGGTATAAAAATTATACACACAAAGCTTCCTCGTTTATCTCTCTTTCTATTAGTGAAAACCGCGTTAGAATCTGTTGCGTGCTTTAGAAGGAGGAGCGGAGAAATAGACAGACGTGGAAAGCGACTTTGATTTATAAGTACATATACAGGCTGTAACGGAAAGGTGTAGTAATATTTTAAGAACTGCATCTGCCCATCGATATGAACAACTTTCTGCAAGAAAACCTGAAGATATTCTCAAATTTTTTTGCACCTTCCATACAAATATTGATCAGCTGATGATAACTTTTATGGAAAGTAAAATATTTTTTTATGGAATTTTCTATTTTTTTCTTTGAGACAGTTGTTATTTTCCATGGGAAGAACCGGTTCTTAAAATAAGACCACACCTTTCTGTTACACCCTGTAAAGATAGAGATATTATTGATTATAAATATAAATTAACGTCACGAGGCGTAAGTGTCATTGCCATGGCTAAACTATGTTTTTTATAACACTGTGTGCCATCGAGTGATGCAATCGATTCAGTTCGTTATCGATTATCGCTATCAGTTAATGCTGAAAATAATATGCCGACGTCAGTCACACGTTAAAATATACATACCTAACACACTTTATCATTTGTAATTTTTATGTGCGCAATAATTTTAAGCTGGTGAGTTAATTTTGTCCTCTACGCGGAGATCCCAACTATCTTGGGGTCGGCTTCCAGTCTAATCGGATGCAGCTGAATACCAGTATTTTACATGGAGCGACTGCCTGTCTGACCTCTACAACCCAGTTACTGGGTAATAGGATACCCCTTGGTAAGACTGAATGTCAGATTTTCGGGCTTCTGACGACCAGTAACGACTGTCAAAGATCCACGATTGACAGCCGGGTCCAACGGCTTAACGTACTTTCCGAGGCACAGAGGAGTCTCGGTATGTAAAGATGGTCACCCATCCACGGACTAACCCCGGCAAGCGTAGCTTAACCTAATGAACCGACCCGTGCGGCAGTTTCTACTTCAGCCACGAGCTCCTTTACAGATCCTATAGAGCTCCTATATAGCTCCTATAGAACTCCTATAGAGCTCCATACACGTACGTAATATACGTTCTAATTTGATTGGAGTTTTGCTTATCACCATAGATCATTCTTAAGTCAAATATAAAGTCCATAGTTACCGGTCTCGCAGGCAGCGTGGTCGTTGCAGGCGCAGGGCAGGCACTGCAGGCGCGGCGCGGGGCGCGCGTGGTGCCAGGCGCAGCGCTGGCAGTGTGCGCCCGTGTGGCCGCGCCCGCACGCGCAGCGCTCCCGCGCCGAGCGCCCGCCCCGCACGCCCGCGCCTTCCAGGCGGACCTGGCGGGGACGTCACTTAATGTTAAGGACCTACATTAAATAAAAAATCGTATCTTAGCATAGAAAATAAAGATTAAATAATCCTATGTTGCGTTTGTTACAAAAAGGATAAGGTATTTTTACGTTGTTAAAACAGACCTCAAAATGTTTCGTATTCAAAGGAGTAAGCAAAAGTGTCAAAAACAGCCGATATTGGTACTTTTGCTTACTACTTTGGTTACGAAACATTTTGAGTCCTGTTTTAACAATGTAAAAATACCCTAACTTATTTGTAACAAACGCAACATATGATTCTTTAATGTTTATTTTCTACGCTTTGCTACGATTTTTAATTCAATGAGGGCGCCACTTCACGGCTATATACACAAGCACTGCACCGTATCAGCGTCGCCTCAAATCATCGGCTCATCCACAACTAGGTGTCGACCCAAAGTAAACATGGCGTTTTCCAGCCGCGCTTACTTTGGGTTGATTCCGGACAGCGTTAGGACAGTTGAAAGCGGGACGAAGGTCCAGGAGGCAGGCTGATGCTGAGCTTGCAACACGGTGTAGATTGGAATGAAATGCACCTCGGCCATGATTTGGTAACTGCTGATCTCGAGCTAAAGAGATGTTAAAAAGTATGCGTAGTTGTATGGAGTTTAATTGAAAAAACGTCCTGAACTGCTTGAGTTAAAGCGGCGAAGCTGCTCTTCTGCAGCAAGTATTCGTGTGCGTTGACCTTTAAGCGTCATGTGTAACTCCAATCACTTTGACGAGCAACTCTATTTCAAGTTTGGTCTTCTTAGTTCTTGGATCAAAATTACTAATTTTTTTGCCCCTTAACCGAGAACTTCTTTCCAATATCCTCCCTTGCCATTCATATAAACCTTTATTTCGTTTTAAACCTTTTCTGTGTTACAAAAAAAAAACTTACCTCATCCTGATCAAAATGGTAGTGTGCCTTCAACATGATGCCCTTCAGGTCTCGCAGTACATCCATGAGCTGAGTCCTGGTGGCGAGCTGGTCGTCGCCCAGGACTCGCCAGGCCCCCTCCAGGAGAGGCACGGAAATCTGCAGTTGTCCCGGCGTCTCGTGGCTGGTGTTTGAGTATGCCAGCATTGTGCCGTCTGTTAAAATGCAATAAATGAAGCATTATTATCACTCTTCTGCCTTTTAATCTGAAAATTATTCATCTATTTAATTCAGCCTGATTGAGGACCAAAGCAGGCCCATTTGGAAATAAAAAAATAATGTTTCGGGTTAGCGCAACATACATTGTTGTTCTATTTCTATTCCACCTCTAATCCATCTTCCTTTCCAGTCAACTCTTTTACAGACTCTTGCGAACCAAGTGTATTAGGTGACTTCTTTATGGGGCCATACGTTTTATTACGTATGTCGTATAGTTTTTCATGGACCGTCAAACAGTACTCCATTAAAGCGAATATCAACTTTAACATAATGTAAATTAAGTTCGATTTTAGAATGACACATTACACATCCACACTCCTCTTTGCGAGAGGGTGGGCAGTATCTACCAGGCGGACCTAATACGGGTTGGTGCATGTCACATGTCTTCGAAGTTTTTTGTTCTAGGACATGTGACAGGTGCTGAATGATATTATTAGAGAACAAATCTTAAAAATTACTGAAATTGCAACGCAGACTGAACGTTTGGGTACTAAAGATGGTTTTATAAAACTACATATTTTCTTAAATAATTGGATACGAAATCGAAAACAAAGCGTGCTGGCAAACATGAAGGTGTAGTAGAGGAACCTGGAAGGTAATAAATGAGATATTAACCTGTCCCAAGAAGCACAACATCAGGTCCAAAGGTGGGGTTTCCGCCGGTATCTCCTCTCACGATACCCCAGTACAGGGAGGCTCGGACTTCACCTCCGTACGCCGCCAGCTGGTCGCCGTTGAACGAGCTGGTCATCCAGTAGAAGTACTCCCACCCTTCTACCTGAAACACACACGCTTTGCTCACTCCATTTTCTATGCTGGTATTCAGCTGAACTTTTTTTTTTCAAAATGATTGCTTGACTTGGATAATACAAAATATACCTTATTGTTATTAGATTAAAGTCCATTTTAAATAAATAACATAACACGAATAAGAACTGTGCAATATTACAACCAGCGTTTTAGTCGAAACTCACCTCATAACTAATAACAAAAGGTTTCCCTTGCTCGTCGATAGATGGCTCTAGTGTTTCGTTTCCTTGAGAGTCTGAGATCAGCCATGCTTCGCCTAACGGCAATATCACCTGCAATAGAAACGTATTCAAGTAACGGATTATTTTTCAGTCATCATGATTAGAGAAAAGTCGGTTAAAAATGCAAAAAATTATAATCCTATCAAATATATTTTTTAATTTTAACAGCCATCGCCATCAACTCGAGTATCGACTTTAGTACACTATATTTTAAGTTCACTTTTAAGTGACAATTCGTATTAATGAAAAGAGGCTAAAAAATTCAACATGAAATAAAGTTTTAAATTTATTTTCAATGACAGAGATTTTTTTTCCAAAATTTTAAAAATATATCGATTTGAAAATTCAAATATACCGAGTTTTTATCGTTTTTATACCAATACTTTGCAGTTCAAATTGAATTCCACTTACATCCCTGGGCAGCTCCAGCTCCTCAGGAGCTGCCAGGCTGCAGGTGTCGGTGATGTGCGAGCAGTAGCAGGGTTTGCAGCCGCTGGGCAGGTCAGCGCTCAGGCCGAAGTGACCCGGTGCGCAGGCGTCGCAACGCTCGCCCACCACGTTACTCTGAAAATTAAGTCGAAGGCACTCATGAATACAAAGAGCGACATTGTAAAAACTATGTTACAGTTTTGGTGAACCATTTAGTATCTAGGTATCTGAAATATTTATTTCAAACCTTAAATTCAACCATCACCTTGTAGCCATAGCTCGATTTGATTTGGCTCAAAGAAATGTATATTTCATTTGAATCTAATACATATTCCTGTATTAAGATTCAGGCGTCCTCTCTATGATTATGAACAATATAATCCATTGAGTGAAAAATTGTAAACATAGAACTTTCGTGTGTCATTTGACAGTCGGCCATCACGCAAAATACGTCTATTAAAACTTTTTTTTTAAATACTTTCACTGTATATTTTTGGCAGAAAATCTATGGTAACTACAGACTATAAAAGACCTTGCGTTATAGTAATAATAGAGTTTTAAAACGCGTGGGTCGACTGGTACAAATTCGTATCAGCGGTGCTTGACGGTTTGGGCATTTTGGTACAATATTGTACCAGCGGTACCTGATAGGTTAAACTCACTTTACACTCGCAGACATCATCACACTCTCGCTCCGGGTCGAGCACGCCCCGTGGGTCACACTTGCACGTCGGCGGGCCGGGGGCCTGGCAGTTCGGGAACACGGCGGCCGGCTCCTCGCAAGAGTCGCACAAGTGACCAGCGAACCCAGGGAAGCAGGCGCAGGCAATCTGATGGTGCTTCTTTTCCCATTTGCAAGAGCCTGGAAATATTGACACTGGATATTAGGTATAAAGTTAGACTTCGGAGTTTATTTAGGATTGACTGTTACGTATGTAGCAAAGGTAGGACGAAGACTGCTAAACACGAAGTTCTGGGTGCGCTTCCCGGATCGAGCAAAATTATATACCTACTTATTTCCTCTCAAATTTCTTTGTGTCCGGAGTTTGGGTTTGTGACCACATGATGGCACGCAAAAGTTTTACTATAGCTAAACCTCCCTCTTACTCTTCGAGGAAAACAGGCGTGACATGTTTCATCCTGACTCCGTGTTGCTACTCACTAATTACTGGTGGAAAATACCAAAAACACCATACACAGAAATCCCTCTGTATCACTCAAAGGTTTGCTGGGAGAAAACTCAACGTTAAGTTCGCCTTTGTACACGAATTGATACATCACTGTGTATATATTAAGTTTTGGTGTACAATAAAGAATTAGGAATTAAACAATTTTCCCATCCTGGGGATCGTTAAACCTAGTGTACCAAGTAGCATTGGGCTTAACCTACCATCAGAGCCCTGAGGGTCGCAGTCACAAGGCACGCAGGGGCCATCGGGCAGTGCGTTGTAGTACCCGAACAGACATCGATCACACAGGGGACCGGCTCGATTCTCCTGGAACAATATAGAAAATCAATTAGTGAAGATTTTGATGCTCTAGAACCTTTCATCACCATCATCATCGTTTCGACTGATAGACTTCCACAGTTGGACATAGGCCTCCTCCAAGCAGCGCCACATCGACCGGTCCTGTGAGTCTCGCATCCAGCGAATTCCCGCGACCTTCATCAGGTCATCGGTCCGCCTGGTGGGAGGTATTGCAACGAACCTTTGCGTAAAGGAATGTATGTATGTCTGGTTTCCGTAACTCCACGCTCAAGGCGCGTATTTTGCGTACAGATGGGACAGCATTATCATTCGATCCACCCCAGCTCCTCGAGGAAGGCCAGCAGCGCCCTGGTGTTACTGACTATCTCGCTTAGGTTACCTGGGTGTCCGAAGTGTTTTGCCTAAAAGTTACAAAAGGAACAACTTCCAAGTTCGATTGTGTATGGAGTACTGCTCTCATCTTTGGGACGGATCTGCCAGATTTAATTTAATTCCGCCAAGCCCGTCCAAGAGGTAACGTCTCAGATCCCGAACGACATTCGGAGAGTAGCTGTTACTTGGAGAAGGTCGACTTACAATCGAAAAGTGTGGCAAGCTCTAGGGGATGCCTTTGCGGTAACGCAAGACAATCTTTAAACCGGTGTCAATACATTTTAGTTACTAAGGCATGTTTTTTTGTAAGATTGGTCAATAAAGGATATTGATATAAGACCACTAGACGTTGGCGATGCGCCATCGGTACATAATGGACATCCCACCCACAGACGTAACTCGTTTTGGGATCACATTCCTTGTGCGTAGAGGTAAGGAGTAGAATTCCCTGCCGGAGTCTGTGATTCCTGATAGCTACAACCTAGGAGTCTTTAAGACAGGAATGAATAGGCTACTTCTAGGCAAGCGTACTCCATCGCTGACCACATCATCACTTACCATCAGGTGCAATAGCTAGTGGTCAAACGTGGTCCTACCATTTCTAGTAAAAAAAGTGTGTAAAACTGATTCTACATACAGTCTGCAGTCACGTTTACAAAATATTTACAGGTACTTCGATTAAACGTGATTTCCTCAAAAATTATCGATCATATTATGATGAGACTGATAACAGAAAATAAACATATATACTTCTTAGATGTAGGTTAGTACTTAATACTATAATAATTTATGATAATTTTGTAAATATTTTACAGTGGTAATCAGTAGGTACTTAGGTACCTTAGGGAGATAATCACTTTATAATAGATCATGTGATACGTTTGTACCTCTTCAAAAGATCAGCCAATTTTCAACCTTACCACTAGTGACATAAGAGCGAAAACTGGTTGATGGTGGGAACTTTCCTGGTAGAAAATACCTAAATAATAAATAGTCATTTCCCAGCAACATAATTATACCTTTATAATTATTAGGTACCAAGGCAGATGTAGGTAACTGAACTAAAAATTCCAGATCATTATAATCCACTTCAAATATCGATTTTAGTCTAGTGTATTGTAAGTCATTTGTATTGAAAAGGCCTTAAAAAAGTATGGGTTACAATGGAAATTGAACTTTGTCTTGTATGACAAAGAGTTTGTTGATCCAAAATTTGATAATTATCTCGAATTCTGAATAAAATTATACGGAATACTTAGGTTTAGGCTTACAATGGGTATTTTTATACCCTGAATACAAACCGTGCAATTGACGCAAAGTATAGCGCCGGTATCATCGTAGGAACAGGCGCCTCGCTCACCGCAGGAGCACTCGGTCCGATCCAGGTCATCACAGGGCTGGTGAGGGGCCCAGGGTCCCCCGGCACAGCAGCGCTGGCAGTGGGCCCCACAGGTACCGTGATCGCACTCGCATTTTGCACCCTGGAATATGATGAAACCACAACGTCATCTCTGTATACATATTTTTCGTTTTTGTTCAGTTTCTCAAAAAGCGCTGAAGCAATTTCGATAAAATTTATATGAGACCACCTCGGGAGTTTATCTTTCGGATAAAAAAAGAATTTTGAAAATCAGTCCACAACTGACAGAGAAATAGGTGGACTTACGTAAAAAAAAACATACATACAGTCGAACACAGAACCTCTTCCTTTTTCGAAGTCGGTTAAAAAGGGAAGGATACCCTCTCCTGAGGCTCAGGAATGAAGGTATAATAGAAGAAAATACCGACGCCTAAGTAATGGGCTTCTGCAATACCGGAAGACATCGTTAATGCGTTTTTGTAAGGCTAGTTACTACTATGTAACCTGGTTGGCTCGAGGCAGGAGTCTTCATTTTACAAACCTGAGCATTGACATGGCACTTGTCAGCGTGCCCTTGGCACAGACAGCGCGCGGCCACGGCGAGCGCGCGGACGGTGTAGTACTGGTGGCGCGGAGGAGCCGCGTGTGGCGCGCAGAACGACATGCGGACGATCCACGAACCCACGCTCTCGCGGTGTCATGAAAACTACTCGCTATTGACCTACCTGAGCATTGACATGGCACTTGTCAGCGTGCCCGTGGCACAGACAGCGCGCGGCCACGGTGAGCGCGCGGACGGTGTAGTACTGGTGGCGCGGAGGAGCCGCGTGTGGCGCGCAGAACGACATGCGGACGATCCACGAACCCACGCTCTCGCGGTGTCATGAAAACTACTCGCTATTGACCTACCTGAGCATTGACATGGCACTTGTCAGCGTGCCCGTGGCACAGACAGCGCGCGGCCACGGTGAGCGCGCGGACGGTGTAGTACTGGTGGCGCGGAGGAGCCGCGTGTGGCGCGCGGAACGACACGCGGACGCGCCGCGCCACCACGCCCTCGCCGATGCCTACGTGCATCTGTAAGAGAGCAATTTACTTTAGTAAAAGATAAAATTGACTCGACAGAGAGTGATTGAACCTAATGTATTGGAGATAGGTACTTCTTCATCAGCTCCTTTGTAGCGGACTTGCAAGCATTTTTTAAAGTTCCGTATCAAAATGGTTAAAAAGGACCCCTTATGGTGCGACTCAGTCTGTCTGTCTGTCCGTCTGTCACAGCTGGATATCTCAAGAACTACTAATGCTGTCAATTTGAAATTTGGAATAGTTTTGGATGCCGTTTGCCCAATTATTTTGCAAATAACAAGAAATAAACTAATTTTTTTTTTCTACAGCCTGAAAGGGGTCTTAAATATTCGAAGTGGAGCTAGAGCATGAGGGGTGTCATATATGAAAGAGCGCTGTTTGCACATTCTCAAACATTTTTTCTGTTTTTTTTAACCGCATAGTTTTCGACTTTTGATGAAAAATGTAAAAAAAACTTTTTTACAAACAAAAAAATAGAACCAACTTCCAAAAACAGTGCAAAATAACTTTAATTTCGGAAGTCGGTGTTTCTAGTTTTGTCTTCGTTTTTTGACACCGACTTCCGAAATTAAAGTTATTTTGCACTGTTTTTGGAAGTCGGTTCTATTTTTTTGTAAAAAAGTTTTTTATTTTTCACATTTTAGTTGTGGTTCCACATTTAACTGTGTTAACAATTCATAGACATACGATCGCATCAATCGCAGTTGATTTGCTGTCAATTTTTGCAGAGTTCCACTGTCTGTCTCCGAAACCAATCATCAGATCTATATGAAATTTAAATGGGACCATTTCGGAACAAACCTCTTTCGAACAAAAAAAAAGAATTTTGCAAACATCCGAATTGATAACCTCCTTCTTTTTGAAGTCGGTTAAAAAAATACCGTTCCCTCACCCTTATCTCCAAAGTTTGCATAGAGAAAGAAATTATTCTATGTGATAAAAGTTTATGTAAAGATTACAGGAAAAATAAAACGATAACTTTAAATAGCACACTTTTGCAGAAATCATCAACAAATATTATATTAGTTGCACTATCGGTCAAGAGATGGCGCTGACCTAAAACTGCAACTCTATGTAAAATAACACATCGAAATATTTGTAAATGGAACCCTCGCTGCGCGAGTCACTCTAGACCGGTTTTTTTTCACCAGACTGGCTTTAGTAAAATCTCTGCAAAGCTCTAATCACGCAAAATAAGTATAAGGTACCTACCTCTAATACATTCAGATTTTCTTTACAAATCACTTATCATAAAGATATTTAATGGGTGGGCGAGTGACAAAGACTTTTTGAAAACATAGATTTGGTTGGATAGACTACGGAACCGGTATCGAAGACAAAAGTTAGATATTACATATATCTAACAAAATATGAAAACCGGCCATACCTCTCCATTCTCCAGCGGTCTCGGACTAGCAAACTGTGTTGAACAAGCTGGCTTATCAGCTCTGTTCATCCTCTTAGCTGCCCTGGCCTTCCGCCGCCGTCTCTCAGGCCGCAGGTCCCACAGCTTCCAGCAGTGGTCCCTGTCCCCGAATGCCCTCACCATCCTCCAATCCTCGCCGTCCTCGGAGGATGAGACCTCCAGTGACCAGGCTAGGGGACGGGGGGATGGGCCCGACTTGATTATGACGTGGAGCAACTCCATCCTCTGTAACAATAAGGTTCTGTTAATAGGGCATTGAGTAGGTACCTATTGGTCGCTGGTGTTATAGACAGGGTTCGATAAAATCAGATAAGCTGGATATACGTAGGTACTGGATTGTACCTAGTATGTACACGAGAAATGCCCCGTTTCTTCGATTTACGATTGTTTTATTAAGCTCCTTTAAAACTGTTGTTTCTGTTCTGCCTAGTGCAAGAGATAGGGTCTCACAAAATTTGAATAGCATTTGTAATTTCTTCATCATCAGCCTTTTAATGTCCCCACTGCTGGGGCACAGGCCTTCTCTCTGTGAGAGGGTGTGGGCCGTAATCCACCACGCGGGCACAATGCGGGTTGGTGGATGTCCATGTCTTCCAATTTTTAACCGACTGTTAGAGCAGTGGTGGCGCAGTGGTAACAGCCGCGACTTACAAGTTGTAGGTCGTGAGTTCTAACCCAGGCAGGCGCTTTACTTTGTGTAAGTTATTTCATCACCACTGCCCTCAAAACGGTGAAGGAAAACATCGTGAGGAAACCGGCATGTCCTAGAACCAAAAATCCGAAGACATGTGACATCCACCAATCCGCATTGGGCCCACGTGGTGGATTACGGCCCACACCATCTCATCTCACAGAGAGGAGGACTGTGCCCCAGCAACATTAAAAGGCTGATGATGATGATGATGATGAAAAAAGTTTATGGTTCTTGGACATGCTGCTTTTCTTATTATGTTTTCCTTCACCGTGTTTTTTTTTTCACAATTTCGTATGCCAAAGTTTATTTGTTTGAATATAAATAAATTGTAGCTATCATTTAATAATTTGTGTGTACAATCCTTCGCGATATTGTCAAAGATACGATATGTGCGCTATGCTCGTAATCTAATCTGTGAGATAACTCGGAAGTCTGACGTTGGTACACCGCCAGGTATACTCTTAGTTTCAATAACTATCGTCTAAGTTGTTAGCGCTATATTATCTTTATCAGCTACCTATGGTTTACTAAAATATTATTTACCAGTTGCTTTATCAGTAATGTTTAGTGATTTACGTGTCGTAGGTCAATCTATCTGCCTAGCCTTGGGTTCGGCTTCCAGTCTAACCGGATGCAGCTGAATACCAGTATTTTACATGGAGCGACTACCTATCTGACCTCTACAACCCAGTTACTGGGTAGTACGATACCCCTTGGTAAGACATTTATGTGTCGTAGGCCCTGGATTTGAATTGAACCGAGGCAAGCACATTATTATTATTACTAGCCCGTACTGTCCCACTGCTGGGCAAAGGCCTCCCTTTCCATTCCTTCCAACGGTCACGATTTTTTGCTTCTTCTTTCTAATTCTTTAGGCAGACAGACATCCAGGTCGTCCCGCGATCTCCTTCGTGGTCTGCCGCGGCCCCGGCTCACAAGCAAGCACTTTCTGTAATTTTATTTAATTACCACTACTCTCAAAGCGGTGAAGGAAACATGCCTAGCACCAAAAATTCGAAGATAAATGACATCCAAAATCCCGCACTGGGTTCCTCACAAAGAGGAGGCTTGTGTCCCAACTGTGGGAACGTCATAGACCGATTATGCTGAGTGTCTCCTGTCTCCCGCTTGATTAGGAGGGAAGTGGAAATTATGTTTTTCTTACTCCTCCGCTGTATTTTCTGATTAATTTCGTTGCGGGACCCAAGACAGTTTAATCGTTTCTCTGGGACTCGTCGAGCTTCACTGCCTCGGCGTTTTTCTGGTGGTTGCTACTGTTGATTCTGGCTTACAGAAGTTACAGTGGTTTGGGAATAGTGTGGCGGCCTTGTCCCTAAATAAAAAATAAAATACCTAGCACCAAAAAATCGTGACATCCAAAAACCCGCACTGGGTTCCTCACAGAGAGGAGGCCTGTGACCCAGCTGTGGGAGCGTCATAGACCGATTATGCTTAGTGATTTAAACCTCTCCTCCAAACCCGGGCCTGCGGACGGCGAGTAGTGGGTAACTCGCCGTCCGATCAGCACCAGGCCCGAGAGTCGACGGTGCGTAGTGTTTCACGCGCGCCTCAAAGAGTTGTCAGCAAAGGGAAGGGGCCTGCCACGGCCGATGCCTGCCCGGGGGTGGAGGATAAATTCGAAAGAGTTACCTCGCCCCTGGGCACTCGAGGCAGGGAGGAACAGGGGTGGGTTTTAGTCAGTAAGAGTCTAACACGCCTTTCCGCTCCACCCTAGAGCGGAAGAAGTCATAGGATGATTTCCCAACCCCCAAAAAAAAAAAAAAAACCTCTCCTCCAAGAAACATGTTTTGCTATGATAATGAGGGGTTGTTACTCTGAATCATCGGCCAATGACCTGTAGACTTTGAAATAAGGTCTTCTCGTAAACAGACACTGTAAGAGTCAAACAAGGCTTTGAATCCCTTCAAGGAAAAATACGGTAAGCCATTAGCAGCATTTTGACGACTTCCATGGTAACAAACTGAACATTAAAGTGAACAAAAAAATTCCTGGCGGGATGGTTGCGCCTGCGCCTCATTAGTGGCCCCGTACAAGGCGACCGCCAGCTACCGGTTGCGTCACTGCACAATTAACGAGACATTTTTCTAATTAGCCCTTATGGCATCCAGGTATCATAATACAATGATCTTTTATGGACCTGTTTCGCCTTTATTGGATGAGAAGTTTAGAAATACTTCGCTTAAATTCGCTGCAATAGTGAGTGGTTTTTTCTAACTTTTTGAAAGTTAAAAAGGGGGGAGGGGGTTTATTATATAATATATATGTATGTTTATTATTAGTAAGTATATATATATTTTCGTTCCCATTTTTTATTATTTTTAATTAATTAATATTACTTTGTTTGCTTTTTTTTATGCACCTGCGATATTATCTCTCCACCACTCTTGGTTGACTGGTAGAGAATGCCTAAGGCTTAGTCCACCTTTGTACTTTTGTTGCATGAAGTGTTAATAAATAAATAAAAGGGTTGCTTTTCTACAAGGAGCTGAGAGTGTAATAATTAATATACGGCCTCTGCTAAATTTAGGCCCTCATAGAAATGAGGTCCAAGGGATTCTAGGGTCGTGGACTCGTGAACGGAAGATGCAGCTTTGGAAGGCCTTCCACAAGGTGTACCGGTGACCTGATAAATGCCGCGAAATGGATGGATGCGAGACGCATGGAACCTGTCGATATGGAGACACTCGAAACATGGGGAGGCCTATGTCCAGGAATGAACTTCTATCGGCTGTATGATAGAAATGAAGGCTGACTATGATTGTGCGTAGCAACGTCCAGTACAGCCTGGGTGGTTAACTCTGAGGCCCTTCTGTCTGCCTTTCTGTCTGGCTAATCGTACACACCCTGTGCGAAGGAGGAGGCGGCACTGGTGAGCGAGACTCAACGGAGTCGCCCTGACGCCCCCAGCCGCAGCCGGAGGCGTCGGGGGTCGCGAGACGATCTCCAGCCACCGTAGACGCGGACCTGTGGACGGCGAGTAATGGTTAGCTCGCCGTACGATCAGCACCAAGCCCGAGAGTCAACGGCGCGTCTGTGCCACGCGCCTCAAAGAGATGTCAGCCTCCAGTGACGGGGCGGATAAATTTGAAACAGAGTTACCGCGCCCCTAGTCTCTCAGACAAGGAAGGAACAGGGGTGGTTTGTAGCCAGTAAAAGTCTGACACGCCCTCCCGCTCCACCCAGAGCGGGAGAATTGGATGATTTCCCACCCCACAAAAAAAAGGGAGCCACCCTGTACAAAGATCTCTATCAAGCACCTACTTCTAATCATTAGGAGTTGGTACAGCTACAGTAGTGACCTGATTTTGGATGTTTGCTTTAACGATTTGCGACGAGATAACACACTGATAAAATGCTCCTCCTTAGATTATTTTTAAAAGATTTTTTGTTTGTCTTTACCACACAGACAGGCGTGTTTGCCTAACAGAATATCAGACCCTTTTATTCATGAACTAGCAGTTAGATCATAGAATTATCTAAGTATATTCCTCATCCAGTGGGAATATCGGAATCCGGCCGTATTCCTTGTCTACATAATAAAGGGAACCTTAAAAAAATGTTTTTGGTGGTATTCTTTCGAGTGACGATTAGTGGCTGTTTTAATTATTAGCAAACTGATTTCTAGTGGATATTGAATTGTAAAATTGTTGTAGTTTTAGGTCTCAAGTGTCTATATACGCAACTGGACAATATTTAGAACTGAGCACTTTATTGTAGTATTGACTACCTCAGCGAAGCTTGCCGAGAAGGCTTACTCGATATATTTTGCTGCCAAATACTGCAAAGGCCTAATGCCTTAATATATAACAACTGAATTATAATGGAAAACAAAATGACTGTATTCTGTATTTGTGGCAAATTAATACTTTTTCTTTCTTTCTTTCTTTCTTTATTCTGTATCAAAATACTAAAACATTCTACACTTGATACTGGTTACATACACAAAAAGTGCGAAGCTTCAGCTTTCTAGGTTCAAAAGAAAGCAGAAGCTCAGCCCAAACTTTAGGCTGAGCGTTGATGAGTCAGTGAGTGAGTGAGTCAGATCTTTTCTTTTAATACGTATTGATTATATATGTATAGGTACATACAACTATATTAGCATATTTGCTAATACACTCGTATGTACATGTTTTGTGAATTAACCGTTCCTGCTTTATTCACATTGACCTTCCATCAAAACTTTTCCACCGTCAAGTACCCGTAGTGTATAACCAACGGAACACTCGAGGCAGGGAGGAACAGGGGTGGGTTTTAGTCAGTAAGAGTCTGACACGCCCTTCCGCTCCACCCTAGAGCGGAAGAAGTCATAGGATGATTTCCCACCCCTAAACCCCCCCCCCCCGTCGTCGTCGTGGTATGGGCATGTGATACGGAGGAATGAAGAAAATGTCGTGAGGAAAGTCTTGTGTATGGATGTGGATGGCTATAAGAGTAGGGGAAGGCCAAAGAAACGATGGCTGGACTGTGTGAAAGAGGATATGGGTAAAAAGGGGGTGACTACAGAGATGACGACTAATAGGGGAGCATGGAAGAAAAAGACATGTTGCGCCGACCCCAAATAAATTGGGAGAAGGGCAGGAGAATGATGATGAATAACAAATAAAAAAATTAAAAGAAACGTGATATTTTGGGTTTGTGGTACGAAACCCTGGTCAAACACCCACTTGTCATTCCCTTTGTTTGATTCTAGAACCCCTTAGTAGGTACAGATTAGGGTGACTCATATCATATCAGATTAATGCGATACGTGCTGTCCTGTATTTCACACCTCAGAAAACTAGATGTTAATTAGTCACCCTGAGGATAACCTGATAGAGATTTCGTAATCTGGTCTACTAGTGGTATTTCGCTTTTAAATAACGTAAAACACACATAACATCACGTGTATAGTGATAGTTATGTTTATATCCCATAATTATGTAAGTTGGTACAGAAATATTACACTATGTAAATATAAGTCCAGTTACTGGCACATGACATTATTAAACGTCGAGATCGAAAGGAGAGGGCTATCGTTAATTTAAAATTTTAAAGTCCTAAAACTGCAAACGGATCAAAGCATACGTAGGTAAACTGCCACTTCATATCATGATACTGATAACACGTAAAGACAAAACCTTTTTTATAAATCGCAAAACAGTCTAAAAATTATCCAATAAAAACATCGGAACACACCTGTCTACCTGTATGATAACACTATCACGGACGATAACAAAGTACGCGCAGTGACTCGACGCCAGCGCACGTTAGCGCCCGTGCCGATGATGTCCAAGAAAAAAGTCCCAAGCGACGAAGAGCTAAGTGATGTTACAGTGGAAGTGCGGAGACATAAGAAACATAGACGGGAAGCAGACGGAAGTGAGGTGGTTCGGCAGAAGCATCGGAGGGACGTGGAGCTTAGTGATGTAATAGTGGAAGGTGTTAAACGCAAGCCACGCAGAGAAGCTGACCCTAGTGAAGTGAAAACGCACAGACACAAAGAACGCCGAGACCCTGAGCGCGGTGAAGTCAGGCACAAGAGACGCGAAGCCGAGCTTAATGACGTGAAAGTGGAGGGTAGACAGAAGCAGCGGCGGCACACACACAGCGTGGCTGACTCCATCTCGGACGATGAAGGCAGGCGAGGCATAGCCAAAATATCAAGCAAATCCAATGACTTTGTATACGACAACAAAGCGTATGTCGGAAGCCTGAATAATGTAGCTGAAGCCCGTAATGACAGGATACTCGACCGACCTACAAGGTTTGTACATAATTGGCTGATTCTCTTGTAAATTTATCGATCGTGATTGGCTGTCTGCAATCAAATCTCAAATTAGCTGTTGTGATTGGTTTATTACATATATGATAAAAAAATCAATAACATGGGTTCGCAAGTGATTTGATAGAAGAATAACCCTATGAGTGAATTCTTCTGTGCAAATTCTACGACTACCGTTTTCCTTGAAACTTGTTATAGCCCGAAAAGTCAATACACATTGGAAGCTGTTAACAGTTTGATTGCTTGATTTATTTGACAAATTAGCTTCTGCCATCGGCTTCGCCCCTGTGGAATTGGTACTTCTCCCATTATAAATTATAGCCTATGTGCTATTCCAGACTATAATCTATCTCTGTGCCTCATTCAGATCCGTTCAGCCTTTCTGGCGTCATTGAGTAACATACATTCATCCACCCAAACATTTGCATTTATAATATTAGGATTGCGTTACGTGGCCTCAAGTTTCTGTCTTTGTCGGACGACACAGTTTAACACTCTTATCTTCTTGATATTTTTGATTGGCTTAGCTGTGTTCACGTCAGCTCTTGTGGGGATTCCCACGTTTATTTGAGGAAATTTTGTTAACAACATCACGCCTGGTTTTCTTGAAGGGGTAGACAGAAGTGAATTGAAGACAGTTGTGGGATAAGTATAACAGAAAATAACGTCACAATTGTGTGCAAGGTACATACTGTTGTATTACTTTTGAGCTTCCAACTCAACTGGAAGACGGAGCTTACAGACGTATACTGTCCCTTTCTCACACCGGATTGATTTTAAGACGTCGTCTAGTACGTAGTTTGTTGCACCACTTCTCCCCAGCTAAGCCACTAGGAAGTGGTGACGGGCGGTCGTTTTGGGACACTGTCTTTATGTAAAACTTTGACGTTCAAAAAGTGCTGGCTCTAAAGAATAATTTGAATAAATGATTTTTTATTCAGATTTTGCTACTTGCATACGTTTTTGATATATACTGGAATGCGATTATTCCTAGCTTTGACAATGTGACAGGATTATGACACTGACTGACTGATTTTTGAAGCCTATGTTCAGCAGTGGACGTCTTTCAGCAGAAATGATGATGATGATGATGTCAGAAGAATGCTTGAAGTTCCGGATCCGTATGTGTACAGTGTCCGGCCAAATATCGATGACCAATAGGTATTATGTGATAGGTATTCGATAAAAATATTTATCTTCTGTGACGTAACAGTAATAATAATTGGTCGTTAGTCTCTAATGAATACAGCAACACTATTAATTACTTATATTAATAGTACTTATTCTTATTTTGATAAATAATCAGTGAGCATTAGGCGGATTAGGTAAATTGTTACATTGAACTTGACTGATGATATCTTTGTTTAGTGTTATTAATATTATCAAGCTTGCCTTTTACCGAAACTTCGATAAAAGTTTTAAAATATTGTCATCAGATCATCAATAGTTTCTCTCTCGGTCAAAATTAAGGTCAGCAGGTGTATTTGCTAACTCAGTCGATATCAATTTGATAGGCACTATGCAGTACATTGCTGCTTTGACGTATGGGAAAACAAAAAATGTACTACTTAGTGCTTATTTTAATCGATGTACTGCAACATGCCTATCAAATTGATGTCAACTGAGTTAGCGAATACACCTGCAGATGAGTATCGTGATCATCACCCACGTGACTTTGCCCACTGTTGGGCATTGGCCTTCTTCTTATGTACCTTCCCCAGTTCCCCATTCTCCTGTACCAACCTCAACCGTGCGCAATTTAAAACATCTCTCAAAATCTTTCAAAATATTTGAACGATTTTAGGTATTATCTGACCTTACCTTCTATAATTAACCACTTTACCTCTTCTTTATTTCCTGCCAGGGTCGCGGTTAAATTTGCAACTGAAGGAACAGGGGTGGGTTTTAGTCAGTAAGAGTCTGACACGCCCTCCCGCTCCACCCAGAGCAGAAGTTATTTCATGATTTCCCACCCACAAAAATAAATCTCTGTACTTAGTTCCCCGGAGGGTTTTTATCCTTGTAGAAAATAGGATTTGTGGTCTAAATCCAACTAGCACAAAATCTTTTTTTTCGAGCATTCTATTATCGGATCACTAAGTTTCTGCCACCGGCTTTCACTCGCGTGAAAACCAGAAATTATTTCGAGTGAGCTTATTCACGGGATAAAAACAATTCTATGTTCTTCTGTAAGGTCATAGCTATCTCTGAAAATGTTTTGAGCCTTGGTTCAGCGGTTTAGGCGTAAAAGCATAACAGACAAGTACCTACTCGTAAACAGAGTTACTTTTGCGATTATATTAAAAGTATGGGATGGATGTTTTCTGTCTGCCTCCATGAGGGTAAGGTGTGAGGGTGTATTCGTACCCGAAAGGAAAGCCATTTTAAAAAGTTTCCAATCAATATTTTGCGATACAGAGGATGACTCATACGTAGGTAACATTTATTTATCTTATCGATTAGCGCGAGATAAACCAGCTCTGCAAAACAACAAATTTGCAGCTTTAGTCACCATGCGTTCTTCCTCATCATCACAGAGTCACTTCTAAAATCTGTATTGTTGCCATCGCGGGCAAACCTGGATGATGTTCACAGAGGAGCGTGGGGATTGAAAATGAGGACTATCCTAGGATAGTATAGGATAGGAGTCCTCTTCACCCTCTGGTTATAGGAACAGAGGGTGAAGTCTGGCTGTGGGTGATGATTATGATGCCAGGATGGGGATTATAATTGCACAGATCCACTCAAATCTTTGTGGCACTTACATGGCTTGTGGCAATTACACCTACGACTTAAAAAGAGAGTTTGACCTCTGAATTTATTTCGTAGTTTCTTCTCTTTCAGCTCAGCACTGGGCACGCCACAATTGCGGCGATAAGTCCCGTCTTTTAGGAGTGGCTCACCGTGGATGAGGCGGCGGAGCGCGTGAGGGACAGGCAATCCTCGCGCCCTTACGCCCTTAGCCGCCACAGGAGACCCCCTGGGCGTCGGGAGTAGCCCTGGGCGTCGGGAGTCGCAAGCCGATTCCCGGCTACCGTAGGCGCTGGCTTGCGGACGGCGAGTAATGGGTAGCTCGCTGTCCGATAAGGACCAGGCCCGAGGCGACGGCGCGGCGGCGCGGTGTGTCACGCGCGCCTCAAAGAGATGTCAGCAGTAACTGACGGGGTACGTTAGGGCTGCTTAGAGTCGCGCAACTAAGGGAACAAGGGTGGGTTTTAGTCAGTTACAGTTTGACACGCTCTGGGTTCTCCGCTCCGGGTGGAGCGGGAGAAGTCATTTGATAATTTTCCACCAAAAAAAAAAAAATAGGGTGGTCAGCTAGGATACAGCGGCCTCTTGCTTGATTAGGAGGGAAATGGATTTTTTTAGCCCCTCATTAGCAGACACAATTAAAAACCTATTGTCGCGTCGCCTTAAGGAGACTCGAGGGGCGGATCCTCCACCCGCGCGGCGCGGCGGATTAATCCACTGCTCTTTTCTGTATAATTTCGTTGCAGTATCTCAAACAGTTCTCCGGGACTCGTCGAGCTTCATTGACTCGGCCTATTTCTGGTGGATGCTACTGTTGATTCTGGCTTCCAGGAGTTACAGTAGTTAAGAATAGTGTGTTATACTAACTACAAAACCAAATGTGGAGCTTTGCTAACAAATTTTTGATCCTAATTCTATTTTCATAATTAATAAATAAAAATATCGTTTCACGGTGTTTGTGGTTTGGACTCCTCCGAAGTTTTTTTTGTAGGTATGAGAGTAGGTCGTAAAGTATTTTTCACGCTCCTACACCCTCCCTCATTTATTAATCGCAGAACCACGTTTCTAGTAGGTCAGCTAGTAAAACTCTAATATTTCCTAATTTTGTGCTCAGCTGAAATGCAATTCGGTGTACTGAATTACCTGTGCTTTCGATTTCGTCCGATAAATCATCACAGATGAATCTGATCCAATCGGTCTGAAGCTTGAGATGCGTGGAGAAAGGTTCTCGAAACGATCAAACTGTTTTGTTTGTGATTAGTAGTAGGGATCGATTCGGCTGTGCTTCAACGACTGAACAGCAACAAAGACAACGGCGACGTCAGTTCAGGCGAATCTATCGATTCTATAAGTATGGTAGGTGACTAAGACCATTCACTGGACAAAGATCATTAACTGGACTAAGACCGTTCACTGGACTAAGACCATTCACTGGAATAACGCCAATCACTGGACTAAGACCATTCACTGGATTAAGACCATTCATTGGACTAAGGCCAATCGAGACCTCTGCGTACTTCGACCACTAGAAGCAGATCAGAAGCAGAGCTCTCTATTAAATTTCCGAGTCCCAGTTAATTGCTAGAGGAATAAGTCAACATTCAGCGGAGCCACAGCTGTCCTCCTTGTCCCATCAGGGTGAACATATCTTGCTAAGCGATAAGATATCGGTCAGGTGGGATTTGCAAACTGACTGCAATGTGTGTAATTTATCGATCCAAAGACAATGTAAAGCCGGTGGCCGTTTCATTTGCTATCTCTAGCTGGCTCAGCAGTACCTAAGTCATGGGTGATAAGATTGCCACCTTATTTTCCATTTTTGCTCGAATTTGTTATTTAGGAGCAAGTAAATTAATGACACAGTAATGGAGCAGTGGTGGCCCAGTGGTTTGTGTAAATTATTTCATCAACAATGCTCTCAAAACGGTGAAGGAAAACATCGTGAGGAAACTGGCATGTTCTAGAACCAAAAATTCGAAGACATGTGACATCCACCAATCTGCATTTTGCCCGCGTGGTGGATTACGGTCCACACCCTCTCACAGAGAGGAGGCTTGTACTCCAGCAGTGGGGACATTAAAAGGCTGATGATGATGAAATTAATGAACATAATTGGTTTGGGAGAAGAAGAAAAACTTAGATAGGCTTACGCTTGACCACTATCTCTCCTGATGGTAAGCGATGATGTGGTTGACGATAACGAACACTTGCCTAGAAGTATCCCCCTGGTTGTAGCTATCAGGAAACACAGACTCAGGCAGGGAATTCCACTCCTTAGTTGTACGCACAATGAATGTGTTCCTAAAACGTTTTGTGCGTGTGGATGGGATGTCACCATGTACCTACTAGTACTCATTAACCGGTTGGACTGGAAGCCGACCTCAACATTCTTGTGAAAAGGCTAGGCAGATTGATTAGTTTAAAGCGTCTATAGCCCCCAAGTGGCGCCCTCATTGAATAAAAAATCATGCTAAGATACGATTTTTTATTCAATGAGGGCGCCACTTATGCGGAGGTAAGCCCTTAAGGCGCCATTAACTGCTAACGACCTTGAGTGTTTAGCTTGCGTGTTCTGTGCTGAGTTCACGTAACGCGTCGTACGTCCATTTAGTAGCAGAACTCGCCCATCAAGGAGCGATGTCCGAAATTAGACGCATTATTAATTTATTATACATAAAACAACAGGTATTATTCTAAAACACGTATGATAAATGTTGGGCCTGCGGACGGCGAGTAGTGGGTAGCTCGCCGTCCGATCAGCACCAGGCCCGAGAGTCGACGGCGCGTAGTGTTCCACGCGCGCCTCAAAGAGTTGTCAGCAAACGCGACGGGGCCCGTCATGGCCGATGCCTGCCCGGGGGTTGAGGATAAATTCGAAAGAGTTACCTCGCCCCTGGGCATTCAGGGCAGGGATGGACAGGGGTGGGTTTTAGTCAGTAAGAGTCTGACACGCCCTTCCGCTCCACCCTAGAGCGGGCGATGTCATTGGATGATTTCCCACCCCACAAAAAAAAGACATAGCTTTACAAATTAATTACACTATGTTATAAAAATATAATTTCAAATATTCACAAATCAAATTACGAAAAAAATTGTCTAGAGTAACATTTTTTTTTTCAAAGAAATAAGACTAGTGGTTTAGACGTGATTTTCAATTAAAAATCATTAGAAGTCGTATAACTGCGCCTTAAGAGAGAAAAGAAGTTCGATGAGTCAATCTCGTAAGGAGTACCCATTATGGTCTTCACGGAGAAATCCGTCCTAAATCTCTCTATCAGCTGCCGAATCACTTCTTAGATACAAAAACACTTCTGAAAAGGCTAAAAATGCTCAAATATTTGCAGATCAACGACTAAAACATTAACAATGGATGTCAGATAAGATAAGAGCTTTCATAACAGTTTGCTTGTTAGCTAAACCTCGGGCTATTTGGCCATGTTACGTATCTTGATGTATTAAACTGTTTGGAAATTTAGCTTCAATTTGATTTGAGGTTTCCATTAGTTTCATATATTCTTCTTTGTGTTACTAGCACAACAGTGATTTAATTTTTAGGCCCAAAACTGCCAATTCCACGGCATCGTAGCAGGCAGGGCATGATATCACTTTTTCTGGTTTTAGGGCAGGGCACAGAGATAGGAGGTTAAGGTGCTATTAGCTGCCAATGACCTTGAGTGGTTAGCTTGCGTGTTCTACGCTGAGCTCACGTAACGCGTCGTATGTCCACCCAGTAATAGGACTCGCCCACCAAGGAGCGCTGTCCGAAATTAGACGCATTATTAATTTATTACACATAAAACAGCAGGTATTAAACTAAAACACTGAGACCAAACTATAAATAATATAATGATCTTTAAAATGGTGAAAGTTTCATAAAAATACGCTTTATAGTTTTTGCGTGATTCTCAATTTTTTATCCGCGTTAGGCATAACTTTACAAATTAATTACACTATGTTATAAAAATATAATTTCAAATATTCTGAGATCAAATTACGACGAAAATTGTCTTGAGTAACATATATTTTTTTCAAAGAAATAAGACTAGTCGTTTAGACGTGATGTTCAATTAAAAACCATTAAAAGTCGTATAACTGCGCCTTAATCATAGTTTTCAATGTAGCACTACATGCACACCTAGCACAGTAGCACCAGTTTGAGAAATTGAAGTTACACCTTCCAACTTTGGTTCTGAGGCGCGATTTTGGATCTTTTTATATTGGAAATTACGGACCAGTGATGTACTAAGAAGTACTTACAAACTATGTTTGTGTGTTTTTGTTCTATGTTTTTTGTTTGTTGCCCGTTCTTCTCCATAGAGATCTAAGTTTTAAAACGGGCAGTAAGCTTCAACTCTCTAACTGGCGGAGTATAATTATGACAATTCAAAAGGGCTAGCAAATAATTAAATTGAAACAAATGTTCCGTCATTTTGTTTTTTTATTTTTTTTTTTTGGGGGGGGGGTAGGAAATTATCCAATGACATTTCCCGCTCTAGGGTGGAGAGGAAAGGCGTGTCAGATTCTTACTGACTAAAACCCACCCCTGTTCCTCCCTACCCTGAATGCCCAGGGGCGAGGTAACTCTTTCAAATTTATCCTCAACTCCCGGGCAGAACAAATTTTCCGTCCTCATTTTTATGTTTACTAACAAGATTTTTTGTCACATTTCAGTGTATACCGCGAGCAGTACTGGACCTGTTCAAAGTGGTCATTCGCGAAGAAGATCCTGGCCATCGCTGTGGGAGTGGCTCTGGGCGCTGGCATAGGCCTGGCCGTTATCTTGGTCGTCACTGGAAAAGATGCAGATGAAGTCATTGGTGGCATCTTTATCGCTTCAGCTCCAGACTAAAGAAGTAAACAGACATTCTTCTTCTGAGCGTCACGGTCGTGTGGGTGATACAGTGATCTAGTTACGGAATATGGACTTTTAAAGCACAATTTATGGCGTGATTAGTCCAAAGTTTAATCCGTCAGGCTCCTATAGGTTTTTAATTGTGTCTGCTAATGAGGGGCTTGACGGGTAATACAAACTTTTTCATTTGTGACGGAGATTATGTACAGTTATTGTTATGTTCTAAATAATAAGTGAATTATGGTTAAAGTCAGGGCACTTGATAAGTAACTTGTTTGCCAACTTTAATTATTATCCGTACCTACATTTAAATCACAACGTATTGGTAAATCAATGTATTTTTTTAGTCCAAAGACATGGCTCGCGGCATGTTGACGAATTATGTTAGTCAACAATCAAATTCTCTGACTGTAAGTTTTATATTATACGTCCATATGTTAGTAAAGACTGTTCCAAAAAGAATGCTTCGACTTTTTTTTAGAAAAGTCAAAGAATATTGTAAAGGTGTTATTTTGGACTGACATAAACTTCAAAGTCCGCTATACACTACGATGTATCGTCAGATAAATCTGAAGATCATACGATGAAGTTTAGACAAAAAAATATTTACAGACTCCTACTTTGGAATATTCACGATTCCTGACGATACATTGGAAGGAGTATGGTGAGCTTTGGAGTAACTCTTAGTAACTTAATAATTCAATGATAAATGAAATGAAGTTGTTTATTTGCCAGATTGACATCCAAATATGAGAGATAAGATAAGAAAATTCCGAAATTGAGAAACGCAGTGCATGTGTAGTCATGTTTTCAATAACAATAATTTGTTATTACAAAAAATAAATGAATTATATTTATAGCCTGTGGTAGAGACTCTTTCAATGGGGATCTGTTGTGACTATAATTAAATAAATAATGTAGACCGTGTTTTTGCATGCTTTTATTTGAATTTAAAGGCAACCTGTTAAATAATTTCACTGATGGCATCGTGGACAACGTTTTACATTTTTTGAAATTCGCATTTTTTTGGATTCATCTCACAAGGCTAATGAATTTTCTTCATTTTCCGAAAGTAGGCGAATAGAAAGTGGCAAATGCGGAACAAATCAAATTTAACTCCAAGGTCCTTGATTTAATTTGGAACTTTATACTACAACATTAGTTTTAGTTTACCCTAAACTCGAAAAGGGTTTTTAGGGCCTATGTTATTAAGTGGTTTTATTTACTTATTTGGTGGGGTGGTATGCCCTGATTCTGTCGCTGGCGACATATTATTTAATCGTTTAACTAATTCTGCCAAAATGGAGGAATTTAAACTGTAGAAGCGCAAATTTAGAAAGTTGATAAATTGAGTTTATGCAGATGATTCATTTAATTTAACGAGCTTAAAGCTTTTTGCACAGACATAAGTGCAGGTCGGTAGGCGTGATGGGTAAACTAGTCACAAGTGTAAATTGATTAAAATATCTATAGCTTACTCGTATTTCTTTTACTTCTAAAATTTAGCTTGTTTTCTTTTTTTAGGGTTCCGTACCCGAAGGATAACCAACGGAACCCTATTACTAAGCCTCCGCTATCCGTCCGCCCGTCTGTCAGCGGGCTGTATCTCATGATCCGTAATAGGTAGACAGTTGACATTCATCACAGAATGGGTATTTCTCTTGCCGCTATTTAAAAATAATTAAAAATGAAACGGGGCCCGGGGCACTGGAAAAGTTTTTTTTTGAAGGCCGCGGTGACTGTTTCGAACACTCTCACGACCCTGGCAGGGAGCTAATTTACTTGGAGTTTGAACCGTAAAATCAGGGAATTATCATTAATAATTGAAACTTCACTAGAGTGCCCGCACGAAAAGTCTGCGCGCGGATGGTGGTGCTGCTTCAAATTGCAGGCCCAATTAAATCTTTTTCCTTCATTTATTTAAAAACGATATTTCGTTACTTACTCAAATTGTAATAAAAAGAATTAACTAGCTAGTTATAATTAATTTACTAAAATACAAAATATACTTTATTGTCTTTAAGACAACACTAACAATTAGTGAAGCTTCTGACTCCCAAACTCGACGGGCCTGTATGTCAGGAGTTAGCGCCCCTCCCCCATTTTGTTTTGGCTCAATTATTTACATATTATTATGATTCTAGATAATGGGTTAAGAACCATAAAATTAAACAATTCAATGAAAAAATAACTAAAATACGTAACTAAAATTAATTTAATTTAAATTAAAAACCAAAAATTAAATAAAATTTTCTAGATAATATTACATTAATTACCATAATTAAACTACGTTTAGTTCCGATTTCGCCCGCGCGCAGGCTTATCGTGTGCGCACACTAAGAGTAAACCGACTGACACAGAATCACCTATACTATCGGTTTTGACAATCAAGTGCCACTCACCCTGAAGGTGGTATATGTACAGGGTGTCTAACCTAACGGAAATAGGTTGTCATATTTTAGGTACCTACTACACTAATTCTGCCCATGGGAATACACAACTTCTACAAGGAAGTCATGGTAAAATCCCACTAAAAAAAACTGGCCCAGTGCGTGTCGGATTTCGTACGTTGAGAGTTCCGTACCAAATATTGGCATTTATTAGTAAAGCATACGTAATAATAAACATCACCAAATTCCAAGTTCATAGGTCAATGGAAAGTTAAAAAATTCTTTGGAACAAAATATTGTGACAGACGACTAACGGACAGACAGAGAGACGGACATGTGAGTGACAACAATAGGGCTCCGTTTGGACTTTTTGGGTATGGAACCCTAAAAATTGGTCTTTCCGTACAAAGTTGTCATCAACTGATCAAAATTAGTATGGGGGTACAATTTCATTTTTGGGACTTCCTTGAAGAAAGTTGTTCATTTGACTATGACTTCGTTGAAGAAAGTTGTTCATTTGACTATGTCTTCGTTGTAAAATTTGTTCATTTTACTATAACTTCCATGAAGAAAGTTGTTCATTTGACTGTGACTTTGTTGAAGAAAGTTGTACATTTGACTATGACTTCGTTGCAAAAAGTTGTTCATTTGACTATGACTTTGTTGAAGAAAGTTGTTTATTTGACTATGTCTTCGTTGAAGAAAGTTGTTCATTTGCCTATGTCTTCGTTGTAAAAGTCGTTCATTTTACTATGACTTCCTTGAAGAAAGTTGTCCATTTGACTATGACTTCGTTGAAGAAAGTTGTTCATTTGACTATGTCTTCGTTGAAGAAAGTTGTTCATTTGACTATGTCTTCGTTGTAAAATTTGTTCATTTTACTATAACTTCCTTGAAGAAACTTGTTCATTTGACTATGACTTCCATGACTGTCTTGAAAAAAGTTGTACATTTGACTATGACTTCGTTGAAGAAAGTTGTTCATTTGACTATGTCTTCGTCGTAAAAGTTGTTCATTTGACTATAACTTCCTTGAAGAAAGTTGTTCATTTGACTATGACTTCCTTGAAGAAAGTTGTTCATTCCCATGGCAGAAGCGGTATCTAAAATATAAACCACATACTAACACCCATTTTCGTAACACCCTGCATATTTATTACACCTGTTTTCCATGACTACCATATTTTGTAACGGTCGGGTATGAACCTATAAACCTCTTGTAAACCCGTGCCTTAACCGTTGGACTATTACCGCTGAATAAGTCATTAAGCGGAAATATTCCAACGATGTTTATCAATATCCTTCTCAAGTTTTAAAGGTTCAACAGCATACCTACTAGTTTTAAGCATAATATAAATATTAGATTAATTATCATTTTATAAGGCCGTGTGTAATTTTTGTAAATAAATAGTTTTCAAGCATTTTTGTGTATTTATATTCCGAACTAGCGCCCCGCGGTTTCACCCGCGTAGACCGGGATAAAAAGTCTATGTGCACGGTATAATTTTGGCTCCTGAAATACAGGTAATTTTGCCTATCTCTGGAGCCAGGGTCTCACACTTTTCTGTAACTTGATTATGGCAATAAAAATTATTTTATTATTATTATATTATAAGCTATCTACATACCAAATTTCATCCAAATCGGTCCAGCCATTTCAGCGTGAAGAAATAACAAACATACAAACACACACACGCACAAACTTTCACCTTTATATTAGTGTGATATACAAGTGTGATAATTATTACGCCCAAGTTTAGGTTTTAAACTTTAATTTTGGTAATTTTTCGAACAATAGTACTTAAGCAGTAGTTTAATACGGAACCCCAAAAAAGGAACGTAGCCGTAAATTAGTAATTACTGATAATACTGACTAATTGACTCATTTTACTTACTAATACTTCATTTAATATTTTATTATTCTTATTCTAAAAATAATAAATCTAATTCTTCATTATAAAATTCTAAATATAATTCTTCATTATAACATTCTAAATATAATTCTATATTATAAAATTCTAAATATAATTCTTTATTTACTAATATTTCAATTTAAGTACTAATTTTACTTACTAACACTTCATTTTGGGACACCGACTACCGAAATTAAAGTTATTTTGCATTTTTTAGGCCAAAAAAAAGCCGTACAAATAGTCAAAAATTGGTACGGAACTCTAAATTTGCGAAGTCGGATACGCACATGGCCGATTTTTTTTTAGGGAAGGCGGTTGTATTTTATAATTTTTAACAGTTTTAACCAACACCACAATATCCCTTTGTTTATAACTGACCTCTATAATATCTACATAAAAACAATTCTCAAAAGATAGCAGTGAGGCCGCGGGAGTTTATTAACAGTGATAACGATCGATAACAAGGGGGCTTAGCGGACAGTTGTTGTGAAAACTCTAGAAAGTACTGTCTAGTTTGTTTCATAATAAAAAACTTTTTTACATAAATACAACCGACTTCCAAAAAGTTCGGCCCGAATTGATAACCCCAATAACATGTACCATGAAGTAGGACATAATTGGAGGTAACCAAAACGTCATCTGGCTATACATCCTGCCCAGGGGTTGTGGATAAATTCGAAACAGAGTTACCGCACCCCTGGGCACTCAGAGCAGAGAAGGAACAGGGGTGGGATTTAGTCAGTAAGAGTTTGACACAGAGCGGGTGATGTCATTGGATGATTTCACACATCACAAAAAAAAACTGGTTATACATTTTTTTTTTTCGTGATTTTTTAACCGACTTCAAAAAGTAGGAGATTATCAATTCGGATGTTTATATACTTTTTTTTAAATTATTTATGTATGTTCGGGCATAACTTCGTCATATAAAGACGGATTTGCAAAATTATTTTTTTGTTCGAAAGGGGCTTATTTCGGAATGATCCCTTTTATTTTCATATAGATCTGATGATGAGTTTCGCAGACAGACAACGGAACTCTTCAAAAAATGACAGCAAATCAACCGCGATTGCTGCTAACGCATAAATATGCATTGTTTACACAATTTAATGGCAAATCACAACTAAAAAGTGAAAAATATTAAAAAAAAAACAAATAGAACCGACTATCAACAAAAAAAAAAAATGCAAAATAACTTTAATTTCGGCAGAACACCGAATTCCGAAATTAAAGTTATTTTGCACTTTTTTGGTTTTTTTTTGTTGAAAGTGGGTTCTATTTTTTTGTAAATCAGTTTTTTTCGAAAAGCACCGAACCAATTTCGATAATATTAAAGAATGACCTACCAAACAAAAACAGAATCATTAAAATCTATTCACAAGTTGCGGAGAAATCACGTAACAAACACAAAAAAACATACTAATGAATTGAAAACCTCCTCCTTTTTAAAGTCGGTTAAAAATCACGTCGGCTTTCCCCAAAAGGTTAAGCCGAGGTCAAAATCAAAATCAAATGTCATTTATTCAAACTAGGCTGAGAACCAGCACTTTTTAAACGTCAAAGTTCTACATTAAGACAGTCCCCCAAAAACGCACCCGTCACCACTTTATTGCGTTTTAGCTGGGAAGAAAAGGTGGCGTAACAAACTCCTCAGTGGCAGGTGTATATGAGTAGCTTATATACTCACATTTTGTATAAGGGCGTACCTATTGCCATCAACCCGGTACAAATCCAGAATCCAGGATGCTACTGAGTGGGCACGCCACAATTGCGGCGGTAAGGATCCTCTTTGAGGAGTGGCTGGAGAGGCGCCACGGCGTAATCACTTTCCGCCTGACGTAGCTCCTCACCGGACACGGATGTTTCGGGAGATTCGATTTCGGGATAAGGCGGAAGGAAACGTACGGGTGTCACCATTGTATGGATCGCCCAGAGAACAGGCAACTGAAGAAACAACTCAAGGGCGGGCTTTAGTCAGTAAAAATCTGACACGCCCTTTGAATGATTTCCCACCCTCCAAAAAGGATGCTACTGAGAATTGCCAGATGAAAAAATCCAATCATCTTATTTTCTCTTCCCACCTCTTACTTATCCATACTATTATTATAAATTACCCGCCCCAGCTTCGTACGAATACAAATTATACACCTTAACCTTCCTCATGAATCACTCTGTCTATTTGTGAAAATCGCATGAATATCCGTTCATTAGTTTTTCAGTTTATCGCGAACAGACGCGGCGGCGAAAATAAGTCCGTCTGTTTGTTACCTCTTTTCATCTTAAAGGCTTAACGGATTTGAATAAAACTTGGCACAAGGGTAAACCATGCCCTGGAAGAGGAAATAGTTAGTCTCAGGTCTATGGTCTAGTTTTAAAACATCGGCTTCTTTTAGTGCCGTAAGTAAGTTGCCGTGAGATTATTGACTTACACGCGGGTGAAGAACAATGATGACAAATAGATACAATTTACAAGTTTAGTATTTTTTTCATAAATTAGCGCCTTTAGAAGTGCGTTATGCATCACATTCAACTTTGTGACTTTGTGATATCCATATTTCTGTAGGCGCGCGAAGTGTGTGTGTTTTCTAAATGTTAGCCTGCAGCTGATCATGTGTTTTTATCCGAATTAGAAATGATCTGAAACGGACGGACGTAGTTCGGATTTAGCCCGCCACACTATTCCTAACCACTGTAACTCCTGAAAGTTAGAAAAAACAGTGACGACCACCAGAAAAACGCGAGTCCCGGAGAAACGATTAAACTGTCTTGGGTCCCGCAACGAAATTGATCAGAAAAGCACAGCGCAGCGGGCTCTTTATCAAGCAGGAGACAGAATAAAGCCTGGTCAAAAGGCACAAAGGGCCATTTACAACTGGGGTAAGTCCAGTTGATTCCAACAATAGATATGGCAAAAACACTTGAACGCACGCAAAATTTGTTCTAGTTTCCACAAGGTCCGTGTAGTAGACAACTACAGACGTAACCTGAATAATCTATATAGGGTCACTGATAATTAGTGACACGTGATTGTACTCATGATAACAAACAACTTTCCCAAAAAAAGGACGGCGTCACGCGGCTATAACTGTTGTGTTATTTGTGATAAAAGTGATTGAGTACAAATAGAATCCTTCTTTGGGAAAGAATATTTATTATTCAATATTTTTCGCAAGTATCGTGGAATAATTTATTATTTAATATTTTATTCCACATTTGGCACCTACGGATCAGTAGGTACTAGTGTTGGGACATTTATTTTCAGGACGTCAAATTTTAAAATTCGATTAAGATCAGTAGAGTTTAATCATCATATGCCCACTGCTGGGGCACAGGCCGAGGACAGTTTAATAACATGGTAAAAATATAACATCTTCATGTTTTAATCATTTTGATATCACAATCACTTTCCTTAATCACATGTATTGCAAAATCAGCCTTGAGTTACAAACGTCCGAATGAAAAAACCGAAACACTTATAGGATCACTCGTGTGTCTGTCCGTCCGTCTTTAAAGTTATTTATGAAAATAGATGGAAATTAACCCCCCTCCCCCCCTCTCATAACTATCACCGAAACTATAGGTTGCTCCAAATAAACGTGCAATAACGGTCATTGACCCACCTACATTTATTGACATATTTAATTTGAAAAACGGAATTCATGACTCAAAGCTGTCCCGAATCAACATCTCTCGTGATCCTTAACATTGTCTAATAATGAAAAACGATTTATATTTAATTATTCAGGTACCTACGAAGAGTTATTAGGGAAAGGTCAATGTATTTTATTGCAAATTTATCTGAAACATAGTATAGTTGAACCGAGTGTATGGGTTGTAGTAGAATTTGAACTTTGTCCTGTAAGATAATAGAGTTTTTTGTTTCAAAGCAATTTTTTCGAATTTTGAAGTCAAACATCATTAATAAAAAAAAGCCATTGACAATATTTCAAAATTATACTGTGACGCATAATCTATGTTTAAGTATTTTATATTTTTTAATGTATATTGTACATAAGAAATAACTCAAGATTGATTTCACAATAGAAGTGCCAATTATTGATTGTGTGTCATATTAAAAAAAAAAACATTAAGGTGACAAAATTAAATAAGAAGAGAAATAATCGTAAATAAACCTAAAAAGTATTTGTTTCTAAATTGTATTTGTAAAACAAGGCTGATTTTGCAATACATGTGATTAAGGAAAGTGATTGTGATATTAAAATGTTATACCCGTCAACCCCTCATTAGCAGACACAATTAAAAACCTATTGTCGCGTCTCCTTAAGGAGACGGAAGGGGCCTGACGGATTAAAGTTATATTTTTATCATGTTATTAAACTGTTCTCGGGTTGCGGTCGCCGCTCCAGAACCTTACGGTCCCATCGGTTATCCGTTCCGCGAGTAGTGTGTGTCAGTGCCCAATAGTTTCTTGGAGCACTAGCAGAACCATTATACGTAGGATATTCGTCTTTCTCGTGCGTGACCGATATTGTAAGAAGATTTATTGAAAAAAAAAACAGTGGTACTCGGGGAGTGCCGACAGAAGTAAAAACTTGATCAAAAATACCCAACGCGCCTCGTGATCCGCTACTAGTGCTACGACGTGTCTCGTAGCTGTTCGCGTAGCGGTCGGATCTTCCGTCTATAACCTTTCGTAGTCAAACAAACAAAACAACAAAAAAAAAATTAAATAACTCATTTCGGAAGTCGGTGTTTTAGGTTTTGTTTCTACGTTTTTTTGACACCGACTTCGAAATTAAATTTATTTGCAATTTATTGTCGGATAATTTTTTGATAAAAAACTTTTTTTATAAAAAATAAAACCGACTTCCAAAAAAGAAAAATACTTAAAATTGAAAAATAACTTTAATTTCGGAAGTCGGTTGTATTTTTTGTAAAAAAGTTTTTTTATTTTTCACTTTTTAGTTGTTCCCTAGAACTAAAACTAAATATTAAAGTTACGTCCGAATTGATAACCCCAATAACATGGAACATGGGATTTAAACATACTCTTAATTGAAGGAGACCAAAACGTCATCTACATTACACTTTTTTTTGTTTTTGTTGATTTTTTCAAAAAGCGCTAAAGCAATTTCGATAAAATTTATAAGGGACCGCCTCTGGAGTATACTCTTTCATACTGATAAAAAAAAAGAATTTTGAAAATCGATCCACAACTGACAGAGAAATTGGTGGACATAAATCAAAAAAAAAACATACATACAGTCGAACACAGAATCTCCTCCTTTTTGCGAAGTCTGTTAATAAAACAGTTTTATTTTATTTTAATGTTTAGTTGTGGATCCTCGTGAAATTGTGTTAACAATACATAAACATACGATCGCAGCAATCGCGAGTCATTTGCTGTTAGTTATTGAAGAGTTCCATTATCTACCTCGGAAGATCTTCATCTGATCCTAATATTTTTTCAATGAGATAATCGCAGACATACAGACATACATAACATACGGGTTTATTTAATTTTTTTTTTTTTCATAATATTTGTTTATTTGTTTTAATAGACTATAACTACAATACATATTATACTAAACTAATAAATAACTTAATAAATAAAATATGTACAAGAGGCATAAAAAATCCGGTAGGAGTAAAGCTCATTGGGCATCAAAAAATTCGTCCACCTCGCTGTCAATGGGAAAAGTGCTCAGAACGCTGGCAGCATTGCCACGTTGAATGGCAATGCTGATTCGTTGGTCGAAAAAAAGGCCGTGAAGAGTCTAAATGTTTGCCGATGTCACGGAAAACTCGATGAGCACTCGGACCCCATGGCCCTAGTGTTTCAACCCCAAACGGCTCAAACATATAACTCCCAATAAGGTTACATACGGGTCGAATAAATAACCTCCTTTAATGAGGTGGGTTAAAAATGTAGCTGAAGTACTAAAGGTTGCTTGTTGGCTTTACTTTTTATGATTTCTATAAAAATGCCAATTTATTACCAGTTTACACACAATAATCTTGTGATCAATATTATATCGTAATTTGTGCTTTTAATTTGGTACTGTCTATATTTGATATAATTAATCATCATATATACTAATATTATAAATGTGAAAGTTTGTGAGTGTGTATGTTTGTTACTTCTTCACGCTCAAACGGCTGGACCGATTTGGATGAAATTTGGTATGTAGATAGCTTATAGCCCGGATTGACATATAGGCTACCTTTTATTCCGGTCTAGGCGGGTAAAACCGCGGGGCGCAGCTAGTATAAGATAATAAGTATACCTAAGACCTCATAAAATGTAAAATGTCATAGTTGGTGTTGTTGATATGCCAATCACGCTAATGTAATAAAGGCGAAAGTTTAACGCTAAAACGGCTGGACCGATTTAAATGGAATTTGGTATGTAGATAGCTTATACCGTGGATTAACACATAGGTTACTTTTTATAACGGTCCACGTGGGACTAGTATTAAATAAATAACCAAACAAAAAAATTTCGTAGACGAGAAATTAAAACACCGGCCATTTTTGTTTTGTTAGGGCTGCGTCTATCGCAGATTTATGGTCGTTGTAGGCAATGACTTATGCCGTGGACTGTGGAGCTCCACGCCTGCAATTCGTTCATTACGTTGTCGACCAAGCCATACGATAAACCAGTGGATACTGATCTCTATCATTATAAGGGCTATTCACTTGTTTTGTTAGACCACTTAATTCTCCTGTGCGTTGGAAATTCTACCATAAGTTTGGGACGTTTATTTTTCGTAGATAATTCATTTTGTTCGTCTTTGTTTAGAATGGACCTGACTTGTTTTTTTTTCATTATAATTAACTTGAAAGGTCGGTTACATAGACGAAAGAAAAAGAAAAGAAAGAAAAATTATTTATTTTGCACAGATTACAAAACGCACATTAATTTTCAAAAGCCCAGTATCCAAGCTAAACTAAAATAAAACTAAACTAATTAACTAATGCCTAGTGAAGTAGTGATACCTATCGTTTCTGGTGCGGTGCACCACTACACGCCATAGACGAAACGTAGGTCTATGACGCCTCGATCAATGACGACGCCAATTGTTTTTCGAGCTCGGTTTGAAAAACAATTGGCAACAAGATTGCGGACTGCTGTGGATGCTTGCCGTCCGGCTAGAGGACTTTGATTGATTTTCATTGATGTAATGTGATATATAGATAAAATACTCTTAACGTGGATGCGCCAGGATAGCCCGCGAAATTCAAATTTTCATACGTTTTTTGCAATTTGCAGGTTAGTGTCAGGTCATATCTTGGTCAAAATTTGATTCGCGGCTGTAGCAAGTACGTATTAACAGTACTGTAATCATTAAAATCATCAGTACAACTCTTTCAGTTAGAATTGATGCCAAATGTCATGATTTCATGAAATTCTTACATTTGGCATCAATTCTAACTGAGAAAGTTGTATTGATGATTTTAATTATTATAATTTACACCCGCGAATCAAATTTTGACCAAGATACCACCTGACACTGACCTGCAAATTGCAAAAATAAAAAAAAATAAAAAATAAATATACATATACTTATATATTAAAGAAAAAAAATTGTGTACTTATATTTTTTTATTTAATTTTAATTGTTTTATTAATAATACAATAATTAAAATGAAGTCAATACTTGAAAAAAAAAATAGTTTAGTGACCATAAGTATAGGCTACAGTACCTACACCGGCAAACATTTATCATAGTGGCAATACAGTACAGACGCCAGCAAAAGTCGATAAGAATTCTCACAACGTATAAGTTTGACGTTTAGTTCGACTTACGACCTTCTATTTTCAAGTTCTCGCCAACAAATAATTGAAATTCACAATTTCATCAACTTAGCATAAGTCAAGATGGCCCAGTGGTATAGAGCACACAGATTGAAGCGCAAATCAGTGTGCCGCAAGTTCAAATCCCACGCAATGGTTGAGTTTTTGTAAGTTCTTAACCGATTGGAAGTTATGGATTAGCATTACATATATTAAATTATTCTTTTAACTTGTTCACACATTTCTTAGAGTTAGAAAGGTAGATCACAAAAAAACTAAATAAAGAATTAGATTTCTGTGAGGTAGATATGAGTTTATAGCTATATCTTTTAACTTGTGCCATCGCCTTATCTTAAGAATGCAGTAAACTCGCTTTCAATTTTGTTGACAATAATCATGATTCTATTTTGTTTTTTATTCTTCTAACCGCACTGTTCTAACATAATAGTTCACTTTATTTTTCTCATCTAATTGACGATTATCTTGTGAGAACTAAAGTTCTTTTAACAGAAATTGTGGTTTAGTTTCAATCTTCTTTTCGTCAAGAAAATGAAAAATTAAGCTATGACCTCAATACATTCATTGTGACGTTACATAAAAATAAAATGTTTACAAAGTCTAAATCGTAAATCACTTTTCAATAAATAACTGGATATAAACAATTATATTTTATTTTATTAAAATTTTAATATCCTTTCATTGTTACGTTATTCATATGATATGAATATATAATGGTCTAAGTGGGTATACTTCCAACAAACAATCTTACACGTAACATAGATAACGGTTACAAGATAACTTTTTGTCAAGGTAACAATTCGCGGTCACAATTCTCATAAATGTTTAATTTGTAAATATAAAGAATAAACATTTTTATTAAACACGTCTTTTTATTTCCACCTAAATAAATGCAAATTACGAATGTGATTCTTCTTGTGAATCGTCGAAATCTCGGGGGTTGAGGATAAATTCGATACAGAGTTACCTCGCCCCCGGGCAGTAAGGGCAGGATGGTACAGGGGTGGGTTTTAGTCAGTAAGAGTCTGACACGCCCTCCCGCTCCACCTAGAGCGGGAGAAATCATTGGATGATTTCCCACCCCACAAAAAAAAAGCATATTGGTTAGCGAGATTTGTAAATAAGGTTGTTACAAAAAGAGGGATTTCGCGTGAGAGCAGGAAAGAGTTATACCTTTTTTCTCTATCATGTAATGATTTTTTATTTTTTTATTTGGGAATAAAAGCGATATTAAATTACATAGAACACTCATCAAAAAGGTATATATAACAAAGTGCTACAGTGTAAGTACATTTTCCACATATAAACAAAGAGGTATGCTATGATGAGGACTCATCGGTAAGCTAGTTATTAAATTATTGACATTCAAGGAAACATTTTATATCCTCAAACTAGTCGGCTCCCAAAACGTGAAATTTGCCAAAACGTGACGAGTCCTTGGAACACTCCCAATTCGAAAATTGAATCGCTGCTATCAAAGTTTCCCTTCAAAAAGTCATCATTCTGCCCGCGCCTTTTCCCAACTATCTTGGGGTCGGCTTCCAGTCTAACCGGATTCAGCTGAATACCAGTATTTTACATGGAGCGACTGCCTATCCTCCACAACCCAGTTACTGGGTAATATAATATCCTTTGGTAAGACTGGTTGTCAGACTTTCGGGTTTCTGACGACCTGAAACGACTGTCAAAGATCCACGATTGACAGCCGGGACCAACGGCTTAACGTACTTTCCGAGGCACGGAGGAATCTCGGTATGTAAAGATGGTCACCCATCCATGGACCAACCCCGGCAAGCGTAGCTTAACCTGATGGATCGACCCGTGCGGCTGTTATTACTTTAGCCACCAGCTTACTTTTTCCCTTCAAAAAGTATAGGTTGCAAATGTTACAAAGGGGCTTGAACTTTGTTCTTAGGACATACTCGTAAGAGTTGGTTGTTCCAAAACTTGTAACAATTTCGAAGTACTTACGTCTGGCAGCGTGGCAACCAGCTCCACGTGCTGGTAGTCGCCGGCCGCGAGCGAAGGGCTCTGCCACCAGGTAGCGGGGTCGTCGTCCAGCGCGTGCGCCGGAGGGTGGCGCCGCCGCGCTGACCCGCCCTCCCCCTCGCACACGTCGCACGCCACGCCGCGTCTGCCAAACAAAACATGC
Organism: Polia nebulosa; assembly: GCA_951329385.1. Taxonomy (NCBI): domain Eukaryota; kingdom Metazoa; phylum Arthropoda; class Insecta; order Lepidoptera; family Noctuidae; genus Polia; species Polia nebulosa. Next base: position 2,375,175 of record OX589592.1, on the reverse strand, counting down.
CATCTAAATATTCCCATGTAAACCAATGGCTAAGTCAGGATCTTCAGGAAAATTGTGATCGATTCTCGCCAACTATTGGCGCCAATAAAGCGAGAGGTCTCTACTTTGAAAACTGAAGATATGACGTAAACATGACGTTCACGTCAATTTAACAAATGACAGAGTTTTGGCGGGATTTTCTCGAGTGAAGTTCAGTGGCTGTTATAATTATTCGCTTATTGATTCCTAGTGGATATTGTGATGTAAAATTGGTCAATATGTGGAATCATTGAAACAGGCGCGATCTCGGTAAAATGGAGCTGCCAATTTTATTGTAGTATTGACTCCCTCAGCGAAGTTTGCCAGGAAGGCTAACTCGACATATTTGTTGCCAAATATTGCAAAAAACATTAGAATGTGTTACATCTGCATTCTAATGGAAAAAATAAATAAAAATACACTACTGATGACTAGGCAGCGTGGTCTCTGACCTTTGCTTGTTCAAAAAGAAACAAAAAAAAAAAACAAATGACAAAAACATTGCGTTAGTTGCATTGCGCAGATAAACCTTATTGCACTGGGTCAGCAGAATGACTTCAGGCGGCAGCCGAAGTCTGTAACTGTCACTGGTAAAGGTCGCGGGAATGCGCTGGATGCGAGACGCACAGAACCCTAAGCCTCACGCCCCAAGCCGCAGCCGCCGCAGGAGACGCCCTGGGTGTAGGACGTCCTACGCCCATGTCATTGGATGATTTTTCAAACCGCCAAAAAAAAAAAAAGACCCGTAAACAGTAGACCCCGTAATTGCCGTGCGTTCAAGCGTTTTCACCATACCTATAGTATTGGAATCAAATGTAACACAGTTCACAATTTAGGACCCATTAATATTAGAGCTTCAATTTGTGGTGCTTGGTAACTGGGCTTACCCCAGTTGTAAATGTCCCTTTGTGTCTAATACCCTTTTTTAGGGTTCCGTACCCGAAGGGTGCAAACGGAGACCTATTGCTGTCACTCACGTGTCCGTTAGTCTGTCACACAGGTTTTACAGCCAAATGGTTGGAGTCTTCGTCAGAATTTTCAAATTTTCACAGTATAAGCATCTGGTTGACGCAAGGCCATGCAAATAGTCAAAATACATTTGGTACGGAACCCTAAATGTACGAAGTCCGACACGCACTTGGCCAGTTTATTTTTGGGGGGAAACCTTCAAAAGGCGCCTGGACTGTTGGGGAGAGGACCAGGGCCTGTGGGATTCTTACCTCACTAAACCACCTCGGTGATCACCACATGGACGGGGCCCCGTTACCTCTTAAAAGACCACTCCGGTACCCAATCTGTGCAACACCTGTTGGGGCACATCCCTGAGGAGACTGCAGAGGGGTCTCCCCTGAGTACCTAATGTCCTTGCTTTGTTCTGTCTCCTGCTTGATTAGGAGGGTTGTGGAACGCGACCTCAACATAGTTGGGTAAAGGCCAGGCCGATTGTTGAAGATGACTTACTTCCCAGGAGTGTCACGGCAGTATTCCTCGGAGCCGGCGTCGCCACAGCTGGCGTTGGCGAACACCGTGGAGTAGGGCGCCACGTCCAGCGGTGCGGGCAGCATTCCACCCGCCGCTCCGCTCGTGAGGACCTCGCTCACCGTCGTACTCGACAAGCGGTCCAGGAGCGCTCGACCTGGGAACAAGCCGTAAAGTATTATTTTTTTGACAAGAATTTACCATACGTAGAAGTAATTTATCCTGAAATAAGCAGCCGTGACAGATGAACACGTCTCCTCTCAACGCCGCACCAGTGAGGCAGGGCGAAAAAAATTATTATAATTAAAAATTATAATAATTATTTTAAACGAAATTTTTTTTTTATTAAATATCCGCCGCGGTACCTGAGAGGTGAAATAACAACATTTTTTTTTTGTAAATCTTAAATAACTTCTCCCGCTCTGTGTGTAGCGAGAGGGTGTGTCAGACTCTTACTGCCCGTGTTCATTCAGTTACCTGCGCCAGGGGCCGCGGTGACTCTCTCAAACAGACTCGCGACCCTGACAGAAGCAGCTACATTTTTACATTAAAACAATACATTGTATAGTAGAAGTATAGCATGAACGTGGCAAACCTTACTTACAGTTACAGTAGTTTGACATTATACTCAACTACACCAACCCGCATTGGGTCTACGTAATGAATACACCTCGCTGTCTCACAGAGAGGATACCTGTGTCCCTGCAGTGGGAACTTTACAGGCTGATTATCATCATCATCATCAACCTGTGAAGCCCCGCGACTCACTGGTGAGTCGGACAAAAAAAAAAAAAAATTAAGGAGAAAAAAAAAAAAAAAATCGGCTGTCAACCCGGGTTGTCGTCGGGGTTCAATTTGACAACCCGGATTTGGTCGCGGGGCTTCACAGGTTGTCCCCACTCCTGGGGCACAGCTCTCCTCTCTGTGAGAGGGTCAATCTGCCTAGGCTTTTACCAACTACGAGTATCTTGGTGTCGGCTTCCAGTCTAACCGGATGCAGCTGAATACCAGTATTTTACATGGAGCGACTGCCTATCTGACATACAGATCCCAGTTACTGGGTAATACGATAGGTACCCCTTGGTAAGACTGGTTGTCAGACTTTCGGGCGTCTGACCACCCGTAACGACTGTCAAAGATCCACGATTGATAGCCGGGACCAATGGCTTATCGTGTTTGCCGAGGCACGGAGGAGTCTCGGTATGTAAAGATGGTCATCCATCCATGGACCAACCCCGGCCAGCGTAGCTTAACCTGATTGATCGACCCGTGCGGCTGTTATTACTTTAGCCACGAGCGCTTCCTTTCTGTTTAAGGATATGGGCCGTAATCCACCACGCCGGCCCAATGCGGGTTGGTGGATGTCACACGTCTTCACATTTTTGGTTCTAGGACATTCCGGTTTCCTCACGATGTTTTCCTTCACCGTTTTGAGAGCAGTGGTGATGAAATATTTACACAAAGTAAAGCGCCTGTCTGGGTTTGAACTCACGACCTACAACTTGTAAGTCGCGGCCGTTACCACTGGGCCACCACTGCTCTCAACCGGGGTATGTGTGCCGGAAGCTACTCAAACGGAAAGATAGCACGTGTGATGTATAAACATAGCTAGAACCGCAGTTATCAGACGCCCATCCCCTTCAGGTAAATAAATACTCTCTCACGTTGTATATCGTAACAAAAACAAAATAGTTTGTTTGTGTGAGAGGTACATACACATACATACAGTCAAAATAAGAGAAGAGGTAGCCAACCTGAAACATCTCTAAATTAAACAATAACATGGTTGTGCTGAACAGACGGTCGATAGGGCCGAAAAGTTCTGGAGAGGTGGTCGCGTACTGGTAGACGCAGCGTTGGAAGGCCTCAGGAATCTGATGGATGCGAGACGCACAGGACTGGTCTTATGTCCAGCAGTGGACGTCTTTCGGTTGAAATGATGGTTTTGCTGAGAAACATGTCTCAGCAAAACCATCATTCAGTCAGTGGCTCATGGCTAAAAGGCGCACGGGCCAATTCACTTTAAGATCGACCGAGATCGGCCGCCACGTCATCGTCACACTGAGACCCCTCTTTGTCTCGGTATGCATGTTATACGGAACAGGTAAGTATGCGGGACAGGTTGTGTAAAGTCCCAAAAACCTCCATTGATGCGGGAGGATCCTGAGGCCTGACGGGTGTTGTGTCTGCTCCGGGCAACTGCCTGATGGTTAATTTCGGTCTGTTGTATTTATATTCAAATCGCGCGGAGAACTTTGAATGCGCAATGCAGGATTAGTGTGTTTAGTTTGTATATGGCGACATAGATGTCGCTATACGTTGGTCTCTGGCTGTAATTCGTAGATACGTGGTCAGTGGTGGCTGACACTCATTTCTTTGAGGCGCGCGTGGCACACTACGCGCCTTCGACTCACGGGCCTGGTGCTAATCGGACGGTGAGCTACCCACTGCTCGCCGTCCGCAGGCGGCGTCCGACGTCCTACGCCCAGTATCTCTCCTGCGGTAGTAGCATCGGGGGCCATGAGGGCCACTCCGTTGAGCTTCCCTCACGCGTCCCGCCTCCGCCTTCACGAGCATTACTGCTTCGCAGAAGGAGGGGACTGCCTCCCATTCCCTCTCGCTCCGTACCATGGCCTGAACCAGGGCCTGCCACGAGAGGTAATTAAACCAGGCTTTACAGGGACTTTTGAATTGTCAAGGTCAGACAGTCACAAAAAAAAGTGGCACTCTGGGAGAGTTGACAGAAGTGAAAAATTTAACAAAAATGCCCCACGCGCCTCGCGATCCGCTACGAGTGCTACGACGCTACGCGACGTTACGTAACACTTTCGAAGCGAATCGCGCAGCGATCGATTCGTTATAAAATCATAAATAACTCGAAAACGGTAAGTGAATTCATAAAAAAAAACCCAACGCGCCTCGCGATCCGCTACGTATCTCGTAGCGAATCGCGTAGCGGTCGGATGGTGAGTGACGGTGACGGTGTCGCTCGTGTTCAATTGTATTTTCCCATCTTAAAAATGCCCAAAGTTTTCACTTCAAAACTGAAGCTGTTTGCAGATTCCAAAGCGTAGATCTCTACGGAGAAGAACGTGCAGGAAACTCCACGGATATTCTTTTAAATTTATAAAAAAGTTACAAAATTAGGGTTACATTACATCGTTAATGTAGAAACTATAAAGTGAGAACGATGTACTGCATAACACTGTATTGCTGACTGTACTGCGGGCTGCCCACCCCCTATGTTTATACTCTGCTACCTGTACTGTGACGAGTGAGAACTCGTTTGGTCAAATTGAGTGAAATGGATACGGTAAATTATTCCTGATGTCTTTGGGTTAATTTTACTTAATTCGTTTTACAATTTATTAAGGCCATGACATGATCTAATGCGCGGTTGCTCTCGGACTACATAGGAAAAAAATTGGCCAAGTGCATGTCGGATTTCGCACATTAAGGGTTCCGTACTAATATATTGGTCCCGGGCCTGCGGACGGCGAGTAGTGGGTAACTCGCCGTCCGATCAGCACCAGGCCCGAGAGTCGACGGCGTGTAGTGTTCCACGCGCGCCTCAAAGAGTTGTCAGCAAAGGACGGGGCCTGCCACGGCCAGTGCCTGCCCGGGGGTGGAGGATAAATTCGAAAGAGTTACCTCGCCCCCGGGCGCGTAGGGCAGGGAGGAACAGGGGTGGGTTTTAGTCAGTAAGAGTCTGACACACCCTTCCGCTCCACCCTAGAGCGGAAGAAGTCATAAGATGATTTCCCACCCCCCAAAAAAAAAAAAAAAAAACCAATGTATTGGTATTTGTTAGTAGAGTAGGTATACGTAATAATAAACATTATCACCAAATTTTTATTATTATTAATTTTTGTTTTTGTGTACCATACCTACTTCAATTTCTATGTTAATTAATGTAATTGGTGTTACCGTTATAATAAACAATAACAACGACGAACAGATAGACAGACGGGCACGTGAGTGACAACAATAGGGCTCTGTTTGGACCCATCGGGTACGGAACCCTAAAAAAATGTGCGACGACGTAATTCTTGAAATTTATTGCAAAATATGAAGCATTTTATCGGATTACTCTAAAAAGAGTTGAGTTATTAAAAAGTTTTAAAGTTTTGCATTAAAATTCGTTTTCTGTTACTAATTATTGATCTTACCGACATAATTTGGCTAGTAATACAGGATACATTTTTAAGAGCTCAATTTAGAAAAAAAAAAATTAAAACATCCGACTGATAAAAAACAACTATAAAGTTCCACACAAGTCACTTTTCAAGTAGTCTGATGCAGTTGGTGGCAGTTATTTTAGTTCAATTACAGATTTGATGCCACCAGCTGCATCAGACTGCTTGAAAACTAACTTATTTGTTGTTATTTATCAGTCGGGTTTTTTTGGAAATACTCAATGTTTTTATTTCATCCAGCCTCTCGAAAAATATTAATTCTAAAAACCCGAAAAGGGTAGCAGAATAAATATTATATTCGGTAAAGATAAAAAGTCTCTATAGTAAGGAATGTCAAACTATGACGATCATAGATTTTGTATAAACTCTACATATAGTAAGGAATGTCAAACTATGACGATCATAGATTTTGTATAAACTCTACATATAGTAAGGAATGTCAAACTATGACGATCGTAGATTTTGTATAAACTCTACATATAGTAAGGAATGTCAAACTATGACGATCGTAGATTTTGTATAAATTCTACATAAAATATAGTAAGGAATGTCAAACTATGACGATCGTAGATTTTATATAAATTCTACATAAAATATAGTAAGGAATGTCAAACTATGACGATCGTAGATTTTGTATAAACTCTACATATAGTAAGGAATGTCAAACTATGACGATCATACATTTTTATAAACTCTGTAGTCAGGAACGTCATATTACCTACATGTTATGCAAGTACCTAAGTATTCTTATCGAGGAATAGGGTAGTTTCCTAAAAAATCTAAATGGTCCGTCAGTTAGATTACCAAAACCCATCCCACTTATTTACCCCCTAGATTTGGGGGGAAAACCCAGTTGGGAAGTTGGGAACTCTGTCCGCAGAGTCACCTCACTCCCCGGTCACAGGGGCTTACCCCTCTGCTCGTATGCAGCTCGGATTCGGTTCGGACCAATGACTTAAAGCCTCTTTATTATCTTTGGTTCGGACGTAGTGCGCAACTGTTCATACAAATAATACTATGGCTACTTCAGTCCGTCTTCGGTCCGTCAATAATCTTGTCCGCAGTGGAGATTCACGGATGACGCAGAGAAATCGAATGTAGTGCGTAAACTACCAAACAAATTGTTCCACGACCACGCCGGACCGTATTTTCACGGATTCTGATCGGAAGTAGTGCGCAACTGCTCTAAGGGGTATCGTATTACCCAGTAACTGGGTTGTGGAGGTCAGATAGGCAGTCGCTCCATGAAAAATACTGGTATTCAGCTGCATCAGGTTAGACTGGAAGCCGCCTTCAAGATAGTTGGGAAAGGGCGCGGGCATGCAGGCAGATGTAGTAATATGTACACAATTTTTGCCGAGAGTAAAAAATCTGGCAAAATATGAGTCGGGCTCGCACACGAATGGTTCCGTACCATTTCAATTTATCTTATTTGTTGTTGAACCGGCAATAGAATCACACATTGTGAAAATTTCAACGGTCTATCTATCTATTACGGTTCATGAGATACAGCCCGCTGATAAACAGACCGATGGGCAGCGGACGCTTAGTAATAGGGTTCCGTTCGTTCCCCTTCGTGTATTAAACCCAAGAAAATTATTGGTTGGTAAAGATAGTCATTGTCTCCTACACTGCGGTCTGCGGTCAAACCTGGGACCACACGCAACGACAACGAATTCAAATTCAATTATTAGTACTAGAAAGCTGCAATTTTGCATGGGTATTTATATTAATCACGCCCCGATAACGAATTAATGAAATCTTAAAAAAAAAACTATGGTAGCTCCCATAAATTTTTTTCTCGCCTATCCCGCTGTGTGGGGTATCGTAGGATAGGGTTTTCAAAATTATTGCGGGGTTACAACACTATTATACGATTCAAACATTCATTGAACGGAATGTTGCCACTTAAATATTAATATTTATTACGCTGTATAATATTTAGTTTTACTCATTGTTTGCTGCTCCGGTCGACGTCATGACGTCAGCGCCGGCTGTCGCTGAAAGCCAACGCCTGGGCTCTGTCTCGCATAGGGTCATAGCATTAAGCTGAGCGATGGCCGTTTTGCGTGGATGTGACGCATATTTTCCCCCATCTTTTTCTTTTTTTTGTTGTGTTTCTCTGTCTTTTGCGTCATGTTTACCGTAAATAAACGTATTATCTTTCTTATTTGCGAAATATTAATTTTTAAAGTGAATTTTTTTGTTCGAGTCGAGCGTCCCCTTCCCCTAAAAGCTAAACTATTGTCTAGAAAAATCTAAATAAGTTCGTGATGGTAGTATATATAATGAACGTTAAAGGAAAACTATCACGGCTAAGTTACCTTTGTTAGTTTTAGAGTAATAGTCGCCCAACTTATAAAATATTTCTAATTGTTAAATTTCGTACAAAATACAAAATCCTTAAAAAAAATTACTTAGGTGAAGTACGGGTCTACCTTGCGCGAGGTTCGACACGTATTTTGCCGATTTTAAGTAGGTGTTATAGGTACAGTCTGACAGCCTCGTTGGTCTAGTGGTGGCAAACGCGACTTCTAAGAGTGAGGTTCTAGGTTCGCGGGTCGGGCATAAAGTGGGTTTTCCTTAAGAATAACTCTATAGCCGCCCGGAGTTTGGAAGTTGATAGTGTGACAACCTTTTTACCAGACTGCGCGACGCAAGGGTTCCCAGGTCAGGATTTGTCCTGACTTGTCAGGCTTTAGTCGGGATTCCGGTTTTTTTTTTAAATGAAGAGACATTTGTTACTAAAAAAAAAACTTTGCCCCTCACCAGCAATTACTCTTGTATCTGTAGGTCGTACAAATATTTTTTGCGTGCGGGAATCGAACCCGCGACACGCAATGCAGCAGCCAATCGCTCAACAAACCGTGCCGTCAAATCTTGATTGATTAGCGTTGGTGTGTGTGAAACTCTAAAAAATACCAGTTTTTACCTAGAAGTGACGTAACAAGCCCCCATTCCTGGACTTTCTTGTGTTTTATCTGTATCAATTTTTATTGATTATTATGATAAAATAAAAAACAAGTTGTGATTTTTTGTTTTGATAAATTAAAAGATTGTATAAGTTATGTTAAAAACTTGTTTAGTATAAATCCTCTAATCACGGCGATAAAAATGAGTCATTTTTTGTAATTTTTGAGGGTCATATTTTCTTTACTTATTAGTTGCTGAAAAAAATGGAAATGACAGGGACGTGTGTAGCTACAGCAGACCTTGACATTATGAAAAAAAAAGGATCGCTCTAGAAGCATTATTCAGGAATAAAAAAGGGGAATACGTATGGCGAATCGGAGCCCCTGTTCCCTCTTAAAACACTAATATTAATGGGTCCCAAATTGTGTGTTACATTTGATTCTAATAATACGAGTACCTATGTATGGCAAAAACGCCTGAACGCAAGGAAATTCGTTCTAGTTTCCATAAGGTCAAGGACTTCACTGTGGCTGTCACAGCCCTGGAAATCAGTGTGTAAATTATTCCTGAAATAACTGTACCATTGCCATCAAGTGCACACTCGCAAATGATAACGTATGTGCTTAAGGAATGCAGATTCTATTCGGGGGCTGACACATTCCAAACGTGTATTCTGTTATTAAGAGGAATTTCCGGACTGACTTGTTAGTGTTACTGAGATATAGGGTACTTTTATCCCGATAGGATAATTTTTCATGCGATTGTAGCCGCAGAACAAATCTAGTTAGTACCAACTAATTATTTCAGAGGAAATAAATGTGAACATTTGCATCCACGAAAGACAACAAAGCGCAACATTTTATTTTCATCCAAAATTGTGTATTAATGATACATTTTCGAATCTGTAATTGACTTTGCGATTAATTTTTAGTAAACTAGCTGTGGGAGAATGATCCCAACAAAGCTACCAAACTGTTTCTTAAAAATATGATACATTATAAGTTAAGATCAAAGACTGGTCTATTTTTTACATGTATTTAATAATTTCAGAGTATTACCTAAGATGGTAAATTAGGCGACCTAAATCTTAGAAATTAGCGTCAAAACGTGAAATGGCTCTTAAGGTACGTCCACACGATACAGACTTACGTAGTAATTCTCCGACATTTGTCTGCACTGCTATGTTGCATCCCGTATTAGGTCCACGTGGTGGATTAAGGCCCACACCCTCTCACAGAGAGGAGGCCTGTGCCCCGGCAATGGGGAGTTGGGGACATTAAAAGGCTGATGATGATGATGTTGCTATGTTGCACAGACAAAATTCTATACGAATACGACGGGTCTTTTTTCTTTTCTTCTATTTTAAAAAAACGTTGCCCCATTCTTGGATTTTTTCCTGTATCGTTAGTGCGTTTACAAACATAGAATCTCACATTCACTAACACCCAGACCCGGAACAACTATCTGTAGGCCATACAAATATTTGTTCCGTGCGGGAAACGAACCCGCGACGCGCAGCGCAGCAGCCGATTGATCGACCACTGCGCCAACTGTGTCATCATTATTAAGGGCCGATTTCACCAGTTTTAAATGCCCAGTTAAACTCGTTTAGCAACTGTCATAAAGCTGAAGAGTTTGTTTGTTTGTTAATCTGAGGAACTACTGGATCGAATTGAAAAATTATTTATGAGGTAATTAGTCGATTTATCAAGGAAGGCTATAGGCTACATAACATCCCTCTACGACCAACAGGAGCAGAGCATCAATGAAAAATGTGGCAAAACGCGAAAAAAAATCCTTTTGAGAGCTTCAGATGTATGCGCTGCGTAAACGGTTAAAGTTACGCAAAAATTATATATGACGGAATTGTTCTCCTTTTAAAGTACTAAAAAAAGTCCGCGACAGCATATGTCTATCTTTTATGGTTAACTCACTATAATTTTTTTATGGTTTTTTATTTTTTACACTACGCTTAGTTCTGTAAAACTTAGTTTATAGAGCGAATGGTGAAATCGGCCTTAAGTCTGTTTCGTGTGGAGGTACCGAAGGTAGTCGAAGGTTTCGTTTTATTTATTTTGCCAGTCAGATAACTCCGTGGAAGGAGTTTTTATTCAAATGAGTGCTGGTATCAGGGAGTGACTCAGTATTTGCATTCGAAAAGCGTTGGGACAGACACTTGAGCGACTAATTGGCATGGCAAGTGTGGTGATAGAGATAGGCGCACGCGCAGCCGCCTGGGACGTCAGCCTTCGTGCTGTTTTACCGAGCTTTTAAAAGTTACTAGGTTTTAGTAGATAAAGGTTTCGTGATTACTTTTCGTGTTCTTCTGTCTGAAATGAGTCTATTGTAGCCACTTGCTATGGGCAAGTTAATTTATTTACACTTCATGCAAAAAAAGTACAAAGGTGGACTTAATGCCTCAATGCATAAAACCTACTTAATGCATCTATTTTCTTTAATAACTTTAAAACTATTTATTTTAAAATTATGAAAAAAGTACATTAAACTCTCATAATATTTTTGAAGTGAAAACTTCTTTAGGCGCATTGGGCAGTTTTGAGATCGGAAAAAACAATTGAACTCGCGCGCCACCGATACCGCTACGCGATTCGCTACGATGCGTAGCGTAAAGATAAATGCGTGTACCTTTAAACTCAATCGGTCCAGTAGATTCAAAGCAAATTGTCTGTGACAGACGGATGGACATACACACGAGTGATCCTATTATTGTTCTGTTTTATCATTCAGACGTTCAGAACTTAAAAAAAAAACTTTTCAAAAATAAAAGAAATAAAATACAAAACACCGACTTCTCTTTAAATTTTTAGTTTATTTTAATTTTTGGAAGTTGGTTGTATTTTCTGTAAAATAGTTTTTTATTTTTCACTTTTTAGTTGCTACCTATAAACCCCAGACCTAAAACTAAATATTAAAGACATGCCCGAATTAAACCCCAATAACATGGAACATGAAATTTAAACATAATTGGAGGAAAACAAAACGTTATCTAAGTATATATGTATATATTTTTTTTTTTGTTGATTTTTTCAAAAAGCGGTTAAGCAATTTCGATAAAATTAAATGGAACCACTTCTGAAGTATACTCTTTCAATAAATTAAAAAATTTGCAAATCGGTCCACAACTGACAGAGAAATCAGTGCAAATACATAAAAAAAAAACATATTTTACCTCCCATACAAATATTGTTCAGTTTATGATAACTTTGTATGGATACAATTTATTTGGGAATTTTTGATTTTTTCTTAGAGAAAGGTGTTAATTTCTATGGGCAGAACCAGTTCTTAAAATATGGCCACACCTTTCCGTTACACCCTGTATATAAAACAAAGTCGGGTTAGTTACACCATTTATAACTCGAGAACGGCTGGACTGATTTTTAACCGACTTCAAAAAAAGGAGGAGGTTCTCATTTCGACTGTATTTTTTATTTTTTTTATTTTTTTTTATGTTTGTTACCTCATAATTTTTCACTACGTGAACCGATTTTGAAGATTTTTTTTTATTTGAAAGATGTTGCTTCACATGTGGTCCCATTTTAATTTGGTGAAGATCTGATGAAGAATTTTGGAGATACACAATGGAACTCTTCAATAAATGATAGCAAAACTTCCAGAATTGCTGCAATCGCATGTCTGTATATTGTTTTCACCACTTCACAACATTACATCACACTGATACGCTCTGAAGGGGTATACAGATTTGTACAGTTCACCCTGATACACCCTAATTTCACCAAATATGTTCAAATTTCCTATTTTTGGGGCTATCATTTCGGGCATAACTTTACTATTAATTTAGTTTTAGAATGGGGTACAACAACTAAAAAGTGAAAAATAAAAAACTTTTTACAAAAAAAAATACAACCGACTTCCATAAATAAAACTAAAAAATGCAAAATAACTTTAATTTCGGAAGTCGGTGTCAAATAACGAAGAAACCAAACTAGAAACACCGACTTCCGAAATTAAAGTTATTTTGCATTTTTTAGTTTTATTTATGGAAGTCGGTTGTATTTTTTTTTGTAAAAAGTTTTTTTTATAATCTTTGATTTGTTTAATTTGTCTCCCCCCCCCGAATAGCAGAATAACTATTAAAATATCGGAAAAAAAATATGCAGAAAATTAATTTTGTAGGTATGTAACGGCTTTTTGATGATACGAGTATATCTCGAGAACGGATTCATTTATTGATTCTGAGGCGGTACGAAATTCGCCGGGCCAGCTTTTTTATAATATCGGCTGTAAAAGACAGTTTCCGAAGCCGAAAGCCCCATTATTTGGATAATTTTTTCCACTAGACCATACCTGGGAATCAACTGCTTTGGAGATATTGAAGGTCAAAGTCACAATTTTTTTTTTACTTTTTTAGGAAAATGATTTCCAAGTGTTATTTACTAAACTTTTTTCCAAACAACAATTACCTGAATTTTCGATATTTTTTTTCGAAATTACGCATTTGCATTTATAAAAACGCAATGAATATCAAACGTTTCCGATAAGTACCTACATGGCTTAGAGCGAAGGGGCGGGGTTTAACTCGACTTGCCTGGGTTCGCGTTACATTGCGCGCAATAAAAAATAGTTTTATTTTTGCGTAACTAATAATAAAAGTCGTTTCCCAGCAATAATTTTTGCGCAAAGCTACTTTGTTAGACGTACAGTATGCGTAGTTAATGTGTTGTCTTTTTACACCCTGTGTTAGGAGGATTTTTGTCATTTAATTAATATTTTAAAGTGCGGCGCTATATAAACGGATGGTCTGTACTAAAACATGCGCAGGATTGCTTTGAGCGCGCCGCAACGCCTGCGCACGCATACACTACCTTTACTGCCTACCTCATTGTTTCGCAGATTTATAGCTTGTTATTAATTCTCACAGTCATGGATAGGCACGTTCAGTAATTATATTTTGGACCGTAATATTGTTTCCGATGGGGAAATGCTAAAACCTCTGCGCTTTATTTCTCTTGAATATGATTATTCGCGACGAAAGAGATTCACCTGTAACTAAATAACTATGTAAAAAAAATCATAGAAGTTAAACTTAACCCAGTTCCTGGTTTCCGATTGAGCTGAATTTTTGTATACCTACATATTTAGTTAGGATGACAATGGTGCCGATTCTTTTATTGAATATCTAAACTAAAATTAGAGAATCGCTATCTTTTACTAAACGGCAGTGCGAGAAAAGGACGGCTACAGCTACGAACTAAGTTAGAGATGTCAAATTAGTTTACGCCTTGTACTTTACCGTGTTTTTAGTCGACATGTTTTTACGTGTACCCTAAATTTGTATGGTAACATCGGTTCAACTAAATTTGACAGCTCTAATTTACGTCCGTCACTTTCTTGTTTTATTAGAGAGAAAAAGATAGTAATAGCCTAAATTAAGTTTAGTTAGTGCATAACAGAATAGGCACCAATGTATTGTTAGTTAAGTGACGTCATTCTACATCCATTATGGCGGACTCCCAAAATAAGCGGAATACTTATTTTTTATGCATTCCCATGTTATGGGTATCAAATGAAAGGGTTTTTGAAAAGAATAGAAAAAGTATGTTTTTTTTAACTATTATTAGATTCAAAAATTACAACAAACATGTCGAGCGACATTAGTTATTACTAAACAAAAAAAGTCCATAAAATCAACGGCATATATTACAAAAACTCATCCTCAAAAGGAATAGTTATCCTCGAAAAAGGAGTGCAATGTAAAAAGGCGACTGGTCCGTGGGAGCGCGATGTCCTCCGGCCCTCCGAGATCCATTGAGCTCATTAGACCTCTCCAAATATGGGCCGGAGACGCGTTTTTGTGGAGACACTCCAGACGGACTGATGTGGACTACCGATGTTGAAACGGTACGATAGAATGCCGGTATTAAGTTTATTCGGCGAAATCTCGATATACTGTTGTTAGTCTGTTTTCTATTACTCATGACAGTTTTGTTATTAATACTTCGTAACCTATGAAGTGTCAAGACTACAAGTTCGTCCCTCCGTCTGTAACAGGCTGTATCTCATGAATAGATAATAATAAAAGGTAGAAAGTTGAAATTTTCACAGAATGTGTATTTCTATTGCTGCTATAACAACAAATACTTAAAATTAAAATAAATTAAAGGGAAAGAAAAGTATTTGTGCTGGTTTATGGTAAGGAACCCTTCGTTTGCGAGTCTGAAGCCTCGTATTCATGGTAAACATTTGTTAAGCAACATGGTTGCATAAACATGTTGCCGAGTTGCTGTCAACATATTGCGGGCAACACTTGTGTTGCGGAGTTGATCACGCCATGTTGCAGAGTTGACGCCCGTCGAGCGAAAACATGAGTTTATCAACAAATGTTGACGTGTGTGGACGTGTTTGCACCTGATTATAAACATGGCAGTCGCGTCATCACATCAGATACAGAGAACACAACAACACTACTTCCTCGGGCAACATTTTAATGCAGACTGGCGTGTGTAGACAACCCATATTGATTTAAACAAAGTTTCCAGCAGCATTCTCGCCGTTCATCAACAACGTTGATCAACTGTTGCTAAACAAATGTTTATCATGAATACGAGGCTTGACACGCACTTGGCTGGCTTGTTGATAGTTGCAGTCCAGTAACTGACATCATTGTTTCTGGTGATCACTATAGTGCTCTGATCATCTCGGAATACCAAAGAAGTGATGGAAGGGCTATGCGAAAAATTAAATGTCTAGAGGGGTTGACTGCTGAGATGGTGGCTAGTAATTGAGAAGTACGGTAGAAGCAGATATGTGTTGCGGTAACCCCAAATAAATTGGAATAAGGGTAAAAGAAGGTTGAGTAGTAGTAGTTATTATTTTGGTGGTCATTTGAAAGTATGCTATTGGATTAGAAACAGCATCATTCACAGTAACAGACAACCAGGTTGCTTTGCAATGTTACCAACATTAATTTTCTTTTTACAACACCTGAAAAAACACGCGGTAACGACAAGTACGTGGTCCTTCCAGTACTTAAGTGAAGAACATAGCCCTTTCCATGTTATTGGATGGCAAACATTCTGACTGCCCGTTTTCAGACGTCCACTGCTGGACATAGGCCTTCCCCAAGTGTCGCCACAATGACCGGTCCAGCGCGTCCCGATCCATCGGCTACCCGCGACCCTCACCAGGTCATCTGTCCACCTTGTAGGAGGCCTTCCAACGCTGCGTCTTCCGGTACGCGGTCGCCCTTCCAGAACTTTTCGGCCCCATCGACTATCTGTTCTGCGAGCAATGTGCCCTGCCCATTGCCACTTCAGTTTGGCGATTCATCGGGCTATGTCGGTAAACTTAGTCTCTTATACGAGTATCATCGCGGATATCATCATTTCTGATTCTATCACGCAAGGAAACTCCGAGCATTGCCCTCTCCATTGCCCTTTGGGTGACTGTAAGCCTTCTGATGAGGCCCATTGTGAGCGACTACGTTTTGGTTCCTTATGTCATCACTGGAAACACGCACTGATCATAGACTTTTGACTTGAGACACTGTGGTATGTGAGACGAGCAGAAATGTCTCATACCTCGACTTAAAATAAATCAAAAGTCATTTATTCGAACTAAGCTGTGAGCCAGCACTTTCTGAAGGTCTAAGTTCTACATATAGACAGTCATCCAGAAACGCCCGCCCGTCACCACTTCCTAGTGTTGTAGAAGTGGCGTAACAAACTCCCCAGCAACACATAATTATGTCTGTTAAATTTGAAGAACTTGAATTTACAAAATTGCTTGCAGCAATTAACATAACATATATTATGTAACATAACACAGAAAAAAAAAGTTTCATCTACTAAGTAGATCAGGCCCTACCCTAGATTCTTAGATAGTATCTCAGGAGAACGTTTCAGCATACATCGACCGTGAAGTTCATCGCGAAGGGAATGCATTGAACGACGCTGGAAGGAATGCTCCCGACGACGGTGAGCAGGGCTGTCGGTCAGCGGAGTCAAAATCAAAAATCTATTTTGACACACGTGAGCATTGGTCATTGCAGTTATAGCCCGATAATGCAATTCCGCCTCGACTGCAATGGCAAAGCTACCCCACAAAAAATTGAAATTCACTTTTTGAACATCAAAAATTACAAAAACCCTCAAATCGCCAGTTAATTACAAAACACACGTATGTATATACTTACTATGTACATAGCATTGTGACAAATCAAAATATTAGTTGTGTTACATTCAAAGCAATGATTCTTTAATTGTGATTAGAATGGTTTTTCGTGATTGCAGTGAAGATTATTATAAAATCGTCTGTCTGAATACGGACACGGACGTGCGACTTGTTGATTTGCTCCTATCTATATAGTGACTGTTGTAGTTGTTTTGTTTACACCGAGATATTTGCGACATTAATCCAAATAACTTTTTTGATGACAAACTAACTCAGCTTATGTTCGAAAAATACAATACACTCGTTTTTTTTTTCTACGGTTTGGCTCCCATGGTTTATTCCACAGGGAACATGCGTTTTTTCCGAATAAAAAGTAGCACTCAGCGATAGGGTAGTTTCAGAATTTTCATTTAAAAAATCAATAAATGTTACCTCGTCAAAAACAATACTTGAGATATTTGAAAACTAATCAAATGTAAGTGTAGTGTACCCACACCCCTACATACGAAGGATCAACGGCTTCCCGTTATCCTGTTTTAGATCTAATTCCATACAAGCGGTCGACTCTTGCGCATCTATTCACTCGTATAAGGCTAGCCACTCAGGTGATAAATCACGCCCAATCGGGGTTACTTGTGTCCGGGTTTAATTGAATTATTTCTGGGGTAATGTGAGGTTTGGACCCATATTCCAAGTCAGTTGAAGAATCTCTGCTCGACTCAGACGGGAAAATCCTCGAATATTGTCAATAAATAATAACGAGCTTATAAGTCTCAAATTTGATGATTCGAGGTGGAGTCGCGCTGGAGGACTTGACTTGGAAAGTGGAATATAGCGGTTACTCACTTCTTCTCGAGTCTAGATTATTTTGTCCCAGTAGCTGATCAGTGTAGCCGTAGCCGCGTGGGTGGCGTTCATCAGGCCCACAAAGGTGCTGGTGTGTAGTGGCACTTTACTGAAAAATCGATCTAAATGACCAAAGAGAAGTACGTTGGGATCGTATCCCGTGACTCTATCCGCAGAATGGTATTATCCCTCGGATGGATCACATTTCCAAGTAGTGTGACCTCTTCACGCATCATAGATTAGCCTAATGGTTCCAGAATGGGGAAGACAAAAATAAGTTCCATTTAGATCAAAATTACAATTTAAAATGGGCTTAATCATTACATTTTACAGCCTCGAGTTTCGAGAAACCACAGAAGGCTTTATTCGAGTCACCTCATTATAAAATGAGCTAAATAATAAAATGGTGAATCAGCCAAGATAATTGGCGTGGAACAGAACACGTTAGCGCAGGATCGTCGTACGCAGGCGGTCTGTGAGACCATGCGTGCGATGGAGCGGAACAAATGACGGCTTCTTAGGGCCTGGACACACCAGGCTTAGACTGACAAAATTACATTCTCTCAGCAATAACGATTGTCAGAAGTCCAAAACTTTGGAGATTAAACACGTGCGTGGCATTTGATCCCACGTTTCGCCAGTTATGCTAAGGCCCTGGAACTAGAAGAAAGACTTATCTTAAGTTAGAAAAACGCGCACTTGATTTCTATCTACTGTCAGCGTTCATACTTAAGTCACGTTTCCATCTGCAACTAGCTCGCATGTAAGTTGCATTATATTGCGCCTTAGTGAAGTACAATGAGATCAATCGTTCGATCGTGCCCCGCAATGTAATAAAACTTACATGCGAGTTGCTATCTGGTGTAAATGTGTCTTTCAGTTGAGAACCCATGAGCGCGCTGTAAAGCGCTACATTGGTGGAGGATATTTTTAACTTTCAGCGCTATGCCGAGCGTTGAAAATCCAGTGCACTTGAGAACCAACGTTGTCGACATAGCTCACAGAATAAGCAAGCTGTAGTGGCGAATCGGCAAACGTAAGGTGGGACGCCTTCAGGCTAGGTGGAGCGATGATCTTCGCAGGGTGGCTGGTAGCAGCTGGATGAGAGTTGCCGAGAACCGAGCTGAATGGCGTGCAATTGGAGAGGCCTATATCCAGCAGTGGACTGCTATAGGCTGATGATGATCATGATGAACCATGACGGTTTATGAGATACAACCTGGTGACAGATGGACAGACAGACGGACGAACAGCGTAGTCTTAGTAATAGGGTCCCGTTTTACCCTTTGGGTACGGAACCCTAAAAAAAACGTAGCGATATATTGCGTCCTTACGAACATTTCCTGTGCGGCGTTACGCTGTGCTGAAGTTAAAGCAAAATAAACATAGGTACGCTAAAGTATCTGTATGCCATTGTGCCATACTAAGCTCAGCTGCCCTACCATGACATCTTAAAACCATCATCTTTTCGGTGAGAGAGAGAGACGTCGTTAAAAAAACTACCGAATGGATTTTCATGCGGTTTTCATCAATAGACACAGTGACTGATGAGGAAGGTTTAGATGTTTAATTTGTACAAGTGCGAAGCTGGGCCGAAACGCTATTAAAAAAAAATTAGTGGAGCGCTATAAATTGTCCATTTCTAAGTACAATACTCGTACAACCCAAAAAACATGAAGTACCTCCACACGATATATCACGACGAGCAACTTAGACAATAGATAACACGCCGCTCTCAGTGTGTGTCCGGCCTTACCTGCGCGCGCGCATACATCGCCGCGAGCGCCGGCGCCGGCGGCTTCCACTGACAAGGGTGAAATTGAACAAAGGGATGGTACTATTAGTGAATTGATGTTTTTTAGGTTTCAATGTGAGATGGGTGAGATACGGTCAATAATACAAGTTGGACACAATTACCCTTTAAATCTCGATTCTCGACTCTGGTACACGGCTGATTAGCAGTGGTTCTTTATAGGGTTTGATTTTAGAAACTTCTAAGTTGCTAAACAGCTCAGAGATTTTATAAATAATACAATAATAATAAAAAAAAAAATTGTGCTGAAAAACAAAATGGTTGATCAGATACGATAGATGGAGCTTTGGTAGACCAATAGCCAGATTTCAGACCTTCTAAGTATTTTAAGGCAGACCTGCGGGGTAATTGCGTATGATCTCTCAATTCCATCACTCAAATTCAACAATCTTCATTACGTTATTTTCGAATTTAACGAACATAATGAAGCGGTTTAGGAATTGCTTCCGAAATCGTATTCTAATAAATAAATAGTTTGCCAAGAGTGCTGGATGAGACTCGCACAGAAAAGGTAAACAGTAAACGGACTAAGTGCAGCACAGGATGGAACAAGGCTGCCAAATCAGTGATGATGATGAATTGCCTGTCGTTGCTGACCGTACTAAAACCGTTTATAGGGTTCCGTACCCGAAGGGTCCAAACGGACTCGTATTGCTGTCACTCACGTGTCCGTCTATCCATCTGTCACAAAATTTTGTTCCAAAGAATTTTGTAACTGCCCATTGACCTATGAACTTGAAATTTGGTAATAATGTTTATTATTAGGTATGTTTTATTAACACATACCAATATATCGATTCATCAGATTATTTTTTTGATAATTCCCTCATTTGGTACGAAACCCTAAATGTGTGAAGTCCAACACGCACTTCGCCGGTTTTTATTATAGGGTCGCGCTTGACCACTATCTCACCTGATGGTAAGCGATGATGTAGTCAACGATGGAGCACGATTACCTAGAAATAACCCTATTCACTCTTTACCCGGCAGGGAATTCCACTCCTTTGCTATACGCACAATGAATGTGTTACAAAAAGTTTTGTGCGTGTGGTTAGGATGTCCACCAAGTACCGATGGCGCATCGCCGTACGTATTGTGGTCCGATGATGGAACGAGCTTGGCGGAATTAAACTATGTATTTCTGACGTACACTCCCCGCTAAAGAATTTTGTTTTAGAATATTGTTACACTTGCAATGGTTCAATACAGACTCCCAAAGACAGGCGCGACACGAAAACGTTTTTCACAAACGTTCTATCTGCTGTTGTAGTCTTGCTCACTTGCTCTTCCATTCGCTTTGTGGTCTAGCGCCTGTCTGCGAGAACCTTACGGCCCTACTACCGGCCAAGTGGCGCCCTCATTGAATAAAAAATCGTAGCATAGCATAGAAAATAAATATTAAAGAATCCAACGTCACGTTTGTTACAAAGAGGATGAAGTATTTTTACGAGACCTGTTTTAACAACGTAAAAATACTTTATCCTCTTTGTAACAAACGTGGCATTGGATTCTTTAATATTTATTTTCTATGCAATGCTACGATTTTTTATTCAATGAGGGCGCCACTTGGCGGGTAGTAGACCCTTAACGCCACTATGTTAAACTATGTTTTACTTGCAGATAAAACAAGAATTTGTGTGCTTCACGTGGATCATTCAGACATCATTCACTATCACCTTTACATGCGGTGTCAGCTGGGCCACTCCGGCCAATACCCCGCTGCGTTTGAGCAATAAAATGCGTCTTTAAATGACACTTCATTAAAATTATACAACGGCTTTTGTGGTCCTGTGACAAACGTGCAACTCCTTAAATTATTTCTGATTTCTATGGGTTCTTAACATGGAACGCAAGGGCCGACACACGGTGTTTCTTTTACGTGTTTCAAGTTTTGAAACTATTTAAAGAAAAAAATGAATATTTTCACAAAATCCGACTGCAAAAAACAACATAAGTTCCAAACAAGTCACTTTTCAAGCAGTCTGATGCAGTTGGTGGCAGTTATCTTAATTCAATTATTGATTTCACGCCTCCTTGAACCCTTTATTTTGATACCCCACTTATTATAGTTCGTCAACTTTATTTTTTTTCTTTTTCACAATATGGCGTCTGGTTGTCGCCATATTGTATTTTGATAACTGTCATGTCTTTAGTAGCACTTGCAAAATTAAGACAAATCAATTGACGTAAGAATTATCAAAATCGGTAAACGCGTTTGGTCTCTAAAGCGCCACCAAGGAACAAACATACAGACATAGGCTGATAAACGCATTACCCTCCCTTGCGTCGCGCAGAACAAAGTCCCCCGCCGCGTCTGTCTGTCTGTCTATTCGCGATAAACTCAAAAACTACTGAACGGATTTTCATGCGGGTTTCACCTATAGACAGAGTGATTCATGAGGAAGGTTTGAGTGTATAATTTGTACCCGTGCGAAGCTGGGGCCAGATAAACAATAAAAAAAAAACTGCAACAAAAATTGGCTTGTGATTAATTTCACTGATATGATGTCGAGCCTATTCGCATCTGAATGTGTTTGGTGTATGTGTGTGTATGTGTTTTATTTTATTTTATTTTCCTTTTTTGGAACATAAAACAGTTACACATGACAGTTAAAGTGTGACAAAATAAATTAAGAACTCTAAAGTAGGAAGTACTCGAGTTTTTTGGAAAAGTAGTTATAAAATGGCTATTTCAAAGATTCAATAGCCATCTTTTTGAACTTAAAGTGTGTAAGCGCGAAAATATCCAAATCGATGAAGTGGGTGTTATACGTATCTACAATGCGTCGAAGAGGCACCCGTGCACCAGCGTTAGTATTGCACCATGCGGTATGGAACAGCCGGGGCACACGCGCCCCTCGACGCATCGCAGTTCTAGGTACAATGTAACATAGGTTATTGGTAATATTTGGACAATCGAACCTGTTATTACATAGACCATGAAGCATCGTGACCATCAGCAAGCTGCGTCTTGACTCTAAGCTCTGAAGTTTATAACGCGTCAATAATTGAGTGTAGGGTAATTTAGACTTAGTGCATCTGTAGTGCATAGCACGTAAATATTTCTTTTGAACCATTTCCATTCTTTTTATATAAACAGCAAAAATAGGACTCTAAATCAGTACTGCAAATTCCAATTGAGAACGGATCAAAGCCTTGTATAAGAGTAAAATGGTAGAAGGTCTTTTAAAATCGTTTGAAGAACGCATGACGAAACTAAACATACGATAAGCTTTATTAATGATAGTATCGATATGAAGATTGAAGTGCAATTTCGAGTCCATCTCAACACTTAGATAACGAATATGGTCAACTCTTCGTAGATGGATACCTGTAGACTATAACCATTTTCACGTCCCGGCAAACGTATTTGCCAGAAAAACAATGCTCTTGAGCGTTATGGCAAGCGCAGCTGCCTGCCAGCGTGGTTTGTTCACTTAATATCATTTTTTTTTGTGAAAGTGATTGTATTACTTTGTAGTACAAGTGTTGGTTGGTACTAGTGTTGGCTTGCGGATTACAAAAATATAAAATAGTTTATACATAGCTACAATATGCGGGTGGTGAACGTTCCTTATAAACCACTGCCTCATGTACCTCGCTGCTTCGTGCTCGCGGCTACGGGCTGATGTGTCATACATCCTATCCCATAATTTAATTTTGTCATTTTAATCTAAATACAACATCATTCAAGTTTTTTTTTTTTTTTTTGTTATATTTATCACTGGACGCCAAATTAAAAAACTATTTCACATTCGTACACATAAAAAAATAAAAAAAAACTTGAGAGGGGTCAAGGGACACCCGGATGGAACGAAGTTCCTTTCGATTAATTAGTGAAGGAATTGTAATATAATTTTATTTTTTTAAATTTATAATATTTTTATTATTATTAACTACGCACACACGTAAGAAGTTATACTTCATCATCTCATCTCATCTCATCTCATCTCATCGCAGCTCAGCTCAGCTCAGATCAGCTAAGCTCAGCTCAGCTCAGCTCAGCTCAGATCAGCTCAGCTCAGCTCAGCTCAGCTCAGTCAGCTCAGTCAGCTCAGCTCAGCTCAGCTCACCTCAGCTCAGCTCAGCTCAGCTCAGCTCAGCTCAGCTCAGCTTAGCTCAGCTCAACTCAACTCTTTAGCAATAACAACAACTATAACAAATAATGTTTGATAATGCTTGATCTGCTTGCAAACTTTGTACCTACCCACCAAAAATACAAGAAGTTTTTATTAGATTGTTTTTCCAACACAATCTTTTTGGATGGACAGCCTCATTAGTGTCGTGACAACTTTTCGTAAGAATTTTTTCCGTCTAAACCCCTTTCACAACGCGCGATAAGGAACTTCGTTCCAAAAACTTAAGGATCAGTTGAAAACCAGCGTCAGGCAACTACTAGTTGTCTGGCATTTTGCTGAACTGGACCTATTTGGCGCAGCCGCGGGGCACACAATGTAATTGTTTTAAAATTAAATTGATTTTTATTTTTATTGGAACCTACATTGTGTGTATCTGTGTGTGCGTGTGTGCTAAATAAACTAGTTTTCTGTCTTTCGTTGTTTCAGTTGGTGGCATTTATTCTAGTTCAACCAGAGATAAAAAAAAACTGTTGTTTTTTTCATAAAAAGTTTTTATTTTTCGTGTAGAACTTTGACTGAACGTCAAAGTACATAAAGACAGTCCCCCAAAAACGCCCACCCGTCACATGAATTAATGAGACATAAAAATTTGTGTAGAAGTTCGTCATATTTGCCGACGGGCAATCCCATCGGACGCACTTGTAACTAAAACTTTCCACCCTTGACTATGAACTTCATTAAGTGTTAAAAGATAAAGTTTCCAAGTGTTGTCGGCGCGCTATTTATTGATAGCGCGGTCCCAATCAGCTGTGACGTCACTTGAGATGTCGCGCCGCGAGCTGTGGTGGTGACCGCAGCGCACTCCGTGGGAACTCCAATAACTTCGTTATGACAATAGTTTTTATTGCCACTTCAAGTATAATAAATTCACGCGCAGCTATCAAAAACGTCTCAAGAGAAAAGACATCAAAGACTGCTGTCCTCACTGGAGGTTACACTTGACTTGATAAAATCGCACAAAATATCTGCTTATAGTAGAACTACTGATTGTAGATTAGCAGAGAAAAAGGATAAAAAAAAATATAAAATAAATTTAAATTCAAACAATTTATTTCAAATAAACCATTTACAGGCACTTTTGAATTGCAGTCAATAAGTCGGTCAGTCAGAAAGATGAAGCTAATTGCACATTCCAAGGCGTAGATCTCTATGGAGAAGAACGCGCAAGAAACTTCATGGACACTCTTATAAACCATGTTATGTATTACAAAAAATCCTGGTTACTTACTCTTGTTGCTTCTATTATATGAGAGCAATGTTTTAAATAAAAAAAAACATACAAAAATTTTTTTTAAATAAGACAGTGGCAGTTAAGAAATGACTAGTCACAACTGATGGCGCCCGTTCACGAATATGACGCGTGGATCAGCACCACTTAGCTCAACCATATTGAAGGGAATTCAATGACCCGCACCACCATGAGCGAGACATTTGAGTGAGCATGACAAACTCTCAAATGCCATGCTCGTTCATGTCAAGAAAGCAGTTACATTATATGCCCCATGGTACTCCCCATGTCCCTGCCAGGCTCGCGGGACAAGCCCGCCACACTATTCCCAAACCACTGTAATTTCTGTAAGCCAGAATCAACATTTTTTTTTTTCAGGCTCGCGATCGTAATCAAAGAAGACAACGTGGCCCTGGCACAGGCAACTCAAGGAACACGGGTGGCTTTTAGTCAGTAATAGTCTGATACGCCCTCCCGCTCCATTCAAAGCGGGAGAAGAATTCCAATTACTTATCGTTATGACAGTAGGTTTTATTGTCACTTCAAGGATTCCCAAGTCGGGCAAAGCGTAGTACTTTCCATCTGGAATTTCTCAGTAGCAGCACTAGCAGTCCAGAGTAATCCACCAATGCCCATTGGTCCAGGGCCCAGGGCCAGCATGGTGGATTACGACCCTTTTATGGTAGATTACACACACCACATCATCGCTTGTCATCAGGTGAAATAGTGGTCAGCCTATCTTTCTCTCTCTCTGCCTAGCCTTATCCCATTATTTGGGGTCGGGTGTCTGTGCTGGGTCATCAAAACGTCCTAATTGCCTGCCTTCAGGTCGTTATTTATGAGGGATATCCAGGTTAGAAGGGGTCTTTCACAGTTTTTCTATCAGTGGTCAGCCTATCAATGATAGAAAAAATAAATTTTTAGCTTACGCCATGTTGTGTGTGCACCTGAATACCTATGTAGATACACCTCCACCTAATCCTCCGGGGAATACCAGCGTTAGTTCTGCATCAGGCTAATTTTCTGAGAAGGCTCCTCTCTCATTAATAGATAGATAAAATACTCTTTATTATGACACGCACATCGAATTATCCGTAATCGTAAGCTGCGGCTAAGAAAGCCCAAAAGGAGGGTAACATTTGCACAAATCATTTTCATTTTGTTGACCGTTTGATTGCTTGCACAAGCGTGTCAGATGTGGTGTCAGTTTTATGAGTACTTACAAAAGTTTACACAGAAGCATGGTTTAAAAAAAACTTTTACTTTAGAGGCTAAAATAAAAGTTATTTTTTGTCGAAATGTCTAAAAGTTAGACATTTGGTTAGACTTATAGAGCTTATGTGACAACAGTTAATTAGAAGGCTTATGCGGGAAAGAAATGCACTCCAAGCAGAGCACCGGCTAGGAAGTCAGACGTGACCAAGAAGGCTGTTGGAAGCAGCATATACTGAACGGTCCACACAAGAAGACCATAAAACCGTAGTACCTCAAGATCGAATGGAAGTATACATGCAAGTACCGGTAAGGCTACAGTGCTAACCCTCCTATACGCTTTACATAAGAATATCAGAGCTAAGCGCTAGCTTTGAAGCGATTTACGTCGTACCGTCCTTATGGTGACCCTATTGACCCTAGGTGCCCCGTAGACACAACCAATGATAGTTCCACTCCACTCAAAGTAGGAAGTTGCATCAAGTCTTAGTCACATACGTACCTGCATACAAGTGTCAGTGATGACGCTGCCCCACTCCTCTATGTCCACTTGAGATAGTATTTCAAGTAACAGAGAATAGACACAATGCTAGTCTAAAGTTAAAAATAAATTTAAAGTTATAGGGGAGTCCCCTATAATTTTAAATTTATTATTTGTTGTTATGGCGACTACACACGTCTTCCTGCCCTTATCCCATGTTACTTGGGGTCGGCGTAACACGTTTTTTACTTTAAAAAAAAAAACTGTGTTTATTTTTCAGTTTGTGGTACGGAACCCTTCGTGTGCGAGTCGGACTTGCACTTGGCCGGGTTTTTTATAAATAAGGCGCTTGGTCTATCTATCTTTCATGTTACCAAATCCTTTACAGCAGCCGCATCGTGCAGCAAAGTGCGGTAACAATAACTTTATTCCTATAACATCTGTATATGGCGGTACACGTAAGGGGCTCCTTTTGTGTACTCCTCTCATTATAAGTTCCAAACTGGTGCTGATCAATGCACAGTAATGCGCAACCCTTTCATGTGCGGCGACCCTTAAAGCCAATTTACACCGTACGATATACAAACTGACAAATCTTACTTTTTTGAGCAAGTATTTTTTTTTCATTCACACTATATTTTAGGGTTCCGTACCCGAAGGGTCAAAACGGAGCTGTATTGTTGTCACTCACGTGTCCGTCTGTCTGTCCGTTCGTCGTCTGTCACAAAATTTTGTTACGAAGAGTTTTTTAACTTTCCATTGAACTTGAAATTTGGTGATAATGTTTAGGTATTATTACTCGTACGTATAGGTACGTTACTAACAAAAATTCCAATATATGGTACGGAACCCTTAATGTGCGAAATTTGACACGCACTTGGCCAGTTTTTTTTATGTTTCAGGCACTTTTTATGCCACGGTTCCAGGAAACTAAAGAGTCTATTTCAGTGTTTCGCAGTGACCAATATCTATCAAAATTAAAAATATCTACAACAGAAGTACTTGTTTGGCATTAACCAAAAATACCTGAAGGTGGTAAAAAAGCCGTACGGTAAATAGTCCGATTGAGTTTATTTTTAAAAAGCCCTCCCTAAGTTTCTTTTTTTTTTTAATAAATACTGTGAGAAACAATACGCGGCACCCATCCTAACACGTCAACGGTAAATGACTGTATATTTTACTTCACACTTCGTCACAAAAAACTAACCACTTAATTCGTTTGAACAAAAACATCGGGCGGTGTAAATGGGCCCTGCGCTTGCGCCGGCTCCTAATATGGTGGCGGTAACGAGCGGCCCATACACGGGCACGACCTGCCGTCTCACTTATACGATCACTGTTGAATCATTCTAGTTAAAATAGAATTTTCGTAACGATTTAGGAAAAAATCTTATACGAATTTGACGTGTGGTTAGAGATTCAAGGCTAGAGATGAATTATATTTGTTCTGATAAACCTTGTGATGAAGATTTTTGTTTCTCGGAGAGTGGGACCAAGTCTGTAGATCGAGAAGACTGTCACCCTCCCTGAAACAGTTCCTTGTTTAAATTTAGCGCTGGTTAGTGGCTGAAGTACTTAGGATCAGCCAGTATGAACCAGTCCCATACTTTACGCATATCTTACCGCTAGTCTTTTGTAGCTTCATGTGGGCAACTTTATCAGATTAGTAACAGATTTCTAACAATATCAAAAGATAACGAACTTAATTGAAAACCCAGAGAGAAAATCAAAATTTAATTTTCTAAACTAGGTAGCGAAAAACCTAGGAAATCGCTTACGTTAGATATTATGTACTAGGCATTGCTTTTTGGAAGAGTTTTTTTTTTTGGAATCTGGTTTTATTTTTTGTTAAAAGTTTTTATTTTTTATTTTTTAGTTGTTGTATCCCATAACTAGAACGAAATATTATCTAAAGTTTATACCCGAATTGATAACCCCAGAAACATAGAATTTGAACATAATCGAAAAAACCAAAACGTCATCTGTGTAGGTATATTTCTTGTTTGTTTTGATTTTTTCAAAAAGTACTAAATCAATTTCGATAAAAGTTATATGAGACCACCTCTGAAGTATGACCTACCAAATAAAAAAAAAACATCAAAATCAATTGATAATTGGTGGAATAATCGCGTAACATACAAAAAAAACATAGAGAGAACTGGGAACCTCCTCCTTTTTGAAGTCAGTTAAAAAATGAGGTCATTAACCAAGCAGCATTTGCTCCTACGGGATGAAAAGAACAAAACCCAAAACCGGGTGCGCATGAAATAGGTCTTATAAAGTGAAGCGTTGACGGACAGCCCCTTGTGTTGGCGGGTCCTGCCATTCATTTCCCACACTATAAAACATATTATAATTATACCTATACGTATAAGTACGATACGCCCTCTATGGCTCTGTTCAGAGATTGTGTTTGCTCTTAGCGATACGGTTACATTACGATTTCTAAGCGTTCAATTTTAGTGTCATTCATTTCGCTGAGCTCGTTCCATCATCGGACGCGCAAGACGTTTTGGGAATACTTTCTTTCTGGATACAGCTTAGGAACGGAAGTGCCTGCCAAAGTCTATATTTTCAGATAGGTATCTAAGATACTTGTAAGTCAAGAGTGAACAAGTTACTTCTAGAGCTTGACAATAAGGGTATAATTTAAGAAATTGAAAAAAAAAAACTGTGTGCGATATAACTTTATAAGAGTCCAAATCGTATCCGTATCGTCACGTGTAAACGACAAATTGAAACGTAGGGGAGTTTATAAAGAGCGAGAATATTTTACGTCTTTATAGTCGAACTACCAGTTTTTAAATAATAAAACAAGTTGTAATGGCGTTGATTGAAACCTCCGACCTTTTTACTGCTTTCCATGTCATTTGGATGCAAGACTAATGGCCTGTTTCACCTCGTACTTATCAGTGCCGGTTAACTTATGTGACATATTACAAGTCTGGACTATCATCATCCTTTTAATGTCCCCACTGCTGGGGCACAAACCTCCTTTCCGTAATCCACTACGCGAGCCCAATGCGGGTTGGTGGATGTCACATGTCGATGTTTTCCTTCAGCATTTTGAGAGCAGTGGTGATGAAATAATTCACACAAAGTAAAGCCTCACTACTAAGTAAATTGCGTGGGCGCAGTAACAGCATCCTGAAGGTAATAGGCAATAAGTTAGACAGCCCACTGGTGTGGAGCCTCACCCAGAGGACTAAGTCTCTCTTAGTTATTAGGTACTAACATAGTTTTTAAACTCATACTAACAATATAAATGTAAATGTATACGAAGTGGATCAATGGTTGTCTGAATATTTTTTTTATTTTTTTATTATTATTATTAAAGCACCTAGATAGGTTAGAACTCACGACCACACACAACTTGTAAGCAACAGCTCTGTCTGGTCTATAGTGGACTTTAACAACCTATCTGGTAGAGAACGGAGCGGACGGATGAAGAGCTGCATTGTTAGGTCTTCGAGCTAGCCAGTTTCGGTTCGTGTATGGGTGACCAGACATTACTTACTATTATTTTTGCGGTGCGAAATCATCAAACCTTCTCCCGCTCTGGGTGGAGCGGGAGGGCGTGTCAGACTCTTACTGACTTAAACCCACCCGTGGTCCTTCAGTCCAGGGCCGCGGTGCTCTTTCAAACACTCCCGTGACTCCGTGTATGGGTGACCACATTTTTTTTTTAGTTGCCGGCTCGTAAATCCTCATGGATGTCCTTCGCCTAGGGCAGGCGAAGCGGTTTGTCAGACTCTTACTGACTAAAAAACCACCCCGGTGTTCCTTCCCACACTTGGACCGGGGATCGTGAGAGCTAATACGACTTCCATGATCCCCGGCTGTGACCAAACTTAACATACTGAGATTCCTCGTTAAGACGTTGTTGGCTGTAATTTGTGAATCGTTGGCAGTCGTTACGAATAGTTAGAACCCAGAAAATCCCAGTAACTGGATTGTGGATCTCAGATAGGCTAGGGTACTCAGTTTGTCCGGTTATACTGGTAGCCCAACACAGTTGAAGAAAGGCTAGGCTGACTGATTGACCAAACTGGCATCTACCAGATTGGGAAATACCGGCCAAGTGCGAGTCGGACTCACACACGAAGGGTTCCGTACCGTAAACGGAAAAATAACCCAAAAAAAAACCGTTTCTAGAAAACAGTAGTTTTTTTAGGTTTTATTTTAAACTAGCTTCCGCCCGCGGCTTCGCCCGCGTAAAAAGTGTAATTATAAGTTTGAGTGGTATTTCCATAGAGTAAGTAGCACGTAAAATAAACCCTGTAGAAATCAAAATCAAAAGTTATTTAAATTAGGCTGAAAGCCAAATTTTTTTGAACGTCATCTAGTTCCACATAAAGACTGTAGGGGCCACACACACTCGCTCAGTGTGTTGGGGTACCTATCTTGTTACTCTTACCGTGTTAAATATAATAGTTTACCATATACTCTTTCATTTATTGGGTGCCGAACATATAACCTAAATTGGTGCTATTGCATCTATTAAACGTCTATTGAGCTACTATTGAGCTACTATTGAGCTACTATTGAAAGTCTATTGAACGTCCATTGAACGTCCATTGAACGTCTGTTGAACGTCTATTGAACGTCCATTGAACGTCCATTGAACGTCTATTGAACGTCTATTGAACGTCTAGTGAACGTCTATTGAAAGTCTATTGAACGTCCATTTAACGTCCATTGAAAGTCTATTGAAAGTCTATTGAACGTCCATTGAAAGTCTATTGAACGTCTATTGAACGTCCATTGAACGTCTATTGAACGTCTATTGAACGTCCATTGAACGTCCATTGAACGTCTATTGAACGTCTATTAAACGTCTATTGAACGTCTATTGAAAGTCTATTGAACGTCTATTGAACGTCTATTGAACGTCTATTGAACGTCTATTGAACGTCTATTGAAAGTCTATTGAACGTCCATTGAAAGTCTATTGAACGTCTATTGAACTACTATTGAACTACTATTGTACTACTATTGAACTACTATTGAAAGTCTATTGAAAGTCTATTGAACGTCTATTGAAAGTCTATTGAAAGTCTATTGAAAGTCTATTGAAAGTCTATTGAAAGTCCATTGAAAGTCCATTGAAAGTCCATTGAAAGTCCATTGAAAGTCCATTGAAAGTCCATTGAAAGTCCATTGAAAGTCTATTGAAAGTCTATTGAAAATCTATCTATCTATCCATTTATTTACCCACTAGCTTATGCCCGCGGCTTCGCCCGCGTGAAAAGTATGATTATAAATTTGAGTGCTATTTCCTGAGAGCAGCACGTTAAAAAAACACTGTAGAAATCAAAATCCAAAGTCAGTTATTCAAATTAGGTTGTGAGTCAGATCTTTTTGAAAGGTAGTTTAAGAATCTATACCGCTCAGGATTCCAACCCCGAAAATACTTATTCAAGTTGCTTTTTTTTTTACCTCTTTTGATCCCATCCTATTTTTTTTTTTGTAATATTTTTTGTGATGTCGATGTCTCCTGGTAGTGCGTGAATCTATACTGCTCGGAAATTTTACTACTTCACGTTTCTGGTCTCCTGGTAATTTGTAAATATCTACATCTTCTAATACCAGCTTCGGAATATGTTTTGTGCTTCTGATCTCCTGGTAGGTTATGAATGTATACCGCTCTGGATTCCAGCCCCTTCCTTGGTAGTTTGAGAATCTATACCGCTTGATTGTAGCCCCAAAAATACTGATTCACGACTCTGGTCTCCCCGTAGTTTTAGAATCTATACCTCTCATGATTCCAGCCCCGGAAACACTTTTTCGTTAATCCTGATCTCCCGGTAGTTTATGAGTCTTTATGGCTCATGATTTCAGTCCTAGAATACTTCTCAAGTATCTGGTCCCCTGGTCATTTGTGAATCTGTATCTCTCGTAATACCAGCCTCAGAATATATTTTGTGATTCTGATCTCCTGGTAGGTTGTTAATCTATACCGCTCAGGATTTAAACACCGGAAACATTTCTTCTTGATTTTGGTCTCCTGGTGGTTTGTGAAGCTATACAGTAAAAATACCTCTTCATGATTCTGGTCTCCTGGTACTTTGTTAGTCTTTACCGGTCATGATTTCAGTCCTGGAAATACTTCTCATGTTTCTGGTCTCCTGGTACTTCGTGAGCGTGTTCACTCGTTCAGCCCGTCTCTGATTTTCTACTTCCACCTCAGCCTTCGCTAAGTCTTGTCATGTGTGCAAAATTTCATTCAAATCTCTTCAGCCATTTTTGCGTTACCTTCAGCCAAACATACAAACATACAAACAAACAAACTTTCGCATTTATAATATTAGTAGGATGCGAAAGTTTGTATGTTTGTTTGTTTGTATGTTTGTATGTTTGGCTGAAGGTAACGCCAAAATGGCTGAAGAGATTTGAATGAAATTTTGCACACAGGTAGGTCATAGCCTGGATTAACACATAGGCTACTTTTTATCCCGGTAAATGACAAGACTTAGCGAAGGCTGAGGTGGACTTATTCATGACTCTGGTCTCCTGGTACAAGTAGCGGCACGAAACTTTAGCGCTGACCGTTATTGCGCAGAAGTAAAAATTAAGGTACCTGAGGGGGGCTAGAGGGATGAAGGGCGAGCGTGCGTAGCGCCAATTGGCTCTACAGTCGCATTCTGTTCCCCGCGCGCCAAATGCGCAGCAATTATCGTTCAGCGCTAGACTTACGTGCCGCTACTTGTAATTTATGAATCTCTACCCTATTTATAACCAAATAATTAAAAATTAAAAAAAATCTTTAAGCCTCAGAATATATTTTGTGATTCTGATCTCCTGGTTAGGTTGTAAATCTATACCGCTCAGGATTCAAGCCCCGGAAACACTTCTTCTTGATTCTGGGCTCCTGGTGGGGTGTGTGAAGCTATACAGCTTAGGATTGTAGCCCCGAAAATACGTATTCATGATTCTGGTCTCCTGGTACTTTGTGAGTCTTTACCGGTCATGTTTTCAGCACTGGAAATACTTCTCATTTTTCTGGTCTCCTGGTAATTTGTAAATCTCTACCTCTCCTAATACCAGCCTCGGAATATGTTTTGTGATTCTGATCTCCTGGTAGTTTGTGAATCTACTCCGTTTAGGATTATAGCCCCGGAAACACTTCTTCTTGATTCTGGTATCCTAGTGGTTTGTGAAGCTATACAGCTTAGGAATTGTATCCCCGAAAACACCTATTCATGATTCTGGTCTCCTGGTACTTTGTGAGTCTTTATCTCTCATGATTTCAGCCCTGGAAATAATTCTCATGTTTCTGGTGTCCTAATACTTTTTGAGCGTGTGCGCTCGTTCAGCCTGACTTTGGATTTCTACTTCCACCTCAGCCTTCGCTAAGTCTTGTCATTTACCGGGATAAAAAGTAGCCTATGTGTTAATCCAGGTTATGACCTACGTGTGTGCAAAATTTAATTGTAATCCCTTCAGCCGTTTTTGCGATACCTTCAGCCAAACATACAAACATACAAACAAACAAACATACAAACTTTCGCATTTATAATATTAGTAGGATTAAAAATTAAAAGGGGCTCCCAGGGGAGACCCCTTTAAATTTAATTTTTATTATTTCTTATTATAGCGGCAACAGAAATGCACATTCAGAAAATTTCAACTGTGTACCTATTACGGATCAAGAGATACAGCCCGCTGACAGACAGACGAACAGCGGAGTCTTAGTAATAGGGTACCGTAGGTTACCCTTTGGTTACGAACCCCTAAAAAGTGACTACATCGGCTACACTCATAATCAAATTGTGGGACCCACTTGAAAAAGGAACGCACAAGTAGACCACTTTATGACACGGTGTAACCAGACCAAAATATAATTAATGTCGATACATTAACAAGTATTTTGGGGTGGCAACATACAAGACACTCAAGCAGCTCTACAATCTGTGGTGAACACAGCTCTTTGTCCGACTTTTACGGTTATTTTACGATCGGTCGTGTATTTGAAAACACCGACTGACTAATACCGTGGGGTATAATAAATCAATGGGTTTGGGGGTCGTAAATAATAATGTTGGGATGTTGAAAGCCCATTTAGGCGCTGTGGAGTGTGGAAGAGTGTTACAAAGCTACGCTTCCGGATAGCGTTTGGTAGATGAGCCATTTTAGCCGCACGGCCATACTTGGTCTAATACATGCTAGATGAGCAACTATAGCCGCTACATCGCAGTTGGACTTAGTCTAATTTTGATGGTTATACTTAGACTGCGATTCAGTGCAATTTGGTTTTTAACCGACTTCTAAAAGGAGGAGGTTATCAATTCGGATGTTTATATATATATATGTATACATTTTAATAATAATATACAAACGGATTTGCAAATTTTTTTTTGTTCGAAAGGGAATTCCGAAATGTCTGATGTATGTCCCATTTAAATTACAAATAGATCTGATGATGAGTTTCGGAGATAGACAACATAACTCAAAAAATGATAGGAAACCAATCACGATTGCTGCTATCGCATAAATCATTGTTAACACAATTTAATGCGGAATCACAACTAAAAAGTGAAAAATAAAAACTTTTCTACGAAAAAATAGAACCGACTTCCAAAAGAAAACAAAAAAGTGCAATATAACTTTAATTTCGGAAGTCGGTGTCAAAAAACGAAGAAACGAAACCAGAAACACCGACTTCCGAAATTAAAGTTATTTTGCACTTTTTCTTTCTTTTGGAATTCGGTTCTATTTTTTTGTAAAAAAGTTTTTAATGGTCTTGTTTATGAAAGGAATTGTTATGAAAGTGGATAGTCAATTCTAAGAAGAAAATGTTTGTCCCTGACATCCTATCAGTTTATTTTTTTTTCTTAATTCTGCATTTAACACCCTAAATGCCGAATAGATCTCAGATGATAAGTAGGTTCAGTTTCTTTACAAATTAAAACTAATGATTAGAAAGTAGGAATCCGTGTTAGCCATTAAAATGTTTCTGGGGACATTCTTGTCAGCCCCATACCAATCCTGTCTCATTTCACAAGAAAAATATGATTCATGCGTAACCAGAGAAATCTGACGAATTTCAACCTTATTATGAAGCCGAGAAGGTTGATTAAATGTGGAGACGAGTTATCAAGGTGTTTTCAAGAATATCTAATAGCAGAAATTTACGACATTGCTTTGTGGTAACTGTCGTAAAATAAGAATTGGTTATGGTGTGGTGTGGTCCTTGTGTCCGGGATAAAAATGGGTACTTTGTTAATGTTATAGTCTGTTTGGAAATGGTAGGTATACCTACCACTTTTAACAAAAACTCCCAGTCAATCGAAGCTTTACAGAGCGGAGTAGTAGAGCGGTGGTGGTCCAGTAGTAACAGCCGCGACTTACAAGTTGTAGGTCGTGAGTTCAAACCCAGGCAGGCGCTTTACTTTGTGTACATTATTTCATCACCAATGCTCTCAAAACGGTGAAAGAAAACATCGTGAGGAAACCCTAATAAATAATAATGTCCTAGAACCGAAAAATTCGAATACACGTGACATCCGCCAATCCGCATTGGGCCCGCGTGGTGGATTACGACCCACACCCTCTCACAGAGAGGAGGCCTGTGCCCCAGCAGTGGGGACATTAAAACGCTGATGTTGATGATGAATCCAAGCTATCTAGTTCCTGTGAAGTTTCAAACTACTCTATAAGGAAAAAACCGGCGTAAAAGGAAAAGGATTCCGAACGTATCACATTTTTTAAAGATGTTTGTTTTTAAACTGTAGATTTCTTATAGGTTTTTCTGTAATCTGTATGTAATGAACTACTTCCTGTATTTATTTCAAAATTTTATTCTCATTAGTTTCGGAGATAAGGCAGGGAATGGTAATTTTTCATCTCTTTTCTTAAAATTTTTTTTTCACTGTTACGAGGCATGTGTTTGACCACCATCTCACCTGATGGTAAGCGATGATATGGTGGAAGATGGAGCACGCTTGCCTAGAAGTAACCTATTCACTCTTGACTTAAAGACTCCCAGGTTGTAGCTATCAGGAAACACAGACTCCAGCAGGGTATTCCACTCCCTGGCTTATAAACTATTTATTTTAAAAATTAAGACCTTTACAATACTTATTTTTTATTTTGTCTCCCAAAACTGACCCCATATTGTATATTTGTTTACTTTACACGTCCGTGTTTGAGCTACAGATGCTCATGTGTACAAAATTTCAGTAGATTCTGAGCAAATTGGTTGTGAGCAGTGACAGACGGACAGACAGACGCACGACTGTAGGGTTTCGTTTTTTCATTTGGATGTTCGACCTTAAAAACAAGGTA
The DNA here is from genome assembly GCA_951329385.1 of Polia nebulosa. Lineage (NCBI taxonomy): Eukaryota > Metazoa > Arthropoda > Insecta > Lepidoptera > Noctuidae > Polia > Polia nebulosa. The sequence goes on along the minus strand of OX589592.1, from coordinate 2,338,412 downwards.
CCCTGTAGTGCTCTAGGATAAAGATTGACATAATTCAAAATATATGGGACTGGCACTTTGCCCGCGACTTCACTCCCGTGACCTATCCCGCGGGAACTGTTATTGTTCTCGGGATAAAAAGTAGCCTATGTTATTCGCTGATAATTTAGCTTTCTATTCGTGAAAACATTGTTAAAATCGGTCCTAAAGTTTCGGAGCTTACTCGGTACAAAGAAACGAACGAAAAATCTTTACCCTTTATAATATTAGCATAGATTGACCTCATGACATTGCGGCATCAGTGGTAGAATAATACTTTGCCTATGTCCTTTTAACATTTTTTTTTTAAACATGATGTCCCCACTCTAGACCTCGATCACGCCTGATGGTAAGCGATGGATGAGGTCTACGTTGGAGCTAGCGAACCCTAAAGATGCCTGTTCACTCTTGCTTTGAAGGCAAAATGATGTTTATTATGCAAATTGGTTACAAAGAATACTTTTACACATCAATGTTTTATGTCAGTTTAAGCTAGATGTGGCCGGTGTTTCCTAGCTGACTACCCTGAGGAGAAACACCGAAACAAACTCAGAGGTCAAAGTTTTTTTTTAAAGTGTTCTAATCCATACAATATTTATTTATTTATTGAATTAATTACAACGGTTTAAAACCAATTACAGTAACTGAGGAGCTCGTGGCTAAAGTAATAACAGCCGCACGGGTCGATCCATCATGTTAAGCTACGCTTGCCGGGGTTGGTCCATGGATGGGTGACCACCTTTACATACTGAGACTCCTCCATGCCTCGGAAAGCACGTTAAGCCGTTGGTCCCGGCTATCAATCGTGGATCTTTGACAGTCGTTACGGGTCGTCAGAAGCCCGAAAGTTTGACATCCAGTCCAAGGGGTATCGTATTACCCAGTAACTGGGTTGTGGAGGTCAGATAGGCAGTTGCTCCTTGTAAAATACTGGTATTGAGCTGCATCCGGTTAGACCGGAAGCCCCCCCGAGATAGTTGGGAAAAGGCTAGGCAGATGATGATGAAAACCAATTACAGTAACTAAAACTAAAATATGTACTGGTCAAATCCTAAGAGAACCTGTCTGAGGTGAGCTTTTGAGGAAAGCACCACGCAGGTTTGAATGGACCTGTCCAGACAGTGCAAGGATTTGTCAGTTAAGGAGTCATAGGTGGTAGGGAACATCGCAACTGCTGAGCGTGAGGATCTCGGTTCGATTCTCGGGTCGGGACAATAAGGGCTATTGGCTGTTTCCATAAGGAATTATTCTGTCGAAGCCCGGAGTTTGGAAGTTGGTGGTGTGACACCCCTGAGCCTCGGAGAAGACGGAAAGTCGGAAAGTCGTTGGTCCTGCGCCTGATCTCTCCCCGGTCGTGTCGGATTCCCGTCCCATCGGACTATGAGAGTGAAGGAACAGAGAGTGTACCTGTGTCTTCGCATACGCTTGTGCACTATAATATCTCCTGCGTACTTGGATAATCTCTGTTGAGGTTAGCCACCGTAATGGGATTTCGGTAGGGAGGATTAGTTAGTTAGTGGTGGGGAAAATCGAAACCAGATACTGGCAGAGAGTTTCACTCTTTATGAGTCTACTACCGGCCAAGTGGCGCCCTCTTTGAATAGTAGCATAGCATACAAAATAAATATTAAAGAATCCAACGTCACGTTTGTTACAAAGAGAATAAAGTATTTTTACGTTGTTAAAACAGGTCTCAGAATGTTTCGTATGATAAGTAGTAGGCAAAAGTACCAAAATAGGCCGTTTCTGACACTTTTGCCTACTACTTTGGATACGAAACATTCTGAAACCTGTTTTAACAACGTAAAGAAATAAAAGAAAGAAGAAGTATTTATTTGCCACAAATTAACGACATACACAACAATATGATTTTGCTAACTTAACCTAAACATTCTGAAACCTGTTTTAACAACGTAAAGAAATAAAAGAAAGAAGAAGTATTTATTTGCCACAAATTAACGACATACACAACAATATGATTTTGCTAACTTAACCTTCCTCCTCCTCATCCTCTTAGTAACAAAAGTGACGTTGGATTCTTTAATATTTATTTTCTATCCTAAGCTACGATTTTTTATACAATAAGGGCGCCACTTGGCCGGTAGTAGGGCCTGGAACCGTGCACATTATTGCGAGTGGCCAAAATAGCACAGCAAATACGAAGGCGAATACACAACAAGATTTAATGAATCGGTATTGTATTTGATGGCAGCGCCGGCGCAACCCTAGAAAAGCTGCAGGTCAGCCGCAATAATACTTAATCTGGTATTCATTAAAACATGAGAGCATTGTGTTTTGTTGGGGTTATGATTACCATTGTTACTGCTCACCCATCCACAACAATATGTCTGTATCCATTGATTCGTCAGCCATAACTTCGTCCTCATCTTTGTACCACACGGAAACGATCATGAAAACAATTTGTGTGTGATCCTGATCATCCCGATAATGCATATATTTAGAAATAGTTGGTGTCTGTCTTTTATTTCTTCTTTATTTGACACCGACTTCCGAAATTAAAGTTATTTTTAAATTTTTAGTGCATTTTCTTTTTTGTAAAAAAGTTTTTTTTTTTAATTTAGGTTGACCATGTATGTATTTAAGCTGTAAGTTTAAAAGATAATAAAATAAATTGGATGGGACTGACATACGCTACTGAAATATCACTTGGTCAATACAGTATCACTGAGCATATCCTTAATAGGCCCCTGGAGTTTTGCAAAAAGTTTTTTTTTAAATTTAGGTTGACCATGTATGGATTTAAACTGTAAGTTTAAAAGATAATAAAATAAATTGGATGGGACTGATATACGCTACTGAAATATCACTTGGTCAATACAGTATCACTGAGCATATCCTTAATAGGCCCCTGGAGTTTTGCAAAAAGTTTTTTTTTTTAATTTAGGTTTTCCTTTTTGAGTGTTTTTTCTTTTTTGCAAGTCGGTTGCATTTTTTGTAAAAAAGTTTTTACACCCCAGAACTAAAACTAAATATTAAAGTTACGTTCGAATTGATAACCCCAATAACATGGAACATGGAATTTGAACATACTTGTAATTGAAGGAAACCAAAACATACATTTTTGTTTTGTTTTAGTTGATTATTTCAAAAAGTGCGGAAGTTATTTATATAAAATTTATATGGGACCACCTCTGGAGTAGGTATACTCTTTGGGATAAAAAAAAAGAATTTTGAAAATCGGTCCATAACTGACAGAGAAATCGGCGGACATACTACAAAAAATAAACATACATACAGTCGAACATAGAACCTTCTCCTTTTTGCGAAGTCGGTTAAAAATGAAGTCCCCGCCGCGTCTCTGTTTGTTCGCCATAAACTCAAAAACTGCTGAACGGGTTTCCATGCGGTTTTCACCAATAGACAGGGTGATGCGTGAAGAAGGTTTAAATGTATAATTTGTACCCGTGCGAAGCTGGGGCGGGTCGCTAGTAACACATACAAAAAGCAATTACTTCTTCTAAGCAACCGTACTCCATTGTCGACCACATCATGGCTTACCATCAGGTGAGATAGTGGTCAAACGAGAACATGTCAATAATAAAGAAACAAGTATGGCTGCGGATTTGACCCGTCCCATCTACCTAAGGAAAGTCGTAGCCACAGGTAACTTGGAATTTGTAAGGTATCCGTTCAAACCGCAGACGACGCAGCGCAATAACTACTAATCCTCTTAACAGGTACTTGGAAAGTCCTGAAGTGGTGCTCGGCCTATGAAGAGGAGGAAGAAAGACCTAGACGCGTACCGCAAGCCCTGGTTCGACGTGGCTCGTGACAAGAGTACCTGGACATACGATAGGCTAAGGGAAAAAAATATGATATCATGCATGACTACATATACATCTCTCAGCTTCTGCTAGTAACTTCGCCCACGTGAAGTCAGAAGTCATCCCAAGACAACATGCTCCCAAGTTCACCCAAATCCATCCAGACGTTCAGATGTGAAAAGGTAGCAGACAGACAGACAGGCAAAATTTGTCGTCTCCTGTTATTGGGGAAAATATTCCTGTGTCGCATTAGACGCCATTTTTCTTCTTTGTTGAAGAAAAAATTTTTAACAGGCAGACAAAAAAACAAAACTTGTTAGTCGCCCATAACCTATGTTATTTAGTCAACGAATATTAAATTCGCAGTGGACTCCATGTATTTTATTTACTTTTATTTATTCAAACATAACTTACATCTTTAATTCACTGAAGAGACAGAGGGAAGAACGATTTAGGCATAGACAATATTCATTGTAACAAGTACGATCTGCTATAATAAGTTCTAACAACTTTCACATTAAAATATTAAGTGTGTTCTGCAGGTGTATTCGCTAACTCAGTTGACATCAATGTCATAGGCACTATGCAGTACATTGCTGCTTTGACGTTTAGGAAAACAAAAATGTACTACCACGTTGGGCGCCAGTGTCACGGTACGGAGGTGGTGTCAAGTTGCAGGTGCCGGAGGTAAAAGTGACACGTAGAGGAGATCGTAGGAGTGACACGCAGAGGAGTTCGTAGGAGTGACACGCAAAGGAGGACGTAGAGTAGGAGGACCGTAGATGAGAGTTAGATGAAGATAAACACGACGAGTTCAGACATATATTTTATTTTATATACAGTAGGCTTGATTATATGCAGCACTTATTAATCGTACGTACACCATACACTGTGACTAGGTAAAGGTATAAATTGTATTATTGCTAGAAACTACCTGGTTATAAAAGCTGCACTTCACTGTTCCATTAACTCTTACAAACTGGTAACTGTCATTTATTGAATAGAAGGAAAATTACAATGATGAATAGGAGCTTAGTCTAGCTCCGCTGTTCAATCTCCACTGATATTTAATATAAAAACAGAGACTTGACAGAGAAAACAACTAATTTTTGAATTTTAAATTAAAAAAGGTAAGAAAGATCGTAGTTTTGGAATAGAGGTCGAAAAATAAACAAGGCTTTAACACTGCCTTGTTACAACTTAGTGCCTCTTATAATCGATATTAACACTGCCTTGTTACAACTTAGTGCCTCTTATAATCGATATTCACCTAGCAAAACAGCAATGTACTGCGAAGTTGCCTAGCAAATTGATGTCAACTACATGAGTTTGCGAATACACAAATGCTGTTCTTCAGTGTTTTTGCGGCGTTTCTCTGGGATCCGCATACCATGGCCCACCTTGCAGCTTGCGTTGCAAGCAACTTAGCTATGTACTGAGCCAAATATAATATCGAAAATTTTAAATAAAACCGGCTAAGTGCGGGTCGGACCCGCACACGAAGGGTTCCGTACCATGTAGATACGATAATACGGGAGCCCCTATAATTAACCGACTTCGAAAAAGGAGGAGCTTCAGTGCTTTTTGAAAAACTGAGCAATCACGAAAAATATGTATATATAGATGACGTTTTGGTTTCCTCCAATTACGAGTATGTTTAAATTCCACGTTTCATGTTATTGGGGTTTTGAGTTCTGGGGTACAACAACAAAAAGTGAAAAATAAAAAACTTTTTTTACAAAAGAAAACAACCGACTTCCAAAAAAGAAAATACACAAATTTAAAATTTAATTTCGGAAGTCGGTGTCAAATAACGAAGAAATTAAATACAAACACCGACTTCCAAAATTAAAGTTATTTTTCAATTTTTAGTGTAGGTACCTACTTATTTTCTTTTTTGGAAGTCGATTGTATTTTTTTTTGTAAAAAGGTTTTTTTTAAATTTCTTTTTATAGCGGCAACAGAAATAACCTTTCTGTGAAAATTTCAAGTGTCTACCGATAACGGATCATGAGACAGCTGACAGACAGACGGACGAACAGCGGAGGCTTAGTAATAGGGTACCGTTGGTTACCCTTCGGGTACGGAACCCTAAACATACATAGTCATCCTCATGCTAAGAAGAACATTATGCAGAGAGTCTTTTAGTATTCCAACTATGCAATACCGTGTTAACTTTAGTAATGAATGGTGTATTGCTGTCTTGAAATAACAGCATTCATTTAGAAGTCTAAGTGGGGTTCTCACGCCGCATCTTGTATTGGGCAATATCACAGGAAACACACAACTTCCCCGTTGTCAAACGCAGTCGGTTCACTCTCTGCAGCATACCGAAGTTGATAAGTGGTACAAATCATAAGCGTGAGCGATTCGTGCCTCTGCAACCCAATGTGTGTGTGTGTGTGTGTGTGTGTGTGTCTATTACTTAATCAGATAACGTATCATCACGGTTGTTTTCCTCGAAGGGTTAGGCAAATTTTGCTTGTACTCGTTTTAAAGAAATAATTAAGTAGTAGTACCTACTAATACTGTATTTTACTGTCGGAAAAAATAGACAGCATTTTAAAATACTATCACTATCAGGAAGGATATACGAGTAAGACCACTATACAAGGTGTAACGGAAAGGTGTGGTCATATTTTAGGAGCCGGTTCTGCCCATGGAAATGAACAACGTTTTCTAAGAAAAAATAGAAAATTCAAAAAAAAAAATTGGAATTTCCATACAAAGTTATCATCAGCTGATCAATATTTGTATGGCAGGTAAAATTTTTTTTTTAGAATTTCTTTGGATTTTCTTGAAGAAAGTTGTTTATATCGATGGGCAGATGAAGTTCTTAAAATATGACCACACCTTTCTGTTACACCCTGTATATAGGATAAGCCCCTGGCGGACGTCCCACTTAGGGAAGCAAAGATATATCGGTAAACCGATAAATATCGATATATCAACCCCTAAAAATATTGATATATCAATATCGGAAGACTAAATATATCGTAAATCCCGCCCAAATTAAAATATCTACAAAATCGGGTATAATACTATTACTGACAACATTGACTGTCTAAAAAAAATTATTCTGTTCTCTACTGTAATGTTCGGTACAAAATACTGGAGTTTTCTTAAAATACATTTGTGAAAAAAAAAAAACATTTTATATACCTATCCAAATTTTGTGATTATTCACATAGGTAAGTATAAGAAATTATTATCGCGTTGTGGATTACGGCCCACACCCTTTCACAAAGAGGAGGCTTGTGCCCCAGCAGTGATGAGGACATTAAAAGGCTGATGATGATATAATTGTTGGTTGGCAATAAAGCTTTTACACCAGCGCCCTATGGACCAACTACACGCAGCGTGCCTACAATGCTCTCAGAGTACAGTACAACAACGCCTTTAGGATCCTGGTGCGGCTTCCTCGATTTTGTAATGCCTCGGGTATGTTTGCCGATGCGAGGGTGGATGACTTTTACGCTATAATGCGCAAAAAGTCAGCTTCACTTTTTCACAATTCGGGGGAGTGGCAAAGGAAACTTAAGGATGATTGCAGACAGACCAGTATCGGCAGCTGTGGGAAGGCTTATCAGGCTGCATGTTACCTGATTTTTACTTATTTATTTCAATTTCATTTGAATTTTTAGTTTATTTTCAATTTTATTTTATTTTAAATTATTTATTTCCATTTTATTTTCAATGTTAAATTCAATTTATTTTCAATTATTTTTAATATTTTGAGCTCCTCATTACTAACATAGTTTTAATATAATGTTATACTAACAAAATATGGACATTTCAATAGTCTGAAATAAAGGATTTTTTTTTTTAATAAATATATATAAAAATAAAGAAATAAACGCCACCGCCCATATCTCAAGGCACACGCTGGTAACCGGCTAGTGTTTGTAAAGTAAATAGTGTCGATGCTTCGTGACGGTATCGACGCCGCGACGCCGTCCGAGGCCTGCACTTCTCTAATCAACGACGCGTGTGGTCAGGTTTGCCTCTCATGCCATTATGTAATGGTGTTTCACATACTTAGACCAACCTCTCATTGTCCACGTACGAAGATAGAACGAGTACCATCATCGATCATTCAGCTTCTTCATCCTACATGTGACATAGATTTAACACCCAGAAAGTATCTAATCCGAAAAGTTCCGAAAAGTTGAGTCTTAAAGTCTGCAACCGAGTGTCTAACACGGGTCCATAAATCTCTTTGTCACTAAAAAGGTCCAACGGCTTTGCCAAAATATACACTTAAGCTCGCGCTTACTATCCAGAATATTACAAACAAAAACTAGGCAAGCAAGTCTTAAAGAATCTTAGAACTTAAGCATTCAAGGAATCTCTAATGTCCCTAAAGCACACACGGAAAGGAGCACGCGCGTAAAAAACTCAACACCGTGCCATATTCCTGATACAATAATTACACCGTATATGCAGTTGGAAAACAGCGTCCTCACATTCGCAGTCCACCAGTACAGTATCAAGACACTGTGTGCGACTCCCGGACAAAAATTACTCATTAACGTTCACACGGTGGCTGTAAATGGAAAACGTAGAGCTCGCAGTAGCGGGCTAGTCAACCCTTCGAGAGTGCCAACACTGTGTCGTCTCCCGAATAAACTATGTTTTGAGAAGTGACACAGTGTTCATACATGGAATACGGCGAGTTCGACAGCAGTCCAATTAGTGTTGGGAGGGAGGAGGTAATTGGGGTAGAACCGGTTCTAAGATCGGTTTACTCGAGGCCCGGGTCCATAGCAGCGCCCATACTCTCGGGTACTACTCAATGGAATTTGTATGTATAATTGAGTGTTAATAGGAAAGTTCTGTAATGTGAGATGGGCGTGTTGGGATATATATGTGTTCACAAGTGTTACCACTTTTTCTCTTGAGAACTCTAAAAGTATTCGTGTCTATTACTGAGATACTGTGAAGAACACATGAGTATGTCTATTTGTTTTTATGAACCTACTTATTTTTTACCCGACTACGCGACGCAAGGGAGGGTAATGTGTTTATCAACTTAATATGTTTGTTCCTTTGTGGCGCTTTAGAGACCAAACGCGTGGGTCGATTTTGATAATTCTTTCGTAAATTGATTCGTCTTAATCTTACGAGTGCTCCTAAAGACTGACAGTACCTAATCAAAATACAAATTTAATGGCGACCACCATATTGTGAAAAATAAAAAAAAATAAGTCGACGAACTATATTAAGTGGGGTATCAAAATAAAGGGTTCAAGGAGGCGATGCCAAAAATATAACTCACTAAAATGTAGAAAATAAAAAAATATTTTACAACAACTAAAAAGTTCCAAACAAATCACTTTTCATGTCTAATGCAGTTAGCGGCATCAAACTTGTGGTTGAACTAAAATAAATTCCACCTCATCACATCAGACTGCTTGAAAAGTGACTTGTTTTGAACTTTTTAGTTGTTTATTAGAGTCAGGTTTTTTTAAAATATTCAATTTTTTTTCAAGTGTGGAGTGTGTTAGGTCAAAATCATTGCTGAAGAGTGCAAGGTGCAGCGACTAACACTTGGCTAGCTTTTGAGGTAGTAGTTACACAAGCTGGAGACGACAATACAACAATAGTAAATGAAAACACTGGTAGTACTCACAATAAAAAAAATCTGTTGTTCATTCATTTTGTCGAGTTATGCAAACATAAATGTATGGGACAGCTGATTTTTAGGGTTCCGAAAGTCCGAATGAAAAAACAGAACCCCTATAGGATCACTCGTGTGTCTATCTGTTTGTCTGTAACAATTTGCTCCGAATCTGCTGAACCGATAGAGTTGAAATTTGGTACACACATGAATATCTGTGACCCAAATATGGACGTGTACCCTAAATAAATAAATTTGGATTGTGGGGTTTTGATGGTATGTTGTAAAAAAATGTGTTTTTATGTGCGAGGCACAAAATTAAAATCGCAAAATTAAAAATCAAAGTTTTTCAAACTGTGTCGTGCGACATATCAAATGAAAGGGCACATTGTGAGGATTTCGAATATTTTTTTTCATAATTTTAAAATATATAATTTTGAAGTTATTTAAGAAAATAGATGAAAAATTACCATTCCTTTCCCCTTATCTCCGAAACCACTGGGCCTAAAATTTTGAAAAAAAATACAGAAAGTCGTTCTTTACTTATAGATTACAGGATAACCTATAAGGTGGCGGCAGTTTTAAAAAAAACTGAAAAAAAATATGATTTGTTCGGAACACTTTGCGCTCGAGTCCGACTCGCTCTTGGCCAGTTTTTTTTTATCGCGGCCTTATTGTTGGACCCACAGTAAAAGTTATTCATAATTATGAGTATTGCCAGTGTTTTCATGTATTGTTGTCGTCTACACCTTGTTTATTACTATTACCTGGGTTTTATTACAGCAATACAGAACAAACCTCGTTTAGTTTATTAAAGCCAATATAATTTCCAGTCTATGGTCTGAACCCCACAGTCAGAGCAGCAGTTGCGAATTTGACAAGTATGCACCGCAAACGATGCCTTCATTTGTGATAAGTATCCACCACCAGTTTATCTATTTATTAAGGTGCTATTAACTGCCAACGACTTTGAGTGGTTAGCTTGCGTGTTCGTGTCCGCCCAGTAATAGGACTTGCCCATTCAGGGTCTACTACCGGCCAAGTGGCGCCCTCATTGAAAAAAAATCTACCAAAGTAGTATGCAAAAGTGTCAAAAACGGCCGTTTTCGGTACTTTTGCCTACTACTTTGGATACGAAACATTCTGAGACCTGTTCTAACAACGTAAAAATACTTTATCCTCTTTGTAACAAACGTGACGTTGGATTCTTTAATATTTATTTTCTATGCTATTCTACGATTTTTTATTCAGTGAGGGCGCCACTTGGCCGGTAGTAGGGCGCTGTCCGAAATTAGACGCATTACTAATTTATTATACCTAAAACCACAGGTATTATACTAAAACGCGTATACTAAAATATAAGGTGAAGGTTTCATAAAAATACGCTTAATAATTTTTGCAGGAATTTCAATTTTTTATCCGCGTTAGACATAACTTTACAAAATAATTACACTATGCTATAAAAATATAATTTCAAATATTCACTTATCGAATTACGAAGAAAATTGTCCAGAGTAAAATATCTTTTTTTTTCAAAGAAATAAGACGTTTAAACTGATGATTTCTAATTGAAGATCACATTTTTTTTTTTTTGTGATCTTCAATTCAAAAATCATTAAAAGTCGTATAACTGCGCCTTAAAACTTTATTCCATACTAGCTTCGAAAGCATCGAAAATCATCTCAAGAGAATGTTCTCTTGAGATGATTGAATAACAATGGATGAAGAGCATGTGCTCTTGGAATAAAAAGTATCCAATGTGCTATTCCAGACAATAATTTATCTTTGTGCCAAATTTCATCCAGATCTGTTTTGAGTACCTAACAAACATCTATCCATCCATCCATCCATACTTTCGCATTTATGTAATTAATAGACGGCGGCATTCTCTAGTCGCCCTCCATAAAAAAAATGAAAATTTTCAAAAAACCTGACTGTAAAAAAACACCTAAAAAGTTCCAAACAAATCACTTTTAGATAGGCGGCTCGGTTTGGCGTAGTGGTTGAGCGTTCGGCTGCTGCGCTGCGTGTCGCGGGTTCGATCCCCGCACGGAACAAATAATTATTTGTATGACCTACAGATAGTTGTTCCGGGTCTGGGTCTGGTCTTGTTATGTGAGTTTAAATGTTTGTAAACGCACCCACGACACAGGAGTAATTCCTAGTGTGAAAACAAAAAAAAAGTGACTTTTCGAGCAGTCTGATGCGATGAGGTGGAATTTATTTTAGTTCAACCACAGGTTTGATGCCACCAACTGCATCAGACATGAAAAGTGACTTTGTAGTTGCTTTTTTACAACTCGGGTTTCTTTGAAAATCTTCATTTTTGTTATTTCCATCATTTTAGTGAGTTACATTTTTGGAATCGCCTCCTCGAACCCTTTATTTTGATACCCCACTTAATATAGTTTGTTGACTTTATATTTTTTTCTTTTGCACAATATGGCGTCTCGTTGTCGCCATATTGTATTTTGATGACTGTCATGTCTTTAGTAGCACTCGCAGGAGTAAGACGAATCAATTGTCGTAAGAATTATGAAAATCAGCCCACGCGTTTGTTCTATAAAGCGCCACAAAGGACAAACATACATAGGCTGATAAACACATTACCGTCTCTTGCGTCGCACAGTCGGATAAAAAGACTACTTGGCCCACCTCTGCCAACACTTGACCCAGAGCATCAACTCCGAACATCTCAGCTGAAGCCGACACTGACGTACACTTAGTCACATTCGCATGGTGACAGTGACTCATATTGCCCCGGTTTTAGATAAATATAGATTGGCACACGAGCGTACGACCGCGAGACGGACTGTCGTCTCCGTACCGAAATATATACGTTCGGTTGTTTGTCCACCAGGGAAGCGTCATGGTGACATCGTGTCAGTGACGATTGTCAATAAGTCCAAAATATTCCTGAGTACTCGCCACCCCTGGTGGTGAGAACTTCTTACAGGCAAAACTCATACTTTAATACGGCCTGTCGGGAAGTTCACATCGATTTATAGAACACTAGGGTTATTAAAGGCTCAATTACACCTTCCAATTTCAAGGGACCCAATTTGGGAAACAGGAAGGTGTAATAGCAGTTAGAGCAGTTAGTGTCCGATTTAGTGAGATTGAAAGATCCCGATTTGACTTCCTAAATTGTGTACGATTTAGGATAGTGTAATCGGATCACCACGATTTAAGCTAAGTGTTGCCAATTTTGCGACTTTGTCGCTACAAATGGGCTAATAGTATTTTTGTATGTGTTTAAATTATTATTTAATTTCCCAAGGTCCCTTTCCCAGAAAAAAAATCTGAGTGCGCTCTTTTTTTTTTTGGTCCGCTCCTGATAGAATCAGTTTTAAGAGAATTTACAGCGACTGATATTCTGTCTAGGGACTCGAATTTGTAAGAGTTGGCAACACTGCCGACTTAGGAGCCCGATTTAGGAATTCAATTTAGGATAGTGTAATCGCTCGCTTCCTACTTCCTATTTAGTTTGTTCCTAAATTGGGTCCCTTGAAATCGGAAGGTGTATTTGAGCCTTAAACTAAAAAGAACTCTTCTAATATTTTTTTACAAGCATCTCATAGCGCTGCAGTTCAAAGTTTAATTAAATTTATAATAAAAGTAGTGCCAATTTTAGAAAACAATTTAATTTTTGACTGTGCAGGTTAATTCTAGTATAAAGTAAAGTAAAGTAAAAATCGTTTATTTCATAATTCAAAAGTACGTAAGGATGTATCGGTGGTCCCAAACTAGCCTGTATCATGCGCACCATTACATAAGTAGGTACAACATTTTGATTCTTTAAGACAAAATAAATAAGATTAAATCTGAAATTAGCTAGTCATGCTAGTTAGCGTCATCGAGACTACCAGAGTACCTATAATGTTTCTATTATCTGGAACACGTTATTGGTTTAACTTTAAGTGAAAACTTGAAATTGGCCTTAATTTTTTTAGAATATAAGTATGACCATGAAGGCATTTAAATTGTAAGTTTCAAAGATAATAAAATAAAATGGACGTCACTGACATACGCTGCTGAAATATCACTTGTTCAATACAGCATCACTGAGCATGTACTTATTAATAGGCCCCTGGAGTTTTGCGAATATAACTCAAGACACAATGTCATAATCAATGCAACTAGCGAATGAATTGACTCCACTGTAAACTGCGTTCGATTTGCATCTAACAATGGATGAAATCAAGCCGTTTGTTTATTGATACGTTCCTCTATTGATTGTTAAATGATTGATGCACAACCATGATGTTTGTAACAAGTTATTTGCAAATGCTGTATGCAAATGTTTGCATAATTTCCTTTACAAATGCTAACATTTAGACTCGGAGCTTTTGTACTTGATGCACTATCCGGGGAATATCCAAACATAGTATCCAACAGGGAACGTTGAATGATATTAAGGCCCAGGTTTACGACTTCTAATGATTTTTAATTGAAAATCACATCTAAACGACTAGTCTTATTTATTTGAAAAAAAAATATATATTTCTCTCGACAATTTCTTTCGTAATTTGATAAGTGAATATTTGAAATTATGTTTATATACGAGTAACATAGCGTAATTAATTTATAAAGTTATGTCTAACGCGGATAAAAAATTGAGAATCACGCAAAAACTAATAAGCGTATTTTTATGAAAACTTCACCGTTTTAAAGATAATTTAATAATTTATATTTTAGTATACGTGTTTTAGTATTTTACTTGTTATTTTATGTATAATAAATTAATAATGCGTCTAATTTCACTCGATGTAAAATACACTGGTATAAGCTGCATCTGATGAGACTAGAAGTCGACCCTAATATAGTTCGGAAAGAATAGGAAGATGATGAATTATGATTGTAGCGTCATGTTAGTTTAGAACAGAGAGGCCTAGCGCAGACGACCGACTTAAATCGCTCACCAAACTACGGCAGGCGATGTTGGTGACCAATTTTACATGGGTTCTATTTATCTACCTATCTGGTGGTCTGGTTTCAGTCAATGGTGGACCATTGTACGTGGGCCGTAGCAGCTATTAGTCCAACCAGGCCACCTCTCTCCAGAAACAGATTAGGCCACCCAGTTTATTCTATACATGGACTCAAGGTAGACTTCCTACCTACACCTGGTGACGGTATCACTGCAGGACTCCAGTGAAAAGTGAACACGTCATAGAAAAAAAATCGGATTTAAAAAAAAAAAAAAACAACATCAATAAGCAAAGCATATGTGTATTTAGCTCTAGGATGGGCTTAAGTTGGTACGGTACTATTGTATATTTCACTCAAGAGTGGGTGACGCATGAGAGCCGACTGAAAAATTTGGTCTTCTTCTTTTTAGCGTGTCGATGGCAAATTTAATATCTAAATACATATTATGTTTGGCCCAGTATTCAGCGACGGCAATTGCATTCGCTGACGCAGCCATAAATATGGTCCTCACATGTAAGGTGACAGGCATGCGGAGCAAGTTGAGAGGTGGGTCATGGTCTGCAGAGAAACGCCGCAGGTCTGAAAGACTAGTAGAAGTATTCAACAACAGTCCAGTAGTGGTAGTAAACTAACTCCAAGTGCGATTATATCGCCAATCCATAAGACATCAAACGTAATAATACGATCGTCCGTGCAAGCGTTGGATCTCAAAAGCCTATGATCAGCACACATAGTGCCCAGTTTGTGGAATGAAACTTTGCATATACATTTAGATGGTTGAATGAATTTGCATCAGCCAATCCTTAGTTTACGAGCACTCGTCAATAAGTCATATTTATTTTGGGATAATTTTCATATTTCTCCAGAAACTGGTGGGATACTCTTCCACCAGTGAGTTCAAAGAACATGATTTTTTAACTATCCCTTCGTAGAACTCAGACGTAGATAGTTGTACCTATTTTTTAGCGCGCGAAATTATCAGAGCCTTTAGACAAAATACATTTCTGTTAACGTTAACGCTAACGCTTCGTGCAAAATGTATGGCAACGACATTACTGGGAGTGAGTCACGTGACAGTTCTCTGCGCAGGTAATGTCCTTGCCATACATTTTGCACGAAGCGTTAGCGTTAACGTTAACAGAAATGTATTTTGTCTAAAGGCTCAGATGACTTCTCCCGCTCTGGGTGGAGCAAGAGGACGTGTGGGACTCTTACTGACTAAAACCCACCCATGTTCCTTCAGTTGCCTGTGCCAGGGTCGCGGTGACTCCTTCAAATACACCCACGACCCTGGCAGACCAGGCAGGGTCACGGAATTAATTGTTCCTAAGGCGTGGCTTGTAAGGTGGGTTTTAGTCAGTAAGAGTCTGATACGCCCTCCCTCTCCACCCAAAGCGGGAGAAGTTATTAATTTCATGATTTCCCACCCACAAAAAAAGGCCTGGCAGGTATACCTGAGTTAAGATTTGCAAGCAGATTTGCTCAATGGGCTGCTAAAACTAGGGGCGCAGAATAAATATACGCAACAACATGAGAGGGGGGACTCACTACCGATATAGACTGCCTGACCAATCACCGAAACATCTTTATTCTTCACGTCACGTCAATTATTGTCAACTTTAGTTTTTAATAAATAGGATTCAAATTCCTCTGGCAGAATATTGTGACATATGACGGGGTTCTAAACAGTTCGGGCTGAATCATCGGTCACTTACCCCCGCGTAGTTAGAAAATAAATTTTCTAGATAAAACTGTTTTGTAGTGACATTGTTTATGTTTCCGATTCGTGATGTTGTGTACCTATTTTATTTATTTTTGGTTTATTGTAGTCATTGCGAGTTGCCAACTGATAGGAAATCCCTCAGCGGGGTTTGCTATAAGATTTTGCCGAATTACGGCTGACCTGATTTTACTTCACGATGATTGGTATTTATTTTTCCAGAATGCCTCTGCAGAAGCTGGCCTCACCGATCTGTCACATAAAAATATAGAATGGTCTTTTTCTCATAGGAGAAGAAGACCATTCTATATTTTTTTATATAAGATGTTGTTAATATTTATAATTATTATTATACCCTTTTTAATTGATATATAAGATTGATTATTGTGATTTATCATGTTTACTGTTGATTGTTGTAATTGTATATTAAACTTTATCTTTTTCTAACAACTTCCTGACTTTTACTGAAATAATATAACCCTACCTAAGGCTTTTCAGTCTGACTGTACAAATTTTGCTTAAAAAAGTACAGTCCGAAACACCACTCAAAAATATTAATAATAATTAAATTCCTGTTTCGAGAATCCTGAATAAGTAAAGTAAAGTGTATAACTATACTTAAGTAGGTATATACTGTACTTGTAATTCTAAAACTCTCGATTCTGATCGGACGAGATTCAGCGGCTGAGTCTGCAGCCTCCAGGATTAAAAAGAGACAAAAATGACTCATTTCATTTGGTGGGACTTCATTTTCACTCATTCTGGTACTTTAGATTGCTGAATTTTGACACTCCGTGTATAACCTTTCATAGTCTAAGTTGTAATTAATAAGCCCGAGCAAAAAAGCCAAAAAAAAAACACCCCCCTTTAATTTTTATTGTTTGTTGTTATAGCGGCAACAGAAATACACATCCTGTGAAAATTTCAACTGACATTCTGTGAAAATTTCAACTGTCTACCTATTACGGAAAAAGAAATATAGCCCGCTCACAGACAGACGGACGGACGGACGGACAGCGGAGGCTTAGTAATAGGGTCCGTTGGTTACCCTTCTAAAAAGGTACTCCAACAGATCAACTGCCCTATGAACTTAAGCTGCAGTGACCCTGGCAACTATGATATCTGTGAACAGATTGTGAGCTCAGGATAAATAGGATATCACTGACCTATCACAAACACGGTTCGAGTGTGGATGGACTGCTCTCATAGGATATGACGTATCTTCTTTTCTGCAGCAAGGTTAACTTTCGCATGTTTATCCGTCCGAATCAGAATTTTTATCCGTGTTTTTCTCGTACGATTATATTAGAGGCAAGTAAGAGACAGCAACATTGATTTGTATATCCGACTAAAGAGCCCCAGAAGGTGGGTTATGGTTTCCGAGTTTGTGTTTATGTATGTTAGTATGTATGTCTATTTCTTTGGCACGCCCTATAGCCTAAACTGCTGGATGGATTTTAACAAATGTGGTATCATTACGAGTACATTGGTCTTGATCGCCGAAGTGCCTAATGAATTAAAAAAAAAAACAAGAGTGGTGACTGCCCTTAGGTACCTAAGTGTATTTTTTTGGCCTCCTCTCTGTGAGAGGGTGTGGGCCGAAATCCACCACGCGGGCCCAATGCGGATTGGTGGATGTCACATGTCTTTGAATTTTTGGTTCTAGGACATGCCGGTTTCCTCACGATGTTTTCCTTCACCGTTTTGAGAGCAGTGATGATGAAATAATTTACACAAAGTAAAGCGCCTGCCTGGGTTTGAACCGCTGGGCCACCACTGCTCTTCTAATCTGTGATTCAACTATAATGAATTCCACCAACTGCATCAGACTGCTTGTAAAGTGACTTGTTTGGAACTTTCTAGTTGTTTTAACTCGGGTTTTTTGAAAATTTACAATTCTTTTTTGTTCAAAATGGTTCCAAACATCGTTCTGTTCTACGGTAATCGGTGGCGATCGTGACAAATCTTGTTTATAGATTCTTAAGTCTTTGTCGCGTTGTGGGCGAGCGTGTCTGGCATGGCTCGCCTTGGTGATTTACAATACAAAATAAACAATTTGATCGGCTTAAGTAACATTATATTTAAGGCTTTTAAGCACTCAAGCACTCGTTTATTTCAATGATGTTAACGGGATCATGTCTGGTTTGGACGCATTGTTGATACACATGGGAATCTAAAGATTTCTCAGGGTTTCATTGTGTTCCCAAGTTGTGAAGTTGGTAATAAGTGGTTTTAAACTAGTGAAATTCTATTAGCGTTAACGATTACCCAGAATATTTTGGTAGGATTTTTTCGAGTTAAGGCGCAGTTATACGACTTTTCATGGTTTTTAATTGAACATCACGTCTTATGGCGCTATTAGCTGCCAACGACCTTGAGTGGTTAGCTTGCGTGTTATACGCTGAGCTCACGTAACGCGTCGTATATCCACCCAGTAATAGGACTCGCCCATCAAGGAGCGCTGTCCGAAGTTAGACGCATTATTAATTTATTACACATAAAACAACAAGTATTAAACTAAAACACTGAGACTAAATTATAAACAATGAAATGATCTTTAAAATGGTGAAGGTTTCATAAAAATACGCTTTATAGTTTTTGCGTGATTCTCAATTTTTTATCCGCGTTAGACATAACTTTACAAATTAATTACACTATGTTATAAAAATATAATTTCAAATATTCTGAGATCAAATTACGACGGAAATTGTCTAGAGTAACATATTTTTTTTTCAAAGAAATAAGACTAGTCGTTTAGACGTGATGTTCAATTAAAAACCATTAAAAGTCGTATAACTGCGCCTTAACGACTAGTCTTATTTCTTTGAAAAAAAATATGTTACTCTAGACAATTTCCGCCGTAATTTGATCTGAGAATATTTTAAATTATATGTTTACAACATAGTGTAATTAATTTGTAAAGTTATGTCTAACGCGTTAAAAAAATTGAGAATCACGCACTAACTATAAAACGTATTTTTATGAAACCTTCATAATTTTAAAGAACATTTAATTATTTCTCAGTGTTTTAGTTTAATACCTGTTATTTTATGTGTAAAAATATATTAATAATGCGTCTAATTTCGGACAGCGCTCCTTGATGGGCTCCTCCTATTACTGGGTGGACGTACGACGCGTTACGTGAGCTCAGCACATAACAAGCAAGCTAACCACTCAAGGTCATTGGCAGTTAATAGCGCCTAAGTTCAGTGGCTGTTTTAATAATAGGGATGATTCTAGCGTAAAAAAAAATCTATTTAGTCCGTAAGTAAGATTATCAATACATATTAGACACGTATTTTTTGCTTTACCAAACCAATAAAAAATGACAAAGATAAAACGCATCAAAGTTCAGGAGTGGTGGCTTGTTACGTGACTTTTGAATAAAACGTGGTACCTACAACTTTAACTCAAGTGTGACGTCAGAAATTTCAACGCACTGTATCATCTTAATGTTTTTGTTAAAGTGACAATAGAAAAACTACGTATACAATATTTTTTGGGTAATCTAAATGACGATGACGGACTAATTAGGTACAATTTTTTAGTCACCAACCCAATTCACAAATTAATGATTAATTGATGTAAAATTGATGTAGTTTTGTGTCTCAAGTGTCTACGCAACTGGATAGGTAGGTAATGTGTGACTGTATTGGTATACAATAAAGTTTTATTCTATTCTACATAATTATATGGAATCATTGAAACAGGCGCGTCAGGTAAATTGAAACTGATAATTTTATTATAGTACTAACTACCTCAACGAAGCTCACCACGAAGGCTGACTCGATACATTTGCTGCCAAATACTGCAAAAACATTAAAATATGTTACATCAGCATTTTATGGAAAAAAGAGACTCTATTCTGTTCTAAAACTTAGTACTATCTAAACTTGACACTAGCTTAATGCACACAGCACCGTGCGAAGCAAAAAAAAAACGATTGTCCAAAATGTATGGCATTATTATTACCACGCTACAAAAATGTCACGTGGTCAATCTCTTACATTTTGGCATTTCCTTACAATTTGTTTAGAGCCGAGATTTTATTGAAATGCTCTTGTTTTTAATTAGTCTAGGTACGTATTACGTTGAACATGAACTGCTGAATTGCGGACAGGTTGCAAGAGACTTGATTCCATAAGAAAAACACACAATCGAGAGTCCGACTGAAACGTTTTCACATACTTAAGTGAAATCTTAGATTAAGGCGCAGTTATACGTCTTTTAATGGTTTTTAATTGAACATCGCGTCTAAACGACCAGTCTTATGTCTTTGAAAAAAATATATGTTACTTTAGACAATTTTTGTCGTAATTTGATCTGAGAATATTTGAAATTATATTTTTAAAACATAGTGTAATTAATTTGTAAAGGTATTTCTAACGCGAATAAAAAATTGAGAATCACGCAAAAACTATAAAGCGTATTTTTATGCAACCTTCACCATTTTAAAGATCATTCAATTATTTATAATTTAATCTCAGTGTTTTATTTTAATACCTGTTATTTTTTGTGAAATAAATTAATAATGCGTCTAATTTCGGACAGCGTTGCTTGATGGGCGAGTCCTATTACTGGGTTGCCGTATGACGCGTTACGTGAGCTCAACACAGAACACGCAAGCTAACCACTCAAGGTCATTGGCAGTGTAGTGAAATTATAGGTTCCATTTTGGAGTCAGTTTAGCTACTGAGCTCTCACTGGTCTCACCCTACTTCCTACTCATCTTATAAATGCGAAAATTTAATGGATGTTTGTTAATCATCCACGCCAGAACAGCTGAACAGATCTGGTTGAAATGTAGCATACAGATAGATTATAGTCTGGAATAGCATATAGGCTAATTTATAGTGGGGAAGTACTCATTTCACACGGGCGAATCCACTGGTATAAAGCTAGTGTACAAATACTATAGTATAGTAGTGACTGGCTTCACTTCACGTACACGTTAGCCAGCGGCAACTGACTCGCAAACTGGCCTCACGTCCGAAGCAAGCTCAAAACAATTAAACAGAGAGAAGTTTTATCAACAAAACTAATTAAGAACCACTTCACTGGAGCTCCCAAGAGCCTCTCGTGGCACAGTAGGTAAATAATTACCGGCCCGGCTAGTCGGCCGCATAATAGGCCCTAATCATACAAGACAATACCCTTCCCCGAAGGCACTACCTGCTCTGCTCACCCAACAATGCGTTTGACTAGTCACGGGGTCCACGGGAACAGCCAAGTGTGAAATCCCGTTTAAAAGTTTTTACATTTTGGAGTATGGTGTTAATAATGGAGTTTGGAGATTTGTTGTGATAATTTTTGACACCTATTTTTGACTGTGGTGTTTTTAACAAATTGACAATAAACATGGTGATATCTTCTTTATTTAAGTAAGAGAGGCCTTCGTTTCTTGAGCACGTGTAATAATAAAGTAATAATTCTCCTGCGCTTATCCCAATTTATTTGGGGTCGGCGCAACATGTCTTTTTCTTCCATACTCCTCTATTAGTCGTCATCTCTGTAGTCACCCCCTTTTTACCCATATCCTCTTTCACACAGTACAACCATCGTTTCTTTGGCCTTTCTCTACTCTTATAGCCATCCACATCCATACACAAGACTTTCCTCACGAAATTTTCTTCATTCCTCCGCATCACATGCCCATACCACGACAACCAATTTCCACACAACTTCAGTCAGGCCTCCTCTCTGTGAGAGGGTGTGTGCCATAATCCACCACGCGGGCCCAATGCGGATTGGTGGATGTCACATGTCTTCGAATTGTTGGTTCTAGGACATGCCGGTTTCCTCACGATGTTTTCCTTTACCGTTTTGAGAGCAGTGGTGATGAAATAATTTACACAAAGTAAAGCGCCTGCCTGGGTTTGAACTCACGACCTACAACTTGTAAGTCGCGGCCAATACCACTGGGCCACCACTCCTCTTATATACTCATTCCTAATTCTATCCATGCGCGTAACACCACACATTGCTCTTAGCATTCTCATCTCAGCCGCATGCAATTGCTTTTCATTCATCCCTTTTGTGGCCCTACATTCTGAACTATACAAGACAACAGGTGTGACCATTGTTTTATAAATCTTCCCCTTAAGTTTAAGGGGAATACGGGAGTCGCAGATAGTCCCGGTGACCTGCCACCATTTCATCCATCCAGTGTTAAAAATCATTTGCGCAAAATAGGTTACTACCTATTTTGCGCAAATGATTTTTAACACATAGTTGCACAATGTGTAACTACGGAACCCTCCTTTTGCCATGATGCCAGATAATAAGACTGTTGCCCTAGACTGCAATGATGATGATCAAAAAGCCTAATGCTTGCGATTTTTTCCGGTATATTTTACTTAGTATTACTAATATTATAACTAAATGTGAAAGTTTGGATGGATGTTTGTTACTATAACACGCCAGAACGGTTGAACAGATCTGGATGAAATTAGGCAAAGAGATAGATTATAGTCTGGAAGTAAATTTATAGTTGTGGAAGTACTAATCAGTATGTAAGTACATAGTATTCTTACACAATTGTCTGTCTGCGGATCCCCATTGACACTTAATTTGCTCCTCTCAAGCCAGCATCAATGAACGAGTTACATTTTAACGCGGAAGTGTAAGAAAATGATTCATATTTTATCAATATTGCACGTCTGAGCAGTTAATTTAATTAATTAGGTCATAAACTGGAGACGGTCCAGCCGTTCAAGCGGTGGGCGAGTCTGCGCGCGCGCATATTAATAGCAGGGAGATAGTTCGCGCCGATGTGACCGTAAAATAATAATCATGTATTGGTGATGTATGGACAGACAGCGTTTTATGTATAGGTTGAACCCTGTGATAAGATATGGCCGACATAGCTGGAGAAGTATCTTTGAGTGTTACTGGTTATGGATTTGATTCCTGTGCAAACAATTTTAGAGAAAGCAGAGGATTGCTAAAAACCGGGCTGCTACAGTGAGATTCATGAAAATATCTACAGTTTGGTTATCGAACCTAAAACCCCAGCAGTCGCTCTTGTCACCACTCAACTACCTACTCGACTTGTATAGCTATATTAAACATATTAACCATGACTGATTTTTTTAGGCTTTTGTAGGAAGGGAAAAAAACCGGAACCCTTATAGAATCACTCGTGTGTCTGTCTGTCCGTCTGTCACAGCCAATTTGCTCCGAATCTGCTGGACCAATAGAGTTAAACTTTGGTACTCACATAAATATATGTGAACCAATTACGATCGTGTACCCTAAATAATTTAATTTGGAAATTACTGAGCCTATATTAATAATATTTTGGAAAAAATACAAAAAGTAATTCTTTACGTATAGACTGTGGTATAGATTACAGGAAACCTATAGCGAGGTTGTTTAAAAAAAACCCTAAAAAAACCTATACCTACCTAGTAACTAAGTAAAGTAAGTAACTCAGTTACAAGTAACTCGGTTTTTTGAAAAAACTGAGCTACGCGTTTCTGCTATGGCAATACAACTGAGTTACGCGTTGCTGCTATAGCAATACTACAACTGAGTTACGCGTTGCTGCTATAGCAATACTACAACTGAGTTACGCGTTGCTGCTATAGCAATACTACAACTGAGTTACGCGTTGCTGCTATAGCAATACTACAACTGAGTTACGCGGTTTTGTTGTAGCTTTTCTGTATGTTGTACAGAAAAGCTACATAGAGATAACCTGATATTAAGATTTTGCATAGAACCTTATAGTGCGTCTAATAAATACGTATTGTTTTTAGTTTTAAATTACGCGTCACCATTGGTTCATAACCTCGTGCATGATTTGTCAAACGCTGCGTCGTTCGATTCCATATAGAACGATATCCGTAACGTGTTTTGTCAAAAAAATTACTTACGTATTTATGTCTATATTATTTCATATAACGATACAATGATTAAATCGTTGCTGGTATCTAAGTGCGTATTACTAATAGCAGGGTGTATCATGCGGCCATGCCAACCTGTTTAGACGACAGGGTTCTATCGAGTGGTTATGACATGATCTTGTCGAAGTATTGCCTCACCTAGCTGCTAACGATTTATGTTTCTACTAACCGATGCCATAGAAAGCACTTACTTACTGGAAATGCGGGAAGATTTTGTGCAAGGAAAAAATGCTGATCTATTTTTTTCTCTCCTCATCATTCTTCTGCACACACAGCGGCTGACAACAATATTCCAAGAGCGTGCCCTCAGCGTTTTCGGATATATTATGCGCTCACCTAGGCATAGTCTGGAAAGGCTCATAATACTGGGCAAGGTAGAAGGAAAATGCGCTCAAGGCCGAGCACCGGAAAGATGGTCTAACAGGATAAAGAAGGCAGCATATACCGAGCGGTCCACATTGGAGAAGACCGTAAAACTTGAAGCCGCGTCGTATGTGGTCGCAATCCTCAGCAGTGAGGGAACGACGGAGAAGAAAAAATCATTCTTCCACCGTGGTCCTAGGCTACCCTAGGACCACGGCAGAAGAATGATATGTATAGACCTAGGGTATTTGCAGCATATTTTCTTCACGTTATCACTATTTGCTAGTCTTTTTAGGGCTCCGTCCCCGAAGGTTCCAAATGAAGCCCTATTGCTGTCACTCACGTGTCTGTCCGTCGTCTGTCACATAGGTTTTACAGCCAAACGGTTGGAGCTATTCCAAGTTTTACAGTACATCTAGGCATCTTGTTGACTCAAAGAGTCATACAGTCAAAAATACATTTGGTACGGAACCCTCAATGTGTGAAGTCCAACACGCACTCAGCCGGTTTTTTAGGGTCCAAACGGTCTGTCTGTCTGTCCATCCGTCGTCTGTCACAAAATTTTGTTACGAAGAATTTTTAACTTTTCATTGACCTATGAACTTGTTGGTGATAATGTTTATTATTACATACATATACTTTACTAACAAATAACAATATTAGGTACGGAACCCTTGATGTGCGAAACCGACACGAACTTGGCCAGATTTTTTTTGTTCTTTCACCCCTCAAAAATAAAATTTTCAAATCAGGTTGGTAAAACTTCAGATTTACCAACCTGATGTGAAAATTTATTATTATTCACAGATAAATACAAACTACTAAATCACAAAGTATAATACAAGTTAATAAAATATGTACAATCGGCATAAAAAGGGTGCTGTCAACGGGAAAAGTGGCAGAAGCAAACACACGTTGAATTGCAATGCTGATTTTTTGGGCGAAAAAAAGGCCAGCCCTCTGGTTACAATACCTACCTGATAGACAAACTTCTTACCACATTGTATTAGCGACAACGACAGTCGTAAAGTTAAAAAAAACCGGTCAAGTTCGAGTCGGACTCGCGCACCGAGGAGGGTACAAACTTATGAGTATGTAAATAGTTCGGCAATTAATTAATCTCGAATTTTTTGCCGTGTCAAAATATGTGTCAATTTACGACTACGGCCATATTTATCGCTTTGTCGATTTCGGAGATAAAAGGTGCAATGTTTTTTTTTTGTCATAAATCGAAAATTAGACATTGTAAAAATAATTAGAAATCTGTTTTAGCTTAGGCTAATAAAGCCCTTTCAAACGATACCCCATAATTATGGTACGGTCGTACCTTAAAATTTGGATCCGAATTCCTTCTCTCTATTCTATTTTTGTGTGATGTAGTAATTAAAAATTTACGGTTTTCATATTTTTTCCTTAACTTGTGTTATAAAATATAAGACTGCTTCTTGCCAAATTTCATGATTGTATGTCAACACGAAGTACCTCAAAGGTTTTGATTCCCTCGCGAATGTCAAAATATGCGGCGATATGTAACATTACTAGCTGTACCTTTTGATGGCGGTAACTTAGAAGTTTGATTTTTACAAAACTCCAAGGGACTGCAGACTTGAGTAATTGATTTTAATCAACATAATATCTCCACGCGTTCCTAAGAAGAAGGGTCTTGACAGATGGACGGACGGACAACAAAGTGATCCTAAAAGGGTTCCTTTTTTCTTTTTGAGGTACGGAACCCTAAAAATGGGATCGACAATAGGCTGCTATAAAATGTTATGTGGTAAATGTTTTGAAAAGTCGAAAGGTAAGGTAGTAAGGTGGTAAGGTTTCGGCTTTTCAAATCATGTCACAGACTAGTTCCTCATTCCTCTATCACAGACCCAACCCAACTGATTTCTCTACAACTTATCGACTACCGGCGCCACTACCAGACCGTACTACCTGTGGCGATTTTTAATTAATGGACATCATTGAAGCTCATCGTACAGAAGAAAAGCGAAGCACCGATAATTTGACATTCCAGAATTTACGATGGCAGATAAAATCTAAAGTGGGCTTGGGCACATGTGCCTTATAGTAATCAAAGTCAATGGCGCAGAACTTTCTTCGGACAGAGCCTTTTCTGTTGAACCAAACAAAGAGTAATCTATCGTGGACTTTATTTTATTACCGATAGAGACAACTACTTTGTTTGTTTCTCGGACTTCGAAAAGTAGCCAATAAAGTAAGTATAATTTAAATTTGTATAACCGGATATATCTGCCTGCATTTGTATGGTTGGTCTGCATTTGTCTCGGTTTTTACCCGACTTCCCCAGAAGGAGGGTACTGTTTTTCGAGAGTATGTATGTGTGTACTATGTCTATTTCTTTGGCATGCGCTGTGGCCTAAACGGCTGGATGGAATTTAACAAATGATGTAGGTATTATTAGATTGGTCTTGCGCCTTCCGCCGAAGTGACGCTATATAAATTTAAAAAAAAAGAACAAAATGGCGACCGCCATTAGGTAAGTGTAGTCGTATTTTTTTGTGTCCTAGTTATGTGGTGTGTCAAATTAAAGAGCTCTAAGAGACGATTCCAAAAATACAACTCACTAAAATGTAGGAAATAAAAAAATTTAAAATATCAAAAAACCCGACTGATAAAAAACCGCTAAAAAGTTCCAAACAAGTTTTCTAGGATTTGATCAGATTTCCGGGATTTTTTTAGGACAAATATTATAGCTGAAAAGTCCTTAGCCCGATTTCTAAAAACAGTTCAGAAATCGGGCTAAGGACTTTTCAGTTTTAATACATTTGCTAATCCCATACAAGAGTGACGTGTTTTTACGCGGGTATAAGGTTTAGAAGACCCAGTGAGTGTGAATGAGCTCTAGAAATAATAGATCTCAACATCGTAGATCAATGGGATATGGAGCAGCTGGAGGCTGCACAGTCCTATTGCTGGTCTAGATATGTCTGTTCTTAATCGATACTAATATTATAACGATTACATTTTTGGTTTTTTGTATGTAACGAATAAGCTCCAAAACTACTGGACCGATTTTAACCATTTTGTCACCAATAGAAAGTTAAATTATCAGGAAGTAACATAAGCTACTTTTTATCCCGGGAAAAATAACAGTTCCCGCGGGATAGGTCACGGGAGCGAAGTCGCGGTCAAAGTGCAAAAAAGTGTGAAATATATCAATAATTCTAAATAGATATATTGTAGGAACTTAGATCAGGATTCCAGAAACATTTTTCTTTTTGATTTGGTCGCATTTTACTAGGGTCGACGATGGAGCGCGCGTGCCTAGATCAAACTGAATACCCCAACTCTCCCATGTTTAAAATAATGGGCTATTGAGAAATATACACTGGACACCTTCGGGAATACCCACACGAATTTTGAAGTGTCAATCAAAATAAGAAAACATTTATGTAAGTATTCAAATAAGGTTGAGAATCAGCGCGTTTGTACGTCAAAAATGACAAAAGACAGTTTCTGAGAAAGGCCCGTCCGTCACCACTTCCTAGGGCCTTATTTATAAAAAAATGTTAATAATATATATTATTTTCTACTCAGAAGAAGGATAGATTTAGGTGGTAAGGTACTGACTAGTCATATGAAGGAGGTTTGGTCTTAGAGACATGAATTTTGATGGATAAGACGTATGAATTTGATGTATAATATCTTGAATTTAGAATCCGCTAATCAGTAGGTAGGTACTTAAACTAAGCATGGTTAATAAGTTTTATAAACAAGGCTGCTAGTATTTTAACTGGGAAAAAGAGGCGCAACAAATTCTAGAGCTACTCATATTTCTATCGAACCAAGAAAGTATAACAATTCGGTATCCAAGCGCCCGTGGGCACCTAATAGTACCTAAATGACCGCGGGTACCTTTGTTTGTATGTCGATAGACAGATATGCATCGTTTCCGAGAAGGGCTCGCTCGCTTCCCGGGCTGACAGTGAAACTGACACCGCTGCCGGCAAACCTAATTAATTGGACGTTTAATTAGCGAACATCGGACGTTTACGACAAGCTGTCATGACAATCGGTTGGGAATTAGGATTGAGTTTTATGGCCGACGGCAGTAGTTAAGCTGCTTTAAATTTTTTCTTCATTGATAGGTTTGCGTTGGCCACTATCTCACCTGATGGTAAGCTATGATGTGGTCGAAGATCGAGCACACTTGCCAAGAAGTAACTTACTCACTCTTGACTTAAAGACTCCCAGGTTGTAGCTGTCCCTGCTTGGGTTCGCGAATAAATTCGAAATAGACTTCCCGCGGCCCTTGGCACTCAGGCCACTGAAGGAACAGGGGTGAGTTTTAGTCAGTAAAAGTCTGACACGTCCTCGAGCTCCATCTAGAGCGGCAGAAGTCATTGGATGATTTAACACACCCAAAAAAAAAAAGGTATTGGCTATCAGGAAACATAGACTGCGCACAATGAATGTGTTCCCAAAGCGTTTAGTAGTTTACAGCGTAGAGTTTATAAACTTCTAATTTACAGAGTGGATTTTTAAGACCAGCCAGCAAGGCTAGGTTCGTTCTTAGGAAATGTTTGATACGGTAGGTCCTAAATAATGAATACTGGACGTCTTTATATAATTAGGTTCTTAAAGATTTTGTAAAAAACGGTTTCTACAGTCAGCTAGATTTGTCAATTCACCTTTTCACTGGTTTGCATCATCATTAGTTAGATTCGCAATGCGAGGGTTCCATATTCGGGTATAAATAATATTTTTCAATTGTATGTTTTATTTTTTTTCTGACTGTGACATGCAGTCAGACAAACCTCCGATTCCTGAAATTAGAATTCGGAGTAGGTAGTGTATCTGTCAATGTCTTCTTTAGCCTGAAACCCTGTCCTCCCTGCAGGTTGCAGTTTGACACTTTCTTAACTCCAAATACTTTCTCCCGAATATCCCAAATATTCCAACCGAAGCTCGTCCAATAGAGGTGTTACAAGTAAGTAAGTACCATTTTTGACAGTAATGCTGCAAATGGCAAAAATCTTCTCTCAATAATTTTCAGAATCTAGGAAAGACATAGAGGTCTTTCGTTTTCATGGAGGGCTTGTAACAACCTAATTCTTTACAACTTGTTTGGACATATCTACATTTTGAAATGTCCGTGACTTACCAGGTTTGTGATGTCGGTGTTTCTTCCCCTTGGCGGTGACTGCCGCCACCAGCAGCGCCAACCAGAGCCAAACCCACCGCATCCTAAGTCCCTAACATCACACTACACAACAAACACAAAGATTTTGTTTCAAACAACTTTTATCTAAAATTCACGATCAAGCACTTATTTCTAACAAATTTACTAATTGTAAACACACACTTGTTGATCAAATTCTACATAATAAACAACGTTCCACACGAAAAACACGTTTTGTAGAAAAGCACAAAAGTTTTTAAGCTTACGCACGAAATAAAATACGAGAGAGCACGAATAAGTTTACGCGTTACACCACAGACACCGAAAGCTTGTGGTCGACTAACGACGGCGAGAAAAGACGGGGCCGAACCGATCCCACTTCTTGACACGAACCGGTCACTGGCGGCAGGCCGAGGAACCCATGAAAACATTGAACACAATAACAATAAACTTTAAAGATACCAAACAACTGATAATAGAAACTAACCAATCGAATTGAGTTTGAATCAAGTTACAATAACAAACGTTACGCTAGTTTTAATTCATTAAATTAAAAATAATTGGTAGCGAGCTTTTTCGTAAAAATATTTCGTTCAAAGTTCAAAGCTCTGCATTGTGTTCAGACAGAACTAGTTTTGCTACGTAGTATTGCTACTCGACGCTAGGTAGCGCTGTTACAAATTACATAATTAACATTTTTATTCAATTTAATCCCTAGACCCAGTCATGTTTGTAGATTCTTTAAATTAATTGTTATTTTATAAACTTTGCTGAGAGCTAAAAATAACACAATTTTAAATGTTTCAATGAGCGTCATCTTCTTGGAAAATATATAATTCGTTTGCTGAAGGTGTTAAACATCAACAATAGATGGCGCTCTAGGTAGCTATTTTCTGATTTAAACTTTGCAGTTTCGCTGTATCACTGGTCATTCCAATGCTGAACTTCAGGTCTGTGAAGTTTCTCTTGTTTTAGAAAAAAGTCAGGCACGCCAATACGAGATACATACAATCATAAAACTATTATAATATTGGCCATATTAAATGACAACAGTAACATCTTTCCATCTGATTAGGTAGTTGTAAGACAAGGGTCGCAGGAGTGTCTGCGGTCATGGAACGCCAGGGCAACTGAAGAAGCATGGGTGGTTTTTATTCAGCAAGAGCCTGACACGCCCTGGCTAGTCTGATGATTTCCCACCCACAAAAAAGAGAACATCCTATAGAGTATTGTTTCGATTTATTAACATGTCTTCTTCGAAAATTTCGGCTAGTTACGTATGTATCCGTAATACCTATATTATTAGGTCCGGGGACATATGAAATCAGCGTTTTGTATTTAACAATTATGAACACTAATGTTTTATAACTTTCATGCAATAATGTTTAAAAATTAAGATAACGTATGCCACTTAGATTAAGCAACAAAAATAAGTTTTGGCTAAGTTAAAACAAATACTGGTTTCATTTCTAATGACAAAAAGAGAAGTCATTTTTATGGTATTTTTTTTTATTGTATAAATAAGGTTTTTTTACTATTGGCAGTTGCTATGACGGTCATTATTCGAAAGAATATCAAGCAATTGATGTATATTTTAATTCATAGAATTGACGAGGTTCTCTATTTGTGAAAAAAAACGCCAATTTCATAGGCGGGGACCCAATATAATGTGGCACCCGTAGTCGATTGACAACAAACGAATCACGCCACCTAGCGGCAACTATAAACACTACAGTTGGCGCGCTTTGACTTTGATACATCCTGGCTATCCGACTTATTATAATTTCAAAGAAGTACTTACTTCGACCGAGCCTTGTTACAGACATATGGACTGATGGCCCGACAGACAGTAGACAGTGGCGGTTTGAAATACACTTAGCAATATAATACCATTTTCACCCAGACAGTGACAGAAGGTTCATATCTTTCTACTGCAATAGAAGGATTTGAATCTTGTTCTCTGTCACAGAGTCATAGATACGACTAGTTCCAGTTGTTCTGTCTCACCGAGGGGGTAGGTCTTGGATGCAGTGCCGGATTAGCCACGTAGCAAGAGTAGCAAATGATTTTGTGAATTTGCCATAGAGATGGATTGTAGTCCGGCAGCTGGAATAACACGTAGGCATTCATAATGAGGAAAGTACTAATTCCAAGCGGGCTAAGCCGCCGGCAGGAGCTTCTTCCATTAAACTAACTGGCTATCTATAACATCCACTTTTACCTGTTTGCGCCACCACCTGCCACCTGCCAGATAAACCATCACTGGCTACTGCCACCATTTCCGTGTCTCGGAGAGCACGTTAAGCCGTTGTCGGTTCTTCAATAAGGTCTCCGGTCATGTCAGATTGCAACCCCAGCGGACTATGAGTGATAGAAGAGGGAGTGCACCCCTCGACTTCTCTCTTGAGATCGGCCACTACAAGTGTCATTATAGAGCAGGGATGGCGAACGAACGGCAAGCGTGCCAGTGTTGGCAAGCTACAAAATAATTTGGGACCGCAAAACATAAACGATTTTTTGTTTGTCTATCAAGATACTTTGTCGGCAAGCTGTAGGTACTTTCTTTTTTTAATGCCTCCATCTTCAACAGAGGATCGCCTTCCCGGGTCTAGAGGATATGTGCACTGCTATAAAATTCAGGACTCCTTCAAAGGAGTTTACAACTCAAAGGACGGTTCTATCTGCAGCTCTTGTCTGACTGTCGGATGCAGTGGACTAAGAGCGGTTGTGCACCACGTCCGATACATATAATCCGATACTTATCCGTCAAAATACAGATCTATAGAAAACTCGGACCGAAATCGGATCGGTAGTGCGTAACCTACCATACAAATTGTCCAAAGACCACGTTGGACCGTATTTTCACGGATAAGTATCTGATAAGTATCGGACGTAGTGCACAACCGCTCTTAGTCTGTCAGGGACCTGGTGCAGCCAAACTAAATGAACTCCTTTCGCCTAATAGTCAGGATTTTTTTTGCATTAGTCTCTAAGATTTTAATTTTTATCTATCTACACATGAATAGGAGATTGTTTTACTGACTTCCACTGAAAATATTGAAATTTGGAGAATGTAAGAAAAATAAGTAGAGTGTGTCGTACATGTAATATTTTCTTCTAAGCATTTACAAAATACAGGAGTTACTCGACCTAGGCAGAAACAGTTTAACCCTTATAGTCCCGATGACAACCCGGGTTCTATAAGGATCTTAAGAGGTAGGAGGCTGGTTTTTTTTTGTTTTCAAACTCAGTTGAGTTTCGGATCCTAAGAGGTTAAATTTTTTTGCAAGCAAACGTTAACCTTGGGTTGTCGAAGAAGCCCGGTGACAGCCCGGGTTGTCATCGGGACTAAAAGGTTAAAAACATTGAACATTTAACCCCCATAGTTCACCAGTAGACAGTAACCAGTAGAGTAGTGGACGTCTTTCGAAACTGGCTTCTCCCAAGTGTTACCACAACGACCGGTCCTGTGCGTTTCGCATCCATCAGATGCCCGCCGCGATCCTCACCAGGTTATCGATCTACCTTGAGGGAGGCCTTCCAACGCTGCGTCTTCCGGTACGCGGTCGCCACTCCAGAACTTTTCGGTCCCATCTACCATCTATCTGCGAGCAAGCAAATTGACAGTACCCACTTTTAGTATTTTGAATAGTTTCCTAAGTGTATAGGGTTCCTTCATACTGTGAACTTGAGTTGTATGTCCTAAATATTAATTGCTAGCTTAGAGCCTCGGCTTTGCTCACGTGGCTTATTCCACAGTAGCAGCTATAGTGGAATATTCTGTTGTTGAAAGATTTTTTTTGTAATCCAATGACTGTCCAGACTTCCAGTGGAAGGCCTTCCAGAGATTACCCTCGCCATACTGATACATGTCACTTAGTTCTATTAGTGTATTACTTTAGATGATGTGTCTGGTATCTGCTGTCATGCGGTGTTCGTCCCACAACAATGTAGGTAGTAAAAGGTGTTAGAAATGCCCAACTATCTAATTCGTTAACTCATTTGCCATTATTTGTTTCAAACTATCGCTACGGTGCTCTACATTCTCTAAGGTGCAGTGCAGTGCAGTTATCGTCATGGTGTTTAGGCATCGTTCTTTGTGATTATTTATCTACACGACTGAAGAGGGTAGGAATAACATCATTTCAAAACTCATACCAAAAAACTTATTTATTTGACGATTACAATTATTCTATAATATCTATGAATAGTCGCAGAATTACAAGGTGTATACAAACAAAGGATGAGGATCGGGTCGGCGAGTTCGACCAATAACATACGAACGATAAGCCAAAAATGTTTAATGTCATATCGATAAATTTACATCGCGTAACAGTGGCCTGGGGCGGGCGGGCCCCCCCCTGCGGGCCCCGGGCCGCTAGACGAACCACTCGTCCTTGTGCGGGGGCGCGCTCACGCCGCCCGCCGCAGCCGGCCCGCCCGCGCCGCCCCGCACGGGCCCGCAGGGGGCTGCGGGTTTCCCGGCAGCCGCGTCGCGCCCGCCTCGCCGCCCAAGCACCCGCCGCCGCCATTACTGCTTGCCAACTCTTGCACTGCAACCAAACAAATACCGAGGTTAGATAGTGCAGAGGTACTCTTAGAACAGGCTGAGGAGTCGAGTGGCAGTTATGATCCAGCTATGACAACTGCACCCTAACTGCGATTTAAAAGCGTTTGACCACTATCTCACCTGATGGTAAGCGATGATGTGGTCGACGATAGAGCAAGCTTGCCTAGTAACCTATTCACTCTTGACTTAAAGACGGGGGTCTCAACCTGGGGAGGTTGTAGCTATCAAGATACACAGACTCCGGCAGGGAATTCCACTCCTTAGTTACAAAGCAACAGTGTCCTCTCCAAGTTTATAATTTTTTACTGTTGATCTATATAGGCACTGTCTGGTCGGTAGATCAGTTAATTCAGCATCAGAGTAAGAGAGTTTAGGTACGCAATGCATCTGAACCAAATTCGATAAAATGTACCTCAATACAACAACATCCTGATTCTTTTGGTCCAAGCTTTTCATGAACTGCACGGGTCAGATCTGACTGGAGAAGTAAGGCGGTACACTCACTATGTAGCCGTGTGCGCTGGTTGGCGGCGCGGCGGCGGCAGGCGCAGAACGTGATGGCTGCTGCCACGGTCGCCACCAGCGCCACTGCGCCGGCGCAGCCTGCCATCCACGCGCCGCTTGCACCCGGCCCGCCGCTCTCTGGCACATTCACAGGAGTTCATCAATATAGGCACATAAATCTTGCGTCATGTAAGTTTGCCGCTCTGAAATAGTCTATAAATGATCGCACAGGAGTATATCTTATAAAAAATTTGTAAGAGCAGCGCATCATAATATGTGCATCAGAAACCCTAGTTTAAGAGCGACAATATTACGTGAAGTTAGTATAGTACGAGAAGCTACGTGCAAAAATAAATCAATTTAAAAATAAAAAAACAAAAAAATACCTAGTAAGTAGCTCACACATCGGTATCTGGAACAGGGTCCAAACCACGGATAATTGTCCAAGCTTATCGGCGGTGGTCTGGGCTCACGCTCACAGGGCAGAGAAAACCTCTTAGCGGTGCGCGCGTATCCAGTAATATAACCCGCCCTCTGAATGAAGCCCTTGATTAAGTGCTTAAAGCGAGCCTCCTCATGTGCTGGTCTGAGGCTTTTGGTTACAACGCCATAAGCAAAACCGACCATCGGCACAATGATGAAAAAAAATTTTTTTACAAAAAATACAACCGACTTCTAAAAATTGCAAAATAACTTTAATTTCGGAAAACGGTGTTTGTATTTTGTTCCTTCGTTATTTGAAACCGACTTCCGAAATTAAAGTTATTTTGCAATTTTTAGAAGTCGGTTGTATTTTTTGTAAAAAAGTTTTTTTTTCACTTTTGGTTTTTGTACCCCAGAACTAAAACTAAATAACAAAGTTATGCCCAAATTGATAACCCCATGGAATTTGAGCATATTTGAAGACAACCAAAACGTCATCTGTGTACCTAAAATCAACAATTACATATTTTTTGTATGTTGATTTTTCAAAAAGTGCTCATACAATTTCGATAAAATTTATATGGTACTGAAGTATGGCCTCATCATCATCAGCCTTTTTATGTCCCCACTGCTGGGGCACAGGCCTCCTCTCTATGAGAGGGTGTGGGCCGTAATCTACCATGCGGGGCCAATGCGGATTGGTGGATGTCACATGTCTTCGAATTTTTGGTTCTAGGACATGCCGGTTTCCTCACGATGTTTTCCTTCACCGTTCACCGAAGTATTGCCTACCAAACAAAAAAAGAATATCAAAATCTATTCATAAGTGGCTGAGAAATCGCGTGACAAAAATAAAAAAAAAAACATTCAGACGAATTGAGAATCTTTTTAGAAGTCGGTAAAAAAATAAAACAAAACAAAACAGGAAGAAAACACATTTAATTACGTTAAGACGCAAAAAAAGTAAAAATAAAACACAAAAAAATTAGCTGTTTAATCTACAACATCTACGTCTACGACACAAACCATTCCTGGAGACATGCCACACTACCACCAAACGAGTTGCAACAGACATAGAATAATTATCAAGAATGTATATGGTAACAGTAAAAGTGAACTATTCTGTCCCAATATTGCTGAAATATCATCCATTGTCTGTCGCTTCCTGCGTAAAGCTGATGTTTCTACGACAGTGGTGTTGATAGCTGGGCTGTCACCCTGGACTCCGGCCTGACCTGGGCAGAGCGCGGCGGTGTCCTCGTCGGAGCCGTCGGCGCAGTGGTCCACGCCGTCGCACATTAGGTCTGCGCTCACGCAGAACTCGCGCTGCTTACAGCGGAACTCTTTGCACCCGTGTTCTGGAACAACGGTGCGAAAAAACATCAAAAATAGAGTGAACTCATTTAATGTGCGGGTGATACAATATATGGCTTGATATGATCAAATTATGAATGGTATTGAACTAAAGAATAAGAAAAGTCGTTAGAATGAATGGCAATTTCCTCATACTCGTTCAGTGGGTGAGTAATGATCATTCAATTTTGCTGCTGTGACAATCTGGCATCGTCATCCTACTGCCTTTATCCCAATTTATTTGAGAACGGCGCAGCATGTTTTTTTTTCCGTTGGTGCTTAAGTATAAATATTGGACATCCTCTCACATTTGCTGTAATGTGTACCTTCAGACTCAACAGCAAACGAACCATGTTATTTGCAGTGCCCTAACAGGGTTTATGTACAAAAACCGACACTTATTATGACATTGTACAATGTGTGATGTGCATGTGAAATAACAATAAATTCACTTTCTTCTTAACGATGTGACTAAAAAGGAAGTGAATTCTTTAATCTTCCACGCAATAAATACGTCTATTCGCTGTTCTCCCTATTATCTTATAACCATCTACATTCCTATTTTTTCTGAAGTGACAGAGGAATTACTTTGTAGAGATTTGATGATGAACGTTGCCTTTATTGGCTTGGTCTTCTAACAGTACTTAAAAAGCAAAGCACTTCCTCATAGCGATAAGTAAACCAGTAGGATTTCATAAATCAAATCACAGCCTCAGATCAAACACCGAACCATATTTGTTCAGTCATCAAACGCAAGGAGAAGCCAGAAATCTGTTTAATATATTATAAAGAGAGAAAAAAGAATATCTGTATTTCTTTGTAACCGATAAAATACAAGAAGCCGGTACTCCGGTGCTGCCAACCAAGCGAACTGACCCGAAATCTTGGTTCTGATTGAAAAAGGAAAACATATATTTATTTATAAATGGCGGTACGCCTTGAGAAAATTGTACGATGCCGTAGATTGAGACGGTAGATTATATCTAGAGTTAGATTTTCGATAAGATTTGTTCTATACAAGCATCGAGTTAAAAAGGATACAATGTCAGTAGTGTTGGATACATGAATTGGCTGGACGTGGACTTTCAAGCGTTAAGAATTTTTAAATACTCTGATCATAGTATGACAAATAACGAGCATTGATGATGCAAATATAATCTGCTGCTTCCAAAAGACAAAGGCAATATAGGAAAATTAAGAAAACGCCCAGAAATATTTTCTTCCACCTGAGTCATTTATAAATATATTCAAACCCAGCCATAGTCTAATAAAAACACAACTATATCATTCTGCTCGCTGAAGCTAAAAAAACATTAAGAAAAGTATTAACTTTAAAAAACATCCCTTATCAATTGAAAAACCCTGTCACTTACAACCGGACAATCAAACTGCTGACGTTGTGCTCCGGAAAATTGGGTATTCATCGTCGAAAAATCCGCTCAAAGGACTCGAACAATACCCCGGGCTTAACGAGCCGCCAGCCAGACGCAACGATATGGTTAAAACGCTAATCGCCTCTCACAACCATCCTTTAATTGTGTCCTTCATAAAACAGCTAAAAAAAAATCTTTAAACGAAGCAAAACAGACTTAGAGCGGAGCTGCTCACCGAAACACTGCTTTTGATCTGCAAAAGGGGGATTGTTTCTCCCTGCCGCATGTACACCGCGTACGGAACAGGTAGTGATAAGGGTGGTGTCTGTAGCGCGGCATGTATGAAATGCATTGTTTAAAATGTTATTCCGGCGTCTCAGCCGGTGTCGCAGAGCTCGTTTTTGTTGCATAATTCAATGGCATGAGCGCTTAACATATCCTGCTTTGTGGGACCAGTCATTTGCGCTCACAGGAATTTTAAAACTCCCAGTACAATTTCAAACGCGTTGTTTGCGTGTTAAAGATGATATTTAATGAAGAATTTGTGGAGGAATAGCGGTTTGTGTTCACAAAGGAGAGATCACCGCTCAAATCGTAAGGATTGTTGAAATTTTGAATGTTTAAAGTTAACTTTTAGATGTGAAACCAATATTGAATCGGCAAAGCTTCATAAATTCAAAATATTATTGTACTATTGTTCTACCAACAGAGATGGTCGATAAAAGACCTGTACATAGTAAAGAACCCATAAACAAGCCAATAATCGTAACAAAACTCATCTCGGAAGATCTTAAAACAACTACCAAATCGTACTTAAAACTTTCTCAAAGAGTCTGGTCAAGTAATCTTTGGAAGTATGCAAGTTGAGGTGCAAAGTCGCGCAGCCGCTGTCCAGAGGGATCTCCAGGGGTCGCTTACCAACTATGTCTTAATGGAGCAAAGTTGAGAAGTTCTCACACTTCATTATCGAGCGACGAGCGATATGAACTAAGTTGCATCGATAGTCGACACATTTGCACAACTTTCAGTATATCGATAAGGTTTCGCATTAAAGATCTGATCTGCTGTTTCCCTATCCCTACTTTTAAGTTTGTATTTTTTATATCTAAAGATTTATAAAACTTTTAATCAGTTTTGCAACTGTGAACTATCTCGTCATTTTATGAGGAGGTCGTTACCGTTTCAGTTCACCCTTGTATTAATGGTCCATAACTTCTTTAAGCGCCAGGACTTTTTCAATGTTCGCACAGAAGGCTCCGTCCTCAGATTTAATGTCCGTGACATAAAAATGATACGAGATCTCATCCACGTTGGATCAGCTTAATGGTGGCACTTTATAGGTTTGATAAATGCCACTCGATACAGTCATATTGTTTTAATGTTTCTGGTAATTAATGCGTCAAACTTTTTTTTTTCAACTTTACTTTGTTTATTTAATGGAAAAAACTTTAGATATATATACAAACTGATAATAATACCTAATATGTACAAATGCATATGAAAACAGTTGTTTTGATGCCCAATGAGTTCATTGGGCATCAAAAAATTCATCCACATCGTTTCAATGGAAAAAGTGCCCAGTGCGTCAATCTTTTTAAATCGCTTTTTCAAAATTTTTCATTTCAGACTATCAAATTCAGGTAGGTATTAAAAGCAGCTAATTATTTAAAAAACAAAAGAAAACCTTTATAGCAAAGTAAAGCTTGATTGCTGTTCCGTTAATTGATACTCGAAAACAACCAATCCCCATTTTCCCATTTTTGTCTAAATTCTTTTGATGTGTGAATGTATCGTTGCCATGTTTGCAGAAGATCGGACAATAGATATTTTGACTCGATCTGAAATTCCTGGCGACAGAAAATACACTGGACAAAGGAAAGTTATTTTTCACCTTTATGGAAGCATTCAATAAGTGAAGTCGTAACTTGCAGGTTTTCGCTCCATAAAACAATACTGAGATCATAGATATAGGGCACAAGAACACTTAAAATACATAAACAAAGTCATAAAAGTAGTCTTTTTAAAACAAATACGCATCAATAAACACTAATTAAACCCACACTCCCAGTAAAGGGAATACAGTTAGACACGCTATATAGTTGAATGAACAAAGGAGTTTTCCAAGGAACTATAATTGGACCACTTTCATTTCGATCACCAATATACTTGATTAACTAAATAACTATTTCTACAAAAACATACTATCACCGTACATCAAACAAGTAACAATTCCTTATATATAGGAGACTACAAAGAGTCTCATTCATCCAGCAAATCGTCCAAAAAATGTCGACAAGCAATAAAATTCCCATTAAAATTCTATCGTGTCGTATCTCCGTGGCTCCTGTTCACAGTTTCTTTCTCTGATCCTCCCAAGTCCCCGTCGTGTGTTCCTAAATCCTTTGGAGTATGTTTTTCCACGCGGCCAAGCGGAAAATCTAATTGGTGTTATGTACGGCTCAAAGGTGAAGACGAAACAAACGGTTCTGCTCCAGTAATGTTTTTGGACAATTTAATTGCTTCCTTTGTGAGCCTCATTGTAATTTCATATGCATACTTGAGTGAAAGAGATGTGCCCATGGGTATAATTACACTGTGGGGTTTTGCGACTTCTGCCTTAAGTGTTAGTATGATAACAACGTTTTTAGTTGTTTTCCTTCAGAGACAAATTAGAACACTTTTATGTTAGATTGGCAAGAATAATCATATTTTAGAAAGGATCCATTAAAGTAACATATTAAAAACTGAACCACAAAAAAGGTTTTTTTAAAGCCGTAAGTTAAATTGAAAAGCAATAATGACGATAACAACCGTTAAGGGGACAGAACACAGTAATGATAATGAAAAAATCGGCTGACCCGTACGTCCATACATGAGTATGAGCATTTGTGGGTTATTATGAGCCGCGTAATGACTTGAACGATCGTTTTTAAGTAAAAAGTGACTAAATAAAAGAGTTATTGAGGTTATGACAGTGTGAAAGAGTTAAATATAAGAGTGTTATATGTAATAGTAATTTCAGCAAAATGGTAATGAATGCTCAGAGAAACGTCTGATGTAAGCAAAATTCTTCTGAAATGTAAAAAGAAGTAAAGCTGGTAGTTACGATAAAAGGAAAGAGCAAAGCAACAGGTCAACATTGTCTACAGACGGACCTAGAAACCTTAGGGAACACAATAAAAGTATCAATACACACATATATAAAGGAGAAGGAATGTGTAAACGAACTGCCCTGTCGACTGTTTGTTCGAATAAATAAACATTTGGTGAAATTAAAGAGGGTGACGATGGAGGGTCGTGGCTGTGCTTCGAGTTTTTATATAAAATCGCTCAGATACTCGTATTTATTGGAACAAACGGATGGTTATTGCTTCATTCTGGTCTGATTTTATTCTGTATAAATTTTAATAAGAATTATCTATAATATGAATGAATAAGAGTCTGTTATTGTGACGGAATCTTGTATTGAATAGTAATCCCATTACTGCACAGTATTACTTTGATATCGTTTTATAATTTACCGAGACGCCGCCGTGCCTCGGAAAGCACCTTAAGCCGTTGGACCCAGCTGTCAATCGTGGATCTTTGACAGTCATTACGGGTCGTCAGAAGCCCGAAAGTCTGACAACCAGTCTTACCGAGGGGTATCGTATTACCCAGTAACTGGGTTGTGAATGTCAAATAAGCTCCGGTATGTAAAATACTGGTATTCAGCTGCATCCGGTTAGAATGGAAGCTGACCCAAGATATTTGGGCAAAGGCTAGGAAGATTGATTGACCGTTTTATAATTTAACGCTTGGCAGACTATGAAGAGTAATTCTATGAACGAGTTATAGATTCTTCTTCTTCATGTCGTATGATCGACAGTCCATCGAAATTTGTTTTCCCAAAATTTCGCAACTTCTACGGTGTCGTCGATGCCAGCGAAAAGGTTATAGAGTTAAGGATTATATGGATGAGTAGCACTTTTCTGTCATAAATCTGCTGATTAAGGGTTATAGATAGGTATCTCAAAATTAGCATATCACTTTCGATCTGCCGGTGTGTGTTGATCTCAATAGTAAAGTGTCAAAGTAGAGTTGTCAATTAGATGAGTATACTCACTGGGGTCTTTGACTGAGGTGATGACAAGCCGGAACCCGTTCGCGTCGGTGCCCCAGTTGTCGGTGACGTACTTGAGCGTCACGAAGTTGCTGCGCGTGAACAGCGCGCCGACCTGCTGCTTGGTGTTGCGGCAGGAGAGGTCGGCCTGGAAGGAGTAAAGGAAAAGATTAGGTTTAATAGATTCAAGTGTTCAACTAAAGTTAGCGTAGTCGTAATCAACTTGTCCAATGGTGGCTTACTTAAAGAAGAATTTTCAGAAAATATTATAAAAATCGCACTGGACTAATGGGATGAAAAGTGTCCTTATAATCAAAATCACGATATTCCCTAGAGCATATAAAAACATTTCCATTTAATAATGTTACTAGGAATGTTATATAATTATATAACCCTCGAGAAGTCATACATTTTAGTCTAGCTTCTACGTATCACAATAGCGTTTTAAAAAAATTCACTATCTTCTTTCTAACTTTTAATAGCCTAGAAACGATCCAAAAAGTAGTTTATAAAGGACTAACTACTGCCAGCGGCTTCATCCGTATCGAATTAGTACTTACCGCATTATAAATTATAGCTTAAGTGCTATTTCAGACTCTAATCTCTCTCTGTGCCAAATTTCATCCAGATCCCTTCAGCTCTGATTGAGTAACCATTAACCCAAACATTCATCCAAATGTTCGCCCATATAGTATTAGTAGGATATGTGGATTATGTAACATAATGATATGC
Source organism: Polia nebulosa (assembly GCA_951329385.1). Taxonomy (NCBI): domain Eukaryota; kingdom Metazoa; phylum Arthropoda; class Insecta; order Lepidoptera; family Noctuidae; genus Polia; species Polia nebulosa. The sequence goes on along the minus strand of OX589592.1, from coordinate 2,295,861 downwards.
ACAAACTTCCGTATCAAAGACTAACCATAAGCTCAACTAGTCCAACATAAGCAGATTACCAAACAATAGCTTCTGCTAATCTCAAGACTGTATTGTGGCTCCATTTGTCAGTCAACGTGAACTATTGTGGAGACACTACACTCATATGTCGGGTGCTAGACACTAGTGACACTATAATGACATGACATGATACATTACAATGTCCCAATAGCTCTGACACTTGCTAGATTAGACTAGATTGCATAGTCAGCTGTGTTTAATACTAACAGTTAGTTACTAGTGTCTCTAAAGGCACAGTTGATATATACTTAGGTGTTAATTACAATAGGTACGTGGATAGAAATAAAGTTTGGTGGTTTTGTAGTTGGTAAATCAATTTCACTGGTTTACAAATTTATAATTGTAATTTAATCCTCTTAAACTATTTTTTTTCTTATTTAATTAATTTCCCCCACATAAACATTGTATAAAGAACATAAAATTAAAAATGTGGAAAATAACTGATTATTGCGATCGTTTGTCTGTGTGTGTATGTAATGTAATGTGGAAAATAACTTGGTCATTTGTTGTTAGTTACTGTTTATCTCCAAAGTTTTTCATCAGATCCTAATGTATTATACAGGGTGTAAAAAGACACAGGACAGAGCCGTTAACTACGCATACTGTACGTCTAACAAAGTAGTTTTGCACAAAAATTATTGCTAGGAAACGACTTTTATTTTTAGGTATGCAAAATAAAACTATTTTTTTTGAGCGCAATGCAACGCGAACACAGGCAAGTGGAGTTAAACCCCGCCCCATCGCTCTAAGCCACGAAGGTACTTGTCGGATACGTTTGATATTCATTATGTTTTCGTAACTGCAAATTTGTAATTTCGAATAAAATTCGGAAATTCAGGTAATGTTTGTTTGGAAAAAAGTTTAGAAATGACACTTACAATTCATTTTCGTAAAAAATGAAAAAAAAAAATCTGACTTTGACTTTGACTTCAATAACTAGTGGAAAAAAAATTATCCAAATAATGGGTAGAATATGTGGCTTTCGGCTTCGGAAACTGTCTTTTTACACCCGATATACTAAAACCTTCCTTAAAAAATATGCATTTAAATAACGAAAACGCCATCCAAGTTGGATCAGCAGCTTTCGAGAAAATCGCGGACAAACATACATACATACGGGTCGAATACAGAACCTCTTTTTTTGAAGTCGGTTAAAAAATAATTCGTATATATAGATACTAACTTCTGTCAGAAGCTTCACCCGCGTGGATATCGAAAATTATCCCAAGGGAATATCCGAGAGAAAAAGTTGCCCATGTCTTATTCCAGAACATGGTTTAACCGTGTGCCAGGTTTCGTAGCCGTTAAGACGTAAAGAGGAAACAGACGGACAGATAAGAGCAGAATCATGAACAGTATACAAACCAATAGCTGCAGTGGTATGGATACTTGAATTAAAGATCCTGCAATTTTTTTTTCAGTTATCTAACTACATCTAATTTCATGTAGTGAGACCCTACTAAATTTTTTTCACAATCCCTACCATTCTGACCATGCACGATAAATAATCAATTAATGAATTAACTGAATATTTATACTTTCATAACAGAAACCATTAGCTGTGAGTATTTTTTATCTATAATAATTACGACAGAATGAAAAATGGAACCAAAAGTCGGAAGCAATTAATAAAACATTATCATCAATTTAGTTGAAAGGTATGTTTAATGCGTATTACCGTTTTAGATATTTCATGGATCTAATCAATCGATCTAAACAAAAATAGAGACAATATGTAGTTACTTGTAGGTAAGGTGTTAATCAGATAAGCGATACACTTTAGATTGTGAAAACGATGACGTCATCCAGATAAACTACTAATATAAAAGTACGTCTCTTAGATGTTTTGTTTTTTGTAATCATGATAAATAAATAGACAAAACAAAGACAACGAGTTCCAATTAAATGTTCAATCCTTATTTTAATCATCTATATTCACGTCCACGCATAGCCATTCACTTGATAATATCCCGAAGTGAACTCCACTCATACATTTTACCCCACGACGTCGATACGAATATAGCATCGAACAATAGTTCCCACGGTGTTCAATCATAGCTTACGGAGAGTCTATATAAATCGTCGGCAGTCGCTTGATCGCTCATGCGCCGGCAATATTTTCTTCATCGAGGCGGGCTTACTGACGATGTCCGGGCTATATCGCTGTCATATTTCAGGGAGAATGATAGCGAAGACGTGACGACCCCCGGATTTGAACACCCCCTCTCCCGCCCCATACATCACGTCTCGCCGGACACCCAGACACCCTCCCCCCTTGCATTTCTAAAGCACTAGTGGACTTGCATTTGTTCTTATATACTGCGTTTAATAAAGCTCTCCGGTTGATATTAAAAATTCTTCCTTAGCTCCAGATTACGGCGAGGAATGAATTAAGAAGGGTTTTGTTATGCTAACTATGCCTCGGGCGGCTGTATTAAAGACTTTAATAGCTATAGCTCGCCTCTAAAACATGGTTTTAATTAGTCAGCTTGGGGAGAATCAGTTGGAACACTTGGAAGTTTGAGCAAAATGAGTTAACGAGTTCTCTTTCTGCAAAACTACAAAGTTTGCAACGGTTCTTGTTTGTGACTGTCTTGATAGTTTTACAATTACAGACCATTCTCAAAAGGACTTCGTACAGTGATTTAACAGTTTCCGTGTGAATCGGAAAAAGAAATGGTGATTGCATTTTTTATTTTTGGGTTTTTTGAAAATGTTTTAACACAAAACAGAACATACCCACTACAATTACATGCAAGCATGTTCTTATTAATGCAACATACTTAAAAAAACAAGGTTATACCATTAAAATACGTTTTTCTTATGCGGTAAATAGGTCTTCTTTTTAAAATGTGACAAAAAAATATGAATGTTAAAAAACCCGACTGGCAAATTTTCCTTAGTACCTTCCTCAGTTTCTATATTCATAATTACCATATCACCCATTTGCAAATAAGTACAGATGAACATAATTCCCTGCAGGCAGCACTAAATACAGCATAATCCTTTCCATAATTACAAAATATGACAATCACATGCAACCACTTTATTACGCCAACGTTCTTCAACAAAAGGGGTACAAAACTAGTATTCTTAGCTCACAATGCAGTGAAGATTGCACCTACTTGCTATTCAGGGCTCGCGTCACTGAGCCTGCCTGAGGGAGACGGTAACTTTAAAACGTGATGCAGCTCCCAGGACTTACAGCTCACTCACTCTGACTTAAATAGGGGGCTTTAAACTAGTTAGCGTGAGTTATGTTGAGGAATCTGTGACTTTGAAGGTTCTTTAGTTACTTGACTTTGTCTGAAAAATTGCGAGGAATTTAGAGCATCGGAAAAGGGGCGTTTTCAGTATTTACATAGCAATATACTTCATGATCCTTAAATTGACATGTAGTTTTGTTTATACAGTTTGCACTTACCCCCGATTTAGGGATTAGGAATTTGACGTTGTGTTTAGTATTTGTCAGACTATTTTGTGTTTGTCTATTTTTTCCAGAAAATTTGTCATTCAAGTAGGGTTTGACTCGTTCTTAACTCCAAATACTCAATTTTGAAATCAACTCTTTGCTCATGTCTTGAAAAGACTGCCCTCATAATTAAAAAAAAACCAGTAAATTAAGGTACTTTAACCTGAGTTTTTCAATCTTGAAGGCCAAACAAATAAGTTTTTAAAAACATTACTTATTAAGACAACACTCTTAATAAACTTCAAGTATAATACAGCAAAAGTACAAACAACAGAACAATCCCAGCGCTGGAACCAGCCGATAGACTCGCAGCCATTAATAGCAATAACGTGCTAAAAGGCTGCAATATCGTTTAAGAATTGATAGATTGTGCGTCCAACGCCTTCCAGAACATTAGTAATTTATTTCTCGAAATCGTTTCGTTCTACGTGCCTCGAAAGACAAGGAGCCCTAGTATATTTTGTACCATTCTCAAATCAGAAAATGAAGCTCTATTACTTATTGTTACAAGAAATGTGAAATTATTTAAGAGAAATTATTTAAGATAAGTAAGTTAGGTCAGGAAAGATGAGCTTCATTAAATCGTATGAAACATGTACCATAATTAATTTCCGACAGCTTATTAAGGCAAAAGATATTTTGCAGGAATGCTTAAGAATTATAAGAATGTTGCTGAATTAATATAAACTTTAATTCCTTTAGCAACGTACACAGTAGTGGTCACAGGAGAACGACGACACCCGCATACCTCAGAAACTATTCCAAACATGGTGGGCGATCATCAAAGTGTTTGTTACTTATTGTCTCAAACTGTCGCGGATAGTTGGCAACTCCACAGCCACACAGGTGGCCCTCATCCTTTGTGCGTGATATATCCACGAATAGTTCTACACTTCCACCGACGGCGAACAAATTTATTCCATTTAAGTTCAACATCGCTTCGTTTTGTATTGTTTCGTGGCTTCGCGTGAATTTTTACGAAATATTCCGAACGGAATGCTAAAGTTTGGCCAGCGTTTCAAATGTTTCATGTGATGTGGTGTTGGTTGTGATATATTATGTGTACAAACCATTTCGGAATTTACGTTTCCTTTACTCGAATGGTTAAAGCATATTTTTGTTTTTTCGGTGATTAACATAGCAATTATGGCATGCTTATAGTTGAACAATGTAGATACTTGTCCATAAATGTTAATGAGCACAGCTAATGATTTTCTGATCTAATTCTTCATTGTGCTTGGGAACACCGAAGGCAAAAGATCGCGCGGCCGGTCACCAACAAGATGGATCGATCAAGTGGAAGTCCAATAAATAACTCACCTGTAGTAATAAAAAAAAAAATAACAATAAGTTAAAAATAATTAATTGATATGTATATACGAACGAATAATCAAAGTGAATAAAACTATAATATAATAATGGTTTTACACAATATTAGGTACTAACTTATACATAATTAAAAAAAAAAAAAAAAAATAAAAAACTATATAATTGTTTAATTGAATTCTATTAATTGAATTAATAAAACAGTAGTTGTCTTCCTCCTCTCTCCTACTTGATCTATGCTGTGCCCGACGGGTCCATAATTGTGACTAATAAAATAATTTCCCTACCAACTATAAACATTATGGTACGAGTACGCAATAAAGAATTGAGAATTGAGAATTGACTCGACGTAGCTACTCCAAATTCTATACGGTCGTAAAAAACGCGCTGAATAGAAACCGGTGGAGGCAAATCATCCCCTCCAGATGTAACCCTGATACTGACCACGATCCTGAGACATTAGGGACTGACCACAGATGGAGAGAGAATCCTTCATCTGCATTCATCCGTAAATCAACTTAGTTCATCCTCATTGTCACCGAACACTGAACATTTCCATTCCTGCTTTATATTTAAATTCCATTAACCGCTGTTTACATTTCACTTAGCATTTAATTACACACATCGCAGCCTATCACGGTTTCATATCCGACGCGGGCACAGTTTCCTCATTAAAACTTCCATTCGAATGTAACCGTCAAAGTTTCCGTGACAAGCACATATTGCTAAGAATAACACTACGACTAGCCGCTGCAGGTTAGTGCCCACAACTTGGAGCCTGGTAATCCAAGTTGGAGAGGTCCTAACTTCGGCTTTTGTCAAATGTCCGACAACTGAATACGGGATATATTTTACATATGAAAGTTGGAATTGCAAAGTTTGAATGTCAGAAATTGCTTCGTTGAAATATGATGGCGTGATCGCACTTCGAGTTTTATTGTGGTCGCTCTTTTGACAATGGGGTGGTGAGATATTAGATTAATATTAGCACAAATGCAATTATTTTATTTATTTATTTAATCATTTATGTACACACAGAGACACAGTAACAATAAACATAATTATAAATACAGTACAAAGGAACTGCTTATTTCTTAAGAAATTTCTACCAGCAGAACTGGTAGAAATTTCATATGATAGGATAGGAGAAGTGAGAAAGAAATGTAGACAAAAGTGTGTAAGAAACAGAAAAAAGAATACGAGATGTCCTTTACTAAGGTATCAAATAAACCTACACATATATTGTAAATATATATATATACTTACATAAATATATACCTAATACTGTAAATAGATACATGACATACAAATATTTAAAAAAATATTATAATAGAGAGGAAAGGTAGTGCTCTTTAACACGATTTTTGAAGAGAGAAATTGACTTAAAGTCTCGAATGCTAGGCGGAAGCGTGTTCCACAATCTTACTGCATGGACAGAGAAAGAGTAGGAATAGTAACGATTTATGAGGATGGGTTTTGAGGAGGGATCTAAGGTGAGATCTGCACGGCGCGTCACCAGGGCGAGCGTAAGAAATTCGCTCACGCAGGTAGGAGGGTTAAGACGGGTTGTGTAGAATGTTGAAAAGGAGACAAAGAATCCGAGTGTTCCTGCGAAGTCGGATTGGGAGCCACTTGAGCTCCTTGCGAAGGTGAGAGACATGATCATACTTACGCAGACCAAAATATGCAACGACCCAAGTTCATTTATAAAGTCAATTTGATTAAATTTAAGAGTACACACACAATTTAAGAGAACATAAACACATTATGTTAGGGAGGAAGAAAATAGTGAAATACACATACGAAATGTATATGTTATATGTAAAAAGACAGTTTCCGCAGCCGAAAGCCACATATTCTACCCATTATGGATGGATCATTTTTTTTCACTAGACCATACCTGGGAATCCAATGGTTCTGGAGATATTGAAGGTCAAATTCGCAATGTTTATTTATTACTTTTTTACGAAACTGAATTCCAAGTGTTATTACTAAACTTTTTTCCTAATAAACATTACCTGAGTTTTCGAAATTACGCATTTGCAGTTACAAAAACGCATTGAATATCAAACCTATCTGACAAGTACCAACGTAGCTTAGAGCAAAGGGGCAAAGTTTAACTCCACTTGCCTGGGTTTGCGTTACATAGCGCGCATTAAAAAATAGTATTTTTTTTTTCATACCTAAAATAGGTAAGTCGTTTCCCAGCAATAATTTTTGCGCAAAACTACATACTTTGTTAGACGTACAGTATGCGTAGTTAACAGCTCGGCGATGGGTCTTTTTACACCCTGTATTTTATTTCCATGAATTTTGGATGGCGTTTTGACGATTCGATATTTTAATACTTTCTACTCTTCAATTCAAAACAGCTGACTAATCATAATATTCACCAATATATTAATTCACAATCTCCACAAAGTATAAACAGCCAAGCAGAACAAAATAAACATCTCTGAACAAAACTTGGCAAGTCTACAATGGGAGCTAAAACTTGCCGTCCTTTGTTCCAAGAGTCGTTGCCAGGCAAACTTGGTGAATTTAAATTTAAAATTGACAAAAGTTGCATTACAATCCGTTTGTTAATTATTTGGGTGCCATTCAACACCTGGCGTCTTTGACATTTTTTAGATTTCAATACGATTGAATTCTTATGAAGTTTGTGAAATTTGTTTTGATTCAGGGGACGTTAATATAAATTGCAATTAAAATGAAAACTTGAACACAGAAAATTACGAGCAAAACGACTGTAATATTAATATACTAGACTCGTTTTGCAGTGAGCCATAATTTAAGGTTTACACTTTGTAAAGCAGAATTGCGCTTTACAAAGTCTAACCTCAAATTGTGTGGTCATCTAAATCTAACCATTTTCAATTATAATAATCTTATATTCAATATAAATTTCAAAACTTTTTATATTAAAAACCTATTAGCGGAATATCAAGGAATTTCGGGACTGGAAATTGGCATTCCATTTAATCCCACCTTGGTGGCGGGACATAGCATGAATCTATAATGACTTTGGGGACTGACTGAAATTATACTAATTACTTTAATCAAGTCTGTTAAAGATCTTAGAAATGGAAAAATATGGAAATGTGACATGGTACACCAAGGGCTGGCATAAAGTGGACTTAATGCTATTATGCGTTAAGTACAACGTTGTGATTTGTGCATTTAAGAGTACTTTAATGAAAAATAATATGAATTAGTGAAATACTCGTAATCGCCATTATCTTTTTACCCACAATCTTTGCACACCTATGATAATGACTTAGGGAGAAACAAGAATTACAGTGGATGAAACAGGTCACAGAAAGATTACACACTAAATTAGAAACGAACAAAAAAAAGAGAACAAAATAAACTTGAACCCCGTCTAAAAGGTTTCGTTTAAGAGAAGCAGGCGCATAATAGCAGTTAGTTAATCGTTGGGGCATCTGCCTTCCAAATGGAGGACTTTCCGTGGAAGCATCAATAAGTGATGCGTTGGGACGAGCGTGGCAGCGAGACGTAAAACTTGAACGGATATTTCCAAAATACTCTGATCACTGAAAATCGAAGTAGCTTTGAAATGTGACTTTATGTATCACAAGATAATGATGAGTGAAGACTTTGAGGAAGTAAAATATGTGGTATTAATCATTAGATATATAGAACAATCGACCGATTAGAATGAAATATAAATTATTGTACAACTATACAGATGATTAAAAATGTTCTCTGCATCATTATACCCATAGAATGAACATTGTCCTCTGAAAAAAAAGGAAAAACAGATGTAACCAATGAAATCAATATAAAAGAGCTTACCTTCGGCGGCGCTGTCGCATGTGCGCCATCATACACATACAGATGATCGTTGCAGTCGAGCTGCAGCAGGTCGAAGTGCAGCATGAACCGCTGCAGGATGCTGTGCGTTTGAAACGTCACCGTGCAGTCCAGGTTGCGCTCGTTGCGGGACCATAGCACGCCGCCGTCCACCTTGCGGTACTGCCGCTGTAGGAAGTGGTCCTTGCATAGGGAATCCATGTAATCTGGTGACAAGAGAAAATGTAAATTTAGCAAAGATTATCTTTTTAACATAGGTTTTAAAAAAAGCAACTAGGTACATATTGGAACACTTAAAATATAAGATGAAGAAGGACACAGCGCTCATTAATTGTATGAAACCATAGCCTTCCGACCTTTTTTCGGTCATAGTGGCCAATCACAACAGAAACTACCTAAGTACGTAGTGTTAAAACTAAAGTTAGTAAATAATTTGAAAAAAAACCGGTTAAAAGCGAGTTTAACAGTGTTTGTGAAAATTTTAACTACCTATTATGATTCATGTGATACAGTCCACTGACAGACAGACGGCCGGACAGACCGCAAAGACTTAGTAATAGGGTTCCGTTGGTTACTCTTCGGGTACGGAACTCTAAAGAGATGATATTCTTGCTTGATTTTTGATGATAGATTTCCGAACGTAATGTGTCCTAATTACTTTACTGACGGAGGTAAAGTAATTAGGACATTACGTTCGGAAATCTACAGTCAATGTAGAGAAAGAAGCTGCACTAGACGACAAAAAACTCATTAATTTACTTAATAAAGTCGATGATACAAGTGAGCTTGAGCATCGATCAATACGTACAGTCTTGAGAGACGAGACGACAATAAATTATTACCCTGCCAAACTGAACAAGGTGGATACGGCGCAAGACAAACATTCAACTTAAGTCCGCATTGACGGACATTCGATTAACTTTACCCTCCGGAGGGTGACAAGGGACCCCAAGACTTAATATGCCTTGTATATGGAAAGTAAATTACGAAACAGGTAGGACCTGTTCGGGTTATACCTTGCAATTCTATACAATTCCAAATGCAGCTCTGACTGATGTTGAGATAAAAACATATTTATAAATATGTAAATATATATATAAAAAATGAAAAATTAGTAATCAAAAATCAATATGAAAAATTTTATTTAAAGAAATTCAGATAGCATTGGTTCCAAAATGCATCATAATTTAGTTATATTGCTGATTTCCTCTGCCAAATTACTCAATGAATCTTCATCATCTATGTCACGAACTATCGCATTCCATATATTTATCACGTACTGACAAATTTGAAATACTTTCACACGTTATTTTGTCATTTCCAATCTAAATAAAACTCTTAGCTACATGTTTAAGGCTTCAAATCGTGTTGATCTTGTTTCAGATATTAACGAGATAAAGATTAGATATCTGAGGCAGCTTATCTGTTGGTTTTGTGCCAGTCTTCAGGAAGCTACCGAGCGTACAGAACCACGTGCTAGTCGCAGACTTTTGTCTGCATTTGTAGATATAATGTGAGTTAATTCTTTGTTTGTACCATCATCCACAGCCTGACTTCAACCACTGCTTAGCATAGCTTCTCTTTTCTCGTGACAATCTTTGCCAAATTTTGAGAATACTTTAATTGAACTTTAATGTCTGGTTGTAACTAATTTAAACATCACTTGATACGAAGACGATTCCAGGAATTTCTTAAATCTCTACAAATTATCATAATTTCAACTAGGTTCAATATTACCATTTTTCAATTTTAGGTACAACTGCACTATAGTTCTGGTGCTGCTAATCCTGGTAGCTGGTACATCATCAGCACCGTTCTCACGCCAGTTCAGGGCCATGGTGTCAGGTGTGACCACAGGCCTGGAGGTTCCCACTGACGCCATAGCTGGCATTGGAGTGGGAACTGGCTCTTTACAGTTTGTGGTAAATGTGCATACGGATAGTAATGGAAATATAGAAGTGTATACGAATTAAAGTGCTGAAGTTGAAGAACAGTGTTTTGTGCCGGTGTGTATGTGAGAGTATTACTAATTTATTGAATGCAAAAAGAAACGTTTTTATTGTAGACTTTAACGGCCATTAAAAACGAGAGGTAGGATGTGTTATTTAAACTATATAAGAATAAACTACGAAAATCAACAACGACATTCCACTACAACTTTAAATGCCAAACGATACCGATAAGTCAGAAGAAAGTAAGAATTCAAGAGTCCTAAAGCCAGGCAAAGAAATATCTCTGAGTAATCAACTTCAATTTGAAGATAACCGAGATATTACTCCGTGAGATCACAACGAAAGCGTGTGAAAGATAAAAGACAAGATAAGGGAATGGTAAACGCCATGCAGTTTAATAGTTATCGCAATATACAAACATTACTATGGATGCTTGCGAAAGGGATCGGAACGCTTTGACTTAAGAGAGAATAACATTGAACAAAATGGTAAATGAAAGAACAGAATTTACTAAAAGACTAGGAATGAGATATGAAAAAAAACTATAATTAATTCCAAAGATATACTAATAAACCACGTGCCTTAAGATTAATTAAGGTTGATTGGATATTCGAATCAAACGAACGTCCTGCATTTAGATGAAAATAGAGGTACTTAAGAAGTTAGTAATATACTGAGATTTCAGCAAGTATTTAATATAGAAACTGTTTTAACTGAAGGAATTTAGTTCAAAGGAATAGCATTCAAACAGATCCAGCGTTGAATTTGAGAACATCAAACAAGATGAACTGCATGAAACTCAAGAATCCGGCGTTTAAGCAAATACTGAAGTATTTCGCTCTGAAAGATATCGTTTTATCGCAGAGATAAGTAGAATAGGAAATAACTATAGTACGTTGAAGTTATGACGGATTATTGTTAGGGGAATCCGAACACTCCTTGACGGATAAAACTGTGAATGACTTAGATGATGATAATTCTCTCTAAAAATTCAGGTAATAAGTGGGAATTTTGGTAACGAATGTGATCAAAAAATAGTAGATTATACAACCAGTGAAAAAAGAAAAGGAATTTAATTCGAGGGACTAAGTTGGATCCCGAGAGCAGTGAAGGATTCTAGAGTAGAATCCCGAGCGTAGCGAGGTATTCTAGATTAGAATCCTGAGCGAAGCGAGGGATACAAGGACCGAGATGAATTATTTTTTTTACGAGTTGTGTAGTCTACTTTTTACCATTGACTGCGAGAAAATAAATAGTAGTATAGTATTAGGTCCCCACCTATGAAATCAGCGTATTGTATGGAGAATTTTAAAGAAGTTGCATTTTTCATACTAACATTTTCTTAATTTATTTAACAATTATGAACACTAATGTTTTAAAACTTTTATGCAGTAATGTTTAAAAACTAAGATAACGTATGCCACTTAGATTAAGCAACAAAAATATGTTTTGGCTAAGTTAAAACAAATATAGTGGTAATTTCTGCTAACAAAAAGAGGAGTCATTTTTAAGGTATTATTTTTGTTTATAAAACTATACGTAATAAGGTTTTTTTTTACCATTGGCTGTCTAGACGGTCATTATTCGATATAATATCAAGTAATTAACAAATATTTTAATTAATAGAAGTGACGAGGTTCTCTATTTGTGAGAAAAAAAAGAGCCAATTTCATAGGTGGGGACCCAAGTATAGAACTAATAGAACCCATGACCAGAATAGAACCAGAATAGAACCCGTGGCGCGTTCTATTAGCAGACACAATATTTATCACATTTTATTTTATAGTCGGTATTAAGAGAACAAAGGATTAATTTATAAACTTTTTTTAATTTAATTTTATAGCTTTATAGAATAGCTCCATTTAGCCAGCCAGTACGTACTTTCAGCACGTTTTATTAATTTTTGTACGCATTTCGTATATATTCGTGCTAGTTCCAAATTAAAAATGTTTTTATTCAATCAGTGACTAAAAGACAGTTTTATTCACTGTTAACGATGAATTAAATGCCCTTTTTCGAGTGGCAATGGTAAAAAAAGAGATGTTATAAGGTGGACACTTTAAGTTAAACTCTGCTACTTTTCTGCTAGAAAGAAGAAGTAGTAAGGACAGTTAAAAGGTCATTAAGTATCATTAGTCAAACACAATTCACAAAATGTAAGCGAATTTTGTATTGAACTACTAAAGGATGATTCACGTTACACCGTGCGGCCACCGAGCCTTGGCCGGCCGGGGCACGTCCACCGGGCTAGTCATTCATGCTACACCGGGCTGTCACCGTGCCGCCACCGAGCCCGGTGGCACGTCCGGGGCACGGCCGAGGCACGGCCGGGGCACGTACGGGGCACGGCCAAGTATGGATCAGTTCATACAAAAAGTATACTATAGATATTTGACCGTGCAATTGTTTGACCGGCAATTGTTTCCCGGCCGGGGCACGGCCGTGGCACGTCCGAGCCCGGTGCACACGTTCATGTTACACCGTGTCGCCACCGGGCCGAGCCCTGGCCGTGCCCCGTCCGTGCCTCGGCCGTGCCTCGGCCGTGCCCCGGCCGGGGCACGGCCGCGGCCCGGTCTAGCATGAATCACTTCATACAAAATGTATGCAACAATCTTTGACCATGCCCCGGCCGTGCCACGGACGGGGCACGGCCCGGTGGCGGCACGGTGTAACGTGAATCATCCTTTGTGACTTTGATGTAAAACACCATTTAAACAATGAATTGTCTGTTTCGTAATTGTTTGAAAACTACGTAAGTGACAAGGATGATAATATGTTTCCAATATAAAACGATATTTGTTGTAAAAGTGAAGTTTTGGATGTTATTCGATTCATACGGTGAGGACGCACGTATGAAACGAAAATACAAGTGTCAGAATTTAATAAAAAATTGTACTTGTATCATGTTTGGGTTTATTCCAGACTAGTGACTCGCCCCAGCTTCGCTTTGGTAAAAATTATACAGCTAAACCTTTCTCATGAATCTTTGTAATTATTATACCCATTGTGTTTTATGTATGTGTTTTATGTGTACAATTACTGTATGTACCGTACTGTCCCACTGCTGGGCAAAGGCCTCTCTCCATTCCTTCCAACGGTCACGATTTTTTGCTTCTACTTTCCAATCTTTAAGGAAGACATCCAGGTCGTCCCGCCATCTCCTTCGTGGTCTGCCGCGGCCCTGGGTCACTGTGTGACACCAATCCTGTGTTTTACGGGCCCACAGCTCTGCCCAGTTCTATTTAAGTTGGGCAGCCTTTTGAGCCACATCTACGATTTACATTTTGGAGCGCAGTCGAACGCGATCTGTTAATTGAACACCTAGTATACTGCGCTCCATTGTGCATTGGCAAACCTTGAGTTTGGACTTTTGGATGTTTGTCATAAACCAAGTCTGTGCACCATAGGCCAAGATAGGGAGAATACACATGTCCATCAGCTTACGCTTCAGTGATATGGCCAAAGTGCCTTTAAATAACTCCTTCATGGACCAGTAGCTCTTCTAGGCATTTTCTGTTCGGCGCGTTATTTCTTTATATTGCCTTGTCTGGAAAGAGACAACTTGGCCCAAATAGAATATTTTCCCCGCCTACGTGTATGTTGTATGGTGTACAATAAAGAATAATAATAATGAAACACTTTGTATATTGGTGAAAATCACATGAAAATCCGCTCAGTAGTTTTTGAGTTTATCGCGTACAGACGTGGCGGAGGACATTGTTTTATAAAATGTGGTGATAGTGGTTTATTTAGCAGAATATTGTACGGGGGAGTAAATAAAAAACAGTGAGCAAATAAAAAGTGCATACTGACAGTGATAGGGGTCGATCCATTTGTTTTAAAACCGTTATGCTCAATCAGTTAGCATTATTGTACCGTTAGCATAGATGACCCGTAACATTTCTGATTACTACATCTATTTACTGTGTGTATGATTTTGAAACACAAAATGTGTCTGTTAAAGCTTGTTGTGTCTTTTTATATTTTTTATTAAAAATAATTATATTTTAAGAGTAGTGTTTTTATTTCTCACTAGTTTTTTCTCGTACCTTCGAGGAGCTCGTGGCTAAAGTAATAACAGCCGCTCGGGTCGATCGATCAGGTTAAGCTACGCTTGCCGGGGTTGATACATGAATGGGTTGACTATCTTTACATACAGAGACTCCTCCGTGCTTTGGAAAGCGCGTTAAGCCGTTTGTCCCGGCTGTCAATCGTGGATCTTTGACAGTCGTTACAGGTCGTCAGAAGCCCGAAAGTCTGACAATCAGTCTTACCAAGGGGTATCGTATTACAAAGTAACTGGGTTGTGGAGATCAGATAGGCAGTCGCTCCATGTAAAATACTGGTATTCAGCTACATCCGGTTAGACTGGAAGCCAACCCCAAGATAGTTGGGAAAATGCTAGGCAGATTGATTTTGTCACGTACCTTCGCTTTTATGTAACCGCGCATTTTTTTAAGAAAAAGAGTAAGTAATCTATTAGTAGTAACAGCTTGTAGCATGTAGCTTTCTGTTGATTAAATTGTGTTCACATTCGGATATCCTCATACAGATATTAATAATAATAATAAAATAAAAGCCTTTATTCGCTGACTAATTAACCAACTTCAAAATGGAGGAAGTTACCAATTTGGATGTTTATATATGTTTTTTTTTTTAATTTCGGAAGTCAGTGTTTCTGGTTTTGTTTCTACATTTTTTGACACCGACTGCTGAAATGAAAGTTATTTTGCACTTTATTTGTTGTTTTGGAAGTCGGTTCTATTTTTATGTAAAAAAGTTATAATTTTTCACTTAAGTTATAATTTTTCACTTTAACAATGCCTATTAATTTTTGCGATAGCAGTAATCGCGGTTGATTTACTGTCATTTTTTGAAGAGCTCCGTTGTCTCCGAAACTCATCATCAGATCTATAAGAGATTTAAGTGGTACCATTTCGAAACCATCCCCATTCGAACAAAAGAATTTTGCAAATCTGTCTATATATGACGAATTTATGCCCGGACATACATAATAGTTTTTACTTGGTATATATTTTGTAGTTTTTAGCATGACAAGACTTGTTGCGCCGACCCCAAATAAATTGGGATAAGGGCAAGGGAATGATGATGTTTTGTAGTTGTCAGCAACCAGTTTTTTGGTTAGGTTATCCTTCGACAAGGCTTCCCCAAGTTTCTTCCACACATCTCTGTCACGAGCTAGTCTTCTCCATCCTTACAGAGATTACTACCCATAGATTTAAGTTCGTGTCTAAAGTTATGTAACTTTTTGGTATACAATACAGTTTATTCTATTCTAAGTATTTTGCTTTCCTACTAGACTTACCTTGTAATGGTGTGAATGCTGATATTGCCCTATGTGTAATATTTCAACAATGATGGGAACAATGAGCACCACCCCTAGCTACCCACTCCCAATAACCATTTATTAGTTCCCGAAGATTGGCGGAATCAACCGATGTCAGCCCAAGCGGTCACGTAGAATGGTGGATGGGCACGGCTGATGAGGAACTTACTACTAGTCGATCAAATCAACGGTAATGTCGGTTCAGGAGGAAAAATGTGAAAACAAACTCTGTGGTAACCTTAGACTGTGGTTTCTGTTTGTTTGTTGTGCAAACTTTTGTATACAGGACGGAAAATACTTTGATCTCTTTTTTCTCATTCTAATTATTTAAACACGCATTTTTTTTCTGAATACAAAACTGCCAGCATTTAAAAGGGTTCAAAACTTTAATTTGACTATTCAACACATTTAATCACTTTCAACTATCTATACTACTCCTAATATTATGAATACGAAAGTTTGAAATGGATGTATGTTTGTTACTCAATCACGCCAGAAAGGCTGAACGAATCTGGATGAAATTTGTCACAGAGATAGATTATAGTGTGGAATAGCAAATGGGCTATAATGGGGGAAGTATTAAGCTGACGAAATTTAAAACTCATGAAGCTACGGGTTAAAATTTTCTTTAAAAAAATGTAATGGCCATGCCTATTTTTTTTTAGTAACAACACTAATGTGACCTGGACTAATATTATTGGTACCAAAAAAAAACAACCGACTTCCAAAAAAGAAAATACACTAAAAATTTAAAAATAACTTTAATTTCGGAAGTCGGTGTTTGTATTTTATTTCTTCGTTATTTGACACCGACTTCTTTTTTGGAAGTCGGTTGTTTATTTTTGTAAAAAAGGTTTTTTTTATTTTTAACTTTTTAGTTGTTATACCACAGAACTAAAAACCCCAATAACATGTAACGTGGCATTTAAAAATACTCGTAAATGGAGAACACCAAAACGTCATCGAGGTATACGTATTTTTCGTTTTTGTTCAGTTTCTCAAAAAGCGCTGATGCAATTTCGATAAAATTTATATGGGACCACCTCGAGAGTATTTTCTTTCGGATAAAAAAATAATTTTTAAAATCGGTCCACAACTGGCGGAGAAATCGGCGGACATATATCAAAAAAAAAAATTAAACCTAACATACATACAGTCAAACATAGAACCTCCTCCTTTTTCGAAAGTCGGTTAATAATAATTATTACTTACTTATAATCCATCGGATTGTTATTTGATGATTTCCCATTCTATAAAAAAGGTATTATTTACACCTACGTAGGTATATAGAGTAATTGGAGTGCGTGATAAGAAAAGTTTGCTTTCTTAAACATAGAAAAACCCGTAACAACGAGCCGAGCCCATCAGGTGGGTAATAAACGCTACAAGTGTACACCAAGCAGACATAACATCACGTAATATTTACTGCCCATCCTCCCTTCATCCCTCCATCCCTCGCGTTAAATTATAATGAGGCTATCCCACTTCTGATATGCAGTTGTGGGATAGACTCATTATAATTTTATTTACTTCGGGATTTAGTGTTAATGGTGGTTGTTATGTTTCATGTGAATTTTTGAAGTAAAGAGATAATTCAAATGAAAAAAATGTTATATTAGGTATGCTGTACGAGGACGTTTCCTTGTCCATCTTTTTTTAAATCCTGGATAGGCTCGTGCTTGACCACTATCTCACCTGATGGTAAGCGATGATGTGGTCGAAGATGGAGCACGCTTGGCTAGAAGTTACCAATTCACTCTTGACTTAGACTGCCAGGTTGTAGCTATCAGGAAACACAGACTCTGGCTGGATTCTTTAGCTGTACGCACAATGAATGTATTCCCAAAACGTTTTGTGCGTGTGGATGGGATGTTCACCATGTACCGGTGGGTCATCGCCGTACGTCTAGTGGTCTGATGATGGAACGGGTTTGGCGTGTTCTACATAGCTCGGTCTCTCTCTCAGAATGGAATAATGATGGCACTAACACGTCGCAGTAATTCCCCTGTTCGAACTTCTTACCTCCTAGACCTACTCTCTTCCTCTTAGGCTCCGCGGACAAATCCGGGTTGTCGAATTGAAGCCCGACGACAACCCGGGTTGCCAGCCGATTTCTTTTTTTTTTCACTTATTTAAACTTTTTTTTTGTCAAACTCACAGGTGAGTTTCAGTGCCTGAGAGGTTCCCTACCGCTAACTTTAAGTTGTATCCGGAAACACCTAAGTATTATAAGTATTATTTAGCAGTAAGATAATAAGTAATCGTTATCATTATCAACAAAAAAAACAACAGTTTTGTTGACATTTGAATAAGTTAATAAATGCCGTAATTAAATAAAAAACTTTTTTACAAAAAATACAACCGACTTTTAAAAAAGAAAATACACTAAAAATTGAAAAATTATTTTAATTTCGGAAATCGGTGTTTGTATTTTATTTATTCGTTATTTGACATCGACTTCCGAAATTAAAGTTTTTTTTTTAAATTTTTTGTTAATTTTCTTTTTTGGAAGTCGGTTGTATTTTTTGTACAAAAAAAAATATTTTTCACTTTTTAGTTGCTATACCCCAGAACTAAAGCTAAATATTAAACTCACACCCGAATTGATAACCCCAATAACATGGAACATGTAATTTAAATATACTCGTAATTGGAGGAAACCAAAACGTCATTCATGTAAACATGTTTTTGGTTTTTGTTAAATTTTTCAAAAAGCGCTGTAGCAATTTCGATAAAATTATTGGGAACTCTTCTACTCTTTGGGATAAAAAAAGAATTTTGAAAATAGACATACTCGTACATAAACCATACATACAGTAAAACATAGACGGTTAAGAACAAATAAGTAGAAACTAAATTTTCGCCCTCTATAACCACCAAAAAACAAAATGTATGGGAAGCGCCACATCTGACATACATAATATCTCCGTCCCCTCCCTCTCTAAGATCAAAGGGACCTTTCCACCTCCGTATACCCATACCTACCCTTCAGGCCTACATTAATCCATTTAATAAGCGAGGGCCACAAACTTGGGGCTCTCCCTGTACCTACACATTGACCCACATACGAAATCAGACAGGCATTTGACGTACATTGCTCGCTCGGTTCTACTACTCGTCTCGAACGCGCATCTTCGAGTCAGCTATGGAATGAGAACAATTACGATACATGATTACTGTCTGGCCATCGTTTGGGTCAATAGTTATGTACCTATAGCTAGTTGGAATAAGGTGTATTTTTAATTGGAACAATTACACGTATAGTTATGGCTCTTTTCTGACGTAAGTTCACAGCTGTTTTTCCCAAAGGGTTTGGCTAAGGTGTGTTTTCATAGGTTAATCATTTGCAAACTATGGGGCCCCATGGAAAAGTGTCAGCCCTTACTGTTTTGGTTCGGAATATGTATGGGATTATTCGTCCTGTCTACCTAGGTATATAAAACGTAAAGCATTCGTTACTAACGAAATGCAATATTTCTATTCATTGTAATACATAGTTCCTTCAGCAATAAGCAATTTATTTTCCCAATCCGACTGCGGCAAAGCCCAAAAGAAGGGTAATGTTTTGCTTAAGGTGGACAATCGGCATGGTATCACAAGAAATATAACATAAGGATGTCAAGTTCCGTAGCAGTATCTACTCAATTATAAAATTACTAGCGATCCGCCGTGACTTCACACGGGTACAAATTATACACACAAACCTTCCTCATTTATCGCTTTTTCTATTAGTGAAAACCGCATTAAATATGGTTGCGTGTTTTAGGAGGAGTTAGCGAAGAAACAGACAGACGCAAGATATATGTATTTACATACCTATGTGATATGTAGAGATAAGATAGACGGTGGGATGATATGGCTAGAAAATAATTGATAACTGAGATGAAGACCTATGAAATATAAGTGTGTGAACAAATATCGCATTTTTAACACACTTTCATTATCTTCACCCGACTAATTATGTAAAAGATCTTTAAAGTTAAATTTGACCTATCTCCCGGTTTGTGATTGAGTTGTAATTTTGTTTGTTTAGCAGTACATGTTTAGTTTGGACGACAACGCATGGTTAGTTAAGTGACGTCATTCTAAATACAATATGGCCGACTCCCGAAGATGACAGACTAGTTTTTTTTTATGCATTACCATGAAGTGGGTATCAAATGTAAGGGTCTGCTGAGAAGAATACAAGAAAAACGTGTTCTGTTAGTTTTTTTTTACGATATTTTTAAGTTAAAAAGAGAGAAAACAATAAAAGCCATTCACGAAACAAATCTCTGAAACAAACGTTTACAAGCACCTCACAGCTATTCAACAAACCTCACTAAATATTACATTATAACAAAAACCCCGGCACGAGCCAACCCTAGCTCGTCCTTCTAATTTGCTCAGGCTTTTTGTCTAACCCTCCAACGGTGGTAATAACCCAGTTTTTACCTAAGTCTACCTTTATACCGTTACCGGACGAAGGGGTATTTGCCGACTCTTTGAATGATGTGAAAATATAATAATCCCTACTAATATTATAAATGCGAAAGTAACTCTGTCTGTCTGTTAGGTTTTCACGCCTAAACCACTGAAACGATTTTAATGAAATTTGGTACAGAGTTAGACTAGACCTTGGGAAAGGACTTTGACGTAGCTACTCGTAGTATACTAAAAAAACCTGGCACTCCGGGAGTACCATCAGAAGTGAAAACAAATAACTTGAACAAAAATGCCCAACGTGCCTCGCGATCCGCTACGAGTGCTACGACGCATAGCGTTGTAGCACTCGTAGTGACTCGCGTAGCGGTGTCGGTGACGCGCGAGTTCAATTGTTCTTTCCCATCTCAAAACTGCCCAACGCGCATAGAGAAGTTTTCACTTCAATAAAGTCAAAAATTGGCGCTCGTTTTTAAAAGGGTCTTGTAGGTATTTGTTGTATGTACATACGTGGTAAGGGTGTCTGGCTGTCTGTATGTATCTGTGTGAAGGATTTAAGAGCAGACATATCGCAGGTACGGGCTAAGTGTAAGTGGGCTGTGAATATACATGAGGACTGAGTACCACTTCACGGAATACGCTGCGACACGACTTTATCCGACTTTCAGTCTGACAATAATACTTTCATGACTTTCAGATTATGATAAGACGTGCTGGTTTTACTGAGACTGGAACCTATGTTTGATTACCTACTAACACTACAATGTAGATTGCAAAAACTTAAAAAAGAACCGGCCACGTGCGAGTCGAACTCGCGGATGAAGTGTTCCGTACCAGCGTACAAGATTATACGCGTCTAATTGTTGCCATTATTAAAGTAAAAAAACACATTTTCAGTTTTCTTTTAATTTAATTTTTATTATTTGTTGTTATATCGGCAACAGAAATACACATTCTGTGAAAATTTCACTCTCTATTACTAAATAGAGTCCCGTTGGTTACCCTTCGGGTACAGAACCCTAAAAATCAGTCAAGAGCGAGCCCGACTCGCGTGCAGTTTAAACGATCGAACTTTATTTTTTTATTTTCCTACTTGCACTCCAAAAGTGACCCCCATATTCCAAATTCATTTATTTATGTTACACATCCGTGTTTGGATTACAGATATTCATGTGTATAACAAATTTCATCTCAATCGGTCCAGTAGATTGGCAGCAAATTGCTTCTGACAGACGGACAGACGGACAGAAACACGAGTCCTGGGTTTCCTTTTTTTTTAATTTGGACTTTCGGAACCCTGGAAAGAGTAACCATGTAGTTTATATTCGCACTAGAACTTAGAACCTAGATGTCTTCCTTGAGATTTGGAAAGAGTTAACACAGAACCGAGAACAGTGGAAGGAATGGAGGCTAGGCCTTTGTCAAACAGTAGGACAGCACGGGCTACATATCTGTATATATTAAATTCAAAGTCCTGTCTGACTGACTAACTGATCTGTCTGACTGACTAACTGATATATCAACGCAAAGCCTAAACCGCTGGTCCTAGAGACATGAAATTTTGAGGGTGTGTCACCCGTTTTGAATGGAGCGGTAGGGTGCCTCAGACTCTTACTGACTAAAACCCACCCCTGTTCCTTCCTTGCCTGAGTGCCCAGGGGAGCGGTAACTCTGTTACGAATTTATCCGCTACCCCTTGGCATGCAGGCGCCGCCGGCCATGATGGGCTCCGTCAGTGGTGGCTGTCATTGTTTTTTTTTTTGAATAATTGTATGTGTACTAAATAAATAAATAAATATTCTCTTTGCCTGAGCCTGGTGCTGATCGGACGGCGAGCTACCCATTACTCGCCGTCCGCAGGCCCGCGTCTACGGTGGCCGGAGATCGTCTTGCGACCTCCGACGCCCAGGGCGTCTCCTAAGTAATGCATCCCCTAAGGGGTTAAAGTGAAGTTTGTACAAAACTTTGTCATTTTTTCTTCGTCGTCCCGAATTCGAAGCCACGTGCAGAAGCTGGTACCTATAATATATCAAATAAAATATATAGATACATATTCTGTGGCTGCAGAAGTCAGAACCAATGAAAGTGGAACATTCCCAGATAAGCGTTTTCACAAGCTCTTCTAGCACTAAAAAGATGTAAAATACTCTAGCTGTTCCCTTCACCAGATCGTATAACACAAGGTCTGCCCGAATTATGATTACTCTGTTTTTACAGACCGTAAACCAGCGTCCCTCGTAAATAACGTTTAATAGAGAATATTTAATTTAACAAAGTGAAGCTGCCCCTACTATTTTCCTTTTATTATAATTTATTACTCTCTGTGCCTGTAGCCATGGAGTTTATTTTTAATTTATGCTTTTGTCTCTTGTGTTTAGTCTTCTAAGTACTTTTAGAATTTTATTAAAAAACAAAAGAAGTTTTGTCTTCTCTGCTCTTCCGCCACAGTTTTGACAGTTTCTTTGTAATTCTACTAGTCCTACTATCATACTAATATTATAAATTAGAATGTATGTTTGTTTGTTACGCTTTCACGCGAAAACTACTTAACCGATCATCATGAAACTTTGTACACATATGCTTGGAGGTATTAAAAGTAACATAGGATACTTTTTATGAAAAATTTTTTTTTTTACGAAAGATACATAAACGCGGGTAAAACCGTGGGCGGACGCAAGTTAATATTATCTACGACATGTTTATATGTTTGATATCAACTTGATAACTGCCAAGTAACCAAAAATATCGTAAGTTATGGTAACACACTCCATATCGAGTCAATTACGCGTAAGACTCACTGGCGCGTGAAATGTGCGGTGTCACCGTAACCCTCGCGAGAGAAGACGCGTGGCGCGCATATACGCGTTATATATGCGTTGTATGATATGGCACATTAATGCTCGCTTCGGTTATTCTAAAAAGTGACGTGTGATGAGGAAAATAGCTTTAAGTAGATGTCAATGCTGAAGCTGACTATATTTTTAGGGTTCTGTATCTACGCAAGGGAGCTGGCAGACCCTATTGCTAAGCTTTCGCCGACTATCTTGTGTCTAAGGCTTTTCTAAACATAGGAACAAGCCAGTAGAACATTATACAGAATACTATGTTACTATCCAGGCAAAATAGTGAACATTAGTACTATTTTAACAATTTTAGTGGCCCCTACTGAATCTTAGAGCGTGAGATCGACTCCCAACGTCCCAGTATTATATCTGGAACAAGTCCACTTCTCTACGACTGCTGTAAGCCAGAATCTACTGAGGCGGGCAACTAGAAATCGCCGAGAAAATGAATCTCAACGAGTACCAGAGAAATGATTCAACTATCTCATTTCCCAGTATTTTAACGTAACACAAAATTAATTAGCATTGCTGGAATTGCTACTAAACGTAAGCTGTTCAAATACGGGTTCCATCCCGAATGTAATAAAAACAAAACGGATATAAAGGAACCTACACATCACAAACGTCACCACTAAATCGCTTCAAAAAACCCGTGTGTACACCCCTTAGCACTACAGACAACACTCGAAACTAAAACTCTCGAGGAGCGAAAGAGAGCGCGATACATAAGTGCTTAAGTTAGAGCAGATAAAAAAGTTTCCAACTTGCAATAATGCACTAACTTGCTGTGGGCGCTACGAACTAATACAATGTTCTTGTTTGAGTGTGCCAACACGTGTATACATAGGTTTACAATCGATTGTGGGATTAATTGCTACACTTTTAATTACTTTTTTTCTCACGTTCAATTTCTAGTCCACTTGACGTAAATAAGTGATGCTGAAGACTTTCGTAAGATAATATGTTTAAGGTTTTATATATGAAACCTTTTAGTCTATCGGATAATGGTCTGGAAAGCACTTCACTCATCCTAAACGAAGTCGGGAGTACACCCTCTTTAGAAGTAGGGAGTAAGAGGGAGATGTGGCGGAGGGGGGTGAGGCGAGGGTATCGACCCGGGCTCAGTACCGCTGGGTCGTTCACCCCGCGCCCCGCGTAGCCCGTAGCCCGTAGCAGCCTACGCCGTAGCCTCGTAGCAAAGGCATTTTTTTCCTCTTTTCCTCTGTTTTGCTCCAATATTGAGCCTGTTTGTTATTTGTTTTCAGG
The DNA here is from genome assembly GCA_951329385.1 of Polia nebulosa. Lineage (NCBI taxonomy): Eukaryota > Metazoa > Arthropoda > Insecta > Lepidoptera > Noctuidae > Polia > Polia nebulosa. The sequence goes on along the minus strand of OX589592.1, from coordinate 2,271,339 downwards.
ACAATGTAAGTATTAGAGTAGAACGCTTGTCGTTATGGGTTTTCGTTACAAATTCAACAGGGCTTAGTATTGCGGAGGAAGATATTTTTATGGCTCTTTGATGAGTGCCGCCGCTTAGTGGGAGATATGAATGGAAGGTATAAGATATACCTACGATTACGTCAGTGAGTTACATTTGTACGCATGTTTTAATTTAGAATGAGGATATAAGCATCATCTAGGTCTCAACATCCCGTTTTTACTGGGTCTTGTCTTGTGTTGGTAGTAATAAGCAGTTTTCTTCTAAAAACTTAACATGTTATAATGTCTCCTAGCAGAAATCCAATCAACAGTGCCACCAACCAGGGTGCAGGGTGCCAGCTGCGGGTGCGGTGCCAGTTACTCACACTTCATCAATCTAAGCGGTGGACCCGCTTGGGGACGGCACTTTATATTCATCGCGCCTGGAATATTAAACATCTTTGATACTTTAAATGGATGAAATTATGGGTAGCCAGAGAATCTAATATAACATACACAGTTGTAACACAAATGTAAATATAATCATAGGAATTATAATAGTAGGCAGTTACCTAATGATCTATAAATATAAAAACGAAATATCACTCATTCATTCGATCACTGATTAATCACGACATCTTAAAAACTACTGATCCTTCGAAGATGAATTTTGGTACAGAGGTAAATTATGAATAGGAGACGTCAGCTAAGGAAGGATTTTAGGAAACTCTCCCCGTAAAGGCAGCTGAAACAGGGGGTGGAAGTTTGTATGCAAAATTTCAGGTTTTTCGTGGGTGGAGCCGCGGGCAGCAGGTAGTCTAATATATAAAAATCTCATGTCACGGTGTTTGTGGCTGCACTCCTCCGAAACGGCTCGACGTTTGCCGGGTCAATTAGTTATATTATATTTGCTACCAACGAGTTCTTAGTTACTTTGGTCATATCGACTGGAGACAACCAGATAACTTATAAAAACTGATTGTAGTGGGATAAACGAACGGAAAAACTACGCGGGTGATCACCTACCCGCTGGTCAGACCAGATCAAGGAATTAACATGACTCACTGTGTCCACTGCCCTGAGAAAAGCCTACGACAGAGTGGAAGCAGCTCGTTAGTGAATCCGTGAAAGCTTTCCAGGACCGGCAGGACCGTCAGCAATGGAGAACTTGATAATGAAGGAGAAGAGACCTACTATATAGTCTATGATAAAATATTAATATAGACAAGCTTACCAGTAAGATGAAAAAATCACACACAAATACCTTCTTTATTTTTAGGGTTCCGAAAGTCCGAATGAAAAAATGGAACCCTTAGAGGATCCCTCGTGTGTCTGTCTGTCTGTCCGTCTGTCCGTCTGTCACAGCCAATTTGCTCCGAATCTGCTGGACCGATGGAGTTTAAATTTGGTACTCACATGAATATCTGTGACCCAAATGCGAACGTGTACTTTATAAATTAATTTGGAATATGGGGGTAACTTTTGGGGTGAAAATCGGAAAATTAAAAATTAAAGTTTTTGAAACTGTGTTGTGCGACATATCAAATGAAAGGGCACATTGTGAGGGTCCCGAATACATTTTTTTCATAATTTTAAAATATATGATTTTGAAGTTATTTAAGAAAATAGATGAAAAATTACCATTCGCCCCCTTATCTCCGAAAATTTTGAAAAAAATACAGAAAGTTGTTCTATACTTATAGATTACAGAAAAACATAGTTTCTGTAGGTTAGGTTAGGTAAGGTGGAGGCAGTTTAAAAAAAAACCTGAAAAAAAAATATGATTTGTTCGAAACACTTTGCGCACGAGTCCGACTCGCTCTTGGCCGTTTTTCTACATGAAAGTTATCTAGACGCGCTCTGACCCTTTATGAGATCCGGCCATAGCTATTGGAAAATTTTCATCAAAAGACGATTTTGTAAAAGGTACGAGTAACAAATCTACAATAACTTACCCAATATTAATAACAGCATTCATTTGCCACCTACTGTAGCTATTTAACAAGTCAGGTAAAACCAGGATAGTTGCCGCAAGGGGATAGTTTCCCCGATTGTAATTACTCTAGTTCGCGGGTGAATCGCAAGCTAATTTATTAATCTATCGAAAGACTCTCCAACTACCACTAAGTTGACCGTGTCGCATGTCTCTGTGCGATTGCATGGGAACGCAAAATGCGATCAAAGTTTTTGCGGGATAGATGGCCTGTTTCTCGGCGGGGCGGGGCCGAGAAAGCCCAAACGTAATTTATATGAATTAGGCAACTATCCTCTATGTATGGGATAGATATCCCAAAATATAGAGGTCCGCAAAAATCGCTAATACTCAGGAAATATTAAAGATAATATTTTTACCTTTTCATAAACGCGTAGATAAAAAACCAGAGTACCGGCCATTTTTACAAATAAAATATTCGGTTTTTCGTAGTGAAAGATATAGAGTGATTTCAAAAAGTGTGGCAACTGTCCTGGTAGAACCTTTTATAGATTGTTATACCATTTTTCCCAAACCCTTAGGGCTAAATTTATAAAAAAAACGACCCATCCCGGCTTCGCACGTGTACAAGTTATATCTACACGCAAGTCTTCGCCATACATTCCTTTTTTATCGTTCTTTCTATTAATGAAAACCGCATTAAAATCCATTACGTGGTTTAGGAGATAATGGAGAAACAGACAGACACGGAAAGCGACTTTGATTACTATTTAGGAGATAACCATGTGCTTAGTTTAAACACTGATTAGCAGGCAGCTTCATTCTAAATTTTCTACGTATAATTTGAATTTAGAATCCACTATCAGTATTTAAATTAGGGCCCTACTAACTGCCAATGACCTTGAGTGGTTAGCTTGCCTGTTCTGTGCTGAGCTTACGTAACGCGTCGTACGTCCACCCAGTAATAGAACTCGACCATCGAAGAGCGCTGTCCGAAATTAGACGTATTATTAATTTATTACACATAAAACAACAGGTATTAAACTAAACCACTTAAATTAAATTATAAATACGAGGGTCATTCAATAAATACTTAGCCTACAAAAAGTAAACGAAAATTTTGGAAAAGTGGCAATTTATTTTTCAACATAGTCTCCTTTTAGTTCGATACACTTAGCCCAGCGATGCTCCAACTTTTTTAACCCGTCCGAAAAATAGTTTTTGTCAAACTCTGCAAAATAGGCCTCCGTGGCGGCGATAACCTCCTCATTCGATCCATATCTATTCCCGGCGAGTGATTTTTTCAGATTAGGAAACAGAAAGAAGTCACAAGGGGCCAAATCTGGAGAATACGGTGGATGGGGCAGCAATTCGTAGCGTAATTCGACCAATTTGGCCATGGCAACGGCAGACGTGTGAACCGGTGCGTTGTCGTGGTGAAACAGCACTTTTTTCTTCGCCAGATGGGGTCGTTTTTTCTTTAATTCGGCGTCGAATCGGTCCAATAAATCGGCATAGTAAAGCCCTGTAATTGTTTTACCCTTCTCGAGGTAATCGATGTAGATCACACCTTGTGAATCCCAGAAAACGGTGGCCATAACTTTTCCGGCCGATTTTACAGTTTTCGCCTTCTTTGGAGCACGTTCCCCGGTCTGGATCCATTGTTTTGATTGCTCCTTGGTCTCTGGTGTGTACCAGTGGATCCAGGTTTCATCGACGGTCACAAAACGACGCAAAAACTCCGCTGGATGCCGCTTAAACAGCGCCAAACACGTCTCCGATGTGGTCTCACGGTTGCGCTTGTTTTCTGGTGTGAGTAAACGCGGCACCCATCGCGCCGACAGCTTTCTCATGCCGAGTTCCTCGTGAAGAATATGATGCACTGTTCCTTCTGAATGCCTACAGTCTCAGCTAGCTCCCGAACCTTCAATCGGCGATCTGCCAATACGAGATCATGGATTTTTTTAATGTTTTCCTCCGTAGCAGCTGTTTTCGGTGCACCTGGACGTGGTTCATCAAAAACCGACGTACGGCCACGTGCAAACTCGTTGAACCAATTCTTGACGGTGGCCATCGATGGAGAAGAGTCACCGTACACAGCATCCAAGCGCTCTTTGATTTCGATGCGCGTTTTCCCTTCCAAAAATAGGAATCGAATCACCGAACGATATTGCTCTTTTTCCATTTTTGTAAAACCGATCGACACGTTCGCTTCCATAAGTTGTCAAATTAAAACAAATGAAGGGATTGGAATGAAAATTTGAAAAAAGAATTAAAAAAGAATGTGCTACACTGTGGTAAAACTCTTTTGAAACTACAGCGCCCTCTGGCGATGAGGCTAGGTACTTATTGAATGCACCTCGTAATTAAATGATCTTTAAAATGGTGAAGGTTTCATAAAAATACGCTTTATAGTTTTTGCGTGATTCTCAATTCTTTATCCGCGTTAGACATAACGTTACAAATTAATTACACTATGTTATAAAAATATAATTTCAAATATTCACAGATCAAATTACGACGGAAATTGTTTAGAGTAACATATTTTTTTTTAAAAGAAATAAGACTAGTCGTTTAGACGTGATGTTCAATTAAAAACCATTAAAATTCGTATAACTGCGCCTTAAGGATGTGTAACACACATTAGGCACCCGTTTTAAAGGCACCTGAGTGAATGGCACCTGAGGTATTCCACAAACGGCACCTATAAATATTTTTCGCAGGTGCCATTAGTTAGCAAGTTTTATAAATTAGGGTGTTAGTGTCCTCAATCCTTATATGCGGTCCAGAAGAGGCTGGTCACGTTCAGTTAAGAGGACACAAGTGCCCGCGACACATCGCAGGTCTCCGTCGACGCCGTCATTAAATGGGCACGACACGGCCCGCGCTTGTAAACACCACGTTACTGCACTATCCGCCACTTTATGTGCGCGCTGAACTGCGAATAGGGGCCATTAAAACGAGAATAGAACACGTTTTGTGTGCTGTTAAATAATTGATTTTAGTAGCTACCTATGTCCATTATTGAGGAGGGAGCTTCTGTCAGCGGCTTCACCCGCGTGGAATTAATACTTCCCTTGTTATAAAATTATAACAGTAACTTTAATTATCTAAAGGTTTTGGTTTCCGTACGTCACGTGTTAGGCGACCACTGAAAATCAGAGCCGTGCTGTGGGTCCCCCACGGCATAGCATTATGCTGAGTGGAAGCCTTCTTGCCACAACCACGACTTGCAACTGCTTTTTATTTATTTATACCTACCTACTTAAATGTATATATGTTTTTGTTGTTAAACTTGTCTATACTAACATATGAATATAAGAACTACTAACACTATCGTTATGGGTTAAGTTAGCAAAATCGTATTGTTAAATACTTTTTCTTTTCTTTCCTATAACCCCTTTTTCACTCCCTTACGGGTTGAATTTTGAAAACCCCTTTCTTAGTGGATACCTACTCTTCACAAAGAACACACCATCCAAATTTCATGTCTCTAAGACCATGTATAGGCTGTGCTTTGATTGATGCATCAGTCAGTCAGTCAGGACTTTGAATTATATATAGATAGCCTAATAAACCCGACACACTATTCCTAAGCACTGCAACTCCAAAAACCCGAATTAACACCAAAATAACAGCAAAGGAGTACAAAATACCAACGGAGGAGTAAGAAATAACAGCGGAGGAGTAAGAAGTAACAGCAGATGAGTAAGATAAACAGCTTACCTGACAAAGTTACAACATTATTTTCAGCTGAAAGACGTCCACTGCTGGACTTAAACTTCCCCCAAACTTCGCCACATCGACCGATCCCGTGCCTCTCGCATCCAGTGGATTCGCGCGACCTTCACCAGGTCATCGGTCCTCCTTGTGGGAGGCCTTCCAATAAAGCGACGAATGAGTTGAAATGGGGGCTAGACTACGCTTAGACGGAGAGGCGGCACACGGCACTACGGCAGACAGATGGGCACCCACACGGCAGACCAGACGAAGCGGCGCGAACGATCACAGACATTTCTTGCTATACGGCTAACGATCGCAGACAGACCGGCACTTGACACCTACGCGGAGGGCTTTCACTATGCGTAGGTGTAACGAAAATGTGTGGTCTTTTGAATATTGCTGCTGCCCAGAGAAATTAATAACTCTATTTAAGAAAATAATAGGAGTAATAGAAGCTCGTAGCTAAAGTAATAACAACCGCACGAGTCAATCTCCAAGGTTAAGCAACGTTTGCCGAGGTCGGTCCGTGGATGGGTGACCATCTTAACATACCGAGACTCCTCCGTGCTTCGGAAAGCATGTTTAGCCGTTGGTCCCGGCTGTCAATCGTGAATCTTTGACCGTCGTTACGGGTCGTCAGAAGCCCGAAATTTTGACAACCAGTCTAGGTATCGTATAACCCAGTTACTAGGTTGTGGAGGTATTCGACATTTTAAGACATCATGTAACATGACATGACACAGACGTGTACTTAGAGTACGTTCATATTTCTGTACTAATATTATAAAGAGTGATTTTTTTTTTGTTTGTTTGTACCGAATAAGCTCTGAAACTACTAGACCCATTTTAACCACTTTTTAACCGACTTCAAAATAAGAGGTTCTATACAGGGTGTAAAAAGACACATCACAGAGCCGTTAACTACGCATACTGTACGTCTAAAATAGTTTTGCGCAATGTAACGCGAACACAGGCAAGTAGAGTTAAACCCCGCCCCTTTGCTCTAAGCCACGACCTACGTGGCTTAGAGCAAAGGGGCGGGGTTTGCTGTGGCTTAAAATGAATATCAAACTTATCCAACAAGTACCTTACTTGTTGGATACGTTTGATATTCATTGCGTTTTCGTAACTGCAAATTCGTAAATTCGAAATTTCGAAAAAAAAATCGAAAATTCAATTAATGTTTGTTTGGAAAAAAGTTTAGTAATAACACTTAAAATTCATTTTCGTAAAAAAGTAAAAAAAATATTGCGACTTTGACCTTCAATACCTCCAGAACCAGTGGTTTCCCAGGTATAGTCTAGTGGAAACAAATTATCCAAATAATAGGTAGAATATGTGGCTTTCGGCTTCGGAAACTGTTTTTGTACGCCTGCCATTTGACCCGTATGTATGTATTTATGTATGGCCGTTTGTCCGCGATTTTCTCGAAAACTGCTCCGGATCCGGTTTGGATGGGGTTTTATTCAAGTGCATATTTTCAAGGAAGACTTTATTATAAAATGCATTAGGATCTGATGAAGGATCTTCGGAGATAGACAGCAGAACTCTTAAAACCAAGAGCAAATGACTCGAGATAACTGCCATCATTTGTCTATGTATTGTTAACACAATTTAATGGGGAACCAAAACAAAAAAAAAAAAGTGAAAAATAAAAAATAGTTTTACAAAAAATAGAACCGACTTCCAAAAAAAAAACGAAAACAGTGCAAAATAACTTTAATTTCGGAAGTCAGTATTTTAAGTAAAAAAGTTTTTTTTATGGCAGTCGAGCTAAACTATCAGCGAGTAACATAGGCTACTTTTTATCCCGGGAACAACAACAGTTCCCGCGGGATAGGTCACGGGAGCAAAACTGCGGGCAAAGTGCTAGTCACCAATAATATTTAAATCCTAAGTTATAAGAAGCGAGCCGGAAATTCCACAACTAGAAGTAGTAGGTACCTAACCCAATTTTAATACACACATATCGAGAAACCCTAAATTGCCGATAGGAACTTAAAACGACATCTTACTTACAAATTCAAGCTAACCCTCCACTTAGGGCGCCTGGGGTGTCCAATAATACGCCAATAATGTACCGGGACGCACGTATTGCGTATTCTGAGCACGTTCCTATATTACTGAACGGTATTTACAATATACGTGCGGCTTTGCGTGTCTATCAAGGCCGGTATTATTATGTGCAGGAAATAATAAATTATTTATTGTTTACATTCATCATCAGTATATATAAAATTCAAAGTCCTGACTGACTGATATATCAACGCGCAGCCTAAACCGCTGGTCCTAGAGACATAACACACACATTTGGAGGGTGTGTTCTTTGTGAAGAGTAGGTATCCACTAAGAAAGGCTGTTTCGAAATTAATAATAATTATACTTTATTGATTCAAGTCCTTATGCTGTAGATCTAGCTAAAGTTCACAATAATTAAAGGCGCACAAAAGTTGAAACCCTGACTCCTAAACTAGGAATACCTGTGACTTAGGAGTCAGTGTTCTAGTGCCACTTGGACACTATAAACCTTTATAGAAATTAAGAGCTTGTAAGCTGCTAATATACAAAACAATATATTATTATGTAGTGATTTAAAAATTTTAAGAAAGTTTAATTAAGTTTAAAATTAAAAAGTCAAATGACTGTGTGGTTGGTTCTGTATGTTTGAGTGGGAATCGTGTGTTCTGTTTGCGTTGTGTGATTGTGTGTGTGGGACTGGGAAACGTGTGCTGTGTTTAGTGTTGTGTGAGTGTGATATGAGTAAATTCAACCCTTAAAGGGGTGAAAAAGGGGTTGTAGGTTTATAACGGGGAAGTACTAATTCTTATTTTTATAAAACCGAGCGAGGCGTAATGAGTTTTAAAAAATTGCAAAAGATAGTCGATTTCTGATACTCAAAAGATTAGTTATTTTTCTCATGCGCATTTGTTTTCCATGCGCCTTTGCTCGCCACTTCAATAGATATATTTTCTTTTAGCTCAAGATTAGAAGATTGCCCTAATGAAACACAATAGGCGCTATCTCTATCCCATTATAAATAATTTTGTCATTAAGAAAAATAACTATTTTCTGGAGGTTTATCGACAACTCTCAGTAGGTACTTCTTGTACTGAGAGTTATCAATAAAATTAAGTTGTCATTATTTAGGAATTCGTCAATATCACATACTCGAATACCCTATTATAGGGGATATATGATATATATAGAGAGATATATGTAGGTTGGTACCTTAACCTCTTAAAGGTGCCCCTTTCATGTGCTGATGCTGTTTTTGACAGGTATTAAAAAACCAGCGATTTACAATTTAGTGATGAAACCACCACTGGTCACATAACCTTACAAGGGATCAGGCAGACAGAGTTTGAGAAATCTGCATATAAACAGAGGACAGACTACAATCATTGAACAGTGACACGCCAGATAATACACCAGTCAGGTGGGAGGATTCGTTCTTTTCAATGATAGAACTTCATGCTTTAGTGCTCCGTGACAAAAATCAAATTATAAGCAACAGTAAAGAGAGATATACATATAAATAGAGATAAAGGTTTAGTTTTATTTGTATTTTAATTGAAGTTTTTGATTGTATTTTGATTGGTATTTTAAATTGTATTTTTGGTAGTCAATGCAAGTTAAGTATCTTTGTGGTAGTAACATTGCTTTGTCTTTATAGTTGATAGAGTGCTATTTACGTGATTTTGAATACATAAATAATTGTCGGTATATATTATATAGGTTAGTGTAAGTTAGTACGAATTAACTTACATTATCTACAATATATGTGTATATTTGCAATATATGTGTAGGTTTATTTGATACCTTAGTATAGGACATCTCGTATTCTTTTTTCTGTTTCTTACACACTTTTGTCTACATTTCTTTTTCACTTCTCCTATCGCAGGTCTGCTGGTAGAAATTTCTTAAGAAATAAGCAGTTCCTTTGTACTGTATTAACTATGTTTATTGTTACTGTGTCTCTGTGTGTACATAAATGATTAAATAAATAAATAAATAAATAAATTATCCGTTTAGACTGGAAGCCGTCCAAAACATAGTTGGAAAAAGTACCCATAGCATTTTCTAGACAGGATAAGGCTACGTTTGGGTTGGCTGAGTTGATGATGATGACTATACCTTATCCCACGCCGATTTAATATCGACCACCGATTTTAGCCTAAAGTTGAGCACCCCTGGTTTGCAGATCTTATCGCTTATTGGCAGTAAAAGGAAGCTGCCAGTAATAATTTTCCCCAAGTGCTGGATTGCGTATTTCGGGCACGTATCTGCGTATCATGCGTATTTACATTTAATGAGAATGACACACAGACCTTATCCGCAGTTGTTCTCTGTCGACAGTGGGCACTATACAAAGACGGCGACTTTCTTCAGAAACATACTAAGTTACTGATATTATAATTGCGAAAGTTTGGATGGATGTTTGTTAGGAACTAAATCACGCCGGAACTGCTGAACGGATCTAGATTAAATTTGACACAGATATAGATTATAGTCTGAAATGGAACATAGGCTATAATTTATAACGGGAGAAGTACTAATTCCACACTGGCGAAGCTGCTGGTTGAAGCTAATTATTGGAAAAGGTCTTAGAGTATCTTTAAACGTTATTTTGAAGATATCAAGACTTGAGTTGCAAGATATAAAGACAGAATAGGCTTTATTGCACACTTAGTAAGTATTACAGTTACTGACATAAAATAAAACAAAGGACACTAAGCTCCTACAGACAAAACACAGTCTTACACTCGACACCACCACATTCACTTACTTAGGCTCCTCATATCACACACACGACGCAAATCACACAACGCAAACATAACACATGATTCCCACTCACATATACAAAACCAACCACACAGTCACTTGACTTTTTAATTGTAATCTTAAATTAAGTTTTTAATTTTTTTTTTAATTTTTGAATCATTAAATAATAATATATTGTTTTGTATAATAACAGCTTACAAGCTCTTAATTCTATAAAGGTTTATAGTGTCCAAGTGGCACTAGAACGCTGACTCGCTTAGTCACAGGTATTCCTAGGTTAGGAGTCAGGGTTTTGTGCGCATTTAATTATTGTGTTTAGCTAGATATTAAGCATATTGTAAGGACTTGAATCAATAAATTATTATTATTATTACTTAATGTTTTACAAAGTGGCGGTGTTTACGCTAACAGTGATTTATCTATGTCCCACTACCTTTGAAAGAACAGGAAGACATGGAGAAAAACGGGTCGCTACGTTACATTCCAGAATATTGTTTCACACAAGGAAAAAATACACATATCATGACATGTTATTGCTTAACACCATCAGGAATTCATTGAGGGTCACTGAGAGCAGATGTTCACAGCATTTTCCTCAAAACAAGATTGACATGCGGATGCGTATCACTGATATCATTAGATATCATCTCACAAAATTAGATTTATCCGACAAAATAGGCGTCGGGACGATTAATAAAAAAAACTGTCAGTCGTAGGACTAGACGTCAAAAGGGAAAAAATCATAGATTCACGCGACGGCGCAACTTCGCCTGACGGTCACGCAAGTTTAGTGCTTTTTCCCCATCCCAAAAGGGCCCAACGTCCTTACGTATCGATCATTGGGTATACACACTAATCTGTATACAGGGTGTAACGGAAAGGTATGGCATATTTTAAAAACCGGTTCTGCCCATGGCAGTCAACAACTCTCTCTAAGAAAAAAAATAGAAAATTCCCAAAAATTCCATACAAAGTTATCATTAGCTGATCAATATTTGGGAGGTAATTTATTTTTTTTGGGAATTTTCAATTTTTCTTAGAGAGAGTTGGTCATTGCCATGGGCAGAACCGGTTCTTAAAATATGACCACACCTTTCCGTTACACCCTGTTTATGTATCTGAGCGTCACGGTCACGCGAGTTCAGTGGTTTTTCTTCATACCAAAAGTGCCCAACGTCCCTACGTATCGATAATTCGGTATACACACGCATCTGTATATATGTATCTGAGAGTGACGGTCACGCAAGTTCAGTGCTTTTTCCCCATCCCAAAAGTGCCCAACGTGCTAAAGAAGTTTTCACTTTTAAAAAAATACTCAAGAAACGTCCCAAATTCAGGCAATGACGGGTTCAAAAACTAGTGCAGGGTAGGTACTTCGGGGTATTTTTATATTCGAGGCGGGGCGGTCGGGCGAGAGTGGTATCGACAGCCATCTTTTTGCCCCGACGAGATTAATTACGTACGTCCCACCGTGATTAATGTTGCACGCTAAAAATGTTTGGAAACTGAAATCAATTTAGTGTTGAAAACATCGTTGGTGTGTTAGACTTGTTGTGGAGAGTGTGCTTTTAAATTAAAATGTTTAATAAGTGACTTGGTCTGTCGTTTTCTGGTTATAGAACAGCCTAGGTTTGGCTACCTCGGTCTTTGTATTAAAGCTCCTTAAAGTTCTGAGTTGAGTTACACGATAGCTGACAAATGCACTCTCCGCGGACAGGCCCACTTAAATCTGCGTGGTGCTTTCTTCACAGCTCATCTCAGACATTAACGTACATGGTTCTCATATTACTTGACCAGTACAGATTGTATGGATATTAAAAGAGACTTAGATCCGTTTTTTTTGGGGTTGAGAAATCATCCAATAACTTCTCCCGTCCTGGGTGGAGCGGGAGGGCGTGTCATTCTTTTACTAACTAAAACCCACCCCTGTTCCTTCAGTTGCCTGTGCCTGAGTTTGTTTCAGTGTTTCTTCTCAGCTAGGAAACACTGGCCTCATCTAGCTAAAAAACTTTTTTACAAAAAAAATTAAACTGACTTCGTAAAAAAAAACGAAATACTAATAACTTTAATTCCAATGTGTCTTCGTTTTTTGACACTGACATCCGAAATTAAAGTTATTTTGCACTTTTTCTGTTTTATTTTTGGAAGTCGGTTCTATTTTTTGTAAAAAAATATTTTATTTTCACTTTTTAGTTATGATTCCCCATTAATTTGTGTTAACAATACATAGACATACGATTGCAGCAATCGCGAGTTACTTGTTGTTAGTTATTGAAGAGTTCCACTGTTTATCTCCGAAGATCTTCATGTAATATATACTTAAACCTTCCTTGAAAAATATGTATTTGAACACTGAAAACCCTATCCAAATCGGATCAAGAGTTTTCGAGAAAATCGCGGACAAACAAGATGAAATGCTGGGTTAAGCTCGCCTTTGTAACTAACTGTTAATTAGTGTTTTATTTATATGTTATATGTGTACAATAAAGAATAATAATAATAATAATACATACATACGAGTCGAATACAGAACCTCCATTTTTGAAGTCGGTTAAAAATAACCACCAATTTCCCTGACCTGACCCTGACGCATACACACAATGCTATAATATCGGTCATTATGTCGCTTCATTCTCGTTCAAACTACTAACTGAACGAACGGCAAAGTGAACTGTTGACAACTGATTCGATATTCAAATCTGTATTATTTTCTAGTTTTTATTCGAACGAAGTTTGATTTGAACGAGGAAAATCTATTTTGTGTGCACGTTTTTATTTTTAAAAGTGATCTGTCAAAAGTTCGAAATGGACATTACAGTTGTGTTAGTGGCCAGTGTTAGATTTATTATTGCTATGAAGTTAAATGTATAACAACACCTGCATTTAACGACTTTTACTTATGATCAATCTACCTATTAATTAATAATAAAAACAGTGCTTAAGAGTGAGTGATTTTTGTACACAAATATTTTCACTTTTATCGTGTCACCAGTGCTTATATCTTTATCGCATTAATTCACGTGTCTTTATTTGTGCTGAAACGCATAAGCCATTGTCGCATAGACATTCTTGCCTCTCAAAAGACAAGAAATTTTGCGCATGTGTGTCGGCTGATGTCTGTATTTATACCTATAGTGTCTATCCAGACACACAGTAGGGTCTAACTGCCTGCTACCACAAACTGCAACCAGTCCTATGATCATATTGATCATGCACCGTCAATTTAAATCAAAACCAATATTATAAAGACGTCAAATTCTTTATATGTTTGTGGAAGTTAATGTCGGGAAGAGCTTATCTGATTAAGCAAACACTCATTGCCGGAAAGTTACAATATCACTAGCTTTTTTATCCAGTAAAAATGCATGGCTTCTTTGGGATAAGTCACGGGAACTATGGAACCATAGTTATAAGGAAGTTAAGAGTGTTCTGTTTGTTCAGCGTCGGTAGTGCTACGAACAGGTATCGGACCGACGATCTCTCGCTTGCTACGCTCTTTGGGACGCCTATACTCAGTAGTCCCTACAAACGGGGTGAATTGGAACACAGGGGTGAATAGAATCAAAATTTTGATTAGAATTTTCAGTTTGATACCTTATATTGATTTTGTATTACAATTCATGAATGAAATAGGGTACTTAAATGTTGCAAACAATTTCTTAATAACGCGAAAAGTTTTCTTACTTTTGTTTCTATTACCCCTGCGTTCCTACTCACCCCGTTTGGTAGTACCTAAGCTGTGCACCTGGAACCGGATAGCTACCGGGATGCTCACATCGTCAGACCAGTCTATTTATGTATATGTAGGTATATATAAGACAGCAAATTCTTTAAGGATGTCAATTTATCTTTGTTTTCGTTCGTTTCGAAGATAATTCCCATATTTTGTACGAAACCCTAAAAGTGCGAAGTCTGACACGCTCTTGGCTCTTTTTTTATATAAATAAGGCTCTAATGATGAATAAGGCTCGATGAGATGTTCGGTAATAGTACATGACCCTTTTAGGGCACGGTGAATTATGTATAAATAACGACATGGTAATATTAAGGTATGAATAACTACTAGCTTCTCCACATCTCTTATTACCCCAAGGAACTTACATCCATGATGAAACGTATCTCACGACCAAATGCAGGTTGCCATCTATCCGTGTGCTTATCAACAAAATTCATTTCGCGGTTTAGATGTGAGACAAACACTTTCGTTTCCTACTAATATAATAAATGCGAATGTTTGGATGTTTGTTACTCAAACACATCAGAACGGCTCAACGGATCTGGATGAAATTTGGCACAGAGATAGATTATAGTCAGCCTGCCTGGGTTCGAACTCACGACCTACAACTTGTAAGTCGCTGCCAATACCACTGGGCCACCACTGCTCTCTGATATTAATTTTATCATCACTTATCTCTGTCAGTCGAATTAGATATTTAGTGCGCGATAAACTTGTAATGAATATTCAGTGCCATAAATTAATCAGTTAAGCAAGTCACCTATATGTTTGATATCCAATAAGTGATGTTATTTTCCAGCCAACATATCACCAGTAATTGTTACAGGTACCTAGTTCATAATTGGTAGTAACTGGCAGAAGCTAATATTAATTGTTGAATTTAGAATATACTAGCATCTGAAAGCGATTTTGCCTGCGTGGAATTAGTACAGTAGGAGACTACTACAAATTATTGCTTGAGAAAAAAATACAAGAATCAGATTCTCGACATCCCCTCTATGAATATACATGCAATAACCCCGGGTAGACTTAAGAGCTGGAAGAGCTTCCTTCGCTGCACATATGCCATCCAAGACCAGCCACCTACAATGAGAACCAAACTTTGGGAAGAACTTCACCATACACCTCTTGACTTCTTGAAACCCCAGGAATACCTGCCACCCGGACGGAATCTGCAGTGGCCTATATTTTTTTTTTTTTTTAATCTTTATTTGTTTTATAGAGGGTTTAATCACAAACTGATTATGCCACCCTCATCGGTACAAACAATTATTAATTATGTTCTAAAACCTATTTTAGCTAATTTATACAAGGATCTTGCATCCTTTGATAAAGGAAACGCAAGAACACTGTTACATTTACCAACATCCATTGATTTGGGTAAAACTAAATTTCTTTCGGCCTCGTTCCGGACGCATTCCATCAGTATATGATATGTATCTTCTACTGTACAACACTGCGGACAGTCTGGTGAAGTAACTTTACCCATAAGATACGCAAAGCTGTTCATTGGTATGTGTCCCGATCGAAGTCGAAGAGTCATAACAATTTCTGATCGACTCATATTTGCCTGGTCGAACCACGGACAACGAGAGAGTGTTGGTTGGATCGTCCGATACCAGATTCCTTTGCTCAGCGACCTCTGGTCGAAGTGTTCATGCCACATTTTAGTGCATTCTTCCTTAACTGTATACAAAAAGTCGCTGTGCACAGGGAGGTGTGGACAAACCAACCCTTCCTCACATGCATCTTTTGCCAATCGATCCACAATTTCATTATCTTTCAAGCCACATGAGCCGGTATCCACTGTAGTACAATATTCTTTTTCTTAGAAATAAGTTTATTCAGTGGCCTATATGGAAAGCACTCAATCGGCTGCGTACCCAGGTAGGCCGCTGCAAATACAACTTGGCAAAATGGGGTTTTATAGACTCGTCTGATACCCAGTGTGAGTGCGGTGCGGTCCAGAACATGACTCACATACTGGAATGCCCCAAGTACCCATACTCTTGCACTATGGAGGACCTGATGAACGCTACAGACGCTGCAATTGATGTGGCCAGTTTCTGGGCACAAAGAATTTGAAAGTTAGGGTACCTTCGATTCGAAAGAAGAAGAGACTACAAATTATGCCTTAAAATTACCCTACTATAAATTATAGCCTGTGTGCTATTCCAGACTATAATCTATCTCTGTGTCTTTCATTCAAATCCATTCGGTCGTTCTGGCGTGTTTGAGTAGCAATAAATAGTATTAAATAATAATAAAATATATAATATTAAAACAATGGCATTACAGTTATGTGTTTTACATTTTGTTTTGTGTATGTATGCGCTTTTTTTTTCATGACTATCGCATTAGGGCAACCTGTAAAGATAGTTTTAAGTTGTTTAATAAATAAATAAAAGCAAGTAGGATATGATGTTTTTTGTTAGGGTTCCTTACCCAAAGGGTAAAAACTACTATCGGACATAATCTGTGAAAGTTTCAACTGTTACGGACAGACGGACAGACGGACGTAGTCTTAGTAACAGGGTCCTTTTTTTTTTGGGAGGTGTGGGAAATCATCAAATAATTTCTCCCGCTCTGGGTGGAGCGGGAGGACGTGTCAGAATCTTATGGACTAAACCCCACCCGTGTTCCTTCAGTTTCCAGTGCCAGGGTCGTAGAGACCCCCGCGACACTGACAGAAACATTTTTAGTCCTGACCTGCCATGTAATCTCACCATATTTTTTACTTTCTAATCATTAATTGAACAAGTAGCTATATAATTACATTTTGGGATATCACCCACATAACTTGAAATTATCATAATCAGCATGTTTGAAAGACAAAACAATATTATTATCTTTTAAATACTAGAATTGCCTACATTTTGCTGCGAACTATCGCCTTATATCGCATTTAGATCAGCTCGATCTTAAGACCCCTTGCTTAGTCGATATCGACTCGATAAAAACCGGTTAAGCACAAGTTTTACTTGTGAAATAGTGTTCCGTACAAAAATCTATAACAATAGCCTGGAATTGTCTCCTCAAAGCCTCGCCTTACAGAGAACGTACGAGCATAAATGATCAGTCTCACTCAAGAGGCGGCGAGTTATATTACTAGCTTTTTCTCGGGCTTGGCTTGTTCTATCTCGCTTGGCCTATCCCACAGTTGTATCACAGTTGTTAGCTGTTCAGGTTAAGTTATGACACTCGGGGATACCCGCAGGAGAAACAAGGTTACCGACATAGCCCGAAGAATCGGTGGGCAGGGCACATTGCTCCGACCTCTCGCGCACAGTCCTGGTCCAGGCCATGGTACGGAGCGAGAGGGAATGGAAAGCAGTCTCCTCCTACTGCGAAGCAGTAATGCTCACGAAGGAGGAGGCGGAACGGGTGAGGGAGACTCAACTGAGTCGCCCTCACGCCCCCAGCCGCAGCCACCGCAGGAGACGCCATGGGCGTCGGGGGTCGCGAGACGATCTCCGGCCACCGTAGACGCGGGCCTGCGGACGTCGAGTAATGGGTAGCTCGCCGTCCGATCAGCACCAGGCCCGAGAGTTGACGGCACGTAGTATTCCACGCGCGCCTCAAAGAGATGTCAGCAATACAATGACGGTTCCCGTCATGGCCGATGCCTGCATGCCAAGGGGTAGCGGATAAATTCGAAACAGAGTTACCGCGCCCCTGGGCACTCAGACAGGGAAGGAACAGGGGTTGGTTTTAGTCAATAAAAGTCTGACACGCCTTTCAGCTCCACGCAGAGCGGGAAAAAAACAAAAAAAAGGGCACGTTCTTCGCAGAACAGATGTTCGATGAAGAAGCGGAAGCGATCTGGAGTGGCGACCGCGTACCAAGATGTAGTGTTGGACGCGATCCTCACTAAGTCATCATCGGGTCAGCCTGATGATGACCTAGTGAGGATCACGGAAATCCGATGGATACGAGACGCATAGGACCGGTCGTTGTGGTGACACGTGGGAGTTATGTCCAGCAGTGGACGTTTATCGGCTGAAATGACGATGATGGTGATGACTCGACGATTGTGAAGCTTTCCCAGTGAAAATAATATTTATTTAGAAGAGAACTAAATGTGTCAGATGGACAGACACCGAGGTGACGTCATCCATTTTCGAAATTCGTTACGGAACCCTTAAATGAGTACATAAAGGTATCGGTGGTGTAGATACGCGTATATTAATCCTAGATAACGGCACAGGTGATCAGCAGTCGAGCAGCGCTGCCCTGAACATGAAGACGTTGTTTATCATCCTTCTGACCGTGGGGTCAGTGGCCTTGCTGGGCGCAGTTGGAGGTAAATATT
The DNA here is from genome assembly GCA_951329385.1 of Polia nebulosa. Classification (NCBI taxonomy): domain Eukaryota; kingdom Metazoa; phylum Arthropoda; class Insecta; order Lepidoptera; family Noctuidae; genus Polia; species Polia nebulosa. The sequence continues at coordinate 2,252,853 of OX589592.1, read as the reverse complement.
AAAGTTTATATTGTTACTTTTTAGAAAAGTCCTCATTTTAGTTCTTAGGGTTCCGTACCCGAAGGGTAACCAACGGAACCCTATTACTAAGACTCCGCTGTTCGTCCGTCTGTCCGTCCGTCCGTCTGTCTGTCAGCGGGCTGTATCTCATGATCCGTAATACGTAGACAATTGTCATTTTTTAATTGCCGCTAAAACAATAAATAATAAAAATAAAAGGAGGCTGGGGAGCCTCCTTAAAAAAAAAAGCCCCTCCAAGCTCCTTGAAAAATAAAGTTTCTAGTAGGGGTACTAGAAACTTTATTTTTTGGCTTTTTTTACTCGGTCTTAATAATGGCAACAAGTAGGTGAGCATAATCTTGTACAATGGTACGGAACCCTTCATGCGCGAGTCCGACTCACACTTGGCCGGTTATTATACAATTTTACACAGAAAAGAAAGTTTTGTTCGATTTCCGGGTCGGTAGAAATCTTATTGAGTTTTTCCATTCGAAGCTTCTCAGATGAACCTTTTTTGTTGGCTGGAGTTTGTATGAGCCCGTCCCATTTATGTGCGCAAAACATAATAGGGAATATGCATGCAAAAAACATTTATTATCTAACCGGTTTATCGATGAATATCGATAAATAGAGTACGAACAGTGAAAGCAGAATCAAATTTGATCGATAATTAAACGAGATATTACAATTTTAAACAAGTCTATCTGTCCCTCTCTCGAAAACGCTGTTTTCTATGGTAGTTGTATGGGCGTCATGTCCTTTGACGTCAAAGAACACGTCGGACTTCTCTTTCTAATTATCAACTTTAAAGCGTCGCTGATGATGATATTTTGAAAATTCCTTCATATTTGTTCACTATAGTTAATACTTGTCTTCAATTGAACAAATAAAAAAATATCATGCATATTCCCTATTGTCAAAATCCTAAGTGCTAAAAGATAATAATATGTAATCATTTTGGGGAATACAGGTTATGTGTAGAAAGTTTTGGTTATGCATGTAATTGGGTTGTTAGTTAACCTTTTCCGTATCTAGCGGACACATGGTGGGCGATACTCAATTAAAATCTATTGTGTATGCTAATTGGACATAGGAAAGGCTAATTAAACAACTGTATGATTTTACAATTAGTATTTTATCTCGAGGCAGTTGGATCACAGCTACTTTCACAAAATAAGCAAAATTAATTACGTCACAAAATTGGAAACTACGAGCAAGTTTAGCAACCTTAACATCCATTTAGCAGCTAGATTCAATTGACCCAGTTCAATTAATGCTGCATTTCATATGCTTCTCTCAACTAGCGAATGTTTCGTAAACATTTTGAAAGCTCTCATAATAAATCTAGAATGTTTAAGTCTCGTCACCTGGTTCGGCCCCATAAGACCAAGAAAGGAATTATAAATTTGCCCACTAAAGAAGGTGTCAACTACTTTGCCATGGAAGACAAACCCAAGAAAGGAGAAGATGGAAGACCAACCTCTCAACTATTTTTCCTTTCAGGTCTGATCGCCTGGGGCGTGATAGCTACCAACAACTGCATTGTTGAAGAGTCCATTACGGAGATCCCGACAACGCCCGAGGTGACCGCGCCAACTACTGAAGAGCCTACATCGCCGCCGGTGACTGTACCGGGTCCACAGACCCTGCCGACCGAGGAGAATACGCCGGTGACCATACCGGGTCCACAGACTCTGCCGACCGAGGAGAATACGCCGGTGACCATACCGGGTCCACAGACCCTGCCGACCGAGGAGAATACGCCGGTGACCATACCGGGTCCACAGACCCTACCTACTACGGAGGCACCGCCGGCACCCCCAGTACTGGCCGACTTGGACTGGTGGGAGCACTGTGCGCTGTACCAGATATATCCACGATCCTTTAAAGACAGCGATGCAGATGGCATTGGCGATTTAACGGGTACGTAAATGATTTTTATTGCTTTTAAATGTAGGTTCTGAAACCACTGAATAATTTCATGATTTTTATCTTTGGAAACGTTCTTAGAAGTATTTAATACACCTTAAAGTGAACGGGACACCATAAGATAAAACAGCGTATTTTCCATTATTCGTTCACTTTATATTACTTTAAGTTACTTTTAGATTACTCTCCCCTTTCTTTCCAATTGTTCTTTCCTCTCACTATATGAGCATTTTTAATATTTCAAAATGTTATAGAAATATAAAAAAAAATATATTGACATATAAATTACATCCATTTGTATTAAAATAGGCACAGTTTTTGGATATGTACTACAATATTACTGATACTGATTCGCAAACTAGGCCAGAAACCTCTATCTTGGGAGACAGTGTTCAGTCGCACAAAAGGTACACAGTAATGTTTGTACATAAGGTCGCTTTTTACACTTTAGTAAGATAAGTTAATGCTCATAATGTTATATAATTTTGTGGTGTGGTATATATTTGTCAGCGTGTGAAAGTGTGTGTGTGTGTGTGGGTAAATCGAATGCTGTGGGATTTATATATGGTAAATAGGTAGGTCTTCGATTGTTTGGTAATCAAGTTGTTGAAGCCAATCAGTAACTTTCACTTTAACTTCACGTCTACTTATTGAAACTATATGTTGTTTCTTAATCCCAATCATAAGTTCAACTAATGGTTCGAATACTGAACGGATTTTCATGTGGTTTGCACCAATAGATAGAGTGATTCATGAGGAAGGTATAGGTGTATAATTTGTACCCGTGTGAAGCCGGGGCGAATCGCTAGTACCTACTAATTTGGCCAAATCACATAACGTTGTTGTTGTACTTACAAAACCTGTTTCTATTCTACCAATTATTGCTTTTTGGATATTCGTCACATAAATGACTTTAGATAATTAGCGATTAGCAGACGATGACCAATGAAAGATGTCAAATAAAAAATTAAAAAATGTTGACGTGTAAAAGTGTTGTTAAAAACCTATTTACCTAAATAAAATCATTTATCAATTAATATGGGTTTTGTGAACTGCAATGTTTATGTGAATGCATTGTTCTGTCCTTTTAGTGGAAGAAACTTGTAGCTATATAGGAATCGTTTGGAGGCTTGTATGTATTATACTAAAGATAGTTTCACTTACAAAGATAAAAGGAAAGAACCGGCCAAGTTGCGTGTCGGACTTCGTACATTTAGGGTACCATACCAAATGTATTTTTGACTATTTGTATGGCTTTGGGTTAACAAGATACTAATACCGTGAAAATTTAAAGACTGTAGCTCCAACCGTTTGGCTGTAAAACCTGTGTGACAGACGACGGACAGACAGACAGACATACGGACACGTGAGTGACAGCAATAGGGGTCCGTTTGGACCCTTCGGGTACGGAACCCTATAAAACAACGTGTGTGAAATACTCTGCATTCTGAACCTAAAAGTAGTGTTATAACAGCCATACGAAATAATGTGTTGAAAAAGCGTTTCCTGTTTCCGTTGCAGTTTAAGTAAATTATTTCGTATTCCTCATATTTCAGTATAATATTTCTGATTTATATTACTAATGGAAAGTAGTTCTCAGTTGTTGCAGTTCTGTAGATCGCCCCACAAGGGTCTAACTCAAACCCAAGACATCTTTCAAATCACTTGAAAGACTTCACTTTTATCTTTCTTTTATGGTTGTATAGAAAAATATCAAAGGTGTGTTCAACTCAACTGTGAAAGAAAACATAGAAAGGAAAACTTGATTTGTTGGTCTGAAACCTGCGTTTTGATAAATTTTCATAGATATGTTGTATGTGTGCGAGAGTTATGAGAAAAGGCAATTCTCAGTAATAAATTTGGATGTACTAAACACCCTCTGCTACCCTACTTAAACAAACACCTAGATAGGCAGAATATGCTTTACTGAAGGTACACCAATTTTTTTGCAAAAGCTAATTTACGAAACTCTAAATCACACAGGATACACGATATAGTCATTATCTATACTAATACTAAAAGAGAGGGTAACTTTGTAAGTTTGTTTGTATCTCTGGAAATACTGAACCTGACTACACATTATATTTATTTTCGAAATCCACGCGAACGAAGTCGCGGGCAAAGTGCTCATATACTCGTATATCTCTGTAATTCATACTTATACGCTTCACAGGTATTATGGACAACTTGGAACACTTCAAACACGCTGGAGTGGATGCAATTTGGATGTCTCCTATCTTCGAGTCCCCTATGATAGACTTCGGGTATGACATCAGCAACTTCTACGACATACACCATGAATACGGCACCATGGAGGACTTTGACAACTTGCTGAGGAGGGCACATGAAATTGGTAAGACTGTCTTACTTTTAAGGGATCCTAAAAATAGGCTAGCACAGGAGCGTTGGGATTGGCAGAAGCAAAGAGAGGCCGTCAGTCGTGGGCGAAAACGGGCAGTCGACGATGATATAAAGAGAGACCGACAGCCGTTGGCGAAGACGGGCTGTGGACGATGACATAAAGAGAGGCCGTCATCCGTGGGCGAAAACGGGCTGTGGACGATGACATAAAGATAGGCCATCAGCCGTGGACGATAATATAAAGCTACTTAATGCCTATAAAGGTAGAGCGAGAAGGTCTTTCGGCGCCCTTTGAAAAATCCGTAGGTTGCTAGAGAAAATGTACGTATTTTTCAGCGTCACTCTACGGATTTTTAAAAAAACTGATCTGGCAATACTGCTCCCACGAATCTCAAAAGTTTTATTTTGAAATTGTTTTTCGCATTGGGCTTTTTAGCGCTTTTTAGTTTTTTTTTTTTTTTTTCAAAGTATCAGACAATATTCAATGTCACCAAAGGTTAAACCGATACGTTTTTCCACATAACATTAATTGGATATTACATTAACAGGTAAGTTACGTATAAATAAAAAAATGCCACAATAATCTTGACGTACATAATGTAATTAAAAGATTAACTCAATAATTAATACGTGCTCGTACGTGATTGCTAATTTAATCAGATTATCCGATTGTAATCGGGAATTAGTGCAGCACGTTTTTCTTTAATCAAAATAAAGGAGTGCCTCGGTCGATGGCGCCATCTCCTACAATAGAAGCTGGAAAATATTAACTCTGTATTATAAGTAACTGCTTAAATGATAAGTAGTCAGGAACCATTCTTAAACACTTTTTAAATGTCACAGAATCGGTTACTATAACTGAAATCTGGGAGAAAATGCGTGCAAACAGCTTCACAAAGATAAAATGTGCACACGTTCTCCCAGATTTCAGATATCGCTTTGAGTTTTGCAATAATTCTTGCTCATAAACTTTAAATTATCTACTCAGTTAATACCACATAACTGTGTGTCTAGCGAGAATCTCAGAAGTACAATGTGTGTGCGCATCAGACACGACTTAGAGAAAACTCGTCTTCGTAAGAAAACTTAGAACATCTCTAATAATTTTCATTTATGCACCAAGTGAGAACCGTGTGAAACATATCGTTCTGCGAATATCAAAACAAAAAGAGGCAGAGGACACCCGCCAATGACCTGGCGGAGTGAGCAGTGCCAGTGTTCAGCCCCTTCACAGGACATGCGTCACCTCCCGGCCTGCACTACATGCACAACCACTTGCATCTTGAATGATTTAAATGAAGCCAATGATAAATCTATCCAGGTTTGACTCAAAATCGAGACAATCTGTGGTCCAATATATGTATAGTCTGACTGGTAATTAGTGACTGATACTTAAACACGTGATTGAAGTCATGATAACAAACAACTTTTTTAAAGAAACATTTTTTTTTTACACTCATTCTCTTTTATCACAATAGCACAACAGCCTTAAGAAGCGCTTTGCCCTTTCAGCTGACAGCCGCGTGACGCCGTTCTGTCTCACTAGTTTTCTTTCGGGAAGTTGTTTGTTATCATGAGTACAATCACGTGTTTAAGTATCGGTCACTAATTACCAGTCATTCTATATTGTATATAATTATAGAGAGAGACCTCAAGCCAACACAATTGCTAAAACAGATCACCCAAGATCGAAAAACTTGACGCAAGAAAGTAAGGAGACCCAACACTAAATAATGGGACCAGGGAAGGATGAAAAAGAAAAGCATTTATGCTCATTAAAAAGTAGTTTTTAGTGTACCTAGGCCTAAAGTTTGCCAGTACTGAGTACATAAGTAAAGTACGCAATATATGTATAATAATAGGCTAAATCTTTCAGATCACAATCAGCGTAGCGTATATGATATAGCAATAACAACTCAACAGTGATTTACCTAAACGATACAGTGACGCGTGCGCAGTTTTCAGGGTCGCTATTATTATCTAATATTTCCGCTGGAGCGGTCATTTTCAGTATTTAAATAACCCAGCGGGCAAAGTAAAATATCGGTACATAGTAGATGGACTTAATGCAACAATGGATTAAAATAATGCTAGTTACTGTGAAGCCCCGCAACTCACTGGTGAGTCGGACAAAAAAAAAAAAAATTAAAGAGAAAAAAAAAAAAAAATCGGCTGTCAACCCGGGTTGTCGTCGGGGTTCAATTTGACAACCCGGATTTGGCCGCGGGGCTTCACAGGTTAAAGTTTTCAGTTTCACAATTATATTGCTAACATTATATCCATAACTTTACCATGGACTAGTATCTACTTAAACCATAGCCATCATATATGCTTTCAGGGTTTAAGGGTGGATAATCATTAAATAACTTTTCCCACTCTGGGTGGAGCGAGAGGGCGTGTCAGACTATTACTGACTAAAACCCACTCGTGTTCCTTCAGTTGCCTCTGCCAGGGTCGCGCTGATTCTTTGGATCTTTCCCGCGACCCTGGTAGGATGCTTTCAGGGCTGTATCGTAAAAGTATGCACAGCCAAGCTTCTATATTGATATACAAAAACTGTTTTACAAAAAAAACAATCGACTTCCAAAAAAAAAAAATACACTAAAAATTTAAAAACAACTTTAATTTCGGAAGTCGGTGTTTGTATTTTATTTCTTCGATATTTGACACCGAGATATGCGTATTTTTCGTTTTTGTTCAGTATCTCAAAAAGCGCTAAAGCATATATAGGAGCACCTCGGGAGTATATTCTTTCGGATAAAAAAAGAATTTTGAAAATCGGTCCACAACTGACGGAGAAATGCGCGGACATATATAAAAAAAAAAACATACATACACTCGAACATAGAACCTCCTCCTTTTTCGAAAGTCGGTTAAAAATCAGTTGCCTCATGTATGACGGAGCATCACGTGAAAACAGCTGAATCGATTCAGATTTTCAGGATTCCGAAAGTCCAAATGAATAAACGGAACCCGTATAGGATCACTGGTGTGTCCGTCTGTATGTCCGTCTGTCACAGCCAATTTGCCCCGAATCTACTGTAATGATTGAGTTAGGTACTCACATGAATATTCTGTGACTCAAACACGGACGTGTAACGTAAATAAATGAATTTGCCATAAAATATGGGGGTCACTTCTGGTGTGTAAATCGGAAAATTAATTAATAAAGTTTTTCAAACTGTACCTTGCGACATAGTAAATGAAAGGGCACATTGTGAGGGTCTTAAATCTATTTTTTTTTTTCATTATTTGGAAATAAATAATCTTAACGTTATTTATGCAAATTAATGAAACTATTCCCATATCTCCGAAACTATATTGAGTATGGAACAATAGTTTTTGGTAAATCCACCAAATTCAATTGCACTTTTGTGAAGCCCGGGCGCGTCGCTAGTTTCTTATAAAACAAAAAACCGGCAAAGTGCGTGTCGAATTTCGCACAATTAGGGTTCCGTACCAAATATTGGTATTTTTATTACATTATACGTATTATTAAACATTATCAGGTGAATCTTCTGGCGTTTTGCAGAAAATAATGACCGAGTGTTGCCAACAGTGACGAATCGTGGGCAATTCAACTTTAAAACATTAGTATTAAAAGTACACTAGTAGTATTCATTGCGTATTAGTACCACATATTACGTAGTACTAGTACACTTTAATACTAGTGTTTTAAGGTGGGTACTGACCGGCGTTACGGCGCGTAATGTAACATGTTACAAAGCGAGAATTCGTGCGGATATATGGCCTATAGAGGCCATAGATCTCATTAGGCGATTTTTAACATGAAGCCAGTTCGCCTAATGGGATCTATGGCCTCTATATGCCATAGATACGCACGAATGATCGCTTTGTAACATGTTACATTACGCCCCGTAACACCGGTCAGTACCCACCTTTAAAGTTGAATTTTCCACGATTTGTCACTGTCGGCAACACTCTGTCATTATTTTCTCCAAAACGCCAGGAGATTCACCATATCACCAAATTTCAAGTTCATAATGTCAATGGGAAGAGTTAAAAAATTCTTCGGAACAAAATTTTGTGACAGACGACGGACAGATAGACACGTGAGTGACAGCAACAGGGCTCCGTTTAGACCCTTCGGGTACAGAACCCTAAAAAACAGAAGACTCAAATTCTTGCCTGGTTGAGGTTTTCGAAGCTCGCGGAAAACAGTGTTTAACCCTAAAAGTATCGCGACACACGTCATTTGTTTTGTGAAAGTAGTAGGTAGGTACTAGAAAGCTTTCCCTATCTCCTCAGGGGATTCACTGGTTTCTTACTAATTACGAATTAAAATAATGTGCGTAGATCTCTCAAGATTAGATAACCTTCCTCACCAGGATAAAAAACATATTATTTTAACGATACGATCAATTTGATCGGTTATTTTTTTCACTGTACCGATTTTATCCGGCATCCGACGGAGATAATATTCTTAGATGACACGATTATTTATTTGTTATTCATCGTTATTATGTTTTTAATTAGACATTTTGTAGGTAAGTAACGTGACTGGCGCTAAAAAATAATATTAAAATTGTGCAATGTTCAATTTAACAATCATGATAGATAGATAGATAGTAAGACTACATACACTTGTTTGTATGTGAGCGTCCAAGCAAAAACGGTCCAGTAGTGGGGTATTTAGTTAAGACTAGATTAGGTATCTAGAATAGTCTATTAATAATAAGGATTTCAAAAAAAAATCGAAAACTGGCGCATTTTTTTTTATCAGACATTTGAAGTAACTTTTTTAACATTTAACTCTGAAAAAGCTTGATTTGAGAAAAAGCATTAAAAAAAATAAGCAAAAATGAAATTTCTGGTACTTAGAAACATCATATAAAGTAATTTACTATTTATGAACTTGTAGATAATTGAGGATTAATTAATAATCAATTAAAATCGCGAAAATTTTTTTTTTACCCGATTGTGTCATATCTCGGCAATTAAATGCCGAGAACTGGACCCTTTTTGCTTGGACGCCCACATACATACAGGGTGTAACGGAAAGGTGTATTCATATTTTAAGAGCCGGTTCTGCACATGGTAATGAACAACTTTCTCCGAGAAAAAATAGAAAATTCCCAAAAAAAAAATTGGACTTTTCATACAAAGTTATCATCAGCTGATCAATATTTGTATGGAAGGTAAAAAAAAATTTTTAGAATTTCCTCGGCTTTTCTTGAAGAAAGTTGTTCATAACGATGGGCAGATGCAGTTCTTAAAATATGACCACACCTTTCCGTTACACCCTGTATACATACATACTTTCATACCTTTTTCCTTTTAATAATACTTTCTTATATTATGATATCTCTCCACCACACTTGGTTGACTGGTAGAGAATGCCTAAGGCGCTTTGTAAAGAAAGAAAGAAAGTAAAAAGTTTACTTTGTTCCTCGCACAGAAAAACACATTTTTTTTTACCAACATCAAATGAAAATAATAATAACATAAAAAACAACATAATAAAAAACAGCAAAGACCTGTGCGAGGCCAAAAAATCACCTATCTCAGCATATCCTGCACGTATATTAATTGTGTTGCATAAACTCTTTATAAATAAAAAGAAGAAATAAAACGTTTATTTTATGCAACACAGACGAAAAAATACAGTACACAAGAGAACTATGACGACTGCACTATGATGGCTTACTCTGACATTTATGTTATCATGATTCTGTTATATGAAAAAGGGATAGCGCTATTCGTCCTGTATAGCTCCGGTTCTCTCTCACACTGGGACTATGATGGGCTTTCCACGTTATGATACTACCCGAGCACTTGATACATTATTTCTATTTATTTTTTTTAAATCGTTCCCCTACACTAGGAATTGGACCTGTATCGTGGTTGCGTTTACAAACACAGAATCTTACATAGGTACACTAACATCTAGACCTGGAACAAATACAGGGCCTACAAATGTGTGTTCCTTGCGGGAATCAAACCCGTGACACGCAGCACAGCAGTCGATCGCTCAGCCACTGCGCCTCTGCGTCGTCACATTATTTTAGGTTCTTCGTCCTTCGTCGTATCGATGACTCCAAAATTAAATCTCTTTTGGCATATCGACAGCGTTAGCGTTTGCCTCGTAAAGATCTTTAAGTTTATGAAGTCTATTTTCGGTTTCAGGAATCAAAGTATTGTTAGACTTCGTACCGAACCACGCCAGCACAGAATCTGAGTACTTCAAGAAGTCAGAAGAGAATGACCCTCAATACAGGGACTTCTTTGTATGGGCTGACGGGTTCGAGGACCCTACTGATCCTACCAAGAGGTTACCTCCTTCTAACTGGGTAAGATATAAGAAAGAAAAACCATATACAGAATGTAACGGAAAGGTGTGGTCATATTTTACTGAACTGCATCTACCCAGCGACATGAACAACTTTATTCAAGGAAACAAGAGGAAATATTGATCAGCTGATGATATCTTTGTATGGAAAATCCAACTTTTTTTTTGGAAATTTTGAAAGAAAGAAAGATCGCCACACCTTTCCGTTACACCCTGTATTTGACGACAGGCCATATGGTTTTAACTTTTCGTAACTACTAGCTACTAGTATGTAAGGAGTATGCTAGGAGTACTAGAATTAGTACTTCCCCTAGCCGATTTGCTATTCCAGACTAATTTTTTTAAACGTTCCCCCCCATTAGGAATTACTCCTGTATCGTGGGGCGTTCACAAACATGTAAACTCACATACACAAGACAGCCAGACCCGGAAGAACTATCTGTAGGCCATACAAATATTTGTTCCGTGCGGGAATCATGTGACACGTAGCGCAGCAACCGAACGCTCAACCACTGCGCCAACCGTGTCGTCTTTACTATAACCTATATCTGTGCCAAATTTCATCCAGATCTGTTCAACCATTCTGGCGTGAATTAGTAGCAAACATCAATACATCTGCTAGGGGTGGTGCTGCAGAAACTAATGGGCTTGTTGCAACAAAAACACAGGCGAACTTTGAAGATACTTTTATTGAGATTTGGAAAGAACAAGATGGCCGTGTGCGCAAAATCTGACAATCGGGTATGCACATTGACACGCGTTCGGTGGCAGACTGGCCCACAGAGTGACAAGCATGTCAGTGTGTCCCGCCTCTTAACTTAACTAGAGAAGTGATGCTACTGCTTAGACAATTTTACATTTCTTTTTTTTTTAAAGCTAATGAGCGCGTCGCTAACAACATCCATCCATCCAAACTTTCACATTTTTACGCGGTCTAAAAATAATGTTTGAGAATGTGCAAACACCCATGGACAACTGAAGCCAAGAGTGAATACCTAGGTTACTTTATTAGTAGGTTTTTTGGGGGTGGGAAATCATCAAATGACATCTTCCTGGGTGGAGCGGGGGGGCGTGTCAGACTCTTACTGACTAAAACCCATCCCTGTTCCTTCCCTGCCTGAGTGCCCAGGCGAGTTAGCTTGGCAAGCAGATTGGTCATCAAAGTATACGGTGAATTATGCTAAGTAGTAAAGAAAACGGAAGATAACGTTTGATAGTTTGCGTTAAAGAAAATAAATTTGGCAAAACCAAGTAAGCAAATAGGTGCACCATATTTACTAGAAACCATTCTGTAAAACTTTAAGTCTATACGGGTTAAAACGAGAACCTAGAATTAGGTTCGTATCCACTTTGGCTGGTTAGGTTTAAATTAACAAGCGCTCGATAGCACCGCGGCGTAACTGCACTTTAAACTGCACTTCCATTATTTACCGCTTGCTCGTCCCAGCTATTTCAGGATCGGCTACATTTTGGGACAGTTAATTTGTTTATCTTTTAATGAAATGTTAGTTAGCTGTATTAGTGCCGATTCATTTGGGTTTTGTGACTGTAGAGGAATAAAATTAGGTGTGTGAACACTTAGTAAATATAAAGTAGATTTTAAAAAAACCGGTCAAGTGCGAGTCGGACTCGCACATGAAGGGTTCCGTACCATAAACTGAAAAAAACACGTTTCTCGAAACGTGTTTTTTTGGGTTTCTTCTTGGGCTGTATCTCATGATCCGTAATAGGTAGACATTTTAAATTTTCACACAGCGTGTATTTCTATAGCCGCTATAACAAAAAATAATAAAAATAATACTTAAAACAAATAATAAATTAAAAATTAATCATTTATTTTTAAAATTTGTTGTTATAGCGGCAACAGAAACACACATCATGTGAAAATTTCAACTGTGTAGCTACTACGGATCGTAAGATATAGCCCGCTAACAGACAGACGGACAGCGGAGTCTTAGTAATAGGGTCGTTGGTTACCCTTTGGATATGGAACCCTAAAAAAATTAAATAACACACTGAGAGTGACGTGACATGTTAGATTTAGAATGACGTCACTTAACTAACCATGCATTGCCATCCAAACTAAACATTTACGTAAAATTTCAGCTCAATCGGAAATCGGGAACTCGGTCAAATTTAACTTTTAAGGATTTTTTACAAATGACACTAATAGAAGCATGTTAAAATGTAGGCCAAATTTATGGTAAATCGTTTGAAAAGGAACTTACTTAAAAACGGACTTAACCTTGCGCTCTTTTTTGCGTTAGTAAGTAAGTATAGATGTCGATAAGTTCCCCAAGTCATTACTTAACTTACTAAGTATGATAAAGATACTGCCATAAACATCAGCGGTTCGCAACTTTTATCCAAACTTCGATACTTTTTGAATGCGTAATGAGCATTTTCCATTAACATAACATTTACTATAAGACGTTTATAATGTTCTAAAAAGATATTATAATAAATTTATTAAGACATTTAATTTATGACAAAGTTTTATGATGAGCACAACAAATAAAAAATAAGACTTAATTTTTGAAAGTTGAAATTCAATTATTTAGTTCAATAAAGTGCCCCTTTTTCTGCGCGTTTAAAATCATCCTATTTATGGCCTTCTCCCGCTGTAGGTGGAGCGGGAGGGCGTGTCAGACTTTTACTGACTGAAACCCACCCCTGTGCCAAGGGGCGTGGGTTTATCCACGACTCCTAGGCAGAATATAGTAGCCCCTGATGCACTAGGATATTGTGTTGTGGGATCCAGTTTTTTAACCGACTTCAACAAAGAGGAGGTTCTCAATTCGTCTGTTTTTTTTTTTTTGTATGTTTGTTTCGCGATATCTCCGCCATTTGTGAATAGATTTCGATGATTCTTTTTTTGTTTGGTAGGTCGAACTATAGAGGTGGTCCCGTATAAATTTTATCGAAATTGATTCAGCACTTTTTGAAAAAATCAACATAAACAAAAAATATGACGACACAGATGACGTTTTGGTTGTCTCCAAATGTTCAAATTCCATATTATTTGGGTTCTCCATTCGGGCATAACTTTAATATTTAGTTTTACTTCTGGGGTATAACGACTAAAAAACTTTTTTACAAAAAATACAACCGACTTCTAAAAATTGCAAAATAACTTTAATTTCGGAAGTCGGTGTCAAATAACGAAGAAACGAAAAATTACAAACACTGACTTCCGAAATTAAAGTTATTTTGCAATATTTAGAAATCAGTTGTATTTCTTGTAAAAAAGTTTTTGACAGATAGATACAATATGCTTTTCGTTTGTATTGTTTTAATTGCGGAGTCTCACTTGCAATTATTTATTTGTGTCTCAATTCTAGGTGAGTCAATTCGGCGGCTCAGCATGGGAGTGGAGTGAGAAGAGACAGCAGTTCTACCTCCACCAGTTTGCTATCGAGCAGGCAGACTTCAACTTCAGGAACCCGGCCGTCAAGCAAGAGATGTTCAACATCATGCAGTTTTGGCTCGACAAGGGGGCTGATGGCTTCAGGGTTGACGCTTTACCGTACATGATCGAGGCAGACCCCGCTGACCACGAAGGTCGATACCCTGACGACCCCCTGAGCGGCCTCTCCCAGTTTGAATCCCATCAGCTCGGGTACACCATTCCTCTCTACACTAAGGATCTGATTGAGCTGTACGATGTTGTGTATGAGTGGAGGGATTTCATTGATAAATATAATGAAGAGAATGGAGGAGACACAAGGTAAGTCAAACTTAAATCTGTACTTGAAAATTTACCAGCGAAACACCTTTTTCTTTAACTGACTTCGAAAAAGGAGGATGTTCGACTGCATGAATTTTTTTTTTATGTGTTCACCGATTTCACTGTTAGTTGTGGACCGATTTTCAAAATTCTTTTGTATCCGAAAGAAAGTGGTCCCATATAATTTTTATCGAAATTGCGTCAGCGCTTTTTGAAAACCTGAACAAAAACGAAAAATACGTTTACTTAAATGACGTTTTAGGTTTCTCCAATTACGAGTACGAGTATGTTTAAATTCTACGTTCCATTTTATTGGGGTTTTTAGTTCTTGGGGTATAACAACTACAAAGTGAAAAATATTTTATTTTTTTACAAAAAAAAAAACAACCGGCTTTCAAAAAAGAAACAACACTAAAAATTAAAAAGAAACTTTAATTTCGGAAGTCGATGTCAAAAAACAAAAAAATAAAATATTAACACCGACTGCCGAAATTAAAGTTATTTTTTAATTAATCGACTTTTAAAAAGGAGGAGGTTCTATGTTCGACTGTTTTTTTTTTTAAATAAATGTACACCGATTTTCAAAATTCTTTTTTATCCGAAAGAATTATACTCCCAAGGTGGTTCTATATAAATTTTATCGAAATTGCTTCAGCGCTTTCTGAAAAACTGAACAAAAACGATAAATATGTATACATAGATGAGCTCCAATTACGAGTATGTATGTATTCCACGTTCCATGTTATTGGGGTTTTTAGTTCTGGGGTATAACAACTAAAAAGTGAAAAAATAAAAAACTTAAAAAAAAAAGCAACCGACTTCCGAAAAGAAAATACACTAAAAATTATAAAATAACTTCGGAAGTCGGTGTCAAATAACGAAGAAATAAAATACAAACACCGACTGCCGAAATTAAAGTTATTTTTTTAATTTTTAGTGTATTTTCCTTTAGTCGGTTGTTTTCAGTGTCTTTTCTTTATTTTCTTTATTAGCCTTTAGTTCCCCACTGCTGGGCAGTGGCCTCCCCCATATATTTCCAGACACTCTTTTCTTGTCCCACCTCGAACCAGCCTTTGTTGCAAAGTATCTATGTTTCTCAAAATATACGAGTCCATAACGATCTTTAAATAAATATCAGCTTATAATCAAGGAAATGGGATATTTACGGTGATTTGGCCGAATATTTCCCATTCTCCTTTAAGTAACAAAACTCTTTAATAATTCCAATCCTACATAAGTATTCAATCTTCTAAGAAAGCCCCAAATTATTATACTTCAGTTAACAGCAAATTGGAGATTGGAAACTTTGAAATTTCAATATTTAATACTTTGTTATTTTCGTTCTTTAATACTGCTATTTTAGTTACTTTGGAAAAGTCCGTGATAGGCCTAAGCGATCTTTTTATAAATTGTTTTCTTTGAGCTCCCACATCCCGACCACAAATTCCTGTGTTATTTACCTGTACTGCTTTAGTCTCAAGGGAAAATTCCTCGTTTCCAGGGTGATCTTCTCCGAAGGTTACGCCAACATTACCATGACGATGCTGTACTACGGGAACGAGCAGGGAGCCATCGGGGCACACTTCCCCTTCAACTTCGATTTTATCACCGACGTGTCTGCCAAGTCTAACGCCAGAGACTTTGTGTACACCATCCTGAAGTGGTTGACGTACATGCCGTATGGCGCTGTGGCTAACTGGCAGGTAAGTTGAGGAGTTAAAAAGGTTATTTCGACGGATATGTAACGATAGACCCAACTTTATCATGTAAAGGAATATTAAAAGCTGAGAATCTTTCATATACATTTATGAGCACGGTAAAAGCTACGGAGAAATACCTTGGTCTCTTCTATAACACCACATAAACAACAACACCAACAGCAGCAATTACCTAGGTACTTTAGAAATATTCTATAGCAAGATAAATATATCCCCTTTTCCGATGAAAACCCCTAATGACTTGTAATCAATTGCAGTTTGGCAACCACGACAACAACAGGATGCCAACCCGCTTCCGCCACGACATGGTAGACGGCCTGAACTCTCTGAACATGATGCTGCCCGGCACCTCAGTCACCTACCAGGGAGAGGAGATCGGCATGAGGGACGGCTACGTCAGCTGGGAAGACACCGTCGACGTGGAAGCTTGCAACCGAGGAGATGAGGACACCTATCACCTGTACTCCCGAGACCCGGCCAGGACTCCCTACCATTGGGATGACTCCATCAATGCTGGCTTCTCAACCGGTGAAAGAACTTGGCTGCCAGTCGCTCAAGATTACCAGGAAATTAACCTGGCTAAACAGAAAGCAGATGAGAAGAGTCATTTTAAGGTTAGCTATAAAAAGAGATTTTAACTTATTTTTTCCGACGACTACTGGACTGATGCAATGATTATTGATAGAGGTCCTTTGCCACTGCAGTTCGATTTATGCTCGGAAAACACAAAATTCTTAAGGTCCTATAGCATATGCCCAGGGGTAGCGGATAAATTCGTAACAGAGTTACCGCTCCCCTGGGCACTCAGGCAAGGAAAGAACAGGGGTGGGTTTTAGTCAGTAAGAGTCTGACAAGCCCTCCCGCTCCACCCAGAGCGGGAGATGTCATTGGATGATTTCCCACCCCCAAAAAAAAGGGGTCCTATAGCAGGTAATTCGATTTATACCATTGTGTCTAAAACAAATGGTACCTAATTGAAGCCAACTCTATCGATTTCTCGACTATCTGTATCTTTCGTGATAGACACTAACTCAAAAAAAAGCTAAACAGTCACCAGACAATCAAACTTTACTATTTACATACAAACGATACAGAAATGTTTGTGCGAACCCTTTGAGAAAATAATTAAAAAATCACACATTCATGCATCACACACCACATACAAACACTCACTACACTATTTACAAATACTCTGCACAATCACACTGAACATTTAATTTTTATTGTCACCTAATTAGATTTAGATTTATAAAATATATTCTCTTTTTTTATATAATGTCACCCAAACCAATAGAGCGCGGTACTAATGTGTCTACCACCTTTTTATGACAGGGGATCGGAACTGTTTCTTCTTAACACAGACAGAAGTTACAGGGTTGTAACTTAGCAAGAGGAACAGTGCTGCACCCACAAACTAGATTAACTAACTACCCGCTGTTACCATGCATTGTACCATATCTAATCTTTTGTTTATCAATAAAAAATATTATTAAATAAAATTATATTGTTACAGGTGTACCAAGCCCTCACAGCTCTTCGTAAGGAGAAGACTCTCTCCCACGGAGAATACGACATCAGGGCACTCTCAGACAGTTCTTTCTACTTAGTCAGGAGCCTCAGGACCTATGACACCCTGGTGTTCCTGTTCAATGTTGGAGAAGCTCCAGATACCATACTTTTGGAGAGGGTACCGCATTTGAAGACACCAGCTACTGTATATGTGTCTAGCATTCACTCTAGCAGAGTCGCTGGGTAAGACTAATTTTAGTATTTTTAATTTGTAGTTTGTTTGAAGTCTTAGCCTGACTTTTGGAGCCTCTGACTTAACTGAGTTGCAGAGTATTGTACCAACCGGTGGTCTGCCCCCAACCGTTCCACTGGATATCTTTATCCGATATACTCAGCCTTAACCAACAGGAAATTTAAGCTTCTGGGTTCTTGAAGATCCGATATCTGACTAAACCCTGGGCATGACTCTTTGAGTAAATAACAGTAATCTAGCAGCAAACCGCTTAACATGGATGAAGAACAGTGTTCTCAGATCTGAGGGATATGAAGATTCTATGTTTCTTGCCCTCATCACAAATCTGAGGGATATGAAATTTTTGTTTCTTACCCTCATCACAAATCTGAGGGATATGAATACTATGGTTCTCTTCCTCATCACAAATCTAAGAGATATAAATATTCTATGTTTCTTGTCCTCATCACAAAATCATTTTATTTTCCAGAGACATCATCGATGGTGAAGGACTGCTATTGGACGCAGGAGAAGCATTGATTCTGCGGGCACCACCAGTTTAAGGAATTTATTTGAAAATCCAGATTGTACATAGACCACTATTTATTGATAAGTTCTAAAACGATAAAATTAATTAAAAGATAAATTATTTATATATTTTGTTTTTTTTTTTTGTATGAAAAACCCTAATTTGTTGCAATGTCTTTAGAAACGACATCTCTAGAGGAACTTCAGATATAAAAAATGAATACATACCTATCATCATTATCATCATCATCAACCTTTTAATGTCCCCACTGCTGGGGCACAGGCCTCCTCTCTGTGAGAGGGTGTGGGCCGTAATCCACCACGGTGGCCCAATGCGGATTGGTGGATGTCAGTATGTCACTATACAAATTTATTTTGATATTTCTAGTCCAGATTTACGACTAACCGAATGAAAGATTCAAAAGGAAACATCATCATCCCAATTTATTTGGGTTTAGTACAACATGTATCCTTCTTTCATACTTCTCTTATAATCGTCATTTCCGTAGTTACCCCCTTTCTAGAGATATCATCCTTCACATAGTCCATAAATCAACGTCCCAACGTTAAGCTGCGCGCAGCGAAGCCGAACACTCCGTTGTACAATCTCGCGCCTCCACTACACAACTGAGGCAGAGGACATCGCGAGGAACACGAGACGCGAGGATCACGAGTACGTGCGCCGAAAGCTGAACTATAGGGCAAGAGTGCAGCTGTTGGAGTCGCGCCGCAATGTCAATTTCAAGGCGTTCGTAGGGCGCATTCCGACGTGCTTCTTCAGCCAAGTGTTGGAAGAAAGCTTTTGGCTGCAGAACGTGGTGGTTCGTCACTTCCGCGGACCTATTCCACACGAGGACACAAAGACTGAGTGCAGTGCTAGTGATGTGTTACTAACATAGGTTTAAGTTTTATTAACTAACATATTCTGTTAATAAAATATATACTTAGGTTAAGGTATTTATATAAAGGTCTATGCAACCCGAACTAAATGAAAATGAACTTCAATGCGGTTTTCTGTAATAGAAAGAGCGATAAACGAGGAAGATTTGTGCCGGGCGGGGCGCTAGTTGATGAATTAACTGATTTTACTATCGAATTTCTCCTTGTTAGTGCTTATTTTTTAGCGCTCGATAAATTAATTGGATTGTTAATTGGTAAAAAGATACTCGGGAAGCAATGGATGCCTAGGATAATGAGCTCGATAAAACTTTGAATATAAATATTATATGGTGGGAAAACTGTCGGCTGATAGCATTAAAAAAATTATAGGTTGTATAAAAAAATCGATTTCCAATATCCATTGGTAAGGCTGGGAGTCTTTATAGTCAAGAGTGAATAGGTTACTTCTAGGCAAGCGTGCTCCATCTTCGACCACATCATCGCTTACCATCAGGTGAGATAGTGGTCAAGCGCGAGCCTATCAACAATAATAAAAAAGGCTAAGCACTATAGGCATCAAATTCAAGTGACTGCAAAAAACTTTGTTTCATCCTCTTTTCACAATCCCTGGGCAGGCATCGGCCATGACGGGCCCTGTCATTATTGCTGACAACTCTTTGATGCGCTCGTGGAACACTAGGAGCCGTCGACTCTCGGGCCTGGTGCTGATCGGACGGCGAGCTACCCATTACTCGCCGTCCGCAGGCCCGGGTGCCCCTGACAACGTATAGATGATCGGTTCAGTGGTTTAGACTTGAAAAGGGAACAAACAAACTTATTTTTGCATTTATAATATCAGTTAGGATAATGACGTATTGGTCCACTTTTAGATGATTGTCTTTGACAATCATCCTCCAGCTCTTATCCCTTTAATTTATGGTTCTTGCTCATGGTGCATGTAGCTTGCGCATGTTGAGGTACTTGCACGGGTCAGAGATCCTCCAGTCAAAGGGCTTTTGAAGGACGAAAGGTTAGAATAAAACTATTTTAGGTGCCTAGTCAGTTGAATTTTAAAGTCTACAAAGTTGCGGCTTGAATGTGACCTTTTTGAGAGGACTCCAGAGATGAACATGTAATTCACTGGAAGTTTATGATTACCGTAAAGAAACGTATTTTCTTTCTTTCTTTTCTTTTATTTATTGTAAAACGATTAGTTATTTACTTTTACTCCAATGGTTGACCTGCTTCAGTTATTTGGCTTACGCTTAGAATCTTTCTCACCTAATGGTAGGCCATAGCCTACCAAAGATCACCATGTGTTGATGATGACCAGCCATAAGCCAGGTTGTCTTTTTAAGGCTCTACTACCGGCCAAGTGGCGCCCTCATTGAATAAAAAATCGTAGCATAGCCTAGAAAATAAATATTAAAGATTCCAACGTCACGTTTGTTGCAACTGCCCAGAGGTTGGGGATAAATTCGAAACAGAGTTACCGCGCCCCCGGGCACTCAGGGCAGGGAAGGAACAGGGGACGGGTAGCCCGCACGCGCCGCAGATCGCGCAGGTAGCTCGCGTTGGTACATGCTCGAGTCGCTGGACCCGCTCACCACCTTTCCACGGAGCATATAACCTGCGTAATTAACTCAACGTGCGCAAGCTACATGCACCGTGTGCAAGCACCTTATATTAAAGTGATAAGAGCAGGAGGATGATTGTCAAAGGCCATCTAAAAATGGCCTAATACCTACGTCCTTATCCTAAATAATATTATAAATGCAAAAATAAGTTTGTTTGTTCCCTTTTCAAGTCTAAACCACTGAACCGATCATCTATACGTTGTCAGGGGCACCCGGGCCTGCGGACGGCGAGAAATGGGTAACTCGCCGTCCGATCAGCACCAGGCCCGAGAGTCGACGGCGCGTAGTGTTCCACGCGCACATCAAAGACTTGTCAGCAATAATGACGGCGCCCGTCATGGCCGATGCCTGCCCAGGGGTTGTGGATAAATTCGAAACAGAGTTACCGCGCCCCTGGGCACTCAGGGCAGGGATGGAACAGGGGTGGGTTTTAGTCAGTAAGCGTCTGACACATCCTTCCGCTCCACCCTAGAGCGGGAGATGTCACTGGATGATTTCACTGGATGATTTCACACCCCACAAAAAAAAAAATGGCTACAGAAAAAGACAGGGTTCCTGCCATTGTCAGGGGTACAGAAAAAGGCAGGGTACCTGCCATTGTCAGGGGTACAGATAAAGATAGGGTTCTTGCCATTGTCAGGGGTACAGAAAAAGGCAGGGTACCTGCCATTGTCAGGGGTACAGAAAAAGACAGGGTACCTGCCATTGTCAAAGGTACAGAAAAAGACAGGGTACCTGCCATCCGGAAAAATAAAGTACTGATCCCGAGGGAAAGAAAACTTTCAACGGTCACAATTACTTTAGGCGCTAGATGGCGCTACGTGTCTTCTAATCATTTTGCTCCCGAGCAAAGCCGAGGCAGGTCGCTGGTTTATGATAAATCCCCTAAGCTACATATTTTAACGATATAGGAAAAAGATACTGGTAATTTGGATATAAAAATGATAATAATATGATAATAACATGAACATTGAAAAGGCTTGTTTCAGATACAAGTACATAATTAATTAATGTTGATTTATTAGACATTGTTTTGATGTCCGAAATAATAACTTTATTGTCAATATTATAATGCACTGTTCCGAAAAAATCAGCAAATACCTAATGGTAGATATTTTGCAGTCATTAAAATCCTCTCAATCACTGACAGAATCAAAAGCATAACGTTTTTTTCAGATTAAATTTGTAGGTAACAAACAATCGTAATGTAACAAACAATGGTGTACTATGGTAATTGTATGGTGGTCTCATAACACAGGATTGAACTGTAATTTGCAGATGGCTCATCTGTTCGACCGTGGGTAATTGTTAGCTCCACATCCGCTGGCTCTAGTGATGTTGCGTGTAGCTAAGGTGTGGATAGGTTTCTGAAACCTAAACTAAAGAGGAAAAACCGTTTTTGGTTTGTTTCTAGGAAGTACTGATCCGATTACGAAAATGCACACACTAGTAGAAACCTATCGTTGTCTGTCATAGGCTACTTTTTAGGGTTCCGTAGTAAACAAGGAACCCTTTATAGATTCGCCATGTCCGTCTGTCCGTCCGTCCCCAGCTTAGCTCAGAGCCTCTTAGTACTTCAAAGCTATAATTTGGCACGGGTCATACATATTAATCACGCCGACAAAGTGGTAAAATAAAATCATGAAAAATTGTTTTTTTTAACCGACGAAAAAAAAGGAAGAGGTACCTACTTAATTCGACCGTATATATATATTTTTGGATATCTCCTGTACACGTAAAGTGGAGATGTTTTTTTTCTCTCGTCTACCCTATGGTGTGGGGTGTCGTTGGAGAGACCATTCAAAAATATTACGGGTTTGTGAAAACCATTTTTCAAATCAGGAATCCGTTGCGTAAAAGTAAGCTTTAAATTGCTAATTTTTGCTACAGTCAAGTCCCCCCCGCGTGTGTGTTTTTTACTCTGGAATATGAACGGTTCCTAAGTGATACGCAGCGGTAAAAAACTAGTATTTTCAAAATTTAAACACTCTTTTTAAAAATTCCCAAAAAAAACAAAATATTTTCGATACAAAGTTATCATCAGATGATCAAAATAGTATGGGATGGTTAATTTTTTTTTCGGAATTTACTATGAGTGTAGTTCAGCGCATATCCATAGAAACATTCACAGTGCCTTCTTGTGTTACATCCTGTATAGTTCAACGCATATCCATGGCAACATTCACAGTGCCTTCATGTATTACCCCCTGTATAGTTCAGCGCATATCCATAGAAACATTGACAGTGCCTTCATGTGTTACACCCTGTATAGTTCAGCGCATATCCATAGAAACATTGACAGTGCCTTCATGTGTTACCCCTGTATAGTTCAGCGCATATCCATAGAAACATTGACAGTGCCTTCATGTGTTACACCCTGTATAGTTCAGCGCATATCCATAGAAACATTGACAGTGCCTTCATGTGTTACCCCTGTATAGTTCAGCGCATATCCACAGAAACATTCACAGTGCCTTAATGTATTACCCCCTGTATAGTTCAGCGCATATCCATAGAAACATTGACAGTGCCTTCATGTGTTACACCCTGTATAGTTCAACGCACATCCATGGCAACATTCACAGTGCCTTCATGTGTTACACCCTGTATAGTTCAACGCACATCCATGGCAACATTCACAGTGCCTTCATGTGTTACACCCTGTATAGTTCAACGCACATCCATGGCAACATTCACAGTGCCTTCATGTGTTACACCCTGTATAGTTCAGCGCATATCCATGGCAACATTCACAGTGCCTTCATGTGTTACACCCTGTATAGTTCAACGCATATCCATGGCAACATTCACAGTGCCTTCATGTGTCACAGCCTGTATAGTTCAGCGCATATCTATGGCAACATTCACAGTGCCTTCATTTTGACTTATGCAAACGTTTACGCAAACTGATGTGTGGTTGACCGTACAATATACCATGGGATATTTCGATGGAACACAATAATATGTGGTTTAATTTCATCAGATTTTTTCAGGCGATAACTTATGGAAAAGACCTTGAAGATGACCTTTTCTGTCACTAACCAAAATACAAAGAGTGGAGCTAAAAATCACGACGACAGAAAGAACTTCGAAAATACAGGCAGCATTAGTGGTGTTCACGTGAATCTATATAATTTATGCATGAACAAGATAGGACCTCCCACTGATTAAATAATCAGACCATAAGTAATAACAACCAAACAATAATAATCAATAATAATATTCAATTATCATAATAGATAAAGGTTTATTGCAGGACTCGATAAAGAGTCTTTAAATTCAGGTCTCATAATCTAAAGCGCGCAAAGCCAAGATGTCTTGGAAACAGACCGTGGGGGTGTCGACACTAACCGCCGTGGTGGTTGGCGTGGTTGTGGGAGTGGTGGTATGGGCGGTGATGAGGGAGGAAGAGGTGGCACCTCTTCCTCCCTCATCACCTCCTGAGCTGAGGGAACTCGACTGGTGGGAGCATACGGTGATATACCAGATATATCCTAGGTCGTTTAAAGATTACGATGGAGACGGTATCGGAGATCTGAAAGGTGAGTCCTTAGAAACTCCTACTGGGCATAGGCCTTCCTATTCTCCTTTCACCACTCTCTGTCCAGAGCTGCCAATTACAAATCTTTTTTAAAGGAGTCCACCTCATCTTGCCATTTCCGTTTGGGCCGTTTTTCAATTATTTCATGTTATTTGCTGACCAAAGCTTTTCAATTATTCACACGTTCACTCTGTAGCAATTTTCCAAGAGTAAATTAAAACCTTTAGTACGAAAGGTCGTTAATTAATTTTCTATTTAGCCTAAAAGGAACGACATTTGTGAAAGATGAGACAACTCAGACCTATTTAACACTGTCTGTATTTGATTTAAAATCCAATTAAAGGTGTTTTCAACTTAGTAATTTGTGAGTGTTGTTTTGTTACATGGTTTAGGATAATAACTAAATCAGATTAACTTAGAATTTAATTATGCTCTGATCAAATAGTTTACATGTATGTTTTGTTTCGCATGGGTGGTCCTATGATGCTAACTTGAGGTACACTTGGATTCATTTCTTAGATTTTCGTTGGTAACTCTGGGGTTAGGGATCTCAGAAATATCTAAGTAGTTCGAAACTCAAAGTAGTTTTTTTTTTTCGAAAATTTCATGTTTATTGACACCGATCAGATTATTGGCACCACCAAATTCTTCAGAAAACATATCACGATATCTACATTACTGCGCTTCAACGTAATCATTTCTTTTGTTATAATGCTTGAACGGGTTCAGCAAACCTTCGATTAATTGTCATATATTTCGCCAGGTATTACCGAACAACTAGAACATCTAGTGGATGCTGGGGTTGGGGCTCTCTGGATGTCTCCCATCTTCCAGTCTCCTATGATAGACTTTGGGTATGATGTCAGCGACTTTTACGCAATACATGACGAGTACGGAACCATGGAGGATTTTGATGAACTGGTGGCTAAGGCTAAGGACTTGGGTAATATAAAGTTTTTAAATTTAGAAGAATAAATTTGTACTGGAACCTAAGGTTTCGTTCGGTGATTTTAAAAACAGCCAAATTAACTTTTTCATGTTTCAGGTTTAAAAGTGATATTAGATTACGTTCCAAACCACGCTAGTACATTTTCCGATTACTTTATCAAATCGGAAGCCAGGGAGCCAGGATATGAAGACTTCTTCGTATGGGCTAATCCACGGGTAGATCCAGAAAGTCCTAATTCGAGATTACCTTCTAACTGGGTGAGTCCTTCAAATAGTTGTTAGAAAAACTACAGAAGCGTTCATTTGCATTATTTTATATAAATCTTTTTGGTACAGATCAGTCAATTTGGTGGCTCGGTGTGGGAATGGAGCAACATTCGTCAGCAGTTCTACCTCCACCAGTTCGCAGTAGAGCAAGCTGACTTCAACTTCAGAAATCAGGCTGTAAAAGACGAAATGGTCAATATCATGCTGTTCTGGATAGCCAGAGGAGCTGACGGCTTCAGAGTGGATGCCATTCCTCATCTGTTCGAAACGGCTCCTGACGCAAACGGGAACTACCCTGATGAACCTTTATCTGGGAATATGTTTTTGAGCCCAGACCAGGCTGGGTACACCACGCAGATCCATGTCAGGGACCTGATAGAATTGTACGATGTGGTTTATGATTGGAGGAAAGCTGTTGACGAGTGGGCAGTAGAGAATGATGCAGAGACTAAGTAAGTCATTAAACTTTTGTTTTTGTTTTGTGGCGTTAGAAATATTATAATGTTGCCAAATTTTTAATATAATCATCAGTTTTAAGTAGATGTTGTATGTATATTATGTATTAATTGTTATCTTTTGTTAATCCAGGGTACTCCTGGCTGAAGCCTATGCCAACATCAGCATGACGATGTTATACTACGGAGACGAGAGAGGGAGGATCGGTGCTCATTTCCCCTTCAACTTTGACTTCATTACGACCCTGTCTGCCAAGTCTTCTGCCAGAGACTTTGCTTACGTCATCCGACACTGGCTCACTTACATGCCACAGGGGAGTGTAGCTAACTGGGTGGTGAGTTCATTTGATCTGGTTAAATAATACTTAAAAAAAACGACCAAGTGCGAGTCGGACTCGTGCACCGAGGGGTTCCGTACCAACTTGTAGGTACCTATGTAAATATTTCGTCGATCACAGCAATTGAATCTCGAACAAAATTAACGTTGCCGTTGGAAAACTGTTGTCCCCATACATCGACATAGGTCGCAGTGAGTCTACCAACAGCACTTCATTCTGTAATCATAATTTCTTTTTTTTGTGATGTAACTACAAATTTACGGTTAACAGATTTTTTCCTTTACTTGTGCTCTATGCCAATGCTCCTTGCTAAATTTCAGGATTCTAGCTCAACGGGAAGTACCCTATAGGTTTGAATCCCCTTGAGAGTGTCACGATATGCGGCATAAACGGCCATATCTCTTGATTGCATAGACTTAGAACTTTGATATTTTCACCGCTCCAAGGGATTGCAAACTTGAGTATTTGATATTAATTTTAGCTTGATACCTCTTCGCATTCCTGAGAAAAGTGATCATAAAAGGGTTTCTTTTTTCCTTTTGAGGTACGGAACCCTAAAAATACTCGTGACTTTGTTCTTAAGCTTATAATTTTTTTCATGTATTTCTAGTTCGGAAACCACGACCAGAGCCGAATGCCGTCTAGGTTCAGAGACGACATGGTGGATGGTTTGAACGGCCTCAACATGTTGCTCCCAGGAGTAGCTATCACCTACCAAGGTGAGGAGATCGGGATGAGGGATGGCTTCGTCAGCTGGGAGGAAACGAAAGACGTCGCAGCCTTAAACCAGGGCAACGAGTCAAACTATTTGGATTTCTCCAGGGATCCCTGCAGGACACCATATCACTGGGACAACTCGACTAGTGCTGGGTTCTCGACAAATCTTACTACTTGGCTACCAATTGCTCAAGATTACATGGAAATCAATCTTCAGGCTCAGAAAGATGTTTCTGTTAGTCATTTTAAGGTAAGTTAAACCACACCACCCTCACTTTGAGAGTTGAAGATGCTGATATAAAAGTATTGGTCAGGAATGAATATCTTATTCCGATAGTAGCTGTGAGCTTCCTGCTTTTAACACCGAATTGTCCTTTTTCAGATTTACCAATCCCTGGTAAAACTCCGCAAGGAGGTAGCCCTTTCACACGGGGATTATGACGTGCAAGCTCTGACAGAGAATACCCTGATCTTGGTTAGGTACCTCAGGACCTATGATACGTATGCCTTGGTCTTCAACGTGGGTGCCATAGCTGACACGGTCGACCTCAGTGGGGTATCACTGCTGTCGGAACCTTTAACAGTTTATACTGCCAGCGTGCATAGTAGCAGGTTTGCTGGGTAAGGAACTTTTGAATCATTTTATGGTGCTTCAGCTTCTTTGGTTTTTTTTTTTTCATTAAATTTTTGTGGATATTGATTTCACGTGTAAAATGTGTCTTTAGTCAGTTAAGAAGACGGCAGTCCAAATCTAAATATACTCTGTTTCGAATGCCAATTATGATGTAGTAGCAATTTTTAACCGACTTCGAAAAAAAGAGGACTATGTTCGACTGCATGTGTTTTTTTTTTAATTGATTCAGCGCTTTTTAAAAAAAAAAATTATATATACAAGACGTACTCGTATTGGTTTCCTCCAACTATGTTCAAATTCAATGTTCCATGTTATTGGATGTGGATGGGGTGATACAATTCGGGGGTAACTTTAATATTTAGTTTTAGTTCTGGGGTATAACAACTAAAAAGCAGAAAATAAAAACTTTTTTACAAAAAATAAAACTTACTGCCAGGAAAATACACTTAAAAATTTAAAAACAACTTTCATTTTGGAGGCTGGTTGTATTTTTTATAAAAAAAAAATTATTATTAAGATATGTTTTTATATTTCAAGTTATTTTCTTGACGGTTGCTATCAACCATAGTATTTATGTGCAGTCGGACGGAATTGACACGTGTAAAATTATTTATTTGACTTTAATTTTATAAATTATAAATATTTTGACCAGTCTAGAATAAAATGTCAATTTGTTGATAAAAATATAGGTATACTTTCAAGGCTAGATAGTATATTATGTTATAAATATAATCTTAAATATTTAGGTACTTATTTCATTTATAAGTAAGTAATATACTTTATTTTTTTATCTTTACTGCCTCAATATGTTTTATCATAACGATAATTTGGGGAACAGAACATTCTACTGTTCCTAAGTACCAAGATCTTTATATTATTTACTGTATCATTACTTACATAAACGGGTCTTAAATCAAGTTGAATCTCCGATTAATTAATTATCTTATTTGTCAAAAGAAAAAAGCAAATCAAAATACGAAATTCTTTCAAATAACGCAGAACAGTTTGACCTTTTCTTTAAATATATATAATATTTTTATAATTTATTTTTGTAACAAGAGGATATTCACAATCACACGTAGACGGCCTAACATCGGTTAAAGAATGGGTGATATGGTCCTGCGAGAACATACCATACTTGACCCGACTTGTGCCATATTTTTGAAATTACGAAATAAACGGGGAGGAGAGCGACAAAAAACTGCAAGCTTTATTTATAGGCTGGTCCGTCATATTTGTGGTGTAGAGTAATAGCCTGCCGTCAGTCATTCGGTTTGTGCTAATCGTAACTGACGGCATCTGTTACAGAAATATCAGTATATTTCTGACCGACTTTATTTTTTTTCGCAATTATGATAGTTATACTTTTTTTAACTTCATATTAAATTTCTGATTTTAGAAAGTACTTTTATGATGTACCGAATTTTTACTAACGACGCTTGGTTACAAGATTTGCATGACTGACGATCGTGAAAATAATTTTCAATTCTGCTCGCAAATAAATTTTCAAGTTTTAGAAAATGGTTAGGTTAGTTAGTACCTGCAGGTATTTTTTTAACAAACGTAATAACAGAAACATTAACCTTTAGAAAAAGCTTTCGAATTTTTGTCGCTCGTCTCTCGTTCAATTATTTGAGTTTGGACATATTTTCATCGGGTGTCGTCGTTAAATAAGTTTTAATAATATGTTTATTTTAGGGTGTTGCCACTCTTATTAATATGATCGACAGAGTTTCGCAACAAATTTCAGTATTATTAATTTCGCCAAAGTTTTCGTTACAATTATGAATACAACAATTTTTTGGACGTCTTTTTAGATAATATACCTACTATTTTTTTTTTTCTCTTTTATAGGTCTGAGCTGCCATTAGATAACTTGACACTACAGCCTGGAGAAGCGATCGTGTTCCGTGCACCGCCTACATGATATATACAACTCAGATTATGTATTAGTTAGTGTTTAAGACTATTTTTTAAGTTTTGAATAAGAGCAGAAGAAGCATTCTGCTGTTAGGGTGCGTTTCCACTGAATTGGAGCTGAGCGGAGCGGAGACGTGCAGGAATCGATCAATCATAGACGAGGCGAGTGACGCGATGAGGATTTCGACCATTGTGATTGGTCGATTACTGCACGTCCCGCTCCGCTCCGCGAACAAAATGTGGGATTTTCATGACAGCCTTCATTATGCAGTCGTTAAATATGAGCACCACTTTCTTAGTAAACCCAATGTGCCATATTAGTGATCACGCACCGTACATCTTTAGTTTCGCTAGACATTTCTACTTCGTCTAATAAAATATTATAGTTAAAAAAAACACCCGCTTTTGAGTGACGTCATTTTATTTTTCGTATTTTTTGTGCAAACCCTTTGATATCATGGGTATGCATAAAAATGACTAGTCAACCATCATTGGGAGTCCGCCATATTGGATTTAGAATGACGTCACTTAGCTACCTAAGTGAAACTAATGAAAGAGTTTTAAAATCGACCGTGTGTATACTGTATAGTTCCTTATTGTATGATGCGTACTTTTATTAAAACAAATAAACATTACGTAACTATTACCTAATAGTTTTAATTAGCACATACGTTGTTTAGAAAATAATCTCTTTATAGTTTTTGGGTTGTAGTGTTGCGCTTGACAATTATTCTACAATCTACAGGTTTGGGTTGCAATACAAGCCTTACATAAATTACTATTTTCAGGGTTCCAAACATCCAAATAACAAAACGGAACCCTTAATGGGATCACTCGTGTGTCTGTATGTCAGTGGGTCTGTCTGTCTATCCATCTGTCACAGCCAATTTGCTCCGAATATACTGGACCGATTGAGTTGAAATTTGGTACACACATGAATATCTGTGATCCTTTAACTGTGGTCTAACGTGTAATGTAAATAAATTAATTTGGAATTCGGGAGTCACTTTAGGGTGGAAACCGGAAAATTTAAAAAATGAGTTTTTAATATTTTTCGTTCTGAACTCTCGCGAGAGTCTAATACTTGGTTGTTTTTTTTTGCATTTGATTTACTCGTAGTAGTAGTCATCGGAATGAAATATTTGTGCTTATGTGCACAACACATTAACATTATCCATTTAATTTAATTTTTCTTAATTTGGGACGCGAACATATTATTTAATACGTATAAATAATAGGTAACTATTATTATTCACATAGCTTCTCATCATGAAAATAAAATGAAACAATCCACTTTCGACTCTGTACCTACCTAACCGAACCTTTCAGCTGAAAACCGAAACAAATCAATACACAACATTAATAATTCCCGTGACATCTGTGAACTTTAAATCCATTAATCCATCAGAACTCGGTCCGACCTCCACAATACTAAACTTCTGAACCTGGTACCTACATCCGAACTTAAACCTGGTAGGTACGAAATTAAACCAGGAATTAAAAACATACACCTACGCAAGGACAAATCTGCTACCTACAAACTTATACCTACGTATGATTTTAACCCAACTTTAAACCTGGTACGGACTTAAACCTGCCACGGACTTAAACCTGGTAAAAACGAAATGTCCCATCACTATTCGACAAGGACGATCGTAGTAATTGTAGTTTAGATGAATGGTTCCTATGTTTATTAGTGTCCAAGATGTGGTGGGTGTTTGTCGTTTGCGTGGTCAGCAGGGTGGCAGGAGATGTGGCCCCCCAGTGGTGGGAGAATGCCGTATACTACAGGATGATGGTAGATAGCTTCAGGGATGGAGACGGGGACGGACTTGGCGATCTGAGAGGTGAGGAGGCTATTGTGCGTTTTCTGCCTAGTTTTTGAGGACTGTTTAATTGGGTCCATTAAACAGTTATAGATAATTTCAAGACAAATGAAAATAACTCAACTGAATTAAAAAAGTGCAACACTTTTGACATTAACGATTAATTTATATTAGCTTATCTAGAGTTGAAACTACGGTAAACACACAATTTCCACAAGTGTTTGATTCTAAATTTAATTAAACGATTATAAAGATAATAAATTACATTAAACGCCTGACAAATAAAACCCACCATTCATATCTTTTTAGTTTACCGAAAGCAATTTTCTTTCAGGCGCTTTAAAACAAATTAGCTACGTGCGTGCTTTGGGATCCGATGCCATCATACTGTCTCCATTAGTGCCCAAGAGTGCTGATTGTACCAACCCTGGAGCCACGAACTTCAATGATATAGACCCACTATATGGAAGCCAGGAAGATTTTGCCAATCTAGTGGCGAAAGCTAACAAAATGGGTATGATAATTTTGCTATTGAGTTTATAGATTACGTCATTACAATGTTCTTACTGCTGAGATAGGGCATTTAGAGGTATACGAAACAGGGTACAAACTTCCGCAGACCTCCATTGAAAAACGAGGATATTCCGACCAGACGGGTGCTGTGTCTGGTTCGAGCAACTGCAAAATGGTTGATTTTGGACTACTGTATGTTCAAATCGCGCGGAGAACTTTGCTAGCGTGATGCAGGATTTGTGTGTTTTAGTTCGTATGTGGCGTCATGGCATAGATGACGCTACATCACTCCACTTCCGACTTCTGACCGCCACATGTGACCAGTGTGGGTTGTTAGATGTTACATTTCTTAGATTTTTTGGCTCTTGGACATGCCAGTTTCCTCAAGATGCTTTGCTTAACCGTTTTGAAGGCAATCCAATTTATGGCATATAATAGCATTAATTTAGCATACAATAAATAATATAATAAATAAATAAATAAATAATAAGGGTATAATAAAAAAGTCAAGGCAATTTATGGCTGACAAGATAAGGCTGATGGCTGACTATTACTGTGTGTTTGTAACATGTAATTTTTCATCAACGTTAATTGCTGCGTACAGTAAGTTGATATGTAAACATAGGTCTATGCAATGTTATGATATAATTCGTTTCATGGCAGAAACTGATGAGTAATACCTCAGCATAAAAAAAAACTTCTCAGCTACCATTTATTTAAATTCACAGTCAAATTAAAACTTTAAACTACATCTTACAGAGCTGAAAGTCGTGGTCACGCTGCCGATACAAACTGTCAGCACAGGGTCTGAGTGGTACACGTCGAGTGCTGATCGCATCCCGGGCTATGAACATAGGATCGTGTGGAAGGATGGCACCCTTGATGATGTACCACCCGTAAGTTATAACACTCGTTCTATCGTGATGGGAACTTGAAAGAGATGATAGGCGAAAGATGTTCGAGAGAAATTCTACGAGCTTACGACAAGATAATGTTATTTTGGTCTGCCTGACGTGTTAAAAGGAGCTAACTAATTTAAAAGACATTAATTTTAATTAAGCCGATGCGTCTTTAACAAAAATCTGAACACATGACAAGCAACTCCCCACAAATCCAACCCTGTCTTCTGTACGACAGGATGATTTTTGTAGACACACTATTAACAATAACAATACCATTCAGTTTCCCAAAATCCACTGTTAATCGGTCATTGTATGCCCAAAATCGGTAGAGTTTTCAAGACAAGACGTCTTTAAAAAGCTACAAGGACCATTGATATCCTTACAGCCCGAACACGGCATCAAGTGGTCCTGGCACGCGACTCGTTTCGCATTCTTCGGTAGTTCCAACGGCGAGGCACTCCTGAACCTCTGCTGCAAAGATGTGGCTGCAGCCCTGTCAGCCGCCCAGTGTGCCTGGCTGAAGCGAGGAGTGGCTGGTGTACTCCTCAACCCTGACTTCCCAAGGGACCTGTCTTGCGGAGAAAAGTTGCTGAAGAACCTGGTTGCAGATGCCTTGAGTTGCGCGCGCAGCAGTGGGTTGGATACCCCGTGAGTTAAAGACTGTTAAGTTTTTTTAAACGATGCCCTCACTCCGTTATTTATTAACCGATTTTTATGATTCTTTTTTTGTTAGATAGGGTATTATACCTCAAGGGATGTCCCATGATTGAGAGAAACCCTTGAAAATTGTGGGCACGAATAGGGTTTCTGTATGTATGTTCAGCCTTCGCTCCGTTATTTATGAACCGATTTTTATCTCTGGGTTATCTGGCTTTGTATCTCTGGATCTACTGAACCTATTTTGAAAATTCTTTATAAATTTCTGAAATCCACGCGGACGAAGTCGCGGGCGAAGTGCAAGTCTTTAATAAACTGCTTAAAGGTCAGGTTCTACTTAAGCCAATTTTTAACAACTTACCTACTGTTATATATGATACCCTGACCATTACTGGAATATATGGCTTAATTAACTCAGGATGTGCTGAGGTAAAAGTGGTTTTAGCTAAGTTACTAGGGATATTTTCATTAATTAATTGGCGCATTGCGTATTAGCTCTAGTGCTGCATATTCCATGCAAAACTGGAGAAACTTGAGAGAATGAAGTTTCAAGCGCGTTTTCATTGACATTAGAAAGAGGTATCTTTTGACTATAGTAAGTTTTCAGTCAAAGCCAATTTGTACCTTCTTTATCCATAACTCCGGATTGGCTCAACTTATCAATTGTTTTTTTTTTGCAAGGTTTTATTTAATTTGCAATGTTTGTTCGGGTTAAATCTTGTAAGCTGAATTAGAACCACTTCCTAATATCCAATTGAGTTTGTAGCGACATCTATGACGCAACATACGAACTAGAACAGCAAAATTCCTACATCGCGCAAGCAGAGTTCTCCGCGCGATTTGAACATATACAACAGCCCGAAATCAACTATCGGGCAGTTGCCCGGACCAGACACAACACCCGTCTGGTCGGAGGATCCTCCCTTTTCAACGGAGGTTTGCGGGACTTTACACCCTGTTCTGCATACCTCTAAAATGGTGACCCCGACGTGATCGTCAGCGCAGCCTTCGTGCAGCTACTCCAGCGTGACGTCATCATCATCACTTCCTCCAAGCTCTTCAGCAACGAGTCATACAGCCAGCCAGTACAACGATAACGCCGACAACGAATACGCCGACAACGATACGCCGACAACGATACGCCGACAACGATACGCCGACAACGATACGCCGACAACGATAACGCCGACAACGATACGCCGACAACGATAACGCCGACAACGATACGCCGACAACGATACGCCGACAACGAAACGCTAACAACGATAACGCCGACAACGAAACGACGCACCGCTCCGACTCACTGGAGCCCGCAGCAGTACTCCGACTCACTGGAACCAGCCTTCCACTGGCCCGGCAAGCATCACGTATAGACGACTCATCGAGAAGAGAACAATCGATCTCCGATCTCTGGAGGGGAGTGATGTAGCGACATCTATGACGCAACATACGAACTAGAACAGCAAAATTCCTACATCGCGCAAGCAGAGTTCTCCGCGCGATTTGAACATATACAACAGCCCGAAATCAACTATCGGGCAGTTGCCCGGACCAGACACAACACCCGTCTGGTCGGAGGATCCTCCCTTTTCAACGGAGGTTTGCGGGACTTTACACCCTGTTCTGCCTCTAAAAGTTGATTTTTTACATATTAGTTCAGTTCCGAGGAGCTCGTGGCTAAAGTAATTACAGCCACACGGGTCGATCCATCAGGTTAAGTTACGCTTGCTGGGGGTGGTCCATGGATGGGTGACCATCTTTACATACCGAGACTCCTTCATGCCTCGGAAAGCACGTTAAGCCGTAGGTCCCGGCTGTCAATCGTGGATTTTTGACAGTCGTTACAGGTCGTCAGAAGCCCGAAAGTCTGACAACCAGTCTTACCAAGGGGTATCGTATTACCCAGTAACTGGGTTGTTTCCAAACGCTGCCCAACCCAACCGGATCCTTCTGTCAACTTCTTTCTCAAAGTTGTGTCTACCGAGCTGGATGATTTGCCCTAGGTAGACATACTCCTTCACAACTTCGAGAAGCGACCCTTCGATGCGGATTGGACTCGGAACGACATGTGAATTGTACATGACTTGCCTCTTGTCCAAATTCATCCCGAGGCCAACCCGCCGCGAGGCTCTATTTAGGCTGTGCAGCATCAGGCTTAACTGTTCCGCCGTCTCTGCCATTATAACGATGTCCTCGGCAAAGCGAAGGTGTGAGATGTACTCGCCGTTCACGTTGATACCCTGTCCAGTCCAATCCAGCATCTTGAAGACGTCCTCCAGCGCGTTGGATCAACAACAAGATAGTTGGGAAAAGGGAAAAGGCTAGACAGACGATGAGTATAGTTCTGGTGTTACAATGCATTTTTATGGTAAGCATGGCCTGAATTGACATTCAGAATTACTTCCAGATAGAGGAACTTTTCTTTTCTTTTTTTTCTCTTTCTCTTTTCTTTTAATTTTTTTCTTTTCTTTTCAAATTTTGTGTATGAATTTAAAAGACTAAAATGCTTTTTATTATAAACTTCTTAAACCTTATCTTATTGTCTTCAGCGTGATCCTAGTAGAGTCGTCCCTAAGACCGGAACAATCAGCCATGTACTACGCAGACGGAGGATTCGGAGCCAACAGCATCCTCAGCCAGGCCCTGACGCTTCCCTCCCGGTCTACCTCTGAGATGGTGCTGGGCTTACATGCCTCCATACTGACTTCACCACTCCAAACTGCTACATGGGTCGTGAGTTCTAATCATCCATTCTAACATTATAAATATGAAACTTTTTCTGCCTGTTTGTTACGTTTTCCCCCGTAACAGCAGTTTTAATGAATTGTCGTATATAAAGAGAATTAATTTATATATCTTGACATAAAGATTGCTTTCCTACCACTGTTATAATGTCACGGGAGTGTTTGAAAGAAAGACCGAGGCCCTGGGACAGGCAACTGGAGGAAAACGAGCGGGTTTTAGTCAGTAAGAGTCTGACACGCCCTCCCGCTCCACCCAGACCGGGAGTAATCATATGATAATTTAAAAAAAAACTACTGTTTTATTGACATATTCGTATTTTTTTTATCGTTTATAGACACGCGTTTGACCGCCACCTGATGGTAAGCGATGATGAGGTCGAAGATGGAGCATATTGTTGTTCACAACCCACAGCTAGTATATAACCACTGCTATTCTTTAAACATCACTTACTCTGTCTAACAATATCTTCTTGTTTCATACATTTCAAAAAGCGATATTTTGTAGTCGGGTCAAAGAAATTGTTTTTTTTTTAAATCTAGAGTATTGCTGCCAATTGTGTTCATACGTCAGCACCCTACCTACATGAGTACCTTTTTATTTTTTGTTGAGCTTCCCTCACGCGTCCCGCCTCCGCCTTCACGAGCATTACTGCTTCGCAGAAGGCGGAGACTGCCTCCCATTCCCTCTCGCTCTGTACCATGGCCTGAACCAGGGCCGGGCGCGAGAGGTCCCCGCCACCTAGCGCATCCACGAGGATACGGTGGTGCTCCGCCCAAACGGGGCAGTCCTCTGGGCGATACAACACCCGGGCGTTTCCTCCCGCCCGATCTGATACAGGAACCGCCCGAAACAACCGTGTCCGGTGAGGAACTGCGTCAGGCGGAAGGTGAGGACGCCGTGACGCCTCTCCAGCCACTCCTCAAAGAGGGGCACTACCGCCGCAATGGTGGCGTGCCCAGCGCTGGGACCTACATGAGTACCTGCAGTTTTGTATCGTCGTATAGTTCAGTACTTACTTATTTGCTACCACATATTTGCCTTAATCACTAGCAAAAGCGACTGATAGTATTAAATGGGCAATTCCATGCCCATGTAATGTAGGGTCCCGAAAGAAATGTAGTATTCAAGAGTATTGTCTAGGGACTCTTAGACCTAAGTCATTTAATGCCTGCTGTGGCTGTGGCTCAGTTAGTGATAAACTATATATACATTACCCATGGGACTACGCGTATTAGCCAGAAGAACTTACTTGTATAAAGCTAAAAGAATGTGGGGAATATTTTTAACCGACTTCAAAAAAGGAGATTCTGTTTTCGACCCGTATGTAGGTATGTATGTATTGCCCAGGGGTCGTGGATAAATTCGAAACAGAGTAACCGCGCCCCTGGGCACTCAGGTAGGGAAGGAACAGGGGTGGGTTTTAGTCAGTAAAAGTCTGACACGCCCTCCCGCTCCACCATCATAAGACGATTTCCCACACCCCCAAAAAAATGTATGTATGTATATTATGTATGCTTGTTTGTCCGCGATTTTCTCTAAAGCGACTAATCCCATTTAGATGGGGTTTTCGTTATTCAAATGCATATTTTAGTATATAATACTTATGGATCTGATGAAGATCTTCGGAGAGAGACAGTGGAACTCTTCAATAACTAACAGCAAATGTCTCGCGATTACTGCGATCGTTTGTCCATTTATTGTTAACACAATTTAATGGGGAACCATAACAAAAAAGCGAAAAATAAAAAACTTTTTTACAAAAAATAGAACCGACTTAAAAAAAAAAACAAAAAAAGTGCAAAATAACTTTATTTCGGCAGTTGTTTCTGTTGTTTTCTTTTGGAAGTCGGTTCTATTTTTTGTAAAAAATGTTTTTAACATCACTGGAATTACTTAGTTGGCTGGTACTACTAATTCAATCATTTTCGCCAGTCATGTTGACTTTTTAACCGACTTTCGAAAAAGGAGGAGGTTCTATGTTCGACTGTATGTATGTTTTTTTTTTATGTATGTTCGCCGATTTCTCCGTCAGTTGTTGACTGATTTTCAAAATTCTTTTTTTATCCGGAAGAATATACAACCGAGGTCCCATATAAATTTTATCGAAATTACTATAGCGCTTTTTGAGAAACTGAACAAAAACCAAAAATACGTATACCTAGATGACGTTTTTTTTTTCTCCAATTACGAGTGTGTTTAGATTCCACGTTCCATGTTATTGGGGTTTTTAGTTCTAGGGTACAACAACTAAAAATTGAAAAATAAAAAACTTTTTTACCAAATAACAACCGACTTCCAAAAAAGAAATTAAACTAAAAATTAAAGTCAGTGTCAAATAATGAAGAAATAAAATACAAACACCGACTTCCGAAATTAAAGTTATTTTTTTAATTTTTAGTGTATTTTCTTTTTTGGAAGTCGGTTGTTTTTTTTTTTTAAAAAAAGTTTTTTATTTCAGTCATCCTATCCTATAATCTGGAGGTTTTTAAGTCAAGAGAGAATAGGTTACTTCTAGGTAAGCGTGCTCCAATTTCGACCACATCATCGCTTACCATCAGGTGAGATGTGTAGTAACAACAACAAAAACCTTATGGTTCCTTACTGTTTCTGTTTTCAGACAAGCAGCACAAACGACAGTCGTATAGCGTCACGCTATGGCAGTGAAATGGTGGACACTGTGAACCTCCTCGCGCTAAACCTGCCGGGGTCTGCAGTCATCCAGCAAGGAGACGAGCTGGCGGCTGCAGACACCATACTCGAGTGGATGTCTGGCAACATCTGCTGGCCAAACCTGGCTATGCCTTGGGCTGCTCCCTTCCCCTGGGACGATACAGCAACTGCTGGGTTCACTACTGGAGAACCCTGGATGCCGTTGGCTCCTAACTTTAGATATGCGAACGCTAAAACGGAGTTCGCAAATGATGTCAGTCATGTGGGTGTTTTGAGGCTCGCTGCTGCGTTGAGAAAGTCACCCGCTTTTGGACCTCATGTGGAGGTAGAAGATTTTTAAAATCTAAATAAAAAAAGTGAACGAAAGAGAAGTGAGTGAGTGTGTGTGAGTGAGTGAGTAAGTGTGATGTGAGTGCGAGTCGTGTGAAGTGAGTGAGTGAGTGTTTTTTTTTTATTTTTTTTTTTTCGTTTATTGATACGATTACGAAAATATTCTGACCAAAAGCAACACTGCTATGGTATCTGCCTCGGGAAAATGTTAGGTTATTTTAATTTGTATGGTCGAAAACACACTGACATGAGGTTTACTTAGCACCTAGACTCCAAGAGACTAGCGAGTCACCTGGCGAATAGTGAACGTACTAAAATGATGATAGCACTGCGTGCTCGGCTCCTGCGCAAGTCGCTGAGCGCTAGACACCAAGCGAGCAGAGTCACCCCAGATTCGTCTTTATACCTAGCTGAAAAAAACCGGTCAAGTGTGTGTCGGGCCACATGCAGTGCAACAATTAGAATTAGAAAGGGGCTTTATGTTTATTAGTATGGTCATATGGACGGACAGAGCAAAATTATAAAGGCTCCTTGTTAGGACTACGGAACCTTAAAAAAGACACGCAACTGAAACCATTCAACCCTCACATAATAAAATAAAAGCACATCAAAATGATAGAGAGATTGATTCAATTTGAACCGATATCGGCGCAATAAAATTCACTGGAAGCGCGTAAAATGACACAACTATTGCTGGTTTTGAGGCGAACGCCTGCGCAATTCACATAAGCCATTTCCCCGATTGCCAGGCGAGAGATAAGCAGCCGTTATGGCGTATATTTCTCCATCGTTCGGAGATGATGTTCCTTTTCATGGGGTGATAGAAAAATATGGAGCGTAACCGACCGTAATTCATTAATAATATCCGCATCGTGTTCCAGATATTATGACTGAATTACTTAATACGAATTTGTGAAGGATATCTTTTCTAAGCGTATCGAATGGCATTTTTTAGATAAGAGTCATCTGGATAGTAGACGACTCCAGCCAACGCCTTCTCACAGAGAGAAGACCTGTCCCAGCAGTGGGCATATGATAGACTGATGCTATGCTTACGCTGTAGATATTATGATCAATAGAAAAAAAAACCGGCGAAGTCCGAGTCGTACTTGCGCATGTAGGGTTCCGTACCATCGTACAAGGTTAGACGCGTCTACTTGTTGCCATTATTAAGATCGAGCAAACAAAACCAAAAAAAACACGTTTTAGTGGGACAACCCCTTTTAATTTTTAATTTATTTTTATTTGTTGCTGTAGCGGCAACAAAAATACACATTCGGTAAAAATTTCAACTGTCTACCTATTACGAATCATGACAGTCGGACGGACGGACGAAAAGCGGAGGCTTAGTAATAGGATCCCGTTGGTTTCCCCTTCGGGTACGAAATCCGAAAAAAGAAAAAAAACCTATTAAGTACTTCAACATTATTTAACGTAATTTTTTGCTAAAAACAAATAACTTTGTAGTTAGAAAGTGTTAATGGTTTTATTGACCACAAAAACTTCGACACTCCATTTATTTAAGCACTAAAATGTTTAGCCCTAATGAGTTTTTCTAATGCATTTAGTTTAAAAACGTCAGCAAAAATAAATTGTCCTCGGGCTAACAAAAGGTATTAGCTTGGCAATAAAAAGGGCCAGGGTTTTTAACCCTTGTCTCTTTTAAGAGTACACGAATAGAGTTAAAAAAAATGTCAATCAAAATAATTAATTTGTTGACCCTCAACGTGGTTTTTGCAGATAAAGCGGCAAAATGGAGCTGTGCTCGTTCTAAGATGGGGCTCAACTGGATCTTTGCTACTCATTTCAAATCTAGCCAAAGAGCCAACTGAAGTCAACCCTTCCAAGGTTCCTGGGATACCTCATGAGATGACGGTAGCCACCAGTTCGACAGGGTCGAGCTTTTCTCCTGCTTCTCATTTGCCGATGGACAAGACGATAAGGCTGGCCTCAGGACAGACGGTGCTTTTAGCGGGGGGCCCCAGGCATTGTGGGGGACCGGGCCCCGTGGATAAAATAGCCAACAGATTGTCAGAAGGCTGGCAGAAGATCAACAAGTATTTTAGTCAGTAGTTCAAAGGTTTTTGGAATAGAAAAGTAATGTTAAATTTAGTAGCATGTCTGTATGTGCAAGAGTGGCCTATTTGCAGATATTAACTTGTTATCTGAAAGGTTATGAGATATTATTCTTTTTCTCATTTTTTTAATTAGTAATTAAGTAAATTGTGTCAGTATTTTTGTTTTTTACTTTATCAAATGCGTCATGTTCTCTAGCAGTATTTTTGTTTTTTAAATACTAATTGTGTTTTGCCACTATTGCGCTTACGACCTTTTTAATGATAGGGTTATCGCTAAGTTTATTTTTGTTGTGTCTAAATCTACATTTGTCTTTATTAAAACTATTTCTGCAACAAGTGGGTTTCAATATTTGGTATTAGCTTCTTTTTAGGGTTCCGTACCCAAAAGGACCAAACGGAGCTTTATTGCTGTCACTAACGTGTCCGTCTGTCTGTCTGTCCGTTTTTTTAACTTCCCATTGACCTGTGAACTTGAAATTTGGTGATAATGTTTATTATTATGTATATTTTAGTAACAAATACCATAATATTGATAACCCAAAATGTGTGAAGTCCGACACGTACTTGGCCGGTTTTTGAAATTGTGTAGCGGCAGTTTTAAATTGTGTAGCGGCAGTTTTAAATTGTGTAGCGGCAGTTTTAAATTGTGTAGCGGCAGTTTTAAATTGTGTAGCGGCAGTTTTAAATTGTGTAGCGGCAGTTTTAAATTGTGTAGCGGCAGTTTTAAATTGTGTAG
Source organism: Polia nebulosa (assembly GCA_951329385.1). Classification (NCBI taxonomy): domain Eukaryota; kingdom Metazoa; phylum Arthropoda; class Insecta; order Lepidoptera; family Noctuidae; genus Polia; species Polia nebulosa. The sequence continues at coordinate 2,210,746 of OX589592.1, read as the reverse complement.
CGGCAGTTTTAAATTGTGTAGCGGCAGTTTTAATTTTTTTTGGTATCGTAACGGAGGATATTTTTGAAAAGCTGTCTAGTACAAATCCGAACAATATCACCTGCCCGCAAACAGATAAAAAGTGTGTAACAGGTAGTTACTACACGTACAACCTAAAGAGCCCAGAACATTTTCCACAAAACGAAGAGCGACTTCCAAATTAAAATCAATAAAGCCGCCATCAAAGCACAAAACCTCAACACGAACAATATCAAACAGATTACACATTTATGAAGTATAATTTAGACGTAACGACACGTCGCCCTAACGACCTAATATCGTTAAGGATACGTACGATATAAAGAAAGTCGTACACCCAAACTAGAGGTAATGAATCGTCTAGTATATTAGACGCACGACGGAGGGACGGTGCTCACGACGACGCGCGCCGCTTTTACATTTCAGGGGCTATTGTCTCGGTGACCTATTTCCGGACAATATAAGAGAAACGTAATTTTACATAACTAACCTGAACGTGATTCCGGCAGGAAAGGCTTAACTCCAATTTATTATGTAAGGATATTAGACTTTGGAAGTTGCGAGTACTGTAACGAGTTACCGACGTCGCTTGACGAGTTGCCGCGAAAGTTTCACTGAAAGATACCGCTATATAAAATAACTGAAAAACATGCATCAAACGTGAATTAAGCTGCGTCTGAAATGGAGAAGGGGCTGAAACTTGAGACTTGGCTCAAGAAATACAAACCGGCGCCAATCGCCCGCCCTAATACACAAAAAAGGAAAAATTCTGTTTTCAAAAATGCAAATTACTAAAAAGAGTTATGGTTAAAGAACTTACAGAATTTGCTCTTCTCGGCATGGCTGTAGGTAGCATAAACCACGAGGAGGAAAAGTAGCGCGCGCGCCCTCATGGCGGGGCGGCGCGGGCTCACTGGGGCCCGGCGCGGCGCGGACTGAGCGCGGACCCCTATCGACCCGACGGCCTCCGCGCATGCGCCCCCCGCACCCCGCACCCGGCTGCCCCGCCCCGCGCCAGAGAGCTACCCATCCAGGGTTGCTGATTGCGAAAATGCGGAAAATGTGGAAAATTTTCGAGCTGAAAAAGAAAATTTCTTGGGGAACGGGGAATCTGATTGTACTGCAGGTCTCGTTTAGGCTGCATTAGCATAAACTACTAAGGAGTTACTTGAGGTATAACTTCGAACTACAACAATGGCTTATGAGAGGGACTTAGGAAGCTTTCAAGCCTTTACACTTTTCATAGCAATCATTATCATATTGATCTGGAAGCTCTGTACAGTTCTAGAGAGCCGCTCTATCTAAAATCTCATAGACGAGACACTAACTGATTCGTCATCAAATAAGGTCTAAGTGAAGGATACTTGTCTATTTCTCTACTTTTTACAAATTAATATAGACACGAACACCTTTTCATCAACTCTAACAAAAAAACTGGCAGTCCGGGAGTACCGACAGAACTGTAAACTTGAACAATATCGTGTCGGTGTCGGTTTTCACTTCAAATTAAAACAATCCGCTACGAGTGCTAAGACGGTCGGTGACGGTAACGCGAGAGTTCAATAGTTTTTTCCCATCTCAAAAATGCCCAACATGCATAATATTCACTTCAAAAATCAGTAGTTCAGAAACATTTTCCAAAACTAAAATAATTTGAATTATAGCGTTTTCTCAACTATTCTATAAGACTCAACCTCATTGTCCAGCCTTTCACTACCCAAAGTATCGGCAGTACATCCCATGTCATCTTCAGCAGCTTCTTTCCTCTCTAATCCTCATCGCAAGCTTACAAATGGTTACCCGTTTCTTCTTTCCCTACAGCCAACAAAAAAACATACAACTCCCAAACCCGCCCCACTAAGCCCTCTGGCAACCCTGTCGTGTTCAGGCATCGTACGGCGTCCCGCGGGCTCGCGCGCCCCATGACTCATAGAGTGAATGAACGAAGAACGAGGACCGAACGAAGCGACCAAAGACCGAGCGGACGCCGCCAATCAATGCTGCATTACTACTCTATTTACTAACACTCACACGGCTAAGAGGATTAACAACTGGTCTCTTTTGCACAGAGTTCAAACTGTCTAAAGATGGGAGTTATGAACTTTCACCCACCGTGTAAAGAAGGACCTTCTTAATTCTTTTTCTTAATCTCTTTCGTGTCTGGCAGACAACGCATGGGCCGTAAAGAATTATAAATCTATTGTGTCTGCTAACTAGACGCGCGACGGGTTAATAACAGAGGTGGTACACATGTTAAAGGAAATCAATTATGTGTATTTTCACTGAAAAGCACCACTAAGGTGGCTTTCTTCCTAGTTGGGGTGAATTGTCCATTTACAGGGCTGAAAGCAGGTTGCCTGAGCTGTCAGCAATACCTGACGGGGCCCGTTAGGCCAATGCCTTTTTTTTGTGGGTTGGGAAATCATCCAATGACTTCACCCGCTCTGGGTAGAGCGGGAGGGCGTGTCAGACTCTTACGGACTAAAACCCACCCCTGTTCCTTCCCTGCCTGAGTGCCCAGGGGTGCGGTAACTCATTTTCAGAATTTATCTGCTACCCCAAGGCATGCAGGCACCGGCCACGATGGACCCCGTCAGTGGTGGCTGACACCCATCTCTTTGAGGCGCGCGTGGAACACTACGCGCCGTCGACTCACGTAGGCCGATGCCTGCCTTTTTTTTTTTGTGGTAGCGGATAAATTCGAAATAGAGTTACCGCGGCCCGTGGCCAAGGCAACTGAAGGAACAAGGTTGGATTTTGGTCAGTAAAAGTCTGACACGACCTGAGCTCCACCCAGAGCGGGCGAAGTTATTGGATGATTTCCCACCCTCCCAAAAAAAATGGCTGAAAGCAGGTTGCAAAACATGTGGTGACAAACTTGTTTAGGATAAACCTGACACACTAATCGTACTGATCAAACGCGTACCTATTACCTACAAACGGGGTGATTAGGAACGAAGGGGTAAATAGAAACAAAACTTTGAATAGGATTTTCACTTTGATAACTTATTATTGGTTTCTAGCAAAGCATCGATTTAGTTTTAACAACAATTCATGAATAAGTCGCAGTACTTAAATGCTTCAAACAGTTTCTAAATAACGTGAAAACTTGTTTCTATTCACCCCTTTTTTCCTCTTCGTTCCTATTCTCCCCGTTTGACGGCAATTAAGAATAATAAAAAACAACTGAAAGCCAACGAAGAGTGGCAATCCCTGTAGAAAAGCGCCGAAGCATTAAAGCTCGATGAGTCCCTGAGAAAAACCATTAAACTATCTTGGATCCCGTAGCGTAAGAAAAAACATAATTTCCACCCAGGTTATGGTGAGCGTAAAAAAGAATCATCAACACCAATTATGAATTGATGTTCATGATTCTTTGTTTAAGGTAATATAATTGATACTTAGCTTGGTGGGAATGCCTTTTTTTTGTGGGTTTGGGAAGTCACCCAATGACTTCTCCCGCTCTGGGTGGAGCGCGGGCGTGTCAAACTTTTACTGACTAAAACCCACCCCTGTTCCTTCAGTTGCCTGAGTACCCAGGGGCGCGGTAACTCTGTTTCAAATTTATCTAGTGTCAGTATAGAAAGTCAGTGTCTCGTCTAGTTGGTTTCGCAACTCTGTCATATCCTGATCAACATTCACCAATGAACTGCACTCCATGCACGGTGAGAGGGAAGACTGCAGATTGAATGATTGCATGAATTGGTAATGGTTCAGATCCTATATATGTATATGAGGAAGAGGAGACCTAGGTGCTCTCGAATCATTGTCTTTCAGTACTTACCTAGTTTATCATAAGATAACACGCATCCTTACTACTAATGTTATAGGTAAATGCGAAAGCTTGGCTGAATGAATAGATGTTTTTTAATCAATCACTCCGTAACGGCTGATCGGATCTGAAAGAAATTATAGTCTTATGATTATAATCTAAAGTAACACATAGGCTATAAATTATAAAGCGGGCAGTACGAATTACAAGCGGGCGGAACTCAACCGAAACGAAAAAGCGTAAACAAAAATAACTCTTGACTTGCATTAGGTACATGCATGTACCCAGTGCGTCAGGTGAGTGCAACCAATATGTGAATTAGAATCTGTATTTTGTGTCTGTTTCTAAGATAGCCTTTATTTGCCTGTATTACTAACATCAAATATGTCTTGGTCTGACTTCTTCTTTTTTCGGTTTTTTTTTTCGGTTTTGATCTTATTAAATGCGTCGGGCTCAGAAGCAGAAGTCTGACTTAAAGTTTTTTTTTAATTTCCCATACCTACTTTAAACGTATTATTTCTGCGTTTATTTTTTTGTAAGTTGTTGTTATAGCCGTAATTAAAATACACATACCACCGTACCTACTCTAAATTTACGGACAAACAGCCGGACGGACAGCGGACAGCGGATCAGTAAATATGCTACAAAAACAGTCAATCAACCATCAAAAATGTCGAAAAACAGAACCTAATTACAAAAAAAAACAACCGACTTCCAAAAAAAAAAAATACACAAAAAAATTTAAAAATAACTTTAATTTCGGAAGTCGGTGTTTGCATTTTATTTCTTCGTTATTTGACACCGACTTCCGAAATTAATTATTTTTTAATTTTTAGTGTATTTTCTTTTTTGGAAGTTGGTTGTTTTTTTGTAGAAAAGTTTTTTATTATTCACTTTTTAGTTGTTATACCCCAGAACTAAAAACCCCAATAACATGGAACGAGGAATTTAAACATACTCGTAATTGGAGAAAACAAAAACATTCATATCTAGGTATACATATTTTTTGCGTTTTTGTTCAGTTTCTCAAAAAACGCTGAAGCTATTTCGATAAAATTTATATGGGATCACCTCGGCAGTATATTCTTTCAGTTAAAAAAAGATTTTTGAAAATCAGTCCACAACTGACGGAGAAATCGGCGGAAAAACATAAAAAAAAACATAAAAAAAAACATACAGTCGAACATAGAACCTCCTCCTTTTTCGAAAGTCGGTTAAAAAGAAACGACAAATGAAAACAAAATGACGACCCAAAAATTATTACTAAATCAAAATAAACAACCAACAAAACCATTATCAGTACATACCACGCCCACACAACATTCACACAACTCACAACAACAAAACTTATCAAAAACATTCCAAAACAAAAAAAAAAGAAAGAACGAATATAGATAAGGGGGCCGGAACCCCCTAAAGTTGGTATTAGTCTCGAACCAGCTCGTGTCAGGTCCTTAGACCAACGCCGACTTGTCAAGTTGACGGTAGAAGGGTACCCTTACTCACTGCCCCCCCTCCCTCCGCCCCCCGGCTCCTGCGCAGCCACTCCTCATAAGAGCCACTCGAGTGGAGGACCCTCCACACAAAGGTATCTTTTTGACAAGTTTTGAGTATATGGAATCATGAAACCGTGTCAAGATTAGCTTACAAGTAATGTTACGAAATGGGTGCCTTCCTTTAAATTTCCCAGTTGCTAAGTAATATTTCTTGGAAACTGAACTGAACACTCATGAAAACTTTTAACTGAAAACAAACATTCTCAACTTCAAGGTCGGAAATAAAAAAATGGGAAATATCAAAAAACCCGACTGACAAAAAACAACTAAACAGTTCCAAACAAGTCACTTTTCAAGCAGTCTGATGCAGTTGGTGGCATGAAATCTGTGATTAACTTTATACTTGCTTTTTTTCCTAAATTTTAGTGAATTATATTTTTGGAGCGATCTCCTCGAGCTCTTTATTTTGACACCCCACATGACCAGGTCACAAAAAAATACGACTAGACTTACTTGGCGGTCGCCATTTTGTTTTTTTTTCTGATCAGCATGATGGTTAGGGGACATACTCGTATTATACTACCAAATATCTGACCTTTGAATTTTTTTTGTTATTCATTCCATACTTATTTTCTTCCTAACACGTCTCATTTTCCTTCCCTGAGAATGTAACTAATAAAACTAAAAATTGAAACAATAAAATTTACTTTTTTTAACCGACTTCAAAAAAAGGAGGAGGTTCTCAATTCGACTGTATTTTTTATTATTTTTTTTTATTTTTTATTTTTTTTATGTGTGTTACCTCATAACTTCTAACTACGTGAACCGATTTTGAAGATTTTTTTTTTATTTGAAAGCTGTTGCTTCACATTTGGTCCCATTTTAATTTGGTGAAGATCTGATGAAGGACTTCGGAGATACACAATGGAACTCTTCAATAAATGATAGCAAACCTTCCAGAATTGCTGATGCGCTCTGAAGGGGTATACAGATTTGTACAGTTCATTATATATATATATGAATAAAATACGATACACCCTAATTTCACCAACTACGTTCAATTTCCTTATTTTTGGGGCTATCAATTCGGGCATAACTTTACTATTAATTTAGTTTTAGAATGGGGTACAACAACTAAAAAGTGAAAAATAAAAAACTTTTTACAAAAAAAATACAACCGACTTCCATAAATAATACTAAAAAATGCAAAATAACTTTAATTTCGGAAGTCGGTGTTTCTAGCTTGGTTTCTTCGTTATTTGACACCGACTTCCGAAATTAAAGTTATTTTGCATTTTTTAGTATTATTTATGGAAGTCGGTTGTATTTTTTTAAAACATAGAAATTTTTATTTTAAGTAACCAAGTTTATTTTTGTAATAAAATTAAAACTGTAAAAGTAGAAAAAATAGTAATATATATCTACAATTTTAATTAGGAATAAAATTACCCTAAATTATTACTATTTTCATGACTCATTCATAAGCTATTAATTTATTTCATGTATCAGTTATGCGGGTACCATAATCGTGTCACGCAGTGTTATGGATCATAATTGCCTATGTTTGACAAAACTATTTGAAATATTGATTTTATACCGAAGCTATGTGTATGCAACCAAGCCAGGGCAAAGAATCCGACTTGAGTAGACAAGAGTTGTGGAACTTGTGGAATAGCGCTAGCCGGACCCCTGGCTCCAACTGGGTCGAAAACTGTCTGCGATGCGCAGAGCTAATCGAATAACCTACAAATGTTTTACAAGACTTACTCGAGGTCTCTGAAGTTTATCGTCCGCGGACCAACCTGACTATATGTGTGTATGTCAGAGTTAAATGAGGAGTGTAGTGTTTATTCAGTAGGTATACCAGACTCCAAAGTTGACCCCAACAGGCGCCGTGCATCCCACACAACGCGTGGTCTCTCGCGAACTAACCACACTTTCAAGTATCAATTTGACACAGTTTTTCACACACAACATGTGAGTTTTTACTAGTGTTGCCCAAAATCGGTCTTGGTCTTGCAGTCTTGGTCTTGTTCTTGCATTTTCGCAAGACCAAGACCAAGACCAAGACCGCCTTATTGTAGCAAGACCAAGACCAAGACTGCACCCTGCAAGACTTGAGCAAGACAAGACTTAAGCCTGCAAGACTCTTGCGTCTTGCAGTTAAGACAAACTGAGATTTGGGCGTTATTAAGTAGGTATTTGGTTTCAATCCCGATTTTGAGAGACGCTCCCCAGTATCAAAACCGTAGGTATCGTCATAACACTAAACTAAGGGCTGCAGTTGTATCTGCAGTTGGCAACGTGCCGCTCGTCTGAAAGAACCCTAAAACGTATTGTATTGATTAGTTAGGTAAGTACTTATTATATTTCAACGATGTATTTATTAAGTAGGTAGCGTGTTAATACTCACAAATCTGTTCGAATCATCCCATGTGATAAAATGTATCTAGAATAACTTTCTAGCAAAGTTCATACCTTGTAGGTATCTACCTATAATAATATATTATGCTTATTTATGTCTAATGTGCAGATCTAACGTTAGTACTCGTAGGTTGGTATGTGCTTAAAATTATAGCCAACAAAATTATATAAACATTATGTAGGTACCTACTTATGTTTCAAAGTTTATATTATTCTTCTATTCAGCAAAATTTAAAACTAACAGCGAGTCGAGTAGGTCTAGTAACAGTTTCTACGGCAGCCAATGTTATGGTACAGACGCCAGCACATCAAGCTTCTACAATCTGTCAAATTTCTTTAACAGATTTTCAATTTTATCTCTAAAGAATTAAGGTTCAAGGTTGATTGGGAAAATGTGACGTTCTGCGAATAAACTGTTGGTCGGTCGGTGAATTATATACCTACTTATTTAATAATTTACCGACAAAGACGCCGCGGTTTACAACAAGTGTATCACAGCATTTGACACTGTTTGAGGGCCGCATTCGCCGGCAAAGAGTTCCATTAAACAAACTAATTATTATTAGTTAGTAAATCATCGCTGAAGACTATTCTCTTCAGCGATGATTAACTAAATAAATAAATAAATAAAAATAATCGTCGTGTAGGTACGACGATTATTTTTCTAAGGAATACAATTTTGTTGTAGTAGGTACCTACATCGTTTCTTACTTACACGTATACTTACGACAGTACCTACGTAGCAAAGCGCGCCAGTCACGAGTACGACAAATTGCCTAAAAAATGTGCCTACGCACACTGTAATGAAATCTGCTAATCTCAACACACACGCACTTCCTTATTTTGGCCGCATAGGTAGGCTTTGCCTATAGTCTTCTTTTATTGGTTGATTAACATTGTACATTGGTGAATGCTCCAGGATAGCCCGCGAAATTCAAATTTTCTTATTTTTTTTCCAATTTGCAGGCCTGTGCTAGATTGTTTGTTGATTAAAATATTATTCGCGCTGTAAGACGTATGCAGTTACAGAATCATAATCATCAAAATCATCAATACAACCCTCCAAGTTCAAAGGTCAAGGAATGAGTTTGACCTTGAAAAAGTCATTTTTTTTTTTAATAATTTCTCGACCTTTATGAACTTGGAGGATTGTATTGATGATTTTGATGATTATAATTCTGTAACTACATACTTCTTACAGCGCGAATAATAATTTAAAATCTAAACTAACGTGTTCAATAAATAGCAATAAGCTAATAGGTATTTGCAAGACTTGCAAGACTCTTGGTCTTGGTCTTGCAGCAAGAGTCTCGCAGACTCTTGCTGCAAGACCAAGACCAAGACTGAGAGCGCAATACCAAGACCAAGACCAAGACCAGGTGTATTGACGCAAGACCAAGATCAAGACTGGCCTAAGTCTCGTCTTGGTCTTGCATTTGGGCAACACTAGTTTTTACCATAACTTTTACAAAATAACCCGTTTCACCACTACATCAAATGGGGTTTCAATCAAAATTAGTTCAATCGCAAACAATTAGGTCCAAAACCAATAGATTCGGCTAGATTTAAATCACAAGTCCCAAAATAATATTTTTAACAAGTTTTATAATATGGTCAAAAAGGACAAGTAAGTGACAGATGTCAAAACCAATAGATTCGGCTAGATTTAAGTCACAAGTCCCAAAATAATATTTTTAACAAGTTTTATAATATGGTCAAAAAGGACAAGTAAGTGACAGATGTCACAGCCAAAGGTTGTGTTCGCAACTGCATTCGGACGGAACACTATGATACAAATGTCTTTGTCTGAGCCGATGGCCTAGCCTTTTTACTAAACGGCGCCATTCAACTATGTATGTACGAGTATGTATGTCGGGCTGGTTTTCGCAACTCCACGCACAAGGCGCGTATTTTGCTTACAGGTGGGACAGCTTTGTCATTCGATCCACCCCAGCTCCTCAAGGAAGGCCAGCAGCGCCCTGATATTACTGATTATTTCGCTTAGGTAACCCGGGTGTCCGAAGTATTTTGCATGTAGAGACTACTGGGCAGCTTAAGCTTCAACTAGCCGCGCGAATGATATTCCGCCGTTCAATCAAACAGCTAGGCTTGGACTAGGCTAGGCCTAGCTGTACGCAAAATACGCGCCTTGAGCGTGGAGTTGCGGAAACCAGCCCGACATACATACATACATATGTAGCGACATCTATGACGCCGCACACGAACTAAAAATAGCAAGAATTCTACATCGCGCAAGCAGAGTTCTCCGCGCGATTTGAACATATACAACAGTCCGAAATCAACCATTGGGCAGTTGCCCGGACCAGACACAACACCCGTCTGGTCGGAGGATCCTCCCTTTTCAATGGAGGTTGTGGAACTTTACACCCTGTTCCGCATACCTCCAAACTGGTGACCCTCGACTATGAACGTGAGCGCAGCCTTCGTCATGACGTCATCACCTCCAAACTGGTGACCCTCGACTATGAACGTCAGCGCAGCCTTCGTGCAGCTACTTCAGCGTGACGTCATCATCATCGCTTCCTTCAAGCTCTTGAGCAACGAGTCATACAGCCAGCCAGTACCAACGGCTTCTACGGGTATCCTGACCACCAGCATGCAGCGGATGCGCATTCCTGGTCAGCATCCTCAGCCTCTTTCATCACCATCAACCTCATCAGCGATCTTGGCGCAGCGAACAGCACCTTCGGCCGGTCGAAGAACCTCTCCTGGTCGACGCCAGCAGTCAAGCCACTACGTCGCACAGCACCGCTCCGACCCACTGGAGCCTGCAGCATCATCCCGACTCACTGGGACATCATCACCCCGACTCACTGGGGCATCATCCCGACTCACTGGGACATCATCACCCCGACTCACTGGGGCATCATCCCGACTCACTGGGATAGCAACACCCCGACTCACTGGGGCATCACCGCAGACAGTTCCGACTCACCGTGAACTATGCGGCTCTTCCGGTTCCGACTCACTGGAACCAACATTCCACTGGCCCGGCAAGCATCACAAGATGTATGGACGACTCATCAAGAACCATCGATCTCCGATCTCCGGAGGGGAGTGATGTAGCGACATCTATGACGCCGCACACGAACTAAAAATAGCAAGAATTCTACATCGCGCAAGCAGAGTTCTCCGCGCGATTTGAACATATACAACAGTCCGAAATCAACCATTGGGCAGTTGCCCGGACCAGACACAACACCCGTCTGGTCGGAGGATCCTCCCTTTTCAATGGAGGTTGTGGAACTTTACACTCTGTTCCACGTACCACCACACATACATACAATAGTGTGACCTATTTGCAACAATTTACCACCCGAAGAAGCTTAGGCGAAAACCCATGGGTTTCGAGAAAACCCAAGTTTTCAATTAGCAGTTTCAAAGAAAAACTATGTTTAGTAACAAGTTCTGTGAAAATTTACAAAAACAAAAAAAAAATGTCGCGTGCTTAACTGTTCCAAATAGGTCTCACTATCACGTCCTGCCGCGAATACGTCGAGTTACCAATTGGTGCCGATTTTCCTGCTTGTGCACAAACTAAACTTAATTTAGTCTTTAGTTATCTTTTTCTCTCTAATAAAACAAGAAAGAGACGGACGTAAATTAGAGCTGTCAAATTTAGTTGAACTAAAATTTCCATACAAATTAAGGGTACACGTAAAAACACGGTAAAGCGCAAGACGACTAGTTTGACATCTCTAACTTAGTTCATAGCAAAATCGAAACTTTAAAAGGGATTTTAACGTTAAAATAATATAGTTTACTGCCAACAAGGACTTGAATATTTTAACTGAATTATAATTAAAATAATCGTGTATATAAAGTGTTCCGTATGGTGTTGGACGTAAAAGAATAGCACCATGCCATTACTTCTCGTGGGTGTCGTAAGAGGCGACTAAAAGACTCACCGGAGAATGGGCAGCAGTATTCTCCGTGCATTATAAGAACTACACTGCGATCGCCAACCCGCCTGCCAAGCGTGGCGATTACGGCAACCCCCCCAATGAAACCAAAAACATGGTACACCAAAAAGATGGCCCCTAGTTCCCGGCAGCCTGCCTACCCTTGATTCCGGTAGCGGTCAAGGCCATGGCGAGGCTAGAGGTGCGATGAATCTCCGGAGTGAATCTGGCTACCCCAACAAACACCTTCGACTGGACCAGGCAACATTTAACTCAAGAACACTTCGGACTGACGAGAAGATCACCGAACTTGAGGAAGAATTAAGTAGGTTGCGATGGAGTATTGTAGGATTATCTGAAGTCCGAAGAGAGAGGGAGGACTCGATAATCCTTGAATCCGGTAACCTGCTCTATTTCCGGGAGGGCGACCAGCAGTCTCAGGGTGGTGTCGGGTTTATCGTCCACAGGTCCCTCGTGTGGTGAAGATCGAGATTGAGTCAACCAGGGTGGCGTACCTTATACTCAGAATATCGTCAAGATATTCGTTGAAGGTCGTACAGGTTTACGCCCCGACCTCGACACACCCCGACGACGAAGTTGAGGCCATTTATGAGGATATATTCAGAGCCATGCATGGTTACAAAACTCACTTCACCGTGGTCATCCGTCCAGCACAGATCTAGATCCAAAACCTCGAAAGCTTTCAGCTCGAACTTCAAAATCCTTTCGATTGCCTAGTGAGCTCCGTGGACAAATACAATGATGGGTTTGTGGAAACTGACCATACGGTTGGGTCTAAGTTCTTCAAGACTCGCCGTACCGATAAGCACTGGACGCTCTCTGATCCCACTCTCAAGCTCATGAAGGAGAGGCGGGAGATGATTCTGCAGTCTTCAGACGATGCGTGTAAATACCGGCAGCTCAATAGACGGATCTCCAAGTCCTTAAAAAGCGACCTTCACCGCTTTAATACCGAAAGGATTAAAGACCCGATAGAGCGGAATAAGGGCTCCAAGGTCTTTGCAAGAGATCTGTCTATTCGGCAAAGCCTCACGAAACTGAAGACCGACGATGGCAGAACCATATCCGCCAAATCGGAGCTTCTGAGAGAGATCGAGACGTTCTACGGACAGTTATACACGTCAACGACTAAACCCGCTGCGAATCTAGCTAACGACACAACAGCTAGATTGACCCGACACTATACCGAAGACATCTCGGACGTCAGCCTGTATGAGATTAGGATGGCTCTGAAGCAGCTTAAGAACAACAAGGCGTCGGGCGATGACGGAATCACGGCTGAACTTCTAAAGGCGGGTGGAAAACCGGTCCTTTAGAAACTGTTCGTTTCCGTCATACTCGAGGGGAAAACGCCACAGACTTGGGGCAGTGTTGTGGTGGTACTTTTCTTTAAGAAGGGCGACAATGTCCTGCTTAAGAATTACAGGCCCATCTCACTTCTGAGCCATGTCTACAAGCTGTTCTCCAGAGTCATCACGAACCGTCTCGCGCGCAGGTTTGATGACTTCCAGCCTCCCGTGCAAGCCGGCTTCCGAAAGATTTCAGCACCGTAGACCTGCCCCTCTGCTTGGCGTTTGTGGACTACGAGAAAGCCTTTGATTCCATTGAGACTTGGGCTGTGCTGCAGTTTCTCCATAGGTTTTTTGGAGAAACTGCAGCACAGCCCAAGCACAAGCACAAGGATTGACTATCGGTACATCGAGGTGTTGAAGTGTTTGTACGAAAACGCCACCATGTCAGTTCGACTTCAGGACCAGACCTCGAAACCTATTCTCCTACTGCGGGGTCGCTCACAATGGGCCTCATCAGAAGGCTTACAGTCACCCAAAGGGCGCAAGGAAACTCCAAGCATTGCCCTCTCCATTAGAGGGCAATGCTTGGAGTTTCCTTGCGTGATATAATCAGAAATGATGATATCCGCAAGAGAACTAAGGTTACCGACATAGCCCGAAGAATCGCCAAACTGAAGTGTCAGTGGGCAGGGCACATTGCTCGCAGAACAGATAGTCGATGGGGCTGAAAAGTTCTGGAATGGCGACCGCGTACTGCAAAACGCAGCATTGGACGGCCTCCCACAAGGTGGACCGATGACCTGGTGAGGGTCGCGGGTAGCCGATGGATGCGAGACGCACATAACCGATCATTGTGGCGACACTTGGGCAGGCCTATGTCCAGCAGTGGACGTCTTTCGGCTGAAATTTAACGTTGAAATAATATAGTTTAATTATTTTAATCATCATCATCATCGATGATTAAAATAATTAAATTATGTTATTTCAACGTTAATAAAATCCCTTTTAAAATCCCTATTCACCACGTTTTACCGGTACTGCTTCTGATCATAGTAATGAACAACTTTAAGCATCTTGTTGACCCAAAGCCATACAAATACTCAAAAATTCATTTGGTACGGAATCCTAAATGTGCGAAGGCCGACTCGCACTTGGCCGATTTTTTCAAGAAAGTCATAGTTTTCCGTGGACAGACGCGGTATCTAAAATAATTATGACCATCTATTTTCGTTACACCCTGTATTGTAGTTAAGTGTGATGATCCCACATTCAATCTTCTGCTATCATGAGATAAGATCATTTATTTGCGTAAAACATGGTGTAAATAGATGTTATTTAAGAATATAAGATCATACATGTTTTGCGTAAAATTAAAGCATGCAAACTTACGCGAATAAAAAAAAAAACAGTTTACAAACATTACATTTTTCCAAAAAAATCCTTAATATTACAGAAATTACTTTCATTCGGCCATTAATATTATAATATAATTTTGAATAACCTGCAATTTAATGTTTTTAATGCATTAGGTAATTTATGACATGTACACACATAGCCAGACAGCTTTTATTAAGTTTTGCGTCTAATCTAGGAAGCTCATTCAGTACAAGTCTGTATTGATCACGGCAACTTCGACTTCGAGAACTTATTTCCTCTGCGGTTTTGAACAGTTCTTTATAAATTTGTCCTAACAAACTTAGATGCTTCATACAACTGCTGACATTCCTTAGTCTATTTTTGCCTAGGTTGACGTAACTTCACCAATCTGGAGTATTTCCTATTCTATTAAACTAGATTAGATTTATATTTATTAGATAAGTGCTGATAGTGAAATGCGTGTCACATTAGTCATTTCTTTATCTTGAATAAACTATTGCCAAGTTAAACTGTATTAGTCATCAAAAACCGCATTTATCAAATCAATTTCTTATCAGAAATACGAATTAATCCCTTAAAAATAGTGGCACTCCAGGAGTGCCAACAGAAGTGAAAACTTGAACAAAAATGAAAAAGTTTTCACTTCAATCCGCTAAACGGATCGCGTAGCGGTGTCGGTGTCGGTGTCGGCATCGGTTTCGCGCGAGTTCAATAGTTTTTTCCCATCTCAAAAATGGCTAAAGAAGTTTTCACTTCTAAAAAAAAATATCCTCCCGACCATTAGCCGACATTAGCGAAGTACGCAGGAGATATTATAGTGCACAAGTGTGTGCGCAAACACAGGTGCACTCTCTGTTCCAATCAATAATTACACCCTAATCTCACCTGTTTTATCATACTTAGTATAGTCAGCAGAAAAAGTTTTTTTTTTACTTCTGCAAACTTTGTTTTCTTAAAGAATAGTTTTAATATAAATACAGAAATGTTTATAAATATACAGTGGTTTCGTTGGCCGTCCTTAAAGCTTGAAGTTCCTTGTACAGATGCATTTGTGTTACATTATTCCCTTTCAAATTATTATCATTTGCTTGGTGTTCACTTTTAATACTCATAAACCAATTAATCGATCTCCCTAGCATTTTCCCATGTATGTTGGGCTTGGACTTCCAGTCTAAAATCTTGAAAAATAAAGATTAGACAAGAGTGTTTCCTGTAAGCTACAACCTGGGAGTCTTTAAGTCAAGAGTGAATAGGTTACTTCTAGGCAAGCGTGCTCCATCTTCGACCACATCATCGCTTACCATCAGGTGAGCGATGCGATACCTCTCATAGTCCGATGGGACGGCAATACACGACTGGGGAGAGATCAGGCGCAGGACCAACGCACCACGAGGGTGTCACACCACCAACCTCCAAACTCCGAGCTGTTACAGAGTAATTTTTACTAGAAAAACCCAGTAGGACTTTTTACTCGACCCGGGAATCGAACCCAGGACCTCACGCTCAGCAGTCGCGCTTTCGTCCACAAGACCAACAAGGCAATACTAATCCCTTAAGTATAATGGTAATATGCTCCAAACATCGTTTAAATAAAATAGACAAGCCGGAAATTTCCTTAAATAAAGGGTGTAACAGAATGGTGTGGTCATAATATTTGAAGAACCGGTTCTGCCCATAGGTATGAACAACTTTCTCAAAGAAAATATAGAAAATTGTCAAAAAAAAAAATTGGACTTTCCATAAAAAGTTATCATCAGCTGATCAACATTTGTATGGGAGGTAAAAAAAAAATTGAGAATTTCTTCAGGTTTTCTTGAAGAAAGTTGTTCATATAGATGGGCCGATGCAGTTCTTAAAATAAGACCACACCTTTCCGATACACCCTGTAAAAGAAATATTAAGACGTTATGTTCCCACTGCTGGGATCACACCTCCTCTCTGTGAGAGAGTGTGGGCCGCAATCAACCACGCGGCCCTATGCGGGTTGGTGGATGTCACATGTCTTCGTAGTTTTGGTTCTAGGACATGCCGGTTTCCTCACAATGTTTTCCTTCACCGTTTTGAGAGCAGTGGTGATGAAATAATTTACACAAAGTAAAGCGCCTGCCTGGGTTTGAACTCACGACCTGCAACTTGTAAGTCGCGTCCGTTACCGCTGGGCCACAACTGCCCTATTCACACCATAATCATTCTGAGGCCAGGGTCCTCGCGCTGCTCTGGGAGTGGCGTAAGGAGGCAAAACGCCGGGGCGAAACTCTGCTGCCGCGACACCTCGCGGCTCGGCAGACGGAGCTCCGGCAGGATCTCATGGCGACATGGAGACAGCGAGTGTCGCAACCCAGCGCTGGGCACGCCACCATTGCGGCGGTAGTGCCCCTCTTTGAGGAGTGGCTGGCCTCTGCGTTACGGCGTCCTCACCTTCCGCCTGACGCAGGTCCTCACCGGACACGGTTGTTTCGGGAGGTTCCTGCATCAGATCGGGCGGGAGGAAACGCCCGGGTGTTACCACTGCGCGGATCGCCCAGAGGACACGGTGGAGCATACGGTGGAGGTCTGCCCCGCTTGGGCGGAGCTCCGCCCTGTCGTCGTGGATGCGATAGGTGGCGGCGACCTCTCGCGCCTGGCCCTGGTTCTGGCCATGGTACGGAGCGAGAGGGAATGGGAGGCAGTCTCCGCCTTCTGCGAAGCAGTAATGCTCGTGAAGGCGGAGGCGGGACGCGTGAGGGAAGCTCAACGGAGTGGCCCTCACGGCCCCGGCCGCTACCACCGCAGGAGAGGTACTGGGCGTAGGACGTCGCGAGACGAATTCCGGCCACCGTAGATCCGGGCCTGCGGACGGCGAGCAGTGGGTAGCTCGCCGTCCGATCAGCACCAGGCCCGTGAGTCGACGGCGCCTAGTGTTCCACGCGCGCCTCAAAGAGATGTTGTCAGCCACCACTGACTGGGCCCATCGTGGCCGGTGCCTGCATGCCTAGGGGTAGCGGATAAATTCTGAAAATGAGTTACCGCACCCCTAGGCACTCAGGCAGGGAAGGAACAGGGGTGGGTTTTAATCAGTAAGAGTCTGACACGCCCTCCCGCTCCACCCAGAGCGGGAGAAGTCATTGGATGATTTCCCACCCACTCAAAAAAAAAAAAAAAGGTACGGTCGGTGAGAGAAATCAAGTATCGTTTTTGCTGTCACTCACGTGTCCGTCTATCTGTCCGTCGTCTGTCACACAGGTTTTACAGCCAAACGGTTGGAGCTACAGTCTTCAAATTTTCACAGTATTAGAATCTTGTTGACCCAAAGCCAAACAAATTGTCAAAAATACATTTAGTACGGACGGACAGACGGGGGTTAGACTGTGTGAAAGAGGATATGGGTAAAAAGGGGGTGACTACAGAGATGACGACTAATAGAGGAGCATGGAAGAAAAAGACATGTTGCGCCGACCCCAAATAAATTGGGAAGAGGGGAGGAGAATGATGATGATGACATTTGGTACGGAACCCCAAATGTGCGAAGCCCGACACGCACTTGGCCGGTTTTTATCAATTATAATAAATTATCTGCTTTTTACCATTGCACGCTAAATAGTCTTTTTTTTTTGGTGGTGTGAAATCATCAAATAACTTCACTCGCTCTGGTTGGAGTGGGAGGGCGTGTCAGACTCTTACTGACTAAAACCTACTCGTGTTCCTTCAGTTGCCTGTGACAGAGCCGCGGTCATTAAAATCTAATATTCTAAGATCCTCGAGCCGCTAAAAATTATTAATTTTCTAATTAAAAATGTGTGGGATTGAGTAATGTTAGTATGTTAGTATGCTTTGAACTAGCTAGCTTGGGCTGAAGGCCCAGAGCCTGCAGTCTTGACATAGTTAACGATAGCGTAACGACCGAATTCGATCGCTAAAAAATGTATGTTGCAAGGAGGCAAACTTTTATGTCCTTTAATATTTTGACAAGTTAATTTAATTGTTACAAGCGGTAAAAGTTATTCATAAAAAAAAAAATTATAAGTTTTCATGAAAACTAGTGCTTGCAAGTTAAAATTTACGTCTGTGTACATATTTCAAGAAAATCAATTATTTTTTCAGGTTACGAGCTAAATTTTTTCCTCAGAATGAGAGAGTTTTTTAACGGCTAGTAATTTAGCGGTCGGTAGCTAACGTAAGTTTCGCTATCAATGTCGAGACTGCAGGGCCAGAATGTAAGTACATAGGTTTCTCTAAGTGCAGAAATCCAGACTCCTAAAAATAACCTAAAGCCCTGCTCCCACGGACTGGCAATCGCGATAGCTGCGTGACAGAGTGTCGGGAGGAAATTGCCACGTAAACAGAGCGACGGTCATATCGCGACAGTTGGTGCCGGCGGCTATTTCACCGCGCGATTTCCTGCTCCTGTGTGCGCGCTCTTATTTCGACGTTTAAGGCCTACGCACACCGGGACGGAATGGCCGAGCGTTTAAATTTTTGCCAAAGGACATTCAAAATTATCTAGTGGGAATACGACATAAATGCCAATGTTTTAAATTGATTCCGTGGCTTTGAAATCTTTTTTACACGGCATTGGAGAGCGCGCTAAGGGATCCCGCGGCCGGATCCCGCAGCGCACTGCGGTATACAACGGCAGACGCCGTGACATGCCGCAGCGTGATGCTGTGCAAGCGGGTGTGCATACACACCACATTCGTGCCCGACGCGGCATGCCGCGGCACGTCGTGGAATGTCTTGGTAGGCCGCCGGAACGCTACAGTATCTAAGCGGCTAGTATGCGCTGACCGGTGGCAAAATCCTCTGCCATTTCGTCCCGGTGTGCGTAGGCCTTTAAAAACATCGCGTTTGTGTTCTCGAAAGGGGTATGCAGAGGAGTATAGAAGTCCCAGCCCCATATTGGAACATTGGATATGCCTGCAATTTACTGTGGTGTCTATTAAGTAGTTTATGTATTTTTTCTAGTAGTTAAAAGTATTACTAAAACTAGTTAACTATTTTTAAGTTTTGTGTACAAACTATGAACTTTGTCTGTTTTTGAAGTTATACTTCTTTTGGCGCGTTAGGGGAAAATTATGAGAATAAATTTTTACGATGCGCGCGCACACCGTCACAAAAAACCAGCACCCTGAAGTTAGCTAGAACCGACACCCTGAAGTTAGTCTGTGGTTCATGAAGAATGATTGTTTTCCTTTTGTAAACTTTATGACAGTTTGATTTTTTAACTTGTTATGCCAAAGAAGTAAAACTTCTTACGTGCGTACCTATGTACTATTGAAGACAAAAGTGCATGGAGAGCCTAAGGTCGACTTTTGACTGTGAGGTTTTGCATTACGTATCATGACTTTCATGAGACGACTAGATGGCGCTGTTCAATCATGAAAATAACACTGCAAAGCTTATAAACCTTATTATGCAGAGGCAGATAATAAGGTTTTTAATACCTAAAATAATTACTAAGTAATAATAATATATTTATATTCAAATAAACAAAAATTACTATATTTTCTTATTTCCGAGTACTTAATACAGCGCCATCTAAACCAAACTAAATAAGCCAATTGGTATATTGGTTAATTCGACTACAGATGGCGTCGATCATAAATAATAAAAATCACTACATTCACAAAGTAGCTCTTATTTTCACGTTCCAGAATAAATAATCAGTAGCTCAGGTGGATAAGCATGGCAAAATAACATAGATCGTTCAACCGGGCACCGGTTCGCAACCCAGCTCTCTGTCGATTTTTTTTAAATTTAATTATTATAATATATAATTTATATTCTATTTTTTGTATTTTTAAACGTTTTTATTTTATTTTATGTTATAAATAATATAAAAAATATGAGGTATAAGATGTATAAATGAATATAGGGATAATATACAAGTATACATATACTACTATATATAACATTATATAAATATATATTATATAAATTACTTTCATAATTAGTGGTAAGTATTAGTATTATTAGTAAAAAACATTTATGTAAGAAGATTTAGATATATTTTTCTTACAGCTTAAGATTTACTAAGTTTAATTCTCGTAAAGGATAAGAAATGAAACTATTTTATTGATTATAGTTTAAGACATTTAATTCTCAAAGAAGAATACAATTTATGTCTTTCTTTCTTATAGAATGTATAACCTAACCTAGCAGTTTTACATCCAATTAACAATGATTTAATTCACTTGTTAAGGAGAAATACAAGTAAAATTTATAACTGAATAACTCTAATACAAAATAGAAGACCTTAACAAAGTAAAACTGTATAATAGATATTATAAGTATTCTAAATCAAAACTGTGTTGTGCTATTCTTCTATTATTTAGTTTTATTTACATTATGTTATAATAACTTTCACTATATATGCAACCTTAGTTCTGTAAATATTTTACCTACTCATAAATTATAAAAATTTTACGTTTTGCATAATTATGTTTAGTGGTATTGACTATAATGATTGATTTGTGCATTATGTTATGACTAAGGTTCATAGCTTAAGTATTCATTCCAGAAGGAGGAAGAAATTGAAGCTAAACCTAAAATCAATAACAATTGTAAGACCGGGTTATAGCTGTCATTTTGGGACCGAGTTGTTTATAATAATAAATAAATAATTTATTATGTTGGAAAGGAATCTATATTTATATTGTTTTTATTTTAATTTCATATATTATATAAGAAATCAAAATCATTAGTGTAATAACATTTTGTTGTTATAAAGTAATGTATAAATTTATCCAACTTACACCAAGTTTGATTACTGTAATTTATCATATAAATTATAGCTACCCCGGTCTTTTCATTTTTACTCAATCATTATTACTCAATTCAATAGTCAACACTTTATATTCTTTAATATTTCGTGTATCCGCCATTTTGATCGATTACAACTTGCAACCGCGAACCCATGGAGTCTATTAATTTTTCACATAAATTGTGACCCCGTATAGAATCCCATACCTCCATGCAGTGAGTACTCAGTGCTTCCTTAGTCCTTTCGTTCCTATTGTCCCACTTTTGAACCATAACGCCCCATAAATTTTCAATGGGGTTTAAATCTGGCGATCTCGCAGGCCAAGGAATAATTCGTATGTCCGATTGCTGGCTAAACCACTCTTGCACAATTATGGAACGGTGTATAGGACAATTGTCCTGCACGAACGTTATTACTGGCATGTCTTCTACAGGAAAAACATTCCGCACAGTGGGCAACATGACGTCATTCAGCACATCTAAGTAGTTAACACTGTTTGCACGACTGGGTATTACAGTAAGTTCTCCTGGTCCTGCAGCTGTCATCCATCCCCAAATGTTCACTGTTATACGACCGGATTCAGAGTTAGGCACAACGTGATCACTATCATAACGCGTATTATTCCTACGCCACAACCTAACTCGCCCGTGCTGGCTAGACTTGAAAGTCTTTTCATCACTGAAGATAACGTTGCTCCAGTCGAAATGTCTGTATTTCAAAGCGAACTCCAATCGTGCTCTTTTATTAGCTTCGGTTATCAATGGCTTAATAGCATGTCGACGATAATGCAGACCTTCACTATGAAGAGCACGATACACCGTCCGCAAAGATGTATCAAACAACTCTGCGTAATATCTTGTTGGTGTAAAGCCAGTTTCCTCATAACCTTGCACCATAAGTTGACGCTGGTCTGAGTCAATATGGCGTCTTCTGCCAGATCTACTGCGGTGTTCCAACGAACCCTCTTCTTGAAACCGCTTTATCCATAAAGTGACAGTCTTTACCTATAAGGGAAATATATTATTTATTATTTTCGTGTATCGATAACCATGGATAATAAAATAAATAACGAACAGTGATTTTAAAACATTACTTACGTTTAAGCCAGTTTCTCTCGAAATTTCAGAATAATTTAGGCCTTGATTATGCAATGCTATTATTTGGGCCCTCGTAGCCATATCAATATTAGAACGCGAACTCATGGTAAAGATATATATTAAAAAATTGTTAAATGCAATCGTAACTGAACTCACTCAAAGATAGTAAAGAACGTTATGATTGAACAAAAAGATTTAATGTTTATACAGTCAATATTAAACTACCCTCAATTCTTTTGATATTTATGATACAGGTTAAAGTCGCTAAACAACTTCGATATAATAAAGAGTAGGATAATTTCAACTCATTGCGTAATGACGCAATAGTCCAGTGGCTATGGTATCGGTAAATTTGATGCCACCGAGTTCGAATCCTAGTTATTACGAGCTTTGCTTTATAAGGTTTGTAATGTCGTAGGAGAATTTGTGTTAAAATTAAGTAATATTGTAACTAGCAAAAAACAAGATAATGTTCTTTAACGAGAGATGTATATTTTCCAATCCAACTACTATACTAGCGCCATCTATGTCGTTCAAGACGTATTATTAAGGCGATGAAACCCTGTACAAACGATTTTGGTTTGGAACTCTCCATGCACTTCTGTCTTCATTAGTACACACACACTTTTTTTTTTTTCGCCAGTTATCTTTTCGACATTTTCAATTGTCTGATTAGACTAGAGATCGCAAGCACTACTACTAAACATGGGCTCCAAGTTTAATTTCCGAGTCAAGAAAAATTTTATCGGATTTTTTTTCATTTGGAATTTCTCAGTAGTCTTCGTAGCCCGGATTTCAGCCCAGTTGACGGTTATAGACTCACCCCTATTTTTTTTATTAAACCATTTATTATCAGTTTACAAAAACTTATAGATAAATTACCTTAAACTAAGTAAACCTATAATAACAATTATAACAATTGTGTTAGTAAATAAAACTTAAAACTATGTTAGTATCACTGAGTTGCATTAAGTCTTTGTGCGTTCCGGTGGCACTTGTCCGCAAAAGCGGCGGAATACCACATCGTGTGGCCAAAAAATTTCATTCATCACCTGATGCAGGTAGCATGTCGGTATGCGCCTTAAAGTTGACGTAGCGATGCGACTCCAGCAGCTGCACTCTCGGCGCATACTGCCTCTGGCGCACTTCACGATACCTTCCACGTCAGTGGTGTAATGGAGACGGGAAACATACACTGGGATATTCGGCTACGCAGCACGGTTTTTTATTTGGCTCCATGGGAGCTTTGCCGCAGTTGTTCTTACAGCTACTCTTACGGCGCTTCCTCCTTTGCACCGTCACGAAACCGTCATCATCAGCCCGGTCCGTTTCCTTTATAGGCAGGGGCTTTGCGGGGGAACTATTATATGGAATTATACCTACATAACTGGTGAAAAATACACTGCAGTGACTGGCGAGATGTTGTTTTAACTTCGCCACATATTCATTTCTTTATTTATGCACACACAAAACATTTACAATAGAAAAGAACAAATACAGATAGAAGAACACAAAGGTGCTGTTTATTTCAAAAGAACTTTCGTCCAGCAAACCTTAGCAGGTCTCATCTCTTATTAAATAGCTTTAATAGGGGATGAGCGGGCCTGCGGACGTCGAGTAGTGGGTAACTCGCCGTCCGATCAGCACCAGGCCCGAGAGTCGACGGCGCATAGTGTTCCACGCGCGCCTCAAAGAGTTGTCAGCAAAAGGACGGGGCCTGCCACGGCCAATGCCTGCAATTTAGTTCTGTGGTCTCAATGTCGAGGAACTTCTACTCGATAATGGCACAAATAGCTGGTTTCTTTGTCGAAAGTATCGATCACTTACTCAAGTAATGTTTTGGCAGCAAGATGAAGCTGTGCAATAGATCTTCATCACACTTAATTAGAGCTCTCGACTGTGCATTGTTAGCGTAAAACAAACAATGCTTGAGTTCACTCTACGAGTTTATTATTTATTTGTTTACATTTTATGCAACAAAAACACAAAGGCAGACTTTAGGCATACTCTACCAGTCAACTGAGGGTGGTAGAGAGATAACATGGCAAGGGCATAAAATAAGAAAATACCTACGTATAATTTATGTTTATAGTTAAAAAAACATTTCTATGTATACAGGGTGTAAGGTAAGTACGTGAACGCACCTAATTTTTGAAATATTTTTTTTTCACTTTAAAACTGAACGCACCTAATTTTTGAAATATTTTTTTTTTCACTTTTTTCATTTAAAATGTCTTTGGGGTAGATAGGTATAACGATTTTATACAGTTTAAAGTGAAAAAATAATAATTATAAATTAAAAAAATATTAATTAATTTTTTTCATTTAAAATGTCTTTGGGGTAGATGGTATAACGATTTTATACAGTTTAAAGAGAAAATAAAAATATTTTTTTCCAAAATTTGGAAAAAGCTGACCAATAATTCCAACGCTGGGTCCAGAATCATGTACTGAATCACTAGTACACGTATGTGCGTTCATGTACCTTACACCCTGTATTATATTTCTCTGTTTAAAAATTTCGTATCTGAGCATTGAAGAGTTCCTCTATTTGGAGTTAATCATGGACGTCGATTCACGCTTATCATAAAAATGCATTGCTACCAGAACTAAAGGACTATACCAACAAATGATCGTAAAATGGTTTACAAATTTTGACGGACAACTTACAAACATACGAACAGTGTAAGTTAAATAAAAGCTTGTAAAAATAGCAATTATAATTTAAGGACCTATCCTGCTAACAGATAGCTTTACGGCACAGCATTCATGACGGACATTGACAAGCAGAAGGAGTGTGTTTCTTCCTTTTTTTTGCAGCCATATGGCCAGGTTTGGAATGCTCATCAAAACATAATGCTTTGCATATTCATTTTACATCGAAAACCATAGCATAATCAGCCTTTTCATGTTCCCACTGTTGGGCCACAGGCCTCCTTTCTGTTACATCCTGTATAGGTATACTATAATTATACACTGTGGAAACTTTCAGCGGGGCAGTAAGGGGAACTACCTTAACCGTTGCAACTACACGAAAAGGGTCTTAGGAATGAAACAACAGGTATTATACTAAAACACGTATACTAAAATAGAAATAATTAAATGGTTTTTAAAATGGTGAAGGTTTCATAAAAATACGCTATAAAGTTGTTGCGTTGTTCTCAATTTTTTATCCGCGTTAGACAAACAACAACTTTACAAATTAATTACACTATCATAAAAATATAATTTCAAATATTCATATATTAAATTACGAAGGAAATTGTGTCAAAGAAATAAGACAAGTCGTTTAGACGCAATTTTCAGTTAAAAATCATTAGAAGTCGTAGGTATAACTGAGCCTTAATGACGTCATGGATAGAACGTATGTCCTGCTCAGATCTGGAGCCTACGCAGCACAGCTGTCAGGCTACCAGGATGCTCTGCACTAAGTCTGCAGACAGCACTAATGTTGACGGACTCAAACAAAACGCCGATCTCTGTCCATACGTCAACTGCAATTAATAAAAATCACGATACACTATCGTCACACGTACACAAATTATCGCAGATAAGCCACTATCGCCCAAACAATCGCAGATACGCACAGCGAGTAGAGGCAGAGCCCAAATTCGGCATGTTATTATCATCAGCGGTGGCCTGGGGTACCTAATAGCGGCCTCTCTTCCTAACCACGGCCGGTTGGTATTCGAGACCTCTGCTGATCCTGGCAATTGTTTTTTTTTATCTTGTAACCTTTTTTTTTCGGGTAATCTTGATTGATTCATTGTAATTAATCGATAGATCGAGGACAACGGCTTCTTTTTTTCTTATGCATTGTTTCTAATCTTTTTTTGGAGGGATTATGCACGGACTTATAAACCAAGATATTGGATGAATATGCACATTCTTTTTCGGAAAATTTTAGATCTTTTTTATTATCACTGTTGAACTGCGTTGAAAGCACACCTTTAGACTAGCAACATCTACATTTTAATTGATCGAGAGCTCAGCCACTACTCTTCTCTAAATATCAGTTCATCTAGAGAAAAGTAGTGTGTGTAAAATAAAGTAATGTCTAGAGTGGAGACGCACTAACTTGACAGTGTATGGAGGCATACATTGAATGCCCAGGCAGCTGTTAGTGTTGACCGAGCACACACAACCAGATGGAGCATCGTGTTGTTATCCTTATACACCTAGTAGTGGTCAAATTTTCGATACCCTAGTTACTGGACCAGTAACTAGGGTATACTAGGACTTTGGCCCTTAATTTTGTCCTTCAAACTGACTCGATATTTGTGCCGAGTCAGTTTGAATGACCTCCACTCGCCATGACAACGCAAAAAACCTTCGATTAATGTAAAAAATAACAAGCTTAAACTGTCAATTTCATGATTCGAGGTGGAGTCGAGTTGGAGGACATTACTTGGAATAAAGGAGTAACACTAGGTACATGTCTTAGCATAATATCTAAGACAATCCCTTTCTGGCCCAAAATGATGAGCACAGAACATTTTCCCATCTTAGGGTTACCCGCGCCGCAGTTTTATTGATTTACGACAGTAAATTAGTCAAGCGTAGCGAGTAAATCAACTAAAATGTTTAGTTACACACACACATACAAGAGCCTCAGTTGCTAGTAGTACGGTGCGCACGCGCACGCAACTACTGGAGCGTTCCACATAAAGAACAGCGGCCTCGGCGTCCGTCTACCCTGATTGCTGCACGCACGTTGAACATACCAGTACGAATATTGCGCTAGTAGCGATGGAGGGTTGGTACAGATTCCATAACGTACTGCAGAATTCTTCTTCTTTTTGAGGGTTCCGTATCCGAAGGGTAACCAACGGGACCCTAATACTAAGCCTCCGCTGTCCGTCCGTCCGTCTGTCTGTCAGCGGGCTGTATCTCATGATTCGTAATGGGTAGATAGTTGAAATTTTCACAGAATGTGTATTTCTGTTGCCGCTATGTTCTGTTCTGCCTAGCCTTTTCCCAACTATTTTGGGGTCGGCTTCCAGTCAAACCGGATACAGCTGAATACCAGTATTTTACATGGAGCGACTGCCTATCTGACCTCCACAACCCAGTAACTGGGTAATACGATACCCCTTGGTAAGACTGGTTGTCAGACTTTCGGGCTTCTGACGACCCGTAACGACTGTCAAAGATCCACGATTGACAGCCGGGACCAACGGCTTAACGTGCTTTCAAAACTATGATACATATACATATATTATAATGTCGCAGTCACATTCAACATTGCCTTTTTAACCGACGAAAAAAAGGAGGAGGTTCTCAATTCGACCGTATATATATATATATTTTTTTTTTGTGTATGTTCAGCCCTCACTCCGTCATTTATGAACCGATTTTGATTATTCTTTTTTTGTTTGATAGGGTATACCTCAAGAGTGGTCCCATGTCAAGGAAGTCAGGCTCTGACAGTGGAAACCTGATAAAATTGAGAGAAAACCTCGAAAATTGTGGGCACGTTTAGCGTTTCTGTATGTATGTTCGGCCCTCACTCCGTTATTTATGAACCGATTTTGATTATTCTTTTTTTGTTAGATAGGGTATATCTCAAGGGTGGTCCCATGTCAAGAAAGTCAGGATGTGACACTGGAATCCTGATAAAATTGAGAGAAAACCACGAAAATTGTGGATACGTTTAGCGTTTCTATATGTATGTTCGGCCCTCACTCCGTTATTTATGAACCGATTTTGATGATTCTACTTTTCTTAGATAGGGTATACCTCAAGGGTGGTCCCATGTCAAGGACATTAGGATCTGATCATGGGATCCTGAAAAAAATGAGAGAGAACCTCAAAAATTGGCCACGAATATTGTTTCTGTTTACTTTTCATAACTTAATCAGGTATCTGCCGCGACACCTCGCGGCTCGGCAGACAGAGCTCCGACAGGATCGCTCTCTCCATGTCACCATGAGGTGACATGGAGAGAGCGACTGTCACAACCCAGCGCTGGGCACGCCACCATCGCGGCGGTAGTGCCCCTCTTTGAGGAGTGGCTGGAGAGGTGCCATGGCACCCTCACCTTCCGCCTGACGCAGGTCCTCACCGGACATGGCTGTTTCGGGAGGTACCTGTGTCGGATCAAGGCGGAGGTGACCCCTAGGTGTTTCCACTGCGAGGATCGCCCAGAGGACACGGTGGAGCATACGGTGGAGGTTTGTCCCGCTTGGGCAGAGCACCGCCGTGTCCTCGTGGATGCGATAGGCGGCAGCGACCTCTCGCGCCGTGCCCTGGTTCAGGCCATGGTACGGAGCGAGAGGGAATGGGAAGCCGTCTCCTCCTTCTGCGAAGCAGTAATGCTCGCGAAGAGGAAGGCGGCATACGTTAGGGAGACTCAACAACAGCCGAGTCGCCCTAGCGCCCTCAGCCGCAGCCGCCGCAGGAGACGCCAGGGGCCGCGAGACGATCTCCGGCCATCGTAGACCCGGGCCTGCGGACGGCGAGTAGTGGATAACTCGCCGCCCGATCAGCACCAGGCCCGAGAGTCGTCGGCGCGTAGTGTTCCACGCGCGCCTCAAAGAGTTGTCAGCAAAGGACGGGGCCTACCACGGCCAATGCCTGCCCGGGGGTTGAGGATAAATTCGAAAGAGTTACCTCGCCCCTGGGCACGTAGGGCAGGGAGGAACAGGGGTGGGTTTTAGTCAGTAAGAGTCTGACACGCCCTTCCGCTCCACCCTAGAGCGGAAGAAGTCATAAGATGATTTCCCACCCCCAAAAAAAAAAAAAACAAGTATTTGCATTTAGGAATCATCACATCCTGAAACTGAGCTGATGATGGAAACCATACCATTCCTACACAATATAAGTTAGATATCAAACTGGTTTTAGTGACAAATACCACATAATATGCTTTGAAAAAAGACGTCTTTACAATATTGGAGGTAACCTCAACTGGTCAATATCCTGGAAACTTCATGGAAGAATGGTTACATCATCAGCTCAGTGGCAAGAGGAATTATGGAGGATTAGAAATTAGCCTCAGAGTGTTAAAAGATGATGCGAGCCACAAAAAATCATAAAATAAAAAACTTTTTAACAAAAAAATTAACCGACGAAAAAGAACTAAAAAGCAAAAAATAAATAAACCTTTTAAAGTCTTGAGTAATGAGCATATTTACCTACATAAAATATCAAATTTTATATAAACTAATTTTGAGTCGGCGCCAATTATTAAAATGATTAATTACCTACTTACAGCCTTCTTCATTTGTAAGTACTTATAAAATTTAGATATTTAATCGTATGGTGTCGGACGTAAAAGAATAGTACCATCCCATCACTTCCCGTGGGTGTCGTAAGAGGCGACTAAGGGAGCTTGAGACCTAGTGCATACTACTATAGCACCATGGGCCACCCGCGCGGTGGCGGGTAAACCACCAACAACAGCATTCCCAAGGAGGGTTGGCGTCAGGCAGGCGGCCGGCTTTAAAACTTCTGCCAAAACCTTTTTGCAACATGGTCTGGAAAAATATGATGTGTGATAGGGCTAGGGCGTACCCCACAGGCGACGCGCAGGGGCAGCACCCGGCTCCTGCGGGAAATGGACAAGGGTTGTCGCACCAGAACGGGCGGGTGCGACGTAAGACGCAAGCTCGGAGAGTGAGAGAATTAAGATTGAGGTGTGCGAGCTGGAATTTAGGTACTATGACTGGAAAAGGAAGAGAGTTAGCAGATGTTTTAAAAAGGCGACGGATAAATATAGCGTGTTTGCAAGAAACGAAATGGAAGGGTGCAAAAGCAAGAGAATTAGGAGAAGGATATAAGTTTTATTACTGTGGAAGTGATGGCAAACGGAATGGTGTGGGCATAGTTTTGGATAGTGAGTTAAAAGAATGTGTGGTGGATGTTAAAAGAGTAAGTGATAGAGTGATAGCTATTAAAGTGGTTGTGGAGAGTATGATAGTAAATGTTATTAGTGCGTATGCACCCCAATCAGGATGTGAGGATAGTGTAAAAGAGAAGTTTTGGAAGGACTTCGATTGTGTGATGATGAATGTACAGGAGAGTGAAGAGGTGTTTGTGGGGGGTGATTTTAATGGGCATGTAGGAAGTCTGAAGTACGGTTATGAGAGAGTGCATGGTGGTTGGGGGTACGGAGACCGTAATACTGATGGCGAGACATTGCTGCAAGCTGCTTCGGCTTTTGACCTGGCAATAACTAACACCTGGTTCAAAAAGAAAGACGAACACCTGATCACTTACAAAAGTGGCCAGCACGCGACCCAAATTGACTTTTTCTTGGTGAAACGAAACAGTCTCAAAACAGTCAAAAACTGTAAAGTGTTGCCAGGCGAAGGCTTAGTCTCTCAACACAGGCTCATAATTATGGACGTAACAGTCAGTGTCTCGTCCAGTAGGAACAAAGAACGGCCCCCACCCAAAATCAGATGGCGTATGATAGAAAATGAGGAGTGTGCAAGTATGTTTAAGAGTCAAGTGGTAGATAAAATGATAGACATGAAGGATATGGAAGGAAAATCTGTGGATGAATGTTGGAAAGAGATGGCGGATTGTATAAGGCGAGTAGCAAAAGATGTGTTTGGAGAATCGCAAGGTAAAGGCATGATAGAAAAGGATACATGGTGGTGGAATGAAGATGTGCAAAAGATGCTAAAAGAAAAGAAAATTTCGTTTAAAGTATGGCAGAATGTAGAAACCGGAAATGATAATTTGAAAGAAGAGAAAAAGAAAATTTATAAAGAATGGAAGAGGAAGGCAAAAAAGGCGGTTGCAGTTTCCAGGGCTAAGGCGCAGGAAAAGTTATATGATTTACTGGACAGCCCTAGAGGCCAGAAGGAGCTCTACCGGATTACAAAATTAAGAGAAAGGAGAACGAGGGATATAATGCACATAAAATGTATGAAAGATGAACTCGGTAAAGTCTTGTCGAAAGATAACGAAATAAAAGAGCGATGGAAGGTTTATTTTGAAAAGTTGATGAACGAAGAGAATGAATGGAATGGTGTGCTCAAAGAGGTACAAGTAAATATGGGTTTGGTGAGAGAAATTAGCATGGATGAAGTAAGAAGGGCAGTTCAATGTATGAAAAATGGAAAGGCCATGGGCCCTGATGACATACCAGTAGAAGTATGGAAGTGTTTAAAAGAGGATGGATGTATGTGGCTGACTTTATTCTTCAATAAGTTGTTGTATGAAGAAGTGGTCCCACAAGAATGGTGCAATAGTTCGCTAGTGCCCATCTTCAAGAATAAAGGGGATGTACAGGACTGCAACAACTATCGAGGGATAAAGCTCATGTCACATACTATGAAAGTATGGGAGAAAGTGATAGAGAAAAGATTGCGAGAGGAGAGTGAGATTACCCCGAACCAGTTTGGGTTTATGCCAGGTCGAGGGACAATGGACGCCACCTTCGCTCTCCGTCAATTGTGCGAGAAGTACAGACGTGTGCACAAGAACTTACACATGGTGTTCATTGATCTTGAGAAAGCGTATGATAGGGTACCTCGGGATGTGTTGTGGTGGGCCTTGAAAGAGAAAGGTTTGCCTGGGAAGTATGTTGAGTTGATTCGTGCTATGTACAGACAATCTAGTACCTACGTCCGGTCGGCTGCTGGCAACACCGATGAGTTCAGTGTGGCTGTAGGCTTGCATCAAGGGTCGGCTTTAAGTCCTTACCTCTTCCTGTTGATTATGGACGCTCTTACGTCGGAAATACAGGAAGAGGCACCCTGGTGCATGCTGTTTGCCGACGACATTGTTCTGGTCAGTGAAGATGGACCTGAGATCCAGAGCAGATTGGAGAAGTGGCAACAGAAGCTGGAGAAAGTTGGCTTGAAAATCAGCAGAACCAAAACTGAATACATGTTCTGCGATTTCGGCGGTCTCTCCAGTTCTGAAGCTGTAGTGCTAGATGGCGCGCTTCTCCCAGTCTGCTCCGATTTTCGGTATCTCGGTTCACTCGTGCAAAGCGATGGCGAAATAGATCGGACTGTTAAGCACAGAATTAACACTGGATGGATGAAATGGCGGCAGGTCACCGGGACTATCTGTGACTCCCGCATTCCCCTAAAACTTAAGGGGAAGATTTATAAAACAATGGTCAGACCTGCTGTCTTGTATGGTTCAGAATGTTGGGCCACAAAAGGGATGAATGAAAAGCAATTGCATGTAGCTGAGATGAGAATGCTAAGAGCGATGTGTGGTGTTACGCGCATGGATAGAATTAGGAATGAGTATATAAGAGGAAGTCTGAAAGTGGCACCGCTGACTGAAAAATTGTGTGGAAATCGGTTGTCGTGGTATGGGCATGTGATGCGGAGGAATGAAGAAAATGTCGTGAGGAAAGTCTTGTGTATGGATGTGGATGGCTATAAGAGTAGGGGAAGGCCAAAGAAAAGATGGTTGGACTGTGTGAAAGAGGATATGGGTAAAAAGGGGGTGACTACAGAGATGACGACTAATAGAGGAGTATGGAAGAAAAAGACATGTTGCGCCGACCCCAAATAAATTGGGATAAGGGCAGGAGAATGATGATTTAATAATCAGATTATTGTTTGGCGCCGACTCAAAATTAGTTTATATAAAATTTGATATTTTATGTAGGTAAATATGCTCATTACTCAAGACTTTAAAAGGTTTATTTATTTTTTGCTTTTTAGTTCTTTTTCGTCGGTTAATTTTTTTGTTAAAAAGTTTTTTTGTACACACATAATCATGATCAGTGGTATCACAAACTCATCAATATCCAATTTAACTAAATAACTATAGACGACATCCAGCCTGGTGGAGGTCTGCCCCGCTTGGGCGGAGCACCGCCGTGTCCTCGTGGATGCGAAAGGTGGCGGCGACCTCTCGTGCCCGGCCCTCGTTCAGGCCATGATACGGAGCGAGAGGGAATGGGAGGCAGTCACCGCCTTCTGCGAAGCAGTAATGCTCACGAAGGCGGAGGTAGGACGCGTGAGGGAAGCTCAACGGAGTGGCCCTCACGGCCCCGGCCGCTACCACCGCAGGAGAGGTACTGGGCGTAGGACGTCGCGAGACGATCTCCGGGCACCGTAGACCCGGGCCTGCGGACGGCGAGCAGTGGGTAGCTCGCCGTCCGATCAGCACCAGGCCAAAGAGATTAGTGTTAGCCACCACTGACGGGGAGCATCGTGGCCGGTGCCTGCATGCCTAGGGGTAGCGGATAAATTCTGAAAATGAGTTATCCCAAGGGTGCGGCCTTGGGCACTCAGGCAGGGAAGGAACAGGGGTGGGTTTTAGTCAGTAAGACTCTGACACGCCCTCGCACTCCACCCAGAGCGGGAGAAGTCATTGGTTGATTTCCCACCCCCCATAAAAAAAGTCTGGTTAAACGTTGTGTTCAACGACTTGGCTGGTTGTCCTTCAGTCATTTTATTGAATGTCACCGTTTAATGAAAGACCTAGGCGTCCTATTGAATGGCGAATTCAACCAGATGACTGCGACATATACATTTGAGCCCACACAACGTTTTTAATTTTTTCAACCTATAGATTTATTTGCATTAAACGTCCGTGTCCATGTAACAGATATTCATGTGTGTATCAAATTTCAACTCAATTGGTAAAGTACATTTAGAGCAAATTGGCTGTGACAGACGGACAGACACATGAGTGATATAAGGATTCTGTTTTATCATTCGAACTTTCAGAACTAAAAACTCCAAAGAGACTTAGCACACAGGCAGCACTAGACCGAAGAGATCTTAAGGTTTTAAAACCTCCGCAAGATTCATAAATTGATCCCACTTTGGTACCTACTGTTGCGTGGGCCTGACTTAGAGGCCTTATAAAAGAATTATGAATATACCACCAACTGGTTTTATTTATTATAGTTTTAAAAACTGTAGATTTCAAAAAGGTCATACTTCCATCATCCGAATGGCAATGTAGGTGGGAAAGTTCCATTCCATCAAAGGCCGACACCTCCACTAGTTCTGCCCATCGGTTCGCGCGCGGCTGGTTGGAGATGGATTACTGTGTTGTTCAATTTCTCACAGGTCATGACAACTTTAGGGATATTTCTTTCTCCTTCAAGCTTGTTTATGTCAATGTTCTACACCTGATTGCGAATACGAACAATCCGCACATCATATCCTATGGGAGTGTACTCTTTGGCAAACTGAACGCAATATTTTGTTGGATAGTCGAGCTTCATTGCCTCGGCGTTTTTTCTGGTGGTCGCCACTGTTGATTCTAGCATAAAGGAGTTACAATGGTTTGCGAGTAGTGTGGCGGGTTTGTCACAATATAAAAAAAGAATATGTAGATTTTGCCGATGCGTTTGATATTTGATACTCAACCTAGATATTTTTAAGCACACACTTAATCATATTTTGTGTTTGATTTTACTAGGCTAGATTTTTATCTAAGATTCGCCTACTATTATGTTAATAATATTGTAATTAATTTCCATATTTTTACACATATTTGGAGGAACATTCCATAATGTGACAAAACCGTGATTAGCATGCGGTTAACATTACTTGAACCAGTTTGTTACGACATATTATTTAAATCACTAATGTCTACTAATACTTGTGGTTATGTCCAGTTGTACCACCCACGAAATGAGACTTCTGTTAACAAATCTTGGTTATTTGTCTGTATGTTTGCAACAATTGCTATAACAATTGATTGATAATAAAATAATTATAGGTGTCAATTTATTTGACCTGTTTTTGTTTCCCTGCGTAAGGAATATTGGACCATCAAGACTCAGTTGTCTGATACATATTATCTTGTACCACCAAAGTTTCACCGATAGAACACAACTAAATTAGAAATTCCTTATTTTCCATCACATTTTGTGTAGTGGTGTTTCCAAATATACTTTAAAAAATATAGTCAGTGTAAAGAAATGATAAAAATTACGCGTTTCATGAGCAACTGAACGTTCAGCGCTGTAACAAAAGTGAAACAGCGCCACGCCACTGCTTCGAGAAAACGTACACCTCGCGGGCTCGCGCCAGCACGGAATGCGCACGTTTTCCTAGTCTCTTTTTTTTCTATTTGTTTTTTAATTAATATATTAACTAATAGAGGCACACGACAGTCATTCGAAACTATATTATAACCTTTTAATGGGGTTTTAAATTAAATTAGTGTAATTAGTGGTGTTTACCGACGTGCTAGGTCCGGTTATCCTTACCAGTGCGCCCCCGCCGCCGCCGTGCGCTGAGCTCGGCGAGTGCGGGTAGCGCGGCGCTCAGTGGTCGCGCGCGCGCCGCCCCGGCGCGACATGAACGTGTTCACGCAGACACCGCGCGACGAGCCGCGCGCCACGCACTATATCGAGATCGTGGAGCCCGATCCCGCCGCCTGCGAGCCCGCCCCGAGCCACTACCGGCTGCTCAGTGAGAACCTACGCGCCTACGCCCCCGGCGACGGCCGCAAAGGCTCGCTGCTGCGCTACGACCACAGCGCCACCATGTCGCCCCCTCGCTCCCGCATCCTCGAGTTGCTGCGTCCTGAAGACCCGGGGCGCGATGCACTCGAGGCCATCGTGCGACCCGTCCCGCGCCGCGGCCTCACCAGGCCGCTCGACGATGACACAAGAAGGTTCCTACAGCGAGCTCTCCAGTCCCCCAGTACAGTTTACTCCGCATCAGCCACATCACAGCCCCATCACAGGCCACCAGAGTCGTCAGAATCAGACAAAGAACCAGATTCAGAAACTCCCACGGAAGAAACTAGTCACAAATCCAAAAGCTCAGCGCTGGAGCGATCGCTGGCGGACGAGCTGCGGGAGGCGGAGGAGGCGGAGCTGGGGGGCGCGCAGTGCTCGCTGCTGCTGGGGAGCGGGCGTGGGGGCCGCGGCGGGGGTGCGGTGGAGCGCGAACGCCTGGGCCGCCTGGCGCTGGCCGTGGAGGACGACGAGGACGAGGCGCTGGGTGCCACAGCGCGCCGCCTGGACGTGCTGCTGGCCACGTCGCGCGACCTGCACGCCGAGCTGGCTGACATCCACGCGGACCTGCAGGTGCTGGCGCGGCGCGTGGCCTCCCGCGACATCTGACGCGTTCGTACCGTTCTGCGCCTGGCGCGCCTGCCCTAGAGCACGCTTCGCACACGCCTGTACTGTTCGCACCTAGCACCCCAGCGAGGAAATGAATTTCCTTTCGTCCAATTATCCCTCGTCACGACTCACTCGCGTGAACTATTAGCTGGCTCATGAGCACGTCTCTCTGGACGCGGGAGCATCGCAAGCGGATACATCTATATAATTTTGTTGGTTGAGTTGGGTGGCACACAGCCGGTCGGCTCGCTATCGGCGTGCACTCAAACAAACCGATCTAGTTTACTGCATCATTAAGTAATACATTATCTTGTGTTTCGTGCTACTTTCACTTCGCTCGTTGTCTCTGTGTATCGCCGCATAACTTGGGTGTTAGTGATACGTAAATATAATTGTGTACATCGCTAATTAGTATTTAACGCCGTGTTCCGCTGAAGTGAGTTTATTGTGAAAATCTTTACTGAAGTTATTTATTGGCGTTGTAAGGTACTTAATGAATTATTTATTTCCGATGCAGTTAGGTAGGTACGGTACTAATTTTTTCGCAGTAGAGATACAGTGACAGACAACTTTACGATATTATCATCACGATATTACTTGCGAATAGCTAAGTAAACTAGTAGTCTTGGCTATAGGTAGCCACGAAACGCGATTTCATAATTTTGTACTTAATCCTCTGCATCAATGCGGAACGTTTCGCTTCAGTGGCCACATTAGCACCACCAGCACCAGTACATCTGTACGACTATGTGCGAACACTACTCGTATCATCGAAGACCGACACTCGCTTTTGAAGTTTCAACCGCTTGCGATGCGCGATCAGATATCCAGCCAAAATAATAACCAGTCAAATAATCCAGAGTAGAAATTAGAAACATATTGCTATAGGGATTAGTCTGTGTTAGGTAATAAATATCATCAGGCTGGGTTTAGTGACGATCTTTGCGAGGTAGCTGGTGGTAGCCTGATGAGAATATCCTAATGGTGCGTAAACACCGAAGTTACTTTTGTGGAGCAACATAAAAATCCTAGTCATGTTACACAATGTTGCTCCACAAAAACCAATTTCGGTGTGGACGCTTCTAAAGATCAAGTTAAATGGTGTGCGATTGGAGCGACCTATATCCAGCAGTGGTCACCCATACATAGATACGCTTATGGTGATGATATTATTTTGTGATCACCAATTTAGATCACAACATTGATTTCGGCATTGCTTAGGAGTTAGGAGCAATTTCTACAGTTCCTAAAGCAGAGCTATAGATGCTAATTATTTGAAGAGATACTTTCGACACTCGTGATAATGACCATGAGAAATAATATTCAAGTTATTTACAATAATTATTATCTGTAAATGTTGGAGAGTCAAACAATAACAAATGATAAGAATCGTCTGACCAAACATCAGAAATAAAATAATAATTATTACTAAATTATAATGAAGTAGTATAATCTCTCGTTTTGATAACATTATACAATAATTTAAGATGCATTGTTTGATATAATGATATTGAGGAAAGTCATGCTTTGGCGAAACATATTCGTTACTAGCTTGTGTTAGCGGGTTCACCCGCGCGAATGTCAAAGATTATCCCAACCAAGGGAACATTCCCCCGGGATAAAAAGTAGCTTATAATATGAAATATTCCAGACTAATAATCTATCTCTCATCTCATCCAGATCTCTTCTGCCGTTCTCACGTGATTGATCATCAATAACATTCATCCATACTTTTGCATTTATAATATTAGTAAGATTATTCAAATTACAGGCTTGTTCCCTAAGACGAGCTACGTCATTCCGTCCACTGCAGCACACAGCTGCTGCAGGATCGCGACCACATACGAGTTGTCTCCAAGTTTTGCGGTCTCCTGCAATGTGGACCGCTCGGTACATGCTGCTTCCAACAACCTTCTTCATATATAGATTTTTTTTTAAGTTTGGCTGAGGGCACGATAGATAAATATTAGACGAGACTCATTAGTGTCACGTGTAGATTTTGTTTCATACTTATCTACATTTATGTGGCGTCCAAGCAAAAAGGTTCGTGTAGTGGGATACTGAGTTAAGACTAGATTGGCTATTTAGAATAGTCAATTGATTATAAGGATTTAAAAAAAAAAAAAACTGGCATTTCTTTCAGAAATTTGAAGTTGAATCTCTGAAAAAGCATAATTTAAGAAAAAGTACCTTTTTTACAAAACTTTTCTCTTAAAATTTCTGGTACTTAGAAACATCATATACAGTAATTTATTATTTATGAACTTGTTGTATGAAAGAGTTTCACTCTGAAAAAGTTTAATTTCATAAAAGCATTAAAAAAAAATATGAAGTTTAAGCAAAATAGAAATTTCTGGTACTTAGATACATCACAATATAGTCATTTACATATATGAACATATATGAACTTGTAGATAATTCAGCATTAATTTAATAATCAATACTAAAGTAATAAATAACTTAATAAATAAAATATTTACAAGCGGCATAAAAGATCCGGGAGGAGCACAGCTCATTGGGCATCGAAAAATTCGTCCACATCGCTGTCAATGGGAAAAGTGCCCAGAACGCTGGCAGCATTGCCACATTGAATGGCAAAGCTGATTCTTTGGCCGAAAAAAAGGCCAGCCCTGGTCACGTGAAGAGTCGACTAAATGTTTCCTGATGTCACGGAAAACTCGATGAGCACTCGGACCCCATGGCCCTAGTGTTTCAACCCCAAAAGGACATATAACTCCCAATGAGGTTGTTATATTTGCGCAGTTTGAGATTAATAATCAATTAAAATCGCGTATTGCAATTTTATCACCCAACTTTACAAAACTGCGTAGTTATACCTCGGTATTTAGTTCTTGGACCACATTGTTATTACTAATAATTCAGTAAATATTTCAACTGACTAGATTTTCCTGTTATTGTACTTAGTTATTTCTGGTTTATATACGAGGATATAATTCACTAAATAACATTTAACAGAACATATAATTTACTTTGACTTGTTATAAAGAGATAAGATACTACCTACTCAGTCTTTTTTGTTGTGAATGTTTAAAGTACTAAACACATGCGATCATTTAGACAGGTAGGATCCAACAGTAACTCGTAATTATTGTAATTAGATGACTATTCCAAGGTTCTCGATTTTTCCCGGATATAGTAAAGAACAAAATGTAGGTCTCGAAGTAGGCAAATTGGAATCTTCAGTTGTGTTTAGTAGGCTGGTTTTTCCATATTATATGCATATCCCATGTTTTAGTTACGTCCCTATACATCAATGTAGGTACTTTGTAAGTTAAGGGTAGTAGTCTATTGTATATAATTTTTTCTTGATTATATTAGGCATAAGAGTAATGCCTAAATCCTTCATAACATATCGGGTGTAAAAAGACAGTTTCCGAAGCCGAAAGCCACATATTGTACCCATCATTTGGATATTTTTTTTCCACTAGACTATACTTGGGAAACCACTGGTTCTGGAGATGTTGAAGGTCAAAGTCGTAATTTTTTTTTTACTTTTTTACGAAAAAGAATTCTGAAAAAAAAAGTGTTATTACATAGTAAACTGTTTTCCAAAAAACAAACTTATCTGAATTATCAATTTTTTTTTTCGAAATTACGAATTTGCTGTTACGAAAACGCAATGAATATCAAACGTATCCGACAAGTACCTACGTGGCTTCGAGCGAAGGGGCGTTTAACTCCACTTGCCTGTGTTCGCGTTACATTGCGCGGAATAAAAAATACTTTTATTTTTCATACCTAAACATAAAAGTCGTTTCCCAGCAATATTTCTTGCGCAAAGCTACTTTGTTAGACGTACAGTATGCATAGTTGACGGCTATGTGATGTGTGTTTTTACACCCTCTACAATAGTGTATGTAGTCTAAAAATAATCGTGTATTCAATAGGCAACAAAATGGACAAACGACATTACGAGAGAACGAGATCTTTGCTGCTGAGACGGAAAACAAGATGAGGGCCTTCGTAACCGTCTTTAAAAATGAAAGAGGCATTCAAAGATTATTTTTTAACACAAAACCTGTGTTATGTTTCCTAGAGTTTGTTGCCTAATGCACACACAGCAATCAAAGAAATCTTCAAGCTTCGATCTCTTGATTGTAACGCACCACACTGCGGTATGCGGTGCCGGACACATAACCGTATGTAAACGTCTAGAATGGTCTTTCGTTTAAAGACCCAGTTTGCGGTGAGGAGGATTATTTGTCCGGCAACATATACCGCAGCGTTGTGCGTTCCGATCACCGATGGTACTTTGCTAAGAACTCTTCTCTCTTTTCAGGCATCGTCAGTGCGCGCGCGGCGTTGCACGGCGGCTGCGCGTGCGCTGGGTGCGGAAGCACGCGCTCTGCGCTACCTGGACGATGTGGTGGCACTGCTGAAGGGGGACGTGGCCGCAGCAGCACGAGCGAGGGCCTGGCCCTTCGCCCTCGGCAGCCGGCAGCCTGGCAGGAATTATGTTATATGATCTCAGGTGAGACTTGACTTTGATTACGGCTTTGCTGTGATGGTCTATCACACTCGGATCTTAAGTTATTCGAGCATAGAAAGGTACTTTTTGGGACATAATAGTACTTAGCTTGTAGGTTGTGAGTGGCTCGTTCTATAGAGGTAGGACTTTATGGTTGTTTCAAAAAAGGACAATCCAAAAAACTCACTTTAGTAAAGACATCCTGTATCGAATGTTCATGGTGATTGGTGATTGGTTAACTATGATGATAACGGCAACAATCACCCTGCACCTGTCTCAACTCAACCTGGCAAATGGATTATCTACTGATCATATTGTAACAGGAAAGCGTAAGGACAGATGCTGATACATTGAAGACTGAAAGTCATCTCCAAGAAGGTAGCCATTATTTAAAGGGGATCGCTTCTTTTTTTGAGGATGGGATCATCAGGTGACTTCTTCCGCTGTGAGAGCCAGGAGTAGGGAGGGCCTGTCAGACTCTTACTGACTAAAACCCACCCATGTTCCTTCAGTTGCCCTTTGCGATCCAGGGTCGCGGTGACTCTTGGAAACTCTCCCACGACCCTGGATTAAAGATATCCCCTCGCAGCCATTCTGTGCCTCAGCTGTGTCGATATGTAGTCATGAATAATATCACTCAATTGACACAAAATTTGCTGATAACTGATTAGACTAATAAAATACTAGGTCTACATATCAGTACTTCACAAATTATTCCTCATAATTAAATGTTTCCCGAATCATATCGAAGTATTCACAGATAATGCAACTATGTACTTGTTATCAAACAAATCTAGTTCCTACTTCATTCTCGAGTACCTACTTACTGATAATATCTTATTATTATATAAATTGTACTATCTACACGTGACTAATAATGAATCTTAAAATCTTGTTTTATTTAAATAAAAGTCATGTAGGTTGTTTTTTGACAAGAAAAAATATCACATAGATAGGAATTTCATTAAAAAAACAAACTTATAAAATGTTGTGTAACTATATCCAAATAAAACCGGCCAAGTGCGAGTCGGGCACGCGCATGAATGGTTCCGTACCATCAAGCGTTTACTTGTTGCCATTATGAAGATCGAGCAAAAAAAAACCAAAAAAGCACGTTTCGAGTAGGGGAACCCCATTGAATTTTTAATTTATTTTATTTATGTTGTTATAGCGGCAACAGAAATACACATTATGTGAAAATTTCAACTGTCTACCTATTACGGATCATGAGATACAGCCTGCTGACAGACAGACAGACAGACGGATGGACGGACAGCGGAGGCTTAGTAATAGATTCCCGTTGGTAACCCTTCAGGTACGGAACCCTAAAAAGTAACTTTTTGCGGTTCGCTCTATTAAAGAAAAAAAAACATTTGCAGTATAAATTAATATAAATTATACTTATCAATCGAGTTTGAGCCGTTCACCTTGGAAGGTGTAAAACTACTGTTTAAGCACATTCCTCGCCCATAGAATGCTATTATTAAGTATCACACACTAACATACATAGGTTTTTTTTTTTTTTTGGGGGGGGTGGGAAATCATCCTATGACTTCTTCCGCTCTAGGGTGGAGCGGAAGGGCGTGTCAGACTCTTACTGACTAAAACCCACCCCTGTTCCTCCCTGCCTCGAGTGCCCAGGGGCGAGGAAACTCTTTCGAATTTATCCTCCACCCCCGGGCAGGCATCGGCCGTGGCAGGCCCCTTCCCTTTGCTGACAACTCTTTGAGGCGCGCGTGGAACACTACGCGCCGTCGACTCTCGGGCCTGGTGCTGATCGGACGGCGAGTTACCCACTACTCGCCGTCCGCAGGCCCGGGTCTACGGTGGCCGGAAATCGTCTCGCGGCGTCCGAACCCCCTGGCGTCTCAGGCGGCGGCTGCGGCTGGGGGCGCTAGGGCGACTCGGCTGTTGTCGAGTCTCCCTAACGTATGCCGCCTCCCACTTCGCGAGCATTACTGCTTCGCAGAAGGAGGAGACGGCTTCCCATTCCCTCTCTCTCCGTACCATGGCCTGAACCAGGGCACGGCGCGAGAGGTCGCTGCCGCCTATCGCATCCACGAGGACACGGCGGTGCTCTGCCCAAGCGGGGCAAACCTCCACCGTATGCTCCACCGTGTCCTCTGGGCGATCCTCGCAGTGAACATACATAGGTTACTTCTAGGCAAGCGTGCTCCATCGTCGACCACATCATCTAGGACAAATGGAACAGTTGCATGACAAGAAAATTCAATTTGACATTTTCATTTTTAAGCTATGGGCATTTGTAATTTAATTTCATTGTCATTAGAAAGTTTATATTTAGCCAATTTGTAATTTATATATCGACCGTCCGTTCTGCGAGCAATGTGCCCTGCCCACTGCCACTTCAGTTTGGCGCTTCTTCAGGCTATGTTGGTAACTTTGGTTCTCTTGCGGATCTCATCATTCCTGAAGCAAGGAAATTCCGAGCATAGCCAAAGGACAATGGAGAGCCGTTGCCCTTTGGGTGACTAAGCCTTGTGATGAGACCCATTATGAGCGATCACGTTTCGGTTCCATAAGACAACACACACTAGTCATAGACTTTCGTCTTGAGACACTGTGGTATGTTGGACGAGAAGATACCGCGCAGCAATATCCACTAGGAATCAATTTGCGAATAATTAAAACAGCAAGTTCAGTGGAACTTCACTCGAAAAAATCCCGCCAAAAACCTCACCATTTAATTTTCTTCTTTCAGCTGATCTTTAAATAAATCATTAGTTTATCAATCAAAGTTAATTAATGACACGGATTCTCTTGTTCAATATCTAAACTAAAATTAGAGAATTGCTATCTTTTACTAAAAGGCAGTGCGAGAAAAGGATGGCTATAGCTATGAACTAAGTTAGAGATGTCAAACTAGTTTACGCCTTGCGCTTCGCCGTGTTTTTAGTCGACAGGTTTTTACGTCATCATCATCATTCTCCTGCCCTTATCCCAATTTATTTGGGGTCGGCGCAACATTTATTTTTCTTCCATACTCCTCTATTAGTCGTCATCTCTGTAGTCACCCCCTTTTTACCCATATCCTCATTCACACAGTCCAAACATCGTTTCTTTGGCCTTCCCCTACTCTTATAGCCATCCACATCCATACACCAGACTTTCCTCACGACATTTTCTTCATTCCTCCGCATCACATGCCCATACCACGACAACCGATTTCCACACAATTTTTCAGTCAGCGGTGCCTGCACTTTCAGACTTCCTCTTATATACTCATTCCTAATTCTATCCATGCGCGTAACACCACACATCGCTCTTAGCATTCTCATCTCAGCTACATTGCAATTGCTTTTCATTCATCCCTTTTGTGGCCCAACATTCTGAACC
This sequence comes from Polia nebulosa, assembly GCA_951329385.1. Lineage (NCBI taxonomy): Eukaryota > Metazoa > Arthropoda > Insecta > Lepidoptera > Noctuidae > Polia > Polia nebulosa. The sequence continues at coordinate 2,166,724 of OX589592.1, read as the reverse complement.
ATACAAGACAGCAGGTCTGACCATTGTTTTATAAATCTTCCCCTTAAGTTTTAGGGGAATGCGGGAGTCACAGATAGTCCCGGTGACCTGCCGCCATTTCATCCATCCAGTGTTAATTCTGTGCTTAACAGTCCGATCTATTTCGCCATCGTGAACGTGTTCCCTTAATTTGTATGGAAGTATTAGTTCAAACTAAATTTGACAGCTCTAATTTACGTCCGTCTCTTTCTTGTTTTATTAGAGAGAAAAAGATAAGAAATAGCCTAAATTAAGTTTAGTTTGTGCACAACAGAATCAACACCAATATCAAAGTAAACGCTGTAGTGAGCCATTAACTACATAAACAGTTAATCGACCGTTAACAGCTCGTAAACATTTACTACTACAGTTGGTATATATCTACTAATGACTATTACAATAAACGGGAAAATATTGACATTTATCCTTTTTTCAGACACAATACTAATTACCTATAGTGAATACGTAATATTGTACTAAAAAACGGAGCCCTATTGCTGTCACTCACGTGTCCGTCGTCGGTCACAAAATTTTGTTTCGAATAATTTTTTAACTTCCCATTGACATATTTTTTTTTTTTTGGAGAGCTGAAATCCTCCAATGACATCTCCCGCTCTGGGTGGAGCGGGAGGGCGTGTCAGACTCTTACTGACTAAAACCCACCCCTGTACCTTCCCTGCCTGGGTGCCCAGGGGAGCGGTTACGAATTTATCCGCTACCCCTAGGCATTCCCATTGACCTATGAACTTGAAATGTGGTGATAATGTTTATTAATACGTATACTTTACTAAAATATTGATTTCCCTCATGTGGTACGGCATCCTAAATATGCGAAGTCTGACATGCACTTGACCGATTTTTTTATTTTTTTTTAAATGAGACGTTGCCCACACTAGGAATTTCTCCTGCATCGTGAGTGCGTTTACAAATACTCAGACCCGGAACTGTAGGCCATACAAATGTTTACTTCTGTACTGCGCCAACCGTGTTGTTTGTAAAGGACAGACGAAAACATTTCTGACGGTTGGTTGGTCCGGGGCGAAACTCCGCTGCCGCGACAACTCGCGGCTCGGCGGACAGAGCTCCGGCAGGATCTCATGGTGACATGGAGAGAGCGACTGTCGCAACCCAGCGCTGGGCACGCCACCATCGCGGCGGTAGTGCCCCTCTTTGAGGAGTGGCTGGAGAGGCGTCACGGCGCCCTCACCTTCCGCCTGACGCAGGTGCTCACCGGACACGGCTGTTTCGGTAGGTACCTGTGTCGGATCAAGGCGAGGGTGACCCCCGGGCGTTTCCACTGCGAGGATCGCCCAGAGGACACGGTGGAGCATACGGTGGAGGTTTGCCCCGCTTGGGCACAGCACCGCCGTGTCCTCGTGGATGCGATAGGCGGCAGCGACCTCTCGCGCCGTGCCCTGGTTCAGGCCATGGTACGGAGCGAGAGGGAATGGGAAGCCTTCTCCTCCTTCTGCGAAGCAGTAATGCTCGCGAAGAGGGAGGCGGCATACGTTAGGGAGACTCGACAACAGCCGAGTCGCCCTAGCGCCCCCATCCGCAGCCGCCGCAGGAGACGTCAGGGGGTTCGGACACCGTGAGACGATCTCCGGCCACCGTAGACCCGGGCCTGCGGACGGCGAATAGTGGGTAACTCGCCGTCCGATCAGCACCAGGCCCGAAACTCGACGGCGCGTAGTGTTCCACGCGCGCCTCAAAGAGTTGTCAGCAAAAGGACGGGGCCTGCTACGGCCGATGCCTGCCCGGGGGTGGAGGATAAATTCGAAAGAGTTACCTCGCCCCTGGGCACTCGAGGCAGGGAGGAACAGGGGTGAGTTTTAGTCAGTAAGAGTCTGACACGCCCTTCCGCTCCACCCTAGACCGGAAGAAGTCATAGGATGATTTCCCACCCCTTACTTGGTTGGTAGCCGCAGAAAAGTTAGTATCCCATCAGAGATGCCCTGGTGTTGCCGATGTTGAAACAGCAAGAGTTGCCTTGAAGCAACACATGCCTGCCTAGTAATCATCATGCCTGTAATTCACACACTGGAATGTGCGCGTACAAAAGCAATCAAAAGACGTCATGACATATTAAGGCACAGCTATACTTCTAAGGGTTTTTAATTAAATACTTGTTGTTTTATGTGTAATAAATGAATAATGCTTCTAATTTGAGAAACCGCTCCTTGATGGACGAGTCCTATTACTGGGTGGACGTACGACACGTTGCGTGAGCTCAGCACAGAACACGTAAGCTGACTACTAAAGGTCGATGGCGTATAACTGCACCTTAAGAAACTAGCTTCTGCCAGCGGCTTCGCCCGCGTGGAATTAGTACTTACCTCATTGAAAGGTATAGCCTATTAGCTATTTCAGACTATAATCTATATCTGTGCCAAATTTCATCCAGATTCGTTCAGCCGTTCTGGCGTGATTAAGTTACAAACATCCATCCATTCATCGATGCAAACTTTCGCATTTATAATACAACAATTAGTAGGATAGTAAGTAAGATTAGATAGCAAGATTTCGACTTTAATCTGATAAGCCACATTCTCGATTGCCTTGTAAATTTAATTTTGTGCGTGATCCTGATCATTTCTGAGAGCCGTGTTGTGACAAACTGACATTCGGTCAACGATAACAATAAAATTGTCCAAAGTCCAAAACATATTGGTTGGCAAGCGTCAGCGAAAAGTCGGGAGGTCAATCCTTGTCTTTTTTGGTGGGTGTGAAATCATCCAATGACTCTCCCGCTCTGGGTGGAGCGGGAGGGCGTGTCAGACGTTTACTGACTAAAACCTACCCCTGTTCCTTCAGTTGCCTATGCCAAGGGGCTTGGTGACTCTCTTTCGAATTTGAATCAGCTACCACCTGCATCTTGAATAATTTAAAAAATTATGCAACTACCTGCATAATTGCAAGCCAGTAATAAAACTATTCAGGTGGCTACATACTATTCAGACAAATTCGAGTCAAAATCGACAAGATAAAAAGAAGAAGACCCAATCACGAAAGAACGGAATAATGGATCTGGATGATATTTGACACAGAGATAGATTAGTCTGGAATAGCACACAGGCTATAATTTATGGTGAAGGAAGCACTAAACGCATAGAATCTAGTCTCTATAATCTCACTAGCTTCGCCCGCGCGGAATTAGTACTCCCCCGTTATAAAATTTCAACCCCCATTTCACCCTCTCAGGGGTGAAATTTCGAAAAACCCTTTCTTAGTGGACCTACTCTTCACAAAGAACACACCCTCCAAATTTCATGGACCAGCGGCTTGTTTATCAGTCAGTCAAGACTTTGAATTTTATATATACAGAAAAGATGTAGGATTTTTGACAGTAGTTACCGCACATAGAATTTCACTATGTCCAGAGCTCCTCTTCATCCATTTATCAATCTATTAGTCATTGGTGCCGATTCTCTTGTTCAATAACTAAACTAAAATTAGAGAATCGCTATCTTTTACTAAAAGGCAGTGCGAGAAAAGGACGGCTATTGCTATGAACTAAGTTAGAGATGTCAAACTAGTTTACGCCTTGCGCTTTACGGTGTTTTTAGTCGACATGTTTTTACGTGTAATTTGTATGGAAATATTAGTTCAACTAAATTTGACAGCTCTAATTTACGTCCGTCTCTTTCTTGTTTTATTAGAGAGAAAAAAGTAGCAATAGCCTAAATTAAGTTTAGTTTGTGCACAACAGAATCGGCAGCATTGTCACCAAAGTACTGATCAAATTAACGCGAAATAGTGTGATAAAGACGGAACTTCCGTATGTCACTTATAAAAATATTCGAAATTCCTTAGATCCTAAACGACTTGCTAAGGTACAAATCGTGCACAAAGGCAGTTAGAAAAACCAACGAAATTGAAAGTTTTTGTGCCTTGGAACGAGAATAGAAGACACGCGAAACTATATTCGACAGGATCGCGGCATTAGCTATGTAACGACTGGGTTGCCAGCAGCAAGGAATTTGCCGGTAATGGCGCACTGGCAATCCATGGACCTTATAATAAACTGGCCAAGTGCGTGTCGGACTTCGCACGTTAGTAAAATTTACGTAATAATAAACATCACAAAATTTTAAGTTCATAGGTCAATGGGGAGTTAAAAATTCTTCGCAACAAAATTTTGTGACAGTAAAATTTGTTTGTAAGTTTGTATGTAGGGGGTAATCTCCGGCACTACTAAACCGATTTTGAAAATTCTTTCACCAGTAGAAAGCTACATTATTTCTGAGTGCTATAGGCTATACATTACGTAGGTAATATTTATTTTCGAAATCCACGCGGACAAAATCGCGGGCGAAGTACATGCTAGTCATCATTGCCCGCTAAATGGGCTATGTATTTTTTCAAAACTATAGAAATTACCGTGCTTTCTGAGTTTAAAGCCCTATAGTTGCGATCCCCAACTTTGGCCAATTGGCGAAACTCTGTAGCAACTCTGGATTTCTGACCATTTTTAATCGAGACCTGAATATAACTGGCGAAATGTGAACACTAAGTATATCTGCCTATGCTTTACGCAATATACGCGCCTTGAGCGCGGAGTTGCGGAAACCAGCCTGACATACATACATACCTGCGTATGTGGGTTTTTTTTCTCAGCTTACTCTGTCCCACTGCTGGGTAAAAGCCACCCCCATATTTTTCCAGCTCTCTTTGTGTCCATTTTTTTTGGGTGCGAAATCATCCAATGACACATCCCGCTCTGGGTGGAGCGGCGTGTCAGACTCTTACTGACTAAAACCCACCCCTGATCCTTCCCTGCCCTGAGTGCCCAACTCTCGTTTCGTTTCGTTTTCGTTCGTTTTCGTTTTTTAAACAATTTATTCACAACCCTTGGGCGGGTCTCTTTGTGTCCTGTCCTCTCCGGCCAATCGGTCCGGAACGAGTCCAGATCGTCACGCCAGCGATTTCTAGGCCCACCTCGGTGACGACGCCCGTTTCAGGCACCCACTGTGTGACGATCCTGTCCCCATCTGCTCTCATGCGTCCTGAAGGTGTGCCCCACCTAGTCCCACTTCAGCTTCGCCGATTTGTCTCCTACATCGGGTCTTCAAACGTATCACTGTGAGTTTTACGCTCAATCTGTGGGAAATACTGTGATTTAATGTTTAAACAAATTTTCTTTCGTGTTTTTTACCGTGGGGAGGAAAATAAAAGGGGTAACTAACTGGTGGTAACTTGCAACCCACTGCAGAGGCTAATTACCGTCGGTGGGTGCTGGTACCGATCGCACCGCAACCGAAGCCGTACAGACTACACGTACTTACAGGTCGCAGGCAAACTAACAAAACTGTTGTTTTAACAACTTACCTACATTTATGTATCTATATGTAAAAATAAAAACTCAAAAAATACAATACAAAAAAATAACACAAAACTAAAAAAAACATTAAAATCTTTATTTTCATTAAGACTGGATGAGATTAGTTGTATTTGAAATTGTCTATTCATAAAAAATACGTATACAGAGTTTAAACTCTCACAGATTTATTAAAAGTAGATTTTTATTTTTTTTATTGTTGATAGGCACGCGTTTGACCACTATCTCACCTAGAGTCCTACGGTGTTTATAATTGTAGACGCGGCGACGAAAAGAACTTACTCGTAAATCAATTTGTGGTCTAAATGACCTTCTGGTCGCCGCGTCTACAATCATCCGGTGACATACACATTACGACGGCAAAAGTCAAATATTTCGAAAAAGCAGACAAACGTACTGTAGTCATTTTTATACCTACTAAATATGGTTTTGACTACTTTTTCTCCCCTTTTAATTGGTAAAACCCTTTACTACTAAAACATCGGAAAATTCACGAAAACAAATCTTCATTTTCTCATAAATTTTGTATAGAACGGCTTTTTACTAACACTTATATTAGCTTCACTTCTATGTAAGCAAATCTTAGAAGTTAAATTTGACGCACTTCTCGGTTTCCGATTTAGCTGAAATTTTGCGTACTTACCTACATGTTTAGTTTGGATGACAATGCATGATCAGCTAAGTGACGTCATTCTAAATCCAAAATGGTGGACTACCAAAGATGGCGGACTCGTTATTTTGTATGCTTTCGCATGCTATGGATATAAAATAAGAGTTTGCTGAGAAAAATAGAAAATTAAGTGTGTTTTAGTTTTTTAAACTGCAGAAAATAATTTGATGATTTCTCGAGAGCGGATTAATTTAAGTATTGATTCTGAGCGAACTACGATGCTCACCGGGTTAGTTTTTTTATGTTGTCTTCGCACGGTTGTGCAATTAGCCAGTGTCAAGTTAAGAAAGTATTTAGTTTCAGATACAGAATACTGTCATATTTTTCCCATTAGAATGCAGATGTAACACATTCTAATGTTTTTGCAGTATTTGGCAGCAAATGAGTCGAGTCAGCCTTCTCGTCAAGCTTCGCTGAGGTAGTCTACGACAAAATTCTCAGCTTTATTTTACTGAGATCGCGCCAGTTTCAATGATTCCACATATTGTCCAGTTGCTTAGACACTTGAGACACAAAACTACACCAATTTGACATCACAATATCCACTAGGAATCAATTTGCGAATAATTAAAACAGCCACTGAACTTCATTCGAATAAATCCCGCCCAAAACTCCCCAGTTAGTTGTTGATAAAATTGAAATTAGGAATTTCATCGACTCTTTGTTTCAGCACTCTGCCTGCAACAATACACGATCATGAGTTTTTAGTAGGGCACGAACAATGCAGTAATTACTCAGTTATACATTCTCGATTTTGTTAACTGATTTCAGGCAAATACAGCAATTAGGGAACAACGTTTTGCACATGCCGTAAATATAAAAGCCAATAGTATCCTATGTCTTAGATATAAGGCTTTGTTTTGACTGGCTAAAAGCCGTTTTCTTATAAGCTAGTTAGTGCAAATTCTTAGACAAATACTACTAGTTTTTGCACTAAAAGAAATTTACTAAAATAGGTTAGTCAGGACCTGATTCTGCTATTTGACACAGGTGAATTTTGTAATGTGGGCTATTTTGATAATTTATGCTATCGAAACCGAGGAGCTCGTGACTTAGTAATAACAGCCGCACGGGTCGATCCATCAGGTTAAGTTACGCTTGCCGGGGTTGGACCATGGATGGGTGACCATCTTTACATACCGAGACTCCTCCGTGCCTCGGAAAGCATGTTAAGCCGTTGGTCCCGGCTGTCAATCGTGGATCTTTGACAGTCGTTACGGGTCGTCAGAAGCCCGAAAATCTGACATCCAGTCTTACCAAGGGGTATCGTATTACCCACTAACTGGGTTGTGGAGGTCAGATAGGCAGTCACCCCATGTAAAATACTGGTATTCAGCTGCATCCGGTTAGACTGGAAGCTGACCCCAATATAGTTGGGAAAAGGCGCGGGCAGATGATGAAAGCGATACCGACACCGATGATGATTAAGTCTATCAAATCAAAAGTCATTTACTGAAACTAGGGTTCTTTTTGAACGCCCGTCCGTCACCACTTCTTTGTGTTTTATAGCTGGGAAGAAGAGGTGGCGCAACAAATTCTCCAGCAAGACATCTGTCAGTTAAGTTTGAAGTCTTTTTTTTTGGGACAAGCCCGCCACACTATTCCCAAACCACTGTAACTTCTGTAAGCCAGAATCAACAGTAGCGACCACCAGAAAAAACGCCGAGGCAATGAAGCTCGACGAGTCCCAGAGAAACAATTAAACTGTCTTGGGTCAGACAACCAAATTAATCAGAAAAGAACAGCGGAGCAGTAAGAAAAACATAATTTCCACTTCTCTCCTAATCAAGCGGGAGACAGAACAAAGCTAGGCCATTAGGCACAAAGGTATATTTACAAATGGGGTGAAAAAAAGCCCACTTGAAGTTTGAATTCTGTTAAACTTTAATTTATGCTAATTAAATAATACCTAAATACATAAATGGTTCATTGCAGAAACTTGTACCACTTTTACAGTTAATCTTCTATAGGGACCTCCTTTTAAGAAAAAGATATACCTGTGCTAGGAGATCGTGCTCTTCAATAACAAATTGTTAAATAGTAAAAGTGGTGTACAAAAAGAAAATACAATTCATACAAAAAATAGTGTGTGTGATGTGTGTGAATGAGCGTGTGCTTGTGATGGTGTGTATGTGTGTATCTTTTCAACTCATATTAATTAGCGTTACTTAGAAACACAGAAAAATAATATATAGGTTTACTAAGTTATAGTAATTTTCCCTTATTTATTGAAACCTCATGTACCTACGTAGTGGTTGATAAGCGGATCTTAGGCCACAAGACGGGGCAATCAGCCTTTGAGTTATAGACATAAGTATACTTAACGACCTACATAAAAACTAGAGAGAGAAAAACATTAACCGACCAGTTTTGATAGCTCTACGTTAGATTTCGAGCCTTGAAGGCTGAAATAAATCTTTATTTTCCAATTTTACAAAGATTCAATAAATTATTTAACGAAACATAAATGTAGTAATTGTAAAATTACACAGAATTGTAAACCTCTAACACCCAAGAACTTGAAACCCTTCTGATTGAACTTGTGTTATGGGTGTCAGGGCTCTCTAGGTTTGGGCACGCCGCGGTGGTAAAGCCCCTTTTTGAGGAGTAGCTGGAGACGGGCCTGCGGACGGCGAGTAGTGGGTAACTCGCCGTCCGATCAGCACCAGGCCCGAGAGTCGACGGCGCGTAGTTTTCCACGTGCGCCTCAAAGAGTTGTCAGCAAAACATGACGGGCCCGTCATGGCCGATGCCTGCCCAGGGGTTGTGGATAAATTCGAAAGTGAGTTACCGCGCCCCTGGGCATTCAGGGCAGGGAAGGAACAGAGGTGGGTTTTAGTCAGTAAGAGTTTGACACGCCCTTCCGCTCCACCCTAGAGCGGGAGATGTCATTGGATGATTTCCAACCCCGCCAAAAAAAAAAAGAGTGGCTGGAGAGGCGTCACGGCATCCTCACCTTCCGCTTGACGCAGGTCCTCACCGGACACGGCTGTTTCGGGAGGTTCCCGTTCAGGATAATTAAATAAATTTTAGGCAAATTATACATATGCTTATCATGATTCCGCTCCAAAACGATTTAATTACACTCGATCTACCAAAACGGAAGACCAAACCGTTTCCTCATTTAAAACCCGCAAAAAAAGTGACTATGTCGGTATTATTTATTACGATTTAATCACACGAGCCATTTGCATCGAGTCGAGACCTATTGCATAAGCTCTGCTTACCTTGGCCAGCAGCCGGCGTAGTGGCGTGCATATGAATGACTCAGAGCAAAGGTCATGCACCATTTGTTTTGATAACTTGATAGGCAAGCGAGTCCACGTGTCAGATAAAGTTAACTGTTGGGATTGAAATTCATAAGTAGTATAGGAATATAAGATAAGCATGATCCCTGTCATGTTATGATTCTTATACCTACTTATGAATACACTAACAGAAGTGTCGGTGGGTCACGGGAGGAGGCACCTTCCCCTGGCACAAGCAACTGAAGGAACACGTGTGGGTTTTAGTCAGTAAGAGTCTGACAGCCTAAAAAATGTCAGAAGCGTCGATACCGAAATAGTAGGTACATCAATAGTCAGAGAATGTGATCACCAATTAACTAATGAATGTTTTAGTGTTCATTTTATGCAGTTTGTTAACAACTTTTCAATTAACGGTTTGTTAACGGTTTCAAAAGAAAATGGAATTTTTCAAGATCAACTTTTGTCCATCGACAGCAGAAGATTTTCTCGAGATTTAAGAAATACAGAAATTTGAATTTTGGAAATATGTAGATCTCAATGACTCGACCTCAGGCGAGGCAAGCTCGGTCCACCTGACTATTTCATAAAGCCATCGGAGAGCCTTCCGCCTGGGCACTCCTGAAAAACTCTCCGTAGTCAGGTCGGCCGCAGTAAAGACAACCTCCACAGGTGGGGGCTCTCGGATGACTCCGATCTTCGGTGTTTATGCGGCGTCTCTCCACAGACCATTTTTTTTTATTTGGAGGTGGGAATTCATCCTATGACTTCTCTCACTCTCGGTGGAGCGGGAGGGCCTGTCAGACTCTTACTGACTAAAACCCACCCCTGTTCCTTCCCTGCCCTGAGTGCCCAGGGGCGCGGTAACTCTGTTTCGAATTTATCCACGACCCCTGGGCAGACCATGGTCCTGCTCTCATCTTGGGCCGCATGCCCTGTCGCCTGTATGTGAGGACCTCTATGGTTGCGTCATCGAATGCTGTTGGCTACGCTGAGTATTGGGTCAAACATTATATTTAAATACTAAATTAGACATCAACACGCTAAGAAGAAGAATGACGCGCACACAGAAGGCCAATGAAATTCCATATACCAAGTTTAATATTAGCTTTATTACCTATTTCCGTAAAAATAAAAACTGCATTTACAAGTTTTATAAGATCAGATTGTCATGCCCAAATGTGTCTTAATATTATGTGGTTATAAAGGAAATGGCATTTTTTGTTCCGAACAACATCCTTTAGATGAATAAAACTAAATACGATATGCAGGGCATATTTTTAGGGTTCTGAAAGTCGGAATAAACAAACGGAACCCTTATAAGTTCACTCGTGTATCTGTCTGTATGTCTGTCCGACCGTCAGTCACAGCCAAGTTGCCTGGACTATGGGTCCAGCAGAATCGGAGCAAATTTGGTACACACATGAATATCTGTGACCCAAACACGAACGTGTACCCTAAATAATTTAATTTGGTATATGCGGGTCACTTTTGGGGTGAAAATCGGAAAATTAAAAAACAAAGCTTTTCAAACTGTGTCGTGCGACGTATCAAATGAAAACATAGCCTTGATGTATTTTTTTCATAATTTTAAAATATATGGTTTTAAAGTTATTTAAGAAAATAGATGAAAAATGTCTATTCCCCACCCCTTATCTCCGAAACCACTGGGCCTAAAATTAAAAAAAAAAATACAAAAAGTTGTTCTTTACTTCTAAATTACAGGAAAACATATAAAAAGGAGGCAATTTAGAAAAAACCTGAAAGAAATATGATTTGTTCGGAACCCTTTGCGCGCGAGTCTGCCTCGCTCTGGGCCGTTTTTTTTTTAGCTAATTATAACCTATTAATTATAAATGCGAAAGTTTGTATGGATGTTTGTCACTCAATCACACAGAGCGGCTGAACGGATGCGGATGAAATTTGGCATAAAGATAGATTATAGTCTGGAATAGCACACAGGCTATAATTTATAATGGGGGAAGCACTATATAATAATGATTCGAAGACGTGTGACATCCACCAACACGCATTGGGCCCGCGTGGTGGATTACACAGAGAGGAGGCCTGTGCCCTAGCAGCGGGGACATTAAAAAGGCTGATGATGAAGTACCTACTATATTCACACAGGCGAAAACGCTGGCAGAAGCTATGTAATTTTGTTATAAATAAGAAATGTCATTTTTTTGTTTTTTAAGGCTCAGTTATACGACTTTTAATGGTTTTTAATTGAACATCACGTCTAAACGCCGACTTTTCTTACTTCTTTGAAAAAAATATATGTTACTCTATACAATTTCCGTCGTAATTTGATCTCAGAATATTTCAAAATGTACTTTTATAACATAGTGTAATTAATTTGTAAAGTTATGTCTAACGCGGATAAAAAATTGAGAATCACGTAAAAACTACTCGTACAAAGTGTTTTTTATGAAACCTTCACCATTTTGAAGATCATTTAATTATTTATAATTTAGTCTAAGTGTTTTAGTTTAATACCTGTTGTTTTATGTGTAATAAATTAATAATGCGTCTAATTTCGGACAGCGCTCCTTGATGGGTGGACGTACAACGCGTTACGTGAGCTCATCACAGAACACGCAAGCTAACCATTCAAGGTCATTGGCAGTTAATAGTGCCTTAACATCATCCTTTAGTTAAATAAAATTAAATACGATAAGCCATATTTTTTTACCAAATAAGTACCAGTCACATTGACAATAGTTTCCCGCGCAACATCACTCAGTGACAATTATCAATACATTTGAACCTGACAACCGCAATCGGATTGGTCCGCACAACCGCAGTGGTATTCGGCATAATTACATCATATTAACAAACAAACATACTAAACTATCACATATTTAGCCATCGCGGCCACAGCGGTGGTGGTCTGCAAACATGGAGCTTGGAAAGTAGAGTTGTGCCAAGGACCGAGTTTTTGTTACTTCAATATGGTCAAAATAAGCATAAACTTAAGTGAGAGAATTGTTTGTGGTTTAAGTAGATTAGGTACTCGTTACTCCCTTATTTTTTTGGGGTGAGAAATCATCAAATGACTTCTTCCGCTCTAGGAGGAGCACGAGAGCATGTCAGACTCTTACTGACTAAATCCCACCCGTGTTTCTTCAGTTGCGGGCATGGTGACTCTTTCAAATACTCCCGCGAATACTCGTTACTCCCTTCATCAACCGTTGTATAAATTTTCAGCAATGACGTCTGTCATCAAGAGTCGTAAATTCTGCCTCTCCATGTTAAAAGTCTGAAATTCTGGCATCATATACTCTTACATAAAGGCAACATAGAACTATCTAAAAAACTAACTAAACTAAGCCTAAGTATATAGAAAGCAAAAATTAAGAAAAAATTAAAATATGACACAAGCCTTTTTTGGGGGGGGGGGGGGCGTGGGTAATCCTAATCATCCAATGACTTATGACACAAGCCTCAGTATTCTCAAACGATACTTTAAAATGTCCATAAAAGTCTTTCTGCATCTGTAACCGAAGTTGTTGTTGAAGAGTTCTGTTGTATACAGCGCCAGACCATCGAAATAAGAGTCTATTTTAGGGTGCATATACACCAATCGATCGGTCGTCGATCGATTGTTTGTGTATCGGTATCCGTCAGGCAAAGGTATTACACCAATCGATCGACGTCAATCGACCATCGATCGATTGTTTGTGTACCGGTATCCGTCAGGCAAAGGTATTACACCAATCGATCGAGATCGATTGTTGGTGTACCGGTATCCGTCAGGCAAAGGTATTACACCAATCTGTCCACGTTGATCGATCATCGATCGATTGTTTGTGTACCGGTATCCGTCAGGCAAAGGTATTACACCAATCGATCGACGTTGATCGATCATCGATCGATTGTTTGTGTACCGGTATCCGTCAGGCAAAGGTATTACACCAATCGATCGACGTCGATCGATTGGTGTAATAACACTCTAATGCCCATACAAGACAAGACAGCGCTAAAAGATAAAACACAAACAAAAAAATAGAAGTATCTAAAGGAGATATACATAGTATTATCTTAGATCTGAAATATGTGGGGAGCTGTGTTTGTAATATTGATTGATAAAGTAAGGTAAAATTACGAGGTTTTAAAATTGAACAAATTCGCGTGAAAGAAATCTGCACTCCATAATTTCTTTACTCAATTCAAACAATATTTAACGATATAAACACGAACATTCTGATTGTGCCGTCCTCTGTAGGAACAATCGGGAACCACAATGAGCTCGCTACACGCTGTGCCATTGACGCCAAATTACACTATTGTCAATAATTAATACGCTGTGGTTTTCATTTTCTATTGTTTTCATTTGCGATTGTTTATTATGTGCGTTTAAATATTTCTCAGTGCCAAAATATGCTACAAAAATAAAATTACAGAAGGTACCGATTACTATGCATCGTTTCATATTCCGGACTGTTGCTGAAAACTTTAAATCCTACTTGATAAATGCGAATGTTTGGATGTTTGTTTCTCAATCACGCTATAACGGCTGAGCGGATTTGTATGAAATTTGACACAGAGATCGATTATAGTCTGGAGTAGCACTTAGGCTATAATAGGGATGACGCCAGGGTAAAAAAATAATAATTCTATTTAGTCCGTAAGCTCAGGCAGGGAAGCAACAGGGGTGGGTTTTAGTCAGTAAGAGTCTGACACGCCCTCCCGCTCCACCTAGAGCGGGAGAAGTCATTGGATGATTTCCCACCAACCCAAAAAAAAAATAATTATCAAAAAATATTGAACACGTATTTGTTACTTTATCAAATTAATGAAAAACTACAAAGATACAACGCATCATAGTTCAGGAGTGGAGGCTTGTTACGTCACTTTTAAGTAAAAAGTGGTACAATTTTAACTTAAGTGTAACGTCATCAGAAATTTCAACCCACTGTATCATCTTCATTTTTTGTTAAAGTGACAAATGAAAAAAATATTTATCCAATATTTTTTGGTAATCTAACTGACGAACTAATTTAGATTTTTTTAGTTGTCAACCCCTTTTATAATGGGGGAAGCTCGCGTGGAATTAGTATGTCATGTAAAAAATAATCTTAGAAATAAATTTGACCCACTTCCCGGTTTCCGATAGAGCTGAAATTTTGCATACACGTTTAGTTTGGATGACAATTGCATGTAAGCTGTTAGCTAAATGACGCCATTCTAAATCCAACATGGACTAATTATTTTTTTATGTTTTTCCCATGTTAATAATATGGGTTACAAATAAAAGGGTTTTACTCGAAAAACCGTGTATTTAGTTTTTTTTTAACTATAATATTTACTGTTTTATTTCTCGCCCCTAATACATGAGACTTAAACTATGGCTTAATATGACCCCACCATAGGTACCTACACTTCTGACCAACCCTTCAAGCCAGGCGTGATATTATATTTTAAATGTAGTAGATAATACAACGCACCTTATCATCATATTCAATCCTTTAATGTAACCCGTTGTTCACTAGGAAATAAATCAATGAAAATCGTTTTATTGACCTCCCAGCTCGTGATAGCGAGTCATTAACTTTTAAAGCATTGCGAGCAACTGATAATGATAGTAATGAATGTTTCAGAACTGGAGACATCGCTGACTCTCCGCCCGGCTGCACTCTCGAATATTCGACACACCAAAGGCATAAGAGACCAAAGGACATAACTAGTGTTATTTATTAATCTTATGCCAGGATACGAACAAGTTGTGGAAAGACAACTTTATTAACGCGTCATTCACAGACGTTCATTAAAGTTAATGAATCATTAACTAACGATATCTTGACTGTACAAGTACACTGGAAAAAAAAGCTGAAATACAACACAACAATATATGAATATGAACATTATGAACTACTTTTATTATGGGACCAAAACTGAAATAGCGAAAAAAAAAATCACCTGTTCGGTACATTTTGTCGAGTCATGCAAATCTATGTGTCCCATAGTAAAAGTTATTCGTCGTGTCCACCTTGTATAACCTCCTCCTTCCTTCAAAGTCTAGTTAAAATTTGATACAAGCAACACAAACATTATTGAAAAAAAAAAGGATTACAATAACATTTTTTTTTTTCACGTATTCCAAAGTAATCGTTGGTTAATGATTATCTGTCTGTGCGACAGTCTATAATTATTTTATAATTGTATTGAACAAAGAAACGAGACTTTGTAAAAGTTTATAATCATACGAATTATTTCGTAGTACATAGAGAAATAGAGTTCTTAACTCAGGGTTTAGTTTTTTGTGACAAAAACTTTTAGAAATAAGTTAAAATAGGTGTTGTAATCTATTTTAAATTTTTATTTCATTTAAATAAAGGTTTTAGTTTTTACCTAGCTATGTGTTAAAAGTAGGTACTATTTTAGAAGACTATTTAAATCTAAAGAAGCAAAATACGTCGCCAAAAATTTTTTTTTGATTCTTGACCAGAATTTGTCTAAGTTTTATAGTAAAAGTAGTTTATTCACATTAAAGGGATTGTCACATTTGTTACAACAGTCACAGGGATCGTTGATATTATTATTTTGTACTTAAAGAGCTCATTACGAAGTAATTATTATCAATAGCTATAGTAATTACGAAACTTGTAATTATTTATTTAATGTTTTTAAATGATAACTGTTTTTACGATGTATTATGGTATTTATTTCCAAACTGATTAAGAAAGCATTAAAATTAAAATATGTACTTAAAACTTTGTTACTTTTTACAACAGCTTTTTGTTTTTCTTGTACAAAAAAAAAAACATAAAATAATGTCTTTCAGTTGTATCCGTTTACATAAGTTTATTTTTTTGCAATAAATTACTACGACTAATAAATATAAAAAAAAAATAACTAAAATTGTTATAAAATGCAAATTCTACAATAACTACTTGAGAATGAGACACAAATTGTTTGAATAATTAATTGTGATAGTTAAGTGAAATAATTACATTTAAAAATACTCGTTTTCGGATCTCTTAGACTGAACTTGTGTGGTTAGTGATTGATCTAAGTTATATGGTGTAAGCTTAGAAGATATTGTTTCAAATAAAAGCTATGTTTTATGAAAATTGCTTACCTACTTGACCCTTCATATTACGACAAGGCTTTTAAAGACGATAAAAAAATAATTAGGCTACTTGCATCTTTGAAATAAAGAAGAAAGAAAGAAGGTTATTTATTTGTGAATCGCACAAAAATCACATGTATAATATTACAAGGCATGACAACCAACTAATAATAAAAAATAACAATATAGAAAAGACCTGTGCGAGGCCGAAAAGGCTCCTATCTCAGCATATGACGCGATATTTAAAAAAAAATCGTATTCTTTTAACAATGGACAGTATTAATCGGGCCTTTTAAAAGTCCTGTCGTTATTATCTGGTATTAAAGCTAATTTAAATAGAAAAACAAGTTTACAAGATTCTTCAGCACTTTTCCAGTGTCGTTTAGACTGTACGCATGAGGGAATTTAGTTCAAGCGCCACGCTACAGGACTTTGAGCACTTCACTCACTAATCCACATTATCGTTAACTGACATCTCTGTGTGCTGCCGTAAGTTCCACCACTTGTTTTTAATTGAGAATTTTTGTACAAGCGTTCTCTCAAAATTCGAAGACATGACATGGCCCGCGTGGTGAATTACGGCCCACACCCTCTCACAGAGAGGAGGCCTGTGCCCCAACAGTGGGGGCATTAAAGGCTGATGATGATGGTGATGATGTTCTCAATCAAAATAAAATTATCAATGAAACAGATGAACCAGTTTTAGTGATACATTTTATAGTGAAATGAGATAAATAAAAACGGCACACCACAAACCGCTACTTGCAAATTATCAGCCAGGGTCACGGGAGAGATTGAAAGGTTCACCGCGGCCTTAGCACATAGCGCCCAGAGCGAGAGAAGTTATTTGATGATTTCAAATCCAATAAAAATAAATAAACCGGCCAAGTGCGTGTTCATCATCATCATCATCATTTCAGCCGAAAGACGTCCACTGCTGGACATAGGCCTCCCCCAAGTGCGTGTTCATCATCATCATTTCAGCCGAAAGACGTCCACTGCTGGACATAGGCCTCCCCCAAGTGCGTGTTCATCATCATCATTTCAGCCGAAAGACGTCCACTGCTGAACATAGGCCTCCCCCAAGTGTCGCCACAATGATCGGTCCTGTGCGTCTCGCATCCACCGCCTACCGACCTTCACCAGGTCATCGGTCCACCTTGTGGGAGGCCTTCCAACGCTGCGTCTTCCAGTACGCGGTCGCCACTCCAAAACTTTTCGGCCCAATCGACCATCTGTTCTGCGAGCAATGTGCCCTGCCCACTGCCATTTCAGTTTGGCGATTCTTCGGACTTTTATTTTTATTTTTTTGGACTTTTATACTACGTGTATATGTCAGTCAGATTAATCATATTCACTAGTTATCATTATCACAGAGTAGCTTAACTTAAGATGCCAATAGATTAAACAAAAGACAAGCTCCTTCACTGTTAGGTTTTGGCAGTAAAGAATTCATGATTCTTCGGGCTATGTCGGTTCTCTTGCGGATATCATCATTTCTGATTCTATCACGCAAGGAAACTCCGAGAATTGTCTCTCCATTGCCCTTTGGGTGACTGTAAGCCTTCTGATGAGGCCCATTGTGAGCGTGGACGAAGTGCGTGTTGGACTTCGCATATTTAGGGCTCCGTACCAAAGAGATTCAAAGAAAAAATATACTTCGGAACAAAATTTTGTGAGCAACGAAGGGACGGACGCGTGAGTGACAGCAATTGGGCTCCGTTTGGACCCTACGGGTACGGAACCCTAAAAAGTGGCAAATTTTAGATTCGTTATCAACCGTCTGTTACGAGTACTTACTACTCGCGTCTGTTACTTACTGTAATATTAAGATTTTGTGGTGTCTTGTCTCAACTCAATATAAACTGTGAAATATGATTTTTATTTTATTTTGTGTTGAATCTGGTCTTGGCCTCGTCTGATGGTAAGTGATGGATGAGGTGTATGATGGTACGAGCTAGCCCAGAAGATACCTATTCACTTTTACATCAGGTAGACGAGGTCTTAAGCGAAGGTGTTATGGATCACAGATAAAAAAAAAAAAATATTTACTGGTACAACACTGGTTCACAAAAACGTGAAACCCTGACTCCTGAGCTAGGCTAGAAAACCTGTATTTCAGGAGCCAGTGACTTCTTCCATTTAGGTTAGGTAGGTAGGTCCAGATGCTGACGGAGAGTGGAAGAGACGCAGTTAGTACGACTAGTCTGATTATTTTCTTATAGTTTACCTATCTATAGTTTAATTCAATTTACTTACAGGTTTCTGCTTCTGGTCTTTTTTTCCATATACAAAATTAAATGGTCCCAGGGCCTGCAGTCTCGACATTGATAGCGATCGCTACGTTAGCTACCGATCGCTAAAATACCAGCCGTTAAAAAACTCCCTCACTTGTGAGGAAAAATTTTAGATCTTAGCCTGAAAAAAATAATTGATTTTCTTGAAATATGTACAGAGACGGCGTAAATTCTAACTTGCAAGCACTATTTTACATGAAATCTTATAATTTATTTAAATGTTAATGAATATATTTACTGCTTGTAACAATTAAATTAACTTGTCAAAATATAAAAGGACATAAAAGTTTGCCTCCTTGCAACATTATTTTTTTAACGACCGATCGTTAGGACATAGCGATCGCTATTAATGTCGAGACTGCAGGCTCACGACTGTGTCTTCTTCTGGCTGTCGTTCTCTACAGGTTACTATTTGATTCAATTCAAACTCTTGATATGTTTTGTTATCTTGTTTCAATGTTTGTTATTTTGTTTGTAAGATAAATTGTGTATTGTTTTACTTAAATACGTTAGCACTTAATTTGGCTAACTACTTGTGCATACATAGTAAGTAGTTTTTATTTTGAACGCCATTACCTATGGCAAAACATGTACGTAGGTCATTATTTTAAATACATCTTGCAAAACACACTCCAATTTGTCTCTACTGCTTACTCTTGTTTTCAAATAAACATCTTTTATATCTTTACATTTATCTTTATCTTTTAATCGGGACATCTACCAAGTGGTACTGTGTCTTCCAGTGGTATACCAGGGAACTATCCCCATGCAGCGCGTCTGGTAGTCTGGTGGTGAAAGGGAGATGATGGGATCAGATTGTAGAGTTCGTACGTTCTTACCGAAGCGAAAAAACTTTTTTACAAAAAATAGAACCGACTTCAAACAAAATAAGTGCAAAATAACTTTTATTTCGGCAGTCGATGTTTCTGGGTTTGTGTCTTCGTTTTTTGATACCGACTCGGAAAAACAAAAAAAGTGCAAAATAACTTTAATTTCGGAAAATTAAAGTTATTTTGCACTTTTTTTGTTTTTTTTTTTGGAAGTCGTTTCTTTTTTTTTGTAAAAAAAGTTTATTTATTATTTTTAACTTTTTAGTGGTGGTTCCCCATTAAATTGTGTTAACAATACATAGACAGACAATCGCAGCAATCACGAGTCATTTGCTGTTCGTTACTGAAGAGCTTCACTGTCTATCGCCGAAGATCTTCATCAGATCCTAATGTATTATAAACTAAAAACTTAAATAATAAATTTAAAAAAAAAAATACAAATCGCATCAGTAGTTTACGAGAAAATCGCGGACAAACAAGCAACATACACACGTGTCGAATACAGAACCTCAACCTTTTCTGAGGTCGGTATAAAAATACAAATATCGATTTACGGATTAAAATGGGTAAGGTACTTAATACAGCACCTTAAGATAGATCTATGATATTCATACTCTGGGAAAGGATTTTAATATGAATATTCGTTTGAAGTTTTAGAAACCTAATATAGCTCTGTTGTAGACGAAACCCAGTGGCTTGGAAATCCAGCGAAGTGTATATTGTCTACTACGACGAAATACGTCGATCATTTTGTTGCTATGCACAGATTTTCTGTTCTTAATATATTAATATGATCCTTTAAAAAAAAAACTTGTTCTACTAATATTTTAAATGCGAAAGTTTAGATGCATGAATGGATATTAAAATTTGTTACTCAATCACCCCAGAAAAGCTTAACGAATCTGGATGTAATTTGGCACAGAGATAGATTATAATCTAGAGTAGCACAAAGGCTATAATTTATAAAGGGAAGTACAAATTCTAAGCGGGCGAAGCCGCTGACAGAAGCTAGTATTGGATACAAAAAGTAATGTGTTTTTGTTATTTTATCAAAAAATTTATGAACCAATTTTAATTATTGTAGGTAGGTACACTACATACTCGTTATTTCAGTTTGCGTTCACGCTTGGGTCGACATACGCGACAGAAAGTGAAATTCGTTATGTGCAGTGATTTCCTGATTTATAAAATATCACCTTTTTAGGGTTATCCGTGCCTAGCTCGCCGTCCGATCAGCACCAGGCCCGAGAGTCGACGGCGCGTAGTGTTCCACGCCCGCCTCAAAAAGTTGTCAGCAATAATGATGGGGCCCGTCATGGCCGATGCCTGCCCAGGGGTTGAGGATAAATTCGAAACAGAGTTACCTCGCCCCTGGGCACTCAGGGCAGGGAAGGAACAGGAGTGGGTTTAAGTCAGTAAGAGTCTGACACGCCCTCCCGCTCCACCCAGAGCGGGAGATGTCATTGGATGATTTACCACCCCACAAAAAAAAAAGGATTCTCCGTGCCTAAAGGGTCCAAACGGTGCCCTATTGCTGTCACTCCTTCTGTCCGTGTGTCGTGTCCGTCATCTGCCACACAGGTTCTACAGCCAAACGGTTGGTCTACAGTCTTCAAATTTTCACAGTAAGTATAAGCATGTCGTTGACCCAAAGCCATACAAATTGTTAAAATTAGTACGGCACCCTAAATTTGCGAAGTCCGACACACATTTGGCCGGTTTTTTGATAGACTTGCGTTTGTCCACTATCTCACCTGCGTAAGTGATGATGTGGTCGAAGATGGAGCACGCTTACCTTGAACTAACCTAACCTACCTACCATAGTTTAGTATACTGCGCGATAACAGGAAAAAATACCCCCCTTTTTTACACGAGTTAGAAAATAGTCAAGCTTGAAAATATCTTATATTTGTTGCCAACTATCGCTGGTGCTCCCGCTGAAGCTGTGGCCGGAAGACTTAGCCATCATTCTTCAGAAAACCTGCTTCCCAAACATCCGGCTTGAAGGACCTTGTTGCTTCAGAAGACCAATAATTCTCATAGGTACCTAAAAACCGTACCGTGTACACTCATGAACATTTTAATTGAGTATTATAAAAACGACAAAAAAGGTTTTACTTTTCCAAAATGTAAAATGCTTACTACCCGTTTTAAATATTAAATATGTAACAATTTCACTTAAGTGTTTTTTTCTAAGGTTTTGAACAAATTAAGTATTCATAGTGTGATGTGAAAATGGGAGGTGTTTCTGACAGCGAATGTGACCATCCCTTATAACTATGTGGAGTGACATCAGATTGTATTTTGTTAATTAAAGCCAATTGAAAACACCTAATATTACAACTACTTGTCCAACGCGATCATTGATGAACGCTATAATTATGTATATTGTTGGGGCTAACTTTTATATAGTCACTTTTCATTGAACTCATTAAATTGCGACATTTTTTTTAGTTACAGTATAATAAAATTCAATCTTTGAACTAATTGTACGTTAACGACGCCGACAAACTGTCGTGAAAGATGTCGTCGGAAAAACTTTAAATTTATATTCTTATAAATAAAACTTAAAGTTTTATTTATAAGAATATAAACAAGATGCATTATCAAAATTAAATGATACCCGAGTAGCCTATACAATGAAGGTGGAAATAGTTCTGTTGAGAACTTTTTTAAATTATCAGAAAGAGGTGCCCTTTGCACTTGTTTTCATTCGTATGACGTAAGGTCTCAACCAAACGGCTGTTATCTGTTTGCCGAAAATTGTGATTACAGCATTTTTGAAGTGAACCGCGTTGGGCATTTTTGAGATGGGAAAAAAATATTGAACTCGCCACCGACACCGACACCGACGCCGACACCAACACCCGATTTCAGCGGATTGAAGACAAAACTTCTTTAAGCGCGTTGAGCATTTTTGTTCAAGTTTTCAATTCTATCGGCACTTCCGGATTACCACTCTTTTTTTTCTCAACACCCTATTCCCAAACCACTGCAACTCCTGAAAGCCAGAATCAAAAGTGGCGACCACCAGAAAAACGCTGAATGAAACAATGAAGCTTGAAGAGTCCCGGAAAAACGATTAAACAGTCTTGGGTCCCGCCACGAAATTAACCAGAAAACAACAGCGGAGGAGTAGGAAAAAGCATAATTTCCACTTCCCTCCTTATCAAGCAGGAGATAGAACAAAGCTAGGCAAATAGGCACAAAGGGATATTTATGGGGTAAGCCCAGTTGCCAAGCACCACGGATTAAAACACTAATATTAATGGATCCTAAATTGTGAGCTGTTACAATTGATTCCAATAATACTCGTAGGTATAGCAAAAACGCTTGAACGCACGACATTCAGAGCATAACAATTAACAACATTCAAAAATCCCCTTTGATTGCTCCATTGTCTTAACCAAGCAGAATTACGCACAATATCATCTCACTCAAACCGAAAACATTCTGAAAAATTGCTGAATAATCTGTTCACGAGCAATTAACTTCAAGCTTGCCTGTAAGCGGCGCAGGGCTGGGCCGGGGCGGTGACCCCCCGGCACTGTCAGGGACAGAGATTACAGCCCGTCTGCCCACCCCCGGGGCTGCGGTGTTGCCAACACATGGCAATTTGGCACCGCGCACCGGTGGGTGCTAAATAACTATGACAAATAATAATATCTTTAACAGTTGCGCTGTTAGTTAATTTTCATAATGTTGGAAGGTTTTGTGTCCATACCTAATTATTTTTGATGAATAGTTTTGCGGTCTCTGGATGGTTACCTACTATTTTATGGAGGTCATATAGGCAGTCGTTACATGTAGGTAAAATACTGTACTCAGGCATCCGGTGAAACTGAAAGCAAATCCTGTACTTGGGAAAAGGTTAGGGAGATTCATATTGAATTTTGGAGACTATTACCTAGGTACATAGGACTGAAACAAAACTGGTGAAAAATGGCGGAGCACTTTTTCTCAACCCTTCGGGAAATACATGCGTATTGCTGTGTGTTGGAGTTTTCTTGTTAAGGCGCAACTAAATGCCAACGGCCTTGAGTGGTTAGCTTGCGTGTAACGCGTCGTACGTCCACCCAGTACTCGCCCATCAAGGAGCGCTGTCCTAAATTAGACGCATTTTTAATTTATTATAACAAAAGTAGTACATATTTAAAAAGTAACATAACCAAATCATTTTCCTTTGTATTGCAAAGCAGTAGATATTTTTTTATACACTTTTGATAAAAAAGATGAAGGAGTAAAATGGTTTCATCTGATCTGAACGATTTTGAGGTGATTTGGTGGTTTTATTTTTCTTATTATGTGATACCGATAGAAAAAATATGGCCAAACCAAATTACGTATCATGTCATGTAGATTAGGTACTAGCATGCAGCTGAGAGATGAGAATGCTAAGAGCGATGTGTGGTGTTACGCGCATGGATAGAATTAGGAATGAGAATATAAGAGGGAGTCTGAAAGTGGCACTGCTGACTGAAAAGTTGTGTGGAAATCGGTTGTCGTGGTATGGGCATGTGATGCAGAGGAATGAAGAAAATGTCGTGAAAGAAGCGACATTGTGGCAAAGAAACGATGGTTGGACTGTGTGAAAGAGGATATGGTTAAAAAGAGGGTGACTACAGAGATGACGACTAATAGAGGAGTATGGAAGAAAAAGACATGTTGCGCCAACCCCAAATAAATTGGGATAAGGGCAGGAGAATGATGATCATATAGATGAGGTACTAAGTATTTTTTTCAGATGTAATTTCTCTGTAAGTGCCGACGAAAAGCTGCTTCATCTGCACACTTTTTTCAAACTTTTTTCGAGAGAGCTACGAGTAGCAGCCTTAACTTAGTTGTTATTATGCCATAGAGTGGCAAACAAGCAGGCGTCTCACCTGACGGTAAATTCTCACCACCGCATATGCCTATGCATTTACAATGCCAGGTGTAACAAAAAGGTTACACTATCTCTTAATAAAAAAACGATGAAAATTCCTACAACTTATACCAATTTTACAAGCGACCTAAAAGAACTTTACATAGTTTCAACCCCTGAATAGGTACTGTACCTAACTAAAAGATACCCTACTTAATATTCCAAGGAAGCGATGTCTGCCATCATCGTCCGAAATCTTCCAAACGTCAGACCCCTGTCACCGCGTCATACTCCGTGAAGGAGCGATATTTCGGCGGAGGCTGGCAACACCGGAACATTAATCACTCTGTTTCGGCCGCCGCGTAATGAACTATTGTTACAATCAATAACCCTGCATGCTGAGTGCTGGGATTAGGACTTCAGGAGCAACACGATTTATGCAACCGCGTTTTAGTGTTTATTTGGTGACGATGAAAAGTAGTTTTAAATTGATTTGAGAGAGGAAGCGTACTATACCCACCATTGTAGTTTTTTTTGACTTTTTTGCTCTATTTTACTAAAAATTTAATTAGTCCGTCAATTAAATAACCAAAAAACATTGAACACGTATTTTTTCTTTTGTAACGTACCTTCTTTTTTGGGTGATGGGAAATCATCCTATGACTTCTCCCGCTCTGGCTGGAGCTCAGGGCGTGTCAGACTCTTACTGACTAAAACCCACCCCTGTTCCTTCCCTGCCTGAGTGCCTAGGGTTGCGGTAACTCATGTTGAGAATTTATCCGCTACCCCTAGGCATGCAGGCACCGGCCACGATGGGCCCCGTCAGTGGTGGCTGACAATATATCTTTGAGGCGCGCGTGGAACACTACGCGCCATCGACTCACGGGCCTGGTGCTGATCGGACGGCGAGCTACCCACTGCTCGCCGTCCGCAGGCCCGGGTTTGCCATGTACCTATATTATTGTTTTTTTTTTATTTATTTATTTATTATATAAACAAAAAAAAATGAGGGCGACGTATCGCCCTCATTTTTTTTTTTCAACACACTGTAGTGTGTTGAAATTTCGCTTAATGTCCCGCTACACGTCACTTTTTACCACCAAAGTGACGTACCGAACCCCCACTCGTGAACTTTGATGCGTTTTATCTTTGTCATTTTTTATTGGTTTGGTAAAGCAAAAAATACGTATCCAATATTTTTTGGTTATTTAACTGACGGACTAATTAGATCTTTTAGTAAAATACAACTCATAATATACAAAAATACCTGTAGTTCTTCGAGCCGGATGTTTGTTAATGCAGGCTTTCTAAAGAACGTGCGGGACGTGGTAGAGCTGGGCTCTACCCCTTACTTGCTTGCTGCTGATGGTTTAGCTTGTAAGGTGCGCGGCCACAGCATCAGTGGGAGCTGCAACGATTGCGAAGCCATCGGAAGCGGTTCCTGACAAATACTCGAAATAATAAGCTTAGTCAGCCTATAAAGTATCCACTATTGAGACACAGGCTCCTATCTGTGTGTGTCTTGTCCACCTTGCGGACTACTCAAAATATCCGAGTAAAATATGAAAGAAAACTGTGATATTTTATTTTAAGTGCTTTCGTTGTTATCATTATCAATTTTAATGCAAGAAATTGTAAGTATCATCAGCATCCATCGGCTACCCGCGACCCTCACCAGGTCATCGGTCCACCTTGTGGGAGGCCTTCCAACGCTGCGTTTTCCGGTACGCGGTCGCCACTCTAGAACTTTTCGGCCCCATCGACCGTCTGTTCTGCGAGCAATGTGGGTCTGCCCCACCTGCCACTTCAGTTTGGCGATTCTTTGGACGCAAGGAAACTCCGCGTATAGGCCTCTCCATTGCCCTTTGGGTGACTTTAAGCCTTCTGATGACAGAAACGTGGTTGCTCACAATATGGCTCCCATTTTGAGCGACCACGTTTCAGTAGTGCTATTCTGTAAAATCTCGCCGTGAAAACTTAGGTGAAGTGAACGTGAAGTGGGCTGTCAATACATACAATCAAGGTGGAATGACAGTTCACTTCACGCTCACTCCACCTAAGTTTTCACGGTAACAGAATTGACCGGCTGTTCCATATGTCATCACTGGCAACACGCACTGGTCATAGACTTCCGTCTTGAGACACTGTGGTATGTGGGACGAGAAGATACCGCGCAGCCTCCCGAATGCCATGCTTATGTATTTATACTATACTAGCTACCCGCCCCAGCTTTGCACGGGTACAAATTATATACCTAAACCTTCCTCATTAATCACTCTATCTATTGGTGAAAACCGTATGAATATCCGTTCAGTAGTTTTTGAGTTTGTCGCGAACAGACGTGGCGGGGACTTTGTTTTATAATATGTAGTAAAGAATAATCGGAGGAATGGAGGAGTATCAAAGGGTATTTATTGTTCTTCCGAAATTCTAGATGCAAAAACCAATAACTGTGCCATTCACATGAATCGAACATAAATAGCCCGCAAAACAACTGATACAAGACATAACTTCCTTACCAAAGCACAAGAACCTCACATACATTAATAATTCTGCCATAAAACTTTATACAACCAAATTATTTCCAAATTACCCCAAAGCGAGTTTAAATTACTTATGTAAATGTGGCGGATACCTGGAGCTTGGATCGCGTGTTGGCCCAACTTATAATTGGGGAGGGTTGTTGGTGGGGCGCAGTGGAGTCCGGGACACCAGCCGGCGAGGTACACCACAGTCACCAGCGCGGCAGCGTGGTGCCACCAGCCATACCGCGGTAACGTGACTCGGGAAGACAGCTTTATAAATCGTGTGACAGAACCGGTGGCTAGATTTTGGTTTTTGTTGGATTTTAAAACAAAGTCGGCAGTGATTGATTAATAAAACATCTTTAACTATTTATCTCTTAACTCGGGTTGAATACAACAAGTTCAAAGTTCAGTGTCTAAAATGTATCTGTTCGAGCAAGAAGTTTGAAGACCGCTCCCGCCATGAGGCTAGCCCGTCAGTAACCTTGGCCTTGCTCCGGCCAATGTTGGTCACACTTCCATGTCCATCGCTCGTTAATTACTTTGTCAACTCGGCTATACGGCCAGCGTTGGACGTTGAAGTGTGGCCAATATTTCATGCGATTTGTACTGGAGATATTGGGAGATTTGCACCAAATTGCACATGGCTTGAGACACTTATTGCAAAGTTGCACTACGATATAGGAAACACATACTTATACAGTAGTCTCACTAATCCGGAAGATTTAAAAACGAGACGGTGTCAGATTATTGGAATGTTCGGATTTTATAGATTGTATAAAAAAATCAAGATAATTAAAATAAAATATTTAAGAATGTCATAATTTAATAAGTAACCATGCAGGAAGCGCTGGGGTTTTTTGGGTTTTAAATTGCAAACTACTCTTCACCGCTTCCTACTTTTTTAGCTTTTACAATACACAAGTTTAAAGAAACTTCAATTGAAGATAAAAAGAACATCGTGGAAAATCAGTTCACAGTTAGAAATTAACAAGATGCGAGAGGATTGGTCCAGCTAGTTATTAAAATAATGAAGTTCAGAATATATACGCATATTTTCCAAGTTGACCAGGCTAAACAACAGTGCTAAAATAATAACTAACTGAGTAGATACCGAGGTATAGGCTACGATTGCGCGAACTGCATTGCTCTATAATTGCATTCCAGACTGACCCAGCGCCTTCATAAATCAAGATACCGCTCAGGCTTACGTTCGTCTCATTAAGGCGCAATTATACGACTTTTAATAGTTTTTAATTGAACATCACGTATAAACTATACTAGTCTTATTTCTTTGAAAAAAATATATGTTACTCTAGACAATTTCTGTCGTAATTTGATCTCAGAATATTTGAAATTATATTTTTATAACATAGTGTAATTAATTTGTAAAGTTAGGTCTAACGCGGAAAAAAAATTGAGATTCACGCAAAAACTATAAAGCGTATTTTTATGAAGCCTTCACCATTTTAAAGATCTTTTAATTATTTATAATTTAGTCTCAGTGTTTTAGTTTAATACTTGTTGTTTTATATGTAAATCAATTAATAATGTGTCTAATTTCGGACAGCGCTCCTTTATTACATACGACGCGATACCTGAGCTCAGCGCAGAACACGCAAGCTAACCACTTAAGGTCATTGGTAGCTAATAGCGCCTTAAGGCCCTTCTCGCGGTCCAGTGGCGCCCTCATTGAATTGAAGAAACGGCCGTTTTTGGCACTTTTGCCTACTACTTTGGATACGAAACATTTTGAGACCTGTTTTAACAACGTAAAAATTCTTTATCCTCTTTGTAACAAACGTGAAGTTGGATTTTTTAATATTTATTTTCTGTGCTATGCTACGATTTTTTTTTCAATGAGGGCGCCACTGGACCGCGAGAAGGGCCTTAATTATTGGACGTAATCGATTTTAGCTAGTTTTGTAATATTTTCCGTGGATTGTTTTCGAAATTTCATCTGTAAGGTTCTGTTTCTCAGTATGGATAGAACTTTTCAAGAAGATTTCGCAATAGGGATATAATAATAAGTTTATTTAGTCTGTAAGTAAAATTATCAAAAAATATTAGACACATATTTGCGTCGTGCGGCTTGTTACGTCAGTTATATGTAAAAAGTGATACATTTTTGTCGTAACTGTGACGTTACGCGAAATTTCAACGCACTTTATCGTCCTCATTTTATTACTTTGAATAGAAAATGCTTGTCCAATAATTTTTGCTAATCTTACTGACGGAATAAGTAGATTTTTTTAGATCCAATTCTAGGTCCTATTCTTTTGCGTTTCGCCTTTGCGAATGTGGAAAATAATCTCATCATCATCATCAGCCTTTTAATGTCCCCACTGCTGGGGCACAGGCCTCCTCTCTGTGAGAGGGTGTGGGCAGTAATCCACCTCGCGGGCCCAATGCGGATTGGTGGATGTCACATGTCTTCGAGTTTTTGGCTCTAGGACATGCCGGTTTGCTCACGATGTTTTCCTTCACCGTTTTTCGAGCAGTGGTGATGAAATAATTTACACAAAGTAAAGCGCCTGCCTGGGTTTGAACTCACGACCTACAACTTGTAATTCGCAGCCAATACCACTGGGCCACCACTGCTCCTACTGAAAAGAACCTACAGGAACACATTTCGAGATAAAAGCACCAAAACTGTGTCCCAATCTAGATCATCTTCTAACCGTGAGTCAAGTTTCAGCCAAAAGTTTCAGCCTTGATTGGTTAACAAACATTCCGACTTTCACATTTAAAACATTATTAGGATATTATGACCCCACTTAAAATTAAATCTTATACAGGATGTAGCGGAAATGGGCGGTGAAATTTTAAGTAATGCTTCTGCCCAAGGAAATTAATAACTTTCTTCAAAGAAGTTCTATGACTTCTTTCGTCGTAGAAAATTCCCAAAAAAAAATACTTTTTTTAAGGGAATTGCAGGTTTTTTTTATTTATTTTTTTAGATTGGTTTGCTCTTGACTCTAGTCTAGGTTAGAGGTGACAGAGACAAAGTCGACGATGGAGCGAGCTTACCCAGAAGAAGCCTGTTCACTACTTTGAAGAGATTAGAGTTGTCATGCATTCGGAAACACAGACGCAGGTAGAGAGTTCCACTCCTTTGCTGTGCGCATTATGACGTTCGGAAACGCTTACTACGAATTCGTGGAATAGCAACAAAATAGGGATGGTAATCTGCAGTGCGTCTTGATGTCCGATGGTAGAAGAGGCCCGGGCGAATGAGGTCGTGGAGTTCTTGGGCACACTCTCCGAAGTACATTCTGTAGAAGACCGACAAGCAACCTTGCGGCGATAAGCCAAGCTGTGAAGGTTGGCACCCACCAGTCGTCGCCAATGAGCCTCTTAGCTCTGCGTTCTACTAAGTCAAGTGCACTATTACTTTGTTTAAGAAAGTTGTTGGACAGAACCTATACCTATTTAAAATATGATCACCCATTTCTGTTACATACTTACACCGTGTGTACCAACAAGGTCTGCCACCCTATAATCTTTAAATTATAATCCCATTTTTTGGCTGCAAAGGTTGGCATTGTCACTGCTGAATTATATCTGCATAGGCATTGATATATAAAAATTCTACATAATTAAATTAAAAACTGCATCAATATCACAAAGCTTCCTACACTCACTCAGCAACCACCAGAAACTGCAATTTCAAAATCCAAAATAAAAATACGAAACAGAAAAAATTCAAAGAACAATTTTCCATGAAATATACAACTGAACAACATCGTTCTGAATTCACGGAAAACCGCGAAGGAAGTACTATAATATTAATAAATGCCCGCTCCGGAAAGATTAGCGCCGACATGATAAAATTATGCTTTTTGAATAGCTTTGATAATATTAAATGAATACCTACCTTTGCGTGCACACGGCTGGCTGGGTTTGGTATCTACACACGATTTTGACAGACTAATAAAAACGTATGTGACATCTTACTCAACATACATATGTCAATGGATTCAAGTTTTATTACAATCAATAACTTACATCAACAGTATAATATATACAATATACTTCATACATAACTTACTTTAAGAAGTATTGGCATATAAGCACTTATTACAAAAATGCCGTCAAAGAATCTGAGTTAGTGATTGCACAAAAAAAATGTAAAAAGCAAAGTTTTGGGCCAAAAAAATTTGAAACACTGTCGTGCCCGCGACTGGAAGAAGAAGAAGATTGCAAGTTGTAACCGACTTCAAAAAAGAGGAGGTTCTCAATTCGTCTGTTTGTTTTTTATTCTGTTTGTTATGCGATTACTCTGCCACTGGTGAATAGATTCTGATGATTCTTTTTTTGTTTGGCTGGTGAATCTTAAGAGGTTATATAAATTTTATTGAAATTGATTCAGCGCTTTTTGAAAACCAAACCTAAAATATTAACCTATACGTATACATAGATCAGGTCTTGGTTTCCTCCAATTATGTTCAAATTCCATGTTCGGGATGTTATTGGGGTTATCAATTCGGACGTAACTTTAATATTCACAGACTTCCAAAAAAGAAAATATACTAAAATTTGCAAAATAACTTTAATTTCGGAAGTCGGTTTCAAATAACGAAGAAACAAAATACAAACACCGACTATCAAAATTAAAGTTATTTTACAATTTGTAGTGGGTAAGTATTTTCTTTTTTGGAAGTCGGTTGTATTTTTTGTAAAAAAAGTTTTTTATTGAAGCGTGCCATTGAGCTCTTTGCAGGCTTACCTGAACCACAGATAAAATAATACTAGCGTACCTGAACGGACTTTTTTAAAATATGTTTCTGAAACTTTGAATAAATAAATAAATAAACATGTTTGACCTTAAAAAACTAGTTGTTCTTGAAGATCTACAAATAACAGCCGGAACTAACGGCTGAACATGTTTTCCGAGACACAGTAAATCTGCTGCAAAATCTGAAATCAAATGGTCAAGAACTCAAATTAATTTAAACCATTTACAGGCACTTTTGAATTGTCAATAAGTCGGCCAGTCAGAAAGATGAAGTTAATTGCACATTCCAAGGCGTAGATCTCTATGGAGAAGAACGTGCAAGAAACTCCATGGACACTCTTTTAAACCATGTTATGTATTACAAAATATCTGGTTACCATATAGTTATGTAAAAAGATAGAGAAGAACATAGTCATAATCACTGAAACCTCAGACTTTCATTATTTTGTCAAGTCTAGTCTACCAGTAGCCTATAAAAAAAAAACCTCAGAATACGGAACCAAACCACTATCCGCGTATGAAAATAAAATATTAGCATATTAATGTAGCCAAGGATCCCTACATCCGGCCTCCATCGTACATAATTAAAGCTCGCATTAGCTTTGTGATGAGCCCCCGCTTACGCAAAGCTCCGCAAACGAGCCCCCGGGAATAGAGGGCTACTCCCAAGTCCCGAATCGAACATGTGGCTAAAAATTTGGACAAGGCTTCATTCTTTATTAACACTGTTTTGATGGTGTCATTGGGTTACATGAGTGGAGAGCAACTTTGGTTTAGGATCTAAGAGGTTTGTTCTTTGGGCTCTGTGATTTTCTGATCACGGAGGCTGACTTGAACGTTGAAGCTACTGTTGCTGTTATAATCGTATAATAGGGAGATTTCCTGATATAAAAATACCAATTCTATTTAGTAATTGCTGTTTTGGACCAAATTTCATATATATTCTTCGCTCTTCCCTTTTATGGAAGCAGCCGAGTGCCGACTCTTGGACAAAATCGATCAAATCATTCGTTCCACTCTTACGTTCATCTTAAATATGGCCCTGGATGACCGAGCATAGCTGCAAGCCACGCTACCCATTCGCTTTGGTGGGCTCGGCATCCGCAAAATCTTCTTAGCACGGCGGGCTGTGCTGGGGCGGCTGCTGCAGGTGCAGAAAACCTCAAACGGCGTAAATATACCATATTGGGAGTTACATGTTTGAGCCGTTTGGGGTTGAAGCACTAGGGCCATGGGATCCGAGTGCTCATCGAGTTTTTCGGCATATCAGCAAGCTGTTAGTCGACTCTTCACTTGACCAGAGGGCTGGGCTTTTCTTTGGCCAACGAATCAGCATTGCTATTCAACGTGGCAATTCTGCTAGCGTTCTGTGCACTTTTTCCATTGACAGCGATGTGGATGAATTTTTTGATGCCCAATGAGTTGTTTTCATACGCATTTGTACATATTAGTTGTTATTATCAGTTTGTATATTTATATCTACTAGCGGACCCGACAGGCGTTGTCCTGTCTTAGCTATGAACTGTCAAACGCGCGAGTTTAAATAGTCGTTAAGTTTTCTGATTTTTTTTAATTTTCCCGCGCATATTTCTTAATTTTGTCTTTCATAAGAACCTTCTCCTGACAATAATAAACATAACAAAAAAAGAATTAGCGAAATTTGTCCAGCCGTTCACGCGTGATGCCGTGATCAAGAAAATAGGGATTCATTTATATATATATAGATTAAATTAAATAATAACAACTCAGCCTATCGCAGTCCACTGCTGGAGGTAGGCCTCTCTCAGGCTGCGCCACAACAAACTGTCCTCCGCCTTTCGCATCCAGTCTATCCCAGCCACCTTCTTAAGGTCGTCGGTCCATCTAGCTGGGGGGCGTCCCACACTACGCTTGCCGATACGCGGTCTCCACTCCAGGACTCGTCTGCTCCATCGGCCATCGGTCCTTCGACAAACATGACCAGCCCACTGCCACTTCAGTTTGCTTATTCTGCAAGCTACGTCGGTTACTCCGGTTCTTTTCCGGACAACTTCATTTCTGATTATATCCTTTAAAGAAACTCTTAACATAGCCCGCTCCATAGCGCACTGAGCGACCTTGATTTTGTGGATCAGCCCGACCGTCAGTGTCCACGTTTTGGCACCGTATGTCATAACGGGCAGGATGCACTGGTTGAAAACCTTAGTCTTCAAACATTGTGGGATAGGGGACGAGAAGATCTGACGAAGTTTTCCAAACGCTCCCCAACCCAGCCGGATCCTTCTGTCAACTTCTTTTTTAAAATTGTGTCTACCGAGCTGGATGACTGGCCCTAGGCAGACATACTCCTTCACAACTTCGAGAAGCGACCCTTTGATGCGGATTGGACTCGTTACGACATGTGAATTGTACATAACTTTCGTCTTGTCCAAATTCATCCCGAGACCAACCCGCCGCGAGGCTCCATTTAGGCTGTGCAGCATCAGAGTTAACTGTTCCGCCGTCTCTGCCATAATGACGATGTCATCGGCAAAGCGAAGGTGTGAGATGTACTCGCCGTTCACGTTGATACCCTGTCCAGTCCAATCCAGCGTCTTGAAGACGTCCTCCAGCGCGTTGGTGAACAGTTTCGGGGATATCACATCCCTCTGAGCAGTTGGATATGGTTGGTTTTCTGATCTTGAATCTGGACAGTCATAGTGGCAGCGTCGTACAGACATCTCAACACTTTGATGTAACGCCAGTCGATACGACATCGTTGCAGGGAGTCCAGAACTGCCCATATTTCGATGGAGTCGAAGGCTTTCTCGTAGTCCACAAATGCCATACACAGCGGCTGGTTGTACTCCTCGGTCCTCTGTATAATTTGCCGAACAGTATGGATGTGGTCCACGGTACTGAAGCCTTTTCGAAAACCAGCTTGTTCTGGTGGCTGGAACTCGACAAGTCTCCTGGCGAGACGGTTCGTGACGACCCTCGAGAACAGCTTGTAGACGTGGCTCAGAAGTGAGATGGGTCTATAGTTCTTCAGTAAGGTTTGCCGCTCCACGCCTTAGGCGTTGAACCTTCTTGGATGACGGAGTTGAAGAGACTCGCTAGCTCTCTCAGGACTGGAGCCCCGCCCGCTTTAAGGAGCTCTGTCGTTATTCCGTCATCACCAGGTGCCTTGTTGTTCTTTAACTGTTCGAGAGCACCCTAATCTCGCACTGGTCGACATCTGGGATGTCCTCCGTGTAGTGACGCGTCAACTCGGCTCGATGGTCATCTGCACTATGTTCTGCTGGTTTCACCGTCCGCGTTGAGTATAGGCGATACAAATCCTCGACCTCCTCGAGTATCTCGGACCTTGAAGTCACGATTCTGCCATCCGCAGTTCTTAGTTTCGTCAGATGGGGCCTCCCTAATTGTTGAGCAAACACTTTCGACCCTCGGTTCTGCTCAGTCGCGACCTTAATGTCGCGGGTGTTGGAGCACCGAAGGTCGCGTCGCGTCAGCTTTCTATTTTTTATTAATTATGTAAAACATGAAAAAAATGTATGTATGTATATAAAAAATGTAATTATTTGGATGTTATTTATTTGAATAAGTAATCTAAATTATTTGACATCGACCCATTTAGTCCGTAAGTTAGATTATCAAAAAATATAGGACACGTATTTTTTGCTTCAACAAACCAATAAAAAATGACAAAACGCATCAAAGTTCAGGAGTGAAGATTTCAGGAGTGTTACGTCACTAAACGGTACAAAGTGTATCGAGGTGTGACACCACGCGCAATTTCAACGCACTATATCGCCCTCATTTTTGGTTTACGTGATAAAAGAAAAAAACATGTGTCCAATATTTTTGGTAATCTAACTGACGGTAATTTGGTAATCTAACTGACGGTAATCTAACTGACGGTAATCTAACTGACGGTAATTTGGTAATCTAACTGACGGTAATTTGGTAATCTAACTGACGCTAATCTAACTGACGGTAATTTGGTAATCTAACTGACGGTAATTTGGTAATCTAACTGACGGTAATCTAACTGACGGCAATTTGGTAATCTAACTGACGGTAATCTAACTAACGGTAATTTGGTAATCTAACTGACGGTCTATTTATTTTTTTGCGAAATATAGCACTAGCGGAAAACACACTCAGAATAGAATATACAGGCTGTAACGGAAAGGTGTGGTCATATTTTAAGAACGCCATCTGCCCATCGATATGAACAACTTTCTTCAAGAAAACCTGAGGAAATTCTCAATATTTTTCCGATTGAGCTCAAATTTTGCACATCAATTCAATTCAATTCAAATTCTTTATTGCATCCATAATGTACTCGTACATAGAGATGGTAAATTTTTTGTATAGTTAGTGAAACAATAATGGACCCTGTCGGGCACAGCAAGATTAAAAATTAGGAGAGGGGAAGAGCACTTTAATATTATCCTTTTTTATTTAAGTACTAAATTCAATTTCAGTTTTTCCTATTTGTTTTACTTATTTTATATAATTATTATAATGTTAGGTTAATGTTTGGTTTGTTGTTATATGTGATGTTTAAATAGGATGAAAATGCATAGTTAGCTAGATGACGTCATTCTAAATCCAATATGGCGGATTAGTTATTTTTTATGCATTCCTATGATACCTATGTGTATCAAATGAAAGGGTTTGCTGAGAAGAATGCGAGAAATGCAATGACGTCACTCAAAAGAAATGCAATGACGTCACTCAAAAGAAATACAATGACGTCACTCAAAAGAAATACAATGACGTCACTAAAAAGCGTGTTTTTAAGTTTTTATTAACTATTATTTTTTCCTTTTCCAAAGTCGATCAAAGTATAGTCCAGGACTTTAAGTACCGCTTGTCTTACCCTAGGACCAGCAGTAGGCCTCTCGTAACGGTCACCTACTTTATTTGGACACATTTTTCTGTTGGTTAAGCCGTTAATCTTGTTGGTTTACATCTCAGTTCATTCCGTTTTTAATTAACATTAACTTTTAAAATAAAATGGTGAGGATTTACTCAAAGCTTGGTCTAGAAATAATAAACCTAAGAAAAGTTTGGTAGTGGAAACCGTGCTAAGTACCTAAAGATGATCACAGCTTTATGCCAATATTCTTACTAGCTCTTGCCAGCTGCTTCACCCGCGTGTAAATCGAAAATTATCCCGACATAGTTATCATTCATCATACTCCTGCCCTTATCCCAATTTACCCTTATCCCGACATAGTGCCGGGATAAAAATGTATCCGATGTCTTATCCCGGGACATTCTACCCGTGTACCAAGTTTCATTCAAGTCCGTTCAGCCGTTAAGATGTGAAGAAGTAACAGACTAAAATTTATATAAACATAATATTATAGACGCATGTTATGTACATATTAGGTGGACCTATGAAATCAGCGTTTTGTACGGAGAATTTTAAAGAAGTTGCATTTTTCATACTACCATTTTCTTAATTTATTTATTAACTATGAACACTAATGTTTTAAAACTTTTATGCAATAATGTTTAAAAACTAAGATAACGTATGCCACTTAGATTAAGCAACAAAAATAAGTTTTGGCTAAGTTAAAACAAATAGTGGTTTCATTTTTGCTAACAAAAATAGGAGTAATTTTTAAGATTTTTTTCTTGTATAAAACTGTAAGTAGTAAGGTTATTTTTACTATTGGCAGTTGTCTATGACGGTCATTATTCGATAGAATATCAAGCAGTTGATGAATATTTTAATTCATAAAAGCGATGAGGTTCTCTATTTGTGAGAAAAAAACGCCAATTTCATAGGTGGGAACCATATAATATTAAGTGCATGGATAAGTATTAGTATGGATTATTGTTTCTTTTATCAGATTGCTCAATGTACGAGCTCTTGATGAACTGTCTTTCTTTAACCGACTTCTAAAAAGGAGGTTCTGTATTGGAGGTTTTGTATGTATGTTTGTCCGTAATTTTCTCGAATGCTACTGATCCGATTTGGATGGGGTTTACGTTATTTAAATGTATATTTTTCAAGGAAGATTTTAGTAAATACTTAATACATTGGGATCTCATGAAGAACTTTGGAGATAGACAGTGGAACTCTTCAATAACTAACAGCAAATGACTCGCGATTACTGTGATTGTTTGTCTATGTAGTGTTTACACAATTTAATGGGGAATCGCAACTAAAAAGTGAAAAATAAAAAACCTTTTTTACAAAAAATAGAACCGACTTACAAAATAAACAAAAAATGTGGCAAATTATTTTATTTTCGGAAGTCGGTGTCAAAAAACGAAGAAACAAAACCAGAGAAACCGACTTCCGAAATTAAAGTTACTTCCACATTTTTTGTTTTTTTTTTTTGGAAGTCGGTTCTATTTTTTGTAAAAATGTTTTTTGTGCCTTTTGTACCTATGAGAAAACTTTCGGTACGTAAATTCTGATACCACTGAGGTACATTAATTATTTCCATCTCTTGATTGAGTTAACTGACAACAACGATCCCCGACCCAAATTCTAGATTTCTTTTAACGTAACCCATATCAAGTTACAGTTAAAACTAATCTATTTCCGTCGATAAACGATATCTAACGTAATTGGGTTTATTTCTTAGCCATTACGCTGATGAAAGTTAGTTCCGTGGAAGAATGGGGTCAAACTGTGAAACCAAAAACACGTAGATTTTAATAATTTATGTAAGCACACCGTGATTGCGTTTCTTCATCAGTAACAATTGATCAATAATAAAATGAAAAGGCCTTTTATTTCATGCAGAAGAATAATTATTATCATTTTTACATGATTGTGTATAGATTATTTATAATAATAATTTTGAAATAGTTGTTACATACTTAATATTTTTAGTTTGTTCTATTTCATTATTACTTTATAGTTTTCTTAGCATCTTTTCATTTAAATTTTGATTTCTTGATTTCAATAAAAAAATAATATTAAATATTTAAATTAGATTCCAATTTCCATTTGATTCCAATAGACAATATAGCAATTGTATAAATTAAATTTCAAGACGCGCGGCACCTGACGGGTTAATATTCATTATATAGATCAAATAAATTAAAATATAGATTTAAACAACTAATCTTAACAATTGATCAAACTCGAGTCAAAAATTATCTATCAAAAAGAACCACGAGCGTCCTGATTATATTAAAATTACAAAAGTAAGCCCCCGAAATCTTTCACATGTTTCTTTCACTCTTCTTTCCTTCATTCATTAGGTGTACAGAGTCTAAAGACGGAAGACAAAATTAAATTAAATAGTTCTTCAAGAGCAGAAGACCACTTTACAAACTGACCAGTAGCATGTCAATGTTCAGCTTCAAAGGTTTTGCTTGGTAAGTTCGTGTTTGACCACTATCTCACCTGCTGGTAAGCGATTAGGTGTTCGACCCTTTTCATCATTTCTTTACACACCGTCACCTCAAAGATTCCAATCTCCAAAACAAATATTTACACACCACGACGACCACTAAACTAGGACGCCCCACTTTCCCACATATCCTCCTCCTCATAAAAGTAAAATTTCATTAGAACTACCATCAATATGTCGAAGTAAAATAACACTTAAAGTTAACCGCCGCCGTCGGGACCACAACAAACAGTGTCACGTGCTCCTTGCGTGTCTACGGAGCCATGAATCAAAGCCTTCCATAAAATTAGCCAACTTCATAACCAACCCTGGCCTGACGGAGTAACTCAGGCAATGGTAGGGGTACTTTGATTTACGACGGAAGGCAAACGCAAATAGTTGGTATTAGCTACGATTCTTTCTGCATTCATTTTTAATGGTTACGGCATATGTCATGTTTGACTCTGTGGCTGAATGAAGGGTGGTGTAGGAGTCGCTAGGGAAAGTAACTGGGGAGGTGGGTTCCGTAATTCCGTATTTGCTACTAGTATTGGGTTTGGAAGTCAGTTGGCATTGGCTAGGTGTAGAATGTTCCACCTCGACGCTTAAGACGCCGAAACCCCTCCTGCATCATTTAATGCAAGCGGAACTTTGTAATCTCTCTGCTCCGACTTTCGGTACCTCGGGTGGCTTGTTCAGAGGCATGGCGATATAGACCGAGACGTAACGCACAGGATCAACTCAGGATGGACGAAATAGCGACAGGTCACTGGAACAACTTGCGACCGACGGATGCCCCTTAAGTTAAAGGGGAAAATCTATAAGTCCGTGATTATAACTGCCGTACTGTATGGGTCAGATTGTTGGGCTGTGAAAAAGACGGATGAAAAAAGATTGCATGTGGCGGAGATGAGAATGTTGAGATGGATGTGTGGAGTAACGAGAATGGATAAACTGAGAAATGAACTGAGTTTAAAAGTGGCGCCAGTAACAGAAAAGTTGACAGAGAACCGCTTGTCTTGGTATGGTCATGTGAAGAGAAGGGATAAAATACATGTACGAGTAACTAAAAGAGTTATGAATATAAATGTGGATGGATGGAGAGGCCAAAGAAAGGATGGATGGATTCTGTGAGCAGTGATATGAAAGAAAAGGGAGTTAGTGATAGTGTGACGGCTGACAGGACAGAATGGAAGAAAAAAACGAGTTGCGCCGACTCCAAGTAACATGGGATAAGGGCAGGAAGATGATGGAACTTTGTAATCTCGGAGGCTCAGAGTGGTGACTCTCTCGAATTGCCCACCAAGTGATTCCAAGGAATACAGTGGCACTGTGAGTACGTGCTGCCGTGCTCAGCCAGGCTTAGGAGAGACCCCTTTGATGTGCCTTAACAGGTGTTGCACAGAGGGTGCTCCGGAATAGTCCACTGTCAGTCCTTTAAGAGGTCACGGGGCTCCTTCAATGTGCTGATGGTGATCACCAGGGTGGTTTAGTGAGGTAAGAATTCCACACTCCCTGGTCTTCTCCCCAAAAAGTCCCAGACACTCCCTCAGAGACAAATTTAAAGAGATTAATATTATGACTGTTCCCTCTCAATATATTTATGAGAATCTCATGTATGCACATAAAAATATTAATCTGTTTAAAAGATACAGTGATATCTATAGCTTTTAGTAGTTCCCCCCCCCCCCTCCCGCCCCCAACAAAAAAAAGGCGTTGATGCTGATATTCAACTACATCTTCACTGGAAAAAGGCAATTAACGCAACAAATTTGCACTAGGAAGTGATGACGGGCGGGCGTTTTTGGGGGACTGTCTTTATGTAGAACTTTGACGTTCAAAAAGTGCTGGCTCAGCCTAGTTTGAATAAATGACTTTTGTTTTTGATGCCCTATTGTTTTTATGTTGAAAGTTCAAAGTCAGTGATGCTGTTCATCCATTACTGCTACACTGCATGGGCAAGGCAAACCTCGGTAGTCAGTTCACCACTATTGACTGAACGCTGACCACAAGTACCCATTAGTACCTGTCTGACGCAACCTCTTGTTTTGCAGTTCTAACATCAAAATCAAAAGTCATTTATTCAAACTAGGCTGAGAGCCAGCACTTTTTGAACGTCAAAGTTCTACATAAAGACAGTCCCCCAAAAACGCGCGCCCGTCACCACTTCCTAGCGTTTTAGCAGTGAAGAAGAAGTGGCGCAACAAACTCCCCAGCAACACATCTGTCTGACTTATCAAGCGATAAGATAAAGCATTACCTTAGTAGTTCTAAAGTAAGGATGAATTTGCAATGCACAATTCATACCAGATATTTAATTAATTCGCCAAGTAGTGACATCGCGCCGTTATTTACGAGGTAGGCGGCAGCGGTCCACGTCATGCGATGTTGCATTGTTCAGACCTTCACCATTTTGATGGCTGATTAAATTAGCTTTACGATTTGACTTCACAGATACAGATCTTTTCAGAAACCTTCGGACTATTTCGGTTTTTACTGCTGTCTCAGTTTATTTCCCATACATAAAAAAGGTTTAACTTTAAACCATATGTAGGACCCTAAATTACTGCGTAACACGATATGAGAAAACCCTAAATTGCTAATCATAAAGGGTTATAGGTTCCGGTAATTTGAAAACGTAAATCCACAACAATTATGACACTGCGATTTATTTCATGCTTTCAATATTTAATATACCCTTGTAGTAACACAATACCTAGCGGTACAACCTATTACCAAGAAAAAAAAAATTATGAGAAATGAGTACAAGATACCTTATCTTGGTATGGTCATGCGAAGAGGAGGGATGAAACACTTGTCTAACTAAAAGAGTAATGAATATAAATGTGGATGCATGGAGTAGGAGAGGGAGACCAAAGAAAAAATTGAATGGATTGTGTGAGGAGTGATATGAAAGAAAAGGGAGTTAGTGATAGCGTGACGGCTTTTTTTTGTAGGTGGGAAATCATCCAATCACTTCTCCCGCTCTGTGTGGAGCGTGTCAGACTTTTACTGACTAAAACCCATCCCTGTTCCTTCAGTTGCCTGAGTGCTCAGGGGCGCGGTAACTCTGTTTCGATTTATCCGCGACCCCTGGTCATACCATAACATGCCCGCCACGCTATTCCAAACCACTGTAACTTCTGTAAGCCAGAATCAACAGTGGCGACCACCAGAAAAATGCCGAGGCAATGAAGCTCGACGAGTCCCGGAGAAACGATTAAACTGTCTTGAGTCCCGCAACGAAATTAATCAGAAAAGAATAGCGGAGGAGTATGAAAAATAACATAAGCAACTACTAGACCGAAGTTAAAATAAAATAAAATGTAAAAATAGATTTCACTTTATTTGCTTTGAAATATTTCCATTTCAAAGACACAATTCCGAACCTAAAACATGAAACCGATTTATCTCTGACTGCTTTTAGTAAATATTCATAGAACGGAATACCTCAAAACACAACGCTTCTTTTATACCAAAGATATTAATGTTCTCCCATAAAGAGAACTGCTCTATTATACAAAATTACTAATATTTGCCGTAACTCTTGTTTTTCAGCAAACAGTCAGTAGGTAGGTACTCGGCCTTCGAGACTGGATTTATTTAACAACGTTAGTTAAACTAGTCTCTAAATAGAACCTGTTCTATTTGTCATTGTTTTTAGACGGTCCTAGACAGGTATTATTTAGTTATTTTCGTTAATATTTAGAGATACTCGTACGATTGTTTTATTAGAAAATAGGTTTCAGTTTTCAGAAGGTTGAAATGCTATGGAAAATTTCAGCTTAGGATTTTAACGATATGCCTAGGGGTAGCGGATACATTCTCAACATGAGTTACCGCACCCCTGGGCACTCAGGCAGGGAAGACGCCCACCCAGAGCGGCAGATGTCATTGGATGATTTCCCACCCTACAAAAAAAAACAAAATAAAAAAGGATTTTAACGATAATAAATCACAATACGGATTCCTATAAAATATAAATATCCTACTTTCCTACAGTTTAGACCAGGATGCCAATAACGCCAGAACGGCTGAACGGATCTCGATGAAATTTGGCAAATAGATAGATTATACACCCTGTATGGTGTAAAAAGACACATCACAAAGCCGTTAACTACGCATACTGTACGTCTAACAAAGTAGCTGTTGCAAAAATTATTGCTGGGAAACGAGTTTTATTTTTAGATATGAAAAAAAAAACAATTTGTGCGCAATGTAACGCTAACTAAGCCACGTAGGTATACTTGTCGGAACGTTTGATATTCATTGGGTTTTTGCAACTGCAAATGCGTAATTTCGAAATTTTGAAAAAAATATCGAAAATCAATTAAGTAATGTTTGTTTGGAAAAAAGTTTAGTAATAACTAATAACACTTGGAATTCATTTTCGTAAAAAAGTAAAAAAAAAAAAATTGCGAGTTTGACCTTCAATATCTCCAGAACCTGTGGATTCCCAGGTATAGTCTAGTGGAAAAAAATGATCCAAATAATGGGTAGAATATGTGGCTTTCGGCTGCGGAAACTGTCTTTTTACACCCGATATACAGGGTGTAACAAAAAGGTGTAACAGAAAGGTGTGGTCATATTTTAAGAACTGCATCTGCCCATCGATATGAACAACTTTCTTCAAGAAAACCTGAGGAAATTATGATTTTTTTTTTACCTCCCATACAAATATTGATCAGCTGATGATAATTTTGTATGAAAAGTTCAATATTTTTTTTGGGAATTTTCAATTTTTTCATAGAGAAAGTTGTTCATATCCATGGGCAGAACCGGTTTTTAAAATATGACCACACCTTTCCGTTACACCCTGTATATGTAGATAAGATATGAAGTTTATAATTTACTAGCTGCGCTCCACGGTTTTACCCGCCTAGATAGACCGAAATAAAAGGTAGCCTATATGTT
This sequence comes from Polia nebulosa, assembly GCA_951329385.1. Classification (NCBI taxonomy): domain Eukaryota; kingdom Metazoa; phylum Arthropoda; class Insecta; order Lepidoptera; family Noctuidae; genus Polia; species Polia nebulosa. The sequence continues at coordinate 2,122,879 of OX589592.1, read as the reverse complement.
AATCCAGGCTGTAAGCTATCTACATACCAAATTTCATCCAAATCGGTCCAGCCGTTTGAGCGTGAAGAAGTAACAAACATACACACTCACAAACTTTCACATTTATAACATTAGTAGGATAACGGAGGCCAAAGAAACGATGGTTGGACTGTGTGAAAGAGGATATGGGTAAAAAAGGGGTGACTACAGAGATGACGACTAATAGAGGAGTATGGAAGAAAAAGACATGTTGCGCCGACCCCAAATAAATTGGGATAAGGGCAGGAGAATGATGAGTAGGATAACGGAGGAAGTACTAATTCCACGCGGGCGAAGCCGCTGGCAGAAGCTAGTAGCTAATAATAATAATAGGTAAACTCATATGAACTCAAGAAAAGTCCTTTCGTTCAAAAACCTTGCATCGGCTGCATCTGTTTCACTAGACCAGCCAGGTTTGAGGTACTGGGCGTACTGGGCGTAGGACGTCGCGAGACGGTCTCGTAGACCCGGGCCTGCGGACGGCGAGCAGTGAGTAGCTCGCCGTCCGATCAGCACCAGGCCCGTGAGTAGACGGCGCGTAGTGTTCCACGCGCGCCTCAAAGAGATAAGTGTCAGCCACCACTGACGGGGCCCATCGTGGCCGGTGCCTGTATGCCTAGGGTTAGCGGATAAATTCTGAAAATGAATTACCGCACCCCTGGGCACTCAGGCAGGGAAGGAACAGGGGTGGGTTTTAGTCAGTAAGAGTCTGACACGCCCTCTCGCTCCACCCAGAGCGGGAGAAGTCATTGGATGATTTCCCACCCCCCCAAAAAAAAAAAAAAGACCAGCCCACAAACCAGACCAATCAATCTACCCAGCTATTTCCCAACTTTGTGGGATGTAGATGAGATGAATACTTTATATGAAGCCATGAAGTGACTGTCTATCTCACCTCCACTACCCAAGAACTAAGTAACACGACACCCCACGGCAAGATTCGTGTCAGATTTCCTAGCTTCTGACCACGGAATAGAAAAAACAAGTAGAAGTGCCATACAGCTATTCGGTATGTGTCACAATTATATAAAAATACTAGCTGACCCAGCAAACGTTGTTCTGCTATTAAAACATTGGGTGGGGGTAGGAGGGTGAAAAATACTTTACGATCTATTTTCATACCTACCCGATATGCACACACAATTTCATACAAATCGGTCCAATCGCGGAGTTTGGTAACAAACACCGCGACACGAGAATTTTATATAAAAAAATATGTAAAATAATAACAATCTTGTTAATAATAACAAGTTGTTGTCAAATAACGAAGAAATAAAATACAAACACCGACTTCCGAAATTAAAGATATTTTTTAATTTTTAGTGTATTTTCTTTTTTGGAAGTCGGTTGTTTTTTTTGTAAAAAAGTTTTTCCATTCCGTGCTTCTGACTATGACTTAAAGACTGCAAAAGATCTACAAATGACTGCGCGTTCCTTGACACGGAGGCGTCTCGGTAATTAAGACTAGTGGTAGCCTGATGATCGGAATAACATGACATAACTAGGAAAAAAAAAATGTAAATATTAGATTTCTGCACTCCTTGTCCATATGTGGGCGTCCAAGCAAAAAGAGTTTAGTTCTCGACATATAGTTTCTGAGATACCTAAACGCAGTTTTGTAAAGTTGGGTGAAAATAGATATATATATGACCACCGATTTCTCTGTCAGTTGTGGACCGATTTTCAAAATTCCATTTTTTTGTCCGTAAGAATGCACTCCCGAGGTGGTCCCTAAATTTTATCAAAATTGCTTCAGTACTTTTTGAAAAACTGAACAAAAACGAAAAATACGTACACATAGATGACGTTTTGGTTTTCTCCAATTCCGAGTATGTTCAATTTCCACGTTCCATGTTATTGGGGTTTTTAGTGCTGGGGTCATCATCTTCCTGCCCTTATCCCATGTTACTTGGGGTCGGCGCAACACGTTTTTTTCTTCCATTCTGTCCTGTCAGCCGTCACGCTATTACTAACTCCCTTTTCTTTGATATCACTCCTCACACAATCCATCCATCCTTTTTTTGGCCTCCCTCTCCCCCTCCATCCATCCACATTTATATTCATAACTCTTTTAATTACATGAGTTTCATCCCTCCTTTTCACATGATCATACCAAGATAAGCGGTTCCCTTTCAACTTTTCGGTGACTGGCGCCACTTTTAAACTACCTCTAATGTACTTATTTCGCACTTTATCCATTCTCGTTACTGCACACATCCATCTCAACATTCTCATCTCCGCCACATGCAATCTTTTTCCATCCGTCTTTTTCACAGCCCAACATTCTGATCCATACAGTACGACAGGTCTAATCACGGACTTATAGATTTCCCTTTTAACTTAAGGGGCATCCGTCGGTTGCAATTTGTTCCAGTGACCTGTCGCCATTTCATCCATCCCGAGTCGATCCTGTGCGTTACGTCTCGGTCTATATCGCCATCCCTCTGAACAAGCGACCCGAGGTACCGAAAGTCAGAGCAGATCGGTATAGGCGTTCCGTTGAGAGCTACAGGCATAGGACTGGAGAGACCGCTGAAATCGCAGAACAGATATTCTGTTTTGGTTCTGCTCAATTTCAGGCCAACACTCTCCAGTCTTTACCACCACGTCTCCAATATGCTCTGGACCTCTAAGCCGCTTTCGGCAACCAGCACAATGCCATCAGCAAACAGCATACACCAGGGAGCCTCCTCCTGGATGTCCGACGTTAGAGCGTCCATTATAAAGGCTGAGGGCCGACCCCTGGTGCAAACCGACTGCTACACTGAAGCTGTCAGTGGTGCCCACTGCAGACCGGAGTTGGGTACTGCATCGACTGTACATCGCTCGGATCAGCTGCACATACTTCCCAGGCACACCTTTCTCCTTAAGGGCCCACCACAAAACCTCTCGAGGCATCCGGTCGTACGCCTTTTCGAGGTCAACGAACACCATGTGCACAGCTGGCGGATAGTGAAAATGGCATCCGTTGTTGTTGTGTAAAGTGTAAAATAAAAAACTTTTTTACAAAAAATACAACCAGCCAACTTTAATTTCGAAAGTCGGTGTTAAATAACGAAGAAATAAAATACAAACACCAACTTCCGAAATTAAAGTTATATTTTAATTTTTAGTGTATTTTCCTTTTTGGAAATCGGTTGTTTTTTTATATAAAAGTTTTTTTTAATATCATTGGTCTTGATGACGTTTTAAAACAATAGAAATGTTATGAAAAACATTTAACACAATAACAGCGAATTATAACTTGAAATTTATTTATCAGACTATAACTACAATACATATTATACTAAACTAATAAATAACTTAATAAATAAAATATGTACAAGAGGCATAAAAAATCCGGTAGTCGTAAAGCTCATTGGGCATCGAAAAATTCGTCCACCTCGCTGTCAATGGGAAAAGTGCCAAAATTATAACTTAATCAATAAGATACATACGTAACCCATATACTTACTTAGCTTAATGTGGATACTTACATTTTTTTTTAAATGACGTGATAAAAATATGAGACATTTAAGTATAAAACATATTAAATATTAATTATCTTCGGGTGAAAGAAACACATATTATCTGTAAACTAGTATTATTATTTCTCAATATTTATTACCTGAAAAGCTTATATATATGTACCTAACATTATCTGTGTAAGAATAGGTAGCTCTTCAAGTCTTGAACAACGAGTCACCAATTCATTTGTGTTAGTAACGTTAAAAGTGCCATGTTTTGGTGCGTAGGTACTGAACGCTCCCATATTTCTTTATTTCCCGCAAAGTGCGCGCCTGTTAGGTCGAGGGAGGTTCAGTTAAAAGATTGCATTAATGCATTAACCAGATGGTGACAGATTGCGAACCCGACGTTACGACCAGCGCGTAATCCATTACCCACTGACGGTTACACTTGCGAAGTAATTGATTACGTCGCGTTATCCGATTAATTGAAGACACGTTAATTCAATATATAGTTGTTTACATAGAACTAAAGAAATATTTGTAAGAAAAACCTAGTAGGTAAGGTAATACATATTACTAAATTGAACATACTGTAAGCTTTAGTAAAATCAAAAGTTTAAAGCTGATGCCCTACAAATCTTATACTTACCGATTTTCCAAAACCACGATATCAATATTCAATGTGATATTGCTGAAAGCGTCATCTAGTAACGAATGGCTACATTATTAAGGTCCCTTGCTGGAACAGTGCCATCTAGTGGCGAGTAGTAATTTTAATACACAGTTGATATTATTCCCCATTAGATGTCACTAATACCATATTTTAGTTCTTTAGAAATGTCATAGAGGGCGCTAAATAAGTTTATTAAGGAAGACACTATTTTAATAAAATTCAATGATGTTGACATTGAACATTTCTGTTAGATTTTCATATTTTGCTTTTTGTTACACCTGCACCATAACATAATGTTGTTTTTCACTGCAGTCTGCAGTTTTCTCTTTCGTTCCCTCTTCTAATCCAGATCTTAATCTTTTGCGAAATCTGTCCAGTGAGTGGCCATGTTCACCCCACAAACATACCTATCTCCCGAGAGTCGACGGCGCCTAGTGTTCCACGCGTGCCTCAAAGAGTTGTCAGAAAAACATGACGGGGCCGTCACGGCCCATGCCTGCCCAGGAGTTGTGGATAAATTCGAAGCAGAGTTACCGCGCCCCTGGGCATTCAGGGCAGGAAAGGAACAGGGGTGGGTTTTAGTCAGTAAGAGTCTGACACGCCCTCTCGCTCCACCCTAGAGCGGGAGATGTCATCGGATGATTTCTCAGCCCACAAAAAAAAAAAACATACCTATCTATCCAGATTCTCAGCTTGTCGCGAAAGAAACACTCAACAATTTTTATTTTTCCTACAATAAATCGATGCGACATGTTCGTAAACGTGGGTCTTTACGGCCGCGAAAACTGATTGTTATCGAACAACGGACTATAAAATGTACTTTTTGCTACTTTTCGTCTGACATGCGAAGAACATAGAGCTATGAGGAATAGCGTCTTGCTAGAACATTGCTGTATTCTTCAAGAGGCACATAGTATCTTTCCGGGTGACGCCAGGGTGTTTACCTACCTAATTCCCCTAATAATATTGACAGGTACCTAAGTAGGTACGTACATATTATTTTGCATCAATGAACAATGAGCAAGTCATCAAAGTCACGGATCATAAAGAAGCAAGTTTGGATACGGATAGCTTATGGTGGATCGGAACACCCCGCGGGTCGCTGCGTAGAACAAATTCATGTAATAAACGGGGTTGAGGGGTGGTGTACTGCGGAGTGAAACGCGAACTTCACACACGTCATTAACTTTAAATCGAACTATATTCGTATGAAACTTAGCAAAGTTAAGTTAAAGTATGATCTAAGTACTTATAAATCTTTTCCTTAGAAGCGGCACAAAATTGCAGCATTATCTCATCTCATTTATGTAGCTCTTAGAACATTTTAATTTACCCGGGCCTGCGGACGGCGAGCAGTGGGTAGCTCGCCGTCCGATCAGTACCAGGCCCGTGAGTCGTCGGCGCGTAGTGTTCCACGCGTGCCTCAAAGAGATGAGTGTCAGCCACCACTGACGGGGCCCATCGTGGCCGATGCCTGCATGCCTAGGGGTAGCGGATAAGTTCTGAAAATGAGTTACCGCACCCCTGGGCACTCAGACAGGGAAGGAACAGGGGTGGGTTTTAGTCAGTAAGAGTCTGACACGCCCTCCCGCTCCACCCAGAGCGGGAGAAGTCATTGGATGATTTCCCACACCACAAAAAAAGACCATTTAAGTTTTCAGTACCTACTACGCTAGGCTATATCGCATGTTACAAAACGCATGTTGCATTGCTTCTGGTAACTTACCTAAACACACCTTTTTTTTTGTGGGTGGGAAATCATCCAATGACTTCTCCCGCTCTAGGTGGAGTGGGAGCGCGTATCAGACTTTTACTGACTAAAACCCACCCTTGTTCCTTCATTTGCCTCTGTGCCAAGGGCCGCGGTAACTCTATTTCGAATTTATCGCGACGCAGACCTAAACATCCCTACCATCTTACTTAGCTTTCACAAATCATCGACACTATAGGCTTCCCCACGCCTACCACAGAACGACACCGCACAAAAATGCCGCCTCTACACCCACTGCTACATCGCACACATCGCACCTCCCTCTGTCTCCGACCCCCGGGGTCCGGCATCACTCGAATGCATGGCGCTAACGAGTGCGGTCGCCAACGCTGCCGCTGCTGCCGCCGCGGCCGGCGCAGGCAAAAAGAACGCGCAGGTCCAGCTGCAGGCTGAGCTGAATACTGATGATGAGTGGCACAAGTTTCTTACGAGAGATGGGCTGCTGGGTGAGTTTAATTAATGATATTCATATTAAAACCATAAATGTCCCACAGCTGGGCAAAGATAGGAGAGCTAAGCCCAGCTGTGGGACTTGGGGTTAGAAATAGCATTCTAATCTTTCCTACCAGTTGCCTTCTTGGCGCAGTCTCTCAAAAACTCTGATTGATTAAATAAGCTTCCCCTACAAACTGGTGTTACATTGTTAAATTTGTGGGACTTTAGTAAATATTGTCTGTGTAGTGATTTATCTCTAAGTTTATTCCGATACTTGGATATTATTTAAAAGCTGCTAATCTCACACCTACCTATTCGTAGACTCTTCAAGTTTAAGTGTTCATTACCTAGGCAAGATTCTCAAATCTACATTGTTGTTTATGAGTCCGCCACTTTCAGAATTGTTTTATGACAACATGCATCTTGTGGACTATACATATGTGTGGCTTGTTCTATGTGTGATGATGGGCAGTGGTGGACGTATACTCGGAGTGGTGCGGGCCCTGCATCGGCATGGTGGGCAACCTCAAGAAGATCAAAGTGGAACTGGGAGGAGACAACCTTCATCTAGCCGTGGTAACACTTCAAACTTTATTACTCATCTAAAGAGGCACTTTTTTATATATTTTTTTTTTGTTTTGTTACGCACTTTCACAAGAAAGGTCTCCTCTGATAAAGATCCAATTTTGAAAGTTCTTTCACCGAGAGATAGCTAAATTATCGTTGAGTGTAATAATTTATATCCCAGAAAAATGCACGGCTTCACGCCACGGCGGGATATAAACAGTCAATTATTTATACTGATTTTTAACCGACTTCGAAAAAAGGATGAGGTTCTATGTTCGACTGTTTGAATGTTTTATGTATGTTCACCGATTTCTCTGTCAATTGTGGACCGATTTTCAAAATTCTTTTGTTATTCGATGAGTATGTGCACTCTTGAGGTGGTCCCATATAAATTTTATCGAAATTGATTCAGCGCCTTTGAAAAAATCAACAAAAAAAAAATAATGTGTACACAGATAACGTTTTATGTTCAAATTCCATGTTCCATGTTATTGGGTTATCAATTAGGGCGTAACTTTAATATTTAGGTTTAGTTCTGAGGTAGGTATAACAAACAACTAAAAAGTGAAAAAAAAACTTTTTACAAAAAAAAACAACCGACTTCCAAAAAAAAAATACACTAAGAATTTAAAAATAACTTTAATTTCGGAAGTCGGTGTCAAATAGCGAAGATATAAAATACAAACACCGAGTTCCGAAATTAAAGTTATTTTTCATATTTCAGTGTATTTTCTTTTTTGGAATTCGGTTGTATTTTTTGGTAAGTATTTAATTACGGCATTGAATAACTTATTCAAATGTCAACAAAACTGTTGTTTTTTTTTTTGTTGATAATGATAACCATTAGGTTATCTTAGTGATAAATAATACCTACAATACTTAAGTATTTACGGATCAATTTAAAGGATATTTTCTTTTTGGAAAGTCGGTTGCATTTTTTGTAAAAGATTTTTTTGATATATTAATATTTGTCATCTTTCGTCTCCACAGGCTAAATCAGACACGATAGAAGATCTGAAGAGGTTCAGGAAACGTAGCGAACCCACCTGGATGTTTATTGCGGTAAGTTTTGTGATTAATACTAGATAATACTACATGACATAAGGGTATACCAACCCTTGCCTATTTACTCGCTATTCACAAAACACAAAATTCAAAGATACGAAAGAATTAAGTCCGAACGAATACGTCTTAGTAACTTTAATTTATCATTCGACGAAGGAGCAAATTAAGTACAGATATTTTTATGTAATTTCGTTAATAATGAAAAGATAATTCCTAACACATTGCTACAATATAGGGTGGGCTAGTGACAAATCACGAGCACACTCCATTATCAGCCGATAGATTCGGAAAATGAATGAGTCTGACACGTGCCTTGTACGCCCCTGTACGAGTTATACACGTGCTTTCACATACATAGGTCTGTTCCAACTGCCTATACCAGGGATAGGATACCTTTATTTAGAACGTGCCATTAAATATTTACAAAAAAAACCTGGCACTCCGGGAGTACCGTCAGAAATGAAAACAAAAAACATTAACAAAAATGCCCAACTTTTCACTACAAAAAATGTTACCATGCATTGCCGGCTACGGCGGCTGCCGCTTAAGAATCTTGACTGTGTTATGAATAGACAAAATAAAACTACATAGATGCATTTGCAACCCGAAATTCGTACATTAAATATTGTAATGCTTAAAGTTGTATGTTTATTTAAAAAATTGAGAAAGTTGGCCGATTCAAATTTCTCATTTATTTACCGCGTACCGTAGGTTCGCCACCCCTGGCGTATATGTATGGAACAGTGATGTGAGGCGAACTGGCACGGATGTGAATATCGACCAAACGCCTGAAAAAACCACCGCCATATACCCATCTGTCAAAAAAAGTTTCGCTTGAAACTTGGTTTTATCATTAAAGTTTTTAGGTTTTGTGGGGTAAATGGTGCTGTGAATTCATGTAGGTGCACGGTTTCATGTCGCAATGTGGTACGGGGGTAGTAAGAAAAAACGAAATAAGGAGAGAAATATAGGTGTAATAATTAGTAACCAATCAAAAATCATTTATTCAGACGAGGCTGAGAATTGCAGTACTTTTTGACCGACAAAAATGACAAATGACAGTCCTATAAAATACCTGCCCGTCACCACTTCTTTTTCCTTCCTTCCTTTAGCTAGGTAAAAATAAGTAGGTACACAAATGGCGTAATAAACTCACCTACAACATATTTTATTATACCATTGCCTACAACACATTCCATTGGCCTTTAAAAATATCCAGAAACAAAATAATGTTAAGAACTTTTAGCGCCGTCGTGAATTTTCTTCCAAATGAAACTCTTCCATCCATTTCATTCTCTTTCATCTTTTTAAATCTGTAACATCTGATTCTAGGCTGGTCAACTCCTCAACGTGGTTTTCGGAGCAGACGCTCCCCGCATCGCGCGCACCATTGAACAGGAGCTACGGAATGAGGAGCTGGCTAAAAAAGGAGAACTGGAGCGACCTAAGAGAGCTCCCCATGAGCTCACTACTCCAGAACAGGTGATTATAAACGGGGTAGAAAAATTGCACCAAACAAGAGGAAGGAGTCGGGAAGGACTTTTACGGTCTGTTTAAAGTTGCCGATAAAATATAACAGTAACGGGTTTTTTCAAGTTTTGTCTAAGAAATTGTACCCTATTCGTCAAGATTTCGGCGAAAATCTCCTCCAATCACTCGCCGCAGTTCATAGTGCTTCTGAACTCGAGAAACGTTAATTGTGAGTGTTATTTAATATGTAAATTGTAACAATCTCGCCATTAAAAATATTAACTTCTGAACCATTAAATTATTCTCTCTCTCTATTTTCAGGAGGTAGCAACAGTCCAAGAGAAGATTGAAGAAGAAAAGAAAGTGAAAGAGGCAGCTGCAATAGAAGCCGCAAGGTTCGCGCGGCGGGAGGCGCGGGCCAAGCGTCTGGAGATGCACTTCAACGACATCTGTCCCGCGCTCATGCTGCCGCATGCGCAGAAACATTTGAGGAAAATCACTGATACTATTGAGCCTTTTGGTATGACCTTTTTTGGCAAAAAAAAAATTGAGACGAAAGTTCGACCTACATCCCTGTTTTGTTTGTGTCATGGGATCCTAGTTCTTTCCCACAAAATATGGGTTCCGTCGCTCATCCCTACCAATATTAATCAGGGTAGTAATATAGGTAACTTTGATATATTAGAATCAGCTTTAACTTTCTACCAAAATTACCTTGCAAGGATAAGAATCTATAGGAGTTCCTCGTGGCAAATTCTGCATCTTGTTGGTAATTTCAGGTGTACTTCTGGCAGACAAGTGTCCTATTGTTGTGGGCAAGGAGGGCGCGAAGATCTTAGCAGTGGAAGAACCGGAGCTTGCAGAAGCCAACGCAATGGGGGCGCTCATTGAACGACCCTCACTGGCATTACTGTTCAAGAAGATGCCTGATAAGGAGGGGGATATTATTGGTAAATATGTAATGATAATATACAATGTGGAGGCTACCATACAATAATACTCATAAACTTAATACAATATAATACATAATACAATTATATAAATAAAATAAAAAAGTCATCGTTGTACATTTTGTCGAGTTATTTATACTCGTACGGCAGTTGATTTACTGTCGTGAGTTCAGGTCTGTTATTTGTCCCATAGTAAAATTGTTCACAATGATGGTGAATGGTCTCCAACTTGTAAACTCTTGGTTCAACGAGTAATAACAAGGTGTGGAGGAGATAGCACTTGCGTTTTGTCGCCCTTAAATCTCTGTCTAGCTCTGTGGCTCCCAACCTTTTTTAGAGCAGGGACCACTTTGGTTTCTTTGTTGTTAGCAGGGATTAGAAGTCCAGAAGAAAATTCAACTACCCATTTAAACAAAAAAAAACTATAGTTTTTCAATTATTCTTCAAAATCAAAAGTTACCTACAAGCGTTTTCATAGAAAACAAAATTATTTAGATAGAAACTTAAAATTAGCTTGTATCAACGTTATTTCTGATTTGAGAAGATTTAAATTTACGGTCCCCAGGCTGGGAACCACTGGTCTAGCTAGATAGAAATCATTAATATAGTTCCCACCTCCCATCGAGATCAAGAACTTCGCAATAGCAAAAATAGTGCTACAGGGACGGGGTTATTATAACTGTATCATTGTTTCTGAACGTCACTTTACCCGAACGAGAAGTTAATCTCCTACTTTCCAAATAGAGCTGACCCGCCGAGCTCTCTGCGGAGACGGCTTAGCTGAAGACGACGATGCGCGAAAAAAGCTGCCCACAACAGAGCTCCGAGACGGCAACACAATAGGACTGTTCGTGCCCAAAGACCGGCATGAAAGGGCTGCGGTGTTGGATGTGCTGTTTCCTAAGGTGAGAACCTTGCGAGATATGGTCACAGTTAAACTGGTAATTACTCGTAGATGAAGATCGTAACAAATACCAATAATGATGAAAGTTGTAAATATCAACTTGTTGCATTGAACAATGCAGCCAGGTGAAGTTCTGCGAGAGTGAGATCATTATCAGCTTCCTGCCCAACGTCACGCTATCACTGACTCCCTTTTTTTTCATATCACTCCTCACATAATCCATGATATCTATCCTTGGTGCCTAACAATTTTTTTTTAACTTCTTTTGTTTCTGCAAAAATTAAATAACATTTAAAAAAAATGTAGCCCAAGAAATACTTATTCCGCATTTCTTTGACGTGTTATCACTGACAGGAATATAACTTGCAAGATGTGGCTGTATGAAGGGAACACCTACATTTAGCTTTTTATATATGTATTGCCTTACAACCAATTCTGGGAATTCAGGCCCTTACAGCCCTTACACTTTCCGATCCCCAGATGGTAAGCTCAGTAGTGGAGCCGGCCCCACCAGCAGAGCCGCCACACATCCTCATCATGTTCGGCGCGTGGCAGCGGCGCGCCGTGCTGAACATGGCCAGCCTGCCCAAGGTGGCCTCCCGCCTGCTGCGCTACGGGTTCTTCGCAGACCCCAACCTCGAGGAGCCTAGGCTCTTGTGCAAGAATGTTGATCAGTACGATCAAAGGCCGGAGAAAGATTAGTAAGTTCACCTTTCTGTGTGTGTCCTCTTTATGTGAGTTTAAATGTTTGTGAACGCACCCACGGCACAGGAGTAATTCCTAGTGTGGAGCCTGTTGTTTCTAAATACAGGGTGAAGTAAATTATTTAGAGAAACTTCGCAAGTACGATGGTTATCGATATTGGTAAATTTAAAGGTTATGGCGCATCGGAACACTCCGTCGGTCACTGCACAGTAGCAATTTAAAGGTTATGGCGCATCGGAACACTCTATGGGTCACTGCGCAGTAGCAATTTAAAAGTTATGGCGCATCGGAACACTCCGTGGGTCACTGCGCAGTAGCAAATTAAAGGTTATGGCGCATCGGAACAGTCCGTGGATCACTGCGCAGTAGCAAATTAAAGGTTATGGCGCATCGGAACACTCCGTGGGTCACTGCGCAGTAGCAAATTCATGTGACAGTGGGATTGAGGAGGGTGTACTGCGCAGCGAAACGAACTATATCTAATAACGGAAAAATTCTACACCTTTAATTTCATGTTGACCTCGGAGTCTGCTGTTATTGCCTGTCGATTGTTGTTGCTCATTACATATCGATACCGTTTACGTCTGTTGAGATTCGCTAATTCATTTAATTTCACCGCAAATGTCACTTGGCAAAATTGCGTCTGATAAATCCGCCTGCTGCCCAGTGTGAGTGCGGCACCCCTGAATCTGAACCCCTCCAGGACATGACATACACAACTCATTATTTGTCATCCAAACTTAACATGTAAGTATGCAAAATTTCAGCTCAATCGGAAACTGGGAAGTGAGTTAACTTTTTTTCATAGTTACCGGTGAATCTAATAAAAACGTGTTAAATAGAAAGAAAGTACGGTAATAATTTCCTATAGTTTAAAAAAAAACTAAAAACACGCTTTATTTATTAACCGACGAAAATTTTTTTTTCCTGTTCTCAGCAAACCCTTTCATTTGATACCATTATCATGAAAATGCATAAAAAATAACTAGTCCGCCATATTTGATTTAGAATGACGTCACTTAGCTAACCATGCATTGTCATCGGTCCTAGATAAGTGTGCGATGTTTCAATCCCAGCCGACGTTTTCGTGGGTGAAAATCACGTTCAAAGATTTAATTACATAGATACATACCAAGCTAATATAAAAGCGACTACACTTACATTATTCCTAAATACTTCCACAGCTGCGAGACCATAGTCCTGATGATAGCAGTAGGCCTGGCCGAGCCGGAGCTGGCAGAACCTGAGGAACTGTTCCCCGAGGGTCCCCCGGAGGACCTGCTGACCCTGGGCCCGCTGCACGTGAGCGCCGACCACGTGGTGGGGCAGGAGGAGTGCGCGCGCTTCTTCCCACCAGGGTACAGCGAGCCCGAGAAGAAGCCCAAGTCGAAGAGTAAGAAGAAGAAGAAGGTAAGACCGGATCAAGAGACTTGCATTTTGTTGTACAGTCAGATCTTTCAAATATTAATAAATAAATGTTTGTAAACCATGATCTTCATTCTATTGTGATACTCACTGCCAGCACTGACTTGACTATTGTATCCAATAAGCCTGATATAGTGGTGGTGGACCGAATCGAGAGGCGTACAATGATTGTTGACATAACCGTCTCGCATGACGAGAAACTCGTGATAGCCAAGAAAGATAAGCAAAACCAGTGTCTTGACTTGGCTCACCAGGTTGTCGACATTTGGGATGTAGACTCAGCGATCATTGTACCGATAGTCGTGTCAGCCAATGGCTTAATAGCCACGAGTCTCAAACACCTCAGGAGGCTCTAGTTAGGCGGCTGGATCAAGGCCTTGATTCAGAACACAGTACTCTTGGATACTGCTCGTATTATGAGGAGGTTCCTCTCTTTGGAGCTCTGAACGCCGGATAGCTTGGACCCTGTTTCCGATACCGGTGTGTTACTATAGACGTACGGCGAAGTGCCACCGGTTCATAGTGGACATCCCATCCATGCGCACAAAGCGTTTTGAGAAAACATTCATTGTGCGTACAGCTAGGGAGTGGAATTCCCTACCGGAGTCTTGTGTTTCCTGATAGCTACAACCTGGGAGTCTTTAAGTCAAGAGTGAAAATGAGTTACCGTACCCCCGGGCACTCAGGCAGGGAAGGAACAGGGGTGGGTTTTAGTCAGTAAGAGTCTGACACGCCCTCCCGCTCCACCCAGAGCGGAAGAAGTCATTGGATGATTTCCCACGCCCCAAAAAAAAAAAAAAAAAGGCAAGCGTGCTCCATCTCCGACCACATCATCGCTTACCATCAGGTGAGATAGTGGTCAAGCAGATGTTTTTTTTATCTGTTTTATGTTGAAATATTTAAAAATGTAAATCGTGTGTAAAGAAAATGAATATACAAAAAAAATATTGGTACGAGTATGTTAGAATAGCAGCATATTATCCCTTACATGCTACAGAATAAAAACGGCTTTTCAAAATAGGAACACGGCACGGCAATCGTTATTGGTACACGACTGGTCATTTGTTATTTTCGTCAACCAATCACCACTTCCCAAATAGACCATTTTCACTACATACGAGGTTTGGTAACTAAAAAATTACATCTACCTTTCTATCTCCAGAGACGTCACGCAAGCAAAGAAGAGAACGCAGAAGAAGCACCGGACCGCACTCAGAGCACAGAGAACCCCGACGCCGAGACGAACGGGGACAACGAGAACGGGGACGACGGCGAGGACAACGGGGACGCCGAGGAGAATGGGGACGACGGGACCGAGAGCGAGGAGAACGGGGAACAGCATGCCGATAAGGCCACGTCTCCTCCCCCTGCGACGCCGCATTAGGTGCTTGGACACTGTGACGTGGGGAATAAGAATGAAAATGATAAAAGGTTTCTGAATTGAGTAGGTATGCAGCGACATCTATGACACCACATACGAACTAAAACCACACAAATCCTGCATCGCGCAAGCAGTTCTCCGCGCGATTTGAACATAATATACAACAGTCCGAAATCAACCTTCGGGCAGTTGCCCGGACCAGACACAACACCCGTCTGGTCGGAGGATCCTCCCTTTTCAATGGAGGTTTGCACCCTGTTCTGCATACATCTAAACTAGTGACCCCGAAGTGATATAAACACGCAACCTTCTGATAATAATTTGTTAATAAGAACGTGTCAAACTCTACTTTAAGGGCCTTCTCGCGGTCCAGTGGCGCCCTCATTGAATAAAAAATCGTAGCATAGCACAGAAAATAAATATTAAAAAATCCAACTTCACGTTTGTTACAAAGTTTCGTATCCAAAGTAGTAGGCAAAAGTATCAGAAACGGCCGTTTTTGGCACTTTTGCCTACTACTTTGGATACGAAAAATTTTGAGACCTGTTTTAACAACATAAAAATTCTTTATCCTCTTTGTAACAAACGTGAAGTTGGATTTTTTAATATTTATTTTCTGTGATAAGCTGCGATTTTTTATTCAATGAGGGCGCCACTGGACCGCGAGAGGGGCCTTAATGCCAAAATTTGACAGGTTTTCAAGCTAAAATAGAGTTTGAGAATACTAAACTTCAGAAGTCGGGGTTAGTGCTTCCCCATGGCGACCAAGTGGCAGTTCACATAATACGGTGCTCTTAGTTTTGGATTTTTGGAAAAAAGCCAAGTATACTATTTTAGATGAATGCGGAACAGGGTGTAAAGTCCTGCAAACCTCTTTTAAAAAGGGATGATCCTCCGACCAGACGGGTGTTGTGTCTGGTTGGGTACAATGGTGGATTTGGGACTGTTGTATATGTTAAAATCGCGCGGAGAACTCTGCTTGCGCGATGCAGGACTTGTGAGTTTAGTTCGTGAATACGTGGCGTCATAGATGTCGCTACAATATGCTTAGAAAGGACAGTCGAAAATTATGTTTTAGTTAAGCTGGTTGTTCTAATGTAAGAATTGAAGTTGGATAAGTTTAAAGCATCTATTACGTATACAAACAATAATCGATAATTATATGAAAAGTGAAGCTAAGCTATTTATGACTTGTTTAGTTTAAGATTATTTCTAAAATAATTATATAATCTGTATTAAGAACAAGAGGTGTTATTTGCATTTCAGTTATGGTTCTATTATCTGTAAAACAGTTAAATAAAACAACATATAATAATATTCTAAAATTTGTATTTTCATTTATTTATAAATAGTCAATTATAATATATTTGTATTAACAATAAAGTAAATGAGTAACGACTTAACTGATAGGTGGAGGGGGAATATCTTACAGTGCGGGGGCACCTCACACTACTGAGTCTTTTCGGTTCCTGAAACAAACAAAATTCATATGAAGTAACTTGGAGAAAGAATGACCTATACTTGATTTCATAATTCGTGATAATTTCAATTTATCGCCATCCACTCTACTATCGAATTTAATAGTATGCATTTTAACTCTTTGCACGTCTGGCGGACACATGGTGGGCGAGACACAATTAAAATCTAATGTGTCTGCTAATTGGACGAGCCACGGGTTATGTAGATTTTTAGTGACCATTTGTATTAAAATACTTTAAAAAAAGTTTCGAGTTGCAATTGAATTTGAACTCTGTCATGTATGGCAAAGAGTTTGTTGTTCAAAAATTTGACAATTATCTCGAATTATGAATTCAAATCGTTTTGTATTTAGACTTTAGGGACTTTATCTTACCATTAATTGCTACATTACTATATCAATCCCCATAGACTGTTAAACTAAGCTGATCAGCATCAGGCGGAACTCAAACTCGTAACCTCTCGCTCGACAATAAGTAGCTTAAAATTTTTAGGCTACACGTATTCTTTACAAAATAGGCGTCTTGTAAGTTTGTTCAACTACCTTGTTGGTCCAGTGGTCGAAAGCGCTACTGTAGAGCATGAGATTTTGAGTTCGATTCCCAGTTTGGGCATAGATGTTGTTTCTATCAGGTATTTCTCAGAAGCAGCCCAGAGTCGTAGGGAGTTATTGGAGGCCAATGCTTGGGGGAGGCCTGTGTGCTGCCGTGGACGTCTTTCGGCTGAAATGATGATGATAATGATGAGTGTAGAGCAGTATTTCTAAACCCCCCATAGGTTGCGACCTACAGGTGTCTGCAGGTCCATCCAATATTCGCTCACAACCTATTTCTTTTCTTTTGAGAGTGGGAAACCATCAGATAACTTCTCCCGCTCTGGGTGGAGTTGAGGGCGTGGCAGACTCTTACTGACTAAACCCTACCCGTGTTCCTTCAGTTGTCTCTGCCAGGGTCGCGGTAGCACTTTGAAACACTCCCGCGACCCTGGGCTCACAACCCGTTGAAGCGAATATTAGATGGGCCTGTGTGTGTTTGGGTTTGTGCTCGGTTGTGCGCACTATGCTCGTCCCAATCCATAAATATAACTAAGTTTATTGTGCACCTGTCCCTTCGAATAATACAGGAATGATACAAATTCGCCAAGATATTGTGAGCGAAAATAGCCTTTCATACAATATAAATAGGGGCTATAGTCGTTCATACTGTATGTAATCGTCTCGTACCAGCCGTCTGTGTAATAGACTCTAACAGGTAAGACATAGGGGCTATAGTCGCTCGTACCATATGTAATGGTTGTCGTGGTGCGGCGCACGCATGACGCCGACGCCTCCTCCCAGCCGTCGGTAGTTCATCGCGCCACATAACCGCCACTGGTTTGATTCTGGGTCGAACACCTGTAAACAATACACAATTAGATACTAGATTAGATTAACAGCCGCGAAAAATATATTTAAAAAAAAAACATTTTTTAAACAAGTTATTAATTTCAAATAAAAAATTTGAAAATGATGCTGTTGCTTTTTTTCAAAGACTTTCCTTCCCTACACACTCGTATATAATTTCAAGTGATTGTAGTCCAAAGCGTGATGTAGATCGAAGGCTAGTGCTCACCTCTATAGACTTAAGGTAGGCGGTCCCGTCGAAGCCGCCGACGGCGTACAGCTGTCCGTTGACGACGGCGAGCCCCACGCCGCTGCGCCGTGACGTCATGGCCACGACGGGCGACCAGCTGTCCGTGTGCGGCTCGTACCTGTCAACAGATGGATAAATCCATTTCATTCATAATTCATTTTTGGGGTGCCGTACACGAAGGGTCCAAACGGAGCCCTATTGCTGTCACTCACGTGTCCGTCTGTCTGTCTGTATGTCTGTCACAAAATTTTGTTCCGAAGAATTTTTTAACTTCCCATTGACCTATGAACTTGAAATTTGGTGATAATGTTTATTACGTATATTTTAACAACAAATACCAAAATATTGATTTCTCTCGAAGGGTCCAAACGGAGCCATTGCTGTCATTCACGTGTCCGTCTGTCACAAAATTTTGTTCCGAAGAATTTTTTAACTTCCCATTGACCTATGAGCTTAAGATTTATAGTATACATGCGCATAGGCAAAGGTGCTGAGCTGTTCGCTTGCAAGCATTATTCCGAACAGTGATAATGTCTATTATTACGTATATTTTAAAAAGAAATACCAAAATATTGATTTCCCTCATGTGGTACGAAACCCTAAACGTGCGAAGTCAGACTCGCACTTGACCGGTTTTTCTTGACATGAGTAAAGCCTTTGAGTTCGTCGATCATAAACTATTTCTAAGCTAATTGAATAAATATGGCATAAGGGGACAAGCAAACGTTTGGTTAAAATCATATATTAGTAAAAATCGTCTATTTGTACAAATATCTAAAGTTACCGATGGAAACAAAATAGAATAAAAAAAACGCATTAGGAGTCCCTCAAGGCAGCGTGATGAGATCGTTTCTATTTCTATTATATATAAATGACCTTCCCAGTGCAACACACTCTTAACTAATTCTATTTACTGATTATACGACACTTATAATTAAGTGCAATGACAAATATAAATTATAAAATGAAAATGAATCAATGGCGCACATAATAAGCTGGTTAAAAAATAACTACTTAAAAATCAAAATAAATAAAACCACTTCTTTCGCGGACGCCATTCAAAACTATAAGTTTTTATGCGTATGTGTAAGTGATATGCATGGTTTCAAGGCCGGATCCAGAATATGTTTTTTGGGGGGCACAAGGGCCAGCTAAGTAGGCAAGAATTGTGTCCCTAGTATTATTGCACTACCTTTTTGGGATTACTTTTTATCAATGACAATGCCGGTTTTAGCCGGCGCGGGGTCTTTAGAAAAGTCTACAATACTGTGTTCCTTGGTAGAAGTTGTTTTGTTTTATACGAATGCATGGTTTGTATGACGACTCTAGCTGCGACCACCAAGACTCGAAGCGGCTCCGTGCTCTATATATGAAAATCTGTTGTACAATATACTCACCGCTCAGCAGAGGACAGCTCAGTACAGTCATCGCGGCCGCCCACAGCGTAGATCTGTCCATCGAACACGGCACAGCCCAGGTGCTTGCGGCGCGTGGACATGGGCGCCACGGGCGTCCACTTGTTGCTCCGCGGGTCGTATCGTTCTACTGAGTTGAGTGGTGCCTGCCCGTCCGAGCCTCCTACGGCGTATAGCTGACCTCCAAGCACCGCCACGGCGACGCCAAGACGTCTTGTTGTCATTGCGGCTACCTGAGACAGAAACGCTAAAAACTTAATATGTATGTTTTGAAAATCAGTTACTACTAAAATAGCTGGAAAACAATACCAAACAACGTTCAAGAAAGGCGAAGCGAACAACATTAAAAATTATCGCACAATATCCATTTTATCAGTGTTCACAAAGGTCTTTGAATCCTTTATGTATCCTATTTTAACATCACATTTCAAAATAAAGCTAGCTTCCCAACAGTATGGATTCTGCACACAAAGATCCACAACGAGTAACAAACCCTTTTTGTTAATGGCCTTAGCAGATTTATTGACTCTCGCAAACAAGTCTATTGACACAGACTTTAGCAGTGCCTTCGACAAGGTAGACCACAAGATCCTACTCCAAAAAATATCAAACCTCCGGCATATTCGTCATCTTCTCCAGTGGCTCAAATTTTACCTGACCGGAAGGAAACAATACGTCGTAGTAAAGAGGCATCAATCACTCTTTTACTATTCCACTCCTGGAGTTCCACAAGGCTCTCATATGGGTCCGATATTGTTTCTGATATTCGTCAACGACATTGTAAACTGCATCAAGCACAGTGAATGTTCACACTTTGTAGACGATGTCAAGTTCTACAAAGAA
The DNA here is from genome assembly GCA_951329385.1 of Polia nebulosa. Taxonomy (NCBI): domain Eukaryota; kingdom Metazoa; phylum Arthropoda; class Insecta; order Lepidoptera; family Noctuidae; genus Polia; species Polia nebulosa. The sequence goes on along the minus strand of OX589592.1, from coordinate 2,102,701 downwards.
TTAAATTCACCCATAGATATATTTCTATTGCAAGAGGATTTAAACTCAGTATATACAATATATGGTGTATCCAGAACAGGATGACTTAACGCTGAAAAGTTTTACCAGATGACCTTCACTAAGAAACGGAATAGGGATGTTTGGATCTGTTCTAGTACTCAACTGTATAAAAGATTTCCAGTTTGGTAACTGTGTTCCAGGTGGCAGATGTTTTGCCAGAGCCATGAAGTGTGTGCAAACCTTACTATAATGATACATGTGCGTCACCTTGGTCCAGCGGTTCTCCTTGGGGTCGTAGCGCTCCACGTGGTTGAGGCACTGCACGCCGTCCTGGCCGCCCACCGCGTACAGTGCGCCCTCCAGTACCGCCACGCCTACCGAAGTGCGGCACGACGACGTCGGCGCCACAGACCCGCACCACTGGAACACACAAATATATGAAATGGTTTAAAACAGTGTCGTTGTTAGTTTCGTACTCACTGAATCATGCAATGAATTTTGATACTGTTTAAATAGAAAGAGCGATGAAGGCCGCGGTCATGAAGTCAGCCGCCGCCCCGCCACCTGCTGACGTCGTGGGCGACATAGCGGTGCTGGGGGGGGGGGGGTGCGGCCTGCCGAGCCCCGCGCCCCGGATCAAGCGAGTCATTGCGACGTCCCGTCCCGAACTGCAAGCGTAGCTTAACCTGATGGATCGACTCTTGCGGCTGTTATTACTTTAGCCACGAGCTCCTCCAAGTTTACCGTATTGCATTACTCCCTGTTTATTCTTTTTTTCAAAATTTATGGATTCCATTCGATTCAACTAAGGATGTTATTACACCAATCGATCAATGCTAGAATGCATTAGTCGACGTCGATCAATGATTTCTATTACACCAATCGGTCGACCGTCGATCGACGATAGGGTATGGGGGACCGTAAGGAACGGAATGGTAGAATAAGTTAGTCGACGTCTATCGATAGTTTCTACTAAGTACACCAATCAATAGACCGTTAATCGATGGTAGAATGGATTAGTCAACGTCGACCGGTCGATTATTTATCGACCGGTATCCATCGATCAAACACATGCCTATCAAAAATAAAAAAAAGATCAGCCAAAGCTATTACAGATCAGCCAAAGCTATTACAGATCAGCCAAAGCTATTACAGATCAGCCAAAGCTATTACAGATCAACCAAAGCTATTACAGATCAGCCAAAGCTATTACAGATCAGCCAAAGCTATTACAGATCAACCAAAGCTATTACAGATCAACCAAAGCTATTACAGATCAGCCAAAGCTATTACAGATCAGCCAAAGCTATTACAGATCAACCAAAGCTATTACAGATCAGCCAAAGCTATTACAGATCAACCAAAGCTATTACAGATCAACCAAAGCTATTACAGATCAGCCAAAGCTATTACAGATCAACCAAAGCTATTACAGATCAGCCAAAGCTATTACAGATCAGCCAAAGCTATTACAGATCAGCCAAAGCTATTACAGATCAGCCAAAGCTATTACAGATCAGCCAAAGCTATTACAGATCAGCCAAAGCTATTACACTAATCAATCAACGTCGATCGATGGCATCGATTGACTATCGATCAATTGGTGTAATAACACCCTAATATTTTCCAAAAATCCATTATGCCAGTATAGCCTTGCGTTTGATCATAATGTCATAGTTTCGAATTTTATTATCCACACCCACTTAAAAACTCACCCTGTTTACAAATTACAACAAAAACGTAAATATTATAGGAAAGCTTCGATGGCACCTATCACAAGAACATTCTCAACATGATGTTATGACAACTCACTAAAAAATTCTTGAAAAATTGATTACATGTAAAAATTTAAAAACACATTCCAAAACAAATCTTACGACTAGTGAAAATACGAACTGTTGTCATTTAAATAAACAGCTCTTTCATGGATGCGTTCATTTTACATTCAAATAAGACCTAATACCTTCTGACCAGCGAGCGTCTCATTGATACCATAAAAAAAACCAGCCTAGTGCGTATCGGACTTCGCACACTTACAGGGTTCCTTAACAAATGAGGGAATTATCAAAGAAAAAATCTGATTTATCAATATATTGGTATTTGTTAGTAAAATATATGTAGTAATAAACCTTATCACCACAAGTTCAATTCTGAAAATGAGTTACTGTACCTCTGGGCACTCAGGTAGGGAAGGAAGGAACAGGGGTGGGTTTTAGTCAGTAAGAGTCCGACACGCCCTCCCACTCCACCCAGAGCGGGAGAAGTCACTGGATGATTAAACAACCCTCAAAAAAAAAAAAAAAGGGTCAATGAGACGTTAAAATATTCTTCGGAAAAAAAAATTGGGACAGACGACGGACTGACAGACACGTGGGTGACAGCAATAGGGCTCCATTTGATCCTTCGAATGCGAAAACCCAAAAACTACTAATCATACTTCTCAAGATGATGCAACATACCTGATTAGTCTGCGGGTCGTAACGCTCAATGCTGTTGAGGTAGGACTGTCCGTCGTGGCCGCCCACGGCGTACAGCAGGTCGTGCAGCACGGCCACCCCCACGCCGCAGCGTCTCTTGGACATGGGCGCCACCATCTTCCACTCGGAGGTCTGGGGGTCGAAGCGCTCCACTGAGGCTATGGCGTCGCCGCTACACCACCCACCCACGGCGAATAGGACTTCTCCTGGAACGAAGCATCACTTCATTTGACTACGAGTATTTATTATACAACAGGTAACATCAACATCATCATAAATTCGTCCAGTAAACACAGGATCTATCGTTGTAACGTTATCCAGCACATCGCCACAACAACTGTTCTTGAATTACCTATGTTTACCGGATTTTCAGGACCTTCGTCCTACGTTTAAAAGGCGCTTGGACTTTAGGGAAAAAAAGACCGGAAGGGAGTGTGAGAATTGTACCACTAAAAAACTTTTACAAAAAAAACAAGCGACTTCCAAGAAAAAAAAATCACTACAATAAGAATAAGAATAATTTATTGTTAAAGAAATTACATTCAATGCATTGGTTCCTGAAACTCACACTAGGATTCCCTGTATCGTGAGTTCCAGGCTACTTCGTTCCGTTTACATTTTTATTGTTACACAGATAATAATTACATCCGATACAATAAACTAAATCTAATATAATCTGCTCGTTACATAAAAAAATAAAAAACAACCGACTTCCAAAAAAAATACACTAAAAATTTAAAAATAACTTTAATTTCGGAAGTCGGTGTTTGTATTTTATTTCTTCGATATTTGACACCGACTTCCGAAATTAAAGTTATTTTTAAATTTTTAGTGTATTTTTTTTGGAAGTCGGTTATTTTTTTTGGAAAAAAGTTATTTTTCGCTTTTTAGTTGTTATACCTCAGAACTAAAATCCCCAATAACATGGAACGTGGAATTTAAACATTTGGAGAACACAAAAACGTCATCAAGATATGCCTATTTTTCGTTATTGTTCAGTTTCTCAAAAAGCGCTAAAGCAATTTCGATAAAATTTATATGGGACCATCTCGGGAGTATATTCTTTCGAATAAAAAAAGAATTTTGAAAATCGGTCCACAACTGACGGAGAAATGCGCGGACAAACATAAAAAAAAAAAAAAACATACAGTCGAACATAGAACCTCCTCCTTTTTCGAAAGTCGGTTAATAAAATAAAAAGGAATACACAAAGAAAACAGTAGGTATATGGTATGCATATGTGTGAATGTTGTGTGTGTGTTGGGAGGTGAATTACAACAATCGTGTTGGTGTGGGAGAGTGTGTCTGAATGTTATACCTGTTGTTTATGGAAGTTTGTGTTATATAGTAATAAATATATAATTGTAAATATATAAATGTATATGTAAGTACTATCAAAGTGAGCTACGTACATTTTTTTCAACTAAACTACGTAACTAACTAACTAAAACTACAATATCAAAAAATAACTTTAATTTCGGCAGTCAGTGTTTGTATTTTATTCCTTCGTTATTTGGAACCGACTTTCGAAATTAAAGTTATTTTTTAGTGTATTTTCTTTCTTGGAAGTCGGTTGTTTTTTTTTTGCAATTTTTTTTTTTAAATTTCACTATTCCCAATAACATGGAATATGGAATTTTAACATACTTGTAATTGGAGAAAACCAAAACGTCATCTATGTATACGTATTTTTCGTTTTTTTTTTTCAGCTTATCAAAAAGTGCTGAAGCAATTTCGATAATATTTATATGGGACCACCTCGGAAGTATATTCTTTCGAATAAAAAAGTTTTTTGAAAATCGGTCCACACCTAACAGAGAAATCGGTGGACATACAAAAAATAAAAGAAAAAAAACATACATACATCCTCCTTTTTCGAAGTCGGTTAAAACTACTCCGGCGATCACCATCAGCGTGGAACATGGAAGGGGTACCGTGATCTCTTAAATAACACCCCGGAACCCCCTGTGTAAAACAAAGCCCTGGGGAGACTATAAAGGTATCTTCCCTCACCTCGCTGTGCACGGCAGCAACTGGTTCCTGTGACCGTTTCCTGGGATCACTCGGTGGGCGGACAGTCTCCACTGTCAACGCCCGCGACCCCATAATAGTTCAGGCGGGGTTTCGGCGTTTTAGGCAACGAGGCGGTTACCTCCTCGACGCCAACTTCTCTGAGCTAATGTTCGATGTCTACTTTTTTGTTACATTTCACGTTTCTAAAAATTGTTTTCTCATATGTCTTTAATCATAAACAACGTAAAATAATAGTACCCAGTAGTAACAAGGCCTACTGCTCGCCAGAGATCGCCAGAGTCACGTTTTCATCACATTGCAACTATCTTTTAGGAAGTTGTTTTATTGCACTACAGTTTATTTAATTTGGTTTAGTGTTTATGCTTGAGTTCGTTTTTAATGGCATAATTGAGTGTGCTAGCTAACAAGTGGCGGATTATTTAATTTTATAATTATATTTTAGACGACATATATTTATTTTTCTGTTTTACATATTATGTTAAGATTGTTGCATATAATTATATAGATTCAAGTTCTTCAAACTTAACAGACAGATGTGTTGCTGGGGAGTTTGTTGGCCTGGCTTCACAGCTAAAACACTAGGAAGTGGTGACGGGCGGGCGTTTTGGGGGACTGTCTTTATGTAGAACTTTGACGTTCAAAAAGTGCTGGCTCTCAGCCTAGTTTGAATAAATGACTTTTGATTTTATGCAAAACCAAGCAAGCATTAAATCTTCCTATCTGCCAACTCACCTCTTCTCGTTGGCTTCCTGGGCCGTGTTCGGGGCCCCTGCATGAGCGGCCTCTCCTGGGGCAGCAGCAGGTAGTTCTTGGCCTCGTCCAGCAGGTCCCGGCAGGCGTCGTCTGACCGGATGAGCAGCTCGGACGACACGGTGCCCACCAGGAACTTGGGGCTGAGGAGGGGGAGGCGGACGTGTTGTAGGACCTGAAATTGCATACATGATAAAAGTTATTTGAAGTTTCGTACTATAAAGTTTCTGGTAAAGTTTAAAGTTCCAGATGATTATTTATGATACAGATTAGGTTCCATTTTTTTTAATCTGAAAGTAATGCAGTCAATTTAAATATACCCATACTATTGTTATGTTACCTGTGCCAGGTGCTGTCTTCTCTCGGCCACGTTGTACTTGACCCAGGACATGACTGCCTGGAAGGTCTGTTCCTCAGAGCGCACGTTGAGCTCGTCTGAGGACACTATGTCGATCAGCTGCGCGGCTGGCAGCAGTAGGAACTCTTCGCTTTCCATTACCTACAAGAGGTCACGTGGGTACAGTTTAGTAAGATATAGGTGATTTAATACCAATGGAGTTATAGAAGTATGTACGCGATTTTTTTTTTAATTTAGTCATTTATGGCTTTATTTGACCTAATTGTGGAAAGCTCAAAAGGAGGTGATATTTCTATTTTAATCCTAATAATACTTTTTCTTTTCCTGAGTTTTGAAAGGTCACACAGAGGGCCGGAAGTGTGAGCGGATTTGGTTCACGACTTGACTGCGAGGTCAGCTATAAAAGCTACTGAAAATTTCTGGTAAACAAAACTACCTGAATATTTGCTTTCTTATTCATGTAATTTCGAGGAGGAGGAGCTCGTGGCTAAAGTAATAACAGCCGCACGGGTGGATCCATCAGGTTAAGCTACGCTTGCCGGGGTTGGTCCGTGGATGGATGACCATCTTTACATACCGAGACTCCTCCGTGCCTCGGAAAGCACGTTAAGCCGTTGGCCCCGGCTGTCAATCGTGGATCTTTGACAGTCGTTACGGGTCGTCAGAAGCCCGAAAGTCTGATATCCAGTCTTACCAAGGGGTATCGTATTACCCAGTAGCTGGGTTGTGGAGGTCAGATAGGCAGTCGCTCCATGTAAAATACTGGTATTCAGCTGCATCCGGTTAGACTGGAAGCCGACCCCAAGATAGTTGGGAAAAGGCTAGGCAGATGATGATTCATGTAATTTCGAAATAATATATTTTATGCCTACCACTACCACACTTACAGTTTATTTTCCGCTACAACTTCCATATTTTCTATACATTTCAAAAGTAAAATTACGTCAAGATCTAACAGCTAAACATGTACCTCTGGAAAGTTCTGTTGTGTGAATTTGTCAGCGATCCGCAGTAGTTCTCTGCAGGAGTGCGTGTCGGCGAAGGCACGGATGCCGAGGCAGTTGGAGCAGTCCAGCTGCCGTTTGAGGAACTCGCAGCAGACGTCCTGAATCTCCTGCAGCTGCAGCAGGCAGGCGGCGGGCAGTAACGCCTGGAAGATAGCAGGTCTATGTTAAACTCCGGTTCCTGGAAGCCTTATTTATAATCAGTCTGCTGTTAATTCAGTCATGTAAGCTTTGCAGTTACTTGGCGAAACTTCACAGATTTGACGGAGAATAGTAAATATTGTGACACGTCTGTGAAATTTCACCACGTTAATTCAAAAAGGCCCTGTATATATTGGTTTGTAATTATTTAACAACAGATTCTCGTTCCTGAAGTTTAAATTACTATCCTCAGTCTAGCTTGGGGTGCAGAGCTAAGAAAGAGGGTAAGAAAGTCCATAATGGCGACGCGACGTTGCCAGCAAAGGCGAAAAGCGACGCGGTACAAACAGATAAAGCAAAATTTATGAAGCATACCACGAGGCGTGACTATAATAAAATGTACGGACGACGAGGTGACATGTCACGAACAGAGGCACGGACCGCACCTCTAGCCGCGTTTGTTTCGCCAAAACTCGTGGCCAAGCCGTGAAGCTTCTCTGTCTCCACTGTCCATGGAGTATCTTGCACATTCTTCTCCATAGAGATCTACACTTTGGAGCGTGCAGCTTCATCTTTTTAACCGACGAAAAAAAAGGAGGAGGTTCTCAATTCGACCATATATACATTTTTTTCTTTTTTCTTTTTTGTGTATGTTCAGCCCTCACTCTGTCATTTATGAACCGATCTTGATGATTATTTTTTTGTTAGATACGGTATACATCAAGGGTCGCCCCATATCAAGGAAATCAGATGATAATGGAATCCTGATAAAATTGAGAGAAAACCTCGAAAATTGTGGGCACGTTTAGCGTTTCTGTACGTATGTTCGGCCCTCACTCCGTTGTTTATGAACCGATTTTGATGATTCTTTTTTTCTAAGATAGGGTATACCTCAAGGGTGGTCCCATGTCAAAGACATTAGGATCTGATCATGGAATCCTGATAAAATTGAGAGAAAACCTCGAAAATTGGGCACGAATATTGTTTCTGTTTACATTTCATAACTTAATCAGGTATTTGTATTTAGGAATCATCACATCATGAAACTGAGCTGATGATGGAAACCATACCTTTCCTAAACAATAGAAGTTAGATATAAAAAACTGGTTTTAGTGACAGATACCACTTAACATGCTTTGAAGAAAAGACGTCTTTAGAATATTGGAGGTAACCTCAACTGGTCAATATCCTGGGAACCTCATGGAACTGGGAACCATTCTGGTTACATCATCAGCTCAGTGCCAAGAGGAATGATGAAGGATTAGAAATTAGCCTCCGAGTATTAAAAGATGATGCGAGTCACAAAAAATCATAAAATAAAAAATGTTGCTTTTAGTTCTTTTTCGTCGGTTGAATTTAACAAAAAATTCAACCGACGAAAAAGAACTAAAAGCAAAAAATAAATAAACCTTTTAAGTTTTGAGTATTGAGCTTATTTACCTACATAAAATATCAAATTTTATATAAACTAATTTTTAGTCGGCGCTAAATAATAAAAATTATTAATTACCTACATCTAGCCTTCTTCATTTCTACGTACATGTAAAATTTTGTTAGATATTTAATAATCAGATTGTTGTTTGGCGCCGAATCAAAATTAGTTTTTATAAAATTTGATATTTTATGTAGGTTAATAAGCTCAATACTCAAGAGGTTTATTTAATTTTTTCCTTTTTAGTTCTTTTTCGTCGGTTGAATTTTTTGTTAAAAAGTTTTTTTAACTAACCGACCTTGACAATTCAAAGGTGCCTGTAAATGGTCTATTTGGTCAAATGCTTTCGATTTGATTTATGATTTCATACGAACTGACCTGCACATTGCTCTCCTCCACCACTATGTGCGCGGTGTAGCAGAACTCCACCAGCTGCTCCATGGCCTGCTCGTCCACGTCGCGGATGGTGACCTCGGTGGCGCGTGACTCCGCCAGCTCGCCCGTGAACATCGCTCGGAAGTACGGGCTGCATGCTGATAGGATCACCCTGGGAACGGACAGAAATTGTTCACAGGCAATTGATAGTACCGTAAAATTGCGAGTGTGCTTGCAACAACCCATACGGTAACAGCGTGGTGGTTTATGGCCACTCCTTGTCACAGAGGAGGCCTCTGCCCCAGCAGTGGGAATGTCGTAGGATGATTATGATTACCCTTGCACTTTCGTTCGCAGGGCGCTGTGTGTGCTGCACTTACTGTATCTGTCTAGCTGTAAGTTTTCCTAATATAAATAAAATAAACTATTTAGTGTCGATTTGTAGGAGCGCGAATGCGAAAAGACGGATTGCTTTAATCAGTTTTCGGTTGAAATTAAACGCCGGGTTGAGGCTATGTGAATAAAGCATACTGAAATTCCGAACATTCATGTATTGTCTTTGTCAACTTAAAGAGCCCTGACACCCATTCATTCATATGTTTGGTGTCAAAAATGTTTAATCCTGTTTAATTTTACTATTTATTACATTTATGTTTTGTTAGTCATTATTCTCACTGTAACAAGGAGTGTATAGTCACAGTATAATTATGGACAGTGTGGAAACTAAGCCTATTTAATGAAATAATTACCTACGCTCCATTAGAGAGTTAGGGTTGTCACTCTTAATGTTTGCAAAAAATTTCTATGGAAGATGATTCACAGCTGCTGCGCACTTTGAAAAAAAAAGGAACAAAATGGCGGCGGGTCGGATATCCCACAAAGGTCCGAACCCCTTAAAGTGTTTTATTGGAACGAAGTTCTATAACGCGGCTTGCGGTAGGAGTTGACTGGGAGAAATAGTCACGCAAAAATGAGTTAGTGCATGTTATTCCATGCCACTTTCTTCTTTGGTCAAAATGTAAAAAAACGTATAACGTGACCACTCGTCTCGACCCGGCAGCCGCAACTGCGAACACCGCGACTAGGAGTGCACGATATAAATCGATATTTCGTAAAATATCGATACATGTACGGGATATATCGATGCTACCCGATATTATCGAATCATCTAGTATCGGTACGTACAATCGATATAATATCAATTATCGGGAGAAATTAAAAGCACATTCCATTCTCTCAGCAGGATGAAAAATTATGTACTACTACGGAATCTGACTCGGAAAATTCCGACAAAATTAGTCTTGTCATCGGATTATAGTCTCTGGAGCGATCACCATAAACTGGTCCAGCGGAATTGGAAGACAAATAAAACAGACGAAAGTCTTTCTGATGAGTTATCGCTTTATTTGAGGGCTCCAGTTAGTAGATTTAACGAAAACCCATTAGAAATGTGGGTAGATTACAAAGTACAGTTCCCAAAGTTATATAATGTAGCATTGAAATATTTAACAATGGTGGCTAGATCTGTTCCATCTGAGCGACTTTTCTCAAAAACCGCACAGGTTTTAACTCAGCAGAGAAGCAGACTGCAAGCCAAAAGAGTAAATAAAATTTTATTTTTGCAAGATCTAGAGAAAAAGTATTGGGATTTATAAATAAATAAAGTTGATTTGTTTCTGCACTCTGTTTTACTCATATTAACCTGAACCCTATCTAATATTCAATATTATAGACTAGTTAAATACAAATCGCTTACGATATATCCAAAATATCGATATATTTGTACGATATATCGCAAAGTATAGATAGAACACTACGATATATTATATCGACAAAAATATCGATATTTTTTTTACATGAACATCCCTAACCGTGACTATCGCTTAGGGTCTAGGGATAGCGTCGATGCGCGCGTCTGTGTGAGTGTGCCGTTTCGAATGTTTGTTCGTAGTTTGTACTGTCCATATTTATATTGTGGTATAGTCCAAAATTTGGACTATACATTTTACTTTGTTATTTAATAACAAAGTAAAATGTAACAAAGCATATTCAGTCAAGAATTTCATACGAGATATAATATTATCATTAAAGTAATCATTCAAACAAAGATAAAATTAGGTCAACATCAAAAGTGGATATTTTACTGATAAGATATTAAAAACCTTGCAGAGATAACAGTGTTATGTTTACATACTGTTTGTAAATAGTACCATGTTGTCAATTGTTTTCTACTAACGATTTATAAGTCGCTGGCGTACAGCCGGTAACCACTGGATTGTTGGCTGATAATGCAACGAGTGCTTTTGGTGTTGACTTTAAATTTATCACTGTTTACTGTGTGTGAATTCCATTGCGCTGCATTTGTGTTGTCGCTAAAAGTAGTGTTCTGATTTTAAGGAACATTCCTAACCCACACGGGTTATGGAAAATGGGTTCTATTTGACGGGTATGTATATAGGCAGCCATTTTAGCTTTGTTTCTGAGAAAGCCAAGCATCTGCAATGCCTCTGCTGTTGCAAGAAGCTGTCACCATTTACCATCAAATGGGCTCCTATAACCTTTGTGTTGCTTTTTGCCATCAAATAACATGAAAAAAAAATTAAAACTTGTGTTACCGGTGTGCAAACAGCTTCCTGTTGGCCACGTTGAGCACGACGTCACACAGCTCGCGGTGCCGGCGCAGCGCGGACAGCTCCCCGAGGATGGCGCGCGGGTGCTTCTCCGAGGTGTGCGACAGCCGCGCGCCGCCGCCGCCCCCGGGCGAGCCGCCCTCGCCCATCCTGAGGACACGCCCGAACCAAACCTGCATCGCTATTCTGTCTTAACCACACCGTGAAGACTTGGGTCAAACGAGTTTTTAGGTGAGCTGTCAATACACGCTGTATAATATGCTGTAAATATACCCATCACAGTGGAGTACGGTGGGATGACAATTCACTTCACCTAAGTTTTCACGGTGACAGTTTAACTGAATAGTCCGGCTGTAGCTACAGGGCACAAGCGACCCATGGCACAGCCCTGAGTGCTTGTGTTTTTCTTGAATGGTGAGAAGCGACAACAAAAAGCGCCTAAAGCTTTGGGCTTCTTATTCACACACGTTTTCGCCGATAAAATCTTGTTTTTGCGGTGTGTAGTAGTTCATCAGTTTTATAAGCATTATAGAAGTCTATTGTCACAAAATGTGTAAGTATACAGCGAGGCATAATCGAATGGTAGATTTTGATGAAAAATTGTGTGAATAAGAAGGCTTAAACTTAAAATACAGCAAACTTAGATTTGATTCTAGCACAATAACTTATGCAGTTACACATGGAAAGCGGAGAATTTTCAGACAGGTATAATAACGGATACCGGTAGGTACATAGTTTTACCTTTGATCAAGAAATACTTATTCAAATAACATGTAACTTAAAGTAAGTTTGTAAGTTTAAGTTAATTACTTCATGTTCCGGGCCTCAAACAATATGGCGTCGGGCCGGACGGAAAGCCCAAAGGGCAGCATGCGTCCCGCGAGATTCAGCTTGTGTTTCGCTGAAATAGAACATAGATTGTGCGTCAGCGCATCTCAACAAACTATCGCGAGATATATAGGTATATACAGGGGGATAATCATTATTCTTGGTCAAAAATATTAACACACAATAATCCTTCCGACCGTATTTCGACCACGGTGGCTTATGTCACGAGAGATAAGCCAAGTACGCAAGAGATATTATAGTGCACAAGCGTGTGCGCAAACACAGGGGCACTCTCTGTTGCTTCTCTCTCATAGTCCTCAGAGACGGCAATCCGACACGACCGGGGAGAGATCCGGCGCAGGACTAACGGCTTTACGTGCTTTCCTAGGCTCAGGGGTGTCACACTACCAACTTCGAAACCCCCGCTACAAAGTAATTCCTAATGGAAAAACCCAATAGCACTTTTTGCCCGACCCGGGAATCGAACCCAGGACCTCTGCAACCACGTATGCAACCACGACAACGTATGCAACCACGACAAAGTATGCAACCACGATAACGTATGCAACCACGACAACGTATGCAACCACGACAACGTATGCAACCACGACAACGTATGCAACCACGACAACGTATACAACCACGACAACGTATGCAACCACGACAACGTATGCAACCACGACAACGTATAAAACCACGACAACGTATGCAACCACGAAAACGTATGCAACCACGACAACGTATGCAACCACGACAACGTATGCAACCACGACAACGTATGCAACCACGACAACGTATGCAACCACGATAACGTATACAACCACGACAACGTATGCAACCACGACAACGTATGCAACCACGAAAACGTATGCAACCACGACAACGTATGCAACCACGACAACACTTATACATAGATACTCGTATAGTAGTTTTAAGACCTACTTAAAGTGAATGCTCCGCCCGGGGGTTGAGGATAAATTCGATAGAGTTACCTCGCCCCTGGGCATTCACGTAATATAGAACATAGAGTGTAAAATTCGATAGAGTTACCTCGCCCCTGGGCATTCACGTAGTATAGAACATAGAGTGTAAAATTTTCCTTGAACAATCTTTCATTGTATATGGGATGCTCCCAGTAGTTTTTTTCATTTCATTTTTCTTCTTCTTATTTCAAGAGCACTTATTACAGCAATCTGTACGAAATCCATTTCAAGATTGAGCGCGTTTTGTTGCCCAGTGACTTTTCAAGTGGGTGCATCGTGGGTGACGAGTAATGGGTAGCTCGCCTTCCGATCAGCAACAGGCCCGAGAGTCGACGGCGCGTGGTGTTCCACGCGCGCCTCAAAGAGTTGTCAGCATACATGACGTGGCCCGTCATGGCCGATGCCTGCCTAGGGGTTGAGGATAAATTCGAAAGAGTTGCCTCGCCCCTGGGCATTCAGGGCAGGGAGGAACAGGGGTGGGTTTTAGTCAGTAAGAGTCTGACACACCTTTCCGCTCCACCCTAGAGCGGGAGAAGTCATTGGATGATTTCCCACCCCCCAAAAAAAAAAGTAGGTGACAATGACAAAAAATGACGCGACAACAAATCACAAGTCAGCGGCTAGCCTTAAAATTATTTGGGCATGACTATTTGTTTTCTGTAATAAATTGTACGGTCATTGATGTCAATGTATCTGTTTAACCGGCTGCATCAGAAGGAGGAGTCTGATGCAGTTGGTGGTATCAAATCTGAGATAGAACTAAAAAGTCTGCCACTAACTGCATCAGACTGTTGTTGTTGTGGTTGTTGTTCCTTTTAAGTTGTTTTTTTGCAGTTGGTTTGTAGGGTTCCGTACCCGAAGAAAGAAAACGGCTATTGCTGTCACTCACGTGTCTGTCTGTCTCTCTGTCCGTCGCCTGTCACACAGGTTTTACAGCCAAACGATTGGAGCTACAGTCTTCAGCATCTTGATGACTCAAAGCCATACAAATAGTCAAAAATACATTTGGTACGGAACCCTAAATGTGCGAAGTCCGAGACGCACTTGGCCGTCTTTTTGTTTAATACAAGTCATTTATTTGATTTACTCGTAACGTTCGGTGTGCTACGTGCTTAGTCTGCGTGTTAGTGGGCAATGGGTCGTGACTTTTACAGGTTTGGAAAACCCTAGTCCACGCATAAGTGATAGAGCAAATGCAATTACTCAAGCATTCGAAAAGGCGACAGAAGAAAGCCGTGCATGACGACTGTCATCGAGAAATCAATACTGTCTGATTGTTGAACAAACATGGAAACAAGCATTGCTATCATAAATTCTAGGAACTATCGCGTAGTAATGTATGGTTCAACGATCAAACTTGAGGTAGAGCCACACTCAAGTATTATCGACTAGTCCTGCCCACCTATGTACGATACGAATTAGCTACACATTTATAACATTTTTTATGTTGTATTCAGGCTATAGGTAACTTAGATATAAAATACTAAAGTGTGACCTATAAATTGTGCCTTTTACGAAAGTTTTTTCTTTGTGAGAGGAACTACGGATCCAGCTGTCAACGTTGTCGATGGCACGGTTCTGATAGAGTGCGGCAGTCAAGAAATATGTGACTACTGATTATACAAATTAAATGTCTTCATTGGGTTAATGATACCAAAATTTTTACTAATGGTATCTTCAGGCGAGAGTTTGAATACTAATACGAAACGATGATGTAAAAGTAACACCAGCTGTTATTAAAGCTCATCAAATTGCGTATTAATTTATATTTATATGTAAGATCTACTTTTATTTTCTTTCTGATCTACTTCCTACCATCGCGTCCGCGCATACATTAGTCACAGCGAACATAACTAAAAATATCTGCTTTTATCTAATTAGATCATTAACGAAACTCCACAATTATTATCACAACTTTATAAATAAACCATCCAGTGCCAGTGGACTAGTATTACAATGTGACTTCGCTTCATGACCTAGTTCTGTTCCGCGGTCTGCCTTCTTTATGTCCATAAAATAAAATGGGTCACTACCTGTTCCATCACTTTATTGTTTATTTATAGAGCTCGGAATATGTGATGTGGGATTTGAATTGGCGGACAGGGACTGTCGGACGGAAGAATGCTCGGAATGACGTAACCTGACAAGTCTTAATACACAGAAATAAACACAATATTGTTAGGTAGGAGGCAAGTTGCCTAAGTTAGATAAGTAGGTCAGCTGGGTGCTAAAATGTCAACCGCCTTGGATCATGCGAGCTTTGTCAATATTCGTGCATTGTGATGCAGTTCGCGTATTTTGCAATGGTAAATATGGGAGTGAACACGAACTTTTCTTTTTTACTTTATAGTTGGCAAACAACGAAGTAGTACTTTGATGATTTGCACGCCCAGCATTGGGCAAAATCGGGCAGAGTTGTAAGACCAAATGATTGAAATTGAGCGCCAAAATACAGGGTACTGAACGTTACCGTAACCTTAGCTGTCTGTCAAGCTAGACGTCTTGGCACATCTCACTCTTGCAATTACATGCTTACACGTCTCTCAAATGCGAAGGTCGCAAAGTTAGCGGTTGCTTTGACTCGAGTATGTATTGTAAGAGCGATACTCAGATACAGGTGGAATTAAATCATAAGGCGGATCAGAACACTCCGCGGGTCGCTGCGCAGTACTAGCAATTTCGTGTGACAGCGGCGTTGAGGGGTCCAGGGCCCGATCAAGCTAGTTAGCCGCTCCGGGCAAAACATTGGCCGCCCTTTACATTGACACCTCACAAGGGGGCAATTTTTTAACCGATTTCCAAAAGGGGGAGGTTATCAATTCGGATGTTTGTATTTTTTTTTTTTTTTAATGAGTGTTCGGTCATAAATAACTCCGTCATTATATTGACGGATTTGCAAAATTCTTTTTTTGTTTGAAAGGGGTTTGTTCCGAAATGGTCCCATTTATTTTCATTTAGATCTGATGATCGGTTTCGGAGACAGAGAACGGAAGTCTTCAAAAATTGACAGCATCAACCGCGATTGCTGCGACCGTATGTCTATGAATTGTTAACACAATTTAATCGAGAATCACAACTAAAAAGTGAAAAATAAAAAACTTTTTTACAAAAAAATGGAACCGACTTCCAAAAAAAGTGTTAAAAGGTGTTAAAAAACGAAGACACAAAATTAGAAACACGTTATTTGCACTTTTCTTGGAAGTCGGTTCCATTTTTTTGTAAAAGTTTTTTTTTTTAATAAATAGCTGCTTTTATCGGTCGGATCGAAAAAAGCGTGCGAAATTGAAAACTTTTATTTCTAAAATCGATAAAAATGCGGAAGAATTTCTTTGTATTCTATATATATATTAGTTATCCGTCCATTAATAACAAAATTTATAAATCAACTTTTACTATAGCCGCCAACCGCCCTAAATTTTGTGCCTGATTCTGGCCTCTCTGGTCATTTCCTTAGATCGAGCCCTGCACACGTCATTAATTTTGAATCGAACTATACTCGCGCTTTCTAACGTCGCCGCCGCCGCCCCGCCGCCCGCTGTCTTCGTGTCCGCGGCCTACTTTAGATTAAACTTCATCTGCTACGGAGAAAAATCAGCCGCAGCCAGCCGCGTTCAGTTTGCTCAGATCAACCTAGTTTTATTCTAAAGTATTCAGCTGACATAATTCAGAAATCACCAAAAATGCCTACCAAGTTCGAAACAAAAAGTTTTAAAATTCATATTGATTGCTCATATTTATACAGTGGGTATTGGAAATGGGTTATATTTTAGATACTGGTTCTGCCCATGGAAATGAACAACTTTTTTCAAGAAAGCCTTAGTCAATTCCAAAAAAAAATCCAGTCAAGTGTGAGTCGGACTCGCACATGTATGGTTCCGTACCATCGTACAAGATGATACGTGTCTACTTGTTGCCATTATTAAGATCGAGCATAAAAAGCCAATCAAAATCTCGCATAAAAATCTAATAGGGGAGCCCCCTTTAATTTTTAATGTATTTTTTATTATTTGTTGTTATAGCGGCAACAGAAATACACATTCTATGAAAATTTGAACTGTCTTCCTATTACGGATCATGACTTACAGCCCGCTGTCAGACAGACAGACGGACGGACAGCGGTGGCTTAGTGATAGGGTCCCATTGGTTACCCTTCGGGTACGGATCCCTAAAAATGACCACCGATTTCCGTAAGACCTTATATACATGCAGGTATGAGGAAGAACAAATCAAATAATTAACAAGTTTACGGTCAAGGCTACTCGCTCCCTAACAACTCTCGCTAACCGTTTAACGAGGAAACTAATTGCTCGAGCTGTTAATTCACATATTTACACAATCACCTTGTGTAATGTCAGCAGTAGCGCACATCAACCGTGATGTAACCGTGCTGCCGTAAACATTCTAATTATGTAAAAGTTTCATTCAAATCTGTGTTGAATATGTTTCAATTATAAATTTATGTTATATTTTTATGTGTGTGTAGGTCATTATGTTTCTGGGTATATGTATATATAAATCAGCTATTATACAGAAAAATCGTCATGTTAGTAATTATTATATATGCGTTTGGATAGATGAATGTTTGTTACTTAATCGCACCAGAATGGCTGAACAGATCTGGATAAAATTTGGCACAGAGGTACATTGTAGCCCCGAATAGCACTTAGGCTATAATTTATAGTGGGGGACTACTAATTCTACATGGACGAATCCTACTCTAATCCTCCTCTATTAGTTGTAGTAGATAATAAGTTAATTACTTAATAATAATTGTTTGTAGTAGATAAGCTCTAGAAATACCAACCTATTAATCTGAAGGGAACTGCTAGTTATTTATATTTGTTTATGTTGTTTAACTTGTCAGTTGCTGGAGAAGTAGACAAAAGAAAACTGTGTCTCGTCTCCAGCATGCCATGGGATGTTGACTCGTTTAGGGTAAACCTTATTATAAAAGACCTATGGTATGTGCATTACTATAATTATGATAAAGTGCATTTTCCCATTTATGACAGTGCATAACTATTGTTAGATGATGATAATCTCCTATCTAACACACAATAACAAATACTTTTCAGAGTGTTAATAGGTAGGTAGTTCAGTGTTTAATATGGATGGCAACCTAATTGAGTTTTAAATATAATTAGTAAATTAGTAAAGACTGTTGACCCAAATAACAAATTCCAAACACAGTAACGGTACATTATTTTGTATTTAACACAAACAAAATTAATCTTTTGTGTTTATATTTATACAATGAAAAACAGGGTTATAGGGAGATTAGCAAATTTGTTATTATGACTCAAATAGGTATGAAGTATTTGATGAGAACAATGCTGTCAACATTGGTTTATCTGATTGCTACATAGAATTATACTCATGATAACATACGCATGACAAGAACACCACTGGACTCAGTGCAACACTACTTTTTTACAAAAATCATACTGAAAAGAAGAACTTATTGCAATCCTACTTCCCTCTCATTCTCACTTGAGGGGAGACACAACATGTCAAAATGTTAGTTGTTGCTATTAGCCTGTATAAACAATCAGCTGTTGCCAGTCCAATATTTACAATACAAACCACTCAGACACAAAACAATGACTTCATTTTCCATGTTATTATCGCCATTTATAAAAAAAAAACAATTCAAACTATGTGAAAAAATATTCGTGCCAATTATTTGTCAATGATATGAAAGTTCACTCACCTCTTGTGTCCGCGTGAGTTACCCAGCTGCAACCGCAGCGGGGGCGAAGCCCAGCCCCACACGGAGTCAATCTGCAACACACCAGCCAGCCATACCGTCAGACCACCTCGCTTCACACACAAACCAATCCAGTTTGCCAATACAAACTAATTTGTGCGATGTATGCCCTCAGCCTCGCTCACACTCACCTTTGACGATTGCTTTTCGACCTCACAAAGAAACCTGACCTCAAAGGAATGTTATACACTGATTAAACGCCCTGAGAAATGTAAAACAGTTAACGGCACATCGATTTTACGATTTCACAAGTTTTTATGTTTACTAATGTTGCAGCATAGGTATCGTACTTTTGTCCACTAGTCAATTTTTTGAAGGTCTGATCAAAATAACTGACAAGGTAACAAACGGCCTTCAATCAGAAACTTCTTTTCATATATCTTTTCACTTCTTTCAAAATGAATCCTTACAAACTTTATAAAACTGTGTCTTAATATTTTTCTTGTATTTTTAGAGGTAGTTACATTTTATTTATCAAAAATAATATAAAATCTAATATTTGTCCAGAACAAGAATTAAGTTTTCGAATGCACGTCAAGTATTGTCATTTTCTGTCATTTTGTCAAGCTGTTCTATTCTATTCTATTTTTCTCTTTGGCAATCGTGCCGATGTCGACAATTCTGCCAATGTCAGTAGAGCTATTCTGTAAAATCTCACCGTGAAAACTTAGGTGAAGTGACCGTGAAGTGGGCTGTCAATCCATACAATCAAGGTGGAATGACAGTTCACTTCACGCTCACTCCACCTAAGTTTTCACGGTGAGCTGTGAACGGAATCGACCGGCAGATGTGCTATGAGAAAACGTGTGCATGGATTGTCAAGCTATTGTTTGCCATTTCATAAATTATTTCAAAAGCTTTACCAATCTTTTATCAAAACTGCAGATTATCAAAACTGCAGAATCACAAATCTTAATTTACATATTTTGTTTAGCTTTGTGAATTCATTCGGATTGAGCGGATAAATCAATAAAACAGGATGAATGAACTCCACAACCACAGGACCACAGCACAGCACAGACCAAAGAGTATAATAATAATACAGGACGCACAGACCACAGCTGATTAAAATTGACATTGACTTTGACAATTTTGACATAAAAGATTTGACATTTAGTTGTTGACGTTTTCTTCTATGCCTGATTTTCCGATTTGTTTCCAAACTGTTTTGCAAATAATTCGATGATCGAATGAAATTACTGTTAGATAGATCATAAATCAGACTTTAAACATGTCTCTAAGTCTTCTGTTAGAGAAATACGATGTGTCCACAGACGAGGGATTACAGAAAGCACTCAACGAGATTGAGAAAGAAGAGGTAAGTGGTGTTGTTTTGGTGACGGTGGCACAAGTTTCCTCTTACAAAGTTTACAAACGAAGTATTTTCGTAGTCGGAGGTAGATGCAGCCCTCTCGGGAGTGCTGTCCAGGTCATGTTCCCTGGAGGGTCGCCTTCGGTCGGCGAGCCAAGCGTACACAAAGCTGACTGAAGTGAAGACGGATGCTCAAATCGCCGCTGATATGGTGGACAAGACAGCCGGTCTCGCGAGAGATGTTAGCGCTAAAGTGCGGCAGCTGGACCTGGCCAGGGTAAATAACAAGTTTTGTATACAGTAATGCAACATATCAATTTCTTTGAAAATATGGTCAATGACTGACTGCTTTTTCTTCCCAGTCTCGCGTGGCAGAATGTCAGCGTCGGGTGCACGACTTGATTGACCTGCAACTGTGTAGTGCTGGAGTGGAGGCAGCTATCAAAGCACATGACTATGAAACTGGTATGTCATAATAAAATTTTCATACTGTTTAGGTACTTACCTATAATCTAAGATCCGGCTGCAGAATTAGTGCATTCATCGAGTGTTTGCTAAAAACCAAAATTTTACACATATTTATGATTAGGAGAATATATACAGTGTGTCCGGACATGGACTAGCGATATTCTAAATACTTAAATAGGTATAAACTATTTTAAAGTACAATTACACTTTAGGCTTGGGTCCAATACACTTCCCCGCTATGTGGCAGCCATTTTGTTTTTTTTTGTTGAAATATGCTCTATGCGAGTACAAAAAAAATCATATATCTCAAAGTTTTAGTCATACTGAAATAAAAATAAGCTTATTCGAAAGGCAATAATATTGTCTACCATCTGCATTACAAAGCAATGTGTTGACAATTCCACAACTTTTGAAAAAAAATGTGAAAGTCGAAAAAAAAAAGAAAAATTATGCAATTCAACCAATAATTGTCAATAATAATAATAATCTGTGGCCCGGCTGTCACGTCGAATGTCAACAAATTTTTTTCACGCCAATATTTTACAATAATTTCATTAATTTATACCCAAATAAAATGCCGATACATCCAAAAACAAAAAAAAAAAAAAAAAAAAATATACTATTTCCGGAAACAAGACAATAATATGGCGATGTAAAAACGAATGACAGACGAAGACCAAGATGATAACTAGAAGCCGGGCACAAAAGACGAACACACACCCAACATCTTCGGGTTCGTCGCCCAGCTCCGCCTCGCAGCCGCCGGGACCTACGCCAACCGTGAGTCCAGTGATTCCGGCCGCTGCAGTTGCGTCGAGCTCGAGCGACGAATACACCACTCCGCCGACGACACCACCACCTGCGCGTCGACGGGGAAGAGGCCGGCCTCTGATAGGGTTCCCGCTGCCGGTGGAAGTGTGCAGCGCATGCGATGGACGCAAACCACTAACGAAAACGTCATGCGCTCATACTTTGGGGCTACAGAGGGGGGAAGTAACCTGACTGCGTACCGTGGTCGGATGCTCTCTCTGTTTCAGGTGCTTGAGCCAGCTGTCAACGTTTCGGCCCAACGACTGTCGGATCAGGTGCGGGTCATCCAGCGTCACCGTATGCTGGATGACGCCGTACTTGATAGACTACGCCTCGAATCACGGAGTAGCCGTCTCTCACCTGTTTCGCCACCGGCCGCGGTGCAACTGCAACCCAGTGCTTCACCGCGACCCGACCACGTAGGTGAGGATGATGATGACGCGGCTATATCCGTGCAATGCAATGAACGATTGAGGAGCGCTTTGGAGGATGCATTCCGGGAGTACCGCTCTAAACCGCCTTTGCTTAGACCTCGTCTACCTCGTTTGCCCATGCATAAGAAAACTAAGGCGCTGGTGTGTGCTCTAGATTCGCAGCTTTCAAATTGTTTTGATAGCAGCAAAGATCTTGCTGATACCCACTCAATCTTATACTGGGCAGCTGCAGCGGCATGTCGTGTAGCTCACGTCAAGTTCACCAATTGTGACAGAGCTACACGACCTGCTGTACCAGCTTGGCAGTGTAGAATTGAGCGTCGTATCGGTGAGGCTAGAGCACTCATCGGCAAGCTTATCTGCTTCAGGGAGGGCAACACTCGCCCTAGGTTGATGCGTTTCGTGAGGCGGGCGTTCTCGAGGACTGATATTAGTTCCCGAGATTATCTGACCCGCGTCACAGAGCGTATTGACTTCCTGAAGCAGAAGGTCTATGCATGGGCAAATCGTATTCGTCGGTACAAGCGGCGAGTGGAGCGGTACACTCAGAATCGCACTTTCCAAAGCAACGAAAGGTGGGTTTATAGGGCTTGGGAGCGACCGGACCGAAGTGTGTCTGATAAGTAATCTACCGGATGATGACGCTATGAGTTCATTCTGGCGCAGCATCTGGTCGGTGCCTGTCAGGCACACCGAGGGTGATTGGACTCGAGAGGTCGAGCGTGCGTGCGACCTTATACCAGAAATGGGGGCAATTACCATCAGCCCCCAAGATGTAGCTCGTGCAGTCCGTCCGTTGCCTAACTGGAAATCTCCAGGGCCGGACGGGCTGCACAATTTCTGGATGAAATGGTTCCATAGGTCGGACGCTCGCTTGGCAGCTCAGTTCCAGTCTGCCTTAGAGTCAGGGTCGCTGCCCCAGTTTCTTACGACAGGAATAACCCACCTGCTCCATAAATCAGGTAGTACTGCGGAACCTAAGAATTATAGACCGATCACGTGTTTACCGACGGTCTATAAAGTTCTTACATCCATTCTGAGAGCTAAAATTAACATCCATATTGATAAAAATCGTATCATGTCAGGCTCCCAGAATGGATGTAGGAATGGGTCTCGTGGTACTAAGGAGCTGCTCCTCATCGATATTGCAATTAGTCAACAGGTTCGTCGTTCTCGAAGAGATCTGTCGACATGTTGGATAGATCACAAGAAGGCCTATGACTCGGTGCCACATACATGGCTCATGAGGGTGCTGGAGTTGTACAAAGTTGATGCAACTCTGCACACCTTCCTGATGTCGTGTATGGGGCAGTGGAGTACAGTCCTTCACTATCCAGGATGTCGGCAGATACAGAAGAACAGCGAACCGATAAGGATCGAGCGTGGCATATTCCAGGGCGACAGTCTGAGTCCACTGTGGTTTTGTCTGGCCCTCAACCCTCTCAGTACACTACTGGAGGGTTCGGGACAAGGCTATCGGTTGAGAAGAGGTGGTCAGGTCATATCACAACTCCTTTACATGGATGATCTGAAACTCTTTGCCCCCAACAACTTGCAACTAATGAAGCTACTGAAGGTAACAGAAACCTTCAGTAGCGCCATCAGGATGGAATTTGATGTGGACAAATGTGCAGTCATGCATGTAAAGCGAGGGGAGATTATGGAATCCGTGGGCACTCAACTCTAGGATTCCATACACCTTAGATCCCTCTGCTCAACCGAAACCTACAAGTATTTGGGTATGTCGGAAGCGTTAGGCATCAATACTGCTGACGTGAAGCAGTCGTTGAGGGAGCGCTTTTTTGGCCGCCTGAATAAAGTACTAAATAGTCTTCTATCAGGCGGGAACAAGGTGCGCGCCTTCAACGGTTGGGTCATGCCGGTATTGATGTACTCCTTCGGCATACTCAAATGGACTCAGACGGAACTTGACGCCCTGGATAGGAGGGTCCGCACACTGCTGACCGCAAATCGGATTCATCACCCACGATCATCGGTGATGAGGCTGTATATCCCGCGGAAATGTGGGGGTCGTGGCTTGTTAAATGCTAAGACCCTACACAACCGCGAGGTATGCAGCCTTAGGGAATATTTCCTAGAAACCGACGTGGGTATGCATCGAGATGTGGTCGCTGTGGACAAGGGCCTCACCCCGCTCTCCTTGGCAAACGAGAACTGGCGCAAACTTAAAGTACTGGATACTAATGACCGCAGGGAAGTATGGCAGAGCAAGGAGCTTCACGGACGCTTTTACCGGGTCCTACATGGACCCGATGTAGATCTCTTAGCGTCCGTATCCTGGCTGCGCTTTGGTGACCTATTCGGGGAAACCGAAGGTTTTGTCTGTGCGATTATGGACGAAGTTATGATGACGAATAACTACCGGAAATATGTATATTGTGAAGGACGGTACGGTTGACATCTGTCGGGCATGCCACCGGCCCGGGGAATCAATCCGACACATTATTTCTGGTTGTTCTCGTCTAGCTAACGGAGACTATTTGCATAGATACAACCTTGTAGCCAGGATTATCCACCAGCAACTTGCTCTTAAATACAATCTTGTGGAATCTGAAGTACCGTACTATAGGTATGAGCCCGACCCAGTTCTCGAAAATGGCAATATCACGTTGTATTGGGATCGATCTATCATCACTGATAGGACTATTGTTGCCAATAAACCTGACATAGTGGTGATAGATCGACAAGAGCGTCGCACAATGATTGTTGATATAGCTGTCCTTCATGACGAGAACCTCGTGAAGGCTGAGAAAGATAAAAAAACAAAGTATCTTGATCTGGCTCGCGAGGTTGTCGACATGTGGGAGGTGGATACAGCAGTCATTGTGCCGATAGTCGTGACGGCCAATGGCTTAATAGCCAAGAGCCTCGACCAACATCTCAGGAGGCTCTCGTTGGGCAGTTGGATCAAGGGCTTGATCCAGAAAGCAGTACTCCTGGACACGGCGCGTATTGTTAGGAGATTCCTTTCTCAGGAGCCCTGACCACCGGTAGCTTGGACCCTATTCCCGATACCGGTGGGCTACTACTTTTTATATTTTTAAATGTTTTTGTATTTATTTATGTTTTTATATGTAAGTACCTAAATATTTTAAAATGTAAAGTGTATGTACATAAAATTAAATAAAAGGGATAATAATAAAAATTAAATTAAATGGTTCCAAAGGTCGCACGCTCGCTTGGCAGCTCAGTTCCAGTCTGCCTTAGAGTCAGGGTCGCTGCCCCAGTTTCTTACGACAGGAATAACCCACCTGCTCCATAAATCAGGTAGTACTGCGGAACCTAAGAATTATAGACCGATCTCGTGTTTACCGACGGTCTATAAAGTTCTTACATCCATTCTGAGAGCTAAAATTAACATCCATATTGATAAAAATCGTATCATATCAGCCTCCCAGAATGGATGTAGGAATGGGTCCCGTGGTACTAAGGAGCTGCTCCTCATCGATATTGCTATTAGTCAACAGGTTTGTCGTTCTCGAAGAGATCTGTCGACATGTTGGATAGATTACAAGAAGGCCTATGACTCGGTGCCACATACACGGCTCATGAGGGTGCTGGAGTTGTACAAAGTTGATGCAACTCTGCGCACCTTCCTGATGTCGTGTATGGGGCAGTGGAGTACAGTCCTTCACTATCCAGGATGTCGGCAGATACAGGAGAACAGCGAACCGATAAGGATCGAGCGTGGCATATTCCAGGGCGACAGTCTGAGTCCACTGTGGTTTTGTCTGGCCCTCAACCCTCTCAGTACACTACTGGAGGGTTCGGGACAAGGCTATCGGTTGAGAAGAGGTGGTCAGGTCATATCACACCTCCTTTACATGGATGATCTGAAACTCTTTGCCCCCAACAACTTGCAACTGATGAAGCTACTGAAGGTAACAGAAACCTTCAGTAGCGCCATCAGGATGGAATTTGGTGTCGACAAATGTGCAGTCATGCATGTAAAGCGAGGAAAGATTATGGAATCCGTGGGAACTCAACTCTCGGATTCCATACACCTTAGATCCCTCTGCTCAACCGAAACCTACAAGTATTTGGGTATGTCGGAAGCGTTAGGCATCAATACTGCTGTGAAACAGTCGTTGAAGGAGCGCTTCTTTGGCCGCCTGAATAAAGTACTAAATAGTCTTCTATCAGGCGGGAACAAGGTGCGCGCCTTCAACGGTTGGGTCATGCCGGTATTGATGTACTCTTTCGGCATACTCAAATGGACTCAGATGGAACTTGACGCCCTGGATAGGAGGGTCCGCACACTGCTGACCGCAAATCGGATTCATCACCCACGATCATCGGTGATGAGGCTGTATATCCCGCGGAAATGTGGGGTCGTGGCTTGTTAAATGCTAAGACCCTACACAACCGCGAGGTATGCAGCCTTAGGGAATATTTCCTAGAAACCGACGTGGGTATGCATCGAGATGTGGTCGCTGTGGACAAGGGCCTCACCCCGCTCTCCTTGGCAAACGAGAACTGGCGCAAACTTAAAGTACTGGATACTAATGACCGCAGGGAAGTATGGCAGAGCAAGGAGCTTCACGGACGCTTTTACCGGGTCCTACATGGACCTGATGTAGATCTCTTAGCGTCCGTATCCTGGCTGCGCTTTGGTGACCTATTCGGGGAAACCGAAGGTTTTGTCTGTGCGAATATGGACGAAGTTATGATGACGAATAACTACCGGAAATATATTGTGAAGGACGGTACGGTTGACATCTGTCGGGCATGCCACCGACCCGGGGAATCAATCCGACACATTATTTCTGGTTGTTCTCGTCTAGCTAACGGAGACTATTTGCATAGACACAACCTTGTGGCCAGGATTATCCACCAGCAACTTGCTCTTAAATACAATCTTGTGGAATCTGAAGTACCGTACTATAGGTATGAGCCCGACCCAGTTCTCGAAAATGGCAATATCACGTTGTATTGGGATCGATCTATCATCACTGAGGACTATTGTTGCCAATAAGCCTGACATAGTGGTGATAGATCGACAAGAGCGTCGCACAATGAGTGTTGATATAGCTGTCCCTCATGACGAGAACCTCGTGAAGGCTGAGAAAGATAAAAAAACAAAGTATCTTGATCTGGCTCGCGAGGTTATCGACATGTGGGAGGTGGATACAGCAGTCATTGTGCCGATAGTCGTGACGGCCAATGGCTTAATAGCCAAGAGCCTCGACGAACACCTAAGGAGGCTCTCGTTGGGCAGCTGGATCAAGGGCTTGATCCAGAAGGCAGTATTCCTGGACACGGCGCGCATAATTTTGAGGTTCCTCTCTCAGGAGCCCTGACCACCGGTAGCTTGGACCCTATCCCGATACCGGTGGGATACTATTTTTTATATTT
Organism: Polia nebulosa; assembly: GCA_951329385.1. NCBI lineage: Eukaryota > Metazoa > Arthropoda > Insecta > Lepidoptera > Noctuidae > Polia > Polia nebulosa. Next base: position 2,075,522 of record OX589592.1, on the reverse strand, counting down.
TTAAATGTTTTTATATTTTGATATTTTAATATTTAAAAATGTAAATTGTATGTTTAAACTATAAAATAAATGGAATAATAAATCATTTATTTCGGACTCATATTACATCCATATTTGTTACTACAAAAACATACCTGACAACTTTTTTATTTTTTTTACTAGATCGACAGATTTTGAGCTAAGCTACAATACAACATAAAATTCACAACTGTATGTCTAATACTTTAAGAGTTATTGTTGTTTGAACATAGCGTATGCGCAAGCACAAAAGGCCTTTGTCGGAACCCTAAACAGGAAATCATTAAAAACACATAGATGTGCCGGTGAACCGGTGGTTGAGAACACTAGCATTCAACGCATGCCCAATGGCTTTAAAGAGTCGTACAGCTGGCAATCCCTATCCTCGTCTGACTAGTGATGTTACGCGCTAGCTCTCTTTCACTCTATCTTAAATATTTACTATCTTTCCCGAAACGTGGTCGCTCACAATGGGCCTCATAAGAAGGGTAAGTCACCCAAAGGGCAATGGAGAGGGCAATGCTCGGAGTTTTGTGGTGTGATAGAATCAGAAATGTCATCAATCGTTTATCACAAGGTGGACCGATGACCTGGTGAGGGTCGCGGGTAGCCGATGGATGCGAGACGCACTGGACCGATCATTGTGGCGACACTTGGGGGAGGCCTATGTGCAACAGTGGACGTCTTTCGGCTGAAATGATGATGATGATGATGATATCATAATAAACAGAAAAAAATTAGATTTAATTTGATATATAAATAATAAATGTACGATAGGAACGTATAAATGTATCAAAATCATACCTGTTTACACCTGGCTGCGAAGAGGTGCGGCCAAGTGCGCAACGGCAACCGTGATTTTTCAGTCTTTATGTATATTGCCGTGAAGTGGACGATATTTTATTTAAAAAACAAGCGAATGAATTTTTTTCCGAAAAATCAATTAGCAATAGTTTAATTAAAAATATTAGCGGCCACATTTTGATAGGCAGCTTGGAAGATATATATTCTCCTAATCATAAATATGCGTAAAAATTTGGTTTTTAGCAAACACTCGATGAATGCACTAATTCTGCAGCCGGATCTCGTACTACTAGTTATGTTTGTTTTTTACATAAATATTGAACTGAATATGTGAAGGTCTACTGACATGGCTGACTCCTGATGTTATAAGACCATTACAGTCAGCAGTAGAAATGCTACCACTTATCATTTTGTTGGTTTTTTTTTTGTATTGTGAAAGTCAACACTTTGCCAGACATGCAATAAGGCACAATAGAAGGTTTTACAATAAACTTAATGTGTTTGTTGATCTCATAACATCATGACAAATACCTCCAGACAAACAGATTGTTTTATGAATCTAGTAGTTTAGGTATAAGTAGGTGGAGATTTTGTTACCACATTTTGTAAAAAAAAAATTGGGAAAATACTGTCAGACATTTAGTGCCTAGGAAGGTGTCAATTGCCAACATAGGAACCGATTTGAGTTTTTATTATATTTCAGGTGCTGGACATGTGTCTAGGTTCCTCAGCATGGACCCAGGATCAGTGGCAGCAGCAAGGGCACGCGGCGCGCCAGACCCGCGCGATGCCATGACCCGTGCGGCAAACACGCTGCGGGAGCATCTAGTGCGCAAGTATGTATCTTAGTTTATAGCATTCTACAAATACCAGGATCCTGTGTGACTTATAAGAACTGGTATACTGGGACTGTAACAATGTTGCAGGATAGCATTCTTTAGCAACAACATAGCACAAACCGCAATTACAAACAGGTTTCTTGTGCAAGTTGGGTCAGTCTCCTAACTATTCACAATAATCTAATCTGCTAAGCCTTTTCCCAGTTATGTTGTTGTTGGCTTCCAGTCATACTAGATGTAGCTGAATACCAGTAATTTGCATGTAGTGACCGCAGTCAGAAGCCCACATTCTTTGGAGTCTCTTAACCACTCAATTTGCCCGCGCCTTTTCCCAACTATCTTGGGGTTGGCTTCCAGTCTAACCGGATGCAGCTGAATACCAGTATTTTACATGGAGCGATTGTCTATCTGACCTCCACAACCCAGTTACTGGGTAATATGACACACCTTCGTAAGATTGGATGTCATACTTTCGGGCTTCTGATGACTTGTAACAATTGTCAAAGATCCACGATTGACAGCTGGGACCAATGGCTTAACGTGCTTTCCGAGGCACGGAGGTCTTGGTATGTAAAAATTGGACCCATCCATGGACCAACCTCGGTAAGCATAGCTTAACCTGATGGATCGACCCGTGCAGCTGTTATTAGTTTGGCCACGAGCTCGTTGAACATGTTAACCAGTATGCCCTAGTAATGTTCACAAATTGTGTAAATTTTAATGTGTTTTAGGTTTGAAGAAGCCGCTCGTAAAGAAGATGAGCCGAGTGTTGAGCGTCTGTTCAAGCTGTTTCCCCAGATTGGAAGAGCTGAAGAGGGAGTAGACCTTCTTGCTAAATATCTTGCTACACAAGTAAGTTATAATTCCTTTCAGTCCTCTTGTATTGTATCCAGATTTGGTCCTTACCGTTTTGGCCAAGGAGTTTCAACAAAATAAAGAGACCAGCTTGTACTAGTTTGTTATTACTGACCTGTAGCTTATCTCTGTAAGTTATTTTGATAATGGCTTCTACCATTTATCATCATCTTATCAACTTTCAAGTATTTTTGTAGCAATTCAAGTTCTTACAACTTAATTAACAGACAGATGTATGCCTAGGGGTAGCGGATAAATTCTTACAGAGTTACCGCATCCCTGGGCACTCAGGCAGGGAAGGAACAGGGGGGGGGGTTTAGTCAGTAAGAGTCTGACACACCCTCACGCTCCACCCAGAGCGGGAGATGTCATTGGATGATTTCCCACCCCACAAAAAAAAAAAAACAGTCAAACACATCTAACTGTTAAGTTGTAATAATTTGAATTGCTGAAGAGTTTATTGCGTTACTTCATTTACCCAGCCAAAAAAACAAAAGCCCGTTCTTCACGACTACCTAGTGTTAGTGGTAAAGGGCGGGCTTTTTGGGGGAGTGTCTTTGTTGGGTCTCTCCTTCTCTTATCTTAACGGCCGATGCTGTCCGTCCAGACGGAAGCGGCGATCCGTCGCGCGTGCGTGGTGTCGGACGTGACGTCAGAGGCGGCGGTGTTCGCGGACGCCGTGACGCGCGCCGTGGAGGCGGCCGGCGCCGGCCTGGAGCGGGCGCGGCGGGCGCTCGCCGGACACGCGCCCGGCCTGCTGCACAGGGCTCTGCGGGCCATACAGCCGGCGGTTAGTACTACAATAAACTTACTTCACAAGTAAGAATTACTGTACAATGGCGGACTTAATGCCTTAGGCATTTTCTACCAGTCGACCTTAGGGTGGTGCAGAGACGGAACGTGGCAGGTGCAACTTAAGGGTCCTTTTACAGTCCACTAGCGCCGCCAATCGAAAAAATGTCATAACTCGTAAATAGAATCAAAAATACAAAATGTGGTCTATTATTAGTGTAGAAAAGACAATAACGTAATTTTATAACACATTGTCAACACTTGAAATATAGCTGTTTAGCTAAATCGTGCATTTGTAACAAAAACGGCCGTTTATGTTTTGAATGCACGATTTAGCTAAACAGCTATATTTCAAATGTTGATAAGGTGTTATACAATTACGTTATTGCCTTTTCCACACTAATAATAGAACATATTTTGTATTTCTGATTCTATTTACGAGTTATGCCATTTTTTCGATTGGCGGCGCTAGTGGACTGTAAGAGGCCTCTTAAGGGAAAGAATAAACGGGAAAAAATACAATAATGAATACATACTTAAATACTTACATACAACAAAATTAAAAATGTAAATGAGAAAAACCAAAACAACGAATCAGCGTTGTGACGACTTTTCTAACTCCTTGCGAATGTGTTCACGCGCCTTCAACTTAAAAGAGAAACGACTGGTTGCCGTCCTGATGTTCGGAGGGAGCGCATTCCATAGGGAGACCGCCTGGACATGGAAGGAAGAATGGACAAATCCAGAGCGGTGAGAGGGAGATCGCAGAAGACGATTATTGGTTGAACGAAGATTTTTAGCGTGAGTCGAGCACAGAAACTGAAACTGCGAAGTCAAATAAGAAGGAGAAGTGGGTTTATCGAGTAGAGAAAACAAAGTAGTCAAGGCCCTTAGCGCTCATTTTGTATAAGTTTTTGATTTAATTTTGCAAACATCAACATGCCGTTAAATATAGATTAACTATTTTTCTGTTTATATGTATTTCTAAGATTTTAATATGTTACTTTGTACCTCTTTACTTTACTAATACCTAAATTGTATAAAATAACTATAAACAGTTAGAGCAAAATAAAACAATTTCATAGAATGTGATGCTATTCTTGGTCACAATCTACTTAATTCAAGTACTCTAACTTCAAAAATATGCACTGGGCTCGCATGGTGGAATATAGTTTGCACATTTAGTAGTCCACATTTAAAGGATGATTTGGATTTGCTTTATCACCGTGGCTAGAAGTATTATGTAGACGATAAAAATCTATTTTGCGTCGTAAAAGTACGCTTAAATAGTGGCCCATTTAAAATATAGGCATATTTCACATGCATAACCTATCATATAATTCACACACATAGTTTGAGACACGGGAACCGTTAAGAGGATTGTAAAGTTCTAAATTTTCATACAAAAAGCGATAAAGTTTTTCCCTCAGTAAAAATACTCCAATTTTCAAAATTTTTGGAAATATTGTGGATAGAATAAAAACTAGGACCATAAGTTTTTATTTTAAAGAAATATTGCGTACGCTATAAGTTATTAGCATCTAAATATCTATTTTTTTGACTTAAAAGTTTCCTCGAGCGTTTTTTTCTTTATAAACTAAACTGAAATACTAAAAAATAAAAACGTACAGACCTAAATTAAGGTATACTGAATGTAATGAGACCAAAATTGTCTCATTTCGTGAAGCTGAACTGTTCGGAATAATGCTTGCAACCGAACCGCTCAGGACTTTTGCCTATGCGCATGCATCGGTTTTACGAAATGAAACAATTTAGGTCGTTATCACCCGAAACAATATTTCAAATAAAAAACTTTTTTTACAAAAAAAACAGGTGAGATAGATAAATAGTCGGTGTTTGTATTTTACTTCTTCGTTATTTGACACCGACTTCCGAAATTAAAGTTATTTTTTAATTTTTAGTGTATTTTTTTTTTGGAAGTCGGTTGTTTTTTTTGTAAAAAAGTTTTTTATCTTTCACTTTTTAGTTGTTATACCCCAGAACTAAAAACCCCAGCAACATGGAACGTGGAATTTAAACATTTGGAGAACACCAAAACGTCATAGAGGTATACGTATTTTTCGTTTTTGTTCAATTTCTCAAAAAGCGCTTAATTAATTTCGATAAAATTTCTATGGGACCACCTCTGATGTATGACCTACCAAACAAAAAAAGAATCATCAAAATCTATTCACAAGTGGCAGAGAAATCGCGTAACATACATACAAAAAAAAATTACAGACGAGTTGAGAACCTCCTTTTGGAAGTCGGTTAAAAAGAAATGACCTAGACGAGTCAAAAGCAAACCCATCTAAAATATAAAATAAATAAAAATGTATGTAATTGCCTGCAAGACTTGCAACTCTCGCCGCATATCGGCGCTTCATAATCCTCTTCATTCCTGTAATTAAATACCAACAACTCTAATTGGCACCCGTGTCTTCCCTGCAGGTATGCGCCGGCGTCCGTCGCATCTTCACGGAGCTGGTGCTAGCTCGGCGCCTGGAGTCAGACCCTAACAGGAGCGGCATCTCTCCCCTGAGCGCGGAGCCGGTCCTGGCTGAACTAGCTCTGACACACTCCCGCATCTGGCTCTACTTCACGTTCCTCAGGAGGAAGGCGGAGGTAAGCTGTAACTATATTTCTGAAGCAGAAAAAGGGTTTTTTTTTGTAATCCATTGGCTTAATTTTCTGTGACAGTAACATTATAATTCACTTAAGTAAGTACGTAAAAACCTTTAGGACCGTATCTGTTTAAGTTCTTATCATCGCACAGCATAAACATCCTGTTTTATTTTTGACACACGCCTTTAGAATAAAACAGCTTTTTTTTTGTAATAGCCAGCGAGCCTATTCATTGAAAGTCGCCGAATACTATAACATATCCATTGGAATTTAACCCTTATTCCAACGGATATAAAAGTCAATAGGTATGGCCATACAAACAGCATGTTTTTCATTGGCATAGGTGGACGCAGCGCCTCTAAAGGAAGACCAGAAGAAAGCGTGCGTAGACGCAGTCGAGAAGATCATCAACGAATGTGACCTCATGCGCACTGCGCAGGACATACTCGGACATTATCTCGCTTTGGAGAGGTAAATCTATTCAATTCCTTGGGTTAATCAAATGTCACCCTAAATGCTGTGTAAATTAATTTGATTTTCGAATTAGTACTTAAAGTATGGCTGTAAAACATAAGAATAAAAAAGTTGCAGTGGAAATTAAACTTTACACATACGCGTTAAAGTTAATTTTTGAGTCACACAAGTTGTAGACGCAGGTTCTTGGGAATATTTCGCCAATTGATGTTTCTAATTCAAAAACAGTTTTCCAGTTTGTACTATTTATTTTTATGCTTTTCAAGCTTGAATAATTTTTGTGTAGGTACTTTTTGGAGGAGAGCGTAAACAAAGCGTTGAAGATGGCAACACCGCAGGTCGGAGTCACTACTTCCAGCCTGGTCGATGATGTGTTCTTCATAGCCAGGAAGGTTATCAGGTGAAGATAAATAGATATAAACAAATTATTATTATATTGAGTTGATGTCTTCCTAACTTTTTAAATACTTAGGGCCTAGAATCTAGCCAAATTAATTGCAGTGTCAGTAGCGTTTATCAGGTCCTCCATAGTGCAGGTGTATGGACACTTGGGACATTCCAGTATGTGAGTCATGTTCTGGACACACCACACTTACATTGTGTATCAGACGAGTCTATAAAACCCCATTTTGTAAAGTTGTGTTTCCTACCCAGCATGCACCACCATCTGCACCTTCCAAGATGTTATCGAAGCGACCAGTATGCAGCCACCTGTATAGCTGTGGATCGAAGTGGCTGCGTACTGGTCGGACAAAATTTGAAAAATCGACACGAAAAGTGTGTTAAAATATTGTTTTGGATCAGACGCGCAGTATCGTCAGGCAGCGTAGACGGCGCCTGTGCAGTGCTCAACGAGGTCAGCGCGCAGCTCGAGCGGGGCGCCGCCGGGGCCCTGCGCCGCTGGCTGCGGGCCCCGCCGCACGAGCCGCTGCCGCTGCCGGGGCCCCGCGCCGCCAGGTACCCGCCCGACCCGCCCGACCGGGATGTGGAGGCGCAGAAGATATTGTATCTGGTGACTAACAATGCTAAAATTATCAATCGATCTACCTAGCGTTACGGTCTAACCGAATGCCGCTCATTACCAGAATATTACACGAAGTGACGGCCTATAGCAATCATAACATAATAAGAACTACAACAAAAATTATCACAAATCAAATATCTTTGACAGGCACACATGAATGAAGCAGAAGCCGGCGCAGACTGGGCAGAGCGCCTCGCCAGCGAAGCGTGCGCGGTGGCGGGCTCGCTGGCGCGCAGCGGAGCGGAGCGAGACAAGCTGACGTCATGCGCGGCCGGCCTGGGCGCCGCGGCGGCGGCCTTCCGGGCGGCGCACGAACTGGCGCTGGCGGCGCTGGCGGCGGCCCTGCATCCGAAGATCGTGGCCTGGGCGCAGAGACTAGTGGATCCTGCGCCGCATACAGGTACGGCCTACTAATCCACTGCTGGTTCAAACTTTTCTTTTAGGGTGGGTAATCATCAAATAACTTCTCCCGCTCTGGATGGAGCGGAAGGTCGTGTCAGACTCTTACTGACTAAAACCTACCCGTGTTCCTTCAGTTGCCTGTGCCAGGGTCGCGGTGGCACTTTTGATCAATCCCGTGACCCTGGCAGGCGTCGGCCCTAGCGGGTCCCGTCAATGACAAAGTCAACATAATCTCTAGTAAAAATAAACTTAAAAAATATATTAAAATAAAGAAATACATTGTTAAAACTAAAAAAATGGTTAAAAAACAAAAGTTCTTCATTAAAAATGTAAAACTTAATAGGGAAAGGTTAAATTTATTAAAACAATTAGATATGTATGCTTTGAACTTAGAGAAAAGTACTAGGAAATACCAAACTGACACGGAAGACTTGCAGTGTGAACTTGACCGGTTACAACAGCAACTAAGCTCAATGAGCACTAAATATAGAGCCTCAGAGAAACAAATGAGGGAATATGTGTTGGCGATGAATGAGCTGGTTAGCTTACAAAAATCAAACTGTGAACATTGCCAATCACCATCAATGGCATCTACTCCGGACCATTCATTGCCAATATATAATACCACCTTACCGCAGTCTTGTGCCAGTTTGCCAGTAGAAATTACTAATTGTTTATCACAACAAATTGTAAATAAAGAAATAGTTATCTATTGTGATGAGATTGGAAAGGATTTAGGCCACTTTTTGATAAATGAATATCCGGGACACTCAATAATGAATAACTGCATGCCTGGTTGTACTTTGTTGGACATAATGAAAGAGATTATAAAATGTAATTTTAACCAGGATACTATACTCATAATTTTAGTTGGTGATAGGGGTACTGTGAACAAAGGAGAATTGCTCCAATATTATAGAACCTTGTCTGACCTTAATTTAAGAAAAATTGTGATGTTCACTTTCCCTTATAGCCAAAGTTTGCCACAGGAAGAAAATCAAATTAGATATCATGTTAATATAAAATTGCACAATTTATTATTTAATAATGACTTATTCCATCTAATTGACCTTAACAATTACATTGGTAATCGTTTTTATTTGACAAAAGATAGGAATCGTATGGATAGATTATCTTTCAAAATATTGTAGGAGACAGATAGCTGTGTCGCTATCATATTTATTTTGTATAACAGCCAAGAATTTGGCTAAACAAATTGCTTGTATTGAGCAATGCAATGACATTTCTCTCATAATTCTGCCAATGTCTTGGCATCAAATTTTGACATTATTAATAATTTAAATTAGAAATTAAGACAACAGAGACAATCTCTAGCAATTATTTAAAGAATGGCGAAAACAATGTTGTAAAATCAACAAAAATTTTGGTGCACCAAAATATTTATGGTTGTATGGGCAAGGATTTAGAAATAGAATTATTCCTTAAATTTAACAATGTAGATATTCTTTGTATAACTGAACATTGGCTTAAAAGCCATCAGATTATGTTTAATTATAGTAATCACCAGGTTGGTAGTTCGTTCAGCAGAGTAAACGCTATACATGGTGGCTCATTAATTTTAATAAATAATCTACTTAAGTTTAAAGACCGCAAGGATATTGTGAGCCTCTCTGTTGAACAGACAGTTGAAATTGCCTGTATTGAATTGGAGCAGTTTATTATATTAAGTGTGTACAGACCACCTAAAGGATTGTATGATTGTTTTGAAAAAGTAATGGATGAAGTGTTGCAAAAAATTTGTAACTCTAGTAAGTCCGTCATCGTTTGTGGCGACTTCAATGTTAATTTGTTAGAAACTTCTAGCCTAAGCACTAAAATTATAAGTTTGTGTCAGTCATACAATCTTGTAAATCTATTTATGGAGCCTACTAGAATAACCCCCACTACTGCATCTTGCCTAGATAATATTTATGCAGATATTTTACCTACCCACAAAAAAATTATTAATTTATTAGACTCTGATCATAGTGGACTTTTGATCACTATACCAAATAAAAACAAATATAAAAGAAAAAAACATATCACTGTTAACCCAAAATCAAAAGGTCGCTTGGAAACATTTAAAACTAAACTCTCTAATAAAATCCCACTTTTGTCAACTAATGATGACCCTAATCAACATTATAATGATTTTTTCAAAATGTATTGCACGCAATTTGATACTACTTTTATTCCTAAGACGATTTCGGTAAATAGCAATACTTCCTTCAGTGACTGGGCCACCATTGGTATTAATAAAAGTAGAAAACGGCTGTATGAGCTGTATGAAGAACGGACTTATATTAACACTGTAGAATTTAATTTATATGTTAAGAATTATTCTAAATTATTTAAAAAAGTATGTTATTTGGCGAAATCTCGCTACTTAAGTTCAAAAATTAAAAATAGTAGTAATGTAATTAAAATGACTTGGGATATTATTAATAGCGAAACGGGAAGGTCTTGCAACCGAAGTAGTGATTGTTATTGATGACAGTATCATTAAATCAGATTCGCAAGTCGCCGCGGCATTTGAAAATTTCTTTGCAGAGATTCCCGTATCGACTACAAAATCTCTAAATTCATCACCAACTGCTGCAGAAATTGTACTTAAAGAAAACGTTCCAGTTTGTGAATCCCAATTTAATTTCCAATATGTCACTTTTAATGATGTAATTAAAACTTTTAATACTTTAAATGTTAAAAAGACTGCAGATCTATGGGGTAATTCTGTTGACGTTGCTAGGGCTATTATAAACATTGTAGCACCTACTTTAGCAGTAATTTTTAATAATTGTATAGATTGTGGTGAGTTTCCTGATCTAATGAAATATAGTAAAATTATACCATTGTTTAAATCGGGTAGTACATCAGACCCTACTAATTATAGACCTATATCAGTGCTACCTACTTTTAGCAAAATTTTTGAGAAAATTATTTTAGATCAAATTCAAAGATATTTTAATAAACACAAATTATTACATAAGAAACAGTTTGGTTTCACAAAGGGTCGTTCAACAACTGATGCTGGTGTTGAACTTTTGGGACACATTTATAATGCATGGGAAAATAAATGTGATGCGTTGGGCATTTTTTGTGATTTGTCTAAGACTTTCGATTGCGTTCTCCATGATACATTGATCAGGAAGCTGCAGTACTACGGAGTCCGGGGCGCCTCTCTGTATCTTCTTACTTCGTACTTGAGTAATAGGATTCAGAGAGCTGATGTGAATGGCAAAAGGTCTCCCGGGTCTGTAGTCAGAATGGGGATTCCTCAAGGCTCAATTCTGGGTCCTTTTTTGTTTCTAATCTATATCAACGACTTGCCTTATCTCATAAAGGATAAACATGATATAGTGCTGTTTGCAGATGACACTTCACTTTTATTTAAACTCAAACGTCAGCAGGTGGTTGTTGATGATGTAAATAATGCTCTTTCAACTGTAGTTAACTGGTTCAACATCAATAATCTTCTCCTTAACGAGAAAAAAACAAAATGCATAAAGTTCACATTAAGGACCCAATGTAATACAAGTGAACACTAGTGTGTCAATAAAGGGTGAAGAGTTGAAACCCGAGGATTCCACAGTGTTCTTAGGTTTAACTTTGGATGCGCAGCTTCAGTGGAGCCCCCATATATCTATATGGGGGCTCCACTGAAACTGTCCAAAAAACTTAGCTCTGCAGCATACGCCGTAAGGAGAATTCGTGGTTTAACTGATTTAAGAGACAGCTCGTTTAGTATACTTTAGTTATTTTTATAGTGTGATGTCGTACGGCATTCTGCTGTGGGGAAATGCCGCCGATATTCAGACAATTATTGTTTTACAGAAAAGGGCTATTCGTGCAATTTATAAATTAAGTCCCAGACACTCCCTCAGAGACAAATTTAAAGAAATTAATATTATGACTTCCCTCTCAATATATTTATGAAAATCTCATGTATGCACTTAAAAATATTAATCTGTTTAAAAGATACAGTGATATCCATGGCATAAATACTAGGAACAAACACAAATTTATTGTACCTAAAACCAGGCTCAAGAAAAAAATAGGTGGTTCGTTTAGATGCCAATGTATACGTTACTATAATAAACTTCCTAGCCTAATTCAAGAACTAAGCATAAATAAATTTAAATCATTTATTAAACGTAAGCTATGCCAGAAAGCTTTTTACACAATTAATGACTTTCTTGAGGACAAAAAGGCGTGGGATTGAGCTGCTCCAATGATATACATGAGCCATTGTTTTCATATGTACTACTTACAGATGAAATTTTTTTATGTATATTTTTTTAATATTCATTTTTGACATGAATACTTGTATAGTATTATATTATATTTTTAAAATTTTGTTTTTGATTGACATTTTTTTTTTTTTTTACTTGTATACTTTATTAAGTATTATATTTATTTTTAATTTTTGATGGACATATTATTATTACTATTTTGTTTGACACGAATATTTACTTTGTAAAGTATTATATTTTTAATTTTTATTGATTACTTAATTATTGTAAATGTGAGGACTACGTGGGTTATTATTATTATTTTCTTCTCCTTTTTACAGTAATTTTTAACGTTGTCTGACAGTTTGAGTACTTTTGCGGCCTACCCAAAATGTCTTTTCTTTGGTATTGTTCGTCAAGTCATTGAGCTCCTTAATGGTTTTTAAGTTGAGCTATTCGACTATTGACAAATGCTTGCACTGACTAGACCGGTCCACTCAAATATGTTTGGTTCTTTCTTCATAAGACCACTACAGACACTAAGCTGCATGGTCCTCATATAGAATAATGTGAATGCGAGAACTATGTATGTCGTTATATTCATGTAGATTTCATGATTGTCTAACAGTTTGAGTATTTTTGCGGCCTACTCAAATGTCCTTACTTTGGTATTGTTCGTCGGTTCGTTGAGCTCCTCAAAGTCCTGAGTTGAGCTTCGCGATGACTGACAAATGCTTGCACTGTCTGGACTGGTCCACTCGAATTTGTGTGTTGCTTTCTTCAAAAAGCTCATCCCAGACATAAACGTACATGGTTCTCATATGATTTAGCCAGTACACATTGTATGGATTTCAACACTTTAAAAGAGACTTTGACCTCTGAGTTTGTTTCGGTGTTTCTTCTCAGGGTAGTCAGCTAGGAAACACCGGCCACATCTAGCTTAAACTGACAAAAAACGTTGACGTGTAAAAGTGTTCCTTGTAACCTATTTACTGAATAAACATCATTTATCATTAATGGTTGCTGACAATTCTTGTTCGGCGCGCGTGGACCACAACGCTTATCGCCCCGAGCCTGCTCCTTATCGGACGGCGAGCTAGCCATTGTGAGCCGTCCGCAAGTCCACGTGATGTTTCAATCTTAAACTGAGATCTATACAGGCTGTAACGGAAAGGTGTGGTCATATTTTAAGGGCCGGTTCTGCCTATGCAAATGAACAACTTTCTCTAAGAAAAAATAGAAAATTCCCAAAAAAAAAATTGGACTTTCCATACAAAGTCATCATCAGCTGATCAATATTTGTATGGGACCTCCCAGAAAAACATTTTTTTAGAATTTCCTCGGATTTTCTTGAAGAAAGTTGTTCATATCGATGGGCAGATGTATTTCTTAAAGATGTAGTCAGTTTACATGTTTGTGAACGCACCCACGATACAGGAGTAATTGCTAGTATGGGCAAACGTTCTAAAAAAAAAAAGATTCCTTTTCTACCAGATTTGAAAGGTTTTTAACTTCTTCTATTTTTGGTTTTGGATAAAGTAACTTTTTAGGGAACCGATCACTTTTCCCAATTTTTTTTGTTCGGGTTTAATTTTATCGAAAACTAGACCGACGTCTTTTTTTGCTATACAGCATGTAACTAAAACCCTGCCCGATCCTGAAGGGTATTATTTGGCATCGTACTGCGTACACATATACTCGTACATAATCATTTAATGGATACGAGATTATTATTTTTCCCCAATGAAAATAATTAATTTAAAAAAAAAGAAAATCTTATCAAAGGCAACACTGAGCGCTCGACAAAGTTCACCTATAGTGTTATGTCAAAGAAGCCGCCTGAGTGAGACGGTCTTTTAGATCCTTTGTTAAAGAGTGCCTACAGCGCGGCTAGTGCAGGGCGGTATCGTTTGAAAAAATATATATACGGTCGAATTGAGAACCTCCTCCTTTTTTTTGTCGGTTAATAAAAATTGGTAAAAATGAAAAGATTTTGCCGGCCGGGGCGGAGTGTTGTCAACTTATGAAAATTTGCCATATTTAGTGTTAAATTTCGCATATTTTATAAAAATAAAAAATCTATAAGTTTTTTTTTTGTTACCAGGCATACGCCTTTATTGGATCGGACAGGATTTTTGTTACATGCTGTATACATTATTTGACAAATTGTTTTGTCGATTTACAAAATAACTTTTTGCTATTTGCCAAAGTCTCTTTTGAACATTTTTCATTTGCCAAATGATTGATTTGTCATATTTTCACCACACCGAAACAACATTTTACGGAATATTATTAGGTCACAAATATATAGCCGGCTACTTGGTACGTTTTCAATATTAAATTAAAATAGTGTCATAAAAAGTTAATATGTTGTGCTACAAAATTTAGTGGGTCATAGTACAAAGTTTAGGGGGCCGAGTCACCCGCGTCCGTAGGAGTATACCCATTGAGTCCCTATTCGTGGTTCCCGGGTGGTGCTAATCAGGTGACACTAACTGGTGGTAGGTTTCGACCGATGGCTTGCGACCGGGCCCACTGGGCAAAGGCGTACCGCCAAGCGGCCTGGCCGTGTTTCGGTACGGTGCTCAGTGTAGCCAATCCAGAGGAGTTAGGTCGAAATAGTTGTTCCATTGCAGGCAGACCAACCAGGCTCGCGCTGATATGGATGTATCGGGAAACTAGTCGCGGAGGGTAGCGGGATCCGAGGCACGGTGCGCCGCTGGCCGACCGCAGGTAGTGTGCTAGCCACACATGAAAGGCTGCCCCGCCAACTGTGGAAAAAACCCGTATTACAAGTTCGATCGTGTATGGAGTACTGTTCTCATCTTTGGGACGGATCTGCCAGATACCAGCTTGATGCCCTTGAGTCAATTGAGAAACGAGCCAAGAGGATCATCGGCAATGATAGACTCGTTGAGTCGAAACTCCAAAATCTAGAACATAAGACGCCGAGTTGCTAGCCTGTCGGTTTTCTATCGGTTACATTTTGGGGAGTGTGCGACGGAATTGCATAATTCGATTCCGCCAAGCCCGTTTCATCAACGGACCACAAGACGTACGGCGAAGTGCCACCGGTTCATGCTGGACATCCCATCCATACGCACAAAGCGTTTTGTGAAAACATTCATTGTGCGTACAGCTAGGGAGTGGAATTCCCTACCGGAGTCTGTGTTTCCTGATAACTACAACCTGGGAATCTTTAAGTCAAGAGTGAATAGGTTACTTCTAGGCAAGCGTGCTCCATCTTCGACCACATCATCGCTTACCATCAGACGAGATAGTGGTCAAACGCGTGCCTATCAACAATAAAAAAAATTAAAAAAAGAAACCCGGAATGCACCATCGTGCTGGTTGGCGACCAGACGAGAGGGCCCGGTGGACATTCCCGGGGGGGCTCGGGCGTCCCCGCAGTCTCCGGACTAGTCCCGCAATGATGTCGTCCTGTCAGAGCGTGCCTGAAGGTTAGCAGCGTGGAACCTCATTTCACTTCCTTCTCCTCTACCTCCTTCACTCTTACACTATGCTAAAAGGAACAAAAAAGAAAAAAGCTGAACAGCGGCAGCACTCCCTCTCCCACAAAGTGCACCTCAACAACATACGAGGTCTGCACTCAAATCTCGCCGCAGTCCACCACCACCTAAAGACTGAGAATCCAGCTCTGTTGTTCCTTTCGGAGACGCAGATCGGATGTCCGTCTGACGTGGCGTACCTATCTTACCCAGGGTTTACCCTGGAGCACAACTTTATGCCACACGCTGGTATATGCATGTACGCCCGTGACGACATCTGCTATCGGCGTCTCCGTAACCTTGAGGACTCCAGGTTTTCAACTCTTTGGGTCCTAGGCCTAGATAAAATTGACGCCTGTGTCTGCCGTTTGCACAGCGGTGATTTGGAGACAACTAGGCTCACACAACACCTCAGTGCGGCGGCGGATGTGGCTCAGCAGCGGTACCCTTCTGCCCAATTGGTGTTACTGGGGGACTTCAACGCCCACCATCAGGAGTGGCTCTTCCCATACCAGTACATAGACCATGCTGGACAAGAGACGCGTAAGCTAGCGCTAGCGTTAAATCTCACCCACCTGGTCCAGGGGGCAACGAGGGTGCCGGATGTTGATTCGCACACGGCCAATTGCTTGGACCTTCTGCTGACAACAGATCCAGACCGTTACTCGGTGTCGATTTCTTCACCATTAGGTACTTCCGACCACTGTCTGGTGAAGTCTGTATCCGTCTACTCCCCATCCGATCATAGCCCTAGAGGCACTAGGCGGGTTTGGCGATACATTCCTCAAGGCTCAATTCTGGGTCCTTTTTTGTTTCTAATCTATATCAACGACTTGCCTTACCTCATAAAGGATAAACATGATATAGTGCTGTTTGCAGATGACATTTCACTTTTATTTGAACTCAAACGTCAGCAGGTGGTTGTTGATGATGTAAATAATGCTCTTTCAACTGTAGTTAACTGGTTCAATATCAATAATCTTCTCCTTAACGAGAAAAAAACAAAATGCATAAAGTTCACATTACCCAATGTAATACAAGTGAACACTAGTGTGTCAATAAAGGGCGAAGAGTTGAAACCCGAGGTTTCCACAGTGTTCTTAGGTATAACTTTGGATGCGCAGCTTCAGTGGAGCCCCCATATAGATAAACTGTCCAAAAAAACAGCCCTGCAGCATACGCCGTAAGATAAATTCGGGGTTTAACTGATTTAGAGACAGCTCGTTTAGTATACTTTAGTTATTTTCATAGTGTGATGTCGTATGGCATTCTGTTGTGGGGAAATACCGCCGATATTCAGACAATTTTTGCTTTACAGAAAAGGGCTATTCGTGCAATTTATAAATTAAGTCCCAGACACTCCCTCAGAGACAAATTTAAAGAGATTAATATTATGACTGTTCTCTCTCAATATATTTATGAGAATCTCATGTATGCACATAAAAATATTAATCTGTTTAAATATACAGTGATATCCATAGCATAAATACTAGGAACAAACACAAATTTATTATACCTAAAACCAGGCTCAAGAAAAAAATAGGTGGTTCGTTTAGATGCCAATGTATACGTTTCTATAATAAACTTCCTAGCCAAATTCAAGAACTAAGCATAAATAAATTTAAATCATTTATTAAACGTAAGTTATGCCAGAAAGCTTTTTACACAATTAATGACTTCCTTGAGGACAAAAAGGCGTGTGATTGAGCTGCTTCAATGATATACATGAGCCATTGTTTTCATATGTACTACTTATATATAAACACTGATGAATTTTTCATTTTTTTATATTCGTTTTTGACATGAATACTTGTGTAGTATTATATTATATTTTTATTTTTTTTTTGTTTGACATTTTATTATTATTTTTTTTTTTACTTGAATACTTTGTTAAGTATTATTTATTTTTTGATTGACATGAATATTTACTTTGTAAAGTATTATATTTTTATTTTTTTGATTACTTAATTATTGTAAATGTGAGGACTACGTGGGTTATTATTATTATTTTCTCCTCCTTTTTACAGTAATTTTTAACGTTGTCTGACAGTTTGAGTACTTTTGCGGCCTACCCAAATGTCCTTTCTTTGGTATTGTTCGTCAAGTCATTGAGCTCCTTAGTGGTTTTTAAGTTGAGCTATTCGACTATTGACAAATGCTTGCACTGACTGAACAGGTCCACTCACATATGTGTGGTTCTTTCTTCAAAATACCATTACAGACACTAAGCTGCATGGTCCTCATATAGAATAATGTGAATGCGAGAACTATGTATGTCGTTATATTCATGTAGATTTTATGATTGTCTAACAGTTTGAGTATTTTTGCGGCCTACTCAAATGTCCTTACTTTGGTATTGTTCGTCGGTTCGTTGAGCTCCTCAAAGTCCTGAGTTGAGCTTCGCGATGACTGACAAATGCTTGCACTGTCTGGACTGGTCCACTCGAATTTGTGTGTTGCTTTCTTCAAAAAGCTCATCCCAGACATAAACGTGCATGGTTCTCATATTATTTAACCAGTACATATTGTATGGATTTGAACACTTTAAAAGAGACTTTGACCTCTGAGTTTGTTTCGGTGTTTCTTCTCAGGGTAGTCAGCTAGGAAACACTGGCCTCATCTAGCTTAAACTGACAAAAAACATTGACGTGTAAAAGTGTTCCTTGTAACCTATTTACTGAATAAACATCATTTATCAGGTCAGCAGATTGGGATGGCATGCGATCTTTCTTCGCATGTTATCCTTGGCAGCATACTTGCTTTTCTTCGACTGATGTTTCGTCTTGCGCGGACGCCGCCGTGACGGATGTTTTGCGACAGGGAAATGGAGTACTACATTCCATTCTCTGACGTAACAATGTCAGGCGAAGCTCGACCATGGTTTGGTGTCGAGTGCAATCGCGCTGATGCGCTTAAACACGCGGCCTACCTGGCATGGGTCGACGCTCGAACGTGTAAAGCAAATGACGTGAGTCAGAAAAAAGAGATCCTTCAACAGGGCTGGCAAGTCCTGCAAGAAGGTGTTGCGGAGGGCTCGCTAATGTGGTCAAACATTAGCCGAATTGGGAACAAACTTGCTTCTTACCCAGCTGGTAGTAAGGCGTTTTGGTCCCTGGCTAAGTCGGTTGAATCGAACTTCTGCCGCCCGTCACTACCTCCACTGCTGAAACCCGACGGATCGCTGGCCCACTCCGCTGAGGAGAAAGCAAACTTGTTTGCCTCTCTGTTTGCGGAATCTTCGTGTCTAGATCCTGGTGGCGTGAGGCCCCCTGGTACTCTTGGTGGATGCGAGTCGATTATGTCAGACATTCGCATTCATCAGAAGGATGTCCGAAGGATACTGCGTAACCTGGACGTGAACAAGGCTAGTGGCCCCGACGGGATACCGGCAATTTTACTGAGGACTTGTGTGCCTGAGTTGTCTCCGATCTTGACACGCCTATTTCGCCTTTCGTTTGAGACTGGAGAAGTGCCGATGGCTTGGAAGCAAGCTAACGTGCAACCCGTACCCAAGAAGGGTAGTCGAGCTGACCCAGCAAATTATAGGCCCATTTCGGTAACTTCCGTACTTTGTAAGAGTATGGAAAGTATACTGAATAGCAAGCTCCTGGTATACCTAGAAGGTAACGATATCCTCAGTGACCGACAATACGGCTTCCGCCGAAATCGGTCAACTGGGGATCTTCTAGCGTATGCCATTCACATCTGGAGTGAGGCCATCGAGAAACAAGGGGAAGCCCTTGCGGTCTCCCTTGACATCTCGAAGGCCTTCGACCGGGTCTGGCACGACAGCCTAATTGGCAAGCTTCTTTCCTTCGGTCTGCCCGCTAGTTTGTGTGATTGGATTGCAGATTTCCTGAGGGATCGGTCTATCCGAGTAGTCATAGATGGCTGCTCGTCTGGACTGCTGGCTATTAATGCCGGTGTTCCTCAGGGGTCGGTGCTCTCGGCAACATTGTTTTTGCTGCATATTAACGATCTGCTAAAACCCGGTACCTTTGGGTATGCAAACGACAGCACTGTTGCCAAGAGATAGCGTGCCCGACACACGAGCTAGTGGGTCTCAGGTCCGGTCTCTTCTAGAGGCTATAGTTGGGTGCTTGAACTTGTCGTTACAGGCTGTCTCAGAATGGGGCGATGCCAATCTGGTCAAGTTCAATGCTGCTAAGACCCAGGCGCGTCTTTTTTTTGCTAAGAGGAGCCAATTTCACCCGGCTCCATCTTTTCGAGGTGTGACCGTACCGATAACCGACCAACTTGATCTTCTTGGTGTTACTTTAACATCTACCCTCAATTTTGGTCCCTTCATAGAGGCAAAGGCTCAAGTGGCTGCCAAAAAGTTGGGGATCCTCGCAAAGGTGAGACGGTACTTCACGCCGGAACAGCTGCTCCAACTCTATCAAGCGCAAGTTCGATCGTGTATGCAGTACTGCTCTCATCCTTGGAACGGATCTGCCAGATACCAGCTTGATGCCCTTGAGTCAATTGAGAAACGAGCCAAGAGGATCATCGGCAATGATAGGCTCGTTGAGTCGAAACTCCAAAGTCTTGAATATAGACGCCGAGTTGCTAGCCTGTCGGTTTTCTATTGGTTATATTTTGCGGAGTGTGCGACGGAATTGCATAATTTGATTCCGCCAAGCCCGTTTCATCAACGGACCACAAGACGTACGGCGAAGTGCCACCGGTTCATGGTGGACATCCCATCCATAAGCACAAAGCGTTTTGAGAAAACATTTATTGTGCGTACAACCTGGGAGTTTTTAAGTGAAGAGTAAATAGGTTACTTTTAGGCAAGTGTGCTCAATCTTCGACCACATCATCGCTTACCATTAGGTGAGATAGTGGTCAAACGCGTGCCTATCAACAATTAAAAAGAAAAATACTGACAGAAACGAATTCCTGTAAAACCGACTTCGCGCCAGATTCTTGACAGAAACAATGCTTGCTGCATGTTGCTTGTTTGCACGCAGCATGCTTGCTTGCATGCTGTTTGCATGTTGCCATATCCCTGAAAGATTTTTGAAAGCTCTTTCAAATATGTAATTTCACTCAAATTGTCTTTAATTTCCATAAATTTTTGAATTTTTGTTTCTTTAACAAGTAAAAAATACGAAACGATAATAGTTGAAAAGTTTTAGGTGAATTGAAATTCGGTTAAATATTTTTCGAACTTATGACAGGTAATCTAGGCTCGGGAAGGGGGGGAAGGGACAATCCTTGCACTACTGGATTTTTCACGGGCTTTTGATTCAATAAACACCACTCTGTTACTTTCTAAGTTGGCTTACTACGGTTTTACAACGGACACGATAGAGTGGTTCTCTAGTTACTTAAAGAATAGGTCGCAGCTCGTTGAGATCCAGAGTGAGGATGGGGCAAAAATGTCATCCTCCCCTCGTCGGGTGGATCGTGGTGTGCCCCAGGGCTCAATTTTGGGTCCCCCACTCTATGTCCTTTACAGTGCCGATATAGTTCAGTCTTTCCATCATTGCAGGTATCATATGTATGCAGATGATATACAATTATATATATCTTTTAAGCCAACAAGTACATTAGAGGCAGTGGAAAAAATCAATGAGGATCTAGAAAGAGTGGTGGAGTGGTCAGCTAGTAACTCCCTGGTTTTGAACCCACTGAAGTCTAAATTTATAGTCTTAGGAAGTAGGCAAATGATCAGCGCAATATTGTCAGCCAAGCCGGAAGTTGTAATCAGAGGGGATAAAATAGAAAGAGTTGATACTGCTGGTAATCTTGGTCTGACTATGGATCCCGAACTGCGTTTCGAAAAGCACATAAGTAACTCAATGAGAAATTGTTTTTATAGATTGAAACTACTATATTCAATTAGAGCTTGCCTGAGTGTTGATCTACGCAAACAACTAGTAGACAGCCTAATATTATCAAGATTAAACTACTGCGATGCCGTGTACGGACCCTGCCTTTTGGCAAGGACTGAGAAATTGATACAGCGAATACAAAACGCATGTACACGGTTCTGTGTAAATATACCACGTAGAAGTCATGTCACTCCTTTCAATAATAAAAATAATATTCTGAAAATGGCTGCTAGACGAAAGCTGCACCTGGCTGGTCTGCTTTTCGGAATAATCACCACACAGAAACCACATTATCTATACGAGAAGCTTCATTGGAGGCAGAGTAAATACGAACCGCGTTATAACACTCCTCCGCTTTGTAATCCATTTCACTGTACTGCAGCATTCAGGGGTAGTTTCAAGTTTGCTGCCACACACTGTTGGAATGACCTTCCACCACCAGTGAGAGCCCTGAAGACAAAAAAGCATTTTTTAAACATTTTAAAGAAAACATTCATGCAACTGCAGCAATCTGATAAGTGGTAGGTCTAATTGCACCAGCTCATTTGATCTTACATCTAGGGTCACGGCCTACGGGCGATGGCGAAGGTCTTCAATTCATTTCAAAACGTGGTCTCTGTCCGATTAATTGAGCTTCGCATTTCATTCTTCATGGAATAACAAGTATTGACCATTGTTAAAATCTCTTGTGACTTTGTGATCAGTACCTAGAAAATTGAATGGGATTAATTTGGTTTTGAGCATACTATATAACTTGATTGATTGAAAAATCAAGCATTGCTTGATTTTTTAATCAAGCATTGCTTGATTTTTCAATTAAATTTTAGGTTAGGTTTTGTATGTTGTCATATCGATTTTTATTATATTTACACAAACATATTGAATACACGTACACATTCATATATATATACGTGTTTCACACACAAGTATTTATATTAATTTCCCATATTTTTACGAATTTCATAGAAGTACTCACCATAATGCTGTTTCCTAAATCTCGCAGCGAAACACCATGCCGTAGCGTCAACATGTCACTCTTGGTCTTTGCAGAATACCAGCGCTGTTGCATTCGGTCCGTCCGAAGCCACAGTATTTTCGCTGAGCAATGACCATTTTTGTACGGATACGACGCACAGTTTCATTTATGTTTTATTCCTTGGCTTTACCTTTGTATCTGTAGTGATCTAATGTCATTGTCATTGATCGAGGTGTCATAGACCTACGTTTCGTCTATGGCGTGTAGTGGTGCACCGCACCAGAAACGATAGGTATCACTACTTCACTAGGCATTAGTTAATTAGTTTAGTTTTATTTTAGTTTAGCTTGGATACTGGGCTTTTGAAAATTAATGTGCGTTTTGTAATCTGTGCAAAATAAATAATTTTTCTTTCTTTCTTTTCTTTCTAATCAACTTTTTAACTACCATAATTAAAAAAAAAAAAGCTACCCCATTGTTTCACGAGTTTATTGGTCAGAGTAATGTTTTTAATAGGTTACAAGTTTGATCATAATTTTGGTGTGAATATGCTATCTGAATAAATGAGTAAACAATGACATTGCAGATGAGATGGAAGACGACGCAGACGCCCTCCCTCAGGCGCTGGAGCACCTGACGGAGGCTGCGCGTGCGCACATCTCCGCGCGGGCGGTGGACGCGCTGCTGCTGGCCGCGCTGGCCGAGCTGGCGGCTCGTGCCGAGGCCGCGCTCACACACAACAGATATGATCGGGTATGACTCACCACTGCATACTTCTTCTTTTCTTGTCGATTTACTCAAATTTGATCCAACCAGTATGTAGCCACCTGGATAGCTTTGTCATTGACTTCGTTTAAATCATCCAAGGTGCAGGTGGTTGTGCATGTTGGGCAGGCAAGGAGATGGCGCATGTCCTGTGAAGAGGCTCCACACTGGCACTGAGTTTGGGATGGGTCAAGGATACTCATTTGACCAGATTATTTTGACAGCGACCAACCTGGGTCCGCAATCGGTTACGAGAAATCCAGATTGATTGCAATTCCTGTCCAGCAGGTGTATTCGCTGACTCAGTTGGCATGAATTTGATAGGCACTGTGCAGTAAATTGCTCGGTGGACATCGATTATAATAGGCACTACGGTTATCCTATAAGTCAAATCAATAATGTACATCAAAGTGCCTATCAAGTTGATGTCAACTGAGTTATGTATGTATTGTATGTATGTCGGGTTGGTTTCTGCAACTCCACGCTCAAGGCGCGTATTTTGCGTACAGATGGGACAGCATTGTCATTCGATCCACCCCAGCTCCTTGACGAAGGCCAGCAGCGCCCTGGTGTTACTGACTATCTCGCTTAGGTTACCTGGGTGTCCGAAGTGTTTTGCCCTGTATGCAGCGACTACAGGGTAGCTTAGTAGGAGTTGAGCTGCTGTCTCGTCCTCCTCCATGCAGGCTCTGCAAAGTGGACTGTCTGTGACTCCTATGACAGAGAGATGCTTATTAAAAGACCCGTAGCCAGTTGCAACGGCCGTGAGTTTCCGTAACTGAAGTTTGGTCAGTCGTAGGGCTTGCTTTGTGAAGCGGTCATTAATGGAGGTAAGTGCTTCCTTGGTCTACCTACACTCGCTATGGTCAGCCCATAGCTTGTTGTATTGATCTCTGGTGCGTTTTCTTACCAGATTGCGTAAGTATCCAAAGTGGAGAGGCACAATAGGTTCAGGTCCCATCGCTGCCATACTCGACCTCCTTCTGGCGAGTTCGTCCGCTGCATCGTTGCCACAGGAATGGCTGTGTCCTTTAATCCATTGAATGGTTACTTTGTTGTGTTTATCTACCTGGTTTAGGCGTTGGTGACACTCGTATATCAGCCCAGAGTTAACTGTGTGGCTGTTTAACGCTTGCAGGACTGCCCTGCTGTCCGAGAGTATACGTACCGAGTGGTCCTTTACATCCCTAGCTAGGATGGCTGAGGCTGCCAGGAAAATTCCCAAGCACTGTGCTTGGAAGTCTATGTTATGGACCCCCAGTGGTGTGGCTATGTGGAGGTTGAGGTCCTCCTAGAAGATCCCCGCACCCGTGCCAGTACCAGTTTTGGATCCATCAGTAAAGATCCGCAGTTCAGCGGGGCACAGCCCCTCACAGCGATGGTCATCATGCAGTTGGATTTTGTATTTCTTGTCAAAGACAAATTGCTTGGGTATCCGGTCGTTGATTGCTCTAGTTATTGGGCGATCGTTGTTGAGTCCCATGAGCAGAGCGGTGTTGTTTTTTTTTTATGGGGTGGGAAATCATCCAATGACTTCTCCCGCTCTGGGTGGAGCGGGAGGGCGTGTCCATAATGTTAACATAGTTCCCCGTGGCACAGGAGGGCGGCCTCGCCGTAGAGCGCCGCGCACGTCGCCTGGCGGCGTGGGCGGGCTCCAGCGCCGGCGCGGCCCGCGAGCGCTGCGCCCGCTACACGCAGGCGGCGGCGCTGCTGGCGCTGGAGGCGCCGTAGCATGCGTGCTGCTGCCTCCATAATGTTAACATAGTTCCCCGTGGCACAGGAGGGCGGCCTCGCCGTAGAGCGCCGCGCACGTCGCCTGGCGGCGTGGGCGGGCTCCAGCGCCGGCGCGGCCCGCGAGCGCTGCGCCCGCTACACGCAGGCGGCGGCGCTGCTGGCGCTGGAGGCGCCGTAGCATGCGTGCTGCTGCCTCCATAATGTTAACATAGTTCCCCGTGGCACAGGAGGGCGGCCTCGCCGTAGAGCGCCGCGCACGTCGCCTGGCGGCGTGGGCGGGCTCCAGCGCCGGCGCGGCCCGCGAGCGCTGCGCCCGCTACACGCAGGCGGCGGCGCTGCTGGCGCTGGAGGCGCCGTAGCATGCGTGCTGCTGCCTCCATAATGTTAACATAGTTCCCCGTGGCACAGGAGGGCGGCCTCGCCGTAGAGCGCCGCGCACGTCGCCTGGCGGCGTGGGCGGGCTCCAGCGCCGGCGCGGCCCGCGAGCGCTGCGCCCGCTACACGCAGGCGGCGGCGCTGCTGGCGCTGGAGGCGCCGTAGCATGCGTGCTGCTGCCTCCATAATGTTAACATAGTTCCCCGTGGCACAGGAGGGCGGCCTCGCCGTAGAGCGCCGCGCACGTCGCCTGGCGGCGTGGGCGGGCTCCAGCGCCGGCGCGGCCCGCGAGCGCTGCGCCCGCTACACGCAGGCGGCGGCGCTGCTGGCGCTGGAGGCGCCGTAGCATGCGTGCTGCTGCCTCCATAATGTTAACATAGTTCCCCGTGGCACAGGAGGGCGGCCTCGCCGTAGAGCGCCGCGCACGTCGCCTGGCGGCGTGGGCGGGCTCCAGCGCCGGCGCGGCCCGCGAGCGCTGCGCCCGCTACACGCAGGCGGCGGCGCTGCTGGCGCTGGAGGCGCCGTAGCATGCGTGCTGCTGCCTCCATAATGTTAACATAGTTCCCCGTGGCACAGGAGGGCGGCCTCGCCGTAGAGCGCCGCGCACGTCGCCTGGCGGCGTGGGCGGGCTCCAGCGCCGGCGCGGCCCGCGAGCGCTGCGCCCGCTACACGCAGGCGGCGGCGCTGCTGGCGCTGGAGGCGCCGTAGCATGCGTGCTGCTGCCTCCATAATGTTAACATAGTTCCCCGTGGCACAGGAGGGCGGCCTCGCCGTAGAGCGCCGCGCACGTCGCCTGGCGGCGTGGGCGGGCTCCAGCGCCGGCGCGGCCCGCGAGCGCTGCGCCCGCTACACGCAGGCGGCGGCGCTGCTGGCGCTGGAGGCGCCGTAGCATGCGTGCTGCTGCCTCCATAATGTTAACATAGTTCCCCGTGGCACAGGAGGGCGGCCTCGCCGTAGAGCGCCGCGCACGTCGCCTGGCGGCGTGGGCGGGCTCCAGCGCCGGCGCGGCCCGCGAGCGCTGCGCCCGCTACACGCAGGCGGCGGCGCTGCTGGCGCTGGAGGCGCCGTAGCATGCGTGCTGCTGCCTCCATAATGTTAACATAGTTCCCCGTGGCACAGGAGGGCGGCCTCGCCGTAGAGCGCCGCGCACGTCGCCTGGCGGCGTGGGCGGGCTCCAGCGCCGGCGCGGCCCGCGAGCGCTGCGCCCGCTACACGCAGGCGGCGGCGCTGCTGGCGCTGGAGGCGCCGGACCACGCGCGCGACGCGCTGCTGCCCACGCCTCGCCTCGCCGCGCCCGAGGCCAAGGATATACTGGCGCGCAGGTAAACTATTTATATATTTCAGAATTTTCAGAATCCATTTACCACTATCATGGTTTAATTTTAGTTTACATTATGAAGCATTTCTTTTAATAGATAAAATAAGTACCTCTTGTTTTAAGTGCACCTCGACACATTTGTGTATTTAACATTAATATTCAATTTTCTACCGGCCTGTGGCAAGGGACAAAACTGTGACACAAAATATATTGGTTAAAATCTAGAAAGTAACTGAATGGAGTAATGAAGAAGTTTAACGTCTGGTTAGCAGAAAGCTGATTTTACTACCTTTTACTGCTAAGCAAGCAGCAAGCTATTGACCCGGTACTACCCAATAGGGGTCCTAAAGCTATAAAAACAATATCCTTTTCCAACAATCAATTTGGCTTTCGTAGGGGGAAGTCATGTGAAGACGCGTTCTCGGCCCTGATAGACGATGTTGTTGAGACACTTGATAAAAAGTCGTAAATGCTTGGGTTTATTCTTGGACCTTTCCAAGGCATTTGACACTGTCTCTGTCTCCATCCTTCTAAAAAAGCTGGAGCAAATAAGAGTTAAAGTTCCTGCTCTTGCTGTTTTTGCGAGCTATCTCACTGAACGAATGCAGTGCTTTAAGATCGACACATGTCAGTGATGAGAGTGAATAATTCTCCTAAGTACCTCAGGGTTCCATCTTGGGACCTACACTTTTTCACTCCAAAACTGTTCCATTTACACATAATTATGCAGATGATACTACCCTTCTGGTACGTGCTAAAAATTGGGATGAAACCCGTAACAGAGCAGAATATATTCTTAGCATTGTTATATCTTGACTAACGACGAATAGTCTGACCTTAAATGTGGTGAAAACAAATTACCTATATGACTTTAACTAAAATCTTTTACGCAACCTGACACACTCATTGTTAGGCTTCCGTACCCGAAGGGTCCAAACGGGGCTCTATTGCTGTCACTCACATGTCCGTCTGTCTGTCCGTCACCTTTCACAAAAATTTGTTCCGAAGAATTTTTAAACTTCCCATTTGGTTTCCCTCATATGGTACGGAACCCTAAATCGCTGCCGCCTATCGTCTCCACGAGGAGACGGCGGAGCTTCGTCCAAGCGGGTCCTAACAAGAACAATGTTAAATACTTGGGCGTACTAATCCATAATCTCATTTCATGGAATGCCCAGTTAGTTTAGGGTTTTGTCTGACAGAGTATACTATCTCTGTGCCAAATATCATTCAGAATCGTTCAGTCGTTCTGGCGGGATCGAGTAACAAACATCTGTGCATCAAAAATTTTCAATTTATAATACTAACAGGATGTGCGTGCTTGACTTATACAATTTTTTTTTTTTTTAAACGTTGTCCACACTAGGAATTACTCCTGTATCGTGGGTGCGATCACAAACATTTAAACTCACATACACAAGACACCCAGACCCGGAACAACTATCTGTAGGCCATACAAATATTTGTTCCGTGCGGGGATCGAACCCGCGACACGCAGCGCAGCAACCGAACGCTCAACCACTACGCCAACCGTGCCGTCGACACTTATTCAATGTTTGCAATAAAGAACAATTTTGTTTCAGGACCGACTTCAAAATGGAAGACATCAAGCGATTGAAGCTGTAGTATTTATTAATGTATAAAACGTATACCTATTATAACTATAATATATTAAATTGCATTTAAAATAAATATTATTTACTTACAAACACTTCTTTTTTTTATACACTAACTTTATCTCGTGGCTTGGCTTGCGTGGTATCACACAGGAACCCTGCAATTTGCTGGATAAACAGTAAGCCTATGATATACTCGGCTATAGTGCAGCTTTCTAGTAGTGAAAGAATGATCATAATCGGATTAGCACTTCCAGAGATCACCTATTGCTAACTTAGAAACAAACATTTTACATCATACTAAAAAAAAAAAACTGGCCAAGTGCGTGTCGGATTTCGCACATTAAGGGTTCCGTACCATATATTGGTATTTGTTGGTAAACTATACATAATAATAAACATTATCACCAAATTTCAAGTTCATAGTTCAATGGAAAAATTCTTCAAACAAAATTTTGTGTCAGACGACGGACGGACAGACAGACATACAGACGGAGTTGACACGTGAGTGACAACAATAGGGCTCCGTTTGGACACTTCGGGTACGGAATCCTAAAAAGGACTTACCATACAAGTTATCATCAGCTGAACAAAATTAGTATGGGAGGACCAAAATTTTTTTTTAACCGACTTAAAAACAAACCGACTTAAAAAAATGGAGGACGTTCTCAATTCAACTGTATTTTTTTTTTATGTGTTGTTACCTCATAACTTTTTACTACGTGAACCGATTTAGAAGATTTTTTTTTATTGTCCCATTTTAATTTGGTGAAGATCTGATTAAAGACTTCGGAGATAAACAATGGAACTCTTCAATAAATGATAGCAAACCTTCCAGAATTGCTGCAATCGCATGTCTGTATATTGTTTTCACCACTTCACAACATTACATCACGCTGATACGCTCTGAAGGGGTATACAGATTTGTACAGTTCACCCTGATATACCCTAATTTCACCAACTATGTTCAAATTCCCTATTTTTGGGGATATCAATTCGGGCATAACTTTACTATTAATTTAGTTTTAGAATGGGGTACAACAACTGAAAAGTAAAAAACTTTTTCCAAAAAAGAATACAACCGACTTCCATAAATAATACTAAAAAATGCAAAATAACTTTAATTTCGGAAGTCGGTGTCAAATAACGAAGAAACCAAACTAGAAACACCGACTTCCGATATTAAAGTTATTTTGCATTTTTTTGTATTATTTATGGAAGTCGGTTGTATTTTTTTTGTAAAAGGTTTTTTTTTTAATTGCCTATTACTTTCTTGAAGAAAGTTGTTCATTTGTACGGGCAGAATCAGTATTTAAAATTTGAACTCGCACTTCCAATACACCCTGTATAACTTCAAATAAAACAAAATATGAATATTATTAACACTTTTATTTCTATACACTACCATAAAATTTCCAAATTTTAATACATTTAGTAACAGTGTAACAGCTGTAATATAAGGCAAATAGGTACATCGATAAGTATTCATTAAAATAAAGTTATTTAAATACCGTGTAAAAATTATAATGTGCACGACACAATTTAGAAGTGACATTGGTAGGTAAGCAGTAAGTAGTACTAATACTATTTTTTTCTAATTTATCTACTTAAATCATTTTTTAAATACTAATTAAAAATGATTTTTGAAATTGTAAGTTTGGAAACCATGAAATATCTTCGACCGCAGACCATATGATACCGCTTTTGTTTTTAACTATATTTTCGGAATCAGAATAGGTAGATATATTATATTTGTTACATTTTCATAGGTTAGAGTCTACGTTGCGATTAGGCGTACAAATATTATTATCAATTAAAAATTATAAAAAGAACTAGAATTTTAGACAAATCAATAAAATATTTCCAAAATGTCAACATTAATAAAAACTTAACGAAAATATATAGAAATTCCAATATTTAGGTCATGTTTATTTTTCCATGTTTTCTCATAAATGTCACTTCTATATAATGTAATCCATTGTAGTTCAGTACTGATATGTTAAGAAATATTAAAAATACGTGGAATTATGTAAGGCACCATTCATTGTAGACACACAATAATATAATCTAAAAATATTACTTATATTTAGTAAAAAAAAAGCATTGATAGTTTGTAAAATGCGTAGAGGTAAGTTTACAAGTAAATAATACATGGTCTCAAATTTATACATTATAAAAACATCCACTATTTACTGATTATAAAAGCATATAGTATAAAAAAGTAAAATATACACAGAAGGCAGCACACAATAAGAAAATATCTATAAAACAATACATAAATACTATACTTGTTAGCTTGACGTCATACTTCATTTTTATAATACAAAAGCTATTCATCTGAAAATCATAATTATTGAACAAATATTTTTAAGGAAATAACTTACATCTATTTTCAATATATTAAAAAAGGGAGTGTCTCCGCAGCCGGAGGTAGCACCAAATAATAATGCCGTTGGGAACAGGCAGTACGCTGCTTGTTTGTTTGAAGTGAGTGGGTGACCACACAATCCCGAGAACTCTTGAACTATTTAGTCCAAGAGCGAGCTTGGGAACTTAGGGCATCCCGACACGGACAGGTTAGGTCCCTTTAAACCCTGGCTCCGTCGGCTTTCCCTGCTTACGACCGCCGTTTCACTTGTAAGCTTAGCGGAGCGCAAAAAGCGTCGGGTCAAGTGATATGTATGCTTGTGATTGCAAGTTCAAATCTAGCTTGAACTGTTTGGTGTAATGTTTTTGGATTTCTGGAACTTGTTCTTAAAGATGTTTAATCAAAAAAAATGATTTGTGGCTTTTTGGAACATTGTAACTGCTTAAAAGGTTTTTTTTTGCAAATTCAAGAACATTTTGATAAACATTCTTAGAAAAACATGAAATTCTGAAGTAACATTGCTGGCGCTGGCAGCTAATTCGGGACACGGCGCCGGCTGCGGAGGCACTCCTTATTAAAAATCTTTACTTATTTAGATCGGACAATTTAAAAGTAATTATCATTTTACTACAGGGCCAAATTAAATTAACTAGGTACAGAAACCTAACAGGCATGACGGGTAGGTATCTATTTCAAATCGTGATTAGTGATATACCATTTGCTGCATTATTTGCATAACTCTTCCCATAGTTCGTGTGTTTTGGAGCCGCTGAGCTCAAGTAGCTAAGTAAAAATAATATTTTATGCGTTTCTAAAATCCACTTTTTTTTTTAGGTAAGTATCTTAATTATATTTCAATACTAGTCACGTCTGTGAAGTTTCACCAGATAACTTCATTTGACCCTGTCATAATTGCATTAGTAGTGCTAATAATTATATTAGAATGGCATATTTTAACTACATAACAAGAAACAACTTAATCATTTGAATCTATTATAAAAATATTGCCGGCGAAAGAATAGTGTTTTATCCATGTGGTTAAATTGATTAATCTTAAGAAACTAAAATATAGCAAATATGTATAAACAAAATAGTATACATACGTACCTGAACTGGTAGTTAACACTTAAACAGAGGTGGTTAATAACTCGTAACAACTAAATTAACAAAATAAAGAACAAATTGATAAAGTCATAATAAACTGTACAAAAGTCTGCAAATGTACCCTGAAAGATAGATATAAACAACAAAATGGTTAGAAAAGTGTTTGTTTAAGTAAATAAATTATGGCAGTGACCGCCGCAACTTGCTGGAAATCAGAAAATCGTTCACTCAAGCAACTACATTGAAGAATACAAAGAGAATATTGTTGATCTACAAATTCGAAACTTCTCTCTGGGACGCAGTTACCCAAAAAATGCGTTGTATCAACCTGAAGCGAAGTAAGCCTGAATGCTATCAGATTAAGTTAAGGTGAAAGCTCCAGGGTAGTCCGCGAAATTCAAATTTTCAGTTTTTTGCAATTTGCAGGTCATGATTGCAATTCTAACATTTGGCATCAATTCTAACTGAGAAAGTTGTATTGATGATTTTAATGATTACAGTTCTATAAATACGTACTTGCTACGGCCGCGAATCAAATTTTGACCACGAGACACTGACCTGCAAATTGCAAAAAACGTAAGAAAATTTGAATTTCACGAACTACCCTGGCGCATCCACCTTAAGCCGGGTTCACATAATTGTGTTATGTCGTGTCGTGGCGCTTTGTGACGCAGTTGATTCGTGACAAAATTTGTTGTGATATGACGTAGGCTTGACGTTGGTTCCGCGTCACACCCTGACATAATATAATGTGCCCATAGCTTTATGCTCTAAGACGTCACCTCTACAAGCGTCTCGCGGCGATATTACCGTTCTGCCACTTCACTCTATAACAAGTCTATGAAGGTGTCTTCACACGGCGATACTATGGCGACGATTCGACGATGGCACTGACGAGCTAAAAGCCAGCGACACACCGGGACACGATGTGTTTGGTGACGCCTAAAGCTAAAGTCAAATTATTGTGTTGTATCGCTTTCTGACGCAGTTCAAAAGTACAAGTGCAAAAGTTGTTGTGATGTGACGTAGGTTTTAATAAATTCGTTTGATAAGTGTGTTCCGCGTCACAACACACCCCGACACAGTAATGTAAACCTAGCTTTAGACGACTTTAGTGCTATCATGAGTTGAGGCGTTTATTCATGTTTGATAGAGTTAGCAAATTACTTAGTTTTTTTTTCTTCTAAATACTGCTGCCTATGGACCCGTTATACTAATAAGGCATATAATACGGGTTTAAATAAACTAAAATATAACCTACAAATATTTCATCCGTTGTTTAAAAAACTGTAGGTCTACATATAAGGCTGTTTAAATTTACACGTTTTATTTATAATCTAAATAAGTAATTATAACAATTTGTCAATTTCTTGCGAACACAAGGCACAGTGTATAAGGCTCATTTTAAAAGTGTTTTACATGCAAATTGGACATGTACGAAAAGCGTTAGTGCTTTCTAAGAAGTCATACAAAATCGCCAATTTTATTTCTTCTACGCCACGCATGTAGAATGGCATAGTTGAAATACTGGCTCCTTAAAAGTTTATATGAAGGAGAGCATTTTGCCGAAAAAATATACAAAAATACAATTTCTGAATAGTGTCATGATTCAGTTCCATTCAGATCATGATTTGAGCCATCACACCCTGTAGGTACATAATTCTTTGGTTATACCGTTAAAACACCCCAATTTTAGTTACCATAATACAATATTTTATCAATAAAAGTGGGCTATGATACCCCACTATGATTGTTATTAAATAAGTAATATGTAAAAATAAACAATATTTGTGCAAAATAAAATTGATTAATATTATTTAAAAAATATTGTAAATTAGTTCGATGATTAACAATGGCGGCAGTGTGCCAAAAAGCGTAAAATTAAAAAATACTGTAAAACATTATTTTGATAAGTACATGTTTTTGTTCGGCTTAATCTAGGTAATGACATTTTACTTAAATAGCTAATATTTAGACCAGAGCGAGTTATTGAGCTTAAAATTGTCACCACAATCATATTAGAACTTTTTTATTGGACATGTCATGTAATTTTTCGCGGAATAAACATAAACAAATAAGAAAAGTTTCGTGATCTAAGACTTCATTGAATGGAAGCACATTTTTTTTTTAAATCCTGGCAATACAAAAAGAAGTAAAAAAATAAATAGACTACACGTGGCAACTTTCTCGCTCAATACTATTTACAAATACATTGTCGCAACACTAAACAACAATATAGTGCATAATGAAGTGCCAATGTCTTTTAGCCGTCATAAACAAATCATCTTCAAAGGCGTGATTAGGGACGGAGAGGTTCTCTAAAAGTGTTTGTGAGCAATTTGTATAACACCACAGAGTATGGAATAACCACTTCGGCAGCGGTTAGAGACGTCATTATTAAATTAATATTATATAATAAAATACATATTAGTAATATTCGTGACAGCTCTATGTGCCCTGAGCTAAGTTTCGGTTGTCATAGGATAGGACACCAATTTCTACAAGGTGCAACGAAAAGGTGTGGTCATATTTTAAAAACAGCATCTGCCCATGGAAATGAACAACTTTCTCTAAGTAAGTCAAAGACAATTTCCAAAAGAGGAATTGGACTTTCCGTACAAAGTTGTCATCAGCTGATCGTCATTTGTAGTATGGGAGGTACAATTTGTTTTGACTGCCTTGAAGAAAGTTGCTTATTGCGATGGGTAGAATCAGATATTAAAATATGTCCACACAAAGTTTTAATGCAGTCTCTAGCAGCGACCACTAAGGCAATCTCAAGGCTCTGTGAATACCACTAAGCGAATTTACTAAATTTACCATTTTTACAAACTAGACCAATTATTTCCTTTGTTCCTGACTGTCAGACTAGCGTTTAGTGCTTCGCCCCCATCCCGCCCCCAGCTCATTAGTAGCCCACCCTCGGGGGCGGCGCCTCTACGGCGGACGTGGTCTGCTTCGACACCACCCGCGTGCCCTGCGCCAGCCCGCCCGCGCGCACCGCCACCCACTTCAGGTACGCGTCCACTAGGTACGCCAACATGGCTACGAAGCCGAAGAACTGAAAATATTAACAATTCATTACAACAAATAATACAAATTATGTCCGTTTATCATGACAACTAGATCCTGACTAGAGAAGAGCAATCAACGGGGTTCGAATTCGATTATCTTATTGGATTTAAACCTGTCTCTGATACCGACAATTTGATCTTAGGATAACTCGACCCTCATAACTCAACAACTGGAACACAAAAGTGATCAGCTATTGAGAAATTCCTAGTCCCAGTTCACTCAACCTGGGCATCATCAAAAAACCACGGCAGTTGACAGGAAGTAGTATTTTTTCTAAGAAAACGGTCTTATGTACAGGGTGTAAGAACTGGTTATGCCCATGGAAATGATCAACTTTCTCTAAGAAAAAATAGAAAATTCTCAAATTGTACTTTCCATACAAAGTTATCATCAGCTGATGAATATTTGTATGGGAGGTAAAAATATTTTTGCGAATTTCCTCAGATTTTCTTGAAGAAAGCTGTTCATATTGATGGGCAGATTCAGTCCTTAAAATATGACCACACCTTTCCGTTACACCCTGTATACATAAATATCAATCAAATAATGGAGGCTAATAAATCAGACTGATAATTCATAACACTTACCGCGGCAGCAGAATGAGGGTCATCACGGACAGTCGCGGCCAAAATCGACACCAGCAAGTAAAAGAAGGTCCATAGCGCACAGAAGCCGAACTCGAGCTTCAACCAGGGGATCTTGTAGAACTTCTCCAGAATGTGGAACAGGTACAGGCCAAGAAGGATGCCCGTGAACCAGAAGGCGATCATGGCGATCCAGCTGAAGAAAGCGCCTTTGGTCGCGCGGCTGAACCACGAGCATTGGATGCAGATGAACCCGAGGAGACTGCACATCTGGAACCAAAGTAGCGAGTTATGCGTCATTCTCCATTATTATTAGCGATGATAATACATTTTTACTCGTGTAATCTTGCCTTAAATACTATGACACCATGAGTAGTTTAGGATATGTGAGTAAACAGTTGAGCAAACATAGGAAGGTACAGTCAGAGGTCAAAAGTGCATTCGCACACTAGAAACTCTCCGTCTAAAACTTCTTTGGACAAGAAGCGGCCATGTTTCACGACTGAATGAATGGATAATCTAAAGTAAGCATGGATTAAACTAGTTAAGAACCATCGATCTTCTACAAATCAATTTTAGTCTTTTTTTTGGTTTGGTGGCCCCCTAGCGTGCCGTAGTCCTAACAAGGACAAGGAACCATTATAGTTTCAGTCTGTCCGTCCGAGGCATAACTTAGAGACAGTTAGTACTAGAAAGCTGCAATTTTGCATGGGTATATAATATAATAATCTCGCCGAGAAAAAGAAACAGTAAAATTTTGAAAGTATTTTTTATGGAAGCTCCCTTTTTTTACATGTAAAGTTGGGATGTTTTTTTTTCTCTTGTCAATTCTATAGTGTGGGGTATCATTAGATAGGTCCTTCAAAATCATTACGGGTTTCTATTTGGCAAAGGCAAAGCTATTTTTCGATTCAGTGATTCGTTTGCGAAATATTAAACTTTAAACTAACTTTTAAAAGAAAAAAAATAGGTGGTTCGTTTAGATGCCAATGTATACGTTTCTATAATAAACTTCCCAGCCTTCTTTCTATAATAAACTTCCAGCCAAATTCAAGAACTAAGCATAAATAAATTTAAATCATTTATTAAACGTAAGCTATGCCAGAAAGCTTTTTACACAATTAATGACTTTCTTGAGGACAAAAAGGCGTGGGATTGAGCTGCTTCAATGATATACATGAGCCATTGTTTTCATATGTACTACTTACTGATGAAATTTTTTTATATATATTTTTTTTAATATTCGTTTTTGACATGAATACTTGTATAGTATTATATTACATATATTTTTTTATTGACATTTTATTTTTATTTATTTTTTTTGACTTGAATACTTTGTTAAGTATTATATTTATTTTTATTTTTTGATTGACATATTATTATTACTATTTTGTTGACACGAATATTTACTTTGTAAAGTATTATATTTTTATTTTTTTTTAATACTTAATTAATGTAAATGTGAGGACTATGTGGGTTATTATTATTATTTTCTCCTCCTTTTTACAGTAATTTTTAACGTTGTCTGACAGTTTGAGTATTTTTGCGGCCTACCCAAATGTCTTTTCTTTGGTATTGTTCGTCATGTCATTGAGCTCCTTAGTGGTTTTTAAGTTGAGCTATTCGACTATTGACAAATGCTTGCACTGACTGGACAGGTCCACTCAAATATGTTTGGTTCTTTCTTCCAAAAGACCACTACAGACACTAAGCTGCATGGTCCTCATATAGAATAATGTGAATGCGAGAACTATATATGTCCTTATATTCATGTAGATTTTATGATTGTCTGGCAGTTTGAGTATTTTTGCGGCCTACTCAAATGTCCTTACTTTGGTATTGTTCGTCGGTTCGTTGAGCTCCTCAAAGTTCTGAGTTGAGCTTCGCGATGACTGACAAATGCTTGCACTGTCTGGACAGGTCCACTCGAGTTTGTGTGTTGCTTTCTTCAAAAAGCTCATCCCAGACATAAACGTACATGGTTCTCATATGATTTAACCAGTACACATGGTATGGATTTGAACACTTTAAAAGAGACTTTGACCTCTGAGTTTGTTTCGGTGTTTCTTCTCAGGGTAGTCAGCTAGGAAACACCGGCCTCATCTAGCTTAAACTGACAAAAAACATTGACGTGTAAAAGTGTTCCTTGTAACCTATTTACTGAATAAACATCATTTATCATATAAAGTGTCATTTTTTGCTAAACTGTTGGCCTAAAAAATCGTGATGGTAGTACCTATATGCAACGATCTTTGAAGGAAAACTATCACGGCTAAATTAGCTTTATTAGTCGCCTAAATTATAAAATGTACCTACTTGAAAATTTCGAACAAAAGACAAAATCTAATTTTTACTTACTAGTAAACATGTAAAAAATTATAAAAAAATTAAACTTTATTTTTCCTTTTTGATTTCGTCATAATTTCGTAAAACCGTGAACTCAAATTCATAGTACTAAACATAAAGCCCCCTTCTAAGT
The DNA here is from genome assembly GCA_951329385.1 of Polia nebulosa. Classification (NCBI taxonomy): domain Eukaryota; kingdom Metazoa; phylum Arthropoda; class Insecta; order Lepidoptera; family Noctuidae; genus Polia; species Polia nebulosa. The sequence goes on along the minus strand of OX589592.1, from coordinate 2,037,717 downwards.
CCGCATGTTTTATCGGGCGACTACGGAACCCTACACTGTGCGTGGCCCGACACACACTATTTTTTTTAAGGTTTGAAATCATCTGATGACTTCTCCCACTCTGGGTGGAGCGAGAGGGAGTGTAAGACTCTTACTGACGACTAAAACCCACCCGCATTGAGCTTCGCGATGACTGACAAATGCTTGCACTGTCTGGACAGGTCCACTCGAGTTTGTGTGTTGCTTTCTTCAAAAAGCTCATCCCAGACATAAACGTACATGGTTCTCATATGATTTAACCAGTACACATGGTATGGATTTGAACACTTTAAAAGAGACTTTGACCTCTGAGTTTGTTTCGGTGTTTCTTCTCAGGGTAGTCAGCTAGGAAACACCGGCCTCATCTAGCTTAAACTGACAAAAAACATTGACGTGTAAAAGTGTTCCTTGTAACCTATTTACTGAATAAACATCATTTATCATATAAAGTGTCATTTTTTGCTAAACTGTTGGCCTAAAAAATCGTGATGGTAGTACCTATATGCAACGATCTTTGAAGGAAAACTATCACGGCTAAATTAGCTTTATTAGTCGCCTAAATTATAAAATGTACCTACTTGAAAATTTCGAACAAAAGACAAAATCTAATTTTTACTTACTAGTAAACATGTAAAAAATTATAAAAAAATTAAACTTTATTTTTCCTTTTTGATTTCGTCATAATTTCGTAAAACCGTGAACTCAAATTCATAGTACTAAACATAAAGCCCCCTTCTAAGTCCGCATGTTTTATCGGGCGACTACGGAACCCTACACTGTGCGTGGCCCGACACACACTATTTTTTTTAAGGTTTGAAATCATCTGATGACTTCTCCCACTCTGGGTGGAGCGAGAGGGAGTGTAAGACTCTTACTGACGACTAAAACCCACCCGCATTCCTTCAGTTTCCCTTTGCGGACCAGCCCCCTTAGCCAAAATACATTTCTGTTAACGTTAACGCTAACGCTTCGTGCAAAACGTCGTTGCCATACATTTTGCACGAAGCGTTAGCGTTAATGTTAACAGAAATGTATTTTGTCTAAAGGCCCAGGTCTGTGGTAACTCTTTCGAAGAATCCCGAGACCCTGGAACGCAAAGGGCAAGGGTGGTTTGGTGCCCACCAGCACACTGACTGAACATATTATACGCATGAAAAAAAAAACCCTGTCCGATCCAATAAAGGCGTATTCCTGGTTTAACATCCGTACTAGAAAAAATAGTAAAAATAAAAAACTTTTTACAAAAAAAATACAACCGACTTCCATGAATAATACTAAAAAATGCAAAATAACTTTAATTTCGGAAGTCGGTGTTTCTAGTTTGGTTTCTTCGTTATTTGACACCGACTTCCGAAATTAAAGTTATTTTGCATTTTTTTGTATTATTCATGGAAGTCGGTTGTATTTTTTTTGTAAAAAGTTTTTTACTTTTCACTTTTTAGTTGTTTTACCCCATTCTAAAACTAAATTAATAGTAAAGTTATGCCCGAATTGATAGCCCCAAAAATAGGGAATTTGAACGTAGTTGGTGAAATTAGGGTGTATCAGGGTGAACTGTACAAATCTGTATACCCCTTCAGAGTGCATCAGCGTGATGTAATGTTGTGAAGTGGTGAAAACAATATACAGACATGCGATTGCAGCAATTCTGGAAGGTCTGCTATCATTTATTGAAGAGTTCCATTGTGTATCTCCGAAGTTCTTCATCAGATCTTCACCAAATTAAAATGGGACCAAATGTGAAGCAACAGCTTTCAAATAAAAAAAAAAATCTTCAAAATCGGTTCACGTAGTAAGAAGTTATGAGGTAACACACATAAAAAAAATAAAAAAAAAAATACAGTCGAATTGAGAACCTCCTCCTTTTTTTGAAGTCGGTTAAAAAATGTAACTCCTAAAAACCAAAAGTTATTGATTTGATATTACTAAATATGGTAAATTTTCATAAGTTGACAACACTCCACCGGCCGGCGAAATCTTTTCATTTTTACCTATTTTTAACCGACTTCAAAAAAAGGAGGAGGTTCTCAATTCGACTGTATTTTTTTTTTTATGTGTGTTACCTCATAACTTCTTACTACGTGAACCGATTTTGAAGATTTTTTTTTTGTTTGAAAGCTGTTGCTTCACATGTGGTCCCATTTTAATTTGGTGAAGATCTGATGAAGATCTTCGGAGATACACAATGGAACTCTTCAATAAATGATAGCAAACCTTCCAGAATTGCTGCAATCGCATGTCTGTATATTGTTTTCACCACTTCACCACATATACAGATTTGTACAGTTCACCCTGATATGTTCAAATTCCCTATTTTTGGGGTTATCAATTCGGGCATAACTTTACTATTAATTTAGTTTTAGAATGGGGTACAACAACTAAAAAGTGAAAAATAAAAAACTTTTTACAAAAAAATACAACCGACTTCCATAAATAGGTAACACTAAAAAATGCAAAATAACTTTAATTTCGGAAGTCGGTGTCAAATAACGAAGAAACCAAACTAGAAACACCGACTTCTGAAATTAAAGTTATTTTGCATTTTTTAGTATTATTTATGGAAGTCGGTTGTATTTTTTTGTAAAAAGTTATTTTTATTTCAAACGATACCATGACTCTGCACTAGCCGCGCTGTAGGCACTTAGACATAAAACTTTGTCGAGCGCTCAGTATTGCCTCTGATAAGTTTTTCTTTTTTATTTAAATTAATTAGGAATTATCCTGTATCGTGGGTGCGTTCACAAACATGTAAAGTCACATACACAAGACACCCAGAGCCGGAACAACTATCTGTAGGCCATACAAATATTTGTTCCATGCGGGAATCGAACTCGCAACACGCAGCAGAGCAGCCAGTTGCTTAATCACTGCACTAACAATGCCGTCAATTTTTTTTTTATAATAATATAAAGCTAACGTAACGCTCTTTTTGGTTTTACAGTAGTTGAGTAATTAATAATGACGTCATACCTAAAGATACGGTTATACCTGTCGTATGGCCATGGTGAATGATTGGTCACGTTATTTAAAATATCATACAAAGCAATGTCATCATGGCGTCATAAGTCCACAGGCAGATGGCAGCAAGGACGCCATAAAATAATAATATAAAAGTGTGTCAGAGTATCTAAAAGCACACACCGCACACACGATGGGACCGGACCAGTTGCTTGAGACAAATTATTTTCTTTTAGGCTTCACGCTAGCGCTTAGTACAAAATGTATGGCAATGACATTACTGGACGTGAGTCACGTGACAGTTCTCTCCGCAGGTAGCGTGAACGCTAACAGAAAATTATGTTGTCTCACCCCCCAGACCGAACAGTTGCTGCACGCGGTGTTACCAATTCCTGAAAATATTTACTCTTACAGCTAAAGTCAAAACCCCCTAAAATCACTAACATGTATAAAAAAACTAAAAAAATAATTTTGTTTTGTAATATTTTTAACCGACGAAAAAAAAGGAGGAGGTTCTCAATTCGACCGTATATATGTTTTTTTTTTTAAATTTAATATTTCACATTATGACTTTCATTTTTTTTCTGGTGAGCAAGAATTCTTATTAATGAAGAAGTGCACTAGGTTTCGTTGTCCCAGTGCCTATATTTATAAATAAAAAGTCCCTAAAAATACACCTGACAATAAAGAGCCCAAAAAACATCCCATGCCTCTTATTTACTCCCTAAATTTAGGGGGAAAAGCCCTAAGTTGGGAACCCTGTGATATCCGAGACGGACCGAGGCGGACTCAAATAAATAATAATTATGTTAGCGGATTACTCTACAGACGTTCAGATATGGTCCGGAAGCGTACCAAATTCGGTGTCCGTTCGGAGTTCGGACGAATCCGAACGTGTGTTACGACTTTAAGAATGAACATAGTCTTGCAACGTTATGAACCGAGTGCGCAAGTTCCGACGTAAAACGTTCATACATTAATGGTTCGACGCAATAAAGGAAACAACAGGGAAACGCTTTCATTGTGATATGACGAATAGATTTCTACAAATTGTATTGTATTTTATACGAATAAACGGTCTTTTGTTTAAATAATTTTATTGTTTCTACTTTTTGCGTGTATAAAACAATAGTTTTATGAACTAATTGACTTAACAAATGGCCTGACTGCTGTAGAAGCAACCTAACCCAATGAAGTATCATAGACCCGTGCCAAACACAGTGTCAGTGTGTAAACATTTTGCAGGATATGTTCCACCTGCTTTCCTGCCTAACATTCCCAACCAACTGTACCTTCCAGGATGGGTCGCGGATAAATTCGAAATGGAATTACCGTGGCCCTTAGCACAGAGGCAACTGAAAGAACAGGGGTGGGTTTTTAACCGACTTTCGAAAAAGGAGGAGGTTCTATGTTCGACTGTATGTTTGTTTTTTTTTTTTATATATGTCCGCCTGTTTCTCCGTCAGTTGTGGACCGATTTTTTTTTTTTTTTTATTCGAAAGAATATACTCCCGAGGAGGTCCCACATAAATTTTATCGAAATTGCTTCAGCGCTTTTTGAGAAACTGAACAAAATCGATAAATACGTATACCTCGATGACGTATTGGTGTTCTCCAAATGTTTAAATTCCACTTTCCATGTTATTGGGGTTTTTAGTTCTGGGGTATAACAACTAAAAAGTGAAAAATAAAAAACTTTTTTTACAAAAAAAACAAACGACTTCCAAAAAAAAATACCTACATTATAAATTAAAAAATAACTTTAATTTCGGAAGTCGGTGTCAAATAACGAAGAAGTAAACTACTACAAACACCGACTTCAGAATATAAAGTTATTTTTTTTATTTTTAGTGTAGGTATTTTTTTTTTGAAGTCGGTTGTTTTTTAGCCAGTAAAAGTCTGACACGCCCTCCTGCTCCACCCAGAGCGGTAGAAGTCATTGGATAATTTCCAAACCCACAAAAAAAAAGTACGATAGCAGTGCCTTCCAGTGGAGGGCGGCGCCACGAGCGGCACTTTTAAGGGGCGGCGAAATTTCATTTTAAATAATAATAATATCTTTTAAAAATATGAATCATCCATTTTACATTTTTATCGGACCTACGATTTGCATTTTCAATTTTATTACTCCAAAACTAAAATATCAGTCTAGTTAGCAACAGGTTACTAGCTGCCACTGACGCGCCGAAACCAAGAAACAAGAAGGAAAACGGTTAGCGTTAGCCTGATAATATTAAAATCGTATCACGCGACTTGCTTATCTCTATGCATCTCAGAACGCAGGTCATGCGGCCTGCAGCCTAATCGCTTAATGTCGTTAAAATCTATTGTATTGTTTGCATTATATGGCGAACCAAGAAACCTTTGCATAACTGCTGTCGCAAGACGCATGAATACGAGGTAGGTATGTGAGGTAAGTAGAAGTTGAGGTCACAGTTGACTGAGCGATGACAGCATCATACCGTCATTATATAAAGTGTTGATTCACAATAGCTCAAAGTTCAGACGGAGCCCTTAGGGAAAAACAGCACACCTGTCTGTCTGTCTACCGCTACCCCTTCGGGAGTGGGCGTGAGGATTATATTAAAAATAGTTGTTTAGCATGCCGTGTTCGTAAAAGGCCAGCTCCCCCTTTGGGCTATTATTGCGTGAACGACGTCATAGAACCGCCGGCGATAGACGCGATAGCACGACATTGAATTAGGTAGTACCGTTTAGAACAATGGTTCTCAACCTGTGGTCCGTGAACCACTGGTGGTCCGCGAACCCCAGGGGTTCCACAATCATGTTCCAAGGGGTCTACGGAAGAACATATTTCATCATCATCATCATCAGCTGTTTAATGTCCCCACTGCTGGGGCACAGGCCTCCTCTCTGTGAGAGGGTGTGGGCCGTAATCAACCACGCGGGTCCAATGCGGATTGGTGGGAATGAACAGATTTACATAAAATGAATAAAATCTTGCAACTATAGGTACTTGTCCTTAATTTAAAAATCTTAATATTTCTGGTTTTTTATTCAAAGGCGCCCATGACGTTGGTCGTTAATCTACCTACGTAAAGGGACCGTAGTTAAAAAAGGTTAGGAAAGGCTGGTTTAAAAGTACTTGACCTTTCACCTTATGAATAAAACATGGAACAAGTTTGAACTTAACAAAGCTGTGGATTGTCTTGTATTGATTATTCAGAAACTTTTTTTCGTAACTTTGATTTGAAACCTTGAAATTTGCACGTGTTTAGTTAGTCGTAAAATACAAAAGAGTTCGCTGGTCCTAATATAAAGAACAATACTCTTACCGGACCTTTTGGGTTGTATCTAACTGACGGACCAATCTTTTTTTTTTTGACATCTTCCCTATTCTAGAGGCCTATCTATACCTCTTACAAATAAACAAACAATTTCACCGATGATTACTACAACTTGGACAATCTTCAGTACTACTTACTCTTTATGTAGGATGGGTCAAACTGTATGTTTGTATAGATGTTTACAATAGATTGTACTTACAACTTGCACAATCTTCAGTATGCCCGGGATGGTCTTTAAATAGGATGGGTCAAACCGTATGTTTGTCTGCACAGCGGTGCTTGATGTTGTTGTTGTAGTGGTGTGCTGACCGGGGAATCCTCCTTCTGCCATTGTTGATTAACTGGAAACAAACAAGAAATAGATAAATGCTTACTTTAATTAAATACTAATTTTAATGATAATAATATAATATAATTTATAATTATAATTGCTTGATCTAAGCTTTTAATCCTAACAAGCACAGAGCTGGAATGAAAAACAAATTACATTTTTGTGGTAAGTACTTAATTCCGTCACTGCTTTCAGGAAAGTAACTCAAGGATAATGTTATACTGTTGGAAAAATCAATGTTTATTCATTATATTTTACTAGCTTTTCCCGCAGTTTGCCTTTGTGAAACAACATGATTTTTTTTTTTCTCAAAAATCCCAACTGCAAAAAAACTAAAAAGTTCCAAACAAGTCACTTTTAAAGTAGTCTGATGCAGTTGGTGGCAGTTCTTGTAGTTTAATCACAGATCTGATGCCACCAACTGCATCAGACTGCTTAAATAGCGACTTGTTTTAATTTTTTTTTTTTAATTTCCTTTTTCCACATTTTTGTGCTGGATATTTTTGAAATCGTTTTCTCGAGCTCTTTATTTGACACCCCACACGATCATTTCACAGAAAAAGTGAGAATGGTTGCTAACCAACTTTAAATTGCGCGCCGTCGACTCTCGGGCCTGTTGCAGATCAGACGGCGAGCTACCCATTACTTGCCGTCCGCAGGCCTGGGTCTACGGTGGCCGGAGACTCGCGACGCCGCAAGCCCCAGGCGTCTCCTGCGGCGGCTGCTGCTGAGGGCGTGAGGGTGACTCTGTTGTTGAGCCTACCTCAACCGTGCCGCCTACCCGCCTGCGGACGCCGAGTAATGGGTAGCTCGCCGTCCGATCAGTACCAGGCCCGAAAGTCGACGGCGCGTAGTGTTCCACGCGCGCCTTAAAGAGTTGTCAGCAAAAAGGACGGGGCCCGTCATGGCCGATGCCTGCCCGGGGGTTGAGGATAAATTCGAAACAGAGTTACCTCGCCCCTGGGCACTAAGGGCAGGAAGGAACAGGGGTGGGATTTAGTCAGTAAGAGTCTGACACGCCCTCCCGCTCTATCCAGAACGGGAGAAGTCATTGAAAAAAAAACACCCATGCCACCTCCCTCTTCGCGAGCATTACTGCTTCGCAGAAGGAGGAGACTGTTTACCATTCCCTCTCGCTCCGTACTGTCACTCCGTTGTGTCTATATGTATTGACAACTCCACAAAAGAACAAACATAGATACTTACACATTTAAGGCTGATAAACACATAACCCTGCTGCGCAGTTGGGTAGAAAGAAAGCTTTTAACAGGCAATAAACTAGTTAGTGTTATTAGGAATAAGTTTGTTTTTATTTATTTTTGTCTACACTATTTGTAATTGGTTGCCAGAAGATTAAGCAAATGATTATGATTAGACGGCAGTAGGATTAGTTTTTTTCTATTATATATTCTTCATTATGGTCATGTAAAGAGGAGGGATGAAATACATGTAACTAAAAGAGTTATGAATATAAATGTGGATGGATGGGAGAGAGAGGGAAGCCAAAGAAAGGATGGATGGACTGTGTGAGGAGTGATATGAAAGAAAAGGGAGTTAGTGATAGCGTGACGGCTGACAGGACAGAATGGAAGAAAAAAACGTGTTGCGCCGACCCCAAGTAACATGGGATAAGGGCAGGAAGATGATGCTATATTCTCCACCACAGCAATCTGTTTATTCAACATTTACTCAATACTCAATACTTTATTGCATTCCATATGTGTTAAATAGGTGGTATAACATAATAAAATATCAATATGGACCCTGTCGGGCACAGCAAAGTAGAAGAGAGGAGAGGGCTAAATAGTTATTCAATTAAGCAATATAAATTATTAGTTGTGGTTTATTGGGTGTATGTATAATATTATGTATATATAAGGTTTGCGTATATAGATATATTAAAATGCTATTAATTGTAAGTAATTATTATGAAGTTCTTATATTATTACTAAATTATTCTTCTTATTCATAGATTATTTTTATTTATTTTTTTAATTTTAATTTTTTTATGTATTTATGTTTATATTGGGTTTTCTATTTTTCTACAAAATGTTTGGTGTAAATTTAGCTGCTTCCTTGGCTGAATTATTGTCTGAGTGTGGCAGAATTTTTGAAGAGAAATATATGACGAATTTCTCTTCCTACTGGCTGACGAATCGTTCTATGAGGTAAGGTATACTATTCCTCTTCAATCTTGCAAATTGGATATTTCAAGATTTTGATAACCTAACAGCAAGGGCATTGACATGATTGGATACTTCCAGATCCTGATAACTTAGAAGCAAGTGTCCGGACCGGACCGTATTACACTGGAACGCTCGAGAATTTTGTCGAAGTTTCCAGAAGTTTCCACTACGTCCGAGAACATTCCATTGTGGTACTGTGTAACAGTGTACATTGTGAACTGTGTGAATAGTGATTATTAGCGACTTAGTGTTTGTGTAAATAAGTTGTTGAGTTAATAAAGGATCTTTGGTTAATTAATCGGTGTAAAATAATTTATCCCATACCCAGCTCGTAACAAATTGGTGTCAGAAGTGAGGGATAAATTATGCCAATTTTATCAAAGGACGACACGGACGGTGTATTCGTACAAGCAGTCAACGGCAGCAAGGCATGGATCACAGGGCGGTTTGGAGATACCCCGATACAGACGCCGGGTGGTGTTCAGCCTAAGACAGAGCTAGTCGCTGGCCCTTGTGGAGTTTCTTCAGCACCAGCAGTGCCAGACTTGTCCGCGCTAATGGCGTTGTTGCAGGAACAGGCTCGCCGTCAAGAGGAGCAGGCCCGTCGGTTGGAAGAGAAGCTTCAACAAGATAAAGAGCATCAATGGCAATCTGGTACAGGCGTTCATCGACGGAATACGTGACTTGGAAGTTAGAGCCGCTGTAAGACTTGGGCATCATGAGACACTGAAGGACGCCTTGGCCCATGGCTTGGAAGTAGAGGCAGTGAGGAAAGATCATCGAACACACTGTATCGGGGAGGTTGTGGCATCCCCTGTACGCGATCGTCCACAAGTGTATAGCTCTAGGTGTTACACTTGTGGAGAAAGGGGTCATCTTCGATCAAGCTGTCCAAAGCGAAGCACACTCAGAGGAGATCAATTCTAGCAAGAAAGGGCGACTGATACTACTGCCCAGCAACAGCAGGGAAACGAGTAAACGCCAGGACTGGGAGGTTGGCTGGTATTTAAAGAGCCCCAAGGATCTCGATCTCACAGGACCATGATGAAAACAGCCTGATCATCAAAGGCGAAGTCAACGGAAAACCATGCAAATTGACGTTAGATACTGGAGCTTCTCACACGGTCGTCAATTCTCACCTAGCAAGTCGGTTCCTTGCGGACTTCTTCAATAACCACGACCGTATACAATTACTGACAGCTACCGGTCAGCACATAATCGTCCGAGGCAGGAAGGAGGTGGAGTTAAAACTAGGTCAAGGAGTATTGAAGTGTGGTACTGAGGAAATTTTCATGGAAGGTGTACCATCAGGAAAAGTGTCTCGCTTGAAATTCGACGTGTCAACACTTTTGGAAAACTGCGATTTAACTGAAGTAGAAATGGATAAGGCTAAGAAGATGTTACTTCAGTATGCCGACATTTTCTCTACAAATGATGCTGACATAGGAAGAACAGGACTGGTTCAGCACAAAATTTATCCGTCAACAACCAAGAAGACTGCCGGTTGCACGTGAAAAGGAAGTGGAAACGATGATTGAGGGCATGGTGAAAGACGGTGTTATAGAGCCTTTATCGAGTCCATGGTGTTCTCCTGTGCCGGCTTTTTCTTTACCAGGACGGTAAAGAAAAAGGACGGCAACACACGCTTTTGTGTGGACTATCGACGATTGAACGACGTCACGAAAAACGACAGCTACCCACTGCCTAGGATCGACGACACATTGGATACACTGACTGGAAAGAGGCGGTTTACTACGCTAGACCTTGAAAGTGGCTACTGGCAAGTGGAAATAGACATTAAGGATAAGGAGAAAACTGCATTCTCAACAGGAAAGGGGCTATGGCAGTTTAAAGTTATGCTGTTCGGATTGTGCAATGTTTCTGCGACGTTTGAAAGGCTAATGGAGCAAGTACTTGCCGGATTGATCGGAGACGCATGTCTTGTCTATTTAGATGACATCATTATCTTGGGCTGTACATTTGAAGATCATCTTCAAAACCTCAATCGAGTGTTGTCAAAAATCCGGACGGCAAATCTTAAGTTAAGTCCGAAAAAGTGCTCATTTTTCAGACGACAAGTGAACTTTTTAGGACAGTTCCAAAATACAAGACGCAGGTCAGAGCTTTTCTGGGTTTGTGCTCCTACTATCGACGGTTTGTCAAGAATTTTGCCGACATTGCAAAACCTCTACACAAATTCACTGAGGATAAGCAACAATTCTGTTGGGACGAGAACTGTGACATCGCATTTCGGGAATTAAAGAAACGTCTGTGCAATACACCTATTCTGGGATATCCTGACACTGAAAATGACTTCATAGTTGACACAGATGCAAGTAATACTGGAATTGGAGGTGTGTTGTCTCAACGGAAAGGAAACCAGGAAGTTGTTATAGCTTACTACCGCAAAGCTTTATCCAAACCGGAAAGAAATTACTGCGTAACGAGACGGGAGCTACTCGCCGTAGTAACGACATTGCAGCACTTTAGTAAATATTTGCTAGGACGGAAATTCCAATTGCGAACTGACCATGCGTCTCTAAAGTGTCTATTGCAATTCAAGAATCCGGAGGGACAAGTCGCAAGATGGATTGAACTACTACAAGAGTTTGACTTCGTAACTGAACATCGCAGTGGGAGAACTCACGGTAACGCAGATGCACTGTCTAGAAGACCTTGCCCTGAAGACTGTAAGTACTGTACCAAGCAAGAGGCTAAGGAAGTAGTGCACGTGAGAATGCTAAGAATGGATCTTAATAATGAATGGAAGGAAACCCTACAGCTTGCTCAGCAAAATTACACGGACCTAAAACCGATCTTCAAGTGGATTAAAACTGGTGCTCCTAAACCTAAGTGGAGTGATGTTGCGGCGTTGAGTTCCATCACGAAGAGTGGATTCACTGTTGCGAGGATGTTGAGAACTGGTGTCGCAAATGTGCTAGTTGTGCGGCTGTGAAAGGACTCCAGACACGCAGCAGAGGTGCTTTAAAAGTATACAACGTGGGAGCCTCCTGGGAACGGATAGCACTAGACGTTGCAGGACCATTTCCGGCAAGTGAAAACGGAAACAAGTAATTCATGGTTGTCATGGATTACTTCACAAAGTGGCAAGAGTCTTCGCCATTCCTAGCCAAGAAGCTACAACAGTCGCAGATAAATTGGTTCAGGAAGTCTTCTGTCGTTTGAGTACCCTTGGAAATTCACAGCGACTAAGGGAGGAATTTTGAATCGCAATTATTCCAGGAGACTTGTCGAAATATGGGTACTCACAAGACCAGAACTACTTCTTATCATTCACAATTTGATGGAATGGTAGAACGCTTCAACCAAACGTTGGAGAGATATCTGGCAAAAGTTGTGGAAAGCAGGCAAAGGGATTGGGATCAGCACATAAAGCCATTTCTTCTGTCCTACCGTAGTGCAGTTCACGAAAGTACAACTGTGACACCAGCCTTTGCGAACTTTGAAAGGGAATTACGGTTGCCCGCAGATTTAATCACCGGAATCCCCCCTGATGCCCCACGCAGTGTAACCGATTATGCTAATGACTTGCGTAACAGGTTGAATGTTGTATATGAATATCAGACAATCCGGCCAACAAATGTCTGATAAGATGAAGACCCGATACGACCGGAAGGCAAACAATAGAGGTTTTGACGAGGGTTCACTGGTGTGGTTGCATAACCCAGTGCGCAGCAAAGGGAAGTCTCCTAAATTGCAAGCAAAATGGGATGGACCATACCGAAACGTAACCAGGATCAACGATATTACCTACCGAATACAGAAGGGTCCTCGTGGACCCTCCACCTCGTGGTGCACCTAAGATTGTCCATGTAGACCGATTGGCGCGATACTACGGGACTAATGATGCTCGGGACGAGCATGTCTAAGGAGGGGGCAGTCTTACGTCGACCGTATTACACTGGAACGTTCGAGAATATTGTCGAAGTTTCCACTACGTTCGAGAACATTCCATTGTGGTACTGTGTAGGAGTTCATAGATGTTTCTAGAATATTCCACTATAGGATAGTTCGACAATGTTCTGGAAACTTCTATGACTATATAAATAGGCCGGACGTGTGCGGCGATTGATTAGTCTGTTTTCGACTATGGATGCGAATACAAGCGATTACGAAGAGAATGGTGATTATTAATAACTTAGTGTTTATGTAAATAAGTTGTTGAGTTACTAAAGGATATTTGGTTAATTAATCGGTGTAAAATAATGTATCCCATATCCAGCTCGTAACAAAATGTTTGGATACTTTTAGATCCTGATAACATAGAAGTAAAGACATTGACATGTTTGGATACTCCCAAATCCTGATAACTTAGAAGCAATAGCATTGACATGTTTGGATACTTCTAGATCCTGATAACTTAAAAGTAAAGACATTGATATGTTTGGATACTTCCAGATCCTGATAACTTAGAAGCAAGGGCATTGACATGTTTGGACATTTCTTCTGATATTTTGTACCTCTCTAACAAATTTTAACTTTATATCTTGGAGGATGCATTTGTTGTTACGATTAAGGTTGATACATAAAAAGTCCCTAAACCATAATTTTTTGCTAATAAAAAGATAAACCATTTGAGTCATCTATTAATAACATATTTTATATGATAACGTTGTTATCAGTTACATTGCTTTTACATATGCAATGTTTGTGGCAAACTAAATCTGTGCTATTTGATACACTTGAACATTTGAACCAGAGCTAGTCAGGCACATGAAGGAAAACCCGATTTTAAACTACTATTGGATTACCAATCTGGTTTAAAGGAGTGGTTCCCAACCTCTGGTCTGCAGACCACTGGAGGTCTGCAAGAGCTAAAATGTGGTTCACAAAAGGTTTTAAATTTGAAAGTTTTCAGTCAGAAATGACATTGATGCAAACTGATTTTCAGTTTCTATCAGAAATATTGTGTTATAAGTGTGCTATAAGTTTTGAATTAATGACTTTTTTTTAAGATTAATGTAGGTAGATAATATATATAAATATCTTCTGGAGCTGTCCCTGCTAACAGTCAAGGTGCCAAGTGGTGGCCAGATCAAAAAAAAAGGTTGGCAGCCACTGGTTTAAAGGGTTTTTTTTTTGGGGTGGTGGGTAATCATCCAATAACTTCTCCCGCTCTGGGTAGAGCGGGAGGGCGTGTCAGACTCTTACTGACTAAAACCCACCCCTGTTCCTTCCCTGCCTGAGTGCCCAGGGGTGCGGTAACTCATTTTCAAAATTTATCCGCTACCCCTAGGCATACTGGTTTAAAGGGTAGACATTGCTTTAAGCAGTAGAAACTTTTCAAAGATTCAAAGAGTGTAACACTGTTTTGATATAATTTCTTCAGAAAACTTACAATTGATTTGTTGAGGCACTTTATCACATTTACCAAACAGGGCCTATATATATTGGCTTTGTTGCTGATATCTATTGCTGATTTTATCACTTACTAAGTGACTGGGTAATTCTTAGCCGGCATCATTGATTACAAATAGATAAAATCAAATGTTTTTCAAGTTCAGCCATTTCTGATTGCACAATAAAATATATGGATATATACAGATAATAGGGAATATGCATACCATTTTTTTACTTTCTAAATAAAATACTTATTAACTGTAGTAAACTATGACGTAATTTTTAAAATATCTACATTAGGACCGAAGTTATCGGAGCGAGAGGGAATGGGAAACAATCACCTCCTTCTGCGAAGCAGTAATGCTCGCAGAGGAGGAGGCGGAACGGGTGAGGGAGACTCTACGGAGTGGCCCTCACGCCCCCAGCCGCAGCCACCGCAGGAGACGCCCTGGGCGTCGGAGGTGAGGACGATCTTCGGCTACTGTGGACGCGGGCCTGCGGACGGCGAGTAATGGGTAGCTCGCCGTCAAATCAGCACCAGGCCCGAGAGTCAACTCTAGGCTCTACTTGAAGCGCGTGTAGTGTTCCACGCGTGCCTCAACGAGATGTCAGCGACCACTGACGGGGCCCATCATGGCCGATGCCTGCATGCCAAGCGGTTGCGGATAAATTCGTAACAGAGTTACCGTGCCCCTGGGCACTCGGGCAAGAAAGGAACAGGAGTGGGTTTTAGTCAGTAAAAGTCTGACACCCCCTCCCGCTCCACCCAGACCAGGAGAAGTCATAGGATAATTTCCAATCACCCCAAAAAAAAAAAAAGGACCGAAGTTATAAAGCTAAAAAATTAATAGTAAAAAGAGAAATCCGACGTCCTATATAATATCAAAGGATGTGAAAGGATGTGACACCCATACAGCTACTAGAGAAAAGAGCATTTTCGAGAGAGGGACATATTATATTTCATTAAAATTGTTATACATAACTAGTTTGTTTTTGGATCAATTGTGATTTTGTTTTTGTTAGTATACCATTTTTGTTTATTTATCGATAAACCGCTTCGATAATAATTTTTTTTTCATGCACATTCCAAATTGTAGGTTTTTTAATTTGCCAAATATTTGAGCAGCAAACCACCGATATGTTATCATTTCCTTGCATTATCCATATTGCAGTACCATTTAAATAATGATGCCAAACAATGGGTTGATACCATAATTCTGTAGGCTCATTGGTGACCATACATCACACTTATGGGAATGAAAGTGTAACTGGTCAGGCTAGCGTATAGATTGAGTCAATATATAAAAGAGAAAGTTATTGACTTTTACTCTTTTTACAAGGAAACAGATAAATATCATAAAATTTGGTGTTTAATTTCAAAAGATAAGGAATTGATAAGGGGATAACCGTAATAATTATGTACAAAATTGAAATATTGGTGGGAGGAAAACGTACTGTAAACTGTTATAGATAAGGTAAAAGTAACCATTAAAATGGGTGTTACCACCACTGTGTGCTCTGCTAATGTTTACGCAATTTATGTAGCTCGTAAGGAAGGAAATGTAAAGTTACACTGTGAATGCATGTGGTTGTAGCTTGTGGGTGTAACTATGAATAAAACAATGTTAAAAGTTCATGCATTTTTCGATTATACAGCGAGCACGTTTAATACTGTAATATGCCACCCGTCACCACCTAAAATAGCGAATATTGAGCAACACACACACCACAGAAATAAACACAACCCTACAACTTTGTACAAAAAACAAGATTTCTTTTCTTACCTTACTTAAACCTTTGCTTAGACACAAACACTTTTTCTTAGAAGTAACTCTAAGTTATTCACAGTTACGAAACTTACACTAACGATTAAAAATAGGTGTAAATTAATATCAGGTGATAAATCGAATATGACCAAACCAATCAAACCATGAAACCAAACGTCAAAATCAGAAAGTCAGAATTTGATATTATAGCGTAACTTACTATAAAATACTGTTTACATTAGCATCAAAAATAGGAACAGCAAAATATCAGTAACATTTTGTATGAGTTAGAGTAGGACAACAAAACTCACGTTTGAAAGGAAAGATTGAAATACAAGAATACTGCAATTACTGTAGCTGGGAAACGAAACGCTTTCAAAGTGACATTGACAGGACCCGCTCTAATTCTGATTCTTACTAAATTCAATCTATGAAAAACATCCAACCAAAATTGTATTTTAACTTCAAATCAATCCATTGCTAAAAATTACATAAGCAGTTCGTTTATATTTTTTCCTACTTCCAATTTATGTAAAACATAATAATACACTTAAAAAAGTTTAAGGTTTTGAACGCACGCTGATGATTGACATTTTGACGTTCACGTAGAGATGAGCAGAACGTAACCATAAAAGGAATGAAATCGATAAAATAAATTGAAAATTTCTTGAGGATTGTAAAATGATAGATCACGTTGAGTGAGTGATGCTCTACAATGTACAAAACAATTTTGTGGAAACAATGTGTAGAGTCTACATTGTTTCCACAAAATTGTATTGTGTTGTGGCCGTTGTGGGGAAACCGGCCAAGTGCGTGGCGGATTTCACACATTGATAAATTACATTTTTTATTTAATTATCAATAAAAAATGTAATTTATCGATATATTGGTATTTGTTAATAAAATATACGTAATAATAAACATTATCACCAAATTTCCTAAATCAATGGGAAGTTAAAAAATTATTCGGGACAACATTTTGTAACAGACGATGGATAGACAGACCGATGGACAGACGGACACGTGAGTGACAGCAAGAAGACTCTGTTTGGACCTTTTCCTTTGGTTATGGAACCCTAAAAAGTTGAGAAAATAATCTTTATTGCTACATCGATTACAAAATATTGACAATACAATCGATTTAATTATATCGATCGTTCATGTTGGTCACCTCTATCAAACATCAGTTATGCTTATGTCAGTTATGTTATTTTTTGTGGTGATACTATTACCAGTTTGTGTTTCATAGTTTTCTCATAAAAATCTTGTAAGAATTTACAGTTACTGAGGAAATAAATCATTAACTCAAATTTTGGCATTGTAATATATAAAAATTAAAAGGCTAAGTCAATTTGCATGTACTGTAATAGTTACGTTCGTTTCAGTTTCGTATGAGTAAACAAATAACACCCGCGAAGTTATGACCGCGATATGCTTAGACGGTATGTTATTTAAAAATATGAGTCATTGATGGTTTACACGGCACAGTATCGGTTAGTAATATAGTGTCAAGGCGACGGTGACTGAATTGTTACGGAGCATCCTCAGCGGCTGTTATCGCGATGATGCTCACTCAGTTTACGTGATTCGCTCCTTCGTGTAGCTACTGTGTTTATAATAAGCAGAATTGTACGCGTCGTGGTCTGTGTGAGTATAACTTTTTTGTTTATTAACTTTTTTGCTAAGATAAAAAGTCCTATGATTAAATTCTAAATCTTAAGAGTAGCAGCGGTACCTCTCATTTATAATTCAATATTCTAATCAGAATTTAATTACACCAGCATGATAAGTACTACATGAAAATTAATTTGGTTGAACAGAAGTTTGTTTTTCTGTTTGACTGTGCTTAACTAATTTAATTGCTTTTTAATTTTTGTGTTGCTTAATAAACATTTTTAATACAATTAAAAGTTACAGGATAAACAAAATTAAATTCAACATTATATTTCCTTAAATAAATACTATGTACCTATCTATCAAAATTAATTTTAACAGTACTACAGCTCTTCCGTTTTCATTGATCAACTACAAGCCATTTGCTAACAAGTATGGCTAATTCAAGTTCAATTTCAAGGATGTTTTTATTTTGCTATGATTCTTTGTATATACTCGGTGTAGTTATCACTTCTGTAATCTTCTTATCATTTACTACAATATGTAGAGTATTTTGTACAAAGGATGATGGATATAGTGATAAATTTTGAATTCATCTTGAGTAATGGCAGCATAAAATTTATCTTGTTATTGAATAAAACATGTTTTTGCCAATTGTATTTTCAAGGTTGAGATGCTTTGAATGTTAATAATGTGTGTCACAAATATTTGATCTTTATTTTTAAACCGTATGTCATTTAATAAATTAATTCCAACATCACAAACTAATGAAATTAAGGTTAAACAGCCGCTAAGTTTTCTGAAATTTTCTAACTTTCCGCACAACTTTCTTGATTCTTTCTTTCATAAAAACCTTCTCCTGACAATAACAAACACAACAAAAAGGAAAGAAAAGAATTAGCGAAATCGGTATAACCGTTCACGTGTGTTGTCATGACCAAGGGAAATAGGGATTCATTTTTATGGTTCCATACCCAAATGGTAAAACGGGACTCTATTACTAAGACTCAGCTGTCCGTCCGTCTGTCTGTCACCAGGCTGTATCTCATGAACCATATTAGTTAGACAGTTGAAATTTTCACAGAATGATGTATTGCTGTTGCTGCTAAAACAGTGTGCAATACAAAGGATTTTTGGAAATTCATCCCCTAAGGGGTTCAAGTGAGGGTTGAAAGTTTGTATGAAGTACTAATTCCACGCCGGCGAAGCTGCTGGCAGAAGCTAGTTTCACTATAAAAAACAAAGTCCAATTCACAAGTAGATAAATTGGTACTAATTGCAGTACCTACTCACACACAGGTGCATGTATGAATGCAAATGAAGCCAAAGGAGTCTGTAAAGATCTTAGCAGCTGGCGTTCTAAAGTTTCTGCCTACCCCCATGGGCACAAGGCGTGAGTTTATATCATGTCTTCTATCCTTTAAAAAAAAAAATGTTGCCCCACACAAGGATTTACTCCTGTATTGTGAGTGCATTCACAAACATTTAAACTTACATACACAAGACACCCAGAGCCGAAACAGCTATCTGTTATCTACACAAATATTTGTTCCGAGCGGGAATCGAATCGGCGACACGCAGCGCAGCAATCAATCGCTCGACCACTGCGCCAACCGTGTCGTCGTGTGTCGTGTATTTGTTTCCAGCCTCTGAAGCCTATCAGGATACAATAGTTTAGCCCAGGACAATCAGTTTGGCCTTAAATCCTAAATAATTTAGCCTTAACTGTTTTGCCTAAGCATTCTACATATTTATACAATGCGCAATATTCAGCCAGCAATGTGCTAACGGCGGTCATAAGATAAGCCGATGAGACCCCACTGCGCGGAGCTCCTGTATCTGTCTGCAAGGTTTAAAGAAACCTAACACGAAGGGGATGCCAGAGGCTACATTCGCTCTCTTTGCTCGCTCATTCTAGCTGAATTGAACCTAATCTGTTCATGTCGGGGTACCCTAATCTCTCAACTAATTGGTTCCTCAGTTCCGCCAATGCCAAACTAGATTATGCTAGGCTAAACTAATGTCACCTGACATGCTTAGATTAAACCGATTTGGCCTAGGGCAAACTAGCTTGTCCTGAACAGGGCTCGGAAACGTTAGAACAGTTCTTTGTACAACATTTTCAACATTTTGTTCGGAACGAAAACGAAATGAGAACGCTTTTAAAAACCGATTTATTTATATTCTGCAGGACGCAGCCGCGCACAGCATGCGGCGACAACGAATAAAAATCGTAAATATCGTAGTATCGTTAATATGTTAAATGTTTTTAACCAAAACGGTAAAAAACATTTAATTAATCTACAACGATTTAAATTGTGTTCTTCTTCAAAAACGTTTTTTATATCGTTCCGTTCGAACGCAACCGAAACAAATCTTTTCTTGAGTAAAAAAGACGAAACCGTTTCAAAAAATATACCGGTATCTGAACCCTGGTCCTGAAATTGGGTTTGGCCTGTCACAAATATAAATAAATCATGACCAATACATTGATAACTATAGCCCATAAGGTCAATTAATTATTGACCTCACTCCTGTGAGTAACCCAATGATTCACTTAACTAATTAGCAACTGTAACCTGCAGGTACCTCCCGGTATCAATACTAATTGGATTGGCTCCACTTAAACGTGGCACGTTCCGACGTAGCACTTGCAAATAAAGCCATTAATGAGGATCTCGAGGCCAAATTGATTGATCTCTGAGATGCAGATAACTGCTTCTAACATTAATATCAAATGTCTTGAGAGGCGATAAGATCTTATCTTATATTAGAGCTAATGCCGCAGCATAGAGTAGCATTCTTTTTTTTAATTTAAACGTTTCCTACACAATAGGAATTACTTCTGTATCGTGGGTGCGGTCACAAACATCTAAACTCATCTGCAGGCCATACAAATATTTGATCCGTGCGGGAATCGAACTCGCGAAACGCAGCGTAGCGGCCAATAGGCTAGTTTCCTAAAAAAGTTAATGACTCCGTCAGTTAATGACTCCGTCAGTTAGATTACCAACAAATATTGGGTATTTTTTCTTTTGAAACGTAAACCAAAAATGAGGACAATATAATGCGTTGAAACACTACACGCTTTTTTTTTTCGTGGTGTTGGAAAATCTTCCAATGACTTCTCCCGCTCTGGGTGGAACGGGAGGGCGTGTCAGACTTTTACTGACTAAAACACACCTCTGTTCCTTCAGTTGCCTGAGTGCGACCCCAGGCAGACGCCACACTACACTTTGTACCGTTTAGTGACGTAACAAGCCTCCACTCCTGAACTTTGATGCGTTTTATCTTTGTCATTTTTTATTGGTTTGGTAAAGCAAAAAATACGTATCTAATATTTTTTGATAATCTAACTTACGGACTATATAGAATTATTATTTTATACCCAGGAAACATCCCTATTGTTCAACCACTGCGCCAACCGTGCGAACAAGTTTAGTCAGACGATAATTTGATTGGTCAACTCAGGCAATTAGTATAACGCTCCAATGCTTTATTTACTTCTGGAGAATCAGGCGCCAAGCCATTACCACACACACACACACACACACACATATCACACACACACACACACACGTACACGTGTGTGTGTAGCACATTATCACACTCATCAGTCATCACACCACACTACTTAGGCCCGACTGAGGATCGACGCAGGACTGGCAAACCGCAGCGCGGAATTCACTTTTCAGTTGATATTTGTTTGCCAATAAAAACCTAGCTGTGCTGTGCTTCGCCACTTCACCAGCAGGTCTACGTCAACCCGAACAAAGTTTTGTGTGTTCTATCTCTTACCAAGTTACTTTCTGATCTTTTTTTTAGCGCTTGACCACATTCTCACCTCTCTACTGATGGATGGTAAGCGATGATGTGGTTGACGAGGGAGCACGCTTGCCTAGAAGTCCTTAACTTTATTTTTTATTTATTTATTAAGGTAAACCAACAGCTTCTGCGTACAGCACTCTCGACTGAAAAACCCCATGATTGTAGCTTATCAGGAAACAAAGACTTCTTCTTTCTTCTTCTATGTAAAATTCGCAGTATTTATCAAAATCCGTCTATTCTAGCTAAGCATCCAGCATGGCGTATCCGAACCAGCTGCCGCCGCCCCCGCCGCAGACCATGGGTTCCACCAACACGGTGTTCATCACCGAGACGCGGTTCGACCCCTCCTACCTGAAGACTGTGCCCGGGATTCTTAAGGCTGTCGTTATTGTAAGTAAATACTGTGTATTACTGTGTCGTGTCGTGGTGTGGGATACAACCAATCAAACGACTCTGTTCAAGCCTACGTCATATCACGAGTTCTAAACCAATTAACTGCGTCAGAAGGTGCCACGACACAACACAATCATGTGAACCAGTGTCTTTCCGTGTTCATCACAACACAACATAGTTGGAAAAATAGTACCCTCCTTCTGAGGCAGTTGGGTAAATAGGCTAGGCAGATGATTTCTGTGTGAGCTGCTCTGAATAACGCTACGAGTGAAGTGTCATCCACATCACTATCTTGAAGCCGTTGTAGCGCTTATGTGCCTTACAGAGTCAACTACCGTTCTTCTCTAACATTAGTCGAGCACAACCATCATACTCGTCTTATAAAGGCTAGGCAGATGATTTCTGTGTGAGCTGCTCTGAATAACGCTACGAGTGAAGTGTCATCCTCATCACTATCTTGAAGCCGTTGTAGCGCTTATGTGCCTTACAGAGTCAACTACCGTTCTTCTCTAACATTAGTCGAGCACAACCATCATACTCGTCATAAAAAGGCTAGGCAGATGATTTCTGTGTGAGCTGCTGTGAATAACGCTACGAGTGAAGTGTCATCCTCATCACTATCTTGAAGCCGTTGTAGCGCTTATGTGCCTTACAGAGTCAACTACCGTTCTTCTCTAACATTAGTCGAGCACAACCATCATACTCGTCATAAAAAGGCTAGGCAGATGATTTCTGTGTGAGCTGCTGTGAATAACGCTACGAGTGAAGTGTCATCCTCATCACTATCTTGAAGCCGTTGTAGCGCTTATGTGCCTTACAGAGTCAACTACCGTTCTTCTCTAACATTAGTCGAGCACAACCATCATACTCGTCATAAAAAGGCTAGGCAGATGATTTCTGTGTGAGCTGCTCTGAATAACGCTACGAGTGAAGTGTCATCCTCATCACTATCTTCAAGCCGTTGTAGCGCTTATGTGCCTTACGGAGTCAACTACCGTTCTTCTGTAACATTAGTCGAGCACAACCATCATACTCGTCATAAAAAGGCTAGGCAGATGATTTCTGTGTGAGCTGCTGTGAATAACGCTACGAGTGAAGTGTCATCCTCATCACTATCTTGAAGCCGTTGTAGCGCTTATGTGCCTTACAGAGTCAACTACCGTTCTTCTCTAACATTAGTCGAGCACAACCATCATACTCGTCATAAAAAGGCTAGGCAGATGATTTCTGTGTGAGCTGCTGTGAATAACGCTACGAGTGAAGTGTCATCCTCATCACTATCTTGAAGCCGTTGTAGCGCTTATGTGCCTTACAGAGTCAACTACCGTTCTTCTCTAACATTAGTCGAGCACAACCATCATACTCGTCTTATAAAGGCTAGGCAGATGATTTCTGTGTGAGCTGCTCTGAATAACGCTACGAGTGAAGTGTCATCCTCATCACTATCTTGAAGCCGTTGTAGCGCTTATGTGCCTTACAGAGTCAACTACCGTTCTTCTCTAACATTAGTCGAGCACAACCATCATACTCGTCATAAAAAGGCTAGGCAGATGATTTCTGTGTGAGCTGGTCTGAATAACGCTACGAGTGAAGTGTCATCCTCATCACTATCTTCAAGCCGTTGTAGCGCTTATGTGCCTTACAGAGTCAACTACCGTTCTTCTGTAACATTAGTCGAGCACAACCATCATACTCGTCATAAAAAGGCTAGGCAGATGATTTCTGTGTGAGCTGCTGTGAATAACGCTACGAGTGAAGTGTCATCCTCATCACTATCTTGAAGCCGTTGTAGCGCTTATGTGCCTTACAGAGTCAACTACCGTTCTTCTCTAACATTAGTCGAGCACAACCATCATACTCGTCATAAAAAGGCTAGGCAGATGATTTCTGTGTGAGCTGCTGTGAATAACGCTACGAGTGAAGTGTCATCCTCATCACTATCTTGAAGCCGTTGTAGCGCTTATGTGCCTTACAGAGTCAACTACCGTTCTTCTCTAACATTAGTCGAGCACAACCAACCATCATACTCGTCATAAAAGTACCTACAATAAACAGGGACATAACACTTTTGTATTGTTAGCTAAAGTATTCCGCATTTTTGTAGCTATTTGTCTTGCCTTCACAATCTTTGTATTGCATACGATTTCTACGACACCATCCTAGCGTGAAGCATTTAAATCTCATACTTTTATGTCCCACACGCGATTGGCACCGAACAAAATAAATATTTGTAATGGTAAACGGTCGTTACGTCAGTGGGTGATTAGTAATTATTTACACATTACTACCAGGTGACTAATCGGAAACGCAATGATGATAAGATAACATAGGTATAGCACAGCTGGCTGCAATCCAGGAAAAGGTCTTTGCCCCTAGAACTTACATACAAAGTAAAAACAAAGATCTCTATAGATATTGTTTTGTTCTCTTGTGATTGCATGAGCTATAGGCACCTACGAAAAAACTCACGTCTTTGGAGAAACTGCGTTAGCCAGACCCCCAAAGTATCGTCTCACGCACAGACTTTTAATGCATCCTAAAAGATCATATTGAGGGCTTTCTTTGTTAGATCGGAATAATGGGATAAGTGCCTAAACAATTACCTTGCGCTCCAGTCGTACGTAACACTTTGTTAATTGCTGTTGGTATTCAGATTTACAATGCAGCTGTCCATCGTCTAATTAAAATTCCCGGTGCTTCACCAGGTGGTTGAAAAGCTCTTTGTTCTGAAGTGCTCGCACTTTAACCGCTAGTCCATACTCACGATACCTAATAGGTAAGGCAAACTTATTAGAACAGTAACTAAACTATGAATCACACCTAAAATGAAATAAATGTCAAAGGGAGGGACACGCTAAGAAGAAGAAGCAACACTGTTAGTATAGAGATCACAGACTTTTTGATATTTTGTTTAACACTCGATTCTTTTCCAGCTATTCAACCTAATCGGGTTCATCTGCATCCAGTCTTCCGCGTTCTGGTCGAATGGTCGAGGGGTTTACTTCAACATAGTGGCCCACATAGGCCTCTGGTTCTCCGGCATCCTGCTGATGCTGTACCTCTTCCACGTGGTGGAGAAGTACCACAACGTCAAGTGGCTGAAGATCGAGATGATCACGTGTGTTGTGATGGTGTTCCTGTATCTGATAGCTTCGACTATTGTTGTGGCGTTTGGGGCGGCTACGTATTCCGCTGCTGGGGTGAGTTTTTTTTTTTTTTTAATATTATTGATAGGCTCGTGTTTGACCCCAATCTCACCTGATGATAAGCATGATGTGGTCGACGATGGAGCACGCTTACCTAGAAGAAATCTAAACACTCTTACTTAACTTAAAAACTGACAGGTTGTAGCTATGAAAAAACACAGACTCCGGCAGTGAATGCCACTCCTTAACTGTATGAGTTTTGTGTGTATGAGTGATGTACACCATGTACCCACAAATGGTGCATCACCGTATTCGTCTGGTAGTCCTATGGTAGAACGGGCTTGGCGGAATTAAATTGTGTAATTACGATGCACACTCCCCGAAATGTAACTGACAGACTGGCAGCTCGGCGTCGATGTTCGAGGCTTCGCAGCTTTGACTCGAGCAGAAAAAAATACAAAATTAACCAGTCCTCCTACACGGCACAACAATCAAATAAATCGTACAACTTCTACTTATGGGTAGGAAGTTTAAAATTAGTCATATGATTTTTCTTAAAGCAGAGACATTTTATCTTACACGTGGAAGTTTCGAATTTCAAGGCTTTGGTGTTCGAATGTATTCAGTACGAGTGCAACTTATTTCGAGTGTTTAGTCAGTTTTCATGTTCATAACTTGGGTTTCCTATTAGTCCTACGTTTTATCATCATCATTCTCCTGCCCTTATCCCAATTTATTACTACTTAGTCCTACGTTTTATCATTATTGAAAATAGTAACGTAGATAGGTAGTAAACAGTACTTACCTCTTAGAACGTAGGTGTGACAATGTGTGACTGACTCATTTATCTCTCTCGTAACTTTATCGCAACATGTTGTAGGATTGTTCGAATGTGAAATCTCAGCAAAGACTAATGCGCCATAACCTTTGATAGTTTTAGTTAAATCAAATCAAATGATTATTTGCTATACTTAATACATTACCTACTACCGTACTTTCCACTTATTACTTGGCGTGGCTATTTGTGAAAATATTCGCGCTATTTCGCTCATACAAAATTTACTTTTTTACTTCACTTGAGGCATACATTACAGCCACGAGCAAAAATATGTATACAAGCAAAGTTTCAATTTTTTTTACTTTTCCTTGTGTACATAATTTTGCTTGTGACTGTACTTTGTAATCAATGTATTGCCCAAACTCCGATTGCCAGCGCATCGTGCACAGCGAGGCTAAAATAAGACCATCTTTATCCACTGTAGAGGGGTCCCTCTATAGTCTCCTCAGGGATGTGCAGGCATTGATAACCCCCTCTGGGTTCTGGAGTGGTATTTTAAGAGGTAACGGGACTCCTTCCATGTGCTGATGGTGATCACCGGGATTCTTTTAGTAAGGTAAAAATCCCTCATTCCATGGCGTTTTTCCCAAAACTCCAGGCGAAAACGGGTACGAAAACTACGACGTTCAATTGTAATGTTTTGACCCCAAAAAATGTCCTCTTCTTATTAAACTGTTTTATAATTAGTTATTACTACAACAATTACACAAAACAATCGTTAGTCGACCATATCGGCCGGCCCACCTGTCTATATCTAATTGAAAACAAAGACTACACTCTATGATACTGGCAGTAGTGGCACACATTATTATGTGTCGTACGTGACCGAGCTGTTAAATAATCTATAAATATGTGTAGTATTGCGTGGCCGCGGGCACGAAGACAGCGGCCGGCGCGCGGCGGCGGGGCGGCGGCGGTGGCGGCGCGGGAGCGACGGGTTTCAATGCATAGGTTTACATGGAACTGGTCACGATGGCAGCGGCACGGGGAGTGGCGTACGAGCGGTGGGCCCGCGCGTCTGTATTGACGTAGCGTTGTATATTTTATTTTTTTGGATTTTTAACGACCGATGTTTCAAAATGCCCGCCGACGTGGTGGATCAAATTATTTCAATAATTCCTGTTCGCGAACAAAGACACTAATTTCTCATAAAACAACACTACGCCGCTCTAGCGCCGCGCGATCTGCCCGCTGGCTTCCAGACCGGGTCTGCGTTGCTGCGCCGCTCCCCGGTCCACCGCCGCCGCCGCCCCGCCGGCCGCTGCCTTCGTGCCCGCGACCTTATGCCGTTTTACTAGCAATTAGGAATTGAAATGTGGTAAATGGATATTTTTTTTGTTAGGTAGGTATTTTATATAGGATTCCTTCTTCTCTGTAATGGGTAAGCAAAATATCTCTTAGATTTTTTACATTGGCTAACTGTCCTGGTCCCACATACACAGAAACCTTACAGGACAGTTTTATTTGTTTTTATTTGGGGAATGACATAAGTTATGTAGTACCTTTTTTAAGGTTTCGTACCCGAAGGGTCTTAACCCATTTATTACGACCGATCGTTATAAAGATCAAAAAAAAGTATTGGGAATACCCTCAGTTTAAAAATAATAACGAGCGGATAACTTTTGATTATTGTTTACTAATCGTCGCAGTGATCGTTTGGCAATGTTCCGGTGGATAGATAATTATCCTATGATCATAATTTTGAAGTACTTTTGTATTTTAATTCGTATTAGCGTAGCTAACTTTCACTATGTCTTCAGAACGGTAAGTGTTTACAAATGAGCTTGTGATTTAAATTTATTTTATGCAATTTTTTTATAAATTTATAACCTGTCTAACAACACCGTAAAATAAAATTTGATCTTTTCGTATATTTTATAAGAAACAAATGATATTATATTTGTTGATCGTTTTAACGATCGGTAGTAATTTGGGGATGTAATTTTGACTTTCAGACCCAGGAATAAACCACTGTCTCTCAATCAAATCATTGACGAATTGGAACAATTAGATAAAGATTCTGGTGCTATGGAGTCTGTTACTCTGACCAATCTTCCAGCAGGTGTATTCGCTAACTCAGTTGACATCAATTTGATAGGCACTTTGCAGTACATTGCTCGGTGGACATCGAATATATACGTGTTCCGACAGTGATGAGGACAGTGTACCCTTGTCTTCTTTAGCAAAAAGAAGTCGAACCATCGAAGAACCCCTAATTGTGGAAGGTCGTCAACCTGAGCCATCTACATATTATTCAGCTCTAGTTATTAGAAGCACGTCAGCCGTTGCTTTCGTTGATCCAACCGTACCAAAAACTCAAAATTGTACTGGGAGAAATCACCATAATCCTCACGACCGACCACAATGGCAAGAAAACCATGGGCCAAGACACCTTCAACCGCCCATGTATTACTTTGAATGTACGTTTGATGACTGTGTTATCGAATTATTGGTCAAATATACAAATATTTACGCGATTGAAAAGCAAAAAGTGGGCAATGCGACAACAACTGAAATGAAGTGTTTCCTTGCTTTACTTCTTTACAGTGGATATCGTAGTTCCCCGAAGATACATGTACTGGGAGAAATCATCAGACACTGATTTCAGTATTATATATTACGCCATTTCGAGGGATAGATTTACATTTATCATGACTCATCTCCACTGTTGTAACAATGCTCAGATAACCACTGAAAGTGACAAATTTGCATTTTCGTCACCTAGGTGTACCTTTTTTTTGTGGGGTGGGATATGATCCAATGACATCTCCCGCTCTCGGTGGAGCGGGCAGGCGTGTCAGACTCTTACTGACTAAAACCCACCCCTGTTCCTCCCCTTCCTGAGTGCCCAGGGGAGCGGTAACTCTGTTACGAATTTATCCGCTACCCCTAGGCCATGCAGGCACCGGCCACGATAGGCCCCATCAGTGGTACCCAGATGTACCTTGTCACTTATTCTTTGACAATTTCTTTTCGAGAGTTGATCATCTAGTAGACTACATTGACTCTCAGCTTCGATGTTTGCTTTGCAAAAAAAATACAAACTTCACTTGTCAAAAATGTAAAATCCATTTGCACCCTAAAACATATTTTGATATTTATCATACTCCTACATAGACTTATTTGTTAATTAAAGTTTTTCAATTAAATAATAAAGCCTTTTTCATAGTAATAAGATAACTGTGTTTCTTTAATTTAAAATAAGACATAATCGATAAAGTGGTAGTTATATGAGCGTTAACCTACCTGCCTATTACTACTGATCGTTAAAACGATCCGCGTTTTCCGAGCTTTCCTGGAAACTAGGATTTTTTTTGGTATTTTTCCTTGTTTACTATATGCATCAAGGTAACAATACTAAAAAATTACTGTGATACGAGATAAAAAAAAGTTTCAGTAACAACTGGGTTAATGGAGCCCTATTGCTGTAATTCACGTGTCCGTCTATCTGTCTGCCCGTCGTCTGTCACAACGTTTTGTTTCGAAGAATTTTTTAACTTCCCATTGGCCTATGAACTTGTGATAATGCTTATTATCACGTATATTTTACTAACGAATACCAATAAATTGATAAATCAGATTTTTTCTTTGATAATCCCCTCATTTGGTACGGAACCCTAAATGTGCGTTTGACACGCACCTGGCCGGTTTTTTTGTTATCGGGAGGAAACCTTCAAAAGGTGCCTGAACTTTTGGGGAAAAAGACCAAGGAGTGTGGGATATTTACCTCAGCACATGGGAGGGGGAGGTACTTAGTACGATCGAGGCCACGGAACACGACAGCATTCAGGACACAGTTAAAAATACTTTTCTACGGAAAAACAGATACGCTAAAAACGGTTCTGGAAACAGTTTCAATGTGAACGAACTGTTACTTACTAGGTATCTACTACTTTATCTGACGTCAGGGCCGTCATATACCCCGGTCACCAGGGAGAGTGGAACCGGTGAGAGATGTCGTGCGGTGTCCCACAGGGATCGGTCCTGGGGCCGCCTCTGTAGAACATCGGGTACGACTAGGTGCTGCGCGCCGACCTCTCTAGCGGCGTTAGCGTAGTCTGCTACGCTGACGACACGCTGGTCCTGGAGCAGGGGAGATCGCACCAGGCGGCGGCCGACTCGCGGGGTTGCGACAGTCGTAGAGAGCATCCGGCAACTGGGGCTCGAG
Source organism: Polia nebulosa (assembly GCA_951329385.1). Lineage (NCBI taxonomy): Eukaryota > Metazoa > Arthropoda > Insecta > Lepidoptera > Noctuidae > Polia > Polia nebulosa. The sequence goes on along the minus strand of OX589592.1, from coordinate 2,007,802 downwards.
GTGGCACTGCACAAGTCCGAGGCCATGTGTTTTCATGGTCCTCGGAACGTGCCACCGTCGGGTACCCAGATAACGGCAGGAGGGGTTCACATCGGCGTCGAGGTGATGATGAAGTACCTTGGATTCGTCCTCGACAGCCGATGGAATTTCGTGGAGCACTTCCGACATTTGGCTCCCAGACTGGAGCGGGCCGGGGCTGCCTTGAAGCGGCTCCTGCCCAATCTGGGGGGCTCAAACGCCTCCTACCGTAGGCTCTACGCGGGGGTCGTGCCCTGCTGCTTCGCTTGTCTGGTTCGGGGATACCGCACGGTCTCCGGTGAGGCGGCGAGCCTCCTTGCCGGACTGCCATGGGATCTGGAGGCCAAGGTCCTTGCGCTCCTTTGGGAGTAGCGTGAGGAGGCGAAACGCCGGGGCGAAATTCTGCTGCCGCGACGCCTCGCGGCTCGGTAGGCGGAGCTCCGGCAGGATCTCATGGCGACATGGAGAGAGCGACTGTCGTAACCCAGCACTGGGCACCCCACCATTGCGGCGGTAGAAAGAGGGGCACTCTTTGAGGAGTGGCTGGAGAGGCGCCACGGCGTCCTCATCTTCCGCCTGACGCAGGTCCTCACCGGACATGGTTGTTTTGGGAGGTTCCTGTGTCGGATAAGGCGGGAGGAAACGCCCGGGTGTCACCATTGTGCGGATCGCCCAGAGGACACGGTGGAGATCTGCCCCGCTTTGGCGGAGCACTGCCATGTCCTCGTGGAGGCGATCGGCGGCAGTGACCTCTCGCGCCCGGCCCTGGTCCAGCCTATGGTACGGGGCGAGAGAGAATGGGAAGCAGTCTCCTCCTTCTGCGAAGCAGTAATGCTCGCGAAGGAGGAGGCGGAACAGGTGAGGGAGACTCAACGAAGTGGCCCTCACGCCCCCAGCCGCAGCCGCCGTAGGAGCCCCCTGGGCGTCGGGGGTCGCGAGACGATCTCCGGCCACCCTAGACCCGGGCCTGCGGACGGCGAGTAATGGGTAGCTCGTCGTCCGATCAGCACCAGGCCCGAGAGTCGACGGCGCGTAGTGTTCCACGCACGCCTCAAATAGATGTCAGCCATCACTGACGGGGTCCGTCATAGCCAATGCATGCATGCCAAGGGCTCACGGATAAATTCGTGACAGAGTTACCGTGCCCCTGGGCACTCATGCAAGGAAAGAACAGGGGTGGGTTTTAGTCAGTAAGAGTCTGGTACGCCCTCCCGCTCCACCCAAAAAAAAAGTTATCTACAACTTCCATTCTCTATGTCAACCTTCACGCTATCATCAGGGGTTGATATTAGGTAGGTACAGTTGGATATTGCTCGTTTTTATGTCCTTTTAAAATGTCTTCTCTTCTGGACAAGTCAAAACTCTTTGCTACATGAATCCATTCTGTAAGACTGTAACAAAAAATTATGTCGGATTTCACAAAAACGCACTCGCTAATGTCTTCACCATTAAAATCGGTCCCTCAGCCTAATTTGATGGCATTACTCTTAATTCTGTTAATTCTTTATTGTACACCAAAAGTTAACATACTTAGAACACAGTCATTAAATACAACACAGTTAATTCATGTCCAAAATCGAGCCAACGTTAAGTTTTCTCTCAGCAAACCTATTGCTGTATCTATTAATGGGTCAAGTTTACGACTCCTAAACATTTAAAGGGTCCATTACGGAGGGTCATTCGTTTGTTATATGAGAAACGTGCGTATTAAAGGCTACCTATTCAAGTTTCCCTTAACAATCGTCATGCGTATGTCAAAGAATATTAACTAGCCATAAGTCATTTATATTCCATACTGGTAACAGAGAAAATATTTAAAGTGTATCAAATCAAACGCTTCGAATTCAGCTCACTTGTTGGGTTTTCTAAGTCCTAGATTTTAGATAAGCTAGGCCACGATTCGTACCTACATTCCTATGCAGAACATGACATCAGTATTCGGTCGAGTAATAATAACCTTTTACTATATATAGTCCACGGCTTGGTATTTTTATTATATGCATAATCTGTTGAATTTCAACTAAGGTCACACACGCAAGCTGAAAATAAAATAATATGATTACATTATCAGTAAAACTAATTAGTAGTACTCATGATATTTTTTAGTTGTTAAAATACACCGTATGCCGTACCGTCTAGATCCTTTTTAGGCTGCGGACACGAAGTCAGCGGGCGCAGGCGGCGGCGGCGCAGGGAGCGGCGCATTTCAATGCACAGATTTAGATGGAACTGGCCTCGAAGGCAGCGGCGCGGGGAGCGGCCGGTACGAGTGCTCTATGCATTGAAACGCGCCGCTCCCCGCGCCGCCGCCCGCTGACTTCGTGTCCGCGGCCTTAGGGTTTCGAAAGTTCGAATGAAAAAACGGAACCCGTAACAGGATTACTCTTGTCTGTCTGTCCATCTGTCACAGGCTCACAGCCAATTTGCCCCGAATCTACTAAAGCAATTGAGTTGAAATTTGGTACACACATGAATATCTGTGACTCAAACATGGTCGTGTAACATAAATAAATGAATTTGGAATATGAGGGCACTTTTGGGATGCAAATCGATAAATTAGAAAATAATGGTTTTCAAACTGTACTTGTGTTCATCAGTTATGTACCGTGCGACAAATCAAATTAATTTAATAGTTTTAATGTTATCCTTGTGGGAGCAGTTTGTTACGTATAACATAAATACTATATGTATCTGGTCTGCTCCACCTTCATCTCAGTGCATTGCACAATGTTCTAAATCACTAACGTCCAACATTCCTTTGCAGTTTTTCGGCTACCTAGCAATGGTGCTGTACGGCCTGGACGCCTTCCTGAAGTACAAGGCCCTGAAGGCAGGTGAGCTGGCCCAGGGTCACAGGGTCCTGGCTAAGCAGACCCACGTCACCACACCGCCGGCACTTCCATAGCTACAGAGGTGGTAAGCAGTAGGAAGATGTAGAGGAAATGAGATTTTGGGTTTCTCGTGTGTGGTCCGTGCAATTCGTAGGTCATGTGACTCTTATGTCATTGTTATAAGGTAGAAATTGCAATGATGTGACTGCGACAAGATATTGTCACTGGTTTTGTATGAGATTATGTCTTTGACGAAAATGTAACTATTTTATGCTTAGCAAGTCAGTTTTTTTATGTCAAATTGTCGAAGAACTTGCTAAAATACGCAGTAGATACGAGGGTCATTCAATAAATACTTAGCCTACAAAAAGTAAACGAAAATTTTGGAAAAGTGGCAATTTATTTTTCAACATAGTCTCTTTTTAGTTCGATACACTTAGCCCAGCGATGCTCCAACTTTTTTAACCCGTCCGAAAAATAGTTTTTGTCAAACTCTGCAAAATAGGCCTCCGTGGCGGCGATAACCTCCTCATTCGATCCATATCTATTCCCGGCGAGTGATTTTTTCAGATTAGGAAACAGAAAGAAGTCACAAGGGGCCAAATCTGGAGAATACGGTGGATGGGGCAGCAATTCGTAGCGTAATTCGACCAATTTGGCCATGGCAACGGCAGACGTGTGAACCGGTGCGTTGTCGTGGTGAAACAGCACTTTTTTCTTCGCCAGATGGGGTCGTTTTTTCTTTAATTCGGCGTCCAATCGGCCCAATAAATCGGCATAGTAAAGCCCTGTAATTGTTTTACCCTTCTCGAGGTAATCGATGTAGATCACACCTTGTGAATCCCAGAAAACGGTGGCCATAACTTTTCCGTCCGATTTTACAGTTTTCGCCTTCTTTGGAGCACGTTCCCCGGTCTGGATCCATTGTTTTGATTGCTCCTTGGTCTCTGGTGTGTACCAGTGGATCCAGGTTTCATCGACGGTCACAAAACGACGCAAAAACTCCGCTGGATTCCGCTTAAACAGCGCCAAACACGTCTCCGATGTGGTCTCACGGTTGCGCTTGTTTTCTGGTGTGAGTAAACGCGGCACCCATCGCGCCGACAGCTTTCTCATGCCGAGTTCCTCGTGAAGAATATCATGCACTGTTCCTTCTGAAATGCCTACAGTCTCAGCTAGCTCCCGAACCTTCAATCGGCGATCTGCCAATACGAGATCATGGATTTTTTTAATGTTTTCCTCCGTAGCAGCTGTTTTCGGTGCACCTGGACGTGGTTCATCAAAAACCGACGTACGGCCACGTGCAAACTCGTTGAACCAATTCTTGACGGTTGCCGTCGATGGAGAAGAGTCACCGTACACAGCATCCAAGCGCTCTTTGATTTCGATGCGCGTTTTCCCTTCCAAAAATAGGAATCGAATCACCGAACGATATTGCTCTTTTTCCATTTTTGTAAAACCGATCGACACGTTCGCTTCCATAAGTTGTCAAATTAAAACTAATGAAGGGATTGGAATGAAAATTTGAAGAAAGAATTAAAAAAGAATGTGCTACACTGTGGTAAAACTCTTTTGAAACTACAGCGCCCTCTGGCGATGAGGCTAGGTACTTATTGAATGCACCTCGTAAATTATTTATTTTGTCTATCTAGTGATTTGTGACCGCCTGTATTACTTAAAGCCGATAATGGCCAATCGAAAACAAGTCGTGAACGAACCATTCCTACAAATTGTAATATTTTACTTACAACAAGTTTGGTTAGTTGATACTTTATTACTGTGTTATCCATGTTATTTTTATTTACACGAATTTGATGGAATTAGCAAACAGAAAACTTAATGAATCGATTTTAATGACCTTGCTATCGTTTATTCCATGTTCATTATATTTATTCATTACGGATAACGATATTATAATACAAACGGATATTATTTTCTATTACCTATTCATATTTTTGGTTAGCAACAAATGTTTTCTGAAAAAAATTAAAAAGAATAGGTACCCTACGATATATTTTATGTTTTAGAAATGCTGAAAACATGATACCTACCTATCATTCATCATTCTCCTGCCCTTATCCCAATTTATTTGGGGTCGGCGCAACATGTCTTTTTCTTCCATACTCCTCTATTAGTCGTCATCTCTATAGTCACCCCCTTTTTACCCATATCCTCTTTCACACAGTCCAACTATAGTTTCTTTGGCCTTCCCCTACCCTTATAGCCATCCACATCCATACACAAGACTTTCTTCACGACATTTTCTTCATTCCTCCGCATCACATGCCCATACCACGACAACCGATTTCCACACAACTTTTCAGTCAGCGGTGCCACTTTCAGACTTCCTCTTATATACTCATTCTTAATTCTATCCGTGCGGTAACAGCACACATCGTTCCTTAGCATTCTCATCTCAGCTGCATGAAATTGCTTTTCATTCATCCCTTTTGTGGCCCAACATTCTGAACCATACAAGACAGCAGGTCTGACCATTGTTTTATAAATCTTCCCCTTAAGTTTTATGATACCTACCTATGTATATGACAAATCAAAGTCAACCATAAGTTCTTCATCGTAAGGTCAAAAATCAATATTCTTTATTACTGATAAAAGATGATTGCATCACAAATTATTTACAAAGACTAGTTATAAGTGATCTATATAATATTGTATGTATATATAGTAATTCCCACCAAGTTGTGTTAGTGGCCTGGTTTCTGGTAATCGTGACATTAGTCAAGTGTGTCAATGACATCTGGGACAAAGATAAACTGAGAATCAATCGCCAGTGAGATAAAATAATGAATCCTGCTCCAGTGACATGTATTTTAAATGATGCATTTGGGCAGATTATGCATTCAAATATTGATGTATATAAATAGGAAGCTACAAAAATAATTTTACAATTAATTATTTTATCACATATTGGAAGTATATACTACATAATAATTCTATTTAATCCGTAAGTAAGATTATCAAAAAATACTGGACACGGATTCTTTGCTTTACCAAATCAATAAAAAAAATAAAACGCATCCAAGTTCAGTGTAGGACTGTAGGTAAAAAGTGATACATTGTTAGGGTTCCGTACCCGAAGGCTAACCAACGGGTCCGTCCGTCTGTCTGTCAGCGGGCTGTATCTCATGATCCGTAATAGATAAACAGTTGAAATTTCACAGAATGTGTATTTCTGTTGGCACTTCAACGAAAAAAAAAATGAAATAAAAGGGGGTTCCCCTACTAGAAAAGTTATTTTTGGCATTTTTTGCTCGATCTTAATAATGGCAACAAGTAGACGCTTATCATCTTGTACGATGGTACGGAACCCTTCATGCGAGAATCCGACTCGCACTTGGCCGGTTTTTTTACGTAGGTGTGACGTAATGCGAAATTTCAACGGTCTGTATAGTTCTACATAGTTTTTGGTAATCTAAGTGACGGACCAAATAGAGTTTTTAATTTTTTTCTATTGTATACAGGGTGTAACGGAAAGGTGTGGTCATATTTTAAGAGCCGGTTCTGCCCATGGAAATGAACAACTTTTTCTAATAAGAAAAATAGAAAACTCTTGAATAAAGTTGTTCATGTCGATGGGCAGATGCAGTTCTTAAAATATGACCACACCTTTCCGTTACACCCTGTATAATTAGAACTAGCATGTGTCATACAAAAAATTATCAAAATTAATCCACATTTGGCGCACACATTTGCTGAAATTGAAGGACAAAGACAACAGTTAACTTCGACAATCAATAGAAAAAAAATTATGGAACTATAGAACATCCATTTTTGAGAATAAAAATTGTTAAATACTCCATAGTAATTAACAATTTTTTTGGTTAGAAACCGGGCATTTTATGTTCGTACTGCACAAGGGCTTTATTACCTCATTGTGTACTTATTAAACTTAGTCACTTGTTTTTGAACATTATTTACTTCAACGTAATTTCTTCCAAGACTTTAAATTCTTTTGGAATCCTTCTGGCCACTAAAGATGTAATTTTTTTTGTAAATAATGTTTAAAAATAACCCAGATTGTTTTGTAGATATTAATGATATTATAAAATCTATTACTCTTAGGCATTTTGTGATAATATTGTAGTAAGTTCTAACTTATTTAATCATGTTTTTAAACATTTATTATTATTGTAGATAAGGATTAAACTTTGTAAAGTATTTACTTACTTATTAAGAACTTAATACTATTTTTAAATAATCGCTACATTTGTACTATTTTGAGCAAGATAACCTATCCAAATTAGGTTGCAGAGTACCTTCTTATAATAAGATGTTCTTTAACTGTTTTTGAAACTAAAATAGAATTTTATCACGCGATTATTTGTACACGCGACTTTGTGTAAGTACTTACTCAAAGTTGAAGTGTTATTGAAACCTTTTTAAAATAAATTTTAAAAGTACATATTATACAATATAGGGTGTGACGAAAAAGAGTGGTTATATTTAAAATACTGCTTTTGCCCAGATAGTAAATTCCCAAAAGTAATTGGATTTTTCATACAAAGGAATTGGATTTTTCAGGTCAAAATTAGTATGGGAGCCCAATTGTTTTTTTTGCTATTGAGCCAACTGTCTATGTTCCAAATAAAACTTTTTATACTTTATACTTTTTTTTCCGAATTGAATATGACTTTCTTGAGGAGCTCGTGGCTAAAGTAATATCAGCCGCACGCGTCTATCCATCAGGTTAATAATAATAATAATAATCTGTGGTCCGGCTGTCAACTTGAAAGCATCAATTTTTTTTCACTCAAAATTTTTTCAATAATTTTATTAATCAACAATTCAACAAAATGTATTTCAAACGTAAATCAGCAAGAAAAAAGAACCCAACAATTTAACAAAAAGAAAAAGTACCTACATCATGAATTTATTTTGACCGACGAAATGCAAGCAAGATGCAAGTTTTATCTGACTGATAACTAAATAAAATGCTGACAAGAAGCCGGGCACGCTGCCAAAAAGCACAACCAACATCTTCGGGTTCGTCGCTCAGCTCCGCCTCGCAGCCGCCGGGACCCGCGCCTGCCGTGAGTCCAGTGATTCCGGCCGCTGCAGTTGCGTCGAGCTCGAGCGACGAATACACCACTCCGCCGACGACACCACCACCTGCGCGTCGACGGGGAGGACGCCGGCCGCCGAGCGGCTTAGGACCTCGAGGCCCACCGGCCTCTGATAGGGTCCCAGCTCCCGGCGGAAGTGTGCAGCGCATGCGATGGACGCAATCCATAAATGAAAACGTCATGCGCTCATACTATGGGGCTACAGAGGGAGGAATTAACCTGACTGCGTACCGTGGTCGGATGCTCTCTCTGTTTCAGGTGCTTGAGCCAGCTGTCAACGTTTCGGCCCAGCGACTGTCGGATCAAGTGCGGGTTATCCAGCGTAACCGTATGTTGGATGACGCCGTACTTGATAGACTACGCCTTGAATCACGGAGTAGCCGTGTCTCACCTGTTTCGCCACCGGCCGCGGTGCAACTGCAACCCAGTGCTTCACCGCGACCCGACCACGTTGGTGAGGATGATGATGACGCAGCTATATCCGTGAGTACTCAATGCAATGAACGATTGAGGAGCGCTTTGGAGGATGCATTCCGGGAGCACCGCTCCACACCGCCTGGGCTTAGACCTCGTCTACCTCGTTTGCCCATGCATAAGAAAAATAAGGCGCTGGTGTGTGCTCTTGATTCGCAGCTATCGAATTGTTTTGATAACAGCAAAGACCTTGCCGATACCCACTCAATCTTATACTGCGCAGCTGCAGCGGCATGTCGTGTAGCTCACGTCAAGTTCACAAATTGTGACAGAGCTACACGACCTGCTGTACCAGCTTGGCAGTGTAGGATTGAGCGTCGTATCGGTGAGGCTAGAGCACTCATCGGCAAGCTTATCTGCTTCAGGGAGGGCAACATTCGCCCTAGGGTGATGCGTTTCGTGAGGCGGGCGTTCTCGGGGACTGATATTAGTTCCCGAGATTATCTGACCCGCGTCACAGAGCGTATTGACTTCCTGAAGCAGAAGGTCTATGCATGGGCAAATCGTATTCGTCGGTACAAGCGGCGAGTGGAGCGGTACACTCAGAATCGCACTTTCCAAAGCGACGAAAGGTGGGTTTATAGGGCTTGGGAGCGACCGGACCAAGGTGTGTCCGATAGACATCTACCGGATGATGATGCTATGAGTTCATTCTGGCGCAGCATCTGGTCGGTGCCTGTCAGGCACACCGAGGGTGATTGGACTCGAGAGGTCGAGCGTGCGTGCGACCTTATACCAGAAATGGGGGCAATTACCATCAGCCCCCAAGATGTAACTCGTGCAGTCCGTCCGTTGCCTAACTGGAAATCTCCAGGGCCGGACGGGCTGCACAATTTCTGGATCAAATGGTTTCAAAGGTCGCACGCTCGCTTGGCAGCTCAGTTCCAGTCTGCCTTAGAGTCAGGGTTGCTGCCCCAGTTTCTTACGACAGGAATAACCCACCTGCTCCATAAATCAGGTAGTACTGCGGAACCTAAGAATTATAGACCGATCACGTGTTTACCGACGGTCTATAAAGTTCTTACATCCATTCTGAGAGCCAAAATTAACACCCATATTGATAAAAATCGTATCATGTCAGCCTCCCAGAATGGATGTAGGAATGGGTCCCGTGGTACTAAGGAGCTGCTCCTCATCGATATTGCTATTAGCCAACAGGTTCGTCGTTCTCGAAGAGATCTGTCGACATGTTGGATAGATTACAAGAAGGCCTATGACTCGGTGCCACATACATGGCTCATGAGGGTGCTGGAGTTGTACAAAGTTGATGCAACTCTGCGCACCTTCCTGATGTCGTGTATGAGGCAGTGGAGTACAGTCCTTCACTATCCAGGATGTCGTCAGATACAGGAGAACAGCGAACCGATAAGGATCGAGCGTGGCATATTCCAGGGCGACAGTCTGAGTCCACTGTGGTTTTGTCTGGCCCTCAACCCTCTCAGTACACTACTGGAGGGTTCGGGACAGGGCTATCGGTTGAGAAGAGGTGGTCAGGTCATATCACACCTCCTTTACATGGATGATCTGAAACTCTTTGCCCCCAACAACTTGCAACTGATGAAGCTACTGAAGGTAACAGAAACCTTCAGTAGCGCCATCAAAATGGAATTTGGTGTGGACAAATGTGCAGTCATGCATGTAAAGCGAGGGGAGATTATGGAATCCGTGGGAACTCAACTCTCGGATTCCATACACCTTAGATCCCTCTCCTCAACCGAAACCTACAAGTATTTGGGTATGTCGGAAGCGTTAGGCATCAATACTGCTGACGTGAAACAGTCGCTGAAGGAGCGCTTCTTTGGCCGCCTGAATAAAGTACTAAATAGTCTTTTATCAGGCGGGAACAAGGTGCGCGCCTTCAACGGTTGGGTCATGCCGGTATTGATGTACTCTTTCGGCATACTCAAATGGACTCAGACGGAACTTGACGCCCTGGATAGGAGGGTCCGCACACTGCTGACCGCAAATCGAATGCATCACCCACGATCATCGGTGATGAGGCTGTATATCCCGCGGAAATGTGGGGGTCGTGGTTTCTTAAATGCTAAGACCCTACACAACCGCGAGGTATGCAGCCTTAGGGAATATTTCCTAGAAACCGACGTGGGTATGCATCGAGATGTGGTCGCTGTGGACAAGGGCCTCACCCCGCTCTCCTTGGCAAACGAGAACTGGCGCAAACTTAAAGTACTGGATACTAATGACCGCAGGGAAGTATGGCAGAGCAAGGAGCTTCACGGACGCTTTTACCGGGTCCTACATGGACCCGATGTAGATTTCTTAGCGTCCGTATCCTGGCTGCGCTTTGGTGACCTATTCGGGGAAACCGAAGGTTTTGTCTGTGCGATTATGGACGAAGTTATGATGACGAATAACTACCGGAAATATATTGTGAAGGACGGTACGGTTGACATCTGTCGGGCATGCCACCGGCCCGGGGAATCAATCCGACACATTATTTCTGGTTGTTCTCGTCTAGCTAACGGAGACTATTTGCACAGACACAACCTTGTAGCCAGGATTATCCACCAGCAACTTGCTCTTAAATACAATCTTGTGGAATCTGAAGTACCGTACTATAGGTATGAGCCCGACCCAGTTCTCGAAAATAGCAATATCACGTTGTATTGGGATCGATCTATCATCACTGATAGGACTATTGTTGCCAATAAGCCTGACATAGTGGTGATAGATCGACAAGAGCGTCGCACAATGATTGTTGATATAGCTGTTCCTCATGACGAGAACCTCGTGAAGGCTGAGAAAGATAAAAAAACAAAGTATCTTGATCTGGCTCGCGAGGTTGTCGACATGTGGGAGGTGGATACAGCAGTCATTGTGCCGATAGTCGTGACGGCCAATGGCTTAATAGCCAAGAGCCTCGACCAACATCTCAGGAGGCTCTCGTTGGGCAGTTGGATCAAGGGCTTGATCCAGAAAGCAGTACTCCTGGACACGGCGCGTATTGTTAGGAGATTCCTTTCTCAGGAGCCCTGACCACCGGTAGCTTGGACCCTATTCCCGATACCGGTGGGCAACTACTTTTTATATTTTTAAATGTTTTTGTATTTATTTATGTTTTTCTAAGTACCTAAATATTTAAAAATTTAAAATTGTATGTATATAAAATTGAATAAATGGAATAATAATAATAAATTCTTTATTACGGACAACATAGATCCACTGTGTTAGTAAATTTCTTATAACTAATGTTAGTAAAGTAGTAATAATTATAATAATTAAAAAAACATGTTTACTTGAGATCGTTTCATGTGGGCGACACACAAGCGAAAGTAAATAACTTCACTCATTCATCACCCCCACAAAACGTCTCAGAATAGGAGAGTAGATGTTCTCCGACACTGTCCTCAAAATACTGTTGTCACTGTCCCGTAGTCTTGCTATTAAAGACGAGATCTTTTTTCGAATGACCGCATAGAAGTCGTCAGTTCGATTCAGCGCAAACATCTCAGATGCGCTACAAAAACGGGGCAGTCCCAACAGCATTCTGAAAACATTATTATACTGGATGCGCAGGACCTCCAGCGATCTTTTGGTAAAGCTGACCCACAGACTCCCCGTGTACATACCCTGACAATAAGCAAGCTAAGCTGCGCTTGCCGGGGTTGGTCCGTGGATGGATGATCTTTACATACCGAGACTCCTCTGTGCCTCTGAAAGCACGTTAAGCCGTTGGTCCCGGCTGTCAATCGTGGATCTTTGACAGTCGTTACGGGTCGTCAGAAGCCCGAAAGTCTGACATCCAGTCTTACCAAGGGGTATCGTATTACCCAGTAACTGGGTTGTGGAGGTCAGATAGGCAGTTGCTCCATGTAAAATACTGGTATTCAGCTGCATCTGGTTACACTGGAAGCCGACCCCAAAATAGTTGGGAAAAGGCTAGGCAGATTGATTTTGACTATGACTTTCTTGAAGAGAAATAGTATTTAAAATATGACCACCAATTTTCGCTACACCCTATATGGCTCATACCCTTACCACTGTAGATAATATGAGATGTTTATTATAAATTTATAACCTTCCGTCCACTGTCCACGCTTTGCTCACGTTATGTGTCAAATGTATTTTAAAAACGTGATTTTAAGATTTATGCTCATCCTTGTAAATTTTGCTCTAATACACATTTAATATAAGAAGTAGGTATAAACCCAACTTTATAAGTAGCTCATTCATCCGCGTTTGAGTTTAGAGTAGGCTTTACAAAAAGACGGTTGGGTCGTCTTAAAAAAATCTACGTGTATCTTAGCTTATCTTGGGTCCAAATATAAAATCAAATTCGTTTGTTTTCTTTGAATACAATTGTTTGACTTGCTAAAATAAATTATTATGGTTTAATTAACAAGTCAAACAGAATATTCGTAGCTATTATGATTATATTAGGGGTATTGTAAAATATACTCCCTAAATATTCATGTCTCCTGTGGTGTCCATTTCAATAATATACAGCATGTAACAAAAACCCTGTCCGATCCTAAAAGGTATTACTTGGTATTGTACTGCGTGCACATATTATACGTAATCATTTAATGGATACGAGATAATTATTTTTCCTCAATGAAAATAATTAATTAAAAAAAAAGAAGAACTTATCAAAGACAACGCTGAGCGCTAGACTTTTTTCACCTACTGTTTCGTTTCAAAGATGCCGCTTGAGCGAGACATAGTGCCTAAAGCGCGGCTAGTGCAGGGCGGTATCTATCGTTTGAAATAAAAATGGGTAAAAATGAAAAGATTTCGACGGCCGGTGGGGTGTTGTCAACTTATGAAAATTTGCCGTATTTGGTGTTAAATTTCGCATATTTTACAAAAATAAAAAAATCTGTAACTTTTTTATGAGTTACATTTTTTTAACAGACTTCAAAAAGAAGGAGGTTATCAATTCGGATGTTTGTATTTTTTTTATGTATGTTCGGGCATAACTCCATCATATATTGACGGATTTGCAAAATTCTTTTTTTTTGTTCTAAAGGGGTTTGTTCCGAAATTGTTTCATTTAAATTTCAAAAAGATCTGAAGATGGGTTTCGGAGACAGACAACGGAACTCGTCTTAGTAGTAGTAGTACTAGTATGTCTATGAATTGTTAACACAGTTTAATGGGGAACTACAACTAAAAAGTGTAAAATAAAAAACTTTTTTACAAAAAAATAGAACCAACTTCCAAAAAAAGTGCAAAATAACTTTAATTTCGTTGGTGCCTCCGAAATTAAAGTTATTTTGCACTTTTTTTGGAAGTCGATTCTATTTTTTTTGTTTACAACTTTTTCCAGTACGTATGTTAAACCAGGAATACGCCTTTATTGGATCGGACAGGGTTTTTGTTACATGCTGTATTATTGACGATCCAAATATTTACCGCTAATAATAATTCTTGGTAAACACCAGGAAAAGCAGAGTATAAATATAACCGTATTTGTATTGCCAAGGACTATTAATAAACCATTTGTATTTATCATATAAATAACCTATGTGTCACCTACTGAAAATTAATAAAGCTATTGGCTTAAAGGACTATTAATGAACCATTTGTATTTATCATATAGAATAACCTATGTGTCACCTACTGAAAATTAATAAAGCTATTGGCTAAATTGTGTTACAATTCAATGTTTACCGATACTATTTATTATCTATGTATTTGTGAATGTAAAAAAAAAACAGAAAATGCACTGTTTACAAATATTTATGTAACCGACTTTTGTTAATATTTTCTATGGTCATTGTTGTATGAAATAAAACAGTTGAAAATATTGCGAGTGGTTTTATTGTGTTAACAGTATTTAATTCAACGTGGACACTCGAACGTACACAATCAACAAATGGCGACACTCCAATCTAAAAAGGCTTAGGGGAGCCTAGGGAGGCTCAACAGAAAAAATGTCTGTTACGACCTTTGAGATTGAGGTATCGACGTATCAAAACTGTATAAATATATTTCTTGGAAGCAAAACGACAACAATATTTCGTCTAAAATTGTGCATATCGTAGTAAGGTCAGCGACTAAAGTAGGTACGTAACAGTTCTTCTGGTAGGCGTTTAAACTGATACAAAAATATTCGATCACTGCTTTGCAGTTCCTATATCATAAAAGTAATCAAAAGAAAATTAACAATTAAGTCTTGTATTATAACCAAACAAAAATATTCGAGTATAAGGGCCTCCATAGACGGACTGCTTGGAGCAGTCAGTGCCGACAGCTTCAAGCGGTCGCTGTTGAGCGATCTGCAGTTTCAATACAAAATTTACATTCGCAAAACAAAGACCGCTCAAGCATTCATTCGCAGTCGGCGTGCGGTTGATTCGTCGTGCTGCTGCCGGTAGCAAAGAGCTGCTCGTCACGCCGCGCGCCGTGCACGGATCGCTTGAAACGCTTCCTCTCTCAGCGCCCCAACAGCTGCACTGGACTGCTTAGAGAAGTCAAGTCTACTACACCACAACACGACTGCTCTCGTGCATTTGGTCTCGACTGCTCTAAGCAGTCCGTCTATGTAGGGCCTAACACTATGTTTAACATTGATGATTTAATTCAATATTTTACTGAGGCAACACAGTTTGAATGTGTGGCCAATTACAGATTTTGAACTTGAACTATAAACATTGAAAACTTATCAGTCTGTTGTTTTTTTATACGTGTGTGCTTAGGCATTAAATGCTATCGTAAAACAGGTACGGAACAATGTCCTTTGACTACTAATGAAAAACTAAAAAAAATATTACAAATAATACTTAAAATCGTAACAAACATGTCACCAATTTACCATAAACAATGATTTTAACTTATATCTTATAATTAATTAAGCAAAGTTAATATTCGACTGTAATGATAATGACCTAGAATTTACAAAAAAAAGTCTATTATAAAATGCCCAAATATGTTGGACCCTTTGTTGAGAATAATAATAATAATTAACAAAAACTATGGTGGGTTAACTTAATTTTAATAAAACATCAAAATATATATGGCGTACTATATTGTAAGTACATTATTAATTTTATAATATTATGTAGGTACACATGAAATGTGGTAAGTACCTCAAAATACATTGATACAAATTAACATTTTTTTTTAACCGACTTCGAAAAAGGAAGAGGTTTATGTTCGATGTTTTTTTTTTATGTATGCCCACCGACTCTGTCAGTTGTGGACCGATTTTCAAAATTCTTTTTTTATCCGAAAGTATATGTATATATACTTTCGGTGACCGGTCACCCGAGGTGGTCCCATATAAATTTTATCGAAATTGCTTCAGCGCTTTTTGAAAAACTGAACAAAAACAAAAAATATGTATACCTACATAGATGACGTTTTGGTTTCGTCCAATTACGAGTATGTTTAAATTCTACGTTCCATGTTATTGGGGTTTTCTGGGGTATAACAACGAAAAAGTGAAAAATAAAAAACTTTTTTACAAAAAAAAAAACAAGACTTCAAAAAAAAAAACACTAAAAATTAAAAAATAACTAATTTCGGAAGTCGGAGTCAAATAACAAGAAACAAAAAGAAACGATCTGAAATGGGCATTTTATAGAGAGGATGAGCTTACGTTAATCTTTCTGTGTAAAATGCTTCCCTGTGAAGCCCCGCAACTCACTGGTGAGTCGGACAAAAAAAAAAAAATTAAAGAGAAAAAAAAAAAAAAAAATCGGCTGTCAACCCGGGTTGTCGTCGGGGTTCAATTTGACAACCCGGATTTGGCCGCGGGGCTTCACAGGTTAAACTCTAATTTATGTACTAACACTAGGTATGTTACTAACACTATGGATTTCTGTTATCCGACTGTAGAAATAAATAAATATGTTTTTAATTTTTAGTGTTTTTCTTTTTTTGAAGTCGGTTGTTTTTTTTTTTTTGTAAAAAAGTTTTTTATTATAGTAATTACAAAATTTTTATAGGTTGATTGTGCGCAATGATACTGTACTATAATAAAGGTGGCATAATTTTACAAAAGACTCTTAAAAAAAAAAATGTGTTTTGTTTTTCCGAATGAATTCCTCGTTTCGAGCATTATTTCTAGGTTTTTAAATCCATATTTTTTTACAGTTCCAATATAGGCACACAGACAAGGCACATACAATAGCTCTGTGATTATACAGGATGTAACAGAAATGGGTGATCAGGTCATATTTTAAATACTGGTTCTACCCATGGAAATGAACAAGTCTTCAAGACAGACAGACAATTCCGAAAAAATAACTATAGATAATTCCGAAAATAAACTCCCATACTAATTTTGACATGATAACTCTGTAAGGAAAGGCCATTTTTTTTTATTTGATTGTTTTTTTTTAATGGTCTTTATTAACTTACGGTATAAAAAGTTAACAGAAAGATCTTATTCTAAAACTAACATAATCCAAGTCATGTTAAGTAGGTCACAATAATATTATAAAGGCGAAATTTTGTGTGTTTGTTTGTATTATTGTTACTTCTTCACGCTCAAACGGCTGGACCGATTTGGATGAAATTTGGCATGTAGATAGCCCTGAATTAACACATAGGCTACTTTGTATCCCGGTCTACGCGGGTGAAACTGCGGGGCGCAGCTAGTATAACATAAAGAACAATTTACTTTTAACAATACATTAAACCAATTTTATTATGAAGGGTTTGGCAGAACCACATTTTAATTTTTGTTTTGGGAATTGACGAATACTTTCTTGAATATAGTTGTTCATTTCCATAGACAGAAATAGTAGGTACCGAAAATATGACAACATATTTCTGTTACACATTACATACTAAACATAATTAAGTAGGTATTTCGGGTGTAAAAAGACAGTTTCCGAAGCCGAAAGCCACATATTCTACTCACTATTTGGATCATTTTTTTCCACTAGACCATACCTGGGAATCCACTGGTTCTGCAGATATTGAAGGTCAGTCGCAATTTTTTTTTTACTTTTTTACGAAAATGAATTCCAAGTGATATGATTACTTAACTTTTTTCCAAACAAACATTAAGTACCTCAATTATCGTTTTTTTTTCGAATTTCGAGAACGCATTTGCATTTACAAAAACGCAATAAATATCAAACGTATCCGACAATTACCTACGTGGCTTAGAGCGAAGGGCGGGGTTTAACTCCACTTGCCTAAATTCGCATTACATTGCGCGCAATAAAAATAGTTATTTTTTTCATACCTACAAATAAAAGTCGTTTCCCAGCAATATTTTCTGCGCAAGGCTACTTTGTTAGACGTACAGTATGCGTGGTTAACGGCTTTGGGATGTGTCTTTTTAAACCCTGTTTTCTTATTAACACTTTAAAGCACAGATATAAAGAGTTAAAGGCCATCTTGATTTAGACTTTAGAAAGATTTTTAAACATTAAAAAATTGTTAAAAATATTTTTTTAACATTTAGTAATTCGATAAAATACTACAAAAGTTTCTAGAAATATGGTAATTTTTTTTTATCATGGTATAGTAAATCATTTTTGCATTGCACTATTGCAAAAATATGGTTATATTTATAATAATATTTATATAATATTCATACAAAAATATAGTTTTTACTGCATTTATATCAGGGTAAAACTTAACATAGATACACACATTAAAATACATGTGTGTACAGTAAACTTAAAACTAACTCAATATCTTGCTCTTAATTAAAACAACTAAGTAAATACATTTTAAATTAAAACGAAGACAAAAATGGTTATTTTAACATTGGCAACTGTAGAACTTAGGCACCGGAACCATCCTTAGATCATAATCCAAGTTCCATAGGGGAGGAATTCCTATTTCCCTACTGTTTTGAAACCATTTGCTGTGAACGAAGTCAATTTGCTAGTGGTGGTGAAGATGTTGCGTCTTACTGCGGCGGAAGCCCCCGCCTCCACGCCTTGTACTTCAGGTAGCCGTCGAAGCTATACGCTATGATGGCGCATAGGCCAAAGAACTGAAATAGAAGAAGAAAGGGACAAATGAAAAAAAATATTGACTACAAACATTGACTAATGTCCGACAGCACCACGATTTTCAGCCGAATATTCGGGTTCTCTTCCAGTTCCGGCCAAAACCAAATGTCAGGCCCCGATCTAGGGAAGAGAGGGAGGGGGGGATCGATGTTCACGAAGAACAATAAACAAGGTGCCAAAATCTTGCTTGCTTCACTCATACTTGAATCTTGCATACACATTCTATTATTTTTCAAAAAGTTAAATTAAGTGCCA